>BSYR01000027.1:39447500-44247500 GCA_030270665.1 Hibiscus trionum | reverse complement strand
AGTTTTTGCATTATAATCATGTTGAAATGCTCGTAATCAAGTATATGAACTCCTAAAATTTGATAAAACCTTGTTTTTGCGGTTCGTTTGTTATAGATTTCGGACGAGCTGGTCTAAATAGGCCTCAAAATTGACCTGTTGGAATTTTAACTGAGTAAAAAGTACAGAAATTGATTTTTTAAAATCTAATCATGTCGAAATGCTCGTAATCAAGTATATCAACTCCTAAATTTTGATAAAACCTTGTTTTTGCGGTTTGTTTGTTATAGGTTTCGGACGAGCTGGTCTAAATAGGCCTTAAAATGAACCAATTGGAATTTTACTTGAATAAAAACTACAAAAATTAAATTTTTGCAATATCATCTTGTTGAAATTCTCATAATCAAGTATATGAACTCCTAAATTTTGATAAAACCTTGTTATGCGGTTCGTTTGTTATAGGTTTCGGACGAGAGGGTCCAAATATGCCTTATAATGGACCCGTTGGAATTTTAACTGAGTAAAAAGTACATAAATTGTGTTTTTGCAATATCATCTTGTTAAAATTCTCGTAATCAAGTGTATGAACTCCTAAAATTTGATAAAACCTTGTTTTTGCGGTCCGTTTGTTATAGGTTTCGGACGAGCGGGTCTAAATAGGCCTTAAAATGCACCCATTGGAATTTTACTTGAATAAAAAGTACAGATATTGAATTTTTGCAATATAATCGTAATCAAGCATTTGAACTCCTAAAATTTGATTAAAACTTGTTTCGCGGTCCGATTTGTAGAGGTTTCAGACGAGCGGGTCTACATAGGCCTTACAATTGACCCGTTGGAATTTTACTTGAGTAAAAAGTACAGAAATTGAGTTTTTGCAATATAATCATGTTGAAATGCTTGTAATCAAGTATATGAACTCCTAAAATTTGATAAAACCTTGTTTTTGCGGTTCGTTTGTCATAGGTTTCGGACGAGCTGGTCTAAATAGGCCTCACAATGGACCCGTTGGAATTTTAACTGAGTAAAAAGTACATAAATTTTGTTTTTGAAATATAATCGTGTCGAAATGCTCGTAATCAAGTATATGAACTCCTAAAATTTGATAAAACCTTGTTTTTGCGGTTCGTTTGTTATAGGTTTCGGACGAGCTGGTCTAAATAGGCCTTAAAATGGACCAATTGGAATTTTACTTGAATAAAAACTACAGAAATTGAATTTTTGCAATATCATCTTGTTAAAATTCTCGTAATCAAGTATATGGACTCCTAAATTTTGCAAAAACCTTGTTTTGCGGTCCGTTTGTTTGTAGGTTTCGGACGAGCTGGTCTAAATAGGCCTTAAAATGCACCCATTGGAATTTTGCTTGAATAAAAAGTACTGATATTGAATTTTTGCAATATAATCGTGTTGAAATACTCGTAATCAAGTATTTGAACTCCTAAAATTTGATTAAAACTTGTTTCGCGGTCCGATTTGTAGAGGTTTCGGACGAGCGGGTCTACATAGGCCTTACAATGGACCCGTTGGAATTTTACTTGACTAAAAAGTACAGAAATTGAGTTTTTGCAATATAATCATGTTGAAATGCTCGTAATCAAGTATATGAACTCCTAAAATTTGATAAAACCTTGTTTTTGCGGTTCGTTTGTTATAGGTTTCGGACTAGCTGGTCTAAATAGGCCTTAAATGGACCAATTGGAATTTTACTTGAAGAAAAACTACAAAAATTGAATTTTTGCAATATCATCTTGTTGAAATTCTCGTAATCAAGTATATGAACTCCTAAATTTTGATAAAACCTTGTTTTGCGGTCCGTTTGTTATAGGTTTCGGACGAGCGGGTCTAAATATGCCTTAAAATGCACCCATTGGAATTTTACTTGAATAAAAAGTACAGTTATTGAATTTTTGCAATATAATCGTGTTGAAATAATCGTAATCAAGCATTTGAACTCCTAAAATTTGATTAAAACTTATTTCGCGGTCCGATTTGTAGAGGTTTTAGACGAGCGGGTCTACATAGGCCTTACAATGGACCCGTTGGAATATTACTTGAGTAAAAAGTACAGAAATTGAGTTTTTGCATTATAATCATGTTGAAATGCTCGTAATCAAGTATATGAACTCCTAAAATTTGATAAAACCTTGTTTTTGCGGTTCGTTTGTTATAGGTTTCGGACGAGCTGGTCTAAATAGCCCTCAAAATTGACCAGTTGGAATTTTAACTGAGTAAAAAGTACAGAAATTGAATTTTTAAAATCTAATCGTGTCGAAATGCTCGTAATCAAGTATATGAACTCCTAAAATTTGATAAAACCTTGTTTTTGCGGTTTGTTTGTTATAGGTTTCGGACGAGCTGGTCTAAATAGGCCTTAAAATGAACCAATTGGAATTTTACTTGAATAAAAACTACAAAAATTAAATTTTTGCTATATTATCTTGTCTAAATTCTCGTAATCAAGTATATGAACTCCTAAATTTTGATAAAACCTTGTTTTGCGGTTCGTTTGTTATAGGTTTCGGACGAGCGGGTCTAAATATGCCTTATAATGGACCCGTTGGAATTTTAACTGAGTAAAAAGTACATAAATTGTGTTTTTGCTATATCATCTTGTTAAAATTCTCGTAATCAAGTATATGAACTCCTAAAATTTGATAAAACCTTGTTTTTGCGGTCCGTTTATTATAGGTTTCCGACGAGCGGGTCTAAATAGGTCTCAAAATGGACCCATTGGAATTTTACTTGACTAAAAACTACAGAAATTGAACTTTTGCAACATAATCGTGTTGAAATACTCGTAATCAAGATTATGAACTCCTAAATTTTGATTGCAACTTTTTTCGCGGTCCGTTTTGTAGACGCTTCAGACGAGCGGGTCTAAATATGCCTTACAATGGACCCGTTGGAATTTTACTTGAGTGAAAAGTACAAAAATTGAGTTTTTGCAATATAATCATGTCGAAATGCTTATAATCAAGTATACGAACTCCTAAAATTTGATAAAACCTTGTTTTTGCGGTTCGTTTGTTATAGGCTTCGGACGAGCTAATCTAAATAGGCCTTAAAATGGACCAATTGGAATTTTACTTGAATAAAAACTATAGAAATTGAATTTTTGCAAAATCATCTTGTTAAAACTCTCATAATCAAGTATATGAACTCCTAAATTTTGATAAAACCTTGTTTTGCGGTCTGTTTGTTATAGGTTTCGGACGAGTGGGTCTAAATAGGCCTTAAAATGAACCCATTGGAATTTTACTTGAATAAAAAGTACATAAATTGAATTTTTGCAATATAATCGTGTTGAAATACTCGTAATCAAGCATTTGAACTACTAAAATTTGATTAAACCTTGTTTCGCGGTCTGATTTGTAGAGGTTTCAGACGAGCGGGTCTACATAGGCCTTACAATGGACCCGTTGGAATATTACTTGAGTAAAAAGTACATAAATTGAGTTTTTGCATTATAATCATGTTGAAATGCTCGTAATCAAGTATATGAACTCCTAAAATTTGATAAAACCCTGTTTTTGCGGTTCGTTTGTTATAGATTTCGGACGAGCTGGTCTAAATAGGCCTCACAATGGATCAGTTGGAATTTTAACTGAGTAAAAAGTACAGAAATTAAGTTTTTGAAATATAATTGTTTCGAAATGCTCGTAATCAAGTATATGAACTCCTAAAATTTTATAAAACCTTGTTTTTGCGGTTCGTTTGTTATAGGTTTCGTACGAGCTAATCTAAATAGGCCTTAAAATGGACCAATTGGAATTTTACTTGAATAAAAACTACATAAATTGAATTTTTGCAATATCATCTTGTTAAAATTCTCATAATCAAGTATATGAACTCCTAAATTTTGATAAAACCTTGTTTTGCGGTCCGTTTGTTATAGGTTTCGGACGAGCGGGTCTAAATAGGCCTTAAAATGCACCCATTGGAATTTTACTTGAATAAAAAGTACAGATATTGAATTTTTGCAATATAATCGTGTTGAAATACTCGTAATCAAGCATTTGAACTCCTAAAGTTTGATTAAAACTTGTTCCGCAGTCCGATTTGTAGAGGTTTCAGACGAGCGGGTCTACATAGGCCTTACAATGGACCCGTTGGAATATTACTTGAGTAAAAAGTACATAAATTGAGTTTTTGCATTATAATCATGTTGAAATGCTCGTAATCAAGTATATGAACTCCTAAATTTTGATAAAACCTTGTTTTTGCGGTTCATTTGTTATAGGTTTCGGACGAGCTGGTCTAAATAGGCCTCAAAATTGACCCGTTGGAATTTTAACTGAGTAAAAAGTACAGAAATTGATTTTTTAAAATCTAATCGTGTCGAAATGCTCGTAATCAAGTATATCAACTCCTAAATTTTGATAAAACCTTGTTTTTGCGGTTCGTTTGTTATAGGTTTCGGACGAGCTGGTCTAAATAGGCCTTAAAATGAACCAATTGGAATTTTATTTGAATAAAAACTACAAAAATTAAATTTTTGCAATATCATTTTGTTGAAATTCTCATAATCAAGTATATGAAATTCTAAATTTTGATAAAACCTTGTTATGCGGTTTGTTTGTTATAGGTTTCGGACAAGAGGGTCTAAATATGCCTTATAATGGACCCGTTGGAATTTTAACTGAGTAAAAAGTACATAAATTGTGTTTTTGCAATATCATCTTGTTAAAATTCTCGTAATCAAGTATATGAACTCCTAAAATTTGATAAAACCTTATTTTTGCGGTCCGTTTGTTATAGGTTTCCGACGAGCAGGTCTAAATAGGCCTTAAAATGCACCCATTGGAATTTTACTTGAATAAAAAGTACAAATATTGAATTTTTGCAATATAATCGTGTTGAAATAATCGTAATCAAGCATTTGAACTCCTAAAATTTGATTAAAACTTGTTTCGCGGTCCGATTTGTAGAGGTTTCAGACGAGCGGGTCTACATAGGCCTTACAATTGACCCGTTGGAATTTTACTTGAGTAAAAAGTACAGAAATTGAGTTTTTGCAATATAATCATGTTGAAATGCTCGTAATCAAGTTTATGAACTCCTAAAATTTGATAAAACCTTTTTTTTGCGGTTCGTTTGTCATAGGTTTCGGACGAGCTGGTCTAAATAGGCCTCACAATGGACCTGTTGGAATTTTAACTGAGTAAAAAGTACATAAATTTTGTTTTTGAAATATAATCGTGTCGAAATGCTCGTAATCAAGTATATGAACTCCTAAAATTTGATAAAACCTTGTTTTTGCAGTTCGTTTGTTATAGGTTTCGGACGAGCTGGTCTAAATAGGCCTTAAAATGGACCAATTGGAATTTTACTTGAATAAAAACTACAGAAATTGAATTTTTTCAATATCATCTTGTTAAAATTCTCGTAATCAAGTATATGGACTCCTAAATTTTGCTAAAACCTTGTTTTGCGGTCTGTTTGTTTGTAGGTTTCGGACGAGCTGGTCTAAATAGGCCTTAAAATGCACCCATTGGAATTTTGCTTGAATAAAAAGTACTGATATTGAATTTTTGCAATATAATCGTGTTGAAATACTCGTAATCAAGTATTTGAACTCCTAAAATTTGATTAAAACTTGTTTCGCGGTCCGATTTGTAGAGGTTTCGGACGAGCGGGTCTACATAGGACTTACAATGGACCCGTTGGAATTTTACTTGAGTAAAAAGTACAGAAATTGAGTTTTTGCAATATAATCATGTTGAAATGCTCGTAATCAAGTATATGAACTCCTAAAATTTGATAAAACCTTGTTTTTGCGGTTCGTTTGTTATAGGTTTCGGACTAGCTGGTCTAAATAGGCCTTAAATGGACCAATTGGAATTTTACTTGAAGAAAAACTACAAAAATTGAATTTTTGCAATATCATCTTGTTGAAATTCTCGTAATCAAGTATATGAACTCCTAAATTTTGATAAAACCTTGTTTTGCGATCCGTTTGTTATAGGTTTCGGACGAGCGGGTCTAAATATGCCTTAAAATGCACCCATTGGAATTTTACTTGAATAAAAAGTACAGTTATTGAATTTTTGCAATATAATCGTGTTGAAATACTCGTAATCAAGCATTTAAACTCCTGAAATTTGATTAAAACTTATTTCGCTGTCCGATATGTAGAGGTTTCAGACGAGCGGGTCTACATAGGCCTTACAATGGACCCGTTGGAATATTACTTGAGTAAAAAGTACAGAAATTGAGTTTTTGCATTATAATCATGTTGAAATGCTCGTAATCAAGTATATGAACTCCTAAAATTTGATAAAACCTTGTTTTTGCGGTTCGTTTGTTATAGGTTTTGGACGAGCTGGTCTAAATAGCCCTCAAAATTGACCCGTTGGAATTTTAACTGAGTAAAAAGTACAGAAATTGAATTTTTAAAATCTAATCGTGTCAAAATGCTCGTAATCAAGTATATGAACTCCTAAAATTTGATAAAACCTTGTTTTTGAGGTTCGTTTGTTATAGGTTTCGGACGAGCTGGTCTAAATAGGCCTTAAAATGAACCAATTGGAATTTTACTTGAATAAAAACTACAAAAATTAAATTTTTGCAATATCATCTTGTCTAAATTCTCGTAATCAAGTATATGAACTCCTAAATTTTGATAAAACCTTGTTTTGCGGTTCGTTTGTTATAGGTTTCGGACGAGCGGGTCTAAATATGCCTTATAATGGACCCGTTTGAATTTTAACTGAGTAAAAAGTACATAAATTGTGTTTTTGCAATATCATCTTGTTAAAATTCTCGTAATCAAGTATATGAACTCCTAAATTTGATAAAACCTTGTTTTTGCGGTCCGTTTGTTATAGGTTTCCGACGAGCGGGTCTAAATAGGTTCTAAAATGGACCCATTGGAATTTTACTTGAATAAAAACTACAGAAATTGAACTTTTGCAACATAATCATGTTGAAATACTCGTAATCAAGAATATGAACTCCTAAATTTTGATTGCAACTTTTTTCACGGTCCGTTTTGTAGACGTTTCAGACGAGCGGGTCTAAATATGCCTTACAATGGACCCGTTGGAATTTTACTTGAGTGAAAAGTACAAAAATTGAGTTTTTGCAATATAATTGTGTTGAAATGCTTATAATCAAGTATATGAACTCCTAAAATTTGATTAAAACTTGTTTCGCGGTCTGTTTTCTAGAGGTTTCGGAATCGGGTCTAAATAGGCCTTACAATGGACCCGTTGGAATTTTAACTGAGTAAAATGTACAGAAATTGAATTTTTCCAATATAATCGTGTTGAAATACTCGTAATCAAGCATTGGAACTCCTAAAATTTGATAAAATCTTGTTTTGTGGTCCGTTTGTTATAGGTTTTGGTCTTGCGGGTCTAAATAGGCCTCACAATGGACCCGTTGGAATTTTAACTTAGTAAAAAGTATAGAAAATGAGTTTTTGAAATATAATCGTGTCGAAATTCTCGTAATCAAGTATATGAACTCCTAAAATTTGATAAAACCTTGTTTTTGCGGTTCGTTTGTTATAGGTTTCAGACGAGCTGGTCTAAATAGGCCTCACAATGGACCCGTTGGATATTTAACTGAGTAAAAAGTACAAAAATTGAGTTTTTGAAATATAATCGTGTCGAAATGCTCGTAATCAAGTATATGAACTCCTAAAATTTGATAAAACCTTGATTTTGCGGTTCGTTTGTTATAGATTTCGGACGAGCTGGTCTAAATAGGCCTTAAAATGGACCAATTGGAATTTTACTTGAATAAAAACTACAGAAATTGAATTTTTGCAATATCATCTTGTTGAAATTCTCGTAATCAAGCATATGAACTCCTAAATTTTGATAAAACCTTCTTTTGCGGTCCGTTTGTTATAGGTTTCGGACGAGCGAGTCTAAATAGGCCTTAAAATGCACCCATTGGAATTTTACTTGAATAAAAAGTACAAATATTGAATTTTTGCAATATAATCGTGTTGAAATACTCGTAATCAAGCATTTCAACTCCTAAAATTTGATTAAAACATGTTTCGCGGTCCGATTTGTAGAGGTTTCAGACGAGCGGGTCTACATAGGCCTTACAATTGACCCGTTGGAATTTTACTTGAGTAAAAAGTACAGAAATTGAGTTTTTGCAATATAATCATGTTGAAATGCTCGTAATCAAGTATATGAACTCCTAAAATTTGATAAAACCTTGTTTTTGCGGTTCGTTTGTCATAGGTTTAGGACGAGCTGGTCAAAATAGGCCTCACAATGGACCCGTTGGAACTTTTACTGAGTAAAAAGTACAGAAATTGAGTTTTTGCAATATAATCATGTTGAAATGCTCGTAATCAAGTATATGAACTCCTAAAATTTGATAAAACCTTGTTTTTGCGGTTCGTTTGTTATAGGTTTCGGACGAGCTGGTCTAAATAGGCCTTAAAATGGATCAATTGGAATTTTACTTGAATAAAAACTACAGAAAATGAATTTTTGCAATATCATCTTGTTGAAATTCTCGTAATCAAGTATATGAACTCCTAAAATTTGATTGAAACTTTTTTCGCGGTCCGTTTATTAGAGGTTTCAGACGAGCGGGTCTAAATAGGCCTTACAATGGACCCGTTGCAATTTTACTTTAGTAAAAAGTACAGAAATTGAGTTTTTGCAATATAATTGTGTTGAAATGCTTGTAATCAAGTATATGAACTCCTAAAATTTGATTAAAAATTGTTTCGCGGTCCGTTTTGTAGATGTTTCAGAATCGGGTCTAAATAGGCCTTACAATGGACCCGTTGAAATTTTAACTGAGTAAAAAGTACAGAAATTGAGTTTTTGCAATATCATCGTGTCCAAATGCTCGCAATCAAGTATATGAACTCCTAACATATGATAAAACCTTGTTTTTGTGGTCCGTTAGTTATAGGTTTCGGAAGAGTAGGTATAAATAGGCCTAACAATGGATCCGTTGGAATTTTACTTGAATAAAAAGTACATAAATTGAATTTTTGCAATATAATCGTGTTGAAATACTCGTAATCAAGCATTTGAAGTCCTAAAATTTGATTAAAACTTGTTTCGCGGTCCGATTTGTAGAGGTTTCAGACGAGCGGGTCTACATAGGCCTTACAATTGACCCGTTGGAATTTTACTTGAGTAAAAAGTACAGAAATTTAGTTATTGCAATATAATCATTTTGAAATGCTCGTAATCAAGTATATGAACTCCTAAAATTTGATCAAACCTTGTTTTTGCGGTTCGTTTGTTATAGGTTTCGGACGAGCTGGTCTAAATAGGCCTCACAATGGACCCGTTGGAACTTTAACTGAGTAAAAAGTACAGAAATTTAGTTTTTGAAATATAACCGTGTCGAAATACTCGTAATCAAGTATATGAACTCCTAAAATTTGATAAAACCTTGTTTTTGCGGTTCGTTTGTTATAGTTTTCGGACGAGCTGGTCTAAATAGGACATAAAATGGACCAATTGGAATTTTACTTGAATAAAAACTACATAAATTAAATTTTTGCAATATCATCTTGTTGAAATTCTCGTAATCAAGTATATGAACTCCTAAATTTTGATAAAACCTTGTTTTGCGGTCCGTTTGTTATAGGTTTCGGACGAGCGGGTCTAAATAGGCCTTAAAATGCACCCATTGGAATTTTACTTGAATAAAAAGTACAGATATTGAATTTTTGCAATATAATCGTGTTGAAATACTCGTAATCAAGCATTTGAACTCCTAAAATTTGATTAAAACATGTTTCGCGGTCCGATTTGTAGAGGTTCCGGACGAGCGGGTCTACATAGGCCTTACAATGGACCCGTTGGAATTTTACTTGAGTAAAAAGTACATAAATTGAGTTTTTGCAATATACTCATGTTGAAATGCTCGTAATCAAGTACATGAACTCCTAAAATTTGATAAAACCTTGTTTTTGCGGTTCGTTTGTTATAGGTTTCGGACGAGCTGGTCTAAATAGGCCTCACGATGGACCCGTTGGAATTTTAACTGAGTAAAGAGTATAGAAAATTGAGTTTTTGAAATATAATCGTGTCAAAATGCTCGTAATCAAGTATATGAACTCCTAAAATTTGATAAAACCTTGTTTTTGCTGTTCGTTTTTATAGGTTTCAGACGAGCTTGTCTAAATAGGCCTTAAAATGGACCAATTGGAACTTTACTTGAATAAAAACTACATAAATTGAATTTTTGCAATATCATCTTGTTCAAATTCTCGTAATCAAGTATATGAACTCCTAAATTTTGATAAAACCTTGTTTTGCGGTCCGTTTGTTATAGGTTTCGGACGAGCGTATCTAAATAGGCCTAACAATGGATTCGTTGGAATTTTACTTGAGTAAAAAGTACAGAAATTGAGTTTTTGCAATATAATCATGTTGAAATGCTCGTAATCAAGTATATGAACTCCTAAAATTTGATAAAACCTTGTTTTTGCGGATCGTTTGTTATAGGTTTCGGACTAGCTGGTCTAAATAGGCCTTAAATGGACCAATTGGAATTTTACTTGAAGAAAAACTACAGAAATTGAATTTTTGCAATATCATCTTGTTGAAATTCTCGTAATCAAGTATATGAACTCCTAAATTTTGATAAAACCTTCTTTTGCGGTCCGTTTGTTATAGGTTTCAGACGAGCGGGTCTAAATATGCCTTAAAATGCACCCATTGGAATATTACTTGAATAAAAAGTACAGATATTGAATTTTTGCAATATAATCGTGTTGAAATACTCGTAATCAAGCTTTTGAACTCCTAAAGTTTGATTAAAACTTGTTTCGCGGTCCGATTTGTAGATGCTTCAGACGAGCGGGTCTACATAGGCCTTACAATGGACCCGTTGGAATTTTACTTGAGTAAAAAGTACAGAAATTGAGTTTTTGCAATATAATCATGTTGAAATGCTCGTAATCAAGTATATGAACTCCTAAATTTTGATAAAACCTTGTTTTTGCGGTTCGTTTGTTATAGGTTTCAGACGAGCTGGTCTAAATAGGCCTCAAATGGACCCGTTGGAATTTTAACTAAATAAAAAGTACATAAATTGAGTTTTTGAAATATAATCGTGTCGAAATGCTCTTAATCAAGTATATGAACTCCTAAAATTTGATAAAACCTTGTTTTTGCGGTTCGTTTGTTATAGGTTTCGGACAAGCTGGTCTAAATAGGACTTAAAATGGACAAATTGAAATTTAATTGAATAAAAACTACAGAAATTGAATTTTTCCAATATAATCGTGTTGAAATACTCGTAATCAAGCATTGGAACTCCTAAAATTTGATAAAATCTTGTTTTGTGGTCCGTTTGTTATAGGTTTTGGTCTTGCGGGTCTAAATGGGCCTCACAATGGACCCGTTGGAATTTTAACTTAGTAAAAAGTATAGAAAATGAGTTTTTGAAATATAATCGTGTCGAAATTCTCGTAATCAAGTATATGAACTCCTAAAATTTGATAAAACCTTGTTTTTGCGGTTCGTTTGTTATAGGTTTCAGACGAGCTGGTCTAAATAGGCCTCACAATGGACCCGTTGGATATTTAACTGAGTAAAAAGTACAAAAATTGAGTTTTTGAAATATAATCGTGTCGAAATGCTAGTAATCAAGTATATGAACTCCTAAAATTTGATAAAACCTTGATTTTGCGGTTCGTTTGTTATAGATTTCGGACGAGCTGGTCTAAATAGGCCTTAAAATGGACCAATTGGAATTTTACTTGAATAAAAACTACAGAAATTGAATTTTTGCAATATCATCTTGTTGAAATTCTCGTAATCAAGCATATGAACTCCTAAATTTTGATAAAACCTTCTTTTGCGGTCCGTTTGTTATAGGTTTCGGACGAGCGAGTCTAAATAGGCCTTAAAATGCACCCATTGGAATTTTACTTGAATAAAAAGTACAAATATTGAATTTTTGCAATATAATCGTGTTGAAATACTCGTAATCAAGCATTTCAACTCCTAAAATTTGATTAAAACTTGTTTCGCGGTCCGATTTGTAGAGGTTTCAGACGAGCGGGTCTACATAGGCCTTACAATTGACCCGTTGGAATTTTACTTGAGTAAAAAGTACAGAAATTGAGTTTTTGCAATATAATCATGTTGAAATGCTCGTAATCAAGTATATGAACTCCTAAAATTTGATAAAACCTTGTTTTTGCGGTTCGTTTGACATAGGTTTAGGACGAGCTGGTCTAAATAGGCCTCACAATGGACCCGTTGGAACTTTTACTGAGTAAAAAGTACAGAAATTGAGTTTTTGCAATATAATCATGTTGAAATGCTCGTAATCAAGTATATGAACTCCTAAAATTTGATAAAACCTTGTTTTTGCGGTTCGTTTGTTATAGGTTTCGGACGAGCTGGTCTAAATAGGCCTTAAAATGGATCAATTGGAATTTTACTTGAATAAAAACTACAGAAAATGAATTTTTGCAATATCATCTTGTTGAAATTCTCGTAATCAAGTATATGAACTCCTAAAATTTGATTGAAACTTTTTTCGCGGTCCGTTTATTAGAGGTTTCAGACGAGCGGGTCTAAATAGGCCTTACAATGGACCCGTTGCAATTTTACTTTAGTAAAAAGTACAGAAATTGAGTTTTTGCAATATAATTGTGTTGAAATGCTTGTAATCAAGTATATGAACTCCTAAAATTTGATTAAAAATTGTTTCGCGGTCCGTTTTGTAGATGTTTCAGAATCGGGTCTAAATAGGCCTTACAATGGACCCGTTGAAATTTTAACTGAGTAAAAAGTACAGAAATTGAGTTTTTGCAATATCATCGTGTCCAAATGCTCGCAATCAAGTATATGAACTCCTAACATATGATAAAACCTTGTTTTTGTGGTCCGTTAGTTATAGGTTTCGGAAGAGTAGGTATAAATAGGCCTAACAATGGATCCGTTGGAATTTTACTTGAATAAAAAGTACATAAATTGAATTTTTGCAATATAATCGTGTTGAAATACTCGTAATCAAGCATTTGAAGTCCTAAAATTTGATTAAAACTTGTTTCGCGGTCCGATTTGTAGAGGTTTCAGACGAGCGGGTCTACATAGGCCTTACAATTGACCCGTTGGAATTTTACTTGAGTAAAAAGTACAGAAATTTAGTTATTGCAATATAATCATTTTGAAATGCTCGTAATCAAGTATATGAACTCCTAAAATTTGATCAAACCTTGTTTTTGCGGTTCGTTTGTTATAGGTTTCGGACGAGCTGGTCTAAATAGGCCTCACAATGGACCCGTTGGAACTTTAACTGAGTAAAAAGTACAGAAATTTAGTTTTTGAAATATAACCCTGTCGAAATACTCGTAATCAAGTATATGAACTCCTAAAATTTGATAAAACCTTGTTTTTGCAGTTCGTTTGTTATAGTTTTCGGACGAGCTGGTCTAAATAGGACATAAAATGGACCAATTGGAATTTTACTTGAATAAAAACTACATAAATTAAATTTTTGCAATATCATCTTGTTGAAATTCTCGTAATCAAGTATATGAACTCCTAAATTTTAATAAAACCTTGTTTTGCGGTCCGTTTGTTATAGGTTTCGGACGAGCGGGTCTAAATAGGCCTTAAAATGCACCCATTGGAATTTTACTTGAATAAAAAGTACAGATATTGAATTTTTGCAATATAATCGTGTTGAAATACTCGTAATCAAGCATTTGAACTCCTAAAATTTGATTAAAACATGTTTCGCGGTCCGATTTGTAGAGGTTCCGGACGAGCGGGTCTACATAGGCCTTACAATGGACCCGTTGGAATTTTACTTGAGTAAAAAGTACATAAATTGAGTTTTTGCAATATAGTCATGTTGAAATGCTCGTAATCAAGTATATGAACTCCTAAAATTTGATAAAACCTTGTTTTTGCGGTTCGTTTGTTATAGGTTTCGGACGAGCTGGTCTAAATAGGCCTCACGATGGACCCGTTGGAATTTTAACTGAGTAAAGAGTATAGAAAATTGAGTTTTTGAAATATAATCGTGTCAAAATGCTCGTAATCAAGTATATGAACTCCTAAAATTTGATAAAACCTTGTTTTTGCTGTTCGTTTTTATAGGTTTCAGACGAGCTTGTCTAAATAGGCCTTAAAATGGACCAATTGGAACTTTACTTGAATAAAAACTACAGAAATTGAATTTTTGCAATATCATCTTGTTCAAATTCTCGTAATCAAGTATATGAACTCCTAAATTTTGATAAAACCTTGTTTTGCGGTCCGTTTGTTATAGGTTTCGGACGAGCGTATCTAAATAGGCCTAACAATGGATCCGTTGGAATTTTACTTGAGTAAAAAGTACAGAAATTGAGTTTTTGCAATATAATCATGTTGAAATGCTCGTAATCAAGTATATGAACTCCTAAAATTTGATAAAACCTTGTTTTTGCAGATCGTTTGTTATAGGTTTCGGGCTAGCTGGTCTAAATAGGCCTTAAATGGACCAATTGGAATTTTACTTGAAGAAAAACTACAGAAATTGAATTTTTGCAATATCATCTTGTTGAAATTCTCGTAATCAAGTATATGAACTCCTAAATTTTGATAAAACCTTCTTTTGCGGTCCGTTTGTTATAGGTTTCAGACGAGCGAGTCTAAATATGCCTTAAAATGCACCCATTGGAATTTTACTTGAATAAAAAGTACAGATATTGAATTTTTGCAATATAATCGTGTTGAAATACTCGTAATCAAGCATTTGAACTCTTAAAATTTGATTAGAACTTGTTTCGCGGTCCGATTTGTAGAGGTTTCAGACGAGCGGGTCTACATAGGCCTTACAATGGACCCGTTGGAATTTTACTTGAGTAAAAAGTACAGAAATTGAGTTTTTGCAATATAATCATGTTGAAATGCTCGTAATCAAGTATATGAACTCCTAAAATTTGATAAAACCTTGTTTTTGCGGTTCGTTTGTTATAGGTTTCGGACAAGCTGGTCTAAATAGGACTTAAAATGGACAAATTGGAATTTTACTTGAATAAAAACTACAGAAATTGAATTTTTACAATATCATCTTGTTAAAATTCTCGTAATCAAGTATATGAACCCCTAAATTTTGATAAAACCTTGTTTTGCGGTCCGTTTGTTATAGGTTTCGGACGAGCGGGTCTAAATAGGCCTAACAATGGATCCGTTGGAATTTTACTTGAATAAAAAGTACAGAAATTGAATTTTTGAAATATACACGTGTTGAAATACTCGTAATCAAGCATTTGAACACCTAAAATTTGATTAAAACTTGTTTCGCGGTACGATTTGTAGAGGTTTCAGAGGAGCGGGTCTACATAGGCCTTACAATGAACACGTTGGAATTTTACTTGAGTAAAAAGTACAGAAATTGAGTTTTCGCAATATAATCATGTTGAAATGCTCGTAATCAAGTATATGAACTCCTATAATTTGATAAACCTTGTTTTTGCAGTTCTTTTGATATAGGTTTCAGAGGAGATGGTCTAAATAGGCCTCACAATGGACCCGGTTGAATTTTAACTGAGTAAAAAGTACATAAATTGAGTTTTTGAAATATAATCGTGTCGAAATGCTCTTAATCAAGTATATGAACTCCTAAAATTTGATAAAACCTTGTTTTTGCGGTTCGTTTGTTATAGGTTTCGGACGAGCTGGTCTAAATAGGCCTTAAATGGACAAATTGGAATTTTAATTGAAGAAAAACTACAAAAATTTAATTTTTGCAATATCGTATTGTTGAAATTCTCGTAATCAAGTATATGAACTCCTAAATTTTGATAAAACCTTGTTTTGCGGTCCGTTTGTTATAGGTTTCGGACGAGCGGGTCTAAATATGCCTTAAAATGCACCCATTGGAATTTTACTTGAATAAAAAGTACATATATTGAATTTTTGCAATATAATCGTGTTGAAATACTCGTAATCAAGCATTTGACCTCCTAAAATTTGATTAAAACTTGTTTCGCGGTCCGATTTGTAGAGGCTTTAGACGAGCGGGTCTAAATTGGCCTTACAATGGACCCGTTGGAATTGTACTTAAGTAAAAAGTACAGAAATTGAGTTTTTTCAATATAATCATGTTGAAATGCTCGTAATCAAGTATATGAACACCTAAAATTTGATAAAACCTTGTTTTTGCGGTTCGTTTGTTATAGGTTTCGGACGAGCTGGTCTAAATAGGCCTCACAATGGACCCGTTGGAATTTTAACTGAGTAAAAAGTGCAGAAATTGAGTTTTTGAAATATAATCGTGTCGAAATGCTCGTAATCATGTATATGAACTCCTAAAATTTGATAAAAACCTTGATTTTTCGGTTCGTTTGTTATAGGTTTCGGACGAGCTGGTCTAAATAGTCCTTAAAATGGACCAATTGGAATTTTACTTGAATTAAAACTACATAAATTGAATTTTTGCAATATCATCTTGTTAAAATTCTCATAATCAAGTATATGAACTCCTAAATTTTGATAAAACCTTGTTTTGCGGTCCGTTTGTTGTAGGTTTCGGACGAGCGGGTCTAAATAGACCTTAAAATGCACCCATTGGAATTTTACTTGAATAAAAAGTACAGATATTGAATTTTTGGAATATAATCGTGTTGAAATACTCGTAATCAAGCATTTGAACTCCTAAAATTTGATTAAAACTTGTTTCGCGGTCCGATTTGTAGAGGCTTTAGACGAGCGGGTCTAAATTGGCCTTACAATGGACCCGTTGGAATTGTACTTAAGTAAAAAGTACAGAAATTGAGTTTTTTCAATATAATCATGTTGAAATACTCGTAATCAAGTATATGAACACCTAAAATTTATTAAAACCTTGTTTTTGCGGTTCGTTTGTTATAGGTTTCGGACGAGCTGGTCTAAATAGGCCTCACAATGGACCCGTTGGAATTTTAACTGAGTAAAAAGTGCAGAAATTGAGTTTTTGAAATATAATCGTGTCGAAATGCTCGTAATCATGTATATGAACTCCTACAATTTGATAAAAACCTTGATTTTCCGGTTCGTTTGTTATAGGTTTCGGACGAGCTGGTCTAAATAGTCCTTAAAATGGACCAATTGGAATTTTACTTGAATTAAAACTACATAAATTGAATTTTTGCAATATCATCTTGTTAAAATTCTCATAATCAAGTATATGAACTCCTAAATTTTGATAAAACCTTGTTTTGCGGTCCGTTTGTTATAGGTTTCGGACGAGCGGGTCTAAATAGGCCTTAAAATGCACCCATTGGAATTTTACTTGAATAAAAAGTACAGATATTGAATTTTTGCAATATAATCGTGTTGAAATACTCGTAATCAAGCATTTGAACTCCTAAAATTTGATTAAAACTTGTTTCGCGGTCTGAATTGTAGAGGCTTCAGACGAGCGGGTCTACATAGGCCTTACAATGGACCCATTGGAATTTTACTTGAGTAAAAAGTACAGAAATTGAGTTTTTGCAATATAATCATGTTGAAATGCTCGTAATCAAGTATATGAACACCTAAAATTTGATAAAACCTTGTTTTTGCGGTTCGTTTGTTATAGGTTTCGGACGAGCTGGTCTAAATAGGCCTCACAATGGACCCGTTGGAATTTTA
This sequence comes from Hibiscus trionum, assembly GCA_030270665.1. NCBI lineage: Eukaryota > Viridiplantae > Streptophyta > Magnoliopsida > Malvales > Malvaceae > Hibiscus > Hibiscus trionum. The sequence continues at coordinate 44,229,954 of BSYR01000027.1, read as the reverse complement.
ACTGAGTAAAAAGTGCAGAAATTGAGTTTTTGAAATATAATCGTGTCGAAATGCTCGTAATCATGTATATGAACTCCTACAATTTGATAAAAACCTTGATTTTCCGGTTCGTTTGTTATAGGTTTCGGACGAGCTGGTCTAAATAGTCCTTAAAATGGACCAATTGGAATTTTACTTGAATTAAAACTACATAAATTGAATTTTTGCAATATCATCTTGTTAAAATTCTCATAATCAAGTATATGAACTCCTAAATTTTGATAAAACCTTGTTTTGCGGTCCGTTTGTTATAGGTTTCGGACGAGCGGGTCTAAATAGGCCTTAAAATGCACCCATTGGAATTTTACTTGAATAAAAAGTACATATATTTAATTTTTGCAATATAATCGTGTTGAAATACTCGTAATCAAGCATTTGAACTCCTAAATTTTGATTAAAACTTGTTTCGCGGTCCGATTTGTAGATGTTTCAGATGAGCGGGTCTACATAGGCCTTACAATGGACCCGTTGGAATTTTACTTGAGTAAAAAGTACAAAAATTGAGTTTTTGCAATATAATCATGTTGAAATGCTCGTAATCAAGTATATGAACTCCTCAAATTTGATAAAACCTTGTTTTTGCGGTTCGTTTGTTATAGGTTTCGGACGAGCTGGTCTAAATAGGCCTTAAAATGGACCAATTGGAATTTTACTTGAACAAAAACTACAGAAATTGAATTTTTGCAATATCATCTTGTTAAAATTATCATAATCAAGTATATGAACTCCTAAATTTTGATAAAACCTTGTTTTGCGGTCCGTTTGTTGTAGGTTTCGGACGAGCGGGTCTAAATAGACCTTAAAATGCACCCATTGGAATTTTACTTGAATAAAAAGTACAGATATTGAATTTTTGCAATATAATCATGTTGAAATACTCGTAATCAAGCATTTGAACTCCTAAAATTTGATTAAAACTTGTTTCGCGGTCCGATTTGTAGAGGCTTTAGACGAGCGGGTCTAAATTGGCCTTACAATGGACCCGTTGGAATTGTACTTGAGTAAAAAGTACAGAAATTGAGATTTAGCAATATAATCATGTTGAAATGCTCGTAATCAAGTATATGAACACCTAAAATTTGATAAAACCTTGTTTTTGCGGTTCGTTTGTTATAGGTTTCGGACGAGCTGGTCTAAATAGGCCTCACAATGGACCTGTTGGAATTTTAACTGAGTAAAAAGTACAGAAATTGAGTTTTTGAAATATAATCGTGTCGAAATGCTCGTAATCATGTATATGAACTCCTAAAATTTGATAAAAACCTTGATTTTGCGGTTCGTTTGTTATAGGTTTCGGACGAGCTAGTCTAAATAGGCCTTAAAATGGACCGATTGGAATTTTACTTGAATTAAAACTACATAAATTGAATTTTTGCAATATCATCTTGTTAAAATTCTCGTAATCAAGTATATGGACTCCTAAATTTTGATAAAACCTTGTTTTGCGGTCCGTTTGTTATAGGTTTCGTACGAGCGGGTCTAAATAGGCCTTAAAATGCACCCATTGGAATTTTACTTGAATAAAAAGTACAGATATTGAATTTTTGCAATATAATCGTTTTGAAATACTCGTAATCAGGCATTGTAATTCCTAAAATCTGATTAAAACTTGTTTCGCGGTACGATTTGTAGAGGTTTCAGACGAGCGGGTCAACATAGGCCTTACAATGGACCTGTTGGAATTTTACTTGATTAAAAAGAACAGAAATTGAGTTTTTGCAATATAATCATGTTGAAATGCTCGTAATCAAGTATATGAACTCCTAAAATTTGATAAAACCTTGTTTTTGTGGTTCGTTGTTATAGGTTTCGGACGAGCTGGTCTAAATTGGCCTCACAATGGACCCGTTGGAATTTTAACTGAGTAAAAAGTACATAAATTGAGTTTTTGAAATATAATCCTGTTGAAATCCTCGTAATCAAGTAAATGAACTCCTCAAATTTGATAAAACCTTGTTTTTGCGGTTCATTTGTTATAGGTTTCGGACGAGCTGGTCTAAATAGGCCTTAAAATGGACCAATTGGAATTTTACTTGAATAAAAACTATAGAAATTGAATTTTTGCAATATCATCTTGTTAAAATTCTCGTAATCAAGTTTATGAACTCCTAAATTTTGATAAAACCTTGTTTTGCGGTCCATTTGTTATAGGTTTTGGACGAGCGGGTCTAAATTGGCCTTACAATGGACCCGTTGGAATTGTACTTGAGTAAAAAGTACAGAAATTGAGTTTTTGAAATATAATCGTGTCGAAATACTCGTAATCAAGCATATGAACTCCTAAAATTTGATAAAACCTTGTGTTTGCGGTTCGTTTGTTATAGGTTTCGTATGAGCTGGTCTAAATAGGCCTTAAAATGGACCAATTGGAATTTTACTTGAATAAAAACTACAGAAATTGAATTTTTGCAATATCATCTTGTTAAAATTATCATAATCAAGTATATGAACTCCTAAATTTTGATAAAACCTTGTTTTGCGGTCCGTTTGTTGTAGGTTTCGGACGAGAGGGTCTAAATAGACCTTAAAATGCACCCATTGGAATTTTACTTGAATAAAAAGTACAGAAATTGAATTTTTGCAAAATAATCGTGTTGAAATAATCGTAATCAAGCATTTGAACTCCTAAAATTTGATTAAAACTTGTTTCGTGGTACGATTTGTAGAGGTTTCAGACGAGCGGGTCTACATAGGCCTTACAATGGACCCGTTGGAATTTTACTTGAGTAAAAAGTACAGAAATTGAGTTTTTGCAATATAGTCATGTTGAAATGCTCATAATCAATTATATTAACTCCTAAAATTTGATAAAACCTTATTTTTGCGGTTCGTTTGTTATAGGTTTCGGACGAGCTGGTCTAAATAGGCCTCAAAATTGACCCGTTGGAATTTTAACTGAGTAAAAAGTACAGAAATTGAGTTTTTGAAATATAATCGTGTCGAAATGCTCGTAATCAAGTATATGAACTCCTAAAATTTGATAAAACCTTGATTTTGCGGTTCGTTTGTTATAGGTTTCGGACGAGCTGGTCTAAATATGCCTTAAAATGGACCAATTTGAATTTTACTTGAATAAAAACTACAGAAATTGAATGTTTGCAATATCATCTTGTTAAAATTCTCGTAATCAAGTATATGAACTCCTAAATTTTGATAAAACCTTGTTTTGCGGTCAGTTTGTTATAGGTTTCGGACGAGCGGGTCTATATAGGCCTTAAAATGCACCCATTGGAATTTTACTTGAATAAAAAGTACATATATTGAATTTTTGCAATATAATCGTGCTGAAATACTCGTAATCAAGCATTTGAACTCCTAAACTTTGATTAAAACTTGTTTTGCGGTCCGATTTGTAGAGGTTTCAGACGAGCGGGTCTACATAGGCCTTACAATGGACCCGTTGGAATTTTACTTGAGTAAAAAGTACAGAAATTGAGTTTTAGCAATATAATCATGTTGAAATGCTCGTAATCAAGTATATGAACTCCTAAAATTTGATAAAACCTTGTTTTTGCGGTTCGTTTGTTATAGGTTTCGAATGAGCGGGTCTAAATAGGCCTTAAAATGGACCAATTGAAATTTTACTTGAATAAAAACTACAGAAATTGAATTTTTGCAATATCATCTTGTTAAAATTCTCATAATCAAGTATATGAACTCCTAAATTTTGATAAAACCTTGTTTTGCGGTCCGTTTGTCATAGGTTTCGGACGAGCGGGTCTAAATAGACTTTAAAATGCACCCATTGGAATTTTACTTGAATAAAAAGTACAGATATTGAATTTTTGAAATATAATCTTGTTGAAATACTCATAATCAAGCATTTGAACTCCTAAAATTTGATTAAAACTTGTTTCGCGGTCCGATTTGTAGAGGCTTCAGACGAGCGGGTCTACATAGGCCTTACAATGGATCCGTTGGAATTTTACTTGAGTAAAAAGTACATAAATTGAGTTTTTGCAATATAATCATGTTAAAATGCTCGTAATCAAGTATATGAACTCCTAAAATTTGATAAAACCTTGTATTTGCTCTTCGTTTGTTATAGGTTTCAGACGAGCTGGTCTAAATAAGCCTCACAATGGACCCGTTGGAATTTTAACTGAGTAAAAAGTGCAGAAATTGAGTTTTTGAAATATAATCGTATCGAAATTCTCGTAATCAAGTATATGAACTCATAAAATTTGATAAAACCTTGATTCTGCGGTTCGTTTGTTATAGGTTTCAGACGAGCTGGTCTAAATAGGCCTTAAAATGGACCAATTGGAATTTTACTTGAATAAAAACTACAGAAATTGAATGTTTGCAATATCATCTGGTTAAAATTCTCGTAATCAAGTATATAAACTCCTAAATTTTGATAAAACCTTGTTTTGCGGTCCATTTGTTATAGGTTTCGGACGAGCGGGTCTAAATAGGCCTTAAAATGCACCCATTGGAATTTTACTTGAATAAAAAGTACATATATTGAATTTTTGCAATATAATCGTGCTGAAATACTCGTAATCAAGCATTTGAACTCCTAAAATTTGATTAAAACTTGTTTCGCGGTCCGATTTGTAGAGGTTTCAGACGAGCGGGTCTACATAGGCCTTACAATGGACCCGTTGGAATTTTACTTGAGTAAAAAGTACATAAATTGAGTTTGAGCAATATAATCATGTTGAAATGCTCGTAATCAAGTATATGAACTCCTAAAATTTTATAAAACCTTATTTTTGCGGTTCGTTTGTTATAGGTTTCGGACGAGCTGGTCTAAATAGGCCTCAAAATTGACCCGTTGGAATTTTAACTGAGTAAAAAGTACAGAAATTGAGTTTTTGAAATATAATCGTGTCGAAATGCTCGTAATCAAGTATATGAACTCCTAAAATTTGATAAAACCTTGATTTTGCGGTTCGTTTGTTATAGGTTTCGGGCGAGCTGGTCTAAATAGGCCTTAAAATGGACCAATTGGAATTTTACTTCAATTAAAACTACATAAATTGAATTTTTGCAATATCATCTTGTTAAAATTCTCGAAATCAAGTATATGAACTCCTAAATTTTAATAAAGCCTTGTTTTGCGGTCCGTTTGTTATAGGTTTCGGACGAGCGGGTCTAAATAGACCTTAAAATGCACCCATTGGAATTTTACTTGAATAAAAAGTACAAATATTGAATTTTTGAAATATAATCGTGTTGAAATACTCGTAATCAAGCATTTGAACTCCTAAAATTTGATTAAAACTTGTTTTTCGGTCCGATTTGTAGAGGCTTCAGACGAGCGGGTCTACATAGGCCTTACAATGGATCCGTTGGAATTTTACTTGAGTAAAAAGTACATAAATTGAGTTTTTGCAATATAATCATGTTAAAATGCTCGTAATCAAGTATATGAACTCCTAAAATTTGATAAAACCTTGTATTTGCTCTTCGTTTGTTATAGGTTTCAGACGAGCTGGTCTAAATAAGCCTCACAATGGACCCGTTGGAATTTTAACTGAGTAAAAAGTGCAGAAATTGAGTTTTTGAAATATAATCGTATCGAAATTCTCGTAATCAAGTATATGAACTCATAAAATTTGATAAAACCTTGATTCTGCGGTTCGTTTGTTATAGGTTTCAGACGAGCTGGTCTAAATAGGCCTTAAAATGGACCAATTGGAATTTTACTTGAATAAAAACTACAGAAATTGAATGTTTGCAATATCATCTGGTTAAAATTCTCGTAATCAAGTATATAAACTCCTAAATTTTGATAAAACCTTGTTTTGCGGTCCATTTGTTATAGGTTTCGGACGAGCGGGTCTAAATAGGCCTTAAAATGCACCCATTGGAATTTTACTTGAATAAAAAGTACATATATTGAATTTTTGCAATATAATCGTGCTGAAATACTCGTAATCAAGCATTTGAACTCCTAAAATTTGATTAAAACTTGTTTCGCGGTCCGATTTGTAGAGGTTTCAGACGAGCGGGTCTACATAGGCCTTACAATGGACCCGTTGGAATTTTACTTGAGTAAAAAGTACATAAATTGAGTTTGAGCAATATAATCATGTTGAAATGCTCGTAATCAAGTATATGAACTCCTAAAATTTTATAAAACCTTATTTTTGCGGTTCGTTTGTTATAGGTTTCGGACGAGCTGGTCTAAATAGGCCTCAAAATTGACCCGTTGGAATTTTAACTGAGTAAAAAGTACAGAAATTGAGTTTTTGAAATATAATCGTGTCGAAATGCTCGTAATCAAGTATATGAACTCCTAAAATTTGATAAAACCTTGATTTTGCGGTTCGTTTGTTATAGGTTTCGGGCGAGCTGGTCTAAATAGGCCTTAAAATGGACCAATTGGAATTTTACTTCAATTAAAACTACATAAATTGAATTTTTGCAATATCATCTTGTTAAAATTCTCGAAATCAAGTATATGAACTCCTAAATTTTAATAAAGCCTTGTTTTGCGGTCCGTTTGTTATAGGTTTCGGACGAGCGGGTCTAAATAGACCTTAAAATGCACCCATTGGAATTTTACTTGAATAAAAAGTACAAATATTGAATTTTTGAAATATAATCGTGTTGAAATACTCGTAATCAAGCATTTGAACTCCTAAAATTTGATTAAAACTTGTTTTTCGGTCCGATTTGTAGAGGCTTCAGACGAGCGGGTCTACATAGGCCTTACAATGGACCCGTTGGAATTTTACTTGAGTAAAAAGTACAGAAATTGAGTTTTTGCAATATAATCATGTTGAAATGCTCGTAATCAAGTATATGAACTCCTAAAATTTGATAAAACCTTGTTTTTGCGGTTCGTTTGTTATAGGTTTCGGACGAGCTGGTCTAAATAGGCCTCACAATGGACCCGTTGGAATTTTAACTGAGTAAAAAGTACAGAAATTGGGTTTTTGAAATATAATCGTGTCGAAATACTCGTAATCAAGTATATGAACTCCTAAAATTTGATAAATCCTTGTTTTTACGGTTCGTTTGTTATAGGTTTCAGACGACCTGGTCTAAATAGGCCTTAAAATGGACCAATTGGAATTTTACTTGAATAAAAACTACAGAAATTGAATTTTTGCAATATCATCTTGTTATAATTCTCGAAATCAAGTATATGAACTCTTAAATTTTGATAAAACCTTGTTTTGCGGTCCGTTTGTTATAGGTTTCGGACGAGCAGGTCTAAATATGCCTTAAAATGCACCCATTGGAATTTTACTTGAATAAAAAGTACATATATTGAATTTTTGCAATATAATCGTGTTGAAATACTCGTAATCAAGCATTTGATCTCCTAAAATTTGATTAAAACTTGTTTCGCGGTCTGAATTGTAGAGGCTTCAGACGAGCGGGTCTACATAGGCCTTACAATGGACCCATTGGAATTTTACTTGAGTAAAAAGTACATAAATTGAGTTTTTGCAATATAATCATGTTGAAATGCTCGTAATCAAGTATATGAACTCATAAAATTTGATAAAACCTTGTTTTTGCGGTTCGTTTGTTATAGGCTTCGGATGAGTTGGTCTAAATAGGCCTCACAATGGACCCGTTGGAATTTTAACTGAGTAAAAAGTACATAAATTGAGTTTTTGAAATATAATCCTGTTGAAATCCTCGTAATCAAGTAAATGAACTCCTCAAATTTGATAAAACCTTGTTTTTGCGGTTCATTTGTTATAGGTTTCGGACGAGCTGGTCTAAATAGGCCTTAAAATGGACCAATTGGAATTTTACTTGAATAAAAACTACAGAAATTGAATTTTTACAATATCATCTTGTTAAAATTCTCGTAATCGAGTATATGAACTCCTAAATTTTGATAAAACCTTGTTTTGCGGTCCGTTTGTTATAGGTTTCGGACGAGCGGGTCTAAATAGACCTTAAAATGCACCCATTGGAATTTTACTTGAATAAAAAGTACAGATATTGAATTTTTGCAATATAATCGTGTTGAAATACTCGTAATCAAGCATTTGAACCCCTAAAATTTGATTAAAACTTGTTTCGCGGTCCGATTTGTAGAGGCTTCAGAAGAGCGGGTCTAAATTGGCATTACAATGGACCCGTTTGAATTGTACTTGAGTAAAAAGTACAGAAATTGAGTTTTTGCAATATAATCATGTTGAAATGCTCGTAATCAAGTATATGAACTCCTAAAATTTGATAAAACCTTGTTTTTGTGGTTCGTTTGTTATAGGTTTCGGACGAGCTGGTCTAAATAGGCCTTAAAATAGACCAATTGGAATTTTACTTGAATAAAAACTACAGAAATTGAATTTTTGCAATATCATATTGTTAAAATTCTCGTAATCAAGTATATGAACTTCTAAATTTTAATAAAACCTTGTTTCGCGGCCCGTTTGTTATAGGTTTCGGACGAGCGGGTCTAAATAGGCCTTAAAATACACCCATTGGAATTTAACTTGAATAAAAAGTACAGATATTGAATTTTTGCAATATAATCGTGTTGAAATTCTCGTAATCAAGCATTTGAACTCCTAAAATTTGATTAAACCTTGTTTCACGGTCCGATTTGTAGAGGCTTCAGACGAGCGGGTCTACACAGGCCTTACAATGGACCCGTTGGAATTTTACTTGAGTAAAAAGTACAGAAATTGAGTTTTTGCAATATAATCATGTTGAAATGCTCGTAATCAATTATATGAACTCCTAAAATTTGATAAAACCTTGTATTTGCGGTTCGTTTGTTATAGGTTTCGGACGAGCTGGTCTAAATAGGCCTCACAATGGTCCCGTTGGAATTTTAACTGAGTAAAAAGTTTAGAAATTGAGTTTTTGAAATATAATCGTGTCGAAATGCTCGTAATCAAGTATATGAACTCCTAAAATTTGATAAAACCTTGTTTTTGCGGTTCGTTTGTTATAGGTTTCGGACGAGCTGGTCTAAATAGGCCTTAAAATGCACCAATTGGAATTTTACTTGAATAAAAACTACAGGAATTGAATTTTCGCAATATCATCTTGTTAAAATTCTCATAATCAAGTATATGAACTCCTAAATTTTGATAAAACCTTGTTTTGCGGTCCGTTTGTTATAGGTTTCCGACGAGCGGGTCTAAATAGACCTTAAAATGCACCCATTGGAATATTACTTGAATAAAAAGTACAGATATTGAATTTTTGCAATATAATCGTGTTGAAATGCTCGTAATCAAGTATATGAAATCTTAAAATTTGATAAAACCTTGTATTTGCGGTTCGTTTGTTATAGGTTTCGGACGAGCTGGTCTAAATAGGCCTCACAATGGACCCGTTGGAATTTTAACTGAGTAAAAAGTACAGAAATTGAGTTTTTGAAATATAATCATGTCGAAATACTCGTAATCAAGTATATGAACTCCTAAAATTTGATAAAACCTTGTTTTTGCGGTTCGTTTGTTATAGGTTTCGGACGAGCTGGTCTAAATAGGCCTCACAATGGACCCGTTGGAATTTTAACTGAGTAAAAAGTACAGAAATTGGGTTTTTGAAATATAATCGTGTCGAAATACTCGTAATCAAGTCTATGAACTCCTAAAATTTGATAAATCCTTGTTTTTACGGTTCGTTTGTTATAGGTTTCAGACGACCTGGTCTAAATAGGCCTTAAAATGGACCAATTGGAATTTTACTTGAATAAAAACTACAGAAATTGAATTTTTGCAATATCATCTTGTTATAATTCTCAAAATCAAGTATATGAACTCCTAAATTTTGATAAAACCTTGTTTTGCGGTCCGTTTGTTATAGGTTTCGGACGAGCAGGTCTAAATATGCCTTAAAATGCACCCATTGGAATTTTACTTGAATAAAAAGTACATATATTGAATTTTTGCAATATAATCGTGTTGAAATACTCGTAATCAAGCATTTGATCTCCTAAAATTTGATTAAAACTTGTTTCGCGGTCTGAATTGTAGAGGCTTCAGACGAGCGGGTCTACATAGGCCTTACAATGGACCCATTGGAATTTTACTTGAGTAAAAAGTACATAAATTGAGTTTTTGCAATATAATCATGTTGAAATGCTCGTAATCAAGTATATGAACTCATAAAATTTGATAAAACCTTGTTTTTGCGGTTCGTTTGTTATAGGCTTCGGATGAGTTGGTCTAAATAGGCCTCAAAATGGACTCGTTGGAATTTTAACTGAGTAAAAAGTACATAAATTGAGTTTTTGAAATATAATCCTGTTGAAATCCTCGTAATCAAGTAAATGAACTCCTAAAATTTGATAAAACCTTGTTTTTGCGGTTCATTTGTTATAGGTTTCGGACGAGCTGGTCTAAATAGGCCTTAAAATGGACCAATTGGAATTTTACTTGAATAAAAACTACAGAAATTGAATTTTTACAATATCATCTTGTTAAAATTCTCGTAATCGAGTATATGAACTCCTAAATTTTGATAAAACCTTGTTTTGCGGTCCGGTTGTTATAGGTTTCGGACGAGCGGGTCTAAATAGACCTTAAAATGCACCCATTGGAATTTTACTTGAATAAAAAGTACAGATATTGAATTTTTGCAATATAATCGTGTTGAAATACTCGTAATCAAGCATTTGAACCCCTAAAATTTGATTAAAACTTGTTTCGCGGTCCGATTTGTAGAGGCTTCAGAAGAGCGGGTCTAAATTGGCATTACAATGGACCCGTTTGAATTGTACTTGAGTAAAAAGTACATAAATTGAATTTTTGCAATATAATCATGTTGAAATGCTCGTAATCAAGTATATGAACTCATAAAATTTGATAAAACCTTGTTTTTGCGGTTCGTTTGTTATAGGCTTCGGATGAGTTGGTCTAAATAGGCCTCACAATGGACCCGTTGGAATTTTAACTGAGTAAAAAGTACATAAATTGAGTTTTTGAAATATAATCCTGTTGAAATCCTCGTAATCAAGTAAATGAACTCCTAAAATTTGATAAAACCTTGTTTTTGCGGTTCATTTGTTATAGGTTTCGGACGAGCTGGTCTAAATAGGCCTTAAAATGGACCAATTGGAATTTTACTTGAATAAAAACTACAGAAATTGAATTTTTGCAATATCATCTTGTTGAAATTCTCGTATTCAAGTATATGAACTCCTAAATTTTGATAAAACCTTGTTTTGCGGTCCGTTTGTTATAGGTTTCGGACGAGCGGATCTAAATAGGCCTTAAAATGCACCCATTGGAATTTTACTTGAATAAAAAGTACAGATATTGAATTTTTGCAATATAATCGTGTTGTAATACTCGTAATCAAGCATTTGAACTCCTTAAATTTAATTAAAATTTGTTTCGAGGTACGATTTGTAGAGGTTTCAGACGAGCGGGTCTACATAGGCCTTATAATGGACCCGTTGGAATTTTACTTGAGTAAAAAGTACAGAAATTGAGTTTTTGCAATATAATCATGTTGAAATGCTCGTAATCAAGTATATGAACTCCTAAAATTTGATAAAACCTTGTTTTTGCGGTTCGTTTGTTATAGGTTTCGGACGAGCTGATCTAAATAGGCCTCACAATGGACCCGTTGGAATTTTAACCGAGTAAAAAGTACAGAAATTGAGTTTTTGAAATATAATCGTGTCGAAATACTCGTAATCAAGTATATGAACTCCTAAAACTTGATAAAACCTAGTTTTTGCAGTTCGTTTGTTATAGGTTTCGAACGATCTGGTCTAAATAGGCCTTAAAATGGACCAATTGGAATTTTACTTGAATAAAAACTACAGAAAAATTTAATTTTTTCAATATAATCTTGTTAAAATTCTCGTAATCAAGTATATGAACTCCTAAATTTTGATAAAACCTGTTTTGCGGTCCGTTTGTTATAGGCTTTGGACGAGCGGGTCTAAATAGACCTTAAAATGCACCCATTGGAATTTTACTTGAATAAAAAGTACAGATATTGAATTTTTGCAATATAATCGTGTTGAAATACTCGTAATCAAGCATTTGAACTCCTAAAATTTGATTAAAACTTGTTTCATGATCCAATTTATAGAGGCTTCAGACGAGCGGGTCTACATAGTCCTTACCATGGACCCGTTGGAATTTTACTTGAGTAAAAAGTACAGAAATTTCGTTTTTGGAATATAATCGTGTTGAAATGCTCGTAATCAAGTATATGAACTCCTAAAATTTGATAAAACCTTGTTTTTGCGGTTCGTTTGTTATAGGTTTCGGACAAGCATGTCTAAATAGGCCTCACAATGGACCCGTTAGAATTTTAACTGAGTAAAAAGTACAGAAATTTCGTTTTTGAAATATAATCGTTTTGAAATGCTCGTAATCAAGTATATGAACTCCTAAAATTTGATAAAACCTTGTTTTTGCGGTTCGTTTGTTATAGGTTTCGGACGAGCTGGTCTAAATAGGCCTTAAAATGGACCAATTGGAATTTTACTTGAATAAAAACTACAGAAATTGAATTTTTGCAATATCATCTTGTTAAAATTCTCGGAATCAAGTATATGAACTCCTAAATTTTGATAAAACCTTGTTTTGCGGTCCGTTTGTTATAGGTTTCAGACGAGCGAGTCTAAATAGACCTTAAAATGCACCCATTGGAATTTTACTTGAATAAAAAGTACAGAGATTTAATTTTTGCAATATAATCATGTTGAAATACTCGTAATCAAGCCTTTGAACTCCAAAAATTTGATTAAAACTTGTTTCGTGGTCTGATTTGTAGAGGTTTCCAACGAGCGGGTCTACATAGGCCTTAGAATGGACCCGTTGGAATTTTACTTGAGTAAAAAGTACAGAAATTGAGTTTTTGCAATATAATCAGGTTGAAATGCTCGTAATCAAGTATATGAATTCCTAAAATTTGATAAAACCTTGTTTTTGCGGTTCGTTTGTTATAGGTTTCGGACGAGCTGGTCTGAATAGGCCTTAAAATGGACCAATTGGAATTTTACTTGAATAAAAACTACATAAATTGAATTTTTTCAATATCATCTTGTTAAAATTCTCGTAATCAAGTATATGAACTCCTAAATTTTGATAAAACCTTGTTTTGCTGTCGTTTGTTATAGGTTTCGGACGAGCGGGTCTAAATAGGCCTAACAATGGATCTGCTTGAATTTTACTTGAATAAAAAGTACAGTAATTAAAAATTTGCAATATAATCGTGTCGAAATACTCGTAATCAAACATTTTAACTCCTAAAATTTGATTAAAACTTGTTTCGCGGTACGATTTGTAGAGGTTTCAGACGAGCGAGTCTACATAGGCCTTACAATGGACCCGTTGGAATTTTACTTGAGTAAAAAGTACAGAAATTGAGTTTTTGCAATATAATCATGTTGAAATGCTCGTAATCAAGTATATGAACTCCTAAAATTTGATAAAACCTTATTTTTGCGATTCGTTTGTTATAGGTTTCGGATGAGCTGGTCTAAATAGGCCTCACAATGGACCCGTGGGAATTTTAACTAAGTAAAAATTACAGAAATTGAGTTTTTGAAATATAATCGTGTTGAAATGCTCGTAATCAAGTATATGAACTCCTAAATTTTGATAAAACCTTGTTTTTACGGTTCGTTTGTTATAGATTTCGGACGAGCTGGTCTATATAGGCCTTAAAATGGACCAATTGGAATTTTACTTGAATAAAAACTACAGAAATTGTATTTTTGCGATTTCATCTTGTTGAAATTCTCGTAATCAAGTATATGAACTCCTAAATTTTGATAAAACCTTGTTTTGTGGTCCATTTGTTATAGGTTTCGGACGAGCGGGTCTAAATAGGCCTTAAAATGCACCCATTGGAATTTTACTTGAATCAAAAGTACATATATTGAATTTTTGCAATATAATCGTGTTGAAATACTCGTAATCAAGCATTTGAACTCCTAAAATTTGATTAAAACTTGTTTCGCGGTCCGATTTGTAGAGGTTTCAGACGAGCGGGTCTACATAGTGCTTACAATGGACACGTTGGAATTTTATTTGAGTAAAAAGTACATAAATTGAGTTTTTGCAATATAATCATGTTGAAATGCTCGTAATCAAGTATATGAACTCCTAAAATTTGATAAAACCTTGTTTTTGCGGTTCGTTTGTTATAGGTTTCGGACGAGCATGTCTAAATAGGCCTCACAATGGACCCGTTAGAATTTTAACTGAGTAAAAAGTACAGAAATTTCGTTTTTGAAATATAATCGTTTTGAAATGCTCGTAATCAAGTATATGAACTCCTAAAATTTGATAAAACCTTGTTTTTGCGGTTCGTTTGTTATAGGTTTCGGACGAGCTGGTCTAAATAGGCCTTAAAATGGACCAATTGGAATTTTACTTGAATAAAAACTACAGAAATTGAATTTTTGCAATATCATCTTGTTAAAATTCTTGTAATCAAGTATATGAACTCCTAAATTTTGATAAAACCTTGTTTTGCGGTCCATTTGTTATAGGTTTCGAACGAGCGGGTCTAAATAGGCCTTAAAATGCACCCATTGGAATTTTACTTGAATAAAAAGTACAAATATTGAATTTTTGCAATATAATCGTGTAGAAATACTCGTAATCAAGCATTTGAACTCCTAGAATTTGATTAAAATTTGTTTCGCGGTCCGATTTTTAGAGGTTTCAGACGAGCGGGTCTACATAGGCCTTACAATGGACCCGTTGGAATTTTACTTGAGTAAAAAGTACAGAAATTGAGTTTTTGCAATATAATCATGTTGAAATGCTCTTAATCAAGTATATGAACTCCTAAAATTTGATAAAACCTTATTTTTGCAGTTCGTTTGTTATAGGTTTCGGACGAGCTGGTCTAAATAGGCCTCACAATGGACCCGTGGGAATTTTAACTGCGTAAAAAGTACAGAAATTGAGTTTTTGAAATATAATCATGTCGAAATGCTCGTAATCAAGTATATGAACTCCTAAAATTTGATAAAACCTTGTTTTTGGGGTTCGTTTGTTATAGGTTTCGGACGAGCTGGTCTATATAGGCCTTAAAACGGACCAATTGGAATTTTACTTGAATAAAAACTACAGAAATTGAATTTTTTCAGTATCATCTTGTTAAAATTCTCGTAATCAAGTATATGAACTCCTAAATTTTGATAAAACCTTGTTTTGCTGTCGTTTGTTATAGGTTTCGGACGAGCGAGTCTAAATAGGCCTAACAATGGATCTGCTTGAATTTTACTTGAATAAAAAGTACAGTAATTAAATTTTTGCAATATAATCGTGTCGAAATACTCGTAATCAAACATTTGAACTCCTAAAATTTGATTAAAACTTGTTTCGCGGTACGATTTGTAGAGGTTTCAGACGAGCGGGTCTACATAGGCCTTACAATGGACCCGTTGGAATTTTACTTGAGTAAAAAGTACATAAATTGAGTTTTTGCAATATAATCATGTTGAAATTCTCGTAATCAAGTATATGAACTCCTAAAATTTGATAAAACCTTGTTTTTGCGGTTCGCTTGTTATAGGTTTCGGACTGAGCTAGTCTAAATAGGCCTCACAATGGACCCGTGAGAATTTTAACTGAGTAAAAAGTACAAAAATTGAGTTTTTGAAATATAATCGTGTTGAAATACTCGTAATCAAGCATTTGAACTCCAAATATTTGATTAAAACTTGTTTCGTGGTCTGATTTGTAGAGGTTTCCAACGAGCGGGTCTACTTAGGCCTTACAATGGACCCGTTGGAATTTTACTTGAGTAAAAAGTACAGAAATTGAGTTTTTGCAATATAATCATGTTGAAATGCTCGTAATCAAGTATATGAACTCCTAAAATTTGATAAAACCTTATTTTTGCGGTTCGTTTGTTATAGGTTTCGGACGAGCTGGTCTAAATAGGCCTTAAAATGGACCAATTGGAATTTTACTTGAATAAAAACTACAGAAATTGAATTTTTGCAATATCATCTTGTTAAAATTCTCGTAATCAAGTATATGAACTCCTAAATTTTGACAAAACCTTGTTTTGCGGTCGTTTGTTATAGGTTTCGGACGAGCGGGTCTAAATAGGCCTAACAATGGATCTGCTTGAATTTTACTTGAATAAAAAGTACAGTAATTGAATGTTTGCAATATAATCGTGTCGAAATACTCGTAATCAAACATTTGAACTCCTAAAATTTGATTAAAACTTGTTTCGCGGTACGATTTGTAGAGGTTTCAGACGAGCGGGTCTACATAGGCCTTACAATGGACCCATTGGAATTTTACTTGAGTAAAAAGTACAGAAATTGAGTTTTTGCAATATAATCATGTTGAAATGCTCGTAATCAAGTATATAAACTCCTAAAATTTGATAAAACCTTGTTTTTGCATTTCGTTTGTTATAGGCTTCGGACGAGTTCGTCTAAATAGGCCTCACTCTAGACCCGTTGGAATTTTAACTGAGTAAAAAGTATAGAAATTGAGTTTTTGAAACATAATCGTGTCGAAATGCTCGTAATCAAGTATATGAACTCCTAAAATTTGATAAAACCTTGTTTTTACGGTTCGTTTGTTATAGGTTTCGGACGAGCTGGTCTAAATAGGCCTCACAATGGACCCGTTGGAATTTTACTTGATTAAAAAGTACAGAAATTGAGTTTTTGAAATATAATCGTGTCGAAATTCTCGTAATCAACTATATGAACTCTTAAAATTTGATAAAACCTTGTTTTTGCGGTTCGTTTGTTATAGGGTTCGGACGAGCTAGTCTAAATAGGCCTTAAAATGGACCAATTGGAATTTTACTTGAATAAAAACTACAGAAATTGAATTTTTGCAATATCATCTTGTTAAAATTCTCGTAATCAAGTATATGAACTCCTAAATTTTGATTAGAACTTGTTTTGCGGTCCGTTTGTTATAGGTTTTAGACGAGCGAGTCTAAATAGGCCTTAAAATGCACCATTTGGAATTTTACTTGAATAAAAAGTACAGATATTGAATTTTTACAATATAATCATGTTGAAATACTCGTAATCAAGCATTTGAACTCCTAAAATTTGATTAAAACTTGTTTCTCGGTCAGATTTGTAAAAGTTTCAGACGAGCGGGTCTACATAGGCCTTACAATGGACCCGTTAGAATTTTACTTGAGTAAAGAGTACATAAATTGAGTTTTTGAAATATAATCGTGTCGAAATACTCGTAATCAAGTATATGAACTCCTAAAATTTGATAAAACCTAGTTTTTGCGGTCCATTTGTTATAGGTTTCCGACGAGCGGGTCTAAATAGACCTTAAAATGGACCCATTGGAATTTTACTTGAATAAAAACTACAAAAATTGAATTTTTGCAACATAATCGTGTTGAAATACTCGTAATCAAGTATATGAACTCCTAAATTTTGATTGCAACTTTTTTCGTGGTCCGTTTTGTAGACGTTTCAAACGAGCGGGTCTATATAGGTCTTACAATGGACACGTTGGAATTTATTTGAGTAAAAAGTACATAAATTGAGTTTTTGCAATATAATTGTGTTGAAATGCTTGTAATCGAGTATATGAACTCCTAAAATTTGATTAAAACTTGTTTCACGGTCCATTTTGTAGATGTTTTGGAATCGGGTGTAAATAGGCATTACAATGGACCCGTTGGAATTTTAACTGAGTAAAAAGTACAGAAATTGAGTTTTTGCAATATCATATTTTCGAAATTCTCGTAATCAAGTATATGAACTCCTAAATTTTGATAAATCCTTGTTTTGCGGTCCGTTTGTTATAGGTTTCGGACGAGCGGGTTTAAATAGGCCTTAAAATGGACCCAATGGAATTTTACTTGAATAAAAAGTATATATATTGAATTTTTGCAATATAATCGTGTTGAAATACTCGTAATCAAGCATATGAACTCCTAAAATTTGATTAAAACTTATTTCACGGTCCGTTTTGTACAGGTTTCAGACGAGCGGGTCTAAATAGGCCTTACAATGGACCCGTTGGAATTTTACTTGAGTAAAAAGTACATAAATTGAGTTTTTGCAATATAACTGTGTTGAAATGCTTGTAATCAAGTATATGAACTCCTAAAATTTTATTAAAACTAGTTTTGCACTCCGTTTGTTATAGGTTTCGGTCTTGCGGGTCTAAATAAGCCTCATAATGGACCTGTTGGAATTTTAACTGAGTAAAAAGTACAGAAATTGAGGTTTTGCAATATAATCGTGTCGAAATGCTCATAATCAAGTATATGAACTCCTAAAATTTGATAAAATCTAGTTTTGCGGTCCATTTGTTATAGGTTTCGGTCTTGCGGTTCTAAATAGGCCTTATAATGGACCTGTTGGAATTTTAACTGAGTAAAAAGTACATAAATTGAGTTTTTGAAATATAATCATGTCGAAATGCTCATAATCAAGTATATGAACTCCTAAAATTTGATAAAACCTTGTTTTTACGGTCCATTTGTTATAGGTTTCCGACGAGCGGGTCTAAATAGGCCTTAAAATGGACCCATTGGAATTTTACTTGAATACAAACTACAGAAATTGAATTTTTGCAACATAATCGTGTTGAAATACTCGTAATCAAGCATATGAACTCGTAAATTTTGGTTGCAACTTTCTTCGCGGTCCGTTTTGTAGACGTGTCAGACGAGCGGTTCTTAATAGGCCTTACAATGGACCCCTTGGAATTTTACTTAAGTAAAAAGTACAAAAATTGAGTTTTTGCAATATAATTGTGTTGAAATGCTTGTAATCAAGTATATGAACTCCTAAAATTTAATTAAAACTTGTTTCGCGGTCCGTTTTATAGAGGTTTCGAAATTGGGTCTAAATAGGCCTTACAATGAACCCGTTGGAATTTTAACTGAGTAAAAAGTACAGAAATTGAGTTTTTGAAATATCATCGTGTCGAAATGCTCGTAATCAAGTATATGAACTCCTAAAATATGATAAAATCTTGTTTTGCGGTCCGATTGTTATAGGTTTTGGTCCTGCGGGTCTAAATAGGCCTCACAATGGACCCGTTGGAATTTTAACTGAGTAAAAAGTACATAATATGAGTTTTTTCAGTTTAATCGTGTTTAAATGCTCATAATCAAGTATATGAACTAATAAAATTTGATAAAACCTAGTTTTGCAGTCCGTTTGTTATAGGTTTCGGTCTTGCGGGTCTAAATAGGCCTCACAATGGACCCGTTGGAATTTTAACTGATTGAAAAGTACAGAAATTAAGCTTTTGAAATATCATCGTGTCGAAATGCTCGTAATCAAGTATATGAACTCCTAAAATTTGATAAAATCTAGTTTTGCGGTCTGTTTGTTATAGGTTTCAGTCTTGCGGGTCTAAATAGGCTTCAAAATGGTCCCGTTGGAATTTTAACTGAGTAAAAAGTACAGAAAATGAGTTTTTCAGTATAATCGTGTCGAAATGCTCATAATCAAGTATATCAACTCCTAAATTTTGATAAAACCTAGTTTTGCGGTCTGTTTGTTATAGGTTTCGGTCTTGCGGGTCTAAATAGGCCGCACAATGGGCCCGTTGGAATTTTAACTGAGTAAAAAGTACAGAAATTGAGTTTTTGAAATATAATCGTGTCGAAATGCTCGTAATCAAGTATAAAACCTTATTTTTGCGGTCCGTTTGTTATAGGTTTCCGACGAGCGAGTCTAAATGCTCTTAATCAAGTATATGAACTCCTAAAATTTGATTAAACCTTGTTTTGCGGTCCGTTTGTTATAGGTTTCGGTCGAGCGGGTCTATATAGGCCTTATAATGGACCCGTTTTAATTTTACTCGAGTAAAAAGTACATAAATTGAGTTTTTGCAATATCATCTTGTCGAAATGCTCGTAATCAAGTATATGAACTCCTAAAATTTGATAAAACTTAGTTTTGCGGTCCGTTTGTTATAGGTTTCAGTCTTGCGGGTCTAAATAGGCCTCACAATGGACCCGTTGGAATTTTAACTGAGTAAAAAGTACAGAAATTTAGCTTTTTAAATATAATCGTGTCGAAATGCTCGTAATCAAGTATATGAACTCCTAAAATTTGATAAAACCTTGTTTTTGTGGTTCGTTTGTTATAGGTTTCAGACGAGTTGGTCTAAATAAGCCTTAAAATGGACCAATTGGAATTTTACTTGAATAAAAACTATAGAAATTGAAATTTTTGCAATATAATCGTGTTGAAATACCCGTAACCAAGCATATGAACTCCTGAATTTTTATTGAAACTTTTATCGTGGTCCGTTTGTTATAGGTTTCCGACGAGCGAGTCTAAATAGGCCTTAAAATGGACCCATTGTAATTTTACTTGAATAAAAACTACAGAAATTGAATTTTTGCAACATAATCATGTTGAAATTCTCGTAATCAAGCATATGAACTCCTAAATTTTGATTGCAACTTTCTTCGCGGTCCGTTTTGTAGACGTTTTAGACCAACAGTTCTAAATAGGCCTTACAATGGACCCGTTGGAATTTTATTTTAGTAAAAAGTACATAAATTGAGTTTTTGCAATATAATTGTGTTGAAATGCTTGTAATCAAGTATATGAACTCCTAAAATTTGATTAAAACTTGTTTCACGGTCCGTTTTGTAGAGGTTTCGGAATCAGGTCTAAATAGGCCTTACAATGGACC
Organism: Hibiscus trionum; assembly: GCA_030270665.1. Lineage (NCBI taxonomy): Eukaryota > Viridiplantae > Streptophyta > Magnoliopsida > Malvales > Malvaceae > Hibiscus > Hibiscus trionum. The sequence goes on along the minus strand of BSYR01000027.1, from coordinate 44,209,384 downwards.
TGTTGGAATTTTAACTGAGTAAAAAGTACAGAAAATGAGTTTTTGCAATATCATCGTGTTGAAATGCTCGTAATCAAGTATATGAACTCCTAAAATTTGATAAAATCTTTTTTTGCGGTCCGTTTGTTATAGGTTTTGGTCTTGCTGGTCTAAATAGGCCTCACAATGGACCCGTTGGAATTTTAACTGAGTAAAAAGTACAGAAATTGAGTTTTTGCAGTATAATCGTGTTGAAATGCTCATAATCAAGTATATGAACTCCTAAAATTTGATAAAACCTAGTTTTGCGGTACGTTTGTTATTGGTTTCGGTCTTGCGGGTCTAAATAGGTCTCACAATAGACCCGTTGGAATTTTAACTGAGTAAAAAGTACATAAATTGAGTTTTTGAAATATAATCGTGTCGAAATGCTCGTAATCAAGTATATGAACTCTTAAAATTTGATAAAACCTTGTTTTTGCGGTTCGTTTGTTATAGGTTTCGGATGAGCTGGTCTAAATAGGCCTCACAATGGACCCATTGGAATTTTACTTGAATAAAAACTACAAAATTGATTTTTTGCAATATCATCTTGTTTAAATTCTCGTAATTAAGCATATGAACTCTTAAATATTGATAAAACCTTGTTTTGCGGTCTGTTTGTTATAGATTTCGGACGAGCGGGTCTAAATAGGCCTTAAAATGCACCATTTGGAATTTTACTTGAATAAAAAGTACAGATATTGAATTTTTACAATATAATCGTGTTGAAATACTCGTAATCAAGCATTTGAACTCCTAAAATTTGATTAAAACTTGTTTCTCGGTCAGATTTGTAAAAGTTTCAGACGAGTGGGTCTACATAGGCCTTACAATGGACCCGTTGGAATTTTACTTGAGTAAAGAGTACATAAATTGATTTTTGAAATATAATCGTGTCGAAATGCTCGTAATCAAGTATATGAACTCCTAAAATTTGATAAAACCTAGTTTTGCAGTCCGTTTGTTATAGGTTTTGTTCTTGTGGGTCTAAATAGGCCTCACAATGGACCCGTTGGAATTTTAACTGAGAAAATTGTACATAAATTGAGTTTTTGAAATATAATCATGTCGAAATGCTCATAATCAAGTATATGAACTCCTAAAATTCGTTAAAACCTCGTTTTTGGTGTCCGTTTGTTATAGGTTTCCGACGAGCGGGTCTAAATAGGCCTTAAAATGGACCGATTGGAATTTTACATGAATAAAAACTACAGAAATTGAATTTTTGCAATATAATCGTGTTGAAATACCCGTAACCAAGCATATGAACTCCTAAATTTTGATTGAAACTCTTTTCGCGGTCCGTTTTCTAGAGGTTTCAGACGAGCGGGTCTAAATAGGCCTTACAATGGACCCGTTGGAATTTTACTTGAGTAAAAAGTACAAAATTGAGTTTTTGCAATATAATTATGTTGAAATGCTTGTAATCAAGTATATGAACTCCTAAAATTTGATTAAAACTTGTTTCTCGGTCCGTTTTGTAGAGGTTTCGGAATCGGGTCTAAATAGGCCTTACAAAGGACCCGGTAGATTTTTAACTGAGTAAAAGTACAGAAATTGAGTTTTTGCAATATCATCGTGTCGAAATGCTCGTAATCAAGTATATGAACTCCTAAAATTTGATAAAACCTTGTTTTCGCGGTCTGTATGTTTTAGGTTTCGGACGAGCGGGTCTAAATAGGCCTTAAAATGGACCCATTGGAATTTTACTAGAATAAAAACTACAGAAATTGAATTTTTGCAATATAATTGTGTTGAAATACTCGTAATCAAGCATATGAGCTCCTAAGATTTTATTAAAACTTTTTTCGCGGTCCGTTTTGTAGAGGATTCAGACGAGCGGGTTTAAATATGCCTTACAATGGACCCGTTCGAATTTTAACTGAGTAAAAAGTACAGAAATTGAGTTTTTGCAATATCATCGTGTCGAAATGCTCGTAATCAAGTATATGAACTGCTAAAATTTGATAAAATCTTGTTTTGCGGTCCGTTTGTTATAGGTTTCGGTGTTGGGGAACTAAATAGGCCTCACAATGGACCCGTTGGAATTTTAACTGAGTAAAAAGTACAGAAATTGAGGTATTGCAATATAATCGTTTCGAAATCTTCATAATCAAGTATATGAACTCTTAAAATTTGATTAAACCCTGTTTTACGGTCCGTTTGTTATAGGTTTCGGTCGAGCGGGTCTAAATAGGCCTTATAATGGACCCGTTGCAATTTTACTCGAGTAAAAAGTACATAAATTGAGTTTTTGCATTATCTTCGTGTCGAAATGTTTGTAATCTAGTATATGAACTCCTAAAATTTGATAAAATTTTGTTTTGCGGTGTGCTTGTTATAGGTTTCGGTCTTGCGGGTCTAAATAGTCCTCACAATGGACCCGTTGGAATTTTAACTGAGAAAAAAGTACAGAAATTGAGTTTTTGAAATATAATCGTGTCGAAATGCTCATAATCAAGTATATGAACTCCTAAAATTTGATTAAACCTTGTTTTGCGGTCCGTTTGTTATAGGTTTCGGTCTTGTGGGTCTAAATAGGCCTCACAATGAACACGTTGGAATTTTAACTGAGTAAAAAGTACAGAAATTGAGTTTTTGAAATATAATCGCGTCGAAATGCTTGTAATCAAGTATATGAACTCCTAGATAATGATAAAACCTTGTTTTTGCGGTTCGTTTGTTATAGGTTTCGGACGAGCTGGTCTAAATAGGCATTAAAATGGACCAATTGGAATTTTACTTGAATAAAAACTACAAAAATTGAATTTTTGCAATATAATCGTGTTGAAATACTCGTGTAGAAATGTTTCGCGGTGTGTTTTGAAAGGTTTCAGACGAGCGGGTCTAAATAGGTCTTACAATGGACCCATTGGAATTTTAACTGAGTAAAAAGTACAAAAATTGAGTTTTTGCAATATCGTGTAGAAATGCTTGTAATCAAGTATATGAACTACTAAATTTTGATAAAACCTTGTTTTCCAATCCGTTTGTTATAGGTTTCGGTCTTGCGTGTCTAAATAAGCCTCACAATGTACCCGTTGGAATTTTAACTGAGTAAAAAGTACATAAATTGAGTTTTTTCAATATCATCGTGTCGAAATTCTCGTAATCAAGTATATGACCTCCTACAATTTGATTAAAACTTGTTTCGCGGTCGGATTTGTAGAGGTTTCAGACGAACGGGTCTAAATAAGCCATACAATGGACCCGTTGGAATTTTACTTGAGTAAAAAGTACATAAATTGAGTTTTTGCAATATAACTGTGTTGAAATGCTTGTAATCAAGTATATGAACTCCTAAAATTTGATTAAGACTAGTTTTGCAGTCCGTTTGTTATAGGTTTCGGTTTTGCGGGTCTAAATAAGCCTCACAATGGACCTGTTGGAATTTTAACTGTGTAAAAAGTACAGAAATTGAGGTTTTGCAATATAATCGTGTCGAAATGCTCATAATCAAGTATATGAACTCCTTAAATTTGATAAAATCTAGTTTTGCGGTCCGTTTGTTATAGGTTTCGGTCTTGCGGGTCTAAATATGCCTTATAATGGACCCGTTGGAATTTTAACTGAGTAAAAAGTACAGAAATTGAGTTTTTGAAATATATCATGTCGAAATGCTCATAATCAAGTATATGAACTCCTAAAATTTGATAAAACCTTGTTTTTGCGGTCCGTTTGTTATAAGTTTCCGACGAGCGGGTCTAAATAGGCCTTAAAATGGACCCATTGGAATTTTACTTGAATAAAAACTACAGAAATTGAATTTTTGCAACATAATCGTGTTGAAATACTCGTAATCAAGCATATGAACTCCTAAAATTTGATTAAAACTTGTAGACGTGTCAGACTAGCGGTTCTAAATAGGCCTTACAATGGACCCGTTGGAATTTTACTTGAGTAAAAAGTACAAAAATTGAGTTTTTGCAATATAATTGTGTTGAAATGCTTGTAATCAAGTATATGAACTCCTAAAATTTGATTAAAACTTGTTTCACGGTCCGTTTTATAGAGGTTTTGGAATTGGGTCTAAATAGGCCTTACAATGGACCCGTTGGAATTTTAACTAAGTAAAAAGTACATAAATTGATTTTTTGCAATATCATCGTGTCGAAATGCTCGTAATCAAGTATATGAACTCCTAAAATTTGATAAAATCTTGTTTTGCGGTCCGTTTGTTCTAGGTTTCCGACGACCGAGTCTAAATAGGCCTTAAAATGGACCCATTGGAATTTTACTTGAATAAAAACTACAGAAATTGAATTTTTGCAACATAATCGTGTTGAAATTCTCGTAATCAAGCATATGAACTCCTAAATTTTGATTGCAACTTTCTTCGCGGTCCGTTTTGTAGACGTTTTAGACGAGCGGTTCTAAATAGGCCTTACAATGGACCCGTTGGAATTTTACTTGAGTAAAAAGTACAGAAATTGAGTTTTTGCAATATAATTGTGTTGAAATGCTTGTAATCAAGTATATTAACTCCTAAAATTTGATTAAAACTTGTTTCGCGGCCCGTTTTGTAGAGGTTTCGGAATCGGGTCTAAATAGGCTTTACAATGGACCTGTTGGAATTTTAACTGAGTAAAAAGTACAAAAATTGAGTTTTTGCAATATCATCGTGTCGAAATGCTCGTAATAGTGTATATGAACTCCTAAAATTTGATAAAATCTTGTTTTGCGGTCCGTTTATTATAGGTTTTGGTCTTGTGGGTCTAAATAGGCCTCACAATGGACCCGTTGGAATTTTAACTGAGTAAAAAGTACAGAAATTGAGTTTTTGCAGTATAATCGTGTTGAAATGCTCATAATCAAGTATATGAACTCCTAAATTTTGATAAAACCTAGTTTTGCGGTACGTTTGTTATAGGTTTCGGTCTTGCGGGTCTAAATAGGTCTCACAATGGACCCGTTGGAATTTTAGCTGAGTAAAAAATACATAAATTGAGTTTTTGAAATATAATCGTGTGGAAATGCTCGTAATCAAGTATATGAACTCTTAAAATTTGATTAAACCTTGTTTTTGCGGTTCGTTTGTTATAGGTTTCGGATTAGCTGGTCTAAATAGGCCTCACAATGGAACCATTGGAATTTTACTTGAATAAAAACTACAAAAATTGATTTTTTGCAATATCATCTTGTTGAAATTCTCGTAATCAAGCATATGAACTCTTAAATTTTGATAAAACCTTGTTTTGCAGTCCGTTTGTTATAGGTTTCGGACGAGCGGGTCTAAATAGGCCTTAAAATCCACCTTTGGAATTTTACTTGAATAAAAAGTACAGATATTGAATTTTTACAATATAATCATGTTGAAATACTCATAATCAAGCATTTGAACTCCTAAAATTTGATTAAAACCTATTTCGCGGTCCGATTCGTAAAAGTTACAGACGAGCGGGTCTACATAGGCCTTACAATGGACCCGTTGGAATTTTACATGAGTAAAAAGTACATAAATTGAGTTTTTGAAATATAATCGTGTCGAAATGCTCGCAATCAAGTATATGCACTCCTAAAATTTGATAAAACCTAGTTTTGTGGTCCGTTTGTTATAGGTTTCGTTCTTGAGGTTCTAAATAGGCCTCACAATGGACCCGTTGGAATTTTAACTGAGAAAAAAGTACAGAAATTGAGTTTTTGAAATATAATCATGTCGAAATGATCATAATCAAGTATATGAACTCCTAAAATTCGATAAAACCTTGTTTTTGGGGTCCGTTTGTTATAGGTTTCCGACGAGCGGGTCTAAATAGGCCTTAAAATGGACCCATTGGAATTTTACTTGAATAAAAACTACAAAAATTGAATTTTTGCAATATAATCGTGTTGAAATACTCGTAATCAAGCATATGAACTCCTAAATTCTGATTGAAACTCTTTTCGCGGTCCGTTTTGTAGAGGTTTCAGACGATCAGGTCTAAATAGGCCTTACAATGGACCCGTTGGAATTTTACTTGAGTAAAAAGTACAGAAATTGAGTTTTTGCAATTTAAGTATGTTGAAATGCTTGTAATCAAGTATATGAACTCCTAAAATTTGATTAAAACTTGTTTCGCGATCCGTTTTGTAGAGGTTTCGGAATCGGGTCTAAATAGGCCTTACAAAGGACCCGTTGGAATTTTAACTGAGTAAAAGTACATAAATTGAGTTTTTGCAATATCATCATATCGAAATGCTCGTAATCAAGTATATGAAATCATAAAATTTGATAAAATCTTGTTTTGCAGTCCGTTTGTTATAGGTTTCGGTCTTGTAGGTCTAAATAGGCCTCACAATGGACCCGTTGGAATTTTAACTGAGTAAAAAGTACAGAAATTGAAGTTTTGCAATATAATCGTGTCGAAATGCTCATAATCAAGTATATGAACTCCTAAAATTTGATAACACCTAGTTTTGCGGTCCGTTTGTTATAGGTTTCGTTCTTGCGGGTCTAAATAGGCCTCACAATGGACCCGTTGGAATTTTAACTGAGAAAAAAAGTACAGAAATTGAGTTTTTGAAATATAATCATGTCGAAATGCTATTAATCAAGTATATGAACTCCTAAAATTCGATAAAACCTTGTTTTTGGGGTCCGTTTGTTATAGGTTTCCGACGAGCGGGTCTAAATAGGCCTTAAAATGGACCCATTGGAATTTTACTTGAATAAAAACTACAAAAATTGAATTTTTGCAATATAATCGTGTTGAAATACTCGTAATCAAGCATATGAACTCCTAAATTTTGATTGAAATTCTTTTCGCGGTCCCTTTTGTAAAGGTTTCAGACGAGCAAGTCTAAATAGGCCTTACAATGGACCCGTTGGAATTTTACTTGAGTAAAAAGTTCAAAAATTGAGTTTTTGCAATATAATTATGTTGAAATGCTTGTAATCAAGTATATGAACTCCTAAAATTTGATTAAAACTTGTTTCGCGGTCTGTTTTGTAGAGGTTTCGGAATCGGCTCTAAATAGGCCTTACAAAGGACCCGTTGGAATTTTAACTGAGTAAAAGTACAGAAATTGAGTTTTTGCAATATCTTCGTGTCGAAATGCTCGTAATCAAGTATATGAAATCATAAAATTTGATAAAATCTTGTTTTGCGGTCCGTTTGTTATAGGCTTCGGTCTTGTAGGTCTAAATAGGCCTCACAATGGACCCGTTGGAATTTTAACTGAGTAAAAAGTACAGAAATTGAAGTTTTGCAATATAATCATGTCGAAATGCTCATAATCAAGTATATGAACTCCTAAAATTTTATAAAACCTGTAACCCCCTTAACCCGGCCTAGACGGTTGACCCGAATTAAGAAAGTCACACGGGGAAAACTAAAGTCAACCCGAAAGTCAACCTTGATTAACGACCCTTTTTTTTCTTTTTAAACTTGTCTAGATGCACATTAACCCTAGTTATGATCATTCAAACAACATACTCAAAGATCATAAACATCAGAGATCGAACAGGGACCCAATTGAACATATTACAACTTTAGGGACCAAATTGTAAATTCTGATAATTATAAGGACTTCATCCAAATTAAAGTTACCAGCTTGAAATTAATCATGTTTCATGCTTCACAGTCAAATTTCAGCCTAAACGGACATTCCAAACTCATACAATTGCACATACAAGTTTCAGGACCAAAATGCAAACATTTTGAAACATATAACTACCAATGTCAGCCCCCAACGGTCATTCGTTCCGAAACGGGAGACAGCCCGTTTCGAAACGCGGGGCCGTTCCGCAACACGTACCGAAACGAGGGCTGACAGTAGCCTTTCCGTTTCAGAACGGTGTCACCTGTTTCGGACGCCTGGGCTGCTTCGAGGCACCCGTTCCGAAACGGCAGGCACTGTTCCGATACGGCCTGCACAAAATACAGAAATTTGCTTGCCTAAACATGCAATTGACCAACCAATCATGCTCCAATTGCTATCAAACTTTACCAGCATCTCATACAACATACAAGAGACATATTTGCATCAACCAATCATCATTATATCAACATATATGAAAAGCCCCAAATCTAAAGGCATGCCTCCCCGAGCAGGTGCTCCACCACCTCGCTTAGCCGAGGACTGATACTTCTGATCACGTCCCCTCTTGTTCCGTCCACCACCGGAACTATATTCAGCTGCCCGCTTACCAGCACTTGCTCCAGCACCTCTAGCAGATAAACCCAAGTTCATCTCAATATCCTTGGCTCGGCCTACCAACACATCAAAATCATCATACTCGGTAGCCAGCACATACATCTTCACATCCGTCACTAAGCCATAACGGAACCTTTCACACCTCGCTCGCTCATCCGGAACAAGCTCAGGTGCATATTGACTGAGTCGAACAAACTGTACTTCATACTCAGCCACAGTCATGCTCCCTTGGGTAAGAGACATGAACTCCCTCTTTTTCTCATCTAGGTACCTCACACCCAGATACCTTCTCTTGAACACATTCTGAAAGAATGTCCAAGTCACATCAGCTTCTGCCATCCCAGCAATAGTGGTTGTCCACCACGTATATGCATCCTTCTGCAGCAAGGACACAACACAGCCAAGCTTCTGCACATCAGTGCAACTCATCTGTCCCAAGATTCTCTTGGTACTCTCTAACCAAGCCTCAGAACCTTCAGTAGACATACCCCTGAACTCAGTCCCTCCCAGACTGCGCAAACGCTCCAAAGGTAGTCTAACTCCAGCATCTTCCTGATGCCCAGCTCCACGAGCTCCAGCTACCGCTGCTTGAAAAGCACCAGCTATAGCTTGAATTAACACCGTCATGTCAGGAACAGCTTGCCCCTGACCAGCCTCAGGTCCAGCAGCCTCAGCACCAGCTGCAGCTCCAGCTTCTTCAGCCCCAGCACCACCACCACCAGGTGGAGGAGGTAAAACCGCACTCTCAACATTCTCCTCATTTTCATTCTCATTCTGAGCCGTAGCTCGCACATTACTCCTCAACTCTCTACGAGGTGCCATACTATGAATATGCAATCACAATGCAAATAAACAAAGTCAGGCCCAGCAAGGTAAGCAATCCAAGTACTCAAGCTCATTTCCAATTAAAATCAACATCATTTCATTAGCTTTGATTTGGCAATGGGTACCCACAACATGCTTCATCACAGCATACATCTCACTTGCAACATACACGCAATTTACTCAACATGCTTTCACCCAACAAGCATACAAGGCATACATACTTTAAACATTCACATATACATTCCCAAATACTCGAGAACTCAGCTCTGATACCATCAAATGTAACCCCCTTAACCCGGCCTAGACGGTTGACCCGAATTAAGAAAGTCACACGGGGAAAACCAAAGTCAACCCGAAAGTCAACCTTGATTAACGACCCTTTTTTCTTTTTAAACTTGTCTAGATGCACATTAACCCTAGTTATGATCATTCAAACAACATACTCAAAGATCATAAACATCAGAGATCGAACAGGGACCCAATTGAACAAATTACAACTTTAGGGACCAAATTGTAAATTCTGATAATTATAAGGACTTCATCCAAATTAAAGTTACCAGCTTGAAATTAATCATGTTTTATGCTTCACTGTCAAATTTCAGCTCAAACGGACATTCCAAACTCATACAATTGCACATACAAGTTTCAGGACCAAAATGCAAACATTTTGAAACATATAACTACCAATGTCAGCCCCCAACGGTCATTCGTTCCGAAACGGGAGATATCCCGTTTCGAAACGCGGGGCCGTTCCGCAACGCGTACCGAAACGAGGGCTGACAGTAGCCTTTCCGTTTCGGAACGGTGTCACCCGTTTCGGACGCCTGGGCTGCTTCGAGGCACCCGTTCCGAAACGGCAGGCACTGTTCCGATACGGCCTGCACAAAATGCAAAAATTTGCTTGCCTAAACATGCAATTGACCAACCAATCATGCTCCAATTGCTATCAAACTTTACCAGCATCTCATACAACATACAAGAGACATATTTGCATCAACCAATCATCATTATATCAACATATATGAAAAGCCCCAAATCTAAAGGCATGCTTCCTACACAAGCAACCATTCATGCACAAAAAGCCTTCAAACCAACACATAATGGCCAATTACAAAAACCAACATTAACAACAACATAAATCCAACTTAGGGAGTTCCAAACATCTCCCAAAACAACAACATAGGTCCCCCATTGCCAAATGCCAAAAGCTAAAAGTGTTTAAGAAAACCTTCTCATACATGAGCTTAACTTCCACTTGATTGCTTGCCCTCCTTGCTGCCCTCAATGCACTTTAATGCTCTGCATTATTGGTTTAAGAAAAGAGAGAGAGCGTAAGCAAGAGCTTAGTGAGGAATGCTCATTAAAACCACACAATTATGCATTTATAAAACTCATTTATAAATCATACTTCAAAATACATTTAGACATGCTCACAAGCAATCTCAAACAAGCATCTCATGCTTCATATCATAACATGTCATATTGGCCACAAGTGATAATTACCATCTTTAAACAAGATCAACATAACTCACACATGGACTTTTAAACACCATTGTGATCTTATCCCCAAGGACTTTTAAACACCTTGGCCCATGGACTTTTAAACACCATGGCAAGGACCACACAAGGACTTTTAAACACCTTTGTGTCCTTAACAAGTTTCACCTCAAGGACTTTTAAACACCTTGACCCCAAGGACTTTTAAACACCTTGGCCATGGACTTTTAAACACCATGATATAAATCACCCCAAGGACTTTTAAACACCTTGGCCCAAGGACTTTTAAACACCTTGGAAAGGACCACACAAGGACTTTTAAACACCTTTGTGTCCGTAACAAGAACCATCCAAGGACTTTTAACCACCTTGATGTTCTTAAGTAAACAAGGCTCACTCAAGGACTTTTAACCACCTTAGTGACCTTAACCTTTTCAAAAACATCACTTGCCAATATACATCATATATCATCAATAATCCACTGTTTTAAAGCATTTAACCAAGCCATAACATCATGCATCTTTAAGCAACAAACAACATTTATACAATGTTCAAAAACAAGGAACTCTAACCTTGAGCTTCCTTAAACACATGGCTTATAATCTCAGCAACACACATGCTAGATATGCTTTAAAAACAGAATTTAAACATGCAACAAACACATTGCACCCAACCATCACATGGTTCCTCAACAAGAGAGTTTTTCCGAAAACTTACTCTTGAGCTTAGCAAAGTTGTTTAGACTAAGACTAAGCTCCCAAACCTCCAAAACATTGGTTTCAAAGCCGAAAACCAAAATCCACTCACCGATTCCGTTTCGCCTCTTGCCGAAACACCAAATCAAGCTTTCGGATCACCACCACTTGGATCCAAAGATGACTCCCCTGTTTTAACACATTAAAACAGTAGATTAATGCATCATCATGCATTAATAGCTTCAATGAAAGCACCTAAACTCGCTGCTCTCATCCACACTCCATTTTCGGCCACCAAACACAACCGAAAATGCATCCAAACAACTCCTCAACAAAGCCCAGCCATAAACCATCAAAACTAAGCATCCTTAAACATCATTTAACAACTAAAAAGGACCTAACAACATCCTTATACCTCCAGCAACAACAGATCCACAAGATCACCCAAAAACAACCAAGAACCACAAGCTAAACTTAGGAAATTCAACCTATCCGGGATTGCATTAGTTAAAACTCAATTTCCAATCAATTTAACATTCATTTAACATCAATTATACACCTCAAATCACTGCTTTAACAGATCCAACGAAAATTCACCAAAATCAATCAAATCTTGCATTTAAAAGCCAAGATCCATAACACAACCTTAAAACCATTTATAAAACACAATTTAAGGATTGAGAACTTGGGAATTTCAGTAAAGAACTTAGAGTTCAGAGGAGAAGGACGTTCTTACCTCCAAACTTGAGTTTCTCCTCTTTTAGAACCAAAAAGCTTGAAGAATCCAATGGCAATTGGTGAGGTTTTGTTGATAAGATGATTAGCAATCAAAAGAGGATTGAAAAGAGAGATTTTAGTGTCAAAATCAGAGGTGAAATATCTGGAGAAAAGTGTTTGGTTTGAGAGAAAATGAGAGAAGAGAAAAATGAGATTTTAGGAAAATTAGTTAGGAAATAACTTCCCTCCACTTTTCCTTTTGTTTAAAATCAGAATTAAAGCATAAAATATCTTAGAAAAATCTGGAGAAACTCCCATTGGGTAAATAGCTCCTTAAAGATTCAAAGTTTCAATCCTTTTTAAAACAGTCTCACAGTTTTAAAAAATTACATTTTGGTCACTAGCCCAAAATGTCACCCTTCCAAACCTCATTTTGCAAAATTGATTTCACAGTTCACTTATATATATTAAAAGAGGATTTTAGAACATTTTTCCATATTTTTAATGCAACCCGAACTAGGTTTTCCTAATTTCACCTTTTTAGATTCGACAGCACTTTGACCGAACCGGTCAACGCCCAAAACTTCTAAGCCCATAACCGGGGCGTTACAACTCTCCCCCCTTAAGAAATTTCGTCCTCGAAATTTACCTGAAGGAAAGAGATAAGGAAACTGCTTCAGCATGTCATCCTTTCGCTCCCACGTGGCTTCCTCAACACCGCGGTGCTTCCACAACACCTTCACCAACTCAATGGTCTTGCCACGAAGAACCTTGCTATCCGAATCCAGAACCTTCACCGGTTCCTCATCATAGGTCAAATCCGGATTCAATTGCACTTCCTCCACAGGCATCACATGCGAAGGATCAGATCTATACTTCCGGAGCATAGAAACATGGAACACATCATGAATCTTCTCCAACTCTTGAGGTAACCTCAACCTGTACGCAACAGGACCCACACGCTCAACCACCTCGTATGGTCCAATGTACCTAGGGCTCAACTTACCCTTCCGGCCAAACCTCATCACCTTCTTCCAAGGCGAAACCTTTAAGAACACACGGTCACCCACCGCATACTCAATCTCCTTACGCTTCAAATCCGCGTAAGACTTCTGCCGATCAGAAGCTGCCTTCAAACGCTCACAAATGAGCTTCACCTTCTCGGTGGTTCCTTTCAACAAAGCCGGCATCGAAACCAACTTCTGACCCGTTTCAGCCCAACAAAGAGGAGTCCTACACTTCCTCCCATACAAAGCCTCATAAGGTGCCATTTGAATACTTGCCTGATAACTATTGTTATAAGCAAACTCAACCAAAGGCAAAAGCTTCTCCCAAGAGCCCTGAAACTCAATCACGCAGCACCTCAACATATCCTCCAAAATCTGGATAACACGCTCAGACTGACCATCCGACTGAGGATGATAGGATGTACTGAAATTCAACCTCGTACCCAGAGCTTGATGCAAACACTGCCAGAAACGCGATGTGAACCTCGGATCCCTATCCGACACAATCGACTTAGGCACACCATGCAGCCGCACAATCTCAGCAATGTACAGCTCCGCAAGCCTATCCAAAGAAAACGTAGTATGCACAGGCAAGAAATGCGCACACTTCGTCAGGCGATCCACAATCACCCACACCGAATTCTTCTTCGATGGTGACAAGGGTAAACTAGATACAAAATCCATGGTAACCCTTTCCCACTTCCACTCAGGGATTCTCAACGGTTGCAACAACCCTGAAGGAAACTGATGCTCAGCCTTAACTCGCTGACACACCAAACACCTGCTGACAAACTCCGCAACATCCTTTTTCAAACCCACCCAATAATACTCATCACGAAGATCTCGATACATCTTAGTACTACCTGGGTGCATAGCAAAAGGACTACTATGACCTTCAGTCAGAATAGCACGCCTCAACTCAGCATCATTGGGCACTACTATCCGACTCCCAAAACACAACACTCCATCATCATTAAAGCAGAAATCCGAAGGTCTACCCTCCGCGATATCCTGTACATGAGACACCAAGGAATCATCCAGCAACTGCTTTTCCTTGATCAACTGAACCAAGGATGGTTTCACTTGCAACTCAGCTACAAGACCACCATCACGCGATATACTCAAACTGGCAAACATAGCCCTCAGCTCAACAGCTACCTTCCTACTCAAGGCATCCGCTACAACATTAGCCTTCCCAGGGTGATACTCAATCGTCAAATCATAATCCTTGAGCAACTCCACCCAACGTCGCTGCCTGAGATTCAACTCCTTCTGAGACATCAGATACTTCAAACTCTTGTGATCCGTGTACACAGTACACTTCTCACTATACAGGTAATGTCTCCAGATCTTCAGAGCAAAAACCACTGCAGCCAACTCTATGTCATGCGTAGGATAATTGCGCTCATGCACCTTCAACTGCCGCGATGCATAAGCTACCACCTTACCCTCTTGCATCAACACACATCCCAAACCAACATAGGACGCATCGCTATACACCACAAACTCTTTCCCTGATTCAGGTTGAACCAAGATAGGAGCTTGCGTCAAAGCCGCCTTAAGCTTCTCAAAAGCCTGTTGTCTCGCCTCTGTCCACTCATACTTAACATCCTTCTGCAACAACTTTGTCAAAGGTGCAGCAATCTTAGAAAACCCATCCACAAACCTTCGGTAGTATCCCGCCAAACCAAGGAAACTACGAACCTCGTGAACAGACTTAGGAACCCTCCAATTCATCACCGCCTCAATCTTCTGAGGATCAACCCGAATCCCCTTGGCAGAAACCACATGCCCAAGAAACACCACCTCTCTTAACCAGAACTCACATTTGCTCAGCTTAGCATAAAGCTGATTCTCCAACAAGGCTTGCAACACAATCCTCAAATGCTCCTCATGCTCCTCCTCAGTACGTGAGTACACGAGGATATCATCAATGAACACCACAACAAACTTGTCCAGGTATTCATGAAACACACGATTCATCATGTCCATGAAAGCAGCAGGAGTATTTGTCAAACCAAACGACATCACAAGGAACTCATAATGCCCATACCTTGTCCTGAAAGCTGTCTTAGGCACATCCACATCCTTCACCTTCAACTGGTAATACCATGACCTCAAGTCAATCTTAGAGAACACAGCAGCTCCCCGAAATTGATCAAAGAGATCATCAATTCTCGGCAAAGGATACCGATTCTTGATAGTCAACTTGTTCAGCTGACGGTAATTAATGCACATTCTCATAGTGCCATCATTCTTCTTCACGAACAAGACCGGTGCACCCCAAGGCGACACACTCGGCCGAATGAAACCACGCTCAAGCAACTCTTGCAACTGCGTCTTCAGCTCTTTCAGCTCCTTAGGTGCCATCCTATAGGGAGTAATGGACACAGGAGTTGTATTCTCATACAGCTCAATCCTAAACTCCACCTCGCGATTAGGAGGTAAACCAGGCAACTCCTCAGGAAACACACCAGGAAACTCCTTCACAACCCTGATATCTTGCACCCTCAACTCCTTAGAGCTAGGATTCATCACAAAAGCTAGGTAAGCTTCACAGCCTTGCCTCAGCATCCGGCTCGCCTCCAACGTAGACACCATATTACCAAGAAACTTCACATTCTCACCAACCACAACAACTTCATAATCATCCGCAAGCTTCAGCGAAACTCGCTTATTCTCACAATCCACCACAGCACGATGCTCAGCAAGCCAATCCATACCAAGGATTACATCAAAACCATAGAATGGTAACTCCATAAGGTCAACATGGAAAACATGTTCTTCAACAACCAAAGGACACCTTCTATACAGCTTTCGAGTCACAACAGTCTCACCAAAAGAACTAGTGACACGCATACCAACATCCAAAGACTCAACAGGCAAACCAAGCAATTCAGCATGCTCACGTAATATGTAAGAGTGCGTAGATCCAGAATCAATCAAGGAAAGTAATGACAAGGATTGCAGAGTAAAAGTACCTGCGATCACATCCGCATCATTCCTCCCCTCACGCTGAGCAAACACTCTAGCCTGTCCGCCACCCTCTGGCTGTACAGCTACAACATGAGCTACACCTCGACCACCTTCCTCTCTCCGCTGAAAATTACCACGGCCGCGCCCACGACCTCTCTGTGCCGCTGCAACAACAAGAGCACGAACTTGGCCACCAGCCAACATAGGACAATCACGCCTCAAATGATCCGAAGATCCACAGTTCCAGCAACCATTACCAGCTGCCGCAACAGGAGCTTGCACTTCCCTCACAGCACGGGGACAATCGCATTTCATGTGGCCATGCGAACCACATATCCAACAAGCACTCGGATCAACTCTAGCGTTGCCTCCCCGAGCAGGTGCTCCACCACCTCGCTTAGCCGAGGACTGATACTTCTGATCACGTCCCCTCTTGTTCCGTCCACCACCGGAACTATATTCAGCTGCCCGCTTACCAGCACTTGCTCCAGCACCTCTAGCAGATAAACCCAAGTTCATCTCAATATCCTTGGCTCGGCCTACCAACACATCAAAATCATCATACTCGGTAGCCAGCACATACATCTTCACATCCGTCACTAAGCCATAACGGAACCTTTCACACCTCGCTCGCTCATCCGGAACAAGCTCAGGTGCATATTGACTGAGTCGAACAAACTGTACTTCATACTCAGCCACAGTACAGAAATTGAGTTTTTGCAAGCCATAATGGACCCGTTGGAATTTTATCTGAGAAAAAAGTACAGAAATTGAGTTTTTGCAATATAATCGTGTCGAAATGCTCATAATCAAGTATATGAACTAATAAAATTTGATAAAACCAGGTTTTGCGGTCCGTTTGTTTTAGGTTTCGGTCTTACGGGTCTAAATAGGCCTCACAATGGACCCGTTGGAATTTTAACTGAGTAAAAAGTACAAAAATTGAATTTTTGTAATATAATCGTGTTGAAATACTCGTAATCAAGCAAATACTCGTAATCAATTCAACATAATAGCATCATCAATTCATCCAAACATTGAATTTTTGTAATATAATCGTGTTGAAATACTCGTTTCACGGTGTGTTTTGAAAGGTTTCAGACGAGCGGGTCTAAATAGGTCTTACAATGGACCCGTTGGAATTTTAACTGAGTAAAAAGTACAAAAATTGAGTTTTTGCAATATCGTGTCGAAATGCTCGAAATCAAGTATACGGACTCCTAAATTTTGATAAAACCTTGTTTTGCAATCCGTTTGTTATAGGTTTCGGTCTTGCGTGTCTAAATAGGCCTCACAATGGACCCGTTGGAATTTTAACTGAGTAAAAAGTACATAAATTGAGTTTTTTCAATATCATCGTGTCGAAATGCTCGTAATCAATTATATGAACTCCTAAAATTTGATTAAAGCTTGTTTCGCGGTCCGATTTGTAGAGGTTTCAGACGAGCGGGTCTAAATATGCCTTATAATGGACCCGTTGGAATTTTACTTGAGTAAAAAGTACATAAATTGAGTTTTTGCATTATAACTATGTTGAAATGCTTGTAATCAAGTATATGAACTCCTAAAATTTGATTAAAACTAGTTTTGCAGTCCGTTTGTTATAGGTTTCGGTCTTGCGGGTCTAAATAAGCCTCACAATGGACCTGTTGGAATTTTAACTGAGTAAAAAGTACAGAAGTTGAGGTTTTGCAATATAATTGTGTCGAAATGCTCATAATCAAGTATATGAACTCCTAAAATTTGATAAAATCTAGTTTTGCGGTCCGTTTGTTATTTGTTTCGATCTTGCGGGTCTAAATAGGCCTTATAATGGACCCGTTGGAATTTTAACTGAGTAAAAAGTACAAAAATTGAGTTTTTGCAATATCATCATGTCGAAATGCTCGTAATCAAGTATATGAACTCCTAAAATTTGATAAAACCTTGTTTTTGCGGTCTGTATGTCATAGGTTTCGGACGAGCAGGTCTAAATAGGCCTTAAAATGGACCCATTGGAATTTTACTAGAATAAAAACTACATAAATTGAATTTTTGCAATATAATTGTGTTGAAATACTCGTAATCAAGCATATGAACTCCTAAAATTTGATTAAAACTTTTTTTGCGGTCCGTTTTGAAGAGGATTCAGACGAGCGGGTTTAAATATGCCTTACAATGGACCCGTTGGAATTTTAACTGAGTAAAAAGTTCAGAAATTGAGTTTTTGCAATATCATCATGTCGAAATGCTCGTAATCAAGTATATGAACTGCTAAAATTTGATAAAATCTAGTTTTGCGGTCCGTTTGTTATAGGTTTCGGTCTTGGGGGACTAAATAGGCCTCACAATGGACCCGTTGGAATTTTAACTGAATAAAAAGTACAGAAATTGAGTTTTTGAAATATAATCATGTCGTAATGCTCATAATCAAGTATATGAACTCCTAAAATTTGATTAAAACTTTTTTCGCGGTCCGTTTTGTAGAGGATTCAGACGAGCGGGTTTAAATATGCCTTACAATGGACCCGTTGGAATTTTAACTGAGTAAAAAGTACAGAAATTGAGTTTTTGCAATATCATCCTGTCGAAATGCTCGTAATCAAGTATATTAACTGCTAAAATTTGATAAAATCTTGTTTTGCGGTCCGTTTGTTATAGGTTTCGGTCTTGGGGGACTAAATAGGCCTCACAATGGACCCGTTGGAATTTTAACTGAGTAAAATGTACAGAAATTGAGGTATTGCAATATAATCGTTTCGAAATCTTCATAATCAAGTATATGAACTCCTAAAATTTGATTAAACCCTGTTTTGTGGTCCGTTTGTTATAGGTTTCGGTCGAGCGGGTATAAATAGGCCTTATAATTGACCCGTTGCAATTTTACTCGAGTAAAAAGTACATAAATTGAGTTTTTGCAATATCTTCGTGTCGAAATGTTCGTAATCTAGTATATGAACTCGTATAATTTGATAAAATCTTGTTTTGCGGTATGTTTGTTATAGGTTTCGGTCTTGCGGGTCTAAATAAGCCTCACAATGGACCCGTTGGAATTTTATCTGAGAAAAAAGTACAGAAATTGAGTTTTTGCAATATAATCGTGTCGAAATGCTCATAATCAAGTATATGAACTAATAAAATTTGATAAAACCAGGTTTTGCGGTCCGTTTGTTTTAGGTTTCGGTCTTACGGGTCTAAATAGGCCTCACAATGGACCCGTTGGAATTTTAACTGAGTAAAAAGTACAAAAATTGAATTTTTGTAATATAATCGTGTTGAAATACTCGTAATCAAGCAAATGAACTCCTAAAATTTGATTAAAACTCGTTTCGCGGTGTGTTTTGAAAGGTTTCAGACGAGCGGGTCTAAATAGGTCTTACAATGGACCCGTTGGAATTTTAACTGAGTAAAAAGTACAAAAATTGAGTTTTTGCAATATCGTGTCGAAATGCTCGAAATCAAGTATACGGACTCCTAAATTTTGATAAAACCTTGTTTTGCAATCCGTTTGTTATAGGTTTCGGTCTTGCGTGTCTAAATAGGCCTCACAATGGACCCGTTGGAATTTTAACTGAGTAAAAAGTACAAAAATTGAGTTTTTTCAATATCATCGTGTCGAAATGCTCGTAATCAATTATATGAACTCCTAAAATTTGATTAAAACTTGTTTTGCGGTCCGATTTGTAGAGGTTTCAGACGAGCGGGTCTAAATATGCCTTATAATGGACCCGTTGGAATTTTACTTGAGTAAAAAGTACATAAATTGAGTTTTTGCATTATAACTGTGTTGAAATGCTTGTAATCAAGTATATGAACTCCTAAAATTTGATTAAAACTAGTTTTGCAGTCCGTTTGTTATAGGTTTCGGTCTTGCGGGTCTAAATAAGCCTCACAATGGACCTGTTGGAATTTTAACTGAGTAAAAAGTACAGAAGTTGAGGTTTTGCAATATAATTGTGTCGAAATGCTCATAATCAAGTATATGAACTCCTAAAATTTGATAAAATCTAGTTTTGCGGTCCGTTTGTTATTTGTTTCGATCTTGCGGGTCTAAATAGGCCTTACAATGGACCTGTTGGAATTTTAACAGAGTAAAAAGTACAAAAATTGAGTTTTTGCAATATCATCGTGTCAAAATGCTCGTAATCAAGTATATGAACTCCTAAAATTTGATAAAACCTTGTTTTTGCGGTCTGTATGTTATAGGTTTCGGACGAGCGGGTCTAAATAGGCCTTAAAATGGACCCATTGGAATTTTACTAGAATAAAAACTAAAGAAATTGAATTTTTGCAATATAATTGTGTTGAATTACTCGTAATCAAGCATATGAACTCCTAAAATTTGATTAAAACTTTTTTCGCGGTCCGTTTTGAAGAGGATTCAGACGAGCGGGTTTAAATATGCCTTACAATGGACCCGTTGGAATTTTAACTGAGTAAAAAGTTCAGAAATTGAGTTTTTGCAATATCATCATGTCGAAATGCTCGTAATCAAGTATATGAACTGCTAAAATTTGATAAAATCTAGTTTTGCGGTCCGTTTGTTATAGGTTTCGGTCTTGGGGGACTAAATAGGCCTCACAATGGACCCGTTGGAATTTTAACTGAGTAAAAAGTACAGAAATTGAGTTTTTGAAATATAATCATGTCGTAATGCTCATAATCAAGTATATGAACTCCTAAAATTTGATTAAAACTTTTTTCGCGGTCCGTTTTGTAGAGGATTCAGACGAGCGGGTTTAAATATGCCTTACAATGGACCCGTTGGAATTTTAACTGAGTAAAAAGTACAGAAATTGAGTTTTTGCAATATCATCCTGTCGAAATGCTCGTAATCAAGTATATTAACTGCTAAAATTTGATAAAATCTTGTTTTGCGGTCCGTTTGTTATAGGTTTCGGTCTTGGGGGACTAAATAGGCCTCACAATGGACCCGTTGGAATTTTAACTAAGTAAAAAGTACAGAAATTGAGGTATTGCAATATAATCGTTTCGAAATCTTCATAATCAAGTATATGAACTCCTAAAATTTGATTAAACCCTGTTTTGTGGTCCGTTTGTTATAGGTTTCGGTCGAGCGGGTATAAATAGGCCTTATAATTGACCCGTTGCAATTTTACTCGAGTAAAAAGTACATAAATTGAGTTTTTGCAATATCTTCGTGTCGAAATGTTCGTAATCTAGTATATGAACTCGTAAAATTTGATAAAATCTTGTTTTGCGGTCTGTTTGTTATAGGTTTCGGTCTTGCGGGTCTAAATAGGCCTCACAATGGACCCGTTGGAATTTTATCTGAGAAAAAAGTACAGAAATTGAGTTTTTGCAATATAATCGTGTCGAAATGCTCATAATCAAGTATATGAACTAATAAAATTTGATAAAACCAGGTTTTGCGGTCCGTTTGTTTTAGGTTTCGGTCTTACGGGTCTAAATAGGCCTCACAATGGACCCGTTGGAATTTTAACTGAGTAAAAAGTACAAAAATTGAATTTTTGTAATATAATTGTAACCCCCTTAACCCGGCCTAGACGGTTGACCCGAATTAAGAAAGTCACACGGGGAAAACCAAAGTCAACCCGAAAGTCAACCTTGATTAACGACCCTTTTTTTTTCTTTTTAAACTTGTCTAGATGCACATTAAGCCTAATGGTGATCACACAAACATCATACCAAAAGATCACAAACGTCAGAGGTTAAACAGGGACTCAATTGAACAATTTACAACATTAGGGACCAAATTGTAAATTCTGATAAATTAAAGGACTTAATCCAAATTGAAGTTACCAACTTGAAATTAATCAGGTTTCATGCTTCTCTGTGAAATTTCAGCTCAAAAGGACATCCACAGCTCATACAATTGCACACACAAGTTTCAGGACCAAAACGCAAACTTTTCAAAACATAAAACTGCCATTGACAGCCCCCAACGGTCAACTGTTCCGAAACGGGAGACAGCCCGTTCCGAAACGCGGGGCCGTTCCGAAACAGGCTTAGCTTGTTTCGAAACGGGGGTCTGGCAGAGGCTTTTCCGTTTCGGAACGGCCCCTCCCGTTTCGGACGCCTGGGCTCATTTAAGGCACCCGTTCCGAAACGGTAGGTGCTGTTCCGAAACACCCTGCCCAGATTGCTTCAAAACATCACTTTAAACATGCAATTACACATCCAAACATGCTCCGAACATCACCAAACTTTGCCAACATGCAATTCAACATAAAAACAACATAATAGCATCATCAATTCATCCAAACATCATCACAAGCAAAAAGCCCCAATTCTAAAGGCATGCTTCCTACACAAGCTAGACATTCAAACACCAAACTTGCAAAACAAGCATAAATGGTTCCAAACCAAAACCAGCAAACACATCAACATATATCATACTTAGGGAGTCTCCAACACCTCCCAAAACATACACATTGGTCCCCCATTGCCAAAACATTCAAAAGCTAAATGCATTTATAAAACCTTCATACTTTGAGCTTCACTTGAACTTGATTGCTTGCCCTTTCTTGCTGCCCTCAAGGTACTCTAACGCTCTGCATTATTGAATTCAGAAAACAAAGAGAGCGTAAGCAAAAGCTTAGTGAGGAAAGCTCTTAAAAACCATTCAATAATGCAATTCAAAACATTTACAAAACATGCTTTAAATCAACCTTTTCACATGCTCAAAAGCATACCAAAAACATGCATCTCATGCATCAAATCATATCATGTCATATTGGCTCAAGTGAAACATTCCATTTATTTAAACAAGTTCAACAACTTTCCCAAGGACTTTTAAACACCTTGGCCCCAAGGACTTTTAAACATCTTGGCCTATGGACTTTTAAACACCATAGAAAGTATCTCATCAAGGACTTTTAAACACCTTGATCCCAAGGACTTTTAAACACCTTGGCCATGGACTTTTAAACACCATGAATGAATCACATCAAGGACTTTTAAACACCTTGATCCCAAGGACTTTTAAACACCTTGGCCTATGGACTTTTAAACACCATAGAGGAGGATCACCTAAGGACTTTTAACCACCTTAGTGTCCACAACATGAACCATCCAAGGACTTTTAACCACCTTGATGTTCATAAGTAACAAGGCTCACTCAAGGACTTTTAACCACCTTAGTGACCTTAACATTTTAAAAACATCACTTGCCAATATACATCATTTTCATCACTTACATCACTGTTTTAAAGCATAAAACCAAGCCATATTCATCATGCATTTAAAAGCATTATACCACAACATTTCAATGTGCAAAAGCAAGGAACTCCTACCTAGAGTTACCTTCAACATATGGCTTATATCAACAGCAAAAACCATGCTAAAACATGCTTCCAAAACAGTATGTAAAACATGCAAATTATCATTTCGCATCACAACAAAATCATGGCCACCACCACTAGAGAGAAATTCCGAAAACTTACACTCGAGCTTAGCAAAGTTGTTTAGACTTAAGCTAAGCTCCCAAGACATTGGTTTCAAAGCCGAAAACCCATTTTCACTCACCGATTCCACTTCGCCACTTGCCGAAGCACGAATTCAAGCTTCCGGATCAACAACTCTTGGATCCAAAGATGCCTCCCCTGATCAAACACATTAAAGCAGAGGTTTAATGCATCATCAAGCATCAAAAGCTTCAATGAAAGCACTCAAACTCGCTGCTCTCATTCAAACACCAATTTCGGCCACTAAACACCACCGAAATTGCATCCAAACCACTTCTAAACAAAGCCCAGCCATAAACCAGCAAAACCTCACATCCATCATCACCATACAACATCTAAAAACAACCTATAAACATCCTTTTACCTCCAGCAACAACAGATCCACAAGATCACCACAAAAACATTCAAGAATCTTAAGCTAAACTTAGGAAACACAACCTATCCGGGATTGCATTGATCAAAACTCATTTCCTTATCAATTTAGAGATCATTTAACATCAAAAACATCTCTTAAATCACAGATTACTCAGATCCAACGAAAATCATCAAAAATCATCAAAATCTTGCATAATAAGCCAAGATACAATTCCAAACTCAAAAGCCTTTAATTAAACATCAATCAAGAGTTGATAACTTGGGAATTTCAGTAAAGAACTGATAGTTTAGAGGAGAAGGACGTTCTTACCTCCAAACTTGTGATTCTCCACTTTTTGGAATGAAAATCCTTGAAGAAACAAGAAGCAATTGAAGAGGTTTTGAAGATACAATGATTTGCAATCAAATGAGAGTTGAATGGAGGAATTTAGGTGAGAAAATCAGAAACAAAACTCTGGAAATGGAGTGTTTGGGTTGAGAGAAAAAGAGAGAAAGAAAATGAGAAGTTAGTTGAGAAAATGCCAAATAGATTTTCCCTCCACTTCTAATATGTTTTAAAATCAGATTATAGACTTAAAATATCTTAGAAAAATCTGGAGAAATCATCTTTGGATTAATAGCTCCTTAAAGATTCAAAGTTTCAACTCTTTATAAAATAGCCACCAAACTTTCGAAAATTACATTTTGGTCACTAGCCAAAATGTCATACTTCCAAAACCCATTTTTCAAAATTGATTTCACAGTTCATCTAATTATATTAAAAGATGATTTTAGAACATTTTTCCATATTTTTAATGCAACCCGAACTAGGCTTTCCTAATTTTACCTCTTAAGATTCGAACAGGACTTTGACCAAACCGGTCAACGCCCAAAACTTCTAAGCCGAAAACCGGGGCGTTACAATAATCGTGTTGAAATACTCGTAATCAAGCAAATGAACTCCTAAAATTTGATTAAAACTCATTTCGCGGTGTGTTTTGAAAGGTTTCAGACGAGCGGGTCTAAATAGGTCTTACAATAGACCCGTTGGAATTTTAACTGAGTAAAAAGTACAAAAATTGAGTTTTTGCAATATTGTGTCGAAATGCTCGAAATCAAGTATATGGACTCCTAAATTTTGATAAAACCTTGTTTTGCAATCCGTTTGTTATAGGTTTCGGTCTTGCGTGTCTAAATAGGCCTCACAATGGACTCGTTGGAATTTTAACTGAGTAAAAAGTACAAAAATTGAGTTTTTTCAATATCATCGTGTCGAAATGCTCGTAATCAATTATATAAACTCCGAAAATTTGATTAAAACTTGTTTCGCGGTCCGATTTGTAGAGGTTTCAGACGAGCGGGTCTAAATATGCCTTATAATGGACCCGTTGGAATTTTACTTGAGTAAAAAGTACATAAATTGAGTTTTTGCATTATAACTGTGTTGAAATGCTTGTAATCAAGTATATGAACTCCTAAAATTTGATTAAAACTAGTTTTGCAGTCCGTTTGTTATAGGTTTCGGTCTTGCGGGTCTAAATAAGCCTCACAATGGACCTGTTGGAATTTTAACTGAGTAAAAAGTACAGAAGTTGAGGTTTTGCAATATAATTGTGTCGAAATGCTCATAATCAAGTATATGAACTCCTAAAATTTGATAAAATCTAGTTTTGCGGTCCGTTTGTTATTTGTTTCGATCTTGCGGGTCTAAATAGGCCTTATAATGGACCCGTTGGAATTTTAACTGAGTAAAAAGTACAAAAATTGAGTTTTTGCAATATCATCATGTCGAAATGCTCGTAATCAAGTATATGAACTCCTAAAATTTGATAAAACCTTGTTTTTGCGGTCTGTATGTCATAGGTTTCGGACGAGAAGGTCTAAATAGGCCTTAAAATGGACCCATTGGAATTTTACTAGAATAAAAACTACAGAAATTGAATTTTTGCAATATAATTGTGTTGAATTACTCATAATCAAGCATATGAACTCCTAAAATTTGATTAAAACTTTTTTCGCGGTCCGTTTTGAAGAGGATTCAGACGAGCGGGTTTAAATATGCCTTACAATGGACCCGTTGGAATTTTAACTGAGTAAAAAGTTCAGAAATTGAGTTTTTGCAATATCATCGTGTCGAAATGCTCGTAATCAAGTATATGAACTGCTAAAATTTGATAAAATCTAGTTTTGCGGTCCGTTTGTTATAGGTTTCGGTCTTGGGGGACTAAATAGGCCTCACAATGGACCTGTTGGAATTTTAACTGAGTAAAAAGTACAGAAATTGAGTTTTTGAAATATAATCATGTCGTAATGCTCATAATCAAGTATATGAACTCCTAAAATTTGATAAAACCTTGTTTTTGCGGTCCGTTTGTTATAGGTTTCCGACGAGCGGGTCTAAATAGGCCTTAAAATGGACCCATTGGAATTTTACTTGAATAAAAACTACAGAAATTGAATTTTTGCAACATAATCATGTTGAAATACTCGTAATCAAGCATATGAACTCCTAAATTTTGATTGCAACTTTCTTCGCGGTCCGTTTTGTAGACGTGTCAGACGAGCGGTTCTAAATAGGCCTTACAATGGACCCGTTGGAATTTTACTTGAGTAAAAAGTACAAAAATTGAGTTTTTGCAATATAATTGTGTTGAAATGCTTGTAATCAAGTATATGAACTCCTAAAATCTGATTAAAACTTGTTTCGCGGTCCGTTTTATAGAGGTTTTGTAATTGGGTCTAAATAGGCCTTACAATGGACCCGTTGGAATTTTAACTGAGTAAAAAGTACAGAAATTGAGTTTTTGCAATATCATCTTGTCGAAATGCTCGTAATCAAGTATATGAACTCCTAAAATTTGATAAAATCTTGTTTTGCGGTCCGTTTGTTATAGGTTTTGGTCCTACGGGTCTAAATATGCCTCACAATGGACCCGTTGGAATTTTAACTGAGTAAAAAGTACATAAATTGAGTTTTTGCAGTATAATTGTGTCGAAATGCTCATAATCAAGTATATGAACTAATAAAATTTGATAAAACCAGGTTTTGCGGTCCGTTTGTTTTAGGTTTCGGTCTTACGGGTCTAAATAGGCCTCACAATGGACCCGTTGGAATTTTAACTGAGTAAAAAGTACAAAAAATATGTTTTTGAAATATCATCGTGTCAAAATGCTCGTAATCAAGTATATGAACTCCTAAAATTTGATAAAACCTAGTTTTGCGGTCTGTTTGTTATAGGTTTCGGTCCTGCGGGTCTAAATAGGCCTCACAATGGACCCGTTGGAATTTTAACTGAGTAAAAAGTACAGAAAATGAGTTTTTTGTATAATCGTGTCGAAATGCTCATAATCAAGTATATGAACTCCTAACATTTAATAAAACCTAGTTTTGCGGTCTGTTTGTTATAGGTTTCGGTCTTGCGGGTCTAAATAGGCCTCGCAATGGACCCGTTGGAATTTTAACTGAGTAAAAAGTAAAGAAATTGAGGTTTTGAAATATAATCATGTCGAAATGCTCGTAATCAAGTATATGAACTCCTAAAATTTGATAAAACCTTGTTTTTGTGGCCCGTTTGTTATAGGTTTCCGACGAGCGAGTCTAAATAGGCCTTAAAATAGACCCATTGGAATTTTACTTGAATAAAAACTATAAAAATTGAATTTTTCCAACATAATCGTGTTGAAATTCTCGTAATCAAGCATATGAACTCCTAAATTTTGATTGCAACTTTCTTCGCGGTCCGTTTTGTAGACGTTTTAGACCAACGGTTCTAAATAGGCCTTACAATGGACCCGTTGGAATTTTACTTGAGTAAAAAGTACAGAAATTGAGTTTTTGCAATATAATTGTGTTGAAATGCTTGTAATCAAGTATATGAACTCCTAAGATTTGATTAAAACTTGTTTCGCGGTCCATTTTGTAGAGGTTTCGGAATCGGGTCTAAATAGGCCTTACAATGGACCTGTTGGAATTTTAACTGGGTAAAAAGTACAGAAAAGAGTTTTTGCAATATCATCGTGTCGAAATGCTCGTAATCAAGTATATGAACTCCTAAAATTTGATAAAATCTTGTTTTGCGGTCCGTTTGTTATAGGTTTTGGTCTTGCGGTCTAAATAGGCCTCTCAATGGACCCGTTGGAATTTTAACTGAGTAAAAAGTACAGAAATTGAGTTTTTACAGTATAATCGTGTTGAAATGCTCATAATCAAGTATATGAACAGGTCTCACAATCGACCCGTTGGAATTTTAACTGAGTAAAAAGTACATAAATTGAGTTTTTGAAATATAATCGTGTGGAAATGCTCGTAATCGAGTATATGAACTCTTAAAATTTGATAAAACCTTGTTTTTGCGGTTCGTTTGTTATAGGTTTCGGACGAGCTGGTCTAAATAGGCCTCACAATGGACCCATTGGAATTTTACTTGAATAAAAACTACAAAAATTGATTTTTTGCAATATCATCTTGTTGAAATTCTCGTAATCAAGCATATGAACTCTTAAATTTTGATAAAACCTTGTTTTGCGGTCCGTTTGTTATAGGTTTCGGACGAGCGGGTCTAAATAGGCCTTAAAATGCACCATTTGGAATTTTACTTGAATAAAAAGTACCGATTTGTAAAAGTTTCAGCCGAGCGGGTCTACATAGGCCTTACAATGAACCCGTTGGAATTTTACTTGAGTAAAAAGTACATAAATTGAGTTTTTGAAATATAATCGTGTCGAAATGCTCGTAATCAAGTATATGAACTCATAAAATTTGATAAAACCTAGTTTTGCGGTCCGTTTGTTAGGTTTCGTTCTTGCGGGTCTAAATAGGCCTCACAATGGACCCGTTGGAATTTTAACTGAGAAAAAAGTACAGAAATTGAGTTTTTGAAATATAATCATGTCGAAATGCTCAGAATCAAGTATATGAACTCCTAAAATTCGATAAAACCTTGTTTTTGGGGTCCGTTTGTTATAGGTTTCCGACGAGCGGGTCTAAATAGGCCTTAAAATGGACCCATTGGAATTTTACTTGAATAAAAACTACAGAAATTGAATTTTTGCAATATAATCATGTTGAAATACTCGTAATCAAGCATATGAACTCCTAAATTTTGATTGAAACTCTTTTCACGGTCCGTTTTGTAGAGGTTTTAGACGAGCGGGTCTAAATAGGCCTTACAATGGACCCGTTGGAATTTTACTTGAGGTAAAAGTTCAGAAATTGAGTTTTTGCAATATAATTATGTTGAAATGCTTGTAATCAAGTATATGAACTCCTAAAATTTGATTAAAACTTGTTTCGCGGTCCGTTTTGTAGAGGTTTCAGAATCGGGTCTAAATAGGCCTTACAAAGGACCCGTTGGAATTTTAACTGAGTAAAAGTACAGAAATTGAGTTTTTGCAATATCATCGTGTTGAAATGCTCGTAATCAAGTATATGAAATCCTTAAATTTGATTAAATCTTGTTTTGCGGTCCGTTTGTTATAGGTTTCGGTCTTGCGGGTCTAAATAGGCCTCACAATTGACCCGTTGGAAATTTTTTTTGAAGAAACCCGTTGGAATTTTAACTGAGTAAAAAGTACAGAAATTGAAGTTTTGCAATATAATCGTGTCGAAATGATCATAATCAAGTATATGAACTCCTAAAATTTGATTAAACCTTGTTTTGCGGTCCGTTTGTTATAGGTTTCGGTCGAGCGAGTCTAAATAGGCCTTATAATGGACCCGTTGGAATTTTACTCGAGTAAAAAGTACATAAATTGAGATATTTGCAATATCATCATGTCGAAATGCTCGTAATCAAGTATATGAACTCCTAAAATTTGATAAAACCTAGTTTTGCGGTACGTTTGTTATAGGTTTCGGTCTTGCGGGTCTAAATAGGCCTTACAATGGACCCGTTGGAATTTTAACTGAGTAAAAAGTACAGAAATTGAGTATTTGCAAAATTATCGTGTCGAAATGTTCATAATCAAGTATATGAACTCCTAAAATTTGATAAAATCTTGTTTTGCGGTCCGTTTGTTATATGTTTCGGTCTTCCGGGTCTAAAGATGCCTCGCAATGGACCCGTTGGAATTTTTGTTAAGTAAAAAGTACAGAAATTGAGTTTTTGCAATATAATCGTGTCGAAATGCTCTTAATCAAGTATATGAACTCCTAAAATTTGATTAAACCTTGTTTTGCGGTCCGTTTGTTATAGGTTTCGGTCGAGCGGGTCTAAATAGGCCTTATAATGGACCCGTTTTAATTTTACTCGAGTAAAAAGTATATAAATTGAGTTTTTGCAATATCATCGTGTCAAAATGCTCGTAATCAAGTATATGAACTCCTAAAATTTGATAAAACCTAGTTTTGCGGTCCGTTTGTTATAGGTTTCAGTCTTGCGGGTCTAAATAGGCCTCACAATGGACCCGTTGGAATTTTAACTGAGTAAAAAGTACAGAAATTTAGTTTTTTAAATATAATCGTGTCGAAATGCTCGTAATCAAGTATATGAACTCCTAAAATTTGATAAAACCTTGTTTTTGTGGTTCGTTTGTTATAGGTTTCAGACGAGTTGGTCTAAATAAGCCTTGAATTGGACCAATTGGAATTTTACTTAAATAAAAACTACAGAAATTGAAATTTTTGCAATATAATAGTGTTGAAATACTCGTAAGCAAACATATGAACTCCTAAATTTTGATTGAAACTTTTTTCGCGGTCCGTTTTTTAGAGGTTTCAGACGAGCGGGTTTAAATATGCCTTACAATGGACCCGTTGGAATTTTATATGAGTAAAAAGTACAGAAATTGAGTTTTTGCAATATCATCGTGTCGAAATGCTGGTAATCAAGTATACGAACTGCTAAAATTTGATGAAATCTTTTTTTGCGGTCCGTTTGTTATAGGTTTCGGTCTTGGATGACTAAATAGGCCTCACAATGGACCCGTTGGAATTTTAACTGAGTAAAAAGTACAGAAATTGAGGTATTGCAATATAATCGTTTCGAAATCTTCATAATCAAGTATATGAACTCCTAAAATTTGATTAAACCCTGTTTTGCGGTCCGTTTGCTATAGGTTTCGGTCGAGCAGGTCTAAATAGGCTTTATAATCGACCCGTTGCAATTTTACTCGAGTAAAAAGTACATAAATTGAGTTTTTGCAATATCTTCGTGTCGAAATGTTCATAATCAAGTAGATGAACTCCTAAAATTTGATAAAATCTTGTTTTTCGGTCCGTTTGTTATATGTTTCGGTCTTGCGGGTCTAAAGATGCCTCGCAATGGACCCGTTGGAATTTTAGTTGAGTAAAAAGTACAGAAATTGAGGTTTTGCAATATAATCGTGTCGAAATGCTCATAATCAAGTATATGAACTCCTAAAATTTGATTAAACCTTGTTTTGCGGTCCGTTTGTTATAGGTTTCGGTCTTGCGGGTTTAAATAGACCTCACAGTGGACACATTGGAATTTTAACTGAGTAAAAAGTACAGAAATTGAGTTTTTGAAATATATTCGTGTCGAAATGCTTGTAATCAAGTATATGAACTCCTAAATAATGATAAAACCTTGTTTTTGCGGTTCGTTTGTTATAGGTTTCGGACGAGCTGGTCTAAATAGGCCTTAAAATGGACCAATTGGAATTTTACTTGAATAAAAACTACAAAAATTGAATTTTTGCAATATAATCGTGTTGAAATACTCGTAATCAAGCATATGAACTCCTAAAATTTGATTAAAACTCGTTTCGCGGTGTGTTTTGAAAGGTTTCAGACGAGCGGGTCTAAATAGGTCTTACAATGGACCCGTTGGAATTTTAACTTAGTAAAAAGTACAAAAATTGAGTTTTTGCAATATCGTGTCGAAATGCTCGTAATCAAGTATATGAACTCCTAAATTTTGGTAAAACCTTGTTTTGCAATCCGTTTGTTATAGGTTTCGGTCTTGCGTGTATAAATAGGCCTCACAATGGACCCATTGGAATTTTAACTGATTAAAAAGTACATAAATTGAGTTTTTTTAATATCATCGTGTCGAAATGCTCGTAATCAAGTATATGAACTCCTAAAATTTGATTAAAACTTGTTTCGCGGTCCGATTTGTAGAGGTTTCAGACGAGCGGGTCTAAATAGGCCTTACAATGGACCCGTTGGAATTTTACTTGAGTAAAAAGTACATAAATTGAGTTTTTGCAATATAATTGTATTGAAATGCTTGTAATCATGTATATGAACTCCTAAAATTTGATTAAAACTAGTTTTGCAGTCCGTTTGTTATAGGTTTCGGTCTTGCGGGTCTAAATAAGCCTCACAATGGACCTGTTGGAATTTTAACTGAGTAAAAAGTACATAAATTGAGGTTTTGCAATATAATCGTGTCGAAATGCTCATAATCAAGTGTATGAACTCCTAAAATTTGATAAAATCTAGTTTTGCGGTCCGTTTATTATAGGTTTCGGTTTTGCGGGTCTAAATAGGCCTTATAATGGACTCGTTGGAATTTTAACTGAGTAAAAAGTACAGAAATTGAGTTTTTGATATATAATCATGTCGAAATGCTCATAATCAAGTATATGAACTCCTAAAATTTGATAAAACCTTGTTTTTACGGTCCGTTTGTTATAGGTTTCCGACGAGCGGGTCCAAATAGGCCTTAAAATGGACCCATTGGAATTTTACTTGAATAAAAACTACATAAATTGAATTTTTGCAACATAATCGTGTTGAAATACTCGTAATCAAGCATATGAACTCCTAAATTTTGATTGCAACTTTCTTCGCGGTCCGTTTTGTAGACGTGTTAGACGAGCGGTTCTAAATAGGCCTTACAATGGACCCGTTGGAATCTTACTTGAGTAAAAAGTACAAAAATTGAATTTTTGTAATATAATTGTGTTGAAATGCTTGTAATCAAGTATATGAACTCCTAAAATTTGATTAAAACTTCTTTGGCGGTCCGTTTTATAGAGGTTTAGGAATTGGGTCTAAATAGGCCTTACAATGGACCCGTTGGAATTTTAACTGAGTAAAAAGAACAGAAATTGAGTTTTTGCAATATCATCGTGTCGAAATTCTCGTAATAGTATATGAACTCCTAAAATTTGATAAAATCTTGTTTTGCGGTCTGTTTGTTATAGGTTTTGGTCCTGCGGGTCTAAATAGGCCTCACAATGGACACGTTGGAATTTTAACTGTGTAAAAAGTACATAAATTGAGTTTTTGCAGTATAATCGCGTCGAAATGCTCATAATCAAGTATATGAACTAATAAAATTTGATAAAACCTAGTTTTGCGGTCCGTTTGTTATAGGTTTCAGTCGAGCGGGTCTAAATAGGCCTTATAATGGACCCGTTGGAATTTTACTCAAGTAAAAAGTACATAAATTGAGTTTTTGCAATATGATCGTGTCGAAATGTTCGTAATCAAGTATATGAACTCCTAAAATTTGATAAAACCTAGTTTTGCGGTCCGTTTGTTATAGGTTTCGGTCTTGCGGGTCTAAATTGGCCTCACAATGGACCCGTTGGAATTTTAACTGAGTAAAAAGTACAAAAATTGAGTTTTTGAAATATAATCGTGTCGAAATGCTCGTAATAAAGTATATGAACTCCTAAAATTTGATAAAACCTTGTTTTTGCGGTTCTTTTGTTATATGTTTCGGACGAGCTGGTCTAAATAGGCCTTAAAATGGACCAATTGGAATTGTACTTGAACAAAAACTACAAAAATTGAATTTTTGCAATATAATCGTGTTGAAATACTCGTAATCAAGCATATGAACTCCTAGAATTTGATTAAAACTTGTTTCGCGGTGCGTTTTGAAGAGGTTTCAGACGAGCAGGTCTAAATAGTCCTTATAATGGACCCGTTGGAATTTTAACTGAGTAAAAAGTACAGAAATTGAGTTTTTGCAATATAATCGTGTCGAAATGCTGATAATCAAGTATATGAACTCGTAAATTTTGATTAAGCCTTGTTTTGCGGTCCGTTTGTTATAGGTTTCGATCGAGCGGGTCTAATTAGGCTTTATAATGGACCCGTTGGAATTTTAACCGAGTAAAAAGTACATAAATTGAGTTTTTGCAATATCATCGTGTCGAAATGCTCGTAATCAAGTGTATGAACTCCTAAAATTTGATAAAACCTTGTTTTGTTGTCCGTTTGTTATAGGTTTCGGAAGATCGGGTCTAAATAGGCCTAACAATGGATCTGTTGGCATTTTACTTGAATAAAAAGTACAGAAATTGAATTTTATCAATATAATCGTGTTGAAATACTCGTAATCAAGCATTTGAACTCCTAAAATTTGATTAAACCCTATTTTGCGGTCCGTTTTTTATAGGTTTCGGTCGATCGGGTCTAAATAGGCCTTATAATGGACCCGTTGGAATTTTACTCGAGTAAAAAGTACATAAATTGAGTTTTTGCAATATAATCATGTTGAAATGTTCGTAATCAAGTATATGAACTCCTAAAATTTGATAAAACCTCGTTTTGCGGTCCGTTTGTTATAGATTTCGGTCTTGCGGGTCTAAATAGGCCTCACAATGGACCCGTTGGAATTTTAACTTAGTAAAAAGTACAGAAATTGAGTTTTTGAAATATAATCGTGTCAAAATGCTCGTAATCAAGTATATGAACTCCTAAAATTTGATAAAAACTTGTTTTGTGGTCCGTTTGTTATAGGTTTCCGACGAGCGGGTCTAAATAGGCCTTAAAATGGACCCATTGGAATTTTACTTGAATAAAAACTACATAAATTGAATTTTTGCAACATAATCGTGTTGAAATACTCGTAATCAAGCATATGAACTCCTAAATTTTGATTGCAACTTTCTTCGCGGTCCGTTTTGTAGACGTGTTAGACGAGCGGTTCTAAATAGGCCTTACAATGGACCCGTTGGAATCTTACTTGAGTAAAAAGTACAAAAATTGAATTTTTGTAATATAATTGTGTTGAAATGCTTGTAATCAAGTATATGAACTCCTAAAATTTGATTAAAACTTCTTTGGCGGTCCGTTTTATAGAGGTTTAGGAATTGGGTCTAAATAGGCCTTACAATGGACCCGTTGGAATTTTAACTGAGTAAAAAGAACAGAAATTGAGTTTTTGCAATATCATCGTGTCGAAATTCTCGTAATAGTATATGAACTCCTAAAATTTGATAAAATCTTGTTTTGCGGTCTGTTTGTTATAGGTTTTGGTCCTGCGGGTCTAAATAGGCCTCACAATGGACACGTTGGAATTTTAACTGTGTAAAAAGTACATAAATTGAGTTTTTGCAGTATAATCGCGTCGAAATGCTCATAATCAAGTATATGAACTAATAAAATTTGATAAAACCTAGTTTTGCGGTCCGTTTGTTATAGGTTTCAGTCGAGCGGGTCTAAATAGGCCTTATAATGGACCCGTTGGAATTTTACTCAAGTAAAAAGTACATAAATTGAATTTTTGCAATATGATCGTGTCGAAATGTTCGTAATCAAGTATATGAACTCCTAAAATTTGATAAAACCTAGTTTTGCGGTCCGTTTGTTATAGGTTTCGGTCTTGCGGGTCTAAATTGGCCTCACAATGGACCCGTTGGAATTTTAACTGAGTAAAAAGTACAAAAATTGAGTTTTTGAAATATAATCGTGTCGAAATGCTCGTAATCA
Source organism: Hibiscus trionum (assembly GCA_030270665.1). Classification (NCBI taxonomy): domain Eukaryota; kingdom Viridiplantae; phylum Streptophyta; class Magnoliopsida; order Malvales; family Malvaceae; genus Hibiscus; species Hibiscus trionum. The sequence goes on along the minus strand of BSYR01000027.1, from coordinate 44,174,094 downwards.
AGTATATGAACTCCTAAAATTTGATAAAACCTTGTTTTTGCGGTTCTTTTGTTATATGTTTCGGACGAGCTGGTCTAAATAGGCCTTAAAATGGACCAATTGGAATTGTACTTGAATAAAAACTACAAAAATTGAATTTTTGCAATATAATCGTGTTGAAATACTCGTAATCAAGCATATGAACTCCTAGAATTTGATTAAAACTTGTTTCGCGGTGCGTTTTGAAGAGGTTTCAGACGAGCAGGTCTAAATAGTCCTTATAATGGACCCGTTGGAATTTTAACTGAGTAAAAAGTACAGAAATTGAGTTTTTGCAATATAATCGTGTCGAAATGCTGATAATCAAGTATATGAACTCGTAAATTTTGATTAAGCCTTGTTTTGCGGTCCGTTTGTTATAGGTTTCGATCGAGCGGGTCTAATTAGGCTTTATAATGGACCCGTTGGAATTTTAACCGAGTAAAAAGTACATAAATTGAGTTTTTGCAATATCATCGTGTCGAAATGCTCGTAATCAAGTGTATGAACTCCTAAAATTTGATAAAACCTTGTTTTGTTGTCCGTTTGTTATAGGTTTCGGAAGATCGGGTCTAAATAGGCCTAACAATGGATCCGTTGGAATTTTACTTGAATAAAAAGTACAGAAATTGAATTTTATCAATATAATCGTGTTGAAATACTCGTAATCAAGCATTTGAACTCCTAAAATTTGATTAAACCCTATTTTGCGGTCCGTTTTTTATAGGTTTCGGTCGATCGGGTCTAAATAGGCCTTATAATGGACCCGTTGGAATTTTACTCGAGTAAAAAGTACATAAATTGAGTTTTTGCAATATAATCATGTTGAAATGTTTGTAATCAAGTATATGAACTCCTAAAATTTGATAAAACCTCGTTTTGCGGTCCGTTTGTTATAGATTTCGGTCTTGCGGGTCTAAATAGGCCTCACAATGGACCCGTTGGAATTTTAACTTAGTAAAAAGTACAGAAATTGAGTTTTTGAAATATAATCGTGTCAAAATGCTCGTAATCAAGTATATGAACTCCTAAATTTGATATAACCTTTTTTTGTGGTTCGTTTGTTATAGGTTTCGGACGAGCTGGTCTAAATAGGCCTTAAAATGGACCAATTGGAATTTTACTTGAATAAAAACTACAGAAATTGAATTTTTGCAATATAATCGTTTTGAAATACTCGTAATCAAGCATATGAACTCCTAAAATTTGATTAAAACTTGTTTCGCTGTGCGTTTTGAATCGCTTTCAGACGAGCGGGTCTAAATAGGCCTTATAATGGACCCGTTTGAATTTTAACTGAGTAAAAAGTACAGAAATTGAGTTTTTGCAATATCATCGTGTCGAAATGCTCGTAATCAAGTATATGAACTCATAAAATTTGATTAAGCCTTGTTTTGCGGTCCGTTTGTTATAGGTTTCGGTCTAGCGGGTTTAATTAGGCTTTATAATGGACCCGTTGGAATTTTAACTGAGTAAAAAGTACTTAAATTGAGTTTTTGCAATATTATCGTGTCGAAATGCTCGTAATCAAGTATATGACCTCATAAAATTTGATAAAACCTTGTTTTGTTGTCCGTTTGTTATCGGTTTCGGATGAGCGGGTCTAAGTTGGCCTAACAATGGATCCGTTGGAATTTTACTTGAATAAAAAGTATAGAAATTGAATTTTTTCAATATAATCGTGTTGAAATACTCGTAATCAAGCATTTGAACTCCTAAAATTTGATTAAAACTTGTTTTGCGTTCCGTTTTTTATAGGTTTTGGTCGAGCGGGTCTAAATAGGCCTTATAATGGACCTGTTGGAATTTTAGTCGAGTAAAAAGTACATAAATTGAGTTTTTGCAATATAATCGTGTTGAAATGTTCGTAATCAAGTATATGAACTCCTAAAATTTGATAAAACCTAGTTTTGCGGTCCGTTGGTTATAGGTTTCGATCTTGCGGGTCTAAATAGGCCACACAATGGACCCGTTGGAATTTTAACTAAGTAAAAAGTACAGAAATTGAGTTTTTGAAATATAATCGTGTCGAAATGCTCGTTATCCGTTGGAATTTTACTTGAATAAAAAGTACAGAAATTGAATTTTTTTCAATATAATCGTGTTGAAATACTCGTAATCAAGCATTTGAACTCCTAAAATTTGATTAAACCTTGTTTTGCGGTCCATTTGTTATAGGTTTCGGTCGAGCGGGTCTAAATAGGCCTTATAATGGACCCGTTGGAATTTTACTCGAGTTAAAAGTACATAAATTTAGTTTTTGCAATATCATCATGTTGAAATGCTCATAATAAAGTATATATCTCCTAAATTTTGATAAAACTTAAGTTTTGCGGTCCGTTTGTTATAGGTTTCGTTCTTACGGGTCTAAATAGGCCTCACAATGGACCCGTTGGAATTTTAACTGAGTAAAAAGTACAGAAATTGATTTTCTGAAATATAATCGTGTCGAAATGCTCGTAGTCAAGTATATGAACTCCTAATATTTGATAAACCCTTGTATTGCGGTCCGTTTGTTATAGGTTTCGTTCGAACGAGTCTAAATAGGCCTTATAATGGACCCGTTGGTATTCTATGATGTGAGCACATCTTCACCAGCACATGTTGTTGATCCGGAGGTCTTACCGTTAGGACCAATTACACGATCTAGGGCAAAACGTTTCAGGGAAGCTCTTTTCCTTACTTGTACTGACATTTTTGAATCATTTGATAATGTTTGTGCCTTAAAAGATAGGGCTTTTAATGTCATGCATGTTGATATGTGACATATTATTATTATATTAATTATTAGGTGTGTTTGAATATGATTTATAATGTTTTTATATTAGTTTAAATTTTAGATTATTATAAGGTGGCTTATTATTTTTATATATTTGTTTGATAGGATCAAGTGTGCATGCATTGTACGTGGGAATACTATCAGCCGACCATTTTCCATGCTTTCTACCTATGTGCGGCAACTTGGGTGTATTTGGCCTTCATTTCATTCACATGTGCGGCAACACAAATTGGTTTTACCAACAATGCACATTTTACATGTGCAAATTTCTTAAAATTTGAATTGTACGCACATTTTCCATGTGCCCTTATCCACATTGGCTCCTTTGCACGGCTGAAAATCATTGCCGCCTTAGGAAGTTGATTTTTGAATATTTATTTTCAAACCATTTGAATGGAAGCTACAAATTGGTATAACCGGCCATGTCCCCTTGCATTATATATATGTAATCTGAACTCTTTTGTAAGGTTACCAACTTTGAAATAAAATTACTTCGACACTCAAACTTGTTTGTTTGTCATTGATACTTCGGGTTCCTAAATTGCTATTTAGCGGGTCCAAGTCCTTCGACGTTAAACAGATTCAATTCGGATTTGCTCAGTAAATTGTGCAGGTTCTTTCGAGTTTAGCGTTTCTAACATCGGTCGTTTTTTTGAAGCCTTCTTCACCATCGTTTGAAGTCTTTCCAAAACGCCAAAATTATCATCTTACCCTATATTATTATTATTATTATTATTATTTTTGTTCATCTTTGAGTTCCTATTTAACCATAAATATGTTGTATAATTTTTATTTTTTTCTTGTCGTTTTTATTGCAAGAACGTGCCTACAACATTTCTAGATCCGTAACAAACGAGGATAGTCCGTTTCGGCAGACTGCCCCTTATTTTGTGGTATCAGAGCCAGGTTGTTGGATTCGTTGTAAGTTTCTGCAAATTCGAGTAAAAAAATGCATTCGAATTAAACCAAAAAAAAGTCAGCATTCGAATATAAAAAAACAGAATTTCGAAGAAAAAAAACCAGATTCGAACAAAAAAAAACAGATTAAAAAAAAATAGATTCGAACAAAAAAAAACAGATTCGAAAAAAAACAGATTAAAAAAAACAGATTCGAACAAAAAAACAGATTAAAAAAAACAGATTTGAATATTAAAAAAAACATTTTAGATTCGAAAGTGTTTATATATATATATATATATATATATGTATTATTATTGTTGTGTTCCTATTGTAAATGATGAAATTTGTACGAGTTTGTTATGTAACTTTGATGTGCTCGGAAATCAACCGAAGTGAACTATGCTTGTCTGTTCGGTAATAGGAAGGTTGTAAGCACGTCTTCGCAGTAAGGTTCTCTAAACTCTTCATTTTTCATTTTTGGTTCCTTTTTTTCGTGTCATTAATCTTTTCATCTTTTCTTTAATTTTCAGTCTTATTTTCTTTCTTTTTGTGTCACTTTTTTTTCTTTGTTTTCTTAATCGTTGTTTCCTTGTAGCCAACACCGTTGTAACAAGTTTCGAGACGTTGGATTAGTTCTTTAAAGAGTTGATTACGAGAAAGTGTAAGGGAAAAAGGCATTGAGCGTTGTGAGAACAGAAGGGGAGACAAAAAGAGCCATTCAAGTATTCTCCCGAGTGAAACACGAGCGCTGAGTGTTAATTTTTGAGTGCACTGTTCTTTGGAGTGACATCTGCGAGACTTTGATTGTGTGTGCTGTGAGGTCCTTTTTGTTTGTTTTTTTTACTAACCTATAATATTGTTTTCTTTTGTTTGTTTTTTTGTTGTTGATTATGGCAGGTTCCGATGATCACACGGTTGACCAGGATCCACTGATTCCTCAAATGCAAGCCTTAGAAAGAATGATGCAACGAGTAGTGGCTACCGCCTTAGAGCCATTACAGTCGAGGATGGATAGGTTTGACGGAGGATCTAACTCTGTTAATGATGTATTGAACGAAAATGAAGTCGAACGGTCACCGAGGCAGCATACTCCTAGACAAGGACGTGTGCAACAGGTAGACGATAATTTGAATAACATTAAGGTTGCTATTCCTTCTTTTCAGGGACGTTCAGATCCTGATGCATACTTGGCTTGGGAAAGCAAAGTGGAGCACATTTTCGAGTGTTATAATTACTCAGAACAGAAGAAGGTTCGATTAGCAGCAACAGAGTTTGTTGATTATGCCTTGATATGGTGGGACCAGTTACTGCTTAGCCGTAGACGTACTGGTGACGACCCAGTTGCAACATGGAACGAGATGAAGCGACTAATGCGTAAAAGGTTTGTTCCTATTCACTATCATCGTGATTTGTTTCAAAAATTGCAAAACTTGAAACAGGGAAGTAGGAGTGTTGAAGATTATTTCAAGGATATGGAAATGGCTAAGATGCGTGCGAATATCGAGGAAGATCGAGAAGCTACCATGGCACGTTTTCTAGTAGGGTTGAACACTGAGATTGCCAATGCTGTTGAGTTACAGCATTATGTCGAGGTTGATGACATGGTGCAGATGTCAATAAAGATTGAACGACAGCAGTGCAGGAAGTCTTCAAATCGAGGTAACCCTTCTTTTAAATCTTTTTCAAATCCATTATATACTCCTAACAATTCCAGGAAGCAAGCACCACAACAACCACTTCGGATTCGTGAGCAAGGCGAAACCAGCAAACCAAAGGCCCCCGTTGCTGATAATGAGCGTGGTAAGCAGCAAGTGGCGGCGCAAGAGCGAGCACGAGATATCCAGTGTTTCAAGTGCCTTGGGAGAGGACATGTTGCTAGTCAATGTCCTAACCGGAGGGTTATGTTGATGCGAGATGATGGTGAGATTGAGTCAGATTCCGAGGAGGAAGTGCATGATGTCCCTACTGAAGAGGAAGACGAGACCGACCTAGAGGTTCCTGAATCTGGTAAGGTAATGGAACTTTTGGTTATTAAAAGAAGTCTGAATGTGTAACAGGTACCGGATGATCTACAGCATGAGAATATCTTTCACACACGATGCAAGGTGCAAGACAAGGTATGTGTTGTGATTATTGATAGCGGTAGTTGTACTAATGTTGCCAGTTCAGTGGTGGTTGACAGGTTAGGTCTAAAAACGACAAAGCATCCTCATCCATATAAATTACAATGGTTGAATGATGGTGGCGAGCTTAAAGTGACCATACAGACTATTGTACCATTTTCGATCGGAAACTACAAGGACGAGGTCCTTTGTGATGTTGTTTCCATGGATGCTACTCACCTACTATTGGGACGCCCTTGGCAGTATGATAAAAGGGCAATGCATGATGGTTATACAAATCGTTACTCTTTTATGCATGCAGGTAAGAAGATCACTTTGGCTCCTTTGACACCGAGTCAAGTGTTTGAAGATCAGGCAAGCTTGAAAAGGAGTAAAGAGACTGCAAAAGAGAAGAAGAAGATGTCCGTGTATGCGAGCAGTAGCGAAATCAGGAAATGTCTTTCCTCTCAACAATCTGTTCTTATTTTGATGTTTAAAGATTATTGTTTATTGACAGATTTTCCTACTGATCTACCTTCACCGATTTTGACACTTTTGCAGGAGTTTGAGGACGTGTTTCCAGCTGAAACACCAAAGGGATTGCCATCTCTTCGTGGCATTGAGCACCAGATTGATTTCATTCCCGGTGCTACTATTCCGAACCAGCCAGCTTATCGAACCAACCCTGAAGAGACGAAAGAGCTTCGAAGGCAAATTACTGAGTTGATGGACAAGGGTTACATTCGAGAGAGCTTGAGTCCGTGTGCTGTTCCGGTGCTGTTAGTGCCGAAGAAAGATGGTTCTTGGAGGATGTGCGTAGATTGTCGAGCTGTGAACCAGATCACAATTAAGTATCGTCATCCCATTCCAAGACTTGATGACATGTTGGACGAGCTTTGCGGAGGCGTCATCTTCTCCAAAATTGACTTAAGGAGCGGTTATCATCAGATTCCCATGCGAGAAGGCGATGAGTGGAAAACAGCCTTCAAGACAAAACTAGGTTTATACGAATGGTTAGTAATGCCTTTTGGTTTAACTAATGCACCTAGTACTTTTATGCGTTTGATGAATCATGTCCTGCGATCTTTCATTGGTAAATTCTGTGTTGTATACTTTGATGATATCTTGATCTATAGCAAGTCTTTACAGGATCACGTAGGACATTAGCGAGCTGTTCTGCAGGTTTTGCGAGAAGAAAGATTGTTTGGTAACATGGAGAACTGTGTATTTTGTACTGACAAACTCACATTTCTTGGTTACATTGTTAGTTCTCAGGGAGTTGAAGTTAATCCTGAGAAGATAAAGGCAATTCAGGAATGGCCACGACCGACATCGATTACTCAGGTTAGATCGTTTCATGGTTTAGCGAGTTTTTATCGACGATTTGTTCCTAACTTCAGTTCTATTACCGCCCCCTTAACCGGGATTGTAAAGAAGAATTCATTCTTCTCATGGGGTAAAGAACAAGAAGATGCCTTTTTGAAAATTAAAGATTGTTTGACTAGAGCACCTGTGTTAGCATTACCTGATTTTGATAAAACGTTTGAAATTGAATGTGATGCTTCTGGAATTGGTATAGGTGCTGTTTTGATGCAGGAAAAGAGGCTCGTTGCTTACTTTAGCGAGAAATGGAGTGGTTCTATATTGAACTATCCGGTTTATGATAAAGAGATGTATGCACTGATTCGGGCATTGGAGACATGGCAGCATTATTTGTTGCCTAAGGAGTTTGTGATCCACACCGACCACGAGGCTTTACGTTACATCACAGGTCAGCATAAATTGAATAAACGACATGCTAAGTGGGTTGAATTCTTAGAATCTTTTCCTCATGTCATTCGTTACAAAAAAGAGAAAGAAAATGTCGTTGCTGATGCATTGTCACGTAGGTATGCACTTTTGAGTTATCTTGATTCACATCTAATTGGTTTTGCATATATTCGTGATTTATACCCTGATGATCCTGATTTTAGAGATAAGTTTAATGCTTGTTCGAAAGGTGCAGATGGAAAGTTTTACAGGCATGATGGCTATCTTTTCAAGGAAAACAGGATTTGCATTCCCCAGGGTTCGATGCGTGATATTCTGATCCGTGAGGCGCACGAAGGTGGATTGATGGGTCATTTTGGAGTCACCAAGACGTTACATACCTTGAAAGAACATTTGTTTTGGCCGAAGATGCGTAGAGATGTTGAAAGGTATTGTGAACGTTGTGTGACTTAAAGAAAAGCGAAATCAAAGGTTTCACCACATGGTATGTACTTACCTTTACCTATTCCTGATTCCCCTTGGACTGATATATCGATGGATTTTGTTTTGGGATTGCCTCGAACTAGGACAGGTAGAGATAGTATATTTGTTGTGGTTGATAGGTTCTCGAAAATGGCACATTTTATTGCTTGCCATAAGACTGATGATGTTGTTAATGTGGCTAACTTATTCTTTAGGGATGTTTTACGTTTACATGGTATTCCTAGGTCGATTGTTTCTGACAGGGATGTGAAGTTTTTGAGTCACTTCTGGAGGACTCTTTGGAGCAAATTAGGTACGAAACTCATGTTTTCTACTACTTGCCATCCCTAGACTGATGGACAAACTGAGGTTGTTAACAGGGTTTTATCCACTTTACTTCGTTCCATCATTAAAAAGAATATTAGGACTTGGGAAGATTGTTTGCCACATGTTGAGTTTGCTTATAATCATGTTGTACATTCTGCTACTAAAATGTCACCTTTTGAGGTTGTTTATGGATTTAATCCTATTACGCCTCTAGATATGTAGCCTTTGCCACAGGAACAGGTGACGAACAGGGACGGTCAAGCAAAAGCAGAATACGTAAAAAAGTTGCATCAACAGGTGAAGGAGAACCTTGAACGAAGGACTCAGTAGTACGAAAGGCATGCAAACAAAGGAAGGAAGCGAGTCACCTTCGATGTTGGTGATTGGGTTTGGGTTCATTTCCGAAAGGAACGATTTTCGGCCCAAAGGCGGTCCAAGCTGTTACCGCGAGGAGATGGTCCTTTTCAAGTGTTGGAGAAAGTGAATGACAACGCCTACAAGTTAGATCTACCCGGAAAATACAATGTAAGTGCCACATTTAATGTTTCTGACTTAACCCCTTATGGTGATTGTACAGATTTGAGGACAAATCCTTTTTCAAGAAGGGGGGATGATGTGAGCACATCTTCACCAGAACATGTTGTTGATCCGGAGGTCTTACCATTAGGACCAATTACACGATCTAGGGCAAAACGTTTCAGGGAAGCTCTTTTCCTTACTTGTACTGACATTTTTGAATCATTTGATAATGTTTGTGCCTTAAAAGATAGGGCTTTTAATGTCTTGCATGTTGATATGTGACATATTATTATTATATTAATTATTAGGTGTGTTTGAATATGATTTATAATGTTTTTATATTAGTTTAAATTTTGGATTATTATAAGGTGGCTTATTATTTTTATATATTTGTTTGATAGGATCAAGTGTGCATGCATTGTACGTGGGAATACTATCAGCCGACCATTTTCCATGCATTCTACCTATGTGCGGCAACTTGGGTGTATTTGGCCTTCATTTCATTCACATGTGCGGCAGCACAAATTGGTTTTACCAACAATGCACATTTTACATGGGCAAATTTCTTGAAATTTGAATTGTACGCACATTTTCCATGTGCCCTTATCCACATTGGCTCCTTTGCACGGCTGAAAATCATTGCCGCCTTAGGAAGTTGATTTTTGAACATTTATTTTCAAACCATTTGAATGGCAGCCACAAATTGGTATAACCGGCCATGTCCCCTTGCATTATATATATGTAATCTGAACTCTTTTGTAAGGTTACCAACTTTGAAATAAAATTACACTTGAGAGAATTTTCTCTTTTCGGTTCTTTTTAGAACTATTCGACACTCAAACTTGTTTGTTTGTCATTGATACTTCGGGTTCCTAAATTGCTATTTAGAGGGTCCAAGTCCTTCGACGTTAAACAGATTCGATTCGGGATTGCTCAGTAGATTGTGCAGGTTCTTTCGAATTTAGCGTTTCCAACATCGGTCGTTTTTTTGAAGCCTTCTTCACCATCGTTTGAAGTCTTTCCAAAACGCCAAAATTATCATCTTACCCTATATTATTATTATTATTATTATTATTATTATTATTGTTCATCTTTGAGTTCCTATTTAACCATAAATATGTTGTATAATTTTTATTTTTTCTTGTCGTTTTTATTGCAGGAACGTGCCTACAACATTCCTAGATCCGTAACAAATGAGGATAGTCCGTTTCGGCAGACTGTCCCTTATTATTTTAACTGAGTAAAAAGTACAGAAATTGAGTTTTTGAAATATAATCGTGTCGAAATGCTTGTAATCAAGTATATGAACTCCTAAATAATGATAAAACCTTGTTTTTGCGGTTCGTTTGCTATAGGTTTCGGACGAGCTGGTCTAAATAGGCCTTAAAATGAACCAATTGGAATTTTACTTGAATAAAAACAACAAAAATTGAATTTTTGCTATATAATCGTGTTGAAATACTCGTAATCATGCATATGAACTCCTAAAATTTGATTAAAACTCGCTTCGCGGTGTGTTTTGAAAGGTTTCAGACGAGCGGGTCTAAATAGGTCTTACAATGGACCCGTTGGAATTTTAACTGAGTAAAAAGTACAAAAATTGAGTTTTTGCAATATCGTGTCGAAATGCTCGTAATCAAGTATATGAACTCCTAAATTTTGATAAAACCTTGTTTTGCAATCCGTTTGTTATAGGTATCGGTCTTGCGTGTCTAAATAGGCCTCACAATGGACCCGTTGGAATTTTAACTGAGTAAAAATTACAGAAATTGAGTTTTTTCAATATCATCGTGTCGAAATGCTCGTAATCAAGTATATGAACTCCTAAAATTTGATTAAAACTTGTTTCGCGGTCCGATTTGTAGAGGTTTCAGACGAGCGGGTCTAAATAGGCCTTACAATGGACCCGTTGGAATTTTACTTGAGTAAAAAGTACATAAATTGAGTTTTTGCAATATAACTATGTTGAAATGCTTGTAATCAAGTATATGAACTCCTAAAATTTGATTAAAAAAAGTTTTGCAGTCCGTTTGTTATAGGTTTCGGTCTTGCGGGTCTAAATAAGCCTCACAATGGACCTGTTGGAATTTTAACTGAGTAAAAAGTACAGAAATTGAGGTTTTGCAATATAATCGTGTCAAAATGCTCATAATCAAGTATATGAACTCCTAAAATTTGATAAAATCTAGTTTTGCAGTCCGTTTGTTATAGGTTTCAGTCTTGCGGGTCTAAATATGCCTTATAATGGACCCGTTGGAATTTTAACTGAGTAAAAAGTACAGAAATTGAGTTTTTGAAATATAATCATGTCGAAATGCTCATAATCAAGTATATGAACTCCTAAAATTTGATAAAACCTTGTTTTTACGGTCCGTTTGTTATAGGTTTCCGACGAGCGGGTCCAAATAGGCCTTAAAATGGACCCATTGGAATTTTACTTGAATAAAAACTATAGAAATTGAATTTTTGCAACATAATCGTGTTGAAATACTCGTAATCAAGCATATGAACTCCTAAATTTTGATTGCAACTTTCTTCGCGGTCTGTTTTGTAGACGTGTCAGACGAGCGGTTCTGAATAGGCCTTACAATGGACCCGTTGGAATTTTACTTGAGTAAAAAGTAAAAAATTGAGTTTTTGCAATATAATTGTGTTGAAATGCTTGTAATCAAGTATATGAACTCCTAAAATTTGATTAAAACTTGTTTCACGGTCCGTTTTATAGAGGTATTGGAATTGGGTCTAAATAGGCCTTCCAATGGACCCGTTGGAATTTTAACTGTGTAAAAAGTACATAAATTGAGTTTTTCCAATATCATCGTGTCGAAATGCTCGTAATCAAGTATATGAACTCCAAAAATTTGATAAAATCTTGTTTTGCGGTCCGTTTGTTATAGGTTTCCGACGAGCGAGTCTAAATAGGCCTTAAAATGGACACATTGGAATTTTACTTGAATAAAAACTACAGAAATTGAATTTTTGCAACATAATCGTGTTGAAATTCTCGTAATCAAGCATATGAACTCCTAAATTTTGATTGCAACTTTCTTCGCGGTCTGTTTTGTAGACGTTTTAGACCAACGGTTCTAAATAGGCCTTACAATGGAGCCGTTGGAATTTTACTTGAGTAAAAAGTACAAAAATTGAATTTTTGCAATATAATTGTGTTGAAATGCTTGTAATCAAGTATATGAACTCCTAAAATTTGATTAAAACTTGTTTCGCGGCCCGTTTTGTAGAGGTTTCGGAATCGGGTCTAAATAGGCCTTACAATGGACCTATTGGAATTTTAACTAAGTAAAAAGTACAGAAATTGAGTTTTTGCAATATCATCGTGTCGAAATGCTCGTAATAGTGTATATGAACTCCTAAATTTTGATAAAACCTAGTTTTGCGGTACGTTTGTTATAGGTTTCGGTCTTGCGGGTCTAAATAGGTCTCACAATGGACCCGTTGGAATTTTAACTGAGTAAAAAGTACATAAATTGAGTTTTTGAAATATAATCGTGTGGAAATGCTCGTAATCAAGTATATGAACTCTTAAAATTTGATAAAACCTTGTTTTTGCGGTTCGTTTGTTATAGGTTTCGGACGAGCTGGTCTAAATAGGCCTCACAATGGAACCATTGGAATTTTACTTGAATAAAAACTACAAAAATTGATTTTTTGCAATATCATCTTGTTGAAATTCTCGTAATCAAGCATATGAACTCTTAAATTTTGATAAAACCTTGTTTTGCAGTCCGTTTGTTATTGATTTCGGACGAGCGGGTCTAAAGAGGCCTTAAAATGCACCATTTGGAATTTTACTTGAATAAAAAGTACAGATATTGAATTTTTACAATATAATCATGTTGAAATACTCGTAATCAAGCATTTGAACTCCTAAAATTTGATTAAAACCTGTTTCGCGGTCCGATTTGTAAAAGTTTCAGACGAGCGGGTCTACATAGGCCTTACAATGGACCCGTTGGAATTTTACATGAGTAAAAAGTACATAAATTGAGTTTTTGAAATATAATCATGTCGAAATGCTCGTAATCAAGTATATGAACTCCTAAAATTTGATAAAACCTAGTTTTGCGGTCCGTTTGTTATAGGTTTCGTTCTTGAGGGTCTAAATAGGCCTCACAATGGACCCATTGGAATTTTAACTGAGAAAAAAGTATAGAATTTGAGTTTTTGCAATATCATCGAGTCGAAATGCTCGTAATCAATTATATGAAATCCCAAAATTTGATAAAATCTTGTTTTGCGGTCCGTTTGTTATAGGTTTCCGAGGAGCGAGTCTAAATATGCCTTAAAATGGACCCATTGGAATTTTACTTGAATAAAAACTATAGAAATTGAATTTTTGCAACATAATCGTGTTGAAATTCTCGTAATCAAGCATATGAACTCCTAAATTTTGATTGCAACTTTCTTCGCGGTCCGTTTTGTAGACGTTTTAGACCAACGGTTCTAAATAGGCCTTACAATGGACTCGTTGGAATTTTACTTGAGTAAAAAGTACAGAAATTGAGTTTTTGCAATATAATTGTGTTGAAATGCTTGTAATCAAGTATATGAACTCCTAAAATTTGATTAAACTTGTTTCGCGACCCGTTTTGTAGAGGTTTCGGAATCGGGTCTAAATAGGCCTTACAATGGACCTGTTGGAATTTTAACTGAGTAAAAAGTACAGAAATTGAGTTTTTGCAATATCATCGTGTCGAAATGCTCGTAATAGTGTATACGAACTCCTAAATTTTGATAAAACCTAGTTTTACGGTACGTTTGCTATAGGTTTCAGTCATGCGGGTCTAAATAGGTCTCACAATGGACCCGTTGGAATTTTAACTGAGTAAAAAGTACATAAATTGAGTTTTTGAAATATAATCGTGTGGAAATGCTCGTAATCAAGTATATGAACCCTTAAAATTTGATAAAACCTTGTTTTTGCGGTTCGTTTGTTATAGGTTTCGGACGAGCTGGTCTAAATAGGCCTCCCAATGGAACGATTGAAATTTTACTTGAATAAAAACTACAAAATTGATTTTTGCAATATCATCTTGTTGAAATTCTCGTAATCAAGCATATGAACTCTTAAATTTTGATAAAACCTTGTTTTGCAGTCCGTTTGTTATAGATTTCGGACGAGCGGGTCTAAATAGGCCTTAAAATGCACCATTTGGAATTTTACTTGAATAAAAAGTACAGATATTGAATTTTTACAATATAATCATGTTGAAATACTCATAATCAAGCATTTTAACTCCTAAAATTTGATTAAAACCTGTTTCGCGGTCCGATTTGTAAAAGTTTCAGACGAGCGGGTCTACATAGGCCTTATAATGGACCCGATGGAATTTTACATGAGTAAAAAGTACATAAATTGAGTTTTTGAAATATAATCGTGTCAAAATGCTCGTAATCAAGTATATGAACTCCTAACATTTGATAAAACCTAGTTTTGCGGTCCGTTTGTTATAGGTTTCGTTCTTGCGAGTCTAAATAGGCCTCACAATGGACCCGTTGGAATTTTAACTGAGAAAAAAGTACAGAAATTGAGTTTTTGAAATATAATCATGTCGAAATGCTCATAATCTAGTATATGAACTCCTAAAATTTGATAAAACCTTGCTTTTTGCGGTCCGTTTGTTATAGGTTTCCGACGAGCGGGTCTAAATAGGCCTTAAAATGGACCCATTGGAATTTTACTTGAATAAAAACTACAGAAATTGAATTTTTGCAACATAATCGTGTTGAAATTCTCGTAATCAAGCATATGAACTCCTAAATTTTGATTGCAACTTTCTTCGCGGTCCGTTTTGTAGACGTTTTAGACCAACGGTTCTAAATAGGCCTTACAATGGACCCGTTGGAATTTTACTCGAGTAAAAAGTACAGAAATTGAGTTTTTGCAATATAATTGTGTTGAAATGCTTGTAATCAAGTATATGAACTCCTAAAATTTGATTAAAACTTGTTTCGCGGCCCGTTTTGTAGAGGTTTCGGAATCGGGTCTAAATAGGCCTTACAATGGACCTGTTGGAATTTTAACTGAGTAAAAAGTACAGAAATTGAGTTTTTGCAATATCATCATGTCGAAATGCTCGTAATCAATTATATGAACTCCTAAAATTTGATAAAACCTAGTTTTGCGGTACGTTTGTTATAGGTTTCGGTCTTGCGGGTCTAAATAGGTCTCACAATGGACCCGTTGGAATTTTAACTGAGTAAAAAGTACATAAATTGAGTTTTTGAAATATAATCGTGTGGAAATGCTCGTAATCAAGTATACGAACTCTTAAAATTTGATAAAACCTTGTTTTTGCGGTTCGTTTGTTATAGGTTTCGGATGAGCTGGTCTAAATAGGCCTCACAATGGAACCATTGGAATTTTACTTGAATAAAAACTACAAAAATTGATTTTTTGCAATATCATCTTGTTGAAATTCTCGTAATCAAGCATATGAACTCTTATATTTTGATAAAACCTTGTTTTGCAGTCCGTTTGTTATAGATTTCGGACGAGCGGGTCTAAATAGGCCTTAAAATGCACCATTTGGAATTTTACTTGAATAAAAAGTACAGATATTGAATTTTTACAATATAATCATGTCGAAATGCTCGTAATCAATTATATGAACTCCTAAAATTTGGTAAAACCTTGTTTTTGCGGTTCAATTGTTATAGGTTTCGGTCGAGCGCGTCTAAATAGGCCTTATAATTGACCCGTTGGAATTTTACTTGAATAAAATCTACAGAAATTGAATTTTTGCAATATCATCTTGTCAAAATTCTCGTAATCAAGTATATCAACTCCTAAATTTTGATAAAACCTTGTTTGGCGGTCCGGTTGTTATAGGTTTCGGACGAGCAGGTCTAAATAGGCCTTAAAATGTACCCATTGAAATTTTACTTGAATAAAAAGTATAGATATTGAATTTTTGCAATATAATCGTGTTGAAATACTCGTAATCAAGCATTTGAACTCCTAAAATTTGATTAAACTTATTTCGCGGTCCGTTTTGTAGAGGTTTCAGACGAGCGGGTCTAAATAGGCCTTACAATGGATCCGTTGGAATTTTACTTGAGTAAAAAGTACAGAAATTGAGTTTTTGCAATATAATTGTGTTGAAATGCTTGTAATCAAGTATATGAACTCCTAAAATTTGATTAAAACTTGTTTCGCGGTCTGTTTTGTTGAGGTTTCGAAAGCGGGTCTAAATAGACCTTACAATGGACCCGTTGGAATTTTAACTGAGTAAAAAGTACAGAAATTGAGTTTTTGCAATATCATCGTGTCGAAATGCTCGTAATCAAGTATATGAACTCCTAAAATTTGATTAAGCCTTGTTTTGCGGTCCGTTTGTTATAGGTTTCGGTCGAGCTGGTCTAATTAGGCTTTATAATGGACCCGTTGGAATTTTAACTGAGTAAAAAGTACATAAATTGAGTTTTTGCAATATAATCGTGTCGAAATGCTTGTAATCAAGTATATGAATTCCTAAAATTTGATAAAATCTTGTTTTTACAGTCCGTTTGTTATAGGTTTCGGACGAGCGGGTCTAAATAGGCCTTACAATGGACCCATTGAATTATTTTTTTTGAAGAAAAATGGCCTCATTAAAAACCCCTCTAACCACCTTGTGCCGAAGCACAAAGTGAACCTAAGGGGAAAAGAGTACCCTGAGTATTGTTATTATTATAACAAGGAAGAGGCTGAGAGTCAGCCATTACATCAACGTTTACACAGTCAGGAATAACTGAATCAAAATACACCGAAGAGGTAAAGCGTAAAGCCCAAGCGGCTAAGTTGTGGGCCAAAAAATTGGCCGTTCTAGGTACAAAAGATAAAGTGATTAAAGGAGAAGTCCTAAGCAAAGCCTGGGTATCTGCAATCTGTGGTCCCAGAAGGGAATTGTCCGCAGCGGTGCGTGAGAGCTTGTTCATCACCGTAGCCGAGTCGGATTCAATGATCACCTCGCCCCACCCTCTATCTCGGGTCAACATGATACCCGCAACAATGGCATGAAGCTCGACCATGGTGGCATCATGACAGCCTGCCTCATGGACAGCGCATCCTCCAACAACTGAGCCATTTGCATCCCTAGCAACGACTCCGATGGCGGCAGCACCAGATCCTGGATGGAAGGCTCCGTCGACGTTTATCTTGATACACGGCGGGGAGTGCGTTAGCGGCTGCGTATTCCTGTAGAAGACCTGTAGCATTCATAGCGGTCAGCCATGTTGGCTGAAGCCTCTGGGAATGAATCCAGTCATTACGACGGTTCCAGATATTCCAAATTGTGGTGAGAAGCAGGGCAAACCCTGAAGTGTCCAAGCAATAAGTTCCTTCTGATAGCCAAGCCACTATGGAGTTGGTATGACTGGTATAGACGCTCAACGGAAGCCCCACAAGGCGAAGAACATCCTGAGCAGTTGGGCAAAAAGGACAATATCCATCCGTTTGATGTATTGTACGGAGCTTTTCCCCAGTGGGTAGGGCATCACGGCCCGATCGCCAGCTGAAGGAGCGAATTTTAGGTAAAGTCGGAGATTTGGAAATTACTTTCCATAGACGTGTGGGACGCATTACCGGTCTCGCCGGTTGGTGGAGAAAAAAGTACCCCGACCTGACGGTATAGGTCCCGGAGTCATGGCGTCCCCAAACCAGCTTGTCCGGTCTATCCTGATAAATCGGCACCCGGAGGATACTCTCAGCATCATCCTTATCGAAGGCATTGCGGAGTTTGGGCTCATCCCAAGATGCACCGTCACGCAACATGTAATCCCGGCAGCACACTGGAAGTTCGTCATTATCCTCATATTGTCCAAAAAGAGTTATAGGGTTATCCCCTCCCCATGTATCACTGAGCAGACGTATCGAGCTCTTAGTCCCCGGTCTCCAAAAATAACCAGGCCCTAGGAGCCGGATGGCTTGGTGCAGACCTTTCCATGCAAAAGAAGCCCGCTTGTCCGCCGAGGCGTGCAGGAGGTCACCTGAGGGGTAGTATTTAGCACCGAGGACCCTTGCCAACAAAGAGTCCGGGTGTGACAGCAAGTGCCAAATTTGCTTCCCTAACAGAGCAATATTAAAAGATCGTAGGTCGCGGAAACCTAGGCCTCCCACATTTTTAGGCGTGTAGAGGGTATCCCACGACAAAAGTGGCCAGCCACGCTTATTACTACGCCCGGACCACCAGTAGCGCCGTATGGACATAGTAATATCGTCAATTATGTTTTGTGGTAAGAGGTAGCAGGACATCACATACTGTGGCATTGCTTGTGCGACAGCCTTAATGAGGATTTCTCTTCCGCTATATGAAAGGAAACTGTTATCCCATTTGCTCATACGAGATTGGACTTTATCTCGCACAAAGCCTAAGGATGCAGTACGATTCCTTTTTATTAAGAGGGGAACACCCAAATATATGCCTGGATCATCCACAAGGCGGACACCCAAAGTTGAACGCATAGTATGGAGAAAGGCGGAGGAGCACCCACGACTGCAGTAAGCGGTAGACTTGTCGAAGTTTACCGTTTGACCGGAAGACGAGGCATACTGGGAAAGGACGTATCGCAATCTATCCACCTCCGCTGGTTCATTGCGAAGGAACACCAAACTATCATCTGCGAATAGGAGATGTGTAACCCTGGGCCCATAGCGACTAGCACTAAGACCGGAAAGGCGTCCTTCTCTTTGCTCCGTTTCCAAAGCTGCTGATAGTCCTTGGGAACAAATTAGGAATAAGAAAGGTGATAAAGGGTCACCTTGACGGATACCCCGGGTAGGGAAAAATTCCTCCGATATCGTGCCATTAATTCTTACCGAAAAGGAGACCGAGGATACGCATCGTAGGATAAGGTTGACCCAGTCCCGTGCAAATCCCATACGGAGCATAACATCCCTTAGAAAGGACCATTCTACCCTGTCAAAGGCCTTTTCCATATCGAGCTTAACAGCCGCTCCTTGAGAGGAGAGTGTGCCACTAGAGTGAAGAGTATGTACCAGCTCATGTGCAATCAAAATATTGTTGGTAATATTGCGTCCGCTGATAAACGCCGCTTGCGACTCGCTGATACAAGAAGATAGGGATATCTTCAGGCGATTCACCAGAACCTTAGAGACCGTCTTGTAAATGACCGTGCACAGACTGATTGGACGAAAGTGCTTCATGGTGGTGGGGTCAGAAATCTTGGGTATTAGCACTATGACCGATCGGTTAACCGATGCCATATCAGCTTTCCCTTGAAGGAGGTCCATACATAGAGAGATGAAATCTGGACCAATCATATCCCAGTGCTGTCTGTAGAAACTACCTGGGAAACCATCAATACCAGGTGCTTTCTTAGGATTGATATCCAGAAAAGTGGCACGGATTTCTTCTACCGTGAAGGGCCGTAGAAGAGTATCATTCATAGCTGTGGTCACCGTGGGGTGAATATTGTTCAGCAGTTCCGGTGAGGACACCGGATATGCTGATGAAAAAATATCTTTAAAGTACGACGACGCAACTTGTAAAATGTCAGCAGTGGAGGACTGCCAAGCTCCGGTATTATCCATTAATCCCTTGATTGCGTTTTTCCTACGTCGTTTAGTGGCCCTCGCATGGAAGTAGGTGGTATTTTTATCCCCATTGGTTAACCAGGAGATGCGAGAGCGTTGGGCCCAGTAAGCCTCTTTAGCCACTGACAATTTCCGTAGTTCTAATTTGGCACTGTGCAATGTGGAAAGAGCTTTCCGGGATAGGTGTCTACGTCACAGAAGATTGTTGATAGATCGTTGCAACTGTTTCATGCGAAGAGTGGATAGCTTACGTTGAGCGTGTTGCCACTCTTGGAGAGAATGGCCCATCGCGGAAAGTTTGTCCAAAATGGACCCCTGCGTGGCAGCCCATGTTTTTTTACAAACTTGGATGCCTGCTGGGTCATGAGCCCAACATGTTTCAAAACCCATTGAAATTTTACTTGAATAAAAAGTACAGAAATTGAATTTTGCAATATAAACGTGTTGAAATACTCGTAATCAAGCATATGAACTCCTGAAATTTGATGAAAACTTATTTCGCGGTCCGTTTCGTAGAGGTTTCAGACGAGCGGATCTAAATATGCCTTACAATGGACCCGTTGCAATTTTACTTGAGTAAAAAGTACAGAAGTTGGGTTTTGGCAATATAATCATGTTGGAATGCTTGTAATCAAGTATATGAACTCCTAAAATTTGATTAAAACTTGTTTCGCGGTCCGTTTTGTAGAGGTTTCGAAAGCGGGTCTAAATAGGCCTTACAATTGACCCGTTGGAATTTTTTTTTGTTGAAAAATGGGCCTCATTAAAAACCCCGCTAACCACCCTGTGCCGAAGCACAAGATGAACCTAAGGGGAAAAGAGTGCCCTGATATATATTAGAACAAAAAGACTGAATATCAGTCAGTACATCGGTTTGAATACAATCAGGAATGGTAGAATCAAAATAAATAGATGAAGTAGAATGTAAAGCCCAAGAGGCTAAACTATGTGCCACAAAATTGGAAGATCTAGGAACAAAAGACAAGCGAATAGAAGGAGAGGCATCAAGCAAAGCCTTGGCCTCTGCGATCTGCGGGCCCAATAAGGAAGCATCACCAGTGGACCGCGAGAGCTTGTTGACGACGATGGTTGAGTCTGATTCGATGATCACCTCACCCCAGCCCCTGTCTCTGACCAACATGATACCAGCAATGATGGCGTGAAGCCTGACCACGGTGGCATCACGACAGTCGGCTTCATGAACAGCACAACCCCCAAGTATAGAACCCTGAGCATCACGGGCTACAACTCTGATTGCGGCAGAACCCGACCCAGGGTGAAAGGCACCGTCCATATTGATCTTTATAATATCCGTCGTCGGCGGTCTCCATCGAGGCGGTGCAGCGGCGGGCATGGCGGTGGCGGTTGGGAGGCAGGGAGAGAGTTGGCTCTGGCATAGTCCTGCAGTAGACCCTGTGCATCCATGGCAGTGAGCCATGGCGGCTGGAGTCGTTGAGAATGGATCCAATCATTCCGACGATTCCAGATATTCCAAAGTGTCGTCAAGAGTAATGCGAAACCCATACTATCCAAGCTCTTGGTACCATCAGATAACCAAGATGCCATGGAAGCGGAGCAACTACCATAAATGTCAGAGGGTAATCCAACAAGTCGAAGAACCTCGTTGGCCCCTGGGCAATCGCGAAGCGCATGCACCGTCGTTTCCATAACATTGGGACAAAAGGGACAATGGCCATCGGATAGATTAATAGACTGCAGTCTATCCCCAGTGGGCAATGCATCACGACCCGCCCGCCAACCAAAGGAGCGGATTTTGGGCAACGTTGGGGCTTTGGCAAGAACCTTCCAAAGTCCATTTGGCCTTTCCAATGGTCGGGGCGGCTTATATAAATAGAAGTATCCTAATCGAACAGAATAGGTCCCGGAGTCATGATGACTCCATATCAAGGCATCACGTCGGTCACTGATGATGGGAACCCGTAGGATTCGATCGACATCATCCCAATCAAAGAAATGGCGAAGCATACCCTCATTCCAGCTAGCAAAGTCGCGAGTCATAAAATCACGACAACGGGCATACAGCTCCTCATTGTCCATGTATTCCCCGAACAAGGTTATCGGTGAGTCACCTCCCTAGTTGTCACCAAGGATGCGTATATTACTTTTATGTCCTGGCCTCAAGAAGTAGCCCGGACCCAATAGCTGTATAGCCTGACTAATCCCCTTCCAGGCGAAAGAGGCACGCTTATCAGCCGTTGCGTGCAGTAGGTCACCTGAGGGGTAGTACTTCGCACAAAGAACTCGTGCTAAAAGTGAGTCCGGGTTCGATATAAGGTGCCAAATCTGCTTCCCTAAGAGGGCGACATTAAAATCACCTAAATCCCGGAGTCCCAGACCCCTTGCAGATTTAGGGGTACAAAGGGTGTCCCATGAAAGTAGTGGCCAGCCTCGCTTGTTACTGCGCCCCAACCACCAGTAACGGCGAATAGATGAGGTAATGTCATCAATGATGTTTTGACGTAACAAGTAGCATGACATAATGTATTGAGGCATCGCCTGTGCCACTAATTTGATAAGGATCTCTCGCCCACTGTAGGAAAGAAAGTTATTATTCCATTTAGTCATCTGGGAGTGCACTTTGTCACGAACGAAACCTAACGAGGAAGTCCTGTTTCGTTTGATTAAAAGTGGCACGCCCAGGTAGATACATGGGTCATCGACCAAATGTACACCCAAAATTTATCGCATCGTATTGAGGAAATGGGGTGAACACTTAGGACTACAAAAGGTCGTAGATTTATCAAAATTGACAATTTGCCCCGAAGAAGAGGCATATAGGGAAAGAATGTCACGTAATCGCTCGACTTCCTCAGAGCAGTTACGTAGAAAAACAATGCTATCGTCAGCAAAAAGGAGATGGGTTACGCGAGGCCCAAGACAACTCGCATTGAGGCCCAGCAACCGCCCCTCCCTTTGTTATGTTTCCAGGGCTACCGAAAGACCCTGAGAACAAATCAAAAAGAGGAAGGGTGACAGTGGATCGCCTTGTCGAATGCCCCGGGAGGGAAAAAACTTCTGGGATAGTGAACCGTTGACCCGGACTGTGAACGAGACCGACGATACACAGTGAAGAATAAGATTCACCCATTCATTCGCAAATCCCATACGCAACATAATGTCACGCAGGAAGGACCATTCGACCCGGTCAAAGGCTTTTTCCATATCAAGTTTGACTGCCGCCCCTTGTGCGGCTGCCAACCCGTTAGAATGAAGCGAACGCACCAACTCGTGCGCTATGAGGATGTTATCAGTAATATTAAGGCCGCTAAGGAACGCAGCTTGGGATGCACTGATACAGCAAGGTAAGACGGTCTTAAGACGGTTAACTAGAACCTTGGAAACAGTCTTATAAATGACCGTGCATAAATTGATGGGTCTAAAATGTTTCATGGTAGTCGGGTCATATATATTAGGGATGAGTACAATCATGGATCGGTTAACCGATGCCATGTCAGCTTTCCCTCGAAGGAGATCCAAGCAGAGCGCAAGGAATTCAGGGCCTATCAAGTTCCAATGATGTCGGTAAAAACTACATGGGAGTCCGTCAATACCCGGCGCCTTCCTTGGGTTTATATCGTGGAAAGCGGCTAAGATTTCCGCCTCAGTAAAGGGTTGCAATAGAGATGTGTTCATGTCCGAAGTGACAGTGGAACGAACATTCTTGAGCAACACCGGGGAAGAAACAAAATTGGATGAGGCAAACATATTTTGAAAGTAAGACGAAGCAACACGGAGTATCTCAGAATTTGAGGTTTGCCAGATTCCGGCCTCATCGAGGAGGCCAGGAATGGTTTTCTTCTTCCGACGCCGGGAAGCCCGAGCATGGAAGTACGTGGTATTTTTGTCTCTGTTGGATAACCAGGAAACACGTGAGCGTTGTGCCCAGTATGCCTCCCTGGCATCCGTAAGGCGCCTGAGCTCTGATTTTGCATTATGAAGTGATGCAAGAGCCTTGTAGAGAGGCGTCGTCGACGTAAATAATAATTAATCCGTTGTTGCAACTCCGCTATTCTGTTCGCGGATTGTCGACGATGAGCGACTTGCCATTCGTGGAGTTTGTGGCCAAGAGTAGAGAGCTTGTCTACAAGTGGCCCAGAAGCTGAGGCCCACGTTTGTTGACAAAGTTGTACGCATGATGGGTCGGAGGCCCAACAAGATTTGAACCGGAAGTGATCAGGGGCGGTACGTTGGACAACATGTGGATGGCAATTATTGGATGTATCTAAAATTATAACACTATGATCCGACTCTGCGGAAAATGAGTGGGAATGAGAGAAATGAGGGTGGTCATGCAACCATTTAGAGCATTCCACAAAATGATCCAGTCTTTCACAGACATGGTTAACGTTTGGCCCAGTCCGCGTCCAAGTGAACCACCCTTTGGTGGGTTTACAATCATATAAATCATTACGAGAAAGACAGTCCCGGAAGTTATTAATTTGAGAGCGAGGCCGACGCCCCCTCCCTGTTTTTCCTTGTCATCGAGAATGTCGTTAAGATCACCTCTAATAAGCCATGGAAATGGTGAATTAGGGCGTAGCGAATCTATAAGATCCCAAGTTTGTGATTTTAAGTTTGTTGCCGCATATCCATATATTCCAGTAAATCGAAAATGGTCATCGTCATATTTCAAAAGGACATCAATGTATCTCTCGGAGGACGAGAGCAAATCCAATGAAAATTTTTTATTCCAAAACAGGCCTAAGCCTGAACAAGAGGGGCTGCTATCTACAGCTAAATAACCATCCATATTCAATAATAGTTTAAAACTTTCAATCCTAACAGAAATTAAACGAGTTTCTGACAAAAAATAACACCCGGTTGTAAATGAAAAACAATAGAACGTAACTCATGAACTGTCGAGGGCATACCCAGGCCTCAACAGTTCCAACACATGATTCTCATTTCTCTCGGCGGGGTTGACCGTCAACCACTGTCGAAGAGTTTTTGCTGCTCATCCCAACTTTCGAAAGTTTGGATTCTTTGTCATGCACTTTAGGTGACACTTGTTTCCCAAAGGTACGGAGTCGCTTTGCAATGCCTCCTGTGATAAGTGGAGGGCTTCTCTTAATTTTCTTTGGGCCGGCATTGGCTTTCCCAGAGGTAGCTATGAGGCAAGCCTCAAAATCGGGGTTCATTGCTTCCTTCCCCTCTTGAGCAGGCTCGTCAATCGTGGGCAGAGGTAGATCATCTTCCTCGATAAGGATGAACCACTTGTCGGGTGGGGTGGAGTCTTCCCCTGTGTTTTTCCGCGTCAGCAGACCATTGCACGACAGATTCCTCATCAGCCGGAATCATGTCGAATGGTGCTACCTCCAGAGGTTGCATATCGTCCTCAACCTGGTGAGTGTCTTCATTGGCTGCATTAGATTCAGCTTCAGTGAGCATATCAGCTGCCTCTACAGCCGCTGCAGCCACATCCAAGATATCATCTGCATCATCATTAGCTTTCTCGACTGCCGGAGTAAGTTCCTCCTCAACCGTTGGTATGGGGTCTGAGGGCTTATCATGCACTGTCGGGGCGACAATGCCCTTACCTTTCCGCTGACCTGATGTGTTTTGCGGTCTCACTGGTGCAGACATATCAGCACCTACATGCAAGAAAACAAACGTGGCCCAGCACGTGAGTTCAATACGTACGAATATGGGCAGCGTATTATTAGAGATAAGTTCGAAACATGATAAGTGTATGGTATCGTTACCCGCTGCTGCCGTTGGGTTTTTTGATGAGGACCCAGGTTCAAAATATCGAACCTTCCCTCGTACCTGGGGCTTAACAGCATGCTTTGTAGGTGGGGCTCGGAGCCAATCCCCATACTGAAGGGCAGCCACTGGTGTGTCTTTAAATTGCTCACAGCTGGACCGGAGATGACCAATCAAACCGCATCCGTGGCAAAAAGATGGTAGCTTTTCATACTGTACTGGAATCATCTTTGGTTTAGGTTTGTCACCCCTCTCAACATAGGCAACACCCCTCCGAAGGGGCTGAGCTATATCAATTTAGACACAAACCCTCAAAAATTGGACCATATTCCCTTCCTCATCCCGTCGTGAGTCTGTTCCTATGACTGTACCTAAAACAGCACCGAGAGAGCGACCGGTAACATTGGCAGCTGTGTCGCCCACCATCAATGCGAGTGGAACACGAAGAATGTTCACCCAGATACACATGTAATCAAATTTGTATTCATCAATCGTGAGGTTGGGTTGAAGAGGTTGTAAAGCCAACCAGTCACGTTTGAAAGTCCAAGGCTCTCGTTTGATGACCTCATTCATATTTCGAACCGTTTCGAGCTTGATGAGAAAGTAAATTGAGCCTAAGGCGGTGAAGAGGCTGAGTTTGTCACCCTTCCAAATAGAGGTAAAAACCCTTATAACAGCAGCCTCGTCAATAGAAGTTGTGGCAAACAGTTTGCCGATCAAGGAGGACTTGTGGTCTTCTGCGGGAATGATGTTGTTCGTTGAAGGAGTGAACACAAAGCTTTGCTCTTCAGCTGTGAACTGAAGGTTGTCAAATCGTTCAAGAAAAGAATCTGTTGATGCCATAGGTTGAGATGAAGGAGAATCGGCTGTCGAAAGCAAAGGTTGGAAAAACCAGGTTGTTGGGTGATAGTTTCTGCTAAGAGAAACAATGAGTATTAACTTAGTTAGCAAATATTTGAATTTGGTTTGATAAGACCAATCACTTGATCCCAAAAAACCCGGTAGGATTATAGTTTTAAATTTAAATTTAAATTTAAATCCAAAGAAAAGTGTGGGATAATCCCATTCAAATTTTAAAAACCGAATGATGAGGATATAGATATTCCAAGGATATTTGGAATAAAATATATTTCTCAGAAAATGTAGGAGATTGATTTTCAAAATAGTAACCATCTCCCCGATATACATGGATATTGGTGACTGCACCATCGTAGCCAAACCCCTGCACTGGTACAGAGTCATGGGCCCATAGACCCTATGGTTGTAGTCTCAGTTGCCACCAGTATTAGTGCAAATCGAGCCTGAGCTCTCTTGTAGCATCGAGGAGAGAGTCCCATGCATCGTGATAGAGCCAACTCTTTCAAAAGTTTGAAGAAATTTGGATAAGAATAAGAGTTTGAAGTTAAGTAGGATACTAGGATTCCAAGCTAAATTTTGAAATTGTAAATAAGGTACAGCAAGTTTGGAATCTCTTTCTTCCATGATGATCGGGGAGTCCCCTTTTTAGAGATATCCCAACCACCATCCACGGCTGGGCCGCCAGCGGAGGCCGGCCAAATATATCCAATGCAACTAGATTTGCAGGATAGCCCATAAACACCTTCATCTTTAAATTTCTAAACAAGAAGTAAAGCCATGTTGATGGCAGATAGCATCCATTATTAGGAATGGATGATAAAGAGGGTAAAAAAACACAGGCTAAATTGATTAATAAAGATAATAATAATAAACTTACCATTGCTGCGGATGATAAGAGCCCTTCCAAGCGCGTCGAGAGATGACAATTCCATAGAGCTGTGGGTGATCGGATGAGGAAAGAGAGTGGTTGTCGGAGGAGGAGGAGGGTGGAGAGAAGGAGGAGCAGACGGTGGGTGAGGGTGGGAGAGAATTTTCATCACCCGTTGGAATTTTAGATGACCCGTTGGAATTTTAACTGAGTAAAAATTACGTAAATTGAGTTTTTGCAATATCATCGTGTCGAAATGCTCGTAATCAAGTATATGAACTCCTAATATTTGATAAAACCTTGTTTTGCGGTCCGTTTGTTATAGGTTTCGGTCTTGTGGGTCTAAATAGGCCTCACAATGAACCCGTTGGAATTTTACTTGAATAAAAAGTACAAAAATTGAATTTTTTTCAATATAATCGTCTTGAAATACTCGTAATCAAGCATATGAACTCCTAATATTTGATTAAAACTTATTTCGCGGTCCGTTTTGTAGAGGTTTCAGACGAGCGGGTCTAAATAGGCCTTACAATGGACCCGTTGGAATTTTACTTGAGTAAAAAGTACAGAAATTGAGTTTTTGCAATATAATTGTGTTGAAATGCTTGTAATCAAGTATATGAACTCCTAAAATTTGATTAAAACTTGTTTCGCGGTCCGATTTGTAGAGGTTTCGGAAGCGGGACTAAATAGGCCTTACAATGGACCCGTTGGAATTTTAACTGAGTAAAAAGTACAGAAATTGAGTTTTTGCAATATCATCGTGTCGAAATGCTCATAATCAAGTATATGAACTGCTAAAATTTGATAAAATCTTGTTTTGCGGTCCGTTTGTTATAGGTTTCGGTCTTGGGGGGTCTAAATAGGCCTCACAATGGACCTGTTGGAATTTTAACTAAGTAAAAAGTACAGAAAATGAGGTTTTGCAATATAATCGTGTCGAAATGCTCATAATCAAGTATATGAACTCCTAAAATTTGATTAAACCCTGTTTTACGGTCCGTTTGTTATAGGTTTCGGTCGAGCGGGTCTAAATAGACCTTATAATGGACCCGTTGGAATTTTACTCGAGTAAAAAGTACATAAATTGAGTTTTTGCAATATCATCATGTCGAAATGTTCGTAATCAAGAATATGAACTCCTAAAATTTGATAAAATCTTGTTTTGCGGTCCGTTTGGTATAGGTTTCAGTCTTGCGGGTCTAAATAGGCCTCACAGTGGACCCGTTGGAATTTTAATTGAGTAAAAAGTATAGAAATTGATATTTCGCAATATAATCGCGTCGAAATGCTCATAATCAAGTATATGAACTCCTAAAATTTGATTAAACCTTGTTTTGCGGTCCGTTTGTTATAGGTTTTGGTCTTGCGGTTCTAAATAGGCCTCACAATGGACACGTTGGAATTTTAAGTGAGTAAAAAGTATAGAAATTGAGTTTTGGAAATATAATCATGTCGAAATGCTCGTAATCAAGTATATGAACTCCTAAAATTTGATAAAACCTTGTTTTTGCGGTTCGTTTGTTATAGGTTTCGGACGAGCTGGTCTAAATAGGCCTTAAAATGGAACAATTGGAATTTTACTTGAATAAAAACTACAGAAATTGAAATTTTGCAATGTAATCGTGTTTAAATACTCATAATCAAGCATGTGAACTGCTAAAATTTGATTAAAACTCGTTTCGCGGTGCGTTTTGAAGAGGTTTCAGACGAGCGGGTCTAAATAGGTCTTACAACGGACCCGTTGGAATTTTAACTGAGTAAAAAGTACAAAAATTGAGTTTTTGCAATATTATCGTGTCGAAATGCTCGTAATCAAGTATATGAACTCCTAAAATTTGATAAAACCTTGTTTTGCAATCCGCTTGTTATAGGTTTCGGTCTTGCGGGTCTAAATAGGCCTCACAATGGACCCGTTGGAATTTTAACTGAGTAAAAAGTACAGAAATTGAGTTTTTGCAATATCATCGTGTCGAAATGCTCGTAATCAAGTATATGAACTGAAAAAATTTAATCAAACCTAGTTTTGCGGTCAGTTTGTTATAGGTTTCGGTCTTGCGGTTCTAAATAGTCCTCACAATGGACCCGTTTTAACTAAGTAAACAGTACAGAAATTGAGGTTTTGCAATATAATCGTGTCGAAATGCTCATAATCAAGTATATGACTCCTAAAATTTGATTAAACCTTGTTTTGCGGTTCGTTTGTTATAGGTTTCGGTCGAGCGGGTCTAAATAGGCCTTATAATGGACCCGTTGGAATTTTAACTGAGTAAAAAGTACAAAAATTGAGTTTTTGAAATATAATCATGTCGAAATGCTCGTAATGAAGTATATGAACTCCTAAAATTTGATAAAACCTTGTTTTTGCGGTCCGTTTGTTATAGGTTTCAGACGAGCGGGTCTAAATAGGCCTTAAAATGGACCCATTGGAATTTTACTTGAATAAAAACTACGAAAATTGAATTTTTGCAATATAATTGTGTTGAAATACTCGTAATCAAGCATATGAATTCCTAAGATTTGATTAAAACTTTTTCGCGGTCCGTTTTGTAGAGGTTTCAGACGAGCGGATCTAAATAGGCCTTACAATAGACCCGTTGGAATTTTACTTGAGTAAAAAGTACATAAATTGAGTTTTTGCAATATAATTGTGTTGAAATGCTTGTAATCAAGTATATGAACTCCTAAATTTTGATTAAAACTTGTTTCGCGGTCCGTTTTGTAGAGGATTCGGAAGCGGGTCTAAATAGGCCTTACAATGGACCCGTTGGAATTTTAACTGAGTAAAAAGTACAGAAATTGAGTTTTTTCAATATCATCGTGTCGAATTGCTCGTAATCAAGTATATGAACTCCTAAAATTTGATAAAATCTTGTTTTACGGTCCGTTAGTTATAGGTTTCGGTCTTGCGGGTCGAAATAGGTCTCACAATGGACCAGTTGGAATTTTAATTGAGTAAAAAGTACAGAAATTGTGTTTTTGCAATATCATCGTGTCGAAATGTTCGTAGTCAAGTATACGAACTCCTAAATTTTGATTAAACCCTGTTTTGTGGTCCGTTTATTATAGGTTTAGGTAGAGCGGGTCTAAATAGGCCTTACAATTGACCCGTTGGAATTTTAACTGAGTAAAAAGTACATAAATTGAGTTTTTACAATATTATCGTGTCGAAATGCTCGTAATCATGTATAGGAATTCCTAAAATTTGATAAAATCTTGTTTTTCCGGTCTGTTTGTTATAGGTTTCGGACGAGCGGGTCTAAATAGGCCTTAAAATGCACCCATTGGAATTTTACTTGAATAAAAAGTACAGAAATTGATTTTTTGCCATATAATCATGTTGAAATACTCGTAATCAAGCATATGAACTCCTGAAGTTTGATTAAAACTTATTTCGCGGTCCGTTTTGTAGAGGTTTCAGACGAGCTGGTCTAAATAGGCTTTACAATGGACCCGTTGCAATTTTACTTGAGTAAAAAGTACAGAAGTTGAGTTTTTGCAATATAATCATGGTGGAATGCTTGTAATCAAGTATATTAACTCCTAAAATTTGATTAAAACTTGTTTCGCGGTCCGTTTTGTAGAGGTTTCGGAAGCGGGTCAAAATAGGCCTTACAATTGACCCGTTGGAATTTTAACTGAGTAAAAAGTACAGAAGTTGAGTTTTTGCAATATCATCGTGTCGAAATGCTCGTAATCAAGTATATGAACTCCTAAAATTTGATAAAACCTTGTTTTGCGGTCCGTTTGTTATAGGTTTCGGTCTTGCGGGTCTAAATAGGCCTCATAATGAACCCGTTGGAATTTTACTTGAATAAAAAGTACAAAAATTGAATTTTTTCAATATAATCGTGTTGAAATACTCGTAATCAAGCATATGAGCTCCTAAAATTTGATTAAACCCTGTTTTACGGTCCGTTTGTTATAGGTTTCGGTCGAGCGAGTCTAAATAGGCCTTACAATGGACCCGTTAGAATTTTGCTTTAGTAAAAAGTACAGAAATTGAGTTTTTGCAATATCATCATGTCGAAATGTTCGTAATCAAGTATATGAACTCCTAAAATTTGATAAAATCTTGTTTTGATGTCCGTTTGTTATATGTTTCGGTCGAGCAGGTCTAAATGGGCCTTATAATGGACCCGTTGGAATTTTAACTGAGTAAAAAGTACAGAAATTGAGTTTTTGAAATATAATCATCTTGAAATGCTCGTAATCAAGTATATGAACTCCTAAAATTTGATAAAACCTTGTTTTTGCGGTCCGTTTGTTATAGGTTTCGGACGAGCGGGTCTAAATATGCCTTAAAATGGACCCATCGGAATTTTACTTGAATAAAAATTACGGAAATTGAATTTTAGCAATATAATTGTGTTGAAATACTCGTAATCAAGCATATGAATTCCTAAAATTTGATTAAAACTTTTTTCGCGGTCTGTTTGTAGAGTTTTCGGACGAGCGGGTCTAAATAGGCCTTACAATGGACCCGTTGGAATTTTACTTGAGTAAAAAGTACATAAATTGAGTTTTTGTAATATAATTGTGATGAAAATTAACTGAGCAAAAAGTATAGAAATTGAGTTTAAATAGGCCTTACAATTGACCAGTTGGAATTTTAACTGAGTAAAAAGTACAGAAATTGAGTTTTTGAAATATAATCATGTCGAAATGCTCGTAATGAAGTATATGAACTCCTAAAATTTGATAAAACTTTGTTTTTGCGGTCCGTTTGTTATAGGTTTCAGACGAGCGGGTCTAAATAGGACTTAAAATGGACCCATTGGAATTTTACTTGAATAAAAACTACGAAAATTGAATTTTTGCAATATAATTGTGTTGAAATACTCGTAATCAAGCATATGGATTCCTAAGATTTGATTAAAACTTTTTCGCGGTCCGTTTTGTAGAGGTTTCAGACGAGCGGATCTAAATAGGCCTTACAATGGACCCGTTGGAATTTTACTTGAGTAAAACGTAAATAAATTGAGTTTTTGCAATATAATTGTGTTGAAATGCTTGTAATCAAGTATATGAACTCCTAAATTTTGATTAAAACTTGTTTCGCGGTCCGTTTTGTAGAGGATTCGGAAGCGGGTCTAAATAGGTCTTACAATGGACCCGTTGGAATTTTAACTGAGTAAAAAGTACAGAAATTGAGTTTTTTCAATATCATCGTGTCGAATTGCTCGTAATCAAGTATATGAACTCCTAAAATTTGATAAAATCTTGTTTTACGGTCCGTTAGTTATAGGTTTCGGTCTTGCGGGTCGAAATAGGTCTCACAATGGACCCGTTGGAATTTTAATTGAGTAAAAAGTACAGAAATTGTGTTTTTGCAATAACATCGTGTCGAAATGTTCGTAGTCAAGTATATGAACTCCTAAATTTTGATTAAACCCTGTTTTGTGGTCCGTTTATTATAGGTTTAGGTAGAGCGGGTCTAAATAGGCCTTACAATTGACCCGTTGGAATTTTAACTGAGTAAAAAGTACATAAATTGAGTTTTTACAATATTATCGTGTCGAAATACTCGTAATCAAGTATAGGAATTCCTAAAATTTGATAAAATCTTGTTTTTCCGGTCTGTTTGTTATAGGTTTCGGACGAGCGGGTCTAAATAGGCCTTAAAATGCACCCATTGGAATTTTACTTGAATAAAAAGTACAGAAATTGATTTTTTGCAATATAATCGTGTTGAAATACTCGTAATCAAGCATATGAACTCCTTAAGTTTGATTAAAACTTATTTCGCGGTCCGTTTTGTAGAGGTTTCAGACGAGCTGGTCTAAATAGGCTTTACAATGGACCCGTTGCAATTTTACTTGAGTAAAAAGTACAGAAGTTGAGTTTTTGCAATATAATCATGGTGGAATACTTGTAATCAAGTATATTAACTTCTAAAATTTGATTAAAACTTGTTTCGCGGTCCGTTTTGTAGAGGTTTCGGAAGCGGGTCAAAATTGACTTACAATTGACCCGTTGGAATTTTAACTGAGTAAAAAGTACATAAGTTGAGTTTTTGCAATATCATCGTGTCGAAATGCTCGTAATCAAGTATATGAACTCCAAAAATTTGATAAAACCTTGTTTTACGGTCCGTTTGTTATAGGTTTCGGTCTTGCGGGTCTAAATAGGCCTCAGAATGAACCCGTTGGAATTTTACTTGAATAAAAGGTACAAAAATGGAATTTTTTCAATATAATCGTGTTGAAATACTCGTAATCAAGCATATGAACTCCTAAAATTTGATTGAACCCTGTTTTACGGTCCGTTTGTTATAGGTTTCGGTCGAGCGGGTCTAAATAGGCCTTACAATGGAACCGTTAAAATTTTGCTTTAGTAAAAAGTACAGAAATTGAGTTTTTGCAATATCATCATGTCGAAATGTTCCTAATCAAGTATATGAACTCCTAAAATTTGATAAAATCTTGTTTTGATGTCCGTTTGTTATATGTTTCGGTCGAGCGGGTCTAAATAGGCCTTATAATGGACCCGTTGGAATTTTAAATGAGTAAAAAGTACAGAAATTGAGTTTTTGAAATATAATCATCTCGAAATGCTCGTAATGAAGTATATGAACTCCTAAAATTTGATAAAACCTTGTTTTTGCGGTCCGTTTGTTATAGGTTTCGGACGAGCGGGTCTAAATATGCCTTAAAATGGACCCATTGGAATTTTACTTGAATAAAAATTACGGAAATTGAATTTTAGCAATATAATTGTGTTGAAATACTCGTAATCAAGCATATGAACTCCTACAATTTGATTAAAACTTTTTTCGCGGTCTGTTTGTAGAGTTTTCGGACGAGCGGGTCTAAATAGTCCTTACAATGGACCCGTTGGAATTTTACTTGAGTAAAAAGTACATAAAATGAGTTTTTGCAATATAATTGTGATGAAAATTAACTGAGTAAAAAGTACAGAAATTGAGTTTAAATAGGCCTTACAATTGACCAGTTGGAATTTTAACTGAGTAAAAAGTACAGAAATTGAGTTTTTGAAATATAATCATGTCGAAATGCTCGTAATGAAGTATATGAACTCCTAAAATTTGATAAAACTTTGTTTTTGCGGTCCGTTTGTTATAGGTTTCAGACGAGCGGGTCTAAATAGGACTTAAAATGGACCCATTGGAATTTTACTTGAATAAAAACTACGAAAATTGAATTTTGCAATATAATTGTGTTGAAATACTCGTAATCAAGCATATGAATTCCTAATATTTGATTAAAACTTTTTCGCGGTCCGTTTTGTAGAGGTTTCAGACGAGCGGATCTTAATAGGCCTTACAATGGACCCGTTGGAATTTTACTTGAGTAAAAAGTACATAAATTGAGTTTTCGCAATATAATTGTGTTGAAATGCTTGTAATCAAGTATATGAACTCCTAAATTTTGATTAAAACTTGTTTCGCGGTCCGTTTTGTAGAGGATTCGGAAGCAGGTCTAAATAGGCCTTACAATGGACCCGTTGGAATTTTAACTGAGTAAAAAGTACATAAATTGAGTTTTTCAATATCATCGTGTCGAATTGCTCGTAATCTAGTATATGAACTCCTAAAATTTGATAAAATCTTGTTTTACGGTCCGTTAGTTATAGGTTTCGGTCTTGCAGGTCGAAATAGGTCTCACAATGGACCCGTTGGAATTTTAATTGAGTAAAAAGTACAGAAATTGTGTTTTTGCAATATCATCGTGTCGAAATGTTCGTAATCAAGTATATGAACTCCTAAATTTTGATTAAACCCTGTTTTGTGGTCCGTTTATTATAGGTTTAGGTAGAGCGGTTCTAAATAGGCATTACAATTGACCCGTTGGAATTTTAACTGAGTAAAAAGTACATAAATTGAGTTTTTACAATATTATCGTGTCGAAATTATCGTAATCAAGTACAGGAATTCCTAAAATTTGATAAAATCTTGTTTTTCCGGTCTGTTTGTTATAGGTTTCGGACGAGCGGGTCTAAATAGGCCTTAAAATGCACCCATTGGAATTTTACTTGAATAAAAAGTACAGAAATTGATTTTTTGCAATATAATCGTGTTGAAATACTCGTAATCAAGCATATGAACTCCTGAAGTTTGATTAAAACTTATTTCACGGTCCGTTTTGTAGAGGTTTCAGACGAGCTGGTCTAAATAGGCTTTACAATGGACCCGTTGCAATTTTACTTGAGTAAAAATTACAGAAGTTGAGTTTTTGCAATATAATCATGGTGGAATGCTTGTAATCAAGTATATTAACTCCTAAAATTTGATTAAAACTTGTTTCGCGGTCCGTTTTGTAGAGGTTTCAGAAGCGGGTCAAAATAGGCCTTACAATTGACCCGTTGGAATTTTAACTGAGTAAAAAGTACAGAAATTGAGGTTTTGCAATATAATCATGTCGAAATGCTCATAATCAAGTATATGAACTCCTAAAATTTGATTATACCTTGTTTTACGGTCCGTTTGTTATAGGTTTCGGTCGAACGGGTCTACATAGACCTTATAATGGACCCGTTGGAATTTTACTCGAGTAAAAAGTACATAAATTGAGTTTTTGCAATATCATCATGTCGAAATGTTCGTAATCAAGAATATGAACTCCTAAAATTTGATAAAATCTTGTTTTGCGGTCCGTTTGTTATAGGTTTCGGTCTTGCGGGTCTAAATATGCCTCACAGTGGACCCGTTGGAATTTTAATTGAGTAAAAAGTACAGAAAATGATATTTTGCAATATAATCGCGTCGAAATGCTCATAATCAAGTATATGAACTCCTAAAATTTGATTAAACCTTGTTTTGCGGTCCGTTTGTTATAGGTTTTGGTCTTGCGGTTCTAAATAGGCCTCACAATGGACACGTTGGAATTTTAACTAAGTAAAAAGTATAGAAATTGAGTTTTTGAAATATAATCATGTCGAAATGCTCGTAATCAAGTATATGAACTCCTAAAATTTGATAAAACCTTGTTTTTGCGGTTCGTTTGTTATAGGTTTCGGACTAGCTGGTCTAAATAGGCCTTAAAATGGACCAATTGGAATTTTACTTGAATAAAAACTACACAAATTGAAATTTTGCAATGTAATCATGTTTAAATACTAGTAATCAAGCATGTGAACTCCTAAAATTTGATTAAAACTCGTTTCGCGGTGCGTTTTGAAGAGGTTTCAGACGAGCGGGTCTAAATAGGTCTTACAACGGACCCGTTGGAATTTTAACTGAGTAAAAAGTACAAAAATCGAGTTTTTGCAATATTATCGTGTCGAAATGCTCGTAATCAAGTATATGAACTCCTAAAATTTGATAAAACCTTGTTTTGCAATCCGTTTGTTATAGGTTTCGGTCTTGCGGGTCTAAATAAGCCTCACAATGGACCCGTTGGAATTTTAACTGAGTAAAAAGTACAGAAATTGAGTTTTTGCAATATCATCGTGTCGAAATGCTCATAATCAAGTATATGAACTGTAAAAATTTAATCAAACCTAGTTTTGCGGTCAGTTTGTTATAGGTTTCGGTCTTGCGGTTCTAAATAGTCCTCACAATGGACCCGTTGGAATTTTAACTGAGTAAACAGTACAGAAATTGAGGTTTTGCAATATAATCGTGTCGAAATGCTCATAATCAAGTATATGACTCCTAAAATTTGATTAAATCTTGTTTTGTGGTCTGTTTGTTATAGGTTTCGGTCGAGCGGGTCTAAATAGGCCTTATAATGGACCCGTTGGAATTTTAACTAAGTAAAAAGTACAGAAATTGAGTTTTTGAAATATAATCATGTCGAAATGCTCGTAATGAAGTATATGAACTCCTAAAATTTGATAAAACCTTGTTTTTGCGGTCCGTTTGTTATAGGTTTCAGACGAGCGGGTCTAAATAGGCCTTAAAATGGACCCATTGGAATTTAACTTGAATAAAAACTACGAAAATTTAATTTTTGCAATATAATTGTGTTGAAATACTCGTAATCAAGCATATGAATTTCTAAAATTTGATTAAAAATTTTTCGCGGTCCGTTTTGTAGAGGTTTCAGACGAGCGGATCTAAATAGGCCTTACAATGGACCCGTTGGAATTTTACTTGAGTAAAAAGTACATAAATTGAGTTTTTGCAATATAATTGTGTTGGAATGCTTGTAATGAAGTATATGAACTCCTAAATTTTGATTAAAACTTGTTTCGCGGTCCGTTTTGTAGAGGATTCGGAAGCGGGTCTAAATAGGCCTTACAATGGACCCGTTGGAATTTTAACTGAGTAAAAAGTACAGAAATTGAGTTTATTGAATATCATCGTGTCGAATTGCTCGTAATCAAGTATATGAACTCCTAAAATTTGATAAAATCTTGTTTTACGGTCCGTTAGTTATAAGTTTAGGTCTTGCGGGTCGAAATAGGTCTCACAATGGACCCGTTGGAATTTTAATTGAGTAAAAAGTACAGAAATTGTGTTTTTGCAATATCATCGTGTCGAAATGTTCGTAGTCAAGTATATGAACTCCTAAATTTTGATTAAACCCTGTTTTGTGGTCTATTTATTATAGGTTTAGGTAGAGCGGGTCTAAATAGGCCTTAAAATTGACCCGTTGGAATTTTAACTGAGTAAAAAGTACATAAATTGAGTTTTTACAATATTATCGTGTCGAAATGCTCGTAATAAAGTATAGGAATTCCTAAAATTTGATAAAATCTTGTTTTTCCGGTCTGTTTGTTATAGGTTTCAGACGAGCGGGTCTAAATAGGCCTTAAAATGCACCCATTGGAATTTTACTTGAATAAAAAGTACATAAATTGATTTTTTGCAATATAATCGTGTTGAAATACTCGTAATCAAGCATATGAACTCCTAAATTTTGATTGAAACTCTTTTCGCGGTCCGTTTTGTAGAGGTTTCAGACGAGCAGGTCTAAATAGGCTTTACAATGGACCCGTTGCAATTTTACTTGAGTAAAAAGTACAGAAGTTGAGTTTTTGCAATATAATCATGATGGAATGCTTGTAATCAAGTATATTAACTCCTAAAATTTGATCAAAACTTGTTTCGCGGTCCGTTTTGTAGAGGTTTCGGAAGCGGGTCAAAATAGGCCTTACAATTGACCCGTTGGAATTTTAACTGAGTAAAAAGTACAGAAGTTGAGTTTTTGCAATATCATCGTGTCGAAATGCTCGTAATCAAGTATATGAACTCCTAAAATTTGATAAAACCTTGTTTTGCGGTCCGTTTGTTATAGGTTTCGGTCTTGCAGGTCTAAATAGGCCTCATAATGAACCCGTTGGAATTTTACTTGAATAAAAAGTACAAAAATTAAATTTTTTCAATATAATCGTGTTGAAATACTCGTAATCAAGCATATGAACTCCTAAAATTTGATTAAACCCTGTTTTACGGTCCGTTTGTTATAGGTTTCGGTCGAGCGGGTCTAAATAGGCCTTACAATGGACCCGTTAGAATTTTGCTTTAGTAAAAAGTACAGAAATATAGTTTTTGCAATATCATCATGTCGAAATGTTGTTTTGATGTCCGTTTGTTATATGATTCGGTCGAGCGGGTCTAAATAGGCCTTATAATGGACCCGTTGGAATTTTAACTGAGTAAAAAGTACAGAAATTGAGTTTTTGAAATATAATCATCTCGAAATGCACGTAATGAAGTATATGAACTCCTAAAATTTGATAAAACCTTGTTTTTGCGGTCCATTTGTTATAGGTTTCGGACGAGCGGGTCTAAATATGCCTTAAAATGGACCCATTGGAATTTTACTTGAATAAAAATTACGGAAATTGAATTTTAGCAATATAATTGTGTTGAAATACTCGTAATCAAGCATATGAACTCCTAAAATTTGATTAAAACTTTTTTCGCGGTCTGTTTGTAGAGTTTTCGGACGAGCGGGTCTAAATAGGCCTTACAATGGACCTGTTGGAATTTTACTTGAGTAAAAAGTACATAAATTGAGTTTTTGCAATATAATTGTGATGAAAATTAACTGAGTAAAAAGTACAGAAATTGAGTTTAAATAGGCCTTACAATTGACCCGTTTTGTATAGGTTTCGGAAGCGGGTCTAAATAGGCCTTACAATTGACCCGTTGGAATTTTAACTGAGTAAAAAGTACAGAAATTGAGTTTTTGCAATATCATCGTGTCGAAATGCTCGTAATCAAGTATATGAATTCCTAAAATTTGATAAAAGCTTGTTTTGCGGTCCGTTTGTTATAGGTTTCGGTCTTGCGGTTCTAAATAGGCCTCACAATGAACCCGTTGGAATTTTACTTGAATAATAAGTACAAAAAATTGAATTTTTTCAATATAATCATGTTGAAATACTCGTAATCAAGCATATGAACTCCTATAATTTGATTAAAACTTGTTTCGTGGTCCGTTTTGTAGAGGTTTCGGAAGCGGGTCTAAATAGGCCTTACAATGGACCCGGTGAAATTTTAACTGAGTAAAAAGTACAGAAATTGAGTTTTTGCAATATCATCGTGTCGAAATGCTCGTAATCAAGTATATGAACTGCTAAAATTTTATAAAATCTTGTTTTGCGGTCCGTTTGTTATAGGTTTCAGTCTTGCGGGTCTAAATAGGCCTCACAATGGACTCGTTGGAATATTAATTGAGTAAAAAGTACAAAAATTGTTTTTTTGCAATATAATCATGTCGAAATGCTCATAATCAAGTATATGAACTCCTAAATTTTGATTAAACCTTGTTTTTCGGTTCGTTTGTTATAGGTTTCGGTCGAGCGGGTCTAAATAGGCCTTATAATGGACCCGTTGGAGTTTTAACTGAGTAAAAAGTACATAAATTGAGTTTTTGCAATATCATCGCGTCGAAATGCTCGTAACGAAGTATATGAACTCCTAAAATTTGATAAAACCTTGTTTTTGTGGTCCGTTTGTTATAGATTTCGGATGAGCGGGTCTAAATAGGCCTTACAATGGATATGTTGTAATTTTAATTGAATAAAAAGTACAGAAATTGAATTTTTGCAATATAATCATGTTGAAATACTCGTAATCAAGCATATGAACTCCTAAAATTCTATTAAAACTTGTTTGGCGGTCCGATTTGTAGAGGTTTCAGACGAGCGGGTCTAAATAGGCCTTACAATGGACCTGTTGGAATTTTAGTTGAGTAAAAACTACAGAAATTGAGTTTTTGCAATACAATCGTGTTGAAATGCTTGTAATCAAGTATATGAACTCCTACAATTTGATTAAAACTTGTTTTGCGGTCCGTTTTGAAGAGGTTTCGGACGAGCGGGTCTAAATAGGCATTACAATGGACCCGTTGGAATTTTAATTCAGTAAAAAGTACAGAAATTGATTTTTTGCAATATAATTGTGTTGAAATGCTCATAATCAAGTATATTAACTCCTAAAATTTGATTAAAACTTGTTTCGCGGTCCGTTTTGTAGAGGTTTGGGACGAGCGGGATTAATAAGTATTACAATGGACCAGTTGGAATTTTTAATGAGTAAAAAGTACAGAAATTGAGTTTTTGCAATATAATCTTGTCGAAGTGCTCGTAATCAAGTATATGAACTCCTATAATTTGATAAAACCTTGTTTTGTGGTCCGTTTGTTATAGGTTTAGGTAGAGCTGGTCTAAATAGGCCTTACAATTGACCCGTTGGAATTTAACTGAGTAAAAAGTACGTAAATTGAATTTTTGCAATATTATCGTGTCGAAATGCTCGTAATCAAGTATATGAACTCCTAAAATTTGATAAAACCTTGTTTTTGCGGTCCGTTTGTTATAGGTTTCGGACGAGCGGGTCTAAATAAACCTTACAATGGACCCATTGGAATTTTACTTGAATAAAAAGTATAGAAATTGAATTTTTAGAATATAATCGTGTTGAAATACTCGTAATCAAGCATATGAACTCCTAAAATTCTATTAAAACTTGTTTCGCGGTCCGATTTGTTGAGGTTTCAGACGAGCGGGTCTAAATAGGCATTACAATGGACCCGTTGGAATTGTACTTAAGTAACAAGTACAAAAATTGAGTTTTTGCAATACAATCGTGTTGATATGCTTGTAATCAAGTATATGAACTCCTACAATTTGATTAAAACTTGTTTTGCGGTCCGTTTTGTAGAGGTTTCGGACGAGCGGGTCTAAATAGACATTTCAATGGACCCGTTGGAATTTTAATTCAATAAAAAGTAAAGAAATTGAGTTTTTGCAATATAATCGTGTTGAAGTGCTCGTAATTAAGAATATGAACTCCTAAGATTTGATTAAAACTTGTTTTGCTGTCCGTTTTGTAGAGGTTTGGAACGAGCGGGTCTAAATAGGCATTACAATGGACCAGTTGGAATTTTTACTGAGTAAAAAGTACATAAATTGAGTTTTTGCAATATAATCGTGTCGAAGTGCTCGTAATCAAGTATATGAACTCCTAAAATTTGAAAATACCTTGTTTTGTGGTCCATTTGTTATAGGTTTAGGTAGAGCGGGTCTAAATAGGCCTTACAATGGACCTGTTGGAATTTTAACTGAGTAAAAAGTACATAAATTGATTTTTTGCAATATTATCGTGTCGAAATGCTCGTAATCAAGTATATAAACTCCTAAAATTTGATAAAACCTTGTTTTGTGGTCCGTTTGTTATAGGTTTCGGACGAGCGGGTCTAAATAGACCTTACAATGGACCTTTTGGAAATTTACTTGAATAAAAAGTCCAGAAATTGAATTTTTAGAATATAATCGTGTTGAAATACTCGTAATCAAGCATATGAACTCCTAAAATTTGATTAAAACTTATTTCGCGGTCCGTTTTGTAGAGGTTTCAGAAGAGCGGGTCTAAATAGGCCTTACAATTGACCCATTGGAATTGAGTTTTGCAATATAACTGAGAAAAAGTACAGAAATTGAGTTTTTGCAATATCATCATGTCGAAATGCTCGTAATCAAGTATATGAACTGCTAAAATTTGATAAAACCTTGTTTTGCGGTCCGTTTGTTATAGGTTTCGGTCTTGCAGGTCGAAATAGGTCTCACAATGAACCCGTTG
The DNA here is from genome assembly GCA_030270665.1 of Hibiscus trionum. NCBI lineage: Eukaryota > Viridiplantae > Streptophyta > Magnoliopsida > Malvales > Malvaceae > Hibiscus > Hibiscus trionum. The sequence goes on along the minus strand of BSYR01000027.1, from coordinate 44,132,214 downwards.
TAATTTTAACTGAGTAAAAAGTACAAAAATTGAGTTTTTGCATTATAATCGTGTCGAAATGCTTATAATCTAGTATATGAACTCCTAAAATTTGATTAAACCTTGTTTTGCGGTCCGTTTGTTATAGGTTTCGGTCGAGCGGGTCTAAATAGGCATTACAATGGACCAGTTGGAATTTTTACTGAGTAAATAGTACATAAATTGAGTTTTTGCAATATAATCATGTCGAAATGCTCGTAGTCAAGTATATGAACTCCTAAAATTTGATAAAACCTTGTTTTGTGGTCCGTTTGTTATAGGTTTAGGTAGAGCGGGTCTAAATAGGCCTTACAATGGACCCGTTGGAATTTTAACTGAGTAAAAAGTACATAAATTGATTTTTTGCAATATTATCGTGTTGAAAAGCTCGTAATCAAGTATAGGAACTCCTAAAATTTGATAAAACCTTGTTTTTGTGGACCGTTTGTTATAGTTTCGGACGAGCGGGTCTAAATAGACCTCACAATGGACCCATTGGAATTTTACTTGAATAAAAAGTACATAAATTGAATTTTTAAAATATAATCGTGTTGATATACTCGTAATCAAGCATATGAACTCCTAAAATTTGATTAAAACTTATTTCGCGGTCCGTTTTGTAGAGGTTTCAGAAGAGCGGGTCTAAATAGGTCATACAATTGACACGTTGGAATTGAGTTTTTGCCATATAATTGTGTTGAAATGCTTGTAATCAAGTAATTGAACTCCTAAAATTTGATTAAAACTTGTTTCGCGGTCCGTTTTGTAGAGGTTTCGGAAGCGGGTCTAAATAGGCCTTACAATGGACCCGTTGGAATTTTAACGGAGTAAAAAGTACATAAATTGACTTTTTGCAATATCATCGTGTCGAAATGCTCGTAATCAAGTATATGAAATGCTAAAATTTGATAAAACCTTGTTTTTCGGTCTTGCGGGTCGAAATAGGTCTCACAATGGACCCGTTGGAATTTTAACTGAGAAAAAAGTACAGAAATTGAGTTTTTGCAATATAATCGTGTCGAAATGCTAATAATCATGAACTCCTAAAATTTGATTAAACCTTGTTTTGGGTTCTGTTTGTTATAGGTTTCGGTCGAGAGGGTCTAAATAGGTATTACAATGGACCAGTTGGAATTTTTACTGAGTAAAAAGTACAGAAATTGAGGTTTTGCATTATAATCGTGTCGAAATGCTCGTAGTCAAGTATATGAACTCCTAAAATTTGATAAAACCTTGTTTGGTGGTCCATTTGTTATAGGTTTCGGTAGAGCGGGTCTAAATAGGCCTTACAATGGACCCATTCGAATTTTACTTGAATAAAAAGTTTAGAAATTGAATTTTTACAATATAATCCTTTTGAAAGACTCGTAATCAAGCATATGAACTCCTAAGATTTGATTAAAACTTCTTTCGCGGTCCGTTTTTTAGAGGTTTCACACGAGCTGGTCTAAATAGGCCTTACAATGGACCCGTTGCAATTTTACTTGAGTAAAAAGTACAGAAGTTGAGTTTTTGCAATATAATCGTGTTGGAATGCTTGTAATCAAGTATATGAACTCCTAAAATTTGATTAAAACTTGTTTCGCGGTCCGTTTTGTAGAGGTTTCGGAAGCGGGTCTAAATAGGCCTTACAATTGACCCGTTGGAATTTTATCTGAGTAAAAAGTACAGAAATTGTGTTTTTGCATTATCATTGTGTCGAAAGGCTCATAATCAAGTATATGAACTCCTAATATTTGATAAAACCTTGTTTTGCGGTCCGTTTGTTATAGGTTTTGGTCTTGCGGGTCTAAATAGGCCTCACAATGAACCCGTTGGAATTTTAACTGAGTAAAATGTACAAAAATTGAGTTTTTGAAATATAATAGTGTCGAAATGCTCATAATCAAGTATATGAACTCCTAAAATTTGATAAAACCTTATTTTTGTGGTCCGTTTGTTATAGGTTTCGGACGAGCTGGTTTAAATAGGCCTAACAATGGATCCGTTGGAATTTTACTTGAATAAAAACTACATAAATAAGAATTTTTGCAATATAATCGTGTTGAAATACTCGTAATCAAGCATATGAACTCCTTAAATTTTGATTAAAACTTGTTTCGCGGTCCATTTTGTAGAGGTTTCAGACGAGCGGGTCTAAATAGGCCTTACAATGGACCCATTGGAATTTTAACTAAGTAAAAAAATACACAAATTGTTTTTTTTCAATATAATCGTCTTGAAATGCTCGTAATCAAGAATATGAACTCCTAAAATTTATTAAAACTTGTTTTGCCCGTTCGTTTTGTTGAGTTTTTGGACGAGCGGGTCTAAATAGACATTACAATGGACCAGTTGGAATTTTTACTGAGTAAAAAGTACTGAAATTGAGTTTTTTGCATTATAATTTTTTCCAAATGCTCGTAATCAGGTATATGAACTCCTAAAATTTGATAAAACCTTGTTTTGTGGTCCATTTGTTATAGGTTTAGATAGAGTGGGTCTAAATAGGGCTACAATTGGACCCGTTGGATTTTTAACTGAGTAAAAAGAACATAAATTGATTCATTGCAATATTATCGTATCGAAATGCTCGTAATCAAGTATATGAACTCCTAAAATTTGATTAAAACTTGTTTTGCAGTCCGTTTTGTAGAGGTTTCGGAGGAGCGGGTCTAAATAGGCCTTACAATAGATATGTTGTAATTTTACTTGAATAAAAAGTACAGAAATTTAATTTTTGCAATATAATCAAGTTGAAATACTCGTAATCAAGCTTATGAACTCCTAAAATTCTATTAAAACTTGTTTCGCAGTCCTATTTGTTGAGGTTTCAGACGAGCGGGTCTAAATAGGCCTTACAATGGATCTGTTGGATTTTACTTGAATAAAAAGTAAAGAAATTGAATTTTTGCAATATAATCGTGTTGAAATACTCGTAATCAAGCATATGAACTCCTAAAATTCTATTAAAACGTGTTTCGCGGTCCGATTTGTAGAGGTTTTAGACGAGCGGGTCTAAATAGGCCTTACAATGAACCCGTTGGAATTTTACTTGAGTAAAAAGTACAGAAATTGGATTTTTGCAATATAATCGTGTTGAAATGCTTGTAATCAAGTATATGAACTCCTAAAGTTTGATTGAAACTTGTTTCGCGATCCGTTTTGTAGAGATTTCGGACGAGCGGGTCTAAATGGGCCTTACAATGGACCCGTTGGAATTTTAACTAAGTAAAAAATACACAAATTGAGTTTTTGCAATATAATCATGTTGAAATGCTCGTAATCAAGTACATGAACTCTTAAAATTTTGATAAAACCTTGTTTTGCGGTCCGTTTGTTATAGGTTTCAGTTGAGCCGGTCTAAATAGGCTTTATAATGGACCCGTTAGAATTTTAACTGAGTAAAAAGTACATAAATTGTGTTTTTGCAATATCATCTTGTCGAAATTCTCATAATATCAAGTATATGAACTCCTAAATTTTGTTAAAACCTTGTTTTGTAATCCGTTTGTTATAGGTTTCGGTCTTGCGTGTCTAAATAGGTCTCACAATGGACCCATTGGAATTTTAACTGAGTAAAAAATACAGAAATTGTTTTTTTTTTGAAATATAATCATGTTGAAATGCTCGTAATCAAGTATATGAACTCCTAAAATTTGATAAAACCTTGTTTTTACGGTTCGCTTGTTATAGGTTTCGGATGAGCTGGTCTAAATAGGCCTTACAATGGACCCCTTGGAATTTTAACTGAGTAAAAAGAACAGAAATTTAGTTTTTGCAATATATCGTGTTGAAATGCTCATAGTCAAGTATATGAACACCTAAATTTTGATTAAAACTTGTTTTGTTGTCCGTTTTTTAGAGGTTTCGGGCGAGCGGGTCTAAATTGGCCTTACAATAAACCCGTTGGAATTTCAACTAAGTAAAAAATATTGAAATTGTGTTTTTGCAATAGAATCGTGTTAAAATGCTCGTAATCAAGAATATGAACTCCTAAGATTTGATTAAAACTTGTTTTGCGGTCCATTTTGTAGAGGTTTCAGACGAGCGGGTCTAAATAGGCATTACAATGGACCAGTTGGAATTTTTACTGAGTAAAAAGTACAGAAATTAGGCTTTTGCAATATAATCGTGGCGAAATGCTCGTAGTCAAGTATATGAACTCCTAAAATTTGATAAAACCATGTTTTGTGGTTCGTTTGTTATAGGTTTAGGTAGAGCGGGTCTAAATAGGCCTTACAATAGACCCGTTGGAATTTTAACTGAGTAAAAAATACATAAATTGGGTTTTTGCAATGTAATCATGTTGAAATGCTCGTAGTCAAGTATATGAACTCCTAAAATCTGATAAAACCTTGTTTTGCAGTCCGTTTGTTATAGGTTTCGGTCGAGCCGGTCTAAATAGGCCTTATAATGGACTCGTTAGAATTTTAACTGAGTAAAAAGTACATAAATTGTATTTTTGCATTATCATCTTGTCGAATTCTCGTAATCAAGTATATGAACTCCTAAATTTTGTTAAAACCTTTTTTGCAATCCATTTGTTATAGGTTTCTGTCTTGCGGGTCCAAATAGGCCTCACAATGGACTCGTTGGAATTTAATTGTGTAAAAAATATAGAAATTGTTTTTTTGAACTATAATCATGTTGAAATGCTCGTAATCAAGTATATGAACTCCTAAAGTTTGGTTAAAACTTGTTTTGCGGTCCGTTTTGTAGAGGTTTCAGACGAGGGAGTCTAAATAGGCCTTAAAATGGACCCGTTGGAATTTTAACTGAGTAAAAAGTAGAGAAATTTAGTTTTTGCCATATATCGTGTTGAAATGCTTTTAGTCAAGTATATGAACACCTAAATTTTGATTAAAACTTGTTTTGTTGTCCGTTTTGTAGAGGTTTCGGGCGAGCGGGTCTAAATAGGCCTTACAATGGACCCGTTGGAATTTTAACTAAGTAAAAAATATTGAAATTGTGTTTTTGCTATATAATCGTGTTGAAATGCTCGTTTTAAAAATTATGAACTCCTAAGATTTGATTAAAACTTGTTTTGCGGTCCGTTTTTAGAGGTTTCGGACGAGTGGGTCTAAATTGGCATTACAATGGACCAGTTGGAATTTTTACTGAGTAAAAAGTACAGAAATTGAGATTTTGTAATATAATCATGTTGAAATTCAAGTAATCAAGTATATGAACTCCTAAAATTTGGTTAAAACTTATTTCGCGGTCCATTTTGTAGAGGTTTCAGACGAGCGAGTCTAAATAGGCCTTACAATGGACCCGTTAGAATTTTTTTTAAAGAAACCCGTTGGAATTTTAACTGAGGAAAAAGTACAAAAATCGAGTTTTTGCAATATATCGTGTTGAAGTGCTCGTAGTCAAGTATATGAACACCTAAATCTGGATTAAGACTTGTTTTGTCGTACGTATTGTAGAGGTTTCGGACGAGCGAGTCTTCATAGGCCTTAAAATGGACCCATTGGAATTTTACTTGAATAAAAACTACAGAAATTGAATTTTTGCAATATAATCGTGTTGAAATACTCGTAATCAAGCATATGAACTCCTAAAATTTGATTAAAACTTGTTTCGCGATCCGTTTTGTAGAGGTTTCAGACGAGCGGGTCTAAATAGGCCTTACAATGGACCCGTTGGAATTTTACTTGAGTAAAAAGTACATAAATTGAGTTTTTGCAATATAATTGTGTTAAAATGCTTGTAATCAAGTATATGAACTCCTAAAATTTGATTAAAACTTGTTTTGCGATCCGTTTTGTAGAGGTTTCGGAAGCGGGTCTAAATAGGCCTTACAATGGACCCGTTTGAATTTTAACTGAGTAAAAAGTACAGAAATTGAGTTTTTGCAATATTATCGTGTCGAAATGCTCGTAATCAAGTATATGAACTCCTAAAATTTAATTAAAACTTGTTTTGCGCTTCGTTTTGTTGAGGTTTTGCATGAGCGAGTCTAAATAGGCATTACAATGGACCTGTTGGAATTTTAACTGAGTAAAAAGTACATAAATTGAGTTTTTGCAATATAATCTTGTCGAAATGCTCGTAATCAAGTATATGAACACCTAAAATTTGATAAAACCATGTTTTGTGGTCCATTTGTTATAGGTTTAGGTAGAGCGGGTCTAAATAGGCCTTACAATGGACCCGTTGGAATTTTAACTAAGTAAAAAGAACATAAATTTATTTATTTCAATATTATCGTGTCGAAATGCTCGTAATCAAGTATATGAACTCCTATGATTTGATTAAAACTTGTTTTGCAGTCCGTTTTGTAGAGGTTTCGGACGAGCGGGCCTAAATAGGCCTTACAATGGACCCGTTGGAATTTTAATTGAGTAAAAATTAGAGAAATTGAGTTTTTGCAAAATAATCGTATTGAAATGCTCGTAATAAAGCATATGAACAACTAAAATTTTATTAAAACTTGTTTCGCGATCCGTTTTGTAGAGGTTTCAGACGAGCGGTTCTAAATAGGCCTTACAATGGATCAGTTGGAATTTTAACTGAGTAAAAAGTACAGATATTAAGTTTTTGCAATATGATCATGTCGAAATTCTCTTAATCAAGTATATGAACTCCTAAAATTTGATGAAACCTTGTTTTGCAGTCCGTTTACTATAGGTTTCGGACGAGTAGGTCTAAATAGGACTTACAATGGGCCCGTTGCAATTTTACTTGAGTAAAATGTATAGAAGTTGAGTTTTTGCAATATAATCGTGTTGGAATGCTTGTAATCAAGTATATGAACTTCTAAAATTTGATTAAAACTTGTTTTGCGGTCCGTTTTGTAGAGGTTTAAGAAGTGGGTCTAAATAGGCCTTACAATGGACCCGTTGGAATTTTAACTGAGTAAAAAGTACAGAAATTGAGTTTTTACAATATCATCGTGTCGAAATGCTCGTAATCAAGTATATGAACTCCTAAAATTTGATAAAACCTTGTTTTGCGGTCCGTTTGTTATAGGTTTCGTATTTGCGGGTCTAAATAGGCCTCACAATGAACCCGTTGGAATTTTAACTGAGTAAAATGTACAAAAAATGAGTTTTTGAAATATAATCATGTCGAAATGCTCATAATCAAGTATATGAACTCCTAAAATTTGATAAAACCTTGTTTTGTGGTCCGTTTGTTATAGGTTTCGGTCTAACGGGTCTAAATAGGCCTTATAATGGACCCGTTGGAATTTTAACTGTGTAAAAAGTACATAAATTGAGGTTTTGCAATATCATCATGTCGAAATGCTCGTAATCAATAATATGAACTCCTAAAATTTGATAAAAACTACAGAAATAAGAATTTTGAAATATAATCGCGTTGAAATACTCGTAATCAAGCATATGAACTCCTAAAATTTGATTAAAACTTGTTTCGCGATCCGTTTTGTAGAGGTTTTAGACAAACGGGTCTAAATATGCCTTACAATGGACCCGTTGGAATTTTACTCGAGTAAAAAGTACAAAAATTGAGTTTTTGCAATATAATCATGTTGAAATGCATGTAAACAAGTATATGAACTCCTAAGTTTTGATTAAAACTTGTTTCGCGATACGTTTTGTAGATATTTCTGACGAGCGGGTTTAAAAAGGCCTTACAATGAACCCGTTGGAATTTTAACTGAGTAAAAAGTAGAGAAATTGAGTTTTTGCAATATAATCAAGTTGAAATGCTTGTAATCAAGTTTATAAACTCCTAAAATTTGGTTAAAACTTGTTTCGCGGTCCATTTTGTAGAGGTTTCAGACGAGCGGGTCTAGATAGGCCTTACAATGGACCCGTTGGAATTTTAACTAAGTAAAAAGTACAGAAATTTAGTGTTTGCAATATAATCATGTTAAAATGCTCGTATTCAAGTATATGAACTCCTAAAATTTGATGAAACCTTGTTTTGCGGTCCGTTTGTTATAGATTTCGGACGAGCGGGTCTAAATAGGCCTTACAATGGACCCGTTGGAATTTAAACTAGGTAAAAAGTACAAAAATTGAGTTTTAGCAATATAATCGTGTTGAAATGCTCGTAATCAAGTATATGAACTCTTAAAATTTGATTAAAACTTGTTTCGCGGTCCGTTTTGTAGAGGTTTCGGACGAACGGGTTTAAATAGGCCTTACAATGGACCCGTTGGAATTTTAACTGAGTAAAAAGTACAGAAATTGAGTTTTAGCAATATAATCGTGTTGAAATGCTCGTAATCAAGTATATGAACTCCTAAGATTTGATTAAAACTTGTTTTGCCGTCCGTTTTGTAGAGTTTTCGGACGAGCGGGTCTAAATAGGCCTTACAATGGACCCGTTCAAATTTTAACTAAGTAAAAAATACATAAATTGTTTTTTTTTGCAATATAATCGTGTTGAAATGCTCGTAATCAAGAATATGAACTCCTAAAATTTGATTAAAACTTGTCTTGCCCGTTCGTTTTGTTGAGTTTTTGTACGAGCGGGTCTAAATAGGCATTACAATGGACCAGTTGGAATTTTTACTGAGTAAAAAGTACTGAAATTGAGTTTTTTGCATTATAATCTAGTCCAAATGCTCGTAATCAGGTATATGAACTCCGAAAATTTGATAAAACCTTGTTTTGTGGTCCATTTGTTATAGGTTTAGGTAGAGCGTGTCTAAATTGGCCTACCATTGGACCCGTTGGATTTTTAACTGAGTAAAAAGAACATAAATTGATTTATTGGAATATAATCATATCAAAATGCTCGTAATCAAGTATATGAACTCCTAAAATTTGATTAAAACATGTTTTGCAGCACGTTTTGTAGAGGTTTCGGACGAGCGGGTCTAAATAGGCCTTACAATGGATATGTTGTAATTTTACTTGAATAAAAATACATAAATTGAATTTTTGCAATATAATCATGTTGAAATACTTGTAATCAAGCATATGAACTCCTAAAATTCTATTAAAACTTGTTTCGCGGTCCTATTTGTTGAGGTTTCAGACGAGCGGGTCTAAATAGGCCTTACAATGGATCTGTTGGAATTTTACTTGAATAAAAAGTAAAGAAATTGAATTTTTGCAATATAATCATGTTGAAATACTCGTAATCAAGCATATGAACTCCTAAAATTCTATTAAAACTTGATTCGGGGTCCGATTTGTAGAGGTTTTAGACGAGCGGGTCTAAATAGGCCTTACAATGAACACGTTGGAATTTTACTTAAGTAAAAAGTACAGAATTTGGATTTTTGCAATATAATCTTGTTGAAATGCTTGTAATCAAGTATATGAACTCCTAAAATTTGATTGAAACTTGTTTCGCGATCCGTTTTGTAGAGATTTCGGGCGAGTGGGTCTAAATAGTTACAATGGACCCGTTGGAATTTTAACTAAGTAAAAAACACATAAATTGAGTTTTTGCAATATAATCATGTTGAAATGCTCGTAATCAAGTATATGAACTACTAAAATCTCATAAAACCTTGTTTTACGGTCCGTTTGTTATAGGTTTCGGTCGAGCCGGTCTAATTAGGCCTTATAATGGACCCGTTAGAATTTTAACTGAGTAAAAAGTACATAAATTGTGTTTTTGCAATATCATCTTGTCGAAATTCTTGTAATCAAGTATATGAACTCCTAAATTTTGTTAAAACCTTGTTTTGCAATCTGTTTGTTATAGGTTTCGGTCTTGCGGGTCTAAATAAGCCTCACAATGGACCCGTTGGAATTCTAACTGAGTAAAAAATACAGAAATTGTTTTTTTTGAAATATAATCATGTTGAAATGCTCGTAATCAAGTATATGAACTCCTAAAGTTTGGTTAAAACTTGTTTTGCGGTCCGTTTTGTAGAGGTTTCAGACGAACGAGTCTAAATAGGCCTTACAAGGCAACCGTTGGAATTTTAATTGAGTAAAAAGAACAAAAATTTAGTTTTTGCAATATATCGTGTTGAAATGCTCGTAGTCAAGTATATGAACACCTAAATTTTGATCAAAACTTGTTTTGTTGTCCGTTTTGTAGAGGTTTCGGGCGAGCGGGTCTAAATAGGCCTTACAATGGACCCGTTGGAATTTTAACTAAGTAAAAAATACTAAAATTGTGTTTTTGCAATATAATCGTGTTGAAATTCTCGTATTCAAGAATATGAACTCCTAAGATTTGATTAAAACTTGTTTCGCAGTCCGTTTTGTAGAGGTTTCGGACGAGCAAGTCTAAATAGGCCTTACAATGGACCCGTTGGAATTTTAACTGAGGAAAAAGTACAGAAATCGAGTTTTTGTAATATATCGTGTTGAAATGCTCGTAGTCAAGTATATGAAAACCTAAATCTTGATTAAGACTTGTTTTGTCGTTCGTATTGTAGAGGTTTCGAACGAGCGGGTCTAAATAGGTCTTAAAATGGACCCATTGGAATTTTACTTGAATAAAAACTACAGAAATTGAATTTTTGCAATATAATCGTGTTGAAATACTCGTAATCAAGCATATGAACTCCTAAATTTTGATTAAAACTTGTTTCGCGGTCCGTTTTGTGGAGGTTCCAGACGAGCGGGTCTGAATTGTCCTTACAATGGACCTGTTGGAATTTTACTTGAGTAAAAAGTACATAAATTGAGTTTTTGCAATATAATTGTGTTAAAATGCTTGTAATCAAGTATATGAACTCCTAAAATTTGATTAAAACTTGTTTTGCGATCTGTTTTGTAGAGGTTTCGGAAGCGAGTCTAAATAGGCCTTACAATGGACCTGTTTGAATTTTAACTGAGTAAAAAGTACAGAAATTGAGTTTTTGCAATATCATCGTGTCGAAATGCTCGTAATCAAGTATATGAACTCCTACAATTTAATTAAATCTTGTTTTGTGTTTCGTTTTGTTGAGGTTTTGGACGAGCGAGTCTAAATCGGCATTACAATGGACCAATTGGAATTTTTACTGAGTAAAAAGTACAGAAATTGAGTTTTTGCAATATAATCTTGTCGAAATGCTCGTAATCAAGTATATGAACTCCTAAAATTTGATAAAACCCTGTTTTGTGGTCCATTTGTTATAGGTTTAGGTAGAGCGGGTCTAAATAGGCCTTACAATGGACTCGTTGGAATTTTAACTGTGTAAAAAGAACATAAATTTATTTATTGCAATATTATCGTGTCGGAATGCTCGTAATCAAGTATATGAACTCCTAAATTTTGATTAAAACTTGTTTTGTAGTCCGTTTTGTAGAGGTTTCGGACGAGCGGGTCTAAATAGGCCTTACAATGGACCCGTTGGAAATTTAATTGAGTAAAAAGTACAGAAATTGAGTTTTTGCAAAATAATCGTATTGAAATGCTCGTAATCAAGCATATGAACTCCTAAAATTTTATTAAAACTTGTTTCGCAATCTGTTTTGTAGGGGTTCCAGACGAGCGGTTCTAAATAGGCCTTACAATGGATCAGTTGGAATTTTAACTGAGAAAAAAGTACAAAAATTGAGTTTTTGCAATATAATCATGTTGAAATTCTCTTAATCAAGTATGTGAACTCCTAAAATTTGATGAAACCTTGTTTTGCGGTCCGTTTGTTATAGGTTTTGGACGAGTAGGTCTAAATAGGCCTTACAACGGACTCGTTGCAATTTTACTTGAGTAAAAAGTACAGAAATTGAGTTTTAGCAATATAATCTTGTTGAAATGCTCGTAATCAAGTATATGAACTCCTAAAATTTGGTTAATACTTGTTTCGCGGTCCGTTTTGTAGAGGTTTCGGACGAGTGGGTCTAAGTAGGCCTTACATTGGACCTGTTGGAATTTCAATTGAGTAAAAAGTATAGAAATTGAGTTTTTGAAATATAATCGTGTTGAAATGCTCGCAATCAAGTATATGAACTCCTAAAATTTGATAAAACCTTGTTTTTGCGGTCTGTTTGTTTTAGGTTTCGGACGAGCGGGTCTAAATAGGCCTCAAAATGGACCCATTGGAATTTTACTTGAATAAAAACTATAGAAATTGAATTTTTGCAATATAATCATGTTGAAATACTCGTAATCAAGCATATGAACTCCTAAAATTTGATTAAAACTTGTTTCGCGGTCCGTTTTGTAGAGGTTTCAGACGAGCAGGTCTAAATAGGCAATACAATGGACCCATTGGAATTTTACTTGAGTAAAAAGTACAGAAATTGAGTTTTTGCAATATAATTGTGTTGAAATGCTTCTAATCAAGTATATGAACTCCTAAGATTTGATTAAAACTTGGTTTGCGGTCCGTTTTGTAGAGGTTTCGGAAGCGGGTCTAAATATGCCTTACAATGGACATGTTTGAATTTTAACTGAGTAAAAAGTACAAAAATTGAGTTTTTGCAATAACATCGAGTCGAAATGCTCGTAATCAAGTATATGAACTCCTAAAATTTGATAAAACATTGTTTTGCGGTCTGTTTGCTATAGGTTTTAGTCTTGCGGGTCTAAATAGGCCTCTGAATGGACCCATTGAAATTTTAACTGAGTAAAAAGTACAGAAATTGAGTTTTTGCAATATAATCGTGTTGAAATGCTCGTAATCAAGAATATGAACTCCTATAATTTGGTTAAAACTTGTTTCGCTGTCCGTTTTGTAGAGGTTTTGGACGAGCGAGTCTAAATAGGCCTTACAATGGACCCGTTGGAATTTTAACTGAGTAAAAAAATACAGAAATTGTTTTTTTGCAATATAATCGTGTTGAAATGCTCTTAATCAAGAATATGAACTCCTACTATTTGATTAAAACTTGTTTTGCGGTTCGTTTTGTAGAGGTTTCGGACGAGCGGGTTTAAATAGGCATTACAATGGACCAGTTGGAATTCTTACTGAGTAATAAGTATAGAAATTGAGTTTGTTCAATATAATCGTGTCGAAATGCTCGTAATCAAGTATATGAACTCCTAAAATTTGATAAAACCCTGTTTTGTGGTCCATTTGTTATAGGTTTAGGTAGAGTGGGTCTAAATAGGCCTTACAATGGAGCCGTTGGAATTTTAACTAAGTAAAAAGTACATAAATTGAGTTTTGGCAATATCATCGGGTCGAAATGCTCGTAATAAAGTATATGAAGTCCTAAAACTTGATAAAACCCTTTTTTGTGGTCCGTTTGTTATAGGTTTCGGACGAGCGGGTCTAAATAGACCTTACGACGGATCCGTTGGAGTTTTACTTGAATAAAAAGTACAAAAATTGAATTTTTGCAACATAATCGTGTTGAAATACTCGTAATCAAGCATATGAACTCCTAAATTTTGATTAAAACTTGTTTCGCGGTCCGTTTTGTAGAGGTTTCAGACGAGCGGGTCTAAATAGGCCTTACAATGGACCCGTTGTAATTTTACTTTAGTAAAAAGTACAAAAATTTAGTTTTTGCAATATAATCGTGTTGAAATGCTTGTAATCAAGTATATGAACACCTAAAATATGATTAAAACTTGTTTCTCGGTCCGTTTTGTAGAGATTTCGGACGAGCGGGTCTAAATAGGCCTTACAATGGACCCGTTGGAATTTTATCTGAGTAAAAAGTACATAAATTTAGTTTTTGCAATATCATCGTGTCGAAATGCTTGTAATCAAGTATATGAACTCCTAAAACTTGATAAAACCTTGTTTTTGTGGTTCATTTGTTATAGGTTTCGGAAGAGCGGGTCTAAATAGGCCTTACAAAGGATCTGTTGGAATTTTCCTTAAATAAAAAGTACATAAATTGAATTTTTGCAATATAATCGTGTTAAAATACTCGTAATCAAGCATTTGAACTCATAAAATTTAATTAAAACTTGTTTCGCGGTCGGATTTGTAGAGGTTTCAGACGAGCGGGTCTAAATAGGCCTTACAATGGACCCGTTGGAATTTTACTTGAGTAAAAAGTATAGAAATTGAGTTTTTGCAATATAATCATGTTGAAATGCTTGTAATCAAGTATATGAACTCCTAAAATTTGATTAAAACTTGTTTCGCGGTCCGTTTTGTAGAGATTTCGGACGAGCGGGTCTTAATAGGCCTTACAATGGACCCGTTGGAATTTTAACTAAGTAAAAAGTACAAAAATTGAGTTTTTGCAATATAATCATGTTGAAATGCTCGTAATCAAGTATATGAACTTAAACGCCCTGGTTTTGGGCCTAGATGTTTTAGACATCGGATCGGACCGGTCGGGAACAGTTCGAATCGCGTAAGGTGATTTTAAGGAATCAAGGATCGAGATAGGATAAAATTGTGATTAAAATTACTAAAATCCTCTAAAAATATAATTACGAGGTTGGTCAAATCAATTTTACAAAAAGGGATTTGGAAAATGGACATTTTGAGTAGTGACCAAATTGTAAAGTTTCAAAACTAGGAAAAATGTGATTTTAAAGGTGGAAGCCAAAATCATAGAATCTTTAGGGGGCTTTAAGTCAATTTCACCTTTCTTCAAATATGACTTGTGTTTTAAATGGATTTTAATTAAATGATTTTAATTAAAATAAGATATTAATTAATTGGTAATTAGTGGATTTTCATTTTACGTAACTACCAATTCCCTCTCATTTTAGCCAAACACCATTTTCTCTCATTTTTCCAGAATTTTTTCTCTCAAAAGTTCTCTCAACATTTTCTAAATCAATTTCAAGAGATCTTCCTTAATTCTTCAAGATTTTTGCAAGGAAAACTTGTCATTTATTGAAGGAAGCAAGGATTGGAGTTAAATCCCGTTCTTAACCTCTAATCTAAGTTCTTTATTGAAATTCCCAAGATATTTGGCTTCTAATAACTATTTTTGATTGAGTTTTTAATATAGTTTTGATTTGAGATCAAAATCTTGTAAAATGTGTGTGAAATCTTGATTTTCGAACTTGATGAGTTGGGCACTGTTTTGTGTTGATTCTAATTTATTTTTATGTTGATTTATATGTTAAGATGATGTGTTATTAACATAGATCCCGAAATCCTTGAGATCCTTGAGTTTCTTGGTAGTTTTAAGTGTGATTTTGGGGTGTAATGGTGGAATTGTGATTGCTGGAGGTATAAGGATGAGTTATGATGTTTAATAGATGTGTTTTGATGTTGTTAATGCTTTGGAAGTGTTGCATGATGGCTAGGCTTGGTTTAGGTGGCAATCGATTGAGTTTTCGGTTGTGTTGGAAGGGTATTTTGGTGTAGTTTGAGTGGGCAACGAGTCTAAGGATTGTTGCTGGTGTTAGAATGCATTTTAATGCATTTAGATCTCTGTTTTGTTTGTGTGAAAACATGGGATCTTGATAAATAGGCTAACGAGATGATTTTGGAAGCTCCAGAGGTGTAAATTTCCGTGTCGGCGGACAAGGCTTCGCGTACCGGTGAGTGGAAATGCAATTTCCTGCTTTGTAACGCTTTGGTGTACTCTTGGGAGCTTAGTGTAAGCTTGATACGCTTAACTAAGCTCAAGTGTAAGTGTTTCGGTAATCCTTCTCTTGGAAATGTGTTAAGTTGGTTGAAAATGCATTTGATGTGAGAGTGGTTTTGTCTACTGTTTTTAAGCATGTTTAAGCATGGTTTAATGCTGGATTTTAATGTCATTATGTTAAGGATGCACCAGGTAAGTGATCCTTGGGTTTCATATGAAAATGCATATGATGTTAAGCATGTGTGCTTGTGGAAATGACATTGTGGTTATGCTTGAAAAACAGTGAATTAATGTGGATAAATGATTATATTGGCAAGTGATGAAATGGTTTTTGGTTACTTTAATCAGATATACTTAGCCATCTATAGGATTGGGTGCACCGTGAATAAAGTCGCCTTAGATGTTGAGAGGTTGTGATTGTGTCATAATCTCCATCCAAGTACCCTAACGATTGAGGTTAAGATCACAACGGTGAATGGTTAGTCCCGTGTGTGAGTCTTGTGTATGTGTCCCATACTCTCGTCAGTGGAATTATACAACTACCGATGAGTGATGTTGAGGGGTTGTGATTGTGCCATTAGTCTCCATCACGGGTGTCGAGGGGTTGTGATTGTGCCATTTGTCTCCACCTTGTGTAGTCTAGTAGTTTGTATGAAGCGTGAGGGACAACGCTTGTAATCCGCGTATCTGATTGTGTCTTGTGTTTAAATGATTTGTGGACTATCACTTGGAAGCCAATATATTGTAAATGAACTAAGTGAAGCATGAGATGCTTGTAAATGATGCAAGGGTGCATGAGAAATATGTGTATGATGCAAGAATGCATGTGATGCTTGTTAAAGCATGAGCAAAGGTTTATTTGTTGTTGTAATTGATGCATATGTGCATGAGGTTTCAAAAGTGCATTGAAGTCTAGAGAAGACTTGTTTTTATAAAGGGCATGTGTTGTAAAGTGTTGCTTTTGCGAGTCATGAGTTATGCATTGATGAATGTTGTCTAGCGATCCTCACTAAGCTTATTGCTTACGCTCGTTTGTTTCATCAATGCTGAAAATGAACATTTGGAGGCAGCTCAAGAGCAAGAGGAACCCAAGGTTTTGCTAAAGAAATGTATGTGGTTCACCCTTAGAGTAATAAGAGGCAATGGGTGGGAATTTATACTTTGGAATGTTTGAGAATGTTTCGTTTACTTTGAGCATGTTGGTTTGACTATATTTGAATTGTAAATGGCCTTTGGAGTTTGGATTTTGGTTTATTTGGAGTTTTGACTTGTTATGGTTTTGGGTGAGCTAGGAAGCATGCCTTTAGTGCCTTTTCTTGGGTATCTGTTGCTAAGTTTAGGATATAGCTTCGATATGATGATTATTGATATGTATCCTTGATGTATGCATGATGTGGCATGTCTCGGGGTTGATTCGAGTATGAAAATGCATGAAAAACCAGCAATTTTTGCTGTCACAGTGCAGGGTGTATCGAAACATCCTTAACTGTTTCGAAACAGAGGCCTGTAATTGCCATAGCGTTTCGGAACAACTGAAGGTGTTTCAGAACAGTTTGGCCACTGGAGAGGCCTATTTCGATACCGGTCTCGAAACATACCCGAGTACCGAAACGGTCAACACCGTTTCGAAACGGCGTTTCGATACAAGGGTTTGGTGTTCCGAAACGGATGACCGTTGGATGATGTTTTTGAATTGCTTTATGTTTCCATGTTTTACATTTTAGTCCAGAATGTCGTGGATGCAATTGCTTCAGCTTGGAATGTCCTTTTTAGTTGAAATTTGACAGAGGAGCATGTAATATGATGAATCACATAATGGCAAGCTTAAAATCTATTAAGACCTCATATTTTCTAAAAAATACATTTTGGTCCCTAAAATGTGTAAATCATGCAATTGAGTCCTTAAATGTTTTCTGATCGCTACGTCCTTCTCTCCTAGAATTCTCGAATAATCACATAGTGTGAAACCGATATTTTAATTTTGATATAACTAAAGGACCTAAGGACTAAATTGAAAATGTCAAAACGAATTTTTAAGTCCTCAAACATCCCCATATGATTTAAAGAATATGCCTAAGTTAAAAACTAAGCTTTCCAAATATTTTCTAAGTGTTCTTAAAGCCGAAACAATGTTTTTCGAGTCTCTGTTTCGAAACGGCCTAAGGCGTTTCGAAACGGTTTTGAAACTGTCAACCCATGTTTCGAAACAAGTATCGAAACGTTTTCAACACTGCCAACCCATGTTTCGAAACAAGTATCGAAACGGCTTTAGAACATAGAGAACCTGTATCGAAATGACATTAAGTGTTTCGAAACGGTTCTTCATTTGATTTGAAAAATATGACCGTTGCAAGTTTTTAACTAATTTTTAAGAAACCATTAAGGCGTTTCGGAACGAGTTCAAGCCGTTTCGAAATGACCCTTGACAGTGGCAAAAGTGTTTCGAAACGGGTCAGACCGTTTCGATACGGGCTCTTAAATGCACCCCAACGGCTCTTTCTATTTTGTTCCGTTTCGAAACAGGGTCGGGCGTTTCGAAACGGGTGGTTGCAGACTGCATTTATGGAGGTGAGATAACACTCCTAACGGCTCTATTGATGAATGCAACAACCACAACGGCTGGAAATCAATGAGAAGGTATAAAAGGGACCTCTAAAAGCTCCAGCAATAACAATTGATCCAAAAGAAAACATCCAAACATCAAATCCAAGCATTTGTGCCAAAATCCCAATATTGTCTAGAAACCCCAATTGTAATTTTCATTCTTATCATTTTCAATTGGGTTGAGTGCTTGTAACTGGGCTACAATTTGTATTGAGAGATACTTTCTTAGCCATCAAAATCTTTGTTTTATTTGTGTGAGGATTGGGTTAAATTTTGGGTAGAAAATTTAACCGAAAAGTGTAAGGGTTACCTCCTTACCCTAGAAAAGGGGAAGAGCAATTAGTGGAATTGTTGCAAATCCTTAGTGAAGCTAAGGTAGTGGATGTAGAGTTCATTTGGAACTTGAACCACTCTAAAATTCCTTGTCTATCTTTTTAATTTGCAATTTCCACCACCTAAACCTTTAAAAATCCAATTCACCCCCTCTTGGTTCATTTTGATCATTCGATCCACTCAACAATTGGTATCAGAGCCTACCTCTTTGAGAATTAACAACCATAAGAGGAGTTCCTAGGAAGAGTGTGATCATCCAAAATCAAGAGATGGCTTCAACCTCCGGTTCGGGCATGTATGAGTCTCAATCCACTACAAAACCACCCTTGTTCAATGGTGACAACTATCCGTTTTGGAAGAATAGAATGAGGCTCTTCATCAAGTCCAATGACTACTTGGCTTGGGATGTGATTGAAGATGACCCCTACATTCCATTGAAGCAAGATAGTGAAGGCAAGATGGTTTTGAAGAAAAAGGTGGAGATGAGTGAAGAAGAAAGGAGAAAGATTCAAATAAATGACAAAGCTCTCCACATGCTCTTTTGTTCATTCGGTCTGGACATCTATTCCAAAGTGTCATCCATTGAGAGTGCCAAAGAAGTGTGGGACACTCTTGAGACTACCTATGAGGGAACCAATGACGTCAAGGAAACTAAGATTGGAATTCTCAATCTTAGTTATGAAAATTTCAAGATGGAACCCGATGAGACGGTGTCCAAGATGTTTGATCGGTTCTCCACCATAGTCAGTAGGCTCAAAGAATTTGGAGAGACAATACCAGAAGACAAGCTTGTCCGGAAGCCACTCTATTCACTTCCCGAATCATGGGATGGGAAGAGAACCACCATCATAGAAGCTAAAAATTTGAAGACTTTAAAGCTTGATGAGCTAGTGGGTTCTCTCCTTACACATGAGATTATGAAGCAAGGAAGGGAAGAAGAGAAGAAAAAAGAAGAGAAGAGAGTAGAAAAGCTAGAGGTTGAAAAGAAGAAGAAGATGGGAATAGCTCTCAAAGCTTCACTACTTGAGGAGAGCTCTTCTAGTGAGGAGGATGAGCTAGAAAAATTGGCTATGATAGCCAAACGATTCTCACGCTTTATGAGGTCCAACCGAGGAAGAAAAATCCAAAGAAAAATGGAGTTCAAAAGTAAGAACAAAGAAGAAGCAAGGGATCAAATCATTTGCTCTGAGTGCAACAAACCCGGTCACATACGTTCGGAGTGCCCTCAACTCAAGAAGAAGGGCTTTGAGAAGAAGAAGAAGCTCAAAGCCAAGCTTGCTACTTGGAGTGATGAGGAGTCATCGGAGGATGACGAACAAGAAGTGGCCAACCTTTGCCTCATGGCACTTGAGGAAGATTCCTCTATGGTAACCTCTAACTCATCATCTTTTGATTTTACATATGATGAATTAAATGATGCATATGATGAGTTACAAGAGGTCTATGATGAATTAGTTGAGAAATACAAGGAGTCGGTCATTAGGAATAAGAAAATCATTTTGGAACTAAATGAGAAAAATGACTCACTCTCTCAAGCTAATTCAAAATTTGAGAAAAAGATATTAGGGTTGAAAGATGAACTAAAATTTTTTCAAGATGAAAATGTTGATCTTAATAATCTTTTATCTCAATGTAATAGTGAACACCAAAAGGTGTTAGATGAGCTTAACAAGCTCAATGAGTCCTTTAAAAATGTTGGTAGTGTGAAGCATGAAATTGGTGAATCTTCTAAAACAAACCAACTTAAGAAAATGACTAATAACTACAAACAAGGTAGTCTTCCTAGACATAGAAGAACTAAAAGAATTAGAAGTGTGTGGGTTCCTAAGGAACTTGTAAAATCTAATAACAGTATTGCTATGTCATCTTGGATTCCTAAGGGAACCAAGGTTTTGGGAGCTAACACTCATGGACCCAAAATGATTTGGGTACCAAAAACAAAAGCTTAATATCTTTGTTTGTAGGGGTAGCATTGCTACAAGGCCAAAGCACAAAGTCAAAACTCATGGTACCTTGATAGTGGATGCTCAAGGAATATGACCGGAGACAAGAGTAGATTCATGGATCTAAAGCCAAATAGTGGAGGAGTGGTAACATTTGGTGACAACTCCAAAGGCCACATTAAAGGTATTGGCTCCATAGGTAATCACTCTACTATTCTCATTGAAAATGTCTTGTATGTCGATGGTCTTAAACATAACTTATTGAGCATAAGTCAATTGTGTGATAAAGGATTTAATGTTTTATTTGATAAAAATGGATGCAAAATTGTTGACATTAAATCTAATAATATTATGCTCATAGGTCATCGCATAGGGAACATATACATGGTGCATCTAGATGACATACATACATCCCATGCATGCTTAGTAGCACAAAATGAAAATGATGCATGGTTGTGGCATAGGAAACTAGGACATGCTAGCATTAGTGTTTTAGAAAAACTAGTTTCCCTTGATCTAGTTAGAGGTTTACCCAAGATTAAATTCTCAAACAATAAAATTTGTGATGCATGCTCTAAGGGTAAACAACATAAATCTTCCTTTAAATCCATTAATGATGTTTCTACAAGTAGATGTTTACAACTTATCCATATGGATTTATTTGGGCCAATTAGGACTATGAGCTTGTGCGGTAAATCTTATGCATTTGTACTTGTTGATGATTTTTCTAGATTTACTTGGGTTCTATTTTTAAGTACTAAAGATGAGGCTTTAGAAAAATTCATCACATTTTCAAAACTAACCCAAAATGATCTTGAACTTAAGATTTCACATATTAGAAGTGATCATGGAACCGAGTTTCAAAATTTAGGGTTTGAAGATTTTTTGAATGAAAATGGTATTAGCCACAATTTTTTGGCTCCTCGAACTCCTCAACAAAATGGGGTAGTTGAGAGGAAAAATAGAACTTTGCAAGAAATGGCTAGAACCATGCTTTGTGAAAATAATTTACCTAAATATTTTTAGGCGGAAGCCACAAACACCACTTGCTATATTGTTAACCGAGTAATGATTAGGCCAATTTTAAAGAAAACACCTTATGAGATTTTAAAATCTAAAAAGCCTAACATTAGCTATTTTCACCCTTTTGGTTGCAAGTGTTTTGTTTTAAATAATGGAAAAGACAACTTAGGTAAATTTGATGCAAAAAGTGATGAAGCTATTTTCATAAGATACTCTTTAACATCTAAAGCCTATCGAGTATTTAACAAAAGAACTTTAGTAGTAGAAGAATCTATACATGTTTTATTCGATGATAACCTCCTTCCAAGGAAGGATTCTTGTGATGATGATGATGTAGGAATCATAAATACCTTTGATGGAGGACAAACTTCAAAGGAGGATGAGATTCCAACAAAAGAAGAGGACACACAAGATCCACCTCTTGAAGCCTTGAAGGACTTGGCTCTTGAGGAAAAGGAAGTGAGCTACCCAAGGGAGTTCAACTATGTCAAAGATGGTGAAATCTTGGGTGATCCATCCAAGGGGGTAACCACTCGATCTTCTCTTAGATTAATGAATCATGTTGCATTTATCTCATGCATAGAGCCTAAGAATATAAAAGAACATTTGAAAGATGATTTTTGGATTATGGCTATGCAAGAAGAGTTAAATCAATTTGAGAGAAGTAACGTTTGGACATTAGTTGATAGGCCTAGTAATCAATCTACCATAGGAACTAAATGGGTCTTTAGGAACAAGCTAGATGAGAGTGGTAACATTGTGAGAAATAAAGCTAGACTAGTAGCACAAGGTTACACTCAAGAAGAGGGAATAGATTTTGATGAAACCTATGCACCCGTAGTTAGAATGGAAGCCATTAGGATGTTGCTTGCATATGCATGTTATCATAATTTCAAGCTTTTTCAAATGGATGTTAAAAGCACGTTTTTAAATGGTTTTATAAATGAAGAAGTGTATTTGGAACAACCACCGGGTTTTGAAGACTCAAAATTTCCAAATCATGTTTTCAAGCTAACTAAAGCTCTTTATGGTTTAAAACAAGCTCCTAGTGCTTGGTATGAAAGGCTTTCAAACTTTTTAATTGAAAAGGGTTTTGAAAAAGGCAAGGTGGACACTACACTTTTTATAAAAATGTATAAAAATGACATCTTAGTAGTACAAATTTATGTTGATGATATTATTTTTGGTTCTACTAACGAATGTCATTGCAAAGAGTTTGCTAAGCTAATGCAAGGTGAATTCGAGAAGAGCATGATGGGGGGGCTCTCATTCTTTTTGGGACTCCAAATCAAGCAAAAGAAGGATGACACCTTCATCAATCAAGAAAAGTACATAAAGGATATGCTCAAGAAGTTTGGCTTGGAGAATGCAAAGCCTCAAGCCACACCTATGAGCTCATCTACAAAGCTTGACAAAGATGAAGGAGGTAAGTGTGTTGACTCTAAGCTTTACCGTTCTATGATTGGATCATTGCTTTACCTTACCGCAAGTAGACCAGATATCTTATTTAGTGTTTGCTCGTGTGCTAGGTTTCAAGCTAGTCCTAGAGAGTCTCACCTTATAGCCATTAAGAGAATCTTTAGGCACCTTAGAGATACTCCTTGTTTAGGTCTTTGGTACCCTAGAGACTCCACCTTCAACCTTCATGCTTATTCGGATGCGGATTATGGGGGTTGCAAAATCGATAGGAAAAGTACTTCGGGAACTTGTCAATTCCTAGGTAGTATGCTCATATCTTGGTTCTCTAAGAAACAAAATAGTGTAGCCTTATCTACCACCGAAGCCGAGTACATATCCTTAGGGAGTTGTTGTGCTCAAGTCCTTTGGATGAAGCAACAACTCTTAGATTATGGAATTAAAGTTGAAACTATACCCCTAAAATGTGACAACACTAGTGCTGTATGTTTAACAAAAAATCCCATCCAACACTCTAGAACCAAACACATAGAAATAAGGCATCATTTCATTAGAGATCATGTCCTTAAAGAAGATGTGGTTATAGAGTATGTAGACACCTTAAATCAATTAGCGGACATATTAACAAAACCTTTAGACAAAGAGCGTTTTTGGTCCCTTAGGAGAGAGTTAGGTCTAGCTAGCCTATCTTGACCTTTTAGGACCTCTTTTGTGCTTAAAATTGCTTGATCTTGTGAAATGTCATGTTTGTGTGTTTTTACTCCTAATTTCATCCATGCCTATACCTAGGGGGGTATGTTTATGTTTGCATATGTTTTTCCTGCTCATTCATGTCATTCATGCAAGTTAGGCCTTAGAAAAATTCAATTTTCAGCACTTTTAGAGCCTCATCTGCACTTCCAGGCCCAGGTGTATCGAAACGGGTCAACCTATTTCGATACGGATGCTTTAAATTCATATCTGAGAGAAGGGCGTTTCGGAACGCCTTAACAGGGTTTCGAAACGTTTTGGCTACTGCCAAGGGGTGTATTGAAACGAGTTTCGATACGAGTCAATGGGGCTTCGATACGGTCAAACCTGTATCGAAACGGTCAGCTGGAATTCTAAAAACGGTCAAACTCTCGTGCCCGCGTTTCGAAACGATCAAGACCGTTCCGAAACGGTTTCGCGGACTGCTTTAAGAAGGGCTTTTAATGATAAAGTTCCACTTTAATTAAAACTCTCCAAAACCCTAAAAACCCTAGCCCGAATTTTTCCTATAAAAACCCTCTAAACCTCTTTGTTTTTCACCAAATCTTGAGGGGTTTTCTCTAAAACACAAGTCTAAGCAAGATTCAACAATATTGTGCAAGGATTTTCATCCATTCATCCAAAATCCCAAATTAAGGTATTTTTCCTTTTTTTTCCTTCAATTTATATTCGAATCTTAGGTTAGAAAATTTTGTTTTTGTATAGTTTACATGTTTTTATGCTTGGGTTTTTCATATCTTGTAAAAAAAATTCAAAATCTTCAATTTTCTGATTCGAATATAAAAATTTTCACTCGTCTTTTTTTTTACTGTTTTTCTCTTAAAAAATTTTTTGTTTTTATTTTGTTTTGTTTATTTGTTTTAAACACGTTTTTTTAAACCTAAGTGGGATTTATTATTGGATTGAATTACGAAATCTATGCATACACTTAAATTTTTTTATCGCTTGCTTGCTTATATTTTTAGGATGACGGAGAATGTTAACAAAAAGCGTAAGTCCGTTCAAACCGGTGAATCGAGTATGCGTTCAAATCTCGCCCAGCTCTTTCAAAAATCTCTTCGAACTACAGAGTTGAGAGAACGTTTCAAATATGTCAAGGAGTACGAAGTTCGTCGTGAGCGTGTGATTGATCTCCAGTTCCTTGACTCTGAGCGATTTCTTTTCTGTTACCTCGGGCGTTTGAGAGAATGGGATTTTCTTGGCTTGTTGAGCATCCCGGACATTTGCTACAAACACATGGTACTTCTCTTTTACTCCAATGCTCACCTTATCAATGATGAAGAAAATTCCGAAGTTGTTGGGATTGAATCTTATCTTATGGGGAAAAAGTTTGTTGTTAATGTCCCTCTCTTGGAGTCTACATTTTCTTTTAAGGATGTAGGAATTGAGAATGAGAGTCACTTTGGTTCTCACACCGGTCAAGTGCTTACTTTGGATGCGCACGATCGTTTCCTCCATTTGATGGTCTCATGGTTCCTTTGCCCCTCCGGAGGTAAATATTCTCACATCCGTCAAGTTGACTATTTTTGGCTTGAGTGTTTTCGTCGTGGTGAACGCCCTAATCTTGCTAAAATCATATTTGCCGAGATGGTTAACAATATTAAGCTTCGTGACACCGATGCCTTGAAATCTTTCACTTATGGAACGGTCTTAAGTCACATCTTTAGCAAGCTTGGTCTCGATTGCACCTACGACTCTCCGGAACCCCGCAAGTCAAAAATTGGTGAGTCCTCTCTCTGTAAGTCCAGTTTTCGCTATCTCAACAATGGACAATGGGCACGTGTTGATAGGGAAGCACCTCCTCCTCCTCCTCCTCCCGTTGAACCTCAACTACAAGCTCAAGTTGGAAACAATGAAGCTCTCACGGCTCTCATTACCGAGCGGTTCAATGCCATGGACACTAACATGGCTTCGAGGCTTTGGTGCTATCAATACTCGTTTGAAAAATGTAGAGGATCGACTCCAATCCCTTGAGAATTCACACTCAGCCATGGACATGTCCTTCTCTACCTTTTATGGCCAATGGATGAAGTTTCGTCGTTCTCAAGTCAAGAGCGATGATGAGACTTCGGATGATGATGGTGACGACGAGGCCTAGGATATTCATGACATATCATATTATCTATGCATTTTAGGATTAAGTTTGCATCTTTATTTTCATTATGCTTTATGAACCTATGCTTTTAGTTTTATTTGGGATTTTGCTTTGAACTTATTGTTGATTTATGTTTTGGATATTTTAATTTTATGAATTAATATTATTGTTGCTTATTGCTTAATGCTTATTGGTACTAACCATATTTCTTCTCTATGAGCCTTGTTCATTATTTTTTTGATCTATTAAAAAGGGAGAGAAGAAATTTAAGAGCCAAAAATTCGTTTTAAAAGTTTAAAGTGTTTTAAAGTTTTAAAACTTGAATTTCAAAGTTAAAACCTTTTCAAAACTTTAAAAACCTATCTTAAATTAAGGGGGAGTTAGAATGTGTTTAAAATTTTCAAAACTCTTAAAAATTCCGACTTTGGTTTTGTTATATCAAAAAGGGGGAGATTGTGAAACTGATATTTTAATTTTGATATAACTAAAGGACCTAAGGACTAAATTGAAAATGTCAGAACGAATTTTTAAGTCCTCAAACATCCCCATATGATTTAAAGAATATGCCTAAGTTAAAAACTAAGCTTTCCAAATATTTTCCAAGTGTTCTTAAAGCCAAAACAGTGTTTTTCGAGTCTCTGTTTCAAAACGGCCTAAGGGGTTTCGAAAGGGTTTTGAAACTGTCAACCCATGTTTCGAAACAAGTATCGAAACATTTTCAACACTGCCAACCCATGTTTCGAAACAAGTATCGAAACGGCTTTAGAACATAGAGAACCCGTATCAAAACGACATTAAGTGTTTCGAAACGGTTCTTCATTTGATTTGAAAAATATGACCGTTACAAGTTTTTAACTGATTTTTAAGAAACCGTTAAGGCGTTTCGGAACGAGTTCAAGCCGTTTCGAAACGACCCTTGACAGTGGAAAAAGTGTTTCGAAACGGGTCAGACCATTTCGATACGAGGTCTTAAATGCACCCCAACGACTCTTTCTATATTGGTCCATTTCGAAACAGGGTCGGGCGTTTCGAAACGGGTGGTTGCAGACTACATTTATGGTGGTGAGATAACACTCCCAACGGCTCTATTGATGAATGCAACAACCACAACGGCTAGAAATCAATGAGAAGGTATAAAAGGGACCTCTAAAAGCTCCAGCAATAACTATTGATCCAAAAGAAAACATCCAAACATCAAATCCAAGCATTTGTGCCTAAATCTCAATATTGTCTAGAAACCCCAATTGTAATTTTCATTCTTATCATTTTCAATTGGGTTGAGTGCTTGTAATTGAGCTACAATTTGTATTGAGAGATACTTTCTTAGCCATCAAAATCTTTGTTTTATTTGTGTGAGGATTGGGTTAAATTTTGGGTAGAAAATTTAACCGAAAAGTGTAAGGGTTGCCTCCTTAGCCTAGAAAAGGGGAAGAGAAATTAGTGGAATTGTTGCAAATCCTTAGTGAAGCTAAGGTAGTGGATGTAGAGTTCATTTGGAACTTGAACCACTCTAAAATTCCTTGTCTATCTTTTTAATTTGCAATTTCCACCACCTAAACCTTTAAAAATCCAATTCACCCCCCTCTTGGTTCATTTCGATCATTCGATCCACTCAACAATTGGTATCAGAGCCTACCTCTTTGAGGATTAACAACCACAAGAGGAGTTCCTAGGAAGAGTGTGATCATCCAAAATCAAGAGATGGCTTCAACCTCCGGTTCGGGCATGTATGAGTCTCAATCCACTACAAAACCACCATTCTTCAATGGTGACAACTATCCGTTTTGGAAGAATAGAATGAGGCTCTTCATCAAGTCCAATGACTACTTGGCTTGGGATGTGATTGAAGATGGCCCCTACATTCCATTGAAGCAAGATAGTGAAGGCAAGATGGTTTTGAAGAAAAAGGTGGAGATGAGTGAAGAAGAAAGGAGAAAGATTCAAATAAATGACAAAGCTCTCCACATGCTCTTTTGTTCATTCGGTCCGGACATCTATTCCAAAGTGTCATCCATTGAGAGTGCCAAAGAAGTGTGGGACACTCTTGAGACTACCTATGAGGGAACCAATGACGTCAAGGAAACTAAGATTGGAATTCTCAATCTTAGTTATGAAAATTTCAAGATGGAACCCGATGAGACGGTGTCCAAGATGTTTGATCGGTTCTCCACCATAGTCAATGGGCTCAAAGGATTTGGAGAGACAATACCGGAAGACAAGCTTGTCCGGAAGCTACTCTATTCACTTCCCGAATCATGGGATGGGAAGAGAACCGCCATCATAGAAGCTAAAAATTTGAAGACTTTAAAGCTTGATGAGCTAGTGGGTTCTCTCCTTACACATGAGATTATGAAGCAAGGAAGGGAAGAAGAGAAGAAAAAAGAAGAGAAGAGAGTAGAAAAGCTAGAGGTTGAAAAGAAGAAGAAGATGGGAATAGCTCTCAAAGCTTCACTACTTGAGGAGAGCTCATCTAGTGAGGAGGATGAGCTAGAAGAATTGGCTATGATAGCCAAATGATTCTCACGCTTATTGAGGTCCAACCGGGTCAACCTGTTTCGATACAGATGCTTTAAATTCATATCTGAGAGAAGGGCGTTTCGAAACGCCTTAACAGGGTTTCGAAACGTTTTGGCTACTGCCAAGGGGTGTATCGAAACGAGTTTCAATACGAGTCAACGGGGCTTCGATACGGTCAAACCTGTATCTAAACGGTCAGCTGGAATTCTAAAAATGGTCAAACTCTCGTGCCCGCGTTTCGAAACGGTCAAGACCGTTCCGAAACGGTTTTGCGGATTGCTTTAAGAAGGGCTTTTAATGATAAAGTTCCACTTTAATTAAAACTCTCCAAAACCATAAAAACCCTATCTCGAATTTTTCCTATAAAAACCCTCTAAACCTCTTTGTTTTTCACCAAATCTTGAGGGGTTTTTCTCTAAAACACAAGTCTAAGCAAGATTCAACAATATTGTGCAAGGATTTTCATCCATTCATCCAAAATCCCAAATTAAGGTTTTTTTCCTCTATTTTTTCCTTCAATTTATATTCGAATCTTAGGTTAGAAAATTTTATTTTTGTATAGTTTACATGTTTTTATGCTTGGGTTTTTCATATCTTGTAAAAAAAATTCAAAATCTTCAATTTTCTGATTCGAATATAAAAATTTTCACTCGTATTTTTTTTACTGTTTTTCTCTTAAAATTTTTTTGTTTTTATTTTGTTTCGTTCATTTGTTTTAAAAACTTGTTTTTAAACCTAAGTGGGATTTATTATTGGATTGAATTACGAAATCTATGCATACACTTAAATTTTTTTATCGCTTGCTTGCTTATATTTTTAGGATGACGGAGAATGTTAACAAAAAAGCGTAAGTCCGTTCAAACCGGTGAATCGAGTATGCGTCCAAATCTCGCCCAGCTCTTTCAAAAATCTCTTCGAACTACAGAGTTGAGAGAACGTTTCAAATATGTCAAGGAGTACGAAGTTCGTCGTGAGCATGTGATTGATCTCCACTTCCTTGACTCCGAGCGATTTCTTTTTCGTTACCTCGGGGGTTTGAGAGAATGGGATTTTCTTGGCTTGTTGAGCATCTCGGACATTTGCTACAAACACATGGTACTTCTCTTTTACTCCAATGCTCACCTTATCAATGATGAAGAAAATTCTGAAGTTGTTGGGATTGAATCTTATCTTTTGGGGAAAAAGTTTGTTGTTAATGTCCCTATCTTGGAGTCTACATTTTCTCTTAAGGATGTAGGAATTGAGAACGAGAGTCACTTTGGTTCTCACACCGATCAAGTGCTTACTTTGGATGCGCACGATCGTTTCCTCCATTTGATGGTCTCATGGTTCCTTCGCCCCTCCGGAGGTAAATATTCTCACATCCGTCAAGTTGACTATTTTTGGCTTGAGTGTTTTCGTCGTGGTGAGCGCCCTAATCTTGCTAAAATCATATTTGCCGAGATGGTTAACAATATTAAGCTTCGTGACACCGATGCCTTGAAATCTTTCACTTATGGAAAGGTCTTAAGTCACATCTTTAGCAAGCTTGGTCTCGATTGCACCTACGACTCTCCGGAACCCCGCAAGTCATAAATTGGTGAGTCCTCTCTCCGTAAGTCCGGTTTTCGCTATGTCAACAATGGACAATGGGCACGTGTTGATAGGGAAGCACCTCCTCCTCCTCCTCCTCCCGTTGAACCTCAACCACAAGCTCAAGTTGGAAAAAATGAAGCTCTCATGGCTCTCATTACCGAGCGGTTCAATGCCATGGACACTAACATGGCTTCGGGGCTTTGGTGCTATCAACACTCGTTTGCAAAATGTAGAGGATCGACTCCAATCCCTTGAGAATTCACACTCAGCCATGGACATGTCCTTCTCTACCTTTTATGGCCAATGGATGAAGTTTCGCCAATCTCAAGTCAAGAGCGATGATGAGACTTCGGATGATGATGGTGACGACGAGGCCTAGGATATTCATGACATATCATATTATCTATGCATTTTAGGATTAAGTTTGCATCTTTATTTTCATTATGCTTTATGAACCTATGCTTTTAGTTTTATTTGGGATTTTGCTTTGAACTTATTGTTGATTTATGTTTTGGATATTTTAATTTTATGAATTAATATTATTGTTGCTTATTGCTTAATGCTTATTGGTACTAACCATATCTCTTCTCTATGAGCCTTGTTCATTATTTTTTTGATCTAACAAAAAGGGGGAGAAGAAATTTAAAAGCCAAAAATTCGTTTTAAATGTTTAAAGTGTTTTTAAGTTTTAAAACTTGAATTTCAAAGTTAAAAACTTTTCAAAACTTTAAAAACCTATCTTAAATTAAGGGGGAGTTAGAATGTGTTTAAAATTTTCAAAACTCTTAAAAATTCTGACTTTGGTTTTGTTATATCAAAAAGAGGGAGATTGTGAAACCGATATTTTAATTTTGATATAACTAAAGGACTTAAGGACTAAATTGAAAATGTCAAAACGAATTTTTAAGTCCTCAAACATTCCCATATGATTTAAAGAATATGCCTAAGTTAAAAACTAAGCTTTCCAAATATTTTCTAAGTGTTCTTAAAGCCAAAATAGTGTTTTTCGAGTCTTTGTTTCGAAACGGCCTAAGGTGTTTCGAAACGGTTTTGAAACTATCAACCCATGTTTCGAAACAAGTATCAAAATGTTTTCAACACTGCCAACCCATGTTTCGAAACAAGTATCGAAACGACTTTAGAACATAGAGAACCCATATCGAAACGACATTAAGTGTTTCGAAACGGTTCTTCATTTGAGTTGAAAAATATGACCGCTGCAAGTTTTTAACTGATTTTTAAGAAACCGTTAAGGCGTTTCGGAACGCGTTCAAGCCGTTTCGAAACGACCCTTGACAGTGGCAAAAGTGTTTCGAAACGGGTCAGACCGTTTCGATACGGGCTCTTAAATGCACCCCAACGGCTCTTTCTATTTTGGTCCGTTTCGAAATAGGGTCAGGCGTTTCGAAACGGGTGGTTGCAGACTGCATTTATGGAGGTGAGATAACACTCCCAACGGCTCTATTGATGAATGCAACAACCACAATGGCTAGAAATCAATGAGAAGGTATAAAAGGGACCTCTAAAAGCTCCAGCAATAACTATTGATCCAAAAGAAAACATCCAAACATCAAATCCAAGCATTTGTGCCTAAATCCCAATATTGTCTAGAAACCCCAATTGTAATTTTCATTCTTATCATTTTCAATTGGGTTGAGTGCTTGTAATTGGGCTACAATTTGTATTGAGAGATACTTTCTTAGCCATCAAAATCTTTGTTTTATTTGTGTGAGGATTGGGTTAAATTTTGGGTAGAAAATTTAACTGAAAAGTGTAAGGGTTACCTCCTTAGCCTAGAAAAGGGGAGAGCAATTAGTGGAATTGTTTCAAATCCTTATTGAAGCTAAGGTAGTGGATATAGAGTTCATTTGGAACATGAACCACTCTAAAATTCCTTGTCTATCTTTTTAATTTACAATTTCCACCACCTAAACCTTTAAAAATCCAATTCACCCCCTCTTGGTTCATTTCGATCATTCGATCCACTCAACACATAGGCTTAATGTGCATTTAGAAAAGATAAAAAGAAAAAAAGGGTCGTTAATCAAGGTTTACTTTCGGGTTGACTTTGGTTTTCCCCGAGTAATCTTCGTAGTTCGGGTCAAATGTCTAGGCCAGGCTAAGAGGGTTACATGAACTCCTAAAATTTGGTTAAAACTTGTTTCGCGGTCCGTTTTCTAGAGGTTTCGGACGAGCGAGTCTAAATAGGCCTTACAATGGACCCGTTGGAATTTTAACTGAGTAAAATGTACAGAAATTGAGTTTTTGCAACATCATTGTGTCGAAATGCTTGTAATCAAGTATATAACTCCTAAAATTCGGTAAAACCTAGTTTTGCGGTTCGTTTGTTATAGGTTTCAGTCTTGCGGGTCTAAATAGGCCTCACAATGGACCTATTGGAATTTTAACTGAGTAAAAAGTATAGAAATTGAGTTTTTGAAATATAATCATGTCGAAATGCTCGTAATCAAGTATATGAACTCCTAAAATTTGATAAAACCTTGTTTTGCGGTCCGTTTGTTATAGGTTTCGGTCGAGCGGGTCTAAATAGGCCTTATAATAGACCCGTTGGAATTTTAACTGAGTAAAAAGTACATAAATTTAGTTTTTGCAATATCATCTTGTCGAAATTCTCGTAAGCAAGTATATGAATTCCTAAAATTTGATAAAACCTTGTTTTGCGGTCCGTTTGTTATAGGTTTCGGTCTTGTGGGTCTAAATAGGCCTTACAATGGACCAGTTGGAATTTTAACTGAGTAAAAAGTACAAAAATTGTGTTTTGCAATATAATCATGTTGAAATGCTCGTAATCAAGGATATGAACTCATAAAATTTGGTTAAAACTTGTTTCGCGGTCAGTTTTGTAGAGGTTACGGACGAGCGAGTCTAGATAGGCCTTACAATGGTCCTGTTGGAATTTTAACAACATAAAAAGTACAGAAATTGAGTTTATGCAATATATCGTGTCGAAATGCTCGTAGTCAAGTATATGAATACCTAATTTTGCTTAAAACTTGTTTTGTCGTCCGTTTTGTAGAGGTTTCGGACGAGCAGGTCTAAATAGGCCTTACATTGGACCCGTTAGAATTTTAACTGAGTAAAAATACAGAAATTGTGTTTTTGCAATATAATCGTGTTGAAGTGCTCGTAATCAAGAATATGAACTCCTACTGTTTGATTAAAACTTGTTTTGCGATCCGTTTTGTAGAGGTTTCGGACGAGCGAGTCTAAATATGCATTACAATGGACCAGTTGGAATTCTTACTGTGTAAAAAGTATAGAAATTGAGTTTTTTCAATAAAATCGTGTCGTAATGCTCGTAATCATGTAAATGAACTCCTAAAATTTGATAAAACCTTGTTTTGTGGTCCGTTTGTTATAGGCTTAGGTACAGCGGGTCTAAATAGGCCTTACAATGGACCCATTGGAATTTTAACTGAGTAAAAAGTACATAAATTTAGTTTTTGCAATATCATCGTGTCGAAATGCTCGTAATCAAGTATATGAACTCCTGAAATTTGATAAAACCCTTTTTGTGGTCCGTTTGTTATAGGTTTCGGACGAGCGGGTCTAAATAGGCCTTACAATGGACCCGTTGGAATTTTAACTTAGTAAAAAGTACATAAATTGAGTTTTTGCAATATATGGTGTCGAAATGCTCGTAGTCAAGTTTATGAACACCTAAATTTTTCTTAAAACTTGTTTTGTCGTCCGTTTTGTAGAGGTTTCGGACGAGCGGGTCTATATAGGCCTTACAATGGACCCGTTGGAATTTTAACTGAGAAAAAAAATACAAAAAATTGCGTTTTGTAATATAATCGTGTTGAAATGCTCGTAATCAAGAATATGAACTCCTACTATTTGATTAAAACTTGTTTTGCGGTCTGTTTTTTAGAGGTTTTGGACGAACGGGACTAAATAGGCATTACAATGGACCAGTTGGAATTCTTACTGAGTAATAAGTATAGAAATTGAGTTTTTGCAATATAATCGTGTCGGAATTCTCGTAATCAAGTATATAAACTCCTAAAATTCGATAAAACCTTGTTTTGTGGTCC
Organism: Hibiscus trionum; assembly: GCA_030270665.1. NCBI lineage: Eukaryota > Viridiplantae > Streptophyta > Magnoliopsida > Malvales > Malvaceae > Hibiscus > Hibiscus trionum. Next base: position 44,098,574 of record BSYR01000027.1, on the reverse strand, counting down.
GTTTGTTATAGGTTTAGGTATAGCGAGTCTAAATAGGCCTTACAATGGACCCGTTGGATTTTTAACTTAGTTAAAAGTACATAAATTCAGTTTTTGCACTATCATCGTGTCGAAAAGCTCGTAATCAAGTATATGAACTCCTAAAATTTGATAAAACCCTTTTTTTATGGTTCGGTTGTTATAGGTTTCAGACGAGGGGGTCTAAATAGACCTTTCAATGGATCTGTTGGAATTTTACTTGAATAAAAAGTACAAAAATTGAATTTTTGCAATATAATCGTGTTGAAATACTCGTAATCAAGCATATGGACTCCTAAAATTTGATTATAACTTCTTTTGCGGTTCGTTTTGTAGAGGTTTCGGACGAGCAAGTCTAAATAGGCCTAACAATATACCCGTTGGATTTTTAACTAAGTAAAAAGTATAGAAATTGAGTTTTTGCAATATATCGTGTTGAAATGCTCGTAGTCAAGTATATGAACACCTAAATCTTGATTAAAACTTGTTTTGTCGTCCGTTTTGTAGAGGTTTCGGACGAGCGGGTCTAAATAGACCTTACAGTGGACCCGTTGTAAGTTTAACATAGTAAAAAATACATAAATTGATTTTTTGCAATATAATCGTGTTGAAATGCTCGTAATCAAGAATACGAACTCCTAAAATTTGATTAAAACATGTTTTGCTGTTCGTTTTGTTGAGGTTTTGGACGAGCGGTTGTAAATAAGCATTACAATGGACCAGTTGGAATTTTTACGGAGTAAAAAGTACAGAAATTGAGTTTTTGCAATATAATCCTGTCGAAATGCTCGTAATCAAGTATATGAACTCCTAAAATTTGATAAAACCTTGTTTTGTTGTCCGTTTGTTATAGGTTTACGTAGAGCGGGTCTAAATAGACCTTACAATGGACCCGTTGGAATTTTAACTAAGTAAAAAGTACATAAAATGATTTATTACAATATTAATGTGTCGAAATGCTCGTAATCAAGTATATGAACTCCTAATTTTTGATTAAAACTTGTTCTGCAGTCCGTTTAGTAGAGGTTTCGAACGAGCGGGTCTAAATAGGCCTTACAATGGACCCGTTGGAATCTTAACTGAGTAAAAAGTACAGAAATTAAGTTTTTGCAAAATAATCGTGTTGAAATGCTCGTAATCAAGCATATGAACTCCTAAAATTTGATTAAAACTTTTTTCGCGGTCCGTTTTGTAGATGTTTCAGACGAGCGAGTCTAAATAGGCCTTACAATGGACCTGTTGGAATATTAACTGAGTAAAAAGTACAGAAATTGAGTTTTTGCAATATAATCATGTTGAAATGCTCGTAATCAAGTATATGAACTCCTAAAATTTGATGAAACCTTGTTTTGCGGTCCGTTTGTTATAGGTTTCGGACGAGCTGGTCTAAATAGGCCTTACAATGGACCCGTTGAAATTTTATCTGAGTAAAAAGTACAAAAATTGAGTTTTAGCAATATAATCGTGTTGAAATGCTCCTAATCAAGTATATGAACTCCTAAAATTTGATTAAACTTGTTTTGCAGTCCGTTTTGTAGAAGTTTCGGACGAGCGGGTCTAAATAGGCCTTACAATGGACCCGTTGGAATTTTAACTAAGTAAAAAGTACAGAAATTGAGTTTTGGCAAAATAATCGTGTTGAAATGCTCGTAATCAAGCATATGAACTCCTAAAATTTGATTAAAACTTTTTTGCGGTCCGTTTTGTAGAGGTTTCAGACGAGCGGGTCTAAATAGGCCTTACAATGGACCCGTTGGAATTTTAACTAAGTAAAAAGTACAGAAATTGAGTTTTGCAATATAATCATGTTGAAATGCTCGTAATCAAGTATATGAACTCCTAAAATTTGATGAAACCTTGTTTTGCGGTCCGTTTGTTATAGGTTTCGGACGAGCGGGTCTAAATAGGCCTTACAATGGACCCGTTGGAATTTTTACTGAGTAAAAAGTACAAAAAATGAGTTTTAGCAATATAATCGTGTTGAAATGCTCGTAATCAAGTATATGAACTCCTAAAATTTGATTACATCTTGTTTCGCGGTCCGTTTTGTAGAGGTTTGGGACGAGCGGGTCTAAATAGGCCTTACAATGGACCCGTTGGAATTTTTACTAAGTAAAAAGTACAAAAATCGAGTTTTAGCAATATAATCGTGTTGAAATGCTCGTAATCAAGTATATGAACTCCTACAATTTGATTAAATCTTGTTTCGCGGTCCGTTTTGTAGAGGTTTCGGACGAGCGGGTCTAAATAGGCCTTACAATGGACCCGTTGAAATTTTAACTGAGTAAAAAGTACAGAAATTGAGTTTTAGCAATATAATCATGTTGAAATGCTCGTAATCAAATATATGATCTCATAAAATTTGATTAAAACTTTTTTCGCGATCCGTTTTGTAGAGGATTCGAACGAGTGGGTCTAAGTAGGCCTTACAATGGACCCGTTGGAATTTTAACTGAGTAAAAAGTACAGAAATTGTGTTTTTACAATATAATCGTGTTGAAATGCTCGTAATAAAGTATATGAACTCCTAAAATTTGATTAAACCTTGTTTTTCAGTCCGTTTGTTATAGGTTTCGGACGAGCGGGTCTAAATAGCCCTTACAATGGACCCGTTGGAATTTAACTTGAGTAAAAAGTACATAAATTGAGTTTTTGCAATATAATCGTGTTGAAATGCTCGTAATCAAGTATATGAACTCCTAGAATTTTATTAAAACTTGTTTTGTGGTTCGTTTTGTAGAGATTTCGGCCGAGCGGGTCTAAACAGGCCTTACAATGGACCCGTTGGAATTTTAACTGAGTAAAAAGTATAGAAATTGAGTTTTTTGCAATATACATGTCGAAATGCTTGTAGTCATGTATATGAACAACTAAATTTTGCTTAAAACTTGTTTTGTCGTCCGTTTTGTAGAGGTTTCGGACGAGCGGGTCTAAATAGGCCTTACATTGGACCAGTTGGAATTTTAACTGAGTGAAAAATACAGAAATTGTGTTTTTGCAATATAATCATGTTGAAATGCTCGTAATCAATAATATGAACTCCTACTATTTGATTAAAACTTGTTTTGCGGCCGTTTTGTAGAGGTTTCGGACGAGCGGGTCCAAATAGGCATTACAATGGACCAGTTGGAATTCTTACTGAATAAAAAGTATAGAAATTGAGTTTTTGCAATATAATTGTGTCGAAATGCTCGTAATCAAGTATATTAACTCCTAAAATTTGATAAAAACTTGTTTTGTGGTCCGTTTGTTATAGGTTTAGGTAGAGCGGGTCTAAATAGGCCTTACAATGGACCCGTTGGAATTTTAACTGAGTAAAATGTACATAAATTGAATTTTTGCAATATCATCGTGTCGAAATGCTCGTAATCAAGTATATGAACTTCTAAAATTTGATAAAACCCTTTTTATGTGGTCTGTTTGTTATTGGTTTCGAACGAGCAGGTCTAAATAGACCTTAAAATGGACCCGTTGGAATTTTAACTGAGTAAAAAGTAAATAAATTGAGTTTTTTCAATATATCGTTTTGCAATGCTCGTAGTCAAGTATATGAACACCTAAATTTTGCTTAAAACTTGTTTCGTCGTCCGTTTTGTAGAGGTTTCGGACGAGCGAGTCTAAATAGGGCTTAGAATGGACCCATTCGAATTTTAACTGAGTAAAGAAATACATAAATTGTGTTTTTGCAATATAATCGTGTTGAAATGCTCGTAATCAAGAATATGAACTCCTACTATTTGATTAAAACTTGTTTTGCGGTCTGTTTTGTAGAGGTTTCGGACGAGCGGTCTAAATAGGCATTACAATGGACCAGTTGGAATTCTTACTAAGTAATAAGTATAGAAATTGAGTTTTTGCAATATAATCGTGTTAAAATGCTCGTAATCAAGTATATGAACTCCTAAAATTTGATAAAAACTTGTTTTGTGGTCCGTTTGTTATAGGTTTAGGTAGAGCGGGTCTAAATAGGCCTTACAATGGACCCGTTGGAATTTTAACTGAGTAAAATGTACATAAATTGAGTTTTTGCAATATCATCGTGTCGAAATGCTCGTAATCAAGTATATGAACTCCTAAAATTTGATAAAACCCTTTTTGTGGTCCGTTTGTTATAGGTTTCGGACGAGCGGGTCTAAATAGGCCTTACAATGGACCCGTTGGAATTTTAACTTAGTAAAAAGTACATAAATTGAGTTTTTGCAATATATGGTGTCGAAATGCTCGTAGTCAAGTTTATGAACACCTAAATTTTTCTTAAAACTTGTTTTGTCGTCCGTTTTGTAGAGGTTTCGGACGAGCGGGTCTATATAGGCCTTACAATGGACCCGTTTGAATTTTAACTGAGAAAAAAAAATACAAAAAATTGCGTTTTGTAATATAATCATGTTGAAATGCTCGTAATCAAGAATATGAACTCCTACTATTTGATTAAAACTTGTTTTGCGGTCTGTTTTTTAGAGGTTTTGGACGAACGGGACTAAATAGGCATTACAATGGACCAGTTGGAATGCTTACTGAGTAATAAGTATAGAAATTGAGTTTTTGCAATATAATCGTGTCGGAATTCTCGTAATCAAGTATATAAACTCCTAAAATTCGAAAAAACCTTGTTTTGTGGTTCGTTTGTTATAGGTTTAGGTATAGCGAGTCTAAATAGGCCTTACAATGGACCCGTTGGATTTTTAACTTAGTTAAAAGTACATAAATTCAGTTTTTGCACTATCATCGTGTCGAAAAGCTCGTAATCAAGTATATGAACTCCTAAAATTTGATAAAACCCTTTTTTTATGGTTCGGTTGTCATAGGTTTCAGACGAGGGGGTCTAAATAGACCTTTCAATGGATCTGTTGGAATTTTACTTGAATAAAAAGTACAAAAATTGAATTTTTGCAATATAATCGTGTTGAAATACTCGTAATCAAGCATATGGACTCCTAAAATTTGATTATAACTTCTTTTGCGGTCCGTTTTGTAGAGGTTTCGGACGAGCAAGTCTAAATAGGCCTAACAATATACCCGTTGGATTTTTAACTAAGTAAAAAGTATAGAAATTGAGTTTTTGCAATATATCGTGTTGAAATGCTCGTAGTCAAGTATATGAACACCTAAATCTTGATTAAAACTTGTTTTGTCGTCCGTTTTGTAGAGGTTTCGGACGAGCGGGTCTAAATAGACCTTACAGTGGACCCGTTGTAAGTTTAACTGAGTAAAAAATACAGAAATTAATTTTTTGCAATATAATCGTGTTGAAATGCTCGTAATCAAGAATACGAACTCCTAAAATTTGATTAAAGCATGTTTTGTTGTTCGTTTTGTTGAGGTTTTGGACGAGCGGTTGTAAATAAGCATTACAATGGACCAGTTGGAATTTTTACGGAGTAAAAAGTACAGAAATTGAGTTTTTGCAATATAATCCTGTCGAAATGCTCGTAATCAAGTATATGAACTCCTAAAATTTGATAAAACCTTGTTTTGTTGTCCGTTTGTTATAGGTTTACGTAGAGCGGGTCTAAATAGACCTTACAATGGACCCGTTGGAATTTTAACTAAGTAAAAAGTACATAAATTGATTTATTACAATATTAATGTGTCGAAATGCTCGTAATCAAGTATATGAACTCCTAATTTTTGATTAAAACTTGTTCTGCAGTCCGTTTAGTAGAGGTTTCGAACGAGCGGGTCTAAATAGGCCTTACAATGGACCCGTTGGAATCTTAACTGAGTAAAAAGTACAGAAATTAAGTTTTTGCAAAATAATCGTGTTGAAATGCTCGTAATCAAGCATATGAACTCCTAAAATTTGATTAAAACTTTTTTCGCGGTCCGTTTTGTAGATGTTTCAGACGAGCGAGTCTAAATAGGCCTTACAATGGACCTGTTGGAATATTAACTGAGTAAAAAGTACAGAAATTGAGTTTTTGCAATATAATCATGTTGAAATGCTCGTAATCAAGTATATGAACTCCTAAAATTTGATGAAACCTTGTTTTGCGGTCCGTTTGTTATAGGTTTCGGACGAGCTGGTCTAAATAGGCCTTACAATGGACCCGTTGAAATTTTATCTGAGTAAAAAGTACAAAAATTGAGTTTTAGCAATATAATCGTGTTGAAATGCTCCTAATCAAGTATATGAACTCCTAAAATTTGATTAAACTTGTTTTGCAGTCCGTTTTGTAGAAGTTTCGGACGAGCGGGTCTAAATAGGCCTTACAATGGACCCGTTGGAATTTTAACTAAGTAAAAAGTACAGAAATTGAGTTTTGGCAAAATAATCGTGTTGAAATGCTCGTAATCAAGCATATGAACTCCTAAAATTTGATTAAAACTTTTTTGCGGTCCGTTTTGTAGAGGTTTCAGACGAGCGGGTCTAAATAGGCCTTACAATGGACCCGTTGGAATTTTAACTAAGTAAAAAGTACAGAAATTGAGTTTTGCAATATAATCATGTTGAAATGCTCGTAATCAAGTATATGAACTCCTAAAATTTGATGAAACCTTGTTTTGCGGTCCGTTTGTTATAGGTTTCGGACGAGCGGGTCTAAATAGGCCTTACAATGGACCCGTTGGAATTTTTACTGAGTAAAAAGTACAAAAAATGAGTTTTAGCAATATAATCGTGTTGAAATGCTCGTAATCAAGTATATGAACTCCTAAAATTTGATTACATCTTGTTTCGCGGTCCGTTTTGTAGAGGTTTGGGACGAGCGGGTCTAAATAGGCCTTACAATGGACCCGTTGGAATTTTTACTAAGTAAAAAGTACAAAAATCGAGTTTTAGCAATATAATCGTGTTGAAATGCTCGTAATCAAGTATATGAACTCCTACAATTTGATTAAATCTTGTTTCGCGGTCCGTTTTGTAGAGGTTTCGGACGAGCGGGTCTAAATAGGCCTTACAATGGACCCGTTGAAATTTTAACTGAGTAAAAAGTACAGAAATTGAGTTTTAGCAATATAATCATGTTGAAATGCTCGTAATCAAATATATGATCTCATAAAATTTGATTAAAACTTTTTTCGCGATCCGTTTTGTAGAGGATTCAAACGAGTGGGTCTAAGTAGGCCTTACAATGGACCCGTTGGAATTTTAACTGAGTAAAAAGTACAGAAATTGTGTTTTTACAATATAATCGTGTTGAAATGCTCGTAATAAAGTATATGAACTCCTAAAATTTGATTAAACCTTGTTTTTCAGTCCGTTTGTTATAGGTTTCGGACGAGCGGGTCTAAATAGCCCTTACAATGGACCCGTTGGAATTTAACTTGAGTAAAAAGTACATAAATTGAGTTTTTGCAATATAATCGTGTTGAAATGCTCGTAATCAAGTATATGAACTCCTAGAATTTTATTAAAACTTGTTTTGTGGTTCGTTTTGTAGAGATTTCGGCCGAGCGGGTCTAAACAGGCCTTACAATGGACCCGTTGGAATTTTAACTGAGTAAAAAGTATAGAAATTGAGTTTTTTGCAATATACATGTCGAAATGCTTGTAGTCATGTATATGAACAACTAAATTTTGCTTAAAACTTGTTTTGTCGTCCGTTTTGTAGAGGTTTCGGACGAGCGGGTCTAAATAGGCCTTACATTGGACCAGTTGGAATTTTAACTGAGTGAAAAATACAGAAATTGTGTTTTTGCAATATAATCATGTTGAAATGCTCGTAATCAATAATATGAACTCCTACTATTTGATTAAAACTTGTTTTGCGGCCGTTTTGTAGAGGTTTCGGACGAGCGGGTCCAAATAGGCATTACAATGGACCAGTTGGAATTCTTACTGAATAAAAAGTATAGAAATTGAGTTTTTGCAATATAATTGTGTCGAAATGCTCGTAATCAAGTATATTAACTCCTAAAATTTGATAAAAACTTGTTTTGTGGTCCGTTTGTTATAGGTTTAGGTAGAGCGGGTCTAAATAGGCCTTACAATGGACCCGTTGGAATTTTAACTGAGTAAAATGTACATAAATTGAATTTTTGCAATATCATCGTGTCGAAATGCTCGTAATCAAGTATATGAACTTCTAAAATTTGATAAAACCCTTTTTATGTGGTCTGTTTGTTATTGGTTTCGAACGAGCAGGTCTAAATAGACCTTAAAATGGACCCGTTGGAATTTTAACTGAGTAAAAAGTAAATAAATTGAGTTTTTTCAATATATCGTTTTGCAATGCTCGTAGTCAAGTATATGAACACCTAAATTTTGCTTAAAACTTGTTTCGTCGTCCGTTTTGTAGAGGTTTCGGACGAGCGAGTCTAAATAGGGCTTAGAATGGACCCATTCGAATTTTAACTGAGTAAAGAAATACATAAATTGTGTTTTTGCAATATAATCGTGTTGAAGTGCTCGTAATCAAGAATATGAACTCCTACTATTTGATTAAAACTTGTTTTGCGGTCCGTTTTGTAGAGGTTTCGGACGAGCGGTCTAAATAGGCATTACAATGGACCAGTTGGAATTCTTACTAAGTAATAAGTATAGAAATTGAGTTTTTGCAATATAATCGTGTTAAAATGCTCGTAATCAAGTATATGAACTCCTAAAATTTGATAAAACATTGTTTTGTGGTCCGTTTATTATAGGTTTAGGTAGAGCGGGTCTAAATAGGCCTTACAATGAATTCGTTGGCATTTTAACCGAGTAAAAAGTACAAAAATTGAGTTTTTGCAATATCATCGTGTTGAAATGCTCGTAATAAAGTATATGAACTCCTAAAATTTGATAAAACCCATTTTTGTGGTCCGTTTGCTATAGGTTTCGGACGAGCGGGTCTAAATAGACCTTACAATGGATCCGTTGGAATTTTACTTGAATAAAAAGTATAAAAATTGAATTTTTGCAATATAATCGTGTTGAAATACTCGTAATCAAGCATATGAACTCCTATTATTTGATTAAAACTTGTTTCGCGATCCGTTTTGTAGAGGTTTCAGACGAGCTAGTCTAAATAGGCCTTACAATGGACTCGTTGGAATTTTAACTGAGTAAAAATTACAGAAATTGAGTTTTTGCAATATATCGCGTTGAAATGCTCGTAGTCAAGTATATGAACACCTAAATCTTGATTAAAACTTGTTTTGTCGTCCGTTTTGTAGAGGTTTTGGACGAGCGGGTCTAAATAGGCCTTACAATGGACCCGTTGGAATTTTAACTGAGTAAAAAATACAGAAATTGTTTTTTTGCAATATAATCGTGTTGAAATGCTCGTAATCAAGAATATGAACTCCTAAAATTTGATTAAAACATGTTTTGTGGTTCATTTTGTTGAGATTTTGGACGAGCGGTTCTAAATAGGCATTACAATGGACCAGTTGGAATATTTACTAAGTAAAAAGTACAAAAATTGAGTTTTTCCAATATAATCGTGTCGAAATGCTCGTAATCAAGTATATGAACTCCTAAAATTTGATAAAACCTTGTTTTATGGTCCGTTTTTTATAGGTTTAGGTAGAGCGGGTCTAAATAGGCCTTACAATGGACCCGTTGGAATTTTAACTGAGTAAAATGTACATAAATTGAATTTTTGCAATATAATCGTGTCGAAATGCTCGTAATCAAGTATACGAACTTCTAAAATTTGGTAAAACCATTTTTTTGTGGTCCGTTTGTTATAGGTTTCGGATGAGCGGGTCTAAATAGGCCATACAATGGACCCGTTAGAATTTTAACTGAGTAAAAAGTACAGAAATTGTGTTGTTGCAATATAATCGTGTTGAAATGCTCGTAATAAAGTATATGAACTCCTAAAATTTGATAAAACCTTGTTTTGCGGTCTGTTTGTACTAGGTTTCGGACGAGCGGGTCTAAATAGGCCTTACAATGGACCCGTTGGAATTTAACTTGAGTAAAAAGAACATAAATTGAGTTTTTGCAATATAATCGTGTTGAAATGCTCGTAATCAAGTATATGAACGCCTAGAATTTGATTAAAACTTGGTTTGCGGTCCGTTTTGTAGAGGTTTCGGCCAAGCGGGTCTAAACATGCCTTACAATGGACCAGTTGGAATTTTAATTGAGTAAAAAGTACAGAAATTGAGTTTTTGCAATATATCATGTCGAAATGCTTGTAGTCAAGTATATGAACAACTAAATTTTGCTTAAAACTTGTTTTGTCGTCCGTTTTGTAGAGGTTTCGGACGAGCGGGTCTAAATAGGCCTTACATTGGACCCGTTGGAATTTTAACTGGGTAAAAAATACAGAAATTGTGTTTTTGCAATATAATCGTGTTGAAATGCTCGTAATCAATAATATGAACTCCTACTATTTGATTAAAACTTGTTTTGCGGCCGTTTTGTAGAGGTTTCGGACGACCGGGTCCAAATAGGCATTACAATGGAACAGTTGGAATTCTTACAAAGTAAAAAGTATAGAAATTGAGTTTTTGCAATAAAATCGTTTCGAAATGCTCGTAATAAAGTACATTAACTCCTAAAATTTTATAAAACCTTGTTTTGTGGTCTGTTTGTTATATGTTTAGGTAGAGCGGGTCTAAATAGGCCTTACAATGGACCCGTTGGAATTTTGACTGAGTAAAATGTACATAAATTGAATTTTTGCAATATCATCGTGTCGAAATGCTCGTAATCAAGTATATGAACTTCTAAAATTTGATAAAAACCCTTTTTATGTGGTCCGTTTGTTATAGGCTTCGGACGAGCGGGTCTAAATAGACCTTACAATGGACCCGTTGGAATTTTAACTGAGTAAAAAGTAAATAAATTGAGTTTTTGCAATATATCGTGTCGCAATGCTCGTAGTCAAGTATATGAACACCTAAATTTTGCTTAAAACTTGTTTCGTCGTCCGTTTTGTAGAGGTTTCGGACGATCGGGTCTAAATAGGGCTTAGAATGGACCCATTGGAATTTTAACTGAGTAAAGAAATACAGAAATTGTGTTTTTGCAATATAATCGTGTTGAAATGCTCGTAATCAAGAATATGAACTCCTACTATTTGATTAAAACTTGTTTTGTGGTCCGTTTTGTAGAGGTTTCGGACAAGCGGGTCTAAATAGGCATTACAATGGACCAGTTGGAATTCTTAGACCCGCTCGTCCGAAACCTCTACAAAACGGATTGCAAAACAAGTTTTAATCAATTTTTAGGAGTTCATATACTTGATTATGAGAATTTCGACACGATAATATTGCAATAAATCAATTCATGTACTTTTTAGTAAGTTAAAATTCCAACGGGTCCATTGTAAGGCCTATTTAGACCCGCTCTACCTAAACCTATAACAAACGGACCACAAAATAAGGTTTTATCAAAATTTAGGAGTTTATATACTTGATTACGAGCATTTCGACAAGATTATATTGCAAAAACTCAATTTTTGTACTTTTTACTCAGTAAACATTCCAACTGGTCCATTGTAATGCCTATTTAGAACCGCTGGTCCAAAACCTCAACAAAACGAACCGCAAAACATGTTTTAATCAAATTTTAGGAGTTCATATTCTTGATTACGAGCATTTCAACACGATTATATTGCAAAAAAACAATTTATGTATTTTTCACTCGGTTAAAATTCCAACGGGTCCATTGTAAGACCTATTTAGACCCGCTCGTCCGAAACCTCTACAAAACGGACGACAAAACAAGTTTTAATCAAGATTCAGGTGTTCATATACTTGACTACGAGCATTTCAACATGATATATTGCAAAAACTTAATTTCTGTACTTTTTACTCAGTTAAAATTCCAATGAGTCCATTGTAAGGCCTATTTAGACTCGCTCGTCTGAAACCTCTACAAAACAGACCGCGAAACATGTTTTAATCAAATTATAGGAGTTCATATGCTTGATTACGAGTATTTCAACACGATTATATTGCAAAAATTCAATTGTTGTACTTTTTACTCAAGTAAAATTCCAACAGATCCATTGTAAGGTCTATTTAGACCCGCTCGTCCGAAACCAATAACAAACGGACCACAAAAAAGGGTTTTATCAAATTTTAGGAGTTCATATACTTTATTACGAGCATTTTAACACGATTATACTGCAAAAACTCAATTTCTATACTTATTACTTAGTAAGAATTCCAACTGGTCCATTGTAATGCCTATTTAGACCGCTCGTCCGAAACCTCTACAAAACGGACCGCAAAACAAGTTTTAATCCAATAGTAGGAGTTCATATTCTTGATTACGAGCATTTCAACACGATTATATTGCAAAAACACAATTTTTGTATTTTTTACTCAGTTAAAATTCCAATGGGTCCATTGTAAGCCCTATTTTGACCCGCAAGACCGAAACATATAACAAACGGAACGCAAAACAAGGATTTATCAAATTTTAGCTGTTCATATACTTGATTACGAGCATTTCGACACGATATATTGCAAAAACTCAATTTATGCACTTTTTACTCAGTTAAAATTCCAATGGGTCCATTGTAAGGCCTATTTAGACCCGCTCGTCCGAAACCTATAACAAACGGACTACTAAAAAAGGGTTTTACCAAATTTTAGAAGTTCATATACTTGATTACGAGCATTTCGACACGATGATATTGCAAAAATTCAATTTATGTACATTTTACTCAGTTAAAACTCCAACGGGTCCATTGTAAGGCATATTTAGACCCGCTCTACCTAAACCTATAAAAAACGGATCACAAAACAAGGTTTTATCAAATTTTAGGAGTTCATATACTTGATTATGAGCATTTCGACACGATTATATTGCAAAAACTCAATTTTTGTACTTTTTACTCAGTAAATATTCCAACTGGTCCATTGTAATGCCTATTTAGAACCGCTCGTCCAAAATCTCAATGAAACGAACCACAAAACATGTTTTAATCAAATTTTAGGAGTTCATATTCTTGATTACGAGCATTTCAACACGATTATATTGCAAAAAAACAATTTCTGTATTTTTTACTCAGTTAAAATTCCAACGGGTCCATTGTAAGTCCTATTTAGACCCGCTCGTCTGAAACCTCTACAAAACGGACGACAAAACATGTTTTAATCAAGATTTAGGTGTTCATATACTTGACTACGAGCATTTCAACATGATATATTGCAAAAACTCAATTTATGTAATTTTTACTCAGTTAAAATTCCAATGAGTCCATTGTAAGGCCTATTTAGACTAGCTCATATGAAACCTCTACAAAACGGACCGCGAAACAAGTTTTAATCAAATTATAGGAGTTCATATGCTTGATTACGAGTATTTCAACACGATTATATTGCAAAAATTCAATTTTTATACTTTTTATTCAAGTAAAATTCCAACGATCCATTGTAAGATCTATTTAGACCCGCTCGTCCGAAACCTATAACAAACGGACCACAAAAAAGGGTTTTATCAAATTTTAGGAGTTCATATACTTGATTACGAGCATTTTGACACGATGATATTGCAAAAACTCAATTTGTGTACTTTTTACTCGGTTAAAATTCCAACGTGTCCATTGTAAGGCCTATTTAGACCCGCTCTACCTAAACCTATAACAAACGGACCACAAAACAAGGTTTTATCCAAATTTAGGAGTTCATATACTTGATTACGAGCATTTTGACACGATTATATTGCAAAAACTCAATTTCTATACTTATTACTTAGTAAGAATTCCAACTTGTCCATTGTAATGCCAATTTAGACCCGTTCGTCCAAAACCTCTACAAAACGGACCGCAAAACAAGTTTTAATCAAATAGTAGGAGTTCATATTCTTGATTACGAGCATTTCAACACGATTATATTGCAAAAACACAATTTTTGTATTTTTTTACTCAGTTAAAATTCCAATGGGTCCATTGTAAGCCCTATTTTGACCCGCAAGGCCGAAACCTATAACAAACGGAACGCAAAACAAGGATTTATCAAATTTTAGCAGTTCATATACTTGATTACGAGCATTTCGACACGATTATATTGCAAAAACTCAATTTATGTACTTTTTACTTAGTTAAAATTCCAATGGGTCCATTGTACGGCCTATTTAGACCCTCTCTACCTAAATCTATAACAAACGGACCACAAATAAGGTTTTATCAAATTTTAGGAGTTCATATACTTGATTATGAGCATTTTGACACGATTATATTGCAAAAACTTGTTTCGCTGTCCGTTTTGTAGAGGTTTCGGACGAGCGGGTCTAAATAGGCCTTACAATGAACCCGTTGTAATTTTACTTGAGTAAAAAGTACAAAAAATTAGTTTTTGCAGTATAATCGTGTTGAAATGCTCGTAATCAAGTATACGAACTCCTAAAATTTGATTAAAACTTCTTTCGCGGTCCGTTTTGTAGAGGTTTCGGACGAGCGAGTCTAAATAGGCCTCACAATGGACCCGTTTGAATTTTTTTGAGAAAGTGGGCCTCATTAATAACCCCTACTAACACCCCCGGGCACTAGGCCCGGAGATCCCTAAAAAGGGGAAAAGAGTACCCGAATATTATTAGGTAGATCGAGAAAAATTCTCGGCAAGTACAAAGTTGCAGATATAATCTGGATAAATGGAACGAAAAGACATAGAAGTCATGGTTCGAAGTGTTTGAGTAGCCAGAGTATGAGCAACTAAATTAGCCTCACAGCTTACATAGTGAACATGGGCATAAGAAAAGGAAGATAGAGAATCTCGTGCTTGGAGAACCATAGGACCCATGGTGTGGAGGTCAGGCCCCGGCCGGTTGAGCCTATTTGCAATGGGCACACAATATGTCTCAAAGAACAACTTGCTCCAACCTTGAGACTGAGCAAAAGTGATGCCGGCAAGAAGGGACGCACCTTCAAAAGTAACAACATTTGGACAGCTGCCCAACTGGTAAGCCAGACCACCAACAACTTTGCCCGAATCATCACGGACCACAACTCCAACTGCTGCCGCGCGGGTGGCTAGATCAAAAGCCCTGTCCACATTAACCTTAAAGTACCCAGGAATGGGATGCCTCCAGCGAGGTGGAGAGGGTGGCAGATGATCCGTTGGGGAAGAAGAAGAAGAAGAGATTGCATTGGAGTAATCACGATGGAGACTAAGACAGTTGATAGCAATTAGCCAAGGGGGTTGTAGATGTCGATTATGGACCCAGTCATTGCGCCTGTTCCAAATATTCCATAAAGTAGTAAGGAAGAGCCTAAAGAGATCAGCAGATAAATGGCAGTCGCCCTCCTCTAGCCACTGAAGACCAGTGGGGACTAAACTATGGATCAAAGACGCCGGAATGCCAACTAAACGGAGAGTCTTCGAGGCACCAGAGCAATCTCGAAGTGCGTGAAGAACAGATTCCTGATTGGATCGACAAAGAAGGCAAGGGCCCGAATCCTGAGCAAAAGCTTGCAGCCGGGAGCCAATAGGTAGAGCTTCAGAACACATACGCCGGCAAAAAGTTTTAACTTTCGGAAGAACCTTTAGCTTAGCCAGAATTTTCCAGATTCGAGCAGGGTGATTACGAGGTTCCAGAGGCCTCTGTAAATAAAGGTAGCCCGACCAGATTGAGTAGACACCAGAGTCATTAGGATTCCAAAGAATGGAATCACGACTATCATTAATGATGGGAATATTCAAAATAGCGTTAGCATCCTCTTATGAGAAATAGTTTCGGACCTTAATAAGGTCCCAAGCAGCTTGGTTTCATACCATAAAATCTCGACAACGAACATACATTTCGTCGGAGATCTCATATTCCCCATAGAGATGTATTGGAGAGGAACCTCCCCAATTGTCTTTGTGGATACGAATACTACTATTTACTCCAGGTCGATAGAGAAACCCACCATATAGATGCTGCATAGCATTGTATAGCCCTTGCCAAGCAAATGACCCACGATGCGGTAGGTTAGCATCAAGGATGTTGCTCGAAGGGAAATATTTCGCCTTGTAGACTTGTCCGAGTAATGATTCTGGTTCACAAATAAGCCTCCAGAGTTGCTTCCCCAGAAACGCTATATTGAATTTGTTTAATTCGCAAAAGCCCATACCTCCTGCAAATTTAGGTAAGCAAACATGTTCCTAGGGGAGCATGTGCCAACCCTTTTTGTTGTTTTTACCAGACCATCAGTAACGTCGAATAGCGGATGTCATGTCGTCAATTATGTTTTGAGGGATCAGATAACACGACATGACGTATTGGGGTAAGGACCACAAAACAGCTTTTATAAAAATTTCTCGACCACTAAAAGAAAGAAGTTGCTTGACCCAGTGGGATAACCGGTCATGAACTTTATCGCGAATGAAACCAAGAGCTTCCGTTTTATTCTTTCCAATGAGAAGTGGTACACCCAAGTAGACCACCAGTAACGTCGAATAGCGGATGTCATGTCGTCAATTATGTTTTGAGGGATCAGATAACACGACATGACGTATTGGGGTAAGGACCACAAAACAGCTTTTATAAAAATTTCTCGACCACTAAAAGAAAGAAGTTGCTTGTCCCAGTGGGATAACCGGTCATAAACTTTATCGCGAATGAAACCAAGAGCTTCCGTTTTATTCTTTCAAATGAGAAGTGGTACACCCAAGTAGACCCCTGGGTTATTGATCTCGCGTACCTGCAAGGAATTATTTATTGCTTCTCGAATTGAGTGGGGTGTACGCGGGTTGTAGAAAATTGTTGATTTTTCAAAATTCATCGCTTGCCCAGAGGCGGAAGCATAAGTTTGGAGGGATATTTTAAGATGTTCTGTTTTCTCAGGTTTGTTGTTAATAAATACCATACAATCATCTGCAAAGAGAAGGTGATTGACTTTTGGCCCTAATCTGCTAGCTCCAAGGCCAGGAAGCAAATCATGTTTCTGAGCATCCGAGAGGTACGCAAAGAGTCTTTGAGTACAGAAGAGGAAAAGAAAGGTGACAAGGGATCGCCTTGTCGAAGACCCCGTTGTGGTTTAAAAAAGGGAGAAAAGGAATTGTTAACTTTAACTGTGAAGGAGGCCGAAGAAATACAACGTATAATGATTGATACCCATGAGGGTACAAAGCCCATCCGGTTCATAACATTCTCAAAGAAAGACCATTCCACTTTGTCGAAAGCTTTTTCTATGTCCAGCTTGAGCGCAGCATCATGGGAGGATTTAGTTTGGCCAATATTAATAGAATGTATAATCTCATGGGTAATAAGGATGTTGTCAGATATGTTGCGCCCCTGAACAAAGGCTTCTTGGTTCGTATTGATACAAAAAGGAATCGTATGCTTCATTCTGTTAACCAGGACCTTAGCAACAATTTTGTAAATTACCGAGCAAAGACAAATAGGTCGGAGGTGCCTCATAGTAGTGGGATCTTTAATTTTTGGAATAAGCACTATGATTATCTGATTAACTGAGGCCATATCGGCCGATCCATGAAGGAGGTCCAGACACAGTTGAGTGACATCCGCACTTAGCGTGTCCCAATGTTGTCTGAAAAAACCACTCGGAAGACCATCAATTCCAGGGGCTTTCCGAAGATCAATATCACGAAAAGCTAGAAGAATTTCTTCAGAAATGAAATCCCTCATAAGGGATTCATTCATGGTTGGTGTAATGGAGGGAACTACTTTAGAAAGAATCTGGTCAGAAACTTGAGGGTTCGAAGACGTGAACAAGGTTTGGAAATATTATGATGCAATAGACATAAGGTCGTTCTCTGTTACACACCAGTTATTATTGACATCATATAAACTAGTTATAATATTCTTCTTTCGATGGTTGTTTGCACGTGCATGAAAGAAGTGGGTGTTCTTATCCCCTTGAGCAAGCCATAAGTTGCGAGATCTTTGGGCCCAATAAGATTCTTGTTCATCAAGTAGCTTATTGAGTTCAGATTTTGCCTCGAGGTAAGCTATCTCGGATGACGGAGTGAGAGACCTCTTGAGATACTTATTAATTTTCTTAGTAAGAAGATGAATACGCCCTATGCAATTATAACGTTGTTGGGATTTCCAGTCACCTAAGCAAGAAACCAACAGCTCGAATTTTATCAAGTGTATGACCCTGAGTTAAAGCCCAAGTTCGTTTAATCAATGAAATAACTTCCGTATTGGCTGCCCAACAGTTTTCAAATCGAAAGTTAGGTGTAATGTGCCGGGAAGCATTGTGCATAGGGGGTTCAGTGTCTAAGAGAAGAAAACAATGATCCGATTTGGCTTCGAAATCGGAGATGATGTGATAAGAAGGATTAAAGGCTTTCCAGGCCGAGTTCCCTAGAAAACGATCTAGACGTTCGAATATTGTTCGGGTATTAGGCCCGGTTTTTGTCCAAGTGAACCAACCAGAGGTCGGTTTGCAATCAAAAAGATTATTACGTGATAGACAGTTACGAAAGTTGTTAATTTGAGATCTTGCACATCGATTACCTTCTTGTTTTTCATTATCTGATAATATTTCATTTAAATCTCCACCTAGAATCCAAGGAAGATTACTATTGTTGTTTAGAGAGTCAATTAGATCTCATGTTTTAATTTTCTGACTTGTTTCAGAGAATCCATGCATTCCAGTAAAATACATTGAATAAGCATCAAAATGGATAAGTGTATGAATAAAACGATCCGAGTACGAAAGCAAGGAAATATTAATATTTTTTGAAGTAAACAAAGCTAGTCCAGAGCAAGCAACACTAGGTTCTAAAGAAAATAATTCAAACATTCCCAAAGAAACACAAAGGCGGGAACAAGCCGCTTTATTTAGTTTAGTTTTGCATAAAAATAAAATATATGGGGAGGTACGTTGGACATACTACTTGAGATGACGAACTACCTGGACCTTCCCTAGACCCTAGCAGTTCCAACATAACACGATCATTTCGCTCGGCGGGGTTGGGAATGAACCGCCGCTGGAGAGTTTTTAGAGCTGCTCATCCCAGCTTTTGGAGTAGACGAGGAAGAGGGTTTGGCTTTCTTAGGATGAAGTATCACTTGGATAGGGGACCTTCGCTTAGTACCAGGACTGGCAGGTGTAGGAGCAAGAGTAGTAGCTGCATCATTTGGATAGTTTTTAAGTAGTCAGTGTTCAAAGTCATTAATAAGTGGAATACCGGTTTGAAGGAAAGGCTTACGCAGTTGGGCATCCAGATCTAGGATCTGCTGGGCAATAGGACTCGGAACACTATCATCTTGAACATCTAGTTCACCCTCGGCGGATTCTTCAGGGATGGGGAAAATTGTGTTCAGAGGCTAGGGGGCCATAACTCTGGGGGGTAGAGTAACGCGTGGATTTGAGCAAGGAGAGGGATCTTTTGGTTTTTGGGCTTGGCCCTCATGCTCCTTTGGCACTTGTGGTGCATCTCCCATAGCTTCATCAGTTTAAGGGTTGTCCTTAATTGGTTGTTCCGAGAATGAAGCAACATCCACTTCATTTAAATTGCCTATGAATTTAGAAAAAGATGGTGTGAGATGTAGATATGGAAATCGATTGGTAAATAAGAGGTGTTGAGAAAGGATAAAGGGGAGACCCGTGTCACTAGGTTCAGTTATAGATTTCCCAATTGCAGTCGGATCTCGAATTGGAAAAGAGAAAGTAAGTTGCAGAATATCAAGTGAGGGAGGGTACAAGAAGATTAGTGAAAAAATAATGAAATTGTAATTGATAGAGTGCGATAGGTAAACAACATACCCATAGGAGTTGGATTCACATTATTGTGATTCGAACCCACAACTCTTATCCTGCCTCTTAGGCCTTGGTTACGTCGGCGTGGAGGTAAATAGCGAAGCCATTCCCCATATTGTGGCTTAGTAAGATCGAGGGATGACGTGATCGAGCAGTTCTCAATTGTGTGGCTTATAATCCAATAGCCATGACATAACAGAGGTAGTCGTTCATATTGTAGGTGACACATTTTCTTGTTCTTACCGTTCCCAATGAACAGAAATCGCGTAACGGGCCGAGATACGACTAGCATTATTTCAACCCGTATAAAATCAGACATATTTCCTTCTTGATCACATATATCTATCCTAAGGACAGTCCCTACCATTGAACCGAGCGACTGCCCAACTAGGTGTGCACGGTCAGCATCTTCAAAGATCGGGGATGGTAGACCAATGATACGGATCCATATGCGCATTAGGGAGAAGGTATACTCTTCTACATTCTTAATAGGGTCATATTCTGCAAGGGCTAGCCATTCGTCCTTATACAGCCAATGACCTCGACCGAATACTTCGTTACGATTTTTAGCATCTTTAAATCTGATTTTGAAGTAGTTTTCTTTCAGAATGGAGATGCAGCATAGATTGCTGGATTTCCAAATGCCTTCAAAGGCACTCAGGACAACATAATTGTCAATCGGTTTGGATGAGATGAAACAACCGATGAGGATAAGCTCCGGGTCCTCCTCCTCAAAGTCCCAATCGAAATCAGGTGTGTACAAAAGAGCAGCCTCTTCGTTGGTTAAGTTCAATTGGTTGAATTGTGAGAGTGAATGGTTTGCCATTGAAGAAAAATAGAGTAAGGGACGAGAATAGAAAGAGGGAGAGGTAAGTAGAGTAGGGATGTTATCGATGGGGTAGAGAAAGTTGATAATAGACGAGATATATAGGGTTCGAATTAGGGAATTTAGGAAAGAAGTTGAATTTGGGTTGAAAGAAAATACTTTAAATATTTGATTTAGAATAAAATTTAAATTCCTTAAAAATAGGATAGAAGAGTTGCGTGAAAATATAGAAATAATTAAATGAGTATTTAAGAAAAATAAAAAGAGTTGTGTATATAAGGGAAAATTGAAATCTTGATTAGGTTGATTTGGAAAAGTAATTAAATTCCTAGAAAAGGGGGAAAGTAATCGAGTAATAGTAAAAAGTAACTTAGTCAGATAAGGGAAGTTAATATATTTATATGGCAAAGATTTGGGATATGGTAATCCCGTTACTAGCCTTAATAGAGAATGTTGTGGTGCAATAATCGGGTAGCTTAGAGGACTGTTCTATTGGCGTATAAATAAAAAATTAGTAAAGTAGTTAGTAGTGAGAGAATAACGGTAAGATATTATACTTTGCATAATTGTTTTTAATGGGAGGATGTGTATAAAATATTGGTAGAAAGTATAAGTGGTAGAGAGGGTAAACCTTATATAAATCCATAAGATTTGTAAAGATGAAAACATTTTCACCATGAAGGTGATCGTATTTATTTCCCTAAAAAGGGCTCGAATAGTTTCACATTGAGCGGTGTAGAAAGGGGCGATGGAAAGGTATATATCAGTCGAATATTAGGGGTAGTAAGAAAATATGCATCGAAAAAATTATAGTAGCATCCATAACATAAAATCATTAGAAGGAAGGAAAGCATGCTATACATAATCAATAGTCTAGGCTTGATCCATAAAAGCAGAACAAGTATAGATATGTTGCAACATAGATGCAAACATGCATAATCAGGGAAGTATATCAAAGAGGTGTAAGGCATGCATAGTAAAAAACACAGAATAAGTAAACGAAAAAATAAAAGGGAAGAGGGAGGAAAGAAATAAATTTACAACCCAAGGAGAGAAAGATATAGGGGATAAGAAACTTATTACAGACCAAAAGAGTAAAAGAAAAGGGGGGTAAAAAATAATAAATACTAACCAGCAAATAAAGTAA
Organism: Hibiscus trionum; assembly: GCA_030270665.1. Classification (NCBI taxonomy): domain Eukaryota; kingdom Viridiplantae; phylum Streptophyta; class Magnoliopsida; order Malvales; family Malvaceae; genus Hibiscus; species Hibiscus trionum. The sequence goes on along the minus strand of BSYR01000027.1, from coordinate 44,077,039 downwards.
ATCAATAAAACGAAAGAGGATATCTGGAAGGAAGGATTGGGCATGCTGGAGAGATACCAGCCTAGTGTTGACGTTGTCATCATGAGAATTCAACAAAAGAAAGTAAGAGGTTACAATAGATGAGACAAACCCGTTAACCAAAAATAAGAAATAAAGAGGACAGTGCATTTGATACGTAGCATAGTGTAAGTGACTATGGTAAGCTAAGGAAAGGCAGCATGAAACCAATAAAAAAATATAATTAAACAGAGTAACCAGAGGCTATAAAAAAGTTACATGGTGGAAGCAAAAATCTTGCTCAAAAGACCTCGATGGTAGGTTGAAAAGGATATGAACTCCTAAAGTTTGATTAAAACTTGTTTTGCGGTCTGTTTTGTAGAGGTTTCAGACGAGCGAGTCCAAATAGGCATTACAATGGACCAATTGGAATTTTAACCGAGTAAAAAGTACAAAAATTGAGTTTTTGCAATATAATCATGTTGAAATTATCGTAATCAAGTATATGAACTCCTAAGGTTTGATTAACACTTGTTTCGCGGTCCGTTTTGTAGAGGCTTCAGACGAACGAGTCTAAATACGCCTTACAATTGACCCGTTGGAATTTTAACTAAGTAAAAAGTACTAAAACTGAGTTTTTGCAATATAATCGTGTTGAAATGCTCTTAATCAAGTATATGAACTCCTAAAATTTTATTAAAACTTGTTTTGCGGCCCATTTTGTAGAGGTTTAAGACGAGCGAGTCTAAATAGGCCATACAATAGACCCGTTACAATTTTAACTGAGTAAAAAGTACAGAAATTGAGTTTTTGCAATATAATCATGTTGAAATGCTTGTAATCAAGTATATGACCTCCTAAATTTTGATTAAAACTTGTTTTGCGGCCCGTTTTTTAGAGGTTTCGGACGAGCGAATCTAAATAGGCATTACAATGGACCCATTAGAATTTTAACTGAGTAAAAAGTACATAAATTGAGTTTTTGCAATATAATCATGTTGAAATGCTCGTAATCAAGTATATGAACTTATAAAATTTGATAAAACCTTGTTTTGCGGTTCGTTTATAGGTTTCGGACGAGCGGGTCTAAATAGGCCTTACAATGGACCCGTTGGAATTTTACTTGAGTAAAAAGTACAGAAAAATGAATTTTTGCAATATGATCGTGTTGAAATGCTCGTATTCAAATATATGAACTCCTAAAATTTGATTAAAACTTGTTTCGCGGTCCATTTTGTAGAGGTTTAGGACGAGCGGGTCTAAATAGGCCTTACAACGGACCCATTGCAATTTTAACTGAGTAAAAGGTACAGAAATTGACTTTTTGCAATAGAATCGTGTTGAAATGCTCGTAATCAAGTATATGAACTCCTAAAGTTTGATTAAAACATGTTTTGCGGTCTGTTTTGTAGAGGTTTCGAACGACCGAGTCTAAATAGGCGTTACAATGGACCCGTTGGAATTTTAACTAAGTAAAAAGTACAGATATTGAGTTTTTGCAATATTATCGTATTGAAATGCTCGTAATCAAGTATATGAACTCCTAAAATTTGATAAAACCTTGTTTTGCGGTCCGTTTGTTATAGGTTTCGGACGAGTGGATCTAAATAGGCCTTACAATGGACCCGTTGTAATTTTACTTGAGTAAAAAGTACATAAATTGAGTTTTTGCAATATAATCATGTTGAAATACTCGTAGTCAAGTATATGAACTCCTAAAATTTGATAAAACTTTGTTTTGCGGTCCGTTTGTTATAGGTTTCAGAGGAGTGGGTCTAAATAGGCCTTACAATGGACCCGTTGGAATTTTACTTGAGTAAAAAGTACATAAATTGAGATTTTGCAATATAATCATGTTGAAATGCTCGTAGTCAAGTATATGAACTCCTACAATTTGGTTAAAACTTGTTTTGCGGTCCGCTTTATAGAGGTTTCGGACGAGAGGGTCTAAATAGGCCTTATAATGGACCCGATGGAATTTTAACTAAGTAAAAAGTAAAGAAATTGAGTTTTTGCAATATAATCGTATTGAAATGCTCGTAATCAAGAATATGAACTCTTAAAATTTGATTTAAAACTTGTTTTGCGGTCTGTTTTGTAGAGGTTTTAGACGAGCGGGTCCAAATAGGCATTACAATGGACCCGTTGGAATTTTAACTGAGAAAAAAAGTACAGAATTGAGTTTTTGCAATATAATCGTGTTGAAATGCTTGAAATCAAGTATATTAACTCCTACATTTTGATTAAAACTTGTTTTGCGGCCCGTTTTGTAGAGGTTTCAGATGAGCGTGTCTAAAAAGGCCGTACAAAGGACCCGTTGGAATCTTAACTGAGTAAAAAGTACATAAATTGAGTTTTTCCAATATAATCGTGTTGAAATGCTCGTAATCAAGTATATGAACTCCTAAATTTTGATAAAACCTTGTTTTGCGGTCCCTTTGTTATAGGTTTCGGATGAGCGGGTCTAAATAGGCCTTACAATGGACTCGTTGGAATTTTACTTGAGTAAAAAGTACATAAATTGAGTTTTTTGCAACATAATCGTGTTGAAATGCTCGTAATCAAGTATATGAACTCCTAAAATTTGATTAAAACTTGTTTTGCGGTCCGCTTTGTAGAGGTTTCGGACGAGCGTGTCTTAGTAGACCTTACAATGGACCCGTTGGAATTTTAACTGAGTAAAACGTACAATAATTGAGTTTTTGCAATATAATCGTGTTGAAATGCTCGTAATCAAGTATATGAACTTCTAAAATTTTATAAAACCTAATTTTGCGGTATGTTAGTCATAGGTTTCGGACGAGCGGGTCTAAATAGGCCTTACTATGGACCCATTTGAATTTTACTTGAGTAAAAAGTACATAAATTGAATTTTTGCAATATAATCATGTTGATATGATCTTAACCAAGTATATGAACTCCTAAAAATTGATTAAAACTTGTTTTGCGGTCCACTTTGTAGAGGTTTCGGACGAGCGGGTTTAAATAGGCCTTACAATGCAACCGTTGGAATTTTAACTGAGTATAAAGTATAGAAATTGAGTTTTTGCAATATAATCGTGTTGAAATGCTCGTAATCAAGTATATGAACTCCTGGAATTGGATTAAAACTTGTTTCGCGGTCCGTTTTGTAGAGGCTTCGGACGAGCGGGTCTAAATAGGCCTTACAATGGACCTGATGGAATTTAAACTAAGTAAAAAATACAGAAATTGAGTTTTTGCAATATAATCGTGTTGAAATGCTCGTAATCAAGTATATGAACTCCTAAAATTTGATAAAACCTAATTTTGCGGTATGTTAGTTATAGGTTTCGGACGAGCGGGTCTAAATAGGCCTTACTATGGACCGGTGGAATTTTACTTGAGTAAAAAGTACATAAATTGAGTTTTTGAAATATAATCGTGTTGAAATGCTCTTCACCAAGTATATGAACTCCTAAAAATTGATTAAAACTTGTTTTGCGGTCCGCTTTGTAGAGGTTTCGGACGAGCGGGTTTAAATAGGCCTTACAATGCAACCGTTGGAATTTTAACTGAGTAAAAAGTATAGAAATTGAGTTTTTGCAATATAATCGTGTTGAAATGCTCGTAATCAAGTATATGAACTCCTGAAATTGGATTAAAACTTGTTTCGCGGTCCGTTTTGTAGAGGCTTTGGACGAGCGGGTCTAAATAGGCCTTACAATGGACCTGATGGAATTTTAACTGAGTAAAAAGTATAGAAATTGAGTTTTTGCAATATAATCGTGTTGAAATGCTCGTAATCAAGTATATGAACTCCTAAAATTTGATAAAACCTAATTTTGCGGTATGTTAGTTATAGGTTTCGGACGAGCGGGTCTAAATAGGCCTTACTATGGTCCCGGTGGAATTTTACTTGAGTAAAAAGTACATAAATTGAGTTTTTGAAATATAATCGTGTTGAAATGCTTTTAACCAAGTATATGAACTCCTAAAAATTGATTAAAACTTGTTTTGCGGTCCGCTTTGTAGAGGTCTCGGACGAGCGGGTTTAAATAGGCCTTACAATACAACCGTTGGAATTTTAACTGAGTAAAAAGTATAGAAATTGAGTTGTTGCAATATAATCATGTTGAAATGCTCGTAATCAAGTACATGAACTCCTAAAATTGGATTACAACTTGTTTCGCGGTCCGTTTTGTAGAGGTTTCGGACGAGCAGGTCTAAATAGGCCTTACAATGGACCTGATAGAATTTTAACTGAGTAAAAAGTACAGAAATTGAGTTTTTGCAATATAATCATGTTGAAATGCTCGTAATCAAGTAAAAGGATTATGAGGATTTGATTAAAACTTGTTTCGAGGTCTGTTTTGTAGAGGTTTCGGACGAGCGGGTCTAAATAAGCCTTACAATGGACCCGTTAGAATTTTACTTGAGTAAAAATTACAAAAATTAAGTTTTTGCAATATAATCATGTTGAAATGCTCGTAATCAAGTATATAAACTCCTAAAGTTTGATTAAAACTTGTTTTACGGTCCGTTTGTTATAGGTTTCAGACTAGCGGGTCTAAATAGGCCTTACAATGGACCCGTGGGAATTTTACTTGAGTAAAAAGTACAGAAATTGAGTTTTGCAATATAATCGTGTTGAAATGCTCGTAATCAAGTATATGAAATCCTAAAGTTTGATAAAACTTTGTTTTGCGGTCCGTTTGTTATAGGTTTCGGAGGAGTGGGTCTAAATAGGCCTTACAATGGACCTGTTGGAATTTTACTTGAGTAAAAAGTACATAAATTGAGTTTTTGCAATATAATGGTTTTGAAATGCTCGCAATCAAGTATATGAACTTCTAAAATTTGATTAAAACTTGTTTTGCGGTCCGTTTGTTATAGGTTTTAGACGAGCGTGTCTAAATAGGGCTTACAATGGACTCGTTGGAATTTTACTTGTGTAAAAACTACATAAATTGAGTTTTTTTCAATATAATCATGTTGAATTGCTCGTAGTCAAGTTTATGAACTCCTAAGATTTGATAAAACTTTTTTTGCGGTCCGTTTGTTATAGGTTTCGAAGGAGTGGGTCTAAATATGCCTTACAATGGACCCGTTGGAATTTTACTTGAGTAAAAAGTACATAAATTGAGTTTTTGTAATATAATCGTTTTGAAATGCTCGTAATCAAGTATATGAACTCCTAAAATTTGATTAAAACTTGTTTTGCGGTCCGTTTGTTATAGGTTTCGGACGAGCGGGTCTAAATAGGCCTTACTATGGACTCGTTGGAATTTTACTTGATTAAAAAGTACATAAATTGAATTTTTGCAATATAATCGTTTTGAAATTCTGGTAATCAAGTATATACACTTCTAAAATTTGATTAAAACTTGTTTTGCGGTCCATTTATTATAGGTTTCGAACTAGCGGGTCTAAATAGGCCTTACTATGGACCCCTTGGAATTTTACTTGAGTAAAAAGTATATAAATTGAGTTTTTTCAATATAATCGTGTTGAAATGCTCAAAATCAAGTATATGAACTCCTAAAATTTGATAAAACTTTGTTTTGTGGTCCGTTTGTTATAGGTTCCAGAGGAGTGGGTCTAAATATGCCTTACAAAGGACCCGTTGGAATTTTACATGAGTAAAAAATACATAACTTGATTTTTTGTAATCTAATCATTTTCAAATGCTCGTAATCAAGTATATGAACTCCTAAAATTTGATTAAAACTTGTTTTGCGGTCCGTTTGTTATAGGTTTCGGACGAGCGGGTCTAAATAGGCCTTACTATGGACCCGTTGGAATTTTACTTGAGTAAAAAGTACATAAATTGAGTTTTTGCAATATAATTGCGTTGAAATGCTCGTAATCAAGTATATGAACTCCTAAAATTTGATAAAACCTTGTTTCGCGGTCCGTTTGTTATAGGTTTCGGACGAGCGAGTCTAAATAGGCCTTACAATGGACTCGTTGGAATTTTACTTGAGTAATAGTACATAAATTGCGTTTTTGCAATATAATCATGTTGAAATGCTCGTAATCAAGTATATGGACTCCTAAAAGTTGATTAAAACTTGTTTCGCAGACTGTTTTGTAGAGGTTTCGGACGAGCGAGTCTAAATAGGCCTTACAATTGACCCGATTGAATTTTAACTGAGTAAAAAGTACGGAAATTGAGTTTTTGTAGTATAATCGCGTTGAAATGCTCGTAATCAAGTTTACGAACACCTAAAATTTGATAAAACCTTGTTTTGCGGTCCGTTTGTTATCGGTTTTGGACGAGCGGTTCTAAATAGGCCTTACAATGGACACGTTGGAATTTTACTTGAGTAAAAAGAATAGAAATTGAGTTTTTGCAAGATAATGGTGTTGAAATGCTCGTAATCAAGTATATGAACTCGTACAATTTGATTAAAACTTGTTTCGAGGTCCGTTTTGTAAAGGTTTCGGACGAGCGGGTTAAATAGGCCTTACAATGGACCCGTAGGAATTTTAACTGAGTAAAAAGTACAAAAATTGAGTTTTTTCAATATAATCGTGTTGAAATGCTCGTAATAAAGAATATGAACTCCTAAAATTTGATTAAACATGTTTTGCGGTCTGTTTTGTAGAGGTTTTGGACGAGCGGGTCTAAATAGGCATTACAATGGACCCATTGAAATTTTAACTAAGTAAAGAGTACATAATTGAGTTTTTGAAATATAATCGTGTTGAAATGCTCGTAATCAAGCAGATGAACTCCTAAAGTTTGAATAAAACTTGTTTCGCGGTCCGTTTTGTAGAAGTTTCGGACGACCGGGTCTAAATAAAATTTTGATTAAAACTTGTTTTGTGGCCCATTTTGTAGAGGTTTTGGACGAGCGGGTCTAAATAGGCCTTACAATGGACCCGTTGGAATTTTAACTGAGTAAAAAGTACAGAAATTGAGTTTTTGCAATATAATCGTTTTGAAATGCTCCTTATCAAGTATATGAACTCCTAAAATTTGATAAAACCTTGTTTTGCGGTCCTTTTGTTATAGGTTTCGGACGAGCGGGTCTGAATAGGCCTTACAATGGACCCATTAGAATTTTACTTAGGTAAAAACTACATAAATTGAGTTTTTGCAATATAATAGTGTTGAAATGCTCGTAATCATGTATATGAACTCCTAAAATTTGATTAAAAATTGTTTTGTGGTCCGTTTTATTGAGGTTTCGGACGAGCGGGTCTAAATATGCCTTACAATGGACCCGTTGGAATTTTAACTAAGTAAAAAGTACAGAAATTGAGTTTTTGCAGTATAATCGTGTTGAAATACTTGTAATCAAGTATATGAACTCCTAAAATTTGATAAAACCTAGTTTTGCGGTCCGTTTGTTATAGGTTTCGGATGAGCGGGTTTAAATAGGCTTTACAATGGACATGATGGAATTTTACTTGAGTAAAAAGTACATAAATTGAGATTTTACAATATAATCGGGTTGAAATGCTCGTAATCAAGTATATGAACTCATAAAAATTGATTAAAACTTGTTTTGCGGTCCGCTTTGTAGAGGTTTCGGACGAGCGGGTTTAAATAGGACTTATAATGCAACCGTTGGAATTTTAACTAAGTAAAAAGTATAGAAATTGAGTTTTTGCAATATAATCGTGTTGAAATGCTCGTAATCAAGTATATGAACTCCTAAAATTTGATTAAAACTTGTTTCACGGTCTGTTATGTAGAGGTTTCGGACGAGCGGGTCTAAATAGGCCTTACAATGGACCCGTTGGAATTTAAATTTATTAAAAAGTATAGAAATTGAGTTTTTGCAATATAATCATGTTGAAATGCTCGTAATCAAGTTTAAGGACTCCAAGAATTTGATTAAAACTTGTTTCGAGTTCTGTTTTGTAGACATTTCGGACGAGCGGGTCTAAATAGGCCTTATAATGGACCCGATGGAATTTTAACTAAGTAAAAAGTACAAAAATTGACTTTTTGCAATATAATCGTGTTGAAATGCTCGTAATCAAGAATATGAACTCCTAAAGTTTGATTAAAACTTGTTTTGCTCTCTGTTTTGTAGAGGTTTTAGACGAACGGATCCAAATAGGCATTACAATGGACCCGTTGGAATTTTAACTGAGTAAAAAGTACATAAATTGAGTTTTTTCCATATAATCGTGTTGAACTGCTTGAAATCAAGTATATGAACTCCTAGAGTTTGATTAAAACTTGTATCGCGGTCCGTTTTGTAGATGTTTCAGACGAGCGAGTCTAAATAGGCCCAACAATACATCTGTTGGAATTTTAACTAAGTAAAAAGTATAGAAATTGAGTTTTTGCAATATAATTGTGTTGAAATGCTCGTAATCAAGTATATGAACTACTAAAATTTGATTAAAACTTGTTTTGCGGCCCGTTTTGTAGAGGTTTCGGATGAGCGTGTCTAAATAGGACTTACAATGAACCCGTTGGAATTTTAACTGAGTAAATAGTACAGAAATTGAGTTTTTGCATTATAATCGTGTTGAAATGCTCGTAATCAAGAATATGCACTCCTAAAATTTGATTAAAACTTGTTTCGTGGTACGTTTTGTAAGGTTTCGGACAAGCGGGTCTAAATAGGCTTACAATAGACCCGTTTGAATTTTAACTGAGTAAAAAGAACAGAAATTGAGTTTTTGTAATATAATCTTGTTGAAAAGCTCGTAATCAAGTATATGAACTCCTAAAATTTGATTAAAACTTGTTTCGCGGTCTGTTTTGTAGAGGTTTCGGACGAGCGGGTATAAATAGGCCTTATAATGGACCCGATGGAATTTTATCTAAGTAAAAGTACAGAAATTGAGTTTTTGCAATATAATCGCGTTGAAATGCTCGTAATCGAGAATATGAACTCCTAAATTTTGATTAAAACTTGTTTTGCGGTCTGTTTTATAGAGGTTTTAGACGAGCGGGTCCAAATAGGCATTACAATGGACCCGTTGGAATTTTAACTGAGAAAAAAGTACAGAATTGAGGTTTTGCAATATAATCATGTTGAAATGCTTCTAATCAAGTATATGAACTCCAAGAGTTTGATTAAAACTTGTTTCGCGGTTCGATTTGTAGATGTTTCAGACGAGCGAGTCTAAATAGGCCTTACAATGCAACCGTCGGAATTTTAACTAAGTAAAAAGTATAGAAATTTAGTTTTTGCAATATAATCGTGCTGAAATGCTCGTAATCAAGTATAAGAACTCCTAAATTTTGATTAAAACTTGTTTTGAGGTCCGTTTTGTAGAGGTTTCGGACGAGCAGGTCTAAATAGGCCGTACGATGGACCCGTTGGAATTTTAACTGAGTAAAAAGTACAGAAATTGAGTTTTTGCAATATAATCTTGTTGAAATGCTCGTAATCAAGTAAAAGGATTATGAGGATTTGATTAAAACTTGTTTCGAGGTCTGTTTTGTAGAGGTTTCGGACGAGCGGGTCTAAATAAGCCTTACAATGGACCCGTTAGAATTTTACTTGAGTAAAAATTACAAAAATTAAGTTTTTGCAATATAATCATGTTGAAATGCTCGTAATCAAGTATATGAACTCCTAAAGTTTGATTAAAACTTGTTTTACGGTCCGTTTGTTATAGGTTTCAGACTAGCGGGTCTAAATAGGCCTTACAATGGACCCGTGGGAATTTTACTTGAGTAAAAAGTACAGAAATTGAGTTTTGCAATATAATCGTGTTGAAATGCTCGTAATCAAGTATATGAAATCCTAAAGTTTGATAAAACTTTGTTTTGCGGTCCGTTTGTTATAGGTTTCGGAGGAGTGGGTCTAAATAGGCCTTACAATGGACCTGTTGGAATTTTACTTGAGTAAAAAGTACATAAATTGAGTTTTTGCAATATAATGGTTTTGAAATGCTCGCAATCAAGTATATGAACTTCTAAAATTTGATTAAAACTTGTTTTGCGGTCCGTTTGTTATAGGTTTTAGACGAGCGTGTCTAAATAGGGCTTACAATGGACTCGTTGGAATTTTACTTGTGTAAAAACTACATAAATTGAGTTTTTTTCAATATAATCATGTTGAATTGCTCGTAGTCAAGTTTATGAACTCCTAAGATTTGATAAAACTTTTTTTGCGGTCCGTTTGTTATAGGTTTCGAAGGAGTGGGTCTAAATATGCCTTACAATGGACCCGTTGGAATTTTACTTGAGTAAAAAGTACATAAATTGAGTTTTTGTAATATAATCGTTTTGAAATGCTCGTAATCAAGTATATGAACTCCTAAAATTTGATTAAAACTTGTTTTGCGGTCCGTTTGTTATAGGTTTCGGACGAGCGGGTCTAAATAGGCCTTACTATGGACTCGTTGGAATTTTACTTGATTAAAAAGTACATAAATTGAATTTTTGCAATATAATCGTTTTGAAATTCTGGTAATCAAGTATATACACTTCTAAAATTTGATTAAAACTTGTTTTGCGGTCCATTTATTATAGGTTTCGAACTAGCGGGTCTAAATAGGCCTTACTATGGACCCCTTGGAATTTTACTTGAGTAAAAAGTATATAAATTGAGTTTTTTCAATATAATCGTGTTGAAATGCTCAAAATCAAGTATATGAACTCCTAAAATTTGATAAAACTTTGTTTTGTGGTCCGTTTGTTATAGGTTCCAGAGGAGTGGGTCTAAATATGCCTTACAAAGGACCCGTTGGAATTTTACATGAGTAAAAAATACATAACTTGATTTTTTGTAATCTAATCATTTTCAAATGCTCGTAATCAAGTATATGAACTCCTAAAATTTGATTAAAACTTGTTTTGCGGTCCGTTTGTTATAGGTTTCGGACGAGCGGGTCTAAATAGGCCTTACTATGGACCCGTTGGAATTTTACTTGAGTAAAAAGTACATAAATTGAGTTTTTGCAATATAATTGCGTTGAAATGCTCGTAATCAAGTATATGAACTCCTAAAATTTGATAAAACCTTGTTTCGCGGTCCGTTTGTTATAGGTTTCGGACGAGCGAGTCTAAATAGGCCTTACAATGGACTCGTTGGAATTTTACTTGAGTAATAGTACATAAATTGCGTTTTTGCAATATAATCATGTTGAAATGCTCGTAATCAAGTATATGGACTCCTAAAAGTTGATTAAAACTTGTTTCGCAGACTGTTTTGTAGAGGTTTCGGACGAGCGAGTCTAAATAGGCCTTACAATTGACCCGATTGAATTTTAACTGAGTAAAAAGTACGGAAATTGAGTTTTTGCAGTATAATCGCGTTGAAATGCTCGTAATCAAGTTTACGAACACCTAAAATTTGATAAAACCTTGTTTTGCGGTCCGTTTGTTATCGGTTTTGGACGAGCGGTTCTAAATAGGCCTTACAATGGACACGTTGGAATTTTACTTGAGTAAAAAGAATAGAAATTGAGTTTTTGCAAGATAATGGTGTTGAAATGCTCGTAATCAAGTATATGAACTCGTACAATTTGATTAAAACTTGTTTCGAGGTCCGTTTTGTAAAGGTTTCGGACGAGCGGGTTAAATAGGCCTTACAATGGACCCGTAGGAATTTTAACTGAGTAAAAAGTACAAAAATTGAGTTTTTTCAATATAATCGTGTTGAAATGCTCGTAATAAAGAATATGAACTCCTAAAATTTGATTAAACATGTTTTGCGGTCTGTTTTGTAGAGGTTTTGGACGAGCGGGTCTAAATAGGCATTACAATGGACCCATTGAAATTTTAACTAAGTAAAGAGTACAGAATTGAGTTTTTGAAATATAATCGTGTTGAAATGCTCGTAATCAAGCAGATGAACTCCTAAAGTTTGAATAAAACTTGTTTCGCGGTCCGTTTTGTAGAAGTTTCGGACGACCGGGTCTAAATAAAATTTTGATTAAAACTTGTTTTGTGGCCCATTTTGTAGAGGTTTTGGACGAGCGGGTCTAAATAGGCCTTACAATGGACCCGTTGGAATTTTAACTGAGTAAAAAGTACAGAAATTGAGTTTTTGCAATATAATCGTTTTGAAATGCTCCTTATCAAGTATATGAACTCCTAAAATTTGATAAAACCTTGTTTTGCGGTCCTTTTGTTATAGGTTTCGGACGAGCGGGTCTGAATAGGCCTTACAATGGACCCATTAGAATTTTACTTAGGTAAAAACTACATAAATTGAGTTTTTGCAATATAATAGTGTTGAAATGCTCGTAATCATGTATATGAACTCCTAAAATTTGATTAAAAATTGTTTTGTGGTCCGTTTTATTGAGGTTTCGGACGAGCGGGTCTAAATATGCCTTACAATGGACCCGTTGGAATTTTAACTAAGTAAAAAGTACAGAAATTGAGTTTTTGCAGTATAATCGTGTTGAAATACTTGTAATCAAGTATATGAACTCCTAAAATTTGATAAAACCTAGTTTTGCGGTCCGTTTGTTATAGGTTTCGGATGAGCGGGTTTAAATAGGCTTTACAATGGACATGATGGAATTTTACTTGAGTAAAAAGTACATAAATTGAGATTTTACAATATAATCGGGTTGAAATGCTCGTAATCAAGTATATGAACTCATAAAAATTGATTAAAACTTGTTTTGCGGTCCGCTTTGTAGAGGTTTCGGACGAGCGGGTTTAAATAGGCCTTATAATGCAACCGTTGGAATTTTAACTAAGTAAAAAGTATAGAAATTGAGTTTTTGCAATATAATCGTGTTGAAATGCTCGTAATCAAGTATATGAACTCCTAAAATTTGATTAAAACTTGTTTCACGGTCTGTTATGTAGAGGTTTCGGACGAGCGGGTCTAAATAGGCCTTACAATGGACCCGTTGGAATTTAAATTTATTAAAAAGTATAGAAATTGAGTTTTTGCAATATAATCATGTTGAAATGCTCGTAATCAAGTTTAAGGACTCCAAGAATTTGATTAAAACTTGTTTCGAGTTCTGTTTTGTAGACATTTCGGACGAGCGGGTCTAAATAGGCCTTATAATGGACCCGATGGAATTTTAACTAAGTAAAAAGTACAAAAATTGACTTTTTGCAATATAATCGTGTTGAAATGCTCGTAATCAAGAATATGAACTCCTAAAGTTTGATTAAAACTTGTTTTGCTCTCTGTTTTGTAGAGGTTTTAGACGAACGGATCCAAATAGGCATTACAATGGACCCGTTGGAATTTTAACTGAGTAAAAAGTACATAAATTGAGTTTTTTCCATATAATCGTGTTGAACTGCTTGAAATCAAGTATATGAACTCCTAGAGTTTGATTAAAACTTGTATCGCGGTCCGTTTTGTAGATGTTTCAGACGAGCGAGTCTAAATAGGCCCAACAATACATCTGTTGGAATTTTAACTAAGTAAAAAGTATAGAAATTGAGTTTTTGCAATATAATTGTGTTGAAATGCTCGTAATCAAGTATATGAACTACTAAAATTTGATTAAAACTTGTTTTGCGGCCCGTTTTGTAGAGGTTTCGGATGAGCGTGTCTAAATAGGCCTTACAATGAACCCGTTGGAATTTTAACTGAGTAAATAGTACAGAAATTGAGTTTTTGCATTATAATCGTGTTGAAATGCTCGTAATCAAGAATATGCACTCCTAAAATTTGATTAAAACTTGTTTCGTGGTACGTTTTGTAAGGTTTCGGACAAGCGGGTCTAAATAGGCTTACAATAGACCCGTTTGAATTTTAACTGAGTAAAAAGAACAGAAATTGAGTTTTTGTAATATAATCTTGTTGAAAAGCTCGTAATCAAGTATATGAACTCCTAAAATTTGATTAAAACTTGTTTCGCGGTCTGTTTTGTAGAGGTTTCGGACGAGCGGGTATAAATAGGCCTTATAATGGACCCGATGGAATTTTATCTAAGTAAAAGTACAGAAATTGAGTTTTTGCAATATAATCGCGTTGAAATGCTCGTAATCGAGAATATGAACTCCTAAATTTTGATTAAAACTTGTTTTGCGGTCTGTTTTATAGAGGTTTTAGACGAGCGGGTCCAAATAGGCATTACAATGGACCCGTTGGAATTTTAACTGAGAAAAAAGTACAGAATTGAGGTTTTGCAATATAATCATGTTGAAATGCTTCTAATCAAGTATATGAACTCCAAGAGTTTGATTAAAACTTGTTTCGCGGTTCGATTTGTAGATGTTTCAGACGAGCGAGTCTAAATAGGCCTTACAATGCAACCGTCGGAATTTTAACTAAGTAAAAAGTATAGAAATTTAGTTTTTGCAATATAATCGTGCTGAAATGCTCGTAATCAAGTATAAGAACTCCTAAATTTTGATTAAAACTTGTTTTGAGGCCCGTTTTGTAGAGGTTTCGGATGAGTGTGTCTAAATAGGTCGTACGATGGACCCGTTGGAATTTTAACTGAGTAAAAAGTACATAAATTTAGTTTTTGCAATATAATCTTGTTGAAATGCTTGTAATCAAGTATATGAAATCCTAAATATTGATAAAACCTTGTTTTGCGGTCCGTTTGTTATTGGTTTCGGACGAGCGGGTCTAAATAGGCCTTACAATGGACCCGTTGGAATTTTACATTAGTAAAAAGTACAGAAATTGAGTTTTTGCAAAATAATTGTGTTGAAATGCTCGTAATCAAGTATATGAACTCCTTGATTTCCAGAAATTGAGTTTTTGTAACGCCCTAGTTTTGGGCCTAGATGTTTTAGAGATCGGACCGGTCGAGAACGGTTCGAATCACGTAAGGTGATTTAAGGAAATCAAGGATCGGGATAGGATAAAACTACGGTAAAAATTGCTAAAATCCTATAAAAATATGTTTAAGAGGTTGGTCAAGTCAATTTTACAAAAAGGATTTTATAAATGGGACATTTTGAGTAGTGACCAAATTGTAAAGTTTCAAAACTGGGAAAGATGTGAATTTTAAAGAAGAGGCCAAAATCTTAGAATCTTTAGGGGGCTTTAAGTGAATTTGACCTTTCCTCAATATGACATGTGTTTTAAAAGGTTTTTAATTAAATGATTTTAATTTGATTTATATTAATTAATTAAAAGGTAGTTAATGTGAGATTTCAATTACGTAACTACTAACTCTTTCTCATTTTCAGCCAAACACTAATTCACTCATCTTTCTCCAAAATTCTTTCTCCCAAAACTTCTCAACATTTCCTAAATCATTTTCAAGAAATCTTTCCTAGTTCTACAGGATTTTGCTAAGGAAAACTTGTCATTCATTGAGGGATACAAGGATTGGAGGTAAATCTCGTTCTCAACCTCTAATCAAAGTTCTTTATTGAAATTCCCAAGATATTTGGCTTCTAAATACTATTTTTAGTTGAGTTTTCATTATAGTGTTGTTTGGAGATCAAAATCTTGTGAAATTGTGGTTGAAATCTTAATTTTCGGACTTGATGAGTTAAGCTCAGTTTTGTGTTGATTTTAATTGAGTTCTAAGTTGATTTATATGTTAAAATGAAATGTTGATAACATAGATCCCGAAATCCTTGAGATCCTCGAGTTTCTTTGTTGTTTTAAGTGAGTTTTTTAGGTGAAATTGTGGAATCTTGATTGCTGGAGGTATAAGGTTGGGTTAGGATGTTTGTTAGATGTGTTTTGATGTTTATTATGGGTTGGAAGTGATGTATGTTAGCTGGGATAGGTTTAGGAAGCAATCAATTGAGTTTTCGGTTGTTTTGGATGGGTATTTTGGTGTAGTTTGGGTGAGCAACGAGTTTGTGAATTGTTGTTGGTGTTGGAATGCATTTTAATGCATTTAGATCTCTGTTTTGATTATGTGAAAACAGGGGATCTTGATCCGGAAGCAAACGAGGTGTTGTTGGAGGCTTCGGAAGAGTAATTTTTGTGTCGGCAAGCAAGGCTTCGTGTATCGGTGAGTAGAAATGCAATTTCCTGATTTGTAACACTTTGAGCGTGGTCTTGGGAGCTTAGTGTAAGTTTGATACACTTAGCTAAGCTCAAGAGTAAGTGTTTCGGAAATCCCTCTCTTGGAAATGTGCTATGTTTGGTGAAAATGCACTTGAGTTAAGTGTAGATTTGTTTACTGTTTTTAAGCATGTTTAAAGCATGAATGTTGCTGGATTTTAATGCCATTAGGTTAAGGATGCACTAGGTAAGTGTCCTTGGTTTTCACGTGTTGAATGCATATGATGTAAGCATGTTATGCTTGTGGAAATGGCATTGTGGGTATGCTCGTAAAACAATGAATTATTGTGGTTAAATGATTATATTGGCAAGTGATGTAAATGGTTTTTGGTTGTGTTAATTGAATATAGTTAGCTGGCTATAGGATTGGGTGCACCGTAAATAAAGTGGCCTTGGATGTTGAGGGGTTGTGATTGTGCCGTAATCTCCATCAAAGTACCCTAACGATTGAGGATAAGACCACAACGATAGATGGTTTAGTCCCGTGTGTGAGTCTTGTGTATGTGTCCCGTACCATCGTTAGTGGAATTATACAACTACCGGTGAGTGATGTTGAGGGGTTGTGATTGTGCCATTAATCTCCATCACGGGTGTTGAGGGGTTGTGATTGTGCCATTGATATCCACCTTGTGTAGTCCGGTAGTATGTATGAAGCGTGTGGGACAACGCTTGTAATCCGCGTATCCGATTGTGTCTTGTGTTGAAATGGTTTATGGATTATCACTTGCGAGCCAATATAATGTAAATGTTTAATGTTAAGCATGAAATGCTTGTAAATGATGCAAGGATGCATGAGATGCTTGGTAAAGCATGAGCAAAGGTTAATTTGTTGATTTTAATGATGCATATGAGCATGTTTTTGAAAGTGCAATGATGTTCTTGAATGAACATGTTTTATGTAAAGGCATGAGATATGAAATGGTGGTTTTGCCATTGGTGTGAAATGCATTGATGAGTGTTGCATAACGGTCTTCACTAAGCTTTGTGCTTACACTCATTTGTTTCATCAATGCAGAAAACTAGGCATTTGAGGCAGCAAGTAAGCAAGAGGAATCCAAGCTTGTAACCGTGCAAAGTATATGGCTTTACTTCGGTGTAATAAAAGGCAATGGGTGGGATTTATGCTTTTGAATGGTTGAGGATGTTTCCCTTTACTTTGAGCATCTTTGATGGTTTATCCTTGAGTGGTAATTGGCCATTATGGGTTGTTTTTGGATGTGAATGTTGGTTTTAGCTTGTTATGGTTTTGGTGGACTAGGGAGCATGCATTTAGTGTCTATGTTTGCATGTTGGATGTCATATCGTAGCTAATGTCTCTAAATGATGATCATTGGTGTCTATCTATGTTGTATGCATGTTCTGGCATGTTTCAGGAATGTTTCGAATATGAAAAGATGCGAAAAACCAGCAAAATATGCTGTTGCAGGGCAAGGTGTATCGGAACACCCTTGCCTGTTTCGGAACGGGAGCCTGAAATGGCCTCGAGGTTTCGGAATGGGCAGGGACGTATCGAAACAGTTTTGCTACTAGAAGGGGGTGTACCGATACGGGTCTCGGAACACACTAGAGTATCGAAACGGTCAACCAAGTTTCGAAACGACCGTTTCGGTACAGGGCCATCCGTTTCGAAACACATGACCGTTGAGTTTGAATTTGAACTGTTTCAGGTTTCTGTTTCTTGCATTTTGGTCCCTGAGTTTTGGTTGCTTAATTTAATGAGTTTGAATGGTCCGTTTGATATGAAATTTAACATGATGGCATGTTATATGACTATTATGGATTGGTAACACTAAAACTTGTTTAGCCCTTATAATTCTAGAAATTTACGTTTTTGTCCCTAAAAGACATTTCTACGCAATTGAGTCCCTGTTTGAGTTCTGTTCGCTGTGTCGCTTCTGCTGAAATTATTTGTTAATCATATAGGTTAATAATAAGTATCTAGAAAAGATAAAAAGAAAAAAAGGGTTGCTAATCAAGGTTGACTTTCGGGTTGACTTTGGTTTTCCCCGTGTAATCTTCGTAGCTCGAGTCGAGCGTCTAGGCTGGGCTAAGGGGGTTACATTTGTTGGTATCAGAGCCAGGTTATGAAAGAATTGGGGATGTTGGTATGAGTAATTGATGTGTGTTGATATATGTTTTGTGAAAAGCATGCAATTAGCTTAATTTTGAAGCTTATGCCATGCTTGATTTATGTGAATCGCATGTGGAATGGATTTAATTGCGTGACAATGATGCAATGTTGTTATGTGCTGAATTTGGATGATGAAAAGCATGTTGAGCATGATGTTTCATGTATGCTATGCTATGTTGAGGGAAATCGGGGTGCCTATTCCCTTATTACACTAATCAAATGTTTTGTGAACTTGGATTCTTGCTTGCAGCTGGCCTAAATGGTTTGACTTGTTTTATTGTTATGCTTTGTTTAAAATAGCACTATGGGTCCAAGAAGAGAACTGAGGTCGAATACGATAGTGCCTGCGGCTGAGCAGGGTGACCAGGGTGAACAAGGGGCTGATGTCCCTCCTAGTGAAAATTTACCTCCTCCGCCACCACCTGGAGGTGGGGATCAGGTGTAGCAAGGACCTTTGGATCAGGTGCAGCAAGCCACTGGTTCAGGCGATCACCGGAGCGTTTCAGGCTGCTGTAGCTGAGGCGCATGTACAGGCCCCTACAGCTGGGCATGCAGGCTTACCTTTAGAAAGGTTGAGAAGCTTAGAAGGTATGTCACCTGAGGCGTCAGAGGCCTGGTTAGCAAGTACGATTCGTATCATGGATCAGATGGGCTGTAATGATGTGCGCAAGCTGGGATGCGCAGTTTCTTTGTTGCAAGGCGATGCCTACAGTTGGTGGACGACTACCACTACTGGTATGGAACCCAATGAGAATGATTGAGAGTTTTTCAGAGGTGCCTTCAGGAGGAAGTATCTGGGGGTGAGATACTTGGACAAAAAGAAACGCGAGTTTATGTCGTTTGTTCAGGGCAATCTTTCTATGGCTGGGTACGAGGTTCAGTTCGTACGCTTGAACCAGTATGCTCCTGAGCTGGTACCTAGTGAGAGGCACCGATGTGATCGCTTCCGATACGGGCTGGTACAGGAAGTTAAGACATATATGTTGGCTGCAGAATATACTGACTTTGATGTGCTTGTGTGTCGAGCCAAAGACATCGAGCAGAACATGGGGTTCTCATCTCAAGGTGTTGGTTCTAGCTCTGGGAATAGAGCAGCTGAGTACAGTTCCGGAGGTGGACGGAACAAAAGAGGTCGAGATAGGAGACATCAGCCTGAGGGGAGGCGTGGTGCTTCGGGCCGAGTAGGTCAAGCCTAGGTAGGTCGTGTGAGATCTGAGCAACATACATATTGGACATGTGGTTCGAGGGACCATTTGAGGCAAGATTATCCTCGGGCGGCTAGAGAGGTCCAGGCTCTTGTTGTGGTGACAGGGAATTCATGTTGGAATTGTGGTTAAGCGGATCACATGAGGAGGGAGTGTCCTTTGTTGTCTGGTGGAGGCCAAGGACGTGCTCCTATGGTAGCTGCACCTCAGAGAGGCCATGGGCGCCGCCGTGGGAACTTTTAGAGGAGAGACGAGGGGCAGCGGGGTATTGTTCATGTAGTAGTCGTTCGACCTGAGGGAGGTGGACCAGCGAGGGTTTACGCTTAGCGTGAGGAGCGCAATAACACTGATGTCATCGCAAGTACCTTTGTTCTTCAGTCTTTATCTTTGCTGGCTTTGATTGATTCTGGATCCACGCATTCTTATATCTTGAGTGAGCATGCACATTTTCTTGATATACTTGTTGAGTTGCTTGAAGTAGGAATGCAAGTGACTAGTTCTTTTGGTGAGACTGTAGTCACTAGAAAGTTGTATAAGAGATGCCCTATATCTGTACAAGGACATTTTTTTCTTGTGGATTTGATGAAGTTAACTTTCTACGGATTTGATGTAATCCTTGGCATGGATTGGTTGTCGCAGCATAGGGCGGTGGTTAACTTTGAGGTCATGTGAGTCACCTTAAAGCTGGCCGATGATTATGAAGTAGTGGTAGTAGGCGAGAATGTGAAATTCTTGTCGAATGTGATTTCGGCTTCGGAAGCGAATCATATGATGAGGTTGGGTTGCGAGGCTTACCTTGCCTATGTAATGAATCCTGGCACCAAGGATGTGCGTGTGCAGGACATCCGAACTGTTCGCGATTTTCCGGGTGTATTTCCAGAAGAATTGCCTAGATTGCCACCAAACAGGGAAGTGGAGTTTGGTATTGAGTTGTATGAGAATACAACTCCGATGTCCATTGCTTTTTATCGCATGGCACCTAAAGAGCTGAAGGAGTTGAAAATGCAATTGCAAGAGTTGTTGGATTGAGGTTTCATTCGGCCGAGTGTGTCACCTTGGGGTGCACCGGTCTTGTATGTAAAGAAGAAGGATGAGATAATACGGATGTGCATAGATTATCGGCAACTGAACAAGTTGACGATCAAGAACAAGTATCCCTTGCTTAGAATTGATGATCTCTTTGATCGGTTTCGGGGAGCCTCAGTGTTTTCTAAGATAGATTTGAGATCAGAGTATTATCAGCTGAAGGTGAAGGATATGGACGTACCTAAGACAACTTTTCGGACAAGGTACGGGCATTATGAATTTTTGGTGATTGCGTTTGGTTTAACCAATACGCTTGTTGCTTTCATGGATATGATGAATCGTGTGTTCCATGAATTCTTGGATCAATTTGTGGTGGTGTTCATCGATAATATCCTTGTGTATTCGCGTACCGAGGAGGATCATGATAGACACTTGAGAATTGTTTTGCAAGCGTTATTGGAAAATCAGTTGTACGCCAAGCTGTGTAAGTGTGAGTTTTGGCTTAGGGAGGTGGTCTTCCTTGGACATGTTGTGTCAGTTGAGGGTATTCGTGTTGATCCACACAAGGTAGAGGTTGTGATGAGTTGGAAAGTACCTAAGTCAGTGACGGAGGTGCGAAGTTTCCTTGGACTAGCTGGGTATTACCGTAGGTTTGTCGAGGGTTTCTCGAAGATACCAGCACCTTTGACCAAGTTGTTGCAGAAGAATGCTCGCTTTGAGTGGACTGATGCGAGACAACAAGCTTTTGAGAAGCTGAAAGAAGCTTTGACGCAAGCTCCTATTCTGATTCAACCTGAGTCTGGTAAGGAGTTTGTGGTCTATAGTGATGCGTCCATTGTTGGTTTGGGCTACATGTTGATGCAGGAGGGTAAGGTAGTGGCCTATGCATCTAGGCAGTTGAAGGTGCATGAGCGCAACTACCCTACTCATGATCTTGAGCTTGCAGTTGTGATGTTTGCCTTGAAAATTTGGAGGCATTACATGTACGGTGAGAAGTGTGTTGTGTTTACAGATCATAAGAGCTTGAAGTATCTTATGTCTCAAAAAGAGTTGAATCTTAGGTAGCGTCGTTGGGTGGAGTTGCTTAAAGATTATGATCTAACGATTGAGTATCACCCGGGCAAGGCTAATGTTGTGGTTGATGCTTTGAGCTGGAAAGTGGTTGTGGAGTTGAGGGCGATGTTTGCTCGCTTGAGCATATCGCGTGATGGTGGTCTTATTGCAGAATTGCAAGTGATGATTCTCTTGTTTCGCATGTTCAGGACATTGCAGAGGGTAGACCTTCTGATTTCAGCTTTAGTGATGATGGTGTTTTGTGCTTTGAGAGTCGAATAGTGGTGCCAGATGATGTTGAGTTGAGGCGCACTATTCTGACTGAAGCTCAAAGTAGCCCTTTTGCAATGCACCCTGGTAGTACAAAGATGTACCGTGATTTGAAAGATGAGTACTACTGGGTGGGGTTGAAAAGGACGTGGCTGAGTTCGTTAGTAAGTGCATGGTGTGTCAACGAGTGAAGGCTGAACATCAGGTTCCTTCTGGGTTGTTGTAGCCTTTGAGAATCCCAGAATGGAAGTGGGAGAGAATCACCATGGATTTTGTGTCTGGATTGCCTTTGTCGCCATCAAAGAAAAATTCAGTTTGGGTGATTGTAGATCGGATCACGAAGTGTGCACATTTTCTGCCTGTGCATACTACGTATACCTTGGATAAGTTGGCTGAGCTGTACATAGCTGAGATTGTGCGATTGCACAGTGTGCCAAAGTCCATTGTGTCAGGTAGAGATCCGAGGTTTACAGCACGATTTTGGGAATGTTTACATCAAGCCTTGGGTACACGGTTGAATTTCAGTAATTCTTATCATCCTCAGACAGATGGATAGTTGGAACGTGTGATCCAACTGCTTGAGGACATGTTGAGATGTTGTGTGATAGATTTTCAAGGTTCTTGGGAGAAGCACTTGTCGTTGGTTGAGTTTGCGTATAATAAAAGTTACCAGGCAAGTATTCAAAAGGCTCCATACGAGGCTTTGTATGAGAGAAGATGTAGAACCCCTCTTTGTTGGGCAGAAGCTGGGCAAAAGTTGATTTTGATGCCAGCTATGCTAAAGGGAACCACCGAGAAGGTGAAGCTCATTTGTGAGCATTTAAAGGCAGCATCGGATAGGCAAAAGTCTTACGCGGACCTGGAGCGTAAGGAGATTGAGTTCGCGGTTGGCAAACGTGTGTTCTTGAAAGTATCGCCTTGGAAGAAGGTGATGAGGTTTGGGCGTAAGGGTAAGCTTAGCCCAAGGTTCATTGGACCTTACGAGATTGTGGAGCGTATTGGTCCTGTGGCATATCGGTTGAGATTGGCTGCGAAGTTGGAGAAGATAATGATGTGTTTCATGTCTTTATGTTACGAAGGTACAAATCGGATCCTTCACATGTGATGCCTATTGAGGAGATAGAGTTGAATCCGGATCTGTCGTATGATGAAGAGCTAGTGAAGATTCTGTATGTGAGTAACAAAGTTCTTCGTGGCAAGACGATAGAGCTTGTGAAGGTGTTGTGGCGACACCGAGGAGTTGAGGAGGCCACGTGGGAAAGAAAGGCTGATATGCTGAAGCAGTTTCTGCATCTCTTTCCATCAGGTAAGAATTTCAAGGACGAAATTTCCAAAGTGGGGAGAGTTGTAATGCCCTGGTTTTGGGCCTAGTTGTTTTAGACATCGGATCGGACCGGTCAAGGACGATTCGAATCGCGTAAGGTGATTCAAGGAAATCAAGGATCGGGATAGGATAAAAATGTGGTAAAAATTGATAAAATCCTCTAAAAATATGTTCAAGAGGTTGATTAAGTCAATTTTACAAAAAAGATTTTATAAATGGGACATTATGAGTAGTGACCTTTCCTCAATATGACATGTGTTTTAAAAGGTTTTTAATAAAATGATTTTAATTGGATTTATATTAATTAATTAATTAAAAGGTAGTTAATGTGAGATTTCAATTACGTAACTACCAACTCTTTCTCATTTTCAGCCAAACACTAATTCACTCATCTTTCTCTAGAATTCTTTCTCCCAAAAAATCTCACAACATTTCCTAAATCATTTTCAAGAAATCTTTCCTAGTTCTTCAAGATTTGGCTAAGGAAAACTTGTCATTCATTGAGGGAAGCAAGGTTGGAGGTAAATCCCATTCTCAACCTCTAATCAAAGTTCTTTATTGAAATTCCCAAGATATTTGGCTTCTAAATACTATTTTTGGTTGAGTTTTCATTATAGTGTTGTTTGGAGATCAAAATCTTGTGAAATTGTGGTTGAAATCTTAATTTTCGGACTTGATGAGTTAAGATATGTTTTGTGTTGATTTTAATTGAGTTCTAAGTTGATTTATATGTTAAAATGAAGTGTTGATAACATATATCTCGAAATCCTTGAGATACTTGAGTTTCTTGGTTGTTTTAAGTGAGTTTTTGAGGTGAAATGGTGGAATCTTGATTGCTGGAGGTATAAGGGTGGGTTAGGATGTTTGTTAGATGTGTTTTGATGTTTATTATGGGTTGGAAGTGATGTATGTTGGCTGGGCTAGGTTTATGAAGCAATCTATTGAGTTTTCGGTTGTTTTGGATGGGTATTTTGGTGTAGTTTGGGTGAGCAACGAGTTTGTGAATTGTTGCTGGTGTTGGAATGCATTTTAATGCATTTAGATCTCTGTTTTGATGATGTGAAAACAAGGGGATCTTGATCCGGAAGCAAACGAGGTGTTGTTGGAGGCTCCAGAAGAGTAATTTTCGTGTCGGCAAGCAAGGCTTCGCGTATCAGTGAGTGGAAATGCAATTTCCTGCTTTGTAACGCTTTGAGCGTGGTCTTGGGAGCTTAGTGTAAGTTTGATACACTTAGCTAAGCTCAAGAGTAAGTGTTTCGGAAATCCCTCTCTTGGAAATGTGCTATGTTTGGTGAAAATGCACTTGAGTTAAGTGTAGATTTGTTTACTATTTTTAAGCATGTTTAAAGCATGAATGTTGCTGGATTTTAATGCCATTAGGTTAAGGATGCACTAGGTAAGTGATTCTTGGTTTTCATGTGTTGAATGCATATGATGTAAGCATGTTATGCTTGTGGAAATGGCATTGTGAGTATGCTTGTAAAACAGTGAATTAACGTGGTTAAATGATTATATTGGCAAGTGATGTAAATGGTTTTTGGTTGTGTTAATCGGATATAGTTAGCCGGCTATAGGATTGGGTGCACCGTGAATAAAGTCGCCTTGGATGTTGAGGGGTTGTGATTGTGCCGTAATCTCCATCCAGGTACCCTAACGATTGAGGTTAAGACCACAACGGTAGATGGTTTAGTCCCGTGTGTGTGTCTTGTGTATGTGTCCCATACTCTCGTTAGTGGAATTATACAACTACCGATGAGTGATGTCAAAGGGTTGTGATTGTGCCATTAATCTCCATCACGGGTGTTGAGGGGTTGTGATTGTGCAATTGATCTCCACCTTGTGTAGTCCGGTAGTATGTATGAAGCGTGTGGGACAACGCTTATAATCCGCGTATCCGATTGTGTCTTGTGTTGAAATGGTTTATGGATTATCACTTGCGAGCCAATATAATGTAAATGATTGATTTTAAGCATGAGATGCTTGGTAAAGCATGAGCAAAGGTTTATTTGTTGATTTTAATGTTGCATATGAGCATGTTTTTGAAAGTGCAATGATGTTCTTGAATGAACATGTTTCATGTAAAGGCATGAGATATGAAATGGTGGTTTTGCCATTGGTGTGAAATGCATTGATGAGTGTTGCATAGCGGTCCTCACTAAGCTTTGTGCTTACGCTCTTTTGTTTCAACAATGCAGAAAACTAGGCATTTGAGGCAGCAAGTAAGCAAGAGGAATCCAAGCTTGTAACCGTGCAAAGTATGTGGCTTTACTTCGGTGTAATAAAAGGCAATGGGTGGGATTTATGCTTTTGAATGGTTGATGATGTTTCCCTTTACTTTGAGCATGTTTGATGGTTTATCCTTGAGTTGTAATTGGCCATTATAGGTTGTTTTTGGATGTGAATGTTGGTTTTAGCTTGTTATGGTTTTGGTGAACTAGGGAGCATGTCTTTAGTGTCTATGATTGCATGTTGGATGTCATGTCGTAGCTAATGCCTCTAAATGATAATCATTGGTGTCTATCTATGTTGTATGCATGTTGTGGCATGTTTCAGGAATGTTTCGAATATGAAAAGATGTGAAAAACGAGCAAAATCTGCTGTTGCAGGGCAAGGTGTATCGGAACACCCTTGCTTGTTTCGGAACGGGAGCCTGAAATGGCCTCGAGGTTTCGGAACGGGCAGGGACGTATCGAAGCAGTTTTGCTACTGGAAGGGGGTGTTTTGATACGGGCCTTGGATCGCACCCGAGTATCGAAACGGTCAACCATGTTTTGAAACGACCGTTTCGGTACAGGGCCATCCGTTTCGAAACACCTGACCGTTAAGTTTGAATTTGAACTGTTTCAGGTTTTTGTTTCTTGCTTTTTGGTCCATGAGTTTTAGTTGCTTAATTTAATGAGTTTGAATGGTCCGTTTGAGATGAAATTTGACATGATGGCATGTTATATGACTAATTATGGATTGGTAACACTAAAACTTGTTTAGCCCTTACAATTATAGAAATTTACGTTTTAGTCCCTAAAAGACGTTTCTACGCAATTGAGTCCCTGCTTGAGTTCTGTTCGCTGTGTAGCTTCCGCTGAAATGATTTGCTAATCATATAGGTTAATAATGAGTATCTAGAAAAGATAAAAAGAAAAAAGGGTTGCTAATCAAAGTTGACTTTCGGGTTGACTTTGGTTTTCCCTGTGTAATCTTCGTAGCTCGAGTCGAACGTCTAGGCTGGGCTAAGGGGGTAACAGTTTTCGCAATATAATCGTGTTGAAATGCTCGTAATCAAGTATATGAACTCCTAAAATTTGATTAAAACTTGTTTCACGGTCCGTTTTCAAGTGGTTTTGGACGAGCGGGTCTAAATAGGCCTTACAATGGACCCGTTGGAATTTTAACTGAGTAAGAAGTACATAAATTGAGTTTTTGCATTATCATCGTGTTAAAATGCTCGTAATCAAGAATATGAACTCCTAAAATTGGATTAAAACTTGTTTCGCGGTCCGTTTTGTAGAGGTTTCGAACGAGCGGGTCTAAATAAGCATTATAATGTACCCGTTGGAATTCTAATTGAGTAAAAACTATAAAAATTGAGTTTTTGTAATATAATCGGGTTGAAATGCTCGTAATCAAGTATATGAACTCCTAAAATTTGAATAAAATTTGTTTCGCGGTCCGTTTTGTAGAGGTTTCGAACGAGCGAATCTAAATAGGCCTTACAATGGACCCATTGGAATTTTAACTGAGTAAAAATTATAGAAATTGAGTTTTTGCATTATAAACGTGTTGAAATGCTATTAACCAAGTATATGAACTCCTAAAATTTGATTAAAACATTTTTGCGGTCCGTTTGTTATAGATTTCGGACGATAGGGTATAAATAGGCCTTACAATGGACCCGTTGGAATTTTAACTGAGTAAAAAGTATAGAAATTGAGTATTTGTAATATAATCGTGTTGAAATGCCCGTAATCAAGTATATAAACTCCTAAAATTTGATTAAAACTTGTTTTGCGGCCCATGTTGTAGAGGTTTCGGACGAGCGGGTCTAAATAGGCCTTACAATGGACCCGATGGAATTTTAACTGAGTAAAAAGTACAAAAATAGAGTTTTTGCAATATAATCATGTTGAAAGGCTCCTAATCAAGTATATGAACTCTTAAGGTTTGATTAAAACTTGTTTCACGGTCTGTTTTGTAGAGGTTTCGGACGAGCAGGTCTAAAGAGGCCTTACAATGGACCCGTTGGAATTTTACTTGAGTAAAGAGTACAGAAATTGAGTTTTTGCAATATAATCGTGTTGAAATTCTCGTAATCAAGTATATGAATTCTTAAAGTTCGATTAAAACTGATTTCGCGTTCTGTCTTATAGAGGTTTCGAACGAGCAGGTCTAAATAGGCCTTACAATGGACCCGTTGGAATTTTAACTTTCTAAAAAGTACAAAAATTGAGTTTTTGCAATATAATCGTGTTGAAATGCTCGTAATCAAGAATATGAAGGCCTAAGTTTTGATTAAAACTTGTTTCGCGGTCCGTTTTGAAGAGATTTCGGACGAGCAGGTCTAAATAGGCCTTACAATGGACCCGTTGGAATTTTACTTGAGTAAAAAGTACAGAAATTGAGTTTTTGCAATATAATCGTGTTGAAATGCTCGTAATCAAGTATATGAACTCCTAAAATTTGATTAAAACTTGTTTCCTGGTCCATTTTGTAGAGGTTTCGGACGAGCGAATCTAAATAGGCCTTACATTGGACCCATTGAAATTTTAACTGAGTAAAAGGTACATAAATTGAGTTTTTGCAATATAATCGTGTTGAAATGCTCGTAATCAAGTATATGAACTCCTAAAATTTGATTAAAACCTTTTTCGTGGTCCGTTTTGTAGTGGTTTTGGACGAGCGGGTCTAAATAGAACTTTAATGGACCCGTTGGAATTTTAACCGAGTAAAAAGTACAGAAATTGAGTTTTTGCAATATAATCGTGTTGAAATTCTAGTAATCAAGTATATGAACTCCTAAAATTTGATTAAAACTTGTTTGGTGCTCCGTTTTGTAGAGGTTTCGGATGAGTGGATCTAAATAGGGATTACAATGGACCCGTTGGAATTTAAACTTTGTAAAAAATACAGAAATTGAGTTTTTGCAATATAATCGTGTTGAAATGCTCGGAATCAAGTATATGAATTCCTAGAATTTGATTAAAACTTGTTTCGTAGTCCGTTTTGTAGAGGTTTCAGACGAGTGGGTCTAAATAGGCCTTACAATGGACCCGTTGGAATTTTAACTGAGTAAAAAGTACAGAAATTGAATTTTTGTAATATAGTTGTGTTGAAATGCTCGTAATCAAGTATATGAACTCGTAAAATTTGTTAAAACCTTGTTTTGTTTTCCGTTTGTTATAGGTTTCGGACGAGGGGGTCTAAATAGGACTTACAATTGACCCGTTGGAATTTTTTTTTTGAAGGAAAAGGCCTCATTAAAAACCCCTACTAATGTCCTCAGGCACAGGACCGGAGGACCCTAAAAAGGGGAAAAGAGTACCTTATATTTTATTATTTCGAAAAGTTTCCCTTTACAAGGTGAGAAATACAAGGTGGAATGTCAGAACCAAAAGTCATGGAAGACATAGTCCTAAGGGCATGAGCAGCCAGAGCATGAGCCACATAATTTGCCTCACGGCTTACATAAGAAACAAGAGCAAAAGGTAAAGATAGAAGAGCGTCCCGATCTTGAAGAAGTAGAGGCCCTAGGGTAGAGAGATCCGGTCCCGGATTGTTGAGCCTATTCGCAAGTGAGGCACAGTCCGTTTCAAACAATAACCGATGCCAGCCCTGGATTTGAGCAAAGGTAATACCCGCAAGAAGGCCCAGACCTTCGCATGTGGCAGCATCCAAACAACTGCCCAAGGGGTAAGCAAGGCCCCCAAAGACCACACCTGTAGCATCACGCGCCACAACACCAACAGCCGCTGCACGAGTGGCTGGGTCAAAAGCCTCGTCCACATTTATCTTAAGATGATCATGTGGGGGAGGCCTCCAACATGGAGGTGAAAGCATAGATGTAGTCGGCTGAGAGTGGGGTGAATATGTAGCATTGCAGAAATCATTATGTAAGCTGATCGAGTTAATAGCAATAAGCCACGGGGGTTGCAGGTGGTGATTATGAATCCAATCATTACGTCTATTCTAGATATTCCAAATGGTTGTAAGGAATAGACCAAATTGGTCAGCAGATAAGAGGTGAGCAGCCTCCTCTAACCATTGCATAGTGGTAACAGCCGAACTCCTAGAGAGAACAGCAGGGATGCCAGAGAGATGTAGGGCTTCAGAGGCCCCAGAACAGTCGCGAAGCGCATGAAGGGTGGATTTCGAGGAGAATTTTCATATAGGACATGGTCCAGAATTGGGTTAAAAAACCCGCAGTCTTGAGCCAACAGGTAGGGCTTTGGAGGCCACGCGCCATCCAAATGTTTTGACCTTTGGGAGAGCCTTAATTTTGGCAAGGGCCTTCCAAATTCACGTTGGTTGGTTTTGGGGTTCCGGAGATCGTTGTAGAAATAAGTAGCCAGAGCGTACGGAATAAATACCAGAATCATTAGGAGACCATATGATAGAATCACGGGTATCATTAATTATTGGAATATGAAGGATAGCATCTGCATCAACAGGGTTAAAGTAGCCTCGAACCTTTGCAGAGTCCCAAGCAGTCTGGTTTCGGAGCATAAAGTCTCTACATCGGACATGAACTTCATTCGAGACTTCATAATCACCAGAGAGATTGATAGGAGAGGAGCCTCCCCAGTTGTCTCTATGAACACGAATGTTGCTATTGATACCCGGGCGGTATAAGAAGCCATCGAAAAGATGTTGCAAAATGGTATAAAGACCTTGCCAGGCAAAAGATCCTATAGTAGGTCGGGTAGCGTCCAAAATATTACCAGAAGGGAAATACTTGGAACGGTAGATTTGACCCAATTAGGAGTCCGGTTCACAAATGAGCCGCCAGAGTTGTTTACCAAGGAGAGCAATATTGAAATCATTCAGATCTCTGAAGCCCATGCCTCCTGCCGCTTTAGGCAGACAAACACGATTCCAAGGGAGCATGTGCCAACCCTTTTTATTAGACTTGTCATACCACCAATATTGACGAATGGCTGAAGTCATATCTGTAACCCCCTTAACCCGGCCTAGACGGTTGACCCGAATTAAGAAAGTCACACGGGGAAAACCAAAGTTAACCCGAAAGTCAACCTTGATTAACAACCCTTTTTTTTTCTTTTTAAAATTGTCTAGATGCATATTAATCCTTAGATATGATCATACAACAGCATACTCAAAGATCATAAACATCAGAGATCAAACAGGGATCCAATTGAACAAATTACAACTTTAGGGACCAAATTGTAATTTCTGATATATATATATAAGGACTTAACCCAAATTAAAGTTACCAACTTGAAATTAATCAGGTTTCATGCTTCTCTGTGAAATTTCAGCTCAAAAGGACTTCCCAAACTCATACAATTGCACAAACAAGATTCAGGACCAAAATGCAAACAATTCAAAACATTTAACTGCCAATGTCAGCCCCTAACGGTCACCCGTTCCGAAACAGGCAGAGCCCGTTTCGAAACGCGGGGCCGTTCCGCAACGCGTACCGCAACACGGGCTGACAGTAGCCAACCGTTTCGGAACGGTCCCTCCCGTTTCGGACGCCTGGGCTTGTTTAAGGCACCCGTTCCGAAACGGTAGGTACTGTTCCGGAACACCCTGCACAGATTACCCCAAAATACATACTTAAACATGCAATTAAACATCCAATCATGCTCCAAATGCCACCAAACTTTACCATCATGCAATTCAACATATATGAGACATACTTGCATCAACAATTCATCAAAACATCAACATATGTGAAAAGCCCCAAATCTATAGGCATGCTTCCTACACAAGCAACCCTTCAAGCATAAACTTCCAATTCAAGCATATAATGGCCAACCACAAAAAACCAGCATTCTCAACAACATTCAATATACTTAGGGAGTTCAAAACATCTCCCAAAACATACTCATAGGTCCCCCATTGCCAAATTACCAAAAGCTAAATGTACTTAAGAAAACCTTCCATACTTTGAGCTTTACTTTCACTTGAATGCTTGCCTTCCTTGCTGCCCTCAAAGTACTTTAATGTTCTGCATTATTGATTTGAGAAAACAAAGAGAGAGCGTAAGCAAAAGCTTAGTGAGGAATGCTCAATAAAACCATTCAATAATGCATTTATAAAATACTTTATAAATCATGCTTCAAATCATCATTTACACATGCTCAAAAGCATACTTAAACATGCATCTCATGCTTCATATCATAACATGTCATATTGGCCACAAGTGATAAGTTCCATTTCTTTAAAAACAAGTTCATCAACTTTCACCCCAAGGACTTTTAAACACCTTGGCCCCAAGGACTTTTAAACACCTTGGCCCATTGACTTTTAACCACCATGGAAAGGACCACACAAGGACTTTTAACCACCTTTGTGTCCGTATCAAGTTTCACCCCAAGGACTTTTAAACACCTTGGCCCATGGACTTTTAAACACCATGGAAAGGACCACACAATAACTTTTAACCACCTTTGTGTCCGTATCAAGAATCATCCAAGGACTTTTAACCACCTTGATGTTCTTAAGTAAACAAGGCTCACTCAAGGACTTTTAACCACCTTAGTGACCTTAACCTTTGCAAAACATCACTTGCCAATATACATCATTATCATCAATTTATCCACTGTTTTAAAGCATTAAACCAAGCCATATTCATCATGCATTTAAAAGCATCAAACCACATTTAATCAATGTTCAAAACAAGGAACTCTTACCTTGAGCTTCCTTCAACATATGGCTTACAAAAACAACATTAACCATGCTAAATCATGCTTTCAAAACAGAGTTTAAAACATGCAATAAACCACATTGCACAACAATCAAATCATGGCCACCACTAGAGAGTATTTCCGAAAACTTACACTTGAGCTTAGGAAAGTTGTTTAGACTTAAACTAAGCTCCCAAGACATTGGTTTCAAAGCCGAAAACCCAATTTCACTCACCGATTCCACTTCGCCTCTTGCCGAAGCACCAAATCAAGCCTCCGGATCACCACCACTTGGATCCAAAGATGACTCCCCTGTTTTAACACATCAAAACAGTAGATTAATGCATCATCATGCATTAATATCCTCAATGAAAGCACCTAAACTCGCTGCTCTCATCCCCACTCCATTTTCGGCCACCAAACACAACCGAAAATGCATCCAAATCACTTCTCAACAAAGTCCAGCCATTAACCATCAAAACCTAACATTCTTTAACATCATTTAACATCTAAAAAGAACCTAATAACATCCTTATACCTCCAGCAACACCAGATCCACAAGATCACCTCAAAAACAATCAAGAATCACAAGCTAAACTTAGGAAACCCAACCTATCCGGGATTGCATCAATCAAAACTCAATTCCTTATCAATTTAGAGTTCAAATAACATCAAAAACACATCTCAAATCACAGATTTAACAGATCAAACGAAAATCATCAAAAATCACCAAATCTTGCATTATAAGCCAAGATCCATTTCACAACTTAAAAGCCTTTAATAAAACATCAATTAAGGATTGAAAACTTAGGAATTTCAGTAAAGAACTGATAGTTTAGAGGAGAATGACGTTCTTACCTCCAAACTTGAGTTTCTCCTCTTTTTGGAATCAAAAACCTTGATGAATCAAGTAGCAAATGATGAGGTTTTGTAGATATGATGATTAGGAATCAAAAGAGAGTTGAAAGGAGAGATTTAGGTGAGAAAATCAGAAACAATTCTCTGGAAAGAAAGTGTTTGGGTTGAGAGAAAATGAGAGAAAAGAAAATAGGAAGTTAGTTATCAAAATGGCCAAAATGGCTTTCCCTCCTCTTTTGATATGTTTTAAAATCAGAATATAGCTTAAAATATCTTAGAAAAATCTGGAGAAACTACTTTTGGAATAATAGCTCCTTAAAGATTCAAAGTTTCAACCCTTTCTAAAACAGTCACAAAACTTTCAAAAATTACATTTTGGTCACTAGCCAAAATGTCACCCTTCCAAAACTCATTTTCCAAAATTGATTTCACAGTTCACTTAATTATATTAAAAGATGATTTTAGAACATTTTCCCATAATTTTAATGCAACCCGAACTAGGCATTCCTAAATTCACCCTTTTAGATTCGAACAGCACTTTGACCAAACCGGTCAACGCCCAAAACTTCTAAGCCCCAAACCGGGGCGTTACAACTCTCACCCCTTAAGAAATTTCGTCCCCGAAATTTACCTGAAGGAAAGAGATAAGGAAACTGCTTCAGCATGTCTTCCTTCCGCTCCCACGTGGCTTCCTCAACACCTCGATGCTTCCACAGCACCTTCACCAACTCAATGGTCTTGCCACGAAGAACCTTGCTATCTGAATCCAGAACCTTCACCGGTTCCTCATCATAGGTCAAATCCGGATTCAATTCCACTTCCTCCACAGGCATCACGTGCGAAGGATCAGATCTATACTTCCGGAGCATAGAAACATGAAACACATCATGAATCTTCTCCAACTCCTGAGGTAACCTCAACCGATACGCAACAGGACCCACACGCTCAACCACCTCATATGGTCCAATGTACCTAGGGCTCAACTTACCCTTCCGGCCAAACCTCATCACCTTCTTCCAAGGCGAAACCTTCAAGAACACACGGTCACCCACCGCATACTCAATCTCTTTACGCTTCAAATCCGCGTAAGACTTTTTCCGATCAGAGGCAGCCTTCAACCGCTCACAAATGAGCTTTACCTTCTCTGTGGTCCCTTTCAACAAAGCCGGCATCGAAACCAACTTTTGACCAGTTTCAGCCCAACACAGCGGAGTCCTACACTTCCTCCCGTACAAAGCCTCATAAGGTGTCATCTGTATACTTGCCTGATAACTATTGTTATAAGCAAACTCAACCAAAGGCAGATGCTTCTCCCAAGAACCCTGAAACTCAATCACGCAGCACCTCAACATATCCTCCAAAATCTGGATAACTCGCTCAGACTGACCATCCGACTGAGGATGATAGGATGTACTGAAATGCAACCTTGTACCCAGAGCTTGATGCAAACACTGCCAGAAACGCGATGTGAACCTCGGATCCCTATCCGACACAATCGACTTAGGCACACCATGCAGCCGCACAATCTCAGCAATGTATAGCTCTGCCAACTTATCCAAAGAAAACGTGGTATGCACAGGCAGGAAATGCGCACACTTCGTTAGGCGATCCACAATCACCCAAACAGAATTCTTCTTCGAGGGAGACAAAGGTAAACCAGATACAAAATCCATGGTAACCCTTTCCCACTTCCATTCAGGGATTTTCAACGGTTGCAACAACCCTGAAGGAACCTGATGCTCAGCCTTAACTCGCTGACACACCAAACACTTGCTCACAAACTCCGCAACATCCTTCTTCAAACCCACCCAATAGTACTCATCACGAAGATCACGATACATCTTGGTACTACCAGGGTGCATAGCAAAAGGACTACTATGACCTTCAGTCAGAATAGCACGCCTCAACTCAGCATCAGCAGGCACTACTATCCGACTCCCAAAACACAACACACCATCATCATTAAAGCAGAAATCCGAAGGTCTACCCTCCACGATATCCTGAACATGAGACACCAAGGAATCATCCAGCAACTGCTTATCCTTGATCATCTGAACCAAAGATGGTTTCACTTGCAACTCAGCAACAAGACCACCATCTTGCGATATGCTCAAGCTAGCAAACATAGCCCTCAGCTCAACAGCTACTTTCCTACTCAAGGCATCCGCAACAACGTTAGCTTTTCCAGGATGATACTCAATCGTCAGATCATAATCCTTGAGCAACTCTAACCAACGCCGCTGCCTAAGATTCAACTCCTTCTGAGACATCAGATACCTCAAACTCTTGTGATCTGTGTACACAGCACACTTCTCGCCATACAGATAATGTCTCCAGATCTTCAGAGCAAAAACCACTGCAGCCAGCTCAATATCATGCGTAGGGTAATTGCGCTCATGCACTTTCAACTGCCGCGATGCATAAGCCACCACCTTACCCTCCTGCATCAGCACACACCCCAAACCAACATAGGATGCATCACTGTAAACCACAAACTCTTTCCCTGATTCAGGCTGAATCAAGATAGGAGCTTGAGTCAAAGCCGCCTTAAGCTTCTCAAAAGCCTGTTGTCTCGCTTCCGTCCACTCATACTTAACATCCTTTTGCAACAGCTTCATCAAAGGAGCAGCAATCTTGGAAAAACCATCCACAAACCTACGGTAGTATCCCGCCAAACCAAGGAAACTACGGACCTCATGAACAGACTTAGGAACTTTCCAATTCATCACCGCCTCAATCTTCTGAGGATCAACACGAATCCCCTCAGCTGAGACCACATGCCCAAGAAACACCACCTCCTTAAGCCAGAACTCACACTTGCTCAGCTTAGCATAGAGCTGATTCTCCAACAAAGCCTGCAGCACAATCCTCAAATGCTCTTCATGCTCCTCCTCAGTACGCGAGTACACGAGGATATCATCAATGAATACCACAACGAACTTGTCCAGGAATTCATGAAACACACGATTCATCATGTCCATGAAAGCAGCAGGAGCATTTGTCAAACCAAACGGCATCACAAGGAACTCATAATGCCCATACCTTGTCCTGAAAGCTGTCTTAGGCACATCCCCATCCTTCACCTTCAACTGATAATACCCTGACCTCAAGTCAATCTTAGAGAACACAGCAGCTCCCCGAATTTGATCAAAGAGATCATCAATCCTCGGTAAAGGATACCGATTCTTGATAGTCAACTTGTTCAGCTGACGGTAATCAATGCACATTCTCATAGTGCCATCCTTCTTCTTCACAAACAAGACCGGTGCTCCCCAAGGTGACACACTCGACCGGATGAAACCACGATCAAGCAACTCTTGCAACTGCGTCTTCAGCTCCTTCAGCTCCTTAGGTGCCATTCTATAGGGAGTAATGGACACAGGAGTTGTATTCTCATACAGCTCAATTCCAAACTCCACCTCGCGGTTAGGAGGTAAACCAGGCAACTCCTCAGGAAAAACACCAGGAAACTCCTTCACAACTCTGATATCTTGCACCCTCAACTCTTTAGAGCTAGAATTCATCACAAAAGCTAGATAGGCTTCGCAACCTTGCCTCAGCATCCTGCTCGCCTCCAAGGTAGACACCACATTGGCAAGAAACTTCACATTCTCACCAACCACAACAACTTCATAATCATCCGCAAGCTTAAGCGAAACTCGCTTGTTTTCACAATCCACAACAGCACGATGCTCAGCAAGCCAATCTATACCAAGGATTACATCAAAACCATAAAAGGGCAACTCCATAAGATCAACATGAAAAACATGTTCTTGAACAACCAAGGGACACCTTCTATAAAGCTTTCGAGTCACAACAGTCTCACCAAAAGAACTAGTGACACGAACACCAACATCCAAAGACTCAACAGGCAAACCAAGCAATTCAGCATGCTCACGCAAAATGTATGAATGCGTAGATCTAGAATCTATCAAAGAAAGCAATGACAAGGATTGCAAAGTAAAGGTACCTGCAATCACATCCGCATCATTCCTTCCCTCACGCTGAGCATACACCCTCGCTTGGCCTCCACCTTCAGGCTGAATAGCCACAACATGGGCCACTCCACGACCACCTTCCTCTCTCCTCTGGAAATTACCACGGCCGCGCCCACGACCTCTCTGCGGTGCAGCAACAACAGGAGCACGCACTTGATCACCAGCCAACCTAGGACAATCTCGCCTCAAATGGTCTGCGGATCCACAATTCCAACACCCATTACCAGCTGCCGCAACAGGAGCTTGCACCTCTCTCACAGCACGAGGACAGTCACGCTTCATGTGACCACGTGAACCACAGATCCAACAAGCACTCGGATCAGCTCTAGCATAGCCTCCTCTAGCAGGTGCACCACCACCTCTCTTAGCTGAAGACTGATACTTCTGATCATGTCCCCTCTTTTTCCGTCCACCTCCGGAACTATACTCAGCAGCTCTCTTACCAGAACTTGCTCCAGCACCTTTCGCAGATAAACCCAAGTTCATCTCAATGTCCTTGGCTCGGCCCACCAACACATCAAAATCATCATACTCGGTGGCCAGCACATACATTTTCACATCCGTCACTAAGCCATAACGGAACCTCTCGCACCTTGCCCGCTCATCAGGTACCAGCTCAGGTGCATACTGACTGAGTCGCACAAACTGTACTTCATACTCAGCCACATTCATACTCCCTTGGGTAAGAGACATGAATTCACGCTTCTTCTCATCAAGATATCTAACACCAAGATATCTCCGCTTGAACACATTCTGGAAGAATGTCCAAGTCACATCAGCTTCAACCATCCCAGCTATGGTGGTCGTCCACCACGTATACGCATCGTCCTGCAGCAAGGACACAACACAACCCAGCTTCTGCACATCAGTGCAACTCATCTGACCCAAGATTCGCTTGGTACTCTCTAGCCAAGCTTCAGAACTCTCAGCAGACATACCCCTGAACTCAGTCCCACCAAGACTGCGTAAGCGCTCCAAAGGTAGTCTAACACCAGCATCTCCCTGATGCCCAGCTCCTTGAGCTCCAGCTACTGCTGCTCGGAAAGCACCCGCAATAGCTTGTACCAACATAGACATATCAGGCATAGCTTGCCCCTGACCAACCTCTGGTCCAGCAGCTCCAGCACCAGCTGCATCTTCAGCTCTTTCACCCTCAGCACCACCACCAGGTGGAGGAGGAGGTATCACCGCACTACCCGTGTTTTCCTCATTCTCGTTCTCATTAGGAGCCGTAGCTCGCACATTACCTCGTAACTCTCTACGTGGTGCCATACTTTTACCATGCAATCACAATGCAAATAAAACGAAGTCAGGCCCAGCAAGGTAAGCAATCCAAGTATTCAAGCTCAATTTCATTCAAAATCAACACCATTTCATTAGCTTTTATTTGGCAATGGGTACCCACAACATGCTACATCACAGCATACATCTCAATTGCATCCAAATCACAAGCCACTAAACATGCTTTCGATCAACAAGCATACAAGGCACACATACTTCAATCATGCACACATTCATTCCCAATTACTCGAGAACTCAGCTCTGATACCACCAAATGTAACCCCCTTAACCCGGCCTAGACGGTTGACCCGAATTAAGAAAGTCACACGGGGAAAACCAAAGTCAACCCGAAAGTCAACCTTGATTAACGACCCTTTTTTTCTTTTTAAACTTGTCTAGATGCATATTAATCCTTAGATATGATCATACAACAGCATACTCAAAGATCATAAACATCAGAGATCAAACAGGGATCCAATTGAACAAATTACAACTTTAGGGACCAAATTGTAATTTCTGATATATATAAGGACTTAACCCAAATTAAAGTTACCAACTTGAAATTAATCAGGTTTCATGCTTCTCTGTGAAATTTCAGCTCAAAAGGACTTCCCAAACTCATACAATTGCACAAACAAGATTCAGGACCAAAATGCAAACAATTCAAAACATTTAACTGCCAATGTCAGCCCCTAACGGTCACCCGTTCCGAAACAGGCAGAGCCCGTTTCGAAACGCGGGGCCGTTCCGCAACGCGTACCGCAACACGGGCTGACAGTAGCCAACCGTTTCGGAACGGTCCCTCCCGTTTCGGACGCCTGGGCTTGTTTAAGGCACCCGTTCCGAAACGGTAGGTACTGTTCCGGAACACCCTGCAC
The DNA here is from genome assembly GCA_030270665.1 of Hibiscus trionum. Lineage (NCBI taxonomy): Eukaryota > Viridiplantae > Streptophyta > Magnoliopsida > Malvales > Malvaceae > Hibiscus > Hibiscus trionum. The sequence continues at coordinate 44,038,306 of BSYR01000027.1, read as the reverse complement.
AGATTACCCCAAAATGCATACTTAAACATGCAATTAAACATCCAATCATGCTCCAAATGCCACCAAACTTTACCAACATGCAATTCAACATATATGAGACATACTTGCATCAACAATTCATCAAAACATCAACATATGTGAAAAGCCCCAAATCTATAGGCATGCTTCCTACAAAAGCAACCCTTCAAGCATAAACTTCCAATTCAAGCATATAATGGCCAACCACAAAAAACCAGCATTCTCAACAACATTCAATATACTTAGGGAGTTCAAAACATCTCCCAAAACATACTCATAGGTCCCCCATTTCCAAATTACCAAAAGCTAAATGTACTTAAGAAAACCTTCCATACTTTGAGCTTTACTTTCACTTGAATGCTTGCCTTCCTTGCTGCCCTCAAAGTACTTTAATGTTCTGCATTATTGATTTGAGAAAACAAAGAGAGAGCGTAAGCAAAAGCTTAGTGAGGAATGCTCAATAAAACCATTCAATAATGCATTTATAAAACACTTTATAAATCATACTTCAAATCATCATTTACACATGCTCAAAAGCATACTTAAACATGCATCTCATGCTTCATATCATAACATGTCATATTGGCCACAAGTGATAAGTTCCATTTCTTTAAAAACAAGTTCATCAACTTTCACCCCAAGGACTTTTAAACACCTTGGCCCCAAGGACTTTTAAACACATTGGCCCATGGACTTTTAACCACCATGGAAAGGACCACACAAGGACTTTTAACCACCTTTGTGTCCGTATCAAGTTTCACCCCAAGGACTTTTAAACACCTTGGCCCCAAGGACTTTTAAACACCTTGGCCCATGGACTTTTAAACACCATGGAAAGGACCACACAAGGACTTTTAACCACCTTTGTGTCCGTATCAAGAATCATCCAAGGACTTTTAACCACCTTGATGTTCTTAAGTAAACAAGGCTCACTCAAGGACTTTTAACCACCTTAGTGACCTTAACCTTTGCAAAACATCACTTGCCAATATACATCATTATCATCAATTTATCCACTGTTTTAAAGCATTAAACCAAGTCATATTCATCATGCATTTAAAAGCATCAAACCACATTTAATCAATGTTCAAAACAAGGAACTCTTACCTTGAGCTTCCTTCAACATATGGCTTACAAAAACAGCATTAACCATGCTAAATCATGCTTTCAAAACAGAGTTTAAAACATGCAATAAACCACATTGCACAACAATCAAATCATGGCCACCACTAGAGAGTATTTCCGAAAACTTACACTTGAGCTTAGCAAAGTTGTTTAGACTTAAACTAAGCTCCCAAGACATTGGTTTCAAAGCCGAAAACCCAATTTCACTCACCGATTCCACTTCGCCTCTTGCTGAAGCACCAAATCAAGCCTCCGGATCACCACCACTTGGATCCAAAGATGACTCCCCTGTTTTAACACATCAAAACAGTAGATTAATGCATCATCATGCATTAATATCCTCAATGAAAGCACCTAAACTCGCTGCTCTCATCCCCACTCTATTTTCGGCCACCAAACACAACCGAAAATGCATCCAAACCACTTCTCAACAAAGCCCAGCCATTAACCATCAAAACCTAACATCCTTTAACATCATTTAACATCTAAAAAGAACCTAATAACATCCTTATACCTCCAGCAATACCAGATCCACAAGATCACCTCAAAAACAATCAAGAATCACAAGCTAAACTTAGGAAACCCAACCTATCCGGGATTGCATCAATCAAAACTCAATTCCTTATCAATTTAGAGTTCAAATAACATCAAAAACACATCTCAAATCACAGATTTAACAGATCAAACGAAAATCATCAAAAATCACCAAATCTTGCATTATAAGCCAAGATCCATTTCACAACTTAAAAGCCTTTAATAAAACATCAATTAAGGATTGAAAACTTAGGAATTTCAGTAAAGAACTGATAGTTTAGAGGAGAATGACGTTCTTACCTCCAAACTTGAGTTTCTCCTCTTTTTGGAATAAAAAACCTTGATGAATCAAGTAGCAAATGATGAGGTTTTGTAGATATGATGATTAGGAATCAAAAGAGAGTTGAAAGGAGAGATTTAGGTGAGAAAATCAGAAACAATTCTCTGGAAAGAAAGTGTTTGGGTTGAGAGAAAATGAGAGAAAAGAAAATAGGAAGTTAGTTATCAAAATGGCCAAAATGGCTTTCCCTCCTCTTTTGATATGTTTTAAAATCAGAATATAGCTTAAAATATCTTAGAAAAATCTGGAGAAACTACTTTTGGAATAATAGCTCCTTAAAGATTCAAAGTTTCAACCTTTTCTAAAACAGTCACAAAACTTTCAAAAATTACATTTTGGTCACTAGCCAAAATGTCACCCTTCCAAAACTCATTTTCCAAAATTGATTTCACAGTTCACTTAATTATATTAAAAGATGATTTTAGAACATTTTCCCATAATTTTAATGCAACCCGAACTAGGCATTCCTAAATTCACCCTTTTAGATTCGAACAGCACTTTGACCAAACCGGTCAACGCCCAAAACTTCTAAGCCCAAAACCGGGGCGTTACAATATCATCAATAATGTTTTGCACCAGTAAATAGCAGGACATGACGTATTGAGGTAAATATTGTAGAACAGCTTTAATGAAGATTTCACGACCGCTAAATGAGAGGAGTTGTTTATCCCAAGAAGATAAGCGATCATGAACTTTATCACGAACGAATCCTAAGGATTCAGTTTTGTTTTTCCCAATGAGTACTGGAACACCTAGGTAGACACCAGGATTGGAAACCTTACGTACGTGTAAGGAACTATTAATCGCATCTCGTGTTGAGCGTGGGGTGCGAGAATTATAAAAGATAGTCGATTTCTCAAAGTTCACGGCTTGTTCTGAAGCAGATGCATAAGTTTGTAGAGCCATTTTGAGTTGGATTGCTTCCTTGGGATTAGTATTAAGGAAGACCATGCAGTCATCTGTAAAAAGGAGATGGTTAACTTTAGGACCAAATCTGCACGCCCCGAGCCCAGGCAGGGTGTTAGTCTGTTGGGCATCAGATAGATAAGCAGAGAGACCTTGAGTACAGAAGAGGAATAGAAAAGGCGATAGGGGATCTCCTTGTCGAAGACCTCGTTGTGGTTGAAAAAAAGGCGAGAAGGAGTTGTTGATTTTAATAGAGAAAGAAACTGAGGAAATGCACCGTATGATAAGGGATACCCATGCAGGTGCAAAGCCCATACGGTGCATAACAGTTGCCAAAAAGGACCATTCAACTCTGTCAAAAGCTTTTTCCATATCTAATTTTAGAGCAGCACCTTGTGCTGATTTTGTGGACCTAGAGTTAATGTTATGTATTATTTCATGGGCGACAAGAATGTTATCCGAGATATTACGGCCCTAAACAAAGGCAGCCTGGTTAGAGCTAATACAAAAGGGAATCGTTTGTTTCATTCTGTTGACTAGAACTTTAGCTACAATTTTATAGATAACAGTGCACAGGCTAATTGGTCGAAGGTGCCTCATGGTAGTTGGATCTTTGATCTTAGGAATAAGTACTAGGATAGTTTTGTTTACCGAGGCCATATCCGTAGTGCCATTGAGGAGTCTAAGACAGAGGGCGGAGACATCATCGCCCACAGTGTCCCAATGTTGTCTAAAAAAACCACTGGGCAAACCATCGATACCAGGTGCCTTCCGTGGATCAATATCACGGAAAGCGTGAATAATTTCCTCCTTTGTGAAGGCCTTAGTGAGAGAATCATTCATAGATTGGGTTATGGTAGAGGGAATTTTTGATAGGATTTGTTCTGAGAGTTGTGGGTTTGATGACGTAAAAAGGTTTTGAAAATAATCAGAAGCGATTGACATAATATCATTTTCATCGGTGCACCAGGTGGAGTTAGAGTTTAAAAGACCAATGGTTGTATTCTTTTTTCGTCTGTTATTCGCACGGGCATGAAAAAATCTTGTATTTTTATCTCCTTGAGAGAGCCATAAGTTTCGGGATCTTTGCGCCCAATATGTTTCTTGTTCCAGAAGAAGCTTATTAAGTTCGGTTCTGCATTTTAGATAAGAGTCTTCATTTGTGGGTGTTAATGGGCGACACAGGAATTTATTAATTTTATTGGTTAAAAAGGTGATGCATCCTGAGGTTTTAGTTCTTTGTTGGGATTGCCAGTCGTCCAGACATGTACCAATTGCTTGTATTTTTTCTAGTGCTGTCCCGTTAGTGTTGGCCCATGTTCTTTGGACAAGGGAGATGTTGTCTTCACGGGCAGCCCAACAATATTTCAAAGCGAAAATTGTTGGGAGTGCGTCGAGTTGGCGTGTGAAAAGTAGGGGAGGTGTCAAGGAGTAAAAAGAAGTGGTCTGATTTGGCGACAAAATCCGAAGAAATTCGATGAGAGGGGTGTAGGGCTTTCCAAGCCGAGTTACCAATGAAACGGTCTAAGCGCTCATGGATAGTTGGAGTTAGAGGCCCAATTTTCGTCCAAGTAAACCAATCGGATGTAGGTTTGCAATCATAGAGGTTGTTTCGTGATAAACATTGACGAAAATTGTTTATTTGTGATCTAGCACGACGAGTACCTCCCTGTTTTTCATTATCGGATAGTATTTCATTAAAATCGCCGCCAAGAAGCCAAGGAACATTATTATCAGTATTTAAAGCATCTATAATATCCCAAGTTTTATAGTTTTGATTAGTTTCAAAATAGCCATGCATACCAGTGAATTTCATTGAAAAGGAATCAAATTGAATTAAAGTATGTATGAAACGGTTCGAATACGAAAGCAAACTAATATTAATATTATTAGATTTAAAGAGAGCGATTCCAGAATAACTATTGTTTGGGGGGGATAGATATAATTTCAACCATACCAATCGAAAGACAAAGTCGGCTACATGCTGCATTATTTAATTTAGTTTCGCAAAGAAATAAAATATCCGGAGAGGATTGCTGGACATAGCGCTGAAGATGTTGAACTGCCTGAACTTGCCCTAGACCCTGGCAGTTCCAACATAGGATTCTCATTTTGCTCGGCGGGGCTGAGAGTCAGCTGCCGCCAGAGAGTTTTTTGAGCTGCTCATCCCAGCGTTAGGAGTGGAACCGGAGGGCTTTGCCTTTTTAGGTTGGAGAACCACTTGGATAGGGGAACGACGCTTGGTACCACGATTTGGGGGGCAGGAGCAGGGGCATTAGCTGCATCATTCGGGTAAGTTTTTAAAAGCCAAAGGTTAAAGTCATGAAAAATGGAAGATTCGGTATTAACAAGCGACTTACTCAATTCAGCATCGAATTTCTTGATTTGTTGAGCAGTGGGACTAGGGATACTATCATCATGGGCATCCCAATCATCATCCGAAGCATCCTCCGGGATTGGGAAAATTGTATTCAGCGATTGAGGCTCAAGGGCCCTTGGTGGAAGAGAGACTTGCGGGTTGGAGCGAGTTTGGGGGTTCTTTTGCTTGGATCTCGAGGGGTTGATTTCCATATTGGTGTCGTTATTAGGAGCCTCCTCGACGGGTTGTTCAGAAAAGGATGCGGCATCACCCTCATTGAGAGAGCCTGGGAATGGGAAAGAGTATGTTATCAGAAATATAGCCGAAAAGTTAAAGAAGTAAAATAGAGAAAGAAGCAGAGGATTCAGAAGGTGACCTATGTTGTTCTGGTCAGTAGGTTTGGGAGCATTAACCTTTGGGTCTGTGAAAAGTAGATGAAATATTGGCAATGTAATCGTAAATAGGAAAGGCATAATTGGATTATGACAAGATTTGCTTAAACGGGATATGAAGATAAAAAATTACTTACCCAAAGGAATAGTGTTAGCTTGGTTGCAGTCAGGCTCAACATTACGGATACGACCCCGTGTGCCGATTGGGCGACGGCGATGGGGAAGGTAACGGAGCCATTCTCCATATTGCAGCTTGTTTAAATCGAGAGATGAACGAATTGGGCAATTTTCAATGGTATAACTTACGATACCGCAGCCAGGACATAGAGTAGGGAGACGTTCATATTGTAGTCGGCACATGGTCTTATCGGAGCCATTTCCGATAAAAAGGAATTGGGTGACCGGTCGACTAGCATCGAGCATGATTTTCACTCGCAAAAATTCAGTCATATTAACCTCAAGTTCTCGAGTATCAGTGCGTAGGACATTGCCAACCATTGAGCCTAGAGCATGACCCACAAGATGGGATCGGTCGACATCTTCAAAGAGAGAGGCAAGTAGACCAAAAATACAAATCCAGATGAGCATTGAGGTGAAAGAATAGTCTTCAATATTTTTTGAGGGGTTGTATTCGGTTAAGGCCAACCATTCGTTCTTGCAAAACCAGGGACCACGATTAAGAACCTCATAACAGGCTTTGATTTCCTTGAACTTTATCTTGAGGAATCTGTCCTTGATGAGAGAAATTGAAACCAGGTTACTAGGCTTCCATATTCCTTCGAAGGCACTGAGTACAACGTAGATATCGATAGGTTTGAACGATATGAAACAGCCTATGAGAAACAGTTTGGGATCTTCCTTGGCAAAATCCCAACCAAAATCTGGAGTGTAGAGGTGTTCAACCTCTTCACTAGTAAGAGCAATGGAGTTTAGCTAAGGGAAGGAGAAAGACGCCATATTGGAAGTAAGAAGAGCAGACAAGAAAATAGGCAATAAGAAGGGAAGGACGATGTTGAAGTAGGGTTGAGGTTGATGGATATAAATAGGGGTGCAGGGAGTATTAGAGAGAAAAGAAAATGCGGATATTATTTTAGGAGGGAAACGAATTAAAGAACAATCCCTAAAAAATTGGAAGGATTGTATAATAAAGGCAGGTACCCAAAATAGAATAGAAAAGACTAAAAGGAAATCAGAATTTAAGGAAAATGACCTATTAATCCAGGCAGTAAATATAATAGGACAGGATAATTTGGCCAAATTACGGGCAAAAAGGGAAAGCAAATATTGATTAAAGCTATTAAATAGTGTTTGAGAAGGAAAGAATATAATTTTATTAATATAGAACATGTATGATTGTTGAAAGTCAAGGGAGAGATTTAAAACGGGTATTAATGCTAATGTAGACGGAGAAAGTAATTGGTCTGGCCAAGTCAAAGATCTAATAATTATGGGGGAATAAATAAAAAGAAACATATATATATAAGAAGAATAAGTAATATTGACAATGTTTGCAATTAGAAGTCGTTGAAAGTCGGAAAATGGAAAATGAACGAGTTATAGAGCAGGGAAGGAAAAATCATGTAATAACTGATGTGATGGGGAAGTATGATCGAAGCAAGAAAGGTGTTTAAGAGAGAGGATGTACAATTGAGATTTATAAGAATATGTTCCAATATTGTAATAGATGTAGAAAATTCCCTGAAGAGGGCTAGATTGTATTCACCTGTAAAGGTGTAGTGGAAAAAGAGTTCCCTTATGAGAAGGGTAGATGTATTTGTAAAAAACCCGCACAGGTTTGAAAAATAATTGAACAAAATGAGAAAATAAGCAGAGAAATAGCAAACGTACAAGCATTGAAAATAAAAGCATAACGGAAAGAAAAGCATAAAGGAAGAGCAGGAAATAAAAATTACAGACCATGGGGAAGTAAGAAGCGGGGCAAAGAAATTAATTACAAACCAAAGGAGCAAAAATAGGGGGAAGGAAAAGAAGAAAATAATAACAGCATAAAAATAATTACAAACCCAAATAGAAATAAAAGGGATGGATGTACTTTGTAAAAGTGGAGCTTGACCCCAATGATCCTGATGGAATGAAGATGTATGTTGATGTAGGAGCTCCCAGATATGAACATTGATCACATAGAAAAGCAGAAAGTAAGCATGAGAAAGAACATGAAGCCAAAAACATTCAATAATAAATAAAAAAACTTGTAAAGCAGGATAAAGACAATAGCAGGATGAAACAGGAGGAAATAGATGGTAACAACCAGATAAGCCAAAAAGTAATGCACAAAGCAGACAACTTTACATGAAAGGGGAAGCGAACCCAAAAATCAGCAGAGTGTAAAAACCCAGTAGTAAAACCAAGGAAGAACACATAATCAAGGTATATATATAAGCTAAAAAGAATAACAATATATATGAGGAGTAGGATAGAATTCGGTAAGTAAAAGGAAGGGAGAAGCATGAGCAGGTAACAAAATAGAAGATAATCAGAGTAAAGGATTGAAAAGCATGAGAATGTAAGGTGTACAGAAAATAAGGGCAAGCAAGTAATAATCAGAGGCTTAAAATTACAAAGAAAGGTGGAAAGTTGGGGTAAAGAAAGAGGATGATATGGATTAAATATAGGACATTTCCGTAAAAGCAATATGTCTAAAAATTGGTTAGAAGCTCTCTTACTGTAAGACCAGTAAACCCAAGAGTTGGCCAAAAGCCAATAAATTAAAAGAAAAGGTGCAAAGGAGAGATACATATATATTATAGAAGCAAACAACCTAGAGTTTAAGAAATCAATAGGATAATAAACTTTAATCATGTAAAGGGAAATAACAAATAAACATAGGGATAAGAGGTGAGAGAGCATATTAGTAAGCAAAGCTAGTAGAAAAGAAAAACAGTGATAGCAGACAGAAAACATATGAAATAAAGTAAGAGTAAAGTAATGGAGGAGAGATACACTAACCACATGTAAAATAAAATGCAAAGGTTGTACGAGTGTATTGAACGAGGTAGTCAAAAAGAGGAAGCTGGCAAGCAATTGAAAATAGGGATAGAAGTGGTTGAAAGGTTTACCTTCCTCAAAAGAAGCAGAGAAAGTGGAGACTAGTCTCGATAATGCCTTAATTAGAATCAGATTGATCATGTTCCAAAGAAGAAATATCAGTGTATAAAACACCACTTCAACAAGATGAGAAAGAAAATCTCCTTGTATCAGAATGAAAGAGATTGCATTATTGCATGCTATGAAGAAAATAACAAGGATGAAAAAGCACAGAAAAAGTAAAACGAAACTAAACACAAATGAAAAACCATAAAAATCAATGAGGTAAGGTAAAGGTGGCCAAATCGGATAGATCCCTATATCACAGAGAATGAAATATACCCAACATACTAAGCATAAAGGAGAAGACAAATTAAGCAAAATGTATGTTCCCACTTGGTGGGTTGAAATTGTTTCCCCTAGAAGGGGTCGTAATATATTGTAAATAAAAGTAGAGATAGGGAAATGAATAGCCAAGCAACAGGAAAAATGGTAAATAGGAGCAAGCGGATTATCAATATGGGTTACATGGCAAGGAATTAAATGGCAGATTAAAGAAATGCATAGAGAATATGTAGAAAAGCAGTCACTATGAAGAAGATCAAAGAGAAAAACCATAAAGGAATATGCAGTAAAGATTTATATTTTAAAGGGAAAAATTCGGAGGAAAACCCAGTGAATACATGAAATAATAATGAATATCTAAAAGAGTTAGAAGGTTTACCAGAAGTCAGGAGGAAACCCCAGATCCCTCGCAGCGGACAGACGGAGGGACATGCCAAGGATTGGTCAGAGGATCGTGGATAGATCCAGAGCCGCCCTGTTAATAGGAGTAAGAAAATTGTTAGAAAAAAAGAAATCGTGAATAAATAAACAAAATAGGGCAGATCCGATTTGAGGAAAAACAGGTCTGAAACAAAAGATGGTGAAGTGAGATTTAAAAGTGATTCAAGGGAAAGCCCAGATCTGGATTTCGGAAAGATGGCAGAACCCATATTGCATGGACGAAGAAGACAGATCTGGTGAAACTGTGGGAGGAGAATTCTTGAAGGAGTAGATCTGCGAGGAAAAGAGATATCAGCGTAAAGAGAGTGAGAAAAACTGGAAAAATAATGTAAATCAACAGATAAAAAATAGATAAAGGGTAAAAATCTCATCCATGGGTCCGACAGATCGTTCTGAATCATGTGGTGGTCGGTGCTCATCAACTCAGACCGAAACGGACGGCGGACGGCGGACGGTGTAAGGAGTGGGGATTTGGGGGGAAATGAAAAAATCGTTAGGGTAGAATAAACAAAGTAAAACAGAGAATGATGGAATACAAAAAATCGATGCGGAAAAAAATAATTGGGGTGGGATGACCCTTGGATAACTCTTACCCTTGATTCCACATTCCATAGATTGTTGGTTGCCTCGTGAAGAAAAACTAATGAGCGGCAGAGGAGGAATAGGAGTCGTACGAGGGAGGGGAAGTGTAGAAGAGGAAATGATGATGAAAAACACCGAAAAAAGGGGGGAAACAAAAAGGCAGAAACCAAAATCAGAGAAACACGGAGAGAGGGAGAGAGAAACGAGAGCCATCCCACACCCGTTGGAATTTTATTTGAGTAAAAAGTACAGAAATTGAGTTTTTGCAATATAATCGTGCTGAAATGCTCGTAATCAAGTATATTAACTCCTAAAATTTGATTAAAATTTGTTTTGCGGCCCATTTTGTAGAGGTTTCGGATGATCGGGTCTAAATATGCCTTACAATGGACCCGTTGGAATTTTAATTGAGTAAAAAGTACATAAATTGTGTTTTTGCAATATAATCATGTTCAAATGCTCGTAATCAAGTATATGAACTACTAAAATTTGATTAAAACTTGTTTCGCGGTCCGTTTTGTAGAGGTTTCGGACGAGTGGGTCTAAATAGGCCTTACAATGGACTCGTTGGAATTTTAACTGAGTAAAAAGTACATAAATTGAGTTTTTGCAATATAATCATGTTATAATGCTCGCAATGAAGTATATGAACACCTAAAATTTGGTAAGACCTTGTTTTGCGGTCCGTTTGTTATAGGTTTCGGACGAGTGGGTCTAAATAGGCCTTACAATGGACTCGTTGGAATTTTACTTTAGCAAAAAGTATAGAAATTGAGTTTTTGCAATATAATCGTTTTGAAATGCTCGTAATCAAGTATATTAACTCCTATATTTTGATTAAAACTTGTTTTGCGGCCCATTTTGTAGAGTTTTCGGACGAGCGGGACTAAATAGGCCTTAAAGTGGACCCCTTGGAATTTTAACTGAGTAAAAAGTACAAAAATTGAGTTTTTTCAATATAATCGTGTTGAAATGCTTGTAATCAAGTATCTAAACTCCTAAAATTTGATTAAAACTTGTTTCGCGGTCCGTTTTGTAGAGGTTTTGGATGAGCGAGTCTAAATAGGCCTTAAAATGCACCCGTTGGAATTTTAACTAAGTAAAAAGTACATAAATTATAATTTTGCAATATAATCGTGTTGAAATACTCGTAATCAAGTATATGAACTCCTAAATTTTGAGTAAAACTTGTTTAGCAATCCATTTTGTAGAGGTTTCGGACGAGCAAATCTAAATAGGCCTTACAATGGACCCATTGGAACTTTAACTAAGTAAAAAGTACAAATATTGAGTTTTTGCAATATAATCGTGTTGAAATGCTCGTAATCAAGTATATTAACTCCTAAATTTTGAATAAACTTGTTTCGCGGCCCGTTTTGTAGAGGTTCCGGACGAGCGGGTCTAAATAGGCCTTACAGTGGACCCGTTGGAATTTTACTTGAGTAAAAAGAACAGAAATTGAGTTTTTTTTTTGCAATATAATCGTGTTGAAATGCTCGTAATCAAGTATATGAACTCCTAAAATTTGATTAAAACTTATTTCTTGGTCCATTTTGTAGAGGTTTCGGACGAGCGAATCTAAATAGGCCTTATAATGGACCCATTGAAATTTTAACTGAGTAAAAGGTACATAAATTGAGTTTTTTCAATATAATCGTGTTGAAATGCTCGTAATCAAGTATATGAACTCCTAAAATTTGATTAAAACTTGTTTCGTGGTCTGTTTTGTAGACGTTTCGGATGAGCGGGTCTAAATAGGCCTTACAATGGACCCGTTGAAATTTTAACTGAGTAAAAAGTACAAAAATTGAGTTTTTGTAATATAATCGTGTTGAAATTCTCGAAATCAAGTATATGAACTCCTAAAATTTGATTAAAACTTGTTTTGTTCTCAGTTTTGTAGAGGTTTCGGACGAGTGGATCTAAATAGGCATTACAATGGACCCGTTGGAATTTAAATTTTGTAAAAAAATATAGAAATTGAGTTTTTGCAATATAATCGTGTTGAAATGCTCTTAATCAAGTATATTAATTCCTAGAATTTGATAAAACCTTGTTTTGCGGTTCATTTGTTATGGCTTTCGGTCGAGTGGGTCTAAATAGGCCTTACAATGGACCCGTTGGAATTTTAATTGAGTAAAAAGTACAAGAATTGATTTTTTGCAATATAATCGTGTTGAAATGCTCGTAATCAAGTATATGAACTCCTAAATTTTGATTAAAACTTGTTTTGCGGTCCGTTTTGTAGAGGTTTCAGACGAGCGGGTCTAAATAGGCCTTATAATGGACCCGTTGGAATTTTACTGAGTAAAAATTACGGAAATTGAATTTTTGCAATATAATCGTGCTGAAATGTTCGTAATCAAGTATATGAACACTTACAATTTGTTTAAAACTTGTTTCACGGTCTGTTTTGTTGATGTTTCGGACAACGGGTCTAAATAGGCCTTACAATGAACCCGTTGGAATTTTAACTTAGTAAAAAGTACAGAAATTGAATTTTTGCAATATAATCGTGTTGAAATGTTTGTAATCAAGAATATGAACTCGTAAAATTTGATTAAAACTTATTTTGTGGTCTGTTTTGTAGAGGTTTCGTACGAGCGGGTCTAAATAGGCATTACAATGGACCCGTTGGAATTTTAACTGAGTAAAAAGTACAAAAATTGAGTTTTTGCAGTATAATCATGTTGAATGGCTTGTAATCAAGTATATGAACTCCTAAAGTTTGATTAAAACTTGTTTCGCGATCCGTATTGTAGAGGTTTCAGACGAGCGAGTCTAAATAGGCCTTACAAGGGACCCGTTGTTATTTTAGTTGAGTAAAAAGTACAGAGATTGAGTTTTTGCAATATAATCTTGTTCAACTGCTCGTAATCAAGTATATGAAGTCCTAAATTTTGCTTAAAACTTGTTTTGCGGTCCGTTTTGTAGAGGTTTCAGACGAGAGCTTCTAAATAGGCCTTACAACGGACCCGTTGGAATTTTAACTAAGTAAAAAAGTACATAAATAGAGTTTTTGAAATATAATCATGTTGAAATGCTCGTAATCAAGTATATGAAGTCCTAAAATTTGATTAAAACTCGTTTCACGGTCCGTTTTGTAGAGGTTTCGGACGAGCGCGTCTAAATAGGCCTTACAATGGACCCATTGGAATTTTAACTAAGTAAAAAGTACAGAAATTGAGTTTTTGCAATATAATCGTGTTGAAATGCTCGTAATCAAGAATATGAACTCCTAAATTTTGATTAAAACTTGTTTTGCGGTATGTTTTGTAGAGGTTTCGGACGAGCGAGTCTAAATAAGTCTTACAATGGACTCGTTGGAATTTTACTGAATAAAACGTACAGAAATTGTGTTTTTGCAATATTATCGTGTTGAAATGCTCGTAATCAAGTATATGAACTCCTAAAATTTGATAAAATCATGTTTTGCGGTCCGTTTGTTGTAGGTTTTGGACGAGCAGATCTAAATAGGCCTTAAAATGGACCCGTTGGATTTTTACTTGAGTAAAAAGTATAGAAATTCAGTTTTTGCAATATAATCGTGTTGAAATGCTCGTAATCAAGTATATGAACTACTAGAATTTGATTAAAACTTGTTTTGCGGTCCGTTTTGTAGAGGTTTTGGACGAGCGGGTCTAAATAGGCATTACAATGGACCTGTTGGATTTTAACTGAGTAAAAAAAGTATAGAAATTTAGTTTTTGCAATATAATCATATTGAAATGCTCGTAATCAAGTATATGAACTCCTAAAGTTTGATTAAAACTTGTTCCGCTGTCCGTTTTGTAGAGGTTTTAGATGAGCGAGTCTAAATAGGCCTTACAATGGACCCGTTAGAATTTTAACTGAGTAAAAAGTACAGAAATTGAGTTTTTGCAATATAATCGTGTTGAAATGCTCGTAATCAAGAATATGAACTCCTAAATTTTGATTAAAACTTGTTTTGCAGTCTGTTTTGTAGAGGTTTCGAACGAGCTGGTCTAAATAGGCATTTCAATGGACCCGTTGAAATTTTTTTTTTTGAAGAAAAAGGGCCTCATTAAAAACCCCTCTAACCACCTTGTGCTGAAGCACAAGGTGAACCTAAGGGGAAAAGAGTGCCCTGAGTGTTGTTATTATTATAACACGAAAGAGGCTGAGAATCAGCCAGTACATCGACGTTAATACAGTCAGGAACAACTGAATCAAAGTACACAGAGGAGGTAAAGCGTAAAGCCCAAGTGGCTAAGTTATGGGCCATAAAATTGGCCGATCTAGGTACAAAAGAAATAGTGATTAAAGGCAAAGACTTAAGCAAGGCCTGTGCATCTGCAATCTGTGGTCCCAGCAGGGAGTTGTCCTCAGTGTTGCGCGAGAGCTTGTTGATCACCGTAGCCGAGTCGGATTCAATGAGCACCTCGCCCCACCCTCTATCTCGGGTCAACATGATACCCGCAATGATGGCATGTAGTTCGACCATGGTGGCATCACGACAGCCTGCCTCATGGACTGCACATCCTCCAACAATCGAGCCATGTGCATCCCTGGCAATGACTCCGACAGCTGCATCACCAGATCCTGGATGAAAGGCTCCGTCTACGTTTATCTTTATACATCCTGGGCTGGGCGTCTTCCATCGTGGGGAGGCTGCGGCTGGTACGGCGGCTGACACGGCGAGGAGAGCGTTAGCGGCTGCGTATTCCTGTAGAAGACCGGTAGCATTCATGGCCGTAAGCCAGGACGGCTGAAGTCTTTGGGAATGAACCCAGTCATTACGACGGTTCCAGATATTCCAAATCGTTGTGAGGAGCAAAGCAAAGCCGGAGGCGTCTAAACAATAAGTTCCTTCTGATAGCCATGCCACCATTGTGCTTGTGGTACTAGTGTAGACGCTCGATGGGAGTCCCACTAGGCGGAGAACTTCCTGAGCAGTTGGGCAATCACGAAGGGCGTGCATAGCGGATTCCAACACCGCTGGGCAAAAGGGACAATGTCCATCCGTATGATGTATCGCCCTGAGCTTTTCCCCAGTGGGTAAAGCATCACGGCCCGCTCGCCAGCCGAAGGAGCGTATTTTCGGCAAAGTTGGAGATTTAGATATTACCTTCCAGAGACGTGTAGGTCGCTGCAGCGGCCTCGCAGGTTGGTGAAGAAAAAAGTACCCTGATCTGACTGTATAGTTCCCAGAGTCATGTTGTCCCCAGACCAGTTTGTCCGGTCTATCCTTATAAATTGGAACCCGAAGGATACGTTCGACATCATCTTTGTCTAAATCATTTCGAAGTTTGGACTCATCCCATGAAGCATAGTCATGCAACATGTAGTCCCGACAACGCAAAGGGATCTCTTCATTGTCTATATATTGTCCAAAAAGCGTAATTGGTTTATCCCCTCCCCAGGTATCACCGAGAAGACGAATTGAGCTTTTGATCCCGGGCCGCCAAAAATAACCAGGCCCAAGGGAGTGGATTGCGTGGTGCATACCTTTCCAAGCAAACGAAGCCCGCTTGTCCGCCGAGGCGTTCAAGAGGTCGCCGGAAGGGTAGTATTTAGCGCGAAGGACCCTTGCCAAGAGAGAGTCCGGGTGTGATAGCAGATGCCAAATTTGCTTCCCTAAAAGGGCAATATTAAAAGAACGCAGGTCGCGGAAACCTAGGCCTCCCACATTCTTCGGTGTGCAGAGAGAGTCCCACGAAAAAAGTGGCCAGCCACGCTTATTACTACGCCCTGACCACCAATATCGCCGTATGGACATGGTAATGTCATCAATTATGTTTTGGGGTAAGAGGTAGCATGACATCACATATTGTGGCATAGCTTGTGCGACTGCCTTAATGAGGATTTCTCTTCCACTATATGAAAGGAAATTGTTATCCCATTTGCTCATACGAGATTGGACTTTATCTCTCACAAAGCCTAAGGAGGCAGTCCTATTCTTTTTGATTAAAAGGGGGACTCCCAAATATATGCCTGGATCATCCACTAGGCGTACACCCAGAATTGAACACATAGCATGGAGAAAAGCGGAGGAACACCCGCGACTGCAGTAAGCGGTAGACTTATCAAAGTTTACCGTTTGACCGGAAGATGAAGCATATAGGGAAAGAACGTAACGCAATCTATTCACTTCTGTTGGTTCATTGCGAAGAAAAACCAAACTATCATCAGCGAAGAGGAGATGTGTAACCCTGGGTCCTCGGCGGCTAGCACTAAGTCCCGAAAGACGTCCTTCTTTTTGCTCTGTTTCCAAAGCCGCTGAGAGCCCTTGGGAGCAAATGAGGAACAGGAAAGGTGACAAAGGGTCACCTTGACGGATACCCCGGGTAGGAAAGAATTCCTCCGATATCGTGCCGTTAATTCTTACCGAAAAGGAGACCGAGGAGACGCAACGTAGGATAAGGTTAACCCATTCCCGAGCAAACCCCATACGGAGCATGACATCCCTTAGAAAGGACCATTCTACCCTATCAAAGGCTTTTTCCATATCGAGTTTGACAGCCGCCCCTTGGGAGGATAGAGTGCCACTAGAGTGAAGGGTATGCACCAGCTCATGTGCAATCAAAATATTGTCGGTAATATTGCGCCCGCTAATGAACGCTGCTTGCGAGTCGCTGATACAAGAAGAGAGGGCTGGCTTCAGGCGATTCACCAGAACCTTTGAAATCGTCTTGTAAATGACGGTACACAGGCTGATCGGACGAAAATGCTTCATAGTGGTGGGATCAGAAATCTTAGGTATAAGCACTATGACCGATCGGTTAACCGATGCCATATCGGCTTTCCCTTGTAGGAGATCCATGCAAAGAGAGATGAAATCAGGGCCAATCATATCCCAATGCTGCTTGTAGAAACTACTAGGGAAACCATCAATACCAGGTGCTTTCTTAGGATTGATATCCAAAAAAGCGGCACGGATCTCATCAGCCGTGAAAGGTCGTAGAAGAGCATCATTCATAGCTGTGGTCACAGTAGTCCGAATGTTGTTCAGCAAATCCGGTGAGGACACCGGACACGATGATGAAAAAATACTTTGGAAGTAAGACGACGCAATTTGTAATATGTAGGGAGTGGAAGACTGCCAAACTCCATTGTCATCCATTAAGCCTTTGATTGCGCTTTTTCTACGTCGTTTGGTGGCCCTCGCATGGAAGTAGGTGGTATTTTTATCCCCATTGGTTAACCAGGAGATGCGAGAGCGTTGAGCCCAGTAAGCTTCTTTAGCCACTGTCAATTTCCGAAGTTCCAATTTAGCATTATGAAGACTGGAAAGAGCTTTTCGGGATAGGTGTCTACGTCGTAGAAGATGATTAATGGAACGTTGCAATTGTTGCATGCGGAGAGTGGACTGCTTACGTTGAGCATGCTGCCACTCTTGGAGATTATGACCCAAAGCGGATAGTTTGTCCAAAATGGACCCCGGCGTGGCAGCCCAAGTTCGTTTGCAAACTTGTATGCCCGCTGGGTCATGCGCCCAACAGGTTTCAAACCTAAAATGGTCCACGGCCTGCTGGTTATAATGGTTCGGTATAGGGGCATTATCGGTGTCCAAGATAATGACACTATGGTCCGATTCGAGTGAAAAGGAGTGAAAATGACCGAAGTTGGGAAAGTGATGTATCCATTGTGAGCATGCCAAAAAACGGTCAAGCCTTTCACAAACCGGATTGACGTTAGGCCCCGTGCGGGTCCAAGTGAACCAGCCCGTGTTCGGTTTACAATCAAACAAATTGTTCCTTGTTAGACAATCTCGAAAGTTTAGAATTTGCGATCGAGGCCTACGATTGCCGCCTTGTTTTTCCGAGTCATCTAAGATATCGTTTAGGTCACCTCCGATGAGCCAAGGAAGATTTGATTTTGTTTTGAGGGAATCAATGAGTTCCCAAGTATGTTTTTTCATGTTTGTGGCTGCATATCCGTAAATACCGGTAAAGCGAAAGCGAAAATTTGAATTATTCACTATAACATCAATGTATCTCGTCGAAGACGAGAGAAAATCTAATTTAACGTTTTTATTAAAAAGCAGGCATAAACCTGCACAAGAAGGGCTGCTATCCATAGCAAAAAAACCCTCCATTTCAAGATAGAGTTTAAGAGATTCAAACTTAGAAGCATTCAAACGAGTTTCTGAAAGAAAAATAAAATCTGGACATAAGCGTAAAATAATAGAACGAAGTTCGTGAACTGCCGAGGGCATACCAAGTCCCCGACAGTTCCAACATATGGCCCTCATTTCTCTCGGCGGGGTTGACCGTCAACCACCGCCGAAGAGTTTTTGCTGCTCATCCCAACTTTCCTTTGATTTTTGTCTCCTTGTTTCAGTGTTTTGCCGGCAACCAGAGGGGATGTACGCGGACGTTTGGTAATTCCTCCGGTGATAATAGGTGACGTGCGCTTAGACTTCTTTAGGACCGCAGGATCCGGTTCTTTATCGGTCGTGGCAGCCAACCAAACTTCGAATTCCGGATTGACCGGTTCTTTACCCTTGTCCTTAGGACCCTTGCCTTTGTTGGAGCTTTCCCCGATGGCCGTGTCATCCACAATTGGCACCGGGATGGCGTTAAAATTTAATTTAAGGGATAAATAAATTAAATTTGATTGAGGTGATAAAATCCATTCAAAATTTAATTTATGAGGGAAATAAATTAAACTTAGCCGATGTGATAATATCCATTCAAAATTTAATTTATGAGAAAGATAAATTAAATTTAATCCATGTGATAAAATCCATTCAAAATTTAACTTGTAAGATAAGTGAGTTAAATTTAATTTATGGGATAATATCCATTCAAATTCTAATTTATAAGATGAATAAATTAGATTTAATCCATGTGATAATATCCATTCAAAATTTAACTTGTGAGATAAGTAAGTTAAATTTAATTTATGGGATAATATCCATTCAAAATTTAATTTATGGGATAGATAAATGAAATTTAATCCATGTGATAATATCCATTCAAAATTTAACTTGTAAGATAAGTGAGTTAAATTTAATTTTTGGGATAATATCCATTCAAAATTTAATTTATATGATAAATAAATTAAATTTAATCCATGTGATAATGTCCATTCAAAATTTAACTTGTGAGATAAGTAAGTTAAATTTAATTTATGGGATAATATCCATTCAAAATTTAATTTATGGGATAGATAAATTAAATTTAATTTAGTGATATGGACCCTAGTATATCTCCTATATTGTAGGATTTTTGTTATTTGGTAGTGATAGAGTCCCAATATGAGACTCCAAGACGATTGGATTTTGCATTTGAAACAACCCAAGTCATAAATTAATTTTAATTTAATTGATAATATCCACACAAAATTTAATATATGTAATACATAACTTAAATTTATTATGTGTGATAATATCCATTCAAGATTTAATTTATGTGGTGAATAAATTAAGATTAATTTATGAGGTGAAAATATTAAATATAATTTAATATTATAGGTCCCTTTGATTTTGAATTTGAAAAAAATCAAATCCCAAAAAAATAGGGATGAAACGTCGGTTGGGTCATTCCTGGAAATCCGGGATTCGGGTATCGAAGGTAATGCCGGTGGCCGGAGTATGCCAACCACCTTCTTGGCCGACTGATGCCTCCTCCCCCATCGAAGTGTAGCGGCCACCGATAGTCTCGACTGTATGTGCCGTGCATGCAGTGTGGGATATACTAGTTCCAACGTAGCTGCCACCGACAGCCTTGTTTGCATGTGCCATGCACGTCCAACGTGGGAAGCGGTCTTCCACTGCCCAATTACCAGCCATAAGGGCTGTATTTTCCATCGAAACGATAGCCCTCTTGACATTATTCGAGTGAATAAGCCGTGGCAAGGCCCGAAGGGCCAAGAAGATATCCATTCTATCGAATGGAAAGGATTGGTACAAGGCCTCGAGGGCCAGGATCGGTGCATCATTGTTAAAAACTGATTCTTAAACCACCTCCTTATTGTGTGAAAGACAAAGGAAATGTGGCCAGATTGATCGAGCCAAGGCTTGATCCAAACAATTAATATTAAATTATTACCACTATTAATAATGGCAAAAAAATTTAAAAAAACATGAGGAGAGGTACTTACCTTTGCCAACTCTACTCTGATTTGGACTTGCAACAGTCGGATATGCAATTTTTGCATATTGTTGTAAGACAATTTGCTGTCAGGCAGCTTTGAGGGGGGGATAGACGCATAAGACCGTGATATGTGGTGGCATGCTGGTAGAGGGGAAAGGGTTGTGCGGTGGCTATGCGGTGGCTGTGGGGGTGGAGGGTCAAGGATATGGCGGAGGGGACGGTGGTTGGAGTTGAGGAAGATAGAAAGAGAGAGAAGAAGCAAAGGGAGGAAATGAGAGAGTTCAGAGAGAATTTTCATTTCCTGTGACCCATAACTGAGTAAAAAGTACAGAAATTGAGTTTTTGCAATACAATCGTGTTCAAATGCTCGTAATCAAGTATATGAACTCCTAATGTTTGATTAAAACTTGTTTCGCGATCTGTTTTGTAGAGGTTTCGGACGAGCGAGTCTATATAAGCCTTACAATGGACCCGTTGGAATTTTACTTAAGTAAAAAGTACAAAAATTCAGTTTTTGCAATATATTTGTGTTGAAATGCTCGTAATCAAGTATATGAACTCCTAGAATTTGATTAAAACTTGTTTTGCGGTCCGTTTTGTAGAGGTTTCGGACGAGCGGGTCTAAATAGGCATTACAATGGACCTGTTGGAATTTTAACTAAGTAAAAAAGTACAGAAATTGAGTTTTTGCAATATAATCATGTTGAAATGCTCGTAATCAAGTATGTAAACTCCAAGAGTTTGATTAAAACTTCTTTCGCGGTCCATTTTATAGAGGTTCCGGACGAGCGAGTCTAAATAGGCCTTACAATGGACTCGTTGGTATTTTACATGAGTAAAAAGTATAGAAATTGAGTTTTTGCAATATAATCGTGTTGACCTGCTCGTAATCAAGTATATGAAGTCCTAAAATATGATTAAAACTTCTTTCGCGGTCCGTTTTGTAGAGGTTTCGGGCGGGCGCGTCTAAATAGGACTTACAATGGATTCGTTGGAATTTTAACTGAGTAAAAAGTACGGAAATTGAGTTTTTGTAATATAATCGTGTTGAAATGCTCGTAATCAAGAATATGAACTCCTAAATTTTGATTAAAACTTGTTTTGCAGTCTGTTTTGTAGAGGTTTCGGACGAGCTGGTCTAAATAGGCATTTCAATGGACCCGTTGGAATTTTAACTGAGTAAAAATTACAGAAATTGAGTTTTTGCAATATAATCGTGTTTAAATGCTCGTAAGCAAGTGTATGAACTCCTAAAGTTTGATTAAAACTTGTTTCGCGATACGTTTTGTAGAGGTTTCGGACGAGCGAGTCTAAATAAGCCTTACAATGGACCAGGTGGAATTTTTCTGAGTAAAACGTACAGAAATTGTGTTTTTGCAATATTATCGTGTTGAAATTCTCGTAATCAAGTATATGAACTCCTAAAATATGATAAAACCCTGTTTTGCGGTCCATTTGTTATAGGTTTTGGACGAGCGGATCTAAATAGGACTTACAATGGACCCGTTGGAATTTTACTTGAGTAAAAAGTACAAAAATTCAGTTTTTGCAATATAATCGTGTTGAATTGCTCGAAATCAAGTAAATGAACTCTTAAGATTTGATTAAAACTTGTTTCGCGGTCCGTTTTGTAGAGGTTTCGGATGAATGGGTCTAAATAGGCCTTACAATGGACCCATTGGAATTTTACTTGAGTAAAAAGTACATAATTTGATTTTTTGCAATATAATAGTGTTGTAATGCTCGTAATCAAGTATGTGAACTCCTAGAATTTGATTACAACTTGTTTCGCGGTCCGTTTTGTAGAGGTTTCGGACCAGCAGGTCTAAATAGGCCTTACAATGGACCCGTTGGAATTTTAACTGAGTAAAAAGTACAGAAATTGAGTTTTTCCAATATAATCGTGTTGAAATACTCGTAATTAAGTATATGAACTACTAAAATTTGATAACACCTTGTTTTGTGGTCCGTTTGTTATAGGCTTCAGACGAGTGGGTCGAAATAGGCCTTACAATAGACCCATTGGATTTTTAACTGAGTAAAAAGTACAGAAATTAAGTTTTTGTAATATAATCATGTTGAAATGCTCGTAATCAAGAATATGAACTCCTAAATTTTGATTAAAACTTGTTTTGCGGTCTGCTTTGTAGAGGTTTTGGACGAACACGTCTAAATAGGCATTACAATGGACCCGTTGGAATTTTAACTGAGTCAAAAGAACAGAAATTGAGTTTTTGCAATATAATCGTGTTCAAATGCTCGTAATCAAGAATATGAACTCCTAAAATTTTATTAAAACTTGTTTTGCGGTCAGTTTTGTAGAGGTTTTAGATGAGCGGGTCTAAATAGGCATTACAATGGACCCGTTGAAATTTTAACTGTGTAAAAAGTACAGAAATTGAGTTTTTGCAATATAATCGTGTTCAAATGCTCGTAACCAAGTATTTGAATTCCTAAAATTTGATTCAAACATGTTTCGCGGTCCGTTTTGTTGAGGTTTCGGACGAACGAGTCTAAATTGGCCTTACAATGGACTAGTTGGAATTTTAACTGAGTAAAAAGTACAGAAATAGTGTTTTTGCAAAATAATCGTGTTGAAATGCTCGGAATCAAGTATATGAACTCCTAATATTTGATTAAAACTTGTTTCGCGGTCCGTTTTGTAGAGGTTTCGGATGAGCGAGTCTAAATAGGCCTTACAATGGACCTGTTGGAAATTTACTTGAGCAAAATGTACATAAATTAAGTTTTTGTAATATAATCGTGTTGAAATGCTCTTAATCAAGTATATGAAATCCTAAAATTTGATTAAAACTTGTTTTGCGGTCCGTTTGTTATAGGTTTCGGGCGAGCGGGTCTAAATAGGCCTTATAATGGACCCGTTGGAATTTTAACTGAGTCAAAAGAACAGAAATTGAGTTTTTGCAATATAATCGTGTTCAAATGCTCGTAATCAAGAATATGAACTCCTAAGATTTTATTAAAACTTGTTTTGCGGTCAGTTTTGTAGAGGTTTTGGACGAGCGAGTCTATAGAGGCCTTACAATGGACCTGTTGGAATTTTAACTAAGTAAAAAGTATAAAATTGTGTTATTGCAATATA
Source organism: Hibiscus trionum (assembly GCA_030270665.1). Taxonomy (NCBI): domain Eukaryota; kingdom Viridiplantae; phylum Streptophyta; class Magnoliopsida; order Malvales; family Malvaceae; genus Hibiscus; species Hibiscus trionum. Next base: position 44,015,055 of record BSYR01000027.1, on the reverse strand, counting down.
ATCGTGGTGAAATACTCGTAATCAAGCATATGACCTCCTAAAATTTTATAAAACCTTGTGGACGAGCGGATCTAAATAGGCCTTACAATGGACCCGTTGGAATTTTACTTGAGTAAAAAGTACAGAAATTGAGTTTTTGCAATATAATTGTGTTGAAATGATAGTAATCAAGTAAATGAACTCCTAAATTTTGAGTAAAACTTGTTTCGCGGTCTGTTTTGTAGAGGTTTCAGACGTGCGGGTCTAAATAGACATTACAATGGACCCGTTGGAATTTTAACTGAGTAAAAAGTACAGAAATTTAGTTTTTGCAATATAATCGTGCTCAAATGCTGGTAATCAAGTATATGAACTCCTAAAGTTTGATAAAATCTTGTTTTGCGGTCCGTTTTGTTGAGGTTTCGGGCGAGATGGTCTAAATAGGCCTTACAATGGACCCGTTGGAATTTTAACTGAGTAAAAAGTACAGAAATTGAGTTTTTGCAGTATAATCGTGTTGATATGCTCGTAATCAAGTATATGAACTCTTAAAATTTTATTAAAACTTGTTTTGCGGTATGTTTTGTAGAGGTTTCACACGAGCGAGTCTAAATAGGCCTTACAATGGACCCGTTGGAATTTTAATTGAGTAAAAAGTACAGAAATAGAGTTTTTGCAATATAATCGTGTTGAAATGCTCGAAATCAAGAAATATAATCGTGTTGAAATGCTCGTAATCAAGAATATGAACTCCTAAGTTTTGATTAAAACTTATTTTGCGGTTTGTTTTGTAGAGGTTTCGGACGAGCGGGACTAAATAGGCCTTATAATGGACCCGTTGAAATTTTAACTGAGTAAAAAGTACAGAAATTACGTTTTTGCAATATAATCGTGTTCAAATGCTCGTAATCAACTATATGAACTCCTAAAATTTAATAAAACATTGTTTTCATGTCCGTTTGTTATAGGTTTCAGACAAGAGGGTCTAAATAGGCCTTACAATGGACCCGTTGGAATTTTAACTGTGAAAAAGTACAGAAATTGTGTTTTTACAATAAAATCGTGTTGAAATACTCGTAATCAAGTATATGAACTCCTAATATTTGATTAAAACTTGTTTCGCGGTCCGTTTTGTAGAGGTTTCGGACGAAAGAGTCTAAATAGGCTTTACAATGCACCCGTTGGAATTTTAACTAGGTAAAAAGTACAAAAATTTAGTTTTTGCAATATAATTGTGTTGAAATGCTCGTAATCAAGTATATGAACTCCTTAAATTTGGTAAAACCTTGTTTTGCGGTCCGTTTGTTATAGGTTTCGGACGAGCCGGTCTAAATAGCCCTTACAATGGACCCTTTGGAATTTTACTTGAGTAAAAAGTACAGAAATTGAGTTTTTGCAATATAATCGTGTTGAAAAGCTAGTACTCAAGGAAATGAACTCCTAAAATTTGATTAAAACTAGTTTCGCGGTCCGTTTGTTATAGGTTTCGAACTAGCGGGTCTAAATAGGCCTTACAATGGACCAATTGGAATTTTACGTGAGTAAAAAGTACAGAAATTGAGTTTTTGCAAGATAATCATGTTGAAATGCTAGTAATCAAGTAAATGAACTCCTAAAATTTGATTAAAACTTGTTTCGCGGTCCTTTTGTAATATGTTTCGGACGAGCGGGTCTAAAAAGGCCTTACAATGGACCCGTTGTAATTTTACTTGAGTAAAAAGTACAGAAATAAAGTTTTTGCAATATAATCATGTTGAAATGCTCGTAATCAATTATATGAACTAAAATTTGATTAAAACTTGTTACGCGGTCCATTTTGTAGATGTTTAAGACGAGCGGGTCTAAATAGGCCATACAATGGACCCGTTTGAAATTTAACTGAGTAAAAAGTACAGAAATTGAGTTTTTGCAATATAATCGTGTTGAAATGCTCGTAATCAAGTATATGAACTCCTAAAATTTGATTAAAACTTGTTTCACGGTCCGTTTGTTATAGGTTTCGGACGAGCGGGTCTAAATAGGTCTTACAATGGACCTGTTGGAATTTTACTTGAGTAAAAACTACAGAAATTGAGTTTTTGCATAATAATCGTGTTGAAACACTTGTAATCAAGTATTTAAACTCCTAAAATTTGATTAAAACTTGTTTCGCGGTCCGTTTTGTATAGGTTTCGGACAAGCGGGTCTAAATAGGCCTCACAATGGACCTGTTCGAATTTTAACTGAGTAAAAAGTACAGAAATTGAGTTTTTGCAATATAATCATGTTGAAATGCTCGTAAACAAGTATATGAACTCCTAAAGTTTGATAAAACTTATTCCGCGGTCCGTTTTGTTGATGATTCGGACGAGCGGTTCTAAATAGGCCATACAATGGAACCATTGGAATTTTAACTGAGTAAAAACTACAGAAATTGAGTTTTTGCATTATAATCGTGTTGAAATGCTCGTAATCAAGAATATGAGCTCCTAAAATTTTGTTAAAACTTGTTTTGCGGTCTGTTTTGTAGAGGTTTCGGGCGAACGAGTCTAAATAGACATTACAATGGACCCGTTGGAATTTTAACTGAGTAAAAAGTACAAAAATTAGGTTTTTGCAATATAATCGTGTTCAAATGCTCGTAATCAAGTATATGAACTCCTAAAATTTGATTCAAACATGTTTCGCGGTCCGTTTTGTTGAGGTTTCGGACAAACGGGTCTAAATTGGCCTTACAATGGACTAGTTGGAATTTTAATTTTGTAAAAAGTACAGAAATAGTATTTTTGCAAAATAATCGTGTTGAAATGCTCGGAATCAAGTATATGAACTCCTAAGATTTGATTAAAACTTGTTTCGCGGTCCGTTTTGTAGAGGTTTCGGATGAGCGAGTCTAAATAGGCCTTACAATGGACCCGTTGGAAATTTACTTGAGCAAAATGTACATAAATTAAGTTTTTGTAATATAATCGTGTTGAAATGCTCTTAATCAAGTATATGAAATCCTAAAATTTGATTAAAACTTGTTTTGCGGTCCGTTTGTTATAGGTTTCGGGCGAGCGGGTCTAAATAGGCCTTACAATGGACCCGTTGGAATTTTAGTTGAGTAAAAAGTACAGAAATTGAGTTTTTGCAATATAATCGTGTTGATATGCTCGTAATCAAGTATAATAAATCCTAAATTTTGATTAAAACTTGTTTAGCGGTCCGTTTTGTTGATGTTTCGGACGAGCGGGTCTAAATAAGCCTTACAATGGACCCGTTGGAATTTTAACTGAGTAAAAAGTATAGAAATAGAGTTTTTGCAATACAATTGTGTTGAAATGCTCGTACTAAAGTATATGAACTCCTAGAATTTGATAAAAGCTTGTTTCGCAGTCCGTTTTCTAGAGATTTCGGAAGAGCGGGTCTAAATAGGCCTTACAATAGACCCGTTGGAATTTTAACATAGTAAAAAGTACAGAAATTGAATTTTTGCAATATAATCGTGTTTTAATGCTCGTAATCAAGAACATGAACTCCTAAGTTTTGATTAAAACTTGTTTTGTGGTCTATTTTGTAGAGGTTTTGAACGAGCGGGTCTAAATAGGCATTACAAAGGACCCGTTGGGATTTTAACTGAGTAACTAGTATAGAAATTGAATTTTTTCAATATAATCATGTTGAAATGCTCGTAATCAAGTATATGAACTCCTAAAATTTGATTAAAAATACTTTCGCGGTCGGTTTTGTAGAGGTTTCAGACGAAAGTGTCTAAATAGGCCTTACAATGGACCCGTTGGAATTTTAACTAGGTAAAAAGTACAAAAATTGAGTTTTTGCAATATAATCGTGTTGAAATGCTCGTAATCAAGTATATGAACTCCTTAAATTTGATAAAACCTTGTTTTGTGTTCCGTTTGTTATAGGTTTCGGACGAGGGGCTAAATAGGCCTTACAATGGACCCGTTGGAATTTTACTTGAGTAAAAAGTACAGAAATTGAGTTTTTGCAATATAATCGTGTTGAAATGCTAGTACTCAAAGAAATGAACTCCTAAAATTTGATTAAAACTAGTTTCGCGGTCCGTTTGTTATAGGTTTCGGACTAGCGGGTCTAAATAGGCCTTACAATGGACCCGTTGGAATTTTACGTGAGTAAAAAGTACAGAAATTGAGTTTTTGCAAGATAATCGTGTTGAAATGCTAGTAATCAAGTAAATGAACTCCTAAAATTTGATTAAAACTTGTTTCGCGGTCCTTTTGTAATATGTTTCCGACGAGCGGGTCTAAAAAGGCCTTACAATGGACCCGTTGGAATTTTACTTGAGTAAAAAGTACAGAAATAAAGTTTTTGCAATATAATCATGTTGAAATGCTCGTAATCAATTATATGAACTAAAATTTGATTAAAACTTGTTACGCGGTCCGTTTTGTAGAGGTTTAAGACGAGCGGGTCTAAATAGGCCTTACAATGGACCCGTTAAAAATTTAACTGAGTAAAAAGTACAGAAATTGAGTTTTTGCAATATAATCGTGTTGAAATGCTCGTAATCATGTATATGAACTCCTAAAATTTGATTAAAACTTGTTTCACGGTCCGTTTGTTATAGGTTTCGGACGAGCGGGTCTAAATAGGCCTTACAATGGACCTGTTGGAATTTTACTTGAGTAAAAACTACAGAAATTAAGTTTTTGCAATATAATCGTGTTGAAACACTTGTAATCATGTATTTGAACTCCTAAAATTTGATTAAAACTTGTTTCGCGGTCCGTTTTGTATAGGTTTCGGACGAGCGGATCTAAATAGGCCTTACAATGGTTCTGTTGGAATTTTAAATGAGTAAAAAGTACAGAAATAGAGTTTTTGCAATTTAATCGTGTTGAAATGCTCGTACTTAAGTATATGAACTCCTAAAATTTGATTAAAACTTGTTTCGCAGTCCGTTTTGTAGAGGTTTGGAAAGAGCGGGTCTAAAAAGGCCTTACAATGGACCCGTTCGAATTTAATTGAGTAAAAAGTACAAAAATTGAGTTTTTGCAATATAATCGTGTTGAAATGCTCGTAATCAAGTATATGAACTCCTAAAATTTGATTAAATTTATTTCGCGGTCCGTTTTGTTGATGATTCGGACGAGCGGTTCTAAATAGGCCTTACAATGGAACCATTGGAATTTTAACTGAGTAAAAAGTACAGAAAGTGAGTTTTTGCAATATAATCGTGTTCAAATGCTCGTAATCAAGAATATGAACTCCTAAAATTTTGTTAAAACTTGTTTTGCGGTCTTTTTTGTAGAGGTTTCGGACGAACGGGTCTAAATAGACATTACAATGGACCCGTTGGAATTTTAACTGAGTAAAAAGTACAGAAATTATGTTTTTGCAATATAATCGTGTTCAAATGCTCGTAATCAAGTATATGAACTCCTAAAATTTGATTCAAACATGTTTCGCGGTCCGTTTTGTTGAGGTTTCGGACGAGCGGGTCTAAATAGGCCTTACAATGGACCAGTTGGAATTTTAACTGTGTAAAAAGTACAGAAATAGTGTTTTTGCAAAATAATCGTGTTGAAATGCTCGGAATCAAGTATATGAACTCCTAAGATTTGATTAAAACTTGTTTCGTGGTCCGTTTTGTAGAGGTTTCGGATGAGCGAGTCTAAATAGGCCTTACAAGGGACCCGTTGGAAATTTACTTGAGCAAAATGTATATAAATTAAGTTTTTGTAATTTAATCGTGTTGAAATGCTCGTAATCAAGTATATGAAATCCTAAAATTTGGTTAAAACTTGTTTTGCGGTCCGTTTGTTATAGGTTTCGGGCGAGCGGGTCTAAATAGGCCTTACAATGGACCCGTTGGAATTTTAGTTGAGTAAAAAGTACAGAAATTGAGTTTTTGCAATATAATTGTGTTGATATGCTCGTAATCAAGTATAAGAACTCCTAAATTTTGATTAAAACTTGTTTCGCGGTCCGTTTTGTTGATGTTTCGGACGAGCGGGTCTAAATAAGCCTTACAATGGACCCGTTGGAATTTTAACTGAGTTAAAAGTATAGAAATAGAGTTTTTGCAATACAATCGTGTCGAAATTCTCGTACAAAAGTGTATGAACTCCTAGAATTTGATAAAAACTTGTTTCGCAGTCCGTTTTCTAGAGATTTCGGAAGAGCGGGTCTAAATAGGCCTTACAATGGACCCGTTGGAATTTTAACATAGTAAAAAGTACAGAAATTGAGTTTTTGCAATATAATCGTGTTTTAATGCTCGTAGTCAAGAACATGAACTCCTAAGATTTGATTAAAACTTGTTTTGTGGTCTATTTTGTAGAGGATTCGAACGAGCGTGTCTAAATATGCATTACAAAGAACCCGTTGGGATTTTAACTGAGTAACTAGTACATAAATTGAGGTTTTGCAATATAATCGTGTTGAAATGCTCGAAATCAAGTATATGAACTCATATGGTTTTAATAAAACTTATTTCACGATCCGTTTCGTAGAGGTTTCGGACGAGCGGGTTTAAATAGGCCTTACAATGGACCCGTTGGAATTTTACTTGAGTAAAAAGTACATAAATTGAGTTTTTGCAATATAATAGTGTTGAAATGCTCATAATGAAGTATATGAACTCCTATAATTTGATTAAAACATGTTTCGCGGTCCGTTTTGTGGAGGTTTCGGACGAGCGGGTCTAAAAAGGCCTTATAATGGACTCGTTGGAATTTTACTCGAGTAAAAAGTACAGAAATAGAGTTTTTGCAATATAATCGTTTTGAAATGCTCGTAATCAAGTATATGAACTCCTAAAATTTGATTAAAACTTGTTTCGCGGTCCGTTTTGTAGAGGTTTCAGACGAGCACGTCTAAATAGGCCTTACGATGGACACGTTGGAATTTTAATTAAGTAAAAAGTACATAAATTGAGTTTGTGCAATATAATAGTGTTGAAATGCTCGTAATCAAGTATATGAACTCCTAAAATTTGATAAAACCTTGTTTTGCGGTCCGTTCGATATAAATTTTAGATGAGCGGGTCTAAATAGGCCTTACAATGGACCCGTTGGAATTTTACTTGAGTAAAAAGTACAGAAATTGAGTTTTTGCAATATAATCGTGTTGAAATGCTCGTAATCAAGTATATGAACTCCTACAGTTTGATTAAAACCTCTTTCGCGGTCGGTTTTGTAGAGGTTTCAGACGAGCAAGTCTAAATAGGCCTTACAATGGACCCGTTGTAATTTTAACTAAGTAAAAAGTACGTAAATTGAGTTTTTGCAATATAATCGTGTTGAAATGCTCGAAATCAAGTATATGAACTCCTAGAATTTGATTAAAACTTGTTTTGCGGCCAGTTTTGTAGAGGTTTCGGACGAGCGGGTTTAAATAGGTCTTACAATGGACCCGTTGAAATTTTAACTGAGTAAAAAGTACAGAATTTGAGTTTTTGCAATATAATCGTGTTGAAATGCTCGTAATCAAGTATATGAACTCCTAGAATTTGATTAAAACTTGTTTTGCGGCCAGTTTTGCAGAGGTTTCGGACGAGCGGGTCTAAATAGGTCTTACAATGGACCCGTTGAAATTTTAACTGAGTAAAAAGTACATAAATTGAGTTTTTGCAATATAATCGTGTTGAGATGCTCGTAATCAAGTATAAGAACTCCTAATATTTGATTAAAACTTGTTTTGCGGCCCGTCTTGTAGAGGTTTCGGACGAGCGGGTCTAAATAGGCCTTACAATGGACCCGTTGGAATATTAACTTAGTACAAAGTACAGAAATTGCGTTTTTGCAATATAATCGTATTGAAATGCTCGTAATGAAGTATATGAACTCATAAAGTTTGATGAAAACTTGTTTCGAGGTCCTTTTGTAGAGGTTTTGGACGACCGGGTTTAAATAGGCCTTACAATGGACCCGTTGGAATTTTAACTGAGAAAAAGTACGGAAATTGAGTTTTTGCAAAATAATCGTGTTGAAATGCTCATAATCAAGTATACGAACTCCTAATATTTCATAAAAACCTTGTTTTACGGTTCGTTTGTTATAAGTTTCGGACAAGCGGGTCTAAATAGGCCTTACAATGGACTCGTTGGAATTTTACTTGAGTAAAAAGAACATAAATTGAGTTTTTGCAATATAATCGTATTGAAATGTGCTTAATCAAGTATATGAACTCCTATAATTTGATTAAAACTTGTTTCGCGATCCGTTTTGTAGAGGTTTCGGACGAGCGGGTCTAAATAGGCCTTACAATGGACCCGTTGGAATTTTAACTTAGTAAAAAGTACAGAAATTGAGTTTTTGCAATATAATCATGTTGAAATGCTCGTAATCAAGTATATGCACCCCCAAAATTTGATAAAACCTTTTTTTGCGGTCCGTTTCTTATATGTTTCAGACGAGCGGGTCTAAATAGGCCTTAAAATGGACCTGTTGGAATTTTAACTGAGTAAAAAGTAAAAAAAATTGAGTTTTTGCAATATAATCGTGTTGAAATGCTCGTAATCAAGTATATGAACTCCTAAATTTTGATTAAAACTTGTTTTGCGACCCGTTTTGTAGAGGTTTCAGACGAGCGGGTCTAAATAGTCCTTACAATGGACCCGTTGGAATTTTAACTAAGTAAAAAGTACAGAAATTGAGTTTTTGCAATATAATCGTGTTGAAATGCTCGTAATCAAGTATATGAACTCCTAAATTTTGATTAAAACTTGTTTTGCGGCCCGTTTTGTAGAGGTTTCAGACGAGCGGGTCTAAATAGTCCTTACAATGGACCCGTTGGAATTTTAACTAAGTAAAAAGTACAGAAATTGAGTTTGTGCAATATACTCGTGTTGAAATGCTCATAATCAAGTATATGAACTCTCTAAAATTTGAATAAACCTATTTCGCGGTCCGTTTTGTTGATGATTCGGTCGAGTTGTTCTAAATAGGCCTTAGAATGGACCCGTTGAAATTTTACTTGAGTAAAAAGTACAAGATTGAGTTTTGCAATATAATTGTGTTGAAATACTCGTATTCATGTATATGAACTCCTAAAATTTTATTAAAACTTGTTTCGCGGTCCGTTTTGTAGAGGTTTCGGACGAGCGGGTCTAAATAGGCCTTACAATGGACCCGTTAGAATTTTAACCGAGTAAATTGTATAGAAATTGAGTTTTTGCAATATAATCGTGTTAAAATGCTCGGAATCAAGTATATGAACTGCTATTATTTGATTAAAACTTGTTTCGCGGTACGTTTTGTAGAGGTTTCAGACGAGCGGGTCTAAATAGGCCTTATAATGGACCCGTTAGAATTTTACTTGAGTAAAAATTACAAAAATTGAGTTTTTGCAATATAATTGTGTTGAAATGCTCGTAATCATGTATATGAACTCCTAATATTAGATTAAAACTAATTTCGTGGTCCGTTTGTTATAGGTTTCGGACGAGCGGGTCTAAATAGGCCTTACAATGGACCCGTTGGAATTTTACTTGAGTAAAAAGTACAGAAATAGAGTTTTTGCAATATAATAGTATTGAAATGCTTGTAATCAAGTATATGAACTCCTAAAATTTGATTAAAACTTGTTTCGCGGCCCGTTTTGTATAGGTTTCGGACGAGCGGGTCTAAATAGGCCTTACAATGGTTCTGTTGGAATTTTAACTAAGTAAAAAGTACAGAAATGGAGTTTTTGCAATATAATCGTGTTGAAATGCTCGTACTGAAATATATGAACTCCTAAAGTTTGATTAAAACTTGTTTCACAGTCCGATTTGTAGAGTTTTGGGAAGAGTGGGTCTAAATAGGCCTTACAATGGACACGTTCGTATTTTAACTGAGTAAAAAGTACAAAAATTGAATTTTTGCAATATAATAGTGTTGAAATGCTCGTAATCAAGTATATGAACTCCTAAAATTTTATTAAACCTATTTCACGGTCTGTTTTGTTGATGATTCGGACGAGCGGTTCTAAATAGGCCTTACAATGGAGCCGTTGGAGTTTTAACTGAGTAAAAAGTACAGAAATAGAGTTTTTGCAATATAATCTTGTTGAAATTCAAGTAATCAAGTCTATGAACTCCTAAAATTTGATTAAAACTTGTTTTGCGGCCTGTTTTGAAGAGATTTCAGACGAGCAGGTCTAAATAAGCCTTACAATGGACCCGTTGGAATTTTAACTAAGTAAAAAGTACAAAATGGAGTTTTTGCAATATAATCGTGTTGAAATGCTCATAATGAAGTATATGACCTCCTCAAATTTGATTAAAACTTGTTTTGCAGCCCGTTTTGTAGAGGTTTCGGACGAGCGAGACTAAATAGGCCTTACAATGGACCCGTTGGAATTTTAACTGAGTAAAAAGTACAGAAATTTAGTTTTTGCAATATAATCGTGTTGAAATGCTCGTAATCAAGTATATGCACCCCCAAAATTTGATAAAACCTTTTTTTACGGTCCGTTTCTTATATGTTTCAGACGAGCAGGTCTAAATAGGCATTACAAAGGACCCGTTGGAATTTTACTTAAGTAAAAAGTTCAGAAATTAAGTTTTTGCAATATAATCGTGTTTAAATGCTCATAATCAAGTATATGAACTCCTTGAACTTGATTAAAACTTGTTTTGCGGCTCGTTTTGAAGAGATTTTAGAAGAGCTGGTCTAAATAGGCCTTACAATAGACCCGTTGGAATTTTAACTAAGTAAAAAGTACAAAAATAGAGTTTTTGCAATATAATTGTGTTGAAATGCTCATAATGAAGTATATGAACTCCTAAAATTTTCTTAAAACTTGTTTTGCGGCCCGTTTTATAGAAGTTTCGGACGAGCGGGTCTAAATAGGCCTTACAATGGACCCGTTGGAATTTTACTTGAGTAAAAAGTACAAAAATTGAGTTTTTGCAATATAATAGTGTTAAAATGATCGTAATCAAGTATATGAACTTCTGATATTTGATTAAAAATTGTTTCGTGGTCCGTTTTGCAGAGGTTTCGGACGAGCGGGTCTAAATAGTTCTTAGAATGGACCCGATGGAATTTTACTCGAGTAAAAAGTACAAAAATTGAGTTTTGCAATATAATTGTGTTGAAATACTCGTAATGAAATATATGAACTCCTAAAATTTTATTAAAACTTGTTTCGCGCTCCGTTTTGTAGAGGTTTCGAACGAGCGGGTCTAAATAGGCCTTACAATGGACCCGTTAGAATTTTAACTGAGTAAAAAGTAAATAAATTGAGATTTTGCAATATAATCGTGTTGAAATGCTCGGAATCAAGTATATGAATTTGTAGAGGTATCGGACGAGCGGGTCTAAATAGGCCTTACAATGGACCCGTTGGAATTTTAACTGAGTAAAAAGTACAGAAATTGACTTTTTGCAATATAACCGTGTTGAAATGCTCGTAATCAAGTATATGTACCACCAAAATTTGATAAAACCTTTTTTTGCGGTTCTTTTCTTATAGGTTTCAGACGAGCAGGTCTAAATAGGCATTACAAAGGAGCCGTTGGAATTTTACTTGAGTAAAAAGTTCAGAAATTGAGTTTTTGCAATATAATCGTGTTGAAATGCTCGTAATCAAGTATATGAACTTCTAGAACTTGATTAAAACTTGTTTCGCGGCCCGTTTTGTAGAGATTTCGGACGAGCGGGTCTAAATATGCGTTACAATGGACCCGTTGGAATTTTAACTAAGTAAAAAGTACATAAATTGAGTTTTTGCAATATAATCGTGTTGAAATGCTAGTAATCAAGTATATGAACTCCTAAATTTTGATTAAAACTTTTTTCGCGGTCCGTTTTGTAGAGGTTTCGGACGAGCGGGTCTAAATAGGCTGTACAATGGACCCGTTCGAATTTTAAATGAGTAAAAAGTACATAAATTGAGTTTTTGCAATTTAATCGTGTTGAAATGCTCGTAATCAAGTATATGAACTCCTAAAATATGATTAAAACTTGTTTCGAGGTCCGTTTGTAGAGGTTTCGGACGAGTGGGTTTAAATAGACCTTACAATGGACCCGTTGGAATTTTAACTGAGTAAAAAGTACAGAATTTGAGTTTTTCCAATATAATCGTGCTGCAATGCTCGTAATCAAGTATATGCACCCCCAAAATTTGATAAAACCTTTTTTTTGCGGTTCGTTTCTTATTTGTTTCAGACGAGCGGGTCTAAATAGGCATTACAAAGGACCCGTTGGAATTTTACTTGAGTAAAAAGTTCAGAAATTAAGTTTTTGCAATATAATCGTGTTGAAATGCTCGTAATCAAGAATATGAACTCCTTGAACTTGATTAGAACTTGTTTTGCGGCCCGTTTTGAAGAGATTTCAGACGAGCGGGTCTAAATAGGCCTTACAATGGACCCGTTGGAATTTTAACTGAGTAAAAAGTACATAAATTGAATTTTTGCAATATAATCATTTTGAAATGCTCGTAATGAAGTATATGAACTCCTAAAATTTGATTAAAACTTGTTTTGCGGCCCGTTTTATAGAGGTTTCGGACGAGCGAGTCTAAATAGGCCTTACAATGGACCCGTTGGAATTTTACATGAGTAAAAAGTACAAAAATTGAGTTTTTGCAATATAATAGTGTTAAAATGATCGTAATCAAGTATATGAACTCCTGATATTTGATTAAAAATTGTTTTGCGGTCCGTTTTGTAGAGGTTTCGGACGAGCAGGTCTAAATAGTTCTTAGAATGGACCCGTTGGAATTTTACTTGAGTAAAAAGTACAGAAATTGAGGTTTTGCAATATAATTGTGTTGAAATACTCGTAATCAAGTATATGAACTCCTAAAATTTTATTAAAACTTGTTTCGCGGTCCGTTTTGTAGAGGTATAGGACGAACGGGTCTAAATAGGCCTTACAATGGACCCGTTAGAATTTTAACTGAGTAAAAAGTACATAAATTGAGTTTTTGCAATATAATCGTGTTGAAATGCTCGGAATCAAGTATATGAATTTGTAGAGGTTTCGGACGAGCGGGTCTAAATAGGCCTTACAATGGACCCGTTGGAATTTTAACTGAGTAAAAAGTACAGAAATTGACTTTTTGCAATATGACCGTGTTGAAATGCTCGTAATCAAGTATATGTACCACCAAAATTTTATAAAACCTTTTTTTGCGGTCCGTTTCTTATAGGTTTCCGACGAGCAGTTCTAAATAGGCATTACAAAGGAGCCGTTGGAATTTTACTTGAGTAAAAAGCTCAGAAATTGAGTTTTTTCAATATAATCGTCTTGAAATGCTCGTAATCAAGTATATAAACTTCTAGAAATTGTTTAAAACTTGTTTCGCGACCCGTTTTGTAGAGGTTACGGACGAGCGGGTCTAAATAGACCTTACAATGGACCCGTTGGAATTTTAAATGAGTAAAAAGTACATAAATTGAGTTTTTGCAATTTAATCGTGTTGAAATGCTCGTAATCAAGTATATGAACTCCTAAAATATGATTAAAACTTGTTTTGAGGTCCGTTTGTAGAGGTTTCAGACGAGCGGGTTTAAATAAGCCTTACAATGGATCCGTTGGAATTTTAACTGAGTAAAAAGTATAGAATTTGAGTTTTCCCTATATAATCGTGTCGAAATGCTCGTAAACAAGTATATGAAATCCTAAAATTTGATAAAACCCTGTTTCGCGGTCCGTTTGTTATAAGTTTCAGACGAGCGGGTCTAAATAGGCCTTACAATGGACCCGTTGGAATTTTACTTGACTAAAAAGTACAGAAACTGAGTTTCTGTAATATAATAGTGTTGAAATGCTCGTAATCTTGTATATGAACTCCTAAAATTTGATTAAAACTTGTTTCGCGATCCGTTTTGTAGAGGTTTCGGACGAGAGGGTCTAAATGGGCCTTACAATAGACCCGTTGGAATTTTAACTGAATAAAAAGTACAGAAATTGAGTTTTTGCAATATAATCATGTTGAAATGCTCGTAATCAAGTATATGAACTCCTAAAATTTGATATAACCTTGTTTTGCGGTCTGTTTGTTATAGGTTTCGGAAGAGCGGGTCTAAATAGTCCTTACAGTGGACCCGTTGAAATTTCACTTGAGTAAAAAGTACAGAAATTGATTTTTTGCAATATAATCAATTTGTAATGCTCGAATCAAGTAAATGAACTCCTAAAATTTGTTTAAAACTTGTTTCGCGGTCCGTTTTGTTGAGGTTTCAGACGAGCAGGTCTAAATAAGTCTTATAATGGACCCGTTTTGTAGACGTTTCGGACGAGCGGGTCTAAATAGGCCTTACAATGGACCCATTGGAATTTTAACAGAGTGAAAAGTACAGAAATTGAGTTTTTGCAATATAATCGTGTTGAGCTACTCGTAATCAAGTATATGAACTCCTAAAGTTTAATTAGAACTTGTTTCGCGGTCCGTTTTGTAGAGGTTTCGAAGAACGAGTCTAAATAGGCCTTACAATGGACCCGTTGGAATTTTACATAAGTAAAAAGTACAGAATTTGAGTTTTTGCAATATAATCGTGTTGAAATGCGCGTAATAAAGTATAAGAACTCATAAATTTTGATTAAAACTTGTTTCGCGGTCCGTTTTGTTGATGTTTCGGACGAGCGGGTCTAAATAAGCCTTACAATGGACCCGTTGAAATTTTAACTGAGTAAAAAGTATAGAAATATAGTTTTTGCAATATAATCGTGTTGAAATGCTCGTACTAAAGTATATGAACTCCTAAAATTTGGTTAAATATTGTTTCGCAGTCCATTTTGTAGAGGTTTCGGAAAAGCGGTTCTAAATAGGCCTTACAATGGACCCGTTGAAATTTTAATTCAGTATAAATTACAGAAATTGAGTTTTTGCAATATAATTGTTTTGAAATGCTCGTAATCAAGTATATGAACTCCTAAAGTTGATAAAGCCTTGTTTTGCGGTCAGTTTGTTATAGGTTTCGGACGAGCGGGTCTAAATAGGCCTTACATTAGACCCGTCTGAATTTTAACTGAGTAAAAAGTACAAAAATTGAGTTTTTGCAATATAATCGTGTTGAAATACTCGTAATCAAGTATATGAACTCCTAAGATTTGATTAAAACTTGTTTTGCGGTCCGTTTTGTTGATGATTCGGATGAGCGGGTCTAAATAGGCCTTACAAAGGACCTGTTAGAATTTTAACTTAGTAAAAACTACAAAATAGAGTTTTTGCAATATAATCGTGTTGAAATTCTCGTAATCAAGTATATGAACTCCTAAAATTTTATTAAATCTTGTTTTGCGGCCTGTTTTGTAGAGGTTTCAGAGGAGCGGGTCTAAATAGGCCTTACAATGGACCCGTTGGAATTTTAACTGAGTAAAAAGTACAATAATAGAGTTTTTGCAATATAATCGTGTTGAAATGCTCATAAAGAAGTATATGAACTCCTAAAATTTGATTAAAACTTGTTTTGCGGCCCGTTTTATAGAGGTTTCGGACGAGCGGGTCTAAATCTGCCTTACAATGGGCCCGTTGGAATTTTAATTGAGTAAAAAGTAAAAAAAATGAGTTTTTGAAATATAATAGTGTTAAAATGATCATAATCAAGTATATGAACTCTTGATATTTGATTAAAAATTGTTTCATGGTTCGTTTTGTAGAGGTTTCGGACGAGCGGGTCTAAATAGGCCTTAGAATGGACCCGTTGGAATTTTACTTGAGTAAAAAGTACAGAAATTGAGTTTTTGCAATATAATTGTGTTGAAATACTCGTAATCAAGTATATGAACTCCTAATATTTTATTAAAACTTTTTTCACGGTCCGTATTGTAGAGGTTTCGGACGAGCGGGTCTAAATAGGCCTTACAATGGACCCGATGGAATTTTAACTGAGTAAAAAGTATAGAAATTGATTTTTTTTTTCAATTTAATCGTGTTGAAATGCTCGTAATGAAGTATATGTAACCCCAAAATTTGATAAAAACCTTATTTTGCGGTCCGTTTCTTATAGGTTTCAGACGAGCAAGTCTAATTATGCATTACAAAAGAGCCGTTAGAATTTTACTTGAGTAAAAAGTTCAGAAATTGAGGTTTTGCAATATAATCTTGATGAAATGCTCGTAATCAAGTATATGAACTCTTAGAACTTGATTAAAACTTGTTTCGCGGCCCGTTTTGTAGAGGTTTCGGACGAGCGGGTCTAAATATGCGTTACAACGGACCCGTTGGAATTTTAACTGAGTAAAAAGTACAGAAATTGAGTTTTTGCAATATAATCGTGTTGAAATGCTCGTAATCAAGTATATGAACACCTAAAATTTGATTAAAACTTTTTTCGCGGTCCGTTTTGTAGAGGTTTCGGACGAGCGAGTCTACATAGGCATTAGAATGGATCCGTTAGAAATTTAACTGAGTATAAAGTATAGAAATTGAGTTTTTGCAATATAATCGTGTTGAAATGCTCGTAATCAAGTATATGAACTCTTAAATTTTGATTAAAACTCATTTTGCGGTCCATTTTGTAGAGTTTTCGGACGAGCGGGTCTAAATAGGCATTAGAATGGACCCGTTGGAAATTTAACTGGTAAAAAGTACATAAATTAAGTTTTTGCAATATAATCACATTGAAATGCTCGTAATCAAGTATATGAACTCCTAAATTTTTATTAAAACTTGTTTTGCGGACTGTTCTATAGAGGTTTCAGACGAGCGAGTCTAAATAGGCCTTACAATGGACCCGTTGGAATTTTAACTTAGTAAAAAGTATATGAATTGAGTTTTTGCAATATAACCGTGTTGAAATGCTCGTAATCAAGTATATGAACTCCTAAAATTTGATAAAACCTTGTTTTACGGTCCGTTTGTTATAGGTTTCGGACGAGCGGGTCTAAATAGGTCTTACAATTGACCCGTTGGAATTTTACTTGAGTAAAAAGTACAGAAATTGAGTTCTTGCAATATAATCGTGTTGAAATGCTCGTAATCAAGTATATAAACTCCTAAAATTTGATTAAAACTTGTTTCGCGGTCCGTTTTGTATAGGTTTCGGACGAGTGGGTCTAAATAGGCCTTACAATGGAGTCGTTGGAATTTTAACTAAGTAAAAAGTACAGAAATTGAGTTTTTCCAATATAATCGTGTTGAAATGCTCGTAATCAAGTATATGAAATCCTAAAATTTGATAAAACCTTGTTTCGCGGTCCGTTTGTTATAAGTTTCAGACAAGCGGTTCTAAATAGGCCTTACAATGGACCCGTTGGAATTTTACTTGAGTAAAAAGTTCAGAAATTAAGTTTTTGCAATATAATTGTGTTGAAATGCTCTTAATAAAGTATATGAACACCTAAAATTTGATTAAAACTTGTTTCGCGGTCCATTTTGTAGAGGTTTCGGACGAGCGGGTCTAAATAGGCCTTACAATGGACCCGTTGGAATTTTAACTGAGTAAAAAGTACAGAAATTGAGTTTTTGCAATATAATCGTGTTGAAATGCTTGTAATCAAGCATATGAACTCCTAAATTTTGATTAAAACTTGTTTCGCGGTATGTTTTGTAGAGGTTTCGGACGAGCGGGTCTAAGTAGGCATTAGAATGGACCCGTTAGAAATTTAACGAAGTAAAAAGTACATAAATTGAGTTTTTGCAATATAATCGTGTTGAAATGCTCGTAATCAAGTGTATGAACTCCTAAAGTTTGATTAAAACTTGTTTCGCGGTCCGTTTTGTAGAGGTTTCGGACGAGCGGGTCTAAATAGGCCTTACAATGGACCCGATTGAATTTTAAATGAGTAAAAAGTACATAGATTGGGTTTTTTCAATATAATCGTGTTGAAATGCTCGTAATCAAGTATATGAACTCCTAAAATTTGGTTAAAACTTGATTCGCGGTCCATTTTGTAGATGTTTCGGACGAGCGGGTCTAAATAGGCCTTACAATGGAACCGTTGGAAAAAATTTTTTGAGATAAAAGGCCTCATTAAAAACCCCTACGAATATCCCCAGGCGCAGGACCCGAAGAAGCCTAAAAAGGGGATAAGAGTGCCTAAGTATTATTAATATGAAGGACGAGAAGAAAGCTCGCCAAGTACAAAGTGACAGATACAAGAAGGAAAGTTAGAACCAAAAGACATGGAAGTCCTGGTTCGGAGAGCATGTGTAGCCAAAGAATGGGCTACAGAATTTGCCTCACGGCTTACATAAGAAACATGTGCAATGGGAAAAGAAAAAAAGAGATTCACGAGCTTGCAGAAGCAACGGTCCTAAGGTAGAGAGATCTGGCCCCAGATTGTTGAGTCTGTTCGCAATTGAGGCACAGTCTGTCTCAAACTTCAGTCTCCGCCAGCCCTGGGATTGAGCAAAGGTAATACCAGCAAGAAGGCCCAAACCTTCTGAAGTAGCAATATCCAAACAATTACCCAAGGAGTAAGCTAGGCCCCCAACAACCGTACCTGAATCATCACGCGCCACAACACCAACAGCCGATGCACGAGTGGCTGGGTCAAAAGCCTCATCCACATTAATCTTAATGCATCCATGGGGTGGAGGCCTCCAATATGGAGGTGATGGCGAAGAGGAATTCGGTGGGGAGTGGGGTGAAGAGATAGAATTGCAGTAATCATTATGTAGGCTACTAGAGTTGATGGCAGTAAGCCAAGGGGGTTGTAAATGGTGATTGTGGACCCAGTCATTACGCCTGTTCCAGATATTCCAAATAGTAGTGAGGAAAAGACCAAAAAGGTCAGGAGGTAAAAGGCGGGCACCCTCCTCCAACCATTGGATGCCAAAAGTAGCCAAACTGTTGGAGAGGATATTAGGGATGCCTGTTAAACGTAGGGCCTCAAAGGCCCCATAACAGTCGCGAAGAGCATGCAGAATGGATTCTGAAGAGAATCCACAAATAGGACAAGGGCCAGAATTAGGTGCAAAAGTCTGAAGTCTCGAACCAACAGGTAGGGCTTCTGTGGCCATACGTCAGCCAAAGGTTTTAACCTTAGGAAGAGCCTTAACCTTAGCCAGAACTTTCCAAATCCGAGCTGGGCGGTTTCGAGGTTCCGTAGGCTGCTGGATATATTGGTAGCCAGAGCGAACCGAATAGATCCTAGAATCATTGGGAGACCAAAGAATAGAATCACGGGTATCATTGATTATTGGAATACGAAGGATAGTATCTACATCAGCAGCATTGAAATAGCGTTGAACCTTAAGGGGATCCCAAACAGCCTGATTCCGGATCATAAAGTCACGACAACGAACTTATACTTCATCAGAGGTCTCAAATTCCCCGGAGAGGATGACAGGAGATGAGCCTCCCCAATTATCCTTATGGACACGTATATTACTATTGATACCAGGTCGGTATAGAAACCCACAAAAGAGGTGCTGCAAGGCATTGTAAAGGCCTTGCCATGTAAACGACCCCGTTGCGGACATGTAGCATCTAAGATGATGCTATAAGGGAAATACTTCGCACGGTAAATTTGACCCAGCAAGGACCCCGGCTCGTAAATAAGCCCCCAAAGCTGCTTCCCAAGGAGAGCAATGTTGAAATCATTGAGATCCCGGAAGCCCATGCCCCCAGCTGATTATGGTAAGCATACTCGATCCCAAGGGAGCATGTGTCATCCTTTTTTATTGGACTTACCAGACCACCAATATTGACGGATAGCTGAAGTCATGTCGTCAACAATATTTTGAGGTAATAGATAGCACGACATAACATATTGCGACAGAGATTGTAGAACTGCTTTGATAAATATCTCTCGACCACTAAAGGAGAGAAGTTGTTTATCCCAAGTAGATAAGCGAACATGAACTTTGTCACGAACGAACCCTAAAGATTCAGTTTTATTTTTACCGATCAGGAGAAGAACACCCAGATAGACACCAGGATTATTGACCTCGCGAACTTGCAGAGCACCATTGATTGCATCACGAATCGAGCGAGGGGTGCGCGGATTAAAGAAAATAGTTGATTTTTCAAAGTTAACAGCTTGTCCTGATGCAGAGGCATAAGTTTGGAGGGTCGTTTTAAGGTGTGCCGATTCTTCAGGGTTTGTGTTGGGGAAGACCATACAATCATCCGCAAAAAGGAGATGGATGACCTTGGGATCCAATCTACCAGCACCAAGGCCAGGCAGGGAGTTAAGCTGTTGTGCTTCTGTGAGGTACGCAGAGAGACCTTGGGTACAAAAGAGGGAAAGAAAAGGTGAGAGGGGGTCACCTTGCCGAAGTCCCCGTTGTGGGTGAAAAAAGGTGAGAAGGAATTATTAACCTTAACAGAAAAGGAAACGGAAGAAATGCATCGCATGATAAGAGAGACCCAGGTGGGTGCAAAACCCATTCGGTGCATAACATTTGCAAGAAAGGACCATTCAACTCTATCAAAAGCTTTTTCCATATCCAATTTAAGAGAAGCGCCTTGGGAGGATTTAGTGTTCCCAGAGTTTATGTTATGTATGATTTCATGGGATATGAGTATGTTGTCTGAGATATTACGTCCCTAAACAAAGGTAGCCTGATTAGAACTAATACAGAAGGGGATCGTTTGTTTCATCCTATTAACCAGGACTTTGGCGAGAATTTTATAGATCACTGTGCAAAGACTAATAGGACGAAGGTGCCGCATAGTGGTCGGGTCTTTGATTTTGGGAATAAGGACCAAGATAGTTTTATTGACCGAAGCCATATCTGCAGTACCATTAAGGAGGTTGAGGCAGAGCGAGGTAACATCAGCACCCAAAATGTCCCAATGCTGACGAAAGAACCCACTAGGAAGGCCATCTATACCTAGAGCCTTCCGGGGGTCAATATCACGGAAAGCATGAAGGATTTCATCAGCCGTGAAGGCCCTTGTAAGGGACTCATTCATAGTGGGAGTTACAGTGGATGGAATTTTGGATAAAATTTGTTCCGAAAGTTGAGGATTAGAGGATGTGAATAGGTTTTGGAAATAGGTAGAAGCGACATTCATAATGTCACTTTCATCAATGCACCAGTTAAGGTTAGAGTCATATATACCGGCGATGGTATTCTTTTTCCGTCTGTTGTTGGCATGGGCATGGCAGAAGCGGGTATTTTTGTCCCCCTGGGAAAGCCATAGATTACGAGATCTTTGAGCCCAATAGGTTTCTTGTTCATTGAGTAGCTTATTAAGTTCAGCTCTTGTTTTTAAATAAGCATCTTCAGTTGAAGACGTTAGTGGTCGGCGAAGATATTTATTAATTTTGTTAGTTAGGAAAGTGATTCGTTCTGAAGTCTTGGATCGTTGCTGTGATTGCCACGCATCTAGACAAGAGCCAATAGCTTGGATTTTGTCTAGAGTATTACCTTTGGTATCAGCCCAAGTGCGTCGAACAAGAGAAATATTATCTTCATAAGTTGCCCAGCAATTCTCAAAGCGAAATTTAGGTGGGGAATTTTGATTGGTTTTGTGTAAGTTGGGGGAGGTATCAAGTAACAAAAAACAATGATCGGATTTGGCGACAAAATCCGAGAATATCCGATGGGATGGATGTAAGGCTTTCCAAGCCGAGTTACCGATGAAACGGTCAAGGCGTTCATGAATTGTTGGAGTTTGTGGTCCAATTTTCGTCCAAGTGAACCATCCAGAAGTTGGCTTACAATAATAAAGGTTATTTTGTGAAAGGCAATGGCGAAAGTTATTTATTTGAGATCTAGCATGACGAATACCACCTTGTTTCTCATTGTCCGAAAGGATTTCATTAAAATCTTCACCAAGGAGCCATGGGATACCATTGTTATTGTTTAGAGAATCTATAATATCCCAAGTTTTATATTTTTGGCTAGTTTCAGAATATCCATGTATGCCAGTAAAGTTCATAGAAAATGTTTCAAGTTGGATTAGGGTATGAATAAAGTGGTCCGAATACGAAAGCAAATTGATATTTATATTAATGGATTTAAATAATGCGATAACATAACAATTGTCATTTGGAGGAATAGAAATAACTTCAATCATACCTAGGGATAGACTAAGACGGCTACATGCCTCATTATTTAACTTAGTTTCGCATAGAAATAAAATATCTAGGGAGGATCGCCGAACATATTGCTGCAAATGATGAATTGCGTGGACCTGACCAAGACCCTGGCAGTTCCAACATAGAATTATCATTTTCCTCGGCGGGGTTGAGAGTTAACCGCCGCCGGAGAGTTTTTTGAGCTGCTCATCCCAGCCTTAGGAGTAGAACCAGAGGGTTTTGCTTTCTTAGGTTGGAGGACCACTTGAATAGGGGACCGGCGTTTAGTGCCACGGCTTGTGGGGGCAGGAGTAGGAGCATTAGCTACATCATTTGGGTAAGTCTTTAGTAGCCACAGGTTAAATTCATGAATAAAGGGGGAACCGGTTCTAACGAGAGGCTTACGTAGTTCACCATCAAATTTCTTGATCTGTTGGGCAGTGGGACTTGGAATACTATCATCCTGAGCATCCCAATCATCATCAAAAGCATCCTCCGAAATCGGGAAAATTGTGTTCAAAGGTTGTGGCTCCATGACCCTTGGGGGTAACGTAACTTGCGGATTAGAGCGAGGAGATGGATTTGTCATCTTAGTACCAGAGGCATTGTTTTCTCTCGGCAGAGGGGAGGCTTTGCCCATATTCGCGTCGTTATTGGGTGCCTCTTATAAAGGTTGTTCCGAGAAGGATGCAACATCACCATCGTTGAGATTGCCTATGAACGCAAAAGGGCATATTATTAGTTTTAGGTAAAAAAAGTCGAAAGGAAAGAAAGATTAAGGAATGAGTTGTACAAGGAATAAGACCTGTGTTATTCTGATCAGTAGGTTCAAATGCATTGGCAGTTAGAGCTATAGGAAAGAGAACAAATATTAGTCGAAGGATTAGAAAACAGTAAAATAAAGCTGAAGCAAAAAGGGGAAGAACAACTATATAAAATGTATATGATGGAAATATCCTACCAGAGGGGTTTGCTTGGTTGCATTCAGCACCAACGATTCTAATTCTGCCCCGAGGGCAAAGAGGTTGACGTCTAGGAGGGAGGTAACGAAGCCATTCTCCGTATTGTAGTTTAGCTAGGTCAAGAGAGGGACGGATCGAACATTTGTCAATAGTGTGGCTGATAATCCCACAGCCATGGCACAGAGTAGGGAGATGCTCATATTGCAAACGACACATAGTCTTGTTGGTGCCATTCCCGATGAAAAGGAAGCGGGTAACTGGTCGGGTGACATCAAGCATGATTTCAACTCTTAGAAATTCTTTCATATTGCCTTCAAGTTTGCGTGTGTCAGTGCGAAGGACATTGCCAACCATTGAGCCAAGCGCATGGCCAACGAGATGAGAACGATCAATATCTTCATAGAGGGAAGCGGGTAAACCAAAGATTTGAATCCAGATACGCATAAGGGTGAAGGAGTATCCGTCAGTGTTTTTGGAAGGGTTGTATTCAGTCAAGGCAAGCCATTCGTCCTTGTATAACCAAGGCCCTCGGTTATGAACCTCATAGCAATCTTTAGTCTCATTGAATTTGATTTTAAAGAAATTGTCCTTAATGACCGAGATAGAGACCAGGTTGCTTGATTTCCAGATACCTTCGAATGCGCTGAGAACCGTATAACTGTCAATTGGCTTAGACGAGATGAAGCATCCAATGAGAAAGAGTTTACGGTCTTCCTTAGCAAAGTCCCAGCCGAAGTCAGGTGTGTATAGAAGTTCCGCGTCTTCATTGGTAAGGGCAAGGGAGTTGAGTTGAGGGAAGGAGGAAGACGCCGTGTAGTAGGGAGGTAGGTCGATAGGAAAGAGAAGTAGGAAGAATGGGTGGTCGATGTTGGATTTGGGGTGAATTTGTCTGATATATATAGTTGGAGGGAGAGTAGTAGGGGTGGTTAAAGTTAAAGTATGGAAAAAAGAGAGAAGGAAGGAATATTTAATTACAAGAGATTGTAATCAAGGACAAATCCCTAAGAATTAGGGGAAAATGATTAAATGAGGAAAGAGCCCATATTAATAAGGTAGTTGCAGGATTTAAAGAAATCATTAATGAAATAGACCAAATAATGAAGGTGTTAGTTAAAAAAGGAAAATTAAAAAGAACGTATTGAGGGGTAGAGGGTGAAAAGTTATTTATGCGGGTATAAAGGATATGTTGCAATTGATAAAAACGATATGGTAATTGAATATTAGGGGAGAGTTTTTAGGGGACACAAGGCAAAATTTGAAGATGGGAATTAATAAAGTTAGTAAAGGAGGTTTGAAAATAGATTGTTTCAGAAGATATTCATAAGGTAAGATTTTTTGAAAGATCAAAATTACTATTAATGATAAAATAATAGAATGGGGGTAAGATCGAATAAAGAAGGAAGTCAACCGTGGAGATAAGGTAAGAAATAAATATAACAGCATGTTCAGCATAAGAAAATAGTAACTGGGAGAAAAAGGAAAGCTATAAGTTAAGGCATGAATATTTATAGTATTATTCAGGGAGAGAGAGTTTAGGGGGAGATAGAGCTGACTTTTATGATCTTTTTGAAAACATATGAGGAGTCCAAGGTAGGGATTTAAGGACGGTAGAAGATGAGTTTGTTCCACTGATAAAGTGGTCGTATGGATATCCCTGAAGAGGGCTAGAGTATAAGCACCTAGGAAGGTGTAGTGAAGAAAAAAACCTTTTGTAAGGAAAGTGGATAGAGTTTTGAAAAACTTGCATGAGGTATAGAGATAATTAAATAAGCTGTTAAGAAAAAAAACAAGTGGCATACAAGCATACAAGCATAGTAGAAGCATAAAGGAAAGAAACGCAGGAAAGAAGAGCAGAAATTAATTACAACCCATGGGAAAAGTAGGAGCGGGGCTAAGAAATTAATTACAGACCAAAAGAGCAAATAAGGGGAAATGAAAGGAAAGAAAGCAATAAAAAAATTATTACAGACCAGATGAAGATGGTAGAATTTGCTCCGAGCCAATGGACCATTACACGGTGATACAGATTGCTGCTGAAGATGCTCCATCAACAGATGAAGATCGTAGAGATTGCTTCGAGCCGATGGACCATTGCACGGTAATACAGATTGTTGATGAAGATGCTCCATCAACTTGACGTTGTACTCATAAAGAAACAAGAAGGAGCAATATGAGGGAAGAATAAGCCAGATGAAAACATAAATAAACACCAAAGTATAGAAAGATATTATAGAGATAATGCAACATAATACAGGAAAGGAAATATAGACATAGAGAAGAAGCATGGGAATATAGGAGCAGTAACATGAAAGTGCAAAAATAAAGCTACAAGGATGGAAGGTAGACAATGAACAAGATACAAAATGCAAGAGAGAATGTAGGTTAGAATCAGAGGATATGAAGGAGATGTGCATACTATTAAATCTATTAGATATGGTAGAAGCAAAAGTGGGAGCAAGGATGAAAGAAAGATGTTGCACAGATTGGGATGACTTATGATTGTGGAATAGGATAGGGGTGTAAGGGGTGAAAAAGATGAGAGTGAGATAAAGAGCAAGGAAATGAGATAGGATGGAGAGAGCAATAGTGGATAAGGAAGCAAAAGGAGTATGGGAAAGAATGGTTATAGCCATATGTATTTTATGAAGAATGCAAAAATGGACATAGTGTAGGTAGCAGAACAGAGGGCCATAGAACTTGTAAGTCGACATAAGGTTACTAGAAGGAGCAACAAGGTGAATTAATGGGCCTAAATCGTAGTTTTTAGATACTATGAGGGGGAGCACCAACAAAAAAGGGAGAAACTAGCATAGGGAAAATTTTAAGGCAAATGAAGACAGGCATGATCTAAAAATCCATTTGTCAAGGAAAAGGTAACTCCAAGAATTACATTGGTTTTGACAGAAATCAAAGACTACTAGGTAAAAAAAAGGTGTTGAAAATGATAGAATCCCACTGGGTGGGTCGATGTTAAATTCCCTATAAGGGATCGATTCATAGAGCTATTTGGGAGGGGAGGTGGAGACCAAACAAGGTTCCAGAAATGATAGGATTGCCATGGAAGAGAAAATGGGACAATCATACAGAAAAAACTAGGAAAACAAGATACAGACAGGAAAACCAAAGAATAAATAATAGGGTCAGTAAGTAATAAGATTAGCCAGGAGAAGGAGAGCAATAACCAAAAGACAAAGAAGATAAAAACAAGAACAGAATAAAAAATGAGCATGCTAAATAATAAGAGAAGTGAGAGGAAGGGCAGAAAAGGGATTGGAAAGGTGAATGTTAAATGGTTCACAGACATAGGTATCTTGTGTGTATATGATAGAATAGAGGTATAAGGGATTGGAAAGATGAAAGAGGTTGTAACCATAAACATTAGAAGAAAAGGGCAGAAATAAAGAGAAATAAGGAAATTATAAAACGATCTAAGGGACGAAGAGAAGATAATAGATGGAATTAAGGGAGTGAAGACGTATTGTCTAGGTATGATAAAGGACATAAGGGCCAATAAGGTAGAAAGAATTTGATATGGGACAAGTTTTGGTGCATAATAACACAGGAACGAACTAAAAAGCATTTTGGTAAGGAGAAGGTAGCTCTGCAGAGCATAAGGGTTGTGATAGGAATCTAGGCGTTCAGAGTGTAGGAATTGGGTTTGAACAAAGTGTAATCCCATAGGGTGGGTCGATTTGAAGTTCCCTAAAAGGGATCGATTGAAAGTATAGTAAAGCCAGGATAGAAAATCTGAAACAAACATACTGAAAAAAACCAGAGAAAGATGATGTAGACATGGAGAACAAACCCAGTTTGATACAAGGATGCAATAGGATCAACCATAAGAAAAAGAGCAAGTTCAAGCAGATTAAATATACAAAATCAGAAACACAATCAAGAATGTATATGTGGAATAAAAAAATAACTGGGGAAAAAATAAAACAGTTGTAGCCAAAGAAGAAATCAGGATAGGATGATATCGAAACGATAACAATCAAATTAATGGAAGAAAAATAAAAGGTCAGCAGCATCCAAATCGAGAGCAGGATAATAGTGCAACAAACAAGCGTAAAGGGGTATTGATACAAAAAAAATAATAGCAACATGAATTGATAAAAGAGATAAGAAAGATCAATAGTGGAAATAAAACCAAAGGGAAGCAAGAGTACCGTTAAACAAAAGAAATGCCCAGATTCTTGAAGGGTATCGATAAGAGTACTTACCCAGAAAATGGATCTGAGATGAGCAAAAAGAGAAGGTTAGTAGATAAAAAAGATGAGGAAAAATAAAAAGGTGGAAGAAACCCCATATTGCGATGATGAGATGGCCGGAAATATAGATACTCCGAGAGGAGAGAACCCTAATCCTCAGAAAGAACCACTGGTGGACAACCATCTCTCGAAAGGAAGGTTGATGGATTTCGAAAAGTTTCTGAAAAAAAAAGAAACAAGAATAGAAAATGTTAGTATAATAAAGATTGGCAAGAAATAAATTAAGAGAAATAGATCTGGGTAACAAAAACCCAGATCAGGGGGTAAAAAGCTAGAAACGAGACAACAAATTAAGTTTTCAAAAAACCCTAAACCAAATAAGCCCAACGATCGAGGGTTGCATAGACTCCAAACGGCAGGACCCAAGCGGAACTGTTGAAGATTGGGGCAGATCGGAAAGACCCAAATGAGACTACCACTGGATCTGATGAAAATCGGGAGCCAGATCGTTCGTAGGGGCCGATACTTTGAAGGAGTGGAACTCATGAGCATTAAAAGGGAAAAAATAAATGAGAAATCGGAGCAAAACAAAGTAAGAAGTTGATAAAAAAATTGAACAAAAAATATAAGATACGGGGTGAGATAATCCTCATAAATCTCTTACCGTTAAGTGCATGATCCACTTGATGATAGTAGTCTCTAGATGAAACAAAAAAGAACTACGTAGAAAATGCAAGAGCCGTGTGGGGGAGGGGAAATGGTGAAGTGGAAGGGGAGAGAATGAAGCGATAAACCGAAAAGAGTGGGGAAACAAAAGAGACAAACCCAAAAGCCAAAGTGGAACCCGAAAAAATTGAGAGAAAACTGAGAGCCATCCCACCCACCCATTACCCGTTGGAATTTTAAATGAGTAAAAAGTACATAAATTGAGTTTTTAAAATATAATTGTGTTGAAATGCTCCTAATCAAGTATATGAACTGCTAATATTTGATTAAAACTTGTTTCACGGTCCGTTTTGTAGAGGTTTCGGACGAGCGGGTCTAAATAGGCCTTACAAAGGACCCGTTGGAATTTTAAATGAGTAAAAAGTACATAAATTGAGTTTTTGCAATATAATCGTGTTGAAATGCTCGTAATCAAAAATATGAACTCCTAAAATTTGATTAAAACTTGTTTTGCGGTATGTTTTGTAGAGGTTTCGGACAAGCGGGTCTAAATAGGCATTAGAATGGACCCGTTGGAAATTTAACTGAGTAAAAAGTACAAAAAATGAGTTTTGCAATATAATTGTGTTGAAATGCTCGTAATCAAGTATATGAACTCCTAGATTTTTGATTAAAACTTGTTTCGCGGTCCGTTTTGTAGAGGTTTCGGACGAGCGGGTCTAAATAGGCCATACAATGGACCCGTTGGAATTTTAACTAAGTAAAAAGTACATAAATTGAGTTTTTGCAATAAAATTGTGTTGAAATGCTCGTAATCAAGTATATGAACTCCTAAAATTTTATTAAAACTTGTTTCGCGGTTCGTTTTGTAGAGGTTTCGGACGAGCGGGTCTAAATAGGCCTTATAAGGGACCCGTTGGAATTTTAACTACGTAAAAAGTATAGAAATTGAGTTTTTGCAATATAATTGTGTTGAAATGCTCGTAATCAAGTATATGAACTCCTAAAATTTGATAAAACCTTGTTTTACGGTCCGTTTGTTATAGGTTTCGGACGAGCGGGTCTAAATAGGCCTTACAGTGGACCCATTGGATTTTTACTTGAGTAAAAAGTACAGAAATTGAGTTATTGCAATATAATAGTTTTGAAATGCTTGTAATCAAGTATTTTAACTCCTAAAATTTGATTAAAACTTGTTTCGCGGTCGGCTTTGTAGAGGTTTCGGGTGAGCGGGTTTAAATAGGCATTAGAATGGACCCGTTGGAAATTTAAATGAGTAAAAAGTACAAAAATTGAGTTGTTACAATATAAACTCCTGAAGTTTGATTAGAACTTGTTTCGCGGTCCGTTTTGTAGAGGTTTTGGGCGAGCGGGTCTAAATAGGCCTTACAATGGACCCGATGGAATTTTAAATGAGTAAAAAGTACATAAATTGAATTTTTGCAATATAAGCGTGTTGAAATGCTCGTAATCAAGTATATGAACTCCTAAATTTTGATTAAAACTTGTTTCGCAGTACGTTTTGTAGAGGTTTCGGACGAGCAGGTCGAAATAGGCCTTACAATGGAACCGTTGGAATTTTAACTAAGTAAAAAGTACATAAATTGAGTTTTTGAAATATAATCGTGTTGAAATGCTCGTAATCAAGAATACGAACTCCTAAAATTTGATTAAAACTTGTTTTGTGGCCCGTATTGTAGAAGTTTCGGACGAGCGGGTCTAAATAGGCCTTACAATGGACCCGTTTGAATTTTAACTTAGTAAAAAGTACAGAAATTGAGTTGTTGCAATATAATCATGTTGAAATGCTCATAATCAAGTA
Source organism: Hibiscus trionum (assembly GCA_030270665.1). Classification (NCBI taxonomy): domain Eukaryota; kingdom Viridiplantae; phylum Streptophyta; class Magnoliopsida; order Malvales; family Malvaceae; genus Hibiscus; species Hibiscus trionum. Next base: position 43,985,558 of record BSYR01000027.1, on the reverse strand, counting down.
TATGATCTCCTAAAATTTGATAAAACCTTGTTTTGCGGTCCATTTGTTATAGGTTTCGGACGAGCGGGTCTAAATAGGCCTTAAAATGGACCCGTTGGAATTTTACTTGAGTAAAAAGTACATAAATTTAGTTTTTGCAATATAAGCGTGTTGAAATACTCATAATCAATATATCAACTCATAAAATTTGATTAAAACTTGTTTCGCGGTACGTTTTGTTGAGGTTTCAGACGAGCAGGTCTAAATAGGCCTTACAATGGAACCGTTGGAATCTTAACTGAGTAAAAAGTACATAAATTGAGTTTTTGCAATAAAATTGTGTTGAAATGCTCTTAATCAAGTACACGAACTTCTAAAATTTTATTAAAACTTGTTTCGCGATCCGTTTTGTAGAGGTTTCGGACGAGCGGGTCTAAATAGGCCTTATAATGGACCCGTTGGAATTTTTTTGAAGAAAAAGGCCTCATTAAAAACCCCTACTAATGTCCTTATGTTTTATTAATTCGAAGAGTTGCTCCTTACAAGGTGATTAATACAAGGGGGAATGTCAGAGCTAAAAGACATAGAAGACATAGTCCCTAGAGCATGAGCGGCCAAAACATGGGCCACAGAATTTGCCTCACGGCGTACATATGTGACAAGAGCAAAAGGTAAAGTGTGAAGAGCATCTCGAACTTGGAGGAGTAGAGGCTCCAAAGTGGAGAGATCCGGACCCGGATTGTTGAGCCTATTCGCAAGTGAGGCACAGTCCGTTTCAAACAAAAGCCTACACCTTCACAAGTGAGAGCATCCAAACAACTACCTAAAGGGTATGCAAGGCCCCCAATGACCGCACCCGTAGCATCACGTGCCACAACACCAACTGCCGCTGCACGAGTGGCTGGGTCAAAAGCCCCGTCCACATTTATCTTAATATGATCATGTGGGGGAGGCCTCCAACGTGGAGGTGAAAGTATAGATGTAGTCGGTTGGGAGTGGGGTGAAGATGTAGCATTGCAGAAATCATTATGTAAGCTGATCGAGTTAATAGCAGTAAGCCATGGGGGTTGCAGATGGCGGTTATGAACCCAGTCATTACGTTTATTCCAGATATTCCAAATGGTTGTAAGGAATAGACCAAATTGATCGGCAGATAAGAGGTGAGCAGCCTCCTCTAACCATTGAATAGTGGTAACAGACGAACTCTTAGAGAGAACAGCAGGTACCCCAGATAGATGTAGGGCTTCAGAGGCCCCAGAACAGTCGCGAAGTGCATGAAGGGTGGATTTCGAGGAGAACCCACAAATTGGACAAGGTTCAGAATTAGGGGAGAAAGGCCGCAGTCTGGAACCAACAGGTAGGACTTCAGATGCCATGCGCCATCCAAAAGTTTTGACCTTCGAAAGATCCTTGATTTTGGAAAGGAACTTCCAAATCCGTGTCGGATGGTTTCGGGGTTCCGGTGATCGTTGTAGAAATAAGTAGCCAGAGCGAAGTGAGTAAATTCCAGAATCATTAGGAGCCCATAGGATAGGATCACGGTTGTCATTAATTATAGGAATATGAAGGATAGCATCTGCATCAACAGGGTTAAAATAGCTTCGGACCTTTGTAGGGTCCCAAGCAGTCTGATTTCGAAGCATGAAGTCACGACATCGAACATGTACTTCTTCCGAGACTTCATAGTCCCTAGAGAGGTTGACAGGAGAGGAGCCTCCCCAGTTGTCTTTAATGACACGTAAGTTGCTATTAATACCCGGTTGGTATAAGAAGCCATGGAAAAGGCGTTGTAAAGCAGTATAGAGACCCTGCTAGGCAAAAGAGCCTCTGGTTGGTCTGGTAGCGTCTAAAATATTACCATAAGGGAAATACTTGGTATAGAAATTGAGTTTTTGCAATATAATCGTGTTGAAATGCTCGTAATCAAGTATATGAACTCCTAGGATTTGATTAAAACTTGTTTCGCGGTCCATTTTGTAGAGGTTTCGGACGAGTGGGTCTAAATAGGCCTTACAATGGTCCCGTTGGAATTTTAAATGAGTAAAAAGTAAATAAATAGAGTTTTTAAAATATAATCGTGTTGAAATGCTCGTAATCATGTATATAAACTCCTAAAATTTGATAAAACCATGTTTTGCGGTCCGTTTGTTATAGGTTTCGGACGAGCGGGTCTAAATAGACCTTAAATGGACCCGTTGGAATTTTACTTTAGTAAAAAGTACATAAATTGAGTTTTGCAATATAATCGTGTTGAAATGCTCTTAATCAATAATATGAACTCCTAAAATTTGATTAAAACGTGTTATGCGGTATGTTTTGTAGAGGTTTCGGACGAGCAGGTCTAAATATGCATTAGAATGGACCCGTTGGAATTTTAACTGAGTATAAAGTACAAAAATTGAGTTTTTGCAATATAATCGTGTTGAAATGCTCGTAATCAAGTATATGAACTCCTAAATTTTGATTAAAACTTATTTCGCGATACGTTTTGTAGAGGTTTCGGATGAGCGGGTCTAAATAGGCCTTACAAAGGAACCGTTGGAATTTTAACTGAGTAAAAAGTACAAAAATTGAGTTTTTGCAATATAATCGTGTTGAAATGCTCGTAATCAAGTATATGAACTCCTAAAATTTGATTAAAACTTGTTTCGCGGTCCATTTTGTAGAGGTTTCGGACAAGCGGGTCTAAATAGGCCTTACAATGGACCCGTTGGAATATTAAATGAGTAAAAAGTACATAAATTGAGTTTTTAAAATATAATCGTGTTGAAATGCTCGTAATAAAGTATATGAACTCCTAAGATTTGATTAAAACTTGTTTTGTGGTCCGTTTTATAGAGGTTTCGGACGAGCGGGTCTAAATATTCCTTACAATGGACCCGTTGGAATTTTAAATGAGTAAAAAGTACATATATTGAATTTTTGCAATATAATCGTGTTGAAATGCTCGTAATAAAAAATATGAACTCCTAAAATTTGATTAAAACTTCTTTTGCGGTATGTTTTGTAGAGGTTTTGGACGAGCGGGTCTAAATATGCATTAGAATGGACCCGTTGGAATTTTAACTGAGTATAAAGTACAAAAATAGAGTTTTTGCAATATAATAGTGTTGAAATGCTCGTAATCAAGTATATGAACTCTAAATTTTGATTAAAACTTGTTTCGCGATACGTTTTGTAGAGGTTTCGGACGAGCGGGTCTAAATAGGCCTTACAAAAGAACCGTTGGAATTTTAACTGAGTAAAAAGTACAGAAATTGAGTTTTTGCAATATAATCGTGTTGAAATGCTCGTAATCAAGTATACGAACTCCTAAAATTTGATTAAAACTTGTTTCGCGGTCCATTTTGTAGAGGTTTTGGACGAGCAGGTCTAAATAGGCCTTACAATGGACCCGTTGGAATATTAAATGAGTAAAAAGTACATAAATTGAGTTTTGAAAATATAATCGTGTTGAAATGCTCGTAATCAAGTATATGAACTCCTAAAATTTGATTAAAACTTGTTTTACGGTCAGTTTTATAGAGGTTTCGGACGAGCGGGTCTAAATAGGCCTTACAATGGACCCGTTGGAATTTTAAATGAGTAAAAAGTACATAAATTGAGTTTTTGCAAAATAATCGTGTTGAAATTCTCGTAATAAAAAATATGAACTCCTCAAATTTGATTAAAACTTGTTTTGCGGTATGTTTTGTCGATGTTTCGGACGAGCGGGTCTAAATAGGCATTAGAATGGACCCATTGGAAATTTAACTAAGTATAAAGTACAAAAATTGAGTTTTTGCAATATAATCGTGTTGAAATGCTCGTAATCATGTATAAGAACTCCTAAAATTTGATTAAAACTTGTTTCGCGGTCAATTTTGTAGAGGTTTCGGACGAGCGGGTCTAAATAGGCCTTACAATGGACCCTTTGGAAATTTAACTAAGTAAAAAGTTTAGAAATTGAGTTTTTGAAATATAAACGTGTTGAAATGCTCGTAATAAAGTATATGAACTCTTAAATTTTGATTAAAACTTGTTTCGCGGTCCATTTTGTAGAGGTTTCGGACGAGCGGGTCTCAATAGGCATTAGAATGGACACGTTGGAAATTTAACTAAGTAAAAAGTACATAAATTGAGTTTTTGCAATATAATCGTGTTGAAATGCTCGTAATCAAAAATATGAAATCCTAAAATTTGATTAAAACTTGTTTTGCGGTATGTTTTATCGAGGTTTCGGACGAGCGGGTCTAAATAGGCATTACAATGGACCCGTTGGAAATTTAACTAAGTATAAAGTACAGAAATTGAGTTTTTGCAATATAATCGTGTTGAAATGTTCGTAATAATGTATATGAGAGCGGGTCTAAATAGGCCTTACAATGGACCTGTTAGAAAATTTTTTTTGTTGAAAGAAATGGCCTCATTAAAAACCCCTACTAATGTCCTCTGACGCAAAGCCAGTGGACCCTAAAAAGGGGAAAAGAGTTCCTTATGTATTATTAATTCGAAAGATTGCTTTGTACAAGGTGAGTAATACATGAAGGGGTATCAGAACCAAAAGACATGGAAGACATGGTTCTGAGAGCATGAGAGGCCAGCGTATGGGCCACAGAATTTGCCTCACAGCTTACATAGGAAACAAGAGCAAAAGGCAATGAAAGAAGAGCGTCCCGGAGTTGAGGAAGCAGAGGCCCCAAGGTGGAGAGATCCGGTGCCGGATTGTTGATTCTATTCGCAAGTGAGGCACAGTCCGTTTCAAACAGTAACCGGTGCCAGCCTTGGCCTTGAGCGAAAGTAATACCCGCAAGAAGACCCAGACCTTCGCAAGTGGCAGCATCCAAACAAGTGCCTAAGGGGTAAGTAAGGCCCCCAATGACCGCACCCGTAGCATCACGCGCCACAACACCAACAGCAGCTGCACGAGTGGCTGGGTCAAAAGCCCCATCCACATTAATGTTAATATGATCATGTGGGGGAGGCTTCCAACAAGGAGGTGAAAGATAGGAGTGGTCGACTAGGGGAGGTTTGTAGATATAGTATTGCAGAAATCATTATGTAAGCTAATCGAGTTGATAGCAATAAGCCACGGGGGTTGCAGATGGTGATTGTGAACCCAATCATTACGTCGGTTCCAAATATTCCAAATGGTAGTAAGAAAAAGACCGAATTGGTCAGCAGATAAGAGGTGAGCAGCCTCCTCTAGCCATTGTACAGTGGTAAAAGCCGAACTCTTAGAGAGAACAGCAGGGACACCAGAGAGTTGTAGGGCTTCAGAGGCTCCAGAACAATCGCGGAGTGCATGAAGGGTAGATTCTGAGGAAAACCCGCAAATTGGGCAAGGTTCAGAGTTTAGGGAGAAATCCCGTAGCCTGAACCCCACAGGTAAGGCTTCAGAGGCCATGTGCCATCCGAAAGTTTTGACTTTAGGGAGTGCCTTAATTTTAGCAAGTACCTTCCAAATTCGCGTTGGAGGGCTTCGGGGTTCCGGAGAACGTTGAAGAAATAAGTAGCCAGAGCGAACTGAGTAAATACCAGAGTCATTAGGGGACCAAAGGATAGAGTCCTGAGTATCATTAGTTATAGAAACCTGAAGAATAGCATCTGCATCAGTAGGATTAAAGTAGCTACGAACCTTAGAATGATCCCAAGCAGTTTGATTACGAAGCATAAAATCACGGCAACGAACATGTACTTCCTCTGAGGTCTCATAGTCACCAGAGAGGTTGATAGGGGAGGAACCACCCCAATTGTCTTTATGGACACGAATATTGCTATGAATACCCGGTCAGTTTAAAAACCCATTAAAAAGACGTTGTATAGCAGAATAAAGGCCTTTCCAGGCAAAATATCCTCTAGATGGACGAGTGGCGTCGAGGATACTACCAGAGGGGAAGTATTTGGAACGGTAGATTTGGCCCAAAAGGGAATCAGGTTCACAAAGAAGTTTCCAAATTTGCTTTCCAAGGAGAGCAATGTTAAAGTCGTTTAAATCTTTGAAACCCATGTCCCCTGCTGCTTTAGGAAGACATACATGGTTCCAAGGGAGCATGTGCCAACCCTTTTTATTAGATTTGCCAGACCACCAATATTGACGGATAGCTGAAGTCATATCATCAATAATGTTTTGCGGTAGTAGATAGCATGACATGACGTATTGAGGTAAAGATTGTAAAACTGCTTTAATGAAAATTTCACGACCACTAAATGAGAGGAGTTGTTAGTCCCAAGTAGATAGACGGTCATGAACTTTATCGCGAATGAAACCTAAGGCTTCTGTTCTGTTTTTCCCAATGAGTAGTGGAACACCAGGGTTGGTAACCTCGCGTACTTGCAAGGAGGTATTAATCGCATCACGAGTTGAGCGAGGGGTACATGGGTTATAGAAGATGGTCGACTTCTCAAAGTTCACTGCTTGTCCAGAAGCAGAAGCATAAGTTTGTAGTGCCAATTTTCAGTTGGAGTGCTTCCTCAGGGTTAGTACATAAATTGAGTTTTTGTAATATAATCGTGTTGAAATGCTCGTAATCAAGTGTATGAACTCGTAAATTTTGATTAAAACTTTTTTCGCAGTCCGTTTTGTAGAGGTTTCGGAAGAGCGGGTCTAAATATGCCTTACAATGGACCCGTTGGAATTTTAACTGACAAAAAAGTACATAAATTGAGTTTTTGCAATATAATCAAGTTGAAATGCTCGTAATCAAGTATATGAACTCCTAAAGTTTGATAAAACCTTGTTTTGTGGTCCGTTTGTTATAGGTTTCGGACGATCGAGTCTAAATAAGCCCTAAAATGGACCAGTTGGAATTTTACTTAAGTAAAAAGTACATAAATTGAGTTTTTTGCAATATAATCGTGTTGAAATGCTCGTAATCAAGTATATGAACTCCTAAAATTTGATAAAACCTTGTTTCGTGGTCCGTTAGTTATAGATTTCGGACGATCGGGTCTAAATAAGCCCTAAAATGGACACGTTGGAATTTTACTTGAGTAAAAAGTACATAAATTTAGTTTTTGCAATATAATCGTGTTGAAATGCTCGTAATAAAAAATATGAACTTCTAAAATTTTATTAAAACTTGTTATGCGGTATGTTTCGAAGAGGTTTCGGACAAGCGGGTCTAAATAGGCATTAGAATGGACTCGTTGGAAATTTAACCGAGTAAAAAGTATAGAAATTGAATTTTTACAATATAATCGTGTTGAAATGCCTGTAATCAAGTATATGAACTCCTAAATTTTGATTAAAACTTGTTTCGCGGTCCATGTTGTAGAGGTTTCGAACGAGCGGGTCTAAATTGTCCTTACAATGGACCCGTTGGAATTTTAAATGAGTAAGAAGTAAATAAATCGAGTTTTTAAAATATAATCGTGTTGAAATGCTCGTAATCAAGTATATGAACTCCTAAAATTTGATAAAACCTTGTTTTGCGGTTCGTTTGTTATAGGTTTCGGACGAGCGGGTCTGAATAGAACTTAAAATAGACCCGTTGGAATTTTACTTGAGTAAAAAGTACATAAATTTAGTTTTTGCAATATAATCGTGTTGAAATGCTCGTAATAAAAAATATGAACTTCTAAAATTTTATTAAAACTTGTTATGCGGTATGTTTCGTAGAGGTTTCGGACAAGCGGGTCTAATTAGGCATTAGAATGGACTCGTTGGAAATTTAACTGAGTATAAAGTACATAAATTGAGTTTTTGCAATATAATCGTGTTGAAATGCTCGTAATCAATTATATGAACTCCTAAATTTTGATAAAATCTTGTTTCGCGGTACGTTTTGTAGAGGTTTCGCACGAGCTGGTCTAAATAGGCCTTACAATGGAACCGTTGGAATTTTAAGTGAGAAAAAAATACAGAAATTGAGTTTTTTCAATATAATCGTATTGAAATGCTCTTAATCAAGTATACGAACTCCTAAAATTTGATTAAAACTTGTTTCGCGGTCCATTTTGTTGAGGTTTCGGACGAGCGGGTCTAAATAAGCCTTACAATGGACCCATTGGAATATTAAATGAGTAAAAGTACATAAATTGAGTTTTTAAAATATAATCTTGTTGAAATGCTCGTAATCAAGTATATGAACTCCTAAGATTTGATTATAACTTGTTTCGCAGTCCATTTTGTTGAGGTTTCGGACGAGCGGGTCTAAATAGGCATTCAAATGGACCCGCTGGAAATTTAACTGAGTAAAAAGTACAGAATTTGGGTTTTGGCAATATAATCGTGTTGAAATGCTCGTAATCAAGTATATGAACTCCTAAAATTTGATTAAAACTTGTTTCACGGTCTATTTTGTAGAGGTTTCGGACAAGCGGGTCTAAATAGTCTGTACAATGGACCCATTGGAATTTTACTTGAGTAAAAAGTATAAAAATTAAGTTTTTGCAATATTATCATGTTGAAATGCTCGTAATCAACTATATGAACTCCTAAATTTTGATTAAAACTTGTTTCGCGGTACGTTTTGTAGAGGTTTCGGACGAGCGGGTTTAAATATGCCTTACAATGAAACCGTTGGAATTTTAACTGAGTAAAAAGTACAGAAATTGAGTTTTTGCAATATAATTGTGTAGAAATTCTCGTAATCAAGTATATGAACTCCTAAAATATGAAAAAACTTGTTTCGAGGTCCGTTTGTAGAGGTTTCGGACGAGCGGGTTTAAATAGGCCTTAGAATGGACCCGTTGGAATTTTAACTGAGTCAAAATTATAGACATTGAGTTTTTGCAATATAATCGTGTTGAAATGCTCGTAATCAAATATATGAACTCTTAAATTTTGATTAAAACTTGTTTCGCGGTCCATTTTGTAGAGGTTTCGGAGGAGCGGGTCTAAATAGGCCTTACAATGGACCCGTTGGAATATTAAATGAGTAAAAAGTACATAAATTGAGTTTTTAAAATATAATCGTGTTGAAATGCTCGTAATCAAGTATATGAACTCCTAAAATTTGATTAATACTTGTTTCGCGGTCCATTTTGTTGAGGTTTAAGACGAGCGGGTCTAAATAGGCATTAGAATGGACCCGTTGGAAATTTAACTGAGTAAAAAGTTCATAAATTGAGTTTTTGCAATATAATCGTGTTGAAATGCTTGTAATAAAAAATATGAACTCCTAAATTTTGATTAAAACTTTTTTTGCGGTATGTTTTGTCGAGGTTTCGGACGAGCGGGTCTAAATAGGCATTAGAATGGACTCGTTGGAAGTTTAACTAAGTACAAAGTACAGAAATTGAGTTTTTGCAATATAATCGTGTTGAAATGCTCGTAATCATGTATATGAACTCCTAAAATTTGATTAAAACTTGCTTCGCGGTCAGTTTTGTAGAGGTTTCAGACGAGCGGGTCTAAATAGGCCTTACAATGGACCCGTTGGAAATTTAACTAAGTAAAAAGTATAGAAAATGAGTTTTTGCAATATAATCGTGTTGAAATGCTCGTAATCAAGTATATGAACTCCTAAAATTTGATTAAAACTATTTTCGCAGTCCGTTTTGTAGAGGTTTCGGAATAGCGGGTCTAAATATGCCTTACAATGGACCCGTTGGAATTTTAACTGAGTAAAAAGTACAGAAATTGAGATTTTGCAAAATAATCGTGTAGAAATTCTCGTAATCAAGTATATGAACTCCTAAAATATGATTAAAACTTGTTTCGAGGTCCGTTTGTAGAGGTTTCGGACGAGCGGGTTTAAATAGGCCTTAGAATGGACCCGTTGGAATTTTAACTAAGTCAAAATTATAGACATTGAGTTTTTGCAATATAATCGTGTTGAAATGCTCGTAATCATGTATATGAACTCTTAAATTTTGATTAAAACTTGTTTCGCGGTCCATTTTGTAGAGGTTTCGGAGGAGCGGGTCTAAATAGGCCTTACAATGGACCCGTTGGAATATTAAATGAGTAAAAAGTACATAAATTGAGTTTTTAAAATATAATTGTGTTGAAATGCTCGTAATCAAGTATATGAACTCCTAAGATTTGATTAAAACTTATTTCGCGGTCCATTTTGTTGAGGTTTCAGACGAGCGGGTCTAAATAGGCATTAGAATGGACCCGTTGGAAATTTAACTGAGTAAAAAGTTCATAAATTGAGTTTTTGCAATATAATCGTGTTGTAATGCTTGTAATAAAAAATATGAACTCCTAGATTTTGATTAAAACTTTTTTTGCGGTATGTTTTGTCGAGGTTTCGGACGAGCGGGTCTAAATAGGCATTAGAATGGACTCGTTGGAAATTTAACTAAGTATAAAGTACATAAATTGAGTTTTTGCAATATAATCGTGTTGAAATGCTCGTAATCATGTATATGAACTCCTAAAATTTGATTAAAATTTGGTTCGCGGTCAGTTTTGTAGAGGTTTCAGACGAGCGGGTCTAAATAGGCCTTACAATGAACCCGTTGGAAATTTAACTAAGTAAAAAGTATAGAAAATGAGTTTTTGCAATATAATCGTATTGAAATGCTCGTAATCAAGTATATGAACTCCTAAAATTTGATTAAAACTATTTTCGCAGTCCGTTTTGTAGAGGTTTCGGAAGAGCGGGTCTAAATATGCCTTACAATGGACCCGTTGGAATTTTAACTGACTAAAAAGTACATAAATTGAGTTTTTGCAATATAATCAAGTCGAAATGCTCGTAATCAAGTATATGAAATCCTAAAATTTGATAAAACCTTGTTTTGCGGTCCGTTTGTTATAGGTTTCGGACGATCGGGTCTAAATAAGCCCTAAAAAGGACTCGTTGGAATTTTACTTAAGTAAAAAGTACATAAATTGAGTTTTTGCAATATAATCATGTTGAAATGCTCGTAATCAAGTATATGAACTCCTAAAATTTGATAAAACCTTGTTTCGTGGTCCGTTAGTTATAGATTTCGGACGATCGGGTCTAAATAAGCCCTAAAATGGACCCGTTGGAATTTTACTTGAGTAAAAAGTACATAAATTGAGTTTTTGCAATATAATTGTGTTGAAATGCTCGTAATCAAGTATATGAACTCCTAAAATTTTATTAAAACTTGTTTCGCGGTGCGTTTTGTAGAGGTGTTGGACGAGCGGGTCTAAATAGGCCTTATAATGGACCCGTTGGAATTTTAACTGAGTAAAAAGTATAGAAATTGAGTTTTTACAATATAATCGTGTTGAAATGCTCGTAATCAAGTATATGAACTCCTAAAATTTGATTAAAACTTGTTTCGCGGTCCATTTTGTAGATGTTTCGGACGTGCAGGTCTAAATTGGCATTACAATAGACCCGTTGGAATTTTAAATGAGTAAAAAGTAAATAAATAGAGTTTTTAAAATATAATCATGTTGAAATGCTCGTAATCAAGTATATGAACTCCTAAAATTTGATAAAACCTTGTTTTCTGGTCCTTTTGTTATAGGTTTCGGACGAAGGGGTCTAAATAGGCCTTAAAATGGACCCGTTGGAATTTTAACATTTTATGAACTTTTAAAATTTTATTAAAACTTGTTATGCGGTATGTTTTGTAGAGGTTTCGGACGAGCGGGTCTAAATAGGCATTAGAATGGACCCGTTGGAAATTTAACTGAGTGTAAAGTACAGAAATTGAGTTTTTGCAATTTAATCGTGTTGAAATGCTCGCCATCAAGTATATGAACTCCTAAATTTTGATAAAAACTTGTTTCGCGGTACGTTTTGTAGAGGTTTCGCACGAGCTGGTCTAAATAGGCCTTACAACGGAACCGTTGGAATTTTAACTGAGAAAAAATATTGAAATTGAGTTTTTGCAATATAATCGTATTGAAATGCTCTTAATCAAGTATATGAAGTCCTAGAATTTGATTAAAACTTGTTTCGCGGTCCATTTTGTTGAGGTTTCGGACGAGCGGGTCTAAATAGGCATTCGAATGGACCCGCTGGAAATTTAACTGAGTAAAAAGTACAGAAATTGAGTTTTTGCAATATAATCGTGTTGAAATGCTCGTAATCAAGTATATGAACTCCTAAAATTTGATTAAAACTTGTTTCGCGGTCTGTTTTGTAGAGGTTTCGGACGAGCGGGTCTAAATAGTCCGTACAATGGACCTATTGGAATTTTACTTGAGTAAAAAGTACAGAAATTGAGTTTTTGCAGTATTATCATGTTGAAATTCTCGTAATCAAGTATATGAACTCCTAAATTTTGATTAAAACTTGTTTCGCGGTACGTTTTGTAGAGGTTTCGGACGAGCGGGTTTAAATAGCCCTTACAATGGAACTGTTGGAATTTTAACTTAGTAAAAAGTACATAAATTGAGTTTTTGCAATATAATTGTGTTAAAATGCTCGTAATCAAGTATATGAACTCCTAAAATATGATTAAAACTTGTTTCGAGGTCTGTTTGTAGAGGTTTCGGACGAGCGGGTTTAAATAGGCCTTAGAATGGACCCGTTTGAATTTTAACTGAGTCAAAATTATAGAAATTGAAGTTTTGCAATATAATCGTTTTCAAATGCTCGTAATCAAGTATATGAACTCTTAAATTTTGATTAAAACTTTTTTCGCGGTCCATTTTTTAGAGGTTTCGGAGGAGCGGGTCTAAATAGGCCTTACAATAGACCCGTTGGAATATTAAATGAGTAAAAAGTACATAAATTGAGTTTTCAAAATATAATCGTGTTTAAATGCTCGTAATCAAGTATATGAACTCCTAAAATTTGATTAAAACTTGTTTCGCGGTCCATTTGGTTGAGGTTTCAGACGAGCAGGTCTAAATAGGCATTAGAATGGACACGTTGGAAATTTAACTGAGTAAAAAGTACAAAAATTGAGTATGTGCAATATAATCGTGTTGAAATGCTCCTAATCAAGTATATGAACTCTAAATTTTGATTAAACTTGTTTCGCGGTCTGTTTGTAGAGGTTTCGGACGAGCGGGTCTAAATAGGCCGTTCAATGGACCCATTGGAATATATCTTGAGTAATAAGTGCCAAAATTGAGTTTTTGCAAAATAATCGTGTTGAAATGCTCATAATCAAATATATGAACTCCTAAAATTTGATAAAACCTTGTTTTGCGGTCCGTTTGTTTTAGGTTTCAACCGAGCGGGTCTAAATCGGCCTTAGAATTGACCCGTTGAAATTTTAACTAAGTAAAAAGTATAGAAATTTTGTTTTTGCAATATAATCATGTTGAAATGCTCATAATCAAGTGTATGAACTCTTAAGTTTTGATTAAAACTTGTTTCACGATCCATTTTGTAGAGGATTCGGACGAGCAGGTCTAAATAGGCCTTACAATGGAACCGTTGGAATTTTAACTAAGTAAAAAGTACATAAATTAAGTTTTTGCAATATAATCGTGTTGAAATGCTCGTAATCAAGTATATGAACTCCTAAAGTTTGATTAAAACTTGTTTTGCTGCCCGTTTTGTAGAGGTTTCAGACGAGCGGGTCTAAATAGGCCTTACATTGGACCCGTTTTAATTTTAACTAAATAAAAAGTACAGAAATTGAGATTTTGCAAAATAATTGTGTTGAAATGCTCGTAATCATGTATATGAACTCCTAAAATATGATTAAAACTTGTTTCGAGGTCCGTTCGTAGAGGTTTCGGACGAGCGGGTTTAAATAGGCCTTACAATGGACCCGTTGGAATTTTAACATAGTAAAAAGAATAGAAATTGAGTTTTTCAATATAATTGTGTTGAAATGCTCGTAATCAAGTATATGAACTCCTAAAATTTGATAAGACCTTGTTTTGGGGTCCGTTTGTTAAAGGTTTCGGACGAGTGGGTCTAAATAGGACTTACAATGGACCCGTTGGAATTTTAACTGAGTAAAAAGTACATAAATTGAGTTTTTGCAACATAATCGTGTTGAAATGCTCGTAATAAAATATATGAACTCCTAAAATTTGATAAAACCTTGTTTTGCGGTCCATTTGTTTTAAGTTTCAACTGAGCGGGTCTAAATAGACCTTAGAATGGACCCGTTGGAATATTAACTTAGTAAAAAGTATAGAAATTGAGTTTTGCAATATAATCGTGTTGAAATGCTCATAATAGAGTATATGAACTCTTAAATTTTGATTAAAACTTGTTTCGCGGTCCATTTTGTAGAGGATTCGGACGAGCGGGTCTAAATAGGCCTTACAATGGAACCATTGGAATTTTAACTAAGTAAAAAGTACAGAAATTATGTTTTTGTAATATAATCGTGTTCAAATGCTTGTAATCAAGTATATGAACTCCTAAAGTTTGATCAAAACTTGTTTTGCTGCCCGTTTTGAAGAGGTTTTAGACGAGCGGGTTTAAATAGGCCTTACAATGGACCCGTTGGAATTTTAACTGAGTAAAAAGAATAGAAATTGAGTTTTTGCAATATAATCGTGTTGAAATGCTCGTAATCAAGTATATGAACTCCTAAAATTTGATAAAACCTTCTTTCGCGGTCCGTTTGTTATAGGTTTCGGACGAGGGGGTCTAAATAGGCCTTACAATGGACCCGTTGGAATTTTAACATAGTAAAAAGAATAGAAATTGAGTTTTTCAATATAATTGTGTTGAAGTGCTCGTAATCAAGTATATGAACTCCTAAAATTTGATAAGACCTTGTTTTGGGTCCGTTTGTTAAAGGTTTCGGACGAGTGGGTCTAAATAGGCCTTACAATGGACCCGTTGGAATTTTAACTGAGTAAAAAGTACATAAATTGAGTTTTTGCAACATAATCGTGTTGAAATGCTTGTAATAAAATATATGAACTCCTAAAATTTGATAAAACCTTGTTTTGCGGTCCATTTGTTTTAAGTTTCAACTGAGCGGGTCTAAATAGACCTTAGAATGGACCCGTTGGAATTTTAACTAAGTAAAAAGTATAGAAATTGAGTTTTGCAATATAATCGTGTTGAAATGCTCATAATAGAGTATATGAACTCTTAAATTTTGATTAAAACTTGTTTCGCGATCCATTTTGTAGAGGATTCGGACGAGCGGGTCTAAATAGGCCTTACAATGGAACCATTAGAATTTTAACTAAGTAAAAAGTACAGAAATTATGTTTTTGTAATATAATCGTGTTCAAATGCTTGTAATCAAGTATATGAACTCCTAAAGTTTGATCAAAACTTGTTTTGCTGCCCGTTTTGAAGAGGTTTCAGACGAGCGGGTTTAAATAGGCCTTACAATGGACCCGTTGGAATTTTAACTGAGTAAAAAGAATAGAAATTGAGTTTTTGCAATATAATCGTGTTGAAATGCTCGTAATCAAGTATATGAACTCCTAAAATTTGATAAAACCTTGTTTCGCGGTCCGTTTGTTATAGGTTTCGGACGAGGGGGTCTAAATAGGCCTTACAATGGATCCGTTGGAATTTTAATTGAGTAAAAAGTACATAAATTGAGTTTTTGCAATATAATCGTGTTGAAATGCTCGTAATCATGTATATAAACTCCTAAGATTTGATTAAAACTTGTTTTACGGTCCGTTTTGTAGAGGTTTCGGACGAGCGGGTGTAAATAGGCATTAGAATGGACCCGTTGGAAATTTAACTGAGTAAAAAGTAAAAAATTGAATTTTTGCAATATAATCGTGTTGAAATGCTCGTAATCAAGTATATGAACTCCTAAAATTTTATTAAAACTTGTTTCCCGGTCCGTTTTGTAGAGGGGTTGGACGAGCGGGTCTAAATAGGCCTTATAATGGACCCGTTGGAATTTTAACTGAGTAAAATGTATAGAAATTGAGTTTTTACAATATAATCGTGTTGAAATGCTCGTAATCAAGTATATGAACTCCTAAAATCTGATTAAAACTTGTTTCGCGGTCCATTTTGTAGAGGTTTCGGACGAGCGGGTCTAAATTGCCCTTATAATGGACCCGTTGAAATTTTAAATGAGTAAAAAGTAAATATACAGAGTTTTTAAAATATAATCGTGTTGAAATGCTCGTAATCAAGTATATGAACTCCTAAAATTTGATAAAAACTTGTTTTGCAGTTCGTTTGTTATAGGTTTCAGACGAACGGGTCTAAATAGGCCTTAAAATGGACCCGTTGGAATTTTACTTGAGTAAAAAGTACATAAATTTAGTTTTTGCAATATAATCGTGTTGAAATGCTCGTAATAAAAAATATGAACTTCTAAAATTTTATTAAAACTTGTTCTGCGGAATGTTTTGTAGAGGTTTCGGACGAGCGGTACTAAATAGGCATTAGAATGGGCTCGTTGGAAATTTAACTGAGTATAAAGTACAGAAATTGAGTTTTTGCAATATAATCGTGTTGAAATGCTCGTAATCAAGTATATGAACTCCTAAATTTTGATAAAAACTTGTTTCCCTGTACGCTTTGTAGAGGTTTCGCACGAGCGGGTCTAAATAGGCCTTACAATGGAACCGTTGGAATTTTAATTGAGAAAAAATACAGAAATTGAGTTTTTGCATATAATCGTATTGAAATGCTCTTAATCAAGTATACGAACTCCTAAAATTTGATTAAAACTTGTTTCGCGGACCATTTTGTAGAGGTTTCGGACGAGTGGGTCTAAATAGGCCTTACAATGGACCCGTTCGAATATTAAATGAGTAAAAGTACATAAATTGAGTTTTTAAAATATAATCGTGTTGAAATGCTCGTAATCAAGTATATGAACTCCTAAATTTTGATTAAAACTTGTTTCGCGATCCATTTTGTTGAGGTTTCGGACGAGCGGGTCTCAATAGGCATTAGAATGGACCCGCTGGAAATTTAACTGAGTAAAAAGTACAGAAATTGATTTTTGCAATATAATCGTGTTGAAATGCTCGTAATCAAGTATATGAACTCCTAAGATTTGATTAAAACTTGTTTCGCGGTATGTTTTGTAGAGGTTTCGGACGAGCGGGTCTAAATAGGCCGTACAATGGACCCATTGGAATTTTACTTGAGTAAAAAGTACAAAAATTGAGTTTTTGCAATATTATCATGTTGAAATGCTCGTAATCAAGTATATGAACTCCTAAATTTTGATTAAAACTTGTTTCGCGGTACATTTTGTAGAGGTTTCGGACGAGCGGGTTTAAATAGGCCTTATAATGGAACCGTTGGAATTTTAACTGAGTAAAAAGTACAGAAATTGAGTTTTTGCAATATAATTGTGTTGAAATGCTCGTAATCAAGTATATGAACTCTTACATTTTGATTAAAACTTGTTTCGCGGTCCATTTTGTAGAGGTTTCGGACGAGCGGGTCTAAATAGGCCTTACAAAGGACCCGTTGGAATATTAAATGAGTAAAAAGTACATAAATTGAGTTTTTAAAATATAATCGTGTTGAAATGCTAGTAATCAAGTATATGAACTCCTAAAATTCGATTCAAACTTGTTTCGCGGTCCATTTTGTTGAGGTTTCGGACGAGCAGGTCTAAATAGGCATTAGAATGGACACGTTGGAAATTTAACTGAGTAAAAAGTTCATAAATTGAGTTTTTGCAATATAATCGTGTTGAAATGCTTGTAATAAAAATATGAACTCCTAAAATTTGATTAAAACTTTTTTTGCGGTATGTTTTGTCGAGGTTTCGGACGAGGGGGTCTAAATAGGTATTAGAATGGACCCGTTGGAAATTTAACTAAGTACAAAGAATAGAAATTGAGTTTTTGTAATATAATCGTGTTGAAATGCTCGTAATCATGTATATGAACTCCTAAAATTTTATTAAAACTTGCTTCGCGGTCATTTTTGTAAAGGTTTCAGGCGAGCGGGTCTAAATAGGCCTTACAATGGACCCGTTGGAAATTTAACTGAGTAAAAAGTATAGAGATTGAGTTTTTGCAATATATTCGTGTTGAAATGCTCGTAATCAAGTATATGAACTCTTAAATTTTGATTAAAAGTTGTTTCGCGGTCCATTTTGTTGAGGTTTCAGACGAGCGGGTCTAAATAGGCATTAGAATGGACCCGTTGGAAATTTAACTGAGTAAAAAGTACAGAAATTGAGTTTTTGCAATATAATCGTGTTGAAATGCTCGTAATCAAGTATATGAACTCCTAAATTTTGATTAAAACTTGTTTCGCGGTCTGTTCTGTAGGGTTTTCGGACGAGCGGCTCTAAATAGGTCGTTCAATGAACCCATTGGAATTTATCTTGAGTAATAAGTACCAAAATTGAGTTTTTGCAAAATAATCGTGCTGAAATGCTCGTAATCAAATATATGAACTCGTAAAATTTGATAAAACCTTGTTTTACGGTCCGTTTGTTTTAGGTTTCAACCGAGCGGGTCTAAATAGGCCTAAAAATGGACCCGTTGGAATTTTAACTAAGTAAAAAGTATAGAAATTGAGTTTTTGCAATATAATCGTGTTGAAATGCTCATAATCAAGTATATGAACTCTTAAATTTTGATTAAAACTTGTTTCGCGATCCATTTTGTAGAGGATTCGGACGAGCGGGTCTAAATAGGCCTTACAATGAAACCGTTGGAATTTTAACTAAGTAAAAAGTAGATAAATTAAGTTTTTGCAATATAATCGTGTTGAAATGCTCGTAATCAAGTATATAAACTCCTAAAGTTTGATTAAAACTTGTTTTGCTGCCCGTTTTGTAGAGGTTTCAGACAAGCGAGTCTAAATAGGGCTTACAATGGACCCGCTCAAATTTTAAATGAGTAAAAAGTACATAAATTGAGATTTTGCAAAATAATCGTGTTGAAATGCTCGTAATCAAGTATATGAACTCCTAAAATATGATTAAAACTTGTTTCGAGGTCCGTTCGTAGAGGTTTCGGACAAGCGGGTTTAAATAGGCCTTACAATGGACCCGTTGGAATTTTAACTGTGTAAAAAGAATAGAAATTGATTTTTTGCAATATAATCGTGTTGAAATGCATGTAATCAAGTATATGAACTCCTAAAATTTGATAAGACCTTGTTTTTGGGTTCGTTTGTTATAGGTTTCGGACGAGCGGGTCTAAATAGGCATTAGAATGGACTCATTGGAAATTTAACTGAGTATAAAGTACAGAAATTGAGTTTTTGCAATATAATCGTGTTGAAATGCTCGTAATAAAATATATGAACTCCTAAAATTTGATAAAACCTTGTTTCGTGGTCTGTTTGTTATAGGTTTTGGACGAGAGGGTCTAAATAGGCCTTACAATGGACCCTTTGGAATTTTAACTGAGTAAAAAGTACATAAATTGAGTTTTTGCAATATAATCGTGTTGAAATGCTCGTAATCAAGTATATGAACTCCTAAAATTTGGTTAAAACTTGTTTTGCGGTCCGTTTTGTAGAGGTTTCGGACGAGCGGGTCTAAATAGGCATTAGAATGGACCCGTTGGAATTTTAACTAAGTAAATGGTAAAGAAATTGAGTTTTTGCAATATAATCATGTTGAAATGCTCGTAATCAAGTATATGAACACCTCAAATATGATTAAAACTTGTTTCGAGGTCCGTTTGTAGAGGTTTCAGACGAGCGGGTTTAAATAGGCCTTAGAATGGACCCGTTGGAATTTTAACTAAGTAAATAGTTCATAAATTGAGTTTTTGCAATATAATCGTGTTGAAATGCTCGTAATCAAGTATATGAACTCCTAAAATATGATTAAAACTTGTTTCGAGGTCTGTTTGTAGAGGTTTCAGACGAGCGGGTTTAAATAGGCCTTACAATGGACCCGTTGGAATTTTAACTAGGTAAAAAGTATAGAAATTGAGTTTTTGCAATATAATCGTGTTGAAATGCTCGTAATCAAGTATATGAACTCCTAAAATATGATTAAAACTTGTTTAGAGGTCAGTTTGTAGAGGTTTCGGATGAGCGGGTTTAAATAGGCCTTAGAATGGACCCGTTGGAATTTTAACTAAGTAAATAGCATAGAAATTGAGTTTTTGCAATATAATCGTGTTGAAATGCTCGTAATCAAGTATATGAACTCTTAAATTTTGATTAAAACTTGTTTCGCGGTCCATTTTGTATAGGTTTCGGACGAGCGGGTCTAAATAGGCCTTACAATGGACCCTTTGGAATTTTAACTGAGTAAAAATTACATAAATTGAGTTTTTAAAATATAATCGTGTTGAAATCCTCGTAATCAAGTATATGAACTCCTAAAATTTGATTAAAACTTGTTTCGCGGTCCATTTTGTGTAGGTTTCGGACGAGCGGGTCTAAATAGGCATTAGAATGGACTCGTTGGAATTTTAACTGAGTCAAAATTATAGACATTGAATTTTTGCAATATAATCGTGTTGAAATGCTCGTAATCAAGTATCTGAACTCTTACATTTTGATTAAAACTTGTTTCGCGGTCCATTTTGTAGAGGTTTCGGACGAGCGTGTCTAAATAGGCCTTACAAAGGACCCGTTGGAATATTAAATGAGTAAAAAGTACATAAATTGAGTTTTTAAAATATAATCTTGTTGAAATGCTCGTAATCAAGTATATGAACTCCTAAAATTCGATTAAAACTTGTTTCGCGGTCCATTTTGTTGAGGTTTCGGACGAGCAGGTCTAAATAGGCATTAGAATGGACACATTGGAAATTTAACTGAGTAAAAAGTTCATAAATTGATTTTTTGCAATATAATCGTGTTGAAATGCTTGTAATAAAAATATGAACTCCTAAAATTTGATTAAAACTTTTTTTGCAGTATGTTTTGTCGAGGTTTCGGACGAGGGGGTCTAAATAGGTATTAGAATGGACCCGTTGGAAATTTAACTAAGTACAAAGAACAGAAATTGAGTTTTTGTAATATAATCGTGTTGAAATGCTCGTAATCATGTATATGAACTCCTAAAATTTTATTAAAACTTGCTTCGCGGTCAGTTTTGTAAAGGTTTCAGGCGAGCGGGTCTAAATAGGCCTTACAATGGACCCGTTGGAAATTTAACTAAGTAAAAAGTATAGAGATTGAGTTTTTGCAATATAATCGTGTTGAAATGATCGTAATCAAGTATATGAACTCTTAAATTTTGATTAAAAGTTGTTTCGCGGTCCATTTTGTTGAGGTTTCGGACGAGCGGGTCTAAATAGGCATTAGAATGGACCCGTTGGAAATTTAACTTAGTAAAAAGTACAGAAATTGAATTTTTGCAATATAATCGTGTTGAAATGCTCGTAATCAAGTATATGAACTCCTAAAATTTGATTAAAACTTGTTTCGCGGTCTGTTTGTAGGGTTTTCGGACGAGCGGGTCTAAATAGGTCGTTCAATGGACCCATTGGAATTTATCTTGAGTAATAAGTACCAAAATTGAGTTTTTGCAAAATAATCGTGCTGAAATGCTCGTAATCAAATATATGAACTCGTAAAATTTGATAAAACCTTGTTTTACGGTCCGTTTGTTTTAGGTTTCAACCGAGCGGGTCTAAATAGGCCTAAAAATGGACCCGTTGGAATTTTAACTAAGTAAAAAGTATAGAAATTGAGTTTTTGCAATATAATCGTGTTGAAATGCTCATAATCAAGTATATGAACTCTTAAATTTTGATTAAAACTTGTTTCGCGATCCATTTTGTAGAGGATTCAGACGAGCGGGTCTAAATATGCCTTACAATGGACCCGTTGGAATATTAAATGAGTAAAAGTACATAATCGTGTTGAAATGCTCGTAATCAAGTATATGAACTCCTAAATTTTGATTAAAACTTGTTTCGCGATCCATTTTGTTGAGGTTTCGGACGAGCGGGTCTCAATAGGCATTAGAATGGACCCGCTGGAAATTTAACTGAGTAAAAAGTACAGAAATTGATTTTTGCAATATAATCGTGTTGAAATGCACGTAATAAAATATATGAACTTCTAAAATTTTATTAAAACTTGTTCTGCAGAATGTTTTGTAGAGGTTTCGGACGAGCGGTACTAAATAGGCATTAGAATGGGCTCGTTGGAAATTTAACTGAGTATAAAGTACAGAAATTGAGTTTTTGCAATATAATCGTGTTGAAATGCTCGTAATCAAGTATATGAACTCCTAAATTTTGATAAAAACTTGTTTCCCTGTACGCTTTGTAGAGGTTTCGCACGAGCGGGTCTAAATAGACCTTACAATGGAACCTTTGGAATTTTATTTGAGAAAAAATACAGAAATTGAGTTTTTGCATATAATCGTATTGAAATGCTCTTAATCAAGTATACGAACTCCTAAAATTTGATTAAAACTTGTTTCGCGGACCATTTTGTAGAGGTTTCGGACGAGCGGGTCTAAATAGGCCGTACAATGGACCCGTTGGAATATTAAATGAGTAAAAGTACATAAATTGAGTTTTTAAAATATAATCGTGTTGAAATGCTCGTAATCAAGTATATGAACTCCTACATTTTGATTAAAACTTGTTTCGCGATCCATTTTGTTGAGGTTTCGGACGAGCGGGTCTCAATAGGCATTAGAATGGACCCGCTGGAAATTTAACTGAGTAAAAAGTACAGAAATTGATTTTTGCAATATAATCGTGTTGAAATGCTCGTAATCAAGTATATGAACTCCTAAGATTTGATTAAAACTTGTTTCGCGGTATGTTTTGTAGAGGTTTCGGACGAGCGGGTCTAAATAGGCCGTACAATGGACCCATTGGAATTTTACTTGAGTAAAAAGTACAAAAATTGAGTTTTTGCAATATTATCATGTTGAAATGCTCGTAATCAAGTATATGAACTCCTAAATTTTGATTAAAACTTGTTTCGCGGTACATTTTGTAGAGGTTTCGGACGAGCGGGTTTAAATAGGCCTTACAATGGAACCGTTGGAATTTTAACTGAGTAAAAAGTACATAAATTGATTTTTGCAATATAATCGTGTTGAAATGCTCGTAATCATGTATATGAACTCCTAAAATTTGATTAAAACTTGTTTCGCGGTATGTTTTGTAGAGGTTTCGGAAGAGCGGGTCTAAATAGACCGTACAATGGACCCATTGGAATTTTACTTGAGTAAAAATTACAAAAACTGAGTTTTTGCTATATTATCATGTTGAAATGCTCGTAATCAAGTATATGAACTCCTAAATTTTGATTAAAACTTGTTTCGCGGTACATTTTGTAGAGGTTTCGGACGAGCGGGTTTAAATAGGCCTTACAATGGAATCATTGGAATTTTAACTGAGTAAAAAGTACAGAAATTGAGTTTTTGCAATATAATTGTGTTGAAATGCTCGTAATCAAGTATATGAACTCCTAAAATATGATTAAAACTTGTTTCGAGGTCCGTTTGTAGAGGTTTCGGATGAGCGGGTTTAAATAGCCCTTAGAATGGACTCGTTGGAATTTTAACTGAGTCAAAATTATAGACATTGAATTTTTGCAATATAATCGTGTTGAAATGCTCGTAATCAAGTATATGAACTCTTACATTTTGATTAAAACTTGTTTCGCGGTCCATTTTGTAGAGGTTTCGGACGAGCGGGTCTAAATAGGCCTTACAAAGGACCCGTTGGAATATTAAATGAGTAAAAAGTACATAAATTGAGTTTTTAAAATATAATCGTGTTGAAATGCTCGTAATCAAGTATATGAACTCCTAAAATTCGATTAAAACTTGTTTCGCGGTCCATTTTGTTGAGGTTTCGGACGAGCGGGTCTAAATAGGCATTAGAATGGACACGTTGGAAATTTATATGAGGTTAAAAGTTCATAAATTGAGTTTTTGCAATATAATTGTGTTGAAATGCTTGTAATAAATATATGAACTCGTAAAATTTGATTAAAACTTTTTTTGCGGTATGTTTTGTCGAGGTTTCGGACGAGGGGGTCTAAATAGGTATTAGAATGGATCCGTTGGAAATTTAACTAAGTACAAAGAACAGAAACTGAGTTTTTGTAATATAATCGTGTTGAAATGCTCGTAATCATGTATATGAACTCCTAAAATTTTATTAAAACTTGCTTCGCGATCAGTTTTGTAAAGGTTTCAGGCGAGCGGGTCTAAATAGGCCTTACAATGGACCCGTTGTAAATTTATCTAAGTAAAAAGTATAGAGATTGAGTTTTTGCAATATAATCGTGTTGAAATGCTCGTAATCAAGTATATGAACTCTTAAATTTTGATTAAAAGTTGTTTCGCGGTCCATTTTGTTGAGGTTTCGGACGAGCGGGTCTAAATAGGCATTAGAATGGACCCGTTGGAAATTTAACTGAGTAAAAAGTACATAAATTGATTTTTTGAAATATAATCGTGTTGAAATGCTCGTAATCAAGTATATGAACTCCTAAAATTTGATTAAAACTTGTTTCGCGGTCTGTTTTGTAGGGTTTTCGGACGAGCGGGTCTAAATAGGTCGTTCAATGGACCCATTGGAATTTATCTTGAGTAATAAGTACCAAAATTGAGTTTTTGCAAAATAATCGTGCTGAGATGCTCGTAATCAAATATATGAACTCGTAAAATTTGATAAAACCTTGTTTTACGGTCCGTTTGTTTTAGGTTTCAACCGAGCGGGTCTAAATAGGCCTAAAAATGGACCCGTTGGAATTTTAACTAAGTAAAAAGTATAGAAATTGAGTTTTTGCAATATAATCGTGTTGAAATGCTCATAATCAAGTATATGAACTCTTAAATTTTGATTAAAACTTGTTTCGCGATCCATTTTGTAGAGGATTCGGACGAGCGGGTCTAAATAGGCCGTACAATGGACCCGTTGGAATATTAAATGAGTAAAAGTACATAAATTGAGTTTTTAAAATATAATCGTGTTGAAATGCTCGTAATCAAGTATATGAACTCCTAAATTTTGATTAAAACTTGTTTCGCGATCCATTTTGTTGAGGTTTCGGACGAGCCGGTCTCAATAGGCATTAGAATGGACCCGCTGGAAATTTAACTGAGTAAAAAGTACAGAAATTGATTTTTGCAATATAATCGTGTTGAAATGCACGTAATAAAAAATATGAACTTCTAAAATTTTATTAAAACTTGTTCTGCGGAATGTTTTGTAGAGGTTTCGGACGAGCGGTACTAAATAGGCATTAGAATGGGCTTGTTGGAAATTTAACTGAGTATAAAGTACAGAAATTGAGTTTTTGCAATATAATCGTGTTGAAATGCTCGTAATCAAGTATATGAACTCCTAAATTTTGATAAAAACTTGTTTCCCTGTACGCTTTGTAGAGGTTTCGCACGAACGGGTCTAAATAGGCCTTACAATGGAATCTTTGGAATTTTAATTAAGAAAAAATACAGAAATTGAGTTTTTGCATATAATCATATTGAAATGCTCTTAATCAAGTATACGAACTCCTAAAATTTGATTAAAACTTGTTTCGCGGACCATTTTGTAGAGGTTTCGGACGAGCGGGTCTAAATAGGCCTTACAATGGACCCGTTGGAATATTAAATGAGTAAAAGTACATAAATTGAGTTTTTAAAATATAATCGTGTTGAAATGCTCGTAATCAAGTATATGAACTCCTACATTTTGATTAAAACTTGTTTCGCGATCCATTTTGTTGAGGTTTCGGACGAGCGGGTCTCAATAGGCATTAGAATGGACCCGCTGGAAATTTAACTGAGTAAAAAGTACAGAAATTGATTTTTGCAATATAATCGTGTTGAAATGCTCGTAATCAAGTATATGAACTCCTAAGATTTGATTAAAACTTGTTTCGCGGTATGTTTTGTAGAGGTTTAGGACGAGCGGGTCTAAATAGGCCGTACAATGGACCCATTGGAATTTTACTTGAGTAAAAAGTACAAAAATTGAGTTTTTGCAATATTATCATGTTGAAATGCTCGTAATCAAGTATATGAACTCCTAAATTTTGATTAAAACTTGTTTCGCGGTACATTTTGTAGAGGTTTCGGACGAGCGGGTTTAAATAGGCCTTACAATGGAACCGTTGGAATTTTAACTGAGTAAAAAGTACAGAAATTGAGTTTTTGCAATATAATTGTGTTGAAATGCTCGTAATCAAGTATATGAACTCCTAAAATATGATTAAAACTTATTTCGAGGTCCGTTTGTAGAGGTTTCGGATGAGCGGGTTTAAATAGCCCTTAGAATGGACTCGTTGGAATTTTAACTGAGTCAAAATTATAGACATTGAATTTTTGCAATATAATCGTGTTGAAATGCTCGTAATCAAGTATCTGAACTCTTACATTTTGATTAAAACTTGTTTCGCGGTCCATTTTGTAGAGGTTTCGGACGAGCGTGTCTAAATAGGCCTTACAAAGGACCCGTTGGAATATTAAATGAGTAAAAAGTACATAAATTGAGTTTTTAAAATATAATCTTGTTGAAATGCTCGTAATCAAGTATATGAACTCCTAAAATTCGATTAAAACTTGTTTCGCGGTCCATTTTGTTGAGGTTTCGGACGAGCAGGTCTAAATAGGCATTAGAATGGACACGTTGGAAATTTAACTGAGTAAAAAGTTCATAAATTGATTTTTTGCAATATAATCGTGTTGAAATGCTTGTAATAAAAATATGAACTCCTAAAATTTGATTAAAACTTTTTTTGCAGTATGTTTTGTCGAGGTTTCGGACGAGGGGGTCTAAATAGGTATTAGAATGGACCCGTTGGAAATTTAACTAAGTACAAAGAACAGAAATTGAGTTTTTGTAATATAATCGTGTTGAAATGCTCGTAATCATGTATATGAACTCCTAAAATTTTATTAAAACTTGCTTCGCGGTCAGTTTTGTAAAGGTTTCAGGCGAGCGGGTCTAAATAGGCCTTACAATGGACCCGTTGGAAATTTAACTAAGTAAAAAGTATAGAGATTGAGTTTTTGCAATATAATCGTGTTGAAATGATCGTAATCAAGTATATGAACTCTTAAATTTTGATTAAAAGTTGTTTCGCGGTCCATTTTGTTGAGGTTTCGGACGAGCGGGTCTAAATAGGCATTAGAATGGACCCGTTGGAAATTTAACTCAGTAAAAAGTACAGAAATTGAATTTTTGCAATATAATCGTGTTGAAATGCTCGTAATCAAGTATATGAACTCCTAAAATTTGATTAAAACTTGTTTCGCGGTCTGTTTGTAGGGTTTTCGGACGAGCGGGTCTAAATAGGTCGTTCAATGGACCCATTGGAATTTATCTTGAGTAATAAGTACCAAAATTGAGTTTTTGCAAAATAATCGTGCTGAAATGCTCGTAATCAAATATATGAACTCGTAAAATTTGATAAAACCTTGTTTTACGGTCCGTTTGTATTAGGTTTCAACCGAGCGGGTCTAAATAGGCCTAAAAATGGACCCGTTGGAATTTTAACTAAGTAAAAAGTATAGAAATTGAGTTTTTGCAATATAATCGTGTTGAAATGCTCATAATCAAGTATATGAACTCTTAAATTTTGATTAAAACTTGTTTCGCGATCCATTTTGTAGAGGATTCGGACGAGCGGGTCTAAATAGGCCGTACAATGGACCCGTTGGAATATTAAATGAGTAAAAGTACATAAATTGAGTTTTTAAAATATAATCGTGTTGAAATGCTCGTAATCAAGTATATGAACTCCTAAATTTTGATTAAAACTTGTTTCGCGATCCATTTTGTTGAGGTTTCGGACGAGCCGGTCTCAATAGGCATTAGAATGGACCCGCTGGAAATTTAACTGAGTAAAAAGTACAGAAATTGATTTTTGCAATATAATCGTGTTGAAATGCACGTAATAAAAAATATGAACTTCTAAAATTTTATTAAAACTTGTTCTGCGGAATGTTTTGTAGAGGTTTCGGACGAGCGGTACTAAATAGGCATTAGAATGGGCTTGTTGGAAATTTAACTGAGTATAAAGTACAGAAATTGAGTTTTTGCAATATAATCGTGTTGAAATGCTCGTAATCAAGTATATGAACTCCTAAATTTTGATAAAAACTTGTTTCCCTGTACGCTTTGTAGAGGTTTCGCACGAACGGGTCTAAATAGGCCTTACAATGGAATCTTTGGAATTTTAATTAAGAAAAAATACAGAAATTGAGTTTTTGCATATAATCATATTGAAATGCTCTTAATCAAGTATACGAACTCCTAAAATTTGATTAAAACTTGTTTCGCGGACCATTTTGTAGAGGTTTCGGACGAGCGGGTCTAAATAGGCCTTACAATGGACCCGTTGGAATATTAAATGAGTAAAAGTACATAAATTGAGTTTTTAAAATATAATCGTGTTGAAATGCTCGTAATCAAGTATATGAACTCCTACATTTTGATTAAAACTTGTTTCGCGATCCATTTTGTTGAGGTTTCGGACGAGCGGGTCTCAATAGGCATTAGAATGGACCCGCTGGAAATTTAACTGAGTAAAAAGTACAGAAATTGATTTTTGCAATATAATCGTGTTGAAATGCTCGTAATCAAGTATATGAACTCCTAAGATTTGATTAAAACTTGTTTCGCGGTATGTTTTGTAGAGGTTTAGGACGAGCGGGTCTAAATAGGCCGTACAATGGACCCATTGGAATTTTACTTGAGTAAAAAGTACAAAAATTGAGTTTTTGCAATATTATCATGTTGAAATGCTCGTAATCAAGTATATGAACTCCTAAATTTTGATTAAAACTTGTTTCGCGGTACATTTTGTAGAGGTTTCGGACGAGCGGGTTTAAATAGGCCTTACAATGGAACCGTTGGAATTTTAACTGAGTAAAAAGTACTGAAATTGAGTTTTTGCAATATAATTGTGTTGAAATGCTCGTAATCAAGTATATGAACTCCTAAAATATGATTAAAACTTGTTTCGAGGTCCGTTTGTAGAGGTTTCGGATGAGCGGGTTTAAATAGCCCTTAGAATGGACTCGTTGGAATTTTAACTGAGTCAAAATTATAGACATTGAATTTTTGCAATATAATCGTGTTGAAATGCTCGTAATCAAGTATCTGAACTCTTACATTTTGATTAAAACTTGTTTCGCGGTCCATTTTGTAGAGGTTTCGGACGAGCGTGTCTAAATAGGCCTTACAAAGGACCCGTTGGAATATTAAATGAGTAAAAAGTACATAAATTGAGTTTTTAAAATATAATCTTGTTGAAATGCTCGTAATCAAGTATATGAACTCCTAAAATTCGATTAAAACTTGTTTCGCGGTCCATTTTGTTGAGGTTTCGGACGAGCAGGTCTAAATAGGCATTAGAATGGACACGTTGGAAATTTAACTGAGTAAAAAGTTCATAAATTGATTTTTTGCAATATAATCGTGTTGAAATGCTTGTAATAAAAATATGAACTCCTAAAATTTGATTAAAACTTTTTTTGCAGTATGTTTTGTCGAGGTTTCGGACGAGGGGGTCTAAATAGGTATTAGAATGGACCCGTTGGAAATTTAACTAAGTACAAAGAACAGAAATTGAGTTTTTGTAATATAATCGTGTTGAAATGCTCGTAATCATGTATATGAACTCCTAAAATTTTATTAAAACTTGCTTCGCGGTCAGTTTTGTAAAGGTTTCAGGCGAGCGGGTCTAAATAGGCCTTACAATGGACCCGTTGGAAATTTAACTAAGTAAAAAGTATAGAGATTGAGTTTTTGCAATATAATCGTGTTGAAATGATCGTAATCAAGTATATGAACTCTTAAATTTTGATTAAAAGTTGTTTCGCGGTCCATTTTGTTGAGGTTTCGGACGAGCGGGTCTAAATAGGCATTAGAATGGACCCGTTGGAAATTTAACTCAGTAAAAAGTACAGAAATTGAATTTTTGCAATATAATCGTGTTGAAATGCTCGTAATCAAGTATATGAACTCCTAAAATTTGATTAAAACTTGTTTCGCGGTCTGTTTGTAGGGTTTTCGGACGAGCGGGTCTAAATAGGTCGTTCAATGGACCCATTGGAATTTATCTTGAGTAATAAGTACCAAAATTGAGTTTTTGCAAAATAATCGTGCTGAAATGCTCGTAATCAAATATATGAACTCGTAAAATTTGATAAAACCTTGTTTTACGGTCCGTTTGTTTTAGGTTTCAACCGAGCGGGTCTAAATAGGCCTAAAAATGGACCCGTTGGAATTTTAACTAAGTAAAAAGTATAGAAATTGAGTTTTTGCAATATAATCGTGTTGAAATGCTCATAATCAAGTATATGAACTCTTAAATTTTGATTAAAACTTGTTTCGCGATCCATTTTGTAGAGGATTCAGACGAGCGGGTCTAAATATGCCTTACAATGGACCCGTTGGAATATTAAATGAGTAAAAGTACATAATCGTGTTGAAATGCTCGTAATCAAGTATATGAACTCCTAAATTTTGATTAAAACTTGTTTCGCGATCCATTTTGTTGAGGTTTCGGACGAGCGGGTCTCAATAGGCATTAGAATGGACCCGCTGGAAATTTAACTGAGTAAAAAGTACAGAAATTGATTTTTGCAATATAATCGTGTTGAAATGCACGTAATAAAATATATGAACTTCTAAAATTTTATTAAAACTTGTTCTGCGGAATGTTTTGTAGAGGTTTCGGACGAGCGGTACTAAATAGGCATTAGAATGGGCTCGTTGGAAATTTAACTGAGTATAAAGTACAGAAATTGAGTTTTTGCAATATAATCGTGTTGAAATGCTCGTAATCAAGTATATGAACTCCTAAATTTTGATAAAAACTTGTTTCCCTGTACGCTTTGTAGAGGTTTCGCACGAGCGGGTCTAAATAGACCTTACAATGGAACCTTTGGAATTTTATTTGAGAAAAAATACAGAAATTGAGTTTTTGCATATAATCGTATTGAAATGCTCTTAATCAAGTATACGAACTCCTAAAATTTGATTAAAACTTGTTTCGCGGACCATTTTGTAGAGGTTTCGGACGAGCGGGTCTAAATAGGCCGTACAATGGACCCGTTGGAATATTAAATGAGTAAAAGTACATAAATTGAGTTTTTAAAATATAATCGTGTTGAAATGCTCGTAATCAAGTATATGAACTCCTACATTTTGATTAAAACTTGTTTCGCGATCCATTTTGTTGAGGTTTCGGACGAGCGGGTCTCAATAGGCATTAGAATGGACCCGCTGGAAATTTAACTGAGTAAAAAGTACAGAAATTGATTTTTGCAATATAATCGTGTTGAAATGCTCGTAATCAAGTATATGAACTCCTAAGATTTGATTAAAACTTGTTTCGCGGTATGTTTTGTAGAGGTTTCGGACGAGCGGGTCTAAATAGGCCGTACAATGGACCCATTGGAATTTTACTTGAGTAAAAAGTACAAAAATTGAGTTTTTGCAATATTATCATGTTGAAATGCTCGTAATCAAGTATATGAACTCCTAAATTTTGATTAAAACTTGTTTCGCGGTACATTTTGTAGAGGTTTCGGACGAGCGGGTTTAAATAGGCCTTATAATGGAACCGTTGGAATTTTAACTGAGTAAAAAGTACAGAAATTGAGTTTTTGCAATATAATTGTGTTGAAATGCTCGTAATCAAGTATATGAACTCTTACATTTTGATTAAAACTTGTTTCGCGGTCCATTTTGTAGAGGTTTCGGACGAGCGGGTCTAAATAGGCCTTACAAAGGACCCGTTGGAATATTAAATGAGTAAAAAGTACATAAATTGAGTTTTTAAAATATAATCGTGTTGAAATGCTAGTAATCAAGTATATGAACTCCTAAAATTCGATTCAAACTTGTTTCGCGGTCCATTTTGTTGAGGTTTCGGACGAGCAGGTCTAAATAGGCATTAGAATGGACACGTTGGAAATTTAACTGAGTAAAAAGTTCATAAATTGAGTTTTTGCAATATAATCGTGTTGAAATGCTTGTAATAAAAATATGAACTCCTAAAATTTGATTAAAACTTTTTTTGCGGTATGTTTTGTCGAGGTTTCGGACGAGGGGGTCTAAATAGGTATTAGAATGGACCCGTTGGAAATTTAACTAAGTACAAAGAATAGAAATTGAGTTTTTGTAATATAATCGTGTTGAAATGCTCGTAATCATGTATATGAACTCCTAAAATTTTATTAAAACTTGCTTCGCGGTCATTTTTGTAAAGGTTTCAGGCGAGCGGGTCTAAATAGGCCTTACAATGGACCCGTTGGAAATTTAACTGAGTAAAAAGTATAGAGATTGAGTTTTTGCAATATATTCGTGTTGAAATGCTCGTAATCAAGTATATGAACTCTTAAATTTTGATTAAAAGTTGTTTCGCGGTCCATTTTGTTGAGGTTTCAGACGAGCGGGTCTAAATAGGCATTAGAATGGACCCGTTGGAAATTTAACTGAGTAAAAAGTACAGAAATTGAGTTTTTGCAATATAATCGTGTTGAAATGCTCGTAATCAAGTATATGAACTCCTAAATTTTGATTAAAACTTGTTTCGCGGTCTGTTCTGTAGGGTTTTCGGACGAGCGGCTCTAAATAGGTCGTTCAATGAACCCATTGGAATTTATCTTGAGTAATAAGTACCAAAATTGAGTTTTTGCAAAATAATCGTGCTGAAATGCTCGTAATCAAATATATGAACTCGTAAAATTTGATAAAACCTTGTTTTACGGTCCGTTTGTTTTAGGTTTCAACCGAGCGGGTCTAAATAGGCCTAAAAATGGACCAGTTGGAATTTTAACTAAGTAAAAAGTATAGAAATTGAGTTTTTGCAATATAATCGTGTTGAAATGCTCATAATCAAGTACATGAACTCTTAAATTTTGATTAAAACTTGTTTCGCGATCCATTTTGTAGAGGATTCGGACGAGCGGGTCTAAATAGGCCTTACAATGAAACCGTTGGAATTTTAACTAAGTAAAAAGTAGATAAATTAAGTTTTTGCAATATAATCGTGTTGAAATGCTCGTAATCAAGTATATAAACTCCTAAAGTTTGATTAAAACTTGTTTTGCTGCCCGTTTTGTAGAGGTTTCAGACAAGCGAGTCTAAATAGGGCTTACAATGGACCCGCTCAAATTTTAAATGAGTAAAAAGTACATAAATTGAGATTTTGCAAAATAATCGTGTTGAAATGCTCGTAATCAAGTATATGAACTCCTAAGATATGATTAAAACTTGTTTCGAGGTCCGTTCGTAGAGGTTTCGGACAAGCGGGTTTAAATAGGCCTTACAATGGACCCGTTGGAATTTTAACTGTGTAAAAAGAATAGAAATTGATTTTTTGCAATATAATCGTGTTGAAATGCATGTAATCAAGTATATGAACTCCTAAAATTTGATAAGACCTTGTTTTTGGGTTCGTTTGTTATAGGTTTCGGACGAGCGGGTCTAAATAGGCATTAGAATGGACTCATTGGAAATTTAACTGAGTATAAAGTACAGAAATTGAGTTTTTGCAATATAATCGTGTTGAAATGCTCGTAATAAAATATATGAACTCCTAAAATTTGATAAAACCTTGTTTCGTGGTCTGTTTGTTATAGGTTTTGGACGAGAGGGTCTAAATAGGCCTTACAATGGACCCTTTGGAATTTTAACTGAGTAAAAAGTACATAAATTGAGTTTTTGCAATATAATCGTGTTGAAATGCTCGTAATCAAGTATATGAACTCCTAAAATTTGATTAAAACTTGTTTTGCGGTCCGTTTTGTAGAGGTTTCGGACGAGCGGGTCTAAATAGGCCTTACAATGGACCCGTTGGAAATTTAACTAAGTAAAAAGTATAGAAAATGAGTTTTTGCAATATAATCGTGTTGAAATGCTCGTAATCAAGTATATGAACTCCTAAAATTTGATTAAAACTATTTTCGCAGTCCGTTTTGTAGAGGTTTCGGAATAGCGGGTCTAAATATGCCTTACAATGGACCCGTTGGAATTTTAACTGAGTAAAAAGTACAGAAATTGAGATTTTGCAAAATAATCGTGTAGAAATTCTCGTAATCAAGTATATGAACTCCTAAAATATGATTAAAACTTGTTTCGAGGTCCGTTTGTAGAGGTTTCGGACGAGCGGGTTTAAATAGGCCTTAGAATGGACCCGTTGGAATTTTAACTAAGTCAAAATTATAGACATTGAGTTTTTGCAATATAATCGTGTTGAAATGCTCGTAATCATGTATATGAACTCTTAAATTTTGATTAAAACTTGTTTCGCGGTCCATTTTGTAGAGGTTTCGGACGAGCGGGTCTAAATAGGCATTAGAATGGACCCGTTGGAATTTTAACTAAGTAAATGGTAAAGAAATTGAGTTTTTGCAATATAATCATGTTGAAATGCTCGTAATCAAGTATATGAACACCTCAAATATGATTAAAACTTGTTTCGAGGTCCGTTTGTAGAGGTTTCAGACGAGCGGGTTTAAATAGGCCTTAGAATGGACCCGTTGGAATTTTAACTAAGTAAATAGTTCATAAATTGAGTTTTTGCAATATAATCGTGTTGAAATGCTCGTAATCAAGTATATGAACTCCTAAAATATGATTAAAACTTGTTTCGAGGTCTGTTTGTAGAGGTTTCAGACGAGCGGGTTTAAATAGGCCTTACAATGGACCCGTTGGAATTTTAACTAGGTAAAAAGTATAGAAATTGAGTTTTTGCAATATAATCGTGTTGAAATGCTCGTAATCAAGTATATGAACTCCTAAAATATGATTAAAACTTGTTTAGAGGTCAGTTTGTAGAGGTTTCGGATGAGCGGGTTTAAATAGGCCTTAGAATGGACCCGTTGGAATTTTAACTAAGTAAATAGCATAGAAATTGAGTTTTTGCAATATAATCGTGTTGAAATGCTCGTAATCAAGTATATGAACTCTTAAATTTTGATTAAAACTTGTTTCGCGGTCCATTTTGTATAGGTTTCGGACGAGCGGGTCTAAATAGGCCTTACAATGGACCCTTTGGAATTTTAACTGAGTAAAAATTACATAAATTGAGTTTTTAAAATATAATCGTGTTGAAATCCTCGTAATCAAGTATATGAACTCCTAAAATTTGATTAAAACTTGTTTCGCGGTCCATTTTGTGTAGGTTTCGGACGAGCGGGTCTAAATAGGCATTAGAATGGACCGGTTGGAAATTTAACTGAGTAAAAAGTTAATAAATTGAGTTTTTGCAATATAATCGTGTTGAAATGCTCGTAATCAAGTATATGAACTCTTAAATTTTGATTAAAACTTGTTACGCGGTCCATTTTGTATAGGTTTCGACGAGCGGATCTAAATAGGCCTTACAATGGACCCTTTGGAATTTTAACTGAGTAAAAATTACATAAATTGAGTTTTTAAAATATAATCGTGTTGAAATGCTCGTAATCAAGTATATGAACTCCTACATTTTGATTAAAACTTGTTTCGCGATCCATTTTGTAGAGGATTCGGACGAGCGGGTCTAAATAGGCATTAGAATGGACCTGTTGGAAATTTAACTGAGTAAAAAGTTCATAAATTGAGTTTTTGCAATATAATCGTGTTGAAATGCTTGTAATAAAAATATGAACACCTAAAATTTGATTAAAACTTTTTTTGCGGTATGTTTTGTCGAGGTTTCGGACGAGGGGGGTCTAAATGGGCATTAGAATGGACCCGTTGGAAATTTAACTAAGTACAAAGAACAAAAATTGAGTTTTTGTAATATATTCTTGTTAAAATGCTCGTAATCATGTATATGAACTACTAAAATTTGATTAAAACTTGCTTCATGGTCAGTTTTGTAGAGGTTTCAGACGAGCGGGTCTAAATAGGCCTTACAATGGACCCGTTGGAAATTTAACTAAGTAAAAAGTATAGAGATTGAGCTTTTGCAATATAATCGTGTTGAAATGCTCGCAATCAAGTATATGAACTCTTAAATTTTGATTAAAAGTTGTTTCGTGGTCCATTTTGTTGAGGTTTTGGACGAGCGGGTCTAAATAAGCATTAGAATGGACCCGTTGGAAATTTAACTAAGTAAAAAGTACAGAAATTGAGTTTTTGCAATATAATCGTGTTGAAATGCTCGTAATCAAGTATATGAACTCCTAAAATTTGATTAAAACTTGTTTCGCGATCTATTTTTTAAGGGTTTTGGACGAGCGGGTCTAAATAGGTCGTTCAATGGACCCATTGGAATTTATCTTGAGTAACAAGTACCTAAATTGAGTTTTTGCCAAATAATCGTGTTGAAATGCTCGTAATCAAATCTATGAACTCCTAAAATTTGATAAAACCTTGTTTTGCGGTCCGTTTGTTTTAGGTTTCAACCGAGCGGGTCTAAATAGGCCTTACAATGGACCCGTTGGAATTTTAACTAAGTAAAAAGTATAGAAATTGAATTTTTGCAATATAATCGTGTTGAAATGCTCATAATCAAGTATATGAACTCTTAAATTTTGATTAAAACTTGTTTCGTGATCCATTTTGTAGAGGATTCGGACGAGCGGGTCTAAATAGGCCTTACAATGGAACTGTTGGAATTTTAACTAAGTAAAAAGTTAATAAATTATGTTTTTGCAATATAATCGGATTGAAATGCTCGTAATCAAGTATATGAACTCCTAAAGTTTGATTAAAACTTGTTTTGCTGCCCGTTTTGTAGAGGTTTCAGACGAGCGAGTCTAAATAGGCCTTACAATGGACCCGTTGAAATTTTAACTGAGTAAAAAGTACAGAAATTAAAATTTTGCAAAATAATCGTGTTGAAATGCTCGTAATCAAGTATTTGAACTCCTAAAATATGATTAAAACTTGTTTCGAGGTCTGTTTGTAGAGGTTTCAGACGAGCGGGTTTAAATAGGCCTTACAATGGACCCGTTGGAATTTTAACTAGGTAAAAAGTATAGAAATTGAGTTTTTGCAATATAATCGTGTTTAAATGCTCGTAATCAAGTATATGAACTCCTAAAATAGGATAAAACCTTGTTTCACTGTCCGTTTGCTATAGGTTTCGGACGAGCGGGTTTAAATAGGCCTTACAATGGACCCGTTGGAATTTTAACTGAGTAAAAAGTATAGAAATTGAGTTTTTGCAATATAATCGTGTTGGGATGCTCGTAATCAAGTATATGAACTCCTAAAATTTGATAAAACTCTGTTTCGCGGTCCGTTTGTTATAGGTTTCAGACGATCGGGTCTAAATAGGCCTTAGAATGGACCGTTGGAATTTTAACTGAGTAAAAAGTACAGAAATTGAGTTTTTGCAATATAATTGTGTTGAAATGCTCGTAATCAAGTATATGAACTCCTAAAATATGAGTAAAACTTGTTTCGAGGTCCGTTTGTAGAGGTTTCGGACGAGCGGGTTTAAATAGGCCTTAGAATGGACCCGTTGGAATTTTAACTAAGTAAATAGTATAGAAATTGAGTTTTTGCAATATAATCGTGTTGAAATGCTCGTAATCAAGTATATGAACTCCTAAAATATGATTAAAACTTGTTTAGAGGTCCGTTTGTAGAGGTTTCGGATGAGCGGGTTTAAATAGGCCTTAGAATGGACACGTTGGAAATTTAACTAAGTAAATAGAATAGAAATTGAGTTTTTGCAATATAATCGTGTTGAAATGCTCGTAATCAAGTATATAAACTCTTATATTTTGATTAAAACTTGTTTCGCGGTCCATTTTGTATAGGTTTCGGACGAGCGGGTCTAAATAGGCCTTACAACGGACCCTTTGGAATTTTAACTGAGTAAAAATTACATAAATTGAGTTTTTAAAATATAATCGTGTTGAAATGCTCGTAATCAAATATATGAACTCCTAAAATTTGATTAAAACTTGTTTCGCGGTCCATTTTGTTGAGGTTTCGGACGAGCGGGTCTAAATAGGTGTGAAACAAATATTTTAATTTTGATATAACTAAAAACCTAAGGACTAAATCGAAAAAGTCAAAACGAATTTTAAGTCCTCAAAATATCCCCATATAATTTTAGTATTATGCCCAAGTTAAAAACATACTATTTCAAATATTTTTCTAAGTGTTTCAAGCCAAAACAGTGTTTTTCAAGTACCCGTTTCGAAACGGCATAAGGCGTTTCGAAACATTTTCACCACTGTCGACCAGCGTTCCGAAACGCGTATCGAAACACTTAAAACCGTTTTGAAACGGCACAACTCGTTTCGAAACTGTTCTTCATATAGGATTTAAAAAGGGTTGTTTTATTTCAAATATTTCAGATTTTTAAATATAAAAGGGGTGTTTCGAAACGGATCAAGCCCGTTCCGAAACGACCCTTTGACAGTAGCCATTTCGTTTCGAAACGGTTCACTTCCGTTCCGAAACAAGGGCTAGGTTTTATTTTGAAAAAATATGACCGTTGTATGTTTTAACTGATTTTCTGAAAACCGTTAAGGCGTTTCGAAACGGGCTAGGACCGTTCCGAAACGACCCTTGACAGTGGCAAAAACGTTCCGAAACGGCCCTAAGGCGTTTCGAAACGGGCTCTTAAATGCACCCCAACGGCTCTTTCTATTTTAGTCCGTTCCGAAACAGGTTCCCTGTGTTCCGAAACGGGTTGGTGCAGACTGCATTTATGGTGGCAAGAGAGGGTTCCAACGGCTCCATTTATGTTCCCAACCACCCAAACGGCTAGAAATCAATGAGAAGGTATAAAAGAGACATCCAAAAGCATCAACAACAACTATTGATCCAAAAGCAAACATCCAAACATCAAATTCAAGCATTTGAGCAAAAATCCTAAATTTGTGTAAAATCCCAATTTGTGTTCTTCATTCATATTTTGTAAAATTGGATTGAGTGCTTGTATTGGGGCTATCATTTGTATTGAGAGATACCTAATTAGCCTACAAATTTCTTTGTTCTCTTGTGTGAGGGTTGGGTTGATCTTTGGGTAGAAAAATCAACCGATATTGTAAAGGGTTGCCTACTTGTCCTAGAAAAGGGGAAGATCAATTTAGTGAAATTGTTGCAAATCCTTAGTGAGACTAAGGTAGTGGATGTAGAGTTCATTTGGAACTTGAACCACTCTAAATTCCTTGTTCATCATTTTTAATTTGCCAATTTCCACTACAATCCTTTAAATTTCCAATTCACCCCCCTTTTGGTAAATATCGATCTTTCGATCCACTCAACAATTGGTATCAGAGCTTAACTCTTTGAGGATTAACAACCACAAGAGGAGATCCTTGGAAGAGTGTGATCATCAAATTATCAAGAGATGGCTTCAACCTCCGGTTCCGGCATGTACGAGTCACAATCAACCACCAAGCCTCCTTTCTTCAATGGTGACAACTATTCCTTTTGGAAGAACAAAATGAGGCTATTCATCAAGTCAAGTGACTATCTTGTATGGGATGTCATTGAGGATGGGCCATACATTCCATTGAAGCAAGATGGTGAAGATAAGATGGTGTTGAAGAAGAAAGCCGAAATAAGTGAAGAGGAGAGGAAGAAGATTCAAGTCAACGATAAAGCTCTCCACATGCTATTTTGTGCTTTCGGTCCGGACATCTACTCGAAGGTCTCATCAATAGAAAGTGCCAAGGAAGTGTGGGACACTCTTGAGACCACCTATGAAGGCACCAATGATGTCAAAGAAACTAAGATTGGACTTCTCAATCTTAGTTATGAAAACTTCAAGATGGAGCCCGATGAGACGGTGTCAAAGATGTTTGATCGATTCTCCACAATCGTCAACGGTCTAAAGGGATATGGAGAAATCATACCGGAAGACAAGCTTGTCCGGAAGCTACTCTATTCACTTCCCGAAGCTTGGGATGGGAAGAGAACCGCTATCATCGAAGCAAAGAACTTGAAGACATTAAAGCTTGATGAGCTTGTGGGTTCTCTCCTTACTCATGAGATCATGAAGCAAGGAAGGGAAGATGAGAAAAAGAAGGAAGAGAAAAGAGTAGAGAAGCTTGAGGTTGAAAAGAAGAAGAAGATGGGAATAGCTCTCAAGGCTAAAGCTTCACAACTTGATGAGAGCTCATCTAGTGATGAGGACGAACTTGAAGAATTGGCTATGATAGCCAAACGGTTCTCACGATTCATGAGGTCCAACCGAGGAAGAAAAATCCAAAGAAAGATGGACTTCAAAGGGAAGAACAAAGAAGATGGAAAGGATCCCATCATTTGCTATGAGTGCAAACAACCCGGCCACATCCGTTCGGAGTGCCCTCAACTCAAGAAGAAGGGTTTTGAGAAGAAGAAGAAACTCAAAGCCAAACTTGCTACTTGGAGTGATGAGGAGTCATCGGAGGATGACGAACAAAAAGTGGCTAACCTTTGTCTCATGGCACTTGAAGAAGATTCCTCCATGGTAACCTCTAACTCATCTACTTTAGATTTTTCATATGAAGAATTAAATGATGCATATGATGAGTTACAAGAGGTATATGATGAATTAGTTGAGAAGTTTAAGGAGTCGGTCATTAAAAACAAGAAAATCATTTTAGAGCTAAATGAGAAAAATGACTCACTCACTCAAGCTAATTCTAAATTTGAGAAAAAGATTTTAGGATTAAAAGATGAACTTAAATTCTTTCAAGATGAAAATGTTGATCTTAATAATCTTTTGTCTCAATGCAATAGTGAACACCAAAAGGTGTTAGGTGAGCTAAATGAGCTCAAAAAGTCCTTAAAAATGTTGGAAGTGTCAAACATGAAGTAGGAGAATCATCTAGAACACACCAACCTAAGAAAAGGACTAATTACTACAAACAAAGTAGCTACCCTAGACATAGTAGAGCTAAAAGAATTAGAAGTGTATGGGTTCCTAAGGAACTTGTAAAATCTAATAATATTATTGCTATGTCATCTTGGATTCCTAAGGGAACCAAGGTTTTGGGAGCTAACACTCATGGACCCAAAATGATTTGGGTACCAAAAACCAAGGTTTAATATCTTTGTTTGTAGGGGGAGCATTGCTTCAAGGCCAAAGCACAAAGTCAAAACTCATGGTACCTTGATAGTGGATGCTCGAGACACATGACCGGAGACAAGAGTCGATTCATGGATTTAAAGCCAAAAAGTGGAGGAGTAGTAACATTTGGTGACAACTCCAAAGGCCACATTAAAGGTATTGGCTCCATAGGTAATCACTCTACCATTCTCATTGAAAATGTCTTATATGTCGATGGTCTTAAACACAATTTATTGAGCATAAGTCAATTATGTGATAAGGGATTTAATGTTCTTTTTGATAAAAATGGATGCAAAATTGTAGACATTAAATCTAATAGTATTATGCTCATAGGTCATCGCATAGGAAACATATACATGGTGCATTTAGATGACATTCATACATCTCATGCATGTTTAGTTGCTCAAAATGAAAATGATGCATGGTTGTGGCATAGGAAGCTAGGACATGCTAGCATTAGTGTTTTGGAAAAACTAGTCTCTCTAAATCTAGTTAGAGGTTTGCCCAAAATAAAATTTTCAAATAATAAAATTTGTGATGCATGCTCAAAGGGTAAACAACATAAGTCTTCCTTTAAATCCATTAATGATGTTTCTACTAGTAGATGCTTACAATTAATTCACATGGATTTATTTGGGCCAATTAGGACTATGAGCTTGGGTGGTAAATCTTATGCTTTTGTGCTTGTTGATGATTTTTCTAGATATACTTGGGTTTTATTTTTAAGTACTAAAGATGAGGC
Source organism: Hibiscus trionum (assembly GCA_030270665.1). Classification (NCBI taxonomy): domain Eukaryota; kingdom Viridiplantae; phylum Streptophyta; class Magnoliopsida; order Malvales; family Malvaceae; genus Hibiscus; species Hibiscus trionum. The sequence goes on along the minus strand of BSYR01000027.1, from coordinate 43,944,224 downwards.
TTTAGATAAATTCATCACATTTTCAAAAACAACCCAAAATGATCTTGAACTTAGAATTTCACACATTAGAAGTGATCATGGAACCGAGTTTCAAAATTTAGGGTTTGAAGACTTTTTAAACAAAAATGGTATTAGCCATAATTTTTCGGCTCCTCGAACTCCTCAACAAAATGGGGTAGTTGAGAGGAAAAATAGAACTTTGCAAGAAATGGCTAGGACTATGCTTTGTGAAAACAATTTACCTAAATATTTTTGGGCGGAAGCCACAAACACCGCTTGTTATATTATAAATCGAGTAATGATTAGGCCAATTTTAAAGAAAACACCTTATGAGATTTTAAAATCTAAAAAGCCTAACATTAGCTATTTTCACCCTTTTGGGTGCAAGTGTTTTGTTTTAAATAATGGAAAAGATAACTTAGGTAAATTTGATGCAAAAAGTGATGAAGCCATTTTTATAGGTTACTCTTTAACCTCTAAAGCCTATCGAGTATTTAACAAAAGAACTTTAGTAGTAGAAGAATCTATTCATGTTGTATTCGATGATAACCTCCTTCCTAGGAAGGATTCTTGTGATGATGATGATGTAGGAATCATAAATGCCTTTGATGGAGGTCAAACTTCAAAGGAGGATGAGATTTCAACAAAAGAAGAGGACTTACAAGATCCACCTCTTGAAGCCTTAAAGGACTTGGCTATTGAGGAAAAGGAAGTGAGCTACCCAAGGGAGTTGAACTATGTCAAAGATGGTGAAATCTTGGGTGATCCATCCAAGGGGGTAACCACTCGTTCTTCTCTTAGATTAATGAACCATGTTGCATTTATCTCATGCATAGAGCCTAAAAACATAAAAGAAGCATTGAAAGATGATTTTTGGATTTTGGCTATGCAAGAAGAATTAAATCAATTTGAGAGAAGTAATGTATGGACATTAGTTGATAGGCCTAGTAATCAATCTACAATAGGAACTAAATGGGTCTTTAGGAACAAACTAGATGAGAGTGGTAACATTGTGAGAAATAAAGCTAGACTAGTTGCTCAAGGTTACACTCAAGAAGAGGGAATAGATTTCGATGAAACCTATGCACCCGTAGCTAGGATGGAAGCTATTAGGATGTTGCTTGCATATGCATGTTATCATAATTTCAAGCTTTTTCAAATGGATGTAAAAAGTGCCTTTCTAAATGGTTTTATAAATGAAGAGGTGTATGTTGAACAACCACCGGGTTTTGAGGATTCAAAATTTTCAAACCATGTGTTTAAACTTACAAAAGCTCTCTATGGTTTAAAACAAGCTCCTAGAGCTTGGTATGAGAGACTTTCAAATTTCTTAATTGAAAAAGGTTTTGAAAAAGGAAAGGTGGATACAACACTCTTCATAAAAAGATATAACAATGACATCTTAGTAGTTCAAATTTATGTTGATGATATAATTTTTGGTTCTACTAATTAATGTCATTGTCAAGAGTTTGCTAAGTTAATGCAAGGTGAATTTGAGATGAGCATGATGGGGGAGCTCTCGTTCTTTTTGGGACTCCAAATCAAGCAAAAGAAGGATGGCACCTTCATCAACCAAGCAAAATACATAAAGGATATGCTCAAGAAGTTTGGCTTGGAGAATGCAAAGCCTCAAGCCACTCCTATGAGCTCATCTACAAAGCTTGACAAAGATGAAGGAGGTAAGTGTGTTGACTCTAAGCTTTATCGTTCTATGATTGGATCTTTGCTTTACCTTACCGCAAGTAGACCAGATATCTTGTTTAGTGTTTGCTTGTGTGCTAGGTTTCAAGCTAGTCCTAGAGAGTCTCACCTTATAGCCGTTAAAAGAATCTTTAGGTATCTTAGAGACACTCCTTGTTTAGGTCTTTGGTACCCTAGAGACTCTACCTTTAACCTTCATGCTTACTCGGATGCGGATTATGGGGGTTGCAAAATTGATAGGAAAAGTACTTCGGGAACTTGCCAATTCTTAGGTAGTATGCTCATATCTTGGTTCTCTAAGAAACAAAATAGTGTAGCCTTATCTACCACCGAAGCCGAGTACATATCCTTAGGGAGTTGTTGTGCTCAAGTCCTTTGGATGAAACAACAACTCTTAGATTATGGAATTAAAGTTGGAACCATACCCCTAAAATGTGACAACACTAGTGCAATATGCTTAACTAAAAATCCCATCCAACACTCTAGAACCAAACATATAGAAATAAGGCATCATTTCATTAGAGATCATGTCCTTAAGGAAGATGTGGTTATAGAGTATGTAGACACCTTAAATCAATTAGCGGACATTTTTACAAAACCCTTAGACAAAGAGCGTTTTTGGTCCCTTAGGAGAGAGTTAGGTCTAGCTAGCCTATCTTGACCTTTTAGGACCTCTTTTGTGCTTAAATATGCTTGATTTTGTGAAATGCCATGTTGATGTGTTTAAACTCTTAATTTCATCCATGCTTATAGTTAGGGGGAGTATGTTTATGCTTAAATATGTTTTGCCTGCTCATTCATGACATTTATGCATGTTAGGCCTCTTAAAACTTCATTTTTCTGCACTTTTAGAGCCTCATTTGCACTTCCAGGCCCAGGTGTATCGAAACGGGTGAACCTGTTTCGATACGGATACCTTAAATCCAGCTCTGAGAGAAGAGCGTTTCGAAACGCCCCCAAGGCGTTCCGAAACGTTTTTGCTACTGCCAAAGGGTGTATCGGAACGTGTTCCGATACGGGTCAAAGGGGTTTCGAAACAGTCAACACCGTATCGAAACGGTCAGTCAACGGTCTTAAAACGGTCAAAACCCTAGCCGCCCCATTCCGAAACGGTCTTGACCGTTCCGAAACGGCATCGCGGACTGCTTTAAATTAGGGCTTTTAATGATACAAATTCACTTTATATCAATCTCTAAAACCCTAAACCACCTCCCTCTCTATAAATACCCTCTAAAACTCTTTGATTTTCACAAAATTGTGAGGGGTTTCACTCTTCAACTTAAGTCTAAGCAAGTTTCATCAATCTTGTGCAAGGAGTTCTTCAAAATCATCCAAAATCCCAAACTAAGGTAATTTTTCTATTTTTTCTTTTTCTTTCAATTTTTGTTCGAATCTTAGGTTAGAAAATTTTATTTTTGTATAAATTATATGTTTTTTTGTGGGTTTTCAAAATCTTGTAAAAATTTTTCAAATCTCAAAATTTTTGATTAGAATATAAATTTTTTCAATCGTATTTTTTTTAAACTGTTTTTTATTTTAATTTTGTTTTCAAAAACCTAAGTGGGATTTATTATTGGATTGATTATAAATATCAATGCATACACTCAATTTTAAAACACTTGCTTAATGTTTTTAGATGGCGGATCAATCGAACAAAAAGCGCAAGGCCGTTCAATCCGGTGATTCGAGCATTCGTCCGAATATCACTATGCTTTTTCAGAAATCTTTTAAAAATCCGGACGCGCGTGCTCGCTTTGCTTATGTCAAGGATTTCGCGGTTCGTAAGGAACGTGTCATTGATCTTGAGTTCCTCAATTCCGAGCGATTTCTTTTTCGTTATCTCCCTCGTTTGGATGAGTGGAATCTCATGGATTTCTTGAGCCTTCCGGATGTTTGCTACAAAAACATGGTACTCCTCTTTTACTCAAATGATCGTTTTCTTTATGATGAGACCAAAACCGAGATCATAGGAATTGAATCATCCTTATTAGGCAGAAAGTTTGTTGTTAATGTTGCACTTTTAGAGTCTGCTCTTAAGCTTAAGAATGAGGGTCTTGAGGATGAACGCCACTTTGGCTCTTTCACCGGTAAGGCACTTTATTTGGATGTGCACGATCGAGTTCTTCACTTGATGGTGTCTTGGTTTATTCGTCCTTCCGGAGGCAAATACTCTCATATCCGTCACACTGATCACTTTTGGCTAGAGTGTTTCCGTAGGGGTGAGCGCCCAAATGTGCCTAAGATTATTTTTGCCGAGATAGTCAATAATATCAAGCTTATTGACACGAATGAGTTGAAGTCTTTCACATATGGCATTGTCTTGAGCGCCCTATTTGATAATCTTGGCATTGATTGTACCTACGACTCTCCGATCCCTCGCAAGACCAAGATTGGTGAGTCATCCCTTCGAAAGTCCGGGTTCCAATATGTGAATGGTTTTTGGGAAAGAGTTGATAGAGAAGCGGATCCTGCTCCCGTTGCTCCTCCACCGCAAGTTCCAGTTGCAAACAATGAAGCCCTCACGGCTTTCCTCACCGAGCGGTTCAATGCTTTGGACACTAGCATTGCTTCGGGCTTTGAAACAATGGGCAATCGTTTGAAGAATGTCGAGGATCGCCTTCTTTCTCTTGAGACTTCTCATTCCAACTTGGACCTTTCCTTCTCCACTCTTTATGGGCAATGGACGAAGTTTCACCGCTCTCAAGCCAAGAGCGATGATGATGATGACGAGGATGATGATGACGAGGCCTAGGAACTTCATATCATATCATATTATTTATGCTTTTAGGATTAAGATTGCATCTTTATGTTTTCTCATGTTTTTAGGACCTATGTTTATGGCTATTTTATTTGGGATTTTATGTTTGAACTAAATGTTTGAATTATGTTTTGGATATTTTGATTATGAATTTATAATATGGTTGCTTATTATTTCTTATTGGTACTAATCCTTTATCTTCCCTATGAGCTTTTATTGTTCTTTTTGATCTAACAAAAAGGGGGAGAAGAAATTTAAGAGCCACACTTTAAACTAAAATTCGTTTTAAAATGTTAAAAGGTTTTTAAAAGTTTACTTGGATTTCAAATCAAATTTCTTTTAGACTTTAAAAAAAAAACCTATCTTAAATTAAGGGGGAGTTAGAATAATTTTCAAAACTTTCAAAATTCCAGAAATTCTAACTTTGGTTTTGTTATATCAAAAAGGGGGAGATTGTGAAACAAATATTTTAATTTTGATATAACTAAAAACCTAAGGACTAAATCGAAAAAGTCAAAACGAATTTTAAGTCCTCAAAATATCCCTATATAATTTTAGTATTATGCCCAAGTTAAAAACATACTATTTCAAATATTTTTCTAAGTGTTTCAAGCCAAAACAGTGTTTTTCAAGTACCCGTTTCGAAACGGCATAAGGCGTTTCGAAACATTTTCACCACTGTCGACCACCGTTCCGAAACGCGTATCGAAACACTTAAAACCGTTTCGAAACGGCACAACTCGTTTCGAAACTGTTCTTCATATAGGATTTAAAAAGGGTTGTTTTATTTCAAATATTTCAGATTTTTAAATATAAAAGGGGTGTTTCGAAACGGATCAAGCCCGTTCCGAAACGACCCTTTGACAGTAGCCATTTCGTTTCGAAACGGTTCACTTCCGTTCCGAAACAAGGGTTATGTTTTATTTTGAAAAAATATGACCGTTGTATGTTTTAACTGATTTTCTGAAAACCGTTAAGGCGTTTCGAAACGGGCTAGGACCGTTCCGAAACGACCCTTGACAGTGGAAAAAACGTTCCGAAACGGCCCTAAGGCGTTTTGAAACGGGCTCTTAAATGCACCCCAACGGCTCTTTCTATTTTAGTCCGTTCCGAAACAGGTTCCCCGTGTTCCGAAACGGGTTGGTGCAGACTGCATTTATGGTGGCAAGAGAGGGTTCCAACGGCTCCATTTATGTTCCCAACCACCCAAACGGCTAGAAATCAATGAGAAGGTATAAAAGAGACATCCAAAAGCATCAGCAACAACTATTGATCCAAAAGCAAACATCCAAACATCAAATTCAAGCATTTGAGCAAAAATCCTAAATTTGTGTAAAATCCCAATTTGTGTTCTTCATTCATATTTTGTAAAATTGGGTTGAGTGCTTGTATTGGGGCTATCATTTGTATTGAGAGATACCTAATTAGCCTACAAATTTCTTTGTTCTCTTGTGTGAGGGTTAGGTTGATCTTTGGGTAGAAAAATCAACCGATACTGTAAAGGGTTGCCTACTTGTCCTAGAAAAGGGGAAGATCAATTTAGTGAAATTGTTGCAAATCCTTAGTGAGACTAAGGTAGTGGATGTAGAGTTCATTTGGAACTTGAACCACTCTAAATTCCTTGTTCATCATTTTTAATTTGCCAATTTCCACTACAATCCTTTAAATTTCCAATTCACCCCCTTCTTGGTAAATATCGATCTTTCGATCCACTCAACAATAGGCATTAGAATGGACCCGTTGGAAATTTAACTAAGTAAAAAGTTCATAATTTGAGTTTTTGCAATATAATCGTGTTGAAATGCATGTAATAAAAATATGAACTCCTAAAATTTGATTAAAACTTTTTTTGCGGTATGTTTTGTCAAGGTTTCGGACGAGGGGGTCTAAATAGGCATTAGAATGGTCCCGTTGGAAATTTAACTAAGTATAAAGTACAAAAATTGAGTTTTTGTAATATATTAGTGTTGAAATGCTCGTAATCATGTATATGAACTCCTAAAATTTGATTAAAACTTGCTTCGCGGTCAGTTTTGTAGAGGTTTCAGACGAGCGGGTCTAAATAGGCCTTACAATGGACCCGTTGGAAATTTAACTAAGTAAAAAGTATAGAGATTGAGTTTTTGCAATATAATCGTGTTGAAATGCTCGTAATCAAGTATATGAACTCTTAAATTTTGATTAAAAGTTGTTTCACGGTCCATTTTGTTGAGGTTTCGGACGAGCGGGTCTAAATAAGCATTAGAATGAACCCGTTGGATATTTAACTGAGTAAAAAGTACAGAAATTGAGTTTTTGCAATATAATCGTGTTGAAATGCTCGTAATCAAGTATATGAACTCCTAAAATTTGATTAAAACTTGTTTCGCGGTCTGTTTTGTAGGGGTTTCGGACGAGCGGGTCTAAATAGGTCGTTCAATGGACCCATTGGAATTTATCTTGAGTAATAAGTACCAAAATTGAGTTTTTGCCAAATAATCGTGTTGAAATGCTCGTAATCAAATATATGAACTCCTAAAATTTGATAAAACCTTGTTTTGCGGTCCGTTTGTTTTAAGTTTCAACCGAGCGGGTCTAAATAGGCCTTACAATGGGCCCGTTGGAATTTTAACTAAGTAAAAAGTATAGAAATTGAGTTTTTGCAATATAATCGTGTTGAAATGCTCATAATCAAGTATATGAACTCTTAAATTTTGATTAAAACTTGTTTCGCGATCCATTTTGTAGAGGATTCGGACGAGCGGGTCTAAATAGGCCTTACAAGGGAACTGTTGGAATTTTAACTAAGTAAAAAGTACATAAATTAAGTTTTTGCAATATAATCGTGTTGAAATGCTCGTAATCAAGTATATGAACTCCTAAAGTTTGATTAAAACTTGTTTTGCTGCCCGTTTTGTAGAGGTTTCAGACGAGCGAGTCTAAATAGGCCTTACAATGGACCCGTTGAAATTTTAAGTGAGTAAAAAGTACAGAAATTAAAAATTTGCAAAATAATCGTGTTGAAATGCTCGTAATCAAGTATTTGAACTCCTAAAATATGATTAAAACTTGTTTCGAGGTCTGTTTGTAGAGGTTTCGGACGAGCGGGTTTAAATAGGCCTTACAATGGACCCGTTGGAATTTTAACTAGGTAAAAAGTATAGAAATTGAGTTTTTGCAATATAATCGTGTTGAAATGCTCGTAATCAAGTATATGAACTCCTAAAATATGATAAAACCTTGTTTCGCTGTCCGTTTGTTATAGGTTTCGGACGAGCGGGTTTAAATAGGCTTTACAATGGACCCGTTGGAATTTTAACTGAGTAAAAAGTATAGAAATTGAGTTTTTGCAATATAATCGTGTTGGAATGCTCGTAATCAAGTATATGAACTCCTAAAATTTGATAAAACCCTGTTTCGCGGTCCGTTTGTTATAGGTTTCAGACGATCGGGTCTAAATTGGCCTTACAATGGATCTGTTGGAATTTTACTTGAGTAAAAAGTACATAAATTGAGTTTTTGCAATATAATTGGGTTGAAATGCTTGTAATCAAGTATATGAACTGCTAAAATTTTAATAAAACTTTTTTCGCGGTCCGTTTTGTAGAGGTTTCGGAAGAGCGGGTCTAAATAGGCCTTATAAAGGACTCGTTGGAATTTTAACTGAGTAAAAAGTACAGAAATTGAGTTTTTGCAATATAATTGTGTTGAAATGCTCGTAATCAAGTATATGAACTCCTAAAATATGAGTAAAACTTGTTTCGAGGTCCGTTTGTAGAGGTTTCGGACGAGCGGGTTTAAATAGGCCTTAGAATGGACCCGTTGGAATTTTTACTAAGTAAATAGTATAGAAATTGAGTTTTTGCATATTAATCGTGTAGAAATGCTCGTAATCAAGTATATGAACTCCTAAAATATGATTAAAACTTGTTTACAGGTCCGTTTGTAGAGGTTTCGGATGAGCGGGTTTAAATAGGCTTTAGAATGGACCTGTTGGAATTTTAACTAAGTAAATAGTATAGAAATTGATTTTTTGCAATATAATCTTGTTGAAATGCTCGTAATCAAGTATATGAACTCTTAAATTTTGATTGAAACTTGTTTCGCGGTCCATTTTGTATAGGTTTCGGACGAGCGGGTCTAAATAGGCCTTATAATGGACCCGTTGGAATTTTAACTGAGTAAAAAGTACAAAAATTGAGTTTTTGCAGTATAATCGAGTTGAAATGCTCGTAATCAAGTATATGAACTCCTAAAATATGATTAAAACTTGTTTAGAGGTCCGTTTGTAGAGGTTTCGGATGAGCGGGTTTAAATAGGCCTTAGAATGGACACGTTGGAATTTTAACTAAGTAAATAGAATAGAAATTGAGTTTTTGCAATATAATCGTGTTGAAATGCTCGTAATCAAGTATATGAACTCTTAAATTTTGATTAAAACTTGTTTCGCGGTCCATTTTGTATAGGTTTCGGACGAGCCGGTTTAAATAGGCCTTACAACGGACCCTTTGGAATTTTAACTGAGTAAAAATTACATAAATTGAGTTTTTAAAATATAATCGTGTTGAAATGCTCGTTATCAAATATATGAACTCCTAAAATATGAGTAAAACTTGTTTCGAGGTCCGTTTGTAGAGGTTTCGGACGAGCGGGTTTAAATAGGCCTTAGAATGGACCCGTTGGAATTTTTACTAAGTAAATAGTATAGAAATTGAGTTTTTGCAATATAATCGTGTAGAAATGCTCGTAATCAAGTATATGAACTGCTAAAATTTTATTAAAACTTTTTTCGCGGTCCGTTTTGTAGAGGTTTCGGAAGAGCGGGTCTAAATAGGCCTTATAAAGGACTCGTTGGAATTTTAACTGAGTAAAAAGTACAGAAATTGAGTTTTTGCAATATAATTGTGTTGAAATGCTCGTAATCAAGTATATGAACTCCTAAAATATGAGTAAAACTTGTTTCGAGGTCCGTTTGTAGAGGTTTCGGACGAGCGGGTTTAAATAGGCCTTAAAATGGACCCGTTGGAATTTTTACTAAGTAAATAGTATAGAAATTGAGTTTTTGCAATATAATCGTGTAGAAATGCTCGTAATCAAGTATATGAACTCCTAAAATATGATTAAAACTTGTTTACAGGTCCGTTTGTAGAGGTTTCGGATGAGCGGGTTTAAATAGGCTTTAGAATGGACCTGTTGGAATTTTAACTAAGTAAATAGTATAGAAATTGATTTTTTGCAATATAATCTTGTTGAAATGCTCGTAATCAAGTATATGAACTCTTAAATTTTGATTGAAACTTGTTTCGCGGTCCATTTTGTATAGGTTTCGGACGAGCGGGTCTAAATAGGCCTGATAATGGACCCGTTGGAATTTTAACTGAGTAAAAAGTACAGAAATTGAGTTTTTGCAATATAATCGTGTTGAAATGCTCGTAATCAAGTATATGAACTCCTAAAATATGATTAAAACTTGTTTAGAGGTCCGTTTGTAGAGGTTTCGGATGAGCGGGTTTAAATAGGCCTTAGAATGGACACGTTGGAATTTTAACTAAGTAAATAGAATAGAAATTGAGTTTTTGCAATATAATCGTGTTGAAATGCTCGTAATCAAGTATATGAACTCTTAAATTTTGATTAAAACTTGTTTCGCGGTCCATTTTGTATAGGTTTCGGACGAGCCGGTTTAAATAGGCCTTACAACGGACCCTTTGGAATTTTAACTGAGTAAAAATTACATAAATTGAGTTTTTAAAATATAATCGTGTTGAAATGCTCGTTATCAAATATATGAACTCCTAAAATTTGAATAAAACTTGTTTCGCGATCCATTTTGTTGAGGTTTCGGATGAGCGGGTCTAAATAGGCATTAGAATGGACCCGTTGGAAATTTAACTGAGTAAAAAGTTCATAAATTCAGTTTTTGCAATATAATCGTGTTGAAATGCTTGTAATAAAAATATGAACTCCTAAATTTTGATTAAAACTTTTTTTGTGGTAAGTTTTGTCGAGGTTTCGGATGAGGGGGTCTAAATAGGCATTAGAATGGACCCGTTGGAAATTTAACTAAGTACAAAGTATAGAGATTGAGTTTTTGCAATATAATCATGTTGAAATGCTCGTAATCAAGTATATGAACTCTTAAATTTTGATTAAAAGTAGTTTCGCGGTCCATTTTGTTGAGGTTTCGGACGAGCGGGTCTAAATAAGCATTAGAATGGACCCGTTGGATATTTAACTGAGTAAAAAGTACAGAAATTGAGTTTTTCCAATATAATCGTGTTGAAATGCTCGTAATCAAGTATATGAACTCCTAAAATTTGATTAAAACTTGTTTCGCGGTCTGTTTTGTAGGGGTTTCGGACGAGCGGGTCTAAATAGGTCGTTCAATGGACCCATTGGAATTTATCTTGAGTAATAAGTACCAAAATTGAGTTTTTGCCAAATAATCGTGTTGAAAGGCTCGTAATCAAATATATGAACTCCTAAAATTTGATAAAACCTTGTTTTGCGGTCCGTTTGTTTTAAGTTTCAACCGAGCGGGTCTAAATAGGCCTTACAATGGACCCGTTGGAATTTTAACTAAGTAAAAAGTATAGAAATTGAGTTTTTGCAATATAATCATGTTGAAATGCTCATAATCAAGTATATGAACTCTTAAATTTTGATTAAAACTTGTTTCGCGATCTATTTTGTAGAGGATTCGGACAAGCGGGTCTAAATAGGCCTTACAATGGAACTGTTGGAATTTTAACTAAGTAAAAAGTACATAAATTAAGTTTTTGCAATATAATCGTGTTGAAATGCTCGTAATCAAGTATATGAACTCCTCAAGTTTGATTAAAACTTGTTTTGCTGCCCGTTTTGTAGAGGTTTCAGACGAGCGAGTCTAAATAGGCCTTACAATGGACCCGTTGAAATTTTAACTGAGTAAAGAGTACAGAAATTAAAAATTTGCAAAATAATCGTGTTGAAATGCTCGTAATCAAGTATTTGAACTCCTAAAATATGATTAAAACTTGTTTCGAGGTCTTTTTGTAGAGGTTTCGGACGAGCGGGTTTAAATAGGCCTTACAATGGACCCGTTGGAATTTTAACTAGGTAAAAAGTGTAGAAATTGTGTTTTTGCAATATAATCGTGTTGAAATGCTCGTAATCAAGTATATGAACTCCTAAAATATGATAAAACCTTGTTTCGCTGTCCGTTTGTTATAGGTTTCGGACGAGCGGGTTTAAATAGGCCTTACAATGGACCCGTTGGAATTTTAACTGAGTAAAAAGTATAGAAATTGAGTTTTTGCAATATAATCGTGTTGGAATGCTCGTAATCAAGTATATGAACTCCTAAAATTTGATAAAACCCTGTTTCGCGGTCCGTTTGTTATAGGTTTCAGACGACCGGGTCTAAATTGGCCTTACAATGGATCCGTTGGAATTTTACTTGAGTAAAAAGTACATAAATTGAGTTTTTGCAATATAATTGGGTTGAAATGCTCGTAATCAAGTATATGAACTGCTAAAATTTTATTAAAACTTTTTTCGCGGTCCGTTTTGTAGAGGTTTCGGAAGAGGGGTCTAAATAGGCCTTATAAAGGACCCGTTGGAATTTTAACTGAGTAAAAAGTACAGAAATTGAGTTTTTGCAATATAATTGTGTTGAAATGCTCGTAATCAAGTATATGAACTCCTAAAATATGAGTAAAACTTGTTTCGAGGTCCGTTTGTAGAGGTTTCGGACGAGCGGGTTTAAATAGGCCTTAGAATGGACCCGTTGGAATTTTTACTAAGTAAATAGTATAGAAATTGAGTTTTTGCAATATAATCCTATAGAAATGCTCGTAATCAAGTATATGAACTCCTAAAATATGATTAAAACTTGTTTACAGGTCCGTTTGTAGAGGTTTCGGATGAGCGGGTTTAAATAGGCTTTAGAATGGACCTGTTGGAATTTTAACTAAGTAAATAGTATAGAAATTGATTTTTTGCAATATAATCTTGTTGAAATGCTCGTAATCAAGTATATGAACTCTTAAATTTTGATTGAAACTTGTTTCGCGGTCCATTTTGTATAGGTTTCGGACGAGCGGGTCTAAATAGGCCTTATAATGGACCCGTTGGAATTTTAACTGAGTAAAAAGTACAGAAATTGAGTTTTTGCAATATAATCGTGTTGAAATGCTCGTAATCAAGTATATGAACTCCTAAAATATGATTAAAACTTGTTTAGAGGTCCGTTTGTAGAGGTTTCGGATGAGCGGGTTTAAATAGGCCTTAGAATGGACACGTTGGAATTTTAACTAAGTAAATAGAATAGAAATTGAGTTTTTGCAATATAATCGTGTTGAAATGCTCGTAATCAAGTATATGAACTCTTAAATTTTGATTAAAACTTGTTTCGCGGTCCATTTTGTATAGGTTTCGGACGAGCCGGTTTAAATAGGCCTTACAATGGACACGTTGGAATTTTAACTAAGTAAATAGAATAGAAATTGAGTTTTTAAAATATAATCATGTTGAAATGCTCGTTATCAAATATATGAACTCCTAAAATTTGATTAAAACTTGTTTCGCGATCCATTTTGTTGAGGTTTCGGATGAGCGGGTCTAAATAGGCATTAGAATGGACCCGTTGGAAATTTAACTGAGTAAAAAGTTCATAAATTCAGTTTTTGCAATATAATCGTGTTGAAATGCTTGTAATAAAAATATGAACTCCTAAATTTTGATTAAAACTTTTTTTGCGGTAAGTTTTGTCGAGGTTTCGGACGAGGGGGTCTAAATAGGCATTAGAATGGACCCGTTGGAAATTTAATTAAGTACAAAGTCTAGAGATTGAGTTTTTGCAATATAATCGTGTTGAAATGCTCGTAATCAAGTATATGAACTCTTAAATTTTTATTAAAAGTTGTTTCGCGGTCCATTTTGTTGAGGTTTCGGACGAGCGGGTCTAAATAAGCATTAGAATGGACCCGTTGGATATTTAACTGAGTAAAAAGTACAGAAATTGAGTTTTTGCAATATAATCGTGTTGAAATGCTCGTAATCAAGTATATGAACTCCTAAAATTTGATTAAAACTTGTTTCGCGGTCTGTTTTGTAGGGGTTTCGGACGAGCGGGTCTAAATAAGCATTAGAATGGACCCGTTGGATATTTAACTGAGTAAAAAGTACAAAAATTGAGTTTTTGCAATATAATCGTGTTGAAATGCTCGTAATCAAGTATATGAACTCCTAAAATTTGATTAAAACCTCTTTCGCGGTCTGTTTTGTAGGGGTTTCGGACGAGAGGGTCTAAATAGGTCGTTCAATGGACCCATTGGAATTTATCTTGAGTAATAAGTACCTAAATTGAGTTTTTGCCAAATAATCGTGTTGAAATGCTCGTAATCAAATATATGAACTCCTAAAATTTGATAAAACCTTGTTTTGCGGTCCGTTTGTTTTAGGTTTCAACCGAGCGGGTCTAAATAGGCCTTACAATGGACCCGTTGGAATTTTAACTAAGTAAAAAGTATAGAAATTGAGTTTTGCAATATAATCGTGTTGAAATGCTCATAATCAAGTAAATGAACTTTTAAATTTTGATTAAAACTTGTTTCGCGATCCATTTTGTAGAGGATTCGGACGAGCGGGTCTAAATAGGCCTTACAATGGAACAGTTGGAATTTTAAGTAAGTAAAAAGTACATAAATTAAGTTTTTGCAATATAATCGTGTTGAAATGCTCGTAATCAAGTATATGAACTCCTAAAGTTTGATTAAAACTTGTTTTGCTGCCCGTTTTGTAGAGGTTTCAGACGAGCGAGTCTAAATAGGCCTTACAATGGACCCGTTGAAATTTTAACTGAGTAAAAAGTACAGAAATTGAGATTTTGCAAAATAATCGTGTTGAAATGCTCGTAATCAAGTATTAGAACTCCTAAAATATGATTAAAACTTGTTTCGAGGTCTGTTTGTAGAGGTTTCGGACGAGCGGGTTTAAATAGGCCTTACAATCGACCCGTTGGAATTTTAACTAGGTAAAAAGTATAGAAATTGAGTTTTTGCAATATAATCGTGTTGAAATGCTCGTAATCAAGTATATGAACTCCTAAAATTTGATAAAACCTTGTTTCGTTGTCCGTTTGTTATAGGTTTCGGACGATCGGGTCTAAATTGGCCTTACAATGGACCCGTTGGAATTTTACTTAGTAAAAAGTACATAAATTGAGTTTTTGCAATATAATCGTGTTGAAATGCTCGTAATCAAGTATATGAACTCCTAAAATATGATTAAAACTTGTTTCGCGGTCCCTTTGTTATAGGTTTCGGACGAGAGGGTCTAAATAGGCCTTACAATGGACCATTCGGAATTTTAACTAAGTAAAAAGTACATAAATTGAGTTTTTACAATATAATTGTGTTGAAATGCTCGTAATCAAGTATATGAACTCCTAAAATATGAGTAAAACTTGTTTCGAGGTCCGTTTGTAGAGGTTTCGGACGAGCGGGTTTAAATAGGCCTTAGAATGGACCCGTTGGAATTTTAACTAAGTAAATAGTATAGAAATTGAGTTTTTGCAATATAATCGTGTTGAAATGCTCGTAATCAAGTATATGAACTCCTAAAATATGATTAAAACTTGTTTACAGGTCCGTTTGTAGAGGTTTCGGATGAGCGGGTTTAAATAGGCTTTAGAATGGACCTGTTGGAATTTTAACTAAGTAAATAGTATAGAAATTGATTTTTTGCAATATAATCTTGTTGAAATGCTCGTAATCAAGTATATGAACTCTTAAATTTTGATTGAAACTTGTTTCGCGGTCCATTTTGTATAGGTTTCGGATGAGCGGGTCTAAATAGGCCTTACAATGGACCCTTTGGAATTTTAACTGAGTAAAAATAACATAAATTGAGTTTTTAAAATATAATCGTGTTGAAACGCTCGTAATCAAGTATATGAACTCCTAAAATTTGATTAAAACTTGTTTCGCGGTCCATTTTGTTGAGGTTTCGGACGAGCGGGTTTAAATAGGCATTAGAAAGGACCCGTTGGAAATTTAACTGAGTAAAAAGTTCATAAATTGAGTTTTTGCAATATAATCATGTTGAAATGCTTGTAATAAAAATATGAACTCCTAAAATTTGATTAAAACTTTTTTGTGGTATGTTTTGTCGAGGTTTCGGACGAGGGGGTCTAAATAGGCATTAGAATGGACCCGTTGGAAATTTAACTAAGTACAAAGTACAAAAATTGAGTTTTTATAATATATTCGTGTTGAAATGCTCGTAATCATGTATATGAACTCCTAAAATTTGATTAAAACTTGCTTCGCGGTCAGTTTTGTAGAGGTTTCAGACGAGCGGGACTAAATAGGCCTTACAATGGACCCGTTGGAAATTTAACTAAGTAAAAAGTATAGAGATTGAGTTTTTGCAATATAATCGTGTTGAAATGCTCGTAATCAAGAATATGAACTCTTAAATTTTGATTAAAAGTTGTTTCGCGGTCCATTTTGTTGAGGTTTCGGACGAGCGGGTCTAAATAAGCATTAGAATGGACCCGTTGGAAATTTAACCGAGTAAAAAGTACAGAAATTGAGTTTTTGCAATATAATCGTGTTGAAATGCTCGTAATCAAGTATATGAACTCCTAAAATTTGATTAAAACTTGTTTCGCGGTCTGTTTTGTAGGGGTTTCGGACGAGCGGGTCTAAATAGGTCGTTCAATGGACCCATTGGAATTTATCTTGAGTAATAAGTACCAAAATTTAGTTTTTGCCAAATAATCATGTTGAAATGCTCGTAATCAAATATATGAACTCCTAAAATTTGATAAAACCTTGTTTTGCGGTCCGTTTGTTTTAGGTTTCAACTTAGCTGGTCTAAATAGACCTTACAATGGACCCGTTGGAATTTTAACTAAGTAAAAAGTATAGAAATTGAGTTTTTGCAATATAATCGTGTTGAAATGCTCATAATCAAGTATATGAACTCTTAAATTTTGATTAAAACTTGTTTCGCGATCCATTTTGTAGAGGATTCGGACGAGCGGGTCTAAATAGGCCATACAATGGAACCGTTGGAATTTTAACTAAGTAAAAAGTACATAAATTAAGTTTTTGCAATATAATCGTGTTGAAATGCTCGTAATCAAGTATATGAACTCCTAAAGTTTGATTAAAACTTGTTTTGCTGCCCGTTTTGTAGAGGTTTCAGACGAGCGAGTCTAAATAGGCCTTACAATGGACCCGTTGAAATTTTAACTGAGTAAAAAGTACAGAAATTGAGATTTTGCAAAATAATCGTGTTGAAATGCTCGTAATCAATTATATGAACTCCTAAAATATGATTAAAACTTGTTTTGAGGTCCGTTTGTAGATGTTTCGGATGAGCGGTTTTAAATAGGCCTTAGAATGGACAGGTTGGAATTTTAACTAAGTAAATAGAATAGAAATTGAGTTTTTGCAATATAATCGTGTTGAAATGCTCGTAATCAAGTATATGAACTCTTAAATTTTGATTAAAACTTGTTTCGCGGTCCATTTTGTATAGGTTTCGGACGAGCGGGTTTAAATAGGCCTTACAACGGACCCTTTGGAATTTTAACTGAGTAAAAATTACATAAATTGAATTTTTAAAATATAATCGTGTTGAAATGCTCGTTATCAAATATATGATCTCCTAAAATTTGATTAAAACTTGTTTCTCGATCCATTTTGTTGAGGTTTCGGATGAGCGGGTCTAAATAGGCATTAGAATGGACCCGTTGGAAATTTAACTGAGTAAAAAGTTCATAAATTGAGTTTTTGCAATATAATCGTGTTGAAATGCTTGTAATAAAAATATGAACTCCTAAATTTTGATTAAAACTTTTTTTGCGGTAAGTTTTGTCGAGGTTTCGGACGAGGGGGTCTAAATAGGCATTAGAATGGACCCGTTGGAAATTTAACTAAGTACAAAGTACAAAAATTGAGTTTTTGTAATATATTAGTGTTGAAATGCTCGTAATCATGTATATGAACTCCTAAAATTTGATTAAAACTTGCTTCGCGGTCAGTTTTGTAGAGGTTTCAGACGAGCGGGTCTAAATAGGCCTTACAATGGACCCGTTGGAAATTTAACTAAGTAAAAAGTATAGAGATTGAGTTTTTGCAATATAATCATGTTGAAATGCTCGTAATCAAGTATATGAACTCTTAAATTTTGATTAAAAGTTGTTTCGCGGTCCATTTTGTTGAGGTTTCGGACGAGCGGGTCTAAATAAGCATTAGAATGGACCCGTTGGATATTTAACTGAGTAAAAAGTACAAAAATTGAGTTTTTGCAATATAATCGTGTTGAAATGCTCGTAATCAAGTATATGAACTCCTAAAATTTGATTAAAACTTGTTTCGCGGTCTGTTTTGTAGGGGTTTCGGACGAGAGGGTCTAAATAGGTCGTTCAATGGACCCATTGGAATTTATCTTGAGTAATAAGTACCTAAATTGAGTTTTTGCCAAATAATCGTGTTGAAATGCTCGTAATCAAATATATGAACTCCTAAAATTTTGTAACCCCCTTAACCCGGCCTAGACGGTTGACCCGAATTAAGAAAGTCACACGGGGAAAACCAAAGTCAACCCGAAAGTCAACCTTGATTAACGACCCTTTTTTTTTCTTTTTAAAACTTGTCTAGATGCACATTAAGCCTAATGGTGATCACACAAACATCATACCAAAAGATCACAACCATCAGAGATCAAACAGGGACTCAATTGAACAATTTACAACTTTAGGGACCAAATTGTAAATTCTGATAATTATAAGGACTTAATCCAAATTGAGGTTACCAACTTGAAATTAATCAGGTTTCATGCTTCTCTGTGAAATTTCAGCTCAAAAGGACTTCCCAAACTCATGCAATTGCACAAACAAGTTCCAGGACCAAAACGCAAACTTTTCAAAACACATAACTGCCAATGTCAGCCCCCAACGGTCGACCGTTCCGAAACGGGAGACAGCCCGTTCCGAAACGCGGGGCCGTTCCGAAACTGGCTTAGCATGTTTCGAAACGGGGGTCTGGCAGAGGCTTTTCCGTTTCGGAACGGCCCTCCCCGTTTCGGACGCCTGGGCACGATTAAGGCACCCGTTCCGAAACGGTAGGTGCTGTTCCGAAACACCCTGCCCAGATTACTCCAAAACTCAACTTTAAACATGCAATAACACAACCAATCATGCTCCAAATGCTACCAAACTTTGCCAACATGCAATTCAACATATAAACAACATACTAGCATCAACAATTCATCCAATCATCATCATATGCAAAAAGCCCCAATTCTATAGGCATGCTTCCTACACAAGCTAGGCATTCAAACACTAAACTCACAAAACAAGCATATAAGGTTCCAATTCAAAAACCAGCAAACACATCAACATTTAACATACTTAGGGAGTCTCCAACACCTCCCAAAACATACACATTGGTCCCCCATTGCCAAATCATACAAAAGCTAAAATGAACTTATAAAACCTTCATACATTGAGCTTCACTTGAACTTGATTGCTTGCCCCTTTCTTGCTGCCCTCAAGGTACTCTAATGCTCTGCATTATTGAATTAAGAAAACGAAGAGAGCGTAAGCAAAAGCTTAGTGAGGAATGCTCATTTAAACCATTCAATAATGCAACTTAAAACATTTACAAAACATGCTTCAAATCCACATTTGCTCATGCTCAAAACCTTACTTTAAACAAGCAAATCCATGCTTCAACATAAACATTAAAAACAAGCATCTCATGCTTCATAATGTACTCAACATGTCATATTGGCTCAAGTGATTCATTTCATTTCTTAAATCAAGTTCATCAACTTCCCAAGGACTTTTAAACACCTTGGCCATGGACTTTTAAACACCATGAAGTAACACATCAAGGACTTTTAAACACCTTGATCCCAAGGACTTTTAAACACCTTGGCCATGGACTTTTAAACACCATGAAGTAACACATCAAGGACTTTTAAACACCTTGATCCCAAGGACTTTTAAACACCTTGGCCTATGGACTTTTAAACACCATAGAAAAGGATCACCTAAGGACTTTTAACCACCTTAGTGTCCACAACATGAACCATCCAAGGACTTTTAACCACCTTGATGTTCATAAGTAACAAGGCTCACTCAAGGACTTTTAACCACCTTAGTGACCTTAACATTTTAAAAACATCACTTGCCAATATACATCATTTTCATCACTTACATCACTGTTTTAAAGCATCAAACCAAGCCATATTCATCATGCATTTAAAAGCATTAAACCACATCATTTCAATGTACAAAAGCAAGGAACTCCTACCTAGAGTTACCTTCAACATATGGCTTACATCAACAGCAAAAACCATGCTAAAACATGCTTTCAAAACAGTATGTAAAACATGCAAATTATCATTTCGCATCACAACAAAGTCATGGCCACCACTAGTGAGAAATTCCGAAAACTTACACTCGAGCTTAGCAAAGTTGTTTAGACTTAAACTAAGCTCCCAAGACATTGGTTTCAAAACCGAAAACCCATTTTCACTCACCGATTCCACTTCGCCACTTGCCGAAGCACGAATTCAAGCTTCCGGATCAACAACTCTTGGATCCAAAGATGCCTCCCCTGACCAAACACATTAAAGCAGAGGTTTAATGCATCATCAAGCATCAAAAGCTTCAATGAAAGCACTCAAACTCGCTGCCCTCATTCATACACCAATTTCGGCCACCAAACACCACCGAAATTGTATCCAAACCACTTCTAAACAAAGCCCAGCCATAAACCAGCAAAACCTAACATCCATCAACACCTTATAACACCTAAAAACAACCTATAAACATCCTTATACCTCCAGCAACAACAGATCCACAAGATCACCACAAAAACATCCAAGAAACTTAAGCTAAACTTAGGAAACACAACCTATCCGGGATTGCATCAATCAAAACTCATTTCCTTATCAATTTAGAGTTCATTTAACATCAAAAACACAACTTAAATCACAGATCAATCAGATCTAACGAAAATCATGAAAAACCATCAAATCTTGCATTATAAGCCAAGATACAATTCCAAACTCAAAAGCCTTTAATTAAACATAAATCAAGAGTTGATAACTTGGGAATTTCAGTAAAGAACTGATAGTTTAGAGGAGAAGGACGTTCTTACCTCCAAACTTGTGATTCTCCACTTTTTGGAATGAAAATCCTTGATGAAACTTGTAGCAATTGAAGAGGTTTTGAAGATACAATGATTTGCAATCAAATGAGAGTTGAATGGAAGAATTTAGGTGAGAAAAACAGAAACAAAACTCTGGAAATGGAGTGTTTGGGTTGAGAGAAAAAGAGAGAAAGAAAATGAGAAGTTAGTTGAGAAAATGCCAAATAAATTTTCCCTCCACTTCTAATATGTTTTAAAATCAGATTATAATCCAAAATATCTTAGAAAAATCTGGAGAAAACACTTTTGGATTAATAGCTCCTTAAAGATTCAAAGTTTCAACTCTTTATAAAACAGCCACCAAACTTGCGAAAATTACATTTTGGTCACTAGCCAAAATATCAACCTTCCAAAACTCATTTTCCAAAATTGATTTCACAGTTCATCTAATTATATTAAAAGATGATTTTAGAACATTTTTCCATATTTTTAATGCAACCCGAACTAGGCTTTCCTAATTTAACCTCTTAAGATTCGAACAGGACTTTGACCAAACCGGTCAACGCCCAAAACTTCTAAGCCCAAAACCGGGGCGTTACAACTCTCCCCCCCTTAAGAAATTTCGTCCTCGAAATTTACCTGAAGGAAAGAGATAAGGAAACTGCTTCAGCATGTCTTCCTTCAGCTCCCACGTGACTTCCTCAACACCGCGATGCTTCCACAGCACCTTCACCAATTCAATGGTCTTGCCACGAAGAACCTTGCTATCCGAATCCAGAACCTTCACCGGTTCCTCATCATAGGTCAAATCCGGATTCAAAACCACTTCCTCCACAGGCATCACATGCGAAGGATCAGATCTATACCTCCGGAGCATAGAGACATGGAACACATCATGAATCTTCTCCAACTCCTGAGGTAACCTCAACCGATACGCAACAGGACCCACACGCTCAACCACCTCATATGGTCCAATGTATCTAGGGCTCAACTTACCCTTCCGGCCAAACCTCATCACCTTCTTCCAAGGCGAAACCTTCAAGAACACACGGTCACCCACCGCATACTCTATCTCTTTACGCTTCAAATCCGCGTAAGACTTCTGCCGATCAGAAGCAGCCTTCAACCGCTCACAAATGAGCTTCACCTTCTCTGTGGTCCCTTTCAACAATGCCGGCATCGAAACCAACTTTTGACCAGTTTCAGCCCAACAAAGAGGAGTCCTACACTTCCTCCCGTACAAAGCCTCATAAGGTGCCATCTGTATGCTCGCCTGATAACTATTGTTATAAGCAAACTCAACCAAAGGTAGATGCTTCTCCCAAGAACCTTGGAACTCAATCACGCAGCATCTCAACATATCCTCCAAAATCTGAATAACTCGCTCAGACTGACCATCCGACTGAGGATGATAGGAGGTACTGAAATGCAACCTTGTACCCAGAGCTTGATGCAAACACTGCCAAAACCGTGATGTGAACCTCGGATCCCTATCCGACACAATCGACTTAGGCACACCATGCAGCCTCACAACCTCAGCAATGTACAGCTCTGCCAGCTTATCCAAAGAGAACGTGGTATGCACAGGCAAGAAATGTGCACACTTCGTCAGGCGATCCACAATCACCCAGACCGAATTCTTTTTCGATGGAGACAAAGGCAAACCAGATACAAAATCCATGGTAACCCTCTCCCACTTCCACTCAGGGATTTTCAACGGTTGCAACAACCCAGAAGGAAACTGATGCTCAGCCTTAACTCGCTGACACACCAAACACTTGCTCACGAACTCCGCAACATCCTTCTTCAAACCAACCCAATAGTACTCATCACGAAGATCACGATACATCTTAGTACTACCAGGGTGCATAGCAAAAGGACTACTATGACCTTCAGTCAGAATAGCACGCCTCAACTCAGCGTCATTGGGCACAACTATCCGACTACCAAAACACAGCACACCATCATCATTGAAACAGAAATCCGAAGGTCTACCCTCCGCAATATCCTGAACATGAGACACCAAGGAATCATCCAACAACTGCTTATCCTTGATCATCTGAACCAAAGATGGCTTCACTTGTAACTCAGCCACAAGACCACCATCACGCGATATGCTCAAGCTAGCAAACATGGCTCTCAACTCAACAGCTACCTTCCTACTCAAGGCATCAGCAACAACATTAGCTTTTCCAGGATGATACTCAATCGTCAGATCATAATCCTTGAGCAACTCCAACCAACGCCGCTGCCTAAGATTCAACTCCTTTTGAGACATCAGATACCTCAAACTCTTGTGATCTGTGTACACAGTACACTTCTCACCATACAGATAATGCCTCCAGATCTTCAGAGCAAAAACCACTGCAGCCAGCTCAATATCGTGCGTAGGGTAATTGCGCTCATGCACTTTCAACTGCCGTGATGCATAAGCCACCACCTTACCCTCCTGCATTAACACACACCCCAAACCAACATAGGATGCATCACTATAAACCACAAACTCTTTCCCTGATTCAGGCTGAATCAAGATAGGAGCCTGCGTCAAAGCCGCCTTCAGCTTCTCAAAAGCCTGCTGTCTCGCTTCTGTCCACTCATACTTAACATCCTTCTGCAACAGCTTCGTCAAAGGAGCAGCAATCTTGGAAAAACCATCCACAAACCTCCGGTAGTATCCCGCCAAACCAAGGAAACTACGGACCTCATGAACAGACTTAGGAACCTTCCAGCTCATCACTGCCTCAATCTTCTGAGGATCAACACGAATCCCCTCAGCTGAGACCACATGTCCAAGAAAAACCACCTCTCTTAGCCAGAACTCACACTTGCTCAGCTTAGCATAAAGCTGATTCTCCAACAAAGCTTGCAAAACAACCCTCAAATGCTCTTCATGCTCCTCCTCAGTACGCGAGTACACAAGGATATCATCAATGAACACCACAACAAACTTGTCCAGGTATTCATGAAACACACGATTCATCATGTCCATGAAAGCAGCAGGAGCATTTGTCAGACCAAACGGCATCACAAGGAACTCATAATGCCCATACCTTGTCCTGAAAGCTGTCTTAAGCACATCCACATCTTTCACCTTCAACTGATAATACCCTGACCTCAAGTCAATCTTAGAGAACACAGTAGCTCCCCGAAATTGATCAAAGAGATCATCAATCCTCGGCAAAGGATACCGATTCTTGATAGTCAACTTGTTCAGCTGACGGTAATCAATGCACATTCTCATAGTGCCATCCTTTTTCTTCACGAACAAGACCGGTGCTCCCCAAGGTGACACACTCGGCCGGATGAAACCACGATCAAGCAACTCTTGCAACTGCGTCTTCAGCTCCTTCAGCTCCTTAGGTGCCATTCTATAAGGAGTAATGGACACAGGTGTTGTATTCTCATACAGCTCAATTCCAAACTCCACCTCGCGGTTAGGAGGTAAACCAGGCAACTCCTCAGGAAAAACACCAGGAAACTCCTTTACAACCCTGATATCTTGCACCCTCAACTCCTTAGAGCTAGGATTCATCACAAAAGCTAGGTAAGCTTCACAACCTTGCCTCAGCATCCTGCTCGCCTCCAAAGAAGACACAACATTGGCAAGAAACTTCACATTCTCACCAACCACCACAACTTCATAATCATCCGCAAGCTTAAGCGAAACACGCTTATTCTCACAATCCACAACAGCATGATGCTCAGCAAGCCAATCCATACCAAGGATCACATCAAAACCATAGAAGGGCAACTCCATAAGATCAACATGGAAAACATGCTCTTGAACAACCAAAGGGCACCTTCTAAACAACTTTCGAGTCACAACAGTCTCACCAAAAGAACTAGTGACCCGAACACCAACATCCAAAGACTCAACAGGCAAACCAAGCAATTCCGCATGCTCACGAAGAATATATGAATGCGTAGATCCAGAATCAATCAAAGAAAGCAATGACAAGGACTGCAAAGTAAAGGTACCTGCAATCACATCTGCATCATTCCTGCCCTCTCTCTGAGCATACACCCTCGCTTGGCCTCCACCTTCAGGCTGAATAGCTACAACATGAGCTACCCCTCGGCCACCTTCCTCTCTCCTCTGGAAATTACCACGGCCACGCCCACGACCTCTCTGCGGTGCAGCAACAACAGGAGCACGCACCTGCTCACCAGCCAACCTCGGACAATCTCGCCTGATGTGGTCCGCAGAACCACAATTCCAGCACCCATTTCCACCAGCATTACCAGCTGTCACAACAGGAGCTTGTGCCACTCTCTCAGCACGAGGACAATCACGCTTCAAGTGACCACGGGAACCACAGATCCAACAAGCACTAGGATCAGCTCTAGCATAACCACCTCTAACAGGTGCACCACCACCCCTCTTGGCTGAGGACTGATACTTCTGATCCCGTCCCCTCTTGTTCCGTCCAGCTCCGGAACTATACTCAGTAGCTCGCTTGCCAGCACCCTTAGCAGACAAACTCAAGTTCATCTCAACATCCTTTGCTCGGCCCACCAACACATCGAAATCAACATACTCGGTGGCCAACAAATACATCTTAACATCCGTCACAAGACCGTAACGAAACCTCTCGCACCTAGCCCTCTCATCAGGTATCAGCTCCGGTGCATACTGACTGAGCCGTACAAACTGTACCTCGTACTCAGCTACACTCATGCTCCCTTGGGTAAGAGACATGAATTCCCGCTTTTTCTCATCCAGATATCTCACCCCCAGATATCTTCTCTTAAACACATTCTGAAAGAATGTCCAGGTAACATCAGCTTCAGCCATACCAGAAATGGTAGTCGTCCACCATGTATAAGCATCGTCCTGCAGCAAGGACACAACACAGCCCAGCTTTTGCACATCCGTGCAACTCATCTGACCCAAGATACGCTTGGTACTTTCCAGCCAAGCCTCAGAACTCTCAGCTGATAAACCTCTAAACTCAGTCCCTCCAAGACTGCGCAGACGCTCCAAAGGCAATCTGACTCCAGCATCTCCCTGATGCCCAGCTTCCTGAGCTCCAGCTACTGCTGCTCGAAAAGCACCCGCAATAGCTTGTACCAAAGCAGACATATCAGGCATAGCTTGCCCCTGACCAACCTCAGGTCCTGCAGCTCCAGCATCAGCCGCTGCTTCAGCTCCACCTCCCTCAGCTCCACCACCACCAGGTGGAGGAGGTAGAACCGCACTCTCCTCATTCTCGTTCTCATTAGGAGCCGTAGCTCTCACGTTACTCCTTAACTCTCTACGTGGTGCCATACTTTTATCATGCAATCACAACACAAATAAAACAAAATCAGGCCCAGCAAGGTAAGCAATCCAAGTATTCAAGCTCAATTTCATTTCAAAACAACATCTTTCCTTTAGCTTTTGTTTGGCAATGGGTACCCTCAACATGCAACATCACAACATACAACTCAATTGCATCAACACCTCAAGCCACTGAACATGCTTTCAAACAACAAGCATTCATAGCATACATACTTCAATCATGCATACAAACATTCCCAATTACTCGAGAACTCAGCTCTGATACCACCAAATGTAACCCCCTTAACCCGGCCTAGATGGTTGACCCGAATTAAGAAAGTCACACGGGGAAAACCAAAGTCAACCCGAAAGTCAACCTTGATTAACGACCCTTTTTTTTCTTTTTAAAACTTGTCTAGATGCACATTAAGCCTAATGGTGATCACACAAACATCATACCAAAAGATCACAACCATCAGAGATCAAACAGGGACTCAATTGAACAATTTACAACTTTAGGGACCAAATTGTAAATTCTGATAATTATAAGGACTTAATCCAAATTGAGGTTACCAACTTGAAATTAATCAGGTTTCATGCTTCTCTATGAAATTTCAGCTCAAAAGGACTTCCCAAACTCATGCAATTGCACAAACAAGTTCCAGGACCAAAACGCAAACTTTTCAAAACACATAACTGCCAATGTCAGCCCCCAACGGTCGACCGTTCCGAAACGGGAGACAGCCCGTTCCGAAACGCGGGGTCGTTCCGAAACAGGCTTAGCATGTTTCGAAACGGGGGTCTGGCAGAGGCTTTTCCGTTTCGGAACGGCCCTCCCCGTTTCGGACGCCTGGGCACGATTAAGGCACCCGTTCCGAAACGGTAGGTGCTGTTCCGAAACACCCTGCCCAGATTACTCCAAAACTCAACTTTAAACATGCAATAACACAACCAATCATGCTCCAAATGCTACCAAACTTTGCCAACATGCAATTCAACATATAAACAACATACTAGCATCAACAATTCATCCAATCATCATCATATGCAAAAAGCCCCAATTCTATAGGCATGCTTCCTACACAAGCTAGGCATTCAAACACTAAACTCACAAAACAAGCATATAAGGTTCCAATTCAAAAACCAGCAAACACATCAACATTTAACATACTTAGGGAGTCTCCAACACCTCCCAAAACATACACATTGGTCCCCCATTGCCAAATCATACAAAAGCTAAAATGAACTTATAAAACCTTCATACATTGAGCTTCACTTGAACTTGATTGCTTGCCCCTTTCTTGCTGCCCTCAAGGTACTCTAATGCTCTGCATTATTGAATTAAGAAAACGAAGAGAGCGTAAGCAAAAGCTTAGTGAGGAATGCTCATTTAAACCATTCAATAATGCAACTTAAAACATTTACAAAACATGCTTCAAATCCACATTTGCTCATGCTCAAAACCTTACTTTAAACAAGCAAATCCATGCTTCAACATAAACATTAAAAACAAGCATCTCATGCTTCATAATGTACTCAACATGTCATATTGGCTCAAGTGATTCATTTCATTTCTTAAATCAAGTTCATCAACTTCCCAAGGACTTTTAAACACCTTGGCCATGGACTTTTAAACACCATGAAGTAACACATCAAGGACTTTTAAACACCTTGATCCCAAGGACTTTTAAACACCTTGTCCATGGACTTTTAAACACCATGAAGTAACACATCAAGGACTTTTAAACACCTTGATCCCAAAGACTTTTAAACACCTTGGCCTATGGACTTTTAAACACCATAGAAAAGGATCACCTAAGGACTTTTAACCACCTTAGTGTCCACAACATGAACCATCCAAGGACTTTTAACCACCTTGATGTTCATAAGTAACAAGGCTCACTCAAGGACTTTTAACCACCTTAGTGACCTTAACATTTTAAAAACATCACTTGCCAATATACATCATTTTCATCACTTACATCACTGTTTTAAAGCATCAAACCAAGCCATATTCATCATGCATTTAAAAGCATTAAACCACATCATTTCAATGTACAAAAGCAAGGAACTCCTACCTAGAGTTACCTTCAACATATGGCTTACATCAACAGCAAAAACCATGCTAAAACATGCTTTCAAAACAGTATGTAAAACATGCAAATTATCATTTCGCATCACAACAAAGTCATGGCCACCACTAGAGAGAAATTCCGAAAACTTACACTCGAGCTTAGCAAAGTTGTTTAGACTTAAACTAAGCTCCCAAGACATTGGTTTCAAAACCGAAAACCCATTTTCACTTACCGATTCCACTTCGCCACTTGCCGAAGCACGAATTCAAGCTTCCGGATCAACAACTCTTGGATCCAAAGATGCCTCCCCTGACCAAACACATTAAAGCAGAGGTTTAATGCATCATCAAGCATCAAAAGCTTCAATGAAAGCACTCAAACTCGCTGCCCTCATTCATACACCAATTTCGGCCACCAAACACCACCGAAATTGTATCCAAACCACTTCTAAACAAAGCCCAGCCATAAACCAGCAAAACCTAACATCCATCAACACCTTATAACACCTAAAAACAACATATAAACATCCTTATACCTCCAGCAACAACAGATCCACAAGATCACCACAAAAACATCCAAGAAACTTAAGCTAAACTTAGGAAACACAACCTATCCGGGATTGCATCAATCAAAACTCATTTCCTTATCAATTTAGAGTTCATTTAACATCAAAAACACAACTTAAATCACAGATCAATCAGATCTAACGAAAATCATGAAAAACCATCAAATCTTGCATTATAAGCCAAGATACAATTCCAAACTCAAAAGCCTTTAATTAAACATAAATCAAGAGTTGATAACTTGGGAATTTCAGTAAAGAACTGATAGTTTAGAGGAGAAGGACGTTCTTACCTCCAAACTTGTGATTCTCCACTTTTTGGAATGAAAATCCTTGATGAAACTTGTAGCAATTGAAGAGGTTTTGAAGATACAATGATTTGCAATCAAATGAGAGTTGAATGGAAGAATTTAGGTGAGAAAAACAGAAACAAAACTCTGGAAATGGAGTGTTTGGGTTGAGAGAAAAAGAGAGAAAGAAAATGAGAAGTTAGTTGAGAAAATGCCAAATAAATTTTCCCTCCACTTCTAATATGTTTTAAAATCAGATTATAATCCAAAATATCTTAGAAAAATCTGGAGAAAACACTTTTGGATTAATAGCTCCTTAAAGATTCAAAGTTTCAACTCTTTATAAAACAGCCACCAAACTTGCGAAAATTACATTTTGGTCACTAGCCAAAATATCAACCTTCCAAAACTCATTTTCCAAAATTGATTTCACAGTTCATCTAATTATATTAAAAGATGATTTTAGAACATTTTTCCATATTTTTAATGCAACCCGAACTAGGCTTTCCTAATTTAACCTCTTAAGATTCGAACAGGACTTTGACCAAACCGGTCAACGCCCAAAACTTCTAAGCCCAAAACCGGGGCGTTACAACTTTGATAAAACCTTGTTTTGCGGTCCGTTTGTTTTAGGTTTCAACCGAGCGGGTCTAAATAGGCCTTACAATGGACCCGTTGGAATTTTAACTAAGTAAAAAGTATAGAAATTGAGTTTTGCAATATAATCGTGTTGAAATGCTCATAATCAAGTATATCAACACTTAAATTTTGATTAAAACTTGTTTCGCGATCCATTTTGTAGAGGATTCGGACGAGCGGGTCTAAATAGGCCTTACAATGGAACAATTGGAATTTTAAGTAAGTAAAAAGTACATAAATTAAGTTTTTGCAATATAATCGTGTTGAAATGCTCGTAATCAAGTATATGAACTCCTAAAGTTTGATTAAAACTTGTTTTGCTGCCCGTTTTGTAGAGGTTTCAGACGAGCGAGTCTAAATAGGCCTTACAATGGACCCGTTGAAATTTTAACTGAGTAAAAAGTACATAAATTGAGATTTTGCAAAATAATCGTGTTGAAATGCTCGTAATCAAGTTTTTGAACTCCTAAAATATGATTAAAACTTGTTTCGAGGTCTGTTTGTAGAGGTTTCGGACGAGCGGGTTTAAATAGGCCTTACAATGGACCCGTTTGAATTTTAACTAGGTAAAAAGTATAGAAATTGAGTTTTTGCAATATAATCGTGTTGAAATGCTCGTAATCAAGTATATGAACTCCTAAAATTTGATAAAACCTTGTTTCGTTGTCCGTTTGTTATAGGTTTCGGACGATCGGGTCTAAATTGGCCTTACAATGGACCCGTTGGAATTTTACTTAGTAAAAAGTACATAAATTGAGTTTTTGCAATATAATCGTGTTGAAATGCTCGTAATCAAGTATATGAACTCCTAAAATATGATTAAAACTTGTTTCGCGGTCCCTTTGTTATAGGTTTCGGACGAGAGGGTCTAAATAGGCCTTACAATGGACCATTTGGAATTTTAACTAAGTAAAAAGTACATAAATTGAGTTTTTGCAATATAATTGTGTTGAAATGCTCGTACTCAAGTATATGAACTCCTAAAATATGAGTAAAACTTGTTTCGAGGTCCGTTTATAGAGGTTTCGGACGAGCGGGTTTAAATAGGCCTCAGAATGGACCCGTTGGAATTTTAACTAAGTAAATAGTATAGAAATTGAGTTTTTGCAATATAATCGTGTTGAAATTCTCGTAATCAAGTATATGAACTCCTAAAATATGATTAAAACTTGTTTACAGGTCCGTTTGTAGAGGTTTCGGATGAGCGGGTTTAAATAGGCTTTAGAATGGACCTGTTGGAATTTTAACTAAGTAAATAGTATAGAAATTGATTTTTTGCAATATAATCTTGTTGAAATGCTCGTAATCAAGTATATGAACTCTTAAATTTTGATTGAAACTTGTTTCGCGGTCCATTTTGTATAGGTTTCGGACGAGCGGGTCTAAATAGGCCTTACAATGGACCCTTTGGAATTTTAACTGAGTAAAAATTACATAAATTGAGTTTTTAAAATATAATCGTGTTGAAACGCTCGTAATCAAGTATGTGAACTCCTAAAATTTGATTAAAACTTGTTTCGCGGTCCATTTTGTTGAGGTTTCGGACGAGCGGGTCTAAATAGGCATTAGAATGGACCTGTTGGAAATTTAACTGAGTAAAAAGTTCATAAATTGAGTTTTTGCAATATAATCGTGTTGAAATGCTTGTAATAAAAATATGAACTCCTAAAATTTGATTAAAACTTTTTTTGTGGTATGTTTTGTCGAGGTTTCGGACGAGGGGGTCTAAATAGGCATTAGAATGGACCCGTTGGAAATTTAACTAAGTACAAAGTACAAAAATTGAGTTTTTATAATATATTCGTGTTGAAATGCTCGTAATCATGTATATGAACTCCTAAAATTTGATTAAAACTTGCTTCGCGGTCAGTTTTGTAGAGGTTTCAGACGAGCGGGACTAAATAGGCCTTACAATGGACCCGTTGGAAATTTAACTAAGTAAAAAGTATAGAGATTGAGTTTTTGCAATATAATCGTGTTGAAATGCTCGTAATCAAGTATATGAACTCTTAAATTTTGATTAAAAGTTGTTTCGCGGTCCATTTTGTTGAGGTTTCGGACGAGCGGGTCTAAATAAGCATTAGAATGAACCCGTTGGAAATTTAACTGAGTAAAAAGTACAGAAATTGAGTTTTTGCAATATAATCGTGTTGAAATGCTCGTAATCAAGTATATGAACTCCTAAAATTTGATTAAAACTTGTTTTGCGGTCTGTTTTTGTAGGGGTTTCGGACGAGCGGGTCTAAATAGGTCGTTCAATGGACCCATTGGAATTTATCTTGAGTAATAAGTATCAAAATTGAGTTTTTTCCAAATAATCGTGTTGAAATGCTCGTAATCAAATATATGAACTCCTAAAATTTGATAAAACCTTGTTTTGCGGTCCGTTTGTTTTAGGTTTCAACTTAGCTGGTCTAAATAGGCCTTACAATGGACCCGTTGGAATTTTAACTAAGTAAAAAGTATAGAAATTGAGTTTTTGCAATATAATCGTGTGAAATGCTCATAATCAAGTATATGAACTCTTAAATTTTGATTAAAACTTGTTTCGCGATCCATTTTGTAGAGGATTCGGACGAGCGGGTCTAAATAGGCCATACAATGGAACCGTTGGAATTTTAACTAAGTAAAAAGTACTTAAATTAAGTTTTTGCAATATAATCGTGTTGAAATGCTCGTAATCAAGTATATGAACTCCTAAGGTTTGATTAAAACTTGTTTTGCTGCCCGTTTTGTAGAGGTTTCAGACGAGCGAGTCTAAATAGGCCTTACAATGGACCCGTTGAAATTTTAACTGAGTAAAAAGTACAGAAATTGAGATTTTGCAAAATAATCGTGTTGAAATGCTCGTAATCAATTATATGAACTCCTAAAATATGATTAAAACTTGTTTTGAGGTCCGTTCGTAGAGGTTTCGGACAAGCGGGTTTAAATAGGCCTTACAATGGACCCGTTGGAATTTTAACTGAGTAAAAAGAATAGAAATTGAGTTTTAGCAATATAACCATGTTGAAATGCTCGTAATAAAGTATATGAACTCCTAAAATTTGATAAGACCTTGTTTCGGGGTCCGTTTGTTCTAGGTTTCGGACGAGCGGGTCTAAATAGGCCTTACAATGGACTCGTTGGAAATTTAACTGAGTATAAAGTACAGAAATTGAGTTTTTGCAATATAATCGTGTTGAAATGCTCGTAATCAAATATATGAACTCCTAAAATTTGATAAAACCCTGTTTCGCGGTCCGTTTGTTATAGGTTTCGGACGATCGGGTCTAAATAGGCCTTACAATAGACCCATTGGAATTTTACTTGAGTAAAAAGTACATAAATTGATTTTTGCAATATAATTGTGTTGAAATGCTCGTAATCAAGTATATGAACTCCTAAAATATCATTAAACCTTGTTTCGTGGTCCGTTTGTTATAGGTTTCGGACGAGAGGGTCTAAATAGGCCTTACAATGGACCCTTTGGAATTTTAACTGAGTAAAAAGTACATAAATTGAGTTTTTGCAATATAATCATGTTGAAATGCTCGTAATCAAGTATATGAACTCCTAAAATTTGATTAAAACTTGTTTTGCGGACTGTTTTGTAGAGGTTTCAGACGATCGGGTCTAAATAGGCATTAGAATGGACCCGTTGGAAATTTAACTGAGTAAAAAGTATAAAAATTAAGTTTTTGCAATATAATCGTGTTGAAATACTCGTAATCAAGTATATGATCTCCTAAAATTTGATTAAAACTTTTTTCGCCGTCCGTTTTGTAAAGGTTTCGGAAGAGCGGGTCTAAATAGGCCTTACAATGGACCCGTTGGAATTTTACTTGAGTAAAAAGTACATAAATTGAGATTTTGCAATATAATCGTGTTTAAATGCTCGTAATCAAGTTTATGAACTCCCAAAATTGATAAAACCTTGTTTTGTGGTCCGTTTGTTATAGGTTTCGGAGGAGCGGGTCTAAATAGGCCTTACAATGGACCCGTTGGAATTTTACTTGAGTAAAAAGTTTAGAAAATAAGTTTTTTTCAATATAATCGTGTTGAATTGCTTGTAATCAAGTATATGAACTCCTAAAATTTGATTAAAACTTGTTCCGCGGTTCATTTTGTAGAGGTTTCGGACGAGCGGGTCTAAATAGGCCTTACAATGGACCCGTTGGAATTTTAACTAAGTAAAAAGTATAGAAATTGAGTTTTTGCTATATAATCGTGTTGAAATGCTCGTAATCAAGTATATGAACTCCTAAAATCTGATAAAACCTTGTTTCGCGGTCCGTTTGTTATAGGTTTCGGACGAGCGGGCCTAAATAGGCCTTACAATGGACCCGTTGGAATTTTACTTGAGTAAAAAGTACATAAATTGAGATTTTGCAATATAATCGTGTTGAATGCTCGTAATCAAATATATGAACTACTAAAATCTTATTAAAACTTGTTTCGCGGTCCGTTTTGTAGAGGTTTCGGACGAGCGGGTCTAAATATGCCGTATAATGGACTCGTTGGAATTTTAACTGAGTAAAAAGTATAGAAATTGAGTTTTTGCAATATAATCGTGTTGAAATGCTCGTAATCAAGTATATAAACTCCTAAAATAGGATTAAAACTTGTTTCGAGGTCCGTTTGTAGAGGTTTCGGACGAGCGGGTTTAAATAGGCCTTAGAATGGACCCGTTGGAATTTTAACTAAGTAAATAGTAAAGAAATTGAGTTTTTGCAATATAATCGTGTTGAAATGCTCGTAATCAAGTATATGAGCTCCTAAAATATGATTAAAACTTGTTTCGAGGTCCGTTTGTATTGTTTCGGACAAGCGGGTTTAAATATGCCTTAGAATGGACCCATTGGAATTTTAACTAAGTAAATAGTACAGAAATTGAGTTTTTGCAATATAATCGTGTTGAAATGCTCGTATTCAAGTATATGAACTCCTAAAATATGATTAAAACTTGTTTCGAAGTCTTTTTGTAGAGGTTTCGGACGAGCGGGTTTAAATAGGCCTTATATTGGACCCGTTGGAATTTTAACTAGGTAAAAAGTATAGAAATTGAGTTTTTGCAATATAATAGTGTTGAAATGCTCGTAATCAAGTATATGAACTCCTAAAATTTGATAAAACCTTGTTTCGCTGTCCGTTTGTTATAGGTTTCGGACGAGCGGGTTTAAATAGGCCGTACAATGGACCCTTTGGAAATTTAACTAAGTAAAAAGTATAGAAATTGAGTTTTTGAAATATAATCGTGTTGGAATGCTCGTAATCATGTATATGAACTCCTAAAATTTGATAAAACCCTGTTTCGCGGTCTGTTTGTTATAGGTTTCAGACGATTGGGTCTAAATTAGCCTTACAATGGATCCGTTGGAATTTTACTTGAGTAAAAAGTACATAAATTGAGTTTTTGTAATATAATTGTGTTGAAATGCTCGTAATCAAGTATATGAACTCCTAAAATTTTATTAAAACTTGTTTCGCGGTCCCTTTTGTAGAGGTTTCGGACGAGCGGGTCTAAATAGGCCTTATAATGGACCCGTTGGAATTTTAACTAAGTAAAAAGTACAGAAATTGAGTTTTTGCAATATAATTGTGTTGAAATGCTCGTAATCAAGTATATGAACTCCTAAAATATGAGTAAAACTTGTTTTGAGGTCCGTTTGTAGAGGTTTCGGACCAGCGAGTTTAAATAGGCCTTAGAATGGACCCGTTGGAATTTTAACTAAGTAAATAGTATAGCAATTGAGTTTTTGCAATATAATCGTGTTGAAATGATCGTAATCAAGTATATGAACTCCTAAAATTTGATAAAACCCTATTTCGCGGTCTGTTTGTTATAGGTTTCAGACGATCGGGTCTAAATTGGCCTTACAATGGATCCGTTGTAATTTTACTTGAGTAAAAAGTACATAAATTGAGTTTTTGCAATATAATTGTGTTGAAATGCTCGTAATCAAGTATATGAACTCCTAAAATTTTATTAAAACTTGTTTCGCGGTCTGTTTTGTAGAGGTTTCGAACGAGCGGGTCTAAATAGGCCTTATAATGGACCCGTTGGAATTTTAACTAAGTAAAAACTACAGAAAATTGAGTTTTTGCAATATAATTGTGTTGAAATGCTCGTAATCAAGTATATGAACTCCTAAAATATGAGTAAAACTTGTTTTGAGGTCCGTTTGTAGAGGTTTCGGACGAGCGGGTCTAAATAAGCCTTAGAATGGACCCGTTGGAATTTTAACTAAGTAAATAGTATAGCAATTGAGTTTTTGCAATATAATCGTGTTGAAATGCTCGTAATCAAGTATATGAACTCCTAAAATATGATTAAAACTTGTTTAGAGGTCCGTTTGTAGAGGTTTCGGATGAGCGGGTTTAAATAGGCCTTAGAATGGACCCGTTGGAATTTTAACTAAGTAAATAGTATAGAAATTTAGTTTTTGCAATATAATCGTGTTGAAATGCTCGTAATCAAGTATATGAACTCTTAGATTTTGATTAAAACTTGTTTCGCGGTCCATTTTGTTTAGGTTTCGGACGAGCAGGTCTAAATAGGCCTTACAATAGACCCTTTGGAAGTTTAACTGAGTAAAAATTACATAAATTGAGTTTTTAAAATATAATCGTGTTGAAATGCTCGTAATCAAGTATATGAACTCCTACAATTTGATTAAAACTTGTTTCGCGGTCCATTTTGTTGAGGTTTCGGACGAGCGGGTCTAAATAGGCATTAGAATGGACTCGTTGGAAATTTAACTGAGTAAAAAGTTCATAAATTGAGTTTTTGCAATATAATCGTGTTGAAATGCTTGTAATAAAAATATGAACTCCTAAAATTTGATTAAAACTTTTTTGCGGTATGTTTTGTCGAGGTTTCGGACGAGGGGGTCTAAATAGCCATTAGACTGGACCCGTTGGAAATTAAACTAAGTACAAAGTACAAAAATTGAGTTTTTGTAATATATTAGTGTTGAAATGCTCGAAATCATGTATATGAACTCATAAAATTTGATTAAAACTTGCTTCGCGGTCTGTTTTGTAGAGGTTTCAGACGAGCGGGTCTAAATTGGCCTTACAATGGACCCGTTGGAAATTTAACTAAGTAAAAAGTATAGAGATTGAGTTTTGGCAATATAATCGTGTTGAAATGCTCGTAATCAAGTATATGAACTCTTAAATTTTGATTAAAAGTTGTTTCGCGGTCCATTTTGTTGAGGTTTCGGACGAGCGGGTCTAAATAAGCATTAGAATGGACCCGTTGGAAATTTAACTGAGTAAAAAGTACAAAAATTGAGTTTTTGCAATATAATCGTGTTGAAATACTCGTAATCAAGTATATGAACTCCTAAAATTTGATTAAAACTTGTTTCGTGGTCTGTTTTGTAAGGGTTTCAGACGAGCGGGTCTAAATAGGTCATTCAATGGACCCATTGGAATTTATCTTGAGTAATAAGTACCTAAATTGAGTTTTTGCCAAATAATCGTGTTGAAATGCTCGTAATCAAATATATGAACTCCTAAAATTTGATTAAACCTTGTTTTGCGGTCCGTTTGTTTTAGGTTTCAACCGAGCGGGTCTAAATAGGCCTTACAATGGACCCGTTGGAATTTTAACTAAGTAAAAAGTATAGAAATTGAGTTTTTGCAATATAATCGTGTTGAAATGATCGTAATCAAGTATATGAACTCCTAAAATCTGATAAAACCTTGTTTCGCGGTCCGTTTGTTATAGGTTTCGGACGAGCGGGCCTAAATAGGCCTTAGAATGGACCCGTTGGAATTTTACTTGAGTAAAAAGTACATAAATTGAGTTTTTGCAATATAATTGTGTTGAAATGCTCGTAATCAAATATATGAACTACTAAAATCTTATTAAAACTTGTTTCGCGGTCCGTTTTGTAGAGGTTTCGGACGAGCGGGTCTAAATATGCCATATAATGGACTCGTTGGAATTTTAACTGAGTAAAAAGTATAGAAATTGAGTTTTTGCAATATAATCGTGTTGAAATGCTCGTAATCAAGTATATAAACACCTAAAATAGGATTAAAACTTGTTTCGAGGTCCGTTTGTAGAGGTTTCGGACGAGCGGGTTTAAATAGGCCTTAGAATGGACCCGTTGGAATTTTAACTAAGTAAATAGTAAAGAAATTGAGTTTTTGCAATATAATCGTGTTGAAATGCTCGTAATCAAGTATATGAGTTCCTAAAATATGATTAAAACTTGTTTCGAGGTCCGTTTGTATTGTTTCGGACGAGCGGGTTTAAATATGCCTTAAAATGGACCCATTGGAATTTTAACTAAGTAAATAGTACAGAAATTGAGTTTTTGCAATATAATCGTGTTGAAATGCTCGTATTCAAGTATATGAACTCCTAAAATATGATTAAAACTTGTTTCGAAGTCTTTTTGTAGAGGTTTCGGACGAGCGGATTTAAATAGGCCTTACATTGGACCCGTTGGAATTTTAACTAGGTAAAAAGTATAGAAATTGAGTTTTTGCAATATAATAGTGTTGAAATGCTCGTAATCAAGTATATGAACTCCTAAAATTTGATAAAACCTTGTTTCGCTGTCCGTTTGTTATAGGTTTCAGACGAGCGGGTTTAAATAGGCCGTACAATGGACCCTTTGGAAATTTAACTAAGTAAAAAGTATAGAAATTGAGTTTTTGAAATATAATCGTGTTGGAATGCTCGTAATCAAGTATATGAACTCCTAAAATTTGATAAAACCCCGTTTCGCGGTCTGTTTGTTATAGGTTTCAGACGATTGGGTCTAAATTGGCCTTACAATGGATCCGTTGGAATTTTACTTGAGTAAAAAGTACATAAATTGAGTTTTTGCAATATAATTGTGTTGAAATGCTCGTAATCAAGTATATGAACTCCTAAAATTTTATTAAAACTTGTTTCGCGGTCCGTTTTGTAGAGGTTTCGGACGAGCGGGTCTAAATAGGCCTTATAATGGACCCGTTGGAATTTTAACTAAGTAAAAAGTACAGAAATTGAGTTTTTGCAATATAATTGTGTTGAAATGCTCGTAATAAAGTATATGAACTCCTAAAATATGAGTAAAACTTGTTTTGAGGTCCGTTTGTAGAGGTTTCGGACCAGCGAGTTTAAATAGGCCTTAGAATGGACCCGTTGGAATTTTAACTAAGTAAATAGTATAGCAATTGAGTTTTTGCAATATAATCGTGTTGAAATGATCGTAATCAAGTATATGAACTCCTAAAATTTGATAAAACCCTATTTCGCGGTCTGTTTGTTATAGGTTTCAGACGATCGGGTCTAAATTGGCCTTACAATGGATCCGTTGGAATTTTACTTGAGTAAAAAGTACATAAATTGAGTTTTTGCAATATAATTGTGTTGAAATGCTCGTAATCAAGTATATGAACTCCTAAAATTTTATTAAAACTTGTTTTGCGGTCTGTTTTGTAGAGGTTTCGAACGAGCGGGTCTAAATAGGCCTTATAATGGACCCGTTGGAATTTTAACTAAGTAAAAACTACAGAAAATTGAGTTTTTGCAATATAATTGTGTTGAAATGCTCGTAATCAAGTATATGAACTCCTAAAATATGAGTAAAACTTGTTTTGAGGTCCGTTTGTAGAGGTTTCGGACGAGCGGGTCTAAATAAGCCTTAGAATGGACCCGTTGGAATTTTAACTAAGTAAATAGTATAGCAATTGAGTTTTTGCAATATAATCGTGTTGAAATGCTCGTAATCAAGTATATGAACTCCTAAAATATGATTAAAACTTGTTTAGAGGTCCGTTTGTAGAGGTTTCGGATGAGCGGGTTTAAATAGGCCTTAGAATGGACCCGTTGGAATTTTAACTAAGTAAATAGTATAGAAATTTAGTTTTTGCAATATAATCGTGTTGAAATGCTCGTAATCAAGTATATAAACTCTTAGATTTTGATTAAAACTTGTTTCGCGGTCCATTTTGTATAGGTTTCGGACGAGCAGGTCTAAATAGGCCTTACAATAGACCCTTTGGAAGTTTAACTGAGTAAAAATTACATAAATTGAGTTTTTAAAATATAATCGTGTTGAAATGCTCGTAATCAAGTATATGAACTCCTACAATTTGATTAAAACTTGTTTCGCGGTCCATTTTGTTGAGGTTTCGGACGAGCGGGTCTAAATAGGCATTAGAATGGACCCGTTGGAAATTTAACTGAGTAAAAAGTTCATAAATTGAGTTTTTGCAATATAATCGTGTTGAAATGCTTGTAATAAAAATATGAACTCCTAAAATTTGATTAAAACTTTTTTTGCGGTATGTTTTGTCGAGGTTTCGGACGAGGGGGTCTAAATAGCCATTAGACTGGACCCGTTGGAAATTAAACTAAGTACAAAGTACAAAAATTGAGTTTTTGTAATATATTAGTGTTGAAATGCTCGAAATCATGTATATGAACTCATAAAATTTGATTAAAACTTGCTTCGCGGTCTGTTTTGTAGAGGTTTCAGACGAGCGGGTCTAAATTGGCCTTACAATGGACCCGTTGGAAATTTAACTAAGTAAAAAGTATAGAGATTGAGTTTTGGCAATATAATCGTGTTGAAATGCTCGTAATCAAGTATATGAACTCTTAAATTTTGATTAAAAGTTGTTTCGCGGTCCATTTTGTTGAGGTTTCGGACGAGCGGGTCTAAATAAGCATTAGAATGGACCCGTTGGAAATTTAACTGAGTAAAAAGTACAAAAATTGAGTTTTTGCAATATAATCGTGTTGAAATACTCGTAATCAAGTATATGAACTCCTAAAATTTGATTAAAACTTGTTTCGCGGTCTGTTTTGTAAGGGTTTCGGACGAGCGGGTCTAAATAGGTCATTCAATGGACCCATTGGAATTTATCTTGAGTAATAAGTACATAAATTGAGTTTTTGCCAAATAATCGTGTTGAAATGCTCGTAATCAAATATATGAACTCCTAAAATTTGATTAAACCTTGTTTTGCGGTCCGTTTGTTTTAGGTTTCAACCGAGCGGGTCTAAATAGGCCTTACAATGGACCCGTTGGAATTTTAACTAAGTAAAAAGTATAGAAATTGAGTTTTTGCAATATAATCGTGTTGAAATGCTCGTAATCAAGTATATGAACTCCTAAAGTTTGATTAAAACTTGTTTTGCTGCCCGTTTTGTAGAGGTTTCAGACGAGCGAGTCTAAATAGGCCTTACAATGGACCCGTTGAAATTTTAACTGAGTAGAAAGTACAGAAATTGAGATTTTGCAAAATAATCATGTTGAAATGCTCGTAATCAAGTATTTGAACTTCTAAAATATGATAAAAACTTGTTTCGAGGTCTGTTTGTAGAGGTTTCGGACGAGCGGGTTTAAATAGGCCTTACAATGGACCCGTTGGAATTTTAACTAGGTAAAAAGTATAGAAATTGAGTTTTTGCAATATAATCGTGTTGAAATGCTCGTAATCAAGTATATGAACTCCTAAAATTTGATAAAACCTTGTTTCGCTGTCCGTTTGTTAAAGGTTTCGGACGAGCGGGTTTATATAGGCCTTACAATGGACCCGTTGGAATTTTAACTGAGTAAAAAGTATAGAAATTGAGTTTTTGCAATATAATCATGTTGGGATGCTCGTAATCAAGTATATGAACTCGTAAAATTTGATAAAACCCAGTTTCGCGGTCCATTTGTTATAGGTTTCAGACGATCGGGTCTAAATTGTTCTTACAATGGATCCGTTGGAATTTTACTTGAGTAAAAAGT
Source organism: Hibiscus trionum (assembly GCA_030270665.1). Lineage (NCBI taxonomy): Eukaryota > Viridiplantae > Streptophyta > Magnoliopsida > Malvales > Malvaceae > Hibiscus > Hibiscus trionum. The sequence goes on along the minus strand of BSYR01000027.1, from coordinate 43,903,071 downwards.
ACATAAATTGAGTTTTTGCAATATAATTGTGTTGAAATGCTCGTAATCAAGTATATGAACTCCTAAAATTTTATTAGAACTTGTTTCGCGGTCCTTTTTGTAGAGGTTTCGGAAGAGCGGGTCTAAATAGGCCTTATAATGGACCCGTTGGAATTTTAACTGAGTAAAAAGTACAGAAATTGAGTTTTTGCAATATAATTGTGTTGAAATGCTCGTAATCAAGTATATGAACTCCTAAAATACGAGTAAAACTTGTTTCGAGGTCCGTTTGTAGAGGTTTCGAACGAGCGGGTTTAAATAGGCCTTAGAATAGATCCGTTGGAATTTTAACTAAGTAAATAGTATAGAAATTGAGTTTTTGCAATATAACCGTGTTGAAATGCTCGTAATCAAGTATATGAACTCCTAAAATATGAGTAAAACTTGTTTAGAGGTCCGTTTGTATAGGTTTCGGATGAGCGGGTTTAAATAGGCCTTAGAATGGACCCGTTGGAATTTTAACTAAGTAAATAGTATAGAAATTGATTTTTTGCAATATAATCATGTTGAAATGTTTGTAATCAAGTATATGAACTCTTAAATTTTGATTAAAACTTGTTTCGCGGTCTATTTTCTATAGGTTTCGGACTAGCGGGTCTAAATAGTCCTTACAATGGACCCTTTGGAATTTTAACTGAGTACAAATTACATAAATTGAGTTTTTAAAATATAATCGTGTTGAAATGCTCGTAATCAAGTATATGAACTCCTAAAGTTTGATTAAAACTTGTTTCGTGGTCCATTTTGTTGAGGCTTCGGAAGAGCGGGTCTAAATAGGCATTAGAATGGACCCGTTGGAAATTTAACTGAGTAAAAAGTACAGAAATTGAGTTTTTGCAATAGAATCGTGTTGAAATGCTCGTAATCAAATATATGAACTCCTAAAATTTGATAAAACCTTGTTTCGTGGTCCGTTTGTTATATGTTTCGGACGAGAGGGTCTAAATAGGCCTTACAATGGACCCTTTGGAATTTTAACTGAGTAAAAAGTACATAAATTGAGTTTTTGCAATATAATCATGTTGAAATGCTCGTAATCAAGTATATGAACTCCTAAAATTTGATTAAAACTTGTTTTGCGGTCCGTTTTGTAGAGGTTTCGGACGAGCGGGTCTAAATAGGCATTAGAATGGACCCGTTGGAATTTTAACTAAGCAAATAGTAAAGAAATTGAGTTTTTGCAATATAATCGTGTTGAAATGCTCGTAATCAAGTATATGAACTCCTAAAATATGATTAAAACTTGTTTCGAGGTCCGTTTGTAGAGGTTTCGGACGAGCGGGTTTAAATAGGCCTTATAATGGACCCTTTGGAATTTTAACTAAGTAAATAGTTCATAAATTGAGTTTTTGCAATATAATCGTGTTGAAATGCTCGTAATCAAGTATATGAACTCCTAAAATATGATTAAAACTTGTTTCGAGGCCTGTTTGTAGAGGTTTCGGACGAGCGGGTTTAAATAGGCCTTACAATGGACCCGTTGGAATTTAAACTAGGTAAAAAGTATAGAAATTGAGTTTTTGCAATATAATCGTGTTGAAATGCTCGTAATCAAGTATATGAACTCCTAAAATTTGATAAAACCTTGTTTCGCTGTCCGTTTGTTATAGGTTTCGGACGAGCGGGTTTAAATAGGCCTTACAATGGACCCGTTGGGATTTTAACTGAGTAAAAAGTATAGAAATTGAGTTTTTGCAATATAATCGTGTTGGAATGCTCGTAATCAAGTATATGAACTCCTAAAATTTGATAAATCCCTGTTTCGCGGTCCGTTTGTTATAGGTTTCAGACGATCGGGTCTAAATTGGCCTTACAATGGATCCGTTGGAATTTTACTTGAGTAAAAAGTACATAAATTGAGTTTTTGCAATATAATTGTATTGAAATGCTCGTAATCAAGTATATGAACTCCTAAAATTTGATAAAACCTTGTTTCGCTGTCCGTTTGTTATAGGTTTCGAACGAGCGGGTTTAAATAGGCCTTACAATGGACCCGTTGGAATTTTAACTGAGTAAAAAGTATAGAAAATGAGTTTTTGCAATATAATCGTGTTGGAATGCTCGTAATCAAGTATATGAACTCCTAAAATTTGATAAATCCCTGTTTCGCGGTCCGTTTGTTATAGATTTCAGACGATCGGGTCTAAATTGGCCTTACAATGGATCCGTTGGAATTTTACTTGAGTAAAAAGTACATAAATTGAGTTTTTGCAATATAATTGTGTTGAAATGCTCGTAATCAAGTATATGAACTCCTAAAATTTTATTAAAACTTGTTTCGCGGTCCGTTTTGTAGAGGTTTCGGACGAGCGGGTCTAAATAGGCCTTATAATGGACCCGTTGGAATTTTAACTGAGTAAAAAGTACATAAATTGAGTTTTTGTGATATAATTGTGTTGAAATGCTCGTAATCAAGTATATGAACTCCTAAAATATGAGTAAAACTTGTTTCGAGGTCCGTTTGTAGAGGTCTCGGACGAGCGGGTTTAAATAGGCCTTAGAATGGACCCGTTGGAATTTAACTAAGTAAATAGTATAGAAATTGAGTTTTTGCAATATAATCGTGTTGAAATGCTCGTAATCAAGTATATGAACTCCTAAAATATGATTAAAACTTGTTTAGAGGTCCGTTTGTAGAGGTTTCGGTTGAGCGGGTTTAAATAGGCCTTAGAATGGACCCGTTGGAATTTTAACTAAGTAAATAGTATAGAAATTGAGTTTTTGCAATATAATCGTGTTGAAATGCTCATAATCAAGTATATGAACTCTTAAATTTTGATTAAAACTTGTTTCGCGGTCCATTTTGTATAGGTTTCGGACGAGCGGGTCTAAATAGGCCTTACAATGGACCCTTTGGAATTTTAACTGAGTAAAAATTATATAAATTGAGTTTCTAAAATATAATCGTGTTGAAATGCTCGTAATCAAGTATATGAACTCCTAAAATTTGATGAAAACTTGTTTTGCGGTCCATTTTGTTGAGGTTTCGGACGAGCGGGTCTAAATAGGCATTAGAATGGACCTGTTGGAAATTTAACTGAGTAAAAAGTTCATAAATTGAGTTTTTGCAATATAATCGTGTTGAAATGCTTGTAATAAAAATATGAACTCCTAAAATTTGATTAAAATTTTTTTTGCGGTATGTTTTGTGGAGGTTTCGGACGAGGGGGTCTAAATAGGCATTAGAATGGACCCTTTGGAAATTTAACTAAGTATAAAGTACAAAAATTGAGTTTTTGTAATATATTCGTGTTGAAATGCTCGTAATCATGTATATGAACTTCTAAAATTTGATTAAAACTTGCTTCACGGTCAGTTTTGTAGAGGTTTCAGACGAGCGGGTCTAAATAGGCCTTACAATGGACCCGTTGGAAATTTAACAAAGTAAAAAGTATAGAGATTGAGTTTTTGCAATATAATCGTGTTGAAATGCTCGTAATCAAGTATATGAACTCTTAAATTTTGATTAAAAGTTGTTTCGCGGTGCATTTTATTGAGGTTTCGGACGAGCGGGTCTAAATAAGCATTAGAATGGACCCGTTGGAAATTTAACTGAGTAAAAAGTACAGAAATTGAGTTTTTGCAATATAATCGTGTTGAAATACTCGTAATCAAGTATATGAACTCCTATAATTTGATTAAAACTTGTTTCGCGGTCTGTTTTGTAGGGGTTTCGGACGAGCGGGTCTAAATAGGTCGTTCAATGGACCCATTGGAATTTATCTTGAGTAATAAGTACCAAAATTGAGTTTTTGCCAAATAATCGTGTTGAAATACTCGTAATCAAATATATGAACTCCTAAAGTTTGATAAAACCTTGTTTTGCGGTCCGTTTGTTTTAGGTTTCAACCGAGCGGGTCTAAATAGGCATTAGAATGGACTCGTTGGAAATTTAACTGAGTATAAAGTACAGAAATTGAGTTTTTGCAATATAATCGTGTTGAAATGCTCGTAATCAAATATATGAACTCCTAAAATTTGATAAAACCTTGTTTTGCGGTACGTTTGTTATAGGTTTCGGACGAGCGGGTCTAAATAGGCCTTACAATAGACCCGTTGGAATTTTACTTGAGTAAAAAGTACATAAATTGATTTTTGCAATATAATCGTGTTGAAATGCTCGTAATCAAGTATATGAACTCCTAAAATATGATTAAACCTTGTTTCGTGGTCCGTTTGTTATAGGTTTCGGACGAGAGGGTCTAAATAGGCCTTACAATGGACCCTTTGGAATTTTAACTGAGTAAAAAGTACATAAATTGAGTTTTTGCAATATAATCATGTTGAAATGCTCGTAATCAAGTATATGAACTCCTAAAATTTGATTAAAACTTGTTTTGCGGTCCGTTTTGTAGAGGTTTCAGACGATCGGGTCTAAATAGGCATTAGAATGGACCCGTTGGAAATTTAACTGAGTAAAAAGTATAGAAATTAAGTTTTTGCAATATAATCGTGTTGAAATACTCGTAATCAAGTATATGAACTCCTAAAATTTGATTAAAACTTTTTTCGCCGTACGTTTTTGTAGAATTTTCGGAAGAGCGGGTCTAAATAGGCCTTACAATGGACCCGTTGGAATTTTACTTGAGTAAAAAGTACATAAATTGAGATTTTGCAATATAATCGTGTTTAAATGCTCGTAATCAAGTTTATGAACTCCCAAAATTGATAAAACCTTGTTTTGTTGTCCGTTTGTTATAGGTTTCGGACGAGCGGGTCTAAATAGGCCTTACAATGGACCCGTTGGAATTTTACTTGAGTAAAAAGTTTAGAAAATAAGTTTTTTCAATATAATCGTGTTGAATTGCTCGTAATCAAGTATATGAACTCCTAAAATTTGATTAAAACTTGTTCCGCGGTTCATTTTGTAGAGGTTTCGGACGAGCGGGTCTAAATAGGCCTTACAATGGACCCGTTGGAATTTTAACTGAGTAAAAAGTATAGAAATTGAGTTTTTGCTATATAATCGTGTTGAAATGCTCGTAATCAAGTATATGAACTCCTAAAATCTGATAAAACCTTGTTTCGCGGTCCGTTTGTTATAGGTTTCGGACGAGCGGGTCTAAATAGGCCTTACAATGGACTCGTTGGAATTTTACTTGAGTAAAAAGTACATAAATTGAGTTTTTGCAATATAATCGTGTTGAAATGCTCGTAATCAAGTATATGAACTACTAAAATCTTATTAAAACTTGTTTCGCGGTCCGTTTTGTAGAGGTTTCGGACGAGCGGGTCTAAATATGCCTTATAATGGACTCGTTGGAATTTTAACTGAGTAAAAAGTATAGAAATTGAGTTTTTGCAATATAATCGTGTTGAAATGCTCGTAATCAAGTATATAAACTCCTAAAATATGATTAAAACTTGTTTCGAGGTCCGTTTGTAGAGGTTTCGGACGAGCGGGTTTAAATAGGCCTTAGAATGGACCCGTTGGAATTTTAACTAAGTAAATAGTAAAGAAATTGAGTTTTTGCAATATAATCATGTTGAAATGCTCGTAATCAAGTATATGAGCTCCTAAAATATGATTAAAACTTGTTTCGAGGTCCGTTTGTAGATGTTTCAGACGAGCGGGTTTAAATAGGCCTTAGAATGGACCCGTTGGAATTTTAACTAAGTAAATAGTTCAGAAATTGAGTTTTTGCAATATAATCGTGTTGAAATGCTCGTATTCAAGTATATGAACTCCTAAAATATGATTAAAACTTGTTTCGAAGTCTTTTTGTAGAGGTTTCGGACGAGCGAGTTTAAATAGGCCTTACAATGGACCCGTTTGAATTTTAACTAGGTAAAAAGTATAGAAATTGAGTTTTTGCAATATAATAGTGTTGAAATGCTCGTAATCAAGTATATGAACTCCTAAAATTTGATAAAACGTTGTTTCGCTGTCCGTTTGTTATAGGTTTCGGACAAGCGGGTTTAAATACGCCGTACAATGGACCCTTTGGAATTTTAACTAAGTAAAAAGTATAGAAATTGAGTTTTTGAAATATAATCGTGTTGGAATGCTCGTAATCAACTATATGAACTCTTAAAATTTGATAAAACCCTGTTTCGCGGTCTGCTCGTAATCCGTTGGAATTTTAACTAAGTAAAAAGTACAGAAATTGAGTTTTTGCAATATAATTGTGTTGAAATGCTCGTAATCAAGTATATGAACTCCTAAAATATGAGTAAAACTTGTTTTGAGGTCCGTTTGTAGAGGTTTCGGACGTGCGGGTTTAAATAGACCTTAGAATGTACCCGTTGGAATTTTAACTAAGTAAATAGTATAGCAATTTAGTTTTTGAAATATAATCGTGTTGAAATGCTCGTAATCAAGTATATGAACTCCTAAAATATGATTAAAACTTGTTTAGAGGTCAGTTTGTAGAGATTTCGGATGAGCGGGTTTAAATAGGCCTTAGAATGGACCCGTTGGAATTTTAACTAAGTAAATAGTATAGAAATTTAGTTTTTGCAATATAATCGTGTTGAAATGCTCGTAATCAAGTATATGAACTCTTAGATTTTGATTAAAACTTGTTTCGCGGTCCATTTTGTATAGGTTTCGGACGAGCGGGTCTAAATAGGCCTTACAATAGACCCTTTGGAATTTTAACTGAGTAAAAATTACATAAATTGAGTTTTTAAAATATAATCGTGTTGAAATGCTCGTAATCAAGTATATGAACTCCTAAAATTTGATTAAAACTTGTTTCGCGGTCCATTTTGTTGAGGTTTCGGACGAGCGGGTCTAAATAGGCATTAGAATGGACCCGTTGGAAATTTAACTGAGTAAAAAGTTCATAAATTGAGTTTTTGTAATATAATCGTGTTGAAATGCTTGTAATAAAAATATGAACTCCTAAAATTTGAATAAAACTTTTTTTGTGGTATGTTTTGTCGAGGTTTCGGACGAGGGGGTCTAAATAGGCATTAGAATGGACCCGTTGGAAATTTAACTAAGTAAAAAGTACAAAAATTGAAATTGAGTTTTTGAAATATAATCGTGTTGGAATGCTCGTAATCAACTATATGAACTCTTAAAATTTGATAAAACCCTGTTTCGCGGTCTGCTCGTAATCCGTTGGAATTTTAACTAAGTAAAAAGTACAGAAATTGAGTTTTTGCAATATAATTGTGTTGAAATGCTCGTAATCATGTATATGAACTCCTAAAATATGAGTTAAACTTGTTTTGAGGTCCATTTGTTATAGGTTTCGGACGAGCGGGTTTAAATAGGCCTTAGAATGGACCCGTTGGAATTTTAACTAAGTAAATAGTATAGCAATTGAGTTTTTGCAATATAATCGTGTTGAAATGCTCGTAATCAAGTATATGAACTCCTAAAATATGATTAAAACTTGTTTAGAGGTCCGTTTGTAGAGGTTTCGGATGAACGGGTTTAAATAGGCCTTAGAATGGACCCGTTGGAATTTTAACTAAGTAAATAGTATAGAAAATGAGTTTTTGCAATATAATCATGTTGAAATGCTCATAATCAAGTATATGAACTCTTAAATTTTGATTAAAACTTGTTTCGCGGTCCATTTTGTATAGGTTTCGGACGAGCGGGTCTAAATAGGCCTTACAATGGACCCTTTGTAATTTTAACTGAGTAAAAATTACATAAATTGAGTTTTTAAAATATAATCATGTTGAAATGCTCGTAATCAAGTATATTAACTCCTAAAATTGAATTAAAACTTGTTTCCCGGTCTGTTTTGTAGAGGTGTTGGACGAGCGGGACTAAATAGGCCTTATAATGGACCCGTTGGAATTTTAACTGAGTAAAAAGTATAGAAATTGAGTTTTTAGAATATAATCCTGTTAAAATTCTCGTAATCAAGTATATGAACTCCTAAAATTTGATTAAAACTTGTTTTGCGGTCCGTTTTGTAGAGGTTTCGGATGAGCGGGTCTAAATAGGCATTAGAATGGACCCGTTGGAAATTTAACTGAGTAAAAAGTTCATAAATTGAGTTTTTGTAATATAATCGTGTTGAAATGCTTGTAATAAAAATATGAACTCCTAAAATTTGAATAAAACTTTTTTGCGGTATGTTTTGTCGAGGTTTCGGACGAGGTGGTCTATATAGGCATTAGAATGGACCCGTTGGAAATTTAACTAAGTAAAAAGTACAAAAATTGAGTTTTTGTAATATATTCGTTTTGAAATGCTCGTAATCATGTATATGAACTCCTAAAATTTGATTAAAACTTGCTTCGCGGTCAGTTTTGTAGAGGTTTCAGACGAGCGGGTCTAAATAGGCCTTACAATGGATCCGTTGGAAATTTAACTAAGTAAAAAGTATAGAGATTGAGTTTTTGCAATATAATCGTGTTGAAATGCTCGTTATCAAGTATATGAACTCTTAAATTTTGATTAAAAGTTGTTTCACGGTCCATTTTGTTCAGGTTTCGGACGAGCGGGTCTAAATAAGAATTAGAATGGACCCGTTGGAAATTTAACTGAGTAAAAAGTACAGAAATTGAGTTTTTGCAATATAATCATGTTGAAATGCTCGTAATCAATTATATGAACTCCTAAAATTTGATTAAAACTTGTTTCGCGGTCTGTTTTGTAGGGTTTCGGACAGGCGGGTCTAAATAGGTCGTTCAATGGACCCATTGGAATTTATCTTGAGTAATAATTACCAAAATTGAGTTTTTGCAAAATAATCGTGTTGAAATGCTCGTAATCAAATATATGAACTCCTAAAATTTGATAAAACCTTGTTTTGCGGTCCGTTTGTTTTAGGTTTCAACCGAGCGGGTCTAAATAGGCCTAACAATGGACCCGTTGGAATTTTAACTAAGTAAAAAGTATAGAAATTGAGTTTTTGCAATATAATCGTTTTGAAATGCTCATAATCAAGTATATGAACTCTTAAATTTTGATTAAAACTTGTTTCGCGATCCATTTTGTAGAGGATTCGGACGAGCGGGTCTAAATAGGCCTTACAATGGAACCGTTGGAATTTTAACTAAGTAAAACGTACATAAATTAAGTTTTTGCAATATAATCGTGTTGAAATGCTCGCAATCAAGTATATGAAATCCTAAAGTTTGATTAAAACTTGTTTTGCTGCCCGTTTTTTAGAGGTTTCAGACGAGCGGGTCTAAATAGGCCTTACAATGGACCCGTTGGAATTTTAACTAAGTAAAAAGTATAGAAATTGAGTTTTTGCAATATAATCGTGTTGAAATGCTCGTAATCAAGTATATGAACTCCTAAAATATGATTAAACCTTGTTTCGCGGTCCGTTTGTTATAGGTTTCGGACGAGAGGGTCTAAATAGGCCTTACAATGGACCCTTTGGAATTTTTAACTGAGTAAAAAGTACATAAATTGAGTTTTTGCAATATAATCATGTTGAAATGCTCGTAATCAAGTATATGAACTCCTAAAGTTTGATTAAAACTTGTTTTGCGGTCCGTTTTGTAGAGGTTTCAGACGAGCTGGTCTAAATAGGCATTAGAATGGACCCGTTGAAATTTAACTGAGTACAAAGTATACAAATTGAGTTTTTGCAATATAATCGTGTTGAAATACTCGTAATCAAGTATATGAACTCCTGAAATTTGATTAAAACTTTTTTCGCCGTCCGTTTTGTAGAGGTTTCGGAAGAGCGGGTCTAAATAGGCCTTACAATGGACCCGTTGGAATTTTACTTGAGTAAAAAGTACATAAATAGAGTTTTTGCAATATAATCATGTTGAAATGCTCGTAATCAAGTATATGAACTACTAAAATTTTATTAAAACTTGTTTTGCGGTTCGTTTTGTAGAGGTTTCGGACGAGCGGGTCTAAATAGGCCTTATAATGGACCCGTTGGAATTTTAACTAAGTAAAAAGTATAGAAATTGAGTTTTTGCAATATAATCGTGTTGAAATGCTCGTAATCAAGTATATGAACTTCTAAAATTTTATTAAAACTTGTTCTGCGGTATGTTTTGTAGAGGTTTCGGACGAGCGGTTCTAAATAGGCATTAGAATGGACCCGTTGGAAATTTAACTGAGTATAAAGTACAGAAATTGAGTTTTTGCAATATAATCATGTTGAAATGCTCGTAATCAAGTATATGATCTCCTAAATTTTTATAAAAACTTGTTTCGCGGTACGTTTTGTAGAGGTTTCGGACGTGCGGGTCTAAATAGGCCGTACAGTTGACCCATTGGAATTTAACTTGAGTTATCAATACAAAAAATGAGTTTTTGCAAAATAATCGTGTTGAAATGCTCGTAATCAAATATATGAACTCCTAAAAGTTGATAAAACCTTGTTTTGCGGTCCTTTTGTTTTAGGTTTCAACCGAGCGGGTCTAAATAGGCCTTACAATGGACCCGTTGGAATTTTACTTGAGTAAAAAGTACATAAATTGAGATTTTGCAATATAATCATGTTGAAATGCTTGTAATCAAGTATATGAACTCCTAAAATATGATTAAAACATGTTTCGAGGTCTGTTTGTAGAGGTTTCGACCGAGCGGGTCTAAATAGGCCTTACAATGGATCTGTTGGAATTTTAACTGAGTAAAAAGTACAGAAATTGAGAATTTGCAATATAATCGTGTTGAAATTCTCGTAATCAAGTATATGAACTCCTAAAATATGATTAAAACATGTTTCGAGGTCCGTTTGTAGAGGTTTTGGACGAGGGTGTTTAAATATGCCTTACAATGGACCTGTTCGAATTTTAACTGAGTAAAAAGTACAGAAATTGAGTTTTTCCAATATAATCGTGTTGAAATGCTCATAATCAAGTACATGAAATCCTAAAATTTGATAAAACCTTGTTTCGCGGTCCGTTTGTTATAGGTTTCAGACGAGCGGGTCTAAATAGGCCTTACAATGGACCCGTTCGAATTTTAACCGAGTAAAAAGTACGAAAATTGAGTTTTTCCAATATAATCGTGTTGAAATGCTCTTAATCAAGTATATGAACTCCTAAAATTTGAGAAAACTTTGTTTCGCGGTCCGTTCGTTATAGGTTTCGGACGAGCGGGTCTAAATAGGCCTTACAATGGAATCGTTGGAATTTTACTTGAGTAAAAAGTACATAAATTGAGTTTTTGCAATATAATCGTGTTGAAATGCCTGTAATCAAGTATATGAACTCCCAAAATTTGATTAAAACTTGTTTCGCGGTCCGTTTTGTAGAGGTTTCGGACGAGCGGGTCTAAATAGGCATTAGAATGGAACTGTTGGAAATTTAACTGAGTAAAAAGTACAGAAATTGAGTTTCTGCAATATAATCGTGTTGAATTGCTGGTAATCAAGTATATGAACTCCTAAAATTTGATTAAAACTTGTTCCGCGGTTCATTTTGTAGAGGTTTCGGACGAGCGGGTCTAAATAGGCCTTACAATGTACCCGTTGGAATTTTAACTGAGTAAAAAGTATAGAAATTGAGTTTTTGCTATATAATCGTGTTGAAATGCTCGTAATCAAGTATATGAACACATAAAATTTGATAAAACCTTGTTTCGCGGTCCATTTGTTATAGGTTTCGGACGAGCGGGTCTAAATAGGCCTTACAATGGACCCGTTGGAATTTTACTTGAGTAAAAAGTACATAAATTTATTTTTTGCAATATAATCGTGTTGAAATGCTTGTAATCAAGTATATGAACTACTAAAATTTTATTAAAACTTGTTTCGCGGTCCGTTTTGTAGAGGTTTCGGACGAGCGGGTCTAAATATGCCTTATAATGGACTCGTTGGAATTTTAACTGAGTAAAAAGTATAGAAATTGAGTTTTTGCAATATAATCGTGTTGAAATGCTCGTAATCAAGTATATGAACTCCTAAAATATGATTAAAACTTGTTTCGAGGTCCGTTTGTAGAGGTTTCGGACGAGCGGGTTTAAATAGGCCTTAGAATGGACCCGTTGGAATTTTAACTAAGTAAATAGTAAAGAAATTGAGTTTTTGCAATATAATCGTGTTGAAATGCTCGTAATCAAGTATATGAGCTCCTAAATATGATTAAAACTTGTTTCGAGGTCCGTTTGTAGAGGTTTCGGACGTGCGGGTTTAAATAGGCCTTAGAATGGACCCGTTGGAATTTTAACTAAGTAAATAGTACAGAAATTGAGTTTTTGCAATATAATCATGTTGAAATGCTCGTATTCAAGTATATGAACTCCTAAAATATGATTAAAACTTGTTTCGAAGTCTGTTTGTAGAGGTTTCGGACGAGCTGGTTTAAATAGGCCTTACAATGGACCCGTTGGAATTTTAACTAGGTAAAAAGTATAGAAATTGAGTTTTTGCAATATAATAGTGTTGAAATGCTCGTAATCAAGTATATGAACTTCTAAAATTTGATAAAACCTTGTTTCGCTGTCCGTTTGTTATAGGTTTCGGACGAGCGGGTTTAAATAGGCCTTACAATGGTCCCTTTGGAATTTTAACTAAGTAAAAAGTATAGAAATTGAGTTGTTGAAATATAATCGTGTTGGAATGCTCGTAATCAAGTATATGAACTCCTAAAATTTGATAAAACCCTGTTTCGCGGTCCGTTTGCTATAGGTTTCAGACGATCGGGTCTAAATTGGCCTTATAATGGATCCGTTGGAATTTTACTTGAGTAAAAAGTACATAAATTGAGTTTTTGCAATATAATTGTGTTGAAATGCTCATAATCAAGTATATGAATTCCTAAAATTTTATTAAAACTTGTTTCGCGGTCCGTTTTGTAGAGGTTTCGGACGAGCGGGTCTAAATAGGCCTTATAATGGACCCGTTGGAATTTTTTTTTGAAGGATCCCGTTGGAATTTTAACTAAGTAAAAAGTACAGAAATTGAGTTTTTGCAATATAATTGTGTTGAAATGCTCGTAATCAAGTATATGAACTCCTAAAATATGAGTAAAACTTGTTTTGAGGTCCGTTTGTAGAGGTTTCGGACGAGCGGGTTTAAATAGGCCTTAGAATGGACCCGTTGGAATTTTAACTAAGTAAATAGTATAGCAATTGAGTTTTTGCAATATAATCGTGTTGAAATGCTCGTAATCAAGTATATGAACTCCTAAAATATGATTAAAACTTGTTTAGAGGTCCGTTTGTAGAGGTTTCGGATGAGCGGGTTTAAATAGGCCTTAGAATGGACCTGTTGGAATTTTAACTAAGTAAATAGTATAGAAATTTAGTTTTTGCAATATAATCGTGTTGAAATGCTCGTAATCAAGTATATGAACTCTTAAATTTTGATTAAAACTTGTTTCGCCGTCCATTTTGTATAGGTTTCGGACGAGCGGGTCTAAATAGGCCTTACAATAGACCCTTTGGAATTTTTTAACTCAGTAAAAATTACATAAATTGAGTTTTTAAAATATAATCGTGTTGAAATGCTCGTAATCAAGTACATGAACTCCTAAAATTTGATTAAAACTTGTTTCGCGGTCCATTTTGTTGAGGTTTCGGACGAGCGGGTCTAAATAGGCATTAGAATGGACCCGTTGGAAATTTAACTGAGTAAAAAGTTCATAAATTGAGTTTTTGTAATATAATCGTGTTAAAATGCTTGTAATAAAAATATGAACTCCTAAAATTTGAATAAAACTTTTTTTGCGGTATGTTTTGTCGAGGTTTCGGACGAGGGGGTCTAAATAGGCATTAGAATGGACCCGTTGGAAATTTAACTAAGTAAAAAGTACAAAAATTGAGTTTTTGTAATATATTCGTGTTGAAATGCTCGTAATCATGTATATGAACTCCTGAAATTTGATTAAAACTTGCTTCGCAATTAGTTTTGTAGAGGTTTCAGACGAGCGGGTCTAAATAGGCCTTACAATGGACCCGTTGGAAATTTAACTAAGTAAAAAGTATAGAGATTGAGTTTTTGCAATATAATCGTGTTGAAATGCCCGTTATCAAGTCTATGAACTCTTAAATTTTGATTAAAAGTTGTTTCGCGGTCCATTTTGTTGAGGTTTCGGACGAGCGGGTCTAAATAAACATTAGAATGGACCCGTTGGAAATTTAACTGAGTAAAAAGTACAGAAATTTAGTTTTTGCAATATAATCATGTTGAAATGCTCGTAATCAAGTATATGAACAACTAAAATTTGATTAAAACTTGTTTCGCGGTCTGTTTTGTAGGGGTTTCGGACGAGCGGGTCTAAATAGGTCGTTCAATGGACCCATTGGAATTCATCTTGAGTAATAAGTACCAAAATTGAGTTTTTGCAAAATAATCGTGTTGAAATGCTCGTAATCAAATATATGAACTCCTAAAATTTGATAAAACCTTGTTTTGCGGTCCGTTTGTTTTAGGTTTCAACCGAGCGGGTCTAAATAGGCCTTACAATGGACCCGTTGCAATTTTAACTAAGTAAAAAGTATAGTAATTGAGTTTTTGCAATATAATCGTGTTGAAATGCTCATAATCAAGTAAATGAACTCTTAAATTTTGATTAAAACTTGTTTCGCGATCCATTTTGTAGAGGATTCGGACGAGCGGGTCTAAATAGGCCTTACAATGGAACCGTTGGAATTTTAACTAAGTAAAAAGTACATAAACTAAGTTTTTGCAATATAATCGTGTTGAAATGCTCGTAATCAAGTATATGAACTCCTAAAGTTTGATTAAAACTTGTTTTGCTGCCCGTTTTGTAGAGGTTTCAGACGAGCGAGTCTAAATAGGCCTTACAATGGACCCGTTGGAATTTTAACTAAGTAAAAAGTATAGAAATTGAGTTTTTGCAATATAATCGTGTTGAAATGTTCGTAATCAAGTATATGAACTCCTAAAATATGATTAAACCTTGTTTCGCGGTCCGTTTGTTATAGGTTTCGGACGAGAGGGTCTAAATAGGCCTTACAATGGACCCTTTGGAATTTTAACTGAGTAAAAAGTACATGATTGAGTTTTTGCAATATAATCATGTTGAAATTCTCGTAATCAAGTATATGAACTCCTAAAGTTTGATTAAAACTTGTTTTGCGGTCCGTTTTGTAGAGGTTTCGGACGAGCGGGTCTAAATAGGCATTAGAATGGACCCGTTAAAATTTAACTGAGTAAAAAGAATAGAATTTGAGTTTTTGCAATATAATCGTGTTGAAATACTCGTAATCAAGTATATGAACTCCTAAAATTTGATTAAAACTTTTTTCGCCGTCCATTTTGTAGTGGTTTCGGAAGAGCGGGTCTAAATAGGCCTTACAATAGACCCGTTGGAATTTTACTTGAGTAAAAAGTACATAAATAGAGTTTTTGCAATATAATCATGTTGAAATGCTCGTAATCAAGTATATGAACTTCTAAATTTTTATAAAAACTTGTTTCGCAATACGTTTTGTAGAGGTTTCGGACGTGCGGGTCTAAATAGGCCGTACAGTTGACCCATTGGAATTTTACTTGAGTTATAAATACAAAAATTGAGTTTTTGCAAAATAATCGTGTTGAAATGCTCGTAATCAAATATATGAACTCCTAAAAGTTGATAAAACCTTGTTTTGCGGTTCTTTTGTTTTAGGTTTCAACCGAGCGGGTCTAAATAGGCCTTACAATGGACCCGTTGGAATTTTACTTGAGTAAAAAGTACATAAATTGAGATTTTGCAATATAATCGTGTTGAAATGCTTGTAATCAAGTATATGAACTCCTAAAATATGATTAAAACATGTTTCGAGGTCTGTTTGTAGAGGTTTCGAACGACCGGGTCTAAATAGGCCTTACAATGGATATGTTGGAATTTTAACTGAGTAAAAAGTACAGAAATTGAGATTTTGCAATATAATCGTGTTGAAATTCTCGTAATCAAGTATATAAACACCTAAAATATGATTAAAACATGTTTCGAGGTCCGTTTGTAGAGGTTTTGGACGAGCGTGTTTAAATAAGCCTTACAATGGACCCGTTCGAATTTTAATTGAGTAAAAAGTACATAAATTGAGTTTTTCCAATATAATCATGTTGAAATGCTCATAATCAAGTTCATGAAATCCTAAAATTTGATAAAACCTTGTTTCGCGGTCCGTTTGTTATAGGTTTCAGACGAGCGGGTCTAAATAGGCCTTACAATGGACCCATTCGAATTTTAACCGAGTAAAAAGTACATAAATTGAGTTTTTCCAATATAATCGTGTTGAAATGCTCTTAATCAAGTATATGAACTCCCAAAATTTGAGAAAACTTTGTTTCGCTGTCCGTTCGTTATAGGTTTCGGACGAGCGGGTCTAAATAGGCCTTACAATGGACTCGTTGGAATTTTACTTGAGTAAAAAGTACATAAATTGAGTTTTTGCAATATAATCATGTTGAAATGCCTGTAATCAAGTATATGAACTCCCAAAATTTGATTAAAACTTGTTTTGCGGTCCGTTTTGTTGAGGTTTCGGACGAGCGGGTCTAAATAAGTATTAGAATGGACCCGTTGGAAATTTAACTGAGTGAAAAGTACAGAAATTGAGTTTCTGCAATATAATCATGTTGAAATGCTCGTAATCAAGTATATGAACTCCTAAGGTTTGATTAAAACTTGTTTCGCGGTCTGTTTTGTAGAGGTTTTGGACGAGCGGGTCTAAATAGGCCATACAGTGAACCCATTGGAATTTTACTTGAGTAATAAATACAAAAATTGAGTTTTTGCAAAATAATCGTATTGAAATGCTCCTAATCAAATATATGAACTCCTAAAATTTGATAAAACCTTGTTTTGCGGTCCTTTTGTTTTAGGTTTCAACCCAGCGGGTCTAAATAGGCCTTACAATGGACTCGTTGGAATTTTACTTGAGTAAAAAGTACAGAAATTGAGTTGTTGCAATATAATCGTGTTGAAATACTCGTATTCAAGTATATGAACTATTAAAATTTGATAAAACCTTGTTTTGCGGTCCGTTTGTTATAGGTTTCGGACGAGCGGATCTAAATAAGCCCTAAAATGGACCCGTTGAAATTTTACTTGAGTAAAAAGTACATAAATTGAGTTTTTGCAATATAATCGTTTTGAAATGCTCGTAAGCAAGTATATGAACTCCTAAATTCTGATTAAAACTTGTTTCGCGGTACGTTTTGTAGAGGTTTCGGACAAGCAGGTCTAAATAAGCCTTACAATGGAACCGTTGGAATTTTAATTAAGTAAAAAGTACAGAAATTGTGTTTTTGCAATATAATCGTGTTAAAATGCTCGTAATCAAGTATATGAACTCCTAAAATGTGATTAAAACTTGTTTCGCGGCCCGTTTTGTAGAGGTTTCGGACGAGCTAGTCTAAATAAGCCTTACAATGGACCCGTTGGAATTTTAATTGAATAAAAAGTACAGAAATTGAGTTTTTGCAATACAATCGTGTTGAAATGCTTGTAATCAAGTATATGAACTCCTAAAGTTTGGTTAAAACTTTTTTGCGGCCCGTTTTGTAGAGGTTTCGGACGAGCGGGTTTAAATAGGCCTTACAAAGACCCGTTGGAATTTTAACTGAGTAAAAAGTACAGAAATTGAGTTTTTTCAATATAATTCTGTTGAAATGCTGGTAATCAAGTATAAGAACTCTTAAAGTTTGATTAAAACTTTTTTCGCGGCCTGTTTTGTAGAAGATTCGGACGAACGGGTCTAAATGGGCCTTACAATGGACCCATTGGAATTTTATTTGAGGAAAAAGTATAGAAATTGAGTTTTTGCAATATAATCGTGTTGAAATGCTCGTAATCATGTATATGAACTCCTAAAATTTGATAAAACCCTGTTTTACGGTCTGTTTTGTAGAGGTTTCGGACGAGCGGGTCTAAATAGGCCTTACAATGGACCCGTTGGAATTTTACCTGGGTAAAAAATACAGAAATTGAGTTTTTGCAATACAATCGTGTTGAAATGCTCGTAATTAAGTATATGAACTCCTAAAGTTTTGTTAAAACTTTTTTGCGGCCAGTTTTGTACAGGTTTCAGACGAGCGAGTCTAAATAGGCCTTACAATGGATCCGTTGGAATTTTAACGGAGTAAAAAGTACAGAAATTGAGATTTTTCAATATAATCGTGTTGAATTGCTCGTAATCAAGTAAATGAACTCCTAAAATATGATTAAAACATGTTTCGAGGTTCGTTTGTAGAGGTTTCGGACGAGCGGGTTTAAATAGGCCTTACAATGGACCCGTTGGAATTTTACCTGAGTAAAAAGTACAAAAATTGAGTTTTTCCAATATAATCATGTTGAAATGCTCGTAATCAAGTATATGAACTCCTAAAATATGATTAAAAAATATTTCAAGGTCTGTTTGTAGAGGTTTCGGACGAGCGGGTTTAAATAGGCCTTACAATGGACCCGTTAGAATTTTAACTGAGTAAAAAGTACAGAAATTGAGGTTTTCCAATATAATCACGTTGAAATGCTCATAATCAAGTACATGAAATCCTAAAATTTGATAAAACCTTGTTTCGTGGTCCATTTGCTATAAGTTTCAAACGAGCGGGTCTAAATAGGTCTTACAATGGACCCGGTGGAATTTTACTTGAGTAAAAAGTTCAGAAAATAAGTTTGTGCAATATAATCGTGTTGAAATGCTCGTAATCAAGTATATGAACTCCTAAAATTCGATTAAAACCTGTTTCGCGGTACATTTTGTAGAGGTTACGGACGAGCGGGTCTAAATAGGCCTTATAATGGACCCGTTGGAATTTAATTGAGTAAAAAGTATAGAAATTGAGTTTTTGCAATATAATCCTGTTGAAATGCTAGTAATCAAGTATATGAACTCCTTAAATTTGATAAAACCTTGTTTCGCGGTCCGTTTGTTATAGGTTTCGGACGAGCGGGTCTAAATAGGCCTTATAATGGACCCGTTGGAATTTTACTTGAGTAAAAAGTACATAAATTGAGTTTTTGCAATATAATCGTGTTGAAATGCCTGTAATCAAGTATATGAACTACTAATATTTGATTAAAACTTGTTTTGCGGTCCGTTTTGTAGAGGTTTCGGACGAGCGATTCTAAATAGGCATTAGAATAGACCCGTTGGAAATTTAACTGATTAAAAAGAACAGAAATTGAGTTTTTGCAATATAATCGTGTTGAAATGCTCGTAATCAAGTATATGAACTCCTAAAATTTGATTAAAACTTGTTTCGCGGTCTTTTTTGTAGAGGTTTCAGACGAGCGGGTCTAAATCAGCCGTACAATGGACCCATTGGAATTTTACTTGAGTAAAAAATACAAAAAATGAGTTTTTGTAAATTAATCTTGTTGAAATGCTCGTAATCAAATATATGAACTCCTAAAATTTGATAAAACCTTGTTTTGCGGTCCTTTTGTTTTAGCTTTCAACCGAGCGGGTCTATATAGGCCTTACAATGGACCCGTTGGAATTTTACTTGAGTAAAAAGTATAGAAATTGAATTGTTGCAATATAATCGTGTTGAAATTCTCGTATTCAAGTATATGAACTCTTAATATTTGATAAAACCTTGTTTTGCGGTCCGTTTGTTATAGGTTTCGGACGAGCGGGTTTAAATAAGCCCTAAAATGGACCCGTTGAATTTTACTTGAGTAAAAAGTACATAAATTGAGTTTTTGCAATATAATCGTTTTGAAATGCTCGTAATCAAGTATATGAACTCCTAAAATGTGATTAAAACTTGTTTCGCGGTCCGTTTTGTAGAGGTTTCAGACGAGCTAGTCTAAATAAGCCTTACAATGGACCCGTTGGAATTTTAATTGAGTAAAAATTACAGAAATTGAGTTTTTGCAATATAATCGTGTTGAAATGCTCGTAATAAAGTATATGAACTCCTAAAGTTTGGTTAAAAGTTTTTTTGCGGCCCGTTTTGTAGAGGTTTCGAACGAGCGGGTTTAAATAGGCCTTACAATAGACCCGTTGGAATTTTAACTGAGTAAAAAGTACAAAAATTGAGTTTTTGCAATATAATCGTGTTGAAATGCTGGTAATCAAGTATATGAACTCCTAAGGTTAGATTTAAACTTGTTTCGCGGTCTGTTTTGTAGAAGTTTCGGACGAGCGGGTCTAAATAGGCCTTACAATGGAACCGTTGGAATTTTAACTAAGTAAAAAGTACAGAAATTAAGTTTTTGCAATATAATCGTGTTGAAATGCTCGTAATCAAGTATATGAACTCCTAAATTTTGATTAAAACTTGTTTTGCTGCCCGTTTTGTAGAGGTTTCAGACGAGAGGGTCTAAATAGGCCTTACAATGGACCCGTTGAAATTTTAACAGAGTAAAAAGTACAGAAATTGAGATTTTGCAATATAATTCTGTTGAAATGCTCGTAATCAAGTATATGAACTCCTAAATTATTATTAAAACTTGTTTTGAGGTCCGTTTGTAGAGGTTTCGGACGAGCGAGTTTAAATAGGCCTTACAATGGACCCTTTGGAATTTTAACTGAGTAAAAAGAATAGAAATTGAGTTTTTGCAATATAATCGTGTTGAAATACTCGTAATCAAGGATATGAACTCCTAAAATTTGATAAAACCTTGTTTCGCGGTCCGTTTGTTATAGGTTTCGGACGAGCGGGTCTAAATAGGCCTTACAATGGACCCGTTGGAATTTTAACTAAGTAAAAAGTACATAAATTGAGTTTTTGCAATATAATCGTGTTGAAATGCTCGTAATCAAGTATATGAACTCCTAAAATTTGATTAAAACTTGTTTTGGGGTCCGTTTTGTAGAGATTTCGGACGAGCGGGTCTAAATAGGCATTAGAATGGACATGTTGGAAATTTAACTGAGTAAAAAGTACATAAATTGAGTTTTTGCAATATAATCGTGTTCAAATGCTCGTAATCAAGTATATGAACTCCTAAAATTTTATTAAAACTTGTTTCCCGGTCCGTTTTGTAGAGGTTTTGGACGAGCGGGTCTAAATAGGCCTTCTAATGGACCCGTTGGAATTTTAACTAAGTAAAAAGTATAGAAATTGAGTTTTTACAATATAATCATGTTGAAATGCTCATAATCAAGTATATGAACTCCTGAAATTTTATTAAAACTTGTTTCCCGGTCCGTTTTGTAGAGGTGTTGGACGAACGGGTCTAAATATGCCTTATAATGGACCCGTTGGAAGTTTAACTGAGTAAAAAGTATAGAAATTGAGTTTTTGCAATATAATCGTGTTGAAATGCTCGTAATCTGGTATATGAACTCCTAAAATTTGATAAGACCTTGTTTCAGGGTCCGTTTGTTATAGGTTTTGGACGAGCGGGTCTAAATAGGCCTTACAATGGACCCTTTGGAATTTTAACTGAGTAAAAAGTACATAATTGAGTTTTTGCAATATAATCATGTTGAAATTCTCGTAATCAAGTATATGAACTCCTAAAGTTTGATTAAAACTTTTTTTGCGGTCCGTTTTGTAGAGGTTTCGGACGAGCGGGTCTAAATAGGCATTAGAATGGACCCGTTAAAATTTAACTAGGTAAAAAGAATAGAATTTGCGTTTTTGCAATATAATCGTGTTGAAATACTCGTAATCAAGTATATGAACTCCTAAAATTTGATTAAAACTTTTTTCGCCGTCCGTTTTGTAGTGGTTTCAGAAGAGCTGGTCTAAATAGGCCTTACAATGGACCCGTTGGAATTTTACTTGAGTAAAAAGTACATAAATAGAGTTTTTGCAATATAATCATGTTGAAATGCTCGTAATCAAGTATATGAACTTCTAAAATTTTATTAAAACTTGTTTTGCGGTCCGTTTTGTAGCGGTTTCGGACGAGCGGGTCTAAATAGGCCTTATAATGGATCCGTTGGAATTTTAACTAAGTAAAAAGTATAGAAATTGAGTTTTTGCAATATAATCGTGTTGAAATGCTCGAATCAAGTATATGAACTTCTAAAATTTTATTAAAACTTGTTCTGCGGTATGTTTTGTAGAGGTTTCGGACGAGCGGGTCTAAATAGGCATTAGAATGTACCCGTTGGAAATTTAACTGAGTATAAAGTACAGAAATTGAGTTTTTGCAATATAATCGTGTAGAAATGCTCGTAATCAAGTATATGAACTCCTAAATTTTTATAAAAACTTGTTTCGCAATACGTTTTGTAGAGGTTTCGGACGTGCGGGTCTAAATAGGCCGTACAGTTGACCCATTGGAATTTTACTTGAGTTATAAATACAAAAATTGAGTTTTTGCAAAATAATCGTGTTGAAATGATCGTAATCAAATATATGAACTCCTAAAAGTTGATAAAACCTTGTTTTGTGGTTCTTTTGTTTTAGGTTTCAACCGAGCGGGTCTAAATAGGCCTTACAATGGACCCGTTGGAATTTTACTTGAGTAAAAAGTACATAAATTGAGATTTTGCAATATAATCGTGTTGAAATGCTTGTAATCAAGTATATGAACTCCTAAAATATGATTAAAACATGTTTCGAGGTCTGTTTGTAGAGGTTTCGAACGACCGGGTCTAAATAGGCCTTACAATGGATATGTTGGAATTTTAACTGAGTAAAAAGTACAGAAATTGAGATTTTGCAATATAATCGTGTTGAAATTCTCGTAATCAAGTATATGAACACCTAAAATATGATTAAAACATGTTTCGAGGTCCGTTTGTAGAGGTTTTGGACGAGCGTGTTTAAATAAGCCTTACAATGGACCCGTTCGAATTTTAATTGAGTAAAAAGTACATAAATTGAGTTTTTCCAATATAATCATTTTGAAATGCTCATAATCAAGTACATGAAATCCTAAAATTTGATAAAACCTTGTTTCGCGGTCCGTTTGTTATAGGTTTCAGACGAGCGGGTCTAAATAGGCCTTACAATGGACCCGTTCGAATTTTAACCGAGTAAAAAGTACAGAAATTGAGTTTTTCCAATATAATCGTGTTGAAATGCTCTTAATTAAGTATATGAACTCCCAAAATTTGAGAAAACTTTGTTTCGCTGTCCGTTCGTTATAGGTTTCGGACGAGCGGGTCTAAATAGGCCTTACAATGGACTCGTTGGCATTTTACTTGAGTAAAAAGTACATAAATTGAGTTTTTGCAATATAATCATGTTGAAATGCCTGTAATCAAGTATATGAACTCCCAAAATTTGATTAAACTTGTTTTGCGGTCCGTTTTGTAGCGGTTTCGGACGAGCGGGTCTAAATAGGTATTAGAATGGACCCGTTGGAAATTTAACTGAGTGAAAAGTACAGAAATTGAGTTTCTGCAATATAATCATGTTGAAATGCTCGTAATCAAGTATATGAACTCCTATGGTTTGATTAAAACTTGTTTCGCGGTCTGTTTTGTAGAGGTTTTGGACGAGCGGGTCTAAATAGGCCGTACAGTGAACCCATTGGAATTTTACTTTAGTAATAAATACAAAAATTGAGTTTTTGCAAAATAATCATATTGAAATGCTCCTAATCAAATATATGAACTCCTAAAATTTGATAAAACCTTGTTTTGCGGTCCTTTTGTTTTAGGTTTCAACCGAGCGGTTCTAAATAGGCCTTACAATGGACCCGTTGGAATTTTACTTGAGTAAAAAGTACAAAAATTGAGTTGTTGCAATATAATCGTGTTGAAATACTCGTATTCAAGTATATGAACTATTAAAATTTGATAAAACCTTGTTTTGTGGTCCGTTTGTTATAGGTTTCGGACGAGCGGATCTAAATAAGCCCTAAAATGGACCCGTTGAAATTTTACTTGAGTAAAAAGTACATAAATTGAGTTTTTGCAATATAATCGTTTTGAAATGCTCGTAAGCAAGTATATGAACTCCAAAATTCTGATTAAAACTTGTTTCGCGGTACGTTTTGTAGAGGTTTCGGACAAGCGGGTCTAAATAAGCCTTACAATGGAACCGTTGGAATTTTAATTGAGTAAAAAGTATAGAAATTGTGTTTTTGCAATATAATCGTGTTAAAATGCTCGTAATCAAGTATATGAACTCCTAAAATGTGATTAAAACTTGTTTCGCGGCCCGTTTTGTAGAGGTTTCGGACGAGCTAGTCTAAATAAGCCTTACAATGGACCCGTTGGAATTTTAATTGAATAAAAAGTACAGAAATTGAGTTTTTGCAATACAATCGTGTTGAAATGCTTGTAATCAAGTATATGAACTCCTAAAGTTTGGTTAAAACTTTTTTGCGGCCCGTTTTGTAGAGGTTTCGGACGAGCGGGTTTAAATAGGCCTTATAAAGACTCGTTGGAATTTTAACTGAGTAAAAAGTACATAAATTGAGTTTTTTCAATATAATTCTGTTGAAATGCTGGTAATCAAGTATAAGAACTCTTAAAGTTTGATTAAAACTTGTTTCGCGGCCTGTTTTGTAGAAGATTCGGACGAACGGTTCTAAATGGGCATTACAATGGACCCATTGGAATTTTATTTGAGGAAAAAGTACAGAAATTGAGTTTTTGCAATATAATCGTGTTGAAATGCTCGTAATCATGTATATGAACTCCTAAAATTTGATAAAACCTTGTTTTACGGTCTGTTTTGTAGAGGTTTCGGACGAGCGGGTCTAAATAGGCCTTACAATGGACCCGTTGGAATTTTACCTGGGGTAAAAAATACAGAAATTGAGTTTTTGCAATACAATCGTGTTGAAATGCTCGTAATCAAGTATATGAACTCCTAAAGTTTTGTTAAAACTTTTTTGCGGCCCGTTTTGTACAGGTTTCAGACGAGCGAGTCTAAATAGGCCTTACAATGGATCCGTTGGAATTTTAACTGAGTAAAAAGTACAGAAATTGAGATTTTTCAATATAATCGTGTTGAATTGCTCGTAATCAAGTAAATGAACTCCTAAAATATGATTAAAACATGTTTCGAGGTTCGTTTGTAGAGGTTTCGGACGAGCGGGTTTAAATAGGCCTTACAATGGACCCGTTGGAATTTTAACTGAGTAAAAAGTACAAAAATTGAGTTTTTCCAATATAATCATGTTGAAATGCTCGTAATCAAGTATATGAACTCCTAAAATATGATTAAAAAATATTTCAAGGTCCGTTTGTAGAGGTTTCGGACGAGCGAGTTTAAATAGGCCTTACAATGGACCCGTTGGAATTTTAACTGAGTAAAAAGTACAGAAATTGAGGTTTTCCAATATAATCACGTTGAAATGCTCATAATCAAGTACATGAAATCCTAAAATTTGATAAAACCCTGTTTCGTGGTCCGTTTGTTATAAGTTTCAAACGAGCGGGTCTAAATAGGTCTTACAATGGACCCGGTGGAATTTTACTTGAGTAAAAAGTTCAGAAAATAAGTTTGTGCAATATAATCGTGTTGAAATGCTCGTAATCAAGTATATGAACTCCTAAAATTCGATTAAAACCTGTTTCGCGGTACATTTTGTAGAGGTTACGGACGAGCGGGTCTAAATAGGCCTTACAATGGACCCGTTGGAATTTAATTGAGTAAAAAGTATAGAAATTGAGTTTTTGCAATATAATCGTGTTGAAATTCTCGTAATCAAGTATATGAACTCCTAAAATTTGATAAAACCTTGTTTCACGGTCCGTTTGTTATAGGTTTCGGACGAGCGGGTCTAAATAGGCCTTATAATGGACCCGTTAGAATTTTACTTGAGTAAAAAGTACATAAATTGAGTTTTTGCAATATAATCGTGTTGAAATGCCTGTAATCAAGTATATGAACTCCTAATATTTGATTAAAACTTGTTTTGCGGTCCGTTTTGTAGAGGTTTCGGACGAGCGATTCTAAATAGGCATTAGAATAGACTCGTTGGAAATTTAACTGATTAAAAAGAACAGAAATTGAGTTTTTGCAATATAATCGTGTTGAAATGCTCGTAATTAAGTATATGAACTCCTAAGATTTGATTAAAACTTGTTTCGCGGTCTGTTTTGTAGAGGTTTCAGACGAGCGGGTCTAAATAGGCCTTACAATGGACCCGTTGGAATTTTACTTGAGTAAAAAGTATAGAAATTGAATTGTTGCAATATAATCGTGTTGAAATTCTCGTATTCAAGTATACGAACTCTTAATATTTGATAAAACCTTGTTTTGCGGTCCGTTTGTTATAGGTTTCGGACGAGCGGGTTTAAATAAGCCCTAAAATGGACCCGTTGAATTTTACTTGAGTAAAAAGTACATAAATTGAGTTTTTGCAATATAATCGTTTTGAAATGCTCGTAATCAAGTATATGAACTCCTAAAATGTGATTAAAACTTGTTTCGCGGTCCGTTTTTTAGAGGTTTCAGACGAGCTAGTCTAAATAAGCCTTACAATGGACCCGTTGGAATTTTAATTGAGTAAAAATTACAGAAATTGAGTTTTTGCAATACAATCGTGTTGAAATGCTTGTAATCAAGGATATGAACTCCTAAAGTTTGGTTAAAACTTTTTTGCGGCCCGTTTTGTATAGGTTTCGAACGAGGGGGTTTAAATAGGCCTTACAATGACCCGTTGGAATTTTAACAGAGTAAAAAGTACAAATATTGAGTTTTGCAATATAATTGTGTTGAAATGCTGGTAATCAAGTATATGAACTCCTAAAGTTTGATTAAAACTTGTTTCGCGGCCTATTTTGTAGAAGATTCGGACGAGTGGGTCTAAATGAGCCTTACAATGGACCCATTGGAATTTTAAGTGAGTAAAAAGTACAGAAATTGAGTTTTTGCAATATAATCGTGTTGAAATGCTCGTAATAAAGTATATGAACTCCTAAAGTTTGGTTAAAAGTTTTTTTGCGGCCCGTTTTGTAGAGGTTTCGAACGAGCGGGTTTAAATAGGCCTTACAATAGACCCGTTGGAATTTTAACTGAGAAAAAAGTACAAAAATTGAGTTTTTGCAATATAATCGTGTTGAAATGCTGGTAATCAAGTATATGAACTCCTAAGGTTAGATATAAACTTGTTTCGCGGTATGTTTTGTAGAAGTTTCGGACGAGCGGGTCTAAATAGGCCTTACAATGGAACCGTTGGAATTTTAACTAAGTAAAAAGTACAGAAATTAAGTTTTTACAATATAATCGTGTTGAAATGCTCGTAATCAAGTATATGAACTCCTAAATTTTGATTAAAACTTGTTTTGCTGCCCGTTTTGTAGAGGTTTCAGACGAGCGGGTCTAAATAGGCCTTACAATGGACCCGTTGAAATTTTAACAGAGTAAAAAGTACATAAATTGAGATTTTGCAATATAATTCTGTTGAAATGCTCGTAATCAAGTATATGAACTCCTAAATTATTATTAAAACTTGTTTCGAGGTCCGTTTGTAGAGGTTTCGGACAAGCGAGTTTAAATAGGCCTTACAATGGACCCTTTGGAATTTTAACTGAGTAAAAAGAATAGAAATTGAGTTTTTG
Source organism: Hibiscus trionum (assembly GCA_030270665.1). Lineage (NCBI taxonomy): Eukaryota > Viridiplantae > Streptophyta > Magnoliopsida > Malvales > Malvaceae > Hibiscus > Hibiscus trionum. The sequence continues at coordinate 43,875,809 of BSYR01000027.1, read as the reverse complement.
CAATATAATCGTGTTGAAATACTCGTAATCAAGGATATGAACTCCTAAAATTTGATAAAACTTGTTTCGCGGTCCGTTTGTTATAGGTTTCGGACGAGCGGGTCTAAATAGGCCTTACAATGGACCCGTTGGAATTTTAACTAAGTAAAAAGTACATAAATTGAGTTTTTGCAATATAATCGTGTTGAAATGCTCGTAATCAAGTATATGAACTCCAAAATTTGATTAAAACTTGTTTTGGGGTCCGTTTTGTAGAGATTTCGGACGAGCGGGTCTAAATAGGCATTAGAATGGACATGTTGGAAATTTAACTGAGTAAAAAGTATATAAATTGAGTTTTTGCAATATAATCGTGTTGAAATGCTTGTAATCAAGTATATGAACTCCTAAAATTTTATTAAAACTTGTTTCCCGGTCCGTTTTGTAGAGGTTTTGGACAAGCGGGTCTAAATAGGCCTTCTAATGGACCCGTTGGAATTTTAACTAAGTAAAAAGTATAGAAATTGAGTTTTTACAATATAATCATGTTGAAATGCTCATAATCAAGTATATGAACTCCTAAAATTTTATTAAAACTTGTTTCCCGGTCCGTTTTGTAGAGGTGTTGGACGAACGGGTCTAAATAGGCCTTATAATGGACCCGTTGGAAGTTTAACTAAGTAAAAAGTATAGAAATTGAGTTTTTGCAATATAATCATGTTGAAATGCTCGTAATCTGGTATATGAACTCCTAAAATTTGATAAGACCTTGTTTCAGGGTCCGTTTGTTATAGGTTTTGGACGAGCGGGTCTAAATAGGCCTTACAATGGGCCCATTGGAATTTTAACTGAGTAAAAAGTACATAAATTGAGTTTTTGCAATATAATCGTGTTGAAAAGCTCGTAATCAAGTATATGAACTCCTAAAATTTGATAAAACCTTGTTTTGCGGTCCATTTGTTTTAAGTTTCAACCGAGCGGGTCTAAATAGACCTTAGAATGTACCCGTTTGAATTTTGACTAAGTAAAAAGAATAGAAATTGAGTTTTTGCAATATATTCGTGTTGAAATGCTCATAATAAAGTGTATGAACTCTTAAATTTTGATTAAAACTTATTTCGATGTCCATTTTGTAGAGGATTCGGACAAGCGGGTCTAAATAGGCCTTACAATGGAACCGTTGGAATTTTAACTAAGTCAAAATTACAGAAATTAAGTTTTTGCAATATAATCGTGTTGAAATGCTCGTAATCAAGTATATGAACTCCTTAAGTTTGATTAAAACTTGTTTTGCTGCCCGTTTTGTAGAGGTTTCAGACGAGCGGGTCTAAATAGGCCTTACAACGGACCCGTTGAAATTTTAACCGAGTAAAAAGTACAGAAATTGAGATTTTGCAATATAATCCTGTTGAAATGCTCGTAATCAAGTATATGAACTCCTAAAGTATGATTAAAACTTGTTTCGAATTCCGTTTGTAGAGGTTTCGGACGAGCGGGTTTAAATAGGCCTTACAATGGACCCGTTAGAATTTTAACTGAGTAAAAAGAATAGAAATTGAGTTTTTGCAATATAATAGTGTTGAAATGCTCATAATCAAGTATATGAAATCCTAAAATTTGATAAAACCTTGTTTCACGGTCCGTTTGTTATAGGTTTCGGAAGAGCGGGTCTAAATAGCCCTTACAATGGACCCGTTGGAATTTTAACTAAGTAAAAAGTACATAAATTGAGTTTTTGCAATATAATCGTGTTGAAATACTCGTAATCAAGTATATGAACTCCAAAAATTTGATTAAAACTTGTTTTGCGGTCCGTTTTATAGAGGTTTCGGACGAGCGGGTCTAAATAGGCATTAGAATGGACCCGTTGGAAATTTAACCTAGTAAAAAGTACAGAAATTGAGTTTTTGCAATATAATCATGTTGAAATGCTCGTAATCAAGTATATTAACTCCTAAAATTTTATTTAAACTTGTTTCCCGGTCCGTTTTGTAGAGGTGTTGGACGAGCGGGACTAAATAGGCCTTATAATGGACCCGTTGGAATTTTAACTGAGTAAAAAGTATAGAAATTGAGTTTTTAGAATATAATCCTATTGAAATGCTCGTAATCAAGTATATGAACTCCTAAAATTTGATTAAAACTTGTTTTGCGGTCCGTTTTTAGAGGTTTCGGACGAGCGGGTCTAAATAGGCATTAGAATGGACCCGTTGGAAATTTAACCTAGTAAAAAGTACAGAAATTGAGTTTTTGCAATATAATCGTGTTGAAATGCTCGTAATCAAGTATATTAACTCCTAAAATTTTATTAAAACATGTTTCCCGGTTCGTTTTGTAGAGGTGTTGGACGAGCGGGACTAAATAGGCCTTATAATGGACCCGTTGGAATTTTAACTGAGTAAAAAGTATAGAAATTGAGTTTTTACAATATAATCCTGTTGAAATGCTCGTAATCAAGTATATGAACTCCTAAAATTTGATTAAAACTTGTTTCCCGGTCCGTTTTGTAGAGGTTTTGGACGAGCGGGTCTAAATAGGCCTTCTAATGGACCCGTTGGAATTTTAACTAAGTAAAAAGTATAGAAATTGAGTTTTTACAATATAATCGTGTTGAAATGCTTGTAATCAAGTATATGAACTCCTAAAATTTCATTAAAAATTGTTTTCCGGTCCGTTTTGTAGATGTTTTGGACGAGCGGGTCTAAATAGGCCTTCTAATGGACCCGTTGGAATTTTAACTAAGTAAAAAGTATAGAAATTGAGTTTTTACAATATAATCGTGTTGAAATGCTTGTAATCAAGTATATGAACTCCTAAAATTTCATTAAAAATTGTTTTCCGGTCCGTTTTGTAGATGTTTCGGACGAGCGGGTCTAAATAGGCCTTACAATGGAACCGTTGGAATTTTAACTAAGTAAAAAGTGTAGAAATTGAGTTTTTACAATATAATCGTGTTGAAATGCTCGTAATCAAGTATATGAACTCCTAAATTTTGATTAAAACTTGTTTTGCTGCCCGTTTTGTAGAGGTTTCAGACGAGCGGGTCTAAATAGGCCTTACAATGGACCCGTTGAAATTTTAACAGAGTAAAAAGTACATAAATTGAGATTTTGCAATATAATTCTGTTGAAATGCTCGTAATCAAGTATATGAACTCCTAAATTATTATTAAAACTTGTTTCGAGGTCCGTTTGTAGAGGTTTCGGACAAGCGAGTTTAAATAGGCCTTACAATGGACCCTTTGGAATTTTAACTGAGTAAAAAGAATAGAAATTGAGTTTTTGCAATATAATCGTGTTGAAATACTCGTAATCAAGGATATGAACTCCTAAAATTTGATAAAACTTGTTTCGCGGTCCGTTTGTTATAGGTTTCGGACGAGCGGGTCTAAATAGGCCTTACAATGGACCCGTTGGAATTTTAACTAAGTAAAAAGTACATAAATTGAGTTTTTGCAATATAATCGTGTTGAAATGCTCGTAATCAAGTATATGAACTCCAAAATTTGATTAAAACTTGTTTTGGGGTCCGTTTTGTAGAGATTTCGGACGAGCGGGTCTAAATAGGCATTAGAATGGACATGTTGGAAATTTAACTGAGTAAAAAGTATATAAATTGAGTTTTTGCAATATAATCGTGTTGAAATGCTTGTAATCAAGTATATGAACTCCTAAAATTTTATTAAAACTTGTTTCCCGGTCCGTTTTGTAGAGGTTTTGGACAAGCGGGTCTAAATAGGCCTTCTAATGGACCCGTTGGAATTTTAACTAAGTAAAAAGTATAGAAATTGAGTTTTTACAATATAATCATGTTGAAATGCTCATAATCAAGTATATGAACTCCTAAAATTTTATTAAAACTTGTTTCCCGGTCCGTTTTGTAGAGGTGTTGGACGAACGGGTCTAAATAGGCCTTATAATGGACCCGTTGGAAGTTTAACTAAGTAAAAAGTATAGAAATTGAGTTTTTGCAATATAATCATGTTGAAATGCTCGTAATCTGGTATATGAACTCCTAAAATTTGATAAGACCTTGTTTCAGGGTCCGTTTGTTATAGGTTTTGGACGAGCGGGTCTAAATAGGCCTTACAATGGGCCCATTGGAATTTTAACTGAGTAAAAAGTACATAAATTGAGTTTTTGCAATATAATCGTGTTGAAAAGCTCGTAATCAAGTATATGAACTCCTAAAATTTGATAAAACCTTGTTTTGCGGTCCATTTGTTTTAAGTTTCAACCGAGCGGGTCTAAATAGACCTTAGAATGTACCCGTTTGAATTTTGACTAAGTAAAAAGAATAGAAATTGAGTTTTTGCAATATATTCGTGTTGAAATGCTCATAATAAAGTGTATGAACTCTTAAATTTTGATTAAAACTTATTTCGATGTCCATTTTGTAGAGGATTCGGACAAGCGGGTCTAAATAGGCCTTACAATGGAACCGTTGGAATTTTAACTAAGTCAAAATTACAGAAATTAAGTTTTTGCAATATAATCGTGTTGAAATGCTCGTAATCAAGTATATGAACTCCTTAAGTTTGATTAAAACTTGTTTTGCTGCCCGTTTTGTAGAGGTTTCAGACGAGCGGGTCTAAATAGGCCTTACAACGGACCCGTTGAAATTTTAACCGAGTAAAAAGTACAGAAATTGAGATTTTGCAATATAATCCTGTTGAAATGCTCGTAATCAAGTATATGAACTCCTAAAGTATGATTAAAACTTGTTTCGAATTCCGTTTGTAGAGGTTTCGGACGAGCGGGTTTAAATAGGCCTTACAATGGACCCGTTAGAATTTTAACTGAGTAAAAAGAATAGAAATTGAGTTTTTGCAATATAATAGTGTTGAAATGCTCATAATCAAGTATATGAAATCCTAAAATTTGATAAAACCTTGTTTCACGGTCCGTTTGTTATAGGTTTCGGAAGAGCGGGTCTAAATAGCCCTTACAATGGACCCGTTGGAATTTTAACTAAGTAAAAAGTACATAAATTGAGTTTTTGCAATATAATCGTGTTGAAATACTCGTAATCAAGTATATGAACTCCAGAAATTTGATTAAAACTTGTTTTGCGGTCCGTTTTATAGAGGTTTCGGACGAGCGGGTCTAAATAGGCATTAGAATGGACCCGTTGGAAATTTAACCTAGTAAAAAGTACAGAAATTGAGTTTTTGCAATATAATCATGTTGAAATGCTCGTAATCAAGTATATTAACTCCTAAAATTTTATTTAAACTTGTTTCCCGGTCCGTTTTGTAGAGGTGTTGGACGAGCGGGACTAAATAGGCCTTATAATGGACCCGTTGGAATTTTAACTGAGTAAAAAGTATAGAAATTGAGTTTTTAGAATATAATCCTATTGAAATGCTCGTAATCAAGTATATGAACTCCTAAAATTTGATTAAAACTTGTTTTGCGGTCCGTTTTGTAGAGGTTTCGGACGAGCGGGTCTAAATAGGCATTAGAATGGACCCGTTGGAAATTTAACCTAGTAAAAAGTACAGAAATTGAGTTTTTGCAATATAATCGTGTTGAAATGCTCGTAATCAAGTATATTAACTCCTAAAATTTTATTAAAACATGTTTCCCGGTTCGTTTTGTAGAGGTGTTGGACGAGCGGGACTAAATAGGCCTTATAATGGACCCGTTGGAATTTTAACTGAGTAAAAAGTATAGAAATTGAGTTTTTACAATATAATCCTGTTGAAATGCTCGTAATCAAGTATATGAACTCCTAAAATTTGATTAAAACTTGTTTCCCGGTCCGTTTTGTAGAGGTTTTGGACGAGCGGGTCTAAATAGGCCTTCTAATGGACCCGTTGGAATTTTAACTAAGTAAAAAGTATAGAAATTGAGTTTTTACAATATAATCGTGTTGAAATGCTTGTAATCAAGTATATGAACTCCTAAAATTTCATTAAAAATTGTTTTCCGGTCCGTTTTGTAGATGTTTTGGACGAGCGGGTCTAAATAGGCCTTATAATGGACCCGTTGGAATTTTAACTGAGTAAAAAGTGTAGAAATTGAGTTTTTACAATATAATCGTGTTGAAATGCTCGTAATAAAGTATATGAACTCATAAAATTTTATTAAAACTTGTTTCCCGGTCCGTTTTGTAGAGGTGTTGGACGAACGGGTCTAAATAGGCCTTATAATGGACCCATTGGAAGTTTAACTGAGTAAAAAGTATAGAAATTGAGTTTTTGCAATATAATCGTGTTCAAATGCTCGTAATCTAGTATATGAACTCCTAAAATTTGATAAGACCTTGTTTCGGGGTCCGTTTGTTATAGGTTTCGGACGAGCGGGTCTAAATAGGCCTTACAATGGACCCGTTGAAATTTTAACTGAGTAAAAAGTACAAAAATTGTGTTTTTGCAAAATAATCGTGTTGAAATGCTCGTAATCAAGTATATGAACTCCTAAAATATGATTAAAACTTGTTTCGAGGTCCGTTCGTAGAGGTTTCGGACAAGCGGTTTAAATAGGACTTACAATGGACCCGTTGGAATTTTAACTGAGTAAAAAGAATAGAAATTGAATTTTTGCAATATAATCGTGTTGAAATGCTCGTAATCAAGTATATGAACTCCTAAAATTTGATAAGACCTTGTTTCGGGGTCCGTTTGTTATAGGTTTCGGAAGAGCGGTTTAAATAAGCCTTACAATGGACCCGTTGGAATTTTAACTGAGTAAAAATTATAGAAATTGAGTTTTCGCAATACAATCGTGTTTGAATGCTAGTAATCAAGTATATGAACTCCTAAAATTTGATAAAACCCTATTTCGCGGTCCGTTTGTTATAGGTTTTGGACGAGCGGGTCTAAATAGGCCTTACAATGGACCCGTTGAAATTTTACTTGAGTAAAAAGTACATAAATTGAGTTTTTGCAATATAATCGTGTTGAAATGCTCGTAATCAAGTATATGAACTCCTCAAATATTATTAAACCTTGTTTCGCGGTCCGTTTGTTATAGGTTTCAGATGAGAGGGTCTAAATAGGCCTTACAATGGACCCTTTGGAATTTTAACTGAGTAAAAAGTACATAAATTGAGTTTTTGCAATAAAATCATGTTGAAATGCTCGTAAACAAGTATATGAACTCCTAAAGTTTGATTAAAACTTGTTTTGCGGTCCGTTTTGTAGAGGTTTCGGACGAGCGGGTCTAAATAGGCATTAGAATGGACTCGTTGAAATTTAACTGAGTAAAAAGTATAGAAATTGAGTTTTTGCAATATAATCGTGTTGAAATATTCGTAATCAAGTATATGAACTCCTAAAATTTGTTTAAAACTTTTTTCGCCGTCCGTTTTGTAGAGGTTTCGGAAGAGCGGGTCTAAATAGGCCTTACAATGGACCCGTTGGAATTTTACTTGAGTAAAAACTACATAAATAGAGTTTCTTGCAATATAATCATGTTGAAATGCTCGTAATCAAGTATATGAACTACTAAAAATTTATTAAAACTTGTTTTGCGGTCCGTTTTGTAGAGGTTTCGGACGAGCGGGTCTAAATAGGCCTTATAATGGACCCGTTGGAATTTTAACTAAGTAAAAAGTATAGAAATTGAGTTTTTGCAATATAATCGTGTTGAAATGCTCGTACTCAAGTATATGAACTTCTAAAATTTTATTAAAACTTGTTCTGCGGTATATTTATTAGAGGTTTCACACGAGCTGGTCTAAATAGGCATTAGAATGGACCCGTTGGAAATTTGACTGAGTATAAAGTACAGAAATTGAGATTTTGCAATATAATCCTGTTGAAATGCTCGTAATCAAGTATATGAACTCCTAAAGTATGATTAAAACTTGTTTCGAATTCCGTTTGTAGAGGTTTCGGACGAGCGGGTTTAAATAGGCCTTACAATGGACCCGTTAGAATTTTAACTGAGTAAAAAGAATAGAAATTGAGTTTTTGCAATATAATCGTGTTGAAATGCTCGTAATCAAGTATATGAACTCCTAAAATTTGATAAAACCTTGTTTCGCGGTCCGTTTGTTATAGGTTTCGGAAGAGCGGGTCTAAATAGCCCTTACAATGGACCCGTTGGAATTTTAACTAAGTAAAAAGTACATAAATTGAGTTTTTGCAATATAATCGTGTTGAAATACTCGTAATCAAGTATATGAACTCCTGAAATTTGATTTAAACTTGTTTTGCGGTCCGTTTTGTAGAGGTTTCGGACGAGCGGGTCTAAATAGGCATTAGAATGGACCCGTTGGAAATTTAACCTAGTAAAAAGTACAGAAATTGAGTTTTTGCAATATAATCGTGTTGAAATGCTCGTAATCAAGTATATTAACTCCTAAAATTTTATTAAAACTTGTTTCCCGGTCCGTTTTGTAGAGGTGTTGGACGAGCGGGACTAAATAGGCCTTATAAAGGACCAGTTGGAATTTTAACTGAGTAAAAAGTATAGAAATTGTGTTTTTAGAATATAATCATGTTGAAATGCTCGTAATCAAGTATATGAACTCCTAAAATTTGATTAAAACTTGTTTTGCGGTCCGTTTTGTAAAGGTTTCGGACGAGCGGGTCTAAATAGGCATTAGAATGGACCCGTTGGAAATTTAACCTAGTAAAAAGTACAGAAATTGAGTTTTTGCAATATAATCGTGTTGAAATGCTCGTAATCAAGTATATGAACTCCTAAAATTTGATTAAAACTTGTTTTGGGGTCCGTTTTGTAGAGGTTTCAGACGAGCGGGTCTAAATAGGCATTAGAATGGACATGTTGGAAATTTAACTGAGTAAAAAGTACATAAATTGGGTTTTTGCAATATAATCGTGTTGAAATGCTCGTAATCAAGTATATGAACTCCTAAAATTTTATTAAAACTTGTTTCCCGGTCCGTTTTGTAGAGGTTTTGGACGAGCGGGTCTAAATAGGCCTTCTAATGGACCCGATGGAATTTTAACTAAGTAAAAAGTATAGAAATTGAGTTTTTACAATATAATCATGTTGAAATGCTCATAATCAAGTATATGAACTCCTAAAATTTTATTAAAACTTGTTTCCCGGTCCGTTTTGTAGAGGTGTTGGACGAACGGGTCTAAATAGGCCTTATAATGGACCCGTTGGAAGTTTAACTAAGTAAAAAGTATAGAAATTGAATTTTTGCAATATAATCGTGTTGAAATGCTCGTAATCTGGTATATGAACTCCTAAAATTTGATAAGACCTTGTTTCAGGGTCCGTTTGTTATAGGTTTTGGACGAGCGGGTCTAAATAGGCCTTACAATGGGCCCAATGGAATTTTAACTGAGTAAAAAGTACATAAATTGAGGTTTTGCAATATAATCGTGTTGAAATGCTCGTAATCAAGTATATGAACTCCTAAAATGTGATAAAACCTTGTTTTGCGGTCCATTTGTTTTAAGTTTCAACCGAGCGGGTCTAAATAGGCCTTAGAATGTACCCGTTGGAATTTTAACTAAGTAAAAAGAATATAAATTGAGTTTTTGCAATATAATCGTGTTGAAATGCTCATAATAAAGTGTATGAACTCTTAAATTTTGATTAAAACTTATTTCGATGTCCATTTTGTAGAGGATTCGGACGAGCGGGTCTAAATAGGCCTTACAATGGAACCGTTGGAATTTTAACTAAGTCAAAATTACAGAAATTAAGTTTTTGCAATATAATCGTGTTGAAATGCTCGTAATCAAGTATATGAACTCCTTAAGTTTGATTAACACTTGTTTTGCTGCCCGTTTTGTAGAGGTTTCAGACGAGCGGGTCTAAATAGGCCTTACAACGGACCCGTTGAAATTTTAACCGAGTAAAAAGTACAGAAATTGAGATTTTGCAATATAATCCTATTGAAATGCTCGTAATCAAGTATATGAACTCCTAAAGTATGATTAAAACTTGTTTCGAATTCCGTTTGTAGAGGTTTCGGACGAGCGAGTTTAAATAGGCCTTACAATGGACCCGTTAGAATTTTAACTGAGTAAAAAGAATAGAAATTGAGTTTTTGCAATATAATAGTGTTGAAATGCTCATAATCAAGTATATGAAATCCTAAAATTTGATAAAACCTTGTTTCACGGTCCGTTTGTTATAGGTTTCGGAAGAGCGGGTCTAAATAGCCCTTACAATGGACCCGTTGGAATTTTAACTAAGTAAAAAGTACATAAATTGAGTTTTTGCAATATAATCGTGTTGAAATACTCGTAATCAAGTATATGAACTCCAGAAATTTGATTAAAACTTGTTTTGCGGTCCGTTTTATAGAGGTTTCGGACGAGCGGGTCTAAATAGGCATTAGAATGGACCCGTTGGAAATTTAACCTAGTAAAAAGTACAGAAATTGAGTTTTTGCAATATAATCATGTTGAAATGCTCGTAATCAAGTATATTAACTCCTAAAATTTTATTAAAACTTGTTTCCCGGTCCGTTTTGTAGAGGTGTTGGACGAGCGGGACTAAATAGGCCTTATAATGGACCCGTTGGAATTTTAACTGAGTAAAAAGTATAGAAATTGAGTTTTTAGAATATAATCCTGTTGAAATGCTCGTAATCAAGTATATGAACTCCTAAAATTTGATTAAAACTTGTTTTGCGGTCCGTTTTGTAGAGGTTTCGGACGAGCGGGTCTAAATAGGCATTAGAATGGACCCGTTGGAAATTTAACCTAGTAAAAAGTACAGAAATTGAGTTTTTGCAATATAATCGTGTTGAAATGCTCGTAATCAAGTATATTAACTCCTAAAATTTTATTAAAACTTGTTTCCCGGTTCGTTTTGTAGAGGTGTTGGACGAGCGGGACTAAATAGGCCTTATAATGGACCCGTTGGAATTTTAACTGAGTAAAAAGTATAGAAATTGAGTTTTTACAATATAATCCTGTTGAAATGCTCGTAATCAAGTATATGAACTCCTAAAATTTGATTAAAACTTGTTTCCCGATCCGTTTTGTAGAGGTTTTGGACGAGCGGGTCTAAATAGGCCTTCTAATGGACCCGTTGGAATTTTAACTAAGTAAAAAGTATAGAAATTGAGTTTTTACAATATAATCGTGTTGAAATGCTTGTAATCAAGTATATGAACTCCTAAAATTTCATTAAAAATTGTTTTCCGGTCCGTTTTGTAGATGTTTTGGACGAGCGGGTCTAAATAGGCCTTATAATGGACCCGTTGGAATTTTAACTGAGTAAAAAGTGTAGAAATTGAGTTTTTACAATATAATCGTGTTGAAATGCTCGTAATAAAGTATATGAACTCATAAAATTTTATTAAAACTTGTTTCCCGGTCCGTTTTGTAGAGGTGTTGGACGAACGGGTCTAAATAGGCCTTATAATGGACCCATTGGAAGTTTAACTGAGTAAAAAGTATAGAAATTGAGTTTTTGCAATATAATCGTGTTCAAATGCTCGTAATCTAGTATATGAACTCCTAAAATTTGATAAGACCTTGTTTCGGGGTCCGTTTGTTATAGGTTTCGGACGAGCGGGTCTAAATAGGCCTTACAATGGACCCGTTGAAATTTTAACTGAGTAAAAAGTACAAAAATTGTGTTTTTGCAAAATAATCGTGTTGAAATGCTCGTAATCAAGTATATGAACTCCTAAAATATGATTAAAACTTGTTTCGAGGTCCGTTCGTAGAGGTTTCGGACAAGCGGTTTAAATAGGACTTACAATGGACCCGTTGGAATTTTAACTGAGTAAAAAGAATAGAAATTGAATTTTTGCAATATAATCGTGTTGAAATGCTCGTAATCAAGTATATGAACTCCTAAAATTTGATAAGACCTTGTTTCGGGGTCCGTTTGTTATAGGTTTCGGAAGAGCGGTTTAAATAAGCCTTACAATGGACCCGTTGGAATTTTAACTGAGTAAAAATTATAGAAATTGAGTTTTCGCAATACAATCGTGTTTGAATGCTAGTAATCAAGTATATGAACTCCTAAAATTTGATAAAACCCTATTTCGCGGTCCGTTTGTTATAGGTTTTGGACGAGCGGGTCTAAATAGGCCTTACAATGGACCCGTTGAAATTTTACTTGAGTAAAAAGTACATAAATTGAGTTTTTGCAATATAATCGTGTTGAAATGCTCGTAATCAAGTATATGAACTCCTCAAATATTATTAAACCTTGTTTCGCGGTCCGTTTGTTATAGGTTTCAGATGAGAGGGTCTAAATAGGCCTTACAATGGACCCTTTGGAATTTTAACTGAGTAAAAAGTACATAAATTGAGTTTTTGCAATAAAATCATGTTGAAATGCTCGTAAACAAGTATATGAACTCCTAAAGTTTGATTAAAACTTGTTTTGCGGTCCGTTTTGTAGAGGTTTCGGACGAGCGGGTCTAAATAGGCATTAGAATGGACTCGTTGAAATTTAACTGAGTAAAAAGTATAGAAATTGAGTTTTTGCAATATAATCGTGTTGAAATATTCGTAATCAAGTATATGAACTCCTAAAATTTGTTTAAATCTTTTTTCGCCGTCCGTTTTGTAGAGGTTTCGGAAGAGCGGGTCTAAATAGGCCTTACAATGGACCCGTTGGAATTTTACTTGAGTAAAAACTACATAAATAGAGTTTCTTGCAATATAATCATGTTGAAATGCTCGTAATCAAGTATATGAACTACTAAAAATTTATTAAAACTTGTTTTGCGGTCCGTTTTGTAGAGGTTTCGGACGAGCGGGTCTAAATAGGCCTTATAATGGACCCGTTGGAATTTTAACTAAGTAAAAAGTATAGAAATTGAGTTTTTGCAATATAATCGTGTTGAAATGCTCGTACTCAAGTATATGAACTTCTAAAATTTTATTAAAACTTGTTCTGCGGTATATTTATTAGAGGTTTCACACGAGCTGGTCTAAATAGGCATTAGAATGGACCCGTTGGAAATTTGACTGAGTATAAAGTACAGAAATTGAGATTTTGCAATATAATCCTGTTGAAATGCTCGTAATCAAGTATATGAACTCCTAAAGTATGATTAAAACTTGTTTCGAATTCCGTTTGTAGAGGTTTCGGACGAGCGGGTTTAAATAGGCCTTACAATGGACCCGTTAGAATTTTAACTGAGTAAAAAGAATAGAAATTGAGTTTTTGCAATATAATCGTGTTGAAATGCTCGTAATCAAGTATATGAACTCCTAAAATTTGATAAAACCTTGTTTCGCGGTCCGTTTGTTATAGGTTTCGGAAGAGCGGGTCTAAATAGCCCTTACAATGGACCCGTTGGAATTTTAACTAAGTAAAAAGTACATAAATTGAGTTTTTGCAATATAATCGTGTTGAAATACTCGTAATCAAGTATATGAACTCCTGAAATTTGATTTAAACTTGTTTTGCGGTCCGTTTTGTAGAGGTTTCGGACGAGCGGGTCTAAATAGGCATTAGAATGGACCCGTTGGAAATTTAACCTAGTAAAAAGTACAGAAATTGAGTTTTTGCAATATAATCGTGTTGAAATGCTCGTAATCAAGTATATTAACTCCTAAAATTTTATTAAAACTTGTTTCCCGGTCCGTTTTGTAGAGGTGTTGGACGAGCGGGACTAAATAGGCCTTATAAAGGACCAGTTGGAATTTTAACTGAGTAAAAAGTATAGAAATTGAGTTTTTAGAATATAATCATGTTGAAATGCTCGTAATCAAGTATATGAACTCCTAAAATTTGATTAAAACTTGTTTTGCGGTCCGTTTTTAAAGGTTTCGGACGAGCGGGTCTAAATAGGCATTAGAATGGACCCGTTGGAAATTTAACCTAGTAAAAAGTACAGAAATTGAGTTTTTGCAATATAATCGTGTTGAAATGCTCGTAATCAAGTATATGAACTCCTAAAATTTGATTAAAACTTGTTTTGGGGTCCGTTTTGTAGAGGTTTCAGACGAGCGGGTCTAAATAGGCATTAGAATGGACATGTTGGAAATTTAACTGAGTAAAAAGTACATAAATTGGGTTTTTGCAATATAATCGTGTTGAAATGCTCGTAATCAAGTATATGAACTCCTAAAATTTTATTAAAACTTGTTTCCCGGTCCGTTTTGTAGAGGTTTTGGACGAGCGGGTCTAAATAGGCCTTCTAATGGACCCGATGGAATTTTAACTAAGTAAAAAGTATAGAAATTGAGTTTTTACAATATAATCATGTTGAAATGCTCATAATCAAGTATATGAACTCCTAAAATTTTATTAAAACTTGTTTCCCGGTCCGTTTTGTAGAGGTGTTGGACGAACGGGTCTAAATAGGCCTTATAATGGACCCGTTGGAAGTTTAACTAAGTAAAAAGTATAGAAATTGAATTTTTGCAATATAATCGTGTTGAAATGCTCGTAATCTGGTATATGAACTCCTAAAATTTGATAAGACCTTGTTTCAGGGTCCGTTTGTTATAGGTTTTGGACGAGCGGGTCTAAATAGGCCTTACAATGGGCCCAATGGAATTTTAACTGAGTAAAAAGTACATAAATTGAGGTTTTGCAATATAATCGTGTTGAAATGCTCGTAATCAAGTATATGAACTCCTAAAATGTGATAAAACCTTGTTTTGCGGTCCATTTGTTTTAAGTTTCAACCGAGCGGGTCTAAATAGGCCTTAGAATGTACCCGTTGGAATTTTAACTAAGTAAAAAGAATAGAAATTGAGTTTTTGCAATATAATCGTGTTGAAATGCTCATAATAAAGTGTATGAACTCTTAAATTTTGATTAAAACTTATTTCGATGTCCATTTTGTAGAGGATTCGGACGAGCGGGTCTAAATAGGCCTTACAATGGAACCGTTGGAATTTTAACTAAGTCAAAATTACAGAAATTAAGTTTTTGCAATATAATCGTGTTGAAATGCTCGTAATCAAGTATATGAACTCCTTAAGTTTGATTAACACTTGTTTTGCTGCCCGTTTTGTAGAGGTTTCAGACGAGCGGGTCTAAATAGGCCTTAGAACGGACCCGTTGAAATTTTAACCGAGTAAAAAGTACAGAAATTGAGATTTTGCAATATAATCCTATTGAAATGCTCGTAATCAAGTATATGAACTCCTAAAGTATGATTAAAACTTGTTTCGAATTCCGTTTGTAGAGGTTTCGGACGAGCGAGTTTAAATAGGCCTTACAATGGACCCGTTAGAATTTTAACTGAGTAAAAAGAATAGAAATTGAGTTTTTGCAATATAATAGTGTTGAAATGCTCATAATCAAGTATATGAAATCCTAAAATTTGATAAAACCTTGTTTCACGGTCCGTTTGTTATAGGTTTCGGAAGAGCGGGTCTAAATAGCCCTTACAATGGACCCGTTGGAATTTTAACTAAGTAAAAAGTACATAAATTGAGTTTTTGTAATATAATCGTGTTGAAATACTCGTAATCAAGTATATGAACTCCAGAAATTTGATTAAAACTTGTTTTGCGGTCCGTTTTATAGAGGTTTCGGACGAGCGGGTCTAAATAGGCATTAGAATGGACCCGTTGGAAATTTAACCTAGTAAAAAGTACAGAAATTGAGTTTTTGCAATATAATCATGTTGAAATGCTCGTAATCAAGTATATTAACTCCTAAAATTTTATTAAAACTTGTTTCCCGGTCCGTTTTGTAGAGGTGTTGGACGAGCGGGACTAAATAGGCCTTATAATGGACCCGTTGGAATTTTAACTGAGTAAAAAGTATAGAAATTGAGTTTTTAGAATATAATCCTGTTGAAATGCTCGTAATCAAGTATATGAACTCCTAAAATTTGATTAAAACTTGTTTTGCGGTCCGTTTTGTAGAGGTTTCGGACGAGCGGGTCTAAATAGGCATTAGAATGGACCCGTTGGAAATTTAACCTAGTAAAAAGTACAGAAATTGAGTTTTTGCAATATAATCGTGTTGAAATGCTCGTAATCAAGTATATTAACTCCTAAAATTTTATTAAAACTTGTTTCCCGGTTCGTTTTGTAGAGGTGTTGGACGAGCGGGACTAAATAGGCCTTATAATGGACCCGTTGGAATTTTAACTGAGTAAAAAGTATAGAAATTGAGTTTTTACAATATAATCCTGTTGAAATGCTCGTAATCAAGTATATGAACTCCTAAAATTTGATTAAAACTTGTTTCCCGATCCGTTTTGTAGAGGTTTTGGACGAGCGGGTCTAAATAGGCCTTCTAATGGACCCGTTGGAATTTTAACTAAGTAAAAAGTATAGAAATTGAGTTTTTACAATATAATCGTGTTGAAATGCTTGTAATCAAGTATATGAACTCCTAAAATTTCATTAAAAATTGTTTTCCGGTCCGTTTTGTAGATGTTTTGGACGAGCGGGTCTAAATAGGCCTTATAATGGACCCGTTGGAATTTTAACTGAGTAAAAAATGTAGAAATTGAGTTTTTACAATATAATCGTGTTGAAATGCTCGTAATAAAGTATATGAACTCATAAAATTTTATTAAAACTTGTTTCCCGGTCCGTTTTGTAGAGGTGTTGGACGAACGGGTCTAAATAGGCCTTATAATGGACCCATTGGAAGTTTAACTGAGTAAAAAGTATAGAAATTGAGTTTTTGCAATATAATCGTGTTCAAATGCTCGTAATCTAGTATATGAACTCCTAAAATTTGATAAGACCTTGTTTCGGGGTCCGTTTGTTATAGGTTTCGGACGAGCGGGTCTAAATAGGCCTTACAATGGACCCGTTGAAATTTTAACTGAGTAAAAAGTACAAAAATTGAGTTTTTGCAAAATAATCGTGTTGAAATGCTCGTAATCAAGTATATGAACTCCTAAAATATGATTAAAACTTGTTTCGAGGTCCGTTCGTAGAGGTTTCGGACAAGCGGTTTAAATAGGACTTACAATGGACCCGCTGGAATTTTAACTGAGTAAAAAGAATAGAAATTGAATTTTTGCAATATAATCGTGTTGAAATGCTCGTAATCAAGTATATGAACTCCTAAAATTTGATAAGACCTTGTTTCGGGGTCCGTTTGTTATAGGTTTCGGAAGAGCGGTTTAAATAAGCCTTACAATGGACCCGTTGGAATTTTAACTGAGTAAAAATTATAGAAATTGAGTTTTCGCAATACAATCGTGTTTGAATGCTAGTAATCAAGTATATGAACTCCTAAAATTTGATAAAACCCTATTTCGCGGTCCGTTTGTTATAGGTTTTGGACGAGCGGGTCTAAATAGGCCTTACAATGGACCCGTTGAAATTTTACTTGAGTAAAAAGTACATAAATTGAGTTTTTGCAATATAATCGTGTTGAAATGCTCGTAATCAAGTATATGAACTCCTCAAATATTATTAAACCTTGTTTCGCGGTCCGTTTGTTATAGGTTTCAGATGAGAGGGTCTAAATAGGCCTTACAATGGACCCTTTGGAATTTTAACTGAGTAAAAAGTACATAAATTGAGTTTTTGCAATAAAATCATGTTGAAATGCTCGTAAACAAGTATATGAACTCCTAAAGTTTGATTAAAACTTGTTTTGCGGTCCGTTTTGTAGAGGTTTCGGAAGAGCGGGTCTAAATAGGCCTTACAATGGACCCGTTGGAATTTTACTTGAGTAAAAACTACATAAATAGAGTTTCTTGCAATATAATCATGTTGAAATGCTCGTAATCAAGTATATGAACTACTAAAAATTTATTAAAACTTGTTTTGCGGTCCGTTTTGTAGAGGTTTCGGACGAGCGGGTCTAAATAGGCCTTATAATGGACCCGTTGGAATTTTAACTAAGTAAAAAGTATAGAAATTGAGTTTTTGCAATATAATCGTGTTGAAATGCTCGTAATCAAGTATATGAACTTCTAAAATTTTATTAAAACTTGTTCTGCGGTATATTTATTAGAGGTTTCAGACGAGCGGGTCTAAATAGGCATTAGAATGGACCCGTTGGAAATTTGACTGAGTATAAAGTACATAAATTGAGTTTTTGTAATATAATCGTGTTGAAATGCTCGTAATCAAGTATATGAACTCCTAAATTTTTATAAAAACTTGTTTCGCAATACGTTTTGTAGAGGTTTCGGACGTGCGAGTCTAAATAGGCCGTAGAGTTGACCCATTGGAATTTTACTTGAGTTATAAATACAAAAATTAAGTTATTGCAAAATAATCGTGTTGAAATGCTCGTAATCAAATTTATGAACTCCTAAAAGTTGATAAAACCTTGTTTTGCGGTCCTTTTGTTTTAGGTTTCAACCGAGCGGGTCTAAATAAGCCTTACAATGGACCCGTTGGAATTTTACTTGAGTAAAAAGTACATAAATTCAGATTTTGCAATTTAATCGTGTTGAAATGCTTGTAATCAAGTATATGAACTCCTAAAATATGATTAAAACATGTTTCGAGGTCTGTTTGTAGAGGTTTCGAACGAGCGGGTCTAAATAGGCCTTACAATGGATCTGTTGGAATTTTAACTGAGTAAAAAGTATAGAAATTGAGATTTTGCAATATAATCGTGTTGAAATTCTCGTAATCAAGTATATGAACTCCTAAAATATGATTAAAACATGTTTCGAGGTCCGTTTGTAGAGGTTTTGGACGAGCGTGTTTAAATAGGCCTTACAATGGACCCGTTCGAATTTTAACTGAGTAAAAATTACAGAAATTGAGTTTTTCCAATATAATCGTGTTGAAATGCTCATAATCAAGTACATGAAATCCTAAAATTTGATAAAACCTTGTTTCGCGGTCCGTTTGTTATAGGTTTCGGACGAGCGGGTCTAAATAGGCCTTACAATGGACCCGTTCGAATTTTAACCGAGTAAAAAGTACAGAAATTGAGTTTTTCCAATATAATCGTGTTGAAATGCTCTTAATCAAGTATATGAACTCCTAAAATTTGAGAAAACTTTGTTTCGCGGTCCGTTCGTTATAGGTTTCGGACGAGCGGGTCTGAATAGGCCTTACAATGGACTCGTTGGAATTTTACTTGAGTAAAATGTACATAAATTGAGTTTTTGCAATATAATCGTGTTGAAATGCCTGTAATCAAGTATATGAACTCCTAAGGTTTGATTAAAACTTGTTTCACGGTCTGTTTTGTAGAGGTTTCGGACGAGCGGGTCTAAATAGGCCGTACAGTGGACCCATTGGAATTTTACTTGAGTAATAAATACAAAAATTGAGTTTTTGCAAAATAATCGTATTGAAATGCTCGTAATCAAATATATGAACTCCCAAAATTTGATAAAACCTTGTTTTGCGGTCCTTTTGTTTTAGGTTTCAACCGAGCGAGTCTAAATAGGCCTTACAATGGACCCGTTGGAATTTTACTTGAGTAAAAAGTACAGAAATTGAGTTGTTGCAATATAATCGTGTTGAAATACTCGTATTCAAGTATATGAACTATTAAAATTTGATAAAACCTTGTTTTCCGGTCCGTTTGTTATAGGTTTCGGACGAGCGGATCCAAATAAGCCCTAAAATGGACCCGTTGAAATTTTACTTGAGTAAAAAGAACATAAATTGAGTTTTTGCAATATAATCGTTTTGAAATTCTCGTAAGCACGTATATGAACTCCTAAATTCTGATTAAAACTTGTTTCACGGTACGTTTTGTAGAGGTTTCGGACAAGCGGGTCTAAATAGCCCTTACAATGGAACCGTTGGAATTTTAACCGAGTAAAAAGTACAGAAATTGTGTTTTTGCAATATAATCGTGTTAAAATGCTCGTAATCAAGTATATGAACTCCTAAAATGTGATTAAAACTTGTTTCGCGGCCCGTTTTGTAGAGGTTTCGGACGAGCTAGTCTAAATAAGCCTTACAATGGACCCGTTGGAATTTTACTTGAGTAAAAAGTACATAAATTGAGTTTTTGCAATATAATCTTGTTGAAATGCTTGTAATCAAGTATGTGAACTCCTAAAATATGATTAAAACTTGTTTCGCGGTCAGTTTGTTATAGGTTTCGGACGAGAGGGTCTAAATAGGCCTTACAATGGACCCTTTGGAATTTTAACTGAGTAAAAAGTACATAAATTGAGTTTTTGCAATATAATCATGTTGAAATGCTCCTAATCAAGTATATGAACTCCTAAGGTTTGATTAAAACTTGTTTTGCGGTCCGTTTTGTAGAGGTTTCGGACGAGCGGGTCTAAATAGGCATTAGAATGGACCCGTTGAAATTTAACTGAGTAAAAAGTATAGAAATTGAGTTTTTGTTATATAATCGTGTTGAAATACTCGCAATCAAGTATATGAACTCCTAAAATTTGATTAAAACTTTTTTCGCCGTCCGTTTTGTAGAGGTTTCGGAAGAGCGGGTCTAAATAGGCCTTACAATGGACCCGTTGGAATTTTACTTGAGTAAAAAGTACATAAATAGAGTTTTTGCAATATAATCAAGTTGTAATGCTCGTAATCAAGTATATGAACTACTAAAATTTTATTAAAACTTGTTTTGCGGTCCGTTTTGTAGAGGTTTCGGACGAGCGTGTCTAAATAGGCCTTATAATGGACCCGTTGGAATTTTAACTAAATAAAAAGTATAGAAATTGAGTTTTTGCAAAATAATCGTGTTGAAATGCTCGTAATCAAATATATGAACTCCTAAAAGTTGATAAAACCTTGTTTTGCGGTCCTTTTGTTTTAGGTTTCAACCGAGCGGGTCTAAATAGGCCTTACAATGGACCCGTTGGAATTTTACTTGAGAAAAAAGTACATAAATTGAGATTTTGCAATATAATCGTGTTGAAATGCTTGTAATCAAGTATATGAACTCCTAAAATATGATTAAAACATGTTTCGAGGTCTGTTTGTAGAGGTTTCGAACGAGCAGGTCTAAATAGGCCTTACAATGGATCTGTTGGAATTTTAACTGAGTAAAAAGTACAGAAATTGAGATTTTGAAATATAATCGTGTTGAAATTCTCGTAATCAAGTATATGAACACCTAAAATATGATTAAAACATGTTTCGAGGTCCGTTTGTAGAGGTTTTGGACGAGCGTGTTTAAATAGGCCTTACAATGGACCCGTTCGAATTTTAACTGAGTAAAAAGTACAGAAATTTAGTTTTTCCAATATAATCGTGTTGAAATGCTCATAATCAAGTACATGAAATCCTAAAATTTGATAAAACCTTGTTTCGCGGTCGTTTGTTATAGGTTTTAGACGAGCGGGTCTAAATAGGCCTTACAATGGACCCGTTCGAATTTTAACCGAGTAAAAAGTACAAAAATTGAGTTTTTCCAATATAATCGTGTTGAAATGCTCTTAATCAAGTATATGAACTCCTAAAATTTGAGAAAACTTTGTTTCGCGGTCCGTTCGTTATAGGTTTCGGACGAGCGGGTCTAAATAGGCCTTACAATGGACTCGTTGGAATTTTACTTGAGTAAAAAGTACATAAATTGAGTTTTTGCAATATAATCGTGTTGAAATGCCTGTAATCAAGTATATGAACTCCCAAAATTTGATTAAAACTTGTTTTGCGGTCCGTTTTGTAGAGGTTTCGGACGAGCGAGTCTAAATAGGCATTAGAATGGACCCGTTGGAAATTTAACTGGGTAAAAAGTACAGAAATTGAGTTTCTACAATATAATCATGTTGAAATGCTCGTAATTAAGTATATGAACTCCTAAGGTTTGATTAAAACTTGTTTCACGGTCTGTTTTGTAGAGGTTTCGGACGAGCGGGTCTAAATAGGCCGTACAGTGGACCCATTGGAATTTTACTTGAGTAATAAATACAAAAATTGAGTTTTTGCAAAATAATCGTATTGAAATGCTCGTAATCAAATATATGAACTCCTAAAATTTGATAAAACCTTGTTTTGCGGTCCTTTTGTTTTAGGTTTCAACCGAGCGGGTCTAAATAGGCCTTACAATGGACCCGTTGGAATTTTACTTGAGTAAAAAGTACATAAATTGAGTTGTTGCAATATAATCGTGTTGAAATACTCGTATTCAAGTATATGAACTATTAAAATTTGATAAAACCTTGTTTTGCGGTCCGTTTGTTATAGGTTTCGGACGAGCGGATCTAAATAAGCCCTAAAATGGACCCGTTGAAATTTTACTTGAGTAAAAAGAACATAAATTGAGTTTTTGCAATATAATCGTTTTGAAATTCTCGTAAGCAAGTATATGAACTCCTAAATTCTGATTAAAACTTGTTTCGCGGTACGTTTTGTAGAGGTTTTGAACAAGCGGGCGTAAATAGCCCTTACAATGGAACCGTTGGAATTTTAACTGAGTAAAAAGTACAGAAATTGTGTTTTTGCAATATAATCGTGTTAAAATGCTCGTAATCAAGTATATGAACTCCTAAAATGTGATTAAAACTTGTTTCGCGGCTCGTTTTGTAGAGGTTTTGGACGAGCTAGTCTAAATAAGCCTTACAATGGACCCGTTGGAATTTTAATTGAGTAAAAAGTACAGAAATTGTGTTTTTGCAATACAATCGTGTTGAAATGCTTGTAATCAAGTATATGAACTCCTAAAGTTTGGTTAAAACTTTTTTGTGGCCCATTTTGTAGAGGTTTTGGACGAGCGGGTCTAAATAGGCCTTACAATGGACCCGTTGGAATTTTACCGGGGTAAAAAATATAGAAATTTAGTTTTTGCAATACAATCGTGTTGAATTGCTCGTAATCAAGTAAATGAACTCCTAAAATATGATTAAAACATGTTGCGTGGTTCGTTTGTAGAGGTTACGGACGAGCGGGTTTAAATAGGCCTTACAATGGACCCGTTGCTGAGTAAAAAGTACAAAAATTGAGTTTTTCCAATATAATCATGTTGAAATGCTCGTAATCAAGTATATGAACTCCTAAAATCTGATTAAAAAATATTTCAAGGTCCGTTTGTAGAGGTTTCGGACGAGCGGGTTTAAATAGGCCTTACAATGGACCCGTTGGAATTTTAACTGAGTAAAAAGTACAGAAATTGAGTTTTTCTAATATAATCGCGTTGAAATGCTCATAATCAAGTACATGAAATCCTAAAATTTGATAAAACCCTGTTTCGTGGTCCGTTTGTTATAAGTTTCAGACGAGCGGGTCTAAATAGGCCTTACAATGGACCCGTTGGAATTTTACTTGAGTAAAAAGTTCAGAAAATATGTTTGTGCAATATAATCGTGTTGAAATGCTCGTAATAAAGTATATGAACTCCTAAGATTTGATTAAAACTTGTTTCGCGGTCCATTTTGTAGAGGTTTCGGACGAGCGGGTCTAAATAGGCCTTACAATGGACCCGTTGGAATTTTAACTGAGTAAAAAGTATAGAAATTGAGTTTTTGCAATATAATCGTGTTGAAATGCTCGTAATCAAGTATATGAACTCCTAAAATTTGATAAAACCTTGTTTCGCGGTCCGTTTGTTATAGGTTTCGGACGAGCGGGTCTAAATATGCCTTACAATGGACCCGTTGGAATTTTACTTGAGTAAAAAGTACATAAATTGAGTTTTTGCAATATAATCGTGTTGAAATGCCTGTAATCAAGTATATGAACTCCTAATATTTGATTAAAACTTGTTTTGCTGTCCGTTTTGTAGAGGTTTCGGACGAGCGGGTCTAAATAGGCATTAGAATGGACCCGTTGGAAATTTAACTGATTAAAAAGTACAGAAATTGAGTTTTTGCAATATAATCGTGTTGAAATGCTCGTAATCAAGTATATGAACTCCTAAGATTTGATTAAAACTTGTTTCGCGGTCTGTTTTGTAGAGGTTTCGGACGAGCGGGTCTAAATCAGCCGTACAATGGACCCATTGGAATTTTACTTGAGTAATAAATACAAAAATTGAGTTTTTGCAAAATAATCTTGTTGAAATGCTCGTAATCAAATATATGAACTCCGAAAATTTGATAAAACCTTGTTTTGCGGTCCTTTTGTTTTAGGTTTCAACCGAGCGGGTCTAAATAGGCCTTACAATGGACCCGTTGGAATTTTACTTGAGTAAAAAGTATGGAAATTGAATTGTTGCAATGTAATCGTGTTGAAATTCTCGTATTCAAGTATATGAACTCTTAAAATTTGATAAAACCTTGTTTTGCGGTCCGTTTGTTATAGGTTTCGGACGAGCGGGTTTAAATAAGCCCTAAAATGGACCTGTTCAATTTTACTTGAGTAAAAAGTACATAAATTGAGTTCTTGCAATATAATCTTTTTGAAATGCTCGTAATCAAGTATATGAACTCCTAAAATGTGATTAAAACTTGTTTCGTGGTCCGTTTTATAGAGGTTTCAGACGAGCTAGTCTAAATAAGCCGTACAATGGACCCGTTGGAATTTTAACTGAGTAAAATTTACAGAAATTGAGTTTTTGCAATACAATCGTGTTGAAATGCTTGTAATCAAGGATATGAACTCCTAAAGTTTGGTTAAAACTTTTTTGCGGCCCGTTTTGTAGAGGTTTCGGACGAGCGGGTTTAAATAGGCCTTACAATGACCCGTTGGAATTTTAAGAGAGTAAAAAGTACAGAAATTGAGTTTTTGCAATATAATTGTGTTGAAATGCTGGTAATCAAGTATATGAACTCCTAAAGTTTGATTAAAACTTGTTTCGCGGCCTGTTTTGTAGAAGATTCGGACGAGCGGGTCTAAATGGGCCTTACAATGGACCCATTGGAATTTTAAGTGAGTAAAAAGTACTGAAATTGAGTTTTTGCAATATAATCGTGTTGAAATGCTCGTAATAAAGTATATGAACTCCTAAAGTTTGGTTAAAAGTTATTTTGCGGCCCGTTTTGTAGAGGTTTCGGACGAGCGGGTTTAAATAAGCCTTACAATAGACCCGTTGGAACTTTAACTGAGTAAAAAGTACAGAAATTGAGTTTTTGCAATATAATCGTGTTGAAATGCTGGTAATCAAGTATATGAACTCCTAAGGTTAGATTTAAACTTGTTTCGCGGTCTGTTTTGTAGAAGTTTCGGACGAGCGGGTCTAAATAGGCCTTACAATGGAACCGTTGGAATTTTAACTAAGTAAAAAGTACAGAAATTAAGTTTTTGCAATATAATCGTGTTGAAATGCTCGTAATCAAGTATATAAACTCCTAAATTTTTATTAAAATTTGTTTTCCTGCCCGTTTTGTATAGGTTTCAGACGAGCGGGTCTAAATTGGCCTTACAATGTACCAGTTGGAATTTTAACTGAGTAAAAAGTACAGAAATTGAGATTTTGCAATATAATCGTGTTGAAATGCCCGTAATCAAGTATATGAACTCCTAAAATATTATTAAAACTTGTTTCGAGGTCCGTTTGTAGAGGTTTCGGACGAGCGGGTTTAAATAGGCCTTACAATGGATCCGTTGGAATTTTAACTGGGTAAAAAGTATAGAAATTGAGTTTTTGCAATATAATCATGTTGAAATGCTCGTAATCAAGTATATGAACTCCTAAAATTGGATAAAACCTTGTTTCGCGGTCCGTTTGTTATAGGTTGCGGACGATCGGGTCTAAATAGGCCTTACAATGGACTCGTTGGAATTTTACTTGAGTAAAAAGTAGAGAAATTAAGTTTTTGCAATATAATCGTGTTGAAATGCTCGTAATCAAGTCTATGAACTCCTAAAGTTTGATTAAAACTTGTTTCGCGGTCCGTTTTGTAGAGATTTCGGACGAGCGGGTCTAAATAGGCCTTACAATGGACCCGTTGGAATTTTAACTGATTAAAAAGTACAGGTATTGAGATTTTGCAATATAATCGTGTTGAAATGCTCGTAATCAAGTATATGATCTCCTAAAATATGATTTAAACTTGTTTTGTGGCCCGTTTTGTAGAGGTTTCGGACGAGCGGGTCTAAATAGGCCTTACAATGGACCTGTTGGAATTTTAACTGAGTAAAAAGTATATAAATTGAGTTTTTGCAATATAATCATGTTGAAATGCTCGTAATAAAGTATATGAACTCCTAAAATTTGATTAAAACTTGTTTCGAGGTCTGTTTGTAGAGGTTTCGAAAGCGAGTTTAAATAGGCCTTACAATGGACCCGTTGGAATTTTAACTAGGTAAAAAGTATAGAAATTGAGTTTTTGCAATATAATCGTGTTGAAATGCTCGTAATCAAGTATATGAACTCCTAAATTTTGATAAAACCTTGTTTCGCTGTCCGTTTGTTATAGGTTTCAGACGAGCGGGTTTAAATAGGCCTTACAATGGACCCGTTGGAATTTTAACTGAGTAAAAAGTACATAAATTGAGTTTTTGCAATATAATCATGTTGAAATGCTCGTAATCAAGTATATGAACTCCTAAAGTTTGATTAAAACTTCTTTCGCGGTCCGTTATGTAAAGGTTTCAGACGAGCGAGTCTAAATAGGCCTTACAATAGACCCGTGAGAAGTTTAACTGTGTAAAAAGTACAGAAATTGAGTTTATTCAATATAATCATGTTGAAATGCTCATAATAAAGAAATGTGAACTCCTAAATTTTGATTAAAACTTATTTTGCGGTCCATTTTGTAGAGGTTTCGGACCGTTGGAAATTTAACTAAGTAAAAAGTACAGAAATTGAGTTTTTGCAATATAATCGTGTTGAAATGCTCGTAATCAAGTATATCAACTCCTAAAATTTGATTAAAACATGTTTCGCGGTCCGTTTTGTCGAGGTTTCGGACGAGCGGGTCTAAATCGGCCTTACAATGGACCCGTTGGAATTTTTTTTTTTGAAGAAAAGGCCTCATTAAAATCCCCTACTAATGTCCTTCAAGCAGAGGTAGAGGACCCTAAAAAGGGGAAAATAGTGCCTAAAATTTTATTATAACATAGAGGAATTCGGTACAAGATGATTGATACATGTAGGAATGTCAGAAGTAAAAGACATGGAAGACATAGAACTCAGTGAATAAGTAGCCAAAGAATGGGCCACATGATTTGCCTCACGGCGTTCAAAAGATAAAGAAGCTGAATCAAAAGCATGAAGAGACTCTCGAATCTGGTGAAGAAGAGGTCCCATAGTAGAAAGGTCCAGTCTTGGATTGTTGATTCTATTTGCAAGAGAAGCACAGTCAGTTTCAACCAAGATCTGATTCCATCCTTGGGATCGGGCAAAGGTGATTCCTGCAAGGAGGCTTTCACCTTCACAAGTAATAGCATCCAAACAGCTACCAAGCGGAAACGCGAGACCACCCACAACTACACCTGTAGAATCACGTGCCACGGCTCGAACAGCCGCTGCACGAGTTGCGGGATTAAAAGTCCCATCCACATTTATTTTAAATATGGTCAAGTGGAGGAGGGTTCCAGCATGGAGGAGACAATATAGAGGGTGTTGGGGTGGAAGAAGAAGAGGCATTACAGAAGTCGTCATGTAAACTAATGGAGTTTACGGCAATAAGCCATGGTGGTTGTAGATGGTGATTATGAACCCAATCATTACGTCTATTCCAGACGTTCCATATAGTTGTAAGAAAAAGCCCAAACTTGTCAGAGGATAGGAGGTGGGCAGCTTCTTCCAACCATTGTAAGGGGGTAATTGCCAAACTTCTAGATAGAGTTACGGGAATACCATAGAGTTGAAGGGCTTCCGAAGCCCCTGTACAATCACGTAGCGCATGGAGAATGGACTCCGAGTGTGCTCCACAGATAGGGCAAGGCCCCGAAGTTGGTGAAAAAACTTGCATTTTGGAACCAACTGGTAGAGCATCAGACGCCATACGCCATCCAAAAGTTTTGACATTAGGTAAGGCCTTGACTTTGGATAGAAATTTCCAAAAACGAGTAGGTGACGTGTGTGGGTACGTAGAACGTTGTAAGAAGAGGTAACCAGAACGGACCGAGTAAATACCCGAATCATTTGGAGACCAAAGAATATAATCACGATGATCATTTATGATTGGTATTCGGAGAATGGCATTGGCATCAGTTGGGTTAAAATAACGACGGACCTTTTCAGGGTCCCAAGCAGTTTGATTACAAAACATAAAATCGCGGCATCTAACATGGACTTCATCCGAGATTTCGTAATCCCCAGTAAGGGTAATAGGGGAAGGACCGCCCCAGATGTCTTTGTGCACTCTGATATTACTATTAATGCCTGGTCGATATAAGAAGCCTAGAAGGAGACGTTGTAGAGCATTATATAAAACTTTCCATGTAAAGGAGCCTCGATTGGGTCGGGAGGCATCAAGGATATTCCCAGAAGGAAAGTATTTAGCACGATATATTTGGCCCAATAAAGAATCTGGTTCGCAGATGATCTCCATAATTGCTTACCCAAGAGAGCAACATTGAAGTCATGTAAATCCTTAAACCCCATACCACCAGCGGCCTTAGGTAAACAAACATGATTCCATAGAAGCATATGCCACCCTTTTTTATTGGATTTGCCAGTCCACCAATATTGCTGAATTGCTGAGGTCATATCGTCAATAATGTTTTGTGGGAGAAGATAACAAGACATAACATATTGAGGTAGAGATTGTAGAACTGCTTTAATGAAAATCTCCCGACCACTAAAAGAAATGAGTTGTTTATCCCAACTAGAAAGACGGTCATGAACTTTTTCATGCACAAAGCCTAATGACTCAGTTTTGTTTCTCCCTATTAGAAGTGGAACACCTAGGTATACGCCAGGGTTAGATACCTCACGTACTTGCAATAGACTATTGATCGCGGTTCTTGTTGAGGATGGGGTACGTGGATTATAAAAAATTGTCGATTTCTCAAAATTAACCGCTTGGCCAGAAGCAGCAGCATATGTTTGCAGGGCTCTTTTAAGATGAGTAGCTTCGGTTGGAGTATTATTAATAAAAACCATACAATCATCAGCAAAGAGTAGATGGTTAACTCTGGGGCCGTATTTACAAGCACCAAGCCCCGGTAGGATGTTTGTTTGTTGGGCAGCAGATAGGTAAGCAGAGAGCCCTTGTGTACAAAAGAGGAAAAGGAATGGTGATAGGGGGTCACCTTGACGTAAACCACGTTGAGATTGGAAAAAGGGGGAGAAAGAGTTGTTAATTTTGACTGAAAACAAAACTGTGGTAATGCATCGCATTATAAGAGAGATCCAATCAGATGCGAAGCCCATTCGTTCCATTACATTTGCTAGAAAATACCATTCAACTCTATCAAAAGCTTTTTCCATATCTAGTTTAAGAGCAGCTCCTTGGGAGGATTTTGTTGCCCCTGAATTGATATTGTGAATAATTTCATGGGCAACGAGGATGTTGTCAGAGATGTTGCGTCCCTGAACGAATGCTGCTTGATTAGGGCTAATACAAAGGGGAATTGTTTGTTTCATTCTGTTGACAATGGTTTTAGCAACTATTTTATAAAGAACAGTGCATAGACTGATAGGTCTTAGTTGTTTCATAGTAGTTGGGTCCTGGATTTTAGGGATTAGTACCAGTATAGTTTTATTAACCAAGGACATATCAGTAGTGCCATTTAGTAAGTTAAGGCATAGATTAATAACATCTTCGCCAACAGTGTCCTAATGTTTTCGATAAAAACTACTAGGTAATCCATCAATATCAGGCGCTTTCCTAGGATCAATGTCCCGGAAGGCATGGAGAATTTCTTCTTTTGTGAAAGTCCATAAGAGAGTATCATTCATAGATTAAGTGATAGAAGGCGAAATTTTATCGAGTATATTATCGGAAATTTGGGGGTTGGAGGACGTAAAAAGGTTTTGGAAATAGCTAGAAGCAATAGACATTAGATCTGAATCAGCTGTACACCAATTCGAATTAGAATCAAATAGACCTGTGATTGAGTTTTTTTTCCTTCTATTGTTTGCCCGGGCATGGAAGAACCTCGTATTTTTATCCCCTTGGGAGAGCCAAAGCGTTCGAGATCTTTGAGCCCAATAAATTTCTTGTTCCATTAGAAGTTTATTAAGTTCAGTCATGTGTTTTATATAAATTTCTTCAGTTGTGGTAGTTAAGGGGCGACATAAAAATTTATTTATTTATTTGGTGAGGAAATTAATACGACCAGAGGTCTTTAGTCTTTGTTGATTCTGTCAATCCTCCAGGCATGTGCCAACAGCTTTTATTTTTTCTATAGATGTTCCAGATGTATTGATCCAAGTGCGTTTAATAGTAGATATATTATTCTCATTATTCGCCCAACAGTTTTCAAAACGGAACGTGTTGGATGGTCGCTGAGGGGGGTAGCAGCCGCGGGGAATGTATCAAGAATCAGGAAGCAGTGATCGGACTTGGCCACATAGTCCGTTGTGATTCTATATGAAGGAAAAAGATCCTGCCAGGCCGAGTTAGCAATGAATCGATCTAAACGTTCATGTATAGTTGGGGTAAAGGGCCCAACTTTTGTCCAAGTAAACCACCCTGATGTTGGTTTACAATCAAAGAGATTGTTGCGTGAAAGACAATGACGGAAATTATTTATTTGTGATCTAGCCCTACGGCTACCTCCTTGTTTTTCAGAGTCGGATAAAATTTCATTAAAATCCCCTCCTAGGAGCCAGGGAATATTATTATTATTTATATGTAAGGAATCAATAATTTCCCATGTTTTATATTTTTGACTGGTTTCGGAATAGCCGTGCATGCCAGTGAAATACAAAGTGCGGTCATTCAATATGATTTGAGTATGTATATAACGAGACGAATACGAAATCAAAGATATATTAATATTGTTCGAGATGAAAAGCGCAATACCAGAACACCCATCCGTTGGGGGAATAGCAATAACTTCTAACATTCCTAAAGAA
The DNA here is from genome assembly GCA_030270665.1 of Hibiscus trionum. Lineage (NCBI taxonomy): Eukaryota > Viridiplantae > Streptophyta > Magnoliopsida > Malvales > Malvaceae > Hibiscus > Hibiscus trionum. The sequence continues at coordinate 43,845,240 of BSYR01000027.1, read as the reverse complement.
AGACAAAGTCGGCTACATGCCGCATTATTAATTTTAGTTTCGCATAAGAAGATAATATCCGGGTTGGATTGTTGGACATAGCTACGAAAATGTTGAACTACCGGGGCTTGTCCTAAACCCTGGCAGTTCCAGCACAGGATCCTCATTTTGCTCGACGGGGCTGGGAGTCAGCCGCCGCCGGAGAGTTTTTTGAGCTGCTCATCCCAGCCTTAGGAGTGGATCCGGAGGGTTTGTATTTCTTTGGTGGGAGCGACACTTGGATGGGAGAACGGCGTTTTGTGCCACGGTTCGGTGGGGCTGGAGCAGGGGCTGGAGCTGCATCATTGGGGTAAGTTTTTAATAGCCATTGGTTAAATTCGTTGAAATTTGAATCGGTAGAAATAGGGGGCTTACGCAATTCAGCTTCAATCTTCTTAATTTGCTGAGCAGTTGGGCTAGGAACACCATCATCCGTGGCATCCCATTCATCATCGGATACATCTTCAGGGATAGGATAGATGGTATTTAGGGGTTGAGGCTCGAGGGGGGCTTTCTGTTTCGATTTCGAGGCAGATGGATCTTTGGAAGGAGGGACATCACCCATAGCCGTATCAGTGTTGGGTGCATCCTCAGTGGGCTGTTCCGAGAAGGACGCAGCATCACCCTCGTTTAGAGATCCTGTGGATTGTTTGGAGTAAGAAACAAGTTTATATATTGAAAGCATATTAAAATAGGGATTAGTGATAAGAGAAGGATAGGGAGGATTACCCATAACATTCGGATCATTGATAGGAGCATTAGTATTAGCAGAAGCATCATGAACATAAGGGACTATGAAGGAGAGTAATAATAAAAATAGGATCAGGAATAATGATAGTAAAAAATATAAGGTAAGTGTAGATCTAATCCGCAAAGAGAATAAAATATTTGGGATAGGATAAGAAAGAGTACCAGTCGGTAAAGGGTTATTTTGGTTAAGTTCAGGCTCAACATTGCGGATACGCCTAAGGGTACCAACTGGGCGACGTCTTGGAGGGAGGTAGCGGAGCCACTCCCCGTATTGCAGCTTGTTTAGGTCTAGAGAAGATCGAATTGGACAGTTTTCAATTGTGTGGCTAACTATACCACAGCCAGGACATAAGATAGGAAGGCGTTCGTATTGAAGATGACACATAGTTTTTTTGGCCCCGGATCCAATGAAGACGAAACTGGTGACCGGTCTGGTGATATCCAGCAAAATTTCCACACGTAGGAATTCTTTCATATTTCCTTCAAGCTCTCGAGTTTCAGTTCGTACAACGTTGCCAACCATAGACCCTAGAGAATGTCCAACTAGGTGCGATCGATCGATGTCCTCAAAAAGTGAGGAAGGCAGGGCGAAAATGCGGATCCAGATCCTCATAACGTTGAAGGAATATTCTCCAATAGATTTAGCAGGGTTGTACTCAGTAAGGGCTAACCATTCGTCCTTATACAACCAAGGACCACGGTTAAGGACTTCATAACAGGGCTTGACCTCCTTGAATTTGATCTTGAGAAAGTTGTCCTGGATGACAGTAATAGACACCACATTGTTAGGCTTCCAGATGCCTTCAAAGGCGCTAATGAAGGCATATATGTCAATAGGTTTTGACAAAATAAAGCAACCAATAAGGAATAGCTTGGGATCCTCCTTAACTAAATCCCAGCCGAAGTCTGGGGTATAGAGGAGTTATGCTTCCTCATTAGTAAGGTCGATGGAACTGAGCTGGGGGACAGAGGAGGATGCCATAGGTGAAGGGTAGAGAGTAAGGAGAATAGAAGGATAAGGATAGAGTTTTGGTTCAGTGTATGTATGTTGGATATATAAAGGAGAATAGCTTGTATGAATTATACTATGGTAAGTGAGACGAAAAGGAAAGAGATTAATAATTAGAGTCCTAAAAAATTGGGTTAATTTATTGTCATAAAGGATGGTTTGAAAATTAAGGGGATAATACCGAATTAGATTAACTGGGAAGGAAAACATAATTGAGAGATTTGGTTGTAATAAATAAGATTCCTGAAAAGATGTATGAGTAAAAACTAAAGCAATAGTAAAAGTGGAATAGTAATAAAAGGAGGTATTGAAAGAGAAAGAGAAAAGTAAATATGATCCCATAAAGTAAGGAAAGGATATGAGGGAATTGGTAATTTCCTCTAATAAGAAAGTGATTCCAGTAAAATGCGCAATTAATGTGCAATTAATGAATTTTGAAAGTTTGAGCACTGATAATAAGGAGTGAAATTTGTTTTCCATCATAAAGATGGTCGTATTATATTCCCCTAAAAGAGCTAGATTGAAGGTGCCGAATGAGGCGTTGAGATAGATTTTAATACTTAAGGAAAAGGTAAGAAAGGGGGAATTCAGAAGGCTGAAAGTTTTAATGGTTAATGAATTGCAAATTAATTGAAATATTGTATAGATAAAGGAGTAGTAAATAGCGTACGAGAAGAGCAAATAATAGGGAGAAAAATTTAGAGGATTAGAACAATTGAGAAAGAAAATTGGAAAAAGAGAGCAGTAAATATGATAGCAACGGTTTACTTCAAATAAGGTAACTAAAGAGTTAATAAAATCCCTGCAGAGGGCTAGATTGGAATCACCTATGAAGGCGTAGTGGAAAAATAAGTCCCTTATACAAAGGGTAGATAGAGTAGTACAAAACCAATGAAGGCATGCTATTAGAGGGTAGTAACTAAGTTGTAACGCCCCGGTTTTGGGCTCAGAAGTTTTGGGCGTTGACCGGTTTGGTCAAAGTGCTGATCGAATATATAAGAGTGAATTTAGGAAAGCCTAGTTCGGGTTGCATTAAAAATATGGAAAAATGTCCTAAAATCATCTTTTAATATAATTAAGTGAACTGTGAAATCAATTTTGGAAAATGAGGTTCGGAGGGTTGACATTTTGGCTAGTGACCAAAATGTAATTTTTGAAAGTTCGGTGACAGTTTTATAAAGGATTGAAACTTTGAATCTTTAAGGAGCTATTATTCCAAAAGAGTTTCTCCAGATTTTTCTAAGATATTTTAAGGTTTTATTCTGATTTAAAACATAAAGAAAGTGGAGGGAAATCATTTTTACTATTTTATAACTAACTTTTCTATTTTCTCTCAATTTTCCTTTTCTCTCATTTTCTCTCAACCCAAACACATTCTCCAGATTTTCTTCTTTGATTTTGTCAATCTAAATCACTCATTTCAACTCTCATTTGATTCCTAATCATCTCATCAACAAAACCTCTCAATTTGCAAGTTGTTTCATCAAGCTTTTTGGCTCTAAAAAGGAGAAACTCAAGTTTGGAGGTAAGAACGTCCTTCTCCTCTGAACTTCAAGTTCTTTATTGAAATTCCCAAGTTCTCAATCCTTGATTTGTGTTTTGTTAAAGGCTTTTCAATTGAAATCTTGATTTTGGCTTAAAATGCAAGATTTGGCGATTTTGGTGAAATTTTCGTGTGATCTGTTTGGGCAGTGTTTTGAAGTGTCAAAATGATGTTAAATGAATGCTAAATTGATTAGAAGTTGAGGTTTAATTAATGCAATCCCGGATAGGTTGAATTTCCTAAGTTTGGCTTGAGTTTTTGGTTGTTTTTGGAGTGTTTTTGGTGATCTGTTATACCTGGAAGTATAGGGACGTGTTTGTGATCATTTTGGATGTTAATTGATGTTTAAAAATGGTTAGAAGTGATGGATCTTGGCTGGGTTAAGTTTTGGTAGTGTTTGGAGGTGATTTCGGTTGTGTTTGGTAGTCGAATTGTTGGTTGTGTGATGAGCAGCGAGTTTGGTTGTGTGGCTGCTGTTCTTAATGCATAATGATGCATTGATCTTCTGTTGTTGTGTGCTTGAAACAGGGGAGTTTGATCCGTGAGCTTTAGAGGTGTTGCGGAAGGTTTCGGATGCTTGGAAGGCTTGGTGGCTAGCCTTGTTTTGGTTATCGGTGAGTGAAGTTGGGTTTTCAGCTTTTAAACCAAGGTTTGAAGGTTTTTGGGAGCTTAGTGTAAGTCTAAACAACTTTGCTAAGCTCAAGAGTAAGTGAATGGATTTTCGCTCTTGAATTATGATTGTGAAATTGGCTTTTAAGCAATTGTGGTTGATGATTGAAATGCATGTGTTTTGCATGGTTTAAATCTGTTTTGAAAGCATATTTTAGCATGGTTTAATGCTGGTTTTGAAAGCCATATGTGAAGGATGCTCAAGGTAAGAGATCCTTGGTTTTATACATTGAAAATGTGGTTTTGATGCATGGTGTTGCATGTTGTTCAATGGCTTTGTTTAATGCTTTAAAACAGTGAATTAATGTTGGTAAGTGATGGTTTTTGCATTATGGTTATGCATGTGAAACATTGGACTAATGTGGTAAGGTGGTTATATTGGCAAGTGATGTAAGTGGTTCTTGGTTCTTTGATCGGATATAGTTAGCCGGCTATAGGATTGGGTGCACCGTGAATTAAGTCGCCTTGGAGGTGGAGTGGTCAAGAGTGGACCGGTAAACTCCCTTCAAGTATCCTAACGAGATGGTTGAGGTCATAATGGAGGTGTTGCCCATTCGAGGACCTTGGTTGAGCAAAGGTTATATGGTGTTTAAAAGTCCATATGTGAGAACCTTGTGCTTGTTGAGATCACAATGGCGGTGTTAAGTCCATGTGTGGATCTTGTGTAGGGTGTCCCGGATCTCGTTAGTGATGTTATACAACTACCAATCGGTGAATGCAAAGGTTGTATGGTGTTTGAAAGTCCATACATGGGAACCTTGTGCATGTCAAGGTTGTATGGTGTTTGAAAGTCCATACATGGGAACCTTGGGGAAAAGTTGAGGTTGTATGGTGTTTGAAAGTCCATACAAGGGAACCTCGGGAAAGCTAAGGTTGTATGGTGTTTAAAAGTCCATACATGGGAACCTTAGGATGTTGAGGTCAAATGGTGTTTGAAAGTCCATTTGGGAGACCTTGGATTGGTAGGGTGTATGGAGCGTAGGGACAACGCTCGGAATCCGCGTATCCGATTTGGGTGTTGAGTTGAAAAGTGAATGTGGTTGATCACTTGAAGGGCAATATGATGTTCTTGATTGTGATGAAGCATGGGATGCTTGAAATGATGCATAATTGCATGTGAAGCATTAGATGCTTGAAAAGACGCATGGTTGCATGGAAAGTGTATAATGCTTGTGAATGCATGTTTACTTGTTAAGTTGAACAAGTGTTGATTATCATTTGGAAAATGATGCATGTGAGCATGAAATATCTTTAGTGCATTGGAGTCTTGTTAAGACTTGTTTTTAAAGGCATGTGATGTTGATGTTGTGGTACATATATGTTGCCTTGGTTTAATGCATGTGTTGGTTGGTTTGTGAAATGGTTTTAAAAGATTCTTGCTTGAATTGGCTTTCAAGTTTAAGAAAGGTATGTTGTGAAATGGGAGTGTTTTCCAAGGTTTTGTTTTAGCTTGCATATGGTGTTTATGCATGGTTTGGCTAAATGGTTGATTTTGCAAGTTGTGCTTTGAAAAGGGTTTTCTTAGTTTGCTAAACTAAGGGTTGGTTTTCATGTATATGCAATGCATGGTTTTAAGCATGTTGTTGAAAAGGGTTTTTCCAACTTTGCTTGCTAATCAAATCGGGTTGCTTTCAAAGAGGTTTTTATGGCTCGCTGCATTGATGGTGTTTTGGTTTTGAGCATTCCTCACTAAGCATTATGTGCTTACGCTCCTTTTTGTCCATCAATGCAGATTCTTGAAGTTTGGACAGCGAGGAGCAAGGGATTCAAGAAGGACTCCACTTGAGATGTATGTCTCGGTTAATAGCTATAGTTAATAAAGGCAATAGGGTAGAATCTCTTGGGTTGATGTATGTGTTTGTTTATGTTCGGACAAGTATGGTTTTGTGTTGTTGATGTTGTTGGAACATGGTTTGGCTTATGAGTTTGAATTGGAAGTATGTTGTTTAAATGGTTGCTTGTGTTGGAAGCTTAACCTTGAAATTGGGGTTTTTCGTGTATGTTGACATGTTGTTGAATTGTTGATGCAAGTATGCCTCTTTTATGTTGAATTGCATGTTGGCAAAGTTTGGTGGCTTTTGGAGCATGATTGGATGTTTAATTGCATGTTTAAGAATGCATTTTGAGGCTTGCTGTGCAGGGTGTTTCGGAACAGCCAATACCGTTTCGAAACGGGTGCCTTAAACAAGCCCAGGCGTCCGAAACGGGAGGGACCGTTCCGAAACGGAAAGGCTACTGCCAGACCCCCGTTTTGGTACGCGTTGCGGAACGGCCCCGCGTTTCGGAACGGGCTAAGCCTGTTTCGGAACGGGTGACCGTTGGGGGCTGACATTGGCAGTTAAATGTTTTGAAAAGTTGCATTTTGGTCCTGAATCTTGTTTGTGCAATTGTATTAGTTTGGGATGTCCGTTTGAGCTGAAATTTGGCAGTGAAGCATGAAACCTGACTAATTGCAATATGGTAACTTTAATTTGGGTTAAGTCCTCATATTTAACAGAAATTACAATTTGGTCCCTAAAATTGTAATTTGTTCAATTGGGTCCCCGTTTGATCTCTGATGTTTGTGATATTTGAGTATGGTGTTTGAGTGATCACATATAGGACTAATGTGCATCTAGACAAGATTAAAAAGGAAAAAAAAGGGTCGTTAATCAAGGTTGACTTTCGGGTTGACTTTGGTTTTCCCCGTGTAATCTTCGTAGTTCGGGTCAACCGTCTAGGCCGGGCTACGGGGGTTACATAAGTCGAAAAACAGAAAGGAAAAAAAGATAAATATTGCATCCATACGCATAATAAAAGCATAAATAAAAGAATAGCAGAAAAGAAAAGCAGGAAGAAAATAAAATTACAGACCAAGGGGGAGAAAGAAGCGGGGCAAAGAAATTAATTACAGTCCAAAAGAGCAAAAAAATAAGGGGGGATAAATGCTAACAAAAAGAATAAAAATTACAACCGGGAAAAAAATATAGATGATCTGAACAAAAATGCAAACCGTATAATATGAAGTGATTTGGTGGATGAGCTCCCGTGTATGCAATAGCAAAGAACAAAAAAACAGAAAGTTAGGGATCATCAAAGAAAGAACTAATTTACATTTAATATATTGATAAGAACCATAGAGATAAGATAAAAAGGAAACTAATAGTCCATAGACAAGATGATAACAAAGAAGGGAAAAAATGGAGAGAGACCAAACTGAATTATTCACGGAATAATTAGTAACAGATGGTAAAGAGCACCAAGTAAAAGGAAAGTCATAGAAATAGGACATGTGCGTGGGCTCATAATACAAAGAAAGACAGAGAGAAATATAAGTAATATTCTTATTTAGATAACCAAAGTGTAACAAACAGGTATCATTATGAAAATTAGTAGTAATATGAAAGCACTTATCTATACCTGATATTGTAGCTGTTACAGAGGAGATAGACAACACCATAAATATATAAGTTGGGGAATAAGAGGAATAAAAATCTAGCGTGAGGAATATGGTGAGAAAGGAACCTACTAGAAAAGAAGAAATAGAGATAATAGACAAAATGTATATTCCCAGAAGGTTGGGTAAGGTTGAGTCCACTAGAGGAGAACGAGATAAGTTAAATTTAAAGCAGGAAGGCATGATATCAGCAACCGAATAAAAGGAATACAAATTTATGGATTTACATAAATAAATTATGCAGATTTTATTGATGATAAACAGATGAAAAGAAGACGAACCACAGAAAATTATTAAAGAGAATTTCAGAACAATGAGATGCAAGGAGATTGATTTAGAGAGATAAACGTAATAGACAAGAGTACAAAATTTTAATTGACCAAACACCAAAGTATTATCAGTAGACAAAAGGATGACATAGTACCTTTGTGTCAGCCGGATGAAGGAAAATGACCTTAGATGGTGAAGCAACCAATTTTGGGTTCTACTAATAGGGTCCAAATTAGCAGCTAGGATCAACATGGTAGGATACAGGTTCTTATCAGTGTAGAAGCTTCTGAGTTGTGCTTGCAAGCAATGGCCCAAGAGCAGGAAAGGAGAAATTATAAGAATAGAAGAAATTAAAGAATATAAATAAAGAGAGATGGTGCACATATAGTGATTATTATAGGGAATGTGTGAGAATCCCAGAAAATGGGCTGGTCGATAGTTCCCTATAAGGGATCGATAAAGATTTGAATAAGTAGTACTTGTAGTTTTAACTACAGAGATATTAGCATGAAACATGAAGAAAATACTAATGGGGATGAAATGCAGCAAACAAGTAAAGGAGCCAAACGGATGATTTTTAAAGTTGGATAATAGAAGATGTAAAGGAGCAAGAAGATGCCCAAGTATAGAAGAGAAAATAAATACCAGACCTAGATTAGAAAAGAGACTACTGCAATAGCAAGAGATAATAAGAAATCGAGTTAAAAAAATATACATAAAAATCAACAGAAAAAGCCCAGCAGTCATAAGAGAAAAATTCAACCATTGAAATCATAATTATGAATCTAAGAATGAAAGAAAACGTTGAATGAATAAAGAAAATAAAACAGAATATGAAAGAGGTAGAAGATAAAGAGTCATATGAAAGACCATGGGAATTGTACCTCCGAGGCGAAGAGTGGTCAGATCTTCTAGACCTATTGCGAGTTGCAGAGACCCGAATCTGGAAAAGCATAGAAAAAATGAAGGGAGAAAACCAGATTGCTAAAAGAAAATTAAACAGGGTAAACGAAAAGGGGATAAGAAACCCTAGCCGATCTGACGGCCAGGGAATACCCAAAATGGAGATCAATAATCGGAGAGTAGGAGGGGGAAAGTCCGCCGCGGGAGTCCTCCACCAGAAGAAAAGGGAATTTCTTTTCCTCTGTGATAAGAATCTGAAAAGAAAAAAATATGAGAAAACCATATTGCAGAATAAAAAAAAGATCGAAAAAGGATAGAGAGAGAAAAAATCCAGAAGATAAGGGGGACGATCCATCTTCTGAAGAAGAAACGGATCGAGGCTTTGAGATATTGCATGCAGCCAAAAATAATGAAGCAGATTGAGATAGAACCAATCTCCAAAAAGGGGAAAACCCTCGATCGGCCCAAAACTGGAAAACGGAGGACAGATCTGAGTCGATTGAATCGATTTAAAGAGTCTGCAACAAGAACAAAAAGGAATTAACTGATAGATCTGTAAGGCTTGAGAAAATAACATAAATATGAGACGGGAGAGGAAAAGGAGATTAAAACTTATCTTTAGAGGGCTAAGCGTTCTCCGATGAAAATGGTCGTAAACCAACGTCTCATACCAAACCAGAGTGCAGATAATGAAAAAAATGGGGATTTGGGGGGAAAAAGAATCATATCAGAGAATAAAAACCATAAAAAAGGAAAAATAAGATTATGAAAAAATATTATACAAAACGATAGGAAAAAAATAGAGACGGGTGGGAAGACCCTTGACTTACTCTTACCCAAAATCCTTTGATCTGCTGATTGAATATTACCTTGGAAATGAATCGGCTGAGGAGGGAGTGCCGTATGGAGGAGGGGAAGTGTATAGAGTGAGAAGGGGGAAAGAGAAGTCGTGAAAAGGGGGAGGTGGAAACCGAAAAGACAAAAGACAATAACAGAGAATCTCGGAAAGAGGGAGAGAGAAACGAGAGCCATTCCCACCCGTTACCCGTTGGAAATTTAACTAAGTAAAAAGTACAAAAATTGAGTTTTTGCAATATAATCGTGTTGAAATGCTCGTAATCAAGTCTATGAACTCTGAAATTTTGATTAAAACTTGTATCGCGGTCCGTTTTGTAGAGGTTTCGGACGAGCGGGTCTAAATAGGACTTGCATTGGAATCGTTGGAATTTTAACTGTGTAAAAAGTACAGAAATTGAGCTTTTGCAATATAATCCTGTTGAAATGCTCGTAATCAAGTATATGAACTCCTAAATTTTGATTAAAACTTGTTTCGCGGCCCGTTTTGTAGAGGTTTCAGACGAGCGGGTCTAAATAGGCCTTACAATGGACATGTTGGAATTTTAACTGAGTAAAAAGTATAGAAATTGAGTTTTTGTAATATAATCGTGTTGAAATGCTCGTAATCAAGTATATGAACTCCTAAATTTTGATTAAAACTTGTTACACGGTCCGTTTTGTAGAGGTTTTGGACGAGTGGGTCTAAATAGGCCTAACAATGGACCCGTTCGAATTTTAACTAAGTAAAAAGTACATAAATTAAGTTTTTGCATTATAATCGTGTTGAAATGCTCGTAATCAAGTATATAAACTCCTAAAATTTTATAAAACCTTGTTTTGCGGTCTGTTTGTTATAATTTTCAGACGAGCGGGTCTGAATAGGTATTACAATGGAACCGTTGGAATTTTAACTAAGTAAAAAGTAAAGAAATTAAGTTTTTGCAATATAATCGTGTTGAAATGCTCGTAATCAAGTATATAAACTCCTAAATTTTGATAAAATTTTGTTTTGCTGCCCGTTTTGTATAGGTTTCAGACGAGCGGGTCTAAATAGGCCTTACAATGGACCCGTTGGAATTTTAACTGAGTAAAAAGTACATAAATTCAGTTTTTGCAATATAATCGTGTTGAAATGCTCGTAATCAAGTATATGAACTCCTAATATTGGATTAAAACTTGTTTCATAGTCCATTTTTTATAAGTTTCAGACGAGCGGGTCTAAGTAGGCCTTACAATGGACCCGTTGGAATTTTACTTGAGTAAAAAGTTCAGAAATTAAGTTTTTGCAATATAATCATGTTGAAATGCTCCTAATCAAGTATATGAACTCCTAAAATTTGATTAAAACTTGTTTCGCGATCCATTTTGTAGAGATTTCGGACAAGCGAGTCTATATTGGCCTTATAATGGACCCGTTGGAATTTTAAATGAGTAATAAGTACATAAATTGAGTTTTTGCAATATAATCGTGTTGAAATGCTCATAATCATGTATATGAACTCCTAAAGTTTGATTAAAACTTGTTTCGCGATCCGTTTTGTAGAGGTTTCGGACGAGCGGGTCTAAATAGGTCTTACAATGGACCCGTTGGAATTTTAACTGGGTAAAAAGTACAGAAATTGAGTTTTTGCAATACAATCGTGTTGAAATGCTCGTAATCAAGTATATGAACTCCTAAAATTTTATTAAAACTTGTTTCACGGCCAGTTTTGTAGAGGTTTCGGACGAGCATGTCTAAATAGTCTTTACAATAGACTCGTTGGAATTTTACTTCAGTAAAAAGTACAAATATAGAGTTTTTTCAATATAATGGTGTTGAAATGCTCGTAATCAAGTATATGAACTACTAAAATGTGATTAAAACTTGTTTCGCGGTCCGTTTTGTAGAGGTTTCAGACGAGCTAGTTTAAATAAGCCTTACAATAGACCCGTTGGAATTTTAACTGAGTAAAAAGTACAGAAATTGAGTTTTTGCAATATAATCTTGTTGAAATGCCGGTAATCAAGTATATGAACTCCTAAGGTTTGATTAAAACTTGTTTCGCGGCCCGTTTTGTAGATGTTTCGAATGAGCGGGTCTAAATAGGCCTTACAATGGACCCGTTGGAATTTTAAATGGGTAAAAAATACAGAATGCGTTTTTGCAATACAATCATGTTGAAATGCTCGTAGTCATGTATATGAACTCCTAAAATTTGATAAAAACTTGTTTTGCGGTCCGTTTTGTAGAGGTTTCGGAAGAGCGAGTCTAAATAGGCCTTACAATGGACCCGTTGGAATTTTAACTAGGTAAAAAATACAGAAATTGAGTTTTTGTAATACAATCGTGTTGAAATTCTCGTAATCAAGTATATGAACTCCTAAAGTTTGGTTAAAACTTTTTTGTGGCCCGTTTTATAGAGGTTTCAGACGAGCGGGTTTAAATAGGCCTTACAATGACCCGATGGAATTTTAACTTAGTAAAAAGTACAAAAATTGAGTTTTTGCAATATAATTGTGTTGAAATGCTCGTAATCAAGTATATGAACTCCTAAATTTTTTTAAAACTTTTTTTGAGCCCGGTTTTGTAGAGGTTTCGGATGAGCGGGTCTAAATGAGCCTTGCAATGGACCCGTTGGAATTTTACTTGAGTAAAAAGTACATAAATTGAGTTTTTTTAGTATAATCATGTTGAAATACTGGTAATCAACTAAACTAACTCCTAAAGTTTGATAAAAACTTGTTTTGCGGTCCGTTTTGTACAGGTTTCGGATGAGCGGGTCTAAATAGGCCTTACAATGGACCCGTTGGATTTGTAACAGGGTAAAAAGTACATAAATTGAGTTTTTGCGATATAATCGTGTTGAAATGCTCATAATAAAGAGTATGAACTCCTAAAATTTGATTAAAACTTGTTTTGCGGTATGTTTTGTAGAGAGTTCGGACGAGCGGGTCTAAATAGGCATTAGAATGGACCTGTTGGAAATTTAACTAAGTAAAAAGTAGAGAATTTGTGTTTTTGCAATATAATCATGTTGAAATGCTCGTAATCAAGTATATGAACTCCTAAAGTTTGATTATAACTTGTTTCGCGGTCCGTTTTGTAGAGGTTTCGAACGAGCGGGTCTAAATAGGACTTACAATAGACCCGTTAGAATTTTAACTGAGGTAAAAAGTACAGAAATTGAGTTTTTGCAATACAATCGTGTTGAAATGCTCGTAATCAAGTATATGAACTCCTAAAATTTAATTAAAACTTGTTTTGCGGTCCGTTTTGTAGAGGTTTCGGACGAGCGGGTCTAAATAGTCTTTACAATAGACTCGTTGGAATTGTACTTGAGTTAAAAGTACAAAAATTGAGTTTTTTCAATATAATCGTGTTGAAATGCTCGTAATCAAGTATATGAACTCCTAAAATGTGATTAAAACTTGTTTTCTCGGTTCGTTTTGTAGAAGTTTTAGACGAGCTAGTCTAAATAAGCCTTACAATGGACCCGTTGGAATTTTAACAGAGTAAAAAGTACAGAAATTGAGTTTTTGCAAATAATCGTGTTGAAATGTTGGTAATCTAGTATATGAACTGCTAAGGTTTGACTAAAACTTGTTTCACGGTTCGTTTTGTAGAGGTTTCGTACGAGCTAGTCTAAATAAGCCTTACAATGGACCCATTGGAATTTTAACTTGGTAAAAAATACAGAAATTAGTTTTTGCAATACAATCGTGTTGAAATACTCGTAATCAAGTATATGACTTCCTAAAGTTTGGTTAAAATTTTTTTTGCGGCCCGTTTTGTAGAGGTTTCGGACGAGCGAGTTTAAATAGACCTTACAATGGACCCGTTGGAATTTTAACTGAGTAAAAAGTACATAAGCTGTCTGTTTTGTAGAAGTTTCGGACGAGCGGGTCTAAATAGGCCTTACTATGGAACCGTTGGAATTTTAACTGAGTAAAAAGTACAGAAATTGAGTTTTTGCAATATAATCATGTTGAAATGCTCGTAATCAAGTATATGAACTCCTAAAATTTAATTAAAACTTGTTTCGCGGTCCGTTTTGTAGAGGTTTCGGACAAGCAGGTCTAAATAGTCTTTACAATAGACTCGTTGGAATTTTACTTGAGTAAAAAGTACAAAAACTGAGTTTTTTTCAATATAATCGTGTTGAAATGCTCGTAATCAAGTATACGAACTCCTAAAATGTGATTAAAACTTGTTTCGCGGTCCGTTTTGTAGAGGTTTCAGATGAGCTAGTCTAAATAAGCCTTACAATGGACCCGTTGGAATTTTAACTGAGTAAAAAGTATAGAAATTGAGTTTTTTCAATATAATCGTGTTGAAATGATGGTAATCAAGTATATGAACTGCTAAGGTTTGACTAAAACTTGTTTCGTGGTTCGTTTTGTAGAGGTTTCGTACGAGCGAGTCTAAATAGGCCTTACAATGGACCCATTGGAATTTTAACTGGGTAAAAAATACAGAAATTGAGTTTTTGCAATATAATCATGTTGAAATGCTTGTAATCAAGTATATAAACTCCTAACTTTTGATTAAATCTTGTTTTGTTGCCCGTATTGTAGAGGTTTCAGACGAGCGGGTCTATATAGGCCTTACAATGGACCAGTTGGAATTTTAACTGAGTAAAAAGTACAGAAATTGAGATTTTACAATATAACCGTGTTGAAATGCTCTTAATCAAGTATATGAACTCCTAAAATATGATTAAAACTTGTTTTGAGGTCTGTTTGTAGAGGTTTCGGACGAGCGGGTTTAAATAGGCCTTATACTGGACCCGTTGGAATTTTAACTAAGTAAAAAGTATAGAAATTGAGTTTTTGCAATATAATCATGTTGAAATGCTCATAATCAAGTATATGAACTCCTAAAATTTGATAAAACCTTGTTTCGCGGTCTGTTTGTTATAGGTTTCGGACGAGCGAGTCTAAATAGGCCTTACAATGGACCCGATGGAATTTTACTTGAGTAAAAAGTACATAAAAATGAGTTTTTGCAATATAATCGTGTTGAAATGATTGTTATCAAGTATATGAACTCCTAAAATTTGATTAAAACTTGTTTTGCGGTCCGTTTTGTAGAGGTTTCGGACGAGCGGGTCTAAATAGGCATTAGAATAGACCCATTGGAAATTTAACTGAGTAAAAAGTACAGAAATTGAGTTTTTGCAATATAATCGTGTTGAAATGCTCGTAATCAAGTATATGAACTCCTAAAATTTGATTAAAACTTGTTTCACGGTCTGTTTTGTAGAGGTTTCGGACGAGGGGGTCTTAATAGGCCATATAATGGACCCATTGGAATTTTACTTGAGTAATAAGTACACAAAAATTGACTTTTTGAAAAATAATAGTGTTTAAATGCTCGTAATCAAATCTATGAACTCCTAAAATTTGATAAAACCATGTTTTGCGGTCCGTTTGTTTTAGGTTTCAACCGAGCGGGTCTAAATAGGTTTTACAATGGACCCGTTGGAATTTTACTTGAGTAAAAAGTACAGAAATTGAGTTTTTGCAATATAATCGTGTTGAAATGCTCGTAATCAAGTATATGAACTCCTAATGTTTGATTAAAACTTGTTTCACAGTCCATTTTGTAGAGGTTTCGGACGAGCGGGTCTAAATAGGCCTTACAATGGACCCGTTAGAATTTTAACTGAGTAAAAAGGAGAGAAATTAAGTTTTTGCAATATAATCGTGTTGAAATGTTCGTAATCAAGTATATGAACTCCTAAGGTTTGATTATAACTTGTTTCGCGGTCCGTTTTGTAGAGATTTCGGACGAGCGGGTCTAAATAGGCCTTAGAATGGACCCATTGGAATTTTAACTGAGTAAAAAGTACAAAAATTGATTTTATGCAATATAATCGTGTTGAAATGCTCGTAATCAAGTATATGAACTCCTAAATTTTGATTAAAACTTGTTTCGCGATCCATTTTGCAGAGGTTTCGGACAAGCGGGTCTATATTGGCCTTATAATGGACCCGTTGGAATTTTAAATGAGTAATAAGTACATAAATTGAGTTTTTGCAATATAATCGTGTTGAAATGCTCATAATCAAGTATGTGAACTCCTAAAGTTTGATTAAAACTTGTTTCGCGATCCGTTTTGTAGAGGTTTCGGACGAGCGGGTCAAAATAGCCCTTACAATGGATCCGTTGGAATTTTAACTGAGTAAAAAGTACAGAAATTGAGTTTTTGCAATATAATCGTGTTGAAATGCTGGTAATCAAGTATATGAACTCCTAAGGTTTGATTAAATCTTGTTTCGCGGCTCATTTTGTAGATGTTTCGGACGAGCAGGTCTAAATAGGCCTTACAATGGACCCGTTGGAATTTTAACTGGGTAAAAAATACAGAAATTGTGTTTTTGCAATACAATCGTGTTGAAATGCTCGTAGTCAAGTATATGAACTCCTAAAATTTGATAAAACCTTGTTTTGCGGTCCGTTTTGTAGAGGTTTCGGAAGAGCGGGTCTAAATAGGCCTTACAATGGATCCGTTGGAATTTTAACTGAGTAAAAAGTACAAAAATTGAGTTTTTGCAATATAATCGTGTTGAAATGCTCGTAACCAAGTATATGAACTCCTAAAATATGATTAAAACTTGTTTCGCGGCCCGTTTTGTAGAAGTTTCGGACGAGCGGGTCTAAATAGGCCTTAAAATGGATCTGTTGGAATTTTAACTAAGTAAAAAGTATATAAATTGAGTTTTTCCAATATAATCATGTTGAAATGCTCGTAATCAAGTATATGAACTCCTAAAATTTGATTAAAACTTGTTTCGCGATCTATTTTTTATAAGTTTCAGACGAGCAGGTCTAAATAGGCCTTACAATGGACCACTTAGAATTTTACATGAGTAAAAAGTTCAGAAATTATGTTTTTGCAATATAACCATGTTGAAATGCTCGTAATCAAGTATATGAAGTCCTAAAATTTGATTAAAACGTGTTTCGCGATCCATTTTGTAGAGGTTTCGGACGAGCGAGTCTAAATAGTCCTTACAATGGACCCGTTGGAATTTTAACTGAGTAAAAAGTACAAAAATTGAGTTTTTGCAATATAATCGTGTTGAAATGCTCGTAATAAAGTATATGAACTCCTAAAGTTTGATTAAAACTTGTTTCGCGGTCCGTTTTGTAGAGGTTTCGGACGAGCGGGACTAAATAGGCCTTACAATGGACCCGTTGGAATTTTAACTAGGTAAAAAGTACAGAAATTGTGTTTTTGCAATACAATCGTGTTGAAAGGCTCGTAATAAAGTATATGAACTCCTAAAATTAATTAAAACTTATTTCGCGGTCAGTTTTATAGAGGTTTCGGACGAGCGTGTCTAAATAGGACTTACAATGGACCCGTTGGAATTTTAACTGAGTAAAAAGTACAGAAATTGAGTTTTTGAAATATAATCGTGTTGAAATGCTGGTAATCAAGTATATGAACTCCTAAGGTTTGATTAAAACTTGTTTCGTGGCTCGTTTTGTAGATGTTTCGGACGAGCGGGTCTAAATAGGCCTTATAATGGACCCGTTGGAATTTTAACTGGGTAAAAACTACAGAAATTGCGTTTTTGCAATACAATCGTGTTGAAATTCTCGTAATCAAGCATATGAACTCCTAAAATATGATTAAAACTTGTTTCGCGGCCCGTTTTGTAGAGGTTTCGGACGAGCGAGTCTAAATAGGACTTACAATGGACCTGTTGGAATTTTAAATAAGTAAAAAGTATAGAAATTGAGTTTTTGCAATATAATCATGTTGAAATGCTCGTAATCAAGTATATGAACTCCTAAAATTTGATTAAAACTTGTTTCATGATCCATTTTTTATAAGTTTCAAACGAGCGGGTCTAAATAGGCCTTACAATGGACCTGTTGGAATTTTACTTGAGTAAAAAGTTTAGAAATTAAGTTTTTGCAATATAATCATGTTGAAATGCTCGTAATCAAATATATGAACTCCTAAAATTTGATTAAAACTTGTTTCGCGATCCATTTTGTAGAGGTTTCGGACGAGCGGGTCTAAATAGTCCTTACAATGGACCTGTTGGAATTTTAACTGAGTAAAAAGTACAGAAATTGAGTTTTTGCAATATAATCGTGTTCAAATGATCGTAATCAAGTATATGAACTCCTAAAGTTTGATTAAAACTTGTTTCGCGGTCCGTTTTGTAGAGGTTTCGGACGAGCGGGTCTAAATAGGCCTTACAATGGACCCGTTGGAATTTTAACTGGGTAAAAAGTACAGAAATTGTGTTTTTGTAATACAATCGTATTGAAATGCTCGTAATCAAGTATATGAACTCCAAAAATTTAATTAAAACTTGTTTCGCGGTCGGTTTTGTAGAGGTTTCGGGCGATCGTGTCTAAATAGTCTTTACAATAGACTCGTTGGAATTTTACTTGAGTAAAAAGTACAAAAATAGAGTTTTTTTTCAATATAATCGTGTTGAAATTCTCATAATCAAGTATATGATCTCCTAAAATGTGATTAAAACTTGTTTCGCGGTCCGTTTTGTAGAGGTTTCAGACGAGCTAGTATAAATAAGCCTTACAATGGACCCATGGGAATTTTAACTGAGTAAAAAGTACAGAAATTGAGTTTTTGCAATATAATCGTGTTGAAATGCTGGTAATCAAGTATATGAACTCCTAAGGTTTGATTAAAACTTGTTTTACGGCTCGTTTTGTAGATGTTTCGGACGAGCGGGTCTAAATAGGCCTTACAATGGACCCGTTGGAATTTTAACTGGGTAAAAAATACAAAAATTGCATTTTTGCAATACAATCGTGTTGAAATGCTCGTAGTCATGTATATGTACTTCTAAATTTTTTTAAAACTTGCTTTGCACCCGGTTTTGTAGTGGTTTCGGACGAGCCGGTCTAAATAGGCCTTGCAATGGACCCGTTGGAATTTTACTTTAGTAAAAAGTATATAAATTGAGTTTTTTTTAATATAATCGTGTTGAAATACTGGTAATCAAGTATATGAAGTCCTAAGGTTTGATTAAAACTTGTTTTGCGGTCCGTTTTGAACAGGTTTCGGACGAACGGGTCTAAATAGGCCTTACAATGGACCCGTTGGAATTTTTAACAGGGTAAAAAGTACATAAATTGAGTTTTTGTGATATAATCGTGTTGAAATTCTCATAATCAAGAGTATGAACTCCTAAAATTTGATTAAAACTTTTTTTGCGGTATGTTTTGTAGAGAGTTCGGACGAGCGGGTCTAAATAGGCATTAGAATGGACCCGTTGGAAATTTAACTAAGTAAAAAGTAGAGAAATTGTGTTTTTGCAATATAATCGTGTCGAAATGCTCGTAATCAAGTATATGAACTCCTAAAGTTTGATTAAAGCTGTTTCGTTGTCCGTTTTGTAGAGGTTTCGGACGAGCATGTCTAAATAGGACTTACAATTGACCCGTTGGAATTTAAACTGGGTAAAAAGTACAGAAATTGAGTTTTTGCAATACAATCGTGTTGAAATACTCGTAATCAAGTATATGAACTCCTAAAATTTAATTAAAATTTGTTTTGCGGTCCGTTTTGTAGAGGTTTCGGACGAGCGGGTCTAAATAGTCTTTACAATAGACTCGTTGGAATTTTACTTGAGTTAAAAGTACAAAAATTGAGTTTTTTTCAATATAATCGTGTTGAAATGCTCGTAATCAAGTATATGAACTCCTAAATGTGATTAAAACTTGTTTCGCGGTCCGTTTTGTAGAGGTTTTAGACGAGCTAGTCTAAATAAGACTTACAATGGACCCGTTGGAATTTTAACTGAGTAAAAAGTACGAAAATTGAGTTTTTGCAATATAATCGTGTTGAAATGCTGGTAATCAAGTATATGAACTGCTAAGGTTTGACTAAAACTTATTTTGCGGCTCGTTTTTTAGAGGTTTCGTACGAGCGAGTCTAAATAGGCCTTTCAATGGACCCATTGGAATTTTAACTGGGTAAAAAATACAGAAATTGAGTTTTTACAATACAATCGTGTTTAAATGATCGTAATCAAGTATATGACTTCCTAAAGTTTTGTTAAATGTTTTTTTGCGACCCGTTTTGTAGATGTTTCGGACGAGCGGGTTTAAATTGACCCTACAATGGACCTGTTGGAATTTTAACTGAGTAAAAAGTACAAAAATTGAGTTTTTGCAATATAATCGTGTTGAAATGCTGGTAACCAAGTATATGACTCCTAAAGTTTGATTAAAACTTGTTTCGCGGTCTGTTTTGTAGAAGTTTCGGACGAGCGGGTGTAAATAGGCCTTACTATAGAACCGTTTGAATTTTAGCTGAATAAAAAGTACAGAAATTGAGTTTTTGCAATATAATCGTGTTGAAATGCTCGTAATCAAGTATATTAACTCCTAAAATTTAATTAAAACTTGTTTCGTGGTCCATTTTGTAGAGGTTTCGGACAAGCGGGTCTAAATAGTCTTTACAATAGATTCGTTGGAATTTCACTTGAGTAAAAAGTACAAAAATTGAGTTTTTTCTATATAATCGTGTTGAAATGCTCGTAATCAAGTATATGAACTCCTAAAATGTGATTAAAACTTGTTTCGCGGCCCGTTTTGTAGAGTTTTCGGACGAGCGGGTCTAAATAGGCCTTACAATGGACCTGTTGGAATTTTAACTGAGTAAAAAGTATAGAAATTGAGTTTTTGCAATATAATCATGTTGAAATGCTCGTAATCAAGTATATGAACTCCTAAAATTTGATTAAAACTTGTTTCGCCGCTCGTTTTGTAGAGGTTTCGTACAAGCGAGTCTAAATAGGCCTTACAAAATACCCATTGGAATTTTACTTGAGTAAAAAGTAAAAAAATTGATTTTTTGCAATATAATCATGTTGAAATGCTCGTAATCAAGTATTTAAACTCCTAACTTTTGATTAAATCTTGTATTGTTACCCGTTTTGTAGATGTTTCAGACGAGCGGGTCTATATAGGGCTTACAATGGACCCGTTGGAATTTTAGCTGAGTAAAAAGTACATAAATTGAGATTTTACAATATAGTCGTGTTGAAATGCTCGTAATCAAGTATATGAACTCCTAAAATTTGATAAAACCCTGTTTGGAGGTCCGTTTGAGAAGGCTTCGGACGAGCAGGTCTAAATAGGCCTTACAATGGACCCGTGGGAATTTTAATTGAGTAAAAAGTATAGAAATTGTGTTTTTGCAATATAATCATGTTGAAATACTCGTAATAAAGTATATGAACTCCTAAGATTTGATTAAAACTTGTTTCGCGATCCATTTTTATAAGTTTCAGACGAGCGGGTCTAAATAGGCCTTATAAGGGACCCGTTGGAATTTTAACTCAGTAAAAAGTAGAGAAATTAAGTTTTTGCAATATAATTGTGTTTAAATGTTCGTAATCAAGTATATGAACTCCTAAGGTTTGATTAAAACTTGTTTTGCGGTCCGTTTTGTAGAGATTTCGGACGAGCGGGTCTAAATAGGCATTTCTATGGACCCATTCGAATTTTAACTAAGTAAAAAGTGCAGAAATTGAGATTTTGCAATATAATCGTGTTGAAATGCTCGTAATCAAGTATATGAACTCCTAAAATATGATTAAAACTTGTTTCGCGGCCCGTTTTGTAGAGGTTTCAGACGAGCATGTCTAAATAGGCCTTACAATGGACCTGTTTGAATTTTAACTAAGTAAAAAGTATAGAAATTGAGTTTTTGCAATATAATCGTGTTGAAATGTTCGTAATCAAGTATATGAACTCCTAACGTTTGATTAAAACTTGTTTCGCGGTCCGTTTTGTAGAGATTTCGGACGAGCGGGTCTAAATAGGCATTTCAATGGACCCAATGGAATTTTAACTGAGTAAAAAGTACAGAAATTGAGATTTTACAATATAATCGTGTTGAAATGCTCGTAATCAAGTATATGAACTCCTAAATTTTGATTAAAACTTGTTTTGCGACCCGTTTTGTAAAGGTTTCAGACGAACGGGTCTAAATAGGCCTTACAATGGATCCGTTGGAATTTTAACTGAGTAAAAAGTACAGAAATTGAGTTTTTGCAATATAATCGTGTTGATATGCTCGTAATCAAGCATATGAACTCCTAAAATATGATTAAAACTTGTTTCGCGGCCCGTTTTGTAGAGGTTTCAGACGAGCTGGTCTAAATAGGCCTTACAATGGACCTGTTGGAATTTTAACTGAGTAAAAAGTATATAAATTGAGTTTTTGCAATATAATCATGTTGAAATGCTCGTAATTAAGTATATGAACTCCTAGATTTTGATTAAAACTTGTTTAGCGATCCATTTTTTATAAGTATCAGACGAGCGGGTCTAAATAGGCCTTACAATGGACCCGTTGGAATTTTACATGAGTAAAAAGTTTAGAAATTAAGTTTTTGCAATATAATCATGTTGAAATGCTCGTAATCAAGTATATGAACTCCTAAATTTTGATTAAAACTTGTTTCGCGATCCATTTTGTAGAGGTTTCGGACGAGCGGGTCTAAATAGTCCTTACAATGGACCCATTGGAATTTTAACTGAGTAAAAAGGATAGAAATTGAGTTTTTGCAATATAATCGTGTTGAAATGCTCGTAATCAAGTATATGAACTCCTAAAATTTGATTAAAACATGTTTCGAGGTCCGTTTTGTAGAAGTTTCGGACGAGCGGGTCTAAATAGGCCTTACAATGGACCCGTTGGAAATTTAACTAAGTAAAAAGAGCAGAAATTGACTTTTTGCAATATAATCGTGTTGAAATGCTCGTAATCAAGTATATGAACTCCTAAAATTTGATAAAATCTTGTGTTGCGGTCCGTTTTGTAGAGGTTTTGGACGAGCGGGTCTAAATAGGCCTTACAATGGAATCGTTGGAATTTTAACTGTGTAAAAAGAACAGAAATTGAGTTTTTGCGATATGATCGTGTTGAAATGCTCATAATCAAGTATATGAACTCCTAAATTTTGATTAAAACTTGTTTTGCGGTCCGTTTTGTAGAGGTTTCGGACGAGCGGGTCTAAATAGGCATTAGAATGGACCCGTTGGAAATTTAACTGAGTAAAATGTACATAAATTGAGTTTTTGCAATATAATCGTGTTGAAATGCTCGTAATCAAGTATATGAACTCCTAAAATTTGATTAAAACATGTTTCGCGGTCTGTTTTGTAGAGGTTTCGGACGAGCGGGTCTAAATAGGCCTTACAATGGACCCGTTGGAAATTTAACTTAGTAAAACGTGCAGAAATTAACTTTTTGCAATATAATCGTGTTGAAATGCTCGTAATCAGGTATATGAACTCCTAAAATTTGATAAAACCTTGTTTCGGGGTCCGTTTGAGAAGACTTCGAACGAGCAGGTCTAAATAGGCCTTACAATGGACCCGTGGGAATTTTAACTGAGTAAAAAGTATAGAAATTGAGTTTTTGCAATATAATCATGTTGAAATGCTCGTAATAAAGTATATGAACTCGTATAATTTGATTAAAACTTGTTTCACATTCCATTTTGTAGAGGTTTCGGACGAGCGGGTCTAAATAGGCCTTACAATGGACCCGTTAGAATTTTAACTGAGTAAAAAGTAGAGAAATTAAGTTTTTGCAATATAATCGTGTTGAAATGTTCGTAATCAAGTATATGAACTCCTAAAGTTTGATTAAAACTTGTTTCACGGTCCGTTTTGTAGAGATTTCGGACGAGCGGGTCTAAATAGGCATTTCAATGGACCCATTGGAATTTTAACTGAGTAAAAAGTACAGAAATTGAGATTTTGCAATGTAATCGTGTTGAAATGCTCGTAATCATGTATATGAACTCGTAAATTTGTTTAAAACTTGTTTTGCGGCCTATTTTGTAAAGGTTTCGGACGAGCGGGTCTAAATAGGCCTTACAATGGACTTGTTGGAATTTTAACTGAGTAAAAAGTATAGAAATTGAGTTTTTGCAATATAATCATGTTGAAATGCTCGTAATCAAGTATATGAACTCCTAAAATTTGATTAAAACTTGTTTCGCGGTCCATTTTTTTTAAGTTTCAGACGAGCGGGTCTAAATAGGCCTTACAATGGACCCGTTGGATTTTACTTGAGTAAAAAGTTTAGAAATTAAGTTTTTGCAATATAATCATGTTGAAATGCTCGTAATCAAGTATATGAACTCCTAAAATTTGATTAAAACTTGTTTCGCGATCCATTTTGTAGAGGTTTCGGACGAGCGGGTCTAAATAGTCCTTACAATGGACCCGTTGGAAATTTAACTAAGTAAAAAGTGCAGAAATTGACTTTGTGCAATACAATCGTGTTGAAATTCTCGTAATCAAGTCTATGAACTCTTAAATTTTGATTAAAACTTGTTTCGCGGTTCGTTTTGTAGAGATTTCAGACAAGCGTGTCTAAATAGGCATTTCAATGGACCCATTGGAATTTTAACTGAGTAAAAAGTGCAGAAATTGAGATTTTGCAATATAATCGTGTTGAAATGCTCGTAATCAAGTATATGAACTCCTAAATTTTGATTAAAACTTGTTTTGCGGCCCGTTTTGTAAAGGTTTCGGACGAGCGGATCTAAATAGGCCTTACAATGGATCCGTTGGAATTTTAACTGAGTAAAAAGTACAGAATTTGAGTTTTTGCAATATGATCGTGTTGAAATGCTCGTAATCAAGTATATGAACTCCTAAAATATGATTAAAACTTGTTTCGCGGCCCGTTTTGTAGAGGTTTCAGACGAGTGGGTCTAAATAGGCCTTACAATGGACTTGTTGGAATTTTAACTGAGTAAAAAGTATAGAAATTGAGTTTTTGCAATATAATCATGTTGAAATGCTCGTAATCAAGTATATAAACACCTAGAATTTGATTAAAACTTATTTCGCGATCCATTTTTTATAAATTTCAGACGAGCGGGTCTAAATAGGCCTTACAATGGACCCGTTGGAATTTTACGTGAGTAAAAAGTTTAGAAATTAAGTTTTTTCAATATAATCATGTTGAAAAGCTCGTAATCAAGTATATGAACTCCTAAATTTTGATTAAAACTTGTTTCGCGATCCATTTTGTAGAGGTTTCGAACGAGCGGGTCTAAATAGTCCTTACAATGGACCCGTAGGAATTTTAACTGAGTAAAAAGTCCAGAAATTGAGTTTTTGCAATATAATCGTGTTGAAATGCTCGTAATCAAGTATATGAACTCCTAAAATATGATTAAAACTTGTTTCGCGGCCCGTTTTGTAGAGGTTTCAGACGAGCGGGTCTAAATAGGCCTTACAATGGACCTGTTGGAATTTTAACTGAGTAAAAAGTATAGAAATTGAGTTTTTGCAATATAATCATGTTGAAATGCTCGTAATCAAGTATATGAACTCCTAAAATTTGATTAAAACTTGTTTCGCGATCCATTTTTTATAAGTTTCAGACGAGCGGGTCTAAATAGGCCTTACAATGGACCCGTTGGAATTTTACTTGAGTAAAAAGTTTAGAAATTAAGTTTTTGCAATATAATCATGTTGAAATGCTCGTAATCAAGTATATGAACTCCTAAAATTTGATTAAAACTTGTTTCGCGATCCATTTTGTAGAGGTTTCGAACGAGCGGGTCTAAATAGTCCTTACAATAGACTCGTTGGAATTTTAACTGAGCAAAAAGGATAGAAATTGAGTTTTTGCAATATAATCGTGTTGAAATACTCGTAATCAAGTAATATGAACTCCTAAAATTTGATTAAAACATGTTTCGCGGTCCGTTTTGTAGAGGTTTCGGACGAGCGGGTCTAAATAGGCCTTACAATGGACCCGTTGGAAATTTAACTAAGTAAAAAGTGCAGAAATTGACTTTTTGCAATATAATCGTGTTGAAATTCTCGTAATCAAGTCTATGAATTCTTAAATTTTGATTAAAACTTGTTTCGCGGTCCGTTTTGTAGAGGTTTCGGACGAGCGGGTCTAAATAGGCCTTGCAATGGAACAGTTGGAATTTTAACAGAGTAAAAAGTACAGAAATTGAGTTTTTGTAATATAATCGGGTTGAAATGCTCGTAATCAAGTATATGAACTCCTAAATTTTGATTAAAACTTGTTTCGCGGCCCGTTTTGTAAAGGTTTCGGACGAGCGGGTCTAAATAGGCCTTACAATGGACCTATTGGAATTTTAACTGAGTAAAAAGAATAGAAATTGAGTGTTTGCAATATAATCATGTTGAAATGCTCGAAATCAAGTATATGAACTCCTAAAATTTGATAAAACCTTGCGTTGCGGTCCGTTTTGTAGAGGTTTTGGACGAGCGGGTCTAAATAGGCCTTACAATGGAATCGTTGGAATTTTAACTGTGTAAAAAGAACAAAAATTGAGTTTTGCGACATAATCGTGTTGAAATGCTCGTAATTAAGTATATGAACTCCTAAATTTTGATTAAAACTTGTTTTGCAGTCCGTTTTGTAGAGGTTTCGGACGAGCGAGTCTAAATAGGCATTCGAATGGACCCGTTGGAAATTTAACTGAGTAAAAAGTACAGAAATTGAGTTTTTGCAATATAATCGTGTTGAAATGCTCGTAATCAAGTATATGAACTCCTAAAATTTGATTAAATCATGTTTCGCGGTCTGTTTTGTAGAGGTTTCAGACGAGCGGGTCTAAATAGGACTTACAATGGACCCGTTGGAAATTTAACTAAGTAAAAAGTGCAGAAATTAACTTTTTGCAATCTAATCGTGTTGAAATGCTCGTAATCAAGTATATGAACTCCTAAAATTTGATTAAAACTTGTTTCGCGATCCATTTTGTAGAGGTTTCGAACGAGCGGGTCTAAATAGTCCTTACAATGGACTCGTTGGAATTTTAACTGAGCAAAAAGGATAGAAATTGAGTTTTTGCAATATAATCGTGTTGAAATGCTCGTAATCAAGTAATATGAACTCCTAAAATTTGATTAAAACATGTTTCGCGGACCGTTTTGTAGAGGTTTCGGACGAGCGGGTCTAAATAGGCCTTACAATGGACCCGTTGGAAATTTAACTGAGTAAAAAGTACAGAAATTGAGTTTTTGCAATATAATCGTGTTGAAATGCTCGTAATCAAGTATATGAACTCCTAAAATTTGATTAAATCATGTTTCGCGGTCTGTTTTGTAGAGGTTTCAGACGAGCGGGTCTAAATAGGACTTACAATGGACCCGTTGGAAATTTAACTAAGTAAAAAGTGCAGAAATTAACTTTTTGCAATCTAATCGTGTTGAAATGCTCGTAATCAAGTATATGAACTCCTAAAATTTGATTAAAACTTGTTTCGCGATCCATTTTGTAGAGGTTTCGAACGAGCGGGTCTAAATAGTCCTTACAATGGACTCGTTGGAATTTTAACTGAGCAAAAAGGATAGAAATTGAGTTTTTGCAATATAATCGTGTTGAAATGCTCGTAATCAAGTAATATGAACTCCTAAAATTTGATTAAAACATGTTTCGCGGACCGTTTTGTAGAGGTTTCGGACGAGCGGGTCTAAATAGGCCTTACAATGGACCCGTTGGAAATTTAACTGAGTAAAAAGTACAGAAATTGAGTTTTTGCAATATAATCGTGTTGAAATGCTCGTAATCAAGTATATGAACTCCTAAAATTTGATTAAATCATGTTTCGCGGTCTGTTTTGTAGAGGTTTCAGACGAGCGGGTCTAAATAGGACTTACAATGGACCCGTTGGAAATTTAACTAAGTAAAAAGTGCAGAAATTAACTTTTTGCAATATAATCGTGTTGAAATGCTCGTAATCAAGTATATGAACTCCTAAAATTTGATAAAACCTTGTTTCGGGGTCCGTTTGAGAAGGCTTCGGACGAGCAGGTCTAAATAGGCCTTACAATGGACCCGTGGGAATTTTAACTGAGTAAAAAGTATAGAAATTGAGTTTTTGCAATATAATCATGTTGAAATGCTCGTAATAAAGTATATGAACTCCTATAATTTGATTAAAACTTGTTTCACCGTCCATTTTGTAGAGGTTTCGGACGAGCGGGTCTAAATAGGCCTTACAATGGACCCGTTAGAATTTTAACTGAGTAAAAAGTAGAGAAATTAAGTTTTTGCAATATAATCGTGTTGAAATGTTTGTAATCAAGTATATGAACTCCTAAAATATGATTAAAACTTGTTTCGCGGCCCGTTTTGTAGAGGTTTCAGACGAGCGGGTCTAAATAGGCCTTACAATGGACCTGTTGGAATTTTAATTGAGTAAAAAGTATAGAAATTGAGTTTTTGCAATGTAATCGTGTTGAAATGCTCGTAATCAAATATATGAACTCCTAAATTTTGATTAAAACTTGTTTTGCGGCCCATTTTGTAAAGGTTTCGAACGAGCGGGTCTAAATAGGCCTTACAATGGATCCGTTGGAATTTTAACTGAGTAAAAAGTACAAAAATTGATTTTTTGAAATATAATCGTGTTGAAATGCTCGTAATCAAGTATATGAACTCCTAAAATATGATTAAAACTTGTTTCGCGGCCCGTTTTGTAGAGGTTTCAGACGAGCGGGTCTAAATAGGCCTTACAATGGACCTGATGGAATTTTAACTGAGTAAAAAGTATATAAATTGAGTTTTTGCAATATAATCATGTTGAAATGCTCGTAATCAAGTATATGAACTCCTAAAATTTGATAAAAACTTGTTTCCCGATCAATTTTTTATAAGTTTCAGACGAGCGGGTCTAAATAGGCCTTACAATGGACCCGTTGGAATTTTACTTGAGTAAAAAGTTTAGAAATTAAGTTTTTGCAATATAATCATGTTGAAATGCTCGTAATCAAGTATACGAACTCCTAAAATTTGATTAAAACATGTTTCGCGATCCATTTTGTAGAGGTTTCGAACGAGCGGGTCTAAATAGTCCTTACAATGGACCCGTTGGAATTTAACTGAGTAAAAAGGATAGAAATTGAGTTTTTGCAATATAATCGTGTTGAAATGCTCGTAATCAAGTAATATGAACTCCTAAAATTTGATTAAAACATGTTTCGCGGTCCGTTTTGTAGAGGTTTCGGACGAGCGGGTCTAAATAGGCCTTACAATGGACCCGTTGGAAATTTAACTAAGTAAAAAGTGCAGAAATTGACTTTTTGCAATATAATCGTGTTGAAATTCTCGTAATCAAGTCTATGAATTCTTAAATTTTGATTAAAACTTGTTTCGCGGTCCGTTTTGTAGAGGTTTCGGACGAGCGGGTCTAAATAGGCCTTGCAATGGAACAGTTGGAATTTTAACAGAGTAAAAAGTACAGAAATTGAGTTTTTGTAATATAATCGGGTTCAAATGCTCGTAATCAAGTATATGAACTCCTAAATTTTGATTAAAACTTGTTTCGCGGCCCGTTTTGTAAAGGTTTCGGACGAGCGGGTCTAAATAGGCCTTACAATGGACCTATTGGAATTTTAACTGAGTAAAAAGAATAGAAATTGAGTGTTTGCAATATAATCATGTTGAAATGCTCGAAATCAAGTATATGAACTCCTAAAATTTGATAAAACCTTGCGTTGCGGTCCGTTTTATAGAGGTTTTGGACGAGCGGGTCTAAATAGGCCTTACAATGGAATCGTTGGAATTTTAACTGTGTAAAAAGAACAAAAATTGAGTTTTGCGACATAATCGTGTTGAAATGCTCGTAATTAAGTAAATGAACTCCTAAATTTTGATTAAAACTTGTTTTGCAGTCCGTTTTGTAGAGGTTTCGGACGAGCGGGTCTAAATAGGCATTCGAATGGACCCGTTGGAAATTTAACTGAGTAAAAAGTACAGAAATTGAGTTTTTGCAATATAATCGTGTTGAAATGCTCGTAATCAAGTATATGAACTCCTAAAATTTGATTAAATCATGTTTCGCGGTCTGTTTTGTAGAGGTTTCAGACGAGCGGGTCTAAATAGGACTTACAATGGACCCGTTGGAAATTTAACTAAGTAAAAAGTGCAGAAATTAACTTTTTGCAATATAATCGTGTTGAAATGCTCGTAATCAAGTATATGAACTCCTAAAATTTGATTAAAACTTGTTTCGCGATCCATTTTGTAGAGGTTTCGAACGAGCGGGTCTAAATAGTCCTTACAATGGACTCGTTGGAATTTTAACTGAGCAAAAAGGATAGAAATTGAGTTTTTGCAATATAATCGTGTTGAAATGCTCGTAATCAAGTAATATGAACTCCTAAAATTTGATTAAAACATGTTTCGCGGTCCGTTTTGTAGAGGTTTCGGACGAGCGGGTCTAAATAGGCCTTACAATGGACCCGTTGGAAATTTAACTAAGTAAAAAGTGCAGAAATTGACTTTTTGCAATATAATCGTGTTGAAATTCTCGTAATCAAGTCTATGAATTCTTAAATTTTGATTAAAACTTGTTTCGCGGTCCGTTTTGTAGAGGTTTCGGACGAGCGGGTCTAAATAGGCCTTGCAATGGAACAATTGGAATTTTAACAGAGTAAAAAGTACAGAAATTGAGTTTTTGTAATATAATCGGGTTGAAATGCTTGTAATCAAGTATATGAACTCCTAAATTTTGATTAAAACTTGTTTCGCGGCCCGTTTTGTAAAGGTTTCGGACGAGCGGGTGTAAATAGGCCTTACAATGGACCTATTGGAATTTTAACTAAGTAAAAAGAATAGAAATTGAGTGTTTGCAATATAATCATGTTGAAATGCTCGAAATCAAGTATATGAACTCCTAAAATTTGATAAAACCTTGCGTTGCGGTCCGTTTTGTAGAGGTTTCGGACGAGCGGGTCTAAATAGGCATTCGAATGGACCCGTTGGAAATTTAATTGAGTAAAAAGTACAGAAATTGAGTTTTTGCAGTATAATCGTGTTGAAATGCTCGTAATCAAGTATATGAACTCGTAAAATTTGATTAAATCATGTTTCGCGGTCTGTTTTGTAGAGGTTTCGGACGAGCGGGTCTAAATAGGACTTACAATGGACCCGTTGGAAATTTAACTAAGTAAAAAGTGCAGAAATTAACTTTTTGCAATATAATCGTGTTGAAATGCTCGTAATCAAGTATATGAACTCCCAAAATTTGATAAAACCTTGTTTCGGGGTCCGTTTGAGAAGGCTTCGGACGAGCAGGTCTAAATAGGCCTTACAATGGACCCGTGGGAATTTTAACTGAGTAAAAAGTATAGAAATTGAGTTTTTGCAATATAATCATGTTGAAATGCTTGTAATAAAGTATATGAACTCCTATAATTTGATTAAAACTTGTTTCACAGTCCATTTTGTAGAGGTTTTGGACGAGCGGGTCTAAATAGGCCTTACAATGAACCCGTTAGAATTTTAACTGAGTAAAAAGTAGAGAAATTAAGTTTTTGCAATATAATCGTGTTGAAATGTTTGTAATCAAGTATATGAACTCCTAAAATATGATTAAAACTTGTTTCGCGGCCCGTTTTGTAGAGGTTTCAGACGAGCGGGTCTAAATAGGCCTTACAATGGACCTGTTGGAATTTTAATTGAGTAAAAAGTATAGAAATTGAGTTTTTGCAATGTAATCGTGTTGAAATTCTCGTAATCAAATATATGAACTCCTAAATTTTGATTAAAACTTGTTTTGCGGCCCATTTTGTAAAGGTTTCGGACGAGCGGGTCTAAATAGGCCTTACAATGGATCCGTTGGAATTTTAACTGAGTAAAAAGTACAAAAATTGATTTTTTGAAATATAATCATGTTGAAATGCTCGTAATCAAGTATATGAACTCCTAAAATATGATTAAAACTTGTTTCGCGGCCCGTTTTGTAGAGGTTTCAGACGAGCGGGTCTAAATAGGCCTTACAATGGACTTGTTGGCATTTTAACTGAGTAAAAAGTATATAAATTGAGTTTTTGCAATATAATCATGTTGAAATGCTCGTAATCAAGTATATGAACTCCTAAAATTTGATAAAAACTTGTTTCGCGATCCATTTTTTATAAGTTTCAGACGAGCGGGTCTAAATAGGCCTTACAATGGACCCGTTGGAATTTTACTTGAGTAAAAAGTTTAGAAATTAAGTTTTTGCAATATAATCATGTTGAAATGCTCGTAATCAAGTATATGAACTCCTAAAATTTGATTAAAACTTGTTTCGCGATCCATTTTGTAGAGGTTTCGAACGAGCGGGTCTAAATAGTCCTTACA
The DNA here is from genome assembly GCA_030270665.1 of Hibiscus trionum. Classification (NCBI taxonomy): domain Eukaryota; kingdom Viridiplantae; phylum Streptophyta; class Magnoliopsida; order Malvales; family Malvaceae; genus Hibiscus; species Hibiscus trionum. Next base: position 43,813,675 of record BSYR01000027.1, on the reverse strand, counting down.
ATGGACCCGTTGGAATTTTAACTGAGTAAAAAGGATAGAAATTGAGTTTTTGCAATATAATCGTGTTGAAATGCTCGTAATCAAGTAATATGAACTCCTAAAATTTGATTAAAACATGTTTCGCGGTCCGTTTTGTAGAGGTTTCGGACGAGCGGGTCTAAATAGGCCTTACAATGGACCCGTTGGAAATTTAACTAAGTAAAAAGTGCAGAAATTGACTTTTTGCAATATAATTATGTTGAAATTCTCGTAATCAAGTCTATGAATTCTTAAATTTTGATTAAAACTTGTTTCGCGGTCCGTTTTGTAGAGGTTTCGGACGAGCGGGTCTAAATAGGCCTTGCAATGGAACATTTGGAATTTTAACAGAGTAAAAAGTACAGAAATTGAGTTTTTGTAATATAATCGGGTTGAAATGCTCGTAATCAAGTATATGAACTCCTAAATTTTGATTAAAACTTGTTTCGCGGCCCGTTTTGTAAAGGTTTCGGACGAGCGGGTCTAAATAGGCCTTACAATGGACCTATTGGAATTTTAACTGAGTAAAAAGAATAGAAATTGAGTGTTTGCAATATAATCATGTTGAAATGCTCGAAATCAAGTATATGAACTCCTAAAATTTGATAAAACCTTGCGTTGCGGTCCGTTTTGTAGAGGTTTTGGACGAGCGGGTCTAAATAGGCCTTACAATGGAATCGTTGGAATTTTAACTGTGTAAAAAGAACAAAAATTGTGTTTTTGCGACATAATCGTGTTGAAATGCTCGTAATCAAGTATATGAACTCCTAAATTTTGATTAAAACTTGTTATGCAGTCAGTTTTGCAGAGGTTTCGGACGAGCGGGTCTAAATAGGCATTCGAATGGACCCGTTGGAAATTTAACTGAGTAAAAAGTACAGAAATTGAGTTTTTGCAATATAATCGTGTTGAAATGCTCGTAATCAAGTATATGAACTCATAAAATTTGATTAAATCATGTTTCGTGGTCTGTTTTGTAGAGGTTTCGGACGAGCGGGTCTAAATAGGACTTACAATGGACCCGTTGGAAATTTAACTAAGTAAAAAGTGCAGAAATTAACTTTTTGCAATATAATCGTGTTGAAATGCTCGTAATCAAGTATATGAACTCCTAAAATTTGATAAAACCTTGTTTCGGGGTCCGTTTGAGAAGGCTTCGGACGAGCAGGTCTAAATAGGCCTTACAATGGACCCGTGGGAATTTTAACTGAGTAAAAAGTATAGAAATTGAGTTTTTGCAATATAATCATGTTGAAATCCTCGTAATAAAGTATATGAACTCCTATAATTTCATTAAAACTTGTTTCACAGTCCATTTTGTAGAGGTTTCAGACGAGCGGGTCTAAATAGGCCTTACAATGGACCCGTTAGAATTTTAACTGAGTAAAAAGTAGAGAAATTAAGTTTTTGCAATATAATCGTGTTGAAATGTTTGTAATCAAGTATATAAACTCTTAAAATATGATTAAAACTTGTTTCGCGGCCCGTTTTGTAGAGGTTTCAGACGAGCGGGTCTAAATAGGCCTTACAATGGACCTGTTGGAATTTTAATTGAGTAAAAAGTATAGAAATTGAGTTTTTGCAATGTAATCGTGTTGAAATGCTCGTAATCTAGTATATGAACTCCTAAATTTTGATTAAAACTTGTTTTGCGGCCCATTTTGTAAAGGTTTCGGATGAGCGGGTCTAAATAGGCCTTACAATGGATCCGTTGGAATTTTAACTGAGTAAAAAGTACAAAAATTGAGTTTTTGAAATATAATCGTGTTGAAATGCTCGTAATCAAGTATATGAACTCCTAAAATATGATTAAAACTTGTTTCGCGGCCCGTTTTGTAGAGGTTTCAGACGAGCGGGTCTAAATAGGCCTTACAATGGACCTGTTGGCATTTTAACTGAGTAAAAAGTATATAAATTGAGTTTTTGCAATATAATCATGTTGAAATGCTCGTAATCAAGTATATGAACTCCTAAAATTTGATAAAAACTTGTTTCCCGATCCATTTTTTATAAGTTTCAGACGAGCGGGTCTAAATAGGCCTTACAATGGACCCGTTGGAATTTTACTTGAGTAAAAAGTTTAGAAATTAAGTTTTTGCAATATAATCATGTTGAAATGCTCGTAATCAAGTATATGAACTCCTAAAATTTGATTAAAACTTGTTTCGCGATCCATTTTGTAGAGGTTTCGAACGAGCGGGTCTAAATAGTCCTTACAATGGACCCGTTTGAATTTTAACTGAGTAAAAAGGATAGAAATTGAGTTTTTGCAATATAATCGTGTTGAAATGCTCGTAATCAAGTAATATGAACTCCTAAAATTTGATTAAAACATGTTTCGCGGTCCGTTTTGTAGAGGTTTCGGACGAGCGGGTCTAAATAGGCATTACAATGGAAACGTTGGAAATTTAACTAAGTAAAAAGTGCATAAATTGACTTTTTGCAATATAATTGTGTTGAAATTCTCGTAATCAAGTCTATGAATTCTTAAATTTTGATTAAAACTTGTTTCGCGGTCCGTTTTGTAGAGGTTTCGGACGAGCGGGTCTAAATAGGCCTGGCAATGGAACATTTGGAATTTTAACAGAGTAAAAAGTACAGAAATTGAGTTTTTGTAATATAATCGGGTTGAAATGCTCGTAATCAGGTATATGAACTCCTAAATTTTGATTAAAACTTGTTTCGCGGCCCGTTTTGTAAAGGTTTCGGGCGAGCGGGTCTAAATAGGCCTTACAATGGACCTATTGGAATTTTAACTGAGTAAAAAGAATAGAAATTGAGTGTTTGCAATATAATCATGTTGAAATGCTCGAAATCAAGTATATGAACTCCTAAAATTTGATAAAACCTTGCGTTGCGGTCCGTTTTGTAGAGGTTTTGGACGAGCGGGTCTAAATAGGCCTTACAATGGAATCGTTGGAATTTTAACTGTGTAAAAAGAACAAATATTGAGTTTTTGCGACATAATCGTGTTGAAATGCTCGTAATAAAGTATATGAACTCCTAAATTTTGATTAAAACTTGTTTTGCAGTCCGTTTTGCAGAGGTTTCGGACGAGCGGGTCTAAATAGGCATTCGAATGGACCCGTTGGAAATTTAACTGAGTAAAAAGTACAGAAATTGAGTTTTTGCAATATAATCGTGTTGAAATGCTCGTAATCAAGTATATGAACTCCTAAAATTTGATTAAATCATGTTTCGTGGTCTGTTTTGTAGAGGTTTCGGACGAGCGGGTCTAAATAGGACTTACAATGGACCCGTTGGAAATTTAACTAAGTAAAAAGTGCAGAAATTAACTTTTTGCAATATAATCGTGTTGAAATGCTAGTAATCAAGTATATGAACTCCTAAAATTTGATAAAACCTTGTTTCGGGGTCCGTTTGAGAAGGCTTCGGATGAGCAGGTCTAAATAGGCCTTACAATGGACCCGTGGGAATTTTAACTGAGTAAAAAGTATAGAAATTGAGTTTTTGCAATGTAATCATGTTGAAATGCTCGTAATAAAGTATATGAACTCCTATAATTTGATTAAAACTTGTTTCACAGTCCATTTTGTAGAGGTTTCAGACGAGCGGGTCTAAATAGGCCTTACAATGGACCCGTTAGAATTTTAACTGAGTAAAAAGTAGAGAAATTAAGTTTTTGCAATATAATCGTGTTGAAATGTTTGTAATCAAGTATACGAACTCCTAAAATATGATTAAAACTTGTTTCGCGGCCCGTTTTGTAGAGGTTTCAGACGAGCGGGTCTAAATAGGCCTTACAATGGACCTGTTGGAATTTTAATTGAGTAAAAAGTATAGAAATTGAGTTTTTGCAATGTAATCGTGTTGAAATGCTCGTAATCAAATATATGAACTCCTAAATTTTGATTAAAACTTGTTTTGCGGCCCATTTTGTAAAGGTTTCGGACGAGCGGGTCTAAATAGGCCTTACAATGGATCCGTTGGAATTTTAACTGAGTAAAAAGTACAGAAATTGAGTTTTTGAAATATAATCGTGTTGAAATGCTCGTAATCAAGTATATGAACTCCTAAAATATGATTAAAACTTGTTTCGCGGCCCGTTTTGTAGAGGTTTCAGACGAGCGGGTCTAAATAGGCCTTACAATGGACCTGTTGGCATTTTAACTGAGTAAAAAGTATATAAATTGAGTTTTTGCAATATAATCATGTTGAAATGCTCGTAATCAAGTATATGAACTCCTAAAATTTGATAAAAACTTGTTTCGCGATCCATTTTTTATAAGTTTCAGACGAGCGGGTCTAAATAGGCCTTACAATGGACCCGTTGGAATTTTACTTGAGTAAAAAGTTTAGAAATTAAGTTTTTGCAATATAATCATGTTGAAATGCTCGTAATCAAGTATATGAACTCCTAAAATTTGATTAAAACTTGTTTCGCGATCCATTTTGTAGAGGTTTCGAACGAGCGGGTCTAAATAGTCCTTACAATGGACCCGTTGGAATTTTAACTGAGTAAAAAGGATAGAAATTGAGTTTTTGCAATATAATCGTGTTGAAATGCTCGTAATCAAGTAATATGAACTCCTAAAATTTGATTAAAACATGTTTCGCGGTCCGTTTTGTAGAGGTTTCGGACGAGCGGGTCTAAATAGGCCTTACAATGGACCCGTTGGAAATTTAACTAAGTAAAAAGTGCAGAAATTGACTTTTTGCAATATAATTATGTTGAAATTCTCGTAATCAAGTCTATGAATTCTTAAATTTTGATTAAAACTTGTTTCGCGGTCCGTTTTGTAGAGGTTTCGGACGAGCGGGTCTAAATAGGCCTTGCAATGGAACATTTGGAATTTTAACAGAGTAAAAAGTACAGAAATTGAGTTTTTGTAATATAATCGGGTTGAAATGCTCGTAATCAAGTATATGAACTCCAAAATTTTGATTAAAACTTGTTTCGCGGCCCGTTTTGTAAAGGTTTCGGACGAGCGGGTCTAAATAGGCCTTACAATGGACCTATTGGAATTTTAACTGAGTAAAAAGAATAGAAATTGAGTGTTTGCAATATAATCATGTTGAAATGCTCGAAATCAAGTATATGAACTCCTAAAATTTGATAAAACCTTGCGTTGCGGTCCATTTTGTAGAGGTTTTGGACGAGCGGGTCTAAATAGGCCTTACAATGGAATCGTTGGAATTTTAACTGTGTAAAAAGAACAAAAATTGTGTTTTTGCGACATAATCGTGTTGAAATGCTCGTAATCAAGTATATGAACTCCTAAATTTTGATTAAAACTTGTTTTGCAGTCAGTTTTGCAGAGGTTTCGGACGAGCGGGTCTAAATAGGCATTCGAATGGACCCGTTGGAAATTTAACTGAGTAAAAAGTACAGAAATTGAGTTTTTGCAATATAATCGTGTTGAAATGCTCGTAATCAAGTATATGAACTCATAAAATTTGATTAAATCATGTTTCGTGGTCTGTTTTGTAGAGGTTTCGGACGAGCGGGTTTAAATAGGACTTACAATGGACCCGTTGGAAATTTAACTAAGTAAAAAGTGCAGAAATTAACTTTTTGCAATATAATCGTGTTGAAATGCTCGTAATCAAGTATATGAACTCCTAAAATTTGATAAAACCTTGTTTCGGGGTCCGTTTGAGAAGGCTTCGGACGAGCAGGTCTAAATAGGCCTTACAATGGACCCGTGGGAATTTTAACTGAGTAAAAAGTATAGAAATTGAGTTTTTGCAATATAATCATGTTGAAATCCTCGTAATAAAGTATATGAACTCCTATAATTTGATTAAAACTTGTTTCACAGTCCATTTTGTAGAGGTTTCAGACGAGCGGGTCTAAATAGGCCTTACAATGGACCCGTTAGAATTTTAACTGAGTAAAAAGTAGAGAAATTAAGTTTTTGCAATATAATCGTGTTGAAATGTTTGTAATCAAGTATATAAACTCTTAAAATATGATTAAAACTTGTTTCGCGGCCCGTTTTGTAGAGGTTTCAGACGAGCGGGTCTAAATAGGCCTTACAATGGACCTGTTGGAATTTTAATTGAGTAAAAAGTATAGAAATTGAGTTTTTGCAATGTAATCGTGTTGAAATGCTCGTAATCTAGTATATGAACTCCTAAATTTTGATTAAAACTTGTTTTGCGGCCCATTTTGTAAAGGTTTCGGACGAGCGGGTCTAAATAGGCCTTACAATGGATCCGTTGGAATTTTAACTGAGTAAAAAGTACAAAAATTGAGTTTTTGAAATATAATCGTGTTGAAATGCTCGTAATCAAGTATATGAACTCCTAAAATATGATTAAAACTTGTTTCGCGGCCCGTTTTGTAGAGGTTTCAGACGAGCGGGTCTAAATAGGCCTTACAATGGACCTGTTGGCATTTTAACTGAGTAAAAAGTATATAAATTGAGTTTTTGCAATATAATCATGTTGAAATGCTCGTAATCAAGTATATGAACTCCTAAAATTTGATAAAAACTTGTTTCCCGATCCATTTTTTATAAGTTTCAGACGAGCGGGTCTAAATAGGCCTTACAATGGACCCGTTGGAATTTTACTTGAGTAAAAAGTTTAGAAATTAAGTTTTTGCAATATAATCATGTTGAAATGCTCGTAATCAAGTATATGAACTCCTAAAATTTGATTAAAACTTGTTTCGCGATCCATTTTGTAGAGGTTTCGAACGAGCGGGTCTAAATAGTCCTTACAATGGACCCGTTTGAATTTTAACTGAGTAAAAAGGATAGAAATTGAGTTTTTGCAATATAATCGTGTTGAAATGCTCGTAATCAAGTAATATGAACTCCTAAAATTTGATTAAAACATGTTTCGCGGTCCGTTTTGTAGAGGTTTCGGACGAGCGGGTCTAAATAGGCATTACAATGGAAACGTTGGAAATTTAACTAAGTAAAAAGTGCATAAATTGACTTTCTGCAATATAATTGTGTTGAAATTCTCGTAATCAAGTCTATGAATTCTTAAATTTTGATTAAAACTTGTTTCGCGGTCCGTTTTGTAGAGGTTTCGGACGAGCGGGTCTAAATAGGCCTGGCAATGGAACATTTGGAATTTTAACAGAGTAAAAAGTACAGAAATTGAGTTTTTGTAATATAATCGGGTTGAAATGCTCGTAATCAGGTATATGAACTCCTAAATTTTGATTAAAACTTGTTTCGCGGCCCGTTTTGTAAAGGTTTCGGGCGAGCGGGTCTAAATAGGCCTTACAATGGACCTATTGGAATTTTAACTGAGTAAAAAGAATAGAAATTGAGTGTTTGCAATATAATCATGTTGAAATGCTCGAAATCAAGTATATGAACTCCTAAAATTTGATAAAACCTTGCGTTGCGGTCCGTTTTGTAGAGGTTTTGGACGAGCGGGTCTAAATAGGCCTTACAATGGAATCGTTGGAATTTTAACTGTGTAAAAAGAACAAATATTGAGTTTTTGCGACATAATCGTGTTGAAATGCTCGTAATAAAGTATATGAACTCCTAAATTTTGATTAAAACTTGTTTTGCAGTCCGTTTTGCAGAGGTTTCGGACGAGCGGGTCTAAATAGGCATTCGAATGGACCCGTTGGAAATTTAACTGAGTAAAAAGTACAGAAATTGAGTTTTTGCAATATAATCGTGTTGAAATGCTCGTAATCAAGTATATGAACTCCTAAAATTTGATTAAATCATGTTTCGTGGTCTGTTTTGTAGAGGTTTCGGACGAGCGGGTCTAAATAGGACTTACAATGGACCCGTTGGAAATTTAACTAAGTAAAAAGTGCAGAAATTAACTTTTTGCAATATAATCGTGTTGAAATGCTAGTAATCAAGTATATGAACTCCTAAAATTTGATAAAACCTTGTTTCGGGGTCCGTTTGAGAAGGCTTCGGATGAGCAGGTCTAAATAGGCCTTACAATGGACCCGTGGGAATTTTAACTGAGTAAAAAGTATAGAAATTGAGTTTTTGCAATGTAATCATGTTGAAATGCTCGTAATAAAGTATATGAACTCCTATAATTTGATTAAAACTTGTTTCACAGTCCATTTTGTAGAGGTTTCAGACGAGCGGGTCTAAATAGGCCTTACAATGGACCCGTTAGAATTTTAACTGAGTAAAAAGTAGAGAAATTAAGTTTTTGCAATATAATCGTGTTGAAATGTTTGTAATCAAGTATACGAACTCCTAAAATATGATTAAAACTTGTTTCGCGGCCCGTTTTGTAGAGGTTTCAGACGAGCGGGTCTAAATAGGCCTTACAATGGACCTGTTGGAATTTTAATTGAGTAAAAAGTATAGAAATTGAGTTTTTGCAATGTAATCGTGTTGAAATGCTCGTAATCAAATATATGAACTCCTAAATTTTGATTAAAACTTGTTTTGCGGCCCATTTTGTAAAGGTTTCGGACGAGCGGGTCTAAATAGGCCTTACAATGGATCCGTTGGAATTTTAACTGAGTAAAAAGTACAGAAATTGAGTTTTTGAAATATAATCGTGTTGAAATGCTCGTAATCAAGTATATGAACTCCTAAAATATGATTAAAACTTGTTTCGCGGCCCGTTTTGTAGAGGTTTCAGACGAGCGGGTCTAAATAGGCCTTACAATGGACCTGTTGGAATTTTAACTGAGTAAAAAGTATATAAATTGAGTTTTTGCAAAATAATCATGTTGAAATGCTCGTAATCAAGTATATGAACTCCTAAAATTTGATAAAAACTTGTTTCCCGATCCATTTTTTATAAGTTTCAGACGAGCGGGTCTAAATAGGCCTTACAATGGACCCGTTGGAATTTTACTTGAGTAAAAAGTTTAGAAATTAAGTTTTTGCAATATAATCATGTTGAAATGCTCGTAATCAAGTATATGAACTCCTAAAATTTGATTAAAACTTGTTTCGCGATCCATTTTGTAGAGGTTTCGAACGAGCGGGTCTAAATAGTCCTTACAATGGACCCGTTGGAATTTTAACTGAGTAAAAAGGATAGAAATTGAGTTTTTGCAATATAATCGTGTTGAAATGCTCGTAATCAAGTAATATGAACTCCTAAAATTTGATTAAAACATGTTTCGCTGTCCGTTTTGTAGAGGTTTCGGACGAGCGGGTCTAAATAGGCCTTACAATGGACCCGTTGGAAATTTAACTAACTAAAAAGTGCAGAAATTGACTTTTTGCAATATAATCGTGTTGAAATTCTCGTAATCAAGTCTATGAATTCTTAAATTTTGATTATAACTTGTTTCGCGGTCCGTTTTGTAGAGGTTTCGGACGAGCGGGTCTAAATAGGCCTTGCAATGGAACAGTTGGAATTTTAACAGAGTAAAAAGTACAGAAATTGAGTTTTTGTAATATAATCGGGTTGAAATGCTCGTAATCAAGTATATGAACTCCTAAATTTTGATTAAAACTTGTTTCGCGGCCCGTTTTGTAAAGGTTTCGGACGAGCGGGTCTAAATAGGCATTCGAATGGACCCGTTGGAAATTTAACTGAGTAAAAAGTACAGAAATTGAGTTTTTGCAATATAATCGTGTTGAAATGCTCGTAATCAAGTATATGAACTCCTAAAATTTGATTAAATCATTTTTCGCGGTCTGTTTTGTAGAGGTTTCGGACGAGCGGGTCTAAATAGGACTTACAATGGACCCGTTGGAAATTTAACTAAGTAAAAAGTGCAGAAATTAACTTTTTGCAATATAATCGTGTTGAAATGCTCGTAATCAAGTATATGAACTCCTAAAATTTGATAAAACCTTGTTTCGGGGTCCGTTTGAAAAAGCTTCGGACGAGCAGGTCTAAATAGGCCTTACAATGGATCCGTGGGAATTTTAACTGAGTAAAAAGTATAGAAATTGAGTTTTTGCAATATAATCATGTTGAAATGCTCGTAATAAAGTATATGAACTCCTATAATTTGATTAAAACTTGTTTCACAGTCAATTTTAAAGAGGTTTCGGACGAGCGGGTCTAAATAGGCCTTACAATGGACCCGTTAGAATTTTAACTGAGTAAAAAGTAGAGAAATTAAGTTTTTGCAATATAATCGTGTTGAAATGTTTGTAATCAAGTATATGAACTCCTAAAATATGATTAAAACTTGTTTCGCGGCCCGTTTTGTAGAGGTTTCAGACGAACGGGTCTAAATAGGCCTTACAATGGACCTGTTGGAATTTTAATTGAGTAAAAAGTATAGAAATTGAGTTTTTGCAATGTAATCGTGTTGAAATGCTCGTAATCAAGTATATGAACTCCTAAATTTTGATTAAAACTTGTTTTGCGGCCCATTTTGTAAAGGTTTCGGACGAGCGGGTCTAAATAGGCCTTACAATGGATCCGTTGGAATTTTAACTGAGTAAAAAGTACAGAAATTGAGTTTTTGAAATATAATCGTGTTGAAATGCTCGTAATCAAGTATATGAACTCCTAAAATATGATTAAAACATGTTTCGCGGCCCGTTTTGTAGAGGTTTCAGACGAGCGGGTCTAAATAGGCCTTACAATGGACCTGTTGGAATTTTAACTGAGTAAAAAGTATATAAATTGAGTTTTTGCAATGTAATCGTGTTGAAATGCTCGTAATCAAGTATATGAACTCCTAAATTTTGATTAAAACTTGTTTTGCGGCCCATTTTGTAAAGGTTTCGGACGAGCGGGTCTAAATAGGCCTTACAATGGACCCGTTGGAATTTTAATTGAGTAAAAAGTTTAGAAATTAAGTTTTTGCAATATAATCATGTTGAAATGCTCGTAATCAAGTATATGAACTCCTAATATTTGATTAAAACTTGTTTCGCGATCCATTTTGTAGAGGTTTCGAACGAGCGGGTCTAAATAGTCCTTACAATGGACCCGTTGGAATTTTAACTGAGTAAAAAGGATAGAAATTGAGTTTTTACAATATAATCGTGTTGAAATGCTCGTAATCAAGTATATGAACTCCTAAATTTTGATTAAAACTTGTTTTGCGGCCCATTTTGTAAAGGTTTCGGACGAGCGGGTCTAAATAGGCCTTACAATGGATCCGTTGGAATTTTAACTGAGTAAAAAGTACAGAAATTGAGTTTTTGAAATATAATCGTGTTGAAATGCTCGTAATCAAGTATATGAACTCCTAAAATTTGATTAAAACATGTTTCGTGGTCCGTTTTGTAGAGGTTTCGGACGAACGGGTCTAAATAGGCCTTAAAATGGACCTTTGGAAATTTAACTAAGTAAAAAGTGCAGAAATTGAGATTTTGCAATATAATCGTGTTGAAATGCTCGTAATCAAGTATATGAACTCCTAAAATATGATTAAAACTTGTTTCGCGGCCCGTTTTATAGAGGTTTCAAACGAGCGGGTCTAAATAGGCCTTACAATGGACCTGTTGGAATTTTAACTGAGTAAAAAGTATAGAAATTGAGTTTTTGCAATATAATCATGTTGAAATGCTCGTAATCAAGTATATGAACTCCTAAAATTTGATTAAAACTTGTTTTGCGGTCCGTTTTGTAGAGGTTTCGGACGAGCGGGTCTAAATAGGCATTAGAATGGACCCATTGGAAATTTAACTAAGTAAAAAGTACAGAAATTGAGTTTTTGCAATATAATCGTGTTAAAATGCTCGTAATCAAGTATATGAACTCCTAAAATTTGATTAATACTTGTTTCGCGGTCTGTTTTGTAAAGGTTTTGGAGGAGAAGGTCTTAATAGGCCGTACAATGGACCCATTGTAATTTTACTTGAGTAATAAATACAAAAATTGACTTTTTGAAAAATAATCGTGTTAAAATGCTCATAATCAAATCTATGAACTCCTAATATTTGATAAAACCATGTTTTGCGGTCCGTTTGTTTTAGGTTTCAACCGAGCGGGTCTAAATAGGTCTTACAATGGACCCGTTGAAATTTTACTTGAGTAAAAAGTACAGAAATTGAGTTTTTTGCAATATAATCGTGTTGAAATGCTTGTAATCAAGTATATGAACTCCTAAGATTTGATTAAAACTTGTTTCACAGTCTATTTTGTAGAGGTTTCGGATGAGCGGGTCTAAATAGGCCTTACAATGGACCCGTTAGAATTTTAACTGAGTAAAAAGTAGAGAAATTAAGTTTTTGCAATATAATCGTGTTGAAATGCTCGTAATCAAGTATATGAACTCCTAAGGATTGATTAAAACTTGTTTCGCAGTCTGTTTTGTAGAGATTTCGGACGAGCGGGTCTAAATAGGCCATACAATGGATTCGTTGGAATTTTAACTAAGTAAAAAGTATAGGAATTGAGATTTTGCAATATAATCGTGTTGAAAAGCTCGTAATCAAGTATATGAACTCCTAAAATATGATTAAAACTTGTTTCGCGGCACGTTTTGTGGAGGTTTCGGACGAGCGGGTCTAAATATGCCTTACAATGGACCTGTTGGAATTTTAACTGAGTAAAAAGTATAGAAATTGAGTTTTTGAAATATAATCATGTTGAAATGCTCGTAATCAAGTATATGAACTCTTAAAATTTGATTAAAACTTGTTTCGCGATCCATTTTTTTATAAGTTTCAGACGAGCGGGTCTAAACATGCCTTACAATTGACCCGTTGGAATTTTACTTGAGTAAAAAGTTCAGAAATTTAGTTTTTTCAATATAATCATGTTGAAATGCTCGTAATCAAGTATATGAACTCCTAAAGTTTGATTAAAACTTGTTTCGCGATCCATTTTGTAGATGTTTCGGACGAGCGGATCTAAATAGGCCTTATAATGGACCCGTTGGAATTTTAACTGGGTAAAACATACAGAAATTGCGTTTTTGCAATACAATCGTGTTGAAATGCTCGTAGTCAAGTATATGAACTCCTAAAATTTGATAAAACCTTGTTTTGCGGTCCGTTTTGTAGAGGTTTCGGAAGAGCGGGTCTAAATAGGCCTTACAATGGATCCGTTGGAATTTTAACTGAGTAAAAAGTACAGAAATTGAGTTTTTTCAATATAATCATGTTGAAATGCTCGTAATAAAGTATATGAACTCCTAAAATTTGATTAAAACATGTTTCGCGATCCATTTTTTATAACTTTCAGACGAGCGGGTCTTAATAGGCCTTACAATGGACCCGTTGGAATTTTGAATGAGTAAAAAGTACATAAATTCAGTTTTTGCAATATAATCGTGTTTAAATGCTCGTAATCAAGTATATGAACTCCTAGAATTTGATTAAAACTTGTTTCACGGTTCATTTTTTATAAGTTTCAGACGAGCGGGTCTAAATAGGCCTTACAATGGACCCGTTGGAATTTTTCTTGAGTAAAAAGTTCAGAAATTAAGCTTTTGCAATATAATCGTGTTGAAATGCTCGTAATCAAGTATATGAACTCCTAAAATTTGATTAAAACTTGTTTTGCGATCCATTTTGTAGAGGTTTCGGACGAACGAGTCTAAATAGTCCTTATAATGGACCCGTTGGAATTTTAACTGAGTAAAAAGTACAGAAATTGAGTTTTTGCAATATAATCGTGTTGCAATGCTCGTAATCAAGTATATGAACTCCTAAAATTTGATTAAAACATGTTTCGAGATCCGTTTTGTAGAGGTTTCGGACGAGCGGTTCTAAATAGGCCTTACAATGGACCTGTTGGAATTTTAACTGAGTAAAAAGTATAGAAATTGAGTTTTTCCAATATAATCATGTTGAAATGCTCATAATTAAGTATATGAAGTCCTAGAATTTGATTAAAACTTGTTTCGCGATCCATTTTTTACAAGTTTCAGACGAGCGGGTCTAAATAGGCCTTACAATGGACCCGTTGGAATTTTACTTGAGTAAAAAGTTTAGAAATTAAGTTTTTGCAATATAATCATGTTGAAATGCTCGTAATCAAGTATATGAACTCCTAAATTTTGATTAAAATTTGTTTCACGGCCCGTTTTGTAGAGGTTTCGGACGAGCGGGTCTAACTAGGCCTTACAATGGACCTGTTGGAATTTTAACTGAGTAAAAAGTATGGAAATTGAGTTTTTGTAATATAATCGTGTTTAAATGCTCGTAATCAAGTATATGACCACCTAAAATTTGATTAAAACTTGTTACCCGGTCCGTTTTGTAGAGGTTTTGGACGAGCGGGTCTAAATAGGCCTAACAATGGACCCGTTCGAATTTTAACTGAGTAAAAAGTACAGAAATTGAGTTTTTGCATTATAATCGTGTTGAAATGCTCATAATCAAGTATATGAACTCCTAAAATTTGATAAAACCTTGTTTTGCGGTCTGTTTGTTATAGGTTTCAGACGAGCGGGTCTAAATGGGCATTACAATGGACCCGTTGGAAATTTACTTGAGTAAAAAGTTCAGAAATTGAGTTTTTGCAATATAATTGTTGCGTGTAAAAGTGTCTATAACAATGTAGTGCAAGTGTACATGACACAAGTAGTAAAGTGATACGTAAGTATCGGATATCGTCTCCACAGGACTGGGCTAATAGCTTCACCTTGAATTACTACACGAGAAGAAAAAGAATAGTTTAAATTGTTGTCACGAAAATAATAAAGAGAACTTAAATAACAGAGTAATGGAATCAAGATAGAGAGAATGGGCCGGTATTGAATTGCTCAGTAGTGTAGGTGTTGCAAAGTTTGGGAAAATTTGTTTTGTCGTCGTCCCTGTCACGGCAGCACCTGTCGCGGCAACGGTCTGTTGTTAGTCGCGGCAGTGATTACACAACTCTGTACTTCAAGCTTGGCAAGAATCCCTGCTATGCCTTGGCCTATCCCTAGGTCCAAGTCTGTCGATGAACACATCTTTGATGATACCTCCTAGCGTGAATCGAAGGATGAACACCGATGTTGTTGAATTCTTCCTTAGCCACTTAACCTCGTCCTATCCCTAGATCCGAGATAGTTCAACTATAAACTAGAGAACCCGCACTTATTCCTTTCGTATACTTAACTCTCCCGATATTAAGTAAATAGATAATCTCACAATGCTCTCCCGATACTCTTGCAAGATGTTGAAAACCAGAATAAGCAAACTTGAAGTAATTTTATTGAACAGAAAATTCCTAAAACAAAAGCAATCATTGCAACTACTTTACAAATCAACTCGTGGCCCTAGGGGAAGTTTAGAACATGTTGAGGAAGGGAAAACAGCTAGGGTTTTGGGAAGAAGGCTAGAGAATGGTGATGATCTCTCCTAGGTCGAATTACATGCCTTTATATAGGCCTTGGGTTCAAGTTTTCTAATATGGCAAGAATACAACTTTAAATTAAAGTACAACTCTATTAAAGACTAAATCTTCAAAGCATAAGTCTTTAATTCATTCTTCCTTCTTGCTTGGAATTTCTTCCTTGAACCTTGGGCTTGGCCTTCATTCTGATCTAGGGCTTGGAAAAATATAAGGGTGATCCACGACAGATGGGCTTAATTTTCTCTTTATGTCGAGGCCCACTTCACTTTCTTCCCTCCACTATCGTTGTCGTCCTTGGCTGCCACGGCAGCGGCCATGGCAGCATCGTCCTTCACGCCTGCTCATTTAGTTCCAGCTCTGCTTCTTCACTGCCTCGCGTCTGCTTCTCTACTGCCCTCCATCTGCTACAGCAGCTACCTGCAAAAGTAACCAATTTCAGCAGAAACTGTGCCATTTGATGTATTTGTGATGTATAACTGAAATCTAACCTAAATGCAATGAATTATGCTTGAATGCAGCAGAAATATGGGCTAAATAAGGGGTAAAATATAGAACTTTTACACACTCAACACATCCCCATACTCAAGTTTTTGCTTGCCCTCAAGCAATTCAGACCTAAAAAGAAAAACATAAATTTTTTTTGTTTGGCTTAAAACAATGAACCTTCCCTTACCTACCATTCATTCCCTATTGTAAGCAACACTTTTTCGGATAATTCAGAATTCATTCGGAACCATGCTATAATTCTCGTGTAGTGTGTGCATGCTTTGTGAACAATTATATTCCTAGACTCACTTAGCTTACTAGAATAGCTGAAACTTCTAACTTGAATTTTTATGCCAATTTTCATCTTTTTGGAGGCAATTCTTAGGCTCCTTTAGTTTTTATGCAGACTCGATTCTATTTCTCAAGCTTAAGTTTGACTAGAGCCGGTTTCGGGCACCTCTAGCTAACTTCCTAGAGCTGGTTTCGGGCACCTCTAGGTATAAGAGTCTATTTTTCTTAACTTCTTTTCCTAGAGCTAGTGTTAGGCACCTCTAGGGGCTATTCAAGTATTAAGATTTTCCCTATTCTAGTTTACAAGTAAAGTTCTAGTCTAGAACTTCTAGGCAGTATAAGAGTCACAAATGGTGTTTAAGTTTCAGAACTATAGCAAGGCTCTAAACTGCTCCTAAAACTATCCTAAAGGCACTGCCACGACAGAGGTTGTCACGGCAGGTAAGTTCAGTTCAAAGACTTAAGCCAAATTTTCATTTTTTTAAAGTAAAAATAAACTAAGTAAAAGACACAAATTTTAAACTTAAAAGACTCCATTAATGGAGGGATGCCACCCCCAAACTCGAGGGTTGCATTGCCCTCAATGCAAATGACAGATAAAAGAAAATAAAAAGTACATCACAAAATATCAAATGGCAGACAGCAATATAAGATGAGAAACTTAAAATTTAGGTGTTGTCGTTGCCGCTGCTGCTGCTGAGCTGAATTTGCCGACGGGCAGGGACCTTCTTGGCTGGTGCTGGCTGGCGGATGGGAGAGGCAAAGGTATTCTTCGTTTTGGCCTCCCTTGGCGGTTGAATACGGGTAGGGGAGATATGGGGAGGTTTCTCCACTACCTGAACCTCGGAGCTACTGTTGCTGCTGCCACTGCCGCTATCTTTCTTTCCTTTGTTCGCTACTGTTTTCTGCCGCTTTACTGGTGTGAACTCCTTGGACAAATTCCTCTTAACAGAGGGTTCGCCGTCAGATTCCCCCCAGATTGATGAAGAGGAGAAACCTGCTATATATGCGTCGAGTTCATCCGACGGCATCCTTCTCTTCGTTCCCCTAGCAGAAGTGTCGGTTATGCGGCTGCCGCCTGCAGCTGTTGTGGCAGGGGTCGGTGTGGACGCAGTAGTTGGCGTTTTGGGCGTGGCAGCAGGTGTAGGGGTATGGGCAGGGGTGGTGGCAGCAAAGTATTGACTGGGGAAAGTAGGGAACACAGCATCAGGGAAATTTAAAGAGGTTTGGATAAAGTGTACCGTGGCAGTGGTGAAGTCGCAGATGAAGCTCATGAGTCCTAGCTGTCTCTCCTCCAACTTTTGTATGGCAGTAAGGATCTGGGAGGAGGTGTCAGCTGGAGGGGCTGCTGCTGTAGGCTGCCTAGGTTCTGTGGCAGCAGGCTCGGTGTCGGTGGGTGTTGTCGGCTCTACTACTGTGGCAGTAGGGTCGAAAGACGACAGCGGTGTGGCAGTAGTGAGTTCCATTAGGCTGAGTATATTTCTCTCTGTCCAGCCCTTCCCTTGGACTCGTAAATCTGTGGCAGCTTCTGGTACGTTGTGGCCGCGGTAGAGGGCGGTGATGAGATAAGGGAAAAAGATTGGTCCTGTCGGCCGGTATGCACATTCCAATATACTCTCCCGGATATATCTTCCAACGTTAATTGGCCTCTCATTTAATATAGAATGAATGAGGGCTAACCTGAGTTGGTCTACGGTTGTGTTGTGTGAGGATGGCATAATTCGCTTTTTGATGAAGGTGTTCCACAGTTTGGCCTCCGAGGTGAGTTGGACTCTCTTTACCATCCTTGGGTTTTTCGGATCAGTGTTCCACTGTGTTCCTTCATCCGTGAGTTCTGCCATCACAGCGTCGTAGGCAGCAGGCTCTAGACTCTCGAGAAATTGCTAGTGGCCATCTTCGTTTCTGCCCACATAGAATCCGTAGAGAGTGTTGATATATTCTGGCTCGAAGGGCACCTCTCTCCCTCTTACGGTGACTGCTGTCGCATTTCTGCTATCGATGACAGCATAAAAATCTCGGACAAGAGTTACATTCATCTCCTCCGGCTGTTCCGCGAACATCTGCCACTAAAGGGCTCTGATTTTCATAGCTATGAATGGTTGCAGTCCTAGGTTCCCCATCTTCGATGTGTAAATGAAACCCTTCTCCTCCCACATGTCACAGATCTGGAAGGATCGTGGAGTTGACGCTGTCGGGGCAGAGCCTGATGCAGCACTTCGACGGGTGTTTCTAGAAGACATGTTGCAAGGATTGTGTAAGAAAAATGAAAGCAAGTAAAAATTCTAGAGAAAACAAGTAGGAGTAGAAGTGAGTGAAAAATGAATAGTAAAACAGGGTTTATATAGGGGAGAGTTTACTGCCCGTTGGAGCTGTAACGGCAGGCGCGACTAACGGGGCCAGTTGTTACGCGGTTTCTGACGCGTCTGTCACGCGTTTCCGTGTCTCATGCGCGTCTGTTATGCGTTTGCGTGTCTGCCGCGACAGCGTGTCGACAGGCTGGATTTTCCGCGTCTGTCGCGGCAGCTGGAACGACAAGCTCCAAAGTTGGGCTTTTTGGGCTGATGGAAAGATGGTGGGCTGAAATCACTTCTCCACTTCTCCTTGTCTCCTTTATTTCCTAAAAATAAGATAATAAAAACAAAAACTTTAGTTCCTAAAATTTAAAATAATTCTAATTACCTAATATATATAATAAAAAATAAATAAAAACAAAATAAAACTTAGGTTAAATTAGGGATGCCGGGAGGGGCATCTCCTACAGTAACCACTTCCTGCATTCTTGGGGCTTCAGTCCCCTAATAATGCTTCAATCGTTGTCCATTCACTTTGAATTGGTGCCCGTCTTTTAAAGATCTAATCGTGATGGCACCATGGGGAAAAACATGTACCACTTGGAATGGGCCAGACCATCTAGATTTCGGCTTCCCTGGGAAGAGTTTCAACCTAGAGTTAAATAGCAACACAAGCTGTCCTGGGCAGAACTGTCGTGGCAGCAACTTCTTATCATGCCACTTCTTTGTCTTGTCCTTATAGATTCTTGCTTTGTCATAGACCATTGCTCGAATTTCTTCAACCTCATTCAGATCAAGTAGCCTTTTCTTTCCTGCTTTTTCCAAGTCCATATTCACTGCTTTGATGGCCCAGTATGCTCTGTGCTCAATCTCAACAGGTAAATGGCATGTTTTCCCATAAATCAGCCGATAGGGTGACATTCCCAATGGAGTTTTGAACACTGTCCTGTAGGCCCATAATGCATCATTGAGGTGTAGAGACCAGTCCTTCCTAGTTGGCTTAACCATCTTTTCCAGAATGTTCTTAACCTCTCTGTTGGATATTTCAGCCTGTCCATTGGTCAGAGGGTGGTATGATGTTGCAATCCGATGTTTGACACCATACTTTTTCAAGGCAGCAGCTATAACCCTATTGTCGAAATGTCTCCCTTCATCACTGATGATCGCCTTAGGGATGCCGAATCTGGAAAAAAATGTTTTTATGCAAAAACCTTTGAACCGTCTTGGCATCATTTTTCTGAGTGGCGACTGCTTCAACCCATTTGGACACATAATCTACTGCCAGGAGGATGTATAAGTTTCCACATGAAGTTGGGAGTGGTCCCATAAAATCTATCCCTCAAACATCGAAGATCTCGACTTCAAGAATATTTTGCAGGGGCATCTCGTGTCTCCTTGAGATGTATCCAGTCCGTTGACACTTGTCACAGTTTTTGTAGAATGTTTGGCCATCCTTGAACAGTGACGGCCAATAAAATCCTGACTGCAAAACCTTGGCGGCAATTTTGTTGCCTCCTAAGTGTCCTCCATACTGTGAAGCATGACAGTGATGTAGTATAGCTTCCTGTTCATCTTGTGGTACACATCTCCTAATCACCTAATCTGCATAATATTTGAAAAGAAGAGTTTCGTCCCAATAATAATTCTTAACATCATTTTGGAACCTCTTCCTAGCTTGGTAATTAAGGTCAGGAGGAGTTATTCCACTAACTAAAAAATTAACGAAATCAGCATACCAGGGGAGTTTAGAAAACTTACCTGCCGCCATGGCTGTCACGGCAGTGATTGTGGTAGCGAACAACTGCTCATCAGGGAAGGTCTCCAGTATGTGTGTCTCGTCTACTGGGAGACTCTTTCCCTTCTCTAACCTTGACAAGTGATCTGCAACTTGATTCTCTGTCCCCTTTTTGTCCTTGATTTCAAGGTCGAACTCTTGCAGTAGCAGAATCCAACGTATCAGTCTAGGCTTTGCATCCTTTTTGGTGAACAGATACTTCAATGCAGAGTGGTCTGTGTGCACTATGACCTTCGTTCCAAGTATATAATAACGGAACTTGTCGATAGAGAATACCACAGCTAATAGTTCCTTCTCTGTGGTGGTATAGTTCACTTGGGCGTCGTTCAGTGTTTTGCTGGCATAATATATGACATGGAAGAGCTTGTCTTTCCTCTACCCAAGTGCCGCCCCGATAGCATAGTCACTAGCGTCACACATGATCTCGAATGGCAGTTTTCAATCTGGTGGCTGTACTATTGGGGCTGTTACCAGCTTTTCTTTCAGAACCTTGAATGCTTCAGTACATTCAGCGTTGAAGTCGAAGGGACGGTTCTGCTCCAGAAGATGGCATAAGGGTTTGGTGATCTTCGAAAAGTTCTCAATGAATCTCCGATAAAAACCAGCATGCCCTAAGAAACTTCTGATTCCCTTTACTGTGGTGGGTGGCGGCAGCTTTTCGATTACTTCTATCTTAGCTCTGTCGACTTCTATGCCACGACAACTAATTTTATAGCCGAGGACTATCCCTTCATCCACCATGAAGTGACACTTTTCCCAGTTCAAAACCAAGTTTGCTTTTTCACATCTCTCGAGGACTTTCTGTAGGTTGCCTAGGCATCTTTCAAAGTTGTCTCCAAAGACTGAAAAATCATCCATAAATATTTCTAGGAAATCCTCCACCATATCGGAGAATATTGCCATCATGCACCTTTGAAAAGTTGTCGGTGCATTGCATAAACCAAATGGCATCCTCCGAAAAGCATAAGTAACGTATGGGCATGTGAACGTCATCTTTTCTTGATCTTCTGGTGCGATGGCTATTTGATTATAACTTGAGTAACCATCAAGAAAACAATAGTAAGGCTTACCCGCTAGTCTATCAAGCATTTGATCAATAAAGGGTAAGGGGAAGTGGTCCTTACGGTTAGCTTTGTTAAGCTTCCGGTAGTCCATACAAACCCTCCAACCGGTCATAGTCCTGGTTGGGATTAGCTCGTTTTCTCCGTTGGTTACCACGATTATTCCTCCTTTCTTGGGAACGCACTGCACCGGGCTCACCCACTTGCTATCCGAGATGGCATAGATTATTCCAGCATCTAGCCACTTTATGATCTCTTTACGAACCACCTCTTGCATAGCATCGTTCAGTCGTCTTTGGGCATCAATGGTCGGCTTATGATCATCCTCTAAGAGGATTTTATGCATGCATAATGCCGGACTGATGCCTTGGATATCAGCTATCGTCCATCCAATAGCCTTTTTGTGCTGTTGCAACATCACTATCAGTTGATGTTCCTGTTCCTGCATCAACTTGGAAGAGATGATTACGGACAACGTATCATTTAAACCAAGGAAAACATATTTTAACTGCCCTGGCAGGGGCTTAAGATCTAAAACATGGGGCTCAACAGTTGATGGCTTTTGAATTATATGGTTATCCGAGGTATAATTTAAGGGCTCGAACAACTTACCTGGATGATTGCCTATCGAATTTACCTCCTCTTGATCTTCAGTATCAGACGTATCAGATTTTGAGGAGCTGCTATCGTCGGTGCTGTCGTGACAGTCTTCTAAATGGCTGCTGAGGCAGTGGCCAATTTTGATGTCGTGGCAGCCCGACCTGATGCAGGGTTGGTCAAGGGTAACTTCAGTGATAGCCGTGCATTCTTCTTCTGCATCAGCATGTTTCATTGCTTGGAGAACGTTCAGCTTGATCTCTTGACCGTTCAATCTCATAGTGAGTTCTCCTTTTCCCACATCAATCAGTGATCTTCCTGTGGCTAAGAAGGGTCGCCCCAGGATGATTGGTGCGTTTTCATCTGCTTCACAATCTAAGACAAGAAAGTCAGCAGGAAAAATAAACTTATCCACTCTTACCAGAATGTCTTCAATTTTTCCTTCTGGGTGAACGTAAGAGCGGTCTGCCAGCTGCAGTACTACTGTTGTGGGCCGAGCTTTTCCAATACCTAATTTCTGAAAAACAGATTTGGGCATTAAATTTATACTAGCACCAAGATCACAAAGTGCCTTACCCAAAAATTTGTCACCGATTATGCACGGTATGATAAAGCTCCCAGGATCCTTCTTCTTCTGGGGTGGATGCTTGTGCAGAATACTCATGCATCCATGTGTCATTTTAACCGTTTCAAATTCCCCAAGTCTGGATTTCTTCGACATGGCATCCTTGAGAAATTTGGCATAACTAGGCATTTCCCTAACGGCATCTAGCAGTGGAATATTAATATGCACCTGCTTAAAAATATCATAAATTTTCTTAAGCTGGGATTCCTGTTTCAATTTCTGTAGCCGCTGAGGAAAAGGTGGTGGGGGACGATAATCAGCAATACGTCCTTCCCATTGTATTCGGATATGAGGATGTTTTGGTTCTACATCTTTCTCCTCTGTCCCTTCTAATGTCGTGACAGGTTCATCATCAGCAGGTTGTTTATCTACTGCTGGGGCAGCTTTCTCGGCAGCAGACTCCAAGGATGGTTTCTTGACTGTTTCAGTTTCCTTTTCTGGCCCTGATAATTTCTTCCCACTTCTAATAGTGATTGCTTTACACTGTTCATGTGTGGGTTGTCTAGCGTTTTCAGTATCGCTAGGAAATCCTCCATTCTGCCTCGATTTAATATGCTGTGAAACCTGACCCATCTGTGTCTCCAATGATTTCAGAGTAGCTTCATGATTGGTCATCCGCATCTCTGTTTTATCCATGAATGTTTTAGTCTTCTTAAAGAAGTGATTCATGTTCTCAATATAAGTTCCTGTTTGAGACATAAACTTAGCCAAGGTCTGTTCCAGTATACTGTTCGTGGAAGGCTGTGGTTGTTGTTGCTGCTGCTGCGGTTGCTGCCGAGTCATTAATCTAGGTCCTCCCTAATTCTGAGTGTTCTGTGCTTGAGGATTCAGGGCATTATTAGGGTTGCTCCAAGAGAACTTGGGATCCTTTCTCCAATTGGGATTGTAGTTGTTGGAGTTATAATTCGGCTTATTGTAGTTCCCAACATACATCCCTTCTTCTAACTGTAACGGGCATTCCTCTGAACTGTGATTTCCATCACAAGTCTCGCATACCTCTTCAGCAGAGTAGACAGGCTTTGAATCTTCTTTCAAGAGCTTTTTCATTGCCTTAGTGAGGTATGCCACCTGTTATTTTAATGAACTGTCGGCCTCATAATCTTTTACAGCTAGAACTCGTTTACCCCCTCTTCTTGCCGTAGGAAACTGTTCCTCATTCTTTGCCAGATTTTTCAATACTGCCATTGCCTCATCTGGGTCTTTGTCCAGCAGTAATCCATTTGCTGTTGAATCAATTCTGATACGAGTTTGTAAATTGGCAGCATTATAGAATTTAGTTACCTGGTTCCAAACGGGGAATCCATGCATCGGGCAGTTTCTTAGAAGAGTGGTAAATCTGTCCCAGGCCTCGTGCATTGGCTCGTCATCTTCCTGTTGAAAAGTAGCAATTTCGTTACGTAATTGCTCAGATAAGTGTGAAGGATTAAAACGAGACAAAAATTCATGAGTTAAATCTGCCCAAATTCGTATTGAACCCGGCGTTAGTTTATTCCACCAAGTTTTCGCCCTGTCCCTCAATGAATAAGGAAATAACCGAAGCCTCAGTATCTCTGGATTAACTCCTGGTAGTCTAAACGAACCACAGATTTCCTGGAACGTTTTCAGATGCTCCCTTGCATCCTCAGTAGCAGCACCACTAAATTGGCCAGCGTTGTTGATCATGCTGAACATGACAGGTTTAAGCTCAAAGTTGTCAACGTCTACATCTGGCAGGGTTGTTTCTAGTTCTACATGATCATTGAGCATTTAGTCTCGGCATGACCGACGTGCGGCAGCGATAGGAGGATCGGCAGGTTGGCCGTTCACTCCATTCCCGACAGGATTATTATTATCCTGGGGATTATCTTGGTCGTTCCTTCTTTCTTCGTGCCTTCCGTTCACCATTGCTTATAACTGTCCTTCTAGGTATTCGTATCTCTCTACAAGGAACTGAACTCTTTTTCTGAGATTGCACGTACGTTCGATTTCAGGATCTAACTGGTACTCAGGTTCTTTTCCTCGTTGAGATCTGCGCATAAGCAAACAAAAGACCTTGTGAAAGGTATAGGTTGAACATTCCAAGTAAAAACAGAAAAATAAAAAGAATATGCAGTAAAAGGGTAGAGTAAAGATATGTTGCCAGTCCCCGGCAACGGCGCCAAAAACTTGTTGCGTGTAAAAGTGTCTATCGCAATGTAGTGCAAGTGTACACGACGCAAGTAGTAAAGTGATACGTAAGTATCGGATATCGTCTCCACAGGGACTGGGCTAATAGCTTCACCTTGAATTACTACACGAGAAGAAAAAGAATAGTTTAAATTGTTGTCACGGAAATAATAAAGAGAACTTAAATAACAGAGTAATGGAATCAAGATAGAGAGAATGGGCCGATATTGAATTGCTCAGTAGTGTAGGTGTTGCAAAGTCTGGGAAAATCTGTTCTGTCGTCGTCCTTGTCGCGGCAGCACCTGTCGCGGCAGCAGTCTGTTGTTAGTCACGGCAGCGATTACACAACTCTGTACTTCAAGCTTGGCAAGAATCCCTGCTATGCCTTGGCATATCTCTAGGTCCAAGTCTGTCGATGAACACGTCTTTGATGATACCTCCCGGCGTGAATCGAAGGATGAACACCGATGTTGTTGAATTCTTCCTTAGCCACTTAACCTCGTCCTATCCCTAGGTCCGAGATAGTTCAACTATAAACTAGAGAACCCGTACTTATTCCTTTCGTATAATTAACTCTCCCGATATTAAGTAAATAGATAATCTCACAATGCTCTCCCGATACTCTTGCAAGATGTTGAAAACCAGAATAAGCAAACTTGAAGTAATTTTATTGAACAGAAAATTCCTAAAACAAAAGCAATCCTTGCAACTACTTTACAAATCAACCCGTGGCCCTAGGGGAAGTTTAGAACATGTTGAGGAAGGGAAAACAGCTAGGGTTTTGGGAAGAAGGCTAGAGAATGGTGATGATCTCTCCAAGGTTGAATTACATGCCTTTATATAGGCCTTGGGTTCAAGCTTTCTAATATGGCAAGAATACAACTTTAAATTAAAGTACAACTCTATTAAAGACTAAATCTTCAGAGCATAAGTCTTTAATTCATTCTTCCTTCTTGCTTGGAATTTCTTCCTTGAACCTTGGGCTTGGCCTTCATTCTGATCTAGGGCTTGGAAAAATATAAAGGTGATCCACGACAGATGGGCTTAATTTTCTCTTTCTGTCGAGGCCCACTTCACTTTCTTTCCTTCACTATCGCTGTCGTCCTTGGTTGCCACGGCAGCGACCATGGCAGCATCGTCCTTCACGTCTGCTCATTCAGTTCCAGCTCTACTTCTTCACTGCCCCGCGTCTGCTTCTCTACTGCCCTCCATCTGCTACAGCAGCTACCTGCAAAAGTAACCAATTTCAGCAGAAACTTGACCATTTGATGTATTTGTGATGTACAACTGAAATCTAACCTAAATGCAATGAATTATGCTTGAATGCAGCAGAAATATGGTTTAAATATGGGGTAAAATATAGAACTTTTACACACTCAAAAATAATCATGTTGAAATGCTCGTAATAAAGTATATGAACTCCTAAAACTTGATTAAAACATGTTTCGCGGCCCGTTTTGTAGAGGTTTAAAACCGAGCGGGTCTAAATAGGTCTTGCAATGGACTCGTTAGAATTTTTAATGAGTAAAAAGTACATAAATTCAGTTTTTGCAATATAATCGTATTGAAATGCTCGTAATCAAGTATATGAACTCCTAAAGTTTGATTAAAACTTGTTTCGCGGTCTGTTTAGTAGAGGTTTCGGACGAGCGGGTCTAAATTGGCATTAGAATGGACCCGTTGGAAATTTAACTAAGTAAAAAGTACAGAAATTGAGTTTTTACAATATAATCGTGTTGAAATACTCGTAATCAAGTATATGAACTCCTAAAGTTTGATTAAAACTTTTTTCGCAATCCGTTTTGTAGAGATTTTCGACGAGCGAGTCTAAATAGGCCTTACACTGGACCCGTTGGAATTTTAACTAAGTAAAAAGCACAGAAATTGAGTTTTTGCAATATAATCGTGTAGAAATGCTTGTAATCAAGTATATGAACTCCTAAAATGTGATTAAAACTTGTTTCGCGGCCCGTTTTGTAGAGGTTTCAGACAATAAGGTCTAAATAGTCTTTACAATAGACTCGTTGGAATTTTACTTGAGTAAAAAGTACAAAAATTGAGTTTTTTCAATATAATCATGTTGAAATTCTCGTAATCAAGTATATGAACTCCTAAAATGTGATTAAAACTTATTTCGCGGTCCGTTTTGTAGAGGTTTCAGAAGAGCTAGTCTAAATAAGCCTTACAATGGACCCGTTTGAATTTTCACTAGGTAAAAAGTACAGAAATTGAGTTTTTGCAATATAATCGTGTTGAAATGCTGGTAATCAAGTATATGAACTCCTAAGGTTTGACTAAAACTTGTTTCGCGGCTCGTTTTGTAGAGGTTTCGTACGAGCGAGTCTAAATAGGCCTTACAATGGACCCATTGGAATTTAACTGGGTAAAAAATACAGAAATTGAGTTTTTGCAATATAATCGTGTTGAAATGCTCGTACTCAAGTATATAAACTCCTAACTTTTGATTAAAACTTGTTTTGTTGCCCGTTTTGTAGATGTTTCAGACGAGCGGGTCTAAATAGGCCTTACAATGGACCCGTTGGAATTTTAACTGAGTAAAAAGTACAGAAATTGAGTATTTACAATATAATTGTGTTGAAATGCTCGTAATCAAGTATATGAACTCCTAAAATATGATTAAAACTTGTTTCGAGGTCTGTTTGTAGAGGTTTCGGACGAGCGGGTTTAAATAGGCCTTACAGTGGACCCGTTGGAATTTTAACTGAGTAAAAAGTATAGAAATTGAGTTTTTACAATATAATTATGTTGAAATGCTCGTAATCATGTATATGAACTCCTAAAATTTGATAAAACCTTGTTTCGCGGTCCATTTGTTATAGGTTTCGGACGAGCGGGTCTAAATAGGCCTTACAATGGAACCGTTGAAATTTTACTTGATTAAAAAGTACATAAATTGAGTTTTTGCAATATAATCGTGTTGAAATGCTCGTAATCAAGTATATGAACTCCTAAAATTTGATTAAAACTTGCTTTGCGGTCTGTTTTGTAGAGGTTTCGGACGAGTGGGTCTAAATAGGCATTAGAATGGACCCATTGGAAATTTAACTGAGTAAAAAGTACAGAAATTGAGTTTTCGCAATATAATCGTGTTGAAATGCTCGTAATCAAGTATACGAACTCCTAAGATTTGATTAAAACTTGTTTCGTGGTCTGTTTTGTAGAGGTTTCGGACGAGCGGGTCTTAATAGGCCGTACAATGGACCCATTGGAATTTTACTTGAGTAATAAGTACAAAAATTGACTTTTTGAAAAATAATATTGTTAAAATGATCGTAATCAAATCTATAAATCCTAAAATTTGATAAACCCATGTTTTGCGGTCCGTTTGTTTTAGGTTTCAACCGAGCGGGTCTAAATAGGTCTTACAATGGACCCGTTGGAATTTTACTTGAGTAAAAAGTACAGAAATTGAGTTGTTGCAATATAATCGTGTTGAAATGCTCATAATCAAGTATATGAACTCCTATAGTTTGATTAAAACTTGTTTCACAGTCCATTTTGTAGAGGTTTCGGACGAGCAGTTCTAAATAGGCCTTACAATAGACCCGTTGGAATTTTAACTGAGTAAAAAGCACAGAAATTGAGTTTTTGCAATATAATCGTGTAGAAATGCTTGTAATCAAGTATATGAACTTCTAAAATTAGATTAAACTTGTTTCGCGGCCAGTTTTGTAGAGGTTTCGGACAAGCGGGTCTAAATAGTCTTTACAATAGACTCGTTGGAAATTTACTTGTGTAAAAAGTACAAAAATTGAGTTTTTTCAATATAATCGGGTTGAAATGCTCGTAATCAAGTATATGAACTCCTAAAATGTGATTAAAACTTGTTTCGCGGTCCGTTTTGTAGAGGTTTCAGACGAGCTAGTCTAAATAAGCCTTACAATGGACCCGTTGGAATTTTAACTGAGTAAAAAGTACAGAAATTGAGTTTTTACAATATAATCGTGTTGAAATGCTGGTAATCAAGTATTTGAACTCCTAAGGTTTGACTAAAACTTGTTTCGCGGCTCGTTTTTGTAGAGGTTTCGTACGAGCGAGTCTAAATAGGCCTTACAATGGACCCATTGGAATTTTAACTGGTAAAAAATACAGAAATTGAGTTTTTGCAATATAATCGTGTTGAAATGCTCGTAATCAAGTATATAAACTCCTAACTTTTAATTAAAACTTGTTTTGTTGCCCGTTTTGTAGAGGTTTCAGACGAGCGGGTCTAAATAGGCCTTACAATGGACCTGTTGGAATTTTAACTGTGTAAAAAGTATAGAAATTGAGATTTTACAATATAATCATGTTGAAATGCTCGTAATCAAGTATATGAACTCCTAAAATATGATTAAAACTTGTTTCGAGATCCGTTTTTAGAGGTTTCGAACGAGAGGGTTTAAATAGGCCTTACAATGGACCCGTTGGAATTTTAACTGAGTAAAAAGTATAGAGATTGAGTTTTTACAATATATTCATGTTGAAATGCTCGTAATCAAGTATATGAACTCCTAAAATTTGATAAAACCTTGTTTCACGGTCCGTTTGTTATAGGTTTCGGACGAGCGGGTCTAAATAGGCCTTACAATGGAACCGTTGGAATTTTACTTGAGTAAAAAGTACATAAATTGAGTTTTTGCAATATAATCGTGTTGAAATGCTCGTAATCAAGTATATGAACTCCTAAAATTTGATTAAAACTTGTTTTGCGGACCATTTTGTAGAGGTTTCGGACGAGCGGGTCTAAATAGGCATTAGAATAGACCCATTGGAAATTTAACTGAGTAAAAAGTACAGAAATTGAGTTTTTGCAATATAATCGTGTTGAACTGCTCGTAATCAAGTATATGACCTTCTAAGATTTGATTAAAACTTGTTTTGCGGGCCGTTTTGTAGAGGTTTCGGACGAGCGGGTCTAAATAGGCCATACAATGGATCCGTTGGAATTTTAACTGAGTAAAAAGTACAGAAATTGAGATTTTGCAAGATAATCGTGTTGAAAAGCTCGTAATCAAGTATATGAACTCCTAAAATATGATTGAAACTTGTTTCGCGGCCCGTTTTGTAGAGGTTTCAGACGAGCGGGTCTAAATAGGCCTTACAATGGACCTGTTGGAATTTTAACTGAGTAAAAAGTTTAGAAATTGAGTTTTTGCAATATAATCATATTGAAATGCTCGTAATCAAGTATATGAACTCCTAAAGTTTGATTAAAACTTGTTTCCCGGTCTGTTTAGTAGAGGTTTCGGACGAGCGGGTCTAAATTGGCATTAGAATGGGCCCGTTGGAAATTTAACTAAATAAAAAGTACAGAAATTGAGTTTTTACAATATAATCGTGTTGAAATACTCGTAATCAAGTATATGAACTCCTAAAGTTTTATTAAAACTTTTTCGCAATCCGTTTTGTAGAGATTTTCGACGAGCGAGTCTAAATAGGCCTTGCAATGGACCCGTTGGAATTTCAACTGAGTAAAAAGCACAAAAATTGAGTTTTTGCAATATAATCGTGTAGAAATGCTTGTAATCAAGTATATGAACTCCTAAAATTTGATTAAAACTTGTTTCGCGGCCCGTTTTGTAGAGGTTTCAGACAAGCGGGTCTAAATAGTCTTTACAATAGATTCATTGGAATTTTACTTGAGTAAAAAGTACAAAAATTGAGTTTTTTTTCAATATAATCGTGTTGAAATGCTCGTAATCAAGTATATGAACTCCTAAAATGTGATTAAAACTTGTTTCGCGGTCCGTTTTGTAGAGGTTTCAGACGAGCTAGTCTAAATAAGCCTTACAATGGACCCGTTGGAATTTTAACTGAGTAAAAAGTACTGAAATTGAGTTTTTGCAATATAATCGTGTTGAAATGCTGGTAATCAAGTATCTTAACTCCTAAGGTTTGACTAAAACTTGTTTCGCGGCTCGTTTTGTAGAGGTTTCGTACGAGCGAGTCTAAATAGGCCTTACAATGGACCCATTGGAATTTTAACTGGTAAAAAATACAGAAATTGAGTTTTTGCAATATAATCGTGTTGAAATGCTCGTAATCATGTATATAAACTCCTAACTTTTAATTAAAACTTGTTTTGTTGCCCGTTTTGTAGAGGTTTCAGACGAGCGGGTCTAAATAGGCCTTACAATGGACCTGTTGGAATTTTAACTGTGTAAAAAGTACAGAAATTGAGATTTTACAATATAATCATGTTGAAATGCTCGTAATCAAGTATATGAACTCCTAAAATATGATTAAAACTTGTTTCGAGATCCGTTTTTAGAGGTTTCGGACGAGCGGGTTTAAATAGGCCTTACAATGGACCCGTTGGAATTTTAACTGAGTAAAAAGTATAGAGATTGAGTTTTTACACTATATTCATGTTGAAATGCTCGTAATCAAGTATATGAACTCCTAAAATTTGATAAAACCTTGTTTCACGGTCCGTTTGTTATAGGTTTCGGACGAGCGGGTCTAAATAGGCCTTACAATGGAACCATTGGAATTTTACTTGAGTAAAAAGTACATAAATTGAGTTTTTGCAATATAATCGTGTTGAAATGCTTGTAATCAAGTATATGAACTCCTAAAATTTGATTAAAACTTGTTTTGCGGACCGTTTTGTAGAGGTTTCGGACGAGCGGGTCTAAATAGGCATTAGAATAGACCCATTGGAAATTTAACTGAGTAAAAAGTACAAAAAATGAGTTTTTGCAATATAATCGTGTTGAAATGCTCGTAATCAAGTATATGACTTTCTAAGATTTGATTAAAACTTGTTTCGCGGTCTGTTTTGTAGAGTTTCGGACGAGCGGGTCTTAATAAGCCGTACAATGGACCCATTGGAATTTTACTTGAATAATAAGTACAAAAATTGACTTTTTTAAAAATCATCGTGTTAAAATGCTCGTAATCAAATCTATGAACTCCTAAAATTTGATAAAACCATGTTTAGCGGTCCGTTTGTTTTAGGTTTCAACCGAGCGGGTCTAAATAGGTCTTACAATGGAACCGTTGGAATTTTACTTGAGTAAAAAGTACAGAAATTGAGTTGTTGCAATATAATCTTGTTGAAATGCTCGGAATCAAGTACATGAACTCCTAAAATTTGATTAAAACTTGTTTCACAGTCCATTTTGTAGAGGTTTCGGACGAGCGAGTCTAAATAGGCCCAACAATGGACCAGTTAGAATTTTAACTGAGTAAAAAGTAAAGAAATTAAGTTTTTGCAATATAATCGTGTTGAAATGCTCGTAATCAAGTATATGAACTCCTAAAGTTTGATTAAAACTTGTTTCGCGGTCTGTTTGGTAGAGATTTCGGACGAGCGGGTCTAAATAGGCCTTACAATGGACCCGTTGGAATTTTAACTAAGTAAAAAAGTACAGAAATTGAGTTTTTGCAATATAATCGTGTTTAAATGCTCGTAATCAATTATATGAACTCCTAAATTTTGATTAAAACTTGTTTTGCGGGCCGTTTTGTAGAGGTTTCGGACGAGCGGGTCAAAATAGGCCTTACAATGGATCCGTTGGAATTTTAACTGAGTAAAAAGTACAGAAATTGAGATTTTGCAATATAATCATGTTGAAAAGCTCGTAATCAAGTATATGAACTCCTAAAATATGATTAAAACTTGTTTCACGGCCCGTTTTGTAGAGGTTTCAGACGAGCGGGTCTAAATAGGCCTTAAAATGGACCTGTTGGAATTTTAACTGAGTAAAAAGTTTAGAAATTGAGTTTTTGCAATATAATCATATTGAAATGCTCGTAATCAAGTATATGAACTCCTAAAGTTTGATTAAAACTTGTTTCGCGGTCTGTTTAGTAGAGGTTTCGGACGAGCGAGTCTAAATTGGCATTAGAATGGACCCGTTGGAAATTTAACTAAATAAAAAGTACAGAAATTGAGTTTTTACAATATAATCGTGTTGAAATACTCGTAATCAAGTATATGAACTCCTAAAGTTTTATTAAAACTTTTTTCGCAATCCGTTTTGTAGAGATTTTCGACGAGCGAGTCTAAATAGGCCTTGCAATGGACCCGTTGGAATTTTAACTGAGTAAAAAGCACAAAAATTGAGTTTTTGCAATATAATCGTGTAAAAATGCTTGTAATCAAGTATATGAACTCCTAAAATTTGATTAAAACTTGTTTCGCGGCCCGTTTTGTAGAGGTTTCGGACAAGCGGGTCTAAATAGTCTTTACAATAGACTCATTGGAATTTTACTTGAGTAAAAAGTACAAAAATTGAGTTTTTTTCAATATATTCGTGTTGAAATGCTCGTAATCAAGTATATGAACTCCTCAAATGTGATTAAAACTTGTTTCGCGGTCCGTTTTGTAGAGGTTTCAGACGAGCTAGTCTAAATAAGCCTTACAATGAACCCGTTGGAATTTTAACTGAGTAAAAAGTAAAGAAATTGAGTTTTTGCAATATAATCGTGTTGAAATGCTGGTAATCAAGTATCTGAACTCCTAAGGTTTGACTAAAACTTGTTTCGCGGCTCGTTTTGTAGAGGTTTCGTACGAGTGAGTCTAAATAGGCCTTACAATGGACCCATTGGAATTTTAACTGGTAAAAAATACAAAAATTGAGTTTTTGCAATATAATCGTGTTGAAATGCTCGTAATTAAGTATATAAACTCCTAACTTTTAATTAAAACTTGTTTTGTTGCCCGTTTTGTAGAGGTTTCAGACGAGCGGGTCTAAATAGGCCTTACTATGGACCTGTTGGAATTTTAACTGTGTAAAAAGTACAGAAATTGAGATTTTACAATATAATCATGTTGAAATGCTCGTAATCAAGTATATGAACTCCTAAAATATGATTAAAACTTGTTTCGAGATCCGTTTTTAGAGGTTTCGGACGAGCGGGTTTAAATAGGCCTTACAATGGACCCGTTGGAATTTTAACTGAGTAAAAAGTATAGAGATTGAGTTTTTACAATATATTCATGTTGAAATGCTCGTAATCAAGTATATGAACTCCTAAAATTTGATAAAACCTTGTTTCACGGTCCGTTTGTTATAGGTTTCGGACGAGCGGGTCTAAATAAGCCTTACAATGGAACCGTTGGAATTTTACTTGAGTAAAAAGTACATAAATTGAGTTTTTGCAATATAATCGTGTTGAAATGCTCGTAATCAAGTACATGAACTCCTAAAATTTGATTAAAACTTGTTTTGCGGACCGTTTTGTAGAGGTTTCTGACCAGCGGGTCTAAATAGGCATTAGAATATACCCATTGGAAATTTAACTGAGTAAAAAGTACAGAAATTGAGTTTTTGCAATATAATCGTGTTGAACTGCTCGTAATCAAGTATATGACCTTCTAAGATTTGATTAAAACTTGTTTTGCGGGCCGTTTTGTAGAGGTTTCGGACGAGCGGGTCTAAATAGGCCATACAATGGATCCGTTGGAATTTTAACTGAGTAAAAAGTACAGAAATTGAGATTTTGCAAGATAATCGTGTTGAAAAGCTCGTAATCAAGTATATGAACTCCTAAAATATGATTGAAACTTGTTTCGCGGCCCGTTTTGTAGAGGTTTCAGACGAGCGGGTCTAAATAGGCCTTACAATGGACCTGTTGGAATTTTAACTGAGTAAAAAGTTTAGAAATTGAGTTTTTGCAATATAATCATATTGAAATGCTCTTAATCAAGTATATGAACTCCTAAAGTTTGATTAAAACTTGTTTCCCGGTCTGTTTAGTAGAGGTTTCGGACGAGCGGGTCTAAATTGGCATTAGAATGGGCCCGTTGGAAATTTAACTAAATAAAAAGTACAGAAATTGAGTTTTTACAATATAATCGTGTTGAAATACTCGTAATCAAGTATATGAACTCCTAAAGTTTTATTAAAACTTTTTTCGCAATCCGTTTTGTAGAGATTTTCGACGAGCGAGTCTAAATAGGCCTTGCAATGGACCCGTTGGAATTTCAACTGAGTAAAAAGCACAAAAATTGAGTTTTTGCAATATAATCGTGTAGAAATGCTTGTAATCAAGTATATGAACTCCTAAAATTTGATTAAAACTTGTTTCGCGGCCCGTTTTGTAGAGGTTTCAGACAAGCGGGTCTAAATAGTCTTTACAATAGATTCATTGGAATTTTACTTGAGTAAAAAGTACAAAAATTGAGTTTTTTTTCAATATAATCGTGTTGAAATGCTCGTAATCAAGTATATGAACTCCTAAAATGTGATTAAAACTTGTTTCGCGGTCCGTTTTGTAGAGGTTTCAGACGAGCTAGTCTAAATAAGCCTTACAATGGACCCGTTGGAATTTTAACTGAGTAAAAAGTACAGAAATTGAGTTTTTGCAATATAATCGTGTTGAAATGCTGGTAATCAAGTATCTTAACTCCTAAGGTTTGACTAAAACTTGTTTCGCGGCTCGTTTTGTAGAGGTTTCGTACGAGCGAGTCTAAATAGGCCTTACAATGGACCCATTGGAATTTTAACTGGTAAAAAATACAGAAATTGAGTTTTTGCAATATAATCTTGTTGAAATGCTCGTAATCATGTATATAAACTCCTAACTTTTAATTAAAACTTGTTTTGTTGCCCGTTTTGTAGAGGTTTCAGACGAGCGGGTCTAAATAGGCCTTACAATGGACCTGTTGGAATTTTAACTGTGTAAAAAGTACAGAAATTGAGATTTTACAATATAATCATGTTGAAATGCTCGTAATCAAGTATATGAACTCCTAAAATATGATTAAAACTTGTTTCGAGATCCGTTTTTAGAGGTTTCGGACGAGCGGGTTTAAATAGGCCTTACAATGGACCCGTTGGAATTTTAACTGAGTAAAAAGTATAGAGATTGAGTTTTTACACTATATTCATGTTGAAATGCTCGTAATCAAGTATATGAACTCCTAAAATTTGATAAAACCTTGTTTCACGGTCCGTTTGTTATAGGTTTCGGACGAGCGGGTCTAAATAGGCCTTACAATGGAACCATTGGAATTTAACTTGAGTAAAAAGTACATAAATTGAGTTTTTGCAATATAATCGTGTTGAAATGCTTGTAATCAAGTATATGAACTCCTAAAATTTGATTAAAACTTGTTTTGCGGACCGTTTTGTAGAGGTTTCGGACGAGCGGGTCTAAATAGGCATTAGAATAGACCCATTGGAAATTTAACTGAGTAAAAAGTACAAAAAATGAGTTTTTGCAATATAATCGTGTTGAAATGCTCGTAATCAAGTATATGACTTTCTAAGATTTGATTAAAACTTGTTTCGCGGTCTGTTTTGTAGAGTTTCGGACGAGCGGGTCTTAATAAGCCGTACAATGGACCCATTGGAATTTTACTTGAATAATAAGTACAAAAATTGACTTTTTTAAAAATCATCGTGTTAAAATGCTCGTAATCAAATCTATGAACTCCTAAAATTTGATAAAACCATGTTTAGCGGTCCGTTTGTTTTAGGTTTCAACCGAGCGGGTCTAAATAGGTCTTACAATGGAACCGTTGGAATTTTACTTGAGTAAAAAGTACAGAAATTGAGTTGTTGCAATATAATCTTGTTGAAATGCTCGGAATCAAGTACATGAACTCCTAAAATTTGATTAAAACTTGTTTCACAGTCCATTTTGTAGAGGTTTCGGACGAGCGAGTCTAAATAGGCCCAACAATGGACCAGTTAGAATTTTAACTGAGTAAAAAGTAAAGAAATTAAGTTTTTGCAATATAATCGTGTTGAAATGCTCGTAATCAAGTATATGAACTCCTAAAGTTTGATTAAAACTTGTTTCGCGGTCTGTTTGGTAGAGATTTCGGACGAGCGGGTCTAAATAGGCCTTACAATGGACCCGTTGGAATTTTAACTAAGTAAAAAAGTACAGAAATTGAGTTTTTGCAATATAATCGTGTTTAAATGCTCGTAATCAATTATATGAACTCCTAAATTTTGATTAAAACTTGTTTTGCGGGCCGTTTTGTAGAGGTTTCGGACGAGCGGGTCAAAATAGGCCTTACAATGGATCCGTTGGAATTTTAACTGAGTAAAAAGTACAGAAATTGAGATTTTGCAATATAATCATGTTGAAAAGCTCGTAATCAAGTATATGAACTCCTAAAATATGATTAAAACTTGTTTCACGGCCCGTTTTGTAGAGGTTTCAGACGAGCGGGTCTAAATAGGCCTTAAAATGGACCTGTTGGAATTTTAACTGAGTAAAAAGTTTAGAAATTGAGTTTTTGCAATATAATCATATTGAAATGCTCGTAATCAAGTATATGAACTCCTAAAGTTTGATTAAAACTTGTTTCGCGGTCTGTTTAGTAGAGGTTTCGGACGAGCGAGTCTAAATTGGCATTAGAATGGACCCGTTGGAAATTTAACTAAATAAAAAGTACAGAAATTGAGTTTTTACAATATAATCGTGTTGAAATACTCGTAATCAAGTATATGAACTCCTAAAGTTTTATTAAAACTTTTTTCGCAATCCGTTTTGTAGAGATTTTCGACGAGCGAGTCTAAATAGGCCTTGCAATGGACCCGTTGGAATTTTAACTGAGTAAAAAGCACAAAAATTGAGTTTTTGCAATATAATCGTGTAAAAATGCTTGTAATCAAGTATATGAACTCCTAAAATTTGATTAAAACTTGTTTCGCGGCCCGTTTTGTAGAGGTTTCGGACAAGCGGGTCTAAATAGTCTTTACAATAGACTCATTGGAATTTTACTTGAGTAAAAAGTACAAAAATTGAGTTTTTTTCAATATATTCGTGTTGAAATGCTCGTAATCAAGTATATGAACTCCTCAAATGTGATTAAAACTTGTTTCGCGGTCCGTTTTGTAGAGGTTTCAGACGAGCTAGTCTAAATAAGCCTTACAATGAACCCGTTGGAATTTTAACTGAGTAAAAAGTAAAGAAATTGAGTTTTTGCAATATAATCGTGTTGAAATGCTGGTAATCAAGTATCTGAACTCCTAAGGTTTGACTAAAACTTGTTTCGCGGCTCGTTTTGTAGAGGTTTCGTACGAGTGAGTCTAAATAGGCCTTACAATGGACCCATTGGAATTTTAACTGGTAAAAAATACAAAAATTGAGTTTTTGCAATATAATCGTGTTGAAATGCTCGTAATTAAGTATATAAACTCCTAACTTTTAATTAAAACTTGTTTTGTTGCCCGTTTTGTAGAGGTTTCAGACGAGCGGGTCTAAATAGGCCTTACTATGGACCTGTTGGAATTTTAACTGTGTAAAAAGTACAGAAATTGAGATTTTACAATATAATCATGTTGAAATGCTCGTAATCAAGTATATGAACTCCTAAAATATGATTAAAACTTGTTTCGAGATCCGTTTTTAGAGGTTTCGGACGAGCGGGTTTAAATAGGCCTTACAATGGACCCGTTGGAATTTTAACTGAGTAAAAAGTATAGAGATTGAGTTTTTACAATATATTCATGTTGAAATGCTCGTAATCAAGTATATGAACTCCTAAAATTTGATAAAACCTTGTTTCACGGTCCGTTTGTTATAGGTTTCGGACGAGCGGGTCTAAATAGGCCTTACAATGGAACCATTGGAATTTTACTTGAGGAAAAAGTACATAAATTGAGTTTTTGCAATATAATCGTGTTGAAATGCTTGTAATCAAGTATATGAACTCCTAAAATTTGATTAAAACTTGTTTTGCGGACCGTTTTGTAGAGGTTTCGGACGAGCGGGTCTAAATAGGCATTAGAATAGACCCATTGGAAATTTAACTGAGTAAAAAGTACAAAAAATGAGTTTTTGCAATATAATCGTGTTGAAATGCTCGTAATCAAGTATATGACTTTCTAAGATTTGATTAAAACTTGTTTCGCGGTCTGTTTTGTAGAGTTTCGGACGAGCGGGTCTTAATAAGCCGTACAATGGACCCATTGGAATTTTACTTGAATAATAAGTACAAAAATTGACTTTTTTAAAAATCATCGTGTTAAAATGCTCGTAATCAAATCTATGAACTCCTAAAATTTGATAAAACCATGTTTAGCGGTCCGTTTGTTTTAGGTTTCAACCGAGCGGGTCTAAATAGGTCTTACAATGGAACCGTTGGAATTTTACTTGAGTAAAAAGTACAGAAATTGAGTTGTTGCAATATAATCTTGTTGAAATGCTCGGAATCAAGTACATGAACTCCTAAAATTTGATTAAAACTTGTTTCACAGTCCATTTTGTAGAGGTTTCGGACGAGCGAGTCTAAATAGGCCCAACAATGGACCAGTTAGAATTTTAACTGAGTAAAAAGTAAAGAAATTAAGTTTTTGCAATATAATCGTGTTGAAATGCTCGTAATCAA
Organism: Hibiscus trionum; assembly: GCA_030270665.1. NCBI lineage: Eukaryota > Viridiplantae > Streptophyta > Magnoliopsida > Malvales > Malvaceae > Hibiscus > Hibiscus trionum. The sequence continues at coordinate 43,774,935 of BSYR01000027.1, read as the reverse complement.
GTATATGAACTCCTAAAGTTTGATTAAAACTTGTTTCGCGGTCTGTTTGGTAGAGATTTCGGACGAGCGGGTCTAAATAGGCCTTACAATGGACCCGTTGGAATTTTAACTAAGTAAAAAAGTACAGAAATTGAGTTTTTGCAATATAATCGTGTTTAAATGCTCGTAATCAATTATATGAACTCCTAAATTTTGATTAAAACTTGTTTTGCGGGCCGTTTTGTAGAGGTTTCGGACGAGCGGGTCAAAATAGGCCTTACAATGGATCCGTTGGAATTTTAACTGAGTAAAAAGTACAGAAATTGAGATTTTGCAATATAATCATGTTGAAAAGCTCGTAATCAAGTATATGAACTCCTAAAATATGATTAAAACTTGTTTCACGGCCCGTTTTGTAGAGGTTTCAGACGAGCGGGTCTAAATAGGCCTTAAAATGGACCTGTTGGAATTTTAACTGAGTAAAAAGTTTAGAAATTGAGTTTTTGCAATATAATCATATTGAAATGCTCGTAATCAAGTATATGAACTCCTAAAGTTTGATTAAAACTTGTTTCGCGGTCTGTTTAGTAGAGGTTTCGGACGAGCGAGTCTAAATTGGCATTAGAATGGACCCGTTGGAAATTTAACTAAATAAAAAGTACAGAAATTGAGTTTTTACAATATAATCGTGTTGAAATACTCGTAATCAAGTATATGAACTCCTAAAGTTTTATTAAAACTTTTTTCGCAATCCGTTTTGTAGAGATTTTCGACGAGCGAGTCTAAATAGGCCTTGCAATGGACCCGTTGGAATTTTAACTGAGTAAAAAGCACAAAAATTGAGTTTTTGCAATATAATCGTGTAAAAATGCTTGTAATCAAGTATATGAACTCCTAAAATTTGATTAAAACTTGTTTCGCGGCCCGTTTTGTAGAGGTTTCGGACAAGCGGGTCTAAATAGTCTTTACAATAGACTCATTGGAATTTTACTTGAGTAAAAAGTACAAAAATTGAGTTTTTTTCAATATATTCGTGTTGAAATGCTCGTAATCAAGTATATGAACTCCTCAAATGTGATTAAAACTTGTTTCGCGGTCCGTTTTGTAGAGGTTTCAGACGAGCTAGTCTAAATAAGCCTTACAATGAACCCGTTGGAATTTTAACTGAGTAAAAAGTAAAGAAATTGAGTTTTTGCAATATAATCGTGTTGAAATGCTGGTAATCAAGTATCTGAACTCCTAAGGTTTGACTAAAACTTGTTTCGCGGCTCGTTTTGTAGAGGTTTCGTACGAGTGAGTCTAAATAGGCCTTACAATGGACCCATTGGAATTTTAACTGGTAAAAAATACAAAAATTGAGTTTTTGCAATATAATCGTGTTGAAATGCTCGTAATTAAGTATATAAACTCCTAACTTTTAATTAAAACTTGTTTTGTTGCCCGTTTTGTAGAGGTTTCAGACGAGCGGGTCTAAATAGGCCTTACTATGGACCTATTGGAATTTTAACTGTGTAAAAAGTACAGAAATTGAGATTTTACAATATAATCATGTTGAAATGCTCGTAATCAAGTATATGAACTCCTAAAATATGATTAAAACTTGTTTCGAGATCCGTTTTTAGAGGTTTCGGACGAGCGGGTTTAAATAGGCCTTACAATGGACCCGTTGGAATTTTAACTGAGTAAAAAGTATAGAGATTGAGTTTTTACAATATATTCATGTTGAAATGCTCGTAATCAAGTATATGAACTCCTAAAATTTGATAAAACCTTGTTTCACGGTCCGTTTGTTATAGGTTTCGGACGAGCGGGTCTAAATAAGCCTTACAATGGAACCGTTGGAATTTTACTTGAGTAAAAAGTACATAAATTGAGTTTTTGCAATATAATCGTGTTGAAATGCTCGTAATCAAGTATATGAACTCCTAAAATTTGATTAAAACTTGTTTTGCGGACCGTTTTGTAGAGGTTTCTGACCAGCGGGTCTAAATAGGCATTAGAATATACCCATTGGAAATTTAACTGAGTAAAAAGTACAGAAATTGAGTTTTTGCAATATAATCGTGTTGAACTGCTCGTAATCAAGTATATGACCTTCTAAGATTTGATTAAAACTTGTTTTGCGGGCCGTTTTGTAGAGGTTTCGGACGAGCGGGTCTAAATAGGCCATACAATGGATCCGTTGGAATTTTAACTGAGTAAAAAGTACAGAAATTGAGATTTTGCAAGATAATCGTGTTGAAAAGCTCGTAATCAAGTATATGAACTCCTAAAATATGATTGAAACTTGTTTCGCGGCCCGTTTTGTAGAGGTTTCAGACGAGCGGGTCTAAATAGGCCTTACAATGGACCTGTTGGAATTTTAACTGAGTAAAAAGTTTAGAAATTGAGTTTTTGCAATATAATCATATTGAAATGCTCGTAATCAAGTATATGAACTCCTAAAGTTTGATTAAAACTTGTTTCCCGGTCTGTTTAGTAGAGGTTTCGGACGAGCGGGTCTAAATTGGCATTAGAATGGGCCCGTTGGAAATTTAACTAAATAAAAAGTACAGAAATTGAGTTTTTACAATATAATCGTGTTGAAATACTCGTAATCAAGTATATGAACTCCTAAAGTTTTATTAAAACTTTTTTCGCAATCCGTTTTGTAGAGATTTTCGACGAGCGAGTCTAAATAGGCCTTGCAATGGACCCGTTGGAATTTCAACTGAGTAAAAAGCACAAAAATTGAGTTTTTGCAATATAATCGTGTAGAAATGCTTGTAATCAAGTATATGAACTCCTAAAATTTGATTAAAACTTGTTTCGCGGCCCGTTTTGTAGAGGTTTCAGACAAGCGGGTCTAAATAGTCTTTACAATAGATTCATTGGAATTTTACTTGAGTAAAAAGTACAAAAATTGAGTTTTTTTTCAATATAATCGTGTTGAAATGCTCGTAATCAAGTATATGAACTCCTAAAATGTGATTAAAACTTGTTTCGCGGTCCGTTTTGTAGAGGTTTCAGACGAGCTAGTCTAAATAAGCCTTACAATGGACCCGTTGGAATTTTAACTGAGTAAAAAGTACAGAAATTGAGTTTTTGCAATATAATCGTGTTGAAATGCTGGTAATCAAGTATCTTAACTCCTAAGGTTTGACTAAAACTTGTTTCGCGGCTCGTTTTGTAGAGGTTTCGTACGAGCGAGTCTAAATAGGCCTTACAATGGACCCATTGGAATTTTAACTGGTAAAAAATACAGAAATTGAGTTTTTGCAATATAATCGTGTTGAAATGCTCGTAATCATGTATATAAACTCCTAACTTTTAATTAAAACTTGTTTTGTTGCCCGTTTTGTAGAGGTTTCAGACGAGCGGGTCTAAATAGGCCTTACAATGGACCTGTTGGAATTTTAACTGTGTAAAAAGTACAGAAATTGAGATTTTACAATATAATCATGTTGAAATGCTCGTAATCAAGTATATGAACTCCTAAAATATGATTAAAACTTGTTTCGAGATCCGTTTTTAGAGGTTTCGGACGAGCGGGTTTAAATAAGCCTTACAATGGACCCGTTGGAATTTTAACTGAGTAAAAAGTATAGAGATTGAGTTTTTACACTATATTCATGTTGAAATGCTCGTAATCAAGTATATGAACTCCTAAAATTTGATAAAACCTTGTTTCACGGTCCGTTTGTTATAGGTTTCGGACGAGCGGGTCTAAATAGGCCTTACAATGGAACCATTGGAATTTTACTTGAGTAAAAAGTACATAAATTGAGTTTTTGCAATATAATCGTGTTGAAATGCTTGTAATCAAGTATATGAACTCCTAAAATTTGATTAAAACTTGTTTTGCGGACCGTTTTGTAGAGGTTTCGGACGAGCGGGTCTAAATAGGCATTAGAATAGACCCATTGGAAATTTAACTGAGTAAAAAGTACAAAAAATGAGTTTTTGCAATATAATCGTGTTGAAATGCTCGTAATCAAGTATATGACTTTCTAAGATTTGATTAAAACTTGTTTCGCGGTCTGTTTTGTAGAGTTTCGGACGAGCGGGTCTTAATAAGCCGTACAATGGACCCATTGGAATTTTACTTGAATAATAAGTACAAAAATTGACTTTTTTAAAAATCATCGTGTTAAAATGCTCGTAATCAAATCTATGAACTCCTAAAATTTGATAAAACCATGTTTAGCGGTCCGTTTGTTTTAGGTTTCAACCGAGCGGGTCTAAATAGGTCTTACAATGGAACCGTTGGAATTTTACTTGAGTAAAAAGTACAGAAATTGAGTTGTTGCAATATAATCTTGTTGAAATGCTCGGAATCAAGTACATGAACTCCTAAAATTTGATTAAAACTTGTTTCACAGTCCATTTTGTAGAGGTTTCGGACGAGCGAGTCTAAATAGGCCCAACAATGGACCAGTTAGAATTTTAACTGAGTAAAAAGTAAAGAAATTAAGTTTTTGCAATATAATCGTGTTGAAATGCTCGTAATCAAGTATATGAACTCCTAAAGTTTGATTAAAACTTGTTTCGCGGTCTGTTTGGTAGAGATTTCGGACGAGCGGGTCTAAATAGGCCTTACAATGGACCCGTTGGAATTTTAACTAAGTAAAAAAGTACAGAAATTGAGTTTTTGCAATATAATCGTGTTTAAATGCTCGTAATCAATTATATGAACTCCTAAATTTTGATTAAAACTTGTTTTGCGGGCCGTTTTGTAGAGGTTTCGGACGAGCGGGTCAAAATAGGCCTTACAATGGATCCGTTGGAATTTTAACTGAGTAAAAAGTACAGAAATTGAGATTTTGCAATATAATCATGTTGAAAAGCTCGTAATCAAGTATATGAACTCCTAAAATATGATTAAAACTTGTTTCACGGCCCGTTTTGTAGAGGTTTCAGACGAGCGGGTCTAAATAGGCCTTAAAATGGACCTGTTGGAATTTTAACTGAGTAAAAAGTTTAGAAATTGAGTTTTTGCAATATAATCATATTGAAATGCTCGTAATCAAGTATATGAACTCCTAAAGTTTGATTAAAACTTGTTTCGCGGTCTGTTTAGTAGAGGTTTCGGACGAGCGAGTCTAAATTGGCATTAGAATGGACCCGTTGGAAATTTAACTAAATAAAAAGTACAGAAATTGAGTTTTTACAATATAATCGTGTTGAAATACTCGTAATCAAGTATATGAACTCCTAAAGTTTTATTAAAACTTTTTTCGCAATCCGTTTTGTAGAGATTTTCGACGAGCGAGTCTAAATAGGCCTTGCAATGGACCCGTTGGAATTTTAACTGAGTAAAAAGCACAAAAATTGAGTTTTTGCAATATAATCGTGTAAAAATGCTTGTAATCAAGTATATGAACTCCTAAAATTTGATTAAAACTTGTTTCACGGCCCGTTTTGTAGAGGTTTCGGACAAGCGGGTCTAAATAGTCTTTACAATAGACTCATTGGAATTTTACTTGAGTAAAAAGTACAAAAATTGAGTTTTTTTCAATATATTCGTGTTGAAATGCTCGTAATCAAGTATATGAACTCCTCAAATGTGATTAAAACTTGTTTCGCGGTCCGTTTTGTAGAGGTTTCAGACGAGCTAGTCTAAATAAGCCTTACAATGAACCCGTTGGAATTTTAACTGAGTAAAAAGTAAAGAAATTGAGTTTTTGCAATATAATCGTGTTGAAATGCTGGTAATCAAGTATCTGAACTCCTAAGGTTTGACTAAAACTTGTTTCGCGGCTCGTTTTGTAGAGGTTTCGTACGAGTGAGTCTAAATAGGCCTTACAATGGACCCATTGGAATTTTAACTGGTAAAAAATACAAAAATTGAGTTTTTGCAATATAATCGTGTTGAAATGCTCGTAATTAAGTATATAAACTCCTAACTTTTAATTAAAACTTGTTTTGTTGCCCGTTTTGTAGAGGTTTCAGACGAGCGGGTCTAAATAGGCCTTACTATGGACCTGTTGGAATTTTAACTGTGTAAAAAGTACAGAAATTGAGATTTTACAATATAATCATGTTGAAATGCTCGTAATCAAGTATATGAACTCCTAAAATATGATTAAAACTTGTTTCGAGATCCGTTTTTAGAGGTTTCGGACGAGCGGGTTTAAATAGGCCTTACAATGGACCCGTTGGAATTTTAACTGAGTAAAAAGTATAGAGATTGAGTTTTTACAATATATTCATGTTGAAATGCTCGTAATCAAGTATATGAACTCCTAAAATTTGATAAAACCTTGTTTCACGGTCCGTTTGTTATAGGTTTCGGACGAGCGGGTCTAAATAGGCCTTACAATGGAATCGTTGGAATTTTACTTGAGTAAAAAGTACATAAATTAAGTTTTTGCAATATAATCGTGTTGAAATGCTCATAATCAAGTATATGAACTCCTAAAATTTGATTAAAACTTGTTTTGCGGACCGTTTTGTAGAGGTTTCTGACCAGCGGGTCTAAATAGGCATTAGAATATACCCATTGGAAATTTAACTGAGTAAAAAGTACAGAAATTGAGTTTTTGCAATATAATCGTGTTGAAATGCTCGTAATCAAGTATATGACCTTCTAAGATTTGATTAAAACTTGTTTCGCGGTCTGTTTTGTAGAGGTTTCGGACGAGCGGGTCTTAATAGGCCGTACAATGGACCCATTGGAACTTTACTTGAGTAATAAGTACAAAAATTGACTTTTTGAAAAATTATCGTGTTAAAATGCTCGTAATCAAATCTATGAACTCCTAAAATTTGATAAAACCATGTTTTGCGGTCCGTTTGTTTTAGGTTTAAACCGAGCGGGTCTAAATAGGTCTTACAATGGAACCGTTGGAATTTTACTTGAGTAAAAAGTACAGAAATTGAGTTGTTGCAATATAATCGTGTTGAAATGCTCGTAATCAAGTATATGAACTCCTAAAATTTGATTAAAACTTGTTTCACAGTCCATTTTGTAGAGGTTTCGGACGAGCGAGTCTAAATAGGCCCAACAATGGACCAGTTAGAATTTTAACTGAGTAAAAAGTAGAGAAATTAAGTTTTTGCAATATAATCGTGTTGAAATGCTCGTAATCAAGTATATGAACTCCTAAAGTTCGATTAAAACTTGTTTCGCGGTCTGTTTGGTAGAGATTTCGGACGAGCGGGTCTAAATAGGCCTTACAATGGACCCTTTGGAATTTTAACTGAGTAAAAAGTACCGAAATTGAGTTTTTGCAATATAATCGTGTTTAAATGCTCGTAATCAATTATATGAACTCCTAAATTTTGATTAAAACTTGTTTTGCGGGCCGTTTTGTAGAGGTTTCGGACGAGCGGGTATAAATAGGCCTTACAATGGATATGTTGGAATTTTAACTGAGTAAAAAGTACAGAAATTGAGATTTTGCAATATAATCGTGTTGAAAAGCTCGTAATCAAGTATACGAACTCCTAAATTATGATTAAAACTTGTTTCGCGACCCGTTTTGTAGAGGTTTCAGACGAGCGGGTCTAAATAGGCCTTACAATGGACCTGTTGAAATTTTAACTGAGTAAAAAGTTTAGAAATTGAGTTTCGCAATATAATCATGTTGAAATGCTCGTAATCAAGTATATGAACTCCTAAAGTTTGATTAAAACTTGTTTCGCGGTCTGTTTAGTAGAGGTTTCGGACGAGCGGGTCTAAATTGGCATTAGAATGGACCCGTTGGAAATTTAACTAAATAAAAAGTACAGAAATTGAGTTTTTATAATATAATCGTGTTGAAATACTCGTAATCAAGTATATTAACTCCTAAAGTTTTATTAAAACTTTTTTCGCAATCCGTTTTGTAGAGATTTTCGACGAGCGAGTCTAAATAGGCCTTGCAATGGACCCATTGAAATTTTAACTGAGTAAAAAGCACAAAAATTGAGTTTTTACAATATAATCGTGTAGTAATGCTTGTAATCAAGTATATGAACTCCTAAAATTTGGTTAAAACTTGTTTCGCGGCCCGTTTTGTAGAGGTTTCGGACAAACGGGTCTAAATAGTCTTTACAATAGACTCATTGGAATTTTACTTGAGTAAAAAGTACAAAAATTGAGTTTTTTTCAATATAATCGTGTTGAAATGCTCGTAATCAAGTATATGAACTCCTAAAATGTGATTAAAACTTGTTTCGCGGTCCGTTTTGTAGAGGTTTCAGACGAGCTAGTCTAAATAAGCCTTACAATGGACCCGTTGGAATTTTAACTGAGTAAAAAGTACAGAAATTAAGTTTTTGCAATATAATCGTGTTGAAATGCTGGTAATCAAGTATCTGAACTCCTAAGGTTTGACTAAAACTTGTTTCGCGGCTCGTTTTGTAGAGGTTTCGTACGAGTGAGTCTAAATAGGCCTTACAATGGACCCATTGGAATTTTAACTGGTAAAAAATACAAAAATTGAGTTTTTGCAATATAATCGTGTTGAAATGCTCGTAATCAAGTATATAAACTCCTAACTTTTAATTAAAACTTGTTTTGTTGCCCGTTTTGTAGAGGTTTCAGACGAGCGGGTCTAAATAGGCCTTACAATGGACCTGTTGGAATTTTAACTGTGTAAAAAGTACAGAAATTGAGATTTTACAATATAATCATGTTGAAATGCTCGTAATCAAGTATATGAACTCCTAAAATATGATTAAAACTTGTTTCGAGATCCGTTTTTAGCGGTTTCGGACGAGCGGATTTAAATAGGCCTTACAATGGACCCGTTGGAATTTTAACTGAGTAAAAAGTATAGAGATTGAGTTTTTACAATATATTCATGTTGAAATGCTCGTAATCAAGTATATGAACTCCTAAAATTTGATTAAAACTTGTTTTGCGGACCGTTTTGTAGAGGTTTCTGACTAGTGGGTCTAAATAGGCATTAGAATAGACCCATTGGAAATTTAACTGAGTAAAAAGTACAGAAATTGAGTTTTTGCAATATAATCGTGTTGAAATGCTCGTAATCAAGTATATGACCTTCTAAGATTTGATTAAAACTTGTTTTGCGGTCTGTTTTGTAGAGGTTTCGGACGAGCGGGTCTTAATAGGCCGTACAATGGACCCATTGGAATTTTACTTGAGTAATAAGTACAGAAATTGACTTTATGAAAAATAATCGTGTTAAAATGCTCGTAATCAAATCTATGAACTCCTAAAATTTGATAAAACCATGTTTTGCGGTCCGTTTGTTTTAGGTTTTAACCGAGCGGGTCTAAATAGGTCTTACAATGGACACGTTGGAATTTTACTTGAGTAAAAAGTACAGAAATTGAGTTGTTGCAATATAATCATGTTGAAATGCTCGTAATCAAGTATATGAACTCCTAAAGTTTGATTAAAACTTGTTTCGTGGTCTGTTTAGTAGAGGTTTCGGACGAGCGGGTCTAAATTGGCATTAGAATGGACCCGTTGGAAATTTAACTAAATAAAAAGTACAGAAATTGAGTTTTTACAATATAATAGTGTTGAAATACTCGAAATCAAGTATATGAACTCATAAAGTTTTATTAAAACTTTTTTCGCAATCCGTTTTGTAGAGATTTTTGACGAGCGAGTCTAAATAGGCCTTACAATGGACCCGTTGGAATTTTAACTGAGTAAAAAGCACAGAAATTCAGTTTTTGCAATATAATCGTGTAGAAATGCTTGTAATCAAGTATATGAACTCCTGGAATTTGATTAAAACTTGTTTCGCGGCCCGTTTTGTAGAAGTTTCGGACAAGCGGGTCTAAATAGTCTTTATAATAGACTCGTTGGAATTTTACTTGAGTAAAAAGTACAAAAATTGAGTTTTTTCAATATAATCTTGTTGAAATGCTCGTAATCAAGTATATGAACTCCTAAAATGTGATTAAAACTTGTTTCGCGGTCCGTTTTGTAGAGGTTTCAGACGAGCTAGACTAAATAAGCCTTACAATGGACCCGTTGGAATTTTAACTGAGTAAAAAGTACATAAATTGAGTTTTTACAATATAATCGTGTTAAAATGCTGGTAATCAAGTATATGAACTCCTAAGGTTTGACTAAAACTTGTTTCGCGGCTCGTTTTGTAGAGGTTTCGTACGAGCGAGTCTAAATAGGCCTTACAATGGACCAATTGGAATTTTAACTGGGTAAAAAATTCAGAAATTGAGTTTTTGCAATATAATCGTGTTGAAATGCTCGTAATCAAGTATATAAACTCCTAACTTTTAATTAAAACTTGTTTTGTTGCTCGTTTTGTCGAGGTTTCAGACGAGCGGGTATAAATAGGCCTTACAATGAACCCGTTGGAATTTTAACTGAGTAAAAAGTACAGAAATTGAGATTTTACAATATAATCGTGTTGAAATGCTCGTAATCAAGTATATGAACTCCTAAAATATGATTAAAACTTGTTTCGAGGTCTGTTTGTAGAGGTTTCGGATGAGTGGGTTTAAATAGGCCTTACAATGGACCCGTTGGAATTTTAACTGAGTAAAAAGTATAGACATTGAGTTTTTACAATATAATCATGTTGAAATGCTCGTAATCAAGTATATGAACTCCTAAAATTTGATTAAAACTTGTTTCGAGGTCTGTTTGTAGAGGTTTCGAAAGCGGGTTTAAATAGGCCTTACAATGGACCCGTTGGAATTTTAACTAGGTAAAAAGTATAGAAATTGAGTTTTTGCAATATAATCGTGTTGAAATGCTCCTAATCAAGTATGTGAACTCCTAAAATTTGATAAAACCTTGTTTTGCGGTCCGTTTGTTATAGGTTTCGGACGAGCGTGTCTAAATAGGCCTTACAATGGAACCGTTGGAATTTTACTTGAGTAAAAGTACATAAATTGAGTTTTTGCAATAAAATCGTGTTGAATTGCTCGTAATAAAGTATATGAACTCCTAAAATTTGATTAAAACTTGTTTTGTGGTCCGATTTGTAGAGGTTTCGGACGAGCGGGTCCAAATAGGCATTAGAATGGACCCGTTGGAAATTTAACTAAGTAAAAAAATACAGAAATTGAGTTTTTGCAATATAATCATGTTGAAATGCTTGTAATCAAGTGTATGAACTCCTAAATTTTGATTAAAACTTATTTCCCGGTCTGTTTTGTAGAGGTTTCGGACGAGCGGGTCTAAATAGGCCTTACAATGGATCCGTTGGAATTCTAGCTGAGTAAAAAGTACAGAAATTGAGATTTTGCAATATAATCATGTTGAAAAGATCGTAATCAAGTATATGAACTCCTAAAATATGTTTAAAACTTGTTTCGCGGCCCGTTTTGTAGAGATTTTGGACGAGCGGGTCTAAAAAGGCCTAACAATGGACTTGTTGGAATTTTAACTGAGTAAAAAGTATTAAAATTTAGTTTTTACAACATAATCATGTTGAAATGCTCGTAATCAAGTATATGAACTCCTAAGATTTGATTAAAACTTGTTTCGCGATCCATTTTTTATAAGTTTCAGACGATCGGGTCTAAATAGGCCTCACAATGGACCCGTTGGAATTTTACTTGAGTAAAAATTTCAGAAATTAAGTTTTTGCAATATAATCATGTTGAAATACTCGTAATCAAGTATATGAACTTTTAAAACTTGTTTCGCGATCCATTTTGTAGAGGTTTTGGACGAGCGGGTCCAAATAGTCCTTACAATGGACCCGTTGGAATTTTAATTGAGTAAAAAGTACAGAAATTGAGTTTTTGCAATATAATCGTGTTGAAATGCTCGTAATCAAGTATATGAACTCCTAAGGTTTGACTAAAACTTGTTTCGCGGCTCGTTTTGTAGAGGTTTCATACGAGCGAGTCTAAATAGGCCATAAAATAGACCCATTGGAATTTTAACTGGGTAAAAAATTCAGAAATTGAGTTTTTGCAATATAATCGTGTTGAAAAGCTCGCAATCAAGTATATGAACTCCTAAAATATGATAAAAAAATTGTTTCGCGGCCCGTTTTGTAGAGATTTTGGACGAGCGGGTCTAAATAGGCCTTACAATGGACCTGTTGGAATTTTAACTGCGTAAAAAGTATAGAAATTGAGTTTTTGCAATATAATCATGTCGAAATGCTCGTTATCAAGTATATGAACTCCTAAAATTTGATTAAAACTTGTTTCGCGATCCATTTTTTATAAGTTTTAGACGAGCGGGTCTAAATAGGCCTTACAATGGACCCGTTGGAATTTTACTTGAATAAAAAGTTCAGAAATTAAGTTTTTGCAATATAATCATGTTGAAATGCTCGTAATCAAGTATATGAACTCCTAAAATTTGATTAAAACTTGTTTCACGATCCATTTTGTAGATGTTTCGGACGAGCGGGTCTAAATAGTCCTTACAATGGACCCGTTGGAATTTTAATTGAGTAAAAAGTACAGAAATTGAGTTTTTGCAATATAATCATGTTGAAATGCTCGTAATCAAGTATATGAACTCCTAAAATTTGATTAAAACATCTTTCGCGGTCCGTTTTGTAGAGGTCTCGGACGAGCGGGTCTAAATAGGCCTTACAATGGACCCGTTGGAAATTTAACTAAGTAAAAAGTACAAAAAAAGAGTTTTTGCAATATAATCGTGTTGAAATACTCGTAATCAAGTATATGAACTCCTAAAATATGATTAAAACTTGTTTCAAGGTCCGTTTGTAGAGGTTTCAGACGAGCTGGTTTAAATAGGCGTTAGAATGGACCCGTTGGAATTTTAACTGAGTCAAAATTATAGACATTAAGTTTTTGCAACATAATCGTGTTGAAATGCTAGTAATCAAGTATATGAACTCCTAAATTTTGATTAAAACTTGTTTTGCGGCCCGTTTTGTAGAGGTTTCGGACGAGCGGGTCTAAATTGGCCTTATAATGGATCCGTTGGAATTTTAACTGAGTAAAAGTACAGAAATTGAGATTTTGCAATATGATCGTGTTGAAATGCTCGTAATCAAGTATATGAACTCCTAAAATATGATTAAAACTTGTTTCGCAGCCCGTTTTGTAGAGGTTTCGGACGAGCGGGTCAAAATAGGCCTTACAATGGACCTGTTGGAATTTTAACTGAGTAAAAAGTATAGAAATTGTGTTTTTGCAATATTATCATGTTGAAATGCTCGTAATCAAGTATATGAAATCCTAATATTTGATTAAAACTTGTTTCGCGGTCCATTTTTTATAAGTTTCAGACGAGCAGGTCTATATAGGACTTACAATGGACCCGTTGAAATTTTACTTGAGTAAAAAGTTCAGAAATTAAGTTTTTGCAATATAATCATGTTGAAATGCTCGTAATCAAGTATATTAACTCCTAGAATTTGATTAAAACTTGTTTCGCGATCCATTTTGTATAGGTTTCGGACGAGCGGGTCTAAATAGTCCTTACAATGGACCCGTTGGAATTTTAATTGAGTAAAAAGTACAGAAATTGAGTTTTTGCAATATAATCGTGTTGAAATGCTCGTAATCAAGTATATGAACTCCTAAAATTTGATTAAAACATGTTTCGCGGTCCGTTTTGTAGAGGTTTCGGATGAGCGGGTCTAAATAGGCCTTACAATGGACCCGTTGGAAATTTAACTAAGTAAAAAGTACAAAAATTGAGTATTTGCAATATAATCGTGTTGAAATGCTCGTAATCAAGTCTATGAACTCTTAAATTTTAATTAAAACTTGTTTCTCGGTCCGTTTTGTAGAGGTTTCGGACGAGCGGGTCTAAATAGGCCTTACAATGGAATCGTTGGATTTTTAATTGAGTAAAAAGTACAGAAATTGAGTTTTTGCAATATAATCGGGTTGAAATGCTGGTAATCAAGTATATGAACTCCTAAGTTTTGACTAAAACTTGTTTCGCATCCCGTTTTGTAGAGGTTTCGGACGAGCGGCTCTAAATAGGCCTTACAATGGACCCGTAGGAATTTGCACTAGGTAAAAAATACAGAAATTGAGTTTTTGCAATACAATCGTGTTGAAATGCTTGTAATCAAGTATATGAACTGCTAAAGTTTGGTTGAAACTTTTTTGCAGCCCGTTTTGTAGAGGTTTCGGACGAGCGGGTTTAAATAGGCCTTGCAATGACCCGTTGGAATTTTAACTGAGTAAAAAGTACATAAATTGAGTTTTTGCAATATAATCATGTTGAATTGTTGGTAATCAAGTATATGAACTCCTAAACTTTGATTAAAACTTGTTTCGCGGCCTGTTTTGTGAAAGATTCGGACGTGCTGGTCTAAATAGGCCTTACAATGGACCCATTAGAATTTTAATTGAGTGAAAAGTACAGAAATTGAGTTCTTGCAATATAATCGTGTTGAAATGCTCGTAATCATGTATATGAACTCCTAAAATTTGATAAAACCTTGTTTTGCGGTCCGTTTTTTAGAGGTTTCGGACGAGCGGGTGTAAATAGGCTTTACAATGGACCCGTTGGAATTTTAACTAGGTAAAAAATACAGAAATTGAGTTTTTGCAATACAATCGTGTTGAAATGCTTGAAATCAAGTATATGAACTCCTAAAGTTTGGTTAAAACTTTTTTGCGGCCCGTTTTGTAGAGGTTTCAGACGAGCGGGTTTAAATAGGCCTTACAATGACCCGTTGGAATTTTAATTGAGTAAAAAGTACAGAAATTGAGTTCTTGCAATATAATAGTGTTGAAATGCTCGTAATCATGTATATGAACTCCTAAAATTTGATAAAACCTTGTTTTGCGGTCCGTTTTTTAGAGGTTTCGGACGAGCGGGTCTAAATAGGCCTTACAATGGACCCGTTGGCATTTTAACTGGGTAAAAAATACAGAAATTGAGTTTTTGCAATACAATCGTGTTGAAATGCTCGTAATCAAGTATATGAACTCCTAAAGTTTGGTTAAAACTTTTTTGCGGCCCGTTTTGTAGTGGTTTCGGACGAGCGGGTTTAAATAGGCCTTACAATGTCCCGTTGGAATTTTAACTGAGTAAAAAGTACAGAAATTGAGTTTTTGCAATATAATAGTGTTGAAATGATCGTAATCAAGTATATGAACTCCTAAATTTTGATTAAAACTTGTTTTGCGACTGGTTTTGTAGAGGTTTCGGACGAGCAGGTATAAATGGGCCTTGCAATGGACCCGTTGGAATTTTACTTGAGTAAAAAGTACATAAATTGAGTTTTTTCAATATAATCGTATTGAAATGCTGGTAATAAAGTATATGAATTCCTAAGTTTTGACAAAAACTTGTTTCGCGGCCCGTTTTGTAGAGGTTTCTGACGAGCGGGTCTAAATAGGCCTTACAATGGACCCGTTAGAATTTTAACTGAGTAAAAAGTAGATAAATTATGTTTTTGCAATATAATCGTGTTGAAATGCTCGTCATCAAGTATATGAACTCCTAAGGTTTGATTAAAACTTGTTTCGCAGTCCGTTTTGTAGAGATTTCGGACGAGCGGGTCTAAATAGGACTTACAATGGACCCGTTGGAATTTTAACTGAGTAAAAAGTACAGAAATTGAGTTTTTACAATATATTCGTGTTGAAATGCTCGTAATCAAGTATATGAACTCCTAAGTTTTGATTAAAACTTTTTTGCGGCCCGTTTTGTAGAGGTTTCGGACGAGCGGGTCTAAATAGGCCCTACAATGGATCGTTGGAATTTTAACCGAGTAAAAAGTACAGAAATTGAGATTTTGCAATATAATCGTGTTGAAATGCTCGTAATCAAGTATATGAACTCCTAAAATATGATTAAAACTTCTTTCGCGGCCCGTTTGGTAGAAGTTTCGGACGAGCGGGTCTAAATAGGCCTTACAATGGACCTGTTGGAATTTTAACTGAGTAAAAAGTATAGAAATTGAGTTTTTGCAATATAATAATGTTGAAATGCTCGTAATCAAGTATATGAACTCCTAAAATTTTATTAAAACTTGTTTCGCGATCCATTTTTTATAAGTTTCACATGAGCGGGTCTAAATAGGCCTTACAATGGAACCGTTGGAATTTTAACTAAGTAAAAAGTACAAAAATTAAGTTTTGCAATATAATCTTGTTGAAATGCTCGTAATCAAGTAAATAAACGCCTAAATTTTGATTAAAACTTGTTTTGCTGCCTGTTTTGTAAAGGTTTAAGATGAGCGAGTCTAAATAGGCCTTACAATGGACCCGTTGGAATTTTAACTAAGTAAAAAGTACAGAAATTGAGATTTTGCAATATAATCGTGTTGAAATGCTCGTAATCAAGTATATGAACTCCTAAAATATGATTAAAACTTGTTTCGAGGTCCTTTTGTAGAGGTTTCGGGCGAGCGGGTTTAAATAGGCCTTACAATGAACCCGTTAGAATTTTAACCGAGTAAAAAGTATAGAAATTGAGTTTTTGCAATATAATCATGTTGAAATGCTCGTAATCAAGTATATGAACTCCTAAAATTTGATAAAACCTTGTTTCGAGGTCCGTTTGTTATAGGTTTCGGACGAGCGGGTCTAAATAGGCCTTACAATGGACTCGTTGGAATTTTACTTGAGTAAAAAGTACATAAATTGAGTTTTTGCAATATAATCGTGTTGATATGCTCGTAAACAAGTATATGAACTCCTAAAATTTGATTAAAACTTGTTTTGCGGTCCGTTTTGTAGAGGTTTCGGGCGAGCGGGTCTAAATAGGCATTAGAATGGACCCGTTGGAAATTTAACTGAGTAAAAAGTACGGAAATTGAGTTTTTGCAATATAATCGTGTTGAAATGCTCGTAATCAAGTATATGAACTCCTGAAATTTGATTAAAACTTGTTTCGCAGTCTATTTTGTAGAGGTTTCGGACGTGCGGGTCTTAATAGGCCGTACAATGGACCCATTGGAATTTTACTTGAGTAATAAGTACAAAAATTGAGTTTTTGCAAAATAATCGTGTTGAAATGCTCGTAATCAAATATATTATCTCCTAAAATTTGATAAAACCTTGTTTTGCGGTCCGTTTGTTTTAGGTTTCAACCGAGCGAGTCTAAATAGGTCTTACAATGGACCCGTTGGAATTTTACTTGAGTAAAAAGTACAGAAATTGAGTTTTTGCAATATATTCGTGTTTAAATGCTCGTAATCAAGTATATGAACTCCTAAATTTTGGTTAAAACTTTTTTGTGGCCCGTTTTGTAGAGGTTTCGGACGAGCGGGTCTAAATAAGCCCTACAATGGATCCGTTGGAATTATAACTGAGTAAAAAGTACAGAAATTGAGATTTTGCAATATAATCGTGTTGAAATGCTCGTAATCAAGTATATGAACTCCTAAAATATGATTAAAACTTGTTTCGCGGCCCGTTTGGTAGAGGTTTCGGACGAGCGGGTCTAAATAGGCCTTACAATGGACCTGTTGGAATTTTAACTGAGTAAAAAGTTTAGAAATTGAGTTTTTGCAATATAATAATGTTGAAATGCTCGTAATCAAGTATATGAACTCCTAAAATTTGATTAAAACTTGTTTCGCGATCCATTTTTTATAAGTTTCAGATGAGTGGGTCTAAATAGGCCTTACAATGGACCCGTTGGAATTTTACTTGAGTAAAAAGTTCAGAAATTAAGTTTTTGCAATATATTCATGTTGAAATGCTCGTAATCAAGTATATGAACTCATAAAATTTGATTAAAACTTGTTTCGCGATCCATTTTGTAGAGGTATCGGATGGGTGGGTCTAAATAGTCCTTACAATGGACCTGTTGGAATTTTAACTGAGTAAAAAGTACAGAAATTGTTTTTTTGCAATATAATCGTGTTGAAATGCTCATAATCAAGTATATGAACTCCTAAAGTTATATTAAAACTTGTTTCGCGGTCCGTTTTGTAGAGGTTTCGGACGAGCGAGTCGAAATAGGCCTTACAATGGACATGTTGGAATTTTAACTGAGTAAAAAGTATAGAAATTGAGTTTTTGTAATATAATCGTGTTGAAATGCTCTAATACATGTATATGAACTCCTAAATTTTGATTAAAACTTGTTACCCGGTCCGTTTTGTAGAAGTTTTGGACGGGCGTGTCTAAATAGGCCTAACAATGGACCTGTTCGAATTTTAACTTAGTTAAAAGTACAGAAATTGAGTTTTTGCATTATAATCGTGTTGAAATTCTCGAAATCAAGTATATGAACTCCTAAAATTTGATAAAACCTTGTCCTGCGGTCTGTTTGTTATAGGTTTCAGACGAGCGGGTCTAAATAGGCATTACAATGGACCCGTTGGAAATTTACTTGAGTAAAAAGTTCAGAAATTGAGTTTTTGCAATATAATCATGTTGAAATGCTCTTAATAAAGTATATGAACCCCTAAGGTTAGATTTAAACTTGTTTCGCGGTCTGTTTTGCAGAAGTTTCAGACGAGCGGGTCTAAATAGGCCTTACAATGGAACCGTTGGAATTTTAACTAAGTAAAAAGCACAGAAATTAAGTTTTGCAATATAATCGTGTTGAAATGCTCGTAATCAAGTAAATAAACGCCTAAATTTTGATTAAAACTTGTTTTGCTGCCCGTTTTGTAAAGGTTTAAGATGAGCGAGTCTAAATAGGCCTTACAATGGACCCGTTGGAATTTTAACTAAGTAAAAAGTACAGAAATTGAGATTTTGAAATATAATCGTGTTGAAATGCTCGTAATCAAGTATATGAACTCCTAAAATATGATTAAAACTTGTTTCGAGGTCCTTTTGTAGAGGTTTCGGGCGAGCGGGTTTAAATAGGCCTTACAATGAACCCGTTAGAATTTTAACTGAGTAAAAAGTATAGAAATTGAGTTTTTGCAATATAATCATGTTTAAATGCTCGTAATCAAGTATTTGAACTCCTAAAATTTCATAAAACCTTGTTTTGCAGCCCGTTTGTTATAGGTTTCGGACGAGCGGGTCTAAATAGGCCTTACAATGGACTCGTTGGAATTTTACTTGAGTAAAAAGTACATAAATTGAGTTTTTGCAATATAATCGTGTTGATATGCTCGTAATCAAGTATATGAACTCCTAAAATTTGATTAAAACTTGTTTCGCGGTACGTTTTGTATAGGTTTCGGACGAGCGGGGCTAAATAGGCCTTACAATGGAACCGTTGGAATTTTAACTGAGTAAAAAGTACAGAAATTGAGTTTTTGCAATATAATCGTGTTAAAATGCTCGTAATCAAGTATATGAACTCCTATGATTTTATTAAAATATGTTTTGCGGTCCGTTTGTTATAGGTTTCGGACGAGCGAGTCTAAGTAAGCCTTACAATGGACCCGTTGGAATTTTAACTGAGTAAAAAGTACAGAAATAGAGTTTTTGCAATATAATCGTGTTGAAATACTCGTAATCAAGTCTATGAACTCTTATAATTTGATTAAAACATGTTTCGCGGTCCATTTTGTAGAGGTTTCGGACGAGCGGGTCTAAGTAGGCCTTACAATGGAACCGTTGGAATTTTAACTGAGTAAAAAGTACAGAAATTGAGTTTTTGCAATATAATCCTGTTGAAATATTGGTAATCAAGTATATGAACTCCTAAGGTTTGATTAAAACTTGTTACGCGGTCCGTTTTGTAGAGGTTTTGGACGAGCGGGTCTAAATAGGCCTAACAATGGACCCGTTCGAATTTTAACTAAGTAAAAAGTACAGAAATTGAGTTTTTGCAATATAATCGTGTTGAAATGCTCGTAATCAAGTATATGAACTCCTAAAATTTGATAAAACCTTGTTTTGCGGTCTGTTTTTTTATAGGTTTTAGACGAGCGGGTCTAAACATGCATTACAATGGACCCGTTGGAAATTTACTTGAGTAAAAAGTTCAGAAATTGAGTTTTTGCAATATAATCATGTTGAAATGCTTGTAATAAAGTATATGAACTCCTAAAACTTGATTAAAACATGTTTCACGGCCCGTTTTGTAGAGGTTTCGAACGAGCGGGTCTAAATAGGTCCTACAATGGACCCGTTGGAATTTTCAATGAGTAAAAAGGACATAAATTCAGTTTTTGCAATATAATCGTGTTGAAATGCTCGTAATCAACAATATGAACTCCTAAAGTTTGATTAAAACTTGTTTCGCGGTAATCAAGAATATGGACCCGTTGTAAATTTAACTAAGTAAAAAGTACAGAAATTGAGTTTTTGCAATATAACGGTATTGAAATACTCGTAATAAAGTATATGAACTCCCGAAGTTTGATTAAAACTTGTTTCGCGATCCGTTTTGTAGAGATTTTTGACTAGCGAGTCTAAATAGGCCTTACAATGGACCAGTTGGAATTTTAACTGAGTAAAAAGCAAATAAATTGAGTTTTTGCATTATAATCGTTTTGAAATGCTCGTAATCAAGTATATGAACTCCTAGATTTTGATTAAAAATTCTTTCGCGGTCCGTTTTGTAGAGGTTTCAGACGATCGGGTCTAAATAGTCCTTACAATTTACCGGTTGGATTTTAACTGAGTAAAAAGTACAAAAATTGAGTTTTTGCAAAATAATCATGTTGAAATGCTCGTAATCAAGTATATTAACTCCTAAGGTTTGATTAAAACTTATTTTGCGGTACGTTTTGTGGAGGTTTCGGACGAGCGGGTCTAAATAGGCCTTACAATGGACCAGTTGGAATTTTAACTAAGTAAAAAGTACAGAAATTGAGTTTTTGCAATACAATTGTGTTGAAATGCTCGTAATCAAGTATATGAACTCCTAAAGTTTGGTTAAAAGTTTTTTTGCGGCCCGTTTTGTAGAGGTTTCGGACGAGCGGGTTTAAATAGGCCTTACAATGGAGCCGTTGGAATTTTAACTAATGAAAAGTACAAAAATTGAGTTTTTGTAATATAATGGTGTTGAAATGCTCGTAATCAAGTATATGAACTCCTAAATTTTGATTAAAACTTGTTTTGCGGCCCGTTTTGTAGAGGTTTCGGACGAGCGGGTCTAAATAGGCCTTGCAATGGACCCGTTGGAATTTTAACTGAGTAAAAAGTACAGAAATTGAGTTTTTGCAATATAATCGTGTTGAAATATTGGTAATCAAGTATATGAACTCCTAAGGTTTGATTAAAACTTTTTTTGCGGCCCGTTTTGTAAAGGTTTTGGATGAGCGGGTCTAAATAGGCCTTACAATGGACCCGTTGGAATTTTAACTAAGTAAAAAGTACAAAAATTGAGTTTTTGCAATTTAATCGTGTTGAAAATCGCGTAATCAAGTATAAGGACTCCTAAAATTTTATAAAACCTTGTTTTGCGGTCCGTTTCTTATAGGTCTCGGACGAGCGGGTCTAAATAGGCATTACAACGGACCCGTTGGAATTTTACTTGAGTAAAAAGTACATAAATTGAGTTTTTTCAATATAATCGTGTTGAAATGCTCGTAATCAAGTATATGAACTCCTAAGATTTGATTAAAACTCGTTTTGCGGTCTGTTTTGTAGAGGTTTCGGACGAGCGAGTCTAAATAGGCATTAGAATGGACCCGTTGGAAATTTAACTAAGTAAAAAATACAGAAATTGAGTTTTTCAAATATAATCATGTTGAAATGCTCATAATCAAGTGTATGAACTCATAAAATTTGATTAAAATTTATTTCGCGGTCAGTTTTGTAGAGGTTTCGGACGAGCGGGTTTAAATAGGCCTTACAATGGGCCCGTTGGAATTTTACTTGAGTAATAAGTACAAAAATTGAGTTTTTGCAATATAATCGTGTTGAAATATTGGTAATCAAGTATATCAACTCCTAAGGTTTGATTAAAACTTTTTTCGCGGCCCGTTTTGTAGAAGTTTCGAACAAGCGGGTCTAAATATGCCTTACAATGGACCCGTTGGAATTTTAACTAAGTAAAAAGTACAAAAATTGAGTTTTTGCAATTTAATCGTGTTGAAAATCGCGTAATCAAGTATACGGACTCCTGAAATTTTATAAAACCTTGTTTTGCGGTCCGTTTCTTATAGGTCTCGGACGAGCGGGTCTAAATAGGCCTTACAACGGACCCGTTGAAATTTTACTTGAGTAAAAAGTATATGAACTCCTAGATATTGATTAAAACTTTTTTGCGACCCGTTTTGTTGAGGTTTCGGACGAGCGGGTCTAAATAAGCCTTACAATGGATCCGTTGGAATTTTAACTGAGTAAAAAGTACATAAATTGAGATTTTGCAATATAATTGTGTTGAAATGCTCTTAATCAAGTATATGAACTCCTAAAATATGATTAAAACTTGTTTCGCGGCCCGTTTTGTAGAGGTTTCGGACGAGCGGGTCTAAATAGGCCTTACAATGGACCTGTTGGAATTTTAACTGAGTAAAAAGTATAGAAATTGTGTTTTTTCAATATAATCATGTTGAAATGCTCGTAATCAAGTATATGAACTCCTAAAATTTGATTAAAACTTGTTTCGCGGTCCATTTTTTATAAGTTTCAGATGAACGGGTCTAAACAGGCCTTACAATGGACCCGTTGGAATTTTACTTGAGTAAAAAGTTCAGAAATTAAGTTTTTGCAATACAATCATGTTGAAATGCTCGTAATCAAGTATATGAACTCCTAAAATTTGATAAAACCTTATTTTGCGGTTCGTTTGTTTTAGGTTTCAACCGGGCGGGTCTAAATAGGCCTTACAATGGACCCGTTGAAATGTTACTTGAGTAAAAAGTACAAAAATTGAGTTGTTGTAATATAATCATGTTGAAATGCTCGTAATCAAGTATATGAACTCCTAAAATTTGATAAAACCTTGTTTTGCGGTCCATTTTTTTATAGGATTCGGAAGAGCGGGTCTAAATAAGCCCTAAAATGGACCCATTGGAATTTTACTTGAGTGAAAAGTACATAAATTGAGTTTTTGCAATATAATCGTGTAGAAATGCTTGTAATCTAGTATATGAGCTACTAAAATTTGATTAAAACTTGTTTCGCGGTCTGTTTTGTTGAGGTTTTGGACGAGCGGGTCTAAATAGGCCGTACAATGGACCCA
Source organism: Hibiscus trionum (assembly GCA_030270665.1). Taxonomy (NCBI): domain Eukaryota; kingdom Viridiplantae; phylum Streptophyta; class Magnoliopsida; order Malvales; family Malvaceae; genus Hibiscus; species Hibiscus trionum. Next base: position 43,752,083 of record BSYR01000027.1, on the reverse strand, counting down.
TTGGAATTTTACTTGAGTAATATGTACAAAAATTTAGTTTTTGCAAAATAATCGTGTTGAAATGCTCGTAATCAAATATATGAACTCATAAAATTTGATAAAACATTGTTTTGCGGTCCGTTTGTTTTAGGTTTCAACCGAGCGGGTCTAAATAGGCCTTACAATGGACCCGTTGAAATTTTACTTGAGTAAAAAGTACAGAAATTGAGTTGTTGCAATATAATCGGGTTGAAATGCTTGTAATCAAGTATATGAACTTCTAAATTTTGATAAAACCTTGTTTTGTAGTCCGTTTGTTATAGGTTTCAGACGAGCGGGTCTAAATAAGCCCTAAAATGGACCCATTGGAATTTTACTTGAGTGAAAAGTACGAAAATTGAATTTTTGCAATATAATCGTGTTGAAATGATCGTAATCAAGTATATGAACTCCTAAATTTTGATTAAAACTTGTTTCGATGTATGTTTTTTAGAGGTTTCGGACGAGCGGGTCTAAATAAGCATTACAATGGAACCGTTGGAATTTTAACTGAGTAAAAAGTACAGAAATTTAGTTTTTGTAATATAATCGTGTTGAAATGCTCGTAATAAAGTATATGAACTCCTAAAATATGATTAAAACTTGTTTCGCGGTACGTTTTGTAGAGGTTTCGGACGAGCGGGTTTAAATAGGCCTTGGAATGGACCCGTTGGAATTTTAACTGAGTAAAAAGTACAAAAATTGAATTTTTGTAATATAATCATGTTGAAATGCTCGTAATCAAGTGTATGAACTCCTAAATATTGATTAAAACTTGTTTTGTGACCCGTTTTGTTGAGGTTTTGGACGAGCGGGTCTAAATAAGCCTTACAATGGACGCATTGGAATTTTAACTGAGTAAAAAGTACAAAAATTGAAATTTTGCAATATAATCGTGTTGAAATGCTCGTAATCAAGTATATGAACTCCTAAAATATTATTAAAACTTGTTTCGAGGTGCGTTTGTAGAGGTTTCGGACGAGCGGGTTTAAATAGGCCTTACAATGGACCCGTTGGAATTTTAACTAATTAAAAAGTACAGAAATTGAGTTTTGCAATATAATAGTGTTGAAATGCTCGTAATCAAGTATATGAACTCCTAAATTTTGATTAAAACTTGTTTTGCGGCACGTTTTGTAGAGGTTTCGGACGAGCGGGTCTAAATAGGCCTTGCAATGGACCCGTTGGAATTTTAACTGAGTAAAAAGTACAGAAATTGAGTTTTTGCAATATAATCGTGTTGAAATACTGGTAATCAAGTATATGAACTCCTAAGGTTTGATTAAAACTTTTTCCGCGGCCCGTTTTGTAAATGTTTCGGACGAGTGGGTCTAAATAGGCCTTACAATGGACCCATTGGAATTTTAACTAAGTAAAAAGTACAAAAAAATAGTTTTTGCAATATAATCGTGTTGAAATGCTCGTAATCAAGTATATGGACTCCTAAAATTTGATAAAACCTTGTTTTGCGGTCCGTTTCTTATAGGTCTCGGACGAGCGGGTCTAAATAGGTCTTACAACTCCTAAGATTTGATTAAAACTCGTTTTGCGGTCCGTTTTGTAGAGGTTTCGGACGAGCGAGTCTAAATAGGCATTAGAATGGACCCGTTGGAAATTTAACTAAGTAAAAAATACAGAAATTGAGTTTTTCAAATATAATCATGTTGAAATGCTCATAATCAAGTGTATGAACTCCTAAAATTTGATTAAAATTTATTTCGCGGTCAGTTTTGTAGAGGTTTCGGACGAGCGGGTTTAAATAGGCCTTACAATGGGCCCGTTGGAATTTTACTTGAGTAATAAGTACAAAAATTGAGTTTTTGCAATATAATCGTGTTGAAATATTGGTAATCAAGTATATGAACTCCTAAGGTTTGATTAAAACTTTTTTCGCGGCCCGTTTTGTAGAAGTTTCGAACAAGCGGGTCTAAATAGGCCTTACAATGGACCCGTTGGAATTTTAACTAAGTAAAAAGTACAAAAATTGAGTTTTTGCAATTTAATCGTGTTGAAAATCGCGTAATCAAGTATACGGACTCCTGAAATTTTATAAAACCTTGTTTTGCGGTCCGTTTCTTATAGGTCTCGGACGAGCGGGTCTAAATAGGCCTTACAACGGACCCGTTGAAATTTTACTTGAGTAAAAAGTACATAAATTGAGTTTTTCAAATATAATCATGTTGAAATGCTCATAATCAAGTGTATGAACTCCTAAAATTTGATTAAAACTTATTTCGCGGTCCGTTTTGTAGTGGTTTCGGACGAGCGGGTCTAAATAGGCCTTACAATGGACCCATTTTGAATTTTACTTGAGTAATAAGTACAGAAATTGAGTTTTTGCAATATAATCGTGTTGAAATATTGGTAATAAAGTATATGAACTCCTAAGGTTTGATTAAAACTTTTTTCGCGGCCCGTTTTGTAGAAGTTTCGGACGAGCGGGTCTAAATAGGCCTTACAATGGACCCGTTGGAATTTTAACTAAGTAAAAAGTACAAAAATTGAGTTTTTGCAATTTAATCGTGTTGAAAATCGCGTAATCAAGTATATGGACTCCTCAAATTTTATAAAACCTTGTTTTGCGGTCCGTTTCTTATAGGTCTCGGACGAGCGGGTCTAAATAGGCCTTACAACGGACCCGTTGGAATTTTACTTGAGTAAAAAGTACATAAATTGAGTTTTTCAATATAATCGTGTTGAAATGCTCATAATCAAGTATATGAACTCCTAAGATTTGATTAAAACTCGTTTTGCGGTCCGTTTTGTAGAGGTTTCGGACGAGCGAGTCTAAATAGGCATTAGAATGGACCCGTTGGAAATTTAACTAAGTAAAAAATACAGAAATTGAGTTTTTCAAATATAATCATGTTGAAATGCTCATAATCAAGTGTATGAACTCATAAAATTTGATTAAAACTTATTTCGCGGTCAGTTTTGTAGAGGTTTCGGACGAGCGGGTTTAAATAGGCCTTACAATGGGCTCGTTGGAATTTTACTTGAGTAATAAGTACATAAATTGAATTTTTGCAATATAATCATGTTGAAATGCTCGTAATCAAGTATATGAACTCCTAGATGTTGATTAAAATTTGTTTTCCGACCCGTTTTGTTGAAGTTTCGGACGAGCGGGTCTAAATAAGCCTTACAATGGACCCATTGGAATTTTAACTGAGTAAAAAGTACAGAAATTGAGATTTTACAATATAATCGTGTTGAAATGCTCGTAATCAAGTATATGAACTCCTAAAATATGATTAAAACTTGTTTCGAGGTCCGTTTGTAGAGGTTTCGGACGAGCGGGTTTAAATAGGCCTTACAATAGACCCGTTTGAATTTTAACTAATTAAAAAGTACAGAAATTGAGTTTTGCAATATAATAGTGTTGAAATGCTCGTAATCAAGTATATTAACTCCTAAATTTTGATTAAAACTTGTTTTGCGGCCCGTTTTGTAGAGGTTTCAGACGAGCGGGTCTAAATAGGCCTTGCAATGGACCCGTTGGAATTTTAACTAGGTAAAAAAGTACAGAAATTGAGTTTTTGCAATATAATCGTGTTGAAATACTGGTAATCAAGTATATGAACTCCTAAGGTTTGATTAAAACTTTTTTCGCGGCCCGTTTTGTAAAGGTTTCGGACGAGCGGGTCTAAATAGGCCTTACAATGGACCCGTTGGAATTTTAACTAATTAAAAGTACAAAAAATTAGTTTTTGCTACATAATCGTGTTGAAATGCTCGTAATCAAGTATATGGACTCCTAAAATTTGATAAAACCTTGTTTTGCGGTCCGTTTCTTATAGGTCTCGGACGAGCAGGTCTAAATAGGTCTTACAACGGACCTGTTGGAATTTTACTTGAGTGAAAAGTACATAAATTGAGTTTTTTTCAATATAATCATGTTGAAATGCTCGTAATCAAGTATATGAACTCCTAAGATTTGATTAATACTTGTTTTGCAGTCCGTTTTATAGAGGTTTTGGACGAGTGGGTCTAAATAGGCCTTACAATGGACTCGTTGGAATTTTAACTGAGTAAAAAGTAAAGAAATTGAGTTTTTGCAATATAATCGTGTTGAAATATTGGTAATCAAGTATATGAACTCCTAAGGTTTGATTAAAACTTTTTTCGCGGCCCGTTTTGTAGAAGTTTCGGACGAGCGGGTCTAAATAGGCCTTACAATGGACCCGTTGGAATTTTAACTAAGTAAAAAGTACAGAAATTGATATTTTGCAATATAATCGTATTGAAATGCTCGTAATCAAGTATATGAACTCCTAAAATATGATTAAAACTTGTTTCGAGGTCCTTTTGTAGAGGTTTTGGGCGAGCGGGTTTAAATAGGCCTTACAATGAACCCGTTAGAATTTTAACTGAGTAAAAAGTATAGAAATTGAGTTTTTGCAATATAATCATGTTGAAATACTCGTAATCAAGTATATGAACTCCTAAAATTTGATAAAACCTTGTTTCGTGGTCCGTTTGTTATAGGTTTCGGACGAGGGGTCTATATAGGCCTTACAATGGACTCGTTGGAATTTTACTTGAGTAAAAAGTACATAAATTGAGTTTTTGCATTATAATCGTTTTGAAATGCTCGTAATCAAGTATATGAACTCCTAGATTTTGATTAAAAATTCTTTCGCGGTCCGTTTTGTAGAGGTTTCAGACGATCGGGTCTAAATAGTCCTTACAATTTACCGGTTGGATTTTAACTGAGTAAAAAGTACAAAAATTGAGTTTTTGCAAAATAATCATGTTGAAATGCTCGTAATCAAGTATATTAACTCCTAAGGTTTGATTAAAACTTATTTTGCGGTACGTTTTGTGGAGGTTTCGGACGAGCGGGTCTAAATAGGCCTTACAATGGACCAGTTGGAATTTTAACTAAGTAAAAAGTACAGAAATTGAGTTTTTGCAAGACAATTGTGTTGAAATGCTCGTAATCAAGTATATGAACTCCTAAAGTTTGGTTAAAAGTTTTTTTGCGGCCCGTTTTGTAGAGGTTTCGGACGAGCGGGTTTAAATAGGCCTTACAATGGAGCCGTTGGAATTTTAACTAATGAAAAGTACAAAAATTGAGTTTTTGTAATATAATGGTGTTGAAATGCTCGTAATCAAGTATATGAACTCCTAAATTTTGATTAAAACTTGTTTTGCGGCCCGTTTTGTAGAGGTTTCGGACGAGCGGGTCTAAATAGGCCTTGCAATGGACCCGTTGGAATTTTAACTGAGTAAAAAGTACAGAAATTGAGTTTTTGCAATATAATCGTGTTGAAATATTGGTAATCAAGTATATGAACTCCTAAGGTTTGATTAAAACTTTTTTTGCGGCCCGTTTTGTAAAGGTTTTGGATGAGCGGGTCTAAATAGGCCTTACAATGGACCCGTTGGAATTTTAACTAAGTAAAAAGTACAAAAATTGAGTTTTTGCAATTTAATCGTGTTGAAAATCGCGTAATCAAGTATAAGGACTCCTAAAATTTTATAAAACCTTGTTTTGCGGTCCATTTCTTATAGGTCTCGGACGAGCGGGTCTAAATAGGCCTTACAACGGACCCGTTGGAATTTTACTTGAGTAAAAAGTACATAAATTGAGTTTTTTTGAAATGCTCGTAATCAAGTATATGAACTCCTAAGATTTGATTAAAACTCGTTTTGCGGTCTGTTTTGTAGAGGTTTCGGACGAGCGAGTCTAAATAGGCATTAGAATGGACCCGTTGGAAATTTAACTAAGTAAAAAATACAGAAATTGAGTTTTTCAAATATAATCATGTTGAAATGCTCATAATCAAGTGTATGAACTCATAAAATTTGATTAAAATTTATTTCGCGGTCAGTTTTGTAGAGGTTTCGGACGAGCGGGTTTAAATAGGCCTTACAATGGGCCCGTTGGAATTTTACTTGAGTAATAAGTACAAAAATTGAGTTTTTGCAATATAATCGTGTTGAAATATTGGTAATCAAGTATATCAACTCCTAAGGTTTGATTAAAACTTTTTTCGCGGCCCGTTTTGTAGAAGTTTCGAACAAGCGGGTCTAAATATGCCTTACAATGGACCCGTTGGAATTTTAACTAAGTAAAAAGTACAAAAATTGAGTTTTTGCAATTTAATCGTGTTGAAAATCGCGTAATCAAGTATACGGACTCCTGAAATTTTATAAAACCTTGTTTTGCGGTCCGTTTCTTATAGGTCTCGGACGAGCGGGTCTAAATAGGCCTTACAACGGACCCGTTGAAATTTTACTTGAGTAAAAAGTATATGAACTCCTAGATATTGATTAAAACTTTTTTGCGACCCGTTTTGTTGAGGTTTCGGACGAGCGGGTCTAAATAAGCCTTACAATGGATCCGTTGGAATTTTAACTGAGTAAAAAGTACATAAATTGAGATTTTGCAATATAATTGTGTTGAAATGCTCTTAATCAAGTATATGAACTCCTAAAATATGATTAAAACTTGTTTCGCGGCCCGTTTTGTAGAGGTTTCGGACGAGCGGGTCTAAATAGGCCTTACAATGGACCTGTTGGAATTTTAACTGAGTAAAAAGTATAGAAATTGTGTTTTTTCAATATAATCATGTTGAAATGCTCGTAATCAAGTATATGAACTCCTAAAATTTGATTAAAACTTGTTTCGCGGTCCATTTTTTATAAGTTTCAGATGAACGGGTCTAAACAGGCCTTACAATGGACCCGTTGGAATTTTACTTGAGTAAAAAGTTCAGAAATTAAGTTTTTGCAATACAATCATGTTGAAATGCTCGTAATCAAGTATATGAACTCCTAAAATTTGATAAAACCTTATTTTGCGGTTCGTTTGTTTTAGGTTTCAACCGGGCGGGTCTAAATAGGCCTTACAATGGACCCGTTGAAATGTTACTTGAGTAAAAAGTACAAAAATTGAGTTGTTGTAATATAATCATGTTGAAATGCTCGTAATCAAGTATATGAACTCCTAAAATTTGATAAAACCTTGTTTTGCGGTCCATTTTTTTATAGGATTCGGAAGAACGGGTCTAAATAAGCCCTAAAATGGACCCATTGGAATTTTACTTGAGTGAAAAGTACATAAATTGAGTTTTTGCAATATAATCGTGTAGAAATGCTTGTAATCTAGTATATGAGCTACTAAAATTTGATTAAAACTTGTTTCGCGGTCTGTTTTGTTGAGGTTTTGGACGAGCGGGTCTAAATAGGCCGTACAATGGACCCATTGGAATTTTACTTGAGTAATATGTACAAAAATTTAGTTTTTGCAAAATAATCGTGTTGAAATGCTCGTAATCAAATATATGAACTCATAAAATTTGATAAAACATTGTTTTGCGGTCCGTTTGTTTTAGGTTTCAACCGAGCGGGTCTAAATAGGCCTTACAATGGACCCGTTGAAATTTTACTTGAGTAAAAAGTACAGAAATTGAGTTGTTGCAATATAATCGGGTTGAAATGCTCGTAATCAAGTATATGAACTTCTAAATTTTGATAAAACCTTGTTTTGTAGTCCGTTTGTTATAGGTTTCAGACGAGCGGGTCTAAATAAGCCCTAAAATGGACCCATTGGAATTTTACTTGAGTGAAAAGTACGAAAATTGAATTTTTGCAATATAATCGTGTTGAAATGATCGTAATCAAGTATATGAACTCCTAAATTTTGATTAAAACTTGTTTCGATGTATGTTTTTTAGAGGTTTCGGACGAGCGGGTCTAAATAAGCATTACAATGGAAACGTTGGAATTTTAACTGAGTAAAAAGTACAGAAATTTAGTTTTTGTAATATAATCGTGTTGAAATGCTCGTAATAAAGTATATGAACTCCTAAAATATGATTAAAACTTGTTTCGCGGTACGTTTTGTAGAGGTTTCGGACGAGCGGGTTTAAATAGGCCTTGGAATGGACCCGTTGGAATTTTAACTGAATAAAAAGTACAAAAATTGAATTTTTGTAATATAATCATGTTGAAATGCTCGTAATCAAGTGTATGAACTCCTAAATATTGATTAAAACTTGTTTTGTGACCCGTTTTGTTGAGGTTTTGGACGAGCGGGTCTAAATAAGCCTTACAATGGACGCATTGGAATTTTAACTGAGTAAAAAGTACAAAAATTGAAATTTTGCAATATAATCGTGTTGAAATGCTCGTAATCAAGTATATGAACTCCTAAAATATTATTAAAACTTGTTTCGAGGTGCGTTTGTAGAGGTTTCGGACGAGCGGGTTTAAATAGGCCTTACAATGGACCCGTTGGAATTTTAACTAACTAAAAAGTACAGAAATTGAGTTTTGCAATATAATAGTGTTGAAATGCTCGTAATCAAGTATATGAACTCCTAAATTTTGATTAAAACTTGTTTTGCGGCACGTTTTGTAGAGGTTTCGGACGAGCGGGTCTAAATAGGCCTTGCAATGGACCCGTTGGAATTTTAACTGAGTAAAAAGTACAGAAATTGAGTTTTTGCAATATAATCGTGTTGAAATACTGGTAATCAAGTATATGAACTCCTAAGGTTTGATTAAAACTTTTTCCGCGGCCCGTTTTGTAAATGTTTCGGACGAGTGGGTCTAAATAGGCCTTACAATGGACCCATTGGAATTTTAACTAAGTAAAAAGTACAAAAAAATAGTTTTTGCAATATAATCGTGTTGAAATGCTCGTAATCAAGTATATGGACTCCTAAAATTTGATAAAACCTTGTTTTGCGGTCCGTTTCTTATAGGTCTCGGACGAGCGGGTCTAAATAGGTCTTACAACTCCTAATATTTGATTAAAACTCGTTTTGCGGTCCGTTTTGTAGAGGTTTCAGACGAGCGAGTCTAAATAGGCATTAGAATGGACCCGTTGGAAATTTAACTAAGTAAAAAATACAGAAATTGAGTTTTTCAAATATAATCATGTTGAAATGCTCATAATCAAGTGTATGAACTCCTAAAATTTGATTAAAATTTATTTCGCGGTCAGTTTTGTAGAGGTTTCGGACGAGCGGGTTTAAATAGGCCTTACAATGGGCCCGTTGGAATTTTACTTGAGTAATAAGTACAAAAATTGAGTTTTTGCAATATAATCGTGTTGAAATATTGGTAATCAAGTATATGAACTCCTAAGGTTTGATTAAAACTTTTTTCGCGGCCCGTTTTGTAGAAGTTTCGAACAAGCGGGTCTAAATAGGCCTTACAATGGACCCGTTGGAATTTTAACTAAGTAAAAAGTACAAAAATTGAGTTTTTGCAATTTAATCGTGTTGAAAATCGCGTAATCAAGTATACGGACTCCTGAAATTTTATAAAACCTTGTTTTGCGGTCCGTTTCTTATAGGTCTCGGACGAGCGGGTCTAAATAGGCCTTACAACGGACCCGTTGAAATTTTACTTGAGTAAAAAGTACATAAATTGAGTTTTTCAAATATAATCATGTTGAAATGCTCATAATCAAGTGTATGAACTCCTAAAATTTGATTAAAACTTATTTCGCGGTCCGTTTTGTAGTGGTTTCGGACGAGCGGGTCTAAATAGGCCTTACAATGGACCCATTTTGAATTTTACTTGAGTAATAAGTACAGAAATTGAGTTTTTGCAATATAATCGTGTTGAAATATTGGTAATAAAGTATATGAACTCCTAAGGTTTGATTAAAACTTTTTTCGCGGCCCGTTTTGTAGAAGTTTCGGACGAGCGGGTCTAAATAGGCCTTACAATGGACCCGTTGGAATTTTAACTAAGTAAAAAGTACAAAAATTGAGTTTTTGCAATTTAATCGTGTTGAAAATCGCGTAATCAAGTATATGGACTCCTCAAATTTTATAAAACCTTGTTTTGCGGTCCGTTTCTTATAGGTCTCGGACGAGCGGGTCTAAATAGGCCTTACAACGGACCCGTTGGAATTTTACTTGAGTAAAAAGTACATAAATTGAGTTTTTCAATATAATCGTGTTGAAATGCTCATAATCAAGTATATGAACTCCTAAGATTTGTAAAGGTTTCGGACGAGCGAGTCTAAATAGGCCTTACAATGGACCCGTTGGAATTTTAACTAAGTGAAAAGTACAAAAAATTAGTTTTTGCAATATAATCGTGTTGAAATTATCGTAATCAAGTATATGGACTCCTAAAATTTGATAAAACCTTGTTTTGCGGTCCATTTCTTATAGGTCTCGGACGAGCAGGTCTAAATAGGTCTTACAACTCCTAAGATTTGATTAAAACTCGTTTTGCGGTCCGTTTTGTAGAGGTTTCGGACGAGCGAGTCTAAATAGGCATTAGAATGGACCCGTTGGAAATTTAACTAAGTAAAAAATACAGAAATTGAGTTTTTCAAATATAATCATGTTGAAATGCTCATAATCAAGTGTATGAACTCATAAAATTTGATTAAAACTTATTTCGCGGTCAGTTTTGTAGAGGTTTCGGACGAGCGGGTTTAAATAGGCCTTACAATGGGCTCGTTGGAATTTTACTTGAGTAATAAGTACATAAATTGAATTTTTGCAATATAATCATGTTGAAATGCTCGTAATCAAGTATATGAACTCCTAGATGTTGATTAAAATTTGTTTTCCGACCCGTTTTGTTGAAGTTTCGGACGAGCGGGTCTAAATAAGCCTTACAATGGACCCATTGGAATTTTAACTGAGTAAAAAGTACAGAAATTGAGATTTTACAATATAATCGTGTTGAAATGCTCGTAATCAAGTATATGAACTCCTAAAATATGATTAAAACTTGTTTCGAGGTCCGTTTGTAGAGGTTTCGGACGAGCGGGTTTAAATAGGCCTTACAATAGACCCGTTTGAATTTTAACTAATTAAAAAGTACAGAAATTGAGTTTTGCAATATAATAGTGTTGAAATGCTCGTAATCAAGTATATTAACTCCTAAATTTTGATTAAAACTTGTTTTGCGGCCCGTTTTGTAGAGGTTTCAGACGAGCGGGTCTAAATAGGCCTTGCAATGGACCCGTTGGAATTTTAACTAGGTAAAAAAGTACAGAAATTGAGTTTTTGCAATATAATCGTGTTGAAATACTGGTAATCAAGTATATGAACTCCTAAGGTTTGATTAAAACTTTTTTCGCGGCCCGTTTTGTAAAGGTTTCGGACGAGCGGGTCTAAATAGGCCTTACAATGGACCCGTTGGAATTTTAACTAATTAAAAGTACAAAAAATTAGTTTTTGCTACATAATCGTGTTGAAATGCTCGTAATCAAGTATATGGACTCCTAAAATTTGATAAAACCTTGTTTTGCGGTCCGTTTCTTATAGGTCTCGGACGAGCAGGTCTAAATAGGTCTTACAACGGACCTGTTGGAATTTTACTTGAGTAAAAAGTACATAAATTGAGTTTTTTTCAATATAATCATGTTGAAATGCTCGTAATCAAGTATATGAACTCCTAAGATTTGATTAATACTTGTTTTGCAGTCCGTTTTATAGAGGTTTTGGACGAGTGGGTCTAAATAGGCCTTACAATGGACTCGTTGGAATTTTAACTGAGTAAAAAGTAAAGAAATTGAGTTTTTGCAATATAATCGTGTTGAAATATTGGTAATCAAGTATATGAACTCCTAAGGTTTGATTAAAACTTTTTTCGCGGCCCGTTTTGTAGAAGTTTCGGACGAGCGGGTCTAAATAGGCCTTACAATAGACCCGTTGGAATTTTAACTAAGTAAAAAGTACAGAAATTGATATTTTGCAATATAATCGTTTTGAAATGCTCGTAATCAAGTATATGAACTCCTAAAATATGATTAAAACTTGTTTCGAGGTCCTTTTGTAGAGGTTTTGGGCGAGCGGGTTTAAATAGGCCTTACAATGAACCCGTTAGAATTTTAACTGAGTAAAAAGTATAGAAATTGAGTTTTTGCAATATAATCATGTTGAAATACTCGTAATCAAGTATATGAACTCCTAAAATTTGATAAAACCTTGTTTCGCGGTCCGTTTGTTATAGGTTTCGGACGAGGGGTCTATATAGGCCTTACAATGGACTCGTTGGAATTTTACTTGAGTAAAAAGTACATAAATTGAGTTTTTGCAATATAATCGTGTTGATATGCTCGTAATCAAGTATATGAACTCCTAAAATTTGATTAAAACTTGTTTCGCGATACGTTTTGTAGAGGTTTCGGACGAGCGGGGCTAAATAGGCCTTACAATGGAACCGTTGGAATTTTAACTGAGTAAAAAGTACATAAATTGAGTTTTTGCAATATAATTGTGTTAAAATGCTCGCAATCTAGTATATGAACTCCTATGATTTTATTAAAATATGTTTTGCGGTCCGTTTGTTATAGGTTTCGGACGAGCGAGTCTAAGTAAGCCTTACAATGGACCCGTTGGAATTTTAACTGAGTAAAAAGTACAGAAATAGAGTTTTTGCAATATAATCGTGTTGAAATGCTCGTAATCAAGTCTATGAACTCTTATATTTTGATTAAAACTTGTTTCGCGGTCCATTTTGTAGAGGTTTCGGACGAGCGGGTCTAAATAGGCCTTACAATGGAACCGTTGGAATTTTAACTGAGTAAAAAGTACAGAAATTGAGTTTTTGCAATATAATCGTGTTGAAATATTGGTAATCAAGTATATGAACTCCTAAGGTTTGATTAAAACTTGTTACGCGGTCCGTTTTGTAGAGGTTTTGGACGAGCGGGTCTAAATAGGCCTAACAATGGACCCATTCGAATTTTAACTAAGTAAAAAGTACAGAAATTGAGTTTTTGCAATATAATCGTGTTGAAATGCTCGTAATCAAGTATATGAACTCCTAAAGTTTGATAAAACCTTGTTTTGCGGTCTGCTTTTTATAGGTTTTAGACGAGCGGGTCTAAACATGCATTACAATGGACCCGTTGGAAATTTACTTGAGTAAAAAGTTCAGAAATTGAGTTTTTGCAATATAATCATGTTGAAATGCTCGTAATAAAGTATATGAACTCCTAAAACTTGATTAAAACATGTTTCACGGCCCGTTTTGTAGAGGTTTCGAACGAGCAGGTCTAAATAGGTCCTACAATGGACCCGTTGGAATTTTAAATGAGTAAAAAGGACATAAATTCAGTTTTTGCAATATAATCGTGTTGAAATGCTCGTAATCAAGAATATGAACTCCTAAAGTTTGATTAAAACTTGTTTCGCGGTATGTTTAGTAGAGGTTTCGGACGAGCGGGTCTAAATAGGCATTAGAATGGACCCGTTGTAAATTTAACTGAGTAAAAAGCAAATAAATTGAGTTTTTGCATTATAATCGTGTTGAAATGCTCGTAATCAAGTATATGAACTCCTAGATTTTGATTAAAACTTGTTTTGCGGCCCGTTTTGTAGAGGTTTCGGACGAGCGGGTCTAAATAGGCCTTGCAATGGACCCGTTGGAATTTTAACTGAGTAAAAAGTACAGAAATTGAGTTTTTGCAATATAATCGTGTTGAAATACTGGTAATCAAGTATATGAACTCCTAAGGTTTGATTAAAACTTTTTTCGCGGCCCGTTTTGTAAAGGTTTCGGACGAGCGGGTCTAAATAGGCCTTATAATGGACCCGTTGGAATTTTAACTAAGTAAAAAGTATAAAAAATGGTTTTTGCAATATAATCGTGTTGAAATGCTCGTAATCAAGTATATGGACTCCTAAAATTTGATAAAACCTTGTTTTGCGGTCCGTTTCTTATAGGTTTCGGACGAGCAGGTCTATATAGGTCTTACAACGGACCTGTTGGAATTTTACTTGAGTAAAAAGTACATAAATTGAGTTTTTTTTTTCAATATAATCATGTTGAAATGCTCGTAATCAAGTATATGAACTCCAAAGATTTGATTAAAACTTGTTTTGCAGTCCGTTTTATAGAGGTTTCGGACGAGAGGGTCTAAATAGGCCTTACAATGGACCCGTTGGAATTTTAACTGAGTAAAAAGTATAGAAATTGACTTTTTGCAATATAATCGTGTTGAAATATTGGTAATCAAGTATATGAACTCCTAAGGTTAGATTAAAACTTTTTTCGCGGCCCGTTTTGTAGAACTTTAAGACGAGCGGGTCTAAATAGTCCTTACAATGGACACGTTGGAATTTTAACTAAGTAAAAAGTACAAAAATTGAGTTTTTGCAATTTAATCGTGTTGAAATTCTCGTAATCAAGTATAAGGACTCTTGAAATTTTATAAAACCTTGTTTTGCGGTCCGTTTCTTATAGGTCTCGGACGAGCGGGTCAAAATAGGCCTTACAACGGACCCGTTGGAATTTTACTTGAGTAAAAAGTACATAAATTGAGTTTTTTTCAATATAATCGTGTTGAAATGCTCGTAATCAAGTATATGAACTCCTAAGATTTGATTAAAACTCGTTTTGCGGTCCATTTTGTAGAGGTTTCGGACGATCGAGTCTAAATAGGCATTAGGATGGACCCGTTGGAAATTTAACTAAGTAAAAAATAAAGAAATTGAGTTTTTCAAATATAATCATGTTGAAATGCTCATAATCAAGTGTATGAACTCATAAATTTGATTAAAACTTATTTTGCGGTAAGTTTTGTAGAGGTTTCGGACGAGCGGGTTTAAATAGGCCTTACAATGGGCCCGTTGGAATTTTACTTGAGTAATAAGTACATAAATTGAATTTTTGCAATATAATCATGTTGAAATGCTCGTAATCAAGTATATGAACTCCTAGATATTGATTAAAACTTGTTTTGCGACCCATTTTGTTGAGGTTTCGGACGAGCGGGTCTAAATAAGCCTTACAATGGATCCGTTGGAATTTTAACTGAGTAAAAAGTACAGAAATTGAGATTTTGCAATATAATTGTGTTGAAATGCTCTTAATCAAGTATATGAACTCCTAAAATATGATTAAAACTTGTTTTGCGGCCCGTTTTGTAGAGGTTTCGGACGAGCGGGTCTAAATAGGCCTTACAATGGACCTGTTGGAATTTTAACTGAGTAAAAAGTATAGAAATTGTGTTTTTTCAATATAATCATGTTGAAATGCTCGTAATCAAGTATATGAACTCCTAAAATTTGATTAAAACTTGTTTCGCGATCCATTTTTTATAAGTTTCAGATGAGCGGGTCTAAACAGGCCTTACAATGGACCCGTTGGAATTTTACTTGAGTAAAAAGTTCAGAAATTAAGTTTTTGCAATACAATCATGTTGAAATGCTCGTAATCAAGTATATGAACTCCTAAAATTTGATAAAACCTTATTTTGCGGTCCGTTTGTTTTAGGTTTCAACTGAGCGGGTCTAAATAGGCCTTACAATGGACCCGTTGAAATTTTACTTGAGTAAAAAGTACAGAAATTGAGTTGTTGCGATATAATCATGTTGAAATGCTCGTAATCAAGTATATGAACTCCTAAAATTTGATAAAACCTTGTTTTGCGGTCCATTTTTTATAGGATTCAGACGAGCGGGTCTAAATAAGCCCTAAAATGGACCCGTTGGAATTTTACTTGAGTGAAAAGTACATAAATTGAGTTTTTGCAATATAATCGTGTAGAAGTGCTCGTAATCAAGTATATGAGCTACTAAAATTTGATTAAAACTTGTTTCACGGTCTGTTTTGTTGAGGTTTCGGACGAGCGGGTCTAAATAGGCCGTACAATGGACCCATTGGAATTTTACTTGAGTAATATGTACAAAAATTGAGTTTTTGCAAAATAATCGTGTTGAAATGCTCGTAATC
Source organism: Hibiscus trionum (assembly GCA_030270665.1). Classification (NCBI taxonomy): domain Eukaryota; kingdom Viridiplantae; phylum Streptophyta; class Magnoliopsida; order Malvales; family Malvaceae; genus Hibiscus; species Hibiscus trionum. The sequence goes on along the minus strand of BSYR01000027.1, from coordinate 43,736,393 downwards.
AAATATATGAACTCATAAAATTTGATAAAACATTGTTTTGCGGTCCGTTTGTTTTAGGTTTCAACCGAGCGGGTCTAAATAGGCCTTACAATGGACCCGTTGAAATTTTACTTGAGTAAAAAGTACAGAAATTGAGTTGTTGCAATATAATCGGGTTGAAATGCTCGTAATCAAGTATATGAACTTCTAAATTTTGATAAAACCTTGTTTTGCAGTCCGTTTGTTATAGGTTTCAGACGAGCGGGTCTAAATAAGCCCTAAAATGGACCCATTGGAATTTTACTTGAGTGAAAAGTACGAAAATTGAATTTTTGCAATATAATCGTGTTGAAATGATCGTAATCAAGTATATGAACTCCTAAATTTTGATTAAAACTTGTTTCGGTGTACGTTTTTTAGAGGTTTCGGACGAGCGGGTCTAAATAGGCATTACAATGGAACCGTTGGAATTTTAACTGAGTAAAAAGTACAGAAATTTAGTTTTTGTAATATAATCGTGTTGAAATGCTCGTAATGAAGTATATGAACTCGTAAAATATGATTAAAACTTATTTCGCGGTCCGTTTTGTAGAGGTTTCGGACGAGCGGGTTTAAATAGGCCTTGGAATGGACCCGTTGGAATTTTAACTGAGTAAAAAGTACATAAATTGAATTTTTGTAATATAATCATGTGGAAATGCTCGTAATCAAGTATATGAACTCCTAAATATTGATTAAAACTTGTTTTGTGACCCGTTTTGTTGAGGTTTTGGACGAGCGGGTCTAAATAAGCCTTACAATGGACCCATTGGAATTTTAACTGAGTAAAAAGTACAAAAATTGAAATTTTGCAATATAATCGTGTTGAAATGCTCGTAATCAAGTATATGAACTCCTAAAATATTATTAAAACTTGTTTCGAGGTGCGTTTGTAGAGGTTTCGGACGAGCGGGTTTAAATAGGCCTTACAATGGACCCGTTGGAAATTTAACTAATTAAAAAGTACAGAAATTGAGTTTTGCAATATAATAGTGTTGAAATGCTCGTAATCAAGTATATGAACTCCTAAATTTTGATTAAAACTTGTTTTACGGCCCGTTTTGTAGAGGTTTCGGACGAGCGGGTCTAAATTGGCGTTGCAATGGACCCGTTGGAATTTTAACTGAGTAAAAAGTACAGAAATTGAGTTTTTGCAATATAATCGTGTTGAAATACTTGTAATAAAGTATATGAACTCCTAAGGTTTGATTAAAACTTTTTTCGCGGCCCGTTTTGTAAATGTTTCGGAAGAGTGGGTCTAAATAGGCCTTACAATGGACCCGTTGGAATTTTAACTAAGTAAAAAGTACACAAAATTAGTTTTTGCAATATAATCGTGTTGAAATGCTCGTAATCAAGTATATGGACTCCTAAAATTTGATAAAACCTTGTTTTGCGGTCTGTTTGTTATAGGTCTCGGACGAGCAGGTCTAAATAGGTCTTACAACGGACCTGTTGGAATTTTACTTGAGTAAAAAGTACATAAATTGAGTTTTTTTTTTCAATATAATCATGTTGAAATGCTCGTAATCAAGTACATGAACTCCTAAGATTTGATTAAAACTCGTTTTGCGGTCCGTTTTGTAGAGGTTTCGGACGAGCGAGTCTAAATAGGCATTAGAATGGACCCGTTGGAAATTTAACTAAGTAAAAAATACAGAAATTGAGTTTTTCAAATATAATCATGTTGAAATGCTCATAATCAAGTCTATGAACTCCTAAAATTTGATTAAAACTTATTTTGCGGTCAGTTTTGTAGAGGTTTCGGACGAGCGGGTTTAAATAGGCCTTACAATGGGCCCGTTGGAATTTTACTTGAGTAATAAATACAGAAATTGAGTTTTTGCAATATAATCGTGTTGAAATATTGGTAATCAAGTATATGAACTCCTAAGGTTTGATTAAAACTTTTTTCGCGGCCCGTTTTGTAGAAGTTTCGGACGAGCGGGTCTACATAGGCCTTACAATGGACCCGTTGTAATTTTAACTAAGTAAAAAGTACAAAAATTGAGTTTTTGCAATTTAATCGTGTTGAAAATCGCGTAATCAAGTATATGGACTCCTGAAATTTTATAAAACCTTGTTTTGCGGTCCGTTTCTTATAGGTCTCGGACGAGCGGGTCTAAATAGGCCTTACAACGGACCCGTTGGAATTTTACTTGAGTAAAAAGTACATAAATTGTGTTTTTCAAATATAATCAAGTTGAAATGCTCATAATCAAGTGTATGAACTCCTAAAATTTGATTAAAACTTATTTCGCGGTCTGTTTTGTAGAGGTTTCGGACGAGCGGGTCTAAATAGGCCTTACAATGGACCCGTTGGAATTTTACTTAAGTAATAAGTACAGAAATTGAGTTTTTGCAATATAATCGTGTTGAAATATTGGTAATCAATTATATGAAATCCTAAGGTTTAATTAAAACTTTTTTCGCGGCCCGTTTTGTAGAAGTTTCGGACGAGCGGGTCTAAATAGGCCTTACAATGGACCCGTTGGAATTTTAACTAAGAAAAAAGTACAAAAATTGAGTTTTTGCAATTTAATCGTGGTTAAAATCCGTTTCTTATAGGTCTCAGACGAGCGGGTCTAAATCGGCCTTACAACGGACCCGTTGGAATTTTACTTGAGTAAAAAGTACATAAATTGAGTTTTTTCAATATAATCGTGTTGAAATGCTCATAATCAAATATATGAACTCCTATGATTTGATTAAAACTCGTTTTGCGGTCCGTTTTGTAGAGGTTTCGGACGAGCGAGTCTAAATAGGCATTAGAATGGACCCGTTGGAAATTTAACTAAGTAAAAAATACAGAAATTGAGTTTTTCGAATATAATCATGTTGAAATGCTCATAAGCAAGTGTATGAACTCCTAAAATTTGATTAAAACTTATTTCGCGGTCAGTTTTGTAGAGGTTTCGGACGAGCGGGTTTAAATAGGCCTTACAGTGGGCTCGTTGGAATTTTACTTGAGTAATAAGTACATAAATTGAATTTTTGCAATATAATCATGTTGAAATGCTCGTAATCAAGTATATGAACTCCTAGATGTTGATTAAAATTTGTTTTGCGACCCGTTTTGTTGAGATTTCGGACGAGCGGGTCTAAATAAGCCTTACAATGGACCCATTGGAATTTTAACTGAGTAAAAAGTACAGAAATTGAGATTTTACAATATAATCGTGTTGAAATGCTCGTAATCAAGTATATGAACTCCTAAAATATGATTAAAACTTGTTTCGAGGTCCGTTTGTAGAGGTTTCGGACAAGCAGGTTTAAATAGGCCTTACAATGGACCCGTTGGAATTTTAACTAATTAAAAAGTACAGAAATTGAGTTTTGCAATATAATAGTGTTGAAATGCTCATAATCAAGTATATGAACTCCTAAATTTTGATTAAAACTTGTTTTGCGGCCCGTTTTGTAGAGGTTTCGGACGAGCGGGTCTAAATAGGCCTTGCAATGGACCCGTTGGAATTTTAATTGAGTAAAAAGTACAGAAATTGAGTTTTTGCAATATAATCGTGTTGAAATACTGGTAATCAAGTATATGAACTCCTAAGGTTTGATTAAAACTTTTTTCGCGGCCCGTTTTGTAAAGGTTTCGGACGAGCGGGTCTAAATAGGCCTTACAATGGACACGTTGGAATTTTAACTAAGTAAAAAGTACAAAAAATTAGTTTTTGCAATATAATCGTGTTGAAATACTGGTAATCAAGTATATGAACTCCTAAGGTTTGATTAAAACTTTTTTCACGGCCCGTTTTGTAAAGGTTTCGGACGAGCGGGTCTACATAGGCATTAGAATGGACCCGTTGGAAATTTAACTAAGTAAAAAATACAGAAATTGAGTTTTTCAAATATAATCATGTTGAAATGCTCATAATCAAGTGAACTCCTAAAATTTGATTAAAACTTATTTCGCGGTCTGTTTTGTAGAGGTTTCGGACGAGCGGGTTTAAATAGGCCTTACAATGGGTCCGTTGGAATTTTACTTGAGTAATAAGTACAAAAATTGAGTTTTTGCAATATAATCGTGTTGAAATGCTCGTAATCAAGTATATGGACTCCGGAAATTTTATAAAACCTTGTTTTGCAGTTCGTTTCTTATAGGTCTCGGACGAGCGGGTCTAAATAGGCCTTACAACGGACCCGTTGGAATTTTACTTGAGTAAAAAGTACATAAATTGAGTTTTTTCAATATAATCGTGTTGAAATGCTCATAATCAAGTATATGAACTCCTAAGATTTGATTAAAACTCATTTTGCGGTCCGTTTTGTAGAGGTTTCGGACGAGCGAGTCTAAATAGGCATTAGAATGGACCCGTTGGAAATTTAACTAAGTAAAAAATACAGAAATTGAGTTTTTCAAATAAAATCATGTTGAAATGCTCATAATCAAGTGTATGAACTCCTAAAATTTGATTAAAACTTATTTCGCGATCTGTTTTGTAGAGGTTTCGGACGAGCGGGTTTAAATAGGCCTTACAATGGGCCCGTTGGAATTTTACTTGAGTAATAAGTACAAAAATTGAGTTTTTGCAATATAATCGTGTTGAAATGCTCGTAATCAAGTATATGAACTCCTAGATATTGATTAAAACTTGTTTTGAGGCCCGTTTTGTAGAGGTTTCGGACGAGCGGGTCTAAATAGGCCTTGCAATGGACCGTAGGAATTTTAACAAAGTAAAAAGTACAGAAATTGAGTTTTTGCAATATAATCGAGTTGAAATGCTGGTAATCAAGTATATGAACTCCTAAATATTGATTAAAACTTTTTTGCGACTCGTTTTGTTGAGGTTTCGGACGAGCGTGTCTAAATAAGCCTTACAATGGACCCATTGGAATTTTAACTGAGTAAAAAGTACAGAAATTGAGATTTTGTAATATAATCATGTTGAAATGCTCGTAATCAAGTATAAGAACTCCTAAAATATGATTAAAACCTGTTTCGAGGTCCGTTTGTAGAGGTTTTCGGACGAGCAGGTTAAAATAGGCCTTATAATGGACCCGTTGGAATTTTAACTAACTAAAAAGTACAAAAATTGAGTTTTGCAATATAATAGTGTTGAAATGCTCGTAATCAAGTATATGAACTCCTAAATTTTTATTAAAACTTGTTTTGCGGCCCGTTTTGTAGAGGTTTCGGACGAGCGGGTTTAAATAGGCCTTGCAATGGACCCGTTGGAATTTTAACTGAGTAAAAAGTACAGAAATTGAGTTTTTGCAATATAATCGTGTTGAAATACTGGTAATCAAGTATATGAACTCCTAAGGTTTGATTAAAACTTTTTTCGCGGCCCGTTTTGTAAAGGTTTCGGACGAGCGAGTCTAAATAGGCCTTACAATGGACCCGTTGGAATTTTAACTAAGTGAAAAGTACAAAAAATTAGTTTTTGCAATATAATCGTGTTGAAATTATCGTAATCAAGTATATGGACTCCTAAAATTTGATAAAACCTTGTTTTGCGGTCCATTTCTTATAGGTCTCGGACGAGCAGGTCTAAATAGGTCTTACAACGGACTTGTTGGAATTTTACTTGAGTAAAAAGTACATAAATTGAGTTTTTTTTTTCAATATAATCATGTTGAAATGCTCGTAATCAAGTATATGAACTCCTAAGATTTGATTAAAACTTGTTTTGCAGTCCGTTTTATAGAGGTTTTGGACGAGCGGGTCTAAATAGGCCTTACAATGGACCCGTTGGAATTTTAACTGAGTAAAAAGTATAGAAATTGAGTTTTTGCAATATAATCGTGTTGAAATATTGGTAATCAAGTATATGAACTCCTAAGGTTTGATTAAAACTTTTTTCGCGGCCCGTTTTGTAGAAGTTTCGGACGAGCGGGTCTAAATAGGCCTTACAATGGACCCGTTGGAATTTTTTTTTTGAAGAAAAGGCCTCATTAAAAACCCCTACTACTGTCCTTCAAGCAGAGCTAGAGGACCCTAAAAAGGGGAAAAGAGTCCCTAAGTTTTATTATAACATAGAAGAATTTGTTACAAGGTGATTGATACATGTATGAATGTCAGAATTAAAAGACATAGAAGACATAGAGCTCAACGAATAAGTAGCCAAAGTATGGGCCACATGATTAGCCTCACGGCTTACAAAAGAAACAGAAACAAAATCGAAAGCATGAAGGGACTCTCGAATCTGATGAAGAAGAGGCCCCATAGTAGAGAGGTCCAGCCCTGGGTTGTTGATCCTGTTTGCAAGAGAAGCACAATCGGTTTCAAGCAAAATCCGATTCCATCCTTGAGATCGGCCAAAAGTGATTCCTGCAAGAAGGCCTTCACCTTCACTTGTAACTGCATCCACACAGCTACCAAGCGGAAATGCAAGGCCGCCCACAACTGCACCTGTTGGGTCACGTGCCACGGCGCCAACAGCCGTTGCACGAGTTAAGGGATTAAAAGCCCCATCCACATTTATTTTAATATGGTTAGGTGGGGGAGGGTTCCAGCAAAGAGGAGAAAGGATAGACGGGGTTGGGGTGGTTGAAGAAGAGGCATTACAGAAGTCGTTATGTAAAATGATGGAATTAACGACAATAAGCCAAGGTGGTTGTAGATGATGATTATGAACCCAATCATTACGTCTATTCCAGACGTTCCATATAGTTGTAAGAAAAAGCCCAAACTTGTCAGAGGATAGGTGATGTGCTGCTTCCTCCAACCATTGTAAGGGGGTAATAGCCAAACTTCTGGAAAGGCTTACGGGAATACCAGATAGTTGAAGGGCTTCCGAAGCCCCTGCACAATCACGTAGCGCATGGAGAATGGACTCCGAGTGTGCACCACAGATAGGGCAAGGCTCCGATGTTGGTGCAAAAACTTGCATTTTGGAACCAACTGGCAAAGCATCAGACACCATACGCCATCCAAAAGTTTTGACCTTAGGTAGGGCCTTGACTTTGGACAGAAATTTCCAAAAGCTAGTGGGTGACGTTTGTGGAAGCGTAGAACGTTGTAAAAATAGGTAACCAGAACAGACCGAGTAAATACCCGAATCGTTAGGAGACCAAAGAATAGTGTCGCGATGGTCATTTATGATTGGTACTCGGAGAATGGCGCTGGCGTCAGCTGAGTTGAAATAACTATTGACCTTTACAGGGTCCCAAGCAGTTTGATTGCGAAACATAAAATCGCGGCATCGAACATGAATTTCATCTGAGAATTCGTAATCCCCAGTAAGGGTAATAGGGGAAGGGCTGCCCCAGATATCTTTGTGTACTCTGATATTGCTATTAATACCTGGTCGATGTAAGAAGCCTGGGAGGAGACGTTGTAGAGCATTATATGTACCTTGCCATGCAAAGGAACCGCGAGTGGGACGGGATGCATCAAGGATGTATCCTGAAGGGAAATATTTAGCTCGATATATTTGGCCCAATAAGGAATCTGGTTCGCAGATGAGTCTCCATATTTGCTTACCCAAAAGAGCAACATTGAAGTCGTGCAAATCCTTAAATCCCATGCCACCAGCGGCCTTAGGTAAACAAACATGATTCCAAGGAAGCATATGCCACCCTTTTTTATTGGATTTGCCAGTCCACCAATATTGCCGAATTGCTGAGGTCATGTCATCAATAATGTTTTGTGGGAGAAGATAACAAGACATAACATATTGAGGCAAGGATTGTAGAACTGCTTTAATGAAAATCTCCTGACCACTAAAAGAAAGGAGTTGTTTATCCCAGCTTGAAAGACGATCATGAACTTTGTCACGCACAAAGCCTAATGATTCAGTTTTGTTTTTCCCTATGAGAAGTGGGACACCTAGGTATACGCCAGGGTTAGATACCTCACGTACTTGCAAAAGATTATTGATCGCAGTTCTTGTTGAGGATGGGGTGCGTGGATTATAAAAAATTGTTGATTTCTCAAAATTGACCGCTTGGCTAGAGGCCGCAGAATAAGTTTGTAGGGCTCTTTTAAGATTAGTAGCTTCAGTAGGAGTATTATTAATGAAGACCATACAATCATCAGCAAAGAGTAGATGGTTGACTTTGGGCCCGTATTTACAGGTACCAAGCCCCGGAAGGATATTTGTTTGTTGGGCAGCAGATAGGTAAGCAGATAGTCCTTGTGTGCAAAAAAGGAAAAGAAAAGGTGAAAGGGGGTCACCTTGACGTAATCCACGTTGAGGTTGAAAAAAGGGAGAGAAAGAGTTGTTAACTTTGATTGAAAATGAAACAGTGGTAATGCAACGCATTATAAGAGATATCCAGTTAGATGCAAAGCCCATATGTTCCATAACATTTGCTAGAAAAGACCATTCAACCCTATCAAAAGCTTTTTCCATGTCTAGTTTAAGAGCAGCTCCTTGGGAGGATTTTGTAGCCCCTGAATTAATATTGTGAATAATTTCATGTGCAACGAGGATGTTGTCAGAAATATTACGTCCTTGAATGAAGGCTGCTTGGTTAGGGCTAATACAAAAGGGAATTGTTGTTTCATTCTGTTGACAATGGTTTTGGCAACTATTTTATAGAGAACAATGCAAAGGCTGATAGGTCTTAGGTGTTTCATAGTGGTTGGGTCCTGGATTTTAGGGATTAGTACGAGTATAATTTTGTTAACCAAGGACATATCAGCTGTGCCATTTAGTAAGTTAAGGCATAGATTAATTACATCGTCGCCAATAGTGTCCCAATGTTGTCGATAAAAACTACTTGGTAATCCATCAATACCAGGCGCCTTTCTAGGATCAATATCCCGGAAAGTAAGGAGAATTTCTTCTTTCGTGAAAGCCCTTAAAAGAGTAACATTCATAGATTGAGAGATAGAGGGCGAAATCTTATCGAGTATAATATCAGAAAATTGTGGCTTGGAAGATGTAAAAAGGTTTTGGAAATAGTTGGAAGCAATAGACATTAGATCTGAATCATCTGTACACCAATTCGAATTAGCATCAAATAGACCCGTGATCAAGTTTTTTTCCTTCTGTTGTTCGCTCGGGCATGGAAGAACCTCATATTTTTATCCCCTTGGGATAGCCATAGAGTATGAGATCTTTGAGCCCAATAAATTTCTTGTTCCATTAGGAGTTTATTAAGTTCTGTTCTATATTTTATATAAATTCCTTCATTTGTGGCAGTTAAGGGACGGCATAAGAATTTGTTAATTTTTTTGGTAAGGAAATTAATACGACCAGTGGTTTTTAGTCGTTGTTGATTCTGCCATTCCTCCAGGCATGTGTCAACCGCTTTTATTTTCTCTATGGTTGTTCCAGGGGTGTTGACCCAAGTGTGTTTGATAGTGGATATGTTGTTTGCATTGTTCGCCCAACAGTTTTCAAACCAAAACATGTTGTTAGGTCGCAGTGGGGGAGTAGCAGCCGCAGGAGATGTATCTAGGACAAGGAAACAATGATCGGACTTGGCCACATAGTCCGATGTTATGCTGTATGAGGGAAAAAGATCCTGCCAGGCCGAATTAGCAATGAACCTATCTAAACGTTCATGTATAGTAGGGGTTAAGGGTCCAACTTTTGTCCAAGTGAACCACCCAGATGTTGGCTTACAATCAAATAGGTTGTTGCGTGAAAGACAATGACGGAAATTATTTATTTGTGATCTAGCCCTACGGCTACCTCCTTGTTTTTCAGAGTCTGATAAAATTTCATTAAAATCCCCCCTAAAAGCCAGGGTATATTATTATTATTAATTTGTAAGGAATCAATAATTTCCCATGTTTTAAATTTTTGACTTGTTTCGGAGTAACCGTGCATGCCAGTAAAAAACAAAGTGTGGCCATTCAATATGATTAGAGTATGTATGTAACGAGGCGAATAAGAAATCATAGATATATTAATATTGTTTGAGGCGAATAGCGCAATACCGGAACACCCCTCCGTTGGGGAAATAGCAAAAATTTCAATCATTCCTAAAGAAAGACAAAGGCGGTTACATGCCGCATTATTAATTTTCATTTCACATAAGAAGATAATATCCGGATTGGATTGTTGGACATAGCTACGAAAATGTTGAACTACCGGGGCTTGTCCTAGACCCTGGCAGTTCCAGCAAAGGATCCTCATTTTGCTCGGCGGGGCTGGGAGTCAGCCACCGCCGGAGAGTTTTTTGAGCTGCTCATCCCAGCCTTAGGAGTGGATTCGGATGGTTTGGATTTTTTCGGTGGGAACGAAACTTGAATGGGAGATCGGCGTTTTGTGCCCCGGTTCGGTTGGGCTGGAGCAGGGACAGGAGCTGCATCATTAGGATAAGTTTTCAAAAGCCATTGGTTAAAATCATTGAATTTGGAATCGGTAGAAACAGGGGGCTTACGTAGTTCGGCTTCAATCTTCTTAATTTGCTGGGCAGTTGGGCTAGGAACACCATCATCCGTGGCGTCCCAATCATCATCGGATGCATCTTCAGGGATAGGATAGATGGTATTTAATGGCTGAGGCTCGAGAGGGGCTTTTTGTTTCGAATTTGAAGCAGATGGATCTTTTGAAGGGGGGGCATCACCCATTGCCGTATCAGAGTTGGGTACTTCCTCAGTTGGTTGCTCCGAAAAGGACGCAGCATCGCCCTCATTCAGAGAGCATGTGGAAAGTTTGAAGCAAGAACCCAGATTAGAGATTGCAGGCTTATTAAGAAAATAGTTAATGATAAAAGAAAGAGAGGGAGAAATACCCATCGCATTCGGGTCAGTGGTGGGAATATTAGTATTGGCAGAAGCAGCTGGAACAGAAGGAACTATGAATAGGGAAAACAATAATAAATAAAGAATCAGAAATAAAATTACCAGGGAAAATAAAATAAATTTAGAATTAAATCGTATAGTGGATGAAATATTGATGATAGAGGGAGAAAGAGTACCAGTCGGTGGTGGATTGTTTTGGTTAAGATTTGGTTCAACATAGCGGATACGCCCTCGGGTACCTACTGGGCGACGTCTTGGAGGGAGGTAGTGGAGCCACTCCCCGTATTGCAGCTTGTTTAGATCTAGAGAAGAACGAATATGACAGTTCTCAATTGTGTGGCTAATTATTCCACAGCCAGGACATAAGGTGGGGACGCGTTCATATTGAAGACGGCACATGGTTTTGTTGGCCCCTGAACCAATGAAGACAAAACGAGTGACCGGTTTGGTGATATTCATGAAAATTTCGACCCGCAGGAAATCTTTCATATTTCCTTCGAATTCTCGAGTATCAGTTTGTATGACGTTTCCTACCATAGACCCAAGGGCATGTCCCACAAGGTGCGATCGATCAATGTCCTCAAAGAGGGAGGAAGGGAGGGCGAAAATACGAATCCAGATTCTCATAGTGTTGAATGAATAATCTCCAACAGACTTAGCAGGATCATATTCGGTAATGGCTAACCATTCGTCCTTGTACAGCCAAGGACCTCGGTTAAGGACTTCGTAGCAGAACTTGACTTCCTTGAATTTGATCTTGAGATAGTTGTCTTGGATGACAGAAATAGACACCACTTCGTTAGGATTCCAAATGCCTTCAAACGCATTGATAACAGCATAAATATCGATAGTTTTAGACGAGATAAAGCATCCAAAGAGGAATAGCTTGGGATACTCCTTGACAAAATCCCAACCGAAATCAGGAGTGTAGAGGAGTTTTACTTCCTCATGAGTGAGGTCGATGGAGCTAAGCTGGGGGATAGAGGAGGATGCCATGGGAGTAGTATAGAAATTAAGGAGGATAGAAGGATTGTGAGAGGTTTGTGGTTTAAACCGACTATGTTGTGAGTATAAATAAGAATAGATTACGTAAGTTATTCTATGGTAAGTATTCAATAAAGAAAGTTGAGGAAAAATTAGTGACCATAAAGTTTGGGCTAGAATAATGTCATAAAGGCAAGATGGAAAGAAACTTTCCTTATTAAAACAAATTAGCTGGGCTAGAGGAGAATTTTCATTAAATATAGTTAACAAAGGCAATTTTAAAGCAAAATTGGGGGAGGAATACCTTATATGCAAAAAGAGATTTAAAAGGAGTAATAGTAAATAAAGAAAGTGGGTGCATATATATTTACTGATATTTAGGGAAGTATAAGGAAAGAATGAAGTACAACTTGAAATTATAGCTGGCTTTTTAATAAAGGAGAGAGTAATTCGGGGAATTAAAATGTAATTAAAAGCTAAACGAATGGTAATAAGAGAAGAGAAAGGAATAAAAAAATTTAAGGATAATAAATTATACTCCTTAAATGAGATAGGTAGAAGAGCGGAAAAAATAGTAAACGTGGGAAAGTGATAAAAAAAGATAAAAAAATGCAGGCTAAAAGATTGAATATAAGAGTACAAATATGGCAGATAAGATAAAGATTAAATGGGAAATAAATTGGAAAGATTTGAATAAGTAATTTCATTAAGAGGCTAGGAGTGATTGTTGAAGGAAACGAAAATATCAATTTAGGAATTAAATTCGACCATCCGTTTGGAATAATAGCTAAAATAAGAAGAAAGGCTTTTGAGAAGTTGTAAATATGAATTAAGTTTAGCAAAAGAAGGACCCTACTTAGTAGGATTTGGAAAAGATCCCAATTGTGGGCTTGTGAAGATTCACCTAAAAAGGTGTAATAGGAATAACATTCCTTTGTGTTTAACAGAACAGAGCATATATAATCGTGATACCATCCATCAAAGAAATAGTAGGTAACATGCAGTGCATTATTATGGCATGAATGCAAGCAACTAAAGGTATAGTAAAAATAAGAGAAAAGCTGGGGTAAAAGAAGACAGCCATAAAAAATTACAAACCCAGGGGAAGGAGGAAGCGGGGAGAAGAAAAATATTACAGACCAAATGAGCAAATGAATATAGGGGGAATGCAATTAAAAATAACTACAAATAAATTAATACAGAACCAAAGAGAAGAGGGTGAATAGGAAATACAGAATTTCTTGCAGCGCTGCATGGTGATGTGGGTCAAAGGTTCTATTGTTGTAGAATTTCTTACAGAGCCAAGGTGAATACAATTGCAAGGAACAGAATGATACAAAGTTAGGGTGCAACACAGAAAGGTCAAATGTACATTTAATATTGTGATAAGAACTATAAGATAAAGAGGTATGTAAAAGGCCATAGAAAATATGATGACAACAAATAAAATAACAGATAGTAAGGAACAACAATTAAAATTAAAGTCAAAGAGGTAGAACATGTACAAGGAATCATAACACATAGCAGGACAGAGGAGGGTAAAAGTGATATACTTATATTGATAAACAGAGTGCAGCCAGAAGCAAAACATATAAGTTATAGAGATAACCAATTTAGCATGAGGGCGCATAACAATGTCTGATTTAGTTGCTGTAACCAAGTAGATATTCAAGACCCTAGTTATATAGACTAGAGAATAAGGGAGGCAAAATTCTAGCATGAGGAAGAATATGGGAAAAGAGATTACTATATTAAAATACTTAGAAATAATAAGCAAAGTATAACTTCCCAGAATTTTGGATAAGTTAATTTTATAGTAGGAAAGCTTGAGATCGGTAATCGGATAAGTAGAATACAAGTTTAGGGATTTACATGAATTAGTTAGACAGATTGTATGGATGATAATCAATTGTAAAGGATACGAACCACAGATAAAATTTAGGGGAAAAATCAAAGCAATGATATGTAGGGAGATTGAATTAAAGAGATAATTGTAAAGGTTAATAGTAAAGAATTTGAGTTGATTAGACACCATGGTGTAATTAGTATGTAGAAGGATAGCATTGTACTTTTGTGACATCCAAATGAATGAGAATGTCCTGAGATGTGCTTGCAAGCAGTGATCCAAGAGAATGAAAAAGGAAATGATAAGATTGTGATGATTGTATGTAATACTTGAGAATCCCAGAAAATGGGCTTGTAGATAATTCCCTATAAGGGCTCGATACAGATTTGAATAAAAGATAATTGTGTTTTCCACAACAGATATATTAGCATGGAACATGGATAAGATAGATGAACCAAACAGATAATTTTTAAAATTGAATGATAGAAAATGTAAATGAATAAAGAGGTATCCTGGTATAGAGGGGAGAATAGATGCATAACCTATGTTAGAAGATAGACTTCTGCCAAAATGATTGATAAAAATACAGAGGATTAAAAGATGCACAGAAAAATCTATAGGTAAAGCCCAGCAGACAACAGAGAGGGATTCAACCAGAGATAGCATAATTAGGAGACTGATAAAGGGGAAAAACATAAAAAACAGAGATAATAATGAAAATAAAACAGATTATAAAGGAAGAAGAAGATAAAGAGACATACGAAAACCCATAGGGTTTGTACCCTCGAGGCGATGAAGGGTCAGTTCGTCCAATCCTATTGCGAATTGAAGAAGACCGAGACTGGAAAATCAGAGAGAAAAAGAAAATTAAAACCCAAATTATTAAATGAAAAATGATCAAAATAATAAAAAAGGGAAAAAGAAACCCTAGCCGTTCAGACGGCTTGGGAATACCCAGAAAAGAGTTTGATGAACGGGGTGAGTGAGAGGGTAAGACCATCGCTGGAATCCTCCACCAAGCCCCACAGAGAAGGGGATTAATTCTCCTCTTCGATAAAGATCTGAAACGGAAAAGATTAGAAAGAACCGTAATGTGGAAAATAGACAAGAGCGGAATGAGATGAATAGAGCAAAGAAATAGAACATGCAATTTGAAGGAATGAATCAAAGAGAAATTAAACCAATCTCCAGAAAAGGGGAAATACTCGAACAACCTAAATCTGGAAATCAGAGTCGATTGAACCGGATTAACAAATCTGCAACCAAAACTAAAGGAGGTTAATGGACAGATCTGTAAGGCTTGAGGAAAAAAGATAAAAAAGAATCTAGAGAGTAAAACAATATGAGAACTTATCTTTAAGAGAAGAGAGAACAACGAAAAAAGAAAGGGAAAAGGAAACCCTAGCCGATCCGACGGCTTGGAAATACCCAAAAGGGAAAATGAAAAACGGGATGAAGGAGAAGGTAGATATGCCACCGGAATCCTCCACCGGGGATTTCTTGTCCTCTCCGATGTGGATCTGAAAAGGAATCGATTAGAAAAAATATAACGTATAAAATAACCAGAGTCGGTGAAGGAAAAATAGAAAAGAAACAAAAAATGATAACATTCAAACGAAAGAAATGGGGCAGATTGAAATAAAACCAAACACCAAAAAAGGGGAAACCCTCGATTAGCCCAGATCTAGAAATCAATGGAAAGATCTGAAACGATTGAAGTGATTTAGTGAATCTGCAACCAGGATAAAAAGAAATTAAACAATAGGTTTGTAAAGCTTGATAAAAAAACAGAAGCATAAGGCGGTAAAAGTGTTTTTTGTTGAAACTTATCTTTAATGCCATGGTTGTTTTCTGATGAGAGTGAGCCGGCCTTGCCGATGCCTCAGACCAAGCCATATAGCAGAAAACCAAAATAAAGGGGATTTGGGGGAAAAACAGAATCAGAACAGCAAATAAAACCCAGAAAGAGAAAAAAATAAGAAAGTTAAAAAATAGTATATTAGACAATAGGAAAAAAATATGAAACGGTGGGAAGGCCCTTAGTTTACTCTTACCCATAATCCTTTGATCTGTTGAAATTTTGTCTTGGAAATGATTCAGCTGAGGAGAGACTGTCGTATGGGGAAGGGAAAGAGACGCCGTGAAAAGTGGGAGGTGGAAACCGAAAAGACCAAAGACCAATTCAGAGAATCTCGGGAAGAGGGAGAGAGAAACGAGAGCCATACCCGTTGGAATTTTAACTAAGTAAAAAGTACAAAAATTGAGTTTTTGCAATTTAATCGTGTTGAAAATCGCGTAATCAAGTATAAGGACTCCTGAAATTTTATAAAACCATGTTTTGCGGTCCGTTTCTTATAGGTCTCGGACGAGCGGGTCTAAATAGGCCTTACAACGGACCCGTTGGAATTTTACTTGAGTAAAAAGTACATAAATTGAGTTTTTTCAATATAATCGTGTTGAAATGCTCGTAATCAAGTATATGAACTCCTAAGATTTGATTAAAACTCGTTTTGCGGTCCGTTTTGTAGAGGTTTCGGACGAGCGAGTTTAAATAGGCATTAGAATGGACCCGTTGGAAATTTAACTAAGTAAAAAATACAGAAATTGAGTTTTTCAAATATAATCATGTTGAAATGCTCATAATCAAGTGTATGAACTCCTGAAATTTGATTAAAACTTATTTCGCGGTCTGTTTTGTAGAGGTTTCGGATGAGCGGGTTTAAATAGGCCTTACAATGGGCCCGTTGGAATTTTACTTGAGTAATAAGTACAAAATTTGAGTTTTTGCAATATAATTGTGTTGAAATGCTCGTAATCAAGTATATGAACTCCTAGATATTGATTAAAACTTGTTTTGCGGCCCATTTTGTAGAGGTTTCGGACGAGCGGGTCTAAATAGGCCTTGCAATGGACCCGTAGGAATTTTAACTAAGTAAAAAGCACAGAAATTGAGTTTTTGCAATATAATCGAGTTGAAATGCTGGTAATCAAGTATATGAACTCCTAAATATTGATTAAAACTTGTTTTGCGACCCGTTTTGTTGAGGTTTCGGACGAGCGGGTCTAAATAAGCCCTACAATGGACCCATTGGAATTTTAATTGAGTAAAAAGTATAGAAATTGAGATTTTGCAATATAATCGTGTTGAAATGCTCGTAATCAAGTATAAGAACTCCTAAACTATGATTAAAACTTGTTTTGAGGTTCGTTTGTAGAGGTTTCGGACGAGCGGGTTTAAATAGGCCTTACAATGGGCCCGTTGGAATTTTAACTAATTAAAAAGTACAGAAATTGAGTTTTCCAATATAATAGTGTTCTAATGCTCGTAATTAAGTATATGAACTCCTAAATTTTGATTAAAACTTGTTTTGCGGCCCGTTTTGTAGAGGTTTCGGACGAGCGGGTCTAAATAGGACTTGCAATGGACCCGTTGGAATTTTAACTGAGTAAAAAGTACGGAAATTGAGTTTTTGCAATATAATCGTGTTGAAATACTGGTAATCAAGTATATGAACTGCTAGGGTTTGATTAAAACTTTTTTCGCGGCCCGTTTTGTAAAGGTTTTGGACGAGCGGGTCTAAATCGGCCTTACAATGGACCCGTTGGAATTTTAACTAAGTAAAAAGTACAAAAAATTAGTTTTTCCAATATAATCGTGTTGAAATGCTCGTAATCAAGTATATGGACTCCTAAAATTTGATAATCCTTGTTTTGCGGTCCGTTTCTTATAGGTCTCGGACGAGCAGGTCTAAATAGGTCTTACAACGGAACTGTTGGAATTTTACTTGAGTAAAAAGTACATAAATTGAGTTTTTTTTCAATATAATCATGTTGAAATGCTCGTAATCAAGTATATGAACTCCTAAGATTTGATTAAAACTTATTTTGCGGTCTGTTTTGTAGAGGTTTCGGACGAGCGGGTTTAAATAGGCCTTACAATGGGCCCGTTGGAATTTTAACTGAGTAAAAAGTACAGAAATTGAGTTTTTGCAATATAATCGTGTTGAAATATTGGTAATCAAGTATATGAACTCCTAAGGTTTGATTAAAACTTTTTTGCGGCCCGTTTTGTAGAAGTTTCGGACGAGATGGTCTAAATAGGCCTTACAATGGACCCGTTGGAATTTTAACTAAGTAAAAAGTACAAAAATTGAGTTTTTGCAATTTAATCGGGTTGAAATTCTCGTAATCAAGTATAAGGACTCCTGAAATTTTATAAAACCTTGTTTTACGGTCCATTTCTTATAGGTCTCGGACGAGCGGGTCTAAATAGGCCTTACAACGGACCCGTTAGAATTTTACTTGAGTAAAAAGTACATAAACTGAGTTTTTTCAATATAATCATGTTGAAATGCTCGTAATCAAGTACATGAACTCCTAAGATTTGATTAAAACTCGTTTTGCAGTCCGTTTTGTAGAGGTTTCGGACGAGCGAGTCTAAGTAGGCATTAGAATGGACCCGTTGGGAATTTAACTAAGTAAAAAATACAGAAATTGAGTTTTTCAAATATAATCATGTTGAAATGCTCATAATCAAGTGTATGAACTCCTAGAATTTGATTAAAACTTATTTTGCTGTCTGTTTTGTAGAGGTTTCGGACGAGCGGGTTTAAATAGGCCTTAGAATGGGCCCGTTGGAATTTTACTTGAGTAATAAGTACAAAAATTGAGTTTTTACAATATAATCGTGTTGAAATGCTCGTAATCAAGTATATGAACTCCTAGATATTGATTAAAACATGTTTTGCGGCCCGTTTTGTTGAGGTTTCGGACGAGCGGGTCTAAATAGGCCTTGCAATGGACCCGTAGGAATTTTAACTAAGTAAAAAGTACATAAATTGAGTTTTTGCAATATAATCGAGTTGAAATGCTGGTAATCAAGTATATGAACTCCTAAATATTGATTAAAACTTGTTTTGCGACCCGTTTTGTTGAGGTTTCGGACGAGCGGGTTTAAATAAGCCTTACAATGGACCCATTGGAATTTTAACTAAGTAAAAAGTACAGAAATTGAGATTTTGCAATATAATCGTGTTGAAATGCCCGTAATCAAGTATAAGAACTCCTAAAATATTATTAAAACTTGTTTCGAGGTCCGTTTGTAGAGGTTTCGGACGAGCGGGTTTAAATAGGCCTTACAATGGACCCGTTGGAATTTTAACTAATTAAAAAGTACAGAAATTGAGTTTTCCAATATAATAGTGTTGAAATGCTCGTAATCAAGTATATGAACTCCAAAATTTTGATTAAAACTTTTTTTGCGGCCCGTTTTGTAGAGGTTTCGGACGAGCGGGTCTAAATAGGACTTGCAATGGACCCGTTGGAATTTTAACTGAGTAAAAAGTACAGAAATTGAGTTTTTGCAATATAATCGTGTTGAAATACTGGTAATCAAGTATATGAACTCCTAGGGTTTGATTAAAACTTTTTTCGCGGCCCGTTTTGTAAAGGTTTCGGACGAGCGGGTCTAAATAGGCCTTACAATGGACCCGTTGGAATTTTAACTAAGTAAAAAGTACAAAAATTAGTTTTTACAATATAATCGTGTTGAAATGCTCGTAATCAAGTATATGGACTCCTAAAATTTGATAAAACATTGTTTTGCGGTCCGTTTCTTATAGTTCTCAGACGAGCAGGTCTAAATAGGTCTTACAACGGACCTGTTGGAATTTTACTTGAGTAAAAAGTACATAAATTGAGTTTTTTTTCAATATAATCATGTTGAAATACTCGTAATCAAGTACATGAACTCCTAAGATTTGATTAAAACTTGTTTTGCGGTCCGTTTTGTAGAGGTTTCGGACGAGCGGGTTTAAATAGGCCTTACAATGGACCCGTTGGAATTTTAAATGAGTAAAAAGTACAGAAATTGATTTTTCCAATATAATCGTGTTGAAATGCTCGTAATCAAGTATATGTACTCCTAAAATTTGATAAAACCTTGTTTTGCGGTCTGTTTCTTGTAGTTCTCGGACGAGCAGGTCTAAATAGGTCTTACAACGGACCTGTTGAAATTTTACTTGAGTAAAAAGTACATAAATTGTGTTTTTTGCAATATAATCGTGTAGAAATGCTCGTAAAATGGACCCATTGGAAGAGTGGGTCTAAATAAGCCCTAAAATGGACCCATTGGAATTTTACTTGAGTGAAAAGTACATAAATTGAGTTTTGCAATATAATCGTGTAGAAATGCTCGTAATCAAGTATATGAACTACTAGAATTTGATTTAAACTTGTTTCGCGGTCTGTTTTGTTGAGGTTTCGGACGAGCGGGTCTAAATAGGCCGTACAATGGACCCATTGGAATTTTACTTGAGTAATATGTACAAAAATTGAGTTTTTGCAAAATAATCGTGTTGAAATGCTCGTAATCAAATATATGAACTCATAAAATTTGATAAAACATTGTTGTGCGGTCCGTTTGTTTTAGGTTTCAACCGAGTGGGTTTAAATAGGCCTTACAATGGACCCATTGAAATTTTACTTGAGTAAAAAGTACAGAAATTGAGTTGTTGCAATATAATCGTGTTGAAATGCTCGTAATCAAGTATAAGGACTCATGAAATTTGATAAAACCTTGTTTTGCAGTCCGTTTCTTATAGGTCTCGGACGAGCGGGTCTAAATAGGCCTTTCAACGGACCCGTTGGAATTTTACTTGAGTAAAAAGTACAAAAATTGAATTTTTGCAATATTATCGTGCTGAAATGATCGTAATCAAGTATATGAACTCCTAAAATATGATTAAAACTTGTTTCGCGGTCCGTTTTGTAGAGGTTTCGGACGAGCGGGTCTAAATAGGCCTTACAATGGACCTGTTGGAATTTTAACTGAGTAAAAAGTATAAAAAATGAGTTTTTGCAATACAATCGTGTTGAAATGCTCGTAATCAAGTATATGAACTCCTAAAGTTTGATTAAAACTTGTTTCACGATCCATTTTTTATAAGTTTCAGATGAGCGGGTCTAAATAGGCCTTACAATGGACCCGTTGGAATTTTACTTGAGTAAAAAGTTCAGAAATTAAGTTTTTGCAATATAATCATGATGAAATGCTCGTAATCAAGTATATGAACTCCTAAAATTTGATAAAACCTTGTTTTGCGGTCCGTTTATTTTAGGTTTCAAACGAGCGGGTCTAAATAGGCCTTACAATGGACCCGTTGAAATTTTACTTGAGTAAAAAGTACAGAAATTGAGTTGTTGCAATATAATCATGTTGAAATGCTCGTAATCAAGTATATGAACTCCTAAAATTTGATAAAACCTTGTTTTGCGGTCCATTTGTTATAGGTTTCGGACGAGCGGGTCTAAATAAGCCCTAAAATGGACCCATTGGAATTTTACTTGAGTGAAAAGTACATAAATTGAGTTTTTACAATATAATCGTGTAGAAATGCTCGTAATCAAGTATATGAACTACTAGAATTTGATTTAAACTTGTTTCGCGGTCTGTTTTGTTGAGGTTTCGGACGAGCGGGTCTAAATAGGCCGTACAATGGACCCATTGGAATTTTACTTGAGTAATATGTACAAAAATTGAGTTTTTGCAAAATATTCGTGTTGAAATGCTCGTAATCAAATATATGAACTCATAAAATTTGATAAAACATTGTTTTGCGGTCCGATTGTTTTAGGTTTAGGGTTTAGGGTTTAGGGTTTAGGGACGAAATAGGCCTTACAATGGACCAGTTGAAATTTTACTTGAGTAAAGAGTACATAAATTTAGTTGTTGCAATATAATCGTGTTGAAATGCTCGTAATCAAGAATAAGGACTCCTGAAATTTGATAAAACCTTGTTTTTGTAGTCCGTTTCTTATAGGTCTCGGACGAGCGGGTCTAAATAGGCCTTACAACGGACCCGTTGGAATTTTACTTGAGTAAAAAGTACAAAAATTGAATTTTTGCAATATAATCGTGCTGAAATGATCGTAATCAAGTATATGAACTCCTAAATTTTGATTAAAACTTGTTTCGCTGTACGTTATTTAGAGGTTTCGGACGAGCGAGTCTAAATAGGCATTAGAATGGACCCGTTGGAAATTTAACTAAGTAAAAAATACAGAAATTGAGTTTTTCAAATATAATCATGTTGAAATGCTCATAATCAAGTGTATGAACTCCTAAAATTTGATTAAAACTTTTTTCGCGGCCGTTTTGTAAAGGTTTCGGACGAGCGGGTCTAAATAGGCCTTATAATGGACCCGTTGGAATTTTACTTGAGTAATAAGTACATAATTTGAATCTTTGCAATATAATCATGTTGAAATGCTCGTAATCAAGTATATGAACTCCTAAGTATTGATTAAAACTTGTTTTGCGACCCGTTTTGTTGAGGTTTCGGACGAGCGGGTCTAAATAGGCCTTACAATGGACCAGTTGGAATTTTAACTAAGTAAAAAGTACAGAAATTGAGTTTTTGCAATACAATCGTGTTGAAATGCTCGTAATCAAGTATATGAACTCCTAAAGTTTGGTTAAAAGTTTTTTTGCGACCCGTTTTGTGGAGGTTTCGAACGTGCGGGTTTAAATAGGCCTTACAATGGACCCGTTGGAATTTTAACTAATTAAAAAGTACAGAAATTGAGTTTTTGCAATATAATAGTGTTGAAATGCTCGTAATCAAGTATATGAACTCCTAAATTTTGATTCAAACTTGTTTTGCGGCCCGTTTTATAGAGGTTTCGGACGAGCGGGTCTAAATAGGCCTTACAACGGACCCGTTGGAATTTTACTTGAGTAAAAAGTACAAAAATTGAATTTTTGCAATATAATCGTGCTGAAATGATCGTAATCAAGTATATGAACTCCTAAATTTTGATTAAAACTTGTTTCGCTGTACGTTATTTAGAGGTTTCGGACGAGCGAGTCTAAATAGGCATTAGAATGGACCCGTTGGAAATTTAACTAAGTAAAAAATACAGAAATTGAGTTTTTCAAATATAATCATGTTGAAATGCTCATAATCAAGTGTATGAACTCCTAAAATTTGATTAAAACTTATTATGCGGTCTGTTTTATAGAGGTTTCGGACGAGCGGGTTTAAATAGGCCTTACAATGGGCCCGTTGGAATTTTACTTGAGTAATAAGTACATAATTTGAATTTTTGCAATATAATCATGTTGAAATGCTCGTAATCAAGTATATGAACTCCTAAGTATTGATTAGAACTTGTTTTGCGACCCGTTTTGTTGAGGTTTCGGACGAGCGGGTCTAAATAGGCCTTACAATGGACCAGTTGGAATTTTAACTAAGTAAAAAGTACAGAAATTGAGTTTTTGCAATACAATCGTGTTGAAATGCTCGTAATCAAGTATATGAACTCCTAAAGTTTGGTTAAAAGTTTTTTTGCGGCCCGTTTTGTGGAGGTTTCGAACGTGCGAGTTTAAAGAGGCCTTACAATGGACCCGTTGGAATTTTAACTAATTAAAAAGTACAGAAATTGAGTTTTTGCAATATAATAGTGTTGAAATGCTCGTAATCAAGTATATGAACTCCTAAATTTTGATTCAAACTTGTTTTGCGGCCTGTTTTATAGAGGTTTCGTACGAGCGGGTCTAAATAGGCCTTGCAATGGACCCGTTGGAATTTTAACTGAGTAAAAAGTACAGAAATTGAGTTTTTGCAATATAATCGTGTTGAAATACTGGTAATCAAGTATATGAACTCCTAAGTTTTGATTAAAACTTTTTTCGCGGCCGTTTTGTAAAGGTTTCGGACGAGCGGGTCTAAATAGGCCTTATAATGGACCCGTTGGAATTTTACTTGAGTAATAAGTACATAATTTGAATCTTTGCAATATAATCATGTTGAAATGGTCGTAATCAAGTATATGAACTCCTAAGTATTGATTAAAACTTGTTTTGCGACCCGTTTTGTTGAGGTTTCGGACGAGCGGGTCTAAATAGGCCTTACAATGGACCAGTTGGAATTTTAACTAAGTAAAAAGTACAGAAATTGAGTTTTTGCAATACAATCGTGTTGAAATGCTCGTAATCAAGTATATGAACTCCTAAAGTTTGGTTAAAAGTTTTTTTGCGGCCCGTTTTGTGGAGGTTTCGAACGTGCGGGTTTAAATAGGCCTTACAATGGACCCGTTGGAATTTTAACTAATTAAAAAGTACAGAAATTGAGTTTTTGCAATATAATAGTGTTGAAATGCTCGTAATCAAGTATATGAACTCCTAAATTTTGATTCAAACTTGTTTTGCGGCCCGTTTTATAGAGGTTTCGTACGAGCGGGTCTAAATAGGCCTTGCAATGGACCCGTTGGAATTTTAACTGAGTAAAAAGTACAAAAATTGAGTTTTTGCAATATAATCGTGTTGAAATACTGGTAATCAAGTATATGAACTCCTAAGTTTTGATTAAAAATTTTTTCGCGGCCGTTTTGTAAAGGTTTCGGACGAGCGGGTCTAAATAGGCCTTATAATGGACCCATTGGAATTTTAACTAAGTAAAAAGTACAAAAAATTAGTTTTTGCAATATAATCATGTTGAAATGCTCGTAATCAAGTATATGGACTCCTAAAATTTGATAAAACCTTGTTTTGCGGTCCGTTTCTTATAGGTCTCGGACGAGCAGGTCTAAATAAGTCTTACAACGGACCTGTTGGAATTTTACTTGAGTAAAAAGTACATAAATTGAGTTTTTTTCAATATAATAATGTTGAAATGCTCGTAATAAAGTATATGAACTCCTAAGATTTGATTAAAACTTGTTTTGTAGTCCGTTTTATAGAGGTTTCGGACGAGCGGGTCTAAATAGGCCTTACAATGGACCCGTTGGAATTTTAACTGAGTAAAAAGTACAGAAATTGAGTTTTTGCAATATAATCATGTTGAAATATTGGTAATCAAGTATATGAACTCCTAAGGTTTGATTAAATTTTTTTTCGCGGCCTTTTTTGTAGAAATTTCGGACGAGCGGGTCTAAATAGGCCTTACAATGGACCCGTTGGAATTTTAACTAAGTAAAAAGTACAAAAATTGAGTTTTTGCAATTTAATCGTGTTGAAAATCGCGTAATCAAGTATAAGGACTCCTAAAATTTTATAAAACCTTGTTTTGCGGTCCGTTTCTTATAGGTCTCGGACGATCGGGTCTAAATAGGCCTTACAACGGACCCGTTGGAATTTTACTTGAGTAAAAAGTACATAAATTGAGTTTTTTCAATATAATCGTGTTGAAATGCTTGTAATCAAGTATATGAACTCCTAAGATTTGATTAAAACTCCTTTTGCGGTCCGTTTTGTAGAGGTTTCGGACGAGCGAGTCTAAATAGGCATGAGAATGGACCCGTTGGAAATTTAACTAAGTAAAAAATACAGAAATTGAGTTTTTCAAATATAATCATGTTGAAATGCTCATAATCAAGTGTATGAACTCCTAAAATTTGATTAAAACTTATTTCGCGGTCTGTTTTGTAGAGGTTTCGGACGAGCGGGTTTAAATAGGCCTTACAATGGGCCCGTTGGAATTTTACTTGAGTAATAAGTACATCAATTGAATTTTTGCAATATAATCATGTTGAAATGCTCGTAATCAAGTATATGAACTCCTACATATTGATTAAAACTTGTTTTGCGACCCGTTTTGTTGAGGTTTCGGACGAGCGGGTCTAAATAAGCCTTACAATGGACCCATTGGAATTTTAACTGAGTAAAAAGTACAGAAATTGAGATTTTGCAATATAATCGTGTTGAAATGCTCGTAATCAAGTATATGAACTCATAAAATATGATTAAAACTTGTTTCGAGGTCCGTTTGTAGAGGTTTCGGACGAGCGGGTCTAAATAGGCCTTATAATGGACCCGTTGGAATTTTACTTGAGTAATAAGTACATAATTTGAATCTTTGCAATATAATCATGTTGAAATGCTCGTAATCAAGTATATGAACTCCTAAGTATTGATTAAAACTTGTTTTGCGACCCGTTTTGTTGAGGTTTCGGACGAGCGGGTCTAAATAGGCCTTACAATGGACCAGTTGGAATTTTAACTAAGTAAAAAGTATATGGACTCCTAAAATTTGATAAAACCTTGTTTTGCGGTCCGTTTCTTGTAGGTCTCGGACGAGCAGGTCTAAATAGGTCTTACAACGGACCTGTTGAAATTTTACTTGAGTAAAAAGTACATAAATTGAGTTTTTTTCAATATAATTATGTTGAAATGCTCGTAATCAGATATATGAACTCCTAAGATTTGATTAAAACTTGTTTTGCAGTCCGTTTTATAGAGGTTTCGGACGAGCGGGTCTAAATAGGCCTTAAAATGGACCCGTTGGAATTTTAACTGAGTAAAAAGTACAGAAATTGAGTTTTTGCAATATAATCGTGTTGAAATATTGGTAATCAAGTATATGAACTCCTAAGGTTTGATTAAAACTTTTTTTGCGGCCCGTTTTGTAGAAGTTTCGGACGAGATGGTCTAAATAGGCCTTACAATGGACCCGTTGGAATTTTAACTAAGTAAAAAGTACAAAAATTAAGTTTTTGCAATTTAATCGGGTTGAAATTCTCGTAATCAAGTATAAGGACTCCTGAAATTTTATAAAACCTTGTTTTGCGGTCCATTTCTTATAGGTCTCGGACGAGCGGGTCTAAATAGGCCTTACAACGGACCCGTTGGAATTTTACTTGAGTAAATAGTACATAAATTGAGTTTTTTCAATATAATCATGTTGAAATGCTTGTAATCGAGTACATGAACTCCTAAGATTTGATTAAAACTCGTTTTGCAGAGGTTTCGGACGAGCGAGTCTAAATAGGCATTAGAATGGACCCGTTGGGAATTTAACTAAGTAAAAAATACAGAAATTGAGTTTTTCAAATATAATCATGTTGAAATGCTCATAATCAAGTGTATGAACTCCTAAAATTTGATTAAAACTTATTTCGAGGTCTGTTTTGTAGAGGTTTCGGACGAGCGGGTTGAAATAGGCCTTACAATGGGCCCGTTGGAATTTTACTTGAGTAATAAGTACAAAAATTGAGTTTTTGCAAAATAATCGTGTTGAAATGCTCGTAATCAAATATATGAACTCCTAAAATTTGATAAAACCTTGTTTTTTGGTTCGTTTGTTTTAGGTTTCAACCGAGCGGGTCTAAATAGGCCTTACAATAGACCCGTTTTGTAGAGGTTTCGGACGAGTGGGTTTAAATAGGCCTTACAATGACACGTTGGAATTTTAACTAAGTGAAAAGTACAGAAATTGAGTTTTTGCAATATAATAGTGTTGAAATGCTCGTAATAAAGTATATGAACTCCTAAATTTTGATTAAAACTTGTTTTGCGACTGGTTTTGAAGAGGTTTCGGACGAGCGCGTAAAATGGGCTTGCAATGGACCCGTTGGAATTTTACTTGAGTAAAAAGTACAAAAATTGAGTTTTTTCAATATAATCGTGTTGAAATGCTGGTAATCAAGTATATGAACTCCTAAGTTTTGACTAAAACTTGTTTCGCGGCCCGTTTTGTAGAGGTTTCGGACGAACGGGTCTAAATAGGCCTTAAAATGGACCCGTTAGAATTTTAACTGAGTAAAAAGTAGAGAAATTAAGTTTTTGCAATATAATCGTGTTGAAATGCTCGTCATCAAGTATATGAACTCCTAAAGTTTGATTAAAACTTGTTTCGCGGTCCGTTTTGTAGAGATTTCGGACGAGCGAGTCTAAATAGGCCTTACAATGGACCCGTTGGAATTTTAACTAAGTAAAAAGTACAGAAATTGAGTTTTTGCAATATATTCGTGTTGAAATGCTCGTAATCAAGTATATGAACTCCTAAATTTTGATTAAAACTTTTTTGCGGGCCGTTTTGTAGAGGTTCCGGACGAGCGGGTCTAAATAGGCCTTACAATGGATCCGTTGGAATTTTAACTGAGTAAAAAGTACAGAAATTTAGATTTTGCAATATAATCGTGTTTAAATGCTCGTAATCAAGTATATGAACTCCTAAAATATGATTAAAACTTGTTTCGCGACCCGTTTTGTAGAGGTTTCGGACGAGCGGGTCTAAATAGGCCTTACAATGGACCTGTTGGAATTTTAACTGAGTAAAAAGTATAAAATTTGAGTTTTTGCAATATAATCATGTTGAAATGCTTGTAAACAAGTATATGAACTCCTAAATTTTGATTAAAACTTGTTTCGCGATCCATTTTTTATAAGTTTCAGATGAGCGGGTCTAAATAGGCCTTACAATGGACCCGTTGGAATTTTACTTGAGTAAAAAGTTAAGAAATTAAGTTTTTGCAATACAATCATGTTGAAATGCTCGTAATCAAGTATATGAACTCCTAAAATTTGATAAAACCTTGTTTTGCGGTCCGTTTGTTTTAGGATTCAAACGAGCGGGTCTAAATATGCCTTACAATGGACCCGTTAAAATTTTACTTGAGTAAAAAGTACAGAAATTGAGTTGTTGCAATATAATCATGTTGAAATGCTCGTAATCAAGTATATGAACTCCTAAAATTTGATAAAACCTTGTTTTGCGGTCCATTTGTTATAGGTTCCGGACGAGCGGGTCTAAATAAGCCCTAAAATGGACCCATTGGAATTTTACTTGAGTGAAAAGTACATAAATTGAGTTTTTGCAATATAATCGTGTAGAAATGCTCGTAATCAAGTATATGAGCTACTGGAGTTTGATTAAAACTTGCTTCGCGGTCTGTTTTGTTGAGGTTTCGGCCGAGCGGGTCTAAATAGGCCGTACAATGGACCCATTGGAATTTTACTTGAGTAATATGTACAAAAATTGAGTTTTTGCAAAATAATCGTGTTGAAATGCTCGTAATCAAATATATGAACTCATAAAATTTGATAAATCATTGTTTTGCTGTCCGTTTGTTTTAGGTTTCAACCGAGTGGGTCTAAATAGGCCTTACAATGGACCCATTGAAATTTTACTTGAGTAAAAAGTACAGAAATTGAGTTGTTGCAATATAATCGTGTTGAAATGCTCGTAATCAAGTATATGAACTCCTAAAATTTGATAAAACCTTGTTTTGCAGTCCGTTTGTTATAGGTTTCAGACGAGCTGGTCTAAATAAGCCCTAAAATGGACCCATTGGAATTTTACTTGAGTGAAAAGTACAAAAATTGAATTTTTGCAATATAATCATGCTGAAATGATCGTAATCAAGTATATGAATTCCTAAATTTTGATTAAAACTTGTTTCGCTGTACGTTTTTAGAGGTGTTGGACGAGCGGGTCTAAATAGGCATTACAATGGAACCGTTGGAATTTAAACTGAGTAAAAAGTACAGAAATTTAGTTTTTGCAATATAATCGTGTTGAAATACTCGTAATAAAGTATATGAACTCCTAAAATATGATTAAAACTTGTTTCCCGGTCCGTTTTATAGAGGTTTCGGACGAGCGGGTTTAAATAGGCCTTAGAATGGACCCGTTGGAATTTTAACTGAGTAAAAAGTACATAAATTGAATTTTTGCAATATAATCATGTTGAAATGCTCGTAATCAAGTATATGAACTCCTAAAATATGATTAAAACCTGTTTCGAGGTCCGTTTGTAGAGGTTTCGGACGAGCGGGTTTAAATAGGCCTTACAATGGACCCGTTGGAATTTTAACTAATTAAAAAGTACAGAAATTGAGTTCTGCAATATAATAGTGTTGAAATGCTCGTAATCAAGTATATGAACTCCTAAATTTTGATTAAAACTTGTTTTGCGGCCCGTTTTGTAGAGGTTTCGGACGAGCGGGTCTAAATAGGACTTGCAATGGACCCGTTGGAATTTTAACTGAGTAAAAAGTATAGAAAATGAGTTTTTGCAATATAATCGTGTTGAAATACTGGTAATCAAGTATATGAACTCCTAAGGTTTGATTAAAACTTTTTTCGCGGCCCGTTTTGTAAAGGTTTCGGACGAGCGGGTCTAAATAGGCCTTACAATGGACCCGTTGGAATTTTAACTAAGTAAAAAGTACAAAAAATTAGTTTTTGCAATATAATCGTGTTGAAATGCTCGTAATCAAGTATATGGACTCCTAAAATTTGATAAAAACCTGTTTCGCGGTCCGTTTTGTAGAGGTTTCGGACGAGCAGGTCTAAATAGGCCTTGCAATGGACCCGTAGGAATTTTAACTAAGTAAAAAGTACAGAAATTGAGTTTTTGCAATATAATTGAGTTGAAATGCTGGTAATCAAGTATATGAACTCCTAAATATTGATTAAAACTTGTTTTGCGACCCGTTTTGTTGAGGTTTCGGACGAGCGGGTCTAAATAAGCCTTACAATGGACCCATTGGAATTTTAACTGAGTAAAAAGTACAGAAATTGAGATTTTGCAATATAATTGTGTTGAAATGCTCGTGATCAAGTATAAGAACTCCTAAAATATGATTAAAACTTGTTTTGAGGTCCGTTTGTAGAGGTTTCGGACGAGCGGGTTTAAATAGGCCTTACAATGGACCCGTTGGAATTTTAACTAATTAAAAAGTACATAAATTGAGTTTTGCAATATAATAGTGTTGAAATGCTCGTAATCAAGTATATGAACTCCTAAATTTTGATTAAAACTTGTTTTGCGGCCCGTTTTGTAGAGATTTTGGACGAGCGGGTCTAAATAGGCCTTGCACTGGACCCGTTGGAATTTTAACCGAGTAAAAAGTACAGAAATTGAGTTTGTGCAATATAATCGTGTTGAAATACTGGTAATAAAGTATATGAACTCCTAAGGTTTGATTAAAACATTTTTCGCGGCCCATTTTGTAAAGGTTTCGGACGAGCGGGTCTAAATAGGCCTTACAATGGACCCGTTGGAATTTTTTTTTTGAAAGAAAGGCCTCATTAAAAACCCCTACTACTGTCCTTCAAGCAGAGCTAGAGGACCCTAAAAAGGGGAAAATAGTGCCTATATTTTATTTCAAGAAAGAGTTGTTACAAGATGTTTGATACAAGTAGGAATATCAGAAGTAAAAGATAAGACAGACATATTGCCAAGCGAAAAGGACACCAAAGAATGCGCTACATGATTTGCCTCACGGCGTACAAAGGTAACATAAGCAGATACAAAACCATGAAGAGATTCCCGAATTTGATGGAGAAGAGGCCCCAACGTGGAGAGGTCTAATCCTGGATTGTTGATTCTATTTGCGATGGAAGCACAGTCAGTTTCCAGAAGAATCCGAGTCCATCCTTGAGAGCGAGCGAAGGTGACTCCAGCGAGAAGGCTTTCACCTTCACAAGTAACTGCATCCGGGCAGCTACCAAGCGGAAAAGCGAGGCCTCCCACCACTGCACCTGTAGAATCACGTGCAACAGCACCAACTGCCGCAGCACGAGTAAAAGGATTGAAAGCCCCATCGACATTAATTTTGATATGGTCTGACTGAGGAGGACTCCAATTTGTAGAGGAAAGAAAAGAAGGCGCTGGAATGGAAGGTGCAGTTGCATTGCAGAAGTCATTATGTAAACTAATAGAGTTGACGGCAGTAAGCCATGCTGGTTGCAAATGGCGATTATGAGTCCAGTCATTTCGCATGTTCTATATATTCCAAATAGTAGTAAGGAAAAGACCAAAAGTGTCAGAGGATAGAAAATGGGCGGCTTCCTCCAACCATTGCAGGGGCGTAGGAGCCGAACTTCTGTAAAGACGAATGGGAATACCAGATAACTGAAGGGCTTCGGAGGCCCCTGAGCAGTCTCGAAGAGCATGGAGAATAGTCTCTGAATGGTCACCACAAATGGGACATGGTCCCGAATCTGGAGCAAAAACTTGCATTTTAGAGCCAACTGGTAAGGCACCAGATGCCATGCGCCAACCAAAAGTTTTAACTTTAGGTAAGGCCTTAATTTTAGATAGAAATTTCCAAAATCGATTGGGTGGGTTTTGTGGGAGCACAGGCCGTTGTAAGAAAAGATAACCAAAGCGAACCGAGTAAATACCCGAGTCGTTAGGAGACCAGAGAATAGAGTCACGCTGATCATTTATAATCGGGATACCAAGAATGGAGGCGGCGTCCGTAGGGGAAAAATAACGATGTACTTTGTCATGATCCCAGGCGGTTTGGTTACGGATCATGAAATCACGGCAACATATGTGTACTTCCTCTGAGATTTCATAATTCCCAGTAAGGGTAATAGGGGAATGACCATCCCAGATGTCTTTATGAACTCTGATATTACTATTAATTCCTTGGCGATATAGGAAACCTGGGAGTAGGCATTGAATAGCATTGTACAGACCTTGCCATGCGAATGAGCCACGAATAGGCGTGGAAGAATCAAGGATATTCCTAGAAGGAAAATATTTAGCACGATATATCTGGCCTAGTAGAGAATTTGGTTCACAAATTAGTTTCCATATTTGTTTGCCCAATAGAGAAATATTGAAGTCATGTAAATCTTTAAATCCCATTCCTCCAGCAGCCTTAGGTAAACAGACATTATTCCATGGTAGCATATGCCATCCTTTTTTGTTGGATTTACCAGACCACCAATATTGTCTGATAGCTGAAGTCATATCATCAATGATGTTTTGAGGTAGGAGGTAACAAGACATAACATATTGAGGTAAGGATTGGAGAACAGCTTTAATGAAGATCTCGCGGCCACTAAAAGACAGAAGATGTTTATCCCAGCTAGAGAGACGGTCATGGACTTTATCACGCACAAATCCTAGGGATTCAGTTTTGTTCTTTCCTATGAGCAGAGGAACACCTAGATAAACCCCAGGGTTGGTCACCTCACGGACTTGAAGAATATTATTTATCGCCGACCTTGTAGAAGATGGGGTGCGTGGGTGATAGAATATTGTTGATTTCTCAAAGTTTACCGCCTGACCTGATGCAACAGCATACGTTTGTAGAGCTCTTTTAAGATAAGCAGCTTCATTTGCAGAGTTGTTGATGAAAACCATACAATCATCTGCAAAAAGAAGGTGATTGACTTTGGGTCCATATTTGCATGCACCAAGTCCCGGAAGAATGTTCGTTTGTTGAGCAGCAGATAAGTAGGCAGAGAGTCCTTGTGTACAGAATAGGAAAAGGAATGGGGAAAGTGGATCACCCTGTCGTAAACCACGCTGAGGTTGAAATACAAGGGATAAAGAGTTGTTAATTTTAACAGAAAAAGAAACTGTGGTAATACATCGCATTATAAGGGAAATCCAGTCAGGTGCAAATCCCATGCGTTCCATAACATTTGCTAAGAAAGACCATTCCACACGATCAAAAGCTTTTTCCATATCGAGTTTGAGAGCAGCCCCTTGAGAAGATTTGGTTGCCCCTGAGTTAATATTGTGAATAATTTCATGGGCGACAAGAATGTTATTAGAGATGTTGCGTCCTTGGACAAAAGCTGCTTGATTAGGGCTGATACAAATGGGAATTGTTTGCTTCATTCTATTGACAATGGTTTTAGATACTATTTTGTATAGAACAGTACAGAGACTGATTGGCCTAAGATGTTTCATAGTAGTTGGATCATTGATTTTGGGAATCAGAACCAAAATAGTCTTATTGACCAAAGACATGTCAATAGTGCCTTTTAATAAGTTGAGACAAAGATTGGTAATGTCTTCTCCAATAGTATCCCAGTGCTGACGGAAGAAACTACTAGGTAGACCATCAATACCAGGGGCTTTCCTGGGGTCAATGTCCCGGAAAGCATGGAGAATTTCTTCCTTAGTGAAAGGGCGTTGTAAATTGTCATTCATTGCCTGGGTAATGGAAGGGGAAATTTTGTTAAGGATGACATCGGAGATTTGGGGATTAGAAGATGTAAAGAGCTTTTGGAAGTAGCTGGAAGCAATGGACATGATGTCTGATTCAGCTGTACACCAGTTAGAGTTGGGGTCAAATAAGCCATGAATCGAGTTTTTTTCCTTCTATTGTTCGCCCGAGCATGAAAGAATCTCGTATTTTTATCACCTTAGGAAAGCCAAAGTGTGCGAGATCTTTGAGCCCAATAAGTTTCTTGTTCCGTTAGTAGTTTGTTGAGTTCGGTCCGGTGTTTTAAGTAAGTATTTTCAGTTGCATCGGTTAAAGGCCGACATAGGAATTTGTTAATTTTCTTCGTTAGGAAATTAATACGCCCAGAGAATTTAAGTCTTTGTCGATTCTGCCAATCCTCTAGGTTAGTACCAACAGCATGTAGTTTATCAATAGCCGTACCAGGGGTATTCATCCAAGTACTTTTAACAGTTGAAATATTATCCTTATGATTGGCCCAGCAGTTCTCAAAGCGGAAAGTGCTGGATGAACGGTTAGGACGGTTGAGTGTAGGAGATGTGTCAAGAGACAGGAAGCAGTGGTCAGACTTGGCTACATATTCCGTTGTGATGCGGAAAGAAGGAAAGAGGTTTTGCCAAGCCGAATTGGCAACAAAACGATCTAGTCTTTCATGGATAGTTGGAGTTAGGGGCCCAACTTTTGACCAAGTAAACCAGCCCGAAGATGGCTTACAATCGAAAAGATTGTTTCTCGAGAGGCAGTGACGAAAGCTTGATATTTGTGATCTAGCCCTACGACTCCCACCTTGTTTTTCGGAGTCGGATAGAATTTCGTTGAAATCACCTCCAAGAATCCAAGGGACATTGCTATTATTAGTATTTAATGAGTCAATTATTTCCCAAGTTTTGTATTTTTGGCTAGTTTCAGAGTGGCCATGTATACCAGTGAATAAAACATTGCAATTATCTAATGTAATTTGAGAATGTATGTAACGCTGAGAATACGAAATTAAACTAATATTAATATTATCGGTAGCGAATAAGGCAATTCCGGAACACCCCTCCGAAGGGGGAATAGAAATAACGTTTAAATAACCTAAAGAAATGCAAAGTTGGCTACAAGCCACATTATTGAGTTTAGTTTCACATAGGAAAATGACGTCGGGGATTGATAGCTGGACATAATCTCGAAGATGTTGAACCATCGGGGCTTGTCCTAGACCCTGACAGTTCCAGCATAGGATCTTCATTTTGCTCGGCGGGGCTGGGAATCAGCCGCCGCCGGAGAGTTTTTAGAGCTGCTCATCCCAGCTTTCGGGGTGGAACCGGACGGTTTGGATTTTTTAGGCGGGAGCGACACTTGAATGGGGGAGCGGCGTTTCATGCCACGATTTGGTGGGGCTGGAGCAGGGGCCGGAGCTGCATCATTTGGATAATTTTTTAGTAACCAGTGGTTAAAATCATTGAAAATGGTATCGGTAGAAATAAGGGGCTTACGCAGATCGGCTTCTATTTTCTTAATTTGCTGGGCAGTTGGACTTGGTACACCATCATCAGTGGTATCCCATTCCCCATCAGAGTCATCTTCGGGAATCGGGTAGATGGTGTTCAGAGGTTGGGGCTCAAGAGGGGCTTTCTGCTTGGATTCTGTAGCTGGTGTTTCATTTGTGGGGGGGGGGGCATCCCCCATGGCCGTATCTGTATTGGGTGCATCCTCGGTGGGCTGCTCCGAAAAAGATGCGGCATCACCCTCATTAAGAGACCCTGCAGTAGAATTAAAACATATTAATTTAGCGAAGGAAGATTTTTTGAGTAGGAAGTTAATGTTAATGAAAAGAGAAAGAGGCATACCCATAGTAGTAGGTTGATTGATTGGAATAGGATTAGTGTTGGCAGCAGCAACTGGAGAAGGATTAGGTAGGAATGAAAAAAATAAGTACATAAGTATGAGAAACAGTAAAAATAAAATAATTTTATATCGAGTATGAGGGAAGTATGGAAAATTTGTAAAGAAATAAGGGAGTATACCATTCGGTAACGGATTGGCCTGGTTGAGTTCGGGTTCGACGTAGCGAAGACGCCCCCTTATACTAGCTGGGCGGCGTCTTGGAGGGAGATAGCGGAGCCATTCTCCATATTGCAGTTTGTTCAGATCAAGAGATGCTCGATTGGGGCAGTTTTCAATCGTGTGACTAATAATTCTGCATCCGGGACAAAGGGCGGGAAGCCGTTCATATTGGATGCGACACATGGTTTTGTTAGTACCCGATCCTATGAAAACAAAGCGGGTAACTGGTTTGGTTATGTTCAGGAAAATCTCCACTCTTAGAAAATCTTTCATATTTCCATCAGCTTCTCGGGTATCAGTTCGGATAACATTCCCAACCATCATCCCGAGGGCATGTCCCACTAGATACGATCGGTCAAAGTCCTCATAGAGGGAGGCTGGGAGGGAGAAGAAACGTATCCAGATCCTCATAGAGTTGAAGGTATATTCCCCAAGCGGCTTAACAGGGTCATACTCAGTGATGGCGAGCCATTCGTCCTTATATAGCCAAGGGCCCCGACTAAGGACCTCGTAACATGACTTGACATCCTTGAACTTGATCTTCAAATAGTTGTCTTGTATAACAGAGATGTTCACAACATTGTTTGGCTTCTAGATGCCTTCGAATGCGTTGACAACAGCATAAATGTCAACAGGTTTGGAGGTTATGAAACATCCTAAGAGACATGCTTTGGGGTCTTCCTCGACAAAGTCCCAGCCGAAGTCTGGGGTGTACAGGAGTTCTGTTTCCTCACTGGTAAGGTTGAGGGAGCTTAATTGTGGGATAGAAGATGATGCCATAGCAGATGGGGTTTGAGAGAATAGAGGCTTGGAGTAAGAGAAGGCTTGTGGGAATGTGCTTAATTGCTGGACGTATATAAAGAAGTAATTTACGGTGATTGTACTATGGTAAGTGAAGAGAAAAGGAAGGGAATAAAAGATTGATATGTAAAGATTTAAGGCCCATGAATCATGGTTGGAGGAGATTTTAGGGGACAATAGGAGAAGAAGTTTAATATGGAAAGACTTAGGTTGGAGAGATTGATGAACGGCATAATAATATGGTAATTTGAAAATTAAAGAGGAAAATAGTTTGACAAAATTTGGTAATAATGTGTAAGGAGTATTAGTAAATTCAGGGAAAGTGATATAATTAAGGTAGTATGAAAAGGGAATATTAAAAGTTTGTCTAAAATTGGTAATATAACGGAGGATTTGATTAAAGAATATTCTAGTACCATAAAATAGGTAAAAATAAGGATGGAATTTAATACTAGTTATGAGTACTATTAAAAGTAAGTCAGATTTTGAAAAATTAAATCCTTGATACTGATGGAATTGTTCCATAGAATTTAAAAAGCAAGAACGTTTATAATTAAATATGTAATCACTCGTATTAATAAATGAAATTGGAAAGACTGGGTGGCTAGTATTAACTTTTGAAAGCGAATTTAAAGGATAACTGATTAGGCTATTTATAAATTTATTAATAAATGTTAGACCTGAAAATAAATAGCTAAGTAAAAAGGAAAGATTGGGATCGAAAATAAGACGATTGCAGTTAAGAACAAAGGGGAAAGAATAGGAAACTAATAAATTCTGAGTAAAAAAATTCGGAAGTAATAAAGATATGTTATTTAAAATAATAATTGAAAGTAGAGGGTAAAGATTCAAAAATTTGAGACGTTGGTAGACATGTGAAGAAAGAGGAATGAGGGAAGAAGAAAAAAGAACCCTGTAAGATAGAGTTTCGCGAAAATCCCTTAATTGGGCTAGTTGTTGGTCACCTAAAGAGGCGTAGTAGGAACCAAGTTCCTTAGTGTTAATCAGACAGAGATGTATATGATAACATTCATAAGTTAAATAACAATAAACATCCATGGCAGAATAAAGACCTAAAGACATACATCTACAAATATAAAGAAAATAAATGAAGAACGGAGCAGAAAGAAAAGCAGGAAAGAAGCAACCATAAGGAAATACAAACCCAGGGAAAGGAAGAAGCGGGGTAGAGAAACTTAATACAGACCAAAAGAGCAAATGGGGGATAAATGAAGAAAAATAAATACTGAGAAAAAATTACAAAACCAGAGAGCTAGAGAGAAATTAACCCCGTGTTGATGCTCGATTATATTGGGAGAGATGTACTTGATCTGCATAGAAATGAGAAGTATGGGCAGATTAGATAGCTTCATGCAGAGACTGGGAAGGCAAATAGTAAGGTGAAGAGGAATATGGATTAATTGTAAAGATGAATTGCAAAAGAGAAGGTTAAATAAGTGATTTAGAAATAAGTTACATTTAATAGATTTAGAAGGTTGGTTAATAATACTCCACCCACAGATCATATATCCAATGTTAGAGTTCCATTTAGTATGATAGCAAATAATAAATTTAAAAGGAGAAAACAAAATCAAGAAGTCAAACAGTATTTTGAATTCTGGAAACGAGGATTTAGAACAATTAGTCCATTTATAAATTCCTAGGGTATTGTATAAAGCTATTTTCTCATATTTAGTTGATGAGTTACCCGAGTGGGATGTGCAGTTTGTTGAGGGAACAATCAAAAGAAGATAAAGCATGTCACTTTTATAATCAAGGGAGATTAACCAAATAAAGGATGGCATAGAGAATAGATGCAGAGAAATTAAGTATATTCCAGTAGGCAAATATGTAAGACGATTGAACTCTAGTACAAAAAGGTTATTGTATATGTAAAAGTTGCTAGAGGTGAACCACTGTGACAGCCAGATGAGGAAGGAATTGGGTTCATGGGCTTGAAACGAATGGAGTCTGGTGGAACTTGCTTGGAAGTAATGGATTATAGGAAGCCCAACAAATAAAATAAAAAAGTAAGGAGTTAGAGAAAATATATAAACATAGATTAAATATTGAAAGAAATAGACATATGTAATAGTTATTAATCCCAAGAGTTGGGCTAGTGTAAAATTCCCTGAGAGGGCACGATTTATATATGACAAGAATATATATGTCAAGGATATAACAGAGGTAATATAATATGGCTTGAAAGAAGATAGGATAAGGATATTTTTCAAAGTCAAGATGTAAGTCAATAGCATAGCAGAAGTGTTTTTTAGATAATGTAAAAGAGTATGAGGGATGAAGGGATGGTTATCTGGAGTAATGAATAATGTGGATGCATAATATATAAAACAAATTTGATGACAGCTAATATGGTCAAATAAGAATAGCAGATCGGAGACCATAGTCAAATGCCAGATTAAAAAAAAGTTAAAACAATCAATGAAAGCTTAGCTATAACTATGGGTATAACAGAAAACCAAATCAAACCAACAACCAAAGGTGAGAGGAAATAGCATGGAAAGGATAAAGAGAAAGGGAGCCTTTGAAATTCGAAAGGGTTTGTACCTCCGAGAGTTAGGCCCTCTACATCCACGGCGGATAGAAGCAGACTGGTTCTGGAGAAACAGAAAACACAAAATGAAGTTAGAAAGAAAACATAGAAAAATAAAAAAGACAAACAGAGTAAGAAACCGAGACAAAAAGAAGGAGTTAAACGATTAATGGAGGGAGAATATATTTGTTTCTCGGGGGCAGAGAAACCCAAAAACTGAAATAAAACAGCAAAGGTAAGTCGAAAAGACAGAGGGCTGATAAACCCTAGAAAAAAATAGATAGGGGAAATCAGAGGGACAACGAAAATAAACAATAGAAAAACACAGATTAACGATAAAAAGGATGTAGCGAGAAAAATCGAACTGTTGATAAAATTAAGACCGCCTTTTGACGCCGCCGGGGGAAGATCCAACGAAACATGGGATAAACGTGATGTCCTCCGCGGAAACAGAAAAGGGAAAATAGGGTTTATTAGAATAAAGAAAGAGAGAAAACATAGATAAGAAGTAATTAAGAGAAGGAAAAAAGGGCAAACCGTTCAGATTTGAAGGTTGCCGGCTAGAACTTGTCGAGAACACTCTAAAGGCCCCAGGATCTGAGAAGTCAGATCTAGTGATGGATTTGGGAAGATCAACAAACGGCCGGTGCTCGTAGGGAAGAAATAAGTAAGAGATTAGAAAATAAAGGGCGATAGATAAAAGCAATAGAAAAAAACAGATTAAAAAAGAAAGAGAGGAAGGGAGAGGAAATAGTTCCTGTATTTTTTTACCGTTTTCCAGGGAAGAGAGAAAGGCCCTGATTGCATTAAAGCCCTCGTCGTCGCCGAAAAAAGATAAACGACGGTTGAGAGAAACCCAGAACGCCCAAGGGTGAAAGGCCAAAAAGAAACAAAAAAGCCAGATTAAAATAAGAAACTTAATAGAAAATAAAAAAATATAAGGTAAGCGGCGAAACTCACCGTCCCGATCTGGGTGTCTTCGGGGAGATTTTAATGGTAAACCACAGATCTGATGAGAAATGGTGAGAACGGAGATAAAAGATGGCCTTTTAGCCAAAGCCAAAGAGCCAGCAAGGAAAAAATAAAATATACATAAAAAAGATGAAGACGGCTGGGAGATCTGGTTATTGCCTAAAGCAATATTCGGCCGGAAGAGACCGGGGAGAGAGAGCACAAAAATTAGAAAGCAAATGAGAAAATAAAATGAAATAAAAAACAAACAAACCGTAAATGAAAGATGGTGGGTGAGTGGGATGACCCTCTGACTTCTCATCCCGATTTCCAAGGAAATCAAAATGAATCGGTGCTTCCTTGGCTTGCAAAAGCGGCAGAGAGGAGAGAGCGCCGTGTGGAGGAAAGGGATTGATGGAAAAAAAGAAGAAAATTCCACCGGAAAAAAGGGAAAAAAGAAAGAACAAGCAAAAACTCAAAAGAGACCCCTGAAAAAGTTGAGAGAGAATTGAGAGCCATCCCACCCACACCCGTTACTTGTTCCCCCACCCGTTGGAATTTTAACTAAGTAAAAAGTACAAAAATTAGTTTTTGCAATATAATCGTGTTGAAATGCTCGTAATCAAGTATATGGACTCCTAAAATTTGATAAAACCTTGTTTTGCGGTCCGTTTCGTATAGGTCTCGGACGAGCAGGTCTAAATAGGTCTTACAACGGACCTGTTGGAATTTTACTTGAGTAAAAAGTACATAAATTGAGTTGTTTTTCAATATAATCATGTTGAAATGCTTGTAATCAAGTATATGAACTCTAAGATTTGATTAAAACTTGTTTTGCAGTCTGTTTTATAGAGGTTTTGGACGAGCGGGTCTAAATAGGCCTTACAATGGACCCGTTGGAATTTTAACTGACTAAAAAGTACAGAAATTGAGTTTTTGCAATATAATTGTGTTGAAATATTGGTAATCAAGTATATGAACTCCTAAGGTTTGATTAAAACTTTTTTCGCGGCCCGTTTTGTAGAAGTTTCGGACGAGCGGGTCTAAATAGGCCTTACAATGGACCCGTTGCAATTTTAACTAACTAAAAAGTACAAAAATTGAGTTTTTGCAATTTAATCATGTTGAAAATCGCGTAATCAAGTATAAGGACTCCTAAAATTTTATAAAACCTTGTTTTGCGGTCCGTTTCTTATAGGTCTCGGACAAGCGGGTCTAAATAGGCCTTACAACGGACCCGTTGGAATTTTACTTGAGTAAAAAGTACATAAATTGAGTTTTTTCAATATAATCGTGTTGAAATGCTCGTAATCAAGTATATGAACTCCTAATATTTGACTAAAACTCGTTTTGCGGTCCGTTTTGTAGAGGTTTCGGACGAGCGAGTCTAAATAGGCATTAGAATGGACCCGTTGGAAATTTAACTAAGTAAAAAATACAGAAATTGAGTTTTTAAAATATAATCATTTTGAAATGCTCATAATCAAGTGTATGAACTCCTAAAATTTGATTAAAACTTATTTCGCGGTCTGTTTTGTAGAGGTTTCGGACGCGCGGGTTTAAATAGGCCTTACAATGGGCCCGTTGGAATTTTACTTGAGTAATAAGTACATAAATTGAATTTTTGCAATATAATCATGTTGAAATGCTCGTAATCAAGTATATGAACTCCTAGATATTGATTAAAACTTGTTTTGCGACCCGTTTTGTTGAGGTTTCGGACGAGCGGGTCTAAATAAGCCTTACAATGGACACATTGGAATTTTAACTGAGTAAAAAGTACAGAAATTGAGAGTTTGCAATATAATCGTGTTGAAATGCTCGTAATCAAGTATATGAACTCCTAAAATATGATTAAAACTTGTTTCGAGGTCCGTTTGTAGAGGTTTCGGACGAGCGGGTTTAAATAGGCCTTATAATGGACCCGTTGGAATTTTAACTGAGTAAAAAGTACAGAAATTGATTTTTCCAATATAATCGTGTTGAAATGCTTGTAATCAAGTATATGGACTCCTAAAATTTGATAAAACCTTGTTTTGCGGTCTGTTTCTTGTAGGTCTCGGACGAGCAGTTCTAAATAGGTCTTACAATGGACCTGTTGGAATTTTACTTGAGTAAAAAGTATATAAATTGAGTTTTTTTCAATATAATTATGTTCAAATGCTCGTAATCAGATATATGAACTCCTAAGATTTGATTAAAACATGTTTTGCAGTCCGTTTTCTAGAGGTTTCGGACGAGCGGGTCTAAATAGGCCTTACAATGGACCCGTTGGAATTTTAACTTAGTAAAAAGTACAAAATTTGAGTTTTTGCAATTTAATCGTGTTGAAAATCGCGTAATCAAGTATAGGGACTCTTGAAATTTTATAAAACCTTGTTTTGCGGTCCGTTTCTTATAGGTCTCGGACAAGCGGGTCTAAATAGGCCTTACAACGGACCCGTTGGAATTTTACTTGAGTAAAAAGTACATAAATTGAGTTTTTTCAATATAATCGTGTTGAAATGCTCGTAATCAAGTATATGAACTCCTAAGATTTGATTACAACTCGTTTTGCGGTCCGTTTTGTAGAGGTTTTGGACGAGCGAGTCTAAATAGGCATTGGAATGGACCCGTTGGAAATTTAACTAAGTAAAAAATACAGAAATTGAGTTTTTCAAATATAATCATTTTGAAATTCTCATAATCAAGTGTATGAACTCCTAAAATTTGATTAAAACTTATTTCGCGGTCTGTTTTGTAGAGGTTTCGGACGAGCGGGTTTAAATAGGCCTTACAATGGGCCCGTTGGAATTTTACTTGAGTAATAAGTACATAAATTGAATTTTTGCAATATAATCTTGTTGAAATGCTCGTAATCAAGTATATGAACTCCTAGATATTGATTAAAACTTGTTTTGCGACCCGTTTTGTTGAGGTTTCGGACGAGCGGGTCTAAATAAGCCTTACAATGGACACATTGGAATTTTAACTGAGTAAAAAGTACAGAAATTGAGATTTTGCAATATAATCGTGTTGAAATGCTCGTAATCAAGTATATGAACTCCTAAAATATGATTAAAACTTGTTTCGAGGTCCGTTTGTAGAGGTTTCGGACGAGCGGGTTTAAATAGGCCTTACAATGGACCCGTTGGAATTTTAACTGAGTAAAAAGTATAGAAATTGATTTTTCCAATATAATCGTGTTGAAATGCTTGTAATCAAGTATATGGACTCCTAAAATTTGATAAAACCTTGTTTTGCGGTCCGTTTCTTGTAGGTCTCGGACGAGCAGGTCTGAATAGGTCTTACAACGGACCTGTTGGAATTTTACTTGAGTAAAAAGTATATAAATTGAGTTTTTTTCAATATAATTATGTTGAAATGCTCGTAATCAGATATATGAACTCCTAAGATTTGATTAAAACATGTTTTGCAGTCCGTTTTATAGAGGTTTCGGACGAGCGGGTCTAATAGGCCTTACAATGGACCCGTTGGAATTTTAACTGAGTAAAAAGTACAGAATTTGAGTTTTTGCAATTTAATCGTGTTGAAAATCGCGTAATCAAGTATAAGGACTCCTAAAATTTTATAAAACCTTGTTTTGCGGTCCGTTTCTTATAGGTCTCGGACGAGCGGGTCTAAATAGGCCTTACAACGGACCCGTTAGAATTTTACTTGAGTAAAAAGTACATAAATTGAGTTTTTTCAATATAATTGTGTTGAAATGCTCGTAATCAAGTATATGAACTCCTAAAATATGATTAAAACTTGTTTCGCGGCCCGTTTTGTAGAGGTTTCGGACGAGCGGGTCTAAATAGGCCTTACAATGGACCTGTTGGAATTTTAACTGAGTAAAAAGTATAAAAATTGAGTTTTTGCAATATAATCATGTTGAAATGCTCGTAAAAAAGTATATGAACTCCTAAAATTTGATTAAAACTTGTTTCGCGATCCATTTTTTATAAGTTTCAGATGAGCGGGTCTAAATAGGCCTTAAAATGGACCCGTTGGAATTTTACTTGAGTAAAAAGTTAAGAAATTAAGTTTTTGCAATACAATCATGTTGAAATGCTCGTAATAAAGTATATGAACTCCTAAAATTTGATAAAACCTTGTTTTGCGGTCCGTTTGTTTTAGGATTCAACCGAGCGGGTCTAAATATGCCTTACAATGGACCCGTTGAAATTTTACTTGAGTAAAAAGTACAGAAATTGAGTTGTTGCAATATAATCATGTTGAAATGCTCGTAATCAAGTATATGAACTCCTAAAATTTGATAAAACCTTGTTTTGCGGTCCATTTGTTATAGGTTACGGACGAGCGGGTCTAAATAAGCCCTAAAATGGACCCATTGGAATTTTACTTGAGTGAAAAGTAAATAAATTGAGTTTTTGCAATATAATCGTGTAGAAATGCTCGTAATCAAGTATATGAGCTACTGAAGTTTGATTAAAAATTGCTTCGCGGTCTGTTTTGTTGAGGTTTCGGCCGAGC
The DNA here is from genome assembly GCA_030270665.1 of Hibiscus trionum. Taxonomy (NCBI): domain Eukaryota; kingdom Viridiplantae; phylum Streptophyta; class Magnoliopsida; order Malvales; family Malvaceae; genus Hibiscus; species Hibiscus trionum. The sequence goes on along the minus strand of BSYR01000027.1, from coordinate 43,692,343 downwards.
GGGTCTAAATAGGCCGCACAATGGACCCATTGGAATTTTACTTGAGTAATATGTACAAAAATTGAGTTTTTGCAAAATAGTCGTGTTGAAATGCTCGTAATCAAATATATGAACTCATAAAATTTGATAAAACATTGTTTTGCGGTCCGTTTGTTTTAGGTTTCAACCGAGCGGGTCTAAATAGGCCTTACAATGGACCCGTTGAAATTTTACTTGAGTAAAATGTACAGAAATTGAGTTGTTGCAATATAATCGTGTTGAAATGCTCGTAATCAAGTATATGAACTCCTAAAATTTGATAAAACCTTGTTTTGCAGTCCGTTTGTTATAGGTTTCAGACGAGCTGGTCTAAATAAGCCCTAAAATGGACCCATTGGAATTTTACTTGAGTGAAAAGTACAAAAATTGAATTTTTGCAATATAATCATGCTGAAATGATCGTAATCAAGTATATGAACTCCTAAATTTTGATTAAAACTTGTTTCGATGTACGTTTTTTAGAGGTGTCGGACGAGCGGGTCTAAATAGGCATTACAATGGAACCGTTGGAATTTTAACTGAGTAAAAAGTATAGAAATTCAGTTTTTGCAATATAATCATGTTGAAATGCTCGTAATAAAGTATATGAACTCCTAAAATATGATTAAAACTTGTTTCCCGGTCCGTTTTGTAGAGGTTCCGGACGAGCGGGTTTAAATAGGCCTTAGAATGGACCCGTTGGAATTTTAACTGAGTAAAAAGTACATAAATTGAATGTTTGCAATATAATCATGTTGAAATGCTCGTAATCAAGTATATGAACTCCTAAAATATGATTAAAACTTGTTTCGAGGTCCGTTTGTAGAGGTTTCGGACGAGCGGGTTTAAATAGGCCTTACAATGGACCCGTTGGAATTTTAACTAATTAAAAAGTACAGAAATTGAGTTCTGCAATATAATAGTGTTGAAATGCTCGTAATCAAGTATATGAACTCCTAAATTTTGATTAAAACTTGTTTTGTGGCCCGTTTTGTAGAGGTTTCGGACGAGCGGGTCTAAATAGGACTTGCAATGGACCCGTTGGAATTTTAACTAAGTAAAAAGTACAAAAAATTAGTTTTTGCAATATAATCGTGTTGAAATGCTCGTAATCAAGTATATGGACTCCTAAAATATGATAAAACCTTGTTTCCCGGTCCGTTTTGTAGGGGTTTCGGACGAGCGGGTCTAAATAGGCCTTGCAATGGACCCGTAGGAATTTTAACTAAGTAAAAAGTACAGAAATTGAGTTTTTGCAATATAATTGAGTTGAAATGCTGGTAATCAAGTATATGAACTCCTAAATATTGATTAAAACTTGTTTTGCGACCCGTTTTGTTGAGGTTTCGGACGAGCGGGTCTAAATAAGCCTTACAATGGACCCATTGGAATTTTAATTGAGTAAAAAGTACAGAAATTGAGATTTTGCAATATAATCGTGTTGAAATGCTCGTGATCAAGTATAAGAACTCCTAAAATATGATTAAAACTTGTTTCGAGGTCCGTTTGTAGAGGTTTCGGACGAGCAGGTTTAAATAGGCCTTACAATGGACCCGTTGGAATTTTAACTAATTAAAAAGTACAGAAATTGAGTTTTGCAATATAATAGTGTTGAAATGCTCGTAATCAAGTATATGAACTCCTAAATTTTGATTAAAACTTGTTTTGCGGCCCGTTTTGTAAAGGTTTTGGACGAGCGGGTCTAAATAGGCCTTGCACTGGACCCGTTGGAATTTTAATTGAGTAAAAAGTACAGAAATTGAGTTTGTGCAATATAATCGTGTTGAAATACTGGTAATAAAGTATATGAACTCCTAAGGTTTGATTAAAACATTTTTCGCGGCCCATTTTGTAAAGGTTTCGGACGAGCGGGTCTAAATAGGCCTTACAATGGAACCGTTGGAATTTTAACTAAGTAAAAAGTACAAAAATTAGTTTTTGCAATATAATCGTGTTGAAATGCTCGTAATCAAGTATATGGACTCCTAAAATTTGATAAAACCTTGTTTTGCGGCCCGTTTCGTATAGGTCTCGGACGAGCAGGTCTAAATAGGTCTTACAACGGACCTGTTGGAATTTTACTTGAGTAAAAAGTACATAAATTGAGTTGTTTTTCAATATAATCATGTTGAAATGCTCGTAATCAAGTATATGAACTCTAAGGTTTGATTAAAACTTGTTTTGCAGTCTGTTTTATAGAGGTTTTGGACGAGCGGGTCTAAATAGGCCTTACAGTGGACCCGTTGGAATTTTAACTGACTAAAAAGTACAGAAATTGAGTTTTTGCAATATAATCGTGTTGAAATATTGGTAATCAAGTATATGAACTCCTAAGGTTTGATTAAAACTTTTTTCGCGGCCCATTTTGTAGAAGTTTCGGACGAGCGGGTCTAAATAGGCCTTACAATGGACCTGTTGCAATTTTAACTAAGTAAAAAGTACAAAAATTGAGTTTTTGCAATTTAATCGTGTTGAAAATCGCGTAATAAAGTATAAGGACTCCTAAAATTTGATAAAACCTTGTTTTGCGGTCCGTTTTTTATAGGTGTCGGACGAGCGGGTCTAAATAGGCCTTACAACGGACCCGTTGGAATTTTACTTGAGTAAAAAGTACATAAATTGAGTTTTTTTTCAATATAATCGTGTTGAAATGCTCGTAATCAAGTATATGAACTCCTAAGATTTGATTAAAACTCGTTTTGCGGTCCGTTTTGTAGAGGTTTCGGACGAGCGAGTCTAAATAGGCATTAGAATGGACCCGTTGGAAATTTAACTATGTAAAAAATTCAGAAATTGAGTTTTTCAAATATAATCATTTTGAAATGCTCATAATCAAGTGTATGAACTCCTAAAATTTGATTAAAACTTATTTCGCGGTCTGTTTTGTAGAGGTTTCGGACGAGCGGGTTTAAATAGGCCTTACAATGGGCCCGTTGGAATTTTACTTAAGTAATAAGTACATAAATTGAATTTTTGCAATATAATCATGTTGAAATGCTCGTAATCAAGTATATGAACTCCTAGATATTGATTAAAACTTGTTTTGCGACCCGATTTGTTGAGGTTTCGGACGAGCGGGTCTAATTAAGCCTTACAATGGACACATTGGAATTTTAACTGAGTAAAAAGTACAGAAATTGAGATTTTGCAATATAATCGTGTTGAAATGCTCGTAATCAAGTATATGAACTCCTAAAATATGATTAAAACTTGTTTCGAGGTCCGTTTCTTGTAGGTCTCGGACGAGCAGGTCTAAATAGGTCTTACAACGGACCTGTTGGAATTTTACTTGAGTAAAAAGTATATAAATTGAGTTTTTTTCAATATAATTATGTTGAAATGCTCGTAATCAGATATATGAACTCCTAAGATTTGATTAAAACATGTTTTGTAGTCCGTTTTATAGAGGTTTCGGACGAGCGGGTCTAAATAGGCCTTACAATGGACCCGTTGGAATTTTAACTGAGTAAAGAGTACAGAATTTGAGTTTTTGCAATTTAATCGTGTTGAAAATCGCGTAATCAAGTATAAGGACTCCTGAAATTTTATAAAACCTTGTTTTACGGTCCGTTTCTTATAGGTCTCGGACGAGCGGGTCTAAATAGGCCTTACAACGGACCCGTTGGAATTTTACTTGAGTAAAAAGTACATAAATTGAGTTTTTTCAATATAATCGTGTTGAAATGCTCGTAATCAAGTATATGAACTCCTAAGATTTGATTACAACTCGTTTTGCGGTCCGTTTTGTAGAGGTTTCGGACGAGCGAGTCTAAATAGGCATTAGAATGGACCCGTTGGAAATTTAACTAAGTAAAAAGTACAGAAATTGAGTTTTTCAAATATAATCATTTTGAAATTCTCATAATCAAGTGTATGAACTCCTAAAATTTGATTAAAACTTATTTCGCGGTCTGTTTTGTAGAGGTTTCGGACGAGCGGGTTTAAATAGGCCTTACAATGGGCCCGTTGGAATTTTACTTGAGTAATAAGTACATAAATTGAATTTTTGCAATATAATCATGTTGAAATGCTCGTAATCAAGTATATGAACTCGTAGATGTTGATTAAAACTTGTTTTGCGACCCGTTTTGTTGAGGTTTTGGACGAGCGGGTCTAAATAAGCCTTAGAATGGACACATTGGAATTTTAACTGAGTAAAAAGTACAGAAATTGAGATTTTACAATATAATCATGTTGAAATGCTCGTAATCAAGTATATGAACTCCTAAAATATGATTAAAACTTGTTTCGAGGTCCGTTTGTAGAGGTTTCGGACGAGCGGGTTTAAAAGGCCTTACAATGGACCCGTTAGAATTTTAACTGAGTAAAAAGTACAGAAATTGATTTTTCCAATATAATCGTGTTGAAATGCTCGTAATCAAGTATATGGACTCCTAAAATTTGATAAAACCTTGTTTTGCGGTCCGTTTCTTGTAGGTGTCGGACGAGCAGGTCTAAATAGGTCTTACAACGGACTTGTTGGAATTTTACTTGAGTAAAAATTATGTAAATTGGTTTTTTCAATATAATTATGTTGAAATGCTCGTAATCAGATATATGAACTCCTAAGATTTGATTAAAACATGTTTTGCAGTCCGTTTTATAGAGGTTTCGGACGAGCGAGTCTAAATAGGCCTTACAATGGACCCGTTGGAATTTTAACTGAGTAAAAAGTACAGAATTTGAGTTTTTGCAATTTAATCGTGTTGAAATATTGGTAATCAAGTATATGAACTCCTAAGGTTTGATTAAAACTTTTTTCGCGGCCCGTTTTGTAGAAGTTTCGGACGAGCGGGTCTAAATAGACCTTACAATGGACCCGTTGGAATTTTAACTAAGTAAAAAGTACAAAAATTGAGTTTTTGCAATTTAATAGGGTTGAAATTCTCGTAATCAAGTATAAGGACTCCTGAAATTTTATAAAACCTTGTTTTGCGGTCCATTTCTTATAGGTCTCGGACGAGCGGGTCTAAATAGGCCTTACAACGGACCCGTTGGAATTTTACTTGAGTAAAAAGTACATAAATTGAGTTTTTTTAATATAATCGTGTTGAAATGCTCGTAATCAAGTATATGAACTCCTAAGATTTGATGAAAACTCGTTTTGCGGTCCGTTTTGTAGAGGTTTCGGATGAGCGAGTCTAAATAGGCATTAGAATTGATCCGTTGGAAATTTAACTAAGTAAAAAATACAGAAATTGAGTTTTTCAAATATAATCATGTTGAAATGCTCATAATCAAGTGTATGAACTCCTAAACCTTGATTAAAACTTATTTCGCGGTCTGTTTTGTAGAGGTTTCGGACGAGCGGGTTTAAATAGGCCTTACAATGGGCCCGTTGGAATTTTACTTGAGAAATAAGTGCAAAAATTGAGTTTTTGCAAAATAATCGTTTTGAAATCCTCGTAATCAAATATATAAACTCCTAAAATTTGATAAAACCTTGTTTTGCGGTCCGTTTGTTTTAGGTTTCAACCGAGCGGGTCTAAATAGGCCTTACAATAGACTCGTTTTGTAGAGATTTCGGACGAGCGGGTTTAAATAGGCCTTACAATGACACTTTGGAATTTTAACTAAGTGAAAAGTACAGAAATTGAGTTTTTCCAATATAATAGTGTTGAAATGCTCGTAATCAAGTATATGAACTCCTAAATTTTGATTAAAACTTGTTTTGCGATTTTATTTTGTAGAGGTTTCGGACGAGCGCGTAAAATGGGCCTTGCAATGGACCCGTTGGATTTTTACTTGAGTAAAAAGTACAGAAATTGAGTTTTTTCAATATAATCATGTTGAAATGCTGGTAATCAAGTATATGAACTCCTAAGTTTTGACTAAAACTTGTTTCGCGGCCCGTTTTGTAGAGGTTTCGAACGAACGGGTCTAAATAGGCCTTAAAATGGACCCGTTAGAATTTTAACTAAGTAAAAAGTAGAGAAATTAAGTTTTTTCAATATAATCGTGTTGAAATGCTCGTCATCAAGTATATGAACTCCTAAAGTTTGATTAAAACTTGTTTCGCGGTCCGTTTTGTAGAGATTTCGGACGAGCGGGTCTAAATAGACCTTACAATGGACCCGTTGGAATTTTAACTGAGTAAAAAGTACAGAAATTGAGTTTTGCAATATATTCGTGTTGAAATGCTCGTAATCAAGTATATGAACTCCTAAATTTTGATTAAAACTTTTTTGCGGCCCGTTTTGTAGAGGTTTCGGACGAGCGGGTCTAAATAGGCCTTACAATGGATCCGTTGGAATTTTAACTGAGTAAAAATTACAGAAATTGAGATTTTGCAATATAATCGTGTTGAAATGCTCGTAATCAAGTATATGAACTCCTAAAATATGATTAAAACTTGTTTCGCGGCCCGTTTTGTAGAGGTTTGGGACGAGCGGGTCTAAATAGGCCTTACAATGGACCTGTTGGAATTTTAACTGAGTAAAAAGTATAAAAAGTGAGTTTTTGCAATATAATCATGTTGAAGTGCTCGTAATCAAGTATATGAACTCCTAAAATTTGATTAAAACTTGTTTCGCGATCCATTTTTTATAAGTTTCAGATGAGCGGGTCTAAATAGGCCTTACAATGGACCCGTTGGAATTTTACTTGAGTAAAAAGTTCAGAAATTAAGTTTTTGCAATACAATCATGTTGAAATGCTCGTAATCAAGTATATGAACTCCTAAAATTTGATAAAACCTTGTTTTGCGGTCCGTTTGTTTTAGGTTTCAACCGAGCGGGTCTAAATAGGCCTTACAATGGACCCATTGAAATTTTACTTGAGTAAAAAGTACAGAAATTGAGTTGTTGCAATATAATCATGTTGAAATGCTAGTAATCAAGTATATGAACTCCTAAAATTTGATAAAACCTTGTTTTGCAGTCCATTTGTTATAGGTTTCGGACGAGCGGGTTTAAATAAGCCCTAAAATGGACCCATTGGAATTTTACTTGAGCGAAAAGTACATAAATTGAGTTTTTGCAATATAATCGAGTAGAAATGCTCGTAATCAAGTATATGAACTACTAGAATTTGATTAAAACTTGTTTCGCGGTCTGTTTTGTTGAGGTTTCGGACGAGCGGGTCTAAATAGGCCGTACAATGGACCCATTGGAATTTTACTTGAGTAATATGTACAAAAATTGAGTTTTTGCAAAATAGTCGTGTTGAAATGCTCGTAATCAAATATATGAACTCATAAAATTTGATAAAACATTGTTTTGCGGTCCGTTTGTTTTAGGTTTCAACCGAGCGGGTCTAAATAGGCCTTACAATGGACCCGTTTTGTAGAGATTTCGGACGAGCGGGTTTAAATAGGCCTTACAATGACACTTTGGAATTTTAACTAAGTGAAAAGTACAGAAATTGAGTTTTTCCAATATAATAGTGTTGAAATGCTCGTAATCAAGTATATGAACTCTTAAATTTTGATTAAAACTTGTTTTGCGATTTTATTTTGTAGAGGTTTCGGACGAGCGCGTAAAATGGGCCTTGCAATGGACCCGTTGGATTTTTACTTGAGTAAAAAGTACAGAAATTGAGTTTTTTCAATATAATCATGTTGAAATGCTGGTAATCAAGTATATGAACTCCTAAGTTTTGACTAAAACTTGTTTCGCGGCCCGTTTTGTAGAGGTTTCGAACGAACGGGTCTAAATAGGCCTTAAAATGGACCCGTTAGAATTTTAACTAAGTAAAAAGTAGAGAAATTAAGTTTTTTCAATATAATCGTGTTGAAATGCTCGTCATCAAGTATATGAACTCCTAAAGTTTGATTAAAACTTGTTTCGCGGTCCGTTTTGTAGAGATTTCGGACGAGCGGGTCTAAATAGACCTTACAATGGACCCGTTGGAATTTTAACTGAGTAAAAAGTACAGAAATTGAGTTTTGCAATATATTCGTGTTGAAATGCTCGTAATCAAGTATATGAACTCCTAAATTTTGATTAAAACTTTTTTGCGGCCCGTTTTGTAGAGGTTTCGGACGAGCGGGTCTAAATAGGCCTTACAATGGATCCGTTGGAATTTTAACTGAGTAAAAATTACAAAAATTGAGATTTTGCAATATAATCGTGTTGAAATGCTCGTAATCAAGTATATGAACTCCTAAAATATGATTAAAACTTGTTTCGCGGCCCGTTTTGTAGAGGTTTGGGACGAGCGGGTCTAAATAGGCCTTACAATGGACCTGTTGGAATTTTAACTGAGTAAAAAGTATAAAAAGTGAGTTTTTGCAATATAATCATGTTGAAGTGCTCGTAATCAAGTATATGAACTCCTAAAATTTGATTAAAACTTGTTTCGCGATCCATTTTTTATAAGTTTCAGATGAGCGGGTCTAAATAGGCCTTACAATGGACCCGTTGGAATTTTACTTGAGTAAAAAGTTCAGAAATTAAGTTTTTGCAATACAATCATGTTGAAATGCTCGTAATCAAGTATATGAACTCCTAAAATTTGATAAAACCTTGTTTTGCGGTCCGTTTGTTTTAGGTTTCAACCGAGCGGGTCTAAATAGGCCTTACAATGGACCCATTGAAAATTTACTTGAGTAAAAAGTACAGAAATTGAGTTGTTGCAATATAATCATGTTGAAATGCTCGTAATCAAGTATATGAACTCCTAAAATTTGATAAAACCTTGTTTTGCAGGCCATTTGTTATAGGTTTCGGACGAGCGGGTTTAAATAAGCCCTAAAATGGACCCATTGGAATTTTACTTGAGTGAAAAGTACATAAATTGAGTTTTTGCAATATAATCGAGTAGAAATGCTCGTAATCAAGTATATGAACTACTAGAATTTGATTAAAACTTGTTTCGCGGTCTGTTTTGTTGAGGTTTCGGACGAGCGGGTCTAAATAGGCCGTACAATGGACCCATTGGAATTTTACTTGAGTAATATGTACAAAAATTGAGTTTTTGCAAAATAGTCGTGTTGAAATGCTCGTAATCAAATATATGAACTCATAAAATTTCATAAAACATTGTTTTGCGGTCCGTTTGTTTTAGGTTTCAACTGAGCGGGTCTAAATAGGCCTTACAATGGACCCGTTGAAATTTTACTTGAGTAAAAAGTACAGAAATTGAGTTGTTGCAATATAATCGTGTTGAAATGCTCGTAATCAAGTATAAGGACTCCTGAAATTTGATAAAACCTTGTTTTGCAGTCCGTTTCTTATAGATCTCGGACGAGCGGGTCTAAATAGGCCTTACAACGGACCCGATGGAATTTTACTTAAGTAAAAAGTACAAAAATTGAATTTTTGCAATATAATCGTGCTGAAATGATCGTAATCAATTATATGAACTCCTAAATTTTGATTAAAACTTGTTTCGTTGTACGTTTTTTAGAGGTTTCGGACGAGCGAGTCTAAATAGGCATTAGAATGGACCCGTTGGAAATTTAACTAAGTAAAAAATATAGAAATTTAGTTTTTCAAATATAATCATGTTAAAATGCTCATAATCAAGTGTATGAACTCCTAAAATTTGATTAAAACTTATTTCGCGGTCTGTTTTGTAGAGGTTTCGGACGAGCGGGTTTAAATAGGCCTTACAATGGGCCCGTTGGAATTTTACTTCAGTGATAAGTACATAAATTGAATTTTTGCAATATAATCATGTTGAAATGCTCGTAATCAAGTATATGGACTCCTAAATATTGATTAAAACTTGTTTTGTGACCCGTTTTGTTGAGGTTTCGGACGTGCGGGTCTAAATAAGCCTTACAATGGACCCATTGGAATTTTAACTGAGTAAAAAGTACAGAAATTGAGATTTTGCAATATAATCGTGTTGAAATGCTCGTAATCAAGTATATGAACTCCTAAAATATGATTAAAACTTGTTTCGAGGTCCGTTTGTAGAGGTTTCGGACGAGCGGGTTTAAATAGGCCTTACAATGGACCTGTTGGAATTTTAACTGAGTAAAAAGTACAGAAATTGATTTTTTTCCAATATAATCGTGTTGAAATGCTCATAATCAAGTATATGAACTCCTAAATTTTGATAAAACCTTGTTTCGTGGTCTATTTTGTTGAGGTTTCGGACGAGCGGGTCTAAATAGGCCTTACAATGGACCTGTTCGAATTTTAACCGAGTAAAAAGTACTGAAATTGAGTTTTTCCAATATAATCGTGTTGAAATGCTCGTAATCAAGTATATGAAATCTTAAAATATGATAAAACCTTGTTTCGCGGTCCGTTTGTTATAATGTCTAAATAGGCCTTACAATGGACCCGTTGGAATTTTACTTGAGTAAAAAGTTCAGAAATTAAGTTTTTGCAATATAATCGTGTTGAAATGCTCGTAATCAAGTATATGAACTCCTATAATTTGATTAAAACTTGTTTCGTGGTCCATTTTTAGAGGCTTCGGACGAGCGGGTCTAAATAGGCCTTACAATGGACCCGTTGAAATTTTAACTGAGTAAAAAGTACAAAATTTGAGTTTTTGCAATATAATCGTGTTGAAATGCTCGTAATCAAGTATATGAACTCCTAAAATTTGATTAAAACATGTTTCGCGGTCCGTTTTGTAGAGGTTTCGGACGAGTGGGTCTAAATAGACCTTACAATGGACCCGTTGGAAATTTAACTAAGTAAAAAGTATAGAAATTGAGTTTTTGCAATATAAACGTGTTGAAATGCTCGTAATCAAGTCTATGAACTCTTAAATTTTTATTAAAATTTTTTTCGCGGTCGGTTTTGTAAAGGTTTCGGACGAGCGGGTCTAAATAGGCCTTACAACGGAACCGTTGGAATTTTAACTAAGTAAAAAGTATAGAATTTGAGTTTTTGCAATATAATCGTATTGAAATGCTTATAATCAAGTATACGAACTCCTAAATTTTGATTAAAACTTGTTTCACGGCCTATTTTGTAGAGGTTTTCAGACGAGCGGGTCTAAATAGGCCTTACAATGGACCCGTTCGAATTTTAACTGAGTAAAAAGTATAGAAATTGAGTTTGTGCAATATAATCGTGTTGAAATGCTTGTAATCAAGTATATGAACTCCTAAATTTTGATTAAATCTTGTTACGCGGTTCGTTTTGTAGAGGTTTTGGACGAGCGGGTGTAAATAGGCCTAACAATGGACCCGTTCGAATTTTAACTGAGTAAAAAGTATAGAAATTGAGTATTTGCAATATAATCATGTTGAAATGCTCGTAATTAAGTATATGAACTCCTAAAATTTGATAAAACATTGTTTTGCGGTTTGTTTGTTATGGGTTTCAGACGAGCGGGTCTAAATAGGCATTACAATGGACTCGTTGGAAATTTACTTGAGTAAAAAGTTCAGAAATTGAATTTTTGTAATATAATCATGTTGAAATGCTCGTAATAAAGTATATGAACTCTTAAAACTTGATTAAAACCTATTTCGCGGCTCGTTTTGTAGAGGTTTCAGATGAGCGAGTCTAAATAGGTCTTACAATGGACCCGTTGGAATTTTAAATGAGTAAAAAGTACATAAATTCAGTTTTTGCAATATAATCGTGTTGAATTGCTCGTAATCAAGAATAAGAACTCCTAAAGTTTGGTTAAAACTTGTTTCGCGGTATGTTTAGTAGAGGTTTCGGACGAGCGGGTCTAAATAGGCATTAGAATGGACCCGTTGGAAATTTAACTAAGTAAAAAGTTCAGAAATTGAGTTTTTGCAATATAATCGTGTTGAAATGCTTGTAATCAAGTATATGAACTCCTAATGTTTGCTTAAAACTTGTTTCGCGGTTCGTTTTGTAGAGGTTTTCGACGAGCGAGTCTAAATAGGCCTTACAATGGACCCGTTGGAATTTTTACTGAGTAAAAAGTACATAAATTGAGTTTTTGCAATATAATCGTGTAGAAATGCTCGTAATCAAGTATATGAACTCCTAAGGTTTGATTAAAACTTATTTCGCGGCCCGTTTTGTAGAGGTTTCGGACGAATGGGTCTAAATAGGCCCTACAATTTACCAATTGGAATTTTAACTGAGTAAAAAGTATAGAAATTGAGTATTTGCAATATAATTTTGTTGAAATGCTCGTAATTAAGTATATGAACTCCTAAAATTTGATAAAACATTGTTTTGCGGTCTGTTTGTTATGGGTTTCAGACGAGCGGGTCTAAATAGGCATTACAATGGACTCGTTGGAAATTTACTTGAGTAAAAACTTCAGAAATTGAATTTTTGTAATATAATCATGTTGAAATGCTCGTAATAAAGTATATGAACTCTTAAAACTTGATTAAAACCTATTTCGCGGCTCGTTTTGTAGAGGTTTCAGATGAGCGAGTCTAAATAGGTCTTATAATGGACCCGTTGGAATTTTAAATGAGTAAAAAGTACATAAATTCAGTTTTTGCAATATAATCCTGTTGAATTGCTCGTAATCAAGAATAAAAACTCCTAAAGTTTGGTTAAAACTTGTTTCGCGGTATGTTTAGTAGAGGTTTCGGACGAGCGGGTCTAAATAGGCATTAGAATGGACCCGTTGGAAATTTAACTAAGTTAAAAGTTCAGAAATTGAGTTTTTGCAATATAATCGTGTTGAAATGCTTGTAATCAAGTATATGAACTCCTAATGTTTGATTAAAACTTGTTTCGCGGTTCGTTTTGTAGAGGTTTTCATGAGCGAGTCTAAATAGGCCTTACAATGGACCCGTTGGAATTTTTACTGAGTAAAAAGTACATAAATTGAGTTTTTGCAATATAATCATGTAGAAATGCTCGTAATCAAGTATATGAACTCCTAAAGTTTGATTAAAACTTATTTCGCGGCCCGTTTTGTAGAGGTTTCGGACGAATGGGTCTAAATAGGCCCTACAATTTACCAGTTGGAATTTTAACCGAGTAAAAAGTACAGAAATTGAGTTTTTGCAATATAATTGTGTTGCAATGCTCGTAATCAAGTATATGAAATCCTAAATTTGATCAAAACCTGTTTCGCAGCACGTTTTGTAGAGGTTTCAGACGAGCGAGTCTAAATAGGCCTTACAATGGACCCGTTCGAATTTTAACTGAGTAAAAAGTATAGAAATTGAGTTTTTGCAATATAATCGTTTTGAAATGCTCGTAATCAAGTATATGAACTCCAAAAATTTGATAAAACCTTGTTTTGTGGTCTGCTTGTTATAGGTTTTAGACGAGCGGGTCTAAATAGGCATTACAATGGACCCGTTGGAAATTTAGTTGAGTAAAAAGTACAGAAATTGAGTTTTTGCAATGTAATCGTGTTGAAATGCTCGTAATCAAGTATATGAACTCCTAAACTTTGATGAAAACTTGTTTCGCTGTCCGTTTTGTGGAGGTTTCGGACAAGGGAGTCTAAATAGGCCTTACAATGGACCCGTTGGAATTTTAACTGAGTAAAAGTACATAAATTGAGTTTTTGCAATATAATCGCGTTGAAATGCTCTTAATCAAGTATATGAACTCCTAAAGTTTGATTAAAACTTGTTTTGTAACCCCCTCGTTTCGGTCTGGACGACTGACCGGTCCGAGTAGGCTACATGGGGGAAAACTGAATTGAAACCCGCTAAGGCTCTCTTTCGGTTAACAACCCTAGAAAATTTCTTTAATTATTTTCTGGTCACTTACGTTTAGAATCGTTTCTATTTTGGCCCCTTGACCGTTAGTCTCCGTTACTTAAAAAATAGTTTCTAATTTAACCCCCAAACTTTCAAAATTTTATTTTTCACCATCTTCCCCAAAAATTATAAAACTAAAACCCAAAAAATTTTATTATTATCAGAAATTTTAAAACTTGCAATAAATTTTCAAGTCTACCATCAGCAGCAGCACTATTCAATTTAAACCAAGACATCAGCATTACTATCAAAATCATGAAAGATACATGTTAACCACATACTGTGTAAAACAACTTCCAAATCTCAATATCATTTTAACTTTCTGTCAATGACTAAAACTCTCAAAAAATTGCTTCTAAATTTGATTAAGAGATACGAAAGCATATGAGGAATTTAATTGTAGTCAAGATTTATTCGACTGCCTACATGTAAATTCAATATTTGAGAGCAGTTTTACATTTCAACTTTCTATCAATGACTAAATAGTACAGTGCAGATGTGCAGATGAATGTGTTCGCATTTATATATACATGTTAAAAGGAAATGAAAACAAGTATAGGGACATTAGAATCGGAGTAGAGCCAAAAGGATACATGTAAAATTCTTTAATGGCAGCCGTAGACATTTCCATCAGACGCTCCTCAGGCCATCCCTTTTCTGGAGGAATATTTTGAGTAAAACCTGATGTTTGGCATTGTGCAGGAGAACTAAAACCATTCAAATCAGCAGCCATTCCTCTTACATCTCTTGAAATTGGAGAAACATCAGCTAAAGGAGTACTTGACATTGCTGGTGGTCCTCTAAAAGCCATCCCTCTAGCTAGACCTCCTTGTGGGGCCAAGGTAATAGAATCATCAGCGATTGGTCTTTGGGGTAAGGGAACTGCCAAATTCCTAGCCTCAAAAGAAAACTATGTCATTCATGCGAACATCATGAGCCCCAAGACCACGGTGCTGGATGGGAGTTACACGAGGACTACACATCTGAGCCCCGGGAGAAGAAAACATAGTCCCTCGTGGACCAAAATCCAAGGGTGCTCTTCTTGCACCTGGATTGATGCCAGGACCACGAGCAAGCCTACTGGTTTGTGTTTGTCGCTCTTGAGCAGCATCTCGGTGCACTTCCTCAATCTTTTTAGGCCCATCAACTTTTCTCCTCTGTTGCCACTTATTCTTTCTCAGATCAATAGCATCTTTCAACATGAATCTAACCCTAGTAATTCTGATGACCAGCATGAACATTTATTAAGTAATTGCCAAGCAAATAAGTCGGGATCGTGGAGGCTAGCTTCGACCATTTACAATGGAAGTTCACGTTTTTAATCTTGAAGGAATGGGTTGTAGTGTTGGGTTATAGCCATTGATTTAATTTTTTTTGGGTTTTAGTTTTATAATTTTTGGGGAAGATGGTGAAAAATAAAATTTTGGAAGTTTGGGGGTTAAATTAGAAACTATTTTTTTTAAGTAACGGAGACTAACAGTCAAAGGACCAAAATAGAAACGATTCTAAACGTAAGTGACTAGAATAATCTTTTTTGAATTCTGGTGACCAAAATAGAACACATCCTAAACGAAATGGACCACTGGTGAAGATTACCATTAATTTAATCCTATGTGGAAGGACAACAACGGAAACGACAAACGAGGCGATCAACCCAACATCATTCCAAAAACAATCCATTTTAACTTAATTTGCAGGCCGTTTCGAAACACCCAAGGAATGTATCGAAACGCCTTGACTAGGTCAACAGGCCCAAGTCAACACGAGAAGACCGTATCGAAATGCTGGTCAACCATTCCGAAACGCTCTCAGAGGTCAACTTCTCATGGTCAACGATACGAAGACCGTTCCGAAACGCCTAGGCCCGTTTCGATACTTCAATTTATCGTCAAAATCTTAGATTTCCAGTAGCAAAATCGTATCGAAACATCCCCTCTGCGTATCGAAACGCCTAGCCTGAAACAAGAGGCCGTATCGGAACGGGACCAACCGTTTCGATACACCTGCTACGAACAGACATGTTTTAGCTGGTTTTTGGCACAAGGCAGCCCTAAATTCCAACCAAAACCTCCAACAACCAAACACACAACAACTGTAGACGCTAGACACCCTAAAACAACATGCTTAGCACTCATCATACATATAAAAGCCACTCAAGAAAAGCATCAAATCAACAAGGGATCATACATAACATTTAACATAACATGCCTTAGACAAACACACATAGCATTCATGGGAAGGGTACAAGTTCTCAAACACAAGGCAATTATGCATCAAGTAAGCATGGTCTACGATCCACAACATAAAGGCATACACATAGCCAACATGAAATCAACAATTTAACATGCTCATCCAAACACAAAACCAAACTAAGGAGTTTGACACCAACTCCTACAAGTCTACACCCCCATCGTCTAGGCATTATTACAAATACGTAAATCATACTTGAGCTACTTGAGAACACCAAAAGCTCCTCCCTTGCCCACTTGCCTCCCAAGCTCTAACGATCTGCATGTTAGAAATAAAGGAGAGCGTAAGCTAACTAGCTTAGTGAGAGAAGCTCTAAAATTCAACAAGCATGCAGTTTTCAAAACACTTTTCATAATCGACGATAAATCAATGGATGCACGAATGATTATCACAAAAAGACTACACATGGCTTGCACATGCACAACCAACATGCGCACGGTAGGACCACACATCACCGTTCGACTAGTAGTTTTCCAACGCGACCACTCATCACCTTACTCTACTACTAGTCACTACCGGTGGGACCACTCATCACCGTAGTTATGACAACCATCACGTGAGGCTCGACTTCAACACGACTACACAACAACAACGGTGTAAACAACTCAAGATGCACATGATACCACAACATATAGCCACTCATCAACACATAGCAAAAAGTAGGAGTAGTAACTTACACTCGTGTTTAGGTGAACCCTATAGGTCCCATCCAAACCCCCAAGAGTCCAAATTCGAAAGCAAAACAAAGTTTGACATTTCCACTCACCGTTGCTACCCAAAAGGAAGCCGAAAACCAAGCTCAAGTCTCCAAATTCTCCAGATTCGTTCCCGAGGCTTCACCAACAAGATTCCTTGCTTCTAATCATCCCAACACAATTAAAACAATCATATTTCAGTCCACGATTCAATGTAGAAAACCACAAACACAAACCAAGCACAACATATATAATTTCAAGTTAAAGACAATCCCAAATTCCTCATTCCCGAGCAACCCCTAAGCACAGCCTAAAACCATTGTTTCTAACACTTATATTACTCCCAAAAGCATCCAAAACAACCCTTATATATAGCCTAACCATCAGCCAACAAGTTTCCACATTAAACACCCTCAAAACTCAACCTAAACCCTTCAAAAACCTCCCTAAAACCCAATTTCGGGAAATACCATAAAACCTTGTAAAAATCGAATATGTTGGACCTTATAGATGGTAAACAACTCATGCATCATTAATAAATCAAAAACTTAAGTCAAAACTAATAAAGTTCACATTTTTAACCCAAACTTTCAAAATTCCAAAATGAGAAATCAAGGATTTAAATGAAAAATAAAACCATAGACTTGTAGAGAACGATGAGGACAAGTAAAAAGTGAGTTTACCTTTGAGAAATCTCCAACAATGAGCAAGAGAGATGATGGAATAGTAAACTAGGGGAAAATGGGGTTTTTGTCATTGAAATAAAATGGAAGAGGAGAGAAGAAGATGTTGAATAGTTGGGTGTTTTGAAATAAGGGAGTGTTTATTTTAAAAGTCCAAATATTTACCACTTTGCCATTAATGAGATGGCTATCACCAAAAATCCTAAAATCCATAGAATTGGGCTTTAAACTAAAACAAGTCCAACATAAAATCTTTTGTTTTGAAAACACGAGGCCCAAAAATAATATTTTATTATTTTAATTCACCGACCCCCAAACCCGGGTGTTACATGTTTCACGGTTCGTTTTGTAGAGGTTTCAGACGAGCGTGTCTATATTAGCCTTACAATGGACCCGTTGGAATTTTAAATGAGTAATAAGTACATAAATTAAGTTTTTGCAATATAATCGTGTTGAAATGTTCGTAATCAAGAATATGAACTCCTGAAATTTGATTAAAACTTGTTTTGCGGTATGTTTCGTAGAGGTTTCGGACGAGCGGGACAAAATATGCATTAGAATGGACCCGTTGGAAATTTAACTAAGTAAAAAGTACAGAAATTGAGTTTTTGCAATATAATCGTGTTGAAATGCTCGTAATCAAGTATATGAACTCCTATAGTTTGATTAAAACTTGTTTCGCGGTCTGTTTTGTAGAGGTTTCGGACGAGCGAGTCTAAATAGGCCTTACAATGGACCCGTTGGAATTTTAACTGGGTAAAAAGTACATAAATTGAGTTTTTGCAATACAATCGTGTTGAAATGCTCGTAATCAAGTATATGAACTCCTAAATTTTGATTAAAACTTGTTTTGCGGTCCGTTTTGTAGAGGTTTCGGACGAGCAGGTCTAAATAGGCATTACAATGGACCCGTTGCAATTTTAACTTCGTAAAAAGTACATAAATTGAGTTTTTGCAATATAATCGTGTTGAAATGCTCATAATCAAGAATATGAACTCCTCAAATTTGATTAAAACTTGTTCTGCGGTATGTTTTGTAGAGGTTTCGGACGAGCTGGTCAAAATAGGCCTTAGAATGGACCCGTTGGAAATTTAACTAAGTACAAAGAAGAGAAATTGAGTTTTTGCAATATAATTGTGTTGAAATGCTCGTAATCAAGTATATGAACTCCTAATGTTTGATTAAAACTTGTTTCGCGGTCCGTTTTGTAGAGGTTTCGGACGAGCGGGTCTAAATAGGCCTTACAATGGACCCGTTAGAATTTTAACTGGATAAAAAGTATAGAAATTGAGTTTTTGCAATACAATCGTGTTGAAATGCTCGTAATCAAGTATATGAACTTCTAAGATTTGATTAAAACTTTTTTTGCGGTCCGTTTTGTAGAGGTTTCAGACGAGCGAGACTAAATAGGCCATACAATGGACCCGTTGGAATTTTAACTAAGTAAAAATTACAAAAATTGAGTTTTTGCAATACAATCATGTTTAAATGCTCGTAATCAAGTATATGAACTCCTAAAATTTAATAAAACCTTGTTTTGCGGTCCGTTTGTTAAAGGTTTCGAACTACCGGGTCAAAATTGGCCTTACAATGGACCTGTTGGAATTTTACTTAAGTAAAAAGTACAGAAATTGAGTTTTTGCAATATAAACGTGTTGAAATGCTCGTAATCAAGTATATGAACTCCGAAAATATGATTAAAAATTGTTTTGCGGTCAGTTTTGTAGAGGTTTCAGACGAGCGAGTCTAAATAAGCCTTACAATGGACCCATTGGAATTTTAACTGAGTAAAAAGTACATAAATTGAGTTTTTGCAATATAATAGTGTTGAAATGCTCGTAATCAAGTATATGAACTCCTAATGTTCGATTAAAACTTGTTTCGCGGTCCGTTTTGTAGAGTTTTCGGACGAGCGAGTCTAATTAGGGCTTACAATGGACCCGATGGAATTTTAACTAAGTAAAAACTAGAGAAATTAAGTTTTTACTTGAGTAAAAAGTACAGAAATTGAATTTTGGCAATATAATCGTGTTGAAATGCTCGAAATCAAGTATATGAACTCCTAGGACTTGATTAAAACTTGTTTCCCGGTCCGTTTTGTAGAGGTTTCGGACGAGCGGGTATAAATAGGCCTAACAATGGACGCGTTTGAATTTTAACTGAGTAAAAAGTACAAACATTGAGTTTTTGCAATACAATCGTGTTGAAATGCTCGTAATCAAGTACATGAACTTCTAAAATTTGATAAAACCTTGTTTTGTGGTCCGTTTTGTAGAGGTTTCACACAAGCGAATCTAAATAAGCCTTACAATGGAACCGTTGGAATTTTAAGTGAGTAAAAAGTACGGAAATTGCGTTTTTGCAATATAATAGTTTTGAAATACTCGTAATCAACTATATGAACACCTAATGTTTGATTAAAACTTGTTTCGCGGTCCGTTTTGTAGAGTTTTCGGACGAGCGAGTCTAAATAGGGCTTACAATGGAACCGATGGAATTTTAACTGAGTAAAAAGTACAGAAATTGAGTTTTTACTTGAGTAAAAAGTACAGAAATTGAGTTTTTGCAATATAATCGTGTTGAAATGCTCGAAATCAAGTATATGAACTCCTAAGATTTGATGAAAACTAGTTTCGCGGTCCGTTTTGAAGAGGTTTCGGACGAGCGTGTCTAAATAGGCCTTACAATAGACCCGTTGGAATTTTAACTAAGTAAAAAGTACAGAAATTTAGTTTTTACAATACAATCGTGTTGAAATGCTCGTAATCAAGTATATGAACTCCTAAAATTTGATAAAACCTTGTTTTGCGGTCCATTTGTTATAGGTTTCTAACTAGCGGGTCTAAATTGGCCTTACAATGGACATGTTGGAATTTTACTTGAGTAAAAAGTACAAAAATTGAGTTTTTGCAATATAAACGTGTTGAAATGCTCGTAATCAAGTATATGAACTCCTAAAATTTGATAAAACCTTGTTTTTCGGTCCATTTTGTAGAGGTTTCAAACGAGCGAGTCTAAATAAGCCTTACAATGGACCCGTTTGAATTTTAACTGAGTAAAAAGTAAAAGAATTGAATTTTTGCAATATAATAGTGTTGAAATGCTCGTACTTAACTATATAAACACCTTATGTTTGATTGAAACTTGTTTCGCGGTCCTTTTTGTAGAGTTTTCAGATGAGCAAGTCTAAATAGTGCTTACAATGGACCCGATGGAATTTTAACTGAGTAAAAAGTACAGAAATTAAGTTTTTACTTGAGTAAAAAGTACAGAAATTGAGTTTTTGCAATACAATCGTGTTGAAATGCTCGTAATCAAGTATATGAACTCCTAAAGTTTGATTAAAACATGTTTTGCGGTTCGTTTTGACGAGGTTTCGGACGAGCGGGTCTAAATAGGCCTTACAATGGACCTGTTGCAATTTTAATTGAGTAAAAAGTATAGAAATTGAGTTCTTGCAATATAATCGTGTTGAAATGCTCGTAATCAAGTATATGAACTCCTAAATTTTGATTAAAACTTGTTTTACGGCCCGTTTGTAGAGGTTTCGGACGAACGATTCTAAATTTGCCTTACAATGGACCCGTTGGAATTTTAACTGAGTAAAAAGTAAAGAAATTGAGTTTTTGCAATACAATCGTGTTGAAATGCTCGTAATAAAGTATATGAACTCCTAAAGTTTGATTAAAACTTGTTCCGCGGTCCGTTTTGAAGAGGTTTCGGACGAGCGGGTCTAAATAAGCCTTACAATGGACCTGTTGGAAATTTAATTGAGTAAAAAGTACAAAAATTGAGGTTTTGTAATATAATCGTGTTGAAATGCTCGTAATCAAGTATATGAACTCCTAAATTCTAATAAAAACTTGTTTTGCGTCCCGTTTGTGGAGGTTTCGGACGAGTGGGTCTAAATAGGCCTTACAATGGACCCGTTGGAATTTTAACTGAGTAAAAAGTACAGAATTTTAGTTTTGCAATATAATCATGTTGAAATGCTTGTAATCAAGTATATGAACTCCTAAAGTTTGATTAAAACTTGTTTCGCGGCCGGTTTGGTAGAGGTTTCGGACGAGCAGGTTTAAATAAGCCTCACAATGGACCCGTTGGAATTTTACTTGAGTAAAAAGTACAGAAATTGAGTATTTGAAATATAATCGTGTTGAAATGCTCAAAATCAAGTATATGAACTCCTAAGATTTAATTAAAACTTGTTTCGCGATCCGTTTTGTAGAGCTTTCGGACGAGCGGGTCTAAATAGGCCTTACAAAGGACCCGTTGGAATTTTAACTAAGTAAAAAGTACAGAAATTGTGTTTTTGCAATACAATCGTGTTGAAATACTCGTAATCAAGTATATGAACTCCTAAAGTTTGATTAAAACTTGTTTCGCGGTCCGTTTTGAAGAGGTTTCGGACGAGCGGGTCTAAATAAGCCTTACAATGGACCTGTTGGAATTTTAATTGAGTTAAAAGTATAGAAATTGAGTTTTTGCAATATAATCGTGTTGAAATGCTCGTAATCAAGTATATGAACTCCTAAATTTTGATTAAAACTTTTTTTGCGGCCCGTTTGTAGAGGTTTCGGACGAGCGGTTCTAAATATGTCTTACAATGGACCCGTTGGAATTTTAACTGAGTAAAAAGTATAGAAATTGAGTTTTTGCAATACATTCGTGTTGAAATGCTCGTAATCAAGTATATGAACTCCTAAAGTTTGGTTAAAACTTGTTTCGCGGTCCGTTTTGAAGAGGTTTCGGACGAGCGGGTCTAAATAAGCCTTACAACGGACCCGTTGGAATTTTACTTGAGTAAAAAGTACATAAATTGAGTTTTTTCAATATAATCGTGTTGAAATGCTCGTAATCAAGTATATGAACTCCTAAATTTTGGTTAAAACTTTTTTTGCGGCCCGTTTGTAGAGGTTTCAGACGAGCGGTTCTAAATAGGCCTTACAACGGACTCGTTGGAATTTTACTTGAGTAAAAAGTACATAAATTGAGTTTTTTTCAATATAATCGTGTTGAAATGCTCGTAATCAAGTATATGAACTCCTAAGATTTGATTAAAACTCGTTTTGCGATCCGTTTTGTAGAGGTTTCGGACGAGCGAGTCTAAATAGGCATTAGAATGGACCCGTTGGAAATTTAACTAAGTAAAAAGTACAGAAATTGAGTTTTTGCAATACAATCGTGTTGAAATGCTCGTAATAAAGTATATGAACTCCTAAAGTTTGATTAAAACTTGTTCCGCGGTCCGTTTTGAAGAGGTTTCGGACGAGCGGGTCTAAATAAGCCTTACAATGGACCTGATGGAAATTTAATTGAGTAAAAAGTACAAAAAATGAGGTTTTGCAATATAATCGTGTTGAAATGCTCGTAATCAAGTATATGAACTCCTAAATTCTAATAAAAACTTGTTTTGCGTCCCGTTTGTGGAGGTTTCGGACGAGTGGGTCTAAATAGGCCTTACAATGGACCCGTTGGAATTTTAACTGAGTAAAAAGTACAGAATTTTAGTTTTGCAATATAATCATGTTGAAATGCTCGTAATCAAGTATATGAACTCCTAAAGTTTGATTAAAACTTGTTTCGCGGCCGGTTTTGTAGAGGTTTCGGACGAGCCGGTTTAAATAGGCCTCACAATGGACCCGTTGGAATTTTACTTGAGTAAAAAGTACAGAAATTGAGTATTTGAAATATAATCGTGTTGAAATGCTCAAAATCAAGTATATGAACTCCTAAGATTTAATTAAAACTTGTTTCGCGATCCGTTTTGTAGAGCTTTCGGACGAGCGGGTCTAAATAGGCCTTACAAAGGACCCGTTGGAATTTTAACTAAGTAAAAAGTACAGAAATTGTGTTTTTGCAATACAATCGTGTTGAAATACTCGTAATCAAGTATATGAACTCCCAAAGTTTGATTAAAACTTGTTTCGCGGTCCGTTTTGAAGAGGTTTCGGACGAGCGGGTCTAAATAAGCCTTACAATGGACCTGTTGGAATTTTAATTGAGTAAAAAGTATAGAAATTGAGTTTTTGCAAATATAATCGTGTTGAAATGCTCGTAATCAAGTATATGAACTCCTAAATTTTGATTAAAACTTTTTTTGCGGCCCGTTTGTAGAGGTTTCGGACGAGCGGTTCTAAATATGTCTTACAATGGACCCGTTGGAATTTTAACTGAGTAAAAAGTATAGAAATTGAGTTTTTGCAATACATTTGTGTTGAAATGCTCGTAATCAAGTATATGAACTCCTAAAGTTTGGTTAAAACTTGTTTCGCGGTCCGTTTTGAAGAGGTTTCGGACGAGCGGGTCTAAATAAGCCTTACAACGGACCCGTTGGAATTTTACTTGAGTAAAAAGTACATAAATTGAGTTTTTTCAATATAATCATGTTGAAATGCTCGTAATCAAGTATATGAACTCCTAAATTTTGGTTAAAACTTTTTTTGCGGCCCGTTTGTAGAGGTTTCAGACGAGCGGTTCTAAATAGGCCTTACAACGGACCCGTTGGAATTTTACTTGAGTAAAAAGTACATAAATTGAGTTTTTTTCAATATAATCGTGTTGAAATGCTCGTAATCAAGTATATGAACTCCTAAGATTTGATTAAAACTCGTTTTGCGGTCCGTTTTGTAGAGGTTTCGGACGAGCGAGTCTAAATAGGCATTAGAATGGACCCGTTGGAAATTTAACTAAGTAAAAAGTACAGAAATTGAGTTTTTGCAATACAATCGTGTTGAAATGATCGTAATAAAGTATATGAACTCCTAAAGTTTGATTAAAACTTGTTCCGCGGTCCGTTTTGAAGAGGTTTCGGACGAGCGGGTCTAAATAAGCCGTACAATGGACCTGTTGGAAATTTAATTGAGTAAAAAGTACAAAAATTGAGGTTTTGCAATATAATCGTGTTGAAATGCTCGTAATCAAGTATATGAACTCCTAAATTCTAATAAAAACTTGTTTTGCGTCCCGTTTGTGGATGTTTCGGACGAGTGGGTCTAAATAGGCCTTACAATGGACCCGTTGGAATTTTAACTGAGTAAAAAGTACAGAATTTTAGTTTTGCAATATAATCATGTTGAAATGCTCGTAATCAAGTATATGAACTCCTAAAGTTTAATTAAAACTTGTTTCGCGGCCGGTTTTGTAGAGTTTTCAGACGAGCCGGTTTAAATAGGCCTCACAATGGACCCGTTGGAATTTTACTTGAGTAAAAAGTACAGAAATTGAGTATTTGAAATATAATCGTGTTGAAATGCTCAAAATAAAGTATATGAACTCCTAAGATTTAATTAAAACTTGTTTCGCGATCCGTTTTGTAGAGCTTTCGGACGAGCGGGTCTAAATAGGCCTTACAAAGGACCCGTTGGAATTTTAACTAAGTAAAAAGTACAGAAATTGTGTTTTTGCAATACAATCGTGTTGAAATACTCGTAATCAAGTATATGAACTCCCAAAGTTTGATTAAAACTTGTTTCGCGGTCCGTTTTGAAGAGGTTTCGGACGAGCGGGTCTAAATAAGCCTTACAATGGACCTGTTGGAATTTTAATTGAGTAAAAAGTATAGAAATTGAGTTTTTGCAATATAATCGTGTTGAAATGCTCGTAATCAAGTATATGAACTCCTAAATTTTGATTAAAACTTTTTTTGCGGCCCGTTTGTAGAGGTTTCGGACGAGCGGTTCTAAATATGTCTTACAATGGACCCGTTGGAATTTTAACTGAGTAAAAAGTATAGAAATTGAGTTTTTGCAATACATTCGTGTTGAAATGCTCGTAATCAAGTATATGAACTCCTAAAGTTTGGTTAAAACTTGTTTCGCGGTCTGTTTTGAAGAGGTTTCGGACGAGCGGGTCTAAATAAGCCTTACAACGGACCCGTTGGAATTTTACTTGAGTAAAAAGTACATAAATTGAGTTTTTTCAATATAATCGTGTTGAAATGCTCGTAATCAAGTATATGAACTCCTAAATTTTGGTTAAAACTTTTTTTGCGGCCCGTTTGTAGAGGTTTCAGACGAGCGGTTCTAAATAGGCCTTACAACGGACCCGTTGGAATTTTACTTGAGTAAAAAGTACATAAATTGAGTTTTTTTCAATATAATCGTGTTGAAATGCTCGTAATCAAGTATATGAACTCCTAAGATTTGATTAAAACTCGTTTTGCGGTCTGTTTTGTAGAGGTTTCGGACGAGCGAGTCTAAATAGGCATTAGAATGGACCCGTTGGAAATTTAACTAAGTAAAAAGTACAGAAATTGAGTTTTTGCAATACAATCGTGTTGAAATGCTCGTAATAAAGTATATGAACTCCTAAAGTTTGATTAAAACTTGTTCCGCGGTCCGTTTTGAAGAGGTTTCGGACGAGCGGGTCTAAATAAGCCTTACAATGGACCTGTTGGAAATTTAATTGAGTAAAAAGTACAAAAATTGAGGTTTTGCAATATAATCGTGTTGAAATGCTCGTAATCAAGTATATGAACTCCTAAATTCTAATAAAAACTTGTTTTGCGTCCCGTTTGTGGAGGTTTCGGACGAGTGGGTCTAAATAGGCCTTACAATGGACCCGTTGGAATTTTAACTGAGTAAAAAGTACAGAATTTTAGTTTTGCAATATAATCATGTTGAAATGCTCGTAATCAAGTATATAAACTCCTAAAGTTTGATTAAAACTTGTTTCGCGGCCGGTTTTGAAGAGGTTTCGGACGAGCCGGTTTAAATAGGCCTCACAATGGACCCGTTGGAATTTTACTTGAGTAAAAAGAACAGAAATTGAGTATTTGAAATATAATCATGTTGAAATGCTCAAAATCAAGTATATGAACTCCTAAGATTTAATTAAAACTTGTTTCGCGATCCGTTTTGTAGAGCTTTCGGACGAGCGGGTCTAAATAGGCCTTACAAAGGACCCGTTGGAATTTTAACTAAGTAAAAAGTACAGAAATTGTGTTTTTGCAATACAATCGTGTTGAAATACTCGTAATCAAGTATATGAACTCCTAAAGTTTGATTAAAACTTGTTTCGCGGTCCGTTTTGAAGAGGTTTCGGACGAGCGGGTCTATATAAGCCTTACAATGGACCTGTTGGAATTTTAATTGAGTAAAAAGTATAGAAATTGAGTTTTTGCAATATAATCGTGTTGAAATGCTCGTAATCAAGTATATGAACTCCTAAATTTTGATTAAAACTTTTTTTGCGGCCCGTTTGTAGAGGTTTCGGACGAGCGGTTCTAAATATGTCTTACAATGGACCCGTTGGAATTTTAACTGAGTAAAAAGTATAGAAATTGAGTTTTTGCAATACATTCGTGTTGAAATGCTCGTAATCAAGTATATGAACTCCTAAAGTTTGGTTAAAACTTGTTTCGCGGTCCGTTTTGAAAAGGTTTCGGACGAGCGGGTCTAAATAAGCATTACAACATACCCGTTGGAATTTTACTTGAGTAAAAAGTACATAAATTGAGTTTTTTCAATATAATCGTGTTGAAATGCTCGTAATCAAGTATATGAACTCCTAAATTTTGGTTAAAACTTTTTTTGCGGCCCGTTTGTTGAGGTTTCAGACGAGCGGTTCTAAATAGGCCTTACAACGGACCCGTTGGAATTTTACTTGAGTAAAAAGTACATAAATTGAGTTTTTTTCAATATAATCGTGTTGAAATGCTCGTAATCAAGTATATGAACTCCTAAGATTTGATTAAAACTCGTTTTGCGGTCCGTTTTGTAGAGGTTTCGGACGAGCGAGTCTAAATAGGCATTAGAATGGACCCGTTGGAAATTTAACTAAGTAAAAAATACAGAAATTGAGTTTTTCAAATATAATCATGTTGAAATGCTCATAATCAAGTGTATGAACTCCTAAAATTTGATTAAAACTTATTTCGCGGTCTGTTTTGTAGAGGTTTCGGACGAGCGGGTTTAAATAGGCCTTACAATGGGCCCGTTGGAATTTTACTTGAGTAATTAGTAGATAAATTGAATTTTTGCAATATAATCATGTTGAAATGCTCGTAATCAAGTATATGAACTCCTAGATATTGATGAAAACTTGTTTTGCGGTCCGTTTTGTAGAGGTTTCGGACGAGCGGGTTAAAATAGGCCTTGGAATGGATCCGTTGGAATTTTAACTGAGTAAAAAGTACATAAATTGAATTTTTGCAATATAATCTTGTGGAAATGCTCGTAATCAAGTATATGAACTCGTAAATATTGATTAAAACTTGTTTTGCGCCCGTTTTGTTGAGGTTTCGGACGAGCGGGTCTAAATAAGCCTTACAATGGACCCATTGGAATTTTAACTGAGTAAAAAGTACAGAAATTGAGATTTTGCAATATAATCGTGTTGAAATGCTCGTAATCAAGTATATGAACTCCTAAAATATGATTAAAACTTGTTTCGAGGTCCGTTTGTAGAGGTTTCGGACGAGCGGGTTTAAATAGACCTTACAATGGACCCGTTGGAATTTTAACTTCGGAAAAGGTACATAAGTTGAGTTTTTGCAATATAATCTTGTTCAACTGCTCGTAATCAAGTATATGAACTTGTAAAATTTGATTAAACTTGTTTCGCGGTCAGTTTTGTAGAGGATTCGGAGAAGCGAGTCTAAATAGGCCTTACAATGGAACCGTTGGAATTTTTTTTGAAGAAAGTGGGCCTCATTAAAAACCCCTATTAACACCCCAGGCATAAAGCCCGGAGATCCCTAAAAGGGGAAAAGAGTACCCAAATTTTATCAGATAGATCGAGAAAAATTCTCGGCAAGTATAAAGTTGCGGATACAATCTGGATATGAGGAACCAAAAGACGTAGAAGTCATGGTTCGAAGAGAATATGTAGCCAGAGTGTGAGCAACTAAATTAGCCTCTCGGCTTACATAGTGAATATGGGAAAAAGAAAAGGATGATAGAGAATCTCGAGCTTGTAAAAGCGTAGGACCCATGGTGGAAAGATCAGGCCCCGAACGGTTGAGCCTGTTTGCAATGGACGCACAGTCTGTTTCAAAGAGCAAGTTGCTCCATCCTCGAGACTGAGCAAGAGTGATGCCAGCTAGAAGGGCCGCACCTTTAGTTGTAGCAGCATTCAGACTGCTGCCCAACGGGTAAGCCAGACCACCAACGACTGAACCCAAATCATCACGGACCACAACTCCAACTGCTGCCGCGCGAGTGGCTGGGTCAAAAGCCTCGTCCACATTAACTTTAAAATACCCAGGAGGAGGACGTCTCCAACAGGGTGGGGAGAGTGATGGATGATCCGTTGTGGAAGAAGAAGAAGAAGAGGAGATTGCATTTGAGTAATCTCGATGGAGATTTAGAGAGTCGATGGCAATTAGCCAAGGGGGTTGCAAATGGCGATTATGGACCCAGTCATTGCGCCGGTTCCAAATATTCCATAGAGTGGTAAGAAGGAGCCCAAAGAGATCAGCAGATAATTGACCAGCACCTTCCTCTAGCCATTGGAGACTACTAGGGGTCGTACTATAAATCAAAGATGCTGGGATGCCAACTAAACGGGGAGTCTCCGAGGCACCAGGACAATCTCGAAGAGCATGAAGAACAGATTCCTGACAGGATCGACAAAGAGGGCAAGGACCCGAATCTGGGGCAAAAGCTTGCAGACAGGATCCAACAGGTAAAGCTTTGGATCCCATTTGCCAACCAAAAGTTTTAACTTTCGGAAGAACCATCGGTTTAGCCAGAACTTTCCAAATCCGGGCAGGTCGATTTCGAGGTTCCGATGGACGCTGTAAAAATTGGTAACCAGATCCGACCGAGTAAACACCAGAATCATTGGGGTTCCAAAGAATGGAATCTCGATTGTCATTAATGATGGGAATATTTAAAATAGCATTGGCATCCTCAGAAGTGAAGTAGTTGCGGACCTTGATAAGGTCCCAAGCATCTTGTTTCCATACCATAAAATCTCGACAACGAACAAACATTTCTTCTGAGATCTCATATTCCCCATAGAGATGTACTGGAGAAGAGCCTCCCCAATTATCCTTGTGGATGCAAATACCATAATTTATTCCAAACCGATGGAGGAACTCGCCATATAGGTGTTGCATAGCATTGTATAATCCTTGCCAGGCAAATGACCCACGTTGTGGCTGGTTGGCATCAAGTATGTTGCCAAATGGAAAATATTTTTCCTTGTAGATTTGTCCAAGTAGAGACTCCGGTTCACAAATAAGCCGCCAGAGCTGCTTACCCAGAAGTGCAATATTGAAGTTGTTTAAGTCCCGGAAGCTCATACCTCCCGCGGATTTAGGTAAACAAACATGTTCCCATGGGAACATATGCCAACCTTTTTTGTTGTTTTTAGCGGACCACCAGTAACGATGAATAGCTGTGGTCATATCATCTATAATGTTTTGAGGAAGCAGGTAACACGACATGACATATTGGGGCAAGGACTGCAAAACAGCTTTGATAAAGATTTCTCTGCCACTAAAAAAAAGTAGTTGCTTATCCCAATAGGATAATCGATCATGAACTTTATCGCGAATGAAACCAAGGGCTATCATTTTATTCTTTCCAATGAGAAGAGGCACTCCCAAGTAAACCCCTGGGTTAGTGACCTTAGGTACATGCAAGGAATTGTTTATCGTTTCATTGATAGAATGGGGGTGCGAGGGTTGTAGAAGATTGTCGATTTCTCCAAATTTACCGCTTGCGCGTAGGTCTAGAGGGTCGTTTTAAGGTGTTCTGCTTCCTCAGTTTTATTGCTAATAAAGACCATAAAGTCATCGGCAAAAAGAAGGTGATTGACTTTAGGCCCTAATCTACTAGCTCCAAGGCCAGGAAGCAGATCATGTTGATGGGCATCTAAGAGGTTTTGCAATATAATCGTGTTGAAATGCTCGTAATCAAGTATATGAACTCCTAAAGTTTGATTAAAACTTATTTCGCGGTCCGTTTTGTAGAGGTTTCGGACGAGCGGGTCTAAACAGGCCTTACAATGGACCCGTTGGATTTTTACTTGAGTAAAAAGTACATAAATTGAGTTTTTGCAATAAAATAGTGTTGAAATGCTCGTAATCAAGTATATGAACACCTAATGTTCGATTAAAACTTGTTTCACGGTCCGTTTTGTAAAGGTTTCAGAAGAGCGGGTCTAAATAGGGCTTACAATAGACCCTTGGATTTTTACTTGAGTAAAAAGTACAGAAATTGAGTTTTTGCAATATAATAGTGTTGAAATGCTCGTAATCAAGTATATGAACTCCTAATGTTCGATTAAAACTTGTTTCGCGGTCTGTTTTGTAGAGGTTTCGGACGAG
This sequence comes from Hibiscus trionum, assembly GCA_030270665.1. NCBI lineage: Eukaryota > Viridiplantae > Streptophyta > Magnoliopsida > Malvales > Malvaceae > Hibiscus > Hibiscus trionum. The sequence goes on along the minus strand of BSYR01000027.1, from coordinate 43,661,847 downwards.
CGGGTCTAAATAGGCCTTACAATGGACCCATTGGAATTTTAACTGGGGAAAAAGTACAGAAATTGAGTTTTTGCAATGTAATCTTGTTCAAATCCTCGTAATCAAGTATATGAACTCATAAAATTTATTTAAAATTTGTTTCGCGGTCCGTTTTGTAGAGGTTTCGGAGAAGCGGGTCTAAATAGGCCTTACAATGGACCCGTTGGATTTTTACTCGAGTAAAAAGTACAAAAATTGAGTTTTTGCAATATAATAGTGTTGAAATGCTCGTAATCAAGTATATGCACTCATAATGTTCGATTAAAACTTGTTTCACGGTTCGTTTTGTAGAGGTTTCGGACGAGCGGGTCTAAATAGGCCTTACAACAGACCCGTTGGAATTTTAACTTGGTAAAAAGTACAAAAATTGAGTTTTTGCAATATAACCGTGTTGAATTGCTCGTAATCAAGTATATGAACTCCTAGAGTTTGATTAAAACTTATTTTGCAGGCCGTTTTGTGGAGATTTCAGACGAGCGAGTCTAAATAAGCCTTACAATGGACCTGTTAGAATTTTAACTAAGTAAAAAGTACAGAAATTGAGTTTTTGCAATACAATCGTGTTGAAATGCTCGTGATCAAGTATATGAACTACTAAAATTTGATAAAACCTTGTTTTGCGGCCGGTTTGTTATAGGTTTCGGACGAGCGGGTCTAAATAGGCCTTATAATTGACCCGTTGGATTTTTACTTTAGTAAAAGGTACATAAATTGTGTTTTTGCAATATAATCGTGTTGAAATGCTCGTAATCAAGTATATAAACTCTTAAAATTGGATTAAAACTTGTTTCACAGTCCGTTTTGAAGAGGTTTCGGAGGAGCGGGTCTAAATAGGTATTACAATGGACCCGTTGGAATTTTAACTAAGTGAAAAGTACAGAAATTGAGTTTTTGCAAAATAATTGTGTTCAAATGCTCTTAATCAAGTATATGAACTCGTAAAATTTGATTAAAACCTGTTTCGCGGTCCGTTTTGTAGAGGTCTCAGACGATCGGGTCTAAATAGGCCTTACAATGGACCCGTTGGAATTTTAACTTGGTAAAAAGTATAGAAATTGAGTTTTTGCAATATAATCGTGTTCAAATGCTCGTAATCAAGTATATGAACTCGTAAAATTTGATTAAAACTTGTTTCGCGGTCCCTTTTGTAGTGGTTTCGGACAAGCGGGTCTAAATAAGCCCTAAAATGGACCCATTGGAATTTTACGTGAGTGAAAAGTACATAAATTGAGTTTTTGCAATATAATCGTGTAGAAATGCTCGTAATCAAGTATATGAGCTACTGAAATTTGATTAAAACTTGCTTCGCGGTCTGTTTTGTTGAGGTTTCGGCCGAGCGGGTCTAAATAGGCCGTACAATGGACCCATTGGAATTTTACTTGAGTAACATGTATAAAAATTGAGTTTTTGCAAAATAATCGTGTTGAAATGCTCGTAATCAAATATATGAACTCATAAAATTTGATAAATCATTGTTTTGCGGTCCGTTTGTTTTAGGTTTCAACCGAGCGGGTCTAAATAGGCCTTACAATGGACCCATTGAAATTTTACTTGAGTAAAAAGTACAGAAATTGAGTTGTTGTGATATAATCGTGTTGAAATGCTCGTAATCAAGTATATGAACTCCTAAAATTTGATTAAATCTTGTTTTGTGATTCGTTTTGTAGAGGTTTCGGACAAGCGGGTCTAAATAGGCCTTACAATGTACCCGTTGGAATTTTAACTGAGTAAAAAGTATAGAAATTGAGTTTTTGCAATACAATCGTGTTAAAATGCTTGTAATCAAGTATATGAACTCCTAAAATTGGATAAAACCTTGTTTTGCGGTCTGTTTTCTAGAGGTTTCGGACTAGCGGGTCTAAATAGGCCTTACAATGGACCCGTTGGAATTTTAGTTGAGTAAAAAGTACAAAAATTGAGGTTTTTGCAATATAATCATGTTGAAATGCTCGTAATCAAGAATATAAACTCATAACATGTGATTAAAACTTGTTTCGCGGTCCGTTTTGTAGAGGTTTCAGACGAGCGAGTCTAAATAAGCCTTACAATGGACCCGTTGGAATTTTAATTGAGTAAAAAGTACAGAAATTGAGTTTTTGCAATATAATAGTGTTGAAATGCTGGTAATCAAGTATATGAACTCCTAATGTTTGATTAAAACTTGTTTCGCGGTCCGTTTTGTGAAGGTGTTGTGGCGACACCGAGGAGTTGAGGAGGCTACGTGGGAAAGCAAGACAGACATGTTGAGGCAGTTTCCGCATCTCTTTCCATCAGGTAAGAATTTCGGGGACAAAATTTCCTTAGTGGGGGAGAGTTGTAACGCCCTGGATTTGGGCCTAGATGTTTTAGACATTGGATCGGACCGGCCGAGAACGGTTCGAATCGCGTAAGGTGATTTAAGGAAATCAAGGATCGGGATAGGATAAAATTGTGATAAAAATTGATAAAATACTCTAAAAATATGTTTAAGAGGTTGGTCAAGTCAATTTTACAAAATGGGTTTTGGAAAATGGACATTTTGAGTATTGACCAAATTGTAAAGTTTTTAAACTGGGAAAATGTGATTTTTAAGGTGGAAGCCAAAATCTTAGAATCTTTAGGGGCTTTAAGTCAATTTGACCTTTTCTCAATATGACATGTGTTTTTAAAGGGTTTTTAATTAAATGATTTTAATTGGGTTTATATTAATTAGTTAATAAAGTTAGTTAAGTGAGATTTCATTTAACGTAACTACTAACTCTTTCTCATTTTCATCCAAACACTAATTCTCTCATCTTTTCTTAGAATTCTCTCTTCCAAAAACTCTCTCAACATTTTCTAAATCATTTTCAAGAGATCTTTTCCAATTCTTCAAGATTTTGCTTAGGAAAACTTGTCATTCATTGAGAGAAGCAAGGATTGGAGGCAAATCATGTTCTCAACCTCTAATCTAAGTTCTTTATTGAAATTCCCAAGATATTTGGCTTATAAATACTATTTTTGGTTAAGTTTTCATTATAGTTTTGATTGGAGATCAAAATCTTGTGAAATTATGGTTGAAATCATAATTTTCAGACTTGTTGAGTTAGGCTCTGTTTTGTGTTGATTTTAATTGAGTTTTAAGTTAATTTAATTGTTAAAATGAGTTGTTGATAACATAGATCCCGAAATCCTTGAGATCCTTGAAGTTCTTAATAGTTTTAAGTGAGATTTTGGGGTGAAATGGTGGAACCATGCTTGCTGGAGGTATAAGGATGAGTTAGGATGTTTATTAGATGTGTTTTGATGTTGATAATTGTTTGGAAGTGATGTATGTTGGCTGGGTTGGTTTAGGAAGCAATCGATTGAGTTTTCGGTTGCTTTGGATGGGTATTTTGGTGTAGATTGAGCGGGAAACGAGTTTGTGAATTGTTGCTGGTGTTAGAATGCATTTTAATACATTTAGATCTCTGTGTTGATGATGTGAAAATAGGGGATCTTGATCCGGAATCAAACGAGGTGATTTTAGAGGCTTCAGAGGGGTAATTTCCGTGTCAGCGAACAAGGCTTCGCGTATCGGTGAGTGGAAATGCAATTTCCTGCTTTGTAACGCTTAGAGCATGGTCTTGGGAGCTTAGTGTAAGTTTGATACACTTAGCTAAGCTCAAGAGTAAGTGATTCGAAAATCCCTCTCTTGGAAATGTGCTAGGTTTGGTGAGATTGCACTTGAAGTAAATGTGGATTTGTTTACTGTTTTTAAGCATGTTTAAGCATGGTTTAATGCTGGATTTTAATGCCATTATGTTAAGGATGCACTAGGTAAGTGATCCTTGGTTTGCATGTGTTGAATGCATATGATATTAAGCATGTGATGCTTGTGGAAGTGGCATTGTGGTTATGCTGGTAAAACAGTGGATTAATGTGGTTAAATAATTATATTGGCAAGTGATGAAAATGGTCTTTGGTTACTTTAATCGGATATAGTTAGCCGGCTATAGGATTGGGTGCACCATGAATAAAATCGCCTTGGATGTCGAGGGGTTGTGATTGTACCGTATACTCCATCTAAGTACCCATAACGATTGAGGTTAAGATCACAACGGTGGTGTTAATTTCGTGTGTGGATCTTGTGTTATGTGTCCCGTGCTCTCATTAGTGGAATTATAAAACTACCGATGAGTGGTGTTGAAGGGTTGAGATTGTACCGTTATACTCCACCACGGGTGTCACAACGATGAAGGGTTGCTCTCGTGTGTGAGCCTTGTGTAGTCCGGTAGTGTGTATGAAGCGTGTGGGACAATGCTTGTAATCCGCGTATCCGATTGTGTCTTGTGTTGAAATCGTTAATGGATTATCACTTGTGAGCCAATATAATGTATAATGTATAATGTGAAGCATGAGATGCTTGTAATTGATGCAAGAATGCATGAGATGCTTGGTAAAGCATGAGAAATGGTTTAATTGATGTTTTTAAGTGATACATATGAGCATGTAATTATGAAATGCAAAGTTGTCTTGAATAGACATGGTTTATGAAAGAGCATGTGATAAAAATGATGGTTTTGCAAATTATGTTAAATGCATTGATGAGTGTGGTTTAGCGATCCTCACTAAGCTATATGCTTACGCTCATTTGTTTCATCAATGCAAAGAATTGAACATATCAAGGCAGCCTAAAAGCAAGAGGAATCCAAGGCTTTGTTAAAGAGATGTATGTGGTTCATCCTTAGTGTAATAAGTGGCAATGGGTGGAACTTCTACTTTTTGGTTTTGGTTGGAGATGTTTGTGGTTTTAAGCATGTTTAGTTTCTGATTGAGGACTTGTATTTGGTCTTTATATGGTTCTATGGCTTGTTTGTGGTGTTTTACCCTTTTAATAGCTTGATATCCTAAGCATGCTAGAATAGCTAAATGCCATCATGTTTTGAAGTGGTTGGTAAGTATGAATTGTTGTTTGATGGTGTTTAAGAGTCTATTAGATTGAGTATATCATGTATGCATGATTTGAACCTGTTTGATGTTATTTAGTATGTTTAAATGAAGTTTGTTGAATCCAATCTGGTATGTGTATCGATACACGGGGAAGTGTATTGATACGCTAAGGCAAAATGAGGTATTTCTGTACAGGGTATCAAAACGGATTGCCCGTGTATCGATACGCCTAGGCCAAGTTTGAAGGTCGTACCGATACGTGAGGAAGCGTTTCGATACGCTTAAACCTTCTTTAGCTACTGCCTTCCCGCGTATCGATACAGGGCCAAGTTTATCGATACGAGTAGTTAAATTTATGTTAAAAGTATATTTTAAGGTTTGGAAATGTTGCATTTTGGTCCCTGAATATTGTGTGTGCAATTGAATGTGTTTGGATGATCCGTTTGAGCTGTATTTTGACATGTTGGCATGTTACGTGACTAATTGAGATTTGGTAACTTTAAAAGCATGAAGGTCCCTGTATTTTATGGTATTTACAGTTTGGTTCCTAAAAGTCAAATGTATGCAATTGAACCCCTAATCAAACTCCGTTCGCTGTGTCGTTTCCAACTAATCGATTTGCTAAACTTATAGGTTAATAATATGCAGTAAATCGTAGCTTTAAATAAAAAAGGAGCGTGAATCAAGGTTGACTTTCAGGTTGACTTTGGTTTTCCCCGTGTAATCTTCGTAGTTCGGGTTAAACATCTAGACGGAGCTAAGGGGTTACACTTACAATGGACCCGTTGGAATTTTAACTGGGTAAAAACTACAAAAATTGAGTTTTTGAAATATAATCGAGTTTAAATGCTCATAATCAAGAATATGAACTCCTAAAATTTGATTAAAACATGTTTTGCGGTCCGTTTTGTAGAGGTTTCAGACGAGCGGGTCTAAATAGGCCTTACAATGGACCCGTTGGAATTTTAACTAAGTAAAATGTACAGAAATTGAGTTTTACAATATAATTGTGTTGAAATGCTCGTAATCAAGTATATGAACTACTAGAATTTGATTAAAACTTGTTTTGCGGTCCGTTTTGTAGAGGTTTCGTACGAGCGGGTCTAAATAGACCTTACAATTGACCCGTTGGAATTTTAACTGTATAAAAAGTACAGAAATTGAGATTTTACAATACAATCGTGTTGAAATGCTCGTAATCCAGTATATGAACTCCTAAAATTTGATTAAAACTTGTTTTACGATCCGCTTTTTAGAGGTTTTGGACGAGCGGGTCTGAATAGGCCTTACAATGGTCCCGTTGGAATTTTAACTGAGATAAAAGTACAGAAATTTAGTTTTTGCAATGTAATCGTGTTGGAATGCTCGTAAACAAGTATATGAACTCCTAAAATTTGATTAAAACTTGTTTCGCGATCCGTTTTAAAGAGGTTTTGGATGAGCGAGTCTAAATAGGCATTATATTGGACCCATTGGAATTTTAATTGAGTAAAAAGTACAGAAATTGAGTTTTTGCAATATAATCGTGTTAAATGGTCGTAATCAAGTATATGAACACCTAAAATTTGACTAAAACTTGTTTCGCGTTACGTTTTGTAGAGGTTTCGGACGAGCGTGTCTAAATAGGTCTTACAATAGACCCGTTAGAATTTTAACTGAGTAAAAAGTGCAGAAATTGAGTTTTTGCAATATAATCGTGTTGAAATGCTCGTAATCAAGTATATGAACTCCTAAAATTTGATAAAACCTTGTTTTGCGGTCCGTTTGTTATAGGTTTCGGACGAACGGGTCTAATTATGCCTTACAACGGACCCGTTGGAATTTTAACTAAGTAAAAAGTACAGAAATTGAGTTTTTGCAATATAATCGTGTTGAAATGCTCATAATTAAGAATATGAAATCCTAAAATGTGATTAAAACTTTTTTCCGGTCCGTTTTGTAGATGTTTCGGACGAGCGAGTCTAAATAGGCATTACAATGGACCCGTTGGAATTTAAATTAAGTAAAAAGTACAAAAATTGAGTTTTTGCAATATAATCGTGTTGAAATTCTCGTAATCAAGTATATGAACTCCTAAGGTTTGATTAAAACTTGTTTTGCAGTCCGTTTTGTAGAGGTTTCAGATGAGAGGGTCTAAATAGGCCTTATAATGGACCCTTTGGAATTTTAACTGAGTAAAAAGAACATAAATTTAGTTTTTGCAATATAATCGTGTTGAAATGCTTGAAATCAAATACATGAACTCCTAAAATTTGTTTAAAACTTGTTTTGCAGTCCGTTTTGTAGAGGTTTCAGACGAGCGGGTCTAAATAGGCCTTACAATGGACCCGTTGGAATTTTAACTAAGTAAAAAGTACATAAATTGAATTTTTGCAATATAATCATGTTGAAATACTCGTAATTAAGTATATGAACTCCTAAAATTTGATTAAAACTTTTTTCGCGGTCCGTTTTGTAGATGTTTCAGACGAACGGTTTTAAATAGCCATTGCAATGGACCCGTTGGAATTTTACTTGAGTAAAAAGTATAGAAATTGATTTTTGCAATATAATCGTGTTGAAATGATCAAAATTGAGTTTTGCAATATAATCGTGTTGAAATGCTCGTAAATAAGTATATGAACTCCTGTAATTTGATTAAAACTTGTTTCGTGGTCCGTTTTGTAGAGGTTTCGGACGAGCGGGTCTAAATAGGCCTTACAATGGACCCGTTGGAATTTTAACTGAGTAAATAGAATAGTAATTGAGTTTTTGCAATATAATCGTGTTGAAATTCTCGTCATCAAGTATATGAACTCCTAAATTTTGATTAAAACTTGTTTCGCGGTCCGTTTTCAAGAGGTTACAGACGAGTGGGTCTAAATAGGCATTACAATGGACACGTTGGAATTTTAACTTAGTAAAAAGTACAGAAATTCAGTTTTTGCAATATAATCGTGTTTAAAAGCTCATAATCAAGTATATGAACTCCTAAAATTTGATTAAAACTTTTTTCGCGGTCCGTTTGGTAGAGCTTTTGGACTAGTGGGTCTAATTACGCCTTGTACTGAACCCGTTGGAATTTTACTTGAGAAAAAAGTATAGAAATTGAGTTTTTGCAATATAATCATGTTGAAATGCTCGAAATCGAATATATGAACTCCTTAAATTTTACTAAAACTTGTTTTGTAGTCCATTTTGTAGAGATTTTGGAGGAGCGAGTCTAAATAGGCATTACAATGGACCCGTTGGATTTTTAACTGAGTAAAAAGTATAGAAATTGAGTTTTTGCAATATAATCAAGTTGAAATGCTCGTAATCAAGTATATGAACTCCAAATGTTTGATTAAAACATGTTTTGCGGTCCGTTTTGTAGAGGTTTCAGGGGAGCCAGTCTAAATAGGCTTTATAATGGACCCATTGGAATTTTAAATAAGTAAAAAGTACTAAAATTGAATTTTTGCAATATAATCGTGTTGAAATGCTCGTAATTAAGTATATGAACTCCTAAGTTTTGATTAAAACTTGTTTCGCGGTCCGTTTTGTAGAGGTTTCGGACGAGCAGGTCTAAATAGGCCTTACAATGGACCCGTTGGAATTTTAATTGAGTAAAAAGTACATAAATTGAGTTTTTGCAATATAATCGTGTTCAAATGTTCGTAATCAAGAATATGAATTCCTAAAATTTGTATTAAAACTAGTTTTACGGTCCGTTTTCATTAAAACTAAGTAAAAAGTACAGAAATTTAGTTTTTGTAATATAATCGTGTCGAATTGCTGGTAATAAAGTATATGAACTCCTAAATTTTGATAAAACCATATTTTGCGGTCCATTTGTTATAGGTTTCGGACGAGCGGGTCTAAATAGGTCTTAAAATGGTCACATCGGAATTTTAACTGAGTAATAAAGTATATGAACTCCTAAATTTTGATAAAACCATATTTTGCGGTCCATTTGTTATATGTTTCGGACGAGCGGGTCTAAATAGGTCTTAAAATGGTCACATCGGAATTTTAACTGAGTAAAAAGTATAGAAATTGAGTTTTTGCAATATAATCGTGTTGAAATGCTCGTAATGAAGAATTTGAAATCGTAAAATTTGATTAAAACATGTTTTGCGGTCCGTTTTGTAGCGGTTTCGGACGAGTGGATCTAAATAAGCATTACAATGGACCCGCTGGAATTGTAAATGAGTAAAAAGTACATAAATTGAGTTTTTACAATATAATCATGTTGAAATGCTCGTAATCAAGTATATTAACTCCTAATGTTTGATTAAAACTTGTTTTGCGGTCCGTTTTGTAGAGGTTTCAGACAAGCGAGTGTAAATAGGCCTTACCATGGACCCGTTGGAATTTGAACTGAGTAAAAAGTACAGAAATTGAGTTTCTGCAATATGATCGTGTATAAATGCTCGTAATCAAGTGTATGAACTCCTAAAATTTTATTAAAACTTGTTTTGCAGTTCGTTTTGTAGAGGTTTCGGACGAGCGGGTCTAAATAGGCCTTCCAATGGACCCGTTGGAATTTTAACTGATTAAAAAGTACAGGAATTGAATTTTTGCAATATAATCGTGTTGAAATGCTCGTAATTAAGTATATGTACTCCTAAAATTTGATTAAAAGTTGTTTCGCGGTCCGTTTTGTAGATGTTTCAGACGAGCGGTTCTAAATAGGCATTACAATGGACTCGTTGGAATTTTACTCGAGTAAAATGTACATAAATCTAGTTTTTGCAATATAATCGTGTTGAAATTTTAACTGAGTAAAAACTACAGAAATTTGATTAAAACTAGTTTTGCGGTCCGTTTTGTAGTGGTTTCGGACGAGCGGGTCTAAAGAGGCCTTACAATGGACCCGTTGGAATTTTAACTGAGTAAAAATTACAGAAATTGAGTTTTTGTACCATAATCGTGTTTAAATGCTCGTAATCAAGAATATGAACACCTAAAATGTTATTAAAACTTGTTTTCCGGTCCTTTTCTTAGAGGTTTTATATCAGCGGGTCTAAATAGGCATTACAATGGACCCGTTGGAATTTTAACTGAGTAAAAAGTACATAAATTGAGTTTTTGAAATGTAATCGTGTTGAAATGCTCGTAAACAAGTATATGAACTCCTAATATTTGATTAAAACTAGTTTCGCGGTCCGTTTTGATGAGGTTTTGTACGAGCGGGTCTAAATAGGCACTATAATGGACCATTTGGAATTTTTACTGAGTTAAAAGTACATAAATTGAGTTTTTGCAATATGATCGTGTTGAAATCATTGTAATCAAGTATATGAACTCCTAAAATTTGATAAAACCTTCTTCTGCGGTCCGTTTGTTATAGGTTTCGGACGAGCGGGTCTAAATAAGCCTTACATTGGACCCATTGGAATTTTACTTGAGTAAAAAGTACATAAATTTAGTTTTTGCAACATAAACGTGTTGAAATGCTCGTAAACAAGTATATGAACTCCTAAAATTGTATTGAATTTTGTTTCGTGGTCCTTTTTTGTAGAGGTTTCGGACGAGCGGGTCTAAATAGGCCTTACAATAGACCCGTTGGAATTTTACCTAAGTAAAAAGTACAGAAATTGAGTTTTTGCGATATAATAATGTTGAAATGCTCGAAATCAAGTATATGAACTCCTAAAATTTGATTAAAATCTATTTCGCAGTCCGTTTTGTAGAGGTTTCGGACAAGTGGGTCTAAATAGGTCTTACAATGGACCCGTTAGAATTTTTACTACGTAAAAAGTACAGAAATTGAGTTTTTGCAATATAATCGTGTTGAAATGATCGTAATCAAAAATATGAACTCCTAAATTTTGATTAAAACTTATTTTGCGGTCCGTTTTGTAGAGGTTTCGGACGAGCGGGTCTAAATAGGCATTATAATGGACCCGTTAGAATTTTAACTGAGTAAAAAGTACAGAAATTGAGTTTTTGCAATATAATCGTGATGAAATGCTCGTAATCAAGAATATGAACTGCTAATATTTCATTAAAACTTGTTTTGTGGTCCGTTTTGTAGATGTTTCGGACGAGCGGGTCGAAATAGGCCGTACAATGGACCGGTTGGAATTTTAACTAAGTAAAAAGTACGGAAATTGAGTTTTTGCAATATGATAGTGCTGAAATGCTCGTAATTAAGTATATCAACTCCTAAAATTTGATTAAAACTTGTTTTGCGGTCCGTTTTGTAGATGTTTCGGACGAGCGGGTCTAAATAGGCATTACAATGGACACGTTGGAATTTTAATTGAGTAAAAAGTACATAAATTGAGTTTATGCAATATGATCGTGTATAAATGCTCGTAATAAAGTATATGAACTCCTAAAATTTGATTAGAACTTGTTTTGCGGTCCGTTTTGTAGAGGTTTCGGACGAGCGGGTCTAACTAGGTATTACAATGGACCCGTTGGAATTTTAACTGAGTAAAAAGAAAAGAAATTGAGTTTTTGCAATATAATCGTGTTGAAATGCTTGTAATCAAGTATATGAACTCCTAAAATTTTATAAAACCTTTTTTGCACTCTGTTTGTTATCGGTTTTGGACGACCGGGTCTAAATAGGCCTTACAATGGACCCGTTGAAATTTTACTTGAGTAAAAAGTACAGAAATTGAGTTTTTGCAATATAATCATGTTGAAATGCTCGTAATTAAGTATATGAACTCCTAAAATTTGATTAAAACTTGTTTCGCTGTCCGTTTTGTAGAGGTTTTGGACGAGCGGGTCTAAATAGGCATTACAATGGACATGTTGGAATTTTAACTTAGTAAAAAGTACAGAATTTGAGTTTTTGCAATATGATCGTGTTGAAATACTCATAATAAAGTACAGAAATTGTTGGAATGGGCCTTACAATGGACATGTTGGAATTTTAACTTAGTAAAAAGTACAGAAATTGTGTTTTTGCAATATAATCGTGTTGAAATGCTCGTAATCAAGAATATGAACTCCTAGAATTTGATTAAAACTTGTTTTGTGGTCCGTTTTATAGAGGTTTCAGATTAGCGGGTCTAAATAGGCATTACAATGGACCCGTTGGAATTTTTTTTGATGAAACCCGTTGGAATTTTAACTAAGTAAAAAGTACAAAAAATAGGTTTTTTCAATATAATCGTGTCGAAATGGTTGTAATCAAGTATATGAACTCCTAAAATTCTAAAAACCTTGTTTTGCGGTCTGTTTGTTATAGGTTTCGGACGAGCGGGTTCAAATAGGCCTTACAATGGACCCGTTGGAATTTTACTTGAATAAAAAGTACAGAAATTGAATTTTTTGCAATATAATCGTGTTGAAATGCTCGTAATCAAGGATATGAAAATCCTAAATTTTGATTAAAACTTGTTTCGCGGTCCGTTTTGTAGAGGTTTTGGACGAGAGGGTCTAAATAGATATTACAATGGACCCGTTGGAATTTTAACTGAGTAAAAAGTTCATAAATTCAGTGTTTGCAATATAATCGTGTTGAAATGCTCGTAATTAAGTATATGAACTCCTAAAATTTGATTAAAACTTGTTTCGCGATAGGTTTTGTAGATGTTTGAGACGAGCGAGTATAAATAGGCATTACAATGGACCTGTTTGAATTTTAATTGAGTAAAAAGTACAGAAATTGAGTTTTTGCAATATAATCATGTTGAAATGATCAAAATTATATATAGTAAATCCTAAAATTTTATTAAAACTTGTTTTGCAGTCCGTTTTGTAGAGGTTTCGGACGAGCGGGTCTAAATAGGCCTTACAATGGACCCGTTGGAATTTTAACTGAGTAAAAAGTATAGTAATTGAGTTTTTGCAATATAATCGTGTTGAAATGCTCGTAATCAAGTATATGAATTCCTAGAATTTGATTAAAACTTGTTTCGCGGTCCGTTTTGAAGAGGTTACGGACGAGCGGGTCTAAATAGGCATTACAATGAACTCGTTAGAATTTTAACTTAATAAAAAGTACAGAAATTCAGTTTTTGCAATATAATCGTGTTTAAAAGCTCATAATCAAGTATATGAACTCCTAAAATTTGATTAAAACTTGTTTCGCGGTCCGTTTTGTAGAGCTTTCAGACTAGTGGGTCTAATTAGGCCTTATAATGGACCCGTTGGAATATTACTTGAGAAAAAAGTATAGAAATTGTGTTTTTGCAATATAATCGTGTTGAAATACTCGAAATAAAATATATGAACTCCTTAAATTTGATTAAAACTTGTTTTGTAGTCCATTTTGTAGAGGTTTGGACGAGCGGGTCTAAATAGACCTTACAATGGACTCGTTGGAATTTTAATTGCGTAAAAAGAAAAAAAATTATTTTTTGCAATATAATCGTGTTGAAATGCTCATTATCAAGTATATGAACTCCTAAAATTTGATAAAACCTTGTTTCACGGTCCGTTTTGTAGAGGTTTTGGACGATCGGGTCTCAATAGGCATTACAATGGACCCGCTGGAATTTTAACTGAGTAAAAAGTACAGAAATTGAGTTTTTGTAATATAATCATGTTGAAATGCTCGTACTCAAGTATATGAACTCCTAATGATTGATTAAAACTTTTTTTGCGGTCCGTTTTGTAGAGGTTTCAGGGGAGCGAGTCTAAATAGGCCTTATAATGGACCCGTTGGAATTTTAACTAAGTAAAAAGTATTGAAATTGAATTTTTGCAATTTAATCATGTTGAAATGCTCGTAATTAAGTATATGAAGTCCTACGGTTTGATTAAAACTTGTTTCACGGTCCGTTTTGTAGAGGTTTCGGACGAGCGGGTCTAAATAGGCCTTACAATGGACCCATTGGAATTTTAATTGAGTAAAAAGAACATAAATTGAGTTTTTGCAATATAATCATGTTGAAATGCTCATAATCAAGTATATGAACTCCTAAAATTTGATAAAACCTTGTTTTGCGATCCGTTTTGTAGAGGTTTCGGACGAGCGGGTCTAAATAGGCCTTACAATGGATCAGTTGGAATTTTACTTGAATAAAAAGTACATAAATTGAGTTTTTGCAATATAATCGTGTTGAAATGCTCTTAATCAAGAATATGAACTCCTAAAATTTGATTAAAACTTGTTTTACGGTCCGTTTTGGAGAGGTTTCAGATGAGCGGGTTCAAATATGCATTACATTTGATCCGTTGGAATTTTAACTAAGTAAAAAGTACAGAAATTGAGTTTTTAGAATATAATCATGTCGAACTGCTCGTAATCAAGTATATGAACTCCTAAAATTTGATAAAACCATGGTTTGCGGTCCGTTTGTTATAGGTTTCGGACGAGTGAGTCTAAATAGGTCTTACAATGGACCGGTTAGAATTTTAACTAGGTAAAAAGTACAGAAATTCAGTTTTTTTAATATAATCGTGTTTAAAACCTCATAATCAAGTATATGAACTCCTAAAATTTGATTAACACTTGTTTCGCGGTCCGTATTGTAGAGGTTTCGTAATTAAGTATATGAACTCCTAAAATTTGATCTAATCTTGTTTCGCGGTCCGTTTTGTAGTTGTTTCGGACGAGCGAGTCTAAATAGGCCTTACAATAGACCCGTTGGAATTTTAACTGAGGAAAAAGTACATAATTTGAGTTTTTGCAATATAATCCTGTTGAAATGCTCGTAATCAAGAATTTGAACTCCTAAAATTTGATTAAACCTTGTTTTGCGGTCTGTTTTGTAGAGGTTTCGGATGAGCGGATCTAAATAGGCATTACAATGGACCCGCTGGAATTTTAACTGAGTAAAAAATACAGAAATTGAGTTTTTGCAATATAATCATGTTGAAATGCTCGTAATCAAGTATATTAACTCCTAAAGTTTGATTAAAACTTGTTTTGCGGTCCGTTTTGTAGAGGTTTCAGACGAGCGAGTCTAAATAGGCCTTACAATGGACCCGCTGGAATTTTAACTAAGTAAAAAGTACATAAATTGAGTTTTTGAAATATAATCGTGTTCAAATGCTCGTAATCAAGTACATGAACTCCTAAAATTTTATTAAAACCTGTTTTGCAGTCCGTTTTGTAGAGGTTTCGGACGAGCCGGTCTAAATAGGCCTTACAATGGACCTGTTGGAATTTTACTTGTGTAAAAAGTACAGAAATTGAGTTTTTGCAATATAATCGTGTTGAACTGCTTGAAATCAATTATATGAACTCCTAAAGTTTGATTAAAACTTGTTTTGCAGTCCGTTTTGTAGAGGTTTCGGACCAGCGAGTCTAAATAGGCCTTAAAATAGACCCGTTGGAATTTTAACTAAGTAAAAAGTACATAAATTGAATTTTTGCAATATAATCGTGTTGAAATGCTCGTAATCAAGAATATGAGCTCTTAAAATTTGATTAAAACATTTTTTGTGGTCCGTTTGGTAGATGTTTCGGACGAGCGGGTCGAAATAAGCCTTATAATGGACCAGTTGGAATTTTAACTGAGTAAAAACTACAGAAATTGAGTTTCTGCAATATGATCGTGTATAAATGCTCGTATTAAAGTATATGAACTCCTAAAATTTGATTAAAACTTGTTTTGCGGTCCGTTTTGTAGAGGTTTTGGACGAGCGGGTCTAACTAGGCATTACAATGGACCCGTTGGAATTTTAACTAAGTAAAAAGAAAAGAAATTAAGTTTTTGCAATATAACCGTGTCTAAATGCTCGTAATTAAGAATAGGAACTCCTAAAATGTGATTAAAACTTGTTTTGCGGTCCGTTTTGTAGAGATTTCGGACGAGCGAGTCTAAATAGGCCTTACAATGGACCCGTTGGATTTTTAACTAAGTAAAAAGTACAGAAATTGAGTTTTTGAAATATAATCATGTTGAAATGCTCGTATTAAAGTATATGAACTCCTTAAATTTTATTAAAACTTGTTTTGCGGCCCGTTTTGTAGATGTTTCGGAAGAGAGGGTCGAAATAGATTTGTTATAATCGTGTTGAAACGCTCGTAATCAAGTATATGAACTCCTAAAATTTTATAAAACCTTGTTTTGTAGTCTGTTTGTTATAGGTTTCGGACGAGCGGGTCTAAATAAGCCATACAATGGACCCGTTGAAATTTTACTTGAGTAAAAAGTACAGAAATTGAGTTTTTGCAATATAATCATGTTGAAATGCTAGTAATCAAGTATATGAACTCCTAGAATTTGATTAAAACTTGTTTCGCGGTCCGTTTTGTAGAGGTTTTGGACGAGCGGATCTAAATAGGCATTACAATGGACATGTTGGAATTTTCACTTAGTAAAAAGTACAGAAATTGAGTTTTTGCAATATGATCGTGTTGAAATACTCGTAATAAAGTATATGAACTCCTAAAATTTTATGAAAATTTTTTCGCGGTCCGTTTTGTAGAGGTTTCGGACGAGCGGGTCAAATAGGCCTTACAATGGACCCGTTGGAATTTTAACAAAGTAAAACGTACAGAAATTGAATTTTTGCAATATGATTGTGTTGAAATGCTCGTAATCAAGAATATGAACTCCTAAAATTTGATTAAAACTTGTTTTTCGGTCTGTTTTGTAGATGTTTCGGACGAGCGGGTCTAAATAGGCATTAAAATGGATACGTTGGAATTTGAACTGAGTAAAAAGTACAGAAATTGAGTTTCTGCAATATGATCGTGTATAAATGCTCGTAACAAAGTATATGAACTCCTAAAATTTTATTAAAATTTGTTTCGCGGTCCGTTTTGTAGAAGTTTCGGACGAGCGGGTCTAAATAGGCCTTACAATGGACCCGTTGGAATTTTACCTAAGTAAAAAGTACAGAAATTGAGTTTTTGCAATATAATCATGTTGAAATGCTCGAAATCAAGTATATGAACTCCTAAAATTTGATTAAAATCTATTTCGCGGTCCGTTTTGTAGAGGTTTCGGACAAGTAGGTCTAAATAGGCCTTACAATGGACCCGTTGGAATTTTTACTGAGTAAAAAGTACAGAAATTGAGTTTTTGTAATATAATCGTGTTGAAATACTCGTAATCAAAAATATGAACTCCTAAATTTGATTAAAACTTGTTTTGCGGTTCGTTTTGTAGAGGTTTCGGACGAGCGGGTCTAAATAGGCATTATAATGGACCCGTTGGAATTTTAACTGAGTAAAAAGTACAAAAATTGAGTTTTTGCAATATAATCGTGTCGAAATGCTCGTAATCAAGAATATGAACTCCTAAAATTGTATTAAAACTTTTTTTACGGTCCTTTTTGAAGAGGTTTCAGACGAGCGGGTTTAAATATGCATTACAATGGACCTGTTGGAATTTTAACTAAGTAAAAAGTACAGAAATTGAGTTTTTGCAATATAATAGTGTCGAAATCCTCGTAATCAAGAATATGAACTGCTAATATTTCATTAAAACTTGTTTTGTGGTCCGTTTTGTAAATGTTTCAGACAAGCGGGTCAAAATAGACTTTACAATGGACCAGTTGGAATTTTAACTAGGTAAAAAGTACGGAAATTGAGGTTTTGCAATATGATCGTGTTGAAATGCTCGTATATAAGTATATGAACTCCTAAAATTTGATAAAACCGTTTTATAGAGCTTTCGGACTAGTGGGTCTAATTAGGTCTTATAATGGATCCGTTGGAATTTTACTTGAGAAAAAAGTATCGAAATTGAGTTTTTGCAATATAATCGTGTTGAAATGCTCGAAATCAAATATATGAACTCCTTAAGTTTGATTAAAACTTGTTTTACAGTCCATTTTGTAGAGGATTTGGACGAACGGGTCTAAATGGGCCTTATAATGGACCCATTAGAATTTTAACTAAGTAAAAAGAACATAAATTAAGTTTTTGCAATATAATCGTGTTGAAATGCTCATAATCAAGTATATGAACTCCTAAAATTTGATAAAACCTTTTTTTTGCGGTCTGTTTGTTATAGGTTTCGGTCGAGCGGGTCTAAATAGACCTTAAAATTGACCCGTTGGAATTTTACTTGAGTAAATAGTACAAATATTGAGTTTTTGCAATATAACCGTGTTGAAATGCTCGAAATCAAGTATATGAACTCCTAAAATTTGATTAAAACTTGTTTCGAGGTCCGTTTTGTAGAGGTTTCGGACGAGCGGTTATAAATAGGCTTTACAATGGACCCGTTGGAATTTTAACTGGGTTAAATGTACAGAAATTGAGTTTTTGCAATACAATTGTGTTGAAAGGCTCGTAATTCAGTATATGAACTCCTAAAATTTAATTAAAACTTGTTTCGCGGTCCGTTTTGTAGAGGTTTCGGACGTGTAGGTCTAAATAGATTTTACAATAGACTCTTTGGAATTTTTCTTGAATAAAAAGTACAAAAAATTATTTTTTTCAATATAATCGTGTTGAAATGCTCGTAATCAAGTATATGAACTCCTAAAATGTGATTAAAACTTGTTTCGCGGTCTGTTTTGTAGAGGTTTCAGACGACCTAGTCTAAATAAGCCTTAGAATGGACCCGTTGGAATTTTAATTGAGTAAAAAGTACATAAATTGAGTTTTTGCAATATAATCGTGTTGAAATTGTTGAGTGGATCACACGAATGATAATAACCAAGAGGGGGGGTGAATTGGAATTTTAATGATGATGTAACGGAAATTGCAACTTAAAAATATTGACACGGGAATTTAGAGTGGTTCAAGTTCACCAACCGAACTCTACATCCACTACCTTAGTCTCACCAAGGATTTCCAACAATTTCCACTAAATTGTTCGTCCCCTTTTCCCAGGACAAGGAGGCAACCTTTACAATTTCGGTTAATTTTTCTACCCAAAAATTAACCCAATCCTCACACAATAGAACAAAGAAATTTGGTGGCTAATAAGGTATCTCTCAATACAAATGATAGCCCAATATCAAGCACTCAACCCAATCGAACAAAATAGAAATGAAGGATACAATTGGGATTTCTAGACAAAGTAGGATTTTTGCACAAATGCTTGGATTTGATGTTTTGATATCTTCTTGAGGTTTAATAATATGTTGCTGGAGCTTCTTGGGGTCTTTTTATAGCCTCTTGATGATTTCCAACCGTTGTGAGAGTTGATTTTAAGATTATAGCCGTTGGGATGCTTTTTCTCCACTTTCTTGCACTTTTCCAGCTATGAGTATCGGTACTCTATAGTGGGGTATCGATACCTGTCTCATAAGAAAATAGCCGTTGTGTACAAATAATAAAGGGGTATCGATACGCGTTCTTGGCGTATCGGTACTGGGTATCGAAACAGCACAGGCTGTATCGATACCTTTTTCTCGACATAGCTCACTGTCAAATGGGGTATCGATACTAGGGTTAGAGGTATCGATACCGGTTTAGTGACCGTTTAAAAATCTCAACGGTTATATTTTTAAACTGACTTTGAAATTAATAATTATAAAACGGTATCGATACTGGTTCATCCGTATCGATACTGATTTCATAGAGTATCGATACTAGGGTTTGCCGTTTCGATACTTGTTCCGACAGAGGCAAACTTTTGCTAAAAAGGTATCGATACTCCTTGATGGGTATCGATACTGGTTGACGTTTTTCAGTATTTTTGCCTTGGAACACTTAGAAAATTTTTGAGTTTGAGTTCTAATAAATCAGTTTAAAGTCTTTGGGGTTTCAAAAACTTATTAAGGGATTTGTACAAACAATTTTAAGTTCTTTAATTTGATCCTTAAAGATCTAGTTATATCAAAATCAAACATAGGTTTTACAATCTCCCCCTTTTTGATATAACAAAACCAAAACTTAAAATTTTTGACAACTTTTGAAAATTAACTCCCCCTTAATATAAGCTTGATATTTCAATTTAGTTAAGACCAAAGAAATTTCTCAAAATCAAAATTCTTAACTCCCCCTTGATGTAAGTTTGATAAAACCAAAAAAAAATTTTGAAGTTTGTTTGTGAGCTATATCTTCTCCCCCTTTTTGTTAGATCAAAAAAAATTGTGAGAGCATAATGTGCATCAAATATCAAGAGTATAAAGATAAGCAACATAATCTTATTATATCATAAAACGAGAAATCCAAAACATAAGTAAACCTAAATCCTAAAAAATCAAAGCATAGGTAATAATCTCAATCCTAAGAACATAAAACATAGGTGCAAAAAAAAATCCTAAATGATATGATATGATATGATATGCAAGGATAGAAGACTAGGCATTATCTTCATCGTCTTCATCATCGTCATCTTCATCTCCCAAAGGGTCATTGTTCCTCATGCTATTACGCCATTCATCGTGGAAAGCGGCAATGGAAATATTCGAAGAATTTTGCTTGCTTTCGAGAGATGTAAGGCGATTCTCCATACCCGTCATCCTCGTATCAAATGTAGTTTCAATAGAGGTAAGACGAGTGTTCAACCCGGTGAATTGTCATTAAGGTATGTCATGAGATTATCCATGTTGGGTTGTGGGACTTGAGGAGCTTGAGGAGCTTGAGGAGCTTGTTGTTCTAAGGCGGCGGCGGCCTCGGGTGGAAGCTCGGTAAGACGTAGCCAATTTCCATTAAAATAATGAAATTTGCTTCGAGCAAGAGAATGTTCGTCGATAGGATCGGTAAGAGTAGAAGCAAGATCAAACGAACAATCAATATCCTTTTGAACAAAATAATAGCTTAAGGCCGTACCGTAGATAAAGGATGTAATGAGAGGAGTTTCACGTTGTTGAACATGATAAGCAATCTCATTGAACATGATGCGAGCAAGATTTGGGCGTTTTCGTTGTCGGAAACTTCGAATCCAAAAATCATCTAATAGACGGATGGTGGAATATTTGCCTCCGGAGGGACGAAGCCACCAAGATACCATCAAATGTAGGATTCGATCATGAGCATTGAGGATGGTTACGGAACCACTAAGAACATGCCCTAAGGCATTCTCATTATCTTCACCTTCATCCTCCAATTTAAAAACTTCACAAATAGACTTGACATCAAGAACTATTTGTTTCCCCATAAGATAAGATCTAATGGCAACGACTTCTCCATTACGATAGATGCATCGAGCATTAGAGAAGAAAATCAAAACCAAGAGCCGATAGTAAATACCCGGAATAGTGAGAAAGTGCATGAAATTCCAAAGACGAAGAAGCGGAAGATATTCAAACTTGAAGCGCTCGGAGTCGAGAAAGGGGATGGATACGATCCTCTCCGCACGAATTTTGTAGTTTTCAAATTGGCGGAAATATGGAAGACCATCGGAATCTTCAAAAGATTGGTTGTAGATAGTAGCATAATCGGGACGAGCAACCGATCCGGGAGTTGAAGAGTCTCCGGCAAGAAGAACTCTTTGTCGTTTCCTTGAATGCTCTTTTGGTGCCATAGATAATAGAAACTTTGAAGAGAGAATTTTGAGAGAGAGCAAAAGCTTTGATTCAAGGGTTTCTTTTGATTTTTGGTGAAGAATATGAAGGAGAAGAGGCCTTTATATAGCCAAAAACGTTTAGGGTTAATAGGATATTAAAGAGTTTTAATTTTGGTAAAATTAGATCTCATTAAAAGCCTATTTAATACCATCAGCGCGAAAGGGTATCGATACTCCTCAGGGGGTATCGATACGGGGATAGAATTGTCTTTCCTCAGATTTGACCGTTTAAGGAGGTATCGATACTCATTAGACAGTATCGATACAGGGATAGAATTGTCTTTCCACAAATATAACCGTTGAAAGCGGTATCGATACTCATTAGACGGTATCGATACAGGGATAGACCTGTCTTTTCTCAATTTTGACCGTTGGAAGAGGGTATCGATACGCAAGAGGCGGTATCGATACGCTTGAAACGATGAGAAATTCTGGGAAATTGAAATGAAGAACGAGTATCGATACCCATTGGGCAGTATCGATACCTTATGCCCAGAATTTTGCCTATTTGGTTAAAAATAACCAAAGACATGAACTTAACATCTCTTAAAAGTATGTAAATGATGAATGAACAGATCTAAGCATATTTTAACATAAACATACTCCCCCTAACTATATGCATGGAAGAAATTGGGAGACTAAACACATAAACATGATTATTTCACAAAATCAAGCACATTTAGTTCTAAAAAGAGGTCCTAAAGGTCAAGATAGGCTAGTTAGACCCAACTCTCTCCTAAGGGACCAAAAACGCTCTTTATCTAATGGTTTTGTGAAAATGTCCGCTAATTGATTTAAGGTGTCTACATACTCTATAGCCACATCTTTCTTAAGGACATGATCTCTAATGAAATGATGCCTTATTTCTATATGTTTGGTTCTAGAGTGTTGGATGGGATTTTTTGTTAAACATATTGCACTTGTATTATCACATTTAAGGGGTATGGTTTCTATTTTTACACCATAATCTAAGAGTTGTTGTTTCATCCAAAGGACTTGAGCACAACAACTTCCTAAGGATATGTACTCGGCTTCGGTGGTAGATAAAGCTACACTATTTTGTTTCTTAGAGAACCAAGATATGAGCATACTACCTAAGAATTGACAAGTTCCCGAAGTACTTTTCCTATCGATTTTGCAACCCCCATAATCCGCATCCGAGTAAGCATGAAGGTTGAAGGTAGAGACTCTAGGATACCAAAGACCTAAACAAGGAGTGTCTCTAAGGTATCTAAAGATTCTCTTAACAGCTATAAGGTGAGACTCTCTAGGACTAGCTTGAAACCTAGCACACAAGCAAACACTAAACAGTATATCCGGTCTACTTGCGGTAAGGTAAAGCAACGATCCAATCATAGAACGATAAAGCTTAGAGTCAACACACTTACCTCCTTCATCTTTGTCAAGCTTCGTAGATGAGCTCATAGGAGTGGCTTGAGGCTTTGTGTTCTCCAAGCCAAACTTGTTGAGCATATCCTTTATGTATTTTGCTTGATTTATGAAGGTGCCATCCTTCATTTGTTTGATTTGGAGTCCCAAAAAGAATGAGAGCTCCCCCATCATGCTCATCTCAAATTCACCTTGCATTAGCTTAGCAAACTCTTGACAATAACATTCATTAGTAGATCCAAATATAATATCATCAACATAAATTTGAACTACTAAAATGTCATTTTTATACATTTTTATAAAGAGTGTAGTGTCCACCTTACCTTTTTCAAATCCTTTTTCAATCAAAAAATTTGAAAGCCTTTCATACCAAGCTCTTGGAGCTTGTTTTAAACCATAAAGTGCTTTTGTAAGTTTGAAAACATGATTTGGAAATTTTGAGTCTTCAAAACCCGGTGGTTGTTCTACATACACTTCTTCATTTATAAAACCATTTAAAAATGCGCTTTTAACGTCCATTTGAAAAAGCTTGAAATTATGATAACATGCATATGCAAGCAACATCCTAATGGCTTCCATTCTAGCTACGGGTGCATAGGTTTCATCAAAATCTATTCCCTCCTCTTGAGTGTAACCTTGTGCTACAAGTCTAGCTTTATTTCTCACAATGTTACCACTCTCATCTAGTTTGTTCCTAAAGACCCATTTAGTTCCTATTGTAGATTGATTACTAGGCCTATCAACTAATGTCCAAACATTGCTTCTCTCAAATTGATTTAACTCTTCTTGCATAGCCATAATCCAAAAATCATCTTTTAATGCTTCTTTGATATTTTTAGGCTCTATGCATGAGATAAATGCAATATGATTCATTAATCTAAGAGAAGAACGAGTGGTTACCCCCTTGGATGGATCACCCAAGATTTCACCATCTTTGACATAGTTTAACTCCCTTGGATAGCTAACTTCCTTTTCCTCAATAGCCAAGTCCTTCAAGGCTTCAAGAGGATCTTGTGTGTCTTCTTCTTTTGGTTGAATCTCATCCTTCTTTGAAGTTTGACCTCCATCAAAGGTATTTGTGATTCCTACATTATCATCATCACAAGAATCCTTCCTAGGAAGGGGATTATCATCGAATACAACATGAATAGATTCTTCTACAACTAAAGTTCTTTTGTTAAATACTCGATAGGCTTTAGAGGTTAAAGAGTAACCTATAAAAATAGCTTCATCACTTTTTGCATCAAATTTACCTAAATTATCTTTTCCATTATTTAAAACAAAACATTTACATCCAAAAGGGTGGAAGTAGCTAATATTAGGCTTTTTAGATTTTAAAATCTCATAAGGTGTTTTCTTTAAAATCGGCCTAATGGTTACACGATTTATAATATAACAAGCCGTGTTTGTTGCTTCCGCCCAAAAATATTTTGGTAAATTATTTTCGCAAAGCATAGTTCTAGCCATTTCTTGTAAAGTTCTATTTTTCCTCTCAACTACCCCATTTTGTTGAGGAGTTCGAGGGGCTGAAAAATTATGGCTAATACCATTTTCATTTAAAAAATCTTCAAATCCTAAATTTTGAAATTCGGTTCCATGATCACTTCTAATATGTGAAATTTTAAGTTCAAGATCATTTTGAATTAATTTTGAAAATGTGATGAATTTTTCCAAAGCCTCATCCTTAGTACTTAAAAAGAGAACCCAAGTGAATCTAGAAAAATCATCAACTAATACAAAAGCATATGATTTGCCACCCAAGCTCATAGTCCTAATTGGCCCAAATAAATCCATATGGATTAGTTGTAAACATCTACTAGTAGAAATGTCATTAATGGATTTAAAGGAAGATCTATGTTGTTTACCCTTTGAGCATGCATCACAAATTTTATTGTTTGAAAATTTTATCTTGGGTAAACCTTTAACTAGGTTTAGAGAGACTAGTTTTTCTAAAACACTTGTGCTAGCATGTCCTAGCTTCCTATGCCACAACCATGCATCATTTTCGTTTTGAGCAACTAAGCATGCATGAGATGTATGAATGTCATCTAGATGCACCATGTATATATTCCCTATGCGATGACCTATGAGCATAATATTATTAGTTTTAATGTCTACAATTTTACAACCGGTTTTATCAAATATAACATTAAAACCTTTATCACATAATTGACTTATGCTCAATAAATTATGTTTAAGACCATTGACATATAAAACATTTTCAATGAGAGTAGTAGAGTGATTACCAATGGAGCCAATACCTTCAATGTGGCCTTTGGAGTTGTCACCAAATGTTACTATTCCTCCACTTTTTGGTTTTAGATCCATGAGTCGACTCTTGTCTCCGGTCATGTGTCTCGAGCATCCACTATCAAGGTACCATGAGTTTTGACTTTGTGCTTTGGCCTTGTAGCAATGCTCCCCCTACAAACAAAGATATTTAAACTTTTGTTTTTGGTACCCAAATCATTTTGGGTCCATGTGTGTTAGTTCCTAAAACTTTGGTTCCCTTAGGAATCCAAGGTGACATAGCAATAATATCATTAGATTTAACAAGTTCCTTAGGAACCCATACATTTCTAATTCTCTTAACTTTACTATGTCTAGGATAGTTATCTTGTTTGTAGTAGTTAGTCTTTTTCTTATATTGGTGTGTTCTAGAGGATTTTCCTATGTCATGTTTAACACTACCATTAATTTTTAAAGACTTTTTGAGCTCATTTAGCTCACTTAACACCTTTTGGTGTTCACAATTATTTTGAGATAAAAGATTATTAAGATCAATATTTTCTTTTTGAAAGAATTTAAGTTCATCTTCTAATCCTAATATCTTTTTCTCTATTTTAGAATTAGTTTGAGTAAGTGAGTCATTTTTCTCTTTTAATTCTATAATAGTTTTTCTATTCCTAATAACCGACTCCCTATACTTCTCAACTAATTCATCATATACCTCTTGTAACTCATCATAAGCATCATTTAATTCTTCATATGAAAAATCTAAAGTAGATGAGTTAGAGGTTACCAAGGAGGAATCTTCCTCAAGTGCCATGAGGCAGAGGTTCGCCACTTCTTGTTCGTCATCCTCCGATGACTCCTCATCACTCCAAGTAGCAAGCTTAGCTTTGAGCTTTTTCTTCTTCTCAAAGCCCTTCTTCTTGAGTTGAGGGCACTCCGAACGTATGTGGCCGGGTTGTCCGCACTCGAAGCAAGTGATTGGATCCCTTCCTTCTTCTTTGTTCTTGCCTTTAAAGTCCATTTTCCTTTGGATTCTTCTTCCTCGGTTGGACCTCATAAGGCGTGAGAATCGTTTGGCTATCATAGCCAATTCTTCAAGTTCATCCTCATCACTAGATGAACTTTCATCAAGTTGGGAAGTTTTAGCTTTGAGAGCTATTCCTATTTTCTTCTTTTTCTCCCCTTCAAGCTTCTCCATTCTTTTTTCTTCTTTCTTTTTCTCATCTTCCCTTCCTTGCTTCATGATTTCGTGAGTAAGGAGAGAACCTACAAGTTCATCAAGCTTTAGAGTTTTTAAATTCTTTGCTTCGATGATAGCGGTTCTCTTCCCATCCCAAGATTCGGGAAGTGAATAGAGTAGCTTTCGGACAAGCTTGTCTTCCGGTATAATTTCTCCATAGCCCTTTAGACCATTCACAATTGTGGAGAATCGATCAAACATCTTTGACACCGTCTCATCAAATTCCATCTTGAAATTTTCATAACTAAGATTGAGAATTCCAATCTTAGTTTCTTTGACATCGTTGGTGCCTTCATAGGTGGTTTCAAGAGTGTCCCACACTTCTTTGGCACTTTCAATTGATGAGACCTTTGAGTAGATGTCCGGACCGAAAGCACAAAATAGCATGTGAAGAGCTTTATCATTTACTTGGATCTTTTTCCTTTCCTCTTCACTCATTTCCGTTCTTCTTTTAAGCACCATCTTGCCATCAACATCTTGCTTCAATGGAATATATGGTCCATCCTCAATGACATCCCACACAAGGTAGTCACTTGATTTAATAAATAGACGCATTTTATTTTTCCAAAATGAGTAGTTCTCACCATTGAAGAAAGGAGGCTTTGTGGTGGATTGTGAGTCGTACATGCCGGGAGCGGAGGTTGATGCCATCTCTTGATATTTTGATGATGATCACACTTCTTCCAAGGATCTCCTCTTGCGGTTGTTAATCCTCAAAGAGTTAAGCTCTGATGCCAATTTTTGAGTGGATCACACGAATGATAATAACCAAGAGGGGGGGGTGAATTGGAATTTTAATGATGATGTAACGGAAATTGCAACTTAAAAATATTGACACGGGAATTTAGAGTGGTTCAAGTTCACCAACCGAACTCTACATCCACTACCTTAGTCTCACCAAGGATTTCCAACAATTTCCACTAAATTGTTCGTCCCCTTTTCCCAGGACAAGGAGGCAACCTTTACAATTTCGGTTAATTTTTCTACCCAAAAATTAACCCAATCCTCACACAATAGAACAAAGAAATTTGGTGGCTAATAAGGTATCTCTCAATACAAATGATAGCCCAATATCAAGCACTCAACCCAATCGAACAAAATAGAAATGAAGGATACAATTGGGATTTCTAGACAAAGTAGGATTTTTGCACAAATGCTTGGATTTGATGTTTTGATATCTTCTTGAGGTTTAATAATATGTTGCTGGAGCTTCTTGGGGTCTTTTTATAGCCTCTTGATGATTTCCAACCGTTGTGAGAGTTGATTTTAAGATTATAGCCGTTGGGATGCTTTTTCTCCACTTTCTTGCACTTTTCCAGCTATGAGTATCGGTACTCTATAGTGGGGTATCGATACCTGTCTCATAAAAAAATAGCCGTTGTGTACAAATAATAAAGGGGTATCGATACGCGTTCTTGGCGTATCGGTACTGGGTATCGAAACAGCACAGGCTGTATCGATACCTTTTTCTCGACATAGCTCACTGTCAAATGGGGTATCGATACTAGGGTTAGAGGTATCGATACCGGTTTAGTGACCGTTTAAAAATCTCAACGGTTATATTTTTAAACTGACTTTGAAATTAATAATTATAAAACGGTATCGATACTGGTTCATCCGTATCGATACTGATTTCATAGAGTATCGATACTAGGGTTTGCCGTTTCGATACTTGTTCCGACAGAGGCAAACTTTTGCTAAAAAGGTATCGATACTCCTTGATGGGTATCGATACTGGTTGACGTTTTTCAGTATTTTTGCCTTGGAACACTTAGAAAATTTTTGAGTTTGAGTTCTAATAAATCAGTTTAAAGTCTTTGGGGTTTCAAAAACTTATTAAGGGATTTGTACAAACAATTTTAAGTTCTTTAATTTGATCCTTAAAGATCTAGTTATATCAAAATCAAACATAGGTTTTACAATCTCCCCCTTTTTGATATAACAAAACCAAAACTTAAAATTTTTGACAACTTTTGAAAATTAACTCCCCCTTAATATAAGCTTGATATTTCAATTTAGTTAAGACCAAAGAAATTTCTCAAAATCAAAATTCTTAACTCCCCCTTGATGTAAGTTTGATAAAACCAAAAAAAAATTTTGAAGTTTGTTTGTGAGCTATATCTTCTCCCCCTTTTTGTTAGATCAAAAAAAATTGTGAGAGCATAATGTGCATCAAATATCAAGAGTATAAAGATAAGCAACATAATCTTATTATATCATAAAACGAGAAATCCAAAACATAAGTAAACCTAAATCCTAAAAAATCAAAGCATAGGTAATAATCTCAATCCTAAGAACATAAAACATAGGTGCAAAAAAAAATCCTAAATGATATGATATGATATGATATGCAAGGATAGAAGACTAGGCATTATCTTCATCGTCTTCATCATCGTCATCTTCATCTCCCAAAGGGTCATTGTTCCTCATGCTATTACGCCATTCATCGTGGAAAGCGGCAATGGAAATATTCGAAGAATTTTGCTTGCTTTCGAGAGATGTAAGGCGATTCTCCATACCCGTCATCCTCGTATCAAATGTAGTTTCAATAGAGGTAAGACGAGTGTTCAACCCGGTGAATTGTCATTAAGGTATGTCATGAGATTATCCATGTTGGGTTGTGGGACTTGAGGAGCTTGAGGAGCTTGAGGAGCTTGTTGTTCTAAGGCGGCGGCGGCCTCGGGTGGAAGCTCGGTAAGACGTAGCCAATTTCCATTAAAATAATGAAATTTGCTTCGAGCAAGAGAATGTTCGTCGATAGGATCGGTAAGAGTAGAAGCAAGATCAAACGAACAATCAATATCCTTTTGAACAAAATAATAGCTTAAGGCCGTACCGTAGATAAAGGATGTAATGAGAGGAGTTTCACGTTGTTGAACATGATAAGCAATCTCATTGAACATGATGCGAGCAAGATTTGGGCGTTTTCGTTGTCGGAAACTTCGAATCCAAAAATCATCTAATAGACGGATGGTGGAATATTTGCCTCCGGAGGGACGAAGCCACCAAGATACCATCAAATGTAGGATTCGATCATGAGCATTGAGGATGGTTACGGAACCACTAAGAACATGCCCTAAGGCATTCTCATTATCTTCACCTTCATCCTCCAATTTAAAAACTTCACAAATAGACTTGACATCAAGAACTATTTGTTTCCCCATAAGATAAGATCTAATGGCAACGACTTCTCCATTACGATAGATGCATCGAGCATTAGAGAAGAAAATCAAAACCAAGAGCCGATAGTAAATACCCGGAATAGTGAGAAAGTGCATGAAATTCCAAAGACGAAGAAGCGGAAGATATTCAAACTTGAAGCGCTCGGAGTCGAGAAAGGGGATGGATACGATCCTCTCCGCACGAATTTTGTAGTTTTCAAATTGGCGGAAATATGGAAGACCATCGGAATCTTCAAAAGATTGGTTGTAGATAGTAGCATAATCGGGACGAGCAACCGATCCGGGAGTTGAAGAGTCTCCGGCAAGAAGAACTCTTTGTCGTTTCCTTGAATGCTCTTTTGGTGCCATAGATAATAGAAACTTTGAAGAGAGAATTTTGAGAGAGAGCAAAAGCTTTGATTCAAGGGTTTCTTTTGATTTTTGGTGAAGAATATGAAGGAGAAGAGGCCTTTATATAGCCAAAAACGTTTAGGGTTAATAGGATATTAAAGAGTTTTAATTTTGGTAAAATTAGATCTCATTAAAAGCCTATTTAATACCATCAGCGCGAAAGGGTATCGATACTCCTCAGGGGGTATCGATACGGGGATAGAATTGTCTTTCCTCAGATTTGACCGTTTAAGGAGGTATCGATACTCATTAGACAGTATCGATACAGGGATAGAATTGTCTTTCCACAAATATAACCGTTGAAAGCGGTATCGATACTCATTAGACGGTATCGATACAGGGATAGACCTGTCTTTTCTCAATTTTGACCGTTGGAAGAGGGTATCGATACGCAAGAGGCGGTATCGATACGCTTGAAACGATGAGAAATTCTGGGAAATTGAAATGAAGAACGAGTATCGATACCCATTGGGCAGTATCGATACCTTATGCCCAGAATTTTGCCTATTTGGTTAAAAATAACCAAAGACATGAACTTAACATCTCTTAAAAGTATGTAAATGATGAATGAACAGATCTAAGCATATTTTAACATAAACATACTCCCCCTAACTATATGCATGGAAGAAATTGGGAGACTAAACACATAAACATGATTATTTCACAAAATCAAGCACATTTAGTTCTAAAAAGAGGTCCTAAAGGTCAAGATAGGCTAGTTAGACCCAACTCTCTCCTAAGGGACCAAAAACGCTCTTTATCTAATGGTTTTGTGAAAATGTCCGCTAATTGATTTAAGGTGTCTACATACTCTATAGCCACATCTTTCTTAAGGACATGATCTCTAATGAAATGATGCCTTATTTCTATATGTTTGGTTCTAGAGTGTTGGATGGGATTTTTTGTTAAACATATTGCACTTGTATTATCACATTTAAGGGGTATGGTTTCTATTTTTACACCATAATCTAAGAGTTGTTGTTTCATCCAAAGGACTTGAGCACAACAACTTCCTAAGGATATGTACTCGGCTTCGGTGGTAGATAAAGCTACACTATTTTGTTTCTTAGAGAACCAAGATATGAGCATACTACCTAAGAATTGACAAGTTCCCGAAGTACTTTTCCTATCGATTTTGCAACCCCCATAATCCGCATCCGAGTAAGCATGAAGGTTGAAGGTAGAGACTCTAGGATACCAAAGACCTAAACAAGGAGTGTCTCTAAGGTATCTAAAGATTCTCTTAACAGCTATAAGGTGAGACTCTCTAGGACTAGCTTGAAACCTAGCACACAAGCAAACACTAAACAGTATATCCGGTCTACTTGCGGTAAGGTAAAGCAACGATCCAATCATAGAACGATAAAGCTTAGAGTCAACACACTTACCTCCTTCATCTTTGTCAAGCTTCGTAGATGAGCTCATAGGAGTGGCTTGAGGCTTTGTGTTCTCCAAGCCAAACTTGTTGAGCATATCCTTTATGTATTTTGCTTGATTTATGAAGGTGCCATCCTTCATTTGTTTGATTTGGAGTCCCAAAAAGAATGAGAGCTCCCCCATCATGCTCATCTCAAATTCACCTTGCATTAGCTTAGCAAACTCTTGACAATAACATTCATTAGTAGATCCAAATATAATATCATCAACATAAATTTGAACTACTAAAATGTCATTTTTATACATTTTTATAAAGAGTGTAGTGTCCACCTTACCTTTTTCAAATCCTTTTTCAATCAAAAAATTTGAAAGCCTTTCATACCAAGCTCTTGGAGCTTGTTTTAAACCATAAAGTGCTTTTGTAAGTTTGAAAACATGATTTGGAAATTTTGAGTCTTCAAAACCCGGTGGTTGTTCTACATACACTTCTTCATTTATAAAACCATTTAAAAATGCGCTTTTAACGTCCATTTGAAAAAGCTTGAAATTATGATAACATGCATATGCAAGCAACATCCTAATGGCTTCCATTCTAGCTACGGGTGCATAGGTTTCATCAAAATCTATTCCCTCCTCTTGAGTGTAACCTTGTGCTACAAGTCTAGCTTTATTTCTCACAATGTTACCACTCTCATCTAGTTTGTTCCTAAAGACCCATTTAGTTCCTATTGTAGATTGATTACTAGGCCTATCAACTAATGTCCAAACATTGCTTCTCTCAAATTGATTTAACTCTTCTTGCATAGCCATAATCCAAAAATCATCTTTTAATGCTTCTTTGATATTTTTAGGCTCTATGCATGAGATAAATGCAATATGATTCATTAATCTAAGAGAAGAACGAGTGGTTACCCCCTTGGATGGATCACCCAAGATTTCACCATCTTTGACATAGTTTAACTCCCTTGGATAGCTAACTTCCTTTTCCTCAATAGCCAAGTCCTTCAAGGCTTCAAGAGGATCTTGTGTGTCTTCTTCTTTTGGTTGAATCTCATCCTTCTTTGAAGTTTGACCTCCATCAAAGGTATTTGTGATTCCTACATTATCATCATCACAAGAATCCTTCCTAGGAAGGGGATTATCATCGAATACAACATGAATAGATTCTTCTACAACTAAAGTTCTTTTGTTAAATACTCGATAGGCTTTAGAGGTTAAAGAGTAACCTATAAAAATAGCTTCATCACTTTTTGCATCAAATTTACCTAAATTATCTTTTCCATTATTTAAAACAAAACATTTACATCCAAAAGGGTGGAAGTAGCTAATATTAGGCTTTTTAGATTTTAAAATCTCATAAGGTGTTTTCTTTAAAATCGGCCTAATGGTTACACGATTTATAATATAACAAGCCGTGTTTGTTGCTTCCGCCCAAAAATATTTTGGTAAATTATTTTCGCAAAGCATAGTTCTAGCCATTTCTTGTAAAGTTCTATTTTTCCTCTCAACTACCCCATTTTGTTGAGGAGTTCGAGGGGCTGAAAAATTATGGCTAATACCATTTTCATTTAAAAAATCTTCAAATCCTAAATTTTGAAATTCGGTTCCATGATCACTTCTAATATGTGAAATTTTAAGTTCAAGATCATTTTGAATTAATTTTGAAAATGTGATGAATTTTTCCAAAGCCTCATCCTTAGTACTTAAAAAGAGAACCCAAGTGAATCTAGAAAAATCATCAACTAATACAAAAGCATATGATTTGCCACCCAAGCTCATAGTCCTAATTGGCCCAAATAAATCCATATGGATTAGTTGTAAACATCTACTAGTAGAAATGTCATTAATGGATTTAAAGGAAGATCTATGTTGTTTACCCTTTGAGCATGCATCACAAATTTTATTGTTTGAAAATTTTATCTTGGGTAAACCTTTAACTAGGTTTAGAGAGACTAGTTTTTCTAAAACACTTGTGCTAGCATGTCCTAGCTTCCTATGCCACAACCATGCATCATTTTCGTTTTGAGCAACTAAGCATGCATGAGATGTATGAATGTCATCTAGATGCACCATGTATATATTCCCTATGCGATGACCTATGAGCATAATATTATTAGTTTTAATGTCTACAATTTTACAACCGGTTTTATCAAATATAACATTAAAACCTTTATCACATAATTGACTTATGCTCAATAAATTATGTTTAAGACCATTGACATATAAAACATTTTCAATGAGAGTAGTAGAGTGATTACCAATGGAGCCAATACCTTCAATGTGGCCTTTGGAGTTGTCACCAAATGTTACTATTCCTCCACTTTTTGGTTTTAGATCCATGAGTCGACTCTTGTCTCCGGTCATGTGTCTCGAGCATCCACTATCAAGGTACCATGAGTTTTGACTTTGTGCTTTGGCCTTGTAGCAATGCTCCCCCTACAAACAAAGATATTTAAACTTTTGTTTTTGGTACCCAAATCATTTTTGGTACCCAAAAGCAAGAGTAATCCAAGGCTTTGTTAAAGAGATGTATGTGGTTCATCCTTAGTGTAATAAGTGGCAATGGGTGGAACTTCTACTTTTTGGTTTTGATTGGAGATGTTTGTGGTTATAAGCATGTTTAGTTTCTGATTGAGGACTTGTATTTGGTCTTTGTATGGTTCTATGGCTTGTTTGTGGTGTTTTACCCTTTTAATAGCTTGATATCCTAAGCATGCTAGAATAGCTAAATGCCATCATGTTTTGAAGTGGTTGGTAAGTATGAATTGTTGTTTGATGGTGTTTAAGAGTCTATTAGATTGAGTATATCATGTATGCATGATTTGAACCTGTTTGATGTTATTTAGTATGTTTAAATGAAGTTTGTTGAATCCAATCTGGTATGTGTATCGATACACGGGGAAGTGTATTGATACGCTAAGGCAAAATGAGGTATTTCTGTACATGGTATCAAAACGGATTGCCCGTGTATCGATACGCCTAGGCCAAGTTTGAAGGTCGTACCGATACGTGAGGAAGCGTTTCGGTATGCTTAAACCTTCTTTAGCTACTGCCTTCCCGCGTATCGATACAGGGCCAAGTTTATCGATACGGTTAGTTAAATTTATGTTAAAAGTATATTTTAAGGTTTGGAAATGTTGCATTTTGGTCCCTGAATATTGTGTGTGCAATTGAATGTGTTTGGATGATCTGTTTGAGCAGTATTTTGACATGTTGGCATGTTACGTGACTAATTGAGATTTGGTAACTTTAAAAGCATGAAGGTCCCTGTATTTTATGGTATTTACAGTTTGGTCCCTAAAAGTCAAATGTATGCAATTGAACCCCTAATCAAACTCCGTTCGCTGTGTCGTTTCCAACTAATCGATTTGCTAAACTTATAGGTTAATAATATGCAGTAAATCGTAGCTTTAAATAAAAAAGAAGCGTGAATCAAGGTTGACTTTCAGGTTGACTTTGGTTTTCCCCGTGTAATCTTCGTAGTTCGGGTTAAACGTGTAGACCGGGCTAAGGGGGTTACACTTACAATGGACCCGTTGGAATTTTAACTGGGTAAAAACTACAAAAATTGAGTTTTTGAAATATAATCGAGTTTAAATGCTCGTAATCAAGAATATGAACTCCTAAAATTTGATTAAAACATATTTTGCGGTCCGTTTTGTAGAGGTTTCGGACGAGCGGGTCTAAATAGGCCTTACAATGGACCCGTTGGAATTTTAACTAAGTAAAATGTACAGAAATTGAGTTTTACAATATAATTGTGTTGAAATGCTCGTAATCAAGTATATGAACTACTAGAATTTGATTAAAACTTGTTTTGCGGTCCGTTTTGTAGAGGTTTCGTACGAGCGGGTCTAAATAGGCCTTACAATGGACCCGTTGGAATTTTAACCGTATAAAAAGTACAGAAATTGAGATTTTGCAATACAATCGTGTTGAAATGCTCGTAATCCAGTATATGAACCCCTAAAATTTGATTAAAACTTGTTTTACGATCCGCTTTTTAGAGGTTTTGGACGAGCGGGTCTGAATAGGCCTTACAATGGTCCCGTTGGAATTTTAACTGAGATAAAAGTACAGAAATTTAGTTTTTGCAATGTAATCGTGTTGGAATGCTCGTAAACAAGTATATGAACTCCTAAAATTTGATTAAAACTTGTTTCGCGGTCCGTTTTAAAGAGGTTTTGGATGAGCGAGTCTAAATAGGCATTATATTGGACCCATTGGAATTTTAATTGAGTAAAAAGTACAGAAATTGAGTTTTTGCAATATAATCATGTTAAATGGTCGTAATCAAGTATATGAACTCCTAAAATTTGACTAAAACTTGTTTCGCGTTACGTTTTGTAGAGGTTTCGGACGAGCGGGTCTAAATAGGTCTTACAATAGACCCGTTAGAATTTTTTTTTGAAGAAAAGGCCTCATTAAAAACCCCTACTACTGTCCTTCAAGCAGAGCTAGAGGACCCTAAAAAGGGGAAAAGAGTGCCCAAATATTATTAATCAAGAGTAATTTGTTACATAGTGTTGGATACAAGATGGAATATCTGAATTGAATGACATAGAAGTCATAGAATTCAGAGAGAAAGTAGCCAAAGTATGGGTTATAATATTTGCCTCACGACGTACAAAGAAATAGTTACAAAGTCAAAATCATGAAGAAAAGTTTGAATCTGGAGAATAGTAGGTCCCATGGTAGAAAGGTCCTGAGCAGGATTGTTGATCCTATTCGCAAGGGAAGCGCAGTCTGTTTCAATCAAAATACGGTTCCAGCCTTGAGAACGGGCAAAGGTGAGACCAGCGAGGATGCTTTCCCCTTCACTAGTGATAGCGTCCTGACAGCTTCCAAGGGGGAATGCAATGCCACCCACAACTTTACCTGCAGAATCACGAGCAACAGCGCCGACGGCTGCTGCACGAGTTGATGGATTAAAGGCTCCGTCCACATTTATTTTGATATGATGAGGTGGGGGTGGTGTCCAAGAAGGTTTTGAAAAGGTAGATGGAGCTGGGTCCAACGAATTTAAAGATTTACAAAATTCATCATGTAAGCTAATGGAATTAACAGCAATTAGCCAGGGTGGTTGTAGATGTTGGTTATGTACCCAGTCATTACGTCTGTTCCATATATTCCATAGAACAGTAAGAAAGAGACCAAATTTATCAGGGGAAATTGTAGTGGCTGCTTCCTCCAGCCATAGCAAAGGCGTGGGAGCTATACTCTTATAGAGAGTGATAGGGATACCACTAATTTGGAGGGCTTTAGACGCCCCAGGGCAGTCACGAAACGCATGAAGGATCGATTCCGAGTGGCTACCACAGATAGGGCAAGGGCCCGAGTTAGGAGAGAAGGCTTGCATTTTAGATCCAACTGGTAGAGCGTCAGATGCCATACGCCAACCAAAAGTTTTAACTTTGGGTAAAGCTTTGACTTTGGATAAAAACTTCCAGATCCGAGTTGGTGACGAAGGTGGAGTTATGGAGCATTGTAAGAAAATATATCCAGAACGGACTGAGTAAATACCCGTGTCGTTGGGAGACCAGAGTATTGAATCTCGTTGATCATTTATGATGGGGATGCGAAGAATAGCATCGGCATCAATTGGATTGAAATAATTTCTTACCTTATCCGTATCCCAGGCAGTTTGGTTACGAATCATAAAATCACGACATCGAATATAAAATTCATCTGAGATTTCGTAATCCCCAGTGAGCTCAATCGGGGAAGACCCTCCCCATATATCTTTGTGTATTCTAATATTACTGTTTATGCCAGGGCGGTGAAGAAAGCCAGGGAAAAGATGCTGAAGCGCGTTATATATACCTTGCCAAGCAAAAGAGCCCCTATTGGGTTTTGGTGCATCTAGGATGTTGCCTGAAGGAAAGTATTTAGAACGGTATATTTGTCCTAATAAAGAATCTGGTTCACAGATGAGTTTCCAAATTTGCTTGCCCAAGAGAGCAATGTTAAAGTCGTGCAAATCCTTAAAACCCATGCCACCAGCAGATTTAGGTAAGCATATACGATTCCAAGGGATCATATGCCAACCTTTTTTTGTTGGATTTTCCAGTCCACCAGTATTGACGGATTGATGTAGTCATGTCATCGATGATGTTTTGTGGTAGAAGATAGCAAGACATGACATATTGAGGGAGAGATTGTAAGACAGCTTTGATGAATATCTCTCGGCCACTAAAGGAGAGTAGATGCTTGTCCCAACTAGAGAGACGATCATGTACTTTATCGCGCACAAATCCTAGTGATTCAATTTTAACTGAGTAAAAAGTGCAGAAATTGAGTTTTTGCAATATAATCATGTGGAAATGCTCGTAATCAAGTATATGAACTCCTAAAATTTGATAAAACCTTGTTTTGCGGTCCGTTTGTTATAGGTTTCAGACGAGCGGGTCTAATTATGCCTTACAACGGACCCGTTGGAATTTTAACTAAGTAAAAAGTACAGAAATTGAGTTTTTGCAATATAATCGTGTTGAAATGCTCATAATTAAGAATATGAAATCCTAAAATGTGATTAAAACTTTTTTCCGGTCCGTTTTGTAGATGTTACGGACGAGCGAGTCTAAATAGGCATTATAATGGACCAGTTGGAATTTAAATTAAGTAAAAAGTACAGAAATTGAGTTTTTGCAATATAATCGTGTTGAAATGCTCGTAATCAAGTATATGAACTCCTAAGGTTTGATTAAAACTTGTTTTTCAGTCCGTTTTGTAGAGGTTTCATATGAGAGGGTCTAAATAGTCCTTACAATGGACCCTTTGGAATTTTAACTGAGTAAAAAGAACAGAAATTTAGTTTTTGCAATATAATCGTGTTGAAATGCTCGAAATCAAATACATGAACTCCTAAAATTTGATTAAAACTTGTTTTGCAGTACGTTTTGTAGAGGTTTCAGACGAGCGGGTCTAAATAGGCCTTACAATGGACCCGTTGGAATTTTAACTAAGTAAAAAGTACAAAAATTGAATTTTTGCAATATAATCGTGTTGAAATACTCGTAATTAAGTATATGAACTCCTAAAATTTGATTAAAACTTGTTTCGCGGTCCGTTTTGTAGATGTTTCGGACGAGCGGTTTTAAATAGGCATTGCAATGGACCCGTTGGAATTTTACTTGAGTAAAAAGTATAGAAATTGAGTTTTTGCAATATAATCGTGTTGAAATGATCAAAATTAAATATATGAACTCCTAAAATTTGATTAAAACTTGTTTTGCAGCCCGTTTTGTAGAGGTTTCGGACGAGCGGGTCTAAATAGGCCTTACAATGGACCCGTTGGAATTTTAACTGAGTAAATAGAATAGTAATTGAGTTTTTGCAATATAATCGTGTTGAAATTCTCGTCATCAAGTATATGAACTCCTAAATTTTGATTAAAACTTGTTTCGCGGTCCGTTTTGAAGAGGTTACAGACGAGCGGGTCTAAATAGGCATTACAATGGACCCGTTGGAATTTTAACATAGTAAAAAGTACGGAAATTCAGTTTTTGCAATATAATCGTGTTTAAAAGCTCATAATCAAGTATGAACTCCTAAAATTTGATTAAAACTTTTTTCGCGGTCCGTTTGGTAGAGCTTTTGGACTAGTACTGAACCCGTTGGAATTTTACTTGAGAAAAAAGTATAGAAATTGAGTTTTTGCAATATAATCATGTTGAAATGCTCGAAATCGAATATATGAACTCCTTAAATTTTACTAAAACTTGTTTTGTAGTCCATTTTGTAGAGGTTTTGGACGAGCGGGTCTAAATAGGCATTACAATGGACCCGTTGGATTTTTAACTGAGTAAAAAGTACAGAAATCGAGTTTTTACAATATAATCAAGTTGAAATGCTCGTAATCAAGTATATGAACTCCTAATGTTTGATTAAAACTTGTTTTGCGGTCCGTTTTGTAGAGGTTTCAGGGGAGCCAGTCTAAATAGGCTTTATAATGGACCCATTGGAATTTTAACTAAGTAAAAAGTACTAAAATTGAATTTTTGCAATATAATCGTGTTGAAATGCTCATAATTAAGTATATGAACTCCTAAATTTTGATTAAAACTTGTTTCGCGATCCGTTTTGTA
The DNA here is from genome assembly GCA_030270665.1 of Hibiscus trionum. NCBI lineage: Eukaryota > Viridiplantae > Streptophyta > Magnoliopsida > Malvales > Malvaceae > Hibiscus > Hibiscus trionum. Next base: position 43,622,723 of record BSYR01000027.1, on the reverse strand, counting down.
GAGGTTTCGGACGAGCAGGTCTAAATAGGCCTTACAATGGACCCGTTGGAATTTTAATTGAGTAAAAAGTACATAAATTGAGTTTTTGCAATATAATCGTGTTCAAATGTTCGTAATCAAGAATATGAATTCCTAAAATTTGATTAAAACTTGTTTTACGGTCCGTTTTGGGGAGGTTTCAGACGAGCGGGTTTAAATATGCATTACATTGGATCCGTTGGAATTTTAACTAAGTAAAAAGTACAGAAATTTAGTTTTTGTAATATAATCGTGTCGAATTGCTGGTAATAAAGTATACGAACTCCTAAAATTTGATAAAACCATGTTTTGCGGTCCATTTGTTATAGGTTTCGGACGAGCGGGTCTAAATAAGTCTTACAATAGACCGGTTGGAATTTTAACTGAGTAAAAAGTACAGAAATTGAGTTTTTGCAATATAATCGTGTTGAAATGCTCGTAATGAAGAATTTGAACTCCTAAAATTTGATTAAAACATGTTTTGCGGTCCGTTTTGTAGCGGTTTCGGACGAGCGGATCTAAATAAGCATTACAATGGACCCGTTGGAATTTTAACTGATTAAAAAGTACATGAATTGAATTTTTGCAATATAATCGTGTTGAAATGCTCGTAATTAAGTATATGAACTCCTAAAATTTGATTAAAACTTGTTTCGCGGTCCGTTTTGTAGATGTTTCGAACGAGCGGTTCTAAATAGGCATTACAATGGACTCGTTGGAATTTTACTCGAGTAAAAAGTACATAAATTGAGTTTTTACAATATAATCATGTTGAAATGCTCGTAATCAAGTATATTAACTCCTAAAGTTTGATTAAAACTTGTTTTGCGGTCCGTTTTGTAGAGGTTTCAGACAAGCGAGTGTAAATAGGCCTTACCATGGACCCGTTCGAATTTGAACTGAGTAAAAAGTACAGAAATTGAGTTTCTGCAATATGATCATGTATAAATGCTCGTAATCAAGTATATGAACTCCTAAAATTTTATTAAAACTTGCTTTGCAGTCCGTTTTGTAGAGCTTTCGGACGAGCGGGTCTAAATAGGCCTTCCAATGGACCCGTTGGAATTTGAACTGATTAAAAAGTATAGGAATTGAATTTTTGCAATATAATCGTGTTGAAATGCTCGTAATTAAGTATATGAGCTCCTAATATTTGATTAAAACTTGTTTCGCGGTCCGTTTTGTAGATGTTTCGAACGAGCGGTTCTAAATAGGCATTACAATGGACTCGTTGGAATTTTACTCTAGTAAAAAGTACATAAATCTAGTTTTTGCAGTAGAATCGTGTTGAAATTTTAACTGAGTAAAAAGTACAGAAATTTGATTAAAACTAGTTTTGCGGTCCGTTTTGTAGTCGTTTCGGACGAGCGGGTCTAAAGAGGCCTTACAATGGACTCGTTGGAATTTTAACTGAGTAAAAATTACAGAAATTGAGTTTTTGTAACATAATTGTGTTTAAATGCTCGTAATCAAGAATATAAACACCTAAAATGTTATTAAAACTTGTTTTCCAGTCCTTTTCTTAGAGGTTTCATATCAGCGGGTCTAAATAGGCATTACAATGGACCCGTTGGAATTTTAACTGAGTAAAAAGTACATAAATTGAGTTTTTGAAATGTCATCGTGTTGAAATGCTCGTAAACAAGTATATGAACTCCTAATATTTGATTAAAACTAGTTTCGCGGTCCGTTTTGATGAGGTTTTGTACGAGCGGGTCTAAATAGGCACTATAATGGACCATTTGGAATTTTTACTGAGTTAAAAGTACAGAAATTGAGTTTTTGCAATATGATCGTGTTGAAATCATCGTAATCAAGTATATGAACTCCTAAAATTTGATAAAACCTTCTTCTGCGGTCCGTTTGTTATAGGTTTCGGACGAGCGAGTTTAAATAAGCCTTACATTGGACCCATTGGGATTTTACTTGAGTAAATAGTACAGAAATTTAGTTTTTGCAACATAAACGTGTTGAAATGCTCGTAAAATTGTATTGAATTTTTTTTCGCGGTCCTTTTTTGTAGAGGTTTCGGACGAGCGGGTCCTAATAGGCCGTACAATGGACCCGTTGGAATTTTACCTAAGTAAAAAGTACAGAAATTGAGTTTTTGCGATATAATAATGTTGAAATGCTCGAAATCAAGTATATGATCTCCTAAAATTTGATTAAAATCTATTTCGCAGTCCGTTTTGTAGAGGTTTCGGACAAGTGGGTCTAAATAGGTCTTACAATGGACCCGTTGGAATTTTTACTACGTAAAAAGTACAGAAATATAGTTTTGCAATATAATCGTGTAGAAATGCTCGTAATCAAAAATATGAACTCCTAAATTTTGATTAAAACTTGTTTTGCGGTCCGTTTTGTAGAGGTTTCGGACGAGCGGGTCTAAATAGGCATTATAATGGACCCGTTAGAATTTTAACTGAGTAAAAAGTACAGAAATTGAGTTTTTGCAATATAATCATGATGAAATGCTCGTAATCAAGAACATGAACTCTTAAAATTTGATTAAAACTTTTTTTTGCGATCCGTTTTGAAGAGGTTTCAGACGAGCGGGTTTAAATATGCATTACAATGGACCTGCTGGAATTTTAACTAAGTAAAAAGTACATAAATTGAGTTTTTGCAATATAATAGTGTCGAAATGCTCGTAATCAAGAATATGAACTGCTAATATTTCATTAAAACTTGTTTTGTGGTCCGTTTTGTAGATGTTTCGGACGAGCGGGTCGAAATAGGTCGTACAATGGACCGGTTGGAATTTTAACTAAGTAAAAAGTACGGAAATTGAGTTTTTGCAATATGATAGTGTTGAAATGCTCGTAATTAAGTATATCAACTCCTAAAATTTGATTAAAACTTGTTTTGCGGTCCGTTTTGTAGATGTTTCGGACGAGCGGGTCTAAATAGGCATTACAATGGACACGTTGGAATTTTAATTGAGTAAAAAGTACAGAAATTGAGTTTGTGCAATATGATCGTGTATAAATGCTCGTAATAAATTATATGACCTCTAAAGATTTGATTAAAACTTGTTTTGCGGTCCGTTTTGTAGAGGTTTCGGACGAGCGGGTCTAACTAGGTATTACAATGGACCCGTTGGAATTTTAACTGAGTAAAAAGAAAAGAAATTGAGTTTTTGCAATATAATCGTATTGAAATGCTTGTAATCAAGTATATGAACTCCTAAAATTTTATAAAACCTTTTTCTGCACTATGTTTGTTATCTGTTTCGGACGAGCGGGTCTAAATAGGCCTTACAATGGACCCATTGAAATTTTACTTGAGTAAAAAGTACAGAAATTGAGTTTTTGCAATATAATCATGTTGAAATGGTCGTAATTAAGTATATGAATTCCTAAAATTTGAGTAAAACTTGTTTCGTTGTCCGTTTTGTAGAGGTTTTGGACGAGCGGGTCTAAATAGGCATTACAATGGACATGTTGGAATTTTAACTTAGTAAAAAGTACAGAATTTGAGTTTTTGCAATATGATCGTGTGGAAATACTCATAATAAAGTATATGAACTCCTAAAATTTTATTAAAATCTGTTTCGCGGTCTTTTTTGTAGAGATTTCGGACGAGCGGGTCGAAATAGGCCTTACAATGGACATGTTGGAATTTTAACTTAGTAAAAAGTACAGAAATTGTGTTTTTGCAATATAATCGTGTTGAAATGCTCGTAATCAAGAATATGAACTCCTAAAATTTGATTAAAACTTGTTTTGTGGTCCGTTTTATAGAGGTTTCAGACGAGCGGGTCTAAATAGGCATTACAATGGACCCGTTGGAATTTTTTTTGATGAAACCCGTTGGAATTTTAACTAAGTAAAAAGTATAAAAAATAAGTTTTTGCAATATAATCGTGTCGAAATGGTTGTAATCAAGTATATGAACTCCTAAAATTCTAAAAACCTCGTTTTGCGGTCTGTTTGTTATAGGTTTCGGACGAGCGAGTTTAAATAGGCCTTACAATGGACCCGTTGGAATTTTACTTGAATAAAAAGTACAGAAATTGAATTTTTTGCAATATAATCGTGTTTAAATGCTCGTAATCAAGGATATGAAAATCCTAAATTTTGATTAAAACTTGTTTCGCGGTCCGTTTTGTAGAGGTTTTGGACGAGAGGGTCTAAATAGATATTACAATGGACCCGTTGGAATTTTAACTGAGTAAAAAGTTCATAAATTCAGTGTTTGCATTATAATCGTGTTGAAATGCTCGTAATTAAGTATATGAAATCCTAAAATTTGATTAAAACTTGTTTCGCGATACGTTTTGTAGATGTTTGAGACGAGCGAGTATAAATAGGCATTACAATGGACCTGTTTGAATTTTAATTGAGTAAAAAGTACAGAAATTGAGTTTTTGCAATATAATCATATTGAAATGATCAAAATTACATATAGTAAATCCTAAAATTTTATTAAAACTTGTTTTGCAGTCCGTTTTGTAGAGGTTTCGGACGAGCGGGTCTAAATAGGCCTTACAATGGACCCGTTGGAATTTTAACTGAGTAAAAAGTATAGTAATTGAGTTTTTGCAATATAATCGTGTTGAAATGCTCGTAATCAAGTATATGAATTCCTAGAATTTGATTAAAACTTGTTTCGCGGTCCGTTTTGAAGAGGTTACGGACGAGCGGGTCTAAATAGGCATTAAAATGGACACGTTGGAATTTGAACTGAGTAAAAAGTACAGAAATTGAGTTTCTGCAATATGATCGTGTATAAATGCTCGTAACAAAGTATATGAACTCCTAAAATTTTATGAAAATTTGTTTCGCGGTCCGTTTTGTAGAAGTATCGGACGAGCGGGTCTAAATAGGCCTTACAATGGACCCGTTGGAATTTTACCTAAGTAAAAAGTACAGAAATTGAGTTTTTGCAATATAATCATGTTGAAATGCAAGAAATCAAGTATATGAACTCCTAAAATTTGATTAAAATCTATTCGCGGTCCGTTTTGTAGAGGTTTCGGACAAGTAGGTCTAAATAGGCCTTACAATGGACCCGTTGGAATTTTTACTGAGTAAAAAGTACAGAAATTGAGTTTTTGTAATATAATCGTGTTGAAATACTCGTAATCAAAAATATGAACTCCTAAATTTGATTAAAACTTGTTTTGCGGTTCGTTTTGTAGAGGTTTCGGACGAGCGGGTCTAAATAGGCATTATAATGGACCCGTTGGAATTTTATCTGAGTAAAAAATACAGAAATTGAGTTTTTGCAATATAATCGTGTCGAAATGCTCGTAATCAAGAATATGAACTCCTAAAATTGTATTAAAACTTTTTTTACGGTCCTTTTTGAAGAGGTTTCAGACGAGCGGGTTTAAATATGAATTACAATGGACCTGTTGGAATTTTAACTAAGTAAAAAGTACAAAAATTGAGTTTTTGCAATATAATAGTGTCGAAATGCTCGTAATCAAGAATATGAACTGCTAATATTTCATTAAAACTTGTTTTGTGGTCCGTTATGTAAATGTTTCAGACAAGCGTATCAAAATAGGCCTTACAATGGACCGGTTGGAATTTTAACTAGGTAAAAAGTACGGAAATTGAGGTTTTGCAATATGATCGTGTTGAAATGCTCGTATATAAGTATATGAACTCCTAAAATTTGATAAAACCGTTTTATAGAGCTTTCGGACTAGTGGGTCTAATTAGGTCTTATAATGGACCCGTTGGAATTTTACTTGAGAAAAAAAGTATAGAAATTGAGTTTTTGCAATATAATCGTGTTGAAATGCTCGAAATCAAATATATGAACTCCTTAAGTTTGATTAAAACTTGTTTTGCAGTCCATTTTGTAGAGGATTTGGACGAGCGGGTCTAAATGGGCCTTATAATGGACCCGTTAGAATTTTAACTAAGTAAAAAGAACATAAATTAAGTTTTTGCAATATAATCGTGTTGAAATGCTCATAATCAAGTATATGAACTCCTAAAATTTGATGAAACCTTTTTTTGCGGTCTGTTTGTTATAGGTTTCGGTAGAGCGGGTCTAAATAGACCTTAAAATTGACCCGTTGGAATTTTACTTGAGTAAAAAGTACAAATATTGAGTTTTTGCAATATAACCGTGTTGAGATGCTCGAAATCAAGTATATGAACTCTTAAAATTTGATTAAAACTTGTTTCGATGTCCATTTTGTAGAGGTTTCGGACGAGCGGTTATAAATAGGCCTTACAATGGACCCGTTGGAATTTTAACTGGGTTAAATGTACAAAAATTGTGTTTTTGCAATAAAATCGCGTTGAAAGGCTCGTAATCAAGTATATGAACTCATAAAATTTAATTAAAACTTGTTTCGCGGTCCGTTTTGTAGAGGTTTCAGACGTGCAGGTCTAAATAGTCTTTACAATAGACTCGTTGGAATTTTTCTTGAATAAAAAGTACAAAAAAATATTTTTTTTAATATAATCGTGTTGAAATGCTCGTAATCAAGTATATGAACTCCTAAAAAGTACAGAAATTGAGTTTTTGCAATATAATCGTGTTGAAATGCTGGTAATCAAGTATATGAACTCCTAAGTTTTGACTAAAACTTGTTTCGTGGCCCGTTTTGTAGAGGTTTCGGACGAGCGGGTCTAAATAGGCCTTACAATTGACCCGTTGGAATTTTAACTGGGTAAAAAATACAGAAATTGAGTTTTTGCAATACAATCATGTTGAAATGCTTGTAATCAACTATATGACCTCCTAAAGTTTGGTTAAAACTTTTTTGCGGCCCGTTTTGTAGAGGTTTCGGACGAGCGGGTTTAAATAAGCCTTACAATGACCCATTAGAATTTTAACTGAGTAAAAAGTACAGAAATTGAGTTTTTGCAATATAATCGTATTGAAATGCTGGTAATCAAGTATATGAACTCCTAAAGTTTGATTAAAACTTGTTTCGCGACTTGTTTTGTAGAAGATTCGGACGAGCGGGTCTAAATAGGCCTTACAATGGACCTATTGGAATTTTAATTGAGTAAAAATTACAGAAATTGAGTTTTTGCAATATAATCGTGTTGAAATGCCCGTAATCATATATATGAACTCCTAAAATTTGATAAAATCTTGTTTTGCGGTCTGTTTTGTAGAGGTTTCGGACGAGCGAGTCTAAATAGGCCTTACAACGGACCCGTTTGAATTTTAACTGGGTAAAAAATACAAAATTGAGTTTTTCCAATACAATCGTGTTGAAATCCTCGTAATCAAGTATATGAACTCCTAAAGTTTGGTTAAAACTTTTTTGCCGCCCGTTTTGTAGAGGTTTCGGACGAGCGGGTTTAAATAGGCCTTACAATGACCCGTTGGAATTTTAACTGAGTAAAAAGTACATAAATTGATTTTTTGCAATATAATCATGTTGAAATGCTCGTAATCAAGGATATGAACTCCTAAATTTGGATTAAAACTTGTTTCACGGTCCGTTTTGTAGAGGTTTTGGACGAGCGGGTATAAATAGGCCTTACAATGTACCCGTTGGAATTTTAACTAAGTAAAAAGTACATAAATTAGGTGTTTTGCAATATAATCGTGTTGAAATGCTCGTAATCAATTATATGAACTCCTAAAATTTGATAAAACCTTGTTTTGCGGTCCGTTTGTTATAGCTTTCGGACGAGGAGGTCTAAATAGGCCTTACAATAGACCCGTTGAAATTTTACTTGAGTGAAAAGTACAGAAATTGAGTTTTTGCAATATAATCTTATTTAGATGCTTGTAATCAAGTATATGAACTCCTAAAATTCGATAAAACCTTGTTTTGCGGTCCGTTTGTTATAGGTTTTGGACGAGCGGGTCTAAATAGGCATTACAATGGACCTGTTGGAATTTTAACTGAGTAAAAAAGTACAGAAATTGAGTTTTTGCAATATGATAGTGTTGAAATGCTCGTAATAAAGTATATGAACTTCTAAAATTTTATTAAAACTTTTTTTGCGGTCCGTTTTGTAGATGTTTCGGACGAGCGAGTCTAATTAGGCCTTACAAGGGACCCGTTGGAATTTTAACTGAGTAAAAAGTGCAGAAATTGAGTTTTTGTAATGTAATCGTGTTGAAATGCTCGTAATAAAAAATATGAACTCCCTAAATTTGATTAAAACTTGTTTCACGGTCCCTTTTGTAGAGGTTTTGGACGAGCGGGTCTAAATAGGCATTACAATGGACCCGTTGGAATTTTAACTAAGTAAAAAGTATAGAAATTAAGTTTTTGCAATATAATCATGTCGAAGTGGTTGTAATCAAGTATATGAACTCCTAAAATTTGAAAAATATCGTTTTGCGGTCCGTTTGTTATAGGTTTCGGACGAGCGAGTTTAAATAGGCCTTACAATGGACCCGTTGGAATTTTACTTGAATAAAAAGTACATAAATTGAATTTTTCCAATATAATCGTGTTGAAATCCTCGTAATCAAGGATATGAACTCCTAAATTTTGATTAAAACTTGTTTCACGGTCCGTTTTGTAGAGGTTTCGGACGAGCAGGTCTAAAAAGGCCTTACAACGGACCCGTTGGACTTTTAACTGAGTAAAAAGTACAGAAATTGAGTTTTTGCAATATAATCGTGTTGAAATGCTCGTAATCAAGTATATGAACACCAAAAATTTGATAAAACCTTGTTTTGCGGTTAGTTTGTTATAGGTTTCGGATGAGCGGGTCTAAATACGCCTTACAATGGACCCGTTGAAATTTTACTTGAGTAAAAAGTACATAAATTGAGTTTTTGCAATAAAATCATGTTGAAATGCTCGTAATCAAGTATATGAACTCCTAAGGTTTGATTTAAACTTATTTCGCGGTCCGTTTTGTAGTGGTTTTGGACGAGCGGGTTTAAATAGGCATTACAATGGACCTGTTGGAATTTTAACCGAGTAAAACAACAGAAATTGAGTTTTCGCAATATAATATTGTTGAGATGCTCGTAATCAAGAATATGAACTCCTAAAATTTGATTAAAACGTGTTTTGCGGTCCGTTTTGTAGAGGTTTCGGACGAGAGGGTCTAAATTGAGTAAAAAGTACAGAAATTAAGTTTTTGCAATATGATCGTGTTGAAATGCTCATAATAAAGTATATGAACTCCTGAAATTTTGTTAAAACTTGTTTTGTGGTCCGTTTTGTAGATGTTTTGGATGAGCGGGTCGAAATAGGCCTTACAATGGACCTGTTGGAATTTTAATTGAGTAAAAACTAAAGAAATTGAGTTTTTGTAATATAATTGTGTTGAAATGCTCGTAATCAAGCATATGAACTCCTAAAATTTGATTAAAACTTGTTTTGCGGTTTGTTTTGTAGGTGTTTCGGACGAGAGGGTCTAAATAGGTATTACAATGGACCCGTTGGAATTTTAACTGAGTAACAAGTACATAAATTGAGTTTTTGCAATATAATAGTGTTGAAATGCTCGTAATCAAGTATATGAACTCCTAGAGTTTGATTAAAACTTGTTTCGCGGTCCGTTTTGTAGAGGTTTCAGACGAGCGGGTCTAAATAGGCATTACAATGGACTCGTTGGAATTTTAAATAAGTAAAAAGTACATAAATTGAGTTTTTACAATATAATCACTTTGAAAAGCTCGTAATCAAAAATATGAACTCCTAAAATTTGATTAAAACTTGTTTTGCGGTTCGTTTTGTAAAGGTTTCGAACGAGCGGGTCTAAATAGGCATTACAATGGACTCGTTGGAATTTTAACTGAGTAAAATGTAACGCCCCGGTTTTGGGCTTAGAAGTTTTGGGCGTTGACCGGTTCGGTCAAAGTGCGGTTCGAGTATATAAGAGTGAATTTAGGAAAGCCTAGTTCGGGTTGCATTAAAAATATGGAAAATGTTCTAAAATCCTCTTTTAATATATATAAGTGAACTGTGAAATCAATTTTGCAAAATGAGGTTTGGAAGGGTGACATTTTGGGCTAGTGACCAAAATGTAATTTTTGAAAACTGTGAGACTGTTTTAAAAAGGATTGAAACTTTGAATCTTTAAGGAGCTATTTACCCAATGGGAGTTTCTCCAGATTTTTCTAAGATATTTTATGCTTTAATTCTGATTTTAAACAAAAGGAAAAGTGGAGGGAAGTTATTTCCTAACTAATTTTCCTAAAATCTCATTTTTCTCTTCTCTCATTTTCTCTCAAACCAAACACTTTTCTCCAGAGATTTCACCTCTGATTTTGACACTAAAATCTCTCTTTTCAATCCTCTTTTGATTGCTAATCATCTTATCAACAAAACCTCACCAATTGCCATTGGATTCTTCAAGCTTTTTGGTTCTAAAAGAGGAGAAACTCAAGTTTGGAGGTAAGAACGTCCTTCTCCTCTGAACTTCAAGTTCTTTAATGAAATTCCTAAGTTCTCAATCCTTATTTGGTGATTTATAAAAGGTTTTTTAAGGTTGTGTAATGGATCTTGGCTTTAAATGCAAGATTTGATGATTTTTGATGAATTTTCGTTGGATCTGTTAAAGCAGTGATTTGAGGTGTATAATTGGTGATAAATGAATGTTAATTTGATATGGAATTGAGTTTTAACTAATGCAATCCCGGATAGGTTGAATTTCCTAAGTTTAGCTTGTGGTTCTTGGTTGTTTTTGGGTGATCTTGTGGATCTGTTGTTGCTGGAGGTATAAGGATGTTGTTAGGTCCTTTTTAGATGTTGAATGATGTTTAAGGATGCTTAGTTTTGATGGTTTATGGCTGGGCTTTGTTGAGGAGTTGTTTGGATGCATTTTCGGTTGTGTTTGGTGGCCGAAAATGGAGTGTGGATGAGAGCAGCGAGTTTAGGTGCTTTCATTGAAGCTATTAATGCATGATGATGCATTAATCTACTGTTTTAATGTGTTAAAACAGGGGAGTCATCTTTGGATCCAAGTGGTGGTGATCCGGAAGCTTGTTTTGGTGTTTCGGCAAGAGGCGAAACGGAATCGGTGAGTGGATTTTGGTTTTCGGCTTTGAAACCAATGTTTTGGAGGTTTGGGAGCTTAGTCTAAGTCTAAACAACTTTGCTAAGCTCAAGAGTAAGTTTTCGGAAAAACTCTCTTGTTGAGGAACCATGTGATGGTTGGGTGCAATGTGTTTGTTGCATGTTTAAATTCTGTTTTTAAAGCATATCTAGCATGTGTGTTGCTGAGATTATAAGCCATGTGTTTAAGGAAGCTCAAGGTTAGAGTTCCTTGTTTTTGAACATTGTATAAATGTTGTTTGATGCTTAAAGATGCATGATGTTTTTGGCTTGGTTAAATGCTTTAAAACAGTGGATTATTGATGATATATGATGTATATTGGCAAGTGATGTTTTTGAAAAGGTTAAGGTCACTAAGGTGGTTAAAAGTCCTTGAGTGAGCCTTGTTTACTTAAGAACATCAAGGTGGTTAAAAGTCCTTGGATGGTTCTTGTTACGGACACAAAGGTGTTTAAAAGTCCTTGTGTGGTCCTTTCCAAGGTGTTTAAAAGTCCTTGGGCCAAGGTGCTTAAAATTCCTTGGGGTGATTTATATCATGGTGTTTAAAAGTCCATGGCCAAGGTGTTTAAAAGTCCTTGGGGTCAAGGTGTTTAAAAGTCCTTGAGGTGAAACTTGTTAAGGACACAAAGGTGTTTAAAAGTCCTTGTGTGGTCCTTGCCATGGTGTTTAAAAGTCCATGGGCCAAGGTGTTTAAAAGTCCTTGGGGATAAGATCACAAAGGTGTTTAAAAGTCCATGTGTGAGTCTTATGTTGATCTTGTTTTAAAGATGGTAATTATCACTTGTGGCCAATATGACATGTTATGATGTGAAGGATGAGATGCTTGTTTAAGATTGCTTGTGAGCATGTCTAAATGTATTTTGAAGTATGATTTATAAATGAGTTTTATAAATGCATTATTGTGTGGTTCTAAGGAGCTTTCCTCACTAAGCTTTTGCTTACGCTCTCTCTCTCTTTTCTTAAACCAATAATGCAGAGCATTAAGGTGCATTGAGGGCAGCAAGGAAGGCAAGCAATCAAGTGGAAGTTGAGCTCAAGTATGGAAAGGTTTTCTTAAACATTTTTAGCTTCTGGCATTTGGCAATGGGGGACCTATGTTGTTGTGTTGGGAGATGTTTTGGACTCCCTAGGTTGGATTTATGTTGCTGTTAATGTTGGTTTTTTGTAATTGGCCATTATGTGTTTGATTTGGAGGTTTTATGCTTGAATGGTTTGCTTGTGTAGGAAGCATGCCTTTAGATTTGGGGCTTTTCATAATTGATGCCATGATGTCGAATTGATGTTGCAATTATGTCCCTTATATGTTGTATGAGTTGCTGGTAAAGTTTGATAGCTTTTGGAGCATGTTTGGTTGGTCAATTGCATGTTTAGGCAAGCAAATTTCTGCATTTTGTGCAGGCCGTATCGGAACAGTGCCTGCCGTTTCGGAACGGGTGCCTCGAAGCAGCCCAGGCGTCCGAAACGGGTGACACCGTTCCGAAACGGAAAGGCTACTGTCAGCCCTCGTTTCGGTACGCGTTGCGGAACGGCCCCACGTTTCGAAACGGGTTGTCTCCCGTTTCGGAACGGATGACCGTTGGGGGCTGACATTGGTAGTTATATGTTTCAAAATGTTTGCATTTTGGTCCTGAAACTTGTATGTGCAATTGTATGAGTTTGGAATGTCCGTTTGAGCTGAAATTTGACAGTGAAGCATGAAACATGATTAATTTCAAGCTGGCAACTTTAATTTGGATGAAGTCCTTATAATTATCAGAATTTACAATTTGGTCCCTAAGGTTGTAATTTGTTCAATTGGGTCCCTGTTCGATCTCTGATGTTTATGATCTTTGAGTAAGTTGTTTGAATGATCATAACTAGGGTTAATGTGCATCTAGACAAGTTTAAAAAGAAAAAAAAGGGTCGTTAATCAAGGTTGACTTTCGGGTTGACTTTGGTTTTCCCCGTGTGACTTTCTTAATTCGGGTCAACCGTCTAGGCCGGGTTAAGGGGGTTACATTTGGTGGTATCAGAGCTGAGTTCTCGAGTAATTGGGAATGAATGTGTGCATGATTGAAGTATGTATGCTATGTATGCTTGTTGGGTGAAAGCATGTTGAGTAGATTGCATGTATGTTGCAATTGAGATGTATGCTGTGATGAAGCATGTTGTGGGTACCCATTGCCAAATCAAAGCTAATGAAATGATGTTGTTTTAATTGGAAATGAGCTTGAGTACTTGGATTGCTTACCTTGCTGGGCCTGACTTTGTTTATTTGCATTGTGATTGCATAGTTAGAGTATGGCACCTCGTAGAGAGTTGAGGAGTAATGTGCGAGCTACGGCTCAGAATGAGAATGAAAATGAGGAGAACGTTGAGAGCGCGGTTTTACCTCCTCCACCTGGTGGTGGTGGTGCTGGGGCTGAGGAAGCTGGAGCTGCAGCTGGTGCTGAGGCTGCAGGACCTGAGGCTGGTCAGGGGCAAGCTGTTCCTGACATGACGGTGTTAATTCAAGCTATAGCTGGTGCTTTTCAAGCAGCGGTAGCTGGAGCTCGAGGAGCTGGGCATCAGGAAGATGCTGGAGTTAGACTACCTTTGGAGCGTTTGCGCAGTCTAGGAGGGACTGAGTTCAGGGGTATGTCTGCTGAGGGTTCTGAGGCTTGGTTAGAGAGTACCAAGAGAATCTTGGGACAGATGAGTTGCACTGATGTGCAGAAGCTTGGCTGTGTTGTGTCCTTGCTGCAGAAGGATGCATATACGTGGTGGACAACCACTATTGCTGGGATGGCAGAAGCTGATGTGACTTGGACATTCTTTCAGAATGTGTTCAAGAGAAGGTATCTGGGTGTGAGGTACCTAGATGAGAAAAAGAGGGAGTTCATGTCTCTTACTCAAGGGAGCATGACGGTGGCTGAGTATGAAGTACAATTTGTTCGACTCAGTCAATATGCACCTGAGCTTGTCCCGGATGAGCGGGCGAGGTGTGAAAGGTTCCGTTATGGCTTAGTGACGGATGTGAAGATGTATGTGCTGGCTACCGAGTATGATGATTTTGATGTGCTGGTGGGCCGAGCTAAGGATATTGAGATGAACTTGGGTTTATCTGCTAAAGGTGCTGGTAAGCGAGCAGCTGAGTATAGTTCCGGTGGTGGACGGAACAAGAGGGGACGTGATCAGAAGTATCAGTCCTCGGCTAAGCGAGGTGGTGGAGCACCTGTTCGGGGAGGCAACGCTAGAGCTGATCCGAGTGCTTGTTGGATTTGTGGTTCTCATGGTCACATGAAACGTGATTGTCCTCGTGCTGTGAGGGAGGTGCAAGCTCCTGTTGCGGCAGCTGGTAATGGTTGCTGGAGCTGTGGATCTTTGGATCATTTGAGGCGTGATTGTCCTATGTTGGCTGGTGGCCAAGTTCGTGCTCCTGTTGTTGCAGCACCGCAGAGAGGTCGTGGGCGCGGCCGTGGTAATTTCCAGCGGAGAGAGGAAGGTGGCCGAGGTGTGGCTCATGTTGTAGCTGTGCAGCCAGAGGGTGGCGGGCAGGCTAGAGTGTTTGCTCAGCGAGAGGGGAGGAATGACGCGGATGTGATCGCAGGTACTTTTACTCTGCAATCCTTGTCATTACTTTCCTTGATTGATTCTGGATCTACGCACTCTTACATATTGCGTGAGCATGCTGAATTGCTTGGTTTGCCTGTTGAGTCTTTGGATGTTGGTATGCGTGTCACTAGTTCTTTTGGTGAGACTGTTGTGACTCGAAAGCTGTATAGAAGGTGTCCTTTGGTTGTTCAAGATCATGTTTTTCATGTTGACCTCATGGAGTTACCTTTCTATGGTTTTGATGTAATCCTTGGTATGGATTGGCTTGCTGAGCATCGTGCTGTGGTGGATTGTGAAAGTATGCGAGTTTCGCTGAAGCTTGCGGATGATTATGAAGTTGTTGTGGTTGGTGAGAATATGAAGTTTCTTGCCAATGTGGTGTCTACGTTGGAGGCGAGCCGGATGCTGAGGCAAGGCTGTGAAGCTTACCTAGCTTTTGTGATGAATCCTAGCTCTAAGGAGTTGAGGGTGCAAGATATCAGGGTTGTGAAGGAGTTCCTGGTTGGTTTCCTGAGGAGTTGCCTGGTTTACCTCCTAATCGCGAGGTGGAGTTTGGAATTGAGCTGTATGAGAATACAACTCCTGTGTCCATTACTCCCTATAGAATGGCACCTAAGGAGCTGAAAGAGCTGAAGACGCAGTTGCAAGAGTTGCTTGAGCGTGGTTTCATTCGGCCGAGTGTGTCGCCTTGGGGTGCACCGGTCTTGTTCGTGAAGAAGAAGGATGGCACTATGAGAATGTGCATTGATTACCGTCAGCTGAACAAGTTGACTATCAAGAATCGGTATCCTTTGCCGAGAATTGATGATCTCTTTGATCAATTTCGGGGAGCTGCTGTGTTCTCTAAGATTGACTTGAGGTCAGGGTATTACCAGTTGAAGGTGAAGGATGTGGATGTGCCTAAGACAGCTTTCAGGACAAGGTATGGGCATTATGAGTTCCTTGTGATGCCGTTTGGTTTGACAAATGCTCCTGCTGCTTTCATGGACATGATGAATCGTGTGTTTCATGAATACCTGGACAAGTTTGTTGTGGTGTTCATTGATGATATCCTCGTGTACTCGCGTACTGAGGAGGAGCATGAAGAGCATTTGAGGATTGTTTTGCAAGCTTTGTTGGAGAATCAGCTTTACGCTAAGCTGAGCAAGTGTGAGTTCTGGCTTAAGGAGGTGGTGTTTCTTGGGCATGTGGTTTCTGCCAAGGGGATTCGGGTTGATCCTCAGAAGGTTGAGGCGGTGATGAATTGGAAGGTTCCTAAGTCTGTTCACGAGGTTCGTAGTTTCCTTGGTTTGGCGGGATACTACCGAAGGTTTGTGGATGGGTTTTCTAAGATTGCTGCACCTTTGACAAAGTTGTTGCAGAAGGATGTTAGGTATGAGTGGACAGAGGCGAGACAGCAGGCTTTTGAGAAGCTTAAGGCGGCTTTGACGCAAGCTCCTATCTTGGTTCAACCTGAATCAGGGAAAGAGTTTGTGGTGTATAGTGATGCGTCCTATGTTGGTTTGGGATGTGTGTTGATGCAAGAGGGTAAGGTGGTAGCTTATGCATCGCGGCAGTTGAAGGTGCATGAGCGCAATTATCCTACGCATGACATTGAGTTGGCTGTAGTGGTTTTTGCTCTGAAGATCTGGAGACATTACCTGTATGGTGAGAAGTGTACTGTGTACACGGATCACAAGAGTTTGAAGTATCTGATGTCTCAGAAGGAGTTGAATCTCAGGCAGCGACGTTGGGTGGAGTTGCTCAAGGATTATGATTTGACGATTGAGTATCACCCTGGGAAGGCTAATGTTGTGGCGGATGCCTTGAGTAGGAAGGTAGCTGTTGAGCTGAGGGCTATGTTTGCCAGTTTGAGTATTTCGCGCGATGGTGGTCTTGTAGCTGAGTTGCAAGTGAAACCATCTTTGGTTCAGTTGATCAAGGAAAAGCAGTTGCTGGATGATTCCTTGGTGCCGCATGTTCAGGATATCGCGGAGGGTAGACCTTCGGATTTCTGTTTTAATGATGATGGAGTGTTGTGTTTTGGGAGTCGGATGGTGGTGCCTAATGATGCGGAGTTGAGGCGTACTATTCTGACTGAAGGTCATAGTAGTCCTTTTGCTATGCACCCAGGTAGTACTAAGATGTATCGAGATCTTCGTGATGAGTACTATTGGGTGGGTTTAAAGAAAGATGTTGCGGAGTTTGTCAGCAAGTGTATGGTGTGTCAGCGAGTTAAGGCTAAGCATCAGTTTCCTTCAGGGTTGTTGCAACCGTTGAGAATCCCTGAGTGGAAGTGGGAAAGGGTTACCATGGATTTTGTATCTGGTTTACCTTTGTCACCGTCGAAGAAGAATTCGGTGTGGGTGATTGTGGATCGCCTGACGAAGTGTGCGTATTTCTTGCCTGTGCATACTACGTTCTCTTTGGATAAGCTTGCGGAGCTGTACATTACGGAGATTGTGCGGCTGCATGGTGTGCCAAAGTCGATTGTGTCGGATAGGGATCCGAGGTTCACATCGCGGTTCTGGCAGTGTTTGCATCAAGCTCTGGGTACGAGGTTGAATTTCAGTACATCCTATCATCCTCAGTCGGATGGTCAGTCTGAACGTGTTATTCAGATTTTGGAGGATATGTTGAGGTGCTGCGTGATTGAGTTTCAGGGCTCTTGGGAGAAGCATTTGCCTTTGGTTGAGTTTGCTTATAACAATAGTTATCAGGCGAGCATTCAAATGGCACCTTATGAGGCTTTGTATGGGAGGAAGTGTAGGACTCCTCTTTGTTGGGCTGAAACGGGTCAAAAGTTGGTTTCGATGCCGGCTTTGTTGAAAGGAACCATTGAGAAGGTGAAGCTCATTTGTGAGCGTTTGAAGGCAGCTTCTGATCGGCAGAAGTCTTACGCGGATTTGAAGCGTAAGGAGATTGAGTATGCGGTGAGTGACCGTGTGTTTCTGAAGGTTTCGCTTTGGAAGAAGGTGATGAGGTTTGGTCGGAAGGGTAAGTTGAGCCCTAGGTATATTGGACCATACGAGGTGGTTGAGCGTGTGGGTCCTGTTGCGTACAGGTTGAGGTTACCTCAAGATTTGGAGAAGATTCATGATGTGTTCCATGTTTCTATGCTCCGGAAGTATAGATCTGATCCTTCGCATGTGATGCCTGTGGAAGAGGTGGAATTGAATCCGGATTTGACCTATGATGAGGAGTCGGTGAGGATTCTAGATTCTGATAGCAAGGTTCTTCGTGGCAAGACCATTGAGTTGGTAAAGGTGCTGTGGAAGCATCGCGGTGTTGAGGAAGCCACGTGGGAGCGAAAGGATGACATGCTGAAGCAGTTTCCTTATCTCTTTCCTTCAGGTAAATTTCGAGGACGAAATTTCTT
The DNA here is from genome assembly GCA_030270665.1 of Hibiscus trionum. NCBI lineage: Eukaryota > Viridiplantae > Streptophyta > Magnoliopsida > Malvales > Malvaceae > Hibiscus > Hibiscus trionum. The sequence goes on along the minus strand of BSYR01000027.1, from coordinate 43,604,820 downwards.
AAGGGGGGGGGAGAGTTGTAACGCCCCGGTTTTGGGCTTAGAAGTTTTGGGCGTTGACCGGTTCGGTCAAAGTGCAGTTCGAGTATATAAGAGTGAATTTAGGAAAGCCTAGTTCGGGTTGCATTAAAAATATGGAAAAATGTTCTAAATCTTGTTTTAATATATATAAGTGAACTGTGAAATCAATTTTGCAAAATGAGGTTTGGAAGGGTGACATTTTGGGCTAGTGACCAAAATGTAATTTTTGAAAACTGTGAGACTGTTTTAAAAAGGATTGAAACTTTGAATCTTTAAGGAGCTATTTACCCAATGGGAGTTTCTCCAGATTTTTCTAAGATATTTTATGCTTTAATTCTGATTTTAAACAAAAGGAAAAGTGGAGGGAAGTTATTTCCTAACTAATTTTCCTAAAATCTCATTTTTCTCTTCTCTCATTTTCTCTCAAACCAAACACTTTTCTCTAGAGATTTCACCTCTGATTTTGACACTAAAATCTCTCTTTTCAATCCTCTTTTGATTGCTAATCATCTTATCAACAAAACCTCACCAATTGCCATTGGATTCTTCAAGCTTTTTGGTTCTAAAAGAGGAGAAACTCAAGTTTGGAGGTAAGAACGTCCTTCTCCTCTGAACTTCAAGTTCTTTAATGAAATTCCTAAGTTCTCAATCCTTATTTGGTGATTTATAAAAGGTTTTTAAGGTTTTGTAATGGATCTTGGCTTTAAATGCAAGATTTGATGATTTTTGATGAATTTTCGTTGGATCTGTTAAAGCAGTGATTTGAGGTGTATAATTGGTGATAAATGAATGTTAATTTGATATGGAATTGAGTTTTAACTAATGCAATCCCGGATAGGTTGAATTTCCTAAGTTTAGCTTGTGGTTCTTGGTTGTTTTTGGGTGATCTTGTGGATCTGTTGTTGCTGGAGGTATATGGATGTTGTTAGGTCCTTTTTAGATGTTGAATGATGTTTAAGGATGCTTAGTTTTGATGGTTTATGGCTGGGCTTTGTTGAGGAGTTGTTTGGATGCATTTTTGGTTGTGTTTGGTGGCCGAAAATGGAGTGTGGATGAGAGCAGCGAGTTTAGGTGCTTTCATTGAAGCTATTAATGCATGATGATGCATTAATCTACTGTTTTAATGTGTTAAAACAGGGGAGTCATCTTTGGATCCAAGTGGTGGTGATCCGGAAGCTTGTTTTGGTGTTTCGGCAAGAGGCAAAACGGAATCGGTGAGTGGATTTTGGTTTTCGGCTTTGAAACCAATGTTTTGGAGGTTTGGGAGCTTAGTCTAAGTCTAAACAACTTTGCTAAGCTCAAGAGTAAGTTTTCGGAAAACCTCTCTTGTTGAGGAACCATGTGATGGTTGGGTGCAATGTGTTTGTTGCATGTTTAAATTCTGTTTTTAAAGCATATCTAGCATGTGTGTTGCTGAGATTATAAGCCATGTGTTTAAGGAAGCTCAAGGTTAGAGTTCCTTGTTTTTGAACATTGTATAAATGTTGTTTGATGCTTAAAGATGCATGATGTTTTTGGCTTGGTTAAATGCTTTAAAACATTGGATTATTGATGATATATGATGTATATTGGCAAGTGATGTTTTTGAAAAGGTTAAGGTCACTAAGGTGGTTAAAAGTCCTTGAGTGAGCCTTGTTTACTTAAGAACATCAAGGTGGTTAAAAGTCCTTGGATGGTTCTTGTTACGGACACAAAGGTGTTTAAAAGTCCTTGTGTGGTCCTTTCCAAGGTGTTTAAAAGTCCTTGGGCCAAGGTGCTTAAAATTCCTTGGGGTGATTTATATCATGGTGTTTAAAAGTCCATGGCCAAGGTGTTTAAAAGTCCTTGGGGTCAAGGTGTTTAAAAGTCCTTGAGGTGAAACTTGTTAAGGACACAAAGGTGTTTAAAAGTCCTTGTGTGGTCCTTGCCATGGTGTTTAAAAGTCCATGGGCCAAGGTGTTTAAAAGTCCTTGGGGATAAGATCACAATGGTGTTTAAAAGTCCATGTGTGAGTCTTATGTTGATCTTGTTTTAAAGATGGTAATTATCACTTGTGGCCAATATGACATGTTATGATGTGAAGGATGAGATGCTTGTTTAAGATTGCTTGTGAGCATGTCTAAATGTATTTTGAAGTATGATTTATAAATGAGTTTTATAAATGCATTATTGTGTGGTTCTAAGGAGCTTTCCTCACTAAGCTTTTGCTTACGCTCTCTCTCTCTTTTCTTAAACCAATAATGCAGATCATTAAGGTGCATTGAGGGCAGCAAGGAAGGCAAGCAATCAAGTGGAAGTTGAGCTCAAGTATGGAAAGGTTTTCTTAAACATTTTTAGCTTCTGGCATTTGGCAATGGGGGACCTATGTTGTTGTGTTGGGAGATGTTTTGGACTCCCTAGGTTGGATTTATGTTGTTGTTAATGTTGGTTTTTTGTAATTGGCCATTATGTGTTTGATTTGGAGGTTTTATGCTTGAATGGTTTGCTTGTGTAGGAAGCATGCCTTTAGATTTGGGGCTTTTCATAATTAATGCCATGATGTCGAATTGATGTTGCAATTATGTCCCTTATATGTTGTATGAGTTGCTGGTAAAGTTTGATAGCTTTTGGAGCATGTTTGGTTGGTCAATTGCATGTTTAGGCAAGCAAATTTCTGCATTTTGTGCAGGCCGTATCGGAACAGTGCCTGCCGTTTCGGAACGGGTGCCTCGAAGCAGCCCAGGCATCCGAAACGGGTGACACCGTTCCGAAACGGAAAGGCTACTGTCAGCCCTCGTTTCGGTACGCGTTGCGGAACGGCCCCGCGTTTCGAAACGGGCTGTCTCCCGTTTCGGAACGAATGACCGTTGGGGGCTGACATTGGTAGTTATATGTTTCAAAATGTTTGCATTTTGGTCCTGAAACTTGTATGTGCAATTGTATGAGTTTGGAATGTCCGTTTGAGCTGAAATTTGACAGTGAAGCATGAAACATGATTAATTTCAAGCTGGTAACTTTAATTTGGATGAAGTCCTTATAATTATCAGAATTTACAATTTGGTCCCTAAGGTTGTAATTTGTTCAATTGGGTCCCTGTTCGATCTCTGATGTTTATGATCTTTGAGTAAGTTGTTTGAATGATCATAACTAGGGTTAATGTGCATCTAGACAAGTTTAAAAAGAAAAAAAAGGGTCGTTAATCAAGGTTGACTTTCGGGTTGACTTTGGTTTTCCCCGTGTGACTTTCTTAATTCGGGTCAACCGTCTAGGCCGGGTTAAGGGGGTTACATAAAAAGTATAGGAATTGAGTTTTGTAATATAATCATTTTGAAATGCTCGTAATAAAGTATATGAACTCGTAAAATTTGATTAAGACTTGTTTCGTGGTCCGTTTTGAAGTGGTTTCAGACGAGCGGGTCTAAATAGGTCTTACAATGGACTCGTTGGAAATTTAACTAAGTAAAAAGTACAGAAATTGAATTTTTTCAATATAATCGTGTTGAAATGCTCGTAATTAAGTATATGAACTCCTAAAATTTGATTAAAACTTTTTTCTCGGTCCTTTTTGTAGAGGTTTCGGATCAGCGGGTCTAAATAGGCATTACAATGGACCCGTTGGAATTTTAACTTAGTAAAAAGTATAGAAATTGAATTTTTGCAATATTATCGTGTTGAAATGCTCGTAATCAAGTATATGAAATCCCAAAGTTTGATTAACACTTATTTTGCGGTCTGTTTTGTAGAGGTTTCGGACGAGCGAGTCTAAATAGGCCTTATAGTGGACCCGTTGGAATTTTAACTGAGTAAAAAGTACATAAATTGAGTTTTTGTAATATAATCGTGTTCAAATGCTCGTAATCAAGTATATGAACTCTTAAAATTTGATTAAAACTTGTTTGAGGTCCCTTTTGTATAGGTTTCGGACGAGCGGGTCTAAATAGGCCTTACAATGGACCTGTTGGAATTTTAACTGAGTAAAAAGTACATAAATTGAGTTTCTGCAATATGATCGTGTAGAAATTCTCGTAATCAAGTATATGAACTCTTAAAATTTGATTAAAACTTGTTTGAGGTCCCTTTTGTAGAAGTTTCAGACGAGCGAGTCTAAATAGGCCTTACAATGGACCCGTTGGAATTTTAACTGAGTAAAAAGTACAGATATTGAGTTTTGCAATATAATCGTGTTGAAATGCTCGTAAATAAGTATATGAACTCCTATAATTTGATTAAAACTTGTTTCGTGGTCCGTTTTGTAGAGGTTTCGGACGAGCGGGTCTAAATAGGCCTTACAATGGACCTGTTGGAATTTTAACTGTGTAAAAAGTACAGAAATTGAGTTTCTTCAATATGATCGTGTAGAAATGCTCGTAATAAAGTATATGAACTCCTAAAATTTGATTAAAACTTGTTTTGCGGTCCGTTTTGTAGAGGTTCCGGACGAGAGGGTCTAAATTGAGTAAAAAGAACAGAAATTGAGTTTTTGCAATATGATCGTGTTGAAATGCTCCTAATAAAATATATGAACTCCTGAAATTTTGTTAAAACTTGTTTTGCGGTCCGTTTTGTAGAGGTTTGGGACGAGTGGGTCTAAATAGGCCTTCCAATGGACCCATTGGAATTTTAAATTAGTAAAAAGTACAGAAATTTAGTTTTTGCAATATAATCATGTTGAAATGCTCATAATCAAGTTGAGAACTCCTAGAATTTGATTAAAATTTGTTTCGCGGTCCGTTTTGTAGAGGTTTCGGACGAGCGGGTTTAAATAGGCCTTACAATGGACCCGTTGGAATTTACTTGAATAAAAAATACAGAAATTGAATTTTTTGCAATATAATCGTGTTGAAATGCTCGTAATCAATGATATGAAACTCTTAAATTTTGATTAAAACTTGTTTCGCGGTCCGTTTTGTAGAGGTTTTGGACGAGAGGGTCTAAATAGATATTACAATGGACCCGTTGGAATTTTAACTGAGTAAAAAGTAAAAAAAATTCAGTGTTTGCAATATTATCATGTTGAAATGCTCGTAATTAAGTATATGAACTCCTAAAATTTGATTAAAATTTGTTTCGCGATACGTTTTGCAGATGTTTGAGACGAGCGAGTATAAATAGGCTTTACAATGGACCTGTTTGAATTTTAATTGAGTAAAAATTACAGAAATTGAGTTTTTGCAATATAATCATGTTGAAATGATCAAAGTTATATATATGAACACCTAAAATTTGATTAAAACTTGTTTCGCGGTCCGTTTTGTAGAGGTTTCGGACTAGTCGGTCTAATTAGGCCTTAAAATGGACCCGTTGGAATATTACTTGAGAAAAAGTATAGAAATTGAGTTATTGCAATATAATCGTGTTGAAATGCTCGAAATCAAATATATGAACTCCATAAATTTGATTAAAACTTGTTTTGTAGTCCATTTTGTAGAGGTTTGGACGAGCGCGTCTAAATATTCCTTACAATGGACCCGTTGGAATTTTAATTGAGTAAAAAGAAAAAAATTGATTTTTTGCAATATAATCGTGTTGAAATGCTCATAATCAAGTATATGAACTCTTAAAATTTGATAAAACCTTGTTTCGCGGTCCGTTTTGTAGAGGTTTTGGACGAGCGGGTCTAAAAAATTGATTAAAACTTGTTTTGCGGTCCGTTTTGTAGAGGTTTCATGGGAGCGAGTCTAAGTAGGCCTTATAATGGACCCGTTGGAATTTTAACTAAGTAAGAAGTACTGAAATTGAATTTTTGCAATTTAATCGTGTTGAAATGCTCGTAATTAAGTATATGAACTCCTACAATTTGATTAAAACTTGTTTCGCGGTCCGTTTTGTAGAGGTTTCGGACGAGAGGGTCTAAATAGGCCTTACAATGGACCCGTTGGAATTTTAACTGAGTAAAAAGAACAGAAATTGAGTTTTTGCAATATAATCATGTTGAAATGCTCATAATCAAGTATATGAACTCCTAAACTTTGATAAAACCTTGTTTTGCGATCCGTTTTGTAGAGGTTTTGGACGAGCGGGTCTAAATAAGCCTTACAATGGACCCGTTGGAATATTACTTGAGAAAAATTGAGTTATTGCAATATAATCGTGTTGAAATGCTCGAAATCAAATATATGAACTCCATAAATTTGATTAAAACTTGTTTTGTAGTCCATTTTGTAGAGGTTTGGACGAGCGCGTCTAAATATTCCTTACAATGGACCCGTTGGAATTTTAATTGAGTAAAAAGAAAAAAAAATTGAATTTTTGCAATATAATCGTGTTGAAATGCTCATAATCAAGTATATGAACTCCAAAAATTTGATAAAACCTTGTTTCACGGTCCGTTTTGTAGAGGCTTTGGACGAGCGGGTCTAAAAAATTGATTAAAACTTGTTTTGCGGTCCGTTTTGTAGAGGTTTCATGGGAGCGAGTCTAAGTAGGCCTTATAATGGACCCGTTGGAATTTTAACTAAGTAAGAAGTACTGAAATTGAATTTTTGCAATTTAATCGTGTTGAAATGCTCGTAATTAATTATATGAACTCCTACAATTTGATTAAAACTTGTTTCGCGGTCCGTTTTGTAGAGGTTTCGGACGAGAGGGCCTAAATAGGCCTTACAATGGACCCGTTGGAATTTTAATTGAGTAAAAAGAACAGAAATTGAGTTTTTGCAATATAATCATGTTGAAATGCTCATAATCAAGTATATGAACTCCTAAAATTTGATAAAACCTTGTTTTGCGATCCGTTTTGTAGAGGTTTCGGACGAGTGGGTCTAAATAAGCCTTACAATGGACCAGTTGGAATTTTACTTGAATAAAAAGTACATAAACTGAGTTTGTGCAATATAATAATGTTGAAATGCTCGTAATCAAGAATATGAACTCCTAAAATTTGATTAAAACTTGTTTTACGGTCCGTTTTGGAGAGGTTTCAGACGAGCGGGTTTAAATATGCATTACATTTGATCCGTTGGAATTTTAACTAAGTAAAAAGTACATAAATTTAGTTTTTGTAATATAATCGTGTCGAACTGCTCGTAATCAAGTATATGAACTCCTAAAATTTGATAAAACCATGTTTAAAAGCTCATAATCAAGTTTATGAACTCCTAAAATTTTAACTGAGTAAAAAGTACAGAAATTGAGTTTTTGCAATATAATCGTGTTTAAAAGCTCATAATCAAGTTTATGAACTCCTAAAATTTGATTAATACTTGTTTCTCGGTCCGTTTTGTAGAGGTTTCATAATTAAGTATATGAACTCTTAAGATTTGATTAAATCTTGTTTCGCGATCCGTTTTGTAGTTGTTTCGGACGAGTGAGTCTAAATAGGCCTTACAATAGACCCGTTGGAATTTTAACTGAGTGAAAAGTACAGAAATTGAGTTTTTGCAATATAATCGTGTTGAAATGCTTGTAATCAAGAATTTGAACTGCTAAAATTTGATTAAAACTTGTTTTGCGGTCCGTTTTGTAGAGGTTTCGGACGAGCGGATCTAAATAGGCATTACAATGAACCCGCTGGAATTTTAACTGAGTAAAAAATACAAAAATTGAGTTTTTGCAATATAATCATGTTGAAATGCTCGTAATCTAGTATATTAACTCCTAAATAGGCCTTACAATGGACCCGTTGGAATTTAACTGAATAAAAAGTACAGAAATTGAATTTTTGCAATATAATCGTGTTGAAATGCTCGTAATCAAGAATATGAGCTCCTAAAATTTGATTAAAACTTTTTTTGTGGTCCGTATGGTAGATGTTTTGGACGAGCGGGTCGAAATAGGCCTTAAAATGGACCAATTGGAATTTTAACTAAGTAAAAAGTACAGAAATTGTGTTTATGCAATATGATCGTGTTAAATGCTCGTAATTAAGTATATGAACTACTAGAATTTGATTAAAACTTGTTTTGCGGTATGTTTTGTAGGTGTTTCGGATGAGCGGGTCTAGATAGGAATTACAATGGACACGTTGGAATTTTAACTGAGTAAAAAGTACATAAATTGAGTTTCTGCAATATGATCGTGTATAAATGCTCGTAATAAAGTATATGAACTCCTAAAATTTGATTAAAACTTGTTTTGCGGTCCGTTTTGTAGAGGTTTCGGACGAGCGGGTCTAACTAGGCATTACAATGGACCTGTTGGAATTTAACTGAGTAAAAAAGAAAAGAAATTAAGTTTTTGCAATATAACTGTGTTGAAATGCTCGTAATTAAGAATAGGAACTCCTAAAATTTGATTAAAACTTGTTTTGCGGTCCGTTTTGTTGAGATTTCGGACGAGCGGGTCTAAATAGGCCTTACAATGGACCCGTTGGAATTTTAACTAAGTAAAAAATACAGAAATTGAGTTTTTGCAATATAATCATGTAGAAATGCTCGTATTAAAGTATATGAACTCCTAAAATTTTATGAAAACTTGTTTTGCGGCCTGTTTTGTAGATGTTTCGGACGAGAGGGTTGAAATAGGTTTGTTATAATCGTGTTAAAATGCTCGTAATCAAGTATATGAAGTCCTAAAATTTTATAAAACCTTGTTTTGTAGTCTGTTTGTTATAGGTTTCGAACAAGCGGGTCTAAATAGGCCTTACAATGGACCCGTTGAATTTTTACTTGAGTAAAAAGCACAGAAATTGAGTTTTTGCAATATAATCATGTTGAAATGCTCGTAATCAAGTATACGAACTCCTAGAATTTGATTAAAACTTGTTTCGCGGTCCGTTTTGTAGAGGTTTTTGACGAGCGGGTCTAAGTAGGCATTACAATGGACATGTTGGAATTTTAACTTAGTAAAAAGTACATAAATTGAGTTTTTGCAATATGATCGTGTTGAAATACTCGTAATAAAGTATATGAACTCCTAAAATTTTATGAAAATTTTTTCGCGGTCCGTTTTGTAGAGGTTTCGGACGAGCGGGTCAAATAGGCCTTACAATGGACCCGTTGGAATTTTAACTAAGTAAAAAGTACAGGAATTGAATTTTTGCAATATAATCGTGTTGAAATGCTCGTAATCGAGAATATGAACTCCTAAATTTGATTAAAACTTGTTTTCCGGTCCGTTTTGTAGATGTTTCGGACGAGCGGGTCTAAATAGGCATTACAATGGACACGTTGGAATTTGAACTGAGTAAAAAGTACAGAAATCGAGTTTCTGCAATATGATCGTGTATAAATGCTCGTAATAAAGTATATCAACTCCTAAAATTTTATTAAAATTTGTTTCGCGGTCCGTTTTGTAGAAGTTTCGGACGAGCGGGTCTAAATAGGCATTACAATGGACCCGTTAGAATTTTAGCTAAGTAAAAAGTACAGAAATTGAGTTTTTGCGATATAATCATGTTGAAATGCTCGAAATCAAGTATATGAACTCCTAAAATTTGATTAAAATCTATTTTGCTGTCCGTTTTGTAGAGGTTTCGGACAAGTAGGTCTAAATAGGCCTTACAATGGACCCGTTGGAATTTTTACTGAGTAAAAAGTACAGAAATTGAGTTTTTGCAATATAATCGTGTTGAAATGCTCGTAATAAATAATATGAACTCCTAAAATTTGATTAAAACTTGTTTTGCGGTCCGTTTTGTAGGGGTTTCGGACTAGCGGGTCTAAATAGGCATTCTAATGGACCCGTTGGAATTTTAACTGAGTAAAAAATACAGAAATTGAGTTTTTGCAATATAATCATATCGAAATGCTTGTAATCAAGAATATGAACTCCTAAAATTTGATTAAAACTTTTTTACGGTCCTTTTTGAAGAGTTTTTAGACGAGCGGGTTTAAATATGCATTACAATGGACCTGTTGGAATTTTAACTAAGTAAAAAGTACATAAATTGAGTTTTTGCAATATAATAGTGTCGAAATGCTCGTAATCAAGAATATGAACTGCTAATATATCATTAAAACTTGTTTTGTGGTCCGCTTTGTAAATGTTTCGGACGAGCAGGTCGAAATAGGCCTTACAATGGACCGGTTGGAATTTTAACTAGGTAAAAAGTACGGAAATTGAGTTTTTGGAATATGATCGTGTTGAAATGCTCGTATATAAGTATATGAACTCCTAAAATTTGATAAAACCGTTTTGTAGAGCTTTCGGACTACTGGGTCTAATTAGGGCTTATAATGGACCCGTTGGAATTTTACTTGAGAAAAAAGTATAGAAATTGAGTTTTTGCAATATAATCGTGTTGAAATGCTCGAAATGAAATATATGGACTCCTTAAGTTTGATTAAAACTTGTTTTGCAGTCCATTTTGTAGAGGTTTTGGACGAGTGGGTCTAAATAGGCCTTATAATGGACCCGTTAGAATTTTAACTAAGTAAAAAGAACAGAAGTTAAGTTTTTGCAATATAATCGTGTTGAAATGCTCATAATTAAGTATATGAACTCCTAAAATTTTATAAATTCTTGTTTTGCGGTCCGTTTGTTATAGGTTTCGGTCGAGCGGATCTAAATAGACATTAAAATTGACCCGTTGGAATTTTACATGAGTAAAAAGTACAAAATTTGAGTTTTTGCAATATAACCGTGTTGAAATGCTCGAAATCAAGTATATGAACTCCTAAGATTTGATTAAAACTTGTTTCGCGGTCCGTTTTGTAGAGGTTTTGGACGAGCGGGTCTAAATAGGCCTTACAATGGACCCGTTGGAATTTTAACTGGGTAAAATATACAGAAATTGAGTTTTTGCAATACAATCGTGTTGAAAGGCTCGTAATCAAGTATACGAATTCCTAAAATTTAATTAAAACTTGTTTTGCGGTCTGTTTTGTAGAGGTTTCAGACGAGCAGGTCTAAATAGTCTTTACAATAGACTCGTTGGAATTTTAACTAAGTAAAAAGTACATAAATTGAGTGTTTTGCAATATAATCGTGTTGAAATGCTCGTAATCAATTATATGAACTCCTAAAATTTGATAAAACCTTGTTTTGCGGTCCGTTTGTTATAGGTTTCGGACAAGCGGGTCTAAATATGCCTTACAATGGACCCGTTGAAATTTTACTTGAGTAAAAAGTAGAGAAATTGAGTTTTTGCAATATAATCTTATTTAAATGCTCGTAATCAAGTATATGCACTCCTAAAATTCGATAAAACCTTGTTTTGCGGTCCGTTTGTTATAGGTTTTGGACGAGCGGGTCTAAATAGGCATTACAAAGGACCTGTTGGAATTTTAACTGAGTAGAAAGTACAGAAATTGAGTTTTTGCAATATGATCGTGTTGAAATGCTCGTAATAAAGTATATGAACTTCTAAAATTTTATTAAAACTTGTTTTGCGGTCCGTTTTGTAGATGTTTCGGACGAGCGGGTCGAAATAGGCCTTACAATGGACCCGTTGCAATTTTAACTGAGTAAAAAGTACATAAATTGAGTTTTTACAATATAATCGTGTTGAAATGCTCGTAATCAAGTATATTAACTCCTAGAGTTTGATTAAAACTTGTTTTGCGGTCCTTTTTGTAGAGGTTTTAGACGAGCGAGTCTAAATAGGCCTTACAATGGACCCGTTGGAATTTTAACTGAGTAAAAAGTACAGAAATTGAGTTTTTGCAATATAATCGTGTTCAAATGCTCGTAATCAAGTACATGAACTCCTAAAATTTTATTAAAACCTGTTTTGCAGTTCGTTTTGTAGAGGTTTCGGACGAGCCGATCTAAATAGGCCTTACAATGGACCTGTTGGAATTTTACTTGTGTAAAAAGTATAGAAATTGAGTTTTTGCAATATAATCGTGTTGAAATGCTTGAAATCCATTATATGAACTCCTAAAATTTGATTAAAACCTTGTCTTGCGGTCCGTTTGTTATAGGTTTCGGACGAGCGGGTCTAAATAGGCCTTACAGTGGACCCGTTCGAATTTTACCAAAGTAAAAAGTACAGAAATTGAGTTTTAACAGAGTAAAAAGTACAGCAATTTGATTAAAACCTTATGATAGACCCGTCGGAATTTTAACTGAGTAAAAAAATACAGAAATTGAGTTTTTGCAATATAATCGTGTCGAAATGCTCGTAATCAAGAATATGAACTCCTAAAATTTGATTAAAACTTTTTTACGATCCTTTTTGAAGAGATTTCAGACGAGCGGGTTTAAATATGCATTACAATGGACCTGTTGGAATTTTAACTAAGTAAAAAGTACAGAAATTGAGTTTTTGCAATATAATAATGTCGAAAATGCTCGTAATCAAGAATATGAACTGCTAATATTTCATTAAAACTTGTTTTGTGGTCCGTTTTGTAAATGTTTCGGACGAGCGAGTCGAAATAGGCTTTACAATGGACCGGTTGGAATTTTAACTAGGTAAAAAGTACGGAAATTGAGTTTTTGCAATATGATCGTGTTGAAAAGCTCGTATATAAGTATATGAACTCCTAAATTTTGATAAAACCATTTTGTAGAGCTTTCGGACTAGTGGGTCTAATTAGGCCTTATAATGGACTCGTTGGAATTTTACTTGAGAAAAAAGTATAGAAATTGAGTTTTTGCAATATAATCGTGTTGAAATTCTCGAAATCAAATATATGAACTCCTTAAGTTTGATTAAAACTTGTTTTGCAGTCCATTTTGTAGAGGTTTTGGACGAGCGGGTCTAAATAGTCCTTATAATGGACCCGTTAGAAATCTAACTAAGTAAAGAGAACAGAAATTAAGTTTTTGTAATATAATTGTGTTGAAATGCTCATAATCAAGTATATGAACTCCTAAAATTTGATAAAACCTTGTTTTGCGGTCCGTTGGTTATAGGTTTCGGTCGAGCGGGTCTAAATAGACCTTAAAATTGACCCGTTGGATTTTTACATGAGTAAAAAGTACAAAATTTCAGTTTTTGCAATATAGTCGTGTTGAAATGCTCGAAATCTAGTATATGAACTCCTAAAATTTGATTAAAACTTGTTTCGCGGTCCGTTTTGTAGAGGTTTCGGACGAGCGGGTCTAAATAGGCCTTACTATGGACCCGTTGGAATTTTAACTAGGTAAAATGTACAGAAATTGAGTTTTTACAATACAATCGTTTTGAAAGGCTCGTAATCAAGTATATGAACTCCTAAAATTTAATTAAAACTTGTTTCGCGGTCCGTTTTGTAGAGGTTTCGGATGAGCTGGTCTAAATAGTCTTTACAATAGACTCGTTGGAATTTTACTTGAGTAAAAAGTACAAAAAATGAGTTTTTTCAATATAATCATGTTGAAATGCTCGTAATCAAGTATATGAACTCCTAAAAAGTGATTAAAACTTGTTTCGCGGTCCGTTTTGTAGAGGTTTCAGACGAGCTAGTCTAAATAAGCCTTACAATGGACCTGATGGAATTTTAATTAAGTAAAAAGTACAGAAATTGAGTTTTTGCAATATAATCGTGTTGAAATTTTAACTGGGTAAAAAATAAGCCTTACAATGCTCGAAATCAAGTATTGACTAAAACTTGTTTCGCGGCCCGTTTTGTAGAGGTTTCGGACGAGCGGGTGTAAATAGGCCTTACAATGGACCCGTTGGAATTTTAACTGGGTAAAAAATACAGAAATTGAGTTTCTGCAATAATATCGTGTTGAAATGCTTGTAATCAAGTATATGAACTCCTAAAGTTTGGTTACAACTTTTTTTCGGCCCGTTTTGTAGAGGTTTCGGATGAGCGGGTTTAAATAGGCCTTACAATGACCCGTTGGAATTTTAACTGAATAAAAAGTACAGAAATTGAGTTTTTGCAATATAATCGTGTTGAAATGATGGTAATCAAGTATATAAACTCCTAAAGTTTGATTAAAACTTGTTTTGCGGCCTGTTTTGTAGAAGATTCGGACGAGCGGGTCTTAATAGGCCTTACAATGGACCCATTGGAATTTTAATTGAGTAAAAAGTACAAAAATTGAGTTTTTGCAATATAATCGTTTTGAAATGCTAGTAATCATGTATATGAACTCCTAAAATTTGATAAAACCTTGTTTTGCGGTCCGTTTTGTAGAGGTTTCGGACGAGCGGGTCTAAATAGGCCTTACAATGGAACCGTTGGAATTTTAACTGGGTAAAAAGTACAGAAATTGAGTTTTTGCAATACAATCGTGTTGAAATGCTCGAAATCAAGTATATGAACTCCTAAGATTTGATTAAAACTTGTTTCGCGGTCCGTTTTGTAGAGGTTTTGGACGAGCGGGTCTAAATAGGTCTTACAATGGACCCGTTGGAATTTTAACTGGGTAAAATGTACAGAAATTGAGTTTTTCCAATACAATCGTGTTGAAAGGCTCGTAATCAAGTATACGAATTCCTAAAATTTAATTAAAACTTGTTTTGCGGTCTGTTTTGTAGAGGTTTCAGACGAGCAGGTCTAAATAGTCTTTACAATAGACTCGTTGGAATTTTAACTAAGTAAAAAGTACATAAATTGAGTGTTTTGCAATATAATCGTGTTGAAATGCTCGTAATCAATTATATGAACTCCTAAAATTTGATAAAACCTTGTTTTGCGGTCCCTTTGTTATAGGTTTCGGACAAGCGGGTCTAAATATGCCTTACAATGGACCCGTTGAAATTTTACTTGAGTAAAAAGTAGAGAAATTGAGTTTTTGCAATATAATCTTATTTAAATGCTCGTAATCAAGTATATGCACTCCTAAAATTCGATAAAACCTTGTTTTGCGGTCCGTTTGTTATAGGTTTTGGACGAGCGGGTCTAAATAGGCATTACAAAGGACCTGTTGGAATTTTAACTGAGTAAAAAGTACAGAAATTGAGTTTTTGCAATATGATCGTGTTGAAATGCTCGTAATAAAGTATATGAACTTCTAAAATTTTATTAAAACTTGTTTTGCGGTCCGTTTTGTAGATGTTTCGGACGAGCGGGTCGAAATAGGCCTTACAATGGACCCGTTGGAATTTTAACTGAGTAAAAAGTACATAAATTGAGTTTTTGCAATATAATCGTGTTGAAATGCTCGTAATCAAGTATATTAACTCCTAGAGTTTGATTAAAACTTGTTTTGCGGTCCTTTTTGTAGAGGTTTTAGACGAGCGAGTCTAAATAGGCCTTACAATGGACCCGTTGGAATTTTAACTGAGTAAAAAGTATAGAAATTGAGTTTTTGCAATATAATCGTGTTCAAATGCTCGTAATCAAGTACATGAACTCCTAAAATTTTATTAAAACCTGTTTTGCAGTTCGTTTTGTAGAGGTTTCGGACGAGCCGATCTAAATAGGCCTTACAATGGACCTGTTGGAATTTTACTTGTGTAAAAAGTATAGAAATTGAGTTTTTGCAATATAATCGTGTTGAAATGCTTGAAATCAATTATATGAACTCCTAAAATTTGATTAAAACCTTGTTTTGCGGTCCGTTTGTTATAGGTTTCGGACGAGCGGGTCTAAATAGGCCTTACAGTGGACCCGTTCGAATTTTACCAAAGTAAAAAGTACAGAAATTGAGTTTTAACTGAGTAAAGAGTACAGCAATTTGATTAAAACCTTATAATAGACCCGTCGGAATTTTAACTGAGTAAAAAAATACAGAAATTGAGTTTTTGCAATATAATTGTGTCGGAATGCTCGTAATCAAGAATATGAACTCCTAAAATTTGATTAAAACTTTTTTACGGTCCTTTTTGAAGAGATTTCAGACGAGCGGGTTTAAATATGCATTACAATGGACCTGTTGGAATTTTAACTAAGTAAAAAGTACATAAATTGAGTTTTTGCAATATAATAAGGTCGAAATGCTCGTAATCAAGAATATGAACTGCTAATATTTCATTAAAACTTGTTTTGTGGTCCGTTTTGTAAATGTTTCGGACGAGCGGGTCGAAATAGGCTTTACAATGGACCGGTTGGAATTTTAACTAGGTAAAAAGTACGGAAATTGAGTTTTTGCAATATGATCGTGTTGAAATGCTCGTATATAAGTATATGAACTCCTAAATTTTGATAAAACCATTTTATAGAGCTTTCGAACTAGTGGGTCTAATTAGGCCTTATAATGGACCCGTTGGAATTTTACTTGAGAAAAAAGTATAGAAATTGAGTTTTTGCAATATAATCGTGTTGAAATTCTCGAAATCAAATATATGAACTCCTTAAGTTTGATTAAAACTTGTTTTGCAGTCCATTTTGTAGAGGTTTTGGACGAGCGGGTCTAAATAGTCCTTATAATGGACCCGTTAGAAATTTAACTAAGTAAAAAGAACAGAAATTAAGTTTTTGTAATATAATTGAGTTAAAATGCTCATAATCAAGTATATGAACTCCTAAAATTTGATAAAACCTTGTTTTGCGGTCCATTGGTTATAGGTTTCGGTCGAGCGGGTCTAAATAGACCTTAAAATTGACCCGTTGGATTTTTACATGAGTAAAAAGTACAAAATTTGAGTTTTTGCAATATAATCGTGTTGAAATACTCGAAATCTAGTATATGAACTCCTAAAATTTGATTAAAACTTGTTTCGCGGTCCGTTTTGTAGAGGTTTCGGACGAGCGGGTCTAAATAGGCCTTACCATGGACCCGTTGGAATTTTAACTGGGTAAAATGTACAGAAATTGAGTTTTTGCAATACAATCGTTTTGAAAGGCTCGTAATCAAGTATATGAACTCCTAAAATTTAATTAAAACTTGTTTCGCGGTCCGTTTTGTAGAGGTTTCGGATGAGCTGGTCTAAATAGTCTTTACAATAGACTCGTTGGAATTTTACTTGAGTAAAAAGTACAAAAAATGAGTTTTTTCAATATAATCATGTTGAAATGCTCGTAATCAAGTATATGAACTCCTAAAAAGTGATTAAAACTTGTTTCGCGGTCCGTTTTGTAGAGGTTTCAGACGAGCTAGTCTAAATAAGCCTTACAATGGACCCGATGGAATTTTAATTAAGTAAAAAGTACAGAAATTGAGTTTTTGCAATATAATCGTGTTGAAATTTTAACTGGGTAAAAAATAAGCCTTACAATGCTCGAAATCAAGTATTGACTAAAACTTGTTTCGCGGCCCGTTTTGTAGAGGTTTCGGACGAGCGGGTGTAAATAGGCCTTACAATGGACCCGTTGGAATTTTAACTGGGTAAAAAATACAGAAATTGAGTTTCTGCAATAATATCGTGTTGAAATGCTTGTAATCAAGTATATGAACTCCTAAAGTTTGGTTACAACTTTTTTTCGGCCCGTTTTGTAGAGGTTTCGGATGAGCGGGTTTAAATAGGCCTTACAATGACCCGTTGGAATTTTAACTGAATAAAAAGTACAGAAATTGAGTTTTTTCAATATAATCGTGTTGAAATGATGGTAATCAAGTATATAAACTCCTAAAGTTTGATTAAAACTTGTTTTGCGGTCCGTTTTGTAGAGGTTTCGGACGAGCGGGTCTAAATAGGCCTTACAATGGAACCGTTGGAATTTTAACTGGGTAAAAAGTACAGAAATTGAGTTTTTGCAATACAATCGTGTTGAAATGCTTGTAATTAAGTATATGAACTCCTAAAGTTTGGTTAAAACTTTTTTGCGGCCCGTTTTGTAGAGGTTTCGGACGAGCGGGTTTAAATAGGCCTTACAATGACCCGTTGGAATTTTAACTAAGTAAAAAGTACAGAAATTGAGTTTTTGGAATATAATCGTGTTGAAATGATGGTAATCAAGTATATAAACTCCTAAAGTTTGTTTAAAACTTGTTTTGCGGCCTGTTTTGTAGAAGGTTCGGACGAGCGGGTCTTAATAGGCCTTACAATGGACCCATTAGAATTTTAATTGAGTAAAAAGTAGAGAAATTGAGTTTTTTCAATATAATCGTGTTGAAATGCTAGTAATCAAGTATATGAACCTCTAAATTTTGATAAAACAATCTTTTACGGTCCGTTTGTTATAGGTTTCGGACGAGCAGGACTAAATATGCCTTACAGTGGACCTGTGGGAATTTTAACTGAGTAAAAAGTACAGAATTTGAGTTTTTGGAATATAATCTTGTTGAAATGCTCGAAATCACGTATATGAACTCCAAAAATTTGATAAAACCTTGTTTTGCGGTCCGTTTGTTATAGTATTCAGACAAGCGGGTCTAAATAGGCATTACAATGGACCCGTTGGAATTTTAACTGAGAAAAAGTACATAAATTGAGTTTTTGCAATATAATCGTGTTAAAATGCTCGTAATCAAGTATATGAACTCCTAAAGTTTGATTAAAACCTCTTTCGCGGTCCGTTTTGTAAAAGTTTCAGACGATCGAGTCTAAATAGGCCTTACAATAGACCCGTGAGAAATTTAACTAAGTAAAAAGTACAGAAATTGAGTTTTTGCAATATAATCGTGATGAAATGCTTATAATCAAGTATATGAACTCCTAAAATTTGATTACACTTGTTTCGTGGTCCGTTTTGTAGATGTTTTAGAAGAGTGAGTCTAAGTAGGTCTTACAATGAACCTGTTGGAATTTTACTTGAGTAAAAAGTACAGAAATTGAGTTTTTTTTCAATATAATCGAGTTGAAATGCATGTAATCAAGAATATGAACTCGTAAAATTTGATTAAAACCTGTTTTGCGATCCGTTTTCAAGAGGTTTCAGACGTGCGGGTCTAAATAGGCAATACAATGAACCCGTTGGAATTTTAACTAAGTAAAAAGTATAGAAATTGAGTTTTTTCAATATAATCGTGTTGAAATGCTCGTAATCAAGTATATGAACTCCTTAGATTTGATTAAAACTTGTTTTGCGGTCCGTTTTGTAGAGGTTTTGGACGTGCGGGTCTAAACAGGCATTACAATGGACCCGTTGGAATTTTAACTGAGTAAAAAGTACAGAAATTGAGTTTTTGCAATATAATCGTGTTGAAATGCTCAGAATCAAGTATATGAACTCGTAATATTTGATTAAAACTTGTTTCGAGGTCCGTTTTGTAGAGGTTTCGGACGAGTGGGTCTAAATAGGCCTTACAATGGACCCGTTGGAATTTTAACTGAGTAAAAAGTACAGAAATTGAGTTTTTTCAATATAATCGTGTTGAAATGCTCGTAATAAAGAATGTGAACTCCTAAAATTTGATTAAAACTTTTTTTGCAGTCCGTTTTGTAGAGGTTTCGGACGAGAGGGTCTAAATAGGCATTACAACGGACCCGTTGGAATTTAAACTGAGTAAAAAGTACAGAAATTGAGTTTATGCAATATAATCATGTTGAAATGCTTGTAATCAAGAATATGAACTCGTAAAATTTGATTAAAACCTGTTTTGCGATCTGTTTTCGAGAGGTTTCAGACGAGCGGGTTTAAATAGCCATTACAATGAACCCGTTGGAATTTTAACTAAGTAAAAAGTACAGAAATTGAGTTATTGCAATATAATCATGTTGAAATGCTCGTAATCAAGTATATGAACTCCTAATATTTGATTAAAACTTGTTTTGCGGTCCGTTTTGTAGAGGTTTCGGACGAGCGATTCTAAATAGGCATTACGATGGACCCCTTGGAATTTTAATTGAGTAAAAAGTATAGAAATTGTGTTTTTGCAATATAATCGTGTTGAAATGCTCGTAATCAAGAATATGAAATCCTAGAATTTGATTAAAACTTGTTTCGCGGTACGTTTTGTAGGGGTTTCAGACGAGCGGGTCTAAATAGACCTTACAATGGACCCGTTGGAATTTTACTTGAGTAAAAAGTACAGAAATTGTGTTTTTTCAATATAATCATGTTGAAATGCTCGAATTCAAGAATATGAACTCATAAAATTTGATTAAAATTTGTTGTGCGGTCCGTTTTGTAGAGGTTTCGGACGAGCGAGTCTAAATAGGCATTACAATGACCCGTTGGAATTTTAACTTTGTAAAAAGTACAGAAATTGAGTTTTTGCAATATAATCATGTTGAAATGCTCGTAATCAAGTCTATGAACTCCTACAGAAATGAGTTTTTGCAATATAATCGTGTTGAAATGCTCGTAATAAAAAATACGAACTCCTAAAATTTGATTAAAACTTGTTTTGCGGTCCGTTTTGTAGAGGTTTCGGACGAGCGGGTCTAAATAGGCAATACAATGGACCCGTTGGAATTTTAACTGAGTAAAAAGTGCAGAAATTGAGTTTTTGCAATATAATTGTGTTGAAATGCTCGTAATAAAAAATATGAACTCCTAAACTTTGATTAAATCTTGTTTTGCGGTCCGTTTTGTAGAGGTTTCGGACGAGCAGGTTTAAATTGGCATTACAATGGACCCGTTGGAATATTAACTAAGGAAAATGTATAAAAATTAAGTTTTTGCAATATAATCGTGTTGAAATGCTCGTAATAAAAAATATGAACTCCTAAAGTTTGATTAAAGCTTTTTTTGTGGTCCGTTTTGTAGAGGTTTCGGACGAGTGGGTTTAAATAGGCCTTACAATGGCCCCGTTGGAATTTTAACTGAGTAAAAAGTACAGAAATTGAGTTTTTGCAATATAATCGTGTTGAAATGCTTGTAATCAAGTATTTGAACTCCTAAAATTTGATAAATCCTTTTTTTGCGGTCCATTTGTTATAGAATTCGGACAAGCTGGTCTAAATAGGCATTAAAATTGACCCGTTGGAATTTTAACTGAGTAAAAAGTACAGAAATTGAGTTTTTGCAATATAATCGTGTTGAAATGCTCGTAATCAAGTATATGAACTTCTAAAGTTTGATTAAAACATCTTTCGCGGTCTGTTATGTAATGGTTTCAGACGAGCGAGTCTAAATAGGCCTTACAATAGACCCGTGAGAAGTTTAACTGAGTAAAAAGTACAGAAATTGAGTTTATTCAATATAATCGTGTTGAAATGCTCATAATAAAGAATGCGAACTCCTGAAATTTGATTAAAACTTTTTTGCGGTCCGTTTTGTAGAAGTTTCGGAAGAGCGGTTCAAATAGGCATTACAACGGACTCGTTGGAATTTTAACTGAGTAAAAAGTACAGAAATTGAGTTTTTGCAATATAATCGTGTTGAAATGCATGTAATCGAGAATATGAACTCATAAAATTTGATTAAAACCTGTTTTGCGATCCGTTTTCGAAAGGTTTCAGACGAGCGTGTTCACATAGGCATTACAATGAACCCGTTGGAATTTTAACTAAGTAAAAAGTACATAAATTGAATTTTTGCAATATAATCGTGTTGAAATGCTTGTAATCAAGTATATGAACTCCTAAGGTTTGATTAAAACTTGTTTTGCGGTCCGTTTTGTAGAGGTTTCGGACGAGCGGGTCAAATAGGCATTACAACAGACTCGTTGGAATTTTAACTGAGTAAAAAGTACAAAAATTGAGTTTTTGCAATATAATCGTGTTGAAATGCATGTAATCAAGAATATGAACTCATAAAATTTGATTAAAACCTGTTTTGCGATCCGTTTTCGAGAGGTTTCAGACGAGCGGGTTCACATAGGCATTACAATGAACCTGTTGGAATTTTAACTAAGTAAAAAGTACATAAATTGAATTTTTGCAATATAACCGTGTTGAAATGCTCGTAATCAAGTATATGAACTCCTGAGGTTTGATTAAAACTTGTTTTGCGGTCCGTTTAGTAGAGGTTTCGGACGAGCGGGTCTAAATAGGCATTACAACGGACCCGTTGGAATTTTAACTGAGTAAAAAGTACAGAAATTGAGTTTCTGCAATATAATCATGTTGAAATGCTTGTAATCAAGAATATAAACTCGTAAAATTTGATTAAAACCAGTTTTGCGATCCGTTTTCGAGAGGTTTCAGACGAGCAGGTTTAAATAGGCATTACAATGAACCCGTTGGAATTTTAACTAAGTAAAAAGTATAGAAATTGAGTTTTTGCAATATAATCGTGTTGAAATGCTCGTAATGAAGAATATGGACTCCTAAAATTTGGTTAAAACTTGTTTTGCGGTCCGTTTTGTAGAGGTTTCAGACGAGCGGGTCTAAATAGGCATTACAATGGACCCGTTTGAATTTTAACTGTGTAAAAAGTACAAAAATTGAGTTTTTGCAATATAATCATGTTGAAATGCTCGTAATAAAGTATATGAACTCCTAAAATTTGATAAACATTGTTTTGCGGTCCGTTTTGTAGACGTTTCATACGAGCGAGTCTAAATTGGCCTTACAATGGACCTGTTGGAATTTTACTTGAATAAAAAGTACATAAATTGAATTTTTGCAATATAATCGTGTTGAAATGCTTATAATCAAGAATATGAACTCCTAAAATTTGATTAAAACTTGTTTTACGGTCCGTTTTGGAGAGGTTTCAGACGTGCGGGTTTAAATATGCATTACTTTTGATACGTTGGAATTTTAACTAAGTAAAAAGTACATAAATTGAGTTTTTGTAATATAATCGTGTCGAACTGCTCGTAATCATGTATATGAACTCCTAAAATTTGATAAAATCATGTTTTGCGGTCCGTTTGTTATAGGTTTTGGACGAGCGAGTCTAAATAGGTCTTACAATGGACCGGTTAGAATTTTAACTAAGTAAAAAGTACAGAAATTCAGTTTTTGCAATATAATCATGTTTAAAAGCTCATAATCAACTATATGAACTCCTAAAATTAGATTAATACTAGTTTCGCGGTCCGTTTTGTAGAGGTTTCGGACGAGCGAGTCTAAATAGGCCTTACAATACACCCGTTGGAATTTTAACTGAGTAAAAAGTACATAAATTGAGTTTTTGCAATATAATCGTGTTGAAATGCTCGTAATCAAGAATTTGAACTCCTAAGATTTGCTTAAAACTTGTTTTGCTGTCCGTTTTGTAGAGGTTTCGGACGAGCGGATCTAAATAGTCATTACAATGGACCCGTTGGAATTTTAACTGAGTAAAAACAAACAGAAATTGAGTTTTTGCAATATAATCATGTTGAAATGCTCGTAATCAAGTATATGAACTCCTAAAGTTTGATTAAAACCTCTTTCGCGGTCCGTTTTGTAAAAGTTTCAGACGATCGAGTCTAAATAGGCCTTGCAATAGACCCGTGAGAATTTTAACTGAGTAAAAAGTACAGAAATTGAGTTTTTGCAATATAATCGTGTTCAAATGCTTATAATCAAGTATATGAACTCCTAAAATTTGATTACACTTGTTTCGCGGTCCGTTTTGTAGAGGTTTCAGAAGAGCGAGTCTAAGTAGGCCTTACAATGGACCTGTTGGAATTTTACTTGAGTAAAAAGTACAGAAATTGAGTTTTTTTCAATATAATCGAGTTGAAATGCATGTAATCAAGAATATGAACTCGTAAAATTTTATTAAAACCTGTTTTGCGATCCGTTTTCGAGAGGTTTCAGACGAGCGAGTTTGAATAGGCATTACAATGAACCCGTTGGAATTTTAACTAAGTAAAAAGTATAGAAATTGAGTTTTTGCAATATAATCGTGTTGAAATGCTCGTAATCAAGTATATGAACTCCTAAGATTTGATTAAAACTTGTTTTGCGGTCCGTTTTGTAGAGGTTTCGGACGAGTTGGTCTAAACAGGCATTACAATGGACCCGTTGGAATTTTAACTGAGTAAAAAGTACAGAAATTGAGTTTTTGCAATATAATCGTGTTGAAATGCTCGTAATCAAGTATATGAACTCGTAAAATTTGATTAAAACTTGTTTCAAGGTCCGTTTTGTAAAGGTTTCGGACGAGCGGGTCTAAATAGGCCTTACAATGGACCCGTTGGAATTTTAACTGAGTAAAAAGTACAGAAATTGAGTTTTTTTCAATATAATCGTGTTGAAATGCTCGTAATAAAGAATGTGAACTCCTAAGATTTGATTAAAACTTTTTTTGCGGTCCGTTTTGTAGAGGTTTCGGACGAGCGGGTCTAAATAGGCATTACAACGGACCCGTTGGAATTTTAACTGAGTAAAAAGTACAGAAATTGAGTTTTTGCAATATAATCATGTTGAAATGCTTGTAATCAAGAATATAAACTCGTAAAATTTGATTAAAACCTGTTTTGCGATCCGTTTTCGAGAGGTTTCAGACGAGCGGGTTTAAATAGGCATTACAATGAACCCGTTGGAATTTTAACTTAGTAAAAAGTACAGAAATTGAGTTTTTGCAATATAATCATGTTGAAATGCTAGTAATAAAGTATATGAACTCCTAATATTTGATTAAAACTTGTTTTGCGGTCCGTTTTGTAGAGGTTTCGGACGAGCGACTCTAAATAGGCATTACGATGGACCCCTTTGAATTTTAACTGAGTAAAAAGTACAGAAAGTGAGTTTTTGCAATATAATCGTGTTGAAATGCTCGTAATCAAGAATATGAAATCCTAGAAATTGGTTAAAACTTGTTTCGGGGTCCGTTTTGTAGGGGTTTCAGACGAGCGGGTCTAAATAGACCTTACAATGGACCCGTTGGAATTTTACTTGAGTTAAAGTACAGAAATTGTGTTTTTTCAATATAATCGTGTTGAAATGCTCGAATTCAAGAATATGAACTCATAAATTTTAATTAAAACTTGTTGTGCGATCCGTTTTGTAGAGGTTTCGGACGAGCAGGTCTAAATTGGCATTACAATGGACCCGTTGGAATTTTAACTAAGGAAAAGATATAAAAATTAAGTTTTTGCAATATAATAGTGTTGAAATGCTCATAATCAGGTATATGAACTCCTAAAATTTTATAAATAATTGTTTTGTGTTCCGTTTTGTAGAGGTTTTGTACGAGCGGGTCTAAATTGGCCTTACAATGGACACGTTGGAATTTTACTTGAGTAAAAAATACAGAAATTGAGTTTCTTCAATATAATCGTGTTGAAATGCTCGTAATAAAGAATATAAACTCCTAGATTGTGATTAAAAGTTTTTTTGCGGTCCATTTTGTAGAGGTTTCGGACGAGCGGGTCTAAATAGACATTACAACGGACCCGTTGGAATTTTAACTGAGTAAAAAGTACAGAAATTTAGTTTTTGCAATATAATCGTGTTGAAATGCTTGTAATCTAGAATATGAACTCGTAAAATTTGATTAAACTTGTTTTGCGATCCATTTTCGAGAGGTTTCAGACGAGCGGTTTTAAATAGGCATTACAATGAAACAGTTGGAATTTTACTTGAGTAAAAAGTAAAGAAATTGAGTTTTTGCAATATAATCATGTTGAAATGCTCGTAATCAAGTATATGAACTCCTAAGATTTGCTTAAAACTTTTTTTGCGGTCCGTTTTGTAGAGGTTTCGGACGAGCGAGTCTAAATAGGCATTACAATGGACCCGTTGGAATTTTAATTGAGAAAAAGTACAGAAATTGAGTTTTTGCAATATAATCGTGTAGAAATGCTCGTAATCAAGCATATGAACTCCTAAAATTTAATTACAACTTGTTTCGCGATCCGTTTTGTAGAAGTTTCGGACGACTGGGTCTAAATAGGCCTTACACTAGACCCGTTGGAATTTTACTTGCGAAAAAATTACAGAAATTGAGTTTTTTAATATAATCAAGTTGAAATGCTAGAAATCAAGAAAATGAACTTCTAAAATTTGATTAAAACTTGTTGTGCGGTCCGTTTTGTTGAGATTTCGGACGAGCGTGTCTAAATAGGCCTTACAATGGACCCGTTGGAATTTTAACTGAATAAAAAGTACAGAAATTGCATTTTTGCCATAAAATCTTGTTGAAATGCTCGTAGTAAAAAATATGAACTCCTAAAGTTTGATTAAAGCTTGTTTTGCGGTCCATTTTGTAGAGGTTTCGGACGAGTGGGTTTAAATAGGCCTTACAATGGCCCCGTTGGAATTTTAACTGAGTAAAAAGTACAGAAATTGAATTTTTGCAATATAATCGTGTTGAAATGTTCGTAATCAAGTATATGAACTCCTAAAATTTGATTAAAACTTCTTTCGCGGTCCGTTATGTAAAGGTTTCAGACGAGCGAGTCTAAATAGGCCTTACAATAGACCCGTGAGAAGTTTAACTGAGTAAAAAGTACAGAAATTGAGTTTATTCAATATAATCATGTTGAAATGCTCATAATAAAGAATGTGAACTCCTAAAATTTGATTAAAACTTTTTTGCGGTCCGTTTTGTAGAAGTTTCGGACGAGCGGGTCAAATAGGCATTACAACGGACTCGTTGGAATTTTAACTGAGTAAAAAATACAGAAATTGAATTTTTGCAATCTAATCGTGTTGAAATGCATGTAATCAAGAATATGAACTCGTAAATTTGATTAAAACCTGTTTTGCGATCCGTTTTCGAGAGGTTTCAGACGAGCGGGTTCAAATAGGCATTACAATGAACCCGTTGGAATTTTAATAAGTAAAAAGTACAGAAATTGAATTTTTGCAATATAATCGTGTTGAAATGCTCGTAATCAAGTATATGAACTCCTAAGGTTTGAATAAAACTTGTTTTGCGGTCCGTTTTGTAGAGGTTTCGGACGAGCGGGTCTAAATAGGCATTACAATCAACCCGTTGGAATTTTAACTGAGTAAAAAGTACAGAAATTGAGTTTTTGCAATATAATCGTGTTGAAATGCTCGTAATCAAGAATATGAACTCCTAAAATTTGATTAAAACTTGTTTCAAGGTCCGTTTTGTATAGGTTTTGGACGAGCGGGTCTAAATAGGCCTTACAATGGACGCGTTGGAATTTTACTTAAGTAAAAATTACCGATATTGAGTTTTTTCAATATAATCGTGTTGAAATGCTCGTAATGAAGAATATGGACTCCTACAATTTGATTAAAATTCATTTTGCAGTCCGTTTTGTAGAGGTTTCGTACGAGCGGGTCTAAATAGGCATTACAATGGACCCGTTGGAATTTTAACTGAGTAAAAAGTACTGAAATTGAGTTTTTGCAATATAATCGTGTTGAAATGCATGTAATCAAGAATATAAACTCGTAAAATTTGATTAAAACCAGTTTTGTGATCCGTTTTCGAGAGGTTTCAGACGAGCAGGTTTAAATAGGCATTACAATGGACCCGTTGGAATTTTAACTGTGTAAAAAGTACAAAAATTGAGTTTTTACAATATAATCATGTTGAAATACTCATAATAAAGTATATGAACTCCTAAAATTTGATAAAACATTGTTTTGCGGTCTATTTTGCAGAGGTTTCATACGAGCGGGTCTAAATTGGCCTTACAATGGACCCGTTGGAATTTTACTAGAGTAAAAAGTACAAAAATTGAGTTTTTTCAATATAATCGTGTTGAAATGCTCGTAATAAAGAACGTGAACTCCTAAAATTTGATTAAAACTTGTTTTGCGGTCTGTTTTGTAGAGGTTTCGGACGAGCGGGTCTAAATAGGCATTACAATGGACCCGTTGGAATTTTAACTGTGTAAAAAGTACAAAAATTGAGTATTTGCAATAGAATCATGTTGAAATGCTCGTAATAAAGTATATGAACTCCTAAAATTTGATAAAACATTGTTTTGCGGTCCGTTTTGTAGAGGTTTCATACGAGCGGGTCTAAATTGGCATTACAATGGACCCGTTGGAATTTTACTTGAGTAAAAATTACAGAAATTGAGTTTTTTCAATATAATCGTGTTGAAATGCTCGTAATGAAGAATATGGACTCTGAGATTTGATTAAAATTTTTTTGCGGTCCGTTTTGTAGAGATTTCGGACGAGCGGGTCTAAATAGGCCTTACAATGGACCCGTTGGAATTTTAACTGTGTAAAAATTACAGAAATTGAGTTTTTTCAATATAATCGTGTTGAAATGCTCGTAATCAAGTCTATGAACTCCTACAGTTTGATTAAAACTTGTTTCGCGGTCTGTTTTGTAGAGGTTTCGGACGAGCGAGTCTAAATTGGCCTTAAAATGGACCCTTCGGAATTTTAACTGAGTAAAAAGTACAGAAATGTGTTTTTTGCAATATAATCGTGTTGAAATGCTCGTAATGAAAAATATGAACTCCTAAAATTTGATTAAAACTTGTTTTGCAGTCCGTTTTTTAGAGGTTTCGGACGAGCGGGTCTAAATAGGCATTACAATGGTCCCGTTGGAATTTTAACTGAGTAGAAAGTACAGAAATTGAGTCTGTGCAATATAATTGTGTTGAAATACTCGTAATAAAAAATATGAACTCCTAAACTTTGATTAAAACTTGTTTTGCGGTCCGTTTTGTAGAGGTTTCGGACGAGCAGGTTTAAATTGGCATTACCATGGACCCGTTGCAATTTTAACTAAGGAATAGGTATAGAAATTGAGTTTTTGCAATATAATCGTGTTGAAATGCTCATAATCAAGTATATGAACTCCTAAAATATGATAAATCATTGTTTTGCGTTCCATTTTGTAGAGGTTTCGTACGAGCTGTTCTAAATTGGCCTTACAATGGACCCGTTGGAATTTTACTTGAGTAAGAAATACAGAAATTGAGTTTGTTCAATATAATCGGGTTGAAATGCTCGCCTTAAACCCTAGATTTTGATTAAAACTTTTTTTGCGGTCCGTTTTGTAGAGGTTTCGGACGAGCGGGTTTAAATAGGCATTACAATGAACCAGTTGGAATTTTAACTAAGTAAAAAGTACATAAATTAAGTTTTTGCAATATAATCTTGTTGAAATGCTCGTAATCAAGTATATGAACTCCTAAGATTTGCTTAAAACTTGTTTTGCGGTCCGTTTTGTAGAGGTTTCGGACGAGCGAGTCTAAATAGGCATTACAATGGACCCGTTGGAATTTTAACTGAGTAAAAAGTACAGAAATTGAGTTTTTGCAATATAATCGTGTAGAAATTCTCGTAATCAAGCATATGAACTCCTAAAATTTGATTACAACTTGTTTCGCGGTTCGTTTTGTAGAAGTTTCGGACGAGCGGGTCTAAATAGGCCTTACACTAGACCCGTTGGAATTTTACTTGAGTAAAAATTACAGAAATTGAGTTTTTTTAATATAATCGAGTTGAAATGCTCGAAATCAAGAAAATGAAGTCCTAAAATTTGATTAAAACTTGTTGTGTGGTCCGTTTTGTAGAGGTTTCGGACGAGCGTGTATAAATAGGCCTTACAATGGACCCGTTGGAATTTTAAATGAATAAAAAGTACAGAAATTGCGTTTTTGCAATAAAATCGTGTTGAAATGCTCGTAATAAAAATATGAACTCCTAAAATTTGATTAAAGCTTGTTTTGTGGTCCGTTTTGTAGAGGTTTCGGACGAGTAGGTTTAAATAGGCATTACAATCAACCCGTTGGAATTTTTATTGAGTAAAAAGTACATAAATTGAGTTTTTGCAATATAATCATGTTGAAATGCTCGTAATCAAGTATATGAACTCCTAAAATTTGATAAAACCTTTTTTTTGCGGTCCGTTTGTTATAGGATTCGGACAAGCGAGTCTAAATAGGCATTACAATGGACCCGTTGGAATTTTAACTGAGTAAAAAGTACAGAAATTGAATTTTTGCAATATAATCGTGTTGAAATGCTCGTAATCAAGTATATGAACTCCTAAAGTTTGATTAAAATTTCTTTCGCGGTCTGTTTTGTAAAGGTTTCAGACGAGCGAGTCTAAATAGGCCTTACAATAGACCCGTGAGAATTTTAACTGAGTAAAAAGTATAGAAATTGAGTTTTTACAATATAATCGTGATGAAATGCTTATAATCAAGTATATGAACTCCTAAAATTAGATTAAAACTTGTTTCACGGTCCGCTTTGTAGAGGTTTCAGACGAGCGAGTCTAAATAGGCCTTACAATGGACCCGTGGGAATTTTAACTAAGTAAAAATTACAGAAATTGAGTTTTTGCAATATAATCGGGTCTAAATTGGCCTTACAATGGACCAGTTGGAATTTTACTTGAGTAAAAAGTATCGAAATTGAGTTTTTTCAACATAATCATGTTGAAATGTTCGTAATGAAGAATATAGACTCCTAGAATTTGATTAAAACTTGTTTTGCGGTCCGTTTTGTAGAGGTTTCGTACGAGCGGGTCTAAATATGCATTACAATGGACCAGTTGGAATTTTAACTGAGTAAAAAGTACAGAAATTGAGTTTTTGCAATATAATCGTGTAAAAATGCATGTAATCAAGAATATGAACTCATAAAATTTGATTAAAACCTATTTTGCGATCCGTTTTCGAGAGGTTTCAGACGAGCGGGTTTAAATAGGCATTACAATGAACCTGTTGGAATTTTAACTAAGTAAAAAGTACAGAAATTGAGTTTTTGCAATATAATCGTGTTGAAATGCTCGTAATCAAGTATATGAACTCCTAAAATTTGATTAAAACTTGTTTCGAGGTCCGTTTTGTACAGGTTTCGGACGAGCGGGTCTAAATAGGTCTTAAAATGGTCACATCGGAATTTTAACTTAGTAAAAAGTACATAAATTGAGTTTTTGCAATATAATCTTGTTGAAATGCTCGTAATAAAAAATATGAACTCCTAAAAATTGATTAAAGCTTGTTTTGCGGTCCGTTTTGTAGAGGTTTCGGACGAGCGGGTTTAACTAGGCCTTACAATGGACTCGTTGGAATTTTAACTGAGTAAAAAGTACAGAAATTAGTTTTTGCAATATAATCGCGTTGAAATGCTCGTAATCAAGTATATGAACTCCTAAGATTTGCTTAAAACTTGTTTTGCGGTCCGTTTTGTAGAGGTTTCGGACGAGCGAGTCTAAATAGGCATTACAATGGACCCGTTGGAATTTTAGCTGAGTAAAAAGTACATAAATTGAGTTTTTTCAATATAATCGTGTTGAAATGCTCGTAATCATGTATATGAACTCCTAAAGTTTGATTAAAATTTCTTTCGCGGTCTGTTTTGTAAAGGTTTCAGACGAGCGAGTCTAAATAGGCCTTACAATAGACCCATGAGAATTTTAACTGAGTAAAAAGTATAGAAATTGAGTTTTTGCAATATAATCGTGATGAAATGCTTATAATCAAGTATATGAACTCCTAAAATTTGAAAAAAAAACTTTTTTCGTCGTCTGCTTTGTAGAGGTTTCAGACGAGCGAGTCTAAATAGGCCTTACAATGGACCCGGGGGAATTTTAAATAAGTAAAAAGTACAGAAATTTAGTTTTTGCAATATATTCGTGTCGAAATGCTCGTAATCAAGTATATGAACTCCTAAAATTTGATAAAACAATTTTTTGCGGTCCGTTTTGTAGAGGTTTCGTACGAGCGGGTCTAAATTGGCCTTACAATGGACCAGTTGGAATTTTACTTGAGTAAAAAGTACAGAAATTGAGTTTTTTCAATATAATCGTGTTGAAATGCTCGTAATGAAGAATATGGAGTCCTAGAATTTGATTAAAACTTGTTTTGCGGTCCGTTTTGTAGAGGTTTCGTACGAGCGGGTCTAAATAGGCATTACAATGGACCCGTTGGAATGCATGTAATCAAGAATATGAACTCGTAAAATTTGATTAATACCTGTTTTGCGATCCGTTTTCGAGAGGTTTCAGACGAGCGGGTTTAAATAGGCATTACAATGAACCCGTTGGAATTTTAACTAAGTAAAAAGCACAAAAATTGAGTTTTTGCTATATAATCGTGTTGAAATTCTCGTAATCAAGTATATGAACTCCTAATATTTGATTAAAACTTGTTTTGCGGTCCGTTTTGTAGAGGTTTCGGACGAGCGGGTCCAAATAGGCATTACAATGGACCCGTTGGAATTTTAACTGAGTAAAAAGTACAGAAATTGAGTTTTTGCAATATAATCGTGTTGAAATGCTCGTAATCAAGTATATGAACTCCTGAAATTTGATTAAAACTTGTTTCGAGGTTCGTTTTGTTGAGGTTTCGGACGTGCGGGTCTAAATAGGTCTTAAAATGGACACGTCGGAATTTTAACTGAGTAAAAAGTACAGAAATTGAGTTTTTGCAATATAATCGTGTTGAAATGCTCGTAATCAAGAATATGGACTCTTAAGATTTGATTAAAACTTGTTTTGCGGTCTGTTTTGTAGAGGTTTCGGACAAGCAGGTCTAAATAGGCATTACAATGGACCGTTGGAATTTTAACTGAGTAAAAAGTACAGAAATTGAGTGTTTGCAATATAATCATGTTGAAATGCTTGTAATCAAGAATATGAACTCGTAAAATTTGATTAAAATCTGTTTTGCGATCCGTTTTCGAGAGGTTTCAGACGAGCGAGTTTAAATAGGCATTACAATGAACCCGTTGGAATTTTAACTAAGTAAAAAGAACAAGAATTTAGTTTTTGCAATATAATCATGTTGAAATGCTTGTAATCAAGTATATGAACTCCTAAGATTTGATTAAAACTTGTTTTATGGTCCGCTTTGTAGAGTTTTCGGACGAGCGGGTCTAAAAAGGCATTACAATGGACCGCTTGGAATTTTAACAAAGTAAAAAGCACAGAAATTGAATTTTTGCAATATAATCGTGTTGAAATGCTCGTAATCAAGTATATGAACTCCAAAAATAAATTAAAACTTGTTTCGCGGTCCGTTTTGTAGGGGTTTCGGACGAGCGGGTTTAAATAGACCTTACAATGGACCCGTTGGAATTTTACTTGAGTAAAAAGTACAGAAATTGAGTTTTTTCAACATAATCGTGTTGAAATGCTCAAATTCAAGAATATGAACTCCTAAACTTTGATAAAAACATTGTTTTGCTTTCCGTTTGGCAGAGGTTTCGTACGAGCGGGTCTAAATTGGCCTTACAATGGACCCGTTGGTATTTTAATTGAGTAAAAAATACAGAAATTGAGTTTGTTTAATATAATCGTGTTGAAATGCTCGTAATAAAGAATATGAACTCCTAGATTTTGGTTAAAACTTTTTTTACGGTCCGTTTTGTAGAGGTTTCGGACGAGCGGGTTTAAATTGGCATTACAATGAACCAGTTGTAATTTTAACTAAGTAAAAAGTACATAAATTAAGTTTTTGCAATATAATCATGTTGAAATGCTCGTAATCAAGTATATGAACTCCTAAGATTTGCTTAAAACTTGTTTTGCGGTCCGTTTTGTAGAGGTTTCGGACGAGCGAGTCTAAATAGGCATTACAATGGACCCGTTGGAATTTTAACTGAGTAAAAAGTACAGAAATTGAGTTTTTGCAATATAATCATGTAGAAATGCTCGTAATCAAGCATATGAACTCCTAAAATTTGATTACAACTTGTTTCGCGGTCCGTTTTGTAGAAGTTTCGGACGAGCGGGTCTAAATAGGCCTTACACTGGACCCGTTGGAATTTTACTTGAGTAAAAATTACACAAATTGAGTTTTTTTTAATATAATCGAGTTGAAATGCTCGAAATCAAGAAAATGAAGTCCTAAAATTTGATTAAAACTTGTTGTGCGGTCCGTTTTGTAGAGGTTTCGGACGAGCGTGTCTAAATAGGCCTTACAATGGACCCGTTGGAATTTTAACTGAATAAAAAGTACAGAAATTGCGTTTTTGCAATAAAATCGTGTTGAATTGCTCGTAATAAAAAATATGAACTCCTAAAATTTGATTAAAGCTTGTTTTGCGGTCCGTTTTGTAGAGGTTTCGGACGAGCGGGTTTAAATAGGCATTACAATGGACCCGTTGGAATTTTAATTCAGTAAAAAACACATAAATTGAGTTTTTGCAATATAATCGTGTTGAAGTGCTCGTTATCAAGTATATGAACTCCTCAAGTTTGATAAAACCTTTTTTTGCGGTCCGTTTGTTATAGGATTCGGACAAGCGAGTCTAAATAGGCATTACAATGGACCCGTTGGAATTTTAACTGAGTAAAAAGTACAGAAATTGATTTTTTGCAATATAATCGTGTTGAAATGCTCATAATCAAGTATATGAACTCCTAAAGTTTGATTAAAACTTCTTTCGCGGTCTGTTTTGTAAAGGTTTCAGACGAGCGAGTCTAAATAGGCCTTAAAATAGACCCGTGAGAATTTTAACTGAGTAAAAAGTATATAAATTGAGTTTTTGCAATATAATCGTGATGAAATGCTTATAATAAAGTATATGAACTCCTAAAATTTGATTAAAACATGTTTTGCGGTTCGCTTTGTAGAGGTTTCAGATGAGCGAGTCTAAATAGGCCTTACAATGGACCCGTGGGAATTTTAACTAAGTAAAAAGTACAGAAATTGAGTTTTTGCAATATAATCGTGTCGAAATGCTCGTAATCAAGTATATGAACTCCTAAAATTTGATAAAACATTGTTTTGCGTCTGTTTTGTAGAGGTTTCGTACGAGCGAGTCTAAATTGGCCTTACAATGGACCAGTTGGAATTTTACTTGAGTAAAAAGTACAGAAATTGAGTTTTTTCAATATAATCGTGTTGAAATGCTCGTAATGAAGAATATGGACTCCTAAAATTTGATTAAAACTTGTTCTGCGGCCGTTTTGTAGAGGTTTCGTACGAGCGGGTCTGAATAGGCATTACAAAGGACCCGTTGGAATTTTAACTGAGTAAAAAGTACAGAAATTGAGTTTTTGCAATATAATCGTGTTGAAATGCATGTAATCTAGAATATGAACTCGTAAAATTTGATTAAAACCTGTTTTGCGATCCGTTTTCGAGAGGTTTCGGACGAGCGGGTTTAAATAGGCCTTACAATGGACCCGTTGGAATTTTAACTGAGTAAAAAGTACAGAAATTGAGTTTTTTTCAATATAATCGTGTTGAAATGCTCGTAATAAAGAATGTGAACTCCTAAGATTTGATTAAAACTTTTTTTGCGGTCCGTTTTGTAGAGGTTTCGGACGAGCGGGTCTAAATAGGCATTACAACGGACCCGTTGGAATTTTAACCGAGTAAAAAGTACAGAAATTGAGTTTTTGCAATATAATCATGTTGAAATGCTTGTAATCAAGAATATAAACTCGTAAAATTTGATTAAAACCTGTTTTGCGATCCGTTTTCGAGAGGTTTCAGACGAGCGGGTTTAAATAGGCATTACAATGAACCCGTTGGAATTTTAACTTAGTAAAAAGTACAGAAATTGAGTTTTTGCAATATAATCATGTTGAAATGCTAGTAATAAAGTATATGAACTCCTAATATTTGATTAAAACTTGTTTTGCGGTCCGTTTTGTAGAGGTTTCGGACGAGCGACTCTAAATAGGCATTACGATGGACCCCTTGGAATTTTAACTGAGTAAAAAGTACAGAAAGTGAGTTTTTGCAATATAATCGTGTTGAAATGCTCGTAATCAAGAATATGAAATCCTAGAAATTGGTTAAAACTTGTTTCGGGGTCCGTTTTGTAGGGGTTTCAGACGAGCGGGTCTAAATAGACCTTACAATGGACCCGTTGGAATTTTACTTGAGTTAAAGTACAGAAATTGTGTTTTTTCAATATAATTGTGTTGAAATGCTCGAATTCAAGAATATGAACTCATAAATTTTAATTAAAACTTGTTGTGCGATCCGTTTTGTAGAGGTTTTCGGACGAGCATGTCTAAATTGGCATTACAATGGACCCGTTGGAATTTTAACTAAGGAAAAGATATAAAAATTAAGTTTTTGCAATATAATAGTGTTGAAATGCTCATAATCAAGTATATGAACTCCTAAAATTTTATAAAAAATTGTTTTGCGTTCCGTTTTGTAGAGGTTTTGTACGAGCGGGTCTAAATTGGCCTTACAATGGACACGTTGGAATTTTACTTGAGTAAAAAATACAGAAATTGAGTTTCTTCAATATAATCGTGTTGAAATGCTCGTAATAAAGAATATAAACTCCTAGATTGTGATTAAAAGTTTTTTTGCGGTCCATTTTGTAGAGGTTTCGGACGAGCGGGTCTAAATAGACATTACAACGGACCCGTTGGAATTTTAACTGAGTAAAAAGTACAGAAATTAAGTTTTTGCAATATAATCGTGTTGAAATGCTTGTAATCTAGAATATGAACTCGTAAAATTTGATTAAACTTGTTTTGCGATCCATTTTCGAGAGGTTTCAGACGAGCGGTTTTAAATAGGCATTACAATGAAACAGTTTGAATTTTACTTGAGTAAAAAGTACAGAAATTGAGTTTTTGCAATATAATCATGTTGAAATGCTCGTAATCAAGTATATGAACTCCTAAGATTTGCTTAAAACTTTTTTTGCGGTCCGTTTTGTAGAGGTTTCGGACGAGCGAGTCTAAATAGGCATTACAATGGACCCGTTGGAATTTTAATTGAGAAAAAGTACAGAAATTGAGTTTTTGCAATATAATCGTGTAGAAATGCTCGTAATCAAGCATATGAACTCCTAAAATTTAATTACAACTTGTTTCGCGATCCGTTTTGTAGAAGTTTCGGACGAGTGGGTCTAAATAGGCCTTACACTAGAACCGTTGGAATTTTACTTGCGAAAAAATTACAGAAATTGAGTTTTTTAATATAATCAAGTTGAAATGCTAGAAATCAAGAAAATGAACTTCTAAGATTTGATTAAAACTTGTTGTGCGGTCCGTTTTGTTGAGATTTCGGACGAGCGTGTCTAAATAGGCCTTACAATGGACCCGTTGGAATTTTAACTGAATAAAAAGTACAGAAATTGCATTTTTGCCATAAAATCTTGTCGAAATGCTCGTAATAAAAAATATGAACTCCTAAAGTTTGATTAAAGCTTGTTTTACGGTCCGTTTTGTAGAGGTTTCGGACGAGTGGGTTTAAATAGGCCTTACAATGGCCCCGTTGGAATTTTAACTGAGTAAAAAGTACAGAAATTGAATTTTTGCAATATAATCGCGTTGAAATGCTCGTAATCAAGTATATGAACTCCTAAAATTTGATTAAAACTTCTTTCGCGGTCCGTTATGTAAAGGTTTCAGACGAGCGAGTCTAAATAGGCCTTACAATAGACCCGTGAGAAGTTTAACTGAGTAAAAGGTACAAAAATTGAGTTTATTCAATATAATCATGTTGAAATGCTCATAATAAAGAATGTGAACTCCTAAAATTTGATTAAAACTTTTTTGCGGTCCGTTTTGTAGAAGTTTCGGACGAGCGGGTCAAATAGGCATTACAACGGACTCGTTGGAATTTTAACTGAGTAAAAAATACAGAAATTGAATTTTTGCAATATAATCGTGTTGAAATGCATGTAATCAAGAATATGAACTCGTAAATTTGATTAAAACCTGTTTTGCGATCCGTTTTCGAGAGGTTTCAGACGAGCGGGTTCAAATAGGCATTACAATGAACCCGTTGGAATTTTAACTAAGTAAAAAGTACAGAAATTGAATTATTGCAATATAATCGTGTTGAAATGCTCGTAATCAAGTATATGAACTCCTAAGGTTTGATTAAAACTTGTTTTGCGGTCCGTTTTGTAGAGGTTTCGGACGAGCGGGTCTAAATAGGCATTACAATCAACCCGTTGGAATTTTAACTGAGTAAAAAGTACAGAAATTGAGTTTTTGCAAAATAAACGTGTTGAAATGCTCGTAATCAAGTATATGAACTCCTAAAATTTGATTAAAACTTGTTTCAAGGTCCGTTTTGTAGAGGTTTTGGACGAGCGGGTCTAAATAGGCCTTACAATGGACGCGTTGAATTTTACTTAAGTAAAAAGTACCGATATTGAGTTTTTTCAATATAATCGTGTTGAAATGCTCGTAATGAAGAATATGGACTCCTAAAATTTGATTAAAATTCATTTTGCAGTCCGTTTTGTAGAGGTTTCGTACGAGCGGGTCTAAATATGCATTACAATGGACCCGTTGGAATTTTAACTGAGTAAAAAGTACTGAAATTGAGTTTTTGCAATATAATCGTGTTGAAATGCATGTAATCAAGAATATAAACTCGTAAAATTTGATTAAAACCAGTTTTGCGATCCGTTTTCGAGAGGTTTCAGACGAGCAGGTTTAAATAGGCATTACAATGGACCCGTTGGAATTTTAACTGTGTAAAAAGTACAAAAAATGAGTTTTTACAATATAATCATGTTGAAATACTCATAATAAAGTATATGAACTCCTAAAATTTGATAAAACATTGTTTTGCGGTCTGTTTTGCAGAGGTTTCATACGAGCGGGTCTAAATTGGCCTTACGATGGACCCGGTGAAATTTTACTAGAGTAAAAAGTACAAAAAATGAGTTTTTTCAATATAATCGTGTTGAAATGCTCGTAATAAAGAACGTGAACTCCTAAAATTTGATTAAAACTTGTTTTGCAGTCTGTTTTGTAGAGGTTTCGGACGAGCGGGTCTAAATAGGCATTACAATGGACCCGTTGGAATTTTAACTGTGTAAAAAGTACAAAAATTGAGTATTTGCAATAGAATCATGTTGAAATGCTCGTAATAAAGTATATGAACTCCTAAAATTTGATAAAACATTGTTTTGCGGTCCGTTTTGTAGAGGTTTCATACGAGCGGGTCTAAATTGGCATTACAATGGACCCGTTGGAATTTTACTTGAGTAACAATTACAGAAATTGAGTTTTTTCAATATAATCGTGTTGAAATGCTCGTAATGAAGAATATGGACTCTGAGATTTGATTAAAATTTTTTTGCGGTCCGTTTTGTAGAGGTTTCGGACGAGCGGGTCTAAATAGGCCTTACAATGGACCCGTTGGAATTTTAACTTTGTAAAAATTACAGAAATTGAGTTTTTTCAATATAATCGTGTTGAAATGCTCGTAATCAAGTCTATGAACTCCTACAGTTTGATTAAAACTTGTTTCGCGGTCTGTTTTGTAGAGGTTTCGGACGAGCGAGTCTAAATTGGCCTTAAAATGGACCCTTCGGAATTTTCACTGAGTAAAAAGTACATAAATGTGTTTTTGCAATATAATCGTGTTGAAATGCTCGTAATGAAAAATATGAACTCCTAAAATTTGATTAAAACTTGTTTTGCAGTCCAATTTTTAGAGGTTTCGGACGAGCGGGTCTAAATAGGCATTACAATGGTCCCGTTGGAATTTTAACTGAGTAGAAAGTACAGAAATTGAGTCTTTGCAATATAATTGTGTTGAAATACTCGTAATAAAAAATATGAACTCCTAAGCTTTGATTAAAACTTGTTTTGCGGTCCGTTTTGTAGAGGTTTCGGACGAGCAGGTTTAAATTGGCATTACAATGGACCCGTTGCAATTTTAACTAAGGAATAGGTATAGAAATTGAGTTGTTGCAATATAATCGTGTTGAAATGCTCATAATCAAGTATATGAACTCCTAAAATATGATAAATCATTGTTTTGCGTTCCGTTTTGTAGAGGTTTCGTACGAGCTGTTCTAAATTGGCCTTACAATGGACCCGTTGGAATTTTACTTGAGTAAGAAATACAGAAATTGAGTTTGTTCAATATAATCGGGTTGAAATGCTCGCCTTAAACCCTAGATTTTGTTTAAAACATTTTTTGCGGTCCGTTTTGTAGAGGTTTCGGACGAGCGGGTTTAAATAGGCATTACAATGAACCAGTTGGAATTTTAACTAAGTAAAAAGTACATAAATTAAGTTTTTGCAATATAATCTTGTTGAAATGCTCGTAATCAAGTATATGAACTCCTAAGATTTGCTTAAAACTTGTTTTGCGGTCCGTTTTGTAGAGGTTTCGGACGAGCGAGTCTAAATAGGCATTACAATGGACCAGTTGGAATTTTAACTGAGTAAAAAGTACAGAAATTGAGTTTTTGCAATATAATCGTGTAGAAATGCTCGTAATCAAGCATGTGAACTCCTAAAATTTGATTACAACTTGTTTCGCGGTCCGTTTTGTAGAAGTTTCGGACGAGCGGGTCTAAATAGGCCTTACACTGGACCCGTTGGAATTTTACTTGAGTAAAAATTACAGAAATTGAGTTTTTTTAATATAATCGAGTTGAAATGCTCGAAATCAAGAAAATGAAGTCCTAAAATTTGATTAAAACTTGTTGTGTGGTCCGTTTTGTAGAGGTTTCGGACGAGCGTGTATAAATAGGACTTACAATGGACCCGTTGGAATTTTAACTGAATAAAAAGTACAGAAATTGCGTTTTTGCAATAAAATCGTGTTGAAATGCTCGTAATAAAAAATATGAACTCCTAAAATTTGATTAAAGCTTGTTTTGCGGTCCGTTTTGTAGAGGTTTCGGACGAGCAGGTTTAAATAGGCATTACAATCAACCCGTTGGAATTTTAATTGAGTAAAAAGTACATAAATTGAGTTTTTGCAATATAATCATGTTGAAATGCTCGTAATCAAGTATATGAACTCCTAAAATTTGATAAAACCTTTTTCTTGCGGTCCGTTTGTTATAGGATTCGGACAAGCGAGTCTAAATAGGCATTACAATGGACCCGTTGGAATTTTAACTGAGTAAAAAGTACAGAAATTGAGTTTTTGCAATATAATCGTGTAGAAATGCTCGTAATCAAGCATATGAACTCCTAAAATTTGATTACAACTTGTTTTGCAGTCCGTTTTGTAGAAGTTTCGGACGAGCGGGTCTAAATAGGCCTTACACTGGACCCGTTGGAATTTTACTTGAGTAAAAATTACAGAAATTGAGTTTTTTTTAATATAATCGAGTTGAAATGCTCGAAATCAAGAAAATGAAGTCCTAAAATTTGATTAAAACTTGTTGTGTGGTCCGTTTTGCAGAGGTTTCGGACGAGCGTGTATAAATAGGCCTTACAATGGACCCGTTGGAATTTTAACTGAATAAAAAGTACAGAAATTGCGTTTTTGCAATAAAATCGTGTTGAAATGCTCGTAATAAAAAATATGAACTCCTAAAATTTGATTAAAGCTTGTTTTGCGGTCCGTTTTGTAGAGGTTTCGGACGAGCAGGTTTAAATAGGCATTACAATCAACCCGTTGGAATTTTAATTGAGTAAAAAGTACATAAATTGAGTTTTTGCAATATAACCGTGTTGAAGTGCTCCTAATCAAGTATATGAACTCCAAAAGTTTGATTAAAACTTGTTTTTCTGTCCGTTTTGTAGAAGTTTCGGATGAGTGGGTTTAAATAGGCATTACAATGGACCCGTTGAAATTTTAACTGAGTAAAAAGTACAGAAATTGAGTTTTTGCAATATAATCGTGTTGAAATGCTCGTAATCAAGTATATGAACTCCTAAAGTTTGATCAAAATTTCTTTCGCGGTCTATTTTGTAAAGGTTTCAGACGAGCGAGTCTAAATAGGCCTTACAATAGACCCGTGAGAATTTTAACTGAGTAAAAAGTATAGAAATTGAGTTTTTACAATATAATCGTGATGAAATGCTTATAATCAAGTATATGAACTCCTAAAATTAGATTAAAACTTGTTTCGCGGTCCGCTTTGTAGAGGTTTCAGACGAGCGAGTCTAAATAGGCCTTACAATGGACCCGTGGGAATTTTAACTAAGTAAAAATTACAGAAATTGAGTTTTTGCAATATAATCGGGTCTAAATTGGCCTTACAATGGACCAGTTGGAATTTTACTTGAGTAAAAAGTACCGAAATTGAGTTTTTTCAACATAATCATGTTGAAATGTTCGTAATGAAGAATATAGACTCCTAGAATTTGATTAAAACTTGTTTTGCGGTCCGTTTTGTAGAGGTTTTGTACGAGCGGGTCTAAATATGCATTACAATGGACCAGTTGGAATTTTAACTGAGTAAAAAGTACAGAAATTGAGTTTTTGCAATATAATCGTGTTGAAATGCTCGTAATCAAGTATATGAACTCCTAAAGTTTGATCAAAATTTCTTTCGCGGTCTATTTTGTAAAGGTTTCAGACGAGCGAGTCTAAATAGGCCTTACAATAGACCCGTGAGAATTTTAACTGAGTAAAAAGTATAGAAATTGAGTTTTTACAATATAATCGTGATGAAATGCTTATAATCAAGTATATGAACTCCTAAAATTAGATTAAAACTTGTTTCGCGGTCCGCTTTGTAGAGGTTTCAGACGAGCGAGTCTAAATAGGCCTTACAATGGACCCGTGGGAATTTTAACTAAGTAAAAATTACAGAAATTGAGTTTTTGCAATATAATCGTGTCTAAATTGGCCTTACAATGGACCAGTTGGAATTTTACTTGAGTAAAAAGTACCGAAATTGAGTTTTTTCAACATAATCATGTTGAAATGTTCGTAATGAAGAATATAGACTCCTAGAATTTGATTAAAACTTGTTTTGCGGTCCGTTTTGTAGAGGTTTCGTACGAGCGGGTCTAAATATGCATTACAATGGACCAGTTGGAATTTTAACTGAGTAAAAAGTACAAAAATTGAGTTTTTGCAATATAATCGTGTTGAAATGCATGTAATCAAGAATATGAACTCATAAAATTTGATTAAAACCTATTTTGCGATCCGTTTTCGAGAGGTTTCAGACGAGCGGGTTTAAATAGGCATTACAATGAACCTGTTGGAATTTTAACTAAGTAAAAAGTACAGAAATTGAGTTTTTGCAATATAATCGTGTTGAAATGCTCGTAATCAAGTATATGAACTCCTAAAATTTGATTAAAACTTGTTTCGAGGTCCGTTTTGTACAGGTTTCGGACGAGTGGGTCTAAATAGGTCTTAAAATGGTCACATCGGAATTTTAACTTAGTAAAAAGTACAGAAATTGAGTTTTTGCAATATAATCTTGTTGAAATGCTCGTAATAAAAAATATGAACTCCTAAAATTTGATTAAAGCTTGTTTTGCGGTCCGTTTTGTAGAGGTTTCGGACGAGCGAGTTTAACTAGGCCCTACAATGGACCCGTTGGAATTTTAACTGAGTAAAAAGTACAGAAATTAGTTTTTGCAATATAATCGCGTTGAAATGCTCGTAATCAAGTATATGAACTCCTAAGATTTGCTTAAAACTTGTTTTGCGGTCCGTTTTGTAGAGGTTTCGGACGAGCGAGTCTAAATAGGCATTACAATGGACCCGTTGGAATTTTAGCTGAGTAAAAAGTACATAAATTGAGTTTTTTCAATATAATCGTGTTGAAATGCTCGTAATCATGTATATGAACTCCTAAAGTTTGATTAAAATTTCTTTCGCGGTCTGTTTTGTAAAGGTTTCAGACGAGCGAGTCTAAATAGGCCTTACAATAGACCCGTGAGAATTTTAACTGAGTAAAAAGAATAGAAATTGAGTTTTTGCAATATAATCGTGATGAAATGCTTATAATCAAGTATATGAACTCTAAAATTTGAAAAAAACTTTTTTCGTCGTCTGCTTTGTAGAGGTTTCAGACGAGCGAGTGTAAATAGGCCTTACAATGGACCCGGGGGAATTTTAAATAAGTAAAAAGTACAGAAATTTAGTTTTTGCAATATATTCTTGTCGAAATGCTCGTAATCAAGTATATGAACTCCTAAAATTTGATAAAACAATTTTTTGCGGTCCGCTTTGTAGAGGTTTCGTACGAGCGGGTCTAAATTGGCCTTACAATGGACCAGTTGGAATTTTACTTGAGTAAAAAGTACAGAAATTGAGTTTTTTCAATATAATCGTGTTAAAATGCTCGTAATGAAGAATATGGAGTCCTAGAATTTGATTAAAACTTGTTTTGCGGTCCGTTTTGTAGAGGTTTCGTACGAGCGAGTCTAAATAGGCATTACAATGGACCCGTTGGAATTTTAACTGAGTAAAAAGTACAGAAATTGAGTTTTAGCAATATAATCGTGTTGAAATGCATGTAATCAAGAATATGAACTCGTAAAATTTGATTAATACCTGTTTTGCGATCCGTTTTCGAGAGGTTTCAGACGAGCGGGTTTAAATAGGCATTACAATGAACCCGTTGGAATTTTAACTAAGTAAAAAGCACAAAAATTGAGTTTTTGCTATATAATCGTGTTGAAATACTTGTAATCAAGTATATGAACTCCTAATATTTGATTAAAACTTGTTTTGCGGTCCGTTTTGTAGAGGTTTCGGACGAGCGGGTCTAAATAGGTCTTAAAATGGACACGTCGGAATTTTAACTGAGTAAAAAGTACAGAAATTGAGTTTTTGCAATATAATCGTGTTGAAATGCTCGTAATGAAGAATATGGACTCTTAAGATTTGATTAAAACTTGTTTTGCGGTCTGTTTTGTAGAGGTTTCGGACAAGCAGGTCTAAATAGGCATTACAATGGACCGTTGGAATTTTAACTGAGTAAAAAGTACAGAAATTGAGTGTTTGCAATATAATCATGTTGAAATGCTTGTAATCAAGAATATGAACTCGTAAAATTTGATTAAAACCTGTTTTGCGATCCGTTTTCGAGAGGTTTCAGACGAGCGAGTTTAAATAGGCATTACAATGAACCCGTTGGAATTTTAACTAAGTAAAAAGAACAAGAATTTAGTTTTTGCAATATAATCATGTTGAAATGCTCGTAATCAAGTATATGAACTCCTAAGATTTGATTAAAACTTGTTTTACGGTCCGCTTTGTAGAGTTTTCGGACGAGCGGGTCTAAAAAGGCATTACAATGGACCGCTTGGAATTTTAACAAAGTAAAAAGCACAGAAATTGAATTTTTGCAATATAATCGTGTTGAAATGCTCGTAATCAAGTATATGAACTCCAAAAATAAATTAAAACTTGTTTCGCGGTCCATTTTGTAGGGGTTTCGGACGAGCGGGTTTAAATAGACCTTACAATGGACCCGTTGGAATTTTACTTGAGTAAAAAGTACAGAAATTGAGTTTTTTCAACATAATCGTGTTGAAATGCTCAAATTCAAGAATATGAACTCCTAAAATTTGATAAAAACATTGTTTTGCTTTCCGTTTGGCAGAGGTTTCGTACGAGCGGGTCTAAATTGGCCTTACAATGGACCCGTTGGAATTTTAATTGAGTAAAAAATACAGAAATTGAGTTTGTTTAATATAATCGTGTTGAAATGCTCGTAATAAAGAATATGAACTCCTAGATTTTGGTTAAAACTTTTTTTACGG
This sequence comes from Hibiscus trionum, assembly GCA_030270665.1. NCBI lineage: Eukaryota > Viridiplantae > Streptophyta > Magnoliopsida > Malvales > Malvaceae > Hibiscus > Hibiscus trionum. The sequence goes on along the minus strand of BSYR01000027.1, from coordinate 43,560,160 downwards.
TCCGTTTTGTAGAGGTTTCGAACGAGCGGGTTTAAATTGGCATTACAATGAACCAGTTGTAATTTTAACTAAGTAAAAAGTACATAAATTAAGTTTTTGCAATATAATCATGTTGAAATGCTCGTAATCAAGTATATGAACTCCTAAGATTTGCTTAAAACTTGTTTTGCGGTCCGTTTTGTAGAGGTTTCGGACGAGCGAGTCTAAATAGGCATTACAATGGACCCGTTGGAATTTTAACTGAGTAAAAAGTACAGAAATTGAGTTTTAGCAATATAATCGTGTTGAAATGCATGTAATCAAGAATATGAACTCGTAAAATTTGATTAATACCTGTTTTGCGATCCGTTTTCGAGAGGTTTCAGACGAGCGGGTTTAAATAGGCATTACAATGAATCCGTTGGAATTTTAACTAAGTAAAAAGCACAAAAATTGAGTTTTTGCTACATAATCGTGTTGAAATACTCGTAATCAAGTATATGAACTCCTAATATTTGATTAAAACTTGTTTTGCGGTCCGTTTTGTAGAGGTTTCGGACGAGCGGGTCCAAATAGGCATTACAATGGACCCGTTGGAATTTTAACTGAGTAAAAAGTACAGAAATTGAGTTTTTGCAATATAATCGTGTTGAAATGCTCGTAATCAAGTATATGAACTCCTGAAATTTGATTAAAACTTGTTTCGAGGTTCGTTTTGTTGAGGTTTCGGACGTGCGGGTCTAAATAGGTCTTAAAATGGACACGTCGGAATTTTAACTGAGTAAAAAGTACAAAAATTGAGTTTTTGCAATATAATCGTGTTGAAATGCTCGTAATGAAGAATATGGACTCTTAAGATTTGATTAAAACTTGTTTTGCGGTCTGTTTTGTAGAGGTTTCGGACAAGCAGGTCTAAATAGGCATTACAATGGACCGTTGGAATTTTAACTGAGTAAAAAGTACAGAAATTGAGTGTTTGCAATATAATCATGTTGAAATACGATCCGTTTTCGAGAGGTTTCAGACGAGCGAGTTTAAATAGGCATTACAATGAACCCGTTGGAATTTTAACTAATTAAAAAGAACAAGAATTTAGTTTTTGCAATATAATCATGTTGAAATGCTCGTAATCAAGTATATGAACTCCTAAGATTTGATTAAAACTTGTTTTTTGGTCCGCTTTGTAGAGTTTTCGGACGAGCGGGTCTAAAAAGGCATTACAATGGACCGCTTGGAATTTTAACAAAGTAAAAAGCACAGAAATTGATTTTTTGCAATATAATCGTGTTGAAATGCTCGTAATCAAGTATATGAACTCCAAAAATAAATTAAAACTTGTTTCGCGGTCCGTTTTGTAGGGGTTTCGGACGAGCGGGTTTAAATAGACCTTACAATGGACCCGTTGGAATTTTACTTGAGTAAAAAGTACAGAAATTGAGTTTTTTCAACATAATCGTGTTGAAATGCTCAAATTCAAGAATATGAACTCCTAAAATTTGATAAAAACATTGTTTTGCTTTCCGTTTGGCAGAGGTTTCGTACGAGCGGGTCTAAATTGGCCTTACAATGGACCCGTTGGAATTTTAATTGAGTAAAAAATACAGAAATTGAGTTTGTTTAATATAATCGTGTTGAAATGCTCGTAATAAAGAATATGAACTCCTAGATTTTGGTTAAAACTTTTTTTACGGTCCGTTTTGTAGAGGTTTCGGACGAGCGGGTTTAAATTGGCATTACAATGAACCAGTTGTAATTTTAACTAAGTAAAAAGTACATAAATTAAGTTTTTGCAATATAATCATGTTGAAATGCTCGTAATCAAGTATATGAACTCCTAAGATTTGCTTAAAACTTGTTTTGCGGTCCGTTTTGTAGAGGTTTCGGACGAGCGAGTCTAAATAGGCATTACAATGGACCCGTTGGAATTTTAACTGAGTAAAAAGTACAGAAATTGAGTTTTTGCAATATAATCATGTAGAAATGCTCGTAATCAAGCATATGAACTCCTAAAATTTGATTACAACTTGTTTCGCGGTCCGTTTTGTAGAAGTTTCGGACGAGCGGGTCTAAATAGGCCTTACACTGGACCCGTTGGAATTTTACTTGAGTAAAAAATACACAAATTGAGTTTTTTTTAATATAATCGAGTTGAAATGCTCGAAATCAAGAAAATGAAGTCCTAAAATTTGATTAAAACTTGTTGTGCGGTCCGTTTTGTAGAGGTTTCGGACGAGCGTGTCTAAATAGGCCTTACAATGGACCCGTTGGAATTTTAACTGAATAAAAAGTACAGAAATTGCGTTTTTGCAATAAAATCGTGTTGAATTGCTCGTAATAAAAAATATGAACTCCTAAAATTTGATTAAAGCTTGTTTTGCGGTCCGTTTTGTAGAGGTTTCGGACGAGCGGGTTTAAATAGGCATTACAATGGACCCGTTGGAATTTTAACTGAGTAAAAAGCACATAAATTGAGTTTTTGCAATATAATCGTGTTGAAGTGCTCGTTATCAAGTATATGAACTCCTCAAGTTTGATAAAACCTTTTTTTGCGGTCCGTTTGTTATAGGATTCGGACAAGCGAGTCTAAATAGGCATTACAATGGACCCGTTGGAATTTTAACTGAGTAAAAAGTACAGAAATTGAGTTTTTGCAATATAATCGTGTTGAAATGCTCATAATCAAGTATATGAACTCCTAAAGTTTGATTAAAACTTCTTTCGCGGTCGGTTTTGTAAAGGTTTCAGACGAGCGAGTCTAAATAGGCCTTAAAATAGACCCGTGAGAATTTTAACTGAGTAAAAAGTATATAAATTGAGTTCGTGATAAAATGCTTATAATAAAGTATATGAACTCCTAAAATTTGATTAAAACATGTTTTGCGGTTCGCTTTGTAGAGGTTTCAGATGAGCGAGTCTAAATAGGCCTTACAATGGACCCGTGGGAATTTTAACTAAGTAAAAAGTACAGAAATTGAGTTTTTGCAATATAATCGTGTCGAAATGCTCGTAATCAAGTATATGAACTCCTAAAATTTGATAAAACATTGTTTTGCGTCTGTTTTGTAGAGGTTTCGTACGAGCGGGTCTAAATTGGCCTTACAATGGACCAGTTGTAATTTTACTTGAGTAAAAAGTACAGAAATTGAGTTTTTTCAATATAATCGTGTTGAAATGCTCGTAATGAAGAATATGGACTCCTAAAATTTGATTAAAACTTGTTCTGCGGCCGTTTTGTAGAGGTTTCGTACGAGCGGGTCTGAATAGGCATTACAAAGGACCCGTTGGAATTTTAACTGAGTAAAAAGTACAGAAATTGAGTTTTTGCAATATAATCGTGTTGAAATGCATGTAATCTAGAATATGAACTCGTAAAATTTGATTAAAACCTGTTTTGCGATCCGTTTTCGAGAGGTTTCGGACGAGCGGGTTTAAATAGGCATTACAATGAACCCGTTGGAATTTTAACTAAGTAAAAAGTACAAAAATTGAGTTTTTGCTATATAATCGTGTTGAAATGCTCGTAATCAAGTATATCAACTCCTAATATTTGATTAAAACTTGTTTTGCGGTCCGTTTTGTAGAGGTTTCGGACGAGCGGGTCTAAATAGGCATTACAATGGACCCGTTGGAATTTTAACTGAGTAAAAAGTACAGAAATTGAGTTTTTGCAATATAATCGTGTTGAAATACTCGTAATCAAGTATATGAACTCCTAAAATTTGATTAAAACTTGTTTCGAGGTCCGTTTTGTAGAGGTTTCAGACGAGCGGGTCTAAATAGGTCTTAAAATGGACACGACGGAATTTTAACTGAGTAAAAAGTACAGAAATTGAGTTTTTGCAATATATTCGTGTTGAAATGCTCGTAATGAAGAATATGGACTCCTAAAGTTTGATTAAAACTTATTTTGCGGTCTGTTTTGTAGAGGTTTCGGACGAGCGGGTCTAAGTAGGCATTACAACGGACCCGTTGGAATTTTAACTGAGTAAAAAGTACAAAAATTTAGTGTTTGTAATATAATCATGTTGAAATGCTTGTAATCAAGAATATGAACTGGTAAAATTTGATTAAAACCTGTTTTGCGATCCGTTTTCGAGAGGTTTCAGACGAGCGAGTTTAAATAGGCATTACAATGAACCTGTTGGAATTTTAACTAAGTAAAAAGAACAAAAAATGAATTTTTGCAATATAATCATGTTGAAATGGTCGTAATCAAGTATATGAACTCCTAAGATTTGATTAAAACTTGTTTTACGGTCCGCTTTGTAGAGTTTTCAGACGAGCGGGTCTAAAAAGGCATTACAATGGACCGCTTGGAATTTTAACAAAGTAAAAAGCACAGAAATTGAATTTTTACAATATAATCGTGTTGAAATGCTCGTAATCAAGTATATGAACTCCTAAAATTTGATTAAAACTTTTTTCGCGGTCCGTTTTGTAGGGGTTTCGGACGAGCGGGTTTAAATAGACCTTACAATGGACCCGTTGGAATTTTACTTGAGTAAAAAGTACAGAAAATGAGTTTTTTCAACATAATCGTGTTGAAATGCTCGAATTCAAGAATATGAACTCTTAAAATTTGATAAACATTGTTTTGCGTTCCGTTTTGCAGAGGTTTCGTTCGAGCGGGTCTAAATTGGCCTTACAATGGACCCGTTGGAATTTTAATTGAGTAAAAAATACCGAAATTGAGTTTGTTTAATATAATCGTGTTGAAATGCTCGTAATAAAGAATATGAACTCCTACATTTTGATTAAAACTTTTTTGCGGTCTGTTTTGTAGAGGTTTCGGACGGGCGGGTTTAAATAGGCATTACAATGAACCAGTTGGAATTTTAACTAAGTAAAAAGTACATAAATTAAGTTTTTGCAATATAATCATGTTGAAATTCTCGTAATCAAGTATATGAACTCCTAAAATTTGCTTAAAACTTGTTTTGCGGTCCGTTTTGTAGAGGTCTCGGACGAGCTAGTCTAAATAGGCATTACAATGGACCCGTTGGAATTTTAACTGAGTAAAAAGTACAAAAATTGAGTTTTTGCAATATAATCGTGTAGAAATGCTCGTAATCAAGCATATGAACTCCTAAAATTTTATTACAACTTGTTTCGCGGTCCGTTTTGTAGAAGTTTCGGACGAGCGGGTCTAAATAGGCCTTACAATGGACCCGTTGGAATTTTACTTGAGTAAAAATTACAGAAATTGAGTTTTTTAATATAATCGAGTTGAAATGCTCGAAATCAAGAAAATGAAGTCCTAAAATTTGATTAAAACTTGTTGTGCGGTCCGTTTTGTAGAGGTTTCGGACGAGCGGGTTTAAATAGGCCTTACAATGGACCCGTTGGAATTTTAACTGAGTAAAAAGCACATAAATTGAGTTTTTGCAATATAATCGTGTTGAAGTGCTCGTTATCAAGTATATGAACTCCTCAAGTTTGATTAAAACTTGTTTCGTTGTCCATTTTGTAGAGGTTTCAGACGAGCGAGTCCAAATAGGCCTTACAATGGACCCGTGAGAAGTTTAACTGTGTAAAAAGTATAAAAATTGAGTTTTTGCAATATAATCGTGTCGAAATGCTCGTAATAAAGTATATGAACTCCTAAAATTTGATAAAACATTGTTTTGCGTCCGTTTTGTAGAGGTTTCAGACGAGCGAGTCTAAATAGGCCTTACAATAGACCCGTGTGAATTTTAACTAAGTAAAAAGTACAGAAATTGAGTTTTTGCAATATAATCGTGTTGAAATGCATGTAATCTAGAATATGAACTCGTAAAATTTGATTAAAACCTGTTTTGCGATCCGTTTTCGAGAGGTTTCGGACGAGCGGGTTTAAATAGGCATTACAATGAACCCGTTGGAATTTTAACTAAGTAAAAAGTACAAAAATTGAGTTTTTGCTATATAATCGTGTTGAAATGCTCGTAATCAAGTATATCAACTCCTAATATTTGATTAAAACTTGTTTTGCGGTCCGTTTTGTAGAGGTTTCGGACGAGCGGGTCTAAATAGGCATTACAATGGACCCGTTGGAATTTTAACTGAGTAAAAAGTACAGAAATTGAGTTTTTGCAATATAATCGTGTTGAAATACTCGTAATCAAGTATATGAACTCCTAAAATTTGATTAAAACTTGTTTCGAGGTCCGTTTTGTAGAGGTTTCAGACGAGCGGGTCTAAATAGGTCTTAAAATGGACACGACGGAATTTTAACTGAGTAAAAAGTACAGAAATTGAGTTTTTGCAATATATTCGTGTTGAAATGCTCGTAATGAAGAATATGGACTCCTAAAGTTTGATTAAAACTTATTTTGCGGTCTGTTTTGTAGAGGTTTCGGACGAGCGGGTCTAAGTAGGCATTACAACGGACCCGTTGGAATTTTAACTGAGTAAAAAGTACAAAAATTTAGTGTTTGTAATATAATCATGTTGAAATGCTTGTAATCAAGAATATGAACTGGTAAAATTTGATTAAAACCTGTTTTGCGATCCGTTTTCGAGAGGTTTCAGACGAGCGAGTTTAAATAGGCATTACAATGAACCTGTTGGAATTTTAACTAAGTAAAAAGAACAAAAAATGAATTTTTGCAATATAATCATGTTGAAATGGTCGTAATCAAGTATATGAACTCCTAAGATTTGATTAAAACTTGTTTTACGGTCCGCTTTGTAGAGTTTTCAGACGAGCGGGTCTAAAAAGGCATTACAATGGACCGCTTGGAATTTTAACAAAGTAAAAAGCACAGAAATTGAATTTTTACAATATAATCGTGTTGAAATGCTCGTAATCAAGTATATGAACTCCTAAAATTTGATTAAAACTTTTTTCGCGGTCCGTTTTGTAGGGGTTTCGGACGAGCGGGTTTAAATAGACCTTACAATGGACCCGTTGGAATTTTACTTGAGTAAAAAGTACAGAAAATGAGTTTTTTCAACATAATCGTGTTGAAATGCTCGAATTCAAGAATATGAACTCTTAAAATTTGATAAACATTGTTTTGCGTTCCGTTTTGCAGAGGTTTCGTTCGAGCGGGTCTAAATTGGCCTTACAATGGACCCGTTGGAATTTTAATTGAGTAAAAAATACCGAAATTGAGTTTGTTTAATATAATCGTGTTGAAATGCTCGTAATAAAGAATATGAACTCCTACATTTTGATTAAAACTTTTTTGCGGTCTGTTTTGTAGAGGTTTCGGACGGGCGGGTTTAAATAGGCATTACAATGAACCAGTTGGAATTTTAACTAAGTAAAAAGTACATAAATTAAGTTTTTGCAATATAATCATGTTGAAATTCTCGTAATCAAGTATATGAACTCCTAAAATTTGCTTAAAACTTGTTTTGCGGTCCGTTTTGTAGAGGTCTCGGACGAGCTAGTCTAAATAGGCATTACAATGGACCCGTTGGAATTTTAACTGAGTAAAAAGTACAAAAATTGAGTTTTTGCAATATAATCGTGTAGAAATGCTCGTAATCAAGCATATGAACTCCTAAAATTTTATTACAACTTGTTTCGCGGTCCGTTTTGTAGAAGTTTCGGACGAGCGGGTCTAAATAGGCCTTACAATGGACCCGTTGGAATTTTACTTGAGTAAAAATTACAGAAATTGAGTTTTTTAATATAATCGAGTTGAAATGCTCGAAATCAAGAAAATGAAGTCCTAAAATTTGATTAAAACTTGTTGTGCGGTCCGTTTTGTAGAGGTTTCGGACGAGCGGGTTTAAATAGGCCTTACAATGGACCCGTTGGAATTTTAACTGAGTAAAAAGCACATAAATTGAGTTTTTGCAATATAATCGTGTTGAAGTGCTCGTTATCAAGTATATGAACTCCTCAAGTTTGATTAAAACTTGTTTCGTTGTCCATTTTGTAGAGGTTTCAGACGAGCGAGTCCAAATAGGCCTTACAATGGACCCGTGAGAAGTTTAACTGTGTAAAAAGTATAAAAATTGAGTTTTTGCAATATAATCGTGTCGAAATGCTCGTAATAAAGTATATGAACTCCTAAAATTTGATAAAACATTGTTTTGCGTCCGTTTTGTAGAGGTTTCAGACGAGCGAGTCTAAATAGGCCTTACAATAGACCCGTGTGAATTTTAACTAAGTAAAAAGTACAGAAATTGAGTTTTTGCAATATAATCGTGTTGAAATGCATGTAATCTAGAATATGAACTCGTAAAATTTGATTAAAACCTGTTTTGCGATCCGTTTTCGAGAGGTTTCGGACGAGCGGGTTTAAATAGGCATTACAATGAACCCGTTGGAATTTTAACTAAGTAAAAAGTACAAAAATTGAGTTTTTGCTATATAATCGTGTTGAAATGCTCGTAATCAAGTATATGAACTCCTAATATTTGATTAAAACTTGTTTTGCGGTCCGTTTTGTAGAGGTTTCGGACGAGCGGGTCTAAATAGGCATTACAATGGACCCGTTGGAATTTTAACTGAGTAAAAAGTACAGAAATTGAGTTTTTGCAATATAATCGTGTTGAAATGCTCGTAATCAAGTATATGAACTCCTAAAATTTGATTAAAACTTGTTTCGAGGTCCGTTTTGTAGAGGTTTCAGACGAGCGGGTCTAAATAGGTCTTAAAATGGACACGACGGAATTTTAACTGAGTAAAAAGTACAGAAATTGAGTTTTTGCAATATATTCGTGTTGAAATGCTCGTAATGAAGAATATGGACTCCTAAAGTTTGATTAAAACTTATTTTGCGGTCTGTTTTGTAGAGGTTTCGGACGAGCGGGTCTAAGTAGGCATTACAACGGACCCGTTGGAATTTTAACTGAGTAAAAAGTACAAAAATTTAGTGTTTGCAATATAATCATGTTGAAATGCTTGTAATCAAGAATATGAACTGGTAAAATTTGATTAAAACCTGTTTTGCGATCTGTTTTCGAGAGGTTTCAGACGAGCGAGTTTAAATAGGCATTACAATGAACCTGTTGGAATTATAACTAAGTAAAAAGAACAAAAATTGAGTTTTTGCAATATAATCATGTTGAAATGGTCGTAATCAAGTATATGAACTCCTAAGATTTGATTAAAACTTGTTTTACGGTCCGCTTTGTAGAGTTTTCGGACGAGCGGGTCTAAAAAGGCATTACAATGGACCGCTTGGAATTTTAACAAAGTAAAAAGCACAGAAATTGAATTTTTACAATATAATCGTGTTGAAATGCTCGTAATCAAGTATATGAACTCCTAAAATTTGATTAAAACTTTTTTCGCGGTCCGTTTTGTAGGGGTTTCGGACGAGCGGGTTTAAATAGACCTTACAATGGACCCGTTGGAATTTTACTTGAGTAAAAAGTACATAAAATGAGTTTTTTCAACATAATCGTGTTGAAATGCTCGAATTCAAGAATATGAACTCCTAAAATTTGATAAACATTGTTTTGCGTTCCGTTTTGCAGAGGTTTCGTTCGAGCGAGTCTAAATTGGCCTTACAATGGACCCGTTGGAATTTTAATTGAGTAAAAAATACCGAAATTGAGTTTGTTTAATATAATCGTGTTGAAATGCTCGTAATAAAGAATATGAACTCCTAGATTTTGATTAAAACTTTTTTTGCGGTCTGTTTTGTAGAGGTTTCGGACGAGCGGGTTTAAATAGGCATTACAATGAACCAGTTGGAATTTTAACTAAGTAAAAAGTACATAAATTAAGTTTTTGCAATATAATCATGTTGAAATGCTCGTAATCAAGTATATGAACTCCTAAAATTTGCTTAAAACTTGTTTTGCGGTCCGTTTTGTAGAGGTCTCGGACGAGCTAGTCTAAATAGGCATTACAATGGACCCGTTGGAATTTTAACTGAGTAAAAAGTACAAAAATTGAGTTTTTGCAATATAATCGTGTAGAAATGCTCGTAATCAAGCATATGAACTCCTAAAATTTTATTACAACTTGTTTCGCGGTCCGTTTTGTAGAAGTTTCGGACGAGCGGGTCTAAATAGGCCTTACAATGGACCCGTTGGAATTTTACTTGAGTAAAAATTACAGAAATTGAGTTTTTTAATATAATCGAGTTGAAATGCTCGAAATCAAGAAAATGAAGTCCTAAAATTTGATTAAAACTTGTTGTGCGGTCCGTTTTGTAGAGGTTTCGGACGAGCGGGTTTAAATAGGCCTTACAATGGACCCGTTGGAATTTTAACTGAGTAAAAAGCACATAAATTGAGTTTTTGCAATATAATCGTGTTGAAGTGCTCGTTATCAAGTATATGAACTCCTCAAGTTTGAATAAAACTTGTTTCGTTGTCCATTTTGTAGAGGTTTCAGACGAGCGAGTCTAAATAGGCCTTACAATGGACCCGTGAGAATTTTAACTGAGTAAAAAGTATAAAAATTGAGTTTTTGCAATATAATCGTGTCGAAATGCTTGTAATAAAGTATATGAACTCCTAAAATTTGATAAAACATTGTTTTGCATCCGTTTTGTAGAGGTTTCAGACGAGCGAGTCTAAATAGGCCTTACAATAGACCCGTGTGAATTTTAACTAAGTAAAAAGTACAAAAATTGAGTTTTTGCAATATAATCGTGTTGAAATGCTCGTAATGAAGAATATGGACTCCTAGAATTTGATAAAACATTGTTTTGCGTCCGTTTTGTAGAGGTTTCTTACGAGCGAGTCTAAATTGGCCTTACAATGGACCAGTTGGAATTTTACTTGAGTAAAAAGTACGGAAATTGAGTTTTTTCAATATAATTGTGTTGAAATGCTTGTAATAAAAATTATGAACTCCTAAAATTTGATTAAAACTTGTTTTGTGGTCCATTTCGTAGAGGTTTTGGACGAGCGGGTCTAAATAGGCATTACAATGGACCTGTTGGAATTTTACTTGAGTAAAAAGTACAGAAATTGAGTTTTTTTTAATATAATCGTGTTGAAATGCATGTAATCTAGAATATGAACTCGTAAAATTTGATTAAAACTTGTTGTGTGGTCCGTTTTATAAAGGCTTCGGACGAGCGGGTCAAAATAGGCATTACAATGGACCCGTTGGAATTTTAATTGAGTAAAAACTACAGAAATTGAGTTTTTCCAATATAATCGTGTTGAAATGCTCTAAATCAAGTATATGAACTCCTAAAGTTTGATTAAAACTTGTTTCGCGATCCGTTTTGTAGAGTTTTCGGACGAGCAGGTCTAAATAGGCCTTACAATGGACCCGTTGGAATTTTACTTGAGTAAAAGTACATTAATTGAGTTTTTTCAATATAATCGTGTTGAAATGCTCGAAATCAAGAATATGAACTCCTAAAATTTGATTAAAATTGGTTTCGCAGTCCGTTTTGTAGAGGTTTTGGACGAGCGGGTCTAAATAGGCCTTACACTGGACCCGTTGGAATTTTACTTAAGTAAAAAGTACAGAAATTTAGTTTTTTAATATAATCGTGTTGAAATGCTCGTAATCAAGAATATAAACTCCTAAAATGTGATTAAAACTTGTTTCGCGGTCCGTTTTGTAGAGGTTTCAGACGAGCGAGTCTAAATAAGCTTTATAATGGACTCGTTGGAATTTTAACTGAGTAAAAAGTACATAAATTTAGTTTTTGCAATATAATCGTGTTGAAATGCTCGTAATCAAGTATATGAACCTCTAAAATTTGAGAAAACAAAGTTTTACGGTCCGTTTGTTATAGGTTTCGGACGACCAGGTCTAAATAGGCCTTACAATGGACCCGTGGGAATTTTAACTCAGTAAAAAGTACAAAAATTGAGTTTTTGCAATATAATCGTGTTGAAATGCTCGTAATCAAGTATATGAACTCCTAAAATTCGATAAAACCTTGTTTTGCGGTCCGTTTCTTATAGGTTTCGGACGAGCGGGTCTAAATAGGCATTACAATGGACCCGTTGGAATTTTAACTGAGTAAAATGTACAGAAATTGAGTTTTTGCAATATAATCCTGTTGAAATGCTCGTAATCAAGTATATGAACTCCTAAGTTTTGATTAAAACTTGTTTTGCGGTTCGTTTTGTAGAGGTTTCAGAGGACCGGGTCAAAATAGGCCTTACAATGGACCCATTGGAATTTTAACTGAGTAAAAAGTACAGAAATTGAGTTTTTGCAATATAATCATGTTGAAATGCTCGTAATCAAGAATATAAACTCTTAAAATGTGATTAAAACTTGTTTCACGGTCAGTTTTGTAGAGGTTTCAGATGAGCGAGTCTAAATAAGCTTTATAATGGACCCGTTGGAATTTTAACTAAGTAAAAAGTACATAAATTGAGTTTTTGCAATATAATCGTGTTGAAATGCTCATAATCAAGTATATGAACTCCTAAGATTTGATTAAAACTTGTTTTGCAGTCCGTTTTGTAGAGGTTTCGGACGAGCGGGTCTAAATAGGCATTACAATGGACCCGTTGGAATTTTAACTGGGTAAAAAGTACAAAAATTGATTTTTTGCAATATAATTATGTTGAAATGCTCTTAATCAAGTATATGAACTCCTAAACTTTGATTAAAACTTCTTTCGCGGTCCGTTTTGTAGAGGTTTCGGACGAGCGGGTCAGAATAGGCCTTACAATAGACCCGTTGGAATTTTACTTGAATAAAAAGTAAAAATATTGAGTTTTCAATATAATCGTGTTGAAATGCTCGAAATCAAGAATATGAATTCCTAAAATTTGATTAAAACTTGTTGTGCGGTCCGTTTTGTAGAGGTTTCGGACGAGCCAGTCTATATAGGCATTACAATGGACCCGTTGGAATTTTAACTGAGTAAAAAGTACAGAAATTGAATTTTTGCAATATAATCGTGTTGAAATGCTCATAATCAAGTATATGAACTACTTAGATTTGATTAAAACTTGTTTTGCGGTCAGTTTTGTAGAGGTTTCGGACGAGAGGGTCTAAATAGGCATTACAATGGACCCGTTGTAATTTTAGCTGAGTAAAAAGTACAGAAATTGAGTTTTTGCAATATAATCGTGTTGAAATGCTCTTAATCAACTATATGAACTCCTAAAATTTGATTAAAACTTGTTTCGCGGTCCGTTTTGTAGAGGTTTCGGACGAGTGGGTCTCAATTGACCTTACAATGGACCCGTTGGAATTTTACTTGAGTAAAAAGTACAGAAATTGAGTTTTTTCAATATAATCGTGTTGAAATGCTCGAAAACAAGAATATGAACTCCTAAAATTTGATTAAAACTTGTTTCGCGGTCCGTTTTGTAGAGGTTACGGACGAGCGTGTCTAAATAGGCCTTACACTAGACCCGTTGGAATTTTACTTGAGTAAAAAGTACAGAAATTGAGTTTTTTTAATATAATCGTGTTGAAATGCTTGTAATAAAGAATATAAACTCCTAAAAAGTGATTAAAACTTGTTTCGCGGTCCATTTTGTATGGATTTCAGACGAGCGAGTCTAAATAAGCTTTATAATGGACCCGTTGGAATTTTAACTGAGTAAAAAGTACAAAAATTGAGTTTTTGCAATATAATCGTGTTGAAATGCTCGTAATAAAGTATATGAATCTCTAAATTTAGATAAAACAATGTTTTGCGGCCCGTTTGTTATAGGTTTCGGACGAGCAGGTCTAAATAGGCCTTACAATGGACCTGTGAGAATTTTAACTGAGTAAAAAGTACAGAAACTGAGTTTTTGCAATATAATCGTGTTGAAATGCTCGTAATTAAGTATATGAAATCCTAAAATTTGATAAAACCTTGTTTTGCGGTCCGCTTGTTATAGGTTTCGGACGAGCAGGTCTAAATAGGCATTACAATTGACTCATTGGAATTTCATCTGAGTAAAAAGTACAAAAATTGAGTTTTTGCAATATAATCGTGTTGAAATGCTCGTAATCAAGTATATGAAGTCCTTAAGTTTGATTAAAACTTCTTTCGCGGTCTGTTTTATAAAGGTTTCAGACGAGCGAGTCTAAATAGGCCTTACAATAGACCCGTGGGAATTTTAACTGAGTAAAAAGTACAGAAATTAAGTTTTTGTAATATAATCGTGTTGAAATGCTCATAATCAAGTATATGAACTCCTTGAATTTGATTAAAACTTGTTTCGCGGTCCGTTTTGTAGAGATTTCAGACGAGCGAGTCTAAATAATCCTTACAGTGGACCCGTGGGAATTTTAACTGAGTAAAAAGTACAGAAATTGAGTTTTTTCAATATAATCGTGTTGAAATGCTCGTAAAAAATACGAACTCCTAAAATTTGATTAAAACTTTTTTGCGGTCTTTTTTGCAGAGGTTTCTTACGAGCGGGTCTAAATAGGCATTACAATGGACCCGTTAGAATTTTAACTGAGTAAAAAGTAAAAAATTGAGTTTTTGCAATATAATCGCGTTGAACTGCTTGTAATCAAGAATATGAACTCCTAAAATTTGATTAAAACCTGTTTTGCGATCCGTTTTTGAGAGGTTTCAGACGAACGGGTTTAAATAGGCATTACAATGAACCCGTTGGAATTTTAACTAAGTAAAAAGTACATAAATTGAGTTTTTGCAATATAATCGTGTTAAAATGCTCGTAATCAAGTATATGAACTCCTAAGATTTGATTAAAACTTGTTTTGCGGTCCGTTTTGCAGAGGTTTCCAACGAGCGGGTCTAAATTGGTATTACAATGGACCCGTTGGAATTTTAAATAGGTAAAAAGTACAAAAATTGATTTTTTGCAATATAATCATGTTGAAATGCTCTTAATCAAGTATATGAACTCCTAAAATTTGATTAAACCTTGTTTCGCGGTCCGTTTTGTAGAGGTTTCGGACGAGCGGGTCAGAATAGGCCTTACAATAGACCCGTTGGAATTTTACTTGAATAAAAATTACAAAAATTGAGTTTTTTCAATATAATCGTGTTGAAATGCTCGAAATCAAGAATATGAACTCCTAAAATTTGATTAAAACTTGTTGTGCGGTCCGTTTTGTAGAGGTTTCGGACGAGCGAGTTTAGATAGGCATTATAATGGACCCGTTGGAATTTTAACTGAGTAAAAAGTACAGAAATTGAGTTTTTGCAATATGATCATGTTGAAATGCTCGTAATCAAGTATATAAACTCCTAAGATTTGATTATAACTTGTTTTGCGGTCCGTTTATAGAGGTTTCAGACGAGCGAGTCTAAATAGGCATTACAATGGACCCGTTGGATGTTTAAGTGAGTAAAAAGTACATAAATTGAGTTTTTGTAATATAATCGTGTTGAAATGCTCGTAATCAAGTATATGAACTCCTAAAATTTGATAAAAGCTTGTTTTGCGGTCCGTTTGTTATAGGTTTCAAACTAGGGAGTCTAAATAGGCCTTAAAATGGACCCGTTCGAGTTCTACATAAATAAAAAGTACAAAAACTGAATTTTTGCAATATAATCCTGTTGAATGCTCGTAATCAAGTATATGAACTCCTAAAATTTGATTAAAACTTGTTTCGCGGTCTGTTTTATAGAGGTTTCGTACGAACGGGTCTAAATAGGCCTTACAATGGACCCATTGGAATTTTAACTTAGTAAAAAGTAATGAAATTGAGTTTTTGCAATATAATCATGTTGAAATGCTCGTAATCAAGAATATGAACTCCTGAAATTTGATTAAAACTTGTTTTGCGGTCCGTTTTGTAGAGGTTTCAGACGAGCGGGTTTAAATATGAATTACAATGGACCCGTTGGAATTTTAACTAAGTAAAAAGTACATAAATTGAGTTTTTGCAATATGATCATGTTGAAATGCTCGTAATCAAGTATATGAACTCCTAAAGTTTGATTAAAACTTGTTTCGCGGTCCGTTTTGTAGAGGTTTTAGATGAGTGAGTCTAAGTAGGCCTTACAATGGACCCGTGGGAATTTTAACAAAGTAAAAAGTACAGAAATTGAGTTTTTCCAATATAATTGTGTCGAAATGCTCGTAATCAAGTATATGAACTCCTAAAATTTGATAAAAGCTTGTTTTGCAGTCCGTTTGTTATAGGTTTGAAACGAGCGATTCTAAATAGGCCTTACAATGGACCCGTTGGAGTTTTACTTAAATAAAAAGTACAAAAATTGAATTTTTGCAATATAATTCTGTTGAATGCTCGTAATCAAGTATATGAACTCCTAAAATTTGATTAAAACTTGTTTGGCGGTCCGTTTTATAGAGGTTTCGTATGAGCGGGTCTAAATTGGCCTTGTAATGGACCCGTTGGAATTTTAACTGAGTAAAAGGTACATAAATTGATTTTTTGCAATATAATCATGATGAAATGCTCGTAATCAAGAATATGAACTCCTAAATTTTGATTAAAACTCTTTTTGCCATCCGTTTTGTAGAGTTTTCGGACGAGCAGTCCTAAATAGGCCTTACAATGGACCCGTTGGAATTTTATTTGAGTAAAAAGTACATAAATTGCATTTTTGCAGTAAAATCGTGTTGAAAAGCTCGTAATAAAAAATATGAACTCCTAAAATTTGATTAAAACTTGTTTTGTGGTCCGTTTCGTAGAGGTTTCGGACAAGTGGGTCTAAATAAGCATTACAATGTACCCGTTGGAATTTTAACTGAGGAAAAAGTATAGAAATTGAGTTTTGCAATATAATCGTGTTGAAATGTTCGTAATCAAGTATATGAATCCTAAAATTTGATAAAACATTGTTTTGTGGTCCGTTTTGCTGTGGAGATGTACGAGCGGGTCTAAATTGGCCTTACAATGGACCCGTTGGAATTTTACTTGAGTAAAAAGTACAGAAATTGAGTTTTTTCAATATAATCGTGTTGAAATGCTCGTAATCAAGAATATGAACTCCTAAAAATTCATTAAAACTTTTTTTGCGGTCCATTTTGAAGAGGTTTCGGAGGAGCGGGTCTAAATAGGCATTACAATGGACCCGTTGGAATTTTAACTGAGTAAAAAGTATCGAAATTGAGTTTTTGCAATATAATCATGTTGAAATGCTCGTAATCAAGAATATGAACTCCTAAAATTTGATTAAAACTTGTTTTGCGATCCGTTTTCGAGAGGTTTCAGACGAGCGGGTTTAAATAGGCATTACAATGAACCCATTGGAATTTTAACTAAGTAAAAAGTACAGAAATTGAGTTTTTGCAATATAATCGTGTTAAAATGCTCGAAATCAAGAATATGAACTCCTAAAATTTGATTAAAACTTGTTTTGCGGTCCGTTTTGTAGAGGTTTCGGACAAGCGGGTCTAAATAGGCATTACAATGGACCCGTTGGAATTTTAACTGAGTAAAAAGTACAAAAATTGAGTTTTTGCAATATAATAGTGATGTAATGCTTGTAATCAAGTATATGAACTCCTAAAGTTGGATTAAAACTTGTTTCGCGGTCCGTTTTGTAGAGATTTCGGACGAGCGAGTCTAAAAAGGCCTTAAAATGGACCTGTCGGAATTTTAACTGAGTAAAAAGTACAGAAATTGAGTTTTTGCAATATCATCGTGTTGAAATGCTCGTAATGAGCTGGTCTAAATAGGCATTACAATGGACTCGTTAGAATTTTAACTGAGTAAAAAGTACAAAAATTGAGTTTTTGCAATATAATCGTGTTGTAATGCTCGTAATCAAGTATATGAACTCCTAAAGTTTGATTAAAACTTGTTTCGCGGTCCGTTTTGTAGAGGTTTCGGACGAGCGAGTCTAAACAGGCCTTACAATGGACCCGTCGGAATTTTAACTGAGTAAAAAGTACAGAAATTGAGTTTTTGCAATATAATCGTGTTGAAATACTTGTAATCAGGAATATGAACTCCTAAAATTTGATTAAAATTTGTTTTGCGGTCCTTAACGCCTCGGTTTCAGGCCCGAGATTTATCGATGTTTATCTAGGATTACTTTCGAGTTAAATTTAAATTAAAGAGCTGATTTTTATAAAAGTTCTCATTATTTACGACAATGCAATTAATGAAATTTTAAGAGGGTTTTGAAAATCAAAACCACTCATCTTCTTCCAAAAACCCTATTCTCTCCTTTTCATCTCCTTTCCTCCATTGAATACCTTTGAAGGTAAATCCCCTTTTTCTTTTCTTTGTTTTACTTAAATTTAACTTAAATTGAAGTTGGATTTGCAAAACCCATTAATTCTCAACCTTGAAATTTCAAGATTTATGAAAAGTGTAGATTTTGGGTGAAATCCTGTATGGGTCTTTTAGGCCAGTGTTTTGGGGTGTTTTTAAAGTTTATTTTGAAGCCATAACATGTTAAAAATGTTGCTTAATTATAGTATACCCGAAACTAGTCTTAGGGGTGGATTTTAGAAGTGAAATAAGTGAGTTTTTGGCTTGATTTTGTGGTAAAAAGAGGGCTGGAGTTATGTGGACCTTGGATAGGTGTTTCTAGATGTTATTTGATGATTTTTGAGTGGTGATAGTGCTGGTTTGATTGGATTCCCGAAACCATTGTTGTAGGTGATTTTTAAAAGTGGAAAATAAGAGTTTTTAAGGTGTTTATGTGGGGAAATGAAGGGCTGATGGTTGTACAGCCTTAGGGTGATGTTTTGGACATGTTTTGGAGTGTTTTAAGTGTTTAAATTGAGGGTAATGGCTAGGTTTTGCTGGAGTACGAAAATGAGAATATTCTGGAGGAATTCGGCTTTGAATTGTTGAGAAAATATTGTGGAATTGTGAGCTGATGTATAACAGCAAATTTGTGGTTGATTAAGAGGTTAATACATTGTTTTTGATTGGTTAGAAAAAACAGATTTGGCTTTGGTTCAAAGATGGTTTTGAAGATGGTGAGTGGAAATGTTTTTAAGCAACATTTTGGTTCAAAGATGGTTTTGAAAGAGTTTAGATTGACGTTGAAAGGCCCACCTAAACTCAAGAGTAAGTTGATGAGTGTCGCCTCTTTAAATTCCCCTTTTACCGTTTGTTTTTCATTACTTGAGGTGATAACTTGTTATGCATGAAATTTCAATACCTTGGAAGGAAGCATGTTGTTTGTTATTATGTTGTTGATCATGCATGATGAAATCAATGGGGTTGTTGATATGCCTTGTAAAGTATATGTAAGTTGGTGCATGTTGTGCACGGAAATGGTAAGTAAGACCATTTGCGGTTGGTAAGATTGTAAGTAGTAAGTTTGTGCATAATTATGGATTTTGTTGCAAGGTGTTTTGGTCATGCACGATATAGTGTATCCATGTTGCATGATGGTGATTTGTATATCGTATTGCATGATTGGTGGAACCATAGTGAGTACATGCAACGCATGGAATGTTGTGGTGAGAACGTGTTAGGCACGAATGCGGTAAGAGGTAAATTTTGAGCTATTGATATTGATTTTTTGGTTAACTATTGGCACTAGTATGTCTTGGGGTACAAATGATCGATCATTAGGATGAGTGTGCACACGGTTGAGTCGAATTCGCGCGTGGCCTTGGTGACGTATAGTCGTCAAGGAGGAGTACGGTGATGTAATATTCCACCGAAATATATATATTATTACGTGATGATGAGTGGAATCCCATCCATAAGGGCATGTGATGATGAGTGTAATCCCATCCATGCAAGGACCGGTGATGAGTGTAATCCCACCGAAGGTAATGTTATTGTTGAGTACGTTGGGGGTGAAAATCCTAACGGAAGTTATTCGCGTATCTGAGTACACTTACTAGTTGCCAATATGATTCGCATTTATGTGGTTGATGTTGTGAGATGAATGTTAACATATTATGTTGAGCATAACATGAAGTATGATTCCATTATATATATTGTCATGTTTGATTGGTTAAGTAGCATCGCATGTTTAGCTTTGGTTGCTAAAGGTTGTATGAGGGTTTGCTTGTTGCTAGATGAGTCGTATATTGCATATAGAGTTGAGTCTTGGTGCGTTTTGCAGCTAAATTGAGGCTTGTAGTGCAGGGCGTATCGATACGCCCAAGGGCCGTATCCATACGGTCCTACAGTTTGGGCCTTAGTTTAAGCTTAGCGTACCGGTACATGGGTGTGTATCGATACACCAAAGGCTCTCTGGAAATCTGAGAAATTGACGAGATTTTGCCATACCAGTACGAGTCTTTGGTGTACCGGTACGGTTTTTATCGTTTGACCGTGAGAAGTTGACTGTTGAGGGCGTATCGGCACGGTCAACCAGTGTACCGATACAGTCTCACTAGGTTGACTTTGGGCAGTTGACCAAGTCAAGGTGTATCGATACGGTGTTCTAGCGTAGAGATACGACTTGTTGTAAAGGATAAAAATGGGTTGTTTCAATTGCTTGTTTTTTGTGTTTGTATCGTTTCGTTGTCTTTCCGCTGTCGTATCTCACATAGGGTGCATGAAAGCATTTAGACAAGATAATGATTAAAAGAAATTTTCTAGGGTTGCTAACTGAAGGGGAGCCTTAACGGGTTTCACTTCGGTTTTCCCTGTGTAGACTACTCGGACTGGTTAGTCGTCCAGACCAGGACGAGGGGGTTACACGGTCTGTTTTGTTGAGGTTTCGGACGAGCGGGTCTTAATAGGCATTACAATGGACCCGTTGGAATTTTAATTGAGTAAAAAGTATAGAAATTGAGTTTTTTATATATAATCATGTTGAAATGCACGTAATCAAGTATATGAACTCCTAAAGTTTGATTAAACCTTGTTTCGCGGTCCATTTTGTAGAGGTTTCAGACGAGCGAGTCTAAATAGGCCTTACAATGGACGCGTTGGAATTTTAACTGAGTAAAAAGTACATAAATTGAGTTTTTGCAATATGATCATGTTGAAATGCTCGTAATCAAGTATATAAACTCCTAAGATTTGATTATAACTTGTTTTGCGGTCCGTTTATAGAGGTTTCAGACGAGCGGGTCTAAATAGGCATTACAATGGACCCGTTGGATGTTTAAGTGTGTAAAAAGTACATAAATTGAGTTTTTGTAATATAATCGTGTTGAAATGCTCGTAATCAAGTATATGAACTCCTAAAATTTGATAAAAGCTTGTTTTGTGGTCCGTTTGTTATAGGTTTCAAACTAGGGAGTCTAAATAGGCCTTAAAAAGGACCCGTTCCAGTTCTACATAAATAAAAAGTACAAAAACTGAATTTTTGCAATATAATCATGTTGAATGCTCGTAATCAAGTATATGAACTCCTAAAATTTGATTAAAACTTGTTTCGCGGTCTGTTTTATAGAGGTTTCGTACGAACGGGTCTAAATAGGCCTTACAATAGACCCATTGGAATTTTAACTTAGTAAAAAGTAATGAAATTGAGTTTTGCAATATAATTGTGTTGAAATGTTCGTAATCAAGTATTTGAATCCTAAAATTTGATAAAACATTGTTTTGCGGTCTGTTTTGCTGTGGAGTCCTACGAGCGGGTCTAAATTGGCCTTACAATGGACCCGTTGGAATTTTACTTGAGTAAAAAGTACAGAAATTGAGTTTTTTCAATATAATCGTGTTGAAATGCTCGTAATCAAGAATATGAACTCCTAAAATTTCATTAAAACTTTTTTTGCGGTCCATTTTGAAGAGGTTTTGGAGGAGCGGGTCTAAATAGGCATTACAATGGACCCGTTGGAATTTTAACTGAGTAAAAAGTACCGAAATTGAGTTTTTGCAATATAATCATGTTGAAATGCTCGTAATCAATAATATGAACTCCTAAAATTTGATTAAAACTTGTTTTGCGATCCGTTTTCGAGAGGTTTCAGACGAGCGGGTTTAAATATGCATTACAATGAACCCATTGGTATTTTAACTAAGTAAAAAGTACAGAAATTGAGTTTTTGCAATATAATCGTGTTAAAATGCTCGAAATCAAGAATATGAACTCCTAAAATTTGATTAAAACTTGTTTTGCAGTCCGTTTTGTAGAGGTTTCGGACAAGCGGGTCTAAATAGGCATTACAATGGACCCGTTGGAATTTTAACTGAGTAAAAAGTTCAAAAATTGAGTTTTTGCAATATAATAGTGTTGTAATGCTTGTAATCAAGTATATGAACTCCTAAAGTTGGATTAAAACTTGTTTCACGGTCCGTTTTGTAGAGATTTCGGACGAGCGAGTCTAAAAAGACCTTAAAATGGACCTGTCGGAATTTTAACTAAGTAAAAAGTACATAAATTGAGTTTTTGCAATATAATCGTGTTGAAATGCTCGTAATGAAGAATATGAACTCCTAAAATTTGATTAAAACTTGTTTTGCGGTCCGTTTTGTAGAGGTTTCGGATGAGCGGGTCTAAATAGGCATTACAATGGACTCGTTGGAATTTTAACTGAGTAAAAAGTACAAAAATTGAGTTTTTGCAATATAATCGTGTTGTAATGCTCGTAATCAAGTATATGAACTCCTAAAGTTTGATTAAAACTTGTTTCGCGGTCCGTTTTGTAGAGGTTTCGGACGAGCGAGTCTAAACAGGCCTTACAATGGACCCGTCGGAATTTTAACTGAGTAAAAAGTACAGAAATTGAGTTTTTGCAATATAATCGTGTTGAAATACTTGTAATCAGGAATATGAACTCCTAAAATTTGATTAAAATTTGTTTTGCGGTCCTTAACGCCTCGGTTTAGGGCCCGAGAGTTATCGATGTTTATCTAGGATTACTTTCGAGTTAAATTTAAATTAAAGAGCTGATTTTTATAAAAGTTCTCATTATTTACGACAATGCAATTAATAAAATTTTAAGAGGGTTTTGAAAATCAAAACCACTCATCTTCTTCAAAAAAAACCCTATTCTCTCATTTTCATCTCCTTTCCTCCATTGAATACGTTTGAAGGTAAATCCCCTTTTTCTTTTCTTTGTTTTACTTAAATTTAACTTAAATTAAAGTTGGATTTGCAAAACCCATTAATTCTCAACCTTGAAATTTCAAGATTTATGAAAAGTGGAGATTTTGGGTGAAATCCTGTATGGGTCTTTTAGGCCAGTGTTTTGGGGTGTTTTTAAAGTTTATTTTGAAGCCATAACATGTTAAAAATGTTGCTTGATTATAGTATACCCGAAACTAGTCTTAGGGGTGGATTTTAGAAGTGAAATAAGTGAGTTTTTGGCTTGATTTTGTGGTAAAAAGAGGGCTGGAGTTATGTGGACCTTGGATAGGTGATTTAGATGTTATTTGATGATTTTTTAGTGATGATAGTGCTGGTTTGATTGGATTCCCGAAACCATTGTTGTAGGTGATTTTTAGAAGTGGAAAATAAGAGTTTTTAAGGTGTTTATGTGGGGAAATGAAGGGCTGATGGTTGTACAGTCTTAGGGTGATGTTTTGGACATGTTTTGGAGTGTTTTAAGTGTTTAAATTGAGGGTAATGGCTAGGTTTTGCTGGAGTACGAAAATGAGAATATTCGGGAGGAATTCGGCTTTGAATTGTTGAGAAAATATTGTGGAATTGTGAGCTGATGTATAACAGCAAATTTGTGGTTGATTAAGAGGTTAATACATTGTTTTTGATTGGTTAGAAAAAACGGATTTGGCTTGGGTGGTTCGGACGCGGTCCCAGGAAGTTCGGAAGCTTGAAACGACCTTGTGGTTTGCATTGGTGTGAGAATGGTGAGTGGAAATGTTTTTAAGCAACATTTTGGTTCAAAGATGGTTTTGAAAGAGTTTAGATTGACGTTGAAAGGCCCACCTAAACTCAAGAGTAAGTTGATGAGTGTCGCCTCTTTAAATTCCCCTTTTACCGTTTGTTTTTCATTACTTGAGGTGATAACTTGTTATGCATGAAATTTCAATACCTTGGAAGGAAGCATGTTGTTTGTTATTATGTTGTTGATCATGCATGATGAAATCAATGGGGTTGTTGATATGCCTTGTAAAGTATATGTAAGTTGGTGCATGTTGTGCACGGAAATGGTAAGTAAGACCATTTGCGGTTGGTAAGATTGTAAGTAGTAAGTTTGTGCATAATTATGGATTTTGTTGCAAGGTGTTTTGGTCGTGCACGATATAGTGTATCCATGTTGCATGATGGTGATTTGTATATCGTATTGCATGATTGGTGGGACCATAGTGAGTACATGCAACGCATGGAATGTTGTGGTGAGAATGTGTTAGGCACGAATGCGGTAAGAGGTAAATTTTGAGCTATTGATATTGATTTTTTGGTTAACTATTGGCACTAGTATGTCTTGGGGTACAAATGATCGATCATTAGGATGAGTGTGCACACGGTTGAGTCAAATTCGCGCGTGGCCTTGGTGACGTATAGTCGTCAAGGAGGAGTACGGTGATGTAATATTCCACCGGAAAATATATATTATTACGTGATGATGAGTGGAATCCCATCCATAAGGGCATGTGATGATGAGTGTAATCCCATCCATGCAAGGACCGGTGATGAGTGTAATCCCACCGAAGGTAATGTTATTGTTGAGTACGTTGGGGGTGAAAATCTCAACGGAAGTTATTCGCGTATCTGAGTACACTTACTAGTTGCCAATATGATTCGCATTTATGTGGTTGATGTTGTGAGATGAATGTTAACATATTATGTTGAGCATAACATGAAGTATGATTCCATGATATATATTGTCATGTTTGATTGGTTAAGTAGCATCGCGTGTTTAGCTTTGGTTGCTAAAGGTTGTATGAGGGTTTGCTTGTTGCTAGATGAGTCGTATATTGCATATAGAGTCGAGTCTTGGTGCGTTTTACAGCTAAATTGAGGCTTGCAGTGCAGGGCGTATCGATACGCCCAAGGGCCGTATCCATACGGTCCTACAGTTTGGGCCTCAGTTTAAGCTTAGCGTACCGGTACACGGGTGTGTATCGATACACCAAAGGCTCTCTGGAAATCTGAGAAATTGACGAGATTTTGCCATACCGGTACGAGTCTTTGGTGTACCGGTACGGTTTTTATCGTTTGACCGTGAGAAGTTGACTGTTGAGGGCGTATCGATACGGTCAACCAGTGTATTGATACGGTCTCACTAGGTTAACTTTGGGCAGTTGACCAAGTCAAGGCGTATCGATACGGTGTTCTAGCTTAGAGATACGACTTGTTATAAAGGATAAAAATGGGTTGTTTCAATTGCTTGTTTTTTATGTTTGTATCGTTTCGTTGTCTTTCCGCTGTCGT
This sequence comes from Hibiscus trionum, assembly GCA_030270665.1. NCBI lineage: Eukaryota > Viridiplantae > Streptophyta > Magnoliopsida > Malvales > Malvaceae > Hibiscus > Hibiscus trionum. The sequence continues at coordinate 43,535,195 of BSYR01000027.1, read as the reverse complement.
ATCTCACATAGGGTGCATGAAAGCATTTAGACAAGATAATGATTAAAAGAAATTTTCTAGGGTTGCTAACCGATAGACTACTCGGACTGGTCAGTCGTCCAGATCAGGACGAGGGGGTTACACGGTCTGTTTTGTTGAGGTTTCGGACGAGCGGGTCTTAATAGGCATTACAATGGACCCGTTGGAATTTTAATTGAGTAAAAGGTATAGAAATTGAGTTTTTTATATATAATCATGTTGAAATGCTCGTAATCAAGTATATGAACTCCTAAAGTTTGATTAAACCTTGTTTCGCGGTCCATTTTGTAGAGGTTTCAGACGAGCGAGTCTAAATAGGCCTTACAATGGACGCGTTGGAATTTTAACTGAGTAAAAAGTACAGAAATTGAGTTTTTGCAATATAACCGTGTTGAAATGCTCGTAATCAAATATATGAACTCCTAAGATTTGATTAAAACTTGTTTTGCGGTCCGTTTTGTAGAGGTTTCGGACGAGCGGGTCTAAATAGGCCTTACATTGGACTCGTTGGAATTTTAACTATGTAAAAAGTACAAAAATTGAGTTTTTGCATCATAATCGTGTTAAAATGCTAGAAATCAAGTATATGAACTCCTAAAATTTGATTAAATTTGTATTGTGGTCCGTTTTGAAGAGGTTCCGGACGAGCGAGTCTAAATAGGCCTGACAATGGACTCGTTGGAATTTTAAATGAGTAAAAAGTACAAAAATTGAGTTTTTGCAATATAACCGTGTTAAAATGCTCGTAATCAAGTATATGAAGTCCTAATATTTGATTAAAACTTGTTTTACGGTCCGTTTTGTAGAGGTTTCGAACGAGCGGGTCAAAATAGGCCTTACAATGGACCCGTTGGAATTTTAACTAAGTAAAAAGTACATAAATTGAGTTTTTGCAATATAATCGTGTTGAAATACGGGAAATCAAGTATATGAACTCCTAAGATTTGATTAAAATTTGTTTTGCGGTCCGTTTTGTAGAGGTTTCGGACGAGCGGGTCTAAATAGGCCTTACAATGGACCCGTTGGAATTTTAACTGAGTAAAAAGTACATAAATCGAGTTTTTGCAATATAATCGTGTTAAAATGCTCGTAATCAAGTATATGAACTCCTAGAATTTGATTAAAACTTGTTTCGCAGCCCGTTTTAGAAGGCTTCGGACGAGCAGGTCTATATAGGCCTAACAATGGACCCATCGGAATTTTAACTGAGTAAAAAGTATAGAAATTGAGTTTTTGCAATATAATCGTGTTGAAATGCTCGTAGACAAGAATATGAACTCCTAAAAATTGATTAAAACTTGTTTTGCGGTCCGTGTTGTAGAGGTTTTGGACGAGAGGGTCTAAATAGGCATTACAATAGACCCGTTGGAATTTTAACTGAGTAAAAAGTAGAGAAATTGAGTTTTTGCAATATAATCGTGTTGAAATGCGGGAAATCAAGTATATGAACTCCTAAGATTTGATTAAAATTTGTTTTGTGGTCCGTTTTGTAGAGGTTTCGGACGAGCGGGTCTAAATAGGCCTTACAATGGACCCGTTGGAATTTTAATTGAGTAAAAAGTACAGAAATCGAGTTTTTGCAATATAATCGTGTTAAAATGCTCGTAATCAAGTATATGAACTCCTAGAATTTGATTAAAACTTGTTTCGCGGTCCGTTTGAGAAGGCTTCGGACAAGCAGGTCTATATAGACCTAACAATGGACCCATCGGAATTTTAACTGAGTAAAAAGTATAGAAATTGAGAATTTGCAATATAATCGTGTTGAAATGCTCGTAGACAAGAATATGAACTCCTAAAATTTGATTAAAACTTGTTTTGCGATCCGTTTTGTAGAGGTTTTGGACGAGCGGGTCTAAATAGGCATTACAGTAGACCCGTTGGAATTTTAACTGAGTAAAAAGTACAGAAATTGAGTTTTTGCAATATAATGGTGTTGAAATTCTCGTAATCAAGTATATGAACTCCTAACGTTTGATTAAAACTTGTTTCACGGTCCGTTTTGTAGAGGTTTCGGACGAGCGAGTCTAAATAGTCCTTAGAATAGACCCGACGGAATTTTAACTGAGTAAAAAGTATATAAATTGAGTTTTTGCAATATAATCGTGTTGAAATGCTCGTAATCAAGAATATGAACTCCTAAATTTTGACCAAAATTTGTTTTGCGGTCCGTTTTGTAGAGGTTTCGGACGAGCTGGTCTAAATAGGCATTACAATGGACCCGTTGGAATTTTAATTGAGTAAAAAGTACAGAAATTGAGTTTTTGCAATATAATCGTGTTGAAATGCTCGTAATCAAGTATATGAACTCCTAGAATTTGATTAAAACTTGTTTCGCGGTCCGTTTTGAAGAGGTTTTGGACGAGCGAGTGTAAATATGCATTACAATGGACCCGTTGGAATTTTAACTGAATAAAAAGTACAGAAATTGAGTTTTTGCAATATAATCGTATTGAAATGCTCGTAATAAAGTATATGAAGTCCTAATATTTGATTAAAACTTGTTTTGCGATCCGTTTTGTTGATGTTTCGGAAGAGCGGGTCTAAATAGGCAATACAATGGACCCGTTGGAATTTTAACTGAGTACAAAGTACAGAAATTGTGTTTTTTCAATATAATCATGTTGTAATGCTCGTAATAAAGTATATGAACTCATATAATTTGATTAAAACTTATTTTGCGTTCCATTTTGTAGAGTTTTCGGACGAGCGGGTCTAAATAGGCTTTACAATGGACCCGTTGGAATTTTAACTGAGTAAAAAGTACTGAATTTAAGTTTTTGCAATATAATCGTGTTGAAATGCTCGTAATCAAGTATATGAAATCCTACAGGTTGATTAAAACTTGTATCGCGGTCCGTTTTGTAGAGTTTTCGGGGGAGCCGATCTAAATAGGCCTTACAATGGACCTGTTAGAACTTTAACTAAGTAAAAAGTACAAAATTTGAGTTTTTGCAATATAATTGTGTTAAAATGCTCGTAATCAAGTATATGAACTCCTAAAGTTTGATTATAACTTGTTTCGCGGTCCGTTTTGCAGAAGTTTCGGACAAGCGGGTCAAAATAGGCCTTACAATGGACCCGTTGGAATTTTAACTGAGTAAAAAGTACATAAATTGTGTTTTTTCAATATAATCATGTTGAAATGCTCGTAATAAAGTACAAGAACTCCTACAATTTGATTAAAACTTATTTTGCGTTCCATTTTGTAGAGTTTTCGGACGAGCGGGTCTAAATAGGCTTTACAGTGGACCCGTTGGAATTTTAACTGAGAAAAAAGTACTGAATTCGAGTTTTTGCAATATAATCATGTTGAAATGCTCATAATCAAGTATATGAAATCCTACAATTTTATTAAAACTTGTATCGCGGTCCGTTTTGCAGAGTTTACGGGGGAGCGGGTCTAAATAGGCCTTACAATGGACCTGTTAGAACTTTAACTAAGTAAAAAGTACAAAAATTGAGTTTTTGCAATATAATTGTGTTAAAATGCTCGTAATCAAGTATATGAACACCTAAAGTGTGATTATAACTTGTTTCACGGTCCGTTTTGCAGAAGTTTCGGACGAGCGGGCCAAAATAGGCCTTACAATGGACCCGTTGGAATTTTAACTGAGTAAAAAGCGCAAAAATTGAGTTTTTGCAATATAATCGTGTTGAAATGCTCGTTATCAAGTATATGAACTTCTCAAGTTTGATTAAAACTTGTTTCGTTGTCCATTTGTAGATGTTTCAGACGAGCGAGTCTAAATAGGCCTTACAATGGACCCATTGGAATTTTAATTGAGTAAAAAGTACAAAAAATGAGTTATTGCAATATAACCGTGTTGAAATGCTCGTAATCAAAACTATTTCACTCCTTAACAAAAGAACCTATTTAGACCTATTTAGACCAGTTATAGGTTTAAAGTTTCAATCCTTTACAAAACAGTTACTTTTTACTCAGTTATAGTTTCAATCCTTTACAAAACCATACTACTAACAACAACAAAACTACGATTTGGTCACTACACCGAAATGTAATATTTCCAAACTTCATTTTGTAAAATTGATTTCACCATTCTCTTTTATATATTAAATGAGGATTTTTAGATATTTTTCCATATTTTTAAAGCATCCCGAACTAGGCGTTCCCTAAAACCTCTTTTTATATTCGAACCGTTTCTCAGACCGGTCCGGTTCAGACCCTAAACTTCTAAGCCCAAATTTGGGGCGTTACATATTATTATAAGCAAACTCAACGAGAGGGAAGGACTTCTCCCACGTCCCGCCAAAGTCAATAATACAAGCGCGAAGCATATCTTCCAAAATCTGAATAACTCTTTCTGATTGACCATCAGTTTGAGGGTGGAAGGCTGTACTAAGATTGACTCTAGTACCCAGAGCTCCTTGTAAATTTCTCCAAAACCGAGACAAAAACCGAGGATCTCGATCTGAAATGATGGATTCAGGCACACCATGAAGTCGGATCACTTCCGTGATGTACAAGTCAGCTAGCTTAGGAAGACCGTAGTCCATTCTGACAAGTATGAAATGAGCTGACTTCGTAAACCGATCTACAATAACCCAAACAACATCATGCTTGGCAGGGGTTAAAGGTAAACCAATAACAAAGTCCATAGTGATCTTCTCCCATTTCCATTTTGGTGGATCAATGGGTTGTAATAGTCCTGTAGGAGCACAATGCTCTGCCTTAACCTTTTGACAAGTGAGGCACTTGGAAATATAACCAACGATAGCTTGCTTCATGCCTGGCCACCAGTATAGATCACGTAGATCCTTGTACATTTTCACAGACCTCGGGTGAATAGAGAAGGAACTCGAATGTGCTTTGGCAAGAATATCGGTACGGAGAGTTTCATCATTTGGTACGCAAACCCGATCATGAAAACATAAGAGTCCTTCGGAATTGATTCTGAAATCCGGATTATCAGGCAATTTAGAGACGATGGCTTGAAGCTCGGAATCTTGTTCTTGCAAGTCTTTAATTCGGGAAATAATTGTAGACTGAACTTGGAGTTCAGCTACAAGACATTGGTGCCTTCGAAGCCGGAAATGAGCATTAATTGCTCGAGGAGCTACAAGAAAATAATATAACAATGAATTATTACGCTTCACTGTACCTATAACCTTTAACTTCATAATCAAAACTTATCCGGCAAAGGTTTACGGCTGAGTGCATCAGCTACGACATTGGCCTTTCCTGGATGATAATCAATGACTAAATCGTAGTCCTTAAGAAGTTCCATCCACCTCCTTTGTCGTAAATTCAACTCCTTTTGCGTCAACAAATACTTGAGGCTTTTGTTATCAGTGAAAGGATAGCATTTCTCCCCGTAGAGGTAATGCCTCCAAATTTTCAATGCAAAAACAACCGCAGCCAATTCTAAATCATGGGTGGGATAGTTCATTTCATGTGGCTTAAGTTGTCTCGAGGCGTAAGCAATAACCTTACCATCTTGCATTAGTACACACCCTATCCCAAGATGCGAAGCATCACTATAAACGGTATAATCCTTTCCAGGCTCAGGCTGGGTCAAGACAGGTGCATGGGTTATGACTTGTTTCAACTGATCGAAGCTTCACTGCTGGTCTTCAGTCCAAACAAAAGGCGTCTCCTTCCGTAACACTTTAGTTAGAGGAACAGCTAACATTGAGAATCCTTTCATGAACCTGCGGTAATACCCCACAAACCCAAGAAAACTTCTAACTTCCCCAACATTCTTAGGCGGATGCCAATCTACCACAGCTTGTATTTTCTTCGTGTCCACCTGAATGCCCGAAGCTGATACAACATGTCCCAAAAAGGCCACTTCAGTGAGCCAGAACTCACACTTAGAAAACTTCGCGTATAATTGCTTCTCCCTCAGAGTTTGTAGTACGATTCGTAGATGTTCTCTATGCTCTGATTTGTTCTTTGAGTAAATCAAAATATCATCTATGAATACCACAACGAACTTATCAAGGTAGGGCCTGAACACTTGATTCATTAGATCCATGAAAGCTGCAGGTGCATTCGTTAGTCCGAAAGGCATTACTAAGAATTCGTAATGTCCATATCTTGTACGAAATGCTGTTTTGGGCACATCACACTCCTTGACTTTCATCTGATAGTATCCCGATCTTAGATCAATCTTAGAGAACACGGAAGCATCCTTTAACTGATCAAACAAGTCATCTATCCTGGGCAAGGGATACTTATTCTTGATGGTAACCTTGTTTAATTGCATGTAATCAATGCATAAACGCATCGAACCATCCTTCTTCTTAACAAAAAGAACCAGAGCTCCCCAGGGTGAAGAGCTGGGTTGAACAAAACCCATATTCATAAGGTCTTGAATTTGAGTTTTTAACTCCTTCAATTCCACAACTGCCATTCTATAAGGTGCAATGGAGACTGGTGCAGTCCCAGGTTGTACTTCAATACCAAATTCTACTTCACGAGATGGAGGTAATCCCGGAAGCTCATCAGAGAAAACATCTAGAAATTCATTCACCGTATCAATGTCGTTAATCTGTGGTTCATTCTTGGATTCAATGGTCAAGGTGCACAACATAGAGTTTTGAGATTCCATCAGTGTTATTCTTTCCTTGCCCAGTCCCCGAAGATACAACTTCCGCTTGCCACAGTCTACCCATGCTTGATGGTTACCAAGCCAATCCATACCTAGAATTGCATCAAACTCATGGATTGGCAAGACCAAGAAATCCACAGGAAACGGAATTCCTTGAATCATGATTGGGCAATTCTTACACACAAGGTTCAAAACGACACAATTGCCTAAAGGATTTGATACAAAAACCTTTGTTACTAAAGGTTCACTAGACATCTTATGCTTCCTAACCAATTCCAGGCTTATGAAAGAGTGTGTAGATCCAGGATCAATTAATACATACAAAGAATGTGAATATAACATAACGGTACCTACTATGACATCAGGCTCGTCATCTTCCTCACGACTCCTTACATGATACATTTGTGCAGAGGCTTTCGACTCTTGTTTGTTGCCCTGCTTCCCAGATCCGCCCGACCTTCCTGAAGTTCTCGACTGCACTTGCCTCGGCCTTTTCCCCCGAAAGGACTGAGCAGGCGAAGAGGTATCCCCATGCACAGCTACTGACTTTGAAGGATTCTGAGGACAGTCCCTGATAAAATGTCCCTGCTCTCCACAGAAGAAACATGCTCCCGTCTGCTTGCGACATTGCCCTGCTAAGTGTCGCTTTTGGCAAAAATTACAAACTGGATGCTGAACCCCTTGATTTGAACCCCCAGTACTCTCCACAGAGGTCGCCTTGGACCAAGACTGAGTAATATTCTGCGGTCTCTCAATATTCCCAGTACGGGGAGGTTGCGAGAATGAAGTTTGCGTCGAACCTTGATATTTACTCTTCTTGTTCCATTTGGGAGGTCAAGAATCGCTCCACGCTCTCTTCTCAGATATGTTAGACATATTTCCCCTCTGGATTCTCTGCGCAGCTTCGGTTGCCTTTACTCGAATCACCAAATCCTGGAAATTGGTGATTCCCAGAGCAGTAAACATACGCCGCAACTCGTCACTCAACCCAGCAATGAACATCCGACACTTGTCATCTTCTTTCTTTATGAATTCGGATCCATATCGACAGTACTTACAGAAATCATGGATGTACTACTCGATTGGCTTCCCTCCTTGCCTCAGATGAAGAAAAGTGCTCCGCCTTTCCGCGATATAATACTTGCTAATGTACTTGTTTCAGAATTCCTTAAGAAAGAATTCCCAGGTGACTGATTCTTCCAGGACGGTAAGAATGGTAGTCTCCCACCACATCAAAGCTTCATCAGTCAATAAAGCTATGGCACAGTCCAGGTTATGTTCATCAGAACACTGCAGTTGTTTATTCAGGATGCGAAGAGTGTTGTCCAACCAATATTCAGCTATTTCCAGGTTATCATCATCTTTCCCTGTGAAGGAATAAGCTCGTAATGAAGCCAATTTGTCCACAGGGGCTCTAACGTACTGAGCTTTAAGGGGAATAGGCTGAACTGGTGGTGTCGCTTGCATTGCAGTCATAAACTGCTTGATCATATTGGCCATGTTTTGATAACATTCAGCCTGAGCAGTAGGTGCAACAGGCTCAACAACCTGTACAGGAGGATCCTGTGGTTGCGGTGGATTTGGAGGATTCCCTCCTCTAACATCCTCGCCATGAGTCGAGGAGCCAGCAGTTTTCTCATCTACGTGAGCTTCATTCGTCGCAGACATATCTATATGAAAAATCGGATTAGTCGCCAAGTCACAGTTTACGCAAAACAAAACTCCTAGTGGCAAGGTAACATAATAAACAATACAAGCATACATAAGTTTAGTCCATAACCGACTAAACTCTAGCTATGATACCACAAATGCAACACCCTTCCCCGGTCTAGAAGAGAACCGAGTCGAAGCGTGTTATCGGAAAACAATGATCATTTTTCAATTATTATAAATTTGGGGACCAAATCATAAATTTCGGTAACTTGGAACCCTTTCTTTTTAAATTGTTTCTTGACAAAGTGAAATCCATCACTAGAAGATTACACTTACAAAATTTATTCAGTTGCAACATTATCCGATTTGATTCGTTATATTTGGTGACTAAAATGTAAAGATCTCAAAGCTGACCAAGATCCATAACAAACTTACCTAACTCCATTTCGAAACACCCTGAGCTGTTTCAGAACGGATACTCAAAAATCATTCATATTGACCCAACTTACTAGTCTGTTTCGATACAGGTTTTTCCTGTATCGAAACGGGTTGACTAACACTGACTTTGACTTGACCGTTTCTAGACCCGTTTCGAAACACTGGCCTCCAGTGGCAAATTCGTTTCGATACCCATTTCGATACAGGGATCGATAGTGGCAAAAATGTTCCGAAACGGCATCACTTCATTTCGGAAAGCCCTGCTTCTCAGACTCAAACATAGGGCACCTGTATCGAAACGCCATCACCCGTTTCAATACGGTGGCCTGGAATAACAGATTTTTATCTAGTTTTTATAGCTTTTATCGTTTCAAATCTTGTCTGATTAAGACGAAACTTTATACACAACATATCATTGACATCAACTACCAGCATGCAAATTTTCATGGTTATACGAATACGTTTATCCCATTTTTATCTTGATACTAAAAGTGCATGTTTTAAGCTAATTTAGCAAAAGTCAAAATAGACATTTTGGGCCTTTAACCCTAATACAAAATGGACAAGCCATTACCACAACAAAAAGAACATGATGACTAGATTAGCTACCTTTCCACCTTCCTCGGAGTTATATTATAGATACATTACTTGATTTGAAGCAGGGACTTGTCTTGCAACCGATCCGATCTTTCCCGAACGACTCCTTAACCTGAGAATGCATGAAAATGGACACATTAGGCACTCAATGCCTAGTGAGGTAATCACTAAACAATAACAAAAGAATGTCATGTTTACAATGGTTATAATTTCATGCTATCATTCTTAATACTTTATAAAAACACATAATCAATTAACATAATTCTTAAGCATTCATAATTTCCTTGGATTGAACTAAAATCATGGATACGCGAATTCCCCCGCCTCGCCAAAACATAAATGGTCTTATTTCCTCCACCTTACCAATTGACCAATAACAACACATCCATCCGCCTCGCCAAAACATGAATTCTATGGTACGCCAATTGTATCTCGAGTTATTCTAATCCAAGGCACAACATATTTATATCTTCCAATGATTCATAACAGATCAATGACATAACGAAGTCTCGTATTTTCAATATAGCCAATGATTCTTACACATATAACTTGACATTAGAGTCTCATAACAATACCTACATCAATGACAATGTACAATAGTTATAGTCAATGTTCAAGTGATAACTTACCGACACTTACCCAAGTGTCCGATTTATTATCCGATGTTCTCGCCTCAATAGAAATGTTTAGCGAAATGATCTAAAACATCAAATAATGATATGGGAAGGCATTTCGCCTAACCTGAGACTCCGATTACACTCACCTTAACAATCTGAAGCTTCATGGCTCTCAGATGGAAATTCCTTTGCTTCTAGCTTGTGATGGAGATGGTGTTGCTTCTATTTCCTCTCCTTGAGCTAGGAAATATTAATAGAAGATTATTAGAATCGATATTTCGATATCGAAATCTATATAACAATATCACTATCGATATCCCATTCAATATGAGCAACTTATTGAAATATCTATGGATGAACCAAACCCTAGCTTAAGATTGAGGTGGATTTAACCATGGAATCTAACAACCGACTAAGGAATATAGCTTACCTGATTGCTATCTACGATTCGATGTTGACAAAACCAAGAAATTGCAAAGCTTAAAATTCCTCCAATGGAGGTGAGTTCTTAGGTGAAGATGATGAAGAGAGTGAGGTGCTTGCTTTTGAATAGTTTCGGTAGCTATCTAATTTCATTGATTCTCAATTTTAATTGTAAGCTTTCATTCACTTGAAGGAAAGCAACCTAAAGACTCCACGTAAGGTGAGTCTTAAATATAAAGTGGCCTAATTACTTGGTTGGTCCTTCTCTTTTCTTATCCTCATAGATTTGTCCCCTTATTCGTAATTTTTACAATTCAGCCACTAAAAACTTAATATTGCATAATAAGACTTAAGTTTGACGCTTTAAAGCCTGAATAAAATTCGATAACAATAATTAACTAGCCAGTGGGGCCTCTAGAGCTTCATCTAAAAAAATGAAATTTCCGATTGCCGAAATGAATTCCGACCAGGCCGACTTTTGGGGTGTTACAACTCTTCCCCCTTAAGAAAATTCGTCCTCAAATTTTACCTGAACCGAAAAGGTGCATATATTGTTGTCTCATAGTTTCTTCAGGTTCCCAAGTAGCTTCTTCAACTGTGTGACTTCTCCAAAGCACTTTAACCAAAGGTAAAGTTCCACAGATTCAGGTTCCACAATGTGCGTGGGGTCAGACCGGTACTTCCGAAGCATTGATACATGAAAGACATCATGGATTCTACTCAACTCAGAGGGCAGAAGAAGCCGATATACCACAGGGCCAACCCTTTCTACAATTTCAAAGGGTCCTATGAAACGAGGGCTCAATTTTCCCTTCTTGCCAAATCTCAGGACTTTCTTCCACGGTGATACTTTAAGAAAGGCTTTTTCACCGACTTCATATTGAATGTCTCTCCTCTTAAGATCAGCATAAGCTTTTTGCCGATCAAAAGAAGCCTTGAGACGTTCGTGAATGATAACAACTCGTTCTTCAGTTTCACGAAGCAACTCAGGGCCTAACACCTTGCTCTCACTAAGCTCCGACCAACATAAAGGAGTCTTGCAACGTCTACCATACAATGCTTCATACGAGTCCATTTGGATGGATTCTTGGTAGCTATTATGTAACCCCCTTAGCCCGGCCTAGACGCTAGACCCGAACTACGAAGATCATACGGGGAAAACCAAAGTCAACCCGAAAGTCAACCTTGATTAGCGACCCTTTTTTTCCTTTTTAAACTTCTCTAGATGTGCATTAAACCTATGTGATAGCCCAAGAACCTTGGGAGAGAAAAACACAGCGATCGGAAACGTTTAAGGACTCAATTGCAAGAAGTACACCTTTAGGGACCAAAATGTAAATTTCAGAAAATAGAAGGACTTTCAAGATTTTAGTTTTACCAAACCTCAATTAATCATATTACAAGCCTCTCTGCCAAATTTCAGCTTAAAAAGACATCTCAAGCTCAAGCAATTGCAATTACAACTTTCAGGACTAAAATGTAAAGCATGCAGAATCTGTCCAACGGTCACTCGTTTCGAAACACTGACACCCGTATAGAAACACCCGTGTCGTATGCCCGTATCAAAACGGTGTTGACCGTTTCGATGCGCGGGTATGTTCCGAAACCAGTTCAGAAACGGACACTTCCAGTAGCCAAAGTGTTTCGAAACACTTCTAGCCGTTCCGAAACGCCCAGGCCATTTCATGCACCCGTTTCGAAACAGCCAAGGGTGTTTCGATACACCCTGCCCAGAAACAGCAGAAAATTCTGGTTTTTCACTTCAAAACACCATCAAACATAATTGAAAGCATTCCATAACATATCATCAACATGATAAGCATTATAACTATCAAATTACATCAAAGACTAGATACATTACAAACATTAAGCACACCTACTCATTCATCACATCCAACGCATGATCTTGCTTTTAATCAAAGAGCATAACATATCAACCTATGAAGAAGAAGATTCAAATATGGCAAAGCGATCAACAACAAGGTTCAAACCATAAACCGAACATGGTCAACATACACAATCTCATTACACAACAATATAAAAGACTCTCCCCCATTGCCTTTATTATCTATAGCTATAAACCAAGACATACTTCTCAAGTGGAGCTCTTCTTGAATCCCTTACTTCATGCTGTCCCAACTTCAAATATCTGCATTGATGGACAAAAAGGAGCGTAAGCACAAAATGCTTAGTGAGGAATGCTCAAAACCAAAACACCATCAATGCAGCGAATCATAAAACCTTCTTTAAATGTAGTTACAATTCAATGAACCCAAGCATTGTTTGAAAACCTCCTTTGAAAACAACATTGCTTTAAATCATGCATTGCTCAACATGAAAACCAACCTTTAACACCGAAATGCTAAACAACTCACCCCAAACCACATTCTTGCAATTACTATCATTTAAACCTTTCCATGCATGATCACTTCATGCAAAGTTTAACTCAATTTCCTTGAAATGCTCGTAATCAAGTATATGAAATCCTAAAATTTTATAAAACCCTGTTTCGTGGTCCGTTTGTTATAGGTTTCAGACGAGCGGGTCTAAATAGGCCTTACAATGGTCCCGTTGGAATTTTACTTGAGTAAGAAGTTTAGAAATTGAGTTTTTGCAATATAATCATGTTAAAATGCTCGTAATCAAGTATACGAACTCCTAAAATTTGATTAAAACTTGTTTCGCGATCCATTTTGTAGAGGTTTCGGACGAGCGGGTCTAAATAGGCCTTAGAATGGACCCGTTGGAATTTTAATTGAGTAAAAAGTACAGAAATTGAGTTTTTGCAATATAATCGTGTTGAAATGCTCGTAATGAAGTATATGTACCCCCAAAATTTGATAAAACCTTTTTTGCGGTCCGTTTGTTATAGGTTTCGGACGAGCGGGTCTAAATAGGCCTTACAATGGACCCGTTGGAATTTTAACTGAGTAAAAAGTACAGAAATTGAGTTTTTTCAATATAATCATGTTGAAATGCTCGCAATAAAGTAAATGAACTCCTAAAGTTTGATAAAACCTTGTTTCACGGTCCGTTTTGTAGAGGTTTTGGACGAGCGGGTCTAAATAGTCCTTACAATGGACCCCTTGGAATTTTAAATGAGTAAAAAGTACATAAATTGAGTTTTTGCAATATAATCGTGTTGAAATGCTAGTAATCAAGAATATGAACTCCTAAAATTTGATTAAAACTTGTATTGCGGCCCGTTTTGTAGAGGTTTCGGACGAGCGGGTCTAAATAGGCCTTACAATGGACCCGTTCGAATTTTAACTATGTAAAAAGTACAGAAATTGAGTTTTTGCAATATAATCGTGTTGAATGCTCGTAATCAAGTATATGAACTCCTATAATATGATAAAACCTTGTTTTGCAGTCCGTTTGTTATAGGTTTCGGACGAGCGGGTCTAAATAGGCCTTAAAATGGACCCGTTGGAATTTTACTTGAGTAAAAAGTATATAAATTGAGTTTTTGCAATATAATCGTGTTGAAATGCTCGTAATCAAGTATATGAACTCCTAAATTTTGATTAAAACTTGTTTCGCGGTATGTTTTGTAGAGGTTTCGAACGAGAGGGTCTAAATAGGCCTTACAATGGAAACGTTGGAATTTTAACTAAGTAAAAAGTACAGAATTTGAGTTGTTGCAATATAATCGTGTTGAAATGCTCGTGATCAAGTATATGAACTCCTATAATTTGATAAAACCTTGTTTTGTGGTCCGTTTATTATAGGTTTCAGACGAGAGGGTCTAAATAGGCCTTAAAATGGACCCGTTGGAATTTTACAAGAGTAAAAAGTACATAAATTGAGTTTTCGCAATATAATCGTGTTGAAATACTTGTAATCTAGTATATGAACTCCTAAATTTTTATTAAAACTTGTTTTGCGGCCCGTTTTGTAGAGGTTTCAGACGAGCGGGTCTAAATACGCCTTTCAATGGACCCGTTCGAATTTTAACTAAGTAAAAAGTACAGAAATTGAGTTGTTGCAATATAATCGTGTTGAAATGCTCGTAATAAAGTATATGCACTCCTATAATTTGATAAAACCTTGTTTTGCGGTCCGTTTGTTATAGGTTTCGGATGAGCGGGTCTAAATATGCCTTAAAATGCACCCGTTGGAATTTTACTTGAGTAAAAAGTACATAAATTTAGGTTTTGCAATATAATCGTGTTGAAATGCTCGTAATCAAGTATATGAACTCCTAAATTTTGATTAAAACTTGTTTCGCGGTGTGTTTTGTAGAGGTTTCGGATGAGCGGGTCTAAATAGGCCTTACAATGGACCCGTTGGAATTTTAAATGAGTAAAAAGTACATAAATTGAGTTTTTGCAATATAATCATGTTGAAATGCTCGTAATCAAGAATATGAACTCCTAGAATTTGATTAAAACTTGTTTTGCGGCCCGTTTTGTAGAGGTTTCAGACGTGCGTGTCTAAATAGGCCTTACAATGGACCCGTTCGAATTTTTTTTTGAAGAAGACCCGTTCGAATTTTAACTAAGTAAAAAGTACATAAATTGATTTGTTGCAATATAATTGTGTTGAAATGCTCGTAATCAAGTATATGAACTCCTATAATTTGATAAAACCTTGTTGTACACACCAAATTTTTACCACATTGAATATTGAAAATAATTGAACCCAAACATACCAAGCCCAAATCCTAAACCCGAGTCCATATCATTTCTCACCGTTAAATCTTGGTCAAACCTGATACAAACATCCCTTAAAAATCTCTGTCACTCACCTATCGTCCATTCAACTTAAATCCCACAATAATCTCACCAAACTCAATTCACCTTTACAGATCCTCCATTATCGGGCATTCTAGCCCTTTATAAACAAAGGAAAAACCATGAGGAAAGAGGGGTATACACACGGAAAATAAAAATTCCTGCAAAATAGAGTAGGAAATCAGTTTGAAAAAAATCGAGAAAGGAGCCAAAAACCGAAAGTATCACTCACCTTGCAACATCCAAACCGTTCCCCAAGCACAAGTTGCCATCAAGCCATCACTCCCGATAACCAGCAACCAGACGTGAGGTACCTGCGAAGAACAAAGAAAAAAAAAACCAGTCTTCAAATCAATTTGAAAGTAAAAGAGAAAGTTGAAGTGTTTTCTCACAATTTCCCGGTGAACGGAACATTAGCCGTCGAATCCGAACGATCAAAGTATAGAGGAGGCCGGAAGGAATAACATATCTCAAATCCAGCCCGATCTGACGGTGAATTTGAAAGATCGACGAGGAAGAAGTCGAAGAGTTCAATGTCGAATTTGAAGAGTTTGAAGCGTTTTCCAGCGAAACCGGCCCCAGATTCGAACTTGGGGCGTTGAGACGAGTCCCCTACTGAAATTTCGAGTTGAACGGTCGTCTTCGACCGCCGACAATGGCGGCGCAGGCAGTGGCCGGAGGTGGTGGCTCTCAATGGCAATGAAGACGTGCAGTGTTAAACTCTTTTAATGAAAGAATGAAATTAATTAAAAAAATGTTAAACTCTTTTAATGAGTGTTGGGAAATGGTGCAGTTCACGCAAATCAACCCACATTAGGTTTAGGGGTTATTTACACCTTAGGTCCTTTTTCTTTTAGGAGATTTGCATTTAGGTTTTTTTCCTTTAAGTTTTAGTTTAATTCATTTTAGTCACTCTTTTAGATTAGTTTGCTTAGATTTTGGCCTTTAGGTTCAGGTTCTTTTTTAATTAGACCGTCTTTCATAAGATTAATTAATAATTAAACCTTTTAATTCGCTTTAAATTTGTTTTGGTAATTGATTGATTTTAATAATTTGGTTAATTTGTAAATTGGTTTCTAATTAAGTTTGGTTAGATCTAGTTAGGTGAATAATTTTAAACTTGATTAATGATTCAATTTTAATTTTTGATTATGTTTTATTTTGTTCTTTTCTGATTTAATTTATTTTGTTTGTGTATTACTTTTCTCCTATGCATTTGAAATTTTTTATCATACCACATCATTTTTCATATTCTTAGCAACATAATTTTTTTAGTAGTATTAACCCCTTTTTTTAGACTCCTCTTTTTAGACAACCAAAACCCTTAGGTACCAATTTTGGGCGTAGTGGGGGTGCTATAACCTTCCTCACTCGTAACCGACTCCCGAACCCGACGACGATCTCAGTGATGATGCAGACCAGTTTTTCAGGTTTTCGGTCGTACCCAACCCAAAACGACCGATGGCGACTCCAAATGTTTGATGGGCTTTTAAAGGCCCAACTCAGTTAGGCCCAGACAAAAAACGGTGTCAACAGCTTGGCGACTCCGCTGGGGACATTAGAGAGTCAAGCCACAAAAGGGTAAATGTTGTCTCAAAAAAAAGGAAAAAGGAATTTGAAATATTGGTGATCGTAAAAATTGAAGGTTTTTGTATTTTTACGGAGATTGTTCAATATTGGTCACCTCGTGTTCAATGTTCCTTTGCGCATGAGAATATCATAAGCTCTCAACCCGAGCCTCGTCCCGCTTAAGTGGTTGCAATCGCTACCCTTCGAGAGGTTAATCCTCCGTACAAGAATGCGTGTTGCTTTCGGGTTTTACATACTTTTTGTCTTCGAGAGGTCAATCCTCCGTACAAGCTTAAAGGAGTGAGCCCCCTAAACTGAACACGGTCCATAGGAGCCTATAATGGGTGAGGATTGAGGTCTTTGTTGACCTTCGTAGGTCAGTAAGGACAGTTTGGGTACCCTTTTAGAACCTTGAACCACATGTAGTGAGCCGTAGGAGCCCACCCAATTAGAGCCATGATGAACCACAATTGTTAGTGGTCACCTATATATGTACACTCACACACTTTTTACAATGCATTAAATTTATGTTTGTACATATTCATTTGTTTATGATGTACTAACCATGTTTTTTTGTTTTTTTTCACACACATCATGCTTAGAATGTCTAATAAAGGGAAGCTGATATACGATTAGCCGTTTAAAATAGAAGGTTTTCGTAATCGAAGTTCTGAAGATTGTTCTATGAATGGTTAATTCTAAAGCAACACCTTTTATGCATTTAATCATTAGCATTGCATTTGCATGCATTCATAATTCATATTGGTAGATAATCGAGAAGCGATGTGTGGTGAAGAATAAAAAAATTCAAGAGGAAGATTTTTCAGTGCCCAGACGAAGGAGACACTTGTCATTTTTTTTATTAAAATTTGTTTTGAGAAATATTTTTGTAAATAAATTTTGAGCAGTGAATAAATGATGATATTTTTTAAAATGAGCTTTCAAACAATAGGCTATGAACAATGAACCAGATTTATAAATTTTGAAGTTCTTTGAAAATCGAATGAATGAAATACCTTTTTGAGAATTGAGATTATAGAGCTTTGACATATGATAAGATTAACCTTTCATATTCTACTTGAAACCAAAAACAAGATTCCTTGATCTTTTATCCCAAATTCCTCGTGATCAATACTGGAAAAGCCAAACCTTCCAAGGAAGACGATCATCGAGTAACATCATTGTTTTTTTGAAAGTTCGACTTAAAGTCAATTTTTTTTACAAGATTAGCTTTCCGAGTTAGACGACATCCAAGCCACGCCTTTGTTTTTGAAAGTTTGACCTACAGTCAACTTTTTTTTCTGACCAATACCTCAAAGACATGAGAATTAAAATGTTCACTGGTGTACGAATCTTCCAACAAGAAGATAAGGTGGGGCATCCTGTGTTGATTCTGCGAATGAGATCAAATAGTTGGGGCCTGTATGAAGAAAAAAAAGAGAAGAAAAATTAACTTTATCATTCATTATTTGTTTTTAGATGATTCTGTGAATAAATGAGTTAATTCTGAATACCTCTTATTCTAAGGGTAACTCTTTTGCGAAAATATATGTGTATGAAATGACATTTGGCATTCCTTCATCATCCCTTCACAAAAAGAGAAAATTATCATTTGTTGTCCCCGTTTGAGCCTTATAATTTTTTTTACTTGAACCCTAACCAAGGATCACCCTCCACGTTGGGGGGCAAAGGTGAAGAAATATCTGCTTACATGAATAAATTGACGATTCTGATCATACTACGAGGATGAAGCCTTAAAGACTAGGGGTCAAGAACAAAAAGACGTGTCTCAACCACAAGAAGTGACTTGTGCTTAAATCAAAATAAAGTTCTGAATTCATAGAACGAAGAAGAAAAAGAAAAGAAATGAAATGAATAGAATAGAACGAGGAACACAATATGAAGTCCTTCTTCAAAAATGATTATCTTGAGTCCAGTTATCTTCAAGATGAAGCGTGCGACATAATATTGTTCGAAGTTTTGGTTCCAACATTCGTGGAAATATCATGAATCCCTGAACATAAAAAAAGAAATAAAGGAAATGAACTCTAGGGTGAAAACCCAAAAATGGGCAGTCTAGAGTGATCCGAAATGAAAATATGTGGAAGCAGATTCAAGTCGAGCAAAGTGAGATTCCAACGAAAACAATTGATCATTGGTTATTGACCCTTAAACACTTGTTTGAGCCTATGTATCCTTTCTTTTATAACTCTGAACCATAGCCTACGTTACATGCCTATAAAGTCCATTTTGATCATACATGAATATTTGAGTTGAAGAGTCTATTTTTAGAATTGATACCTCCTCTTGGGGTTAACTCGTTTGTTTGCAGAAGATTTCTAAACCTTATAATGCATGATGAATAATCAAAAAAAAAAAGAAAAAAAGAAAAAAATTAAAGGAGGGTTCCAAATGAAAACCCGCAAAGGGCATTTTGAATGAATGGTGAATTTGAGTCAAAACTTGAAAAGGCAGCTCGAATATGAAGTCAAATATACATGACTAGCATGCGAGAAATGATCCCCTAGAAGTTCAATGAAGTTCCACACACTCTAAAATCATGAGAAAGGGTTTGAAGTTAGGGAACAGTTCCAGAAGTCGCACACGAAGCTTCCAAGATCATTCGATCATTTCTAAACAAATCAATGAACATTTGAAGAATCATGTCTCATTCAAAACAACCGATCCCAAAACATATTGTACTCCAAACAGACTCGTACCTTGAAATCACCAATAGTCTTGACACATGTTAAAGAGCTATAATTTTGAAAGATTAAAAGAGTAATTGATTTGTTTGATCTTCAACGAACTTAAATTTTTATGAAATGTTTTAGTTGTGAGCCTTGAGTGTGGGGTACATTTTCCTTTTGTAAAATATTTTCGAAAGCTCTTTATGATTTGAAAAATATTTTAAACTCTCTTGAGAATGAAAAAGATTCTTTTGACAAGGTTCACTCAGATTTGAAAAGCCTAGAATCAAGAATGAGGCAAGGAAAAGAAAAGAAGAAAGTTTAGAAGACAAATTTGTTGGGGCAAAACTGAATTGTCACATTCTGAAAGTGATAAATTTATGCCCAATTGAAGGAAAAAAGAAGTCGATGTGATCAAGCTTGGTTCGAGAAGTGAGACTTCCTAAGCATCTTTGCATCATCATTAACCATGAGAGCATGCATTTGCATCATTGATATACATGTTTTCGTATGCATTCTTTGCACATTTATTATCAAACAGGTACAAACAGAACCTTGTCTCAAGCACGAATGAGTGGTTCAACATCCAATCCAGACTTAAGAACAAATGAGTGCATCTTCGTTTATCGAACCTTGCTCTAATCACGAGTAAGCGATTCTACATCAAATCCTGCTTCAAACATGAATGATCAGATTTGTCTCAAAGAGTGAGTACCACCATTTGCTTTCGAGATGAAGTGTCAAGAATTACCTCAAAGATGACTGTTATCATATCTAATTACTTCGAATATGAGTAAATGAAGTTGTCAAGCTATCGTCCCCAAAGATGAGGGAGTGGAGTCTTACAACCAAATTAGAATTCAACCCAGCATCCTCAGGTTTGAAGAAGTGGAGTCAGATTTGGCATCCTCAGGTTTGAAGGAGCTAATCAAATTTTCAACTCAGTATCCTTGGTTTTGAAGGATCAGAGTTTTCGACACAGCGCCCTTGAAACGAGCAGGGTACATTTTACATCGAGAAATGAATTCTCGAATCACAGTGCCCTTGAGACGAGCGGGGTACACCTTTACAGCGCCCTTGAGACGAGCGGGGTGCATTTTACATCGAGAAATGAATTCTCGAATCCCAGTGCCCTTGAGACGAGCGTGGTACACCTTTACAGCGCCCTTGAGATGAGTGGGGTGCATTTTACATCAAGAAATGAATTCTTGAATCCCAGTGCCCTTGAGACGAGCGGGGTACACCTTATAGCGCCTTTGAGACGAGCGGGGTGCATTTTACATCAAGAAATGAGTTCTTGAGTCCCAGTGCCCTTGAGACGAGCGGGGTACACCTTTACAGCGCCCTTGAGACGAGCGGGGTGCATTTTACATCAAGAAATGAATTCTTGAATCCCAGTGCCCTTGAGACGAGCGGGGTACACCTTACAGCGCCCTTGAGACGAGCGGGGTGCATTTTACATTGAGAAACAAGTTCTTGAGTCCCAGTGCCCTTGAGACAAGCGGGGTACACCTTACATCGCCCTTGAGACGAGCGGGGTGCATTTTACATCGAGAAACAAGTTCTTGAGTCCCAGTGCCCTTGAGACGAGCGAGGTGCATTTTACATCAAGAAATGAGTTCTTAAATTCTAGTGCCCTTGAGACGAGCGGGGTACATCTTACAGCACCTTTGAGACGAGCGATGTGCATTTTACATCAAGAAATGAATTCTTGAATCCCAGTACCCTTGAGACGAGCGGGGTACACCTTATAGCGCCTTTGTGACGAACGAGGTGCATTTTACATCAAGAAATGAG
Source organism: Hibiscus trionum (assembly GCA_030270665.1). Taxonomy (NCBI): domain Eukaryota; kingdom Viridiplantae; phylum Streptophyta; class Magnoliopsida; order Malvales; family Malvaceae; genus Hibiscus; species Hibiscus trionum. Next base: position 43,514,082 of record BSYR01000027.1, on the reverse strand, counting down.
TTCTTGAATCCCAGTGCCCTTGAGAAGAGCGGGGTACACCTTATAACGCCTTTGAGACGAGCGGGGTGCATTTTACATCAAGAAATGAGTTCTTGAATCCCAGTGCCCTTGAGACGAGCGGGGTACATCTTGCATCGCCCTTGAGACAAGCGGGGTACATGTCGAATTCCTAGTGCTCTTGAGGACGAGCAGAAGCGTCATGTTTGCAAGTTCAATATTCAATGGAAAAATTTGTTGTTTTGTCTTTGCTCAATTCCTCTTACTCGAGTAATGAGCAAAGAGGGGCAGTTGTACACACCAAATTTTTACCACATTGAATATTGAAAATAATTGAACCCAAACATACCAAGCCCAAATTCTAAACCCGAGTCCATATCATTTCTCACCGTTAAATCTCGGTCAAACCTGATACAAACATCCCTTAAAAATCTCTGTCACTCACCTACCGTCCATTCAACTTAAATCCCACAATAATCTCACCAAACTCAATTCACCTCTACAGATCCTCCATTATCGGGCATTCTAGCCCTTTATAAACAAAGGAAAAACCATGAGGAAAGAGGGGTATACACATGGAAAATAAAAATTCCTGCAAAATAAAGTAGGAAATCAGTTTGAAAAAAATCGAGAAATGAGCCAAAAACCGAAAGTATCACTCACCTTGCAACATCCAAACCGTTCCCCAAGCACAAGTTGCCATCAAGACATCACTCCCGATAACCAGCAACCAGACGTGAGGTACCTGCGAAGAACAAAGAAAAAAAACCAGTCTTCAAATCAATTTGAAAGTAAAAGAGAAAGTTGAAGTGTTTTCTCACAATTTCCCGGCGAACGGAACATCAGCCATCGAATCCGAACGGTCAAAGTATAGAGGAGGCCGGAAGGAATAACATATCTCAAATCCAGCCCGATCTGACGGTGAATTTGAAAGATCGACGAGGAAGAAGTCGAAGAGTTCAATGTCGAATTTGAAGAGTTTGAAGCGTTTTCCGGCAAAACCGGCCCCATATTCGAACTTGGGGCGTTGAGACGAGTCCCCTACTAAAATTTCGAGTCGAACGGTCGTCTTCGACCGCCGACAATGGCGGCGCAGGCAGTGGCCGGAGGTGGTGGCTCTCAATGGCAATGAAGACGTGCAGTGTTAAACTCTTTTAATGAAAGAATGAAATTAATTAAAAAATGTTAAACTCTTTTCATGAGAGTTGTGAATTGGTGCAGACGTGTAGTGTTGGGAAATGGTGCAGTTCACGCAAATCAACCCACATTAGGTTTAGGGGTTATTTAAACCTTAGGTCCTTTTTCTTTTAGGAGATTTGCATTTAGGTTTTTTTTTCCTTTAAGTTTTAGTTTAATTCATTTTAGTCACTCTTTTAGATTAGTTTGCTTAGATTTTGGCCTTTAGGTTTAGGTTCTTTTTTAATTAGACCGTCTTTCATAAGATTAATTAATAATTAAACCTTTTAATCCGCTTTAAATTTGTTTTGGTAAGTGATTGATTTTAATAATTTGGTTAATTTGTAAATTGGTTTCTAATTAAGTTTGGTTAGATCTAGTTAGATGAATAATTTTTAACTTGATTAATGATTCAATTTTAATTTTTGATTATGTTTTATTTTGTTCTTTTCTGATTTAATTTATTTTGTTTGTGTATTTCTTTTCTCCTATGCATTTGAAAATTTTTAGCATACCACATCATTTTTCATATTCTTAGCAACATAATTTTTTTAGTAGTATTAACCCCTTTTTTGAGACTCCTCTTTTTAGACAACCAAAACCCTTAGGTACCAATTTTGGGCGTAGTGGGGGTGCTATAACCTTCCTCACTCGTAACCGACTCCCGAACCCGACGACGATCTCGGTGATGATGCAGACCAGTTTTTCAGGTTTTCGGTCGTACCCAACCCAAAACGACCGATGGTGACTCCAAATGTTTGATGGGCTTTTGAAGGCCCAACTCAGTTAGGCCCGGACAAAAAACGGTGTCAACACTTGTTTTGCAGTCCGTTTGTTATAGGTTTCGGACGAGCGGGTATAAATAGGCCTTAAAATGGACCCGTTGGAATTTTACTTGAGTAAAATGTACATAAATTGACTTTTTGCAATATAATCATGTTGAAATGCTCGTAATCAAGTATATGACTCCTAAATTTTGAATAAAACTTGTTTCGCGGTATGTTTTGTAGAGGTTTCGGATGAGCGGGTCTAAATAGGCCTTACAATGGAACCGTTGGAAATTTTTTTTGAAAAAGGAGGGCCTCATTAAAAACCCCTACTACCATCCCTTGGCACATGTCTCGGGGATCCTTAAAAGGGGAAAAGAGTACCCTATGTATATTTATATTGATTGAGAAGAAATCTCGTCAGGTATAAATTTGCGGATATAATCCGGATACAATGAACCAAAAGACAAAGAGGTCATGTGCCGAAGAGCGTGGGTAGCCAGAGTATGGGCTACCAAATTAGCCGTGACGCTTACATAATGAACATGTGCAAAAGAAAGAGATGATAAAGCATCCCGAATATGTTGAATCGTTGGTCCAAAAGTTGACAGGTCAGGCCTCTGAAGAGAGATCCTATTCGCAATGGAAGCACAGTCAATCTCCAAAATCAGTCTGTTCCATCCCTTAGACTGAGAAAACGTGATACCAGCAAGGAGTCCCACCCCTTCAGAAGAAGCAGCATCCGGACAACTGCCTAAGGGGTAAGCCAAACCCCCTACAACCACACCCGAAGCATCACGTGCCACAATGCCAACAACGGCAGCACGAGTAGTTGGATCAAAAGCCCCATCCACATTAATTTTAATATACCCAGGAGGTGGATGACTCCAACGAGGAGGAGAGAGAGATGATAAGCCTGGTGGGGATGTTGAAGACGATATAGCATTGGAATAATCACGATGTAAACTGATAGATTTGATGGCAATTAACCAGGGGGTTGCAAATGGCGATTATGGACCCAGTCATTGCGCCAGTTCCAAACATTCCATACAGTAGTGAGAAAAAGACCAAAGAGATCAGGATTCAAGAGACGAGCACCTTCCTCTAGCCATTGGATACTAGTAGGGGAAGTACTATTAAGGAGAGGATGTGGCATGCCCACAAGACGAAGCGTCTCCATGGCACTAGGGCAGTCACGAAGAGCATGGAGAGTAGATTCCAAATTGGATTGACAAACGGGGCAAGGTTCCGCTTCTGGAGTAAAAGCTTGCATCCAGGACCCAGTTGGGAGAGCCTCAGAGCCCATACGCCAACCAAAGGTTTTAACCTTGGGAAGAGCTCTTACCTTAGCCAGAACTTTCCAAATTCTAACAGGTCGATTACGAGGTTCTGGCGGTCTTTGCAAGAATTAGTAACCTGATCGGACTGAGTAGATACCAGAATCATTAGGGTTCCAAAGGATGGAATCACGAGTATCGTTAATAATAGGAATATTCAAAATAGCATTGACATCGTCCATAGCAAAATAATTATGGACTTTGATAGGATCCCAAGCAGCTTGGTTCCTAATCATAAAGGAGCGACAACGAATATGAATTTCATCAGAGATCTCACATTCCCCATAGAGTTGAATAGGAGATGATCCTCCCCAATTATCCACATGAAGACGGATATCACTATTAATCCCCGGACGATGAAGGAACCCACCATAGAGGTGTTGCATAGCATTGTAAAGCCCTTGCCAGGCAAAAGAACCTCGATGAGGTCGGGGAGCATTAAGGATACTGCTAGATGGAAAATATTTTGCTTTGTAAATTTGACCCAGTAAAGATTCCAGTTCGTAAATAAGCCGCCAGATTTGTTTTCCTAACAACGCAATATTAAATTTTTTTAAATCCCTGAAACCCATACCTCCCACAGACTTAGGTAAACATACCTGATCCCAAGGGAGCATGTGCCAACCTTTTTTATTGTTATTCCTAGACCACCAATATCGTCGAATAGCAGAGGTCACATCATCAATAATATTTTGAGGTAGCAGATAACATGACATTACATATTGAGGTAAGGATTGTAAAACAGCTTTAATAAAAATTTCTCTACCGCTAAAAGACATGAGATGTTTGTCCCAAGTGGATAATCGATCATGAACTTTATCACGGATATAACCCAGTGCTTCTATTTTATTCTTGCCAATGAGAAGTGGTATACCCAAGTAAACCCCTGGGTTATTGACCTCACGCACCTGTAAGGAGTTATTGATTGTTTCACGAATCAAGTGGGGGGTACGTGGATTATAGAAAATTGTAGATTTTTCAAAGTTTACTGCTTGCCCGGAAGCAGAAGCATAGGTGTAAAGAGCTAGCTTAAGTTATTCTGCTTCTTCGGGTTTGTTATTAATAAAGACCATACAATCATCAGCAAAGAGTAGATGATTAACTTTAGGCCCTAATTTACTAGCTCCGAGGCCAGGAAGTAAATTTCGATGTTGAGCCTTAGAGAGGTAGGCAGAGAGCCCTTGAGTACAAAAGAGGAAAAGGAAAGGTGATAAAGGGTCACCTTGCCTGAGACCTCGTTGGGGCTTAAAGGAAGGAGAGAAAGAATTATTAACCTTAACAGTGAAAGATACCGAGGAGATGCATCTCATAATGAGTGAAACCCATGATGGTGCAAAGCCCATCCGGTTCATGACATTCTCAAGAAAAGGCCATTCCATTCTGTCAAATGCTTTTTCCATGTCCAACTTAAGAGCCGCTCCATGGGTAGATTTAGTGAAACCAGTGTTGAGAGAGTGAATGGTTTCATGAGCAATAAGGATGTTATCGGTAATATTATGTCCCTGGACGAAAGCAGCTTGGTTACTACTAATACAAAATGGTATTGTGTGCTTCATTCCGTTAACCAAGACCTTTGCCACGATTTTTTAAATAATCGTACAAAGACTAATAGGTCGGAAATGTCTCATTGTAGTTGGCTCCTTAATTTTTGGAATAAGAACCAGAATGGTCTGGTTAACGGATGACATATATGCCGACCCATTTAATAGATTCAAGCAAAGTTGAGTGATATCTGCACCTACCGTGTCCCAGTGTTGTCGGAAGAACTCACTTGGAAGACCATCAATTCCAGGAGCCTTCCTAGGATCAATATCCCTGAAAGCAAGAAGGATTTCTTCCGCAGTGAATTCCCTAGAAAGAGACGCATTCATGGCTGGAGTAACAGAGGTAACAATTTTAGAAAGAATATGTTCTAAGATTTGAGGCTCCGATGAGGTAAATAAGGTTTGGAAATAGGAGGATGCGATAGTCACAAGTTCATTTTCAGCCATGCACCAGTTATTATAGTTATCATATAAACCAGTAATAGTATTCTTTTTCCGTCTATTATTAGCACGGGCATGAAAAAAAGTTTGTATTTCTGTCTCCTTAGGCCAACCAAAGATTGCGGGATCATTGTGCCCAATAAGTTTCCTGTTCATCAAGCAGTTTATTGAGTTCAGATCTAGCCTTAAAGTAAGCTCTCTCAGCAGAGGCCGTAAGAGGCCTCATAAGGTATTTGTTAACTTTTTTGGTAAGGAAGTGAATACGCCCAATAATATTATATCATTTTTGGGATTGCTAGTCCCTAAGCAGGAACCAATAGCTCAAATTTTATCAAGAGTATGTCCTGGGGTAGTAACCCAGGTTTGTCTGACCAATGAAATGTCGTCGTCATTGTTTGCCCAACAATGTTCATAGCGAAATTTAGGTGGTGTTGGGCGAGACACATTAGCCAAAGGTGGGTTAGTGTCCAATAGAAGGAAGCAATGGTCCGACTTAGCATCATAATCAGTTTTAATGCGATAGTGGGGGTTATAAGCTTTCCAAGCCGAATTTCCTATAAAACGGTCTAAGCGCTCAAAGTTAGTTTGTGTATTAGGTCCAACTTTTGTCCAGGTAAACCATCCAGAGGATGGTTTACAATCGAAAAGATTATTACACGAAAGACAGTTTCGAAAGTTATTAATTTGGGATCGGGCCCGACGACAACCCCCTTGTTTCTCATTGTCTGATAAAATCTCATTTAGATCACCACCAATAAGCCAAGGATGCCCACTATTGTAATTTAGAGAATCAATTAATTCCCATGTTCTAACTTTCTGGCTAGTTTCAGAGAATCCATGCATACCAGTAAAAAACATTGAATATGACTCAAGTTGGATAAAAGTATGTATAAAACGATCCGAATACGAAACCACAGAAATATTAATATTATTTAAAGCAAATAGGGTCAAACCAGAGCAAGTACTATTATAATTCAAAGAAAAAACTTCAATCATGCCTAAAGAAACACATAAGCGGGAACATGCCGCCTTATTAAATTTAGTCTCACATAAAAATAAAACGCCTGGGGAGTTGCATTGGATATACTGCTTAAGGTTCTAAATTGCCTGGACTTTCCCGAGACCCTGGCAGTTCCAACATAGGACGATCATTTCCCTCGGCAGGGTTGAGTATCAACCACAGCCGGAGATTTTTGGAGCTGCTCATCCCAGCTTTATCTTTTGGAGTGGAAGAAGATGAAGGCTTAGCTTTCTTAGGTTGGAGGACCACTTGGATAGGGGATCGTCTTTTGGTACCTCGATTAGCAGGGACAGGGGCCACAGGGGTAGGTGCAACAGCTGCATCATTGGGATAGGTTTTAAGCAGCCATTATTCAAAATCATTGATAATAAGAATATTTGTTTTAAGGAAAGGCTAATAGAGTTGGGCGTCTAGATCCAAAATCTTTTGAGCAGTGGGACTCGAAATACTGTGATCCTGATTAACCAGATCATCTTCAGCTGACTCCTCCAGAATCGGAAAAATGGTGTTTAGGGGTTGAGGTTCCAGAACTCTTGGAGGTAGAGTAACTTTATGATTGGGTCGATGAGGAGGATCGTTTGGCATAGGAGCATGGTCGGTCTCCTTGGACATGGGCGGAATTTGTGATTCGCCAATCATAGTCGCATCCTTTTGGGGGTTAACATCACTAGGCAGTTCTGAGAAAGAGGCAGCATCCTCTTCATTTAGATTGGCTATGAGTTCATTGAAAACAGATTTCAGCATTAGAAAGGAGAAATGTTTTATAAACTTAAAATGTTGACATAAAATAAGAGAAAGACCGGAATCACTCTGAGCAACAACAACATTTCCTTTCACTTTTGGATCTAAAGAGAAACAAAAATAAACAGTAAATATAGGATTGGACAAGAGAAGAAAAAATAAAATAGCAAGATGCATACCTATAGATGGGCGGTTCTGAGCAGGAGGTATTTGATCCACAACACGAATTCTGCCTCTAGGGCCTTGGTCACGGCGACGTGGTGGGAGATAGCGAAGCCAATCCCCATATTGCAGATTGTTCGGATCATAGGCAGATTTGTTAGGGCAATTCTCAAATGTATGGCTAACAATACCACAACCATGACATATGATAGGCAGCCGTTCATATTGCAATTGACAAGACTTTTGGTTGTTACCTTTACCAATGAGTAAAAATCGTTGGATAAGTCGTGTAATATCTAACATAATCTCCACTCTGAGGAACGCAGTCATATTACCATTTTCCTTACGAGTATCCGTTCGTAAAGCAGTTCCAACAATCGCTCCAAGGGATTGACCAACCATATGAGCCCGATCTATATTTTCCACAATAGGAGCAAGAATAGTAAGTATACGGAACCAAATTCACATCATAGAAAAGGAGTAATCATCAATACTCTTCACTGGGTCGTATTCAGCAAGTGCAAGCCATTCAAGTTTGTAGAGCCAGGGCCCTCGTTCGAAAACATCATCTCTATCGGATGCAGTGGCAAATTTGATTCGAAATTAGGATTCTTTGATGACAAAGATTGAAATAAGGTTGTTATCTCTCCATATTCCTTCAAAGGTTGTTAAGACCGCCCAATCATCAATGGGTTTGGAGGATATAAAATGGCCTATTAGAATAGTCTTGGGGTCCTCTACTTCGAAATCCCAATATGGGGTATAGATAGCATCAACCTCTTCTTTTGTTAGAGCAAGGTTGGAAAATTTGGGGGTGGAAGAAGATGCCATTGTAAGAAAGGGATAAGGTATAGTAAAAAATTCAAAGTAGAGAAGGAAGAAATTAGAGAGGTAAAAGTTGTAGTAAGAATTAACGATATGGCCAATATATAAAATATAGCTATGAGAGAAGAAGGAAAGAAAATATACAAAATTAAAATGTAGATCAATTATTGGAATAAAGGAAATATTTCGGTTAAATGTAATTAAATTAAAAGGCAAGAGACGCAAAAAGGCAAGTAAATTTCCAATGAGAATAGGAAACCAAACGGAAGGTTTGGAAGTTGCATAAAGACCGATGTTAATATAAGAAATTAAAATAAAGTTAATCATGGTAAAAATTAGAATTAAAAAGGAAATAAAATACGATGGAAAATAAATTATAAATATAAGTAATGGAGTAAATTTGGATGGAAATATGAAAAGATTCATAGACAAAGAATATAAGAAGGGAAAGTAAAAATTATAGCAATGAAAGGTTAATATTACTTGATTAATAAAGTTTAATATAGAAAGAGGTGGATGTTTTATAAAAGGCAAGCTACTTTGCCATCTTAGAAAATGTATGACAATGAGGAATTGTAATTTAGAGACAGATCGATAGTGAGAAACAAAAGGAAGGAAAGCTAACGTAATTAAAATCCTCCTCCTTAAATTGAGGATCATAATTTGAATATGGAAGTTATATTTTAGGCAAATAGTAATTGAGTTAATAAACTATTTTTTATTTAGGTAGGATTTCAATATAATCAAACTTGGTAAATAGACGTTCGAGATTAATTTAATACTTAAATATTTCGAATTACATATAGAGGTAGAAATGAAGGGATTTATCAGTAACAATGTAGCATTATGAAATAAATGTAAATAGGGTTTCACCGTTAAGATGATCGTAATAAATTCCCCTTTAGAGGATAGAAATAGAGCACCTAAAGAGGTGTAAATCGAATCAAGGAGTTGGGAGCATAAGACTATGACGCAGCGAAATAGCAGAAAATGTATTACAACAGCGTACCCAACCAAGAAGAAAGAAAAGTCGATAAACATACATGTAACTTCATAGACACGCAAAGCATATAAAAGAGTGAAAAAAATTATAATGATCTAGCAAGCAAGCATCAATAGGAGACACACAGAATAGAAGCATAGAAAGGAGCAAAGAAAATAAAATTAATTTACAGACCATGGGAAAGAAATAAAGGGGAAGAGAAATATTATACAGACCAAGGGAGCAAAAAATGGGGATTAAAAGAATAAGTACAAATTAATAAAGAATGAATTAGATTGATATAAATAATAGAATAATCATGGTTATTGAGAAAGTTGTTGTAGGTCCGGTGAAACAGTACACTTGAGTGGCCATTGATCTTAGAATAGAGAGTGGCATGCAAAACAAAGATAAAAAGAGGAAGAGATGAGAAAATGTAAATATATTTTATAAAATAGAATAAGTTTGTAAGCAGGGGCCATATAAGATAATAAAGTAATAAAATAACATAAGGAAAGCACGGTAAAAGTATAACAGAGAAAATCCCTAATATGAGAGGTGAACAATTTATATAAAATAAAAGAAGAACCAAATTATAAATAGTCTAGATAAAGTGGTGCGAGAACATGAAACCAGTAAGTGTTCGGCATGAGTTGAGAGAGGTGAAGGTGATTATAAGTATAGAGTTTAAATTATGCATGTGAATAAAATTGAACTGATGGTGGAGAAAGTTTATATGCATACAAATTGAGAACATATGAAGATATTATCAGACTTAGCAATGACACTAGTATTATTGAGAGAATAAATCCATAAAAAGTGGGTATGAGTGCGAAAAAAGGCATATTGTGAAGAACAAATCAATCTTGTTGTAGTAACAACGTGGGAATCATGAAGGTATAAAGTTCCCAAATATTGGGTCGATATAGTGTTCCCATTAAAGGGTAGAATTGAAACATAACACATAGGAAGAAGAAATATAATATAGTCATTAAAACTAAAAAAGCATGGAAAGGAAATAGGAAATGATAGACCAATCCAAATTGAAGAACCTTGGAAATGAAAAGTTCTCGTATATTCCTCATCATAGAACAAAATTTGCGAGTAAGAGATGCACAAAGGTAACAAACAGAAGAAGGTTTCAGCTCGTAATAAAAATGTAGCATTATTAGTGTACATTCGTCCAAAAAGAAGAAAAGAGTTAATCCTAACATAAATAGATTTAAACATTGACCAGTAATTGTGAAGAAAGCCATGGATGCATAAGAAAAATTTGTTAAGAACCCAACAATGGAAACTTAAGCATTGATTTATTAAGCAAGTCAACATACTGAAATATCGAGAATTAACAGGGGTACTGGAAAACAGATAAAAAAGTAACCCTACAAAGAGACTAAATCTGAAAAACGAAAGGGAATCAAAACAAAATCTGAAAGAGAAAAAAATAAATGGGTTACAAACCAAATCTTGATTCCGGATCCACTGCAATGTAGATGAATAGATGCTCGAGCACACCAGTCGATCAAAAGATGTAGAAAACCGTGTCTGCGATCAGACCTGAGATAAAACACAGATGAAAAAAATCAGAAAGTGACATATTAGAGAAAACCTTAAAAAGGATATTGTGTAAACGGTTAAATAAAAATAGGTGAAGAAAGTGTTTCTCATGGCAATGGCCAAACTAAATCCATGGTTGCACCGGCGAGAGTCGGAGCCGAGATTGAAAGATTTCACTAGCGAAGAGGAATCGATGTTGTAATGCGATGAAGCAAAAAAATACCCAAATCGGAGATCCCCCAGAACAGCGATTGAGAGGCAAAATCGATGAGGATAACTCGCAAGATAGAAAAGAAAACAACAATTAGATGTAGATAAAACAAAACATGATAAGGGAAAAGTAGATCGTTTTAAAAACTAAGAAAATAAATCAGATTGTATAAAAATTAAGATATTGGCTCTCGAAATTCTCATACCTTTACGCACATGGGTTTGTGGAACAGTTCGATCGCCGGCTGAAGGCGTGGTGAGAATGAAGGGGAGCGGCGCGGAGGTTGCGAGAACGGCGGTAGTAGGGACGTGGAAGGGGAAAAAAGTTTAACGTGAGAAAAGAAAAGGCAGATGAAGCGGTCAAAGGAAAAGGGAAATGGGAAAAGAAAAGAAAGGGAACCAAAAACCTAGAGAGAATTGAGAGAATTTTGAGAGCCATTCCCACCCCGTTAGACTTTTACCCGTTGGAATTTTAACTGAGTAAAAAGTACAACCGTTGGAATTTTTTTGGATGAAAGCTAGAGTGATTACAAGTAGTATCTGTTCTAAATATACTCTCAACCATTTGACATTGAACACTCGATCACCCTGCTGCAGCTGCTGGTGCTCGAACCCATGACCTCTAGGAACAACAATCGTTCCCTTAATCACTGAGGCAAGTTGGTTCGTGCAACCGTTGGAATTTTAACTAAGTAAAAAGTACAGAAATTGAGTTGTTGCAATATAATCCTGTTGAAATGCTCGTAATCAAGTATATGAACTCCTATAATTTGATAAAACCTTATTTTGCGGTCTGTTTGTTATAGGTTTCGGACGAGCGGGTCTAAATAGGCCTTAAAATGGACCCGTTGGAATTTTACTTGAGTAAAAAGTACATAAATTGAGTTTTTGCAATATAATCGTGTTGAAATGCTCATAATCAATTATATGAACTCCTAAATTTTGATTAAAACTTGTTTTGCGGCCCGTTTTGTTGAGGTTTCGGACGAGCGGGTCTAAATATGCCTTACAATGGACCCGTTCGAATTTTAACTAAGTAAAAAGTACAGAAATTGAGTTGTTGCAATATAATCGTGTTGAAATGCTCGTAATCAAGTATATGCACTCCTATAATTTGATAAAACCTTGTTTTGCGGTCCGTTTGTTATAGATTTCAAATGAGCTGGTCTAAATAGGCCTAAAAATGGACCCGTTGGAATTTTACTTGAGTAAAAAGTACATAAATTGAGGTTTTGCAACATAATCGTGTTGAAATGCTCGTAATCAAGTATATGAACTCCTAAATTTTGATTAAAACTTGTTTCGCGGTATGTTTTGTAGAGGTTTCGGACGAGCGGGTCTAAATAGGCCTTACAATGGACCCGTTGGAATTTTAAATGAGTAAAAAGTACATAAATTGAGTTTTTGCAATATAATCGTGTTGAAATGCGCGTAATCAAGAATATGAACTCCTAGAGTTTGATTAAAACTTGTTTTACGGCCCGTTTTGTAGAGGTTTCGGACGAGCGGGTCTAAATAGGCCTTACAATGGACCCGTTCGAATTTTAACTAAGTAAAAAGTACAGAAATTGAGTTGTTGCAATATAATCGTGTTGAAATGCTCGTAATCAAGTATATGAACTCCTATAATTTGATAAAACCTTGTTTTGCAGTCTGTTTGTTATAGGTTTCGGACGAGCGGGTCTAAATAGGCCTTAAAATGGACCTGTTGGAATTTTACTTGAGTAAAAAGTACATAAATTGACTTTTTGAAATATAATCGTGTTGAAATGCTCGTAATCAAGTATATGAACTCCTAAATTTTGATTAAAACTTGTTTCGCGGTATGTTTTGAAGAGGTTTCGGACGAGTGGGTCTAAATACGCATTACAATGGAACTGTTGGAATTTTAAATAAGTAAAAAGTAAAGAAATTGATTGTTGCAATATAATCGTGTTGAAATGCTTGTAATCAAGCATATGAACTCCTATAATTTGATAAAACCTTGTTTTGCTGTCCGTTTGTTATAGGTTTCGGACGAGCGGGTCTAAATAGGCCTTAAAATGGACTCGTTGGAATTTTACTTGAGTAAAAAGTACATAAATTGAGTCTTTGTAATATAATCGTGTTGAAATGCTCGTAATCAATTATATGAACTCCTAAATTTTGATTAAAACTTGTTTTGCGGCCCGTTTTGTTGAGGTTTCGGACGAGCGGGTCTAAATAGGCCTTACAATGGACCCGTTCAAATTTTAACTAAGTAAAGAGTATAGAAATAGAGTTGTTGCAATATAATCATGTTGAAATGCTCGTAATCAAGTATATGAACTCCTATAATTTGATAAAACCTTGTTTTGCGATCCATTTGTTATAGGTTTCGGACGAGCGGGTCTAAATAAACCTTAAAATGGACCCGTTGGAATTTTACTTGACTAAAAAGTACATAAATTGAGTTTTTGCATTATAATCGTGTTGAAATGCTAATAATCAGGTGTATGAACACCTAAATTTTGATTAAAACTTGTTTCGCGGTATGTTTTGTAGAGGTTTCGGACGAGCGGGTCTAAATAGGCCTTACAATGGAACCGTTGGAATTATAACTGAGTAAAAAGTACAGAAATTGAGTTTTTGCAATATAATCGTGTTGAAGTGCTCGTAATCAAGTATACGAACTCCTAAAATTTGATTAAAACTTTTTTACGGTCCATTTTGTAGAGGTTTCGGACGAGCAGGTCTAAATAGGCCTTACAATTGACCCGTTGGAATTTTAAATGAGTACAAAGTACATAAATTGAGTTTTTAAAATATAATCCTGTTGAAATGCTCGTAATCAAGTATATGAACTCCTAAAATTTTATTAAAACTTGTTTCGAGGTCCGTTTTGTAGAAGTTTCGGACGAGCGGGTCTAAATAGGCCTTACAATAGACCCGTTGGAATTTTAAATGAGTAAAAAGTACATAAGTTGAGTTTTTGCAATATAATCATTTTGAAATGCTCGTAATAAAAAATATAAACTCCTAAAATTTGATTAAAACTTGTTTTGCGGTATGTTTTGTAGAGGTTTCGGACGAGCGGGTCTAAATAGGCATTAGAATGGACTCGTTGGAAATTTAACTTAGTAAAAAGTACAGAAATTGAGTTTTTGCAGTATAATCATGTTGAAATGCTCGTAATCAATTATATGAACTCCTAAATTTTGATTAAAACATGTTTTGCGGCCCGTTTTGTAGAGGTTTCAGACGAGCGGGTTTAAATAGGCCTTACAATAGACCCGTTGGAATTTTAACCGAGTAAAAAGTACATAAATTGAGATTTTGCAATATAATCGTGTTGAAATGCTCGTAATCAAGTGTATGAACTCCTAAAATATGATTAAAACTTGTTTCGAGGTTCGTTTGTAGAGGTTTCGGACGAGCGGGTTTAAATAGGCCTTACAATGGACCCGTTGGAATTTTAACTAAGTAAAAAGTATATGAATTGAGATTTTGGAATATAATCGTGTTGAAATGCTCGTAATCAAGTATATGAACTCATAAATTTGATAAAACCTTGCTTTACGGTCCGTTTGTTATAGGTTTCGGACGAGCGAGTCTAAATAAGCCTTACAATGGACCCGTTGGAATTTTACTTGAGTAAAAAGTACAAAAATTGAGTTTTTGCAATATAATCGTGTTGAAATGCTCGTAATCAAGTATATAAACTCCTAAGATTTGATTAAAACTTGTTTCGCGGTCCGTTTTGTAGAGGTTTCGGACGAGCAGGTCTAAATAGGCATTAGAATGGACCCGATGGAAATGTAAATTAGTAAAAAGTAAAAAAAAAATTGAGTTGTTGCAATATAATCGTGTGAAATGCTCGTAATCAAGTATATGAACTCCTAAAGTTTGATCAAAACTTGTTTCGCTGTCCGTTTTGTAGAGGTTTTGGACGAGCGGGTCTAAATAGACCTTACAATGGACCCGTTGGAATTTTCACTGACTAAAAAGTACAGAAATTGAGTTTTTGCAATATAATCGTGTTGAAATGCTCGTAATCAAGTATATGAACTCCTAAAATTTTATTAAAACTTGTTTCGCGGTCCGTTTTGTAGAGGTTTCGGACGAGCGGGTCTAAATAAGCCTTATAATGGACCCGTTGGAATTTTAAATAAGTAAAAAGTTAATAAATTGGGCTTTTGCAATATAATCGTGTTGAAATTCTCGTAATAAAAAATATGAACTCCTAAAATTTGATTAAAACTTGTTTTGCGGTATGTTTTGTAGAGGTTTCGGACGAGGGGGTCTAAATAGGCAATAGAATGGACCCGTTGGAAATTTAACTGAGTAAAAAGTACAAAAAATGAGTTTTTGCAATATAATCGTGTTGAAATGCTCGTAATCAAGTATATGAACTCCTAAATTTTTTATTAAAACTTGTTTCGCGGTCCGTTTTGTAGAGGTTTCGGACGAGCGGGTCTAAATAGGCCTTACAGTGGAGCCGTTGGAATTTTAACTGAGTAAAAAGTACATAAATTGAGTTTTTCCAATATAATCGTGTTGAAATGCTCGTAATCAAGTGTATGAACTCCTAAGATTTGATTAAAACTTGTTTCGCGGTCCGTTTTGTAGAGGTTTCGGACGAGCGGGTCTAAAAAGGCCTTACAATGGACCCGATGGAATTTAAATGAGTAAAAAGTACATAAATTAAGTTTTTGCAATATAATCATGTTGATATGCTCGTAATCAAGTATATGAACTCCTAAAATTTGATTAAAACTTGATTCGCGGTCCATTTTGTAGAGGTTTCGGACGAGCGGGTCTAAATAGGCCTTACAATGGACCCGTTGGAATTTTTTTTGAGAAAAAAAGCTCATGAAAAACCCCTAGTAATATCCCCAGGCGCAGGACCCGGAGAAGCCTAAAAAGGGGAAAAGAGTGCCTAAGTATTATTAATATGAAGGATGAGAAGAAAGCTCGACAAGTACAAAGTGACGGATACAAGAAGGAAAGTCAGAACCAATAGACATGGAAGTCATGGTTCGGAGAGCATGGGTAGCCAAAGAATGGGCCACAGAATTTGCCTCACGGCTTACATAAGAAACATGTGCAATGGGAAAAGAAAAAAGAGATTCACGAGCTTGCAGAAGCAACAGTCCTAAGGTAGAGAGATCTGGCCCCAGATTGTTGAGTCTGTTCGCAAGGGAGGCGCAGTCTGTCTCAAACTTCAGTTTTCGCCAGCCTTGGGATTGAGCAAAGGTAATAGCAGCATCCAAACAACTACTCAAGGGGTAAGCTACGCGTCTAACAACCGTACCCGAATCATCACGCGCCACAACACCAACAGCCGCTGCACGAGTGGCTGGGTCAAAAGCCTCATCCACATTAATCTTAATGTATCCATGGGGTGGAGGCCTCCAACGTGGAGGTGATGGCGAAGAGGAATTCGGTGGGGAGTGGGGTGAAGAGATAGAATTGCAGTAATCGTTATGTAGGCTAATAGTGTTGATGGCAGTATGCCAAGGGGGTTGTAAATGGTGATTGTGGACCCAGTCATTACGCATGTTCTAGATATTCCAAATAGTAGTGAGGAAAAGACCAAAAAGGTCAGAAGGTGAAAGGCGAGCACCCTCCTCCAACCATTTGATGCCAGAAGTAGCCAAAATGTTGGAGAGGATATTAGGGATGCCTGTTAAACGTAGGGCCTCAGAGGCCCCAGAACAGTCGCGAAGAGCATGCAGAATGGATTCCGAAGAGAATCC
Organism: Hibiscus trionum; assembly: GCA_030270665.1. Taxonomy (NCBI): domain Eukaryota; kingdom Viridiplantae; phylum Streptophyta; class Magnoliopsida; order Malvales; family Malvaceae; genus Hibiscus; species Hibiscus trionum. The sequence goes on along the minus strand of BSYR01000027.1, from coordinate 43,497,605 downwards.
ACAAATAGGACAAGGGGCAGAATTAGGTGTAAAAGTCTGAAGTCTCGAACCAACAGGTAGGGCTTCTGTGGCCATACGCCATCAAAATGTTTTAACCTTAGGAAGAGCCTTAACCTTAGCCAGAACTTTCCAAATCCGAGCTGGGCGGTTTCGAGGTTCCGTAGGCCGCTGGAGATATTGGTAGCCAGAGCGAACCGAATAGATTCCAGAATCATTGGGAGACCAAAGAATAGAATCACGGGTATCATTGATTATTGGAATACGAAGGATAGTATCTGCATCAGCAGCATTGAAATAACGTTGAACCTTAAGGGGATCCCAAACAGCCTGATTCCGGATCATAAAGTCACGACAACGAACGTATACTTCATCAGAGGTCTCATATTCCCCGAAGAGGATGACAGGAGATGAGCCTCCCCAATTATCCTTATGGACACGTATATTACTATTGATACCAGGTCGGTACAGAAACCCACCAAAGAGGTGCTGCAAGGCATTGTAAAGGCCTTGCCATGTAAATGACCCCCGTTGCGGACGGGTAGCATCTAAGATGTTGCTAGAAGGGAAATACTTTGCACGTTAAATTTGACGCAACAAGGATTCCGGCTCGCAAATAAGCCGCCAAAGCTGCTTCCCAAGGAGAGCAATGTTAAAATCATTGAGATCCCGGAAGCCCATGCCCCCAGACAATTTTTGTAAGCAAACTCGATCCCAAGGGAGCATGTGCCAGCCTTTTTTATTGGACTTACCAGACCACCAGTATTGACAGATAGCTGAAGTCATGTCATCCACAATATTTTGAGGTAATAGATAGCACGACATAACATATTGAGGCAGAGATTGTAGAACCGCTTTTATAAATATCTCTCGACCACTAAAGGAGAGAAGTTGTTTATCCCAAGTAGATAAGCGATCATGAACTTTGTCACGAACAAACCCTAAAGATTTAGTTTTATTTTTACCAATCAGGAGCGGAACACCCAGATAGACACCAAGATTATTGACCTCGCGAACTTGCAGATCACCATTGATTGCATCACGGATCGAGCGAGGGGTGCGCGGATTAAAGAAAATAGTTGATTTTTCAAAGTTAACAGCTTGTCCTGATGCAGAGGCATAAGTTTGGAGGGCCGTTTTAAGGTGTGCCGCTTCCTCAGGGTTTGTGTTGAGGAAGACCATACAATCATCCGCAAAAAGAAGATGGTTGACCTTGGGACCCAATATGCCAGCACGAAGGCCAGGCAGGGAGTTAAGCTATTGTGCTTTAGTGAGGTACGCAGAGAGACCTTGGGTACAGAAGAGGAAAAGAAAAGGTGAGAGGGGGTCACCTTGCCGAAGTCCCCGTTGTGGGTGAAAAAAAGTTGAGAAGGAATTATTAACCATAACAGAAAAGGAAACCGAAGAAATGCATCGCATGATAAGAGAGACCCAGGTGGGTACAAAACCCATTCGGTGCATAACATTTGCAAGAAAGGACCATTCATCTCTATCAAAAGCTTTTTCCATATCCAATTTAAGAGCAACGCCTTGGGAGGATTTGGTGTTCCCAGAGTTTATGTTATCTATGATTTCATGGGCTATGAGTATGTTGTCCGAGATATTACATCCCTGAACAAAGACAGCCTGATTAGAACTAATATAGAAGAGGATCGTTTGTTTCATCCTATTAACCAGGACTTTGGCGACAATTTTATAGATCACTGTGCAAAGACTAATAGGACGAAGGTGCCGTATAGTGGTCGGGTCTTTGATTTTGGGAATAAGGACCAAGATAGTTTTATTGACCAAAGCCATATCTGCAGTACCATTAAGGAGGTTGAGGCAGAGCGAGGTAACATCAGCACCCAAAGTGTCCCAATGGTGACGAAAGAACCCACTAGGAAGGCCATCTATACCTAGACCCTTCCGGGGGTCAATATCACGGAAAGCATGAAGGATTTCATCAGCCGTGAAGGCCCTTGTAAGGGACTCATTCATAGTGGGAGTTACAGTGGATGGAATTTTGGATAAAATTTGTTCCGAATGTTGAGGATTAGAGGATGTGAATAGGTTTTAGAAATAGGTAGAAGCGACATTCATAATGTCACTTTCATCAACGCACCAGTTAAGGTTAGAGTCATATAGAATGGTGATGGTATTCTTTTTCCGTCTGTTGTTGGCACGGGCATGGAAGAAGCAGGTATTTTTGTCACCCTGGGAAAGCCATAGATTACGAGATCTTTGAGCCCAATATGTAACACCCTGAAATTTTGCCCCAAATTAAAATCTAAATTCTAAAATCCCTAAATCAGAAACCCTAAAATTTGGGAATTTTATGTTTAAAACCCTAATTTGAATTATGGCTTTAATTGGGCAAAATCAGAATATTAGTGACCTTTTGAGCAAAAACCAGAACTTTGGGGGCTTATATGTAAATCGAACAAGTTGGGACCCCTCCCTTGTGTTTTTACCTTTTGGCATGGTATAAAATCATGCTTTCAGATTAGGTTTTGCCAAAAACCTAACTGCAACCGCACCCTTCTTTTTTTTCTCCCTACTCTCACGACATAGCTCTCCCCCACACATCTCCGGCGAAGCCCCGACCAAGCCTTCACCGCCGTTCGTGGCTTGCACGGCCACTATCGATGAGATTGTCTTGGACCCGCGAACAAACCCCACCCACCAAACTAGCCTCATCGGCCGCCGTTTGCTCGGTAACGGTAGAAAACCGTTCGACTCCCCTTGCGCTGTTGTGCTCCACCGTCGTCTCCTCCATTGTTGTTTTCGGGTAAGCTTTTTCTTTCCCTTTTCGGGTTTTGGCTTTGTATAGTTGAGTGGTTTTGCTAACCGGTGTTGGTTGTATCGTGCTGCCATTGTCGTTGTCTTCTCCGACAAGTTGAGCCACTACTGTCGCCACTGGGTTTTGCTGTCTTTGCTAGAGTTGTATCACCGACATCATGTTATTTCCGGCAAGCTGCGTTGCCGCCGTTATTTTGTCATGTTGTTGTCGCTGTCACCGTCGATTTGCTCTGCCTGTGTTGTGCCGCCACCGATTTGGGGTTTTGAAAACCCTAGATCATATGAGCAAAAGGGATGAAACCCTCTTGTTTGTATTGGGCCATCAATTTCGGCCTAGAGTTGAGAGGAGATAGAATTGGACTTGTGTGTGTATGATGGTGGGCTGTGTAAGCTTGATAATTTGTGAATGTTGGTTGAGCCCAATGGTTAATTAAACCAGATCTGTATTTGTGAATTAAACTAGTTCTGTTGACCGAATTAGATCAGTTTGATCATGACTTGTTGATTAGTTGACTTTTGAACCTTGACTATTGACCGGATCTGACTTTTGACTAAGTTTGACCCTTTGACCGTTGGCCTATTTGACCAGAGTTGACCATTGACCTTGGACCGTTGACTTTGACTGTCAGAGTTGACTTTGACCAGAGTTGACCAAGAGTTGACTTTTTCGGGAAACGTTCATCTTGACCTTTTTCGACGTCCTGAGTCTGTATCCGCTGCTAGTTTTGTCAAATTCAAATCTAAAAGCTCCGTCATGCTAATTTTAGTAAATTATTCATAAAATCTGATAAGTTGTGAATTTCATAATCTGATTTGGAATATTCCTGTGTTCAGGTGATAAAGTCTTCGAGGTCGACGAGTTACCTCCATTTGTTCATACCGGTCGTGCACGTTCTTCGAGACCTTCACGTGAGTATATCTGCAGTTCAGTTTTTAGTGTTTTAGTCGGTGGCTTAGTGATAGAAATTAATGTTAATATAGAATTCATGTCTCGTAGGTCCTGATTCAGTGAGATCCGAGCGTGAGGCTCGCCCTTCTTGAGATTAGAGCTACTGTTGCTTAATGGCGTGTCTCTTCCTGTGTTTTAAACTTGTCTGTTTCTTTTGTGCTATAAACTTGTGTGTTTTATTCTGTGTTTTGATTTGTGAAAGTTTTCAGATATCATGCATAGCATCTCAGACTATGTTTTAACTAAAAATCAGATTTACTAAATTGTGAAATATCAGATTTTCGAAATCGTAAAACATCGAATTTATAGTATTGTGCAACTTGAATTGTCATAATTCAAGTTTTGGATGAGACTTGGATTTTGAAATTTGCATTCATATCATTGTGGGTATATGATTCGGGATTTGTTCGGGGAAGTTCAGTGGTTTCACCCTTCGAGCTGAATTCCGCTTTGGATCAGTGGTTGCACCCCTCGGGCTGAGTTCCACTTCGGATGGTGACGATGGAGAAAGTAGGTTCTGGGGAACCCTACTTTTCGGTGTATCGGAGATGGGTACTATGATTCATGTGCATCAGACATTATATCATCATGATCCGATTTTGTTGCATTTTCAAAAATGTCTTTACCAGAAAATAAAATATTGTTTTGTTTTGTTTGTTTCCGTTTGCACTTTAGAGACACACTAAGCTCTTTAGCTTACACTCCTTAGTTTTTACTTTTCAGATATCTCAGACTCTTTTAGGTGACTCGGTACTTGGAGCTTCTCGCATTTTATTCAGATATTTTTATAATTCAGTATGAACTCTCTTTTAATTACTTCATACTACTGTTTTGAAATATTTGGGAACATTTATGTAATTCGGACATTGGGACTGTTTACTGTTTTTAATATGGGTATTATTAAATGCATGCATTTACAAGGTTATTTTCAGAAATTTAACCAATTATCGCAATAATGTTTAAACGACTACGTTTTACAATAATGGGATATTATTGAGTTTATTTTCTTTTAATAATAATATTGTTTTTTTAAGTAAGTAAACTTAAAAGGTGTTACTTGAGGGGTAAGTTTTCAAACACGACTTCCTAGATTCGGCCCATTTCTTCTGGGCTGGGTTTAAGGGGTTACATTTAGTTGTATTAGAGCCTAGGTTCAACCCTCGGACTGTGTGGCTCACAAAAGTTGTTTTCAAAATGTTTTTGACTTTTGCATACATCGAAAATATTTTGGGATAAATGAGGATTATTTTGAAAAATATATTATGGTATTATGTGATTTTGACTTCAACGTTTTCAATGTGTTTTAAATCTGAGACTCCAGTACCGATCTGACTCTAGGTTATTACCTTTTGGTAGATAGTTTATTATGGCACCGCGTAGGAGTATTAACCTATCGTTTGTTCGAGGTCGTGGTCGAGTCTGTACTACTGCTCCTGGTAGTGATCACCCGCATTCTCTTGGGCAAGCAGAAATTCAGAATAAGTTGCATGTTGATGAGAACTATTCGTTAGGAGGATATCAGATGGGAAGTGATAACTCACTTGATATCGAGAACACTGATCGATATACGGGAGCTGAGTTCTTAGCGAAGCTTCGTGATGATTTTATGAATCTGAAACAGAACAATATGTCAGTGAATGATTATGATATAGAATTTTGGAGGTTGGCCAAGTATGCTCCTGTGTTAGTTGCGACTGAGGAAGATAAGTGTGATTGGTTTTTGAAAGGACTTCGTTTACCTATTAAGAGAGATGTTGCTACGCATCAAGATAAAATGTTCAACGACCTGGTTAGTCGAGCTAAGACTTTAGAAAGGATAATTGCACTTATGAAAGTTAAGGAACTTCAGAATTCTGAGAAAGACGTGAAGCAATCGGACACATCTGTTCAGCCTAGTTTTGTCAACGCATCTGGAAAATGGTTCAGAGATGTTTCTATTCCTCATAGTTATCAGAATTTGAGACTTGCAGCACCTACAGTTCCGTCTGGCAGCGTGGGTAGTTCAAAAGTTCGTCAACCTATTTCTATATGTGGTTATTGCAATAAGAAGCATAACGGACAGTGCAGATTGATGAATAGAATGTGTTTTAGATGTGGTTCACATGATCATTACCTAAGAAATTGTCCTCGTTCACCTAGCAGTTTATCCGGTCAGAGTCAGGCACATGCATCAGTTCAGGCACCTCACCGAGGTAGAGGGCAGTTTAGATCAGCTGCTTCTGGTACATCTAGTAGAGGTAGACCTGCCCAGAGTGATAGGTCAGCTGGATATGAGATTAGATGGCCGGGTTTGGTATATTCGATCGGAGTTTGCGTTAGATGTGATGATGTGCACAATGACGTAGCAGGTACATTTATGATGTTTTCAGTATTTTTGGTTATGATAGGTCATGAATTCAGAATGAGAAAGTATATGCGTGTTTCAATTGGTTATGAGATTTGTTGTGAAGTCTGAAATTTCGAGGACGAAATTTCTTTAAGGGAGGGAGTGTTGTAACACCCTGAAATTTTGCCCCAAATTAAAATCTAAATTCTAAATCCCTAAATCAGAAACCCTAAAATTTAAGAATTTTATATTTAAAACCCTAATTTGAATTATGGCTTTAATTGGGCAAAATAAGAATATTAGTGACCTTTTGAGCAAAAACCAGAACTTTGGGGGCTTATATGTAAATCGGACAAGTTGGGACCCTTCCCTTGTGTTTTTACCTTTTGCATGGTATAAAATCATGCTTTCAGATTAGGTTTTGCTAAAAACCTAACTGCAGCCGCACCCTTATTTTTTTTCTCCCCACTCTCATGACTTAGCTCTCCCCCACACATCTCCGGCGAAGCCCCGACCAAGCCTTCACCGCCATTCGTGGCTTGCACGGCCACTATCGATGAGACTGTCTTGGACTCGTGAACAAACCCCACCCACCAAACCAGCCTCATCGGCCGCCGTTTGCTCGGTAACGGTAGGAAACCGTTCGACTCCCCTTGCGTCGTTGTGCTCCGCCGTCGTCTCCTCCATGGTTGTTGTCGGGTAAGCTTTGTCTTTCCCTTTTCGGTTTTTGGCTTTGTATAGTTGAGTGGTTTTGCTAACCAGTGTTGGTTGTATCGTGCTGCCATTGTCGTTGTCTTCTCCGACGAGTTGAGCCACTGCTGTCGCCAATGGGTTTTGCTGTCTTTGCCGGAGTTGTATCGCCGACATCATGTTGTTTCCAGCAAGCTGTGTTGCCACCGTTGTTTTGTCATGTTGCTGTCGTCGTCGCCGATTTGGGGTTTTGAAAACCCTTGATCATATGAGCAAAAGGGATGAAACCCTCTTGTTTGTGTTGGGCCATCAATTTCGGCCTAGAGTTGAGAGGAGATAGAATTAGACTTGTGTGTGTATGATTATGGTGGCCTGTGTAAGCTTGATAATTTGTGTATGTTGGTTGAGCCCAATTGTTAATTAAACCGGATCTGTATTTGTGACTTAAACTAGTTCTATTGACCGAATTGGATCAGTTTGACCGTGACATGTTGATTAGTTGACTTTTGAACCTTGACTGTTGACCGGATCTGACTTTTGACTAAGTTTGACCCTTTGACCATTGACCTATTTAACTAGAGTTGACCATTGACATTGGACCGTTAACCCGTTGACTTTGACCGTCAGAGTTGACTTTGACCAGTTTGACTTTGACTTTGACCAGATTTGACCAAGAGTTGACATTTTCGGGAAACGTTCCTCTTGACCTTTTTCAACATCCTGAGTCCGTATCCCCTGCCCGTTTTGTCAAATTCAAATCCGAAAGCTCCGTTCAGCTAATTTTAGTAAATTATTCATAAAATCTGATAAGTTGTGAATTTTAGAATATGATTTGGAATATTCCTGTGTTCAGGTGATAACGTCTTCGAGGTCGATGAGTTACCTCCAGTTGTTCATACCGATCGTGCACGTTCTTCGAGACCTTCTCGTGAGTATATCTTCAGTTCGGTTTTTAGTGTTTTAGTCGGTGGCTTAGTGATAGAAATTAATGTTAATATAGAATTCATGTCTCGTAGGTCCTGATTCAGTGAGATCCGAGCGTGAGGCTCGCCCTTTGTAACCCCATTAGCCCGGCCAAGACGATTGACCCGAGCTACGAAGATTACACGGGGAAAACCAAAGTCAACTCGAAAGTCAACCTTGATTAACGACCCTTTTTTCATTTTAATCTTGTCTAGATACATGTTAACCCTAAGTGAGTACTCACAAAACATGATTGAGAAAGGCACAGCGATCGGATAACATATGGGGACTCAATTGCACTTCACACAAGATTAGGGACCAAAATGTAATTTCTGCAAATTAGAGGGACTTCATGGATTTTAGGGTTACCATTATGTAATTAGTCATGTTACATGCTTCTCTGCCAAATTTCAACTTAAAAAGACATATCAAGCTCAAGCAATTGCAATCTCAACATTTCGGACTAAAATGTAAAGCATGCAAACATCAAAACAATTCAAATTTGGGTCCAACGGTAACCCGTTTCGAAACGCCTACTCACCGTACCGAAACGCCATATCAGAACAATGTTGACCGTTTCGGACGCGGGTATGTTCCAAGGCCAGTTCCGAAACATGTCATTCCAGTAGCTAAAATGTATCGAAATAGCCCCTTACGTTTTGAAACGCCAAGGCCATTTCAGGCTCCCGTTCCGAAACACCATAGGGTGTTTCGATACACCCTGCCCAGAATCAGCAGCAAATGCTGGTTTTTCATCCAATAACTCACTCAAACATGCACCAAGGACTCCCAAAACATACCAGCAAGTCATCATACATATAAGGAACATATTTGGGACATTCAAGCACAATCATAGCATCAAACACAAAATCTCATTATTCTAGAGGCATGCTTCCTATCACAAATCCAAAATGAGCAATCCAACTTCAAATCAAGCGATTAAGGCCATTTACAACCCAAACAAGCTAAAACAAACATGCCACAACCTTAGGGAGTTTAACACATCTCCCAAATACAATTCTTGGTTTCGCATTGCCAATCTATCAAAACTAAAGTGTATGAAAACTTCACCATACATGATCTTGGACTTCCTTGGATAAACTTAGCTTCCTTGATGCCCGAAAACACCTCAATTATCTGCATTATTGGTAAAAGAGAGAGCGTAAGCACAAATGCTTAGTGAGGCATGCTCTAAAGAAAACCAACACAATAGTGCATAGCTTGAAAACACTTTCTCAAAAGCTTTTAAACCACATGCTCATTCTATCTCATGCTTGGAAACCTTTCAAAGCAATTTCTCATTGAAAACACATGTACCTTCAGTCTATCTCATGCATTTAAACCAATGCAAAACTCATGGCAAAGCCAAACTCATGCTTTACCCTAAAGCATTTCATAAACAAACCACATATGCATTTCTCATAGCATAAACCATTTCATCAAAGGTACATGTGAATCAAAAACCATAGCATATTTTATATTGGCATTTCACATCTCTTTATTACTTGGATATGCGGACATCTCACTAGACACTTCTAGTGGCATCTCTCATCACCGTACTCACTCGTCTAGCAATATAGTTTCCGGTGGAATCTCACATCACCGTACTCACATGGCAGAATCTCTCATCGCCACAAAGCTTGGGTATTTCACCAAGTCCTACCCGATGGAATGCCCATCATCGATTCTCTCCCTTTGGCTTAACTAAAGAGCACGTACGGATTTTTAGTTTATAGTGCACTCTCATCCTATTGATCGATCAATTATGTCCGGTAAGTATCTCAACATCTATGCCAATATATTATGTCAATTCAACATCTCACCTACTGTTTTTCATGCATTAAAACTCAACATTCTCATCTCATTTCAAAATCATAACATTTGCTATGCTTTAACATAAAAGCTCAAATCTCAACTATGCAACATGTTACTTTATGAAATCATCTCAAGCATCATCTCATGTTATAATTCATGCATAAAAACAGTAGGAATTTATCAATCTAAAACCATGAGCATGTAATAGCATTTAAGGGGAAATCACCACATTCTAGAGAGCAATCTAGCCAATACATACTTTCGGACTTAGGAAGATGTTTCAAACCTTTCCTAAATCCCCAAACCTTGATTCTTTGTCCCTGGAGGACTTCTAAAACCATACACACTCATCGATTACGTTTCGCTTGTTCGCCGAAACGCTATCTAAGCTTCCGGATCAACTCCCAAGGTGTCCGAAGATGTCTCCTCTGTTATAAACACATAAGAGTAGAGGGTTAATGCATCATCATGCATTGAAATCATCAGCCACACACCTAAACTCACTGCTCTACAAAAAATCCACATTTCGGCTACCAAACACTACCGAAATCACCTCCAAACTCTTCCAAAACCAAACCCAGCCAAGATCCATCACTTCTAATCATTTCTAAACATCAATTAACATCAAAAACTAACATAACCACGTCCTTATATCTCCAGCTATAGCAGAACACCAAAATCACCCCAAAAACCATCATTTTAACAAGCAAAATTTAGGAAAAACAAACCTATTCGGGATTGGATTGATAAAACCCCATTTTAACATCATTTAACATCCAAAATACATTAGAAATCCATCTCAAAACAAAGCCCAATCAATCACCACGAAAATCTTCAAAATCTCTTCCAAAATCTTGAGTTTTAAGCCAATTTCTTGTTTCTAACATTAAAACCACTTAAAAATCATTAATAAATGATTGATAACTTGGGAATTTCAGTAAAGAACTGATCATTAGAGGAGAAGGACGAAGCTTACCTCTAATGGATGATTTCTTCTTGATTTGGGCAAGTTTTCTTGAAAATTCAATGTAGAAATCAAGTGGATTTGATGAGGAATTGATTAGGAATCAAAGAGTGATTGAAATCTCATCAAATGAAGTAGAAATCAAAGTGTATTTGCTTGAGAAAAATTGTTTGGTTGAAAGGATTTTGAGAGAAAATGAAATGAGGGAAAATTTGTGAAAAGTAGTTATGAGAAGTCAAAGGTGGTTTTCTATTTTAATCACCTTTATTTTATTTAATTAAAACATTAATTAAATCACCCAAATTTAGGAAAAATCTGATGAAAACATTTTGGTAAAATTAGCTCCTTAAAGATTCAAAGTTTCAATCCTTTACAAAATAGTCACTGCGATTTGGTCACTACACGAAAATGTAGTATTTCCAAACCTTATTTTGTAAAATTGATTTCACCATTCTCTTTTATATATTAAATGAGGATTTTTAGGTATTTTTCTATATTTTTAAAGCATCCCGAACTAGGTGTTCCATAAAACCCCCTTTTAGATTCGAACCGTTTCCCAGACCGATCCGGTTCAGACTCTAAACATCTAGGCCCAATTTTGGGGTGTTACAACTCTCCCCCTCTTAAGAAATTTCGTCCTTGAAATTTACCTGGAGGAAAAAGGTAAGGAAACTGCTTCTTCATATCATCTTTTCTTTCCCACGTGGCTTCCTCAACACCACGATGCCTCCACAACACCTTAACTAGCTCAATGGTCTTACCCCGGAGAACCTTACTGTCCGAATCCAAAATCTCCATTGGCTCCTCATCATAGGTCAAATCTGGATTCAACTCAACCTCCTCCACAGGCATAACATGCGAAGGATCCGATCTATACATCCGAAGCATGGATAAATGAAACACATCATGTATCTTCTCTAACTCTTGTGGTAGCCTCAACTTATAAGCAACAGGACCCACACGTTCTATCACCTCGTATGGTCCAATATACCTAGGGTTTAACTTGCCCTTACGGCCAAATCTCATCACCTTCTTCCAAGGTGAAACCTTTAAGAACACACGATCACCCACCACAAACTCAATCTCCTTACGCATCAAATCCGCGTAAGACTTCTGCCAATCAGAAGATGCCTTCAACCACTCACAAATGAGCTTCACCTTCTCGGTGGTTCCTTTCAACAAAGCCAGCATCGAGACCAACTTCTGACATGTTTCATCCCAGCAAAGAGGAGTTCTGCACTTCCTCCCATACAAGGCTTCATAAGGTGCCATTTGAATACTTGCCTGGTAGCTGTTATTATAAGCAAACTCCACCAAAGGCAAATGCTTCTCCCAAGAGCCTTGAAACTCAATCACGCAGCACCTCAACATATCCTCAAGCACTTGGATAACACACTCATACTGTCTATCCGTCTGTGGATGATAAGAAGTACTGAAATTCAGCCTCGTACCCAAAGCTTGATGCAAACATTTCCAAAATCGTGATGTAAACCTCGGATCTCTATCCAACACTATAGATTTTGTTACACCATGCAGACGTACAATCTCAGCAATGTACAACTCTGCAAGCTTATCCAAGGTATACGTGGTATACACAGGTAAGAAATGCGCACACTTCGTAAGGCGATCCACAATCACCCACACAGAATTCTTCTTTGATCGCGTCAAAGGCAAACCAGACACAAAGTCCATGGTGATTCTTTCCCACTTCCATTCAGGGATCCTCAATGGTTGCAACAACCCTGAAGGAAACTGATGCTCAGCCTTAACCCACTGACAAACCATGCACTTACTCACATATTCCGCAACATCTTTCTTCAAACCCACCCAATAGTACTCATCCTTCAAATCACGATACATCTTTGTACTACCAGGTTGCATAACAAAAGGACTACTATGAGCTTTGGTCAGAATAGTACGCCTCAACTCCACATCATTCGACACTACTATCCGATTTCCAAAACATAGAACTCCATCATCATTAAAACAAAAATCTGATGGTCTATCCTCAACAATATCCTGAACATGTGGCACCAAAGAATCATCCAACAACTGCTTATCCTTTATCAACTGAACCAGAGATGGTTTCACTTGCAATTCAGCAACAAGACCTCCATCTCGCGAAATGCTCAAGCTAGCAAACATAGCCCTTAACTCTACCGCCACTTTTCTGCCCAAGGCATCCGCCACAACATTAGCTTTTCCCGGGTGATACTCGATCGTTAGATCGTAATCCTTAAGCAACTCCACCCAACGCCGCTGCCTAAGATTCAACTCTTTCTAAGACATCAAATACTTCAAACTCTTGTGATCCGTGTACACAGTACACTTCTCCCCATAAAGATAATGTCTCCAGATCTTCAAAGCAAAAACTACCGCAGCTAATTCAATATCATGCGTAGGATAGTTGCACTCATGCACCTTCAACTACCGCGATGCGTAAGCCACCACCTTACCCTCTTGCATTAGCACACACCCTAAACCAACGTAGGATGCGTCATTGTACACCACAAACTCTTTTCCTGATTCAGGTTGAACCAAGATAGGAGCTTGCGTCAAACTTTCCTTAAGCTTCTCAAAAGCTTGTTGTCTCGCTTCCGTCCACTCATACTTAACATCTTTTTGTAACAACTTCGTTAAAGGGGCAACAATCTTTGAAAATCCATCCACAAACCTCCGATAATATCCTGCCAACCCAAGGAAACTACGGGCTTCATGAACAGACTTAGGAGGCTTCCAATTCATCACCGCCTCAACCTTCTGAGGATCAACTCGAATCACTTCAGCCAAAACCACATGACCAAGGAACACAACTTCCTTTAGCCAAAACTCACACTTGCTCAGCTTAGCATAAAGCTGATTTTCCAAGAGCGCTTGCAAAACAACTCTCAAATGATCTCCATGCTCCTCCTTAGTACGAGAGTACACAAGGATATCGTCGATGAACACCACAATGAACTTGTCCAAGTATTCATGAAACACTCTATTCATCATGTCCATGAAAGCAGCAGGAGCATTCGTCAAGCGAAACGGCATTACAATGAACTCATAATGCCCATACCTCGTTCTAAAGGTTGTTTTCGGCACATCCACATCTTTCACCTTAAGCTGATAGTACCCTGACCTCAAGTCAATCTTTGAAAACACAACCGCTCCCCGAAACTGATTGAAAAGGTCATCAATTCTCGGCAAAGGATACCTGTTCTTGATAGTCAACTTGTTCAGCTGACGATAATCGATGCACATTCTCATAGTGCCATCCTTCTTTTTCACAAACAAAACCGGTGCACCCCAAGGTGACACACTAGGCCGAATGAAGCCACGGTCAAGCAACTCCTGAAGTTGCATCTTCAATTCCTTCAACTCCTTAGGTGTCATGCGATAAGGAGCAATGGACACCAGAGTTGTGTTTTCATACAGCTCAATTCCAAACTCCACCTCTCGACTAGGCGACAATCCCGGTAACTGCTCTGGAAACACTCTAGGGAATTCACGTACAACTCTTATATCCTGAATGCGCAACTCCTTTGAACTAGGATTCATCACAAAGGCTAGGTAAGCCTCGCAACCTTGCTGCAACATCCGACTTGCTTCCAATGTAGACACCACATTGGCAAGAAACTTCACATTCTCGCCCACCACCAACACTTCATAATCATCCGCAAGTTTCAACGAAACTCGCTTGCTTTCGAAATCCACTACAGCTCTATGCTCAACAAGCCAATCCATACCAAGGATTACATCAAAGCCATAGAATGGCAATTCCATGAGATCAACATGGAAAACATGATTTTGCACTTTCAAGGGACATCTCATATACAACTTCCGCGTTACAACCGTCTCACCAAAGGAATTAGTCACACGCATACCAACATCCAAAGACTCAACAGGTAAACCAAGCATTTGAGCATGTTCACGCAATATGTACGAGCGTGTAGATCCAGAATCAATCAAAGAATATAATGACAAGGATTGCAAAGTAAAGGTACCGGCGATCACATCCGTATCATTCCTTCCCTCACGATGGGCATACACTCGAGCCTGACCGCCACGCTCAGGTTGAACAGCCACAACATGCGCTATGTTCCTGCCACTATCATTTCTACGCTGAAAATTACCACGACCGCGCCCACGACCTCTCTGTGGCTCAGCTACTCTCACCGGAGCTTGTCCCTCTCTCAGAGGCTGAGGACAATCTTTCTTCAAATGTCCATGGTTCCCACAATTCCAGCATGTCCCAAGGTTACCCCAACACTCGCCACCATGCCGTCTACCACAACGGTTACACTCATGAGTCCTAAGAATAGCATTAGGTCCTTGCCGACCTCTACTAGGGTTACCACCCCCACGCCTAGCATCATAATGCGGCCTCCTATCCTTATTCCTCTTGTTGCGATCTCTACCATAATCGCGTTCAGTCGTTCGCTTTCCAGAGCTAGATCCACCCGCTCGACTAGCCAGACCAAGATTCGATTCAATGTTCTTGGCACTAGTGACCAAGACATCAAAATCCGTATAATCAGCCGCAAGCATATAAGTCTTAACATCCGCTACTAGCCCATAACGGAATCGTTCGCACTTCTCCCGCTCACTAGGGATTAGCTCAGGCGCATACTGACTGAGGCGGACAAACTGTACTTCATACTCAGCTACTGACATGCTGCCTTGCACGAGAGACATAAACTCTCTTTTCTTCTCATCTAGGTAACGCACTCCCAGATACTTCCTCTTGAACGCATTCAAGAAGAACGTCCAAGTCACCTCGTCATCCTCCATCCCCGAGATAGTGGTCGTCCACCACGTATAAGCATCACCATGCAACAGTGACACAACACAACCCAGCTTCTGCACATTATTACAGTTCATCTAACCCAGAATCCGCTTGGTGCTCTCTAACCAAGACTCAGATCCTTCCCGAGATAAGCCCTTGAACTCAGTCCCTCCTAGACTGCGAAAACGTTCCAAAGACAACCTCACATTGGCATCATCCTGATGCGCAGCTCCATGAGCTCCAGCTACTACTGCCTGGAAAGCTCCAGCAATAGCCTGAATCAACATGGTCATGTCAGGAGCAGCTTGCCCCTGCGCACCCTCGGGTCCAGCGACCCCAGCACCAGCACCAGCGTTACCAGCTCCAGCACCACCACCACCGGGTGGTCCACCACTAGGAGGAGGAGGTAAATCCTCAACATTCTCATTATCGGTCATCGATCTAGTATTGATTCTCAACTCTCTACGTGGCCCCGTTATATAGAAAACAATGCACTGACAAAGATGCAATAAACACAATTAGGCACAATAAAGTACGTAATCCAAGTACTCAAGCTCATTTTCGAAAACAATTCCTCTCATTAGTTTTGATATGGCAATGGGATCCCCTACCACACTCCAAACATAGCATAGCATCACAAAAACATCTCAATTGAATCATACACTACTAATCATATATCATCCTTTCACCAAGAAAACACATCATGCATAAATACTTACATCACCCACATATCAAACCCCAATTATTCGAAAACTAAGCTATGATACCAACAAATGTAACCCCCTTAGCCCGGCCTAGACGATTGACCCGAACTATGAAGATTACACAGGGAAAACTAAAGTCAACCCGAAAGTCAACCTTGATTAACGACCCTTTTTTTCATTTTAATCTTGTCTAGATACATGTTAACCCTAAGTGAGTACTCACGAAACATGATTGAGAAAGGCACAGCGGTCGGATAACTTATGGGGACTCAATTGCACTTTATACAAGATTAGGGACCAAAATGTAATTTCTATAAATTAGAGGGACTTCATGGATTTTAGGGTTACCATTATGTAATTAGTCATGTTACATGCTTATCTGCCAAATTTCAACTTAAAAAGACATCTCAAGCTCAAGCAATTGCGATCTTAAAAAGACAATTCAAATTTGGGTCCAACGGTAACCCGTTTCGAAACGCCTACTCACCGTACCGAAACGCCGTATCAGAACGGTGTTGACCGTTTCGGTACGTGGGTATGTTCCGAGACCAGTTCCGAAACATGTCATTCCTGTAGCTAAAATGTATCGAAACAACCCCTTACGTTTCGAAACGCCAAGGCCATTTCAGGCCCCCGTTCCGAAACACCATAGGGTGTTTCGATACACCCTGCCCAGAATCAGCAGCAAATGCTAGTTTTTCATCCAATAACTCACTCAAACATGCACCAATGATTCCCAAAACATACCAGCAAGTCATCATACATATAAGGAACATATTTGGGACATTCAAGCACAATCATAGCATCAAACACAAAATCTCATTATTTTAGAGGCATGCTTCCTATCACAAATCCAAAATGAGCAATCCAACTTCAAATCAAACGATTAAGGCCATTTACAACCCAAATAAGCTAAAACAAACATGCGACAACCTTAGGGAGTTTAACACATCTCCCAAATACAATTCTTGGTTTCCCATTGCCAATCTATCAAAACTAAAGTGTATGAAAACCTCACCATACATGAGCTTGGACTTCCTTGGATGAACTTAGCTTCATTGATGCCCGAAAACACCTCAATTATCTGCATTATTGGTAAAAGAGAGAGCAGAAGCACAAATGCTTAGTGAGGCATGCTCTAAAGAAAACCAACACAATAATGCATAGCTTGAAAACATTTTATCAAAAGCTTTTAAACCACATGCTCATTCTATCTCATGCTTGGAAACCTTTCAAAGCAATTTCTCATTGAAAACACATGTAACTTCATTCTATCTCATGCATTCGAACCAATGCAAAACTCATGGCAAAGCCAAACTCATGGCAAAGCCAAACTCATGCTTGTACCCTAAAGCATTTCATAAACAAACCACATATACATTTCTCATAGCATAAACCATTTCATCAAAGCTACATGTGAATAAAAAACCATAACATATTTTATATTGGCATTTCACATCTCTTTATTACTCGGATATGCAGACATCTCACTAGACACTTCCAATGGCATCTCTCATCACCGGACTCACTCGTCTAGAAACATAGTTTCCGGTGGAATCTCACATCACCGTACTCACATGGCGGAATCTCTCATCGCCACAAAGCTTGGGTATTTCACCAAGTCCTACCCAATGGAATTCCCATCATCGGTTCTCTCCCTTTGGCTTAACTAAAGAGCACGTACGAATTTTTAGTTTATAGTGCACTCTCATCCTATTGATCGATCAATTATATCCGGTAAGTATCTCAACATCTATGCCAATATATTATGTCAATTCAACATCTCAACTATTGTTTTTAATGCATTAAAACTCAACATTCTCATCTCATTTCAAAATCATAACATTTGCTATGCTTTAACATAAAAGCTCAAATCTCAACTATGCAACATGTTACTTTATGAAATCATCTCAAGCATCATCTCATGCTATAATTCATGCATAAAAACAGTAGGAATTTATCAATCTAAAACCATGAGCATGTAAAAGCATTTAAGGGGCAATCACCACATTCTAGAGAGCAATCTAGCCAATACTTACTTCTGGACTTAGGGAGGTGTTTCAAACCTTTCCTAAATCCCCAAACCTTGATTCTTTGTACCTCAAGGACTTCTAAAACCATACGCACTCACCGATTACGTTTTGCTTGTTCGCCGAAACGCTATCTAAGCTTCCGGATCAACTTAGGAAAAACAAACCTATTCGCGATTGGATTGATAAAACCTCATTTAACATCCAAAATACATTAGAAAACAATCTCAAAATAGAGCCCAACCAATCACCACAAAAATCTTCAATATCTCTTCCAAAATCTTGAGTTTTAAGCCAATTTCTTGTTTCTAACATTAAAACCACTTAAAATCATTAATAAAGGATTGATAACTTGAGAATTTCAGTAAAGAACTGATCATTAGAGGAGAAGGACGAAGCTTACCTCTAATGGATGATTTCTCCTTGATTTGCGCATGTTTTCTTGAAAATTCGATGTAGAAATCAAGTGGATTTGATGAGGAATTGATTAGGAATCAAAGAGTGATTGAAATCTCATCAAATGAAGTAGAAATCAAAGTGTATTTGCTGGAGAAAAAGTGTTTGGTTGAAATGATTTTGAGAGAAAATGAAATGAGGGAAAATTTGTGAAAAGTAGTAATGAAAAGTCAAATATGGTTTTCTATTTTAATCACCTTTATTTTATTTAATTAAAACATTAATTAAATCACCCAAATTTAGGAAAAATCTGATGAAAACATTTTGGTAAAATTAGCTCCTAAAAGATTCAAAGTTTCAATCCTTTACAAAATAGTCACTACTAAACTTTGCAAAAACTGCGATTTGGTCACTACACTGAAATGTAGTATTTCCAAACCTTATTTTTTAAAATTGATTTCACCATTCTCTTTTATATATTAAATGAGGATGTTTAGGCATTTTTCTATATTTTTAAAGCATCCCGAACTAGGTGTTCCCTAAAACCCCCTTTTAAATTCGAACCGTTTCCCAGACCGATCCGGTTCAGACTCTAAACATCTAGGCCCAATTTTGGGGTGTTACACCCTTTTCGAGATTAGAGCTATTGTTGCTTAAAGGTGTGTCTCTTCCTGTGTTTTAAACATTTCTGTTTCTTTTGTGCTATAAACTTGTGTGATTTATTCTGTGTTGTGATTTGTAAAAGTTTTCGGATATCATGCATAGCATCTCAGACTATGTTTTAACTAAAAATCAGATTTACTAAATTGTGAAATATCAGATTTTTGGAATCGTAAAACATCAGATTTATAGTATTGTGCAACTTGAATTGTCATAATTCAAGTTTTGGATGAGACTCGGATTTTGAAATTTGCATTCATATCATTGTGGGTATATGATTTGGGATTTGTTCGGGGAAGTTCAGTGGTTTCACCCTTTGGGCTGAGTTCCACTTCGGATGGTGACGATGGAGAAAGTAGGTTCTAGGGAACCCTACTTTTCGGTGTATCGGAGATGGGTACTATGATTCATGTGCATCAGACATTATATCATCATGATCCGATTTTGTTGTGTTTTCAGAAAAGTCTTTACCAGAAAATAAAATATTGTTTTGTTTTGTTTGTTTTCGTTTGCACTTTAGAGACACATTAAGCTCTTTAGCTTACACCCCTTAGTTTTTATTCTTCAGATATCTCAGACTCTTTTAGGCGACTCGGTACTTGGAGCTTCTCACATTTTATTCGGATATTTTTATAATTCAGTATGAACTCTCTTTTAATTACTTTTGACTATTGTTTTGAAATATTTTGGAACATTTATGTAATTCGGGCATTGGGACTGTTTACTTTTTTAATTTGGGTATTATTAAATGCATGCATTTACAAGGTTATTTTCAGAAATTTAACCAATTATCGCAATAATGTTTAAACGACTACGTTTTATAATAATGGGATATTATTAAGTTTATTTTCTTTTAATAATAATTTTCTTTTTTTAAGTGAGTAAACTTAAAAGGTGTTACTTGAGGGGTAAGTTTTCAAACACGACTTACTAGATTCGGCCCATTTCTTTTGGGCCTGGTTTAAGGGGTTACATTTAGTGGTATCAGAGCCTAGGTTCAACCCTCGGACTGTGTGGCTCACAAAAGTTGTTTTCAAAATGTTTTTGACTTTTGCATGCATCGAAAATATTTTGGGATAAATGAGGATTTTTTTTGAAAAATATACTATGGTATTATGTGATTTTGACTTTATCGTTTTCAATGTGTTTTAAATCTGAGACTCCAGTACCGATTCTGACTCTAGGTTATTATCTTTTGGTAGATAGTTTATTATGCCACCGCGTAGATTTTTAATCTATCGTTTGTTTGAGGTCGTGGCCGAGTCCGTACTGCTGCTCCTGGTAGTGATCACCCGCATTCTCTTGGGCAAGCAGAAATTCAGAATAAGTTGCATGTTGATGAGAACCATTCGTTAAGAGGATATCAGATAGGAAGTGATAACTCACTTGATATTGAGAACAATGATCGATATACGAGAGCTGAGTTCTTAGCGAAGTTTCGTGATGATTTTATGAATCTGAAACAGAACAATATGTCAGTGAATGATTATGATATAGAATTTTGGAGGTTGGCCAAGTATGCTCCTGGGTTAGTTGCGACTGAGGAAGATAAGTGTGAATGGTTTTTGACTTCGTTTACCTATTAAAAGAGATGTTGCTACGCATCATGATAAAATGTTCAACTACCTAGTTAGTCGAGCTAAGACTTCAGAAAGGATAATTGCACTTATGAAAGTTGAGGAAGTTCAGAATTCTGAGAAAGACGTGAAGCAATCGGACACATCTGTTCAGCCTAGTTTTGTCAACGCATCTGGAAAATGGTTTAGAGATGTTTCTGTTCCTCATAGTTATCAGAATTTGAGTCCTGCAGCACCTACAGTTCCGTCTGGCAGCGTGGGTAGTTCAAAAGTTCGTCAGCCTATTTCTATATGTGGTTATTGCAATAAGAAGCATAACGGACAGTGCAGATTGATGAACAAAACGTGTTTTAGATGTGGTTCACATGATCATTACCTAAGAAATTGTCCTCGTTCACCTAGCAGTTTATCCGTTCAGAGTCAGGCACATGCATCAGTTTAGGCACCTCACCGAGGTAGAGGGCAGTTTAGATCAGCTGCTTCTGGTACATGTAGTAGAGGTAGACCTGCTCAGAGTGATAGGTCAGCTGGATATGAGATTAGAAGACCGGGTTTGGTATATTCGATCGGAGTTTGCGTTGGATGTGATGATGTGCACAATGACGTAGCAGGTACATTTATGATGTTTTCAGTATTTTTGGTTATGATAGGTCATGAATTAAGAATGAGAAAGTATATGCGTGTTTCAGTTGGTTATGAGATTTGTTGTGAAGTCTGAAATTTCGAGGACGAAATTTCTTTAAGGGAGGGAGTGTTGTAACACCCTACAATTTTGCCCCAATTTAAAATCTAAATTCTAAAATCCCTAAATCAGAAACCCTAAAATTTGGGAATTTTATGTTTGAAACCCTAATTTGAATTATGGCTTTAATTGGGCAAAATCAGAATATTAGTGACCTTTTGAGCAAAAACCAAAACTTTGGGGGCTTATATGTAAATCGGACAAGTTGGGACCCTTCTCTTGTGTTTTTACCTTTTTGCATGGTATAAAATCATGCTTTCAGATTAGGTTTTGCCAAAAACCTAACTGTAGCAGCACCCTTCTTTTTTTTTCTCCCCACTCTCAGGACTTAGCTCTCCCCCACACATCTCCGGCGAAGCCCCGACCAAGCATTCACCACCGTTCGTGGCTTGCACGACCACTATCGATGAGACTGTCTTGGACCCGCGAACAAACCCCACCCACCAAACCAGCCTCATCAGCCGTCGTTTGCTCGGTAACGGTAGGAAATCGTTCGACTACCCTTGCATCGTTGTGCTTCGCCGTCGTCTCCTCCATCGTTGTTGTCGGGTAAGCTTTGTCTTTCCCTTTTCAGTTTTTGGCTTTGTATAGTTGAGTGGTTTTGCTAACCGGTGTTGGTTGTATCGTGCTGCCATTGTCGTTGTCTTCTCCAACGAGTTGAGCCACTGCTATCACCACTGGGTTTTGCTGTCTTTACCGGAGTTGTATCGCCGACATCATGTTGTTTCCGACAAGCTGCGTTGCCGCCGTCGTTTTGTCATGTTGTTGTCGCCGTCGCCATCAATTTTCTCATCCCTGTGTTGTGCCGCCACCGATTTGGGGTTTTGAAAACCCTAGATCATATGAGCAAAAGGGATGAAACCCTCTTGCTTGTGTTGGGCCATCAATTTCGGCCTAGAGTTGAGAGGAGATAGAATTGGACTTGTGTGTGTATGATTATGGTGGGCTGTGTAAGCTTGATAATTTGTGTATGTTGGTTGAGCCCAATTGTTAATTAAACCAGATCTGTATTTGTGACTTAAACTAGTTCTGTTGACCGAATTGGATCAGTTTGACCATGACATGTTGATTAATTGACTTTTGAACCTTGATTGTTGACCGGATCTGACTTTTGACTAAGTTTGACCCTTTGACAGTTGACCTATTTGACCAGAGTTGATCATTGACCTTGGACCGTTAACCCGTTGACTTTGACTGTCAGAGTTGACTTTGACTTTGACCAGAGTTGACCAATAAATGACTTTTTCGGGAAATGTTCCTCTTGACCTTTTTCGACGTCCTAGTCTGTGTCCGCTGCCCGTTTTGTCAAATTCAAATCTGAAAGCTCCGTTAAGCTAATTTCAGTAAATTATTCATAAAATCTGATAAGTTGTGAATTTTAGAATCTGATTTGGAATATTCCTGTGTTCAGATGATAACGTCTTCGAGGTCGACGAGTTACCTCCAGTTGTTCATACTGATCGTGCACGTTCTTCGAGACCTTCACGTGAGTATATCTTCAGTTCGGTTTTAGTGTTTTAGTCGGTGGTTAGTGATAGAAATAAATGTTAATATAGAATTCATGTCTCGTAGGTCCTGATTCAGTGAGATTCGAGCGTGAGGCTCGCCCTTCTCGAGATTAGAGCTACTGTTGCTTAAAGGTGCGTCTCTTCCTGTGTTTTAAACTTGTATGTTTCTTTTGTGCTATAAACTTGTGTGATTTATTCTGTGTTATGATTTGTGAATGTTTTCGGATATCATGCATAGTATCTCAGACTATGTTTTAACTAAAAATCAGATTTGCTAAATTGTGAAATATCAGATTTTCAGAATCGTAAAACATCAGATTTATAGTATTCTGCAACTTGAATTATCATAATTCAAGTTTTGTATGAGACTCGGATTTTGAAATTTGCATTCATATCATTGTGGGTATATGATTTGGGATTTGTTCGGGGAAGTTTAGTGGTTTCACCCTTCGGGCTAAATTCTGCTTCGGATCAGGGGTTCCACCCTTCGGGCTGAGTTCCACTTCGGATGGTGACGATGGAGAAAGTAGGTTCTGGGGAACCCTACTTTTCGGTGTATCGAAGATGGGTACTATGATTCATGTGCATCAGACATTATATCATCATGATCCGATTTTGTTGCATTTTCAGAAAAGTCTTTACCCGAAAATTAAATATTGTTTTGTTTTGTTTGTTTCCGTTTGCACTTTAGAGACACACTAAGCTCTTTAGCTTACACCCCTTAGTTTTTACTTTTTAGATATCTCATACTCTTTTAGGTGACTCGGTACTTGGAGCTTCTGGCATTTTATTCAGATATTTTTATAATTCAGTATGAACTCTCTTTTAATTACTTCAGACTACTGTTTTGAAATATTTTGGAACATTTATGTAATTCAGACATTGAGACTGTTTACTGTTTTTAATTTGAGTATTATTAAATGCATGCATTTACAAGGTTATTTTCAGAAATTTAACCAATTATCGCAATAATGTTTAAACGACTACGTTTTATAATAATGGGATATTATTGAGTTTATTTTCTTTTAATAATAATTTTGTTTTTTTAAGTGAGTAAACTTAAAAGGTATTACTTGAGGGGTAAGTTTTCAAACACGACTTCCTAGATTCGACCCATTTCTTTTAGGCCGGGTTCAAGGGGTTACACAATAGGTTTCTTGTTCATTGAGTAGCTTATTAAGTTCAGCTCTTTTTTTTAAATAAGCATCTTCAGTTAAAGACGTTAGTGGTCAGCGAAGATATTTATTAATTTTGTTAGTTAGGAAAGTGATTCGTCCTGAAGTTTTGGATCGTTGCTGTGATTGCCACGCATCTAGACAAGAGCCAATAGCTTGGATTTTGTCTAGAGTATAACCTTTGGTATCAGCCCAAGTGTGTCTAACAAGAGAAATATTATCTTCATAAGTAGCCCAACAATTCTCAAAGCGAAATTTAGGGGGTGAATTTTGATTGGTTTTGTGTAAGTTGGGGGAGGTATCAAGTAACAAAAAACAATGATCGGATTTGGCGACAAAATCCGAGAATATCCGATGGGATGGATGTAAGGCTTTCCAAGCCGAGTTACCGATGAAACGGTCATGGCGTTCATAAATTGTTGGAGTTTGTGGTCCAATTTTCGTCCAAGTGAACCATCCAGAAGTTGGCTTACAATCATAAAAGGTTATTTCGTGAAAGGCACTGACGAAAGTTATTTATTTGAGATCTAGCACGACGAATACCACATTGTTTCTCATTGCCCGAAAGGATTTCATTAAAATCTCCACAAAGGAGCCATGGGATACCATTGTTATTGTTTAGAGAATCTATAATATCCCAAGTTTTATATTTTTGGCTAGTTTCAGAATATCCATGTATGCCAGTAAAGTTCATCGAAAATGTTTCAAGTTTGATTAGGGTATGAATAAAGCGGTCCGAATATGAAAGCAAATTGATATTTATATTAATGGATTTAAATAACGCGATACCAGAACAATTGTCATTTGGAGGAATAGAAATAACTTCAATCATACCTAAGGATAGACTAAGACGGCTACATGCCTCATTATTTAACTTAGTTTTGTATAGAAATAAAATATCCGGGGAGGATCGCCGAACATATTGCTGCAAATGATGAACTGCCTGGACCTGACCAAGACCCTGGCAGTTCCAACATAGAATTATCATTTTCCTCGGCGGGGTTGAGAGTCAACCGCTGCCGGAGAGTTTTTTGAGCTGCTCATCCAAGCCTTAGGAGTAGAACCAGAGGGCTTTACTTTCTTAGGTTGGAGGACCACTTGAATAGGGGACCGGCGTTTAGTGCCACGGTTTGTGGGGGCAGGAGCATTAGCTGCATCATTTGGGTAAGTCTTTAGTAGCCATAGGTTAAATTCATGAATAAAGGGGGAATCGGTTGTAACGAGAGGCTTACGTAGTTCAGCATCAAATTTCTTGATTTGTTGGGTAGTGGGACTTGGAATACTATCATCCTGAGCAACCCAATCATCATCAGAAGCATCCTCCGGAATCGGGAAAATTGTGTTCAAAGGTTGTGGCTCCATGACCCTTGGGGGTAACGTAACTTGCGGCTTAGAGTGAGGAGAGGGATTTGTCATCTTAGTACCAAAGGCATTGTTTTCTCTCGGCAGAGGGGAGGCTTTGCCCATATTCGCGTCGTTATTGGGTGTCTCTTCTAAAGGTTGTTCCGAGAAGGATGCAGCATCACCATCGTTGAGATTGCCTATGAACGCGAAATGGCATATTATTAGTTTTAGGTAAAAAAGTCGAAAGGAAAGAAAGAATAAGGAATGAGTTGGACAAGGAATAAGACCTGTGTTATTCTGATCAGTAGGTTCAAATGCATTGGCAGTTGGAGCTATAGGAAAGAGAACAGATATTAGTCGAAGGATTAGAAAACAGTAAAATAAAGTGTAAAACTAAAATTGATTTTGATATAACATAAAAAGTTAAGGACCAATTTGCAAAACAAATAAATTTTTAAGAACTCTTTCAAGTTTCAAAAATTAACAAAATGTTTTTACAAAATAATGTTTGAAGATTGGATCTCAAAACATTAAGTTTCTCAAACCTCTTTCATGTTTTTCAAAGCCAAATTATGCAAAAATGGCCCTGCGTATCGATACACACAGCGTATCGATACACTTGAAACTCACTGTAATTCTGAATGAACATAGCGTATCGATACGCCTTCCATACGTATCGATACAGTGTTCATCTGGGCAACCGTACCGATACGCTTAATAACCGTATCGATACGCCTAGCATAATTATTTGAAAATTTGTTTTGACCGTTATGACGTATCGATACTCTTGGTCACAGTATCGATACTCTTTGATGCAACAAATCAATGTTTTTAACAGAGAGTTTGGACCGTATCGATACGACCCCTGTATCGATACGCTTTGATGCAACAAATCTTGGCAGAGAGTTTGGACCGTATCGATACGCCTTGTGTATCGATACACTCTGTTTTTATGCACAACGGCTAGTTGAATTTAAACTAGCGTATCGATACACCCTTGTCGTGTATCGATACACGGTGCTGGGGAGCTGCCTTAATAGATGGAAAAATGTTCCCAACGGCTCCTTCAACAAGTCAAATGATCCAAACGGCTAGAAACTGATTCAAGGGTATAAATACAAGCTTCATATCACCAGGAAGATCAACAATACACATTCAAGCATCATCAAAGCAAAAAATCCAAATCCTAGAGCTATTCAAAGCTATATTCTTGTGCCCAACTCTTTGTATTTCATTTGTCATATTATTGAGAGTTTTTGGGTTGCTGTTATTGTAAGTGGGTAGACAATCATCCTTTGAGAGGAAATACTCGAGTTTACCAAAAATCTTCTTTGTATTTGAGTGGATTAAGCTTGGGGTTGAAAAGCTTAATCGAGATTGTAAGGTTTCCTCCTCATCCAAGAAAAGGGGACGAATTCAAGTAGTGAATTGTTTTGGAAAATCCTTAGTGGGAGCTAAGGTAGTGGATGTAGAGTTCGGTTGTTGAACTTGAACCACTATAACCCCTTGTGTCATTTTATTTTCCAATATTCTCTTCACAAAATTTTTATTTGCCAATTCACCCCCCTCTTGGCCATTTGCAATTGCTTGATCAACTCAACAATTGGTATCAGAGCTACACTCATTGGAAGGATTACAACCCTCTTGAGTCGATCCTTGGAAAGTTGAAAGGTTGATCAACAACAAGTCAAGCAATGGCATCCACCTCCAACTATGAATCTCAATCCACCACCAAGCCACCATTCTTCAATGGGGATAACTATCTTTATTGGAAGAATAGGATGAGGCTCTTCATTAAATCTACCGACTTTATGGTGTGGGATGTAGTTGAAGAAGGTCCATACATTCCCATGAGGAGAGATGGAGAAAGGCTTGTTCCAAAAATCAAAGCCGAAATGACCGATGATGAAAGAAGAAGGATGCAAGTGAACGACAAAGCTCTTCATGTAATATTTTGTGCACTTGGTCCGGATATCTACTCTAAGGTGTCTTCAATCGAAAATGCCAAGGAGGTTTGGGACACTCTCGAAACAACATATGAAGGGACTAGCGATGTAAAGGAGACAAAGATTGGACTACTCAATCTGAACTATGAGAACTTCAAGATGGATCCCGATGAAAGTGTTTCCCAAATGTTTGATCGATTCTCGGTCATTGTCAACGGATTAAAGGGTTTCGGAGAAATCATTCCCGAAGACAAGCTAGTAAGAAAGTTGTTATACTCTCTTCCGGAATCGTGGGATAGCAAGAGAACGGCCATAATTGAAGCCAAAGATTTGAAGACTCTTAAATTAGATGCTCTTGTTGGATCTCTACTCACACATGAGATTATGAGAAAGGGAAGAGAACAAGAAAAGAAGATAGCAGAAAAGAAGGAAGCTGAGAAAAAGAAAGTTGGAATCGCATTAAAGGCTTCACAATTAGAAAACGATTCTAGTGAGGATGAAGAAGAGGAAATGGCTATGTTGGCCAAACGATTTACTCAGTTTATGAAGTCAAATCGTGGAAGAAAATTCATGAGAAGAAGGGACTTCAAGAGTAAAAACAAAGATGAGGAAATAGACCCAATTACTTGCTATGAATGCAACAAACCGGGTCACATTCGTTCCGAATGTCCTCAATTGAAAAAGAAAAGCTTTGGGAGGAAGAACAAGCTCAAAGCACAAATTGCAACTTGGAGTGATGATGAGTCTTCCGAGGAAGAGGAAGAAGTGGCCAACCTATGTCTCATGGCCTTCGATGATGAATCAAAGGTAACCTCTAATTCATACAATTTAGATTTTTCTATTGAAGAACTTCAAGATGCTTATGTTGAACTTCAAGAAGTGTATGATGAGTTAGTAGAAAAATACAAGGAGTCCATTTTGAAAAACAAGAAAATAATTTCTGATTTAAAAATTCAAAATGAGACAATTTTAAAAAATAACTCCGAATTGGAAAAGAAAGTTTTATCTTTAGTCAATTTTTCAAATGATCTTAAAACTAAAAATCTAGAACTTGAAAAACGTCTTTCCGATTTTCAAGATTATCACACAAAGGAAGTAGATAATCTTAAAACATCTTTTGATATTGGGAAAAAGAATTTTGAGAAGGAAAATCATTTTAAACCCCAATATACAAAAAGAAAATATTTTATACCTAAACAAAGAAATTTTTATAAGCAAACTAAAAGTCATAAAATTAGAAATGTTTGGGTTCCTAAAGAACTTATCATTTCTAATAACTTAAATGCTATTGCTTCTTGGATTCCCAAGGGAACCAAATTGTTAAAGGCTAACACTCATGGACCCAAGATGATTTGGGTACCAAAAACCAAGGCCTAAATTCTTTGTTTGTAGGGGGAGCATTGCTTCAAGGCTAAAGCTTCAAGCAAAAATTCTTGGTACCTTGATAGTGGATGCTCAAGACATATGACCGGTGACAAAAGTAGATTTGTGGAAATAAAGCCTAAGAGTGGTGGAGTAGTAACCTTCGGTGATAACTCAAAAGGACTCATTGAAGGAATAGGCTCTATTGGTAATCACTCTTCTATCTACATTAAAGATGTTTTGTATGTCAACGGTCTTAAACATAATTTGTTGAGCATTAGTCAGTTATGTGATAAAGGTTTTAATGTTTTATTTGATAAAAGTGGTTGTAAAATTATAAACATTAAAACAAATCAAACAATGCTCATAGGACATAGAATAGGCAATATTTACATGGTGCATTTAGAAGACATCCATTCATCCCATGCATGTTTAGTTGCACATGATGAACATGACTCATGGCTATGGCATAGAAAGTTAGGACATGCAAGCATGAGTGTTCTAGAAAAATTAAATTCCCTTAATCTAGTTAGAGGTTTACCCAAACTTAATTTTTCAAATGATAAAATTTGTGATGCATGTTCAAAAGGTAAACAACATAGGAGTTCTTTTAAACCCATAAATGATGTCTCTACTAGTAGATGTTTACAATTGATTCATATGGATCTTTTTGGGCCAATTAGAACAATGAGCTTGGGTGGAAAATCATATGCATTTGTGCTTGTAGATGACTATTCTAGATATACTTGGGTTCTATTCTTAAGTACAAAAGATGAGGCTTTAGAAAAATTCATCACATTTTCTAAAATAACTCAAAATGATCTTGAACTTAAAATTTCTCATATTAGAAGTGATCATGGAAGTGAATTTCAAAATTTAGGTTTTGATGAATTTTTAAATGAAAATGGGATTAGCCATAATTTTTCTGCACCTCGCACTCCTCAACAAAATGGGGTAGTTGAGAGGAAAAATCGAACTTTAGAAGAAATGGCTAGAACCATGCTTTGCGAAAATAATTTACCTAAATATTTTTGGGCAGAAGCTACAAATACCGCTTGTTATATAATAAATCGAGTAATGATTAGGCCAATCTTAAAGAAGACATCTTATGAGATTTTAAAGTCCAAAAAGCCTAACATTAGCTATTTTCATCCTTTTGGATGTAAGTGTTTTGTTTTAAATAATGGTAAAGAAAACTTAGGTAAATTTGATGCTAAAAGTGATGAAGCCATTTTCTTAGGATATTCTTCAAACTCTAAAGCCTACCGTGTATTTAATAAAAGAACTCTAGTTGTTGAAGAGTCAATACATGTTGTTTTCGATGATAACCTCCTTTCGAGAAAGGAATCTTGTGATGATGATGATGTAGGAATCATTGATACTATTGATGGAGGACAAACATCAAAAGAGGATAAGATTCCAACTAAAGAAGAAGACTCACAAGAACCTCCTCTTGAAGGCTTAAAAGACTTAGCTCATGAAGAAAAAGAGGTATCTTACCCAAGGGAGTTAAACTATGTCAAAGATGGTGAAATCTTGGGTGATCCATCCAAAGGGGTAACCACTAGATCCTCTCTCAAATTAATGAATCATGTTGCGTTTCTTTCATGCATTGAGCCTAAAAACATTAAAGAAGCTTTAAAAGATGATTTTTGGATTTTGGCCATGCAAGAGGAATTAAACCAATTTGAGAGAAGTAAAGTTTGGACATTAGTAGAAAGGCCTAATAATCAATCTACTATAGGTACAAAATGGGTTTTTAGGAATAAATTAGATGAAAACGGTAATATAGTGAGAAACAAGGCTAGGCTTGTTGCTCAAGGCTATACTCAAGAAGAGGGAATTGATTTTGATGAGACTTATGCACCCGTAGCAAGAATGGAAGCTATTAGAATGTTACTTGCATTTGCATGTTATCATGATTTCAAGCTTTTTCAAATGGATGTAAAAAGTGCCTTTTTAAATGGTTTTATAAATGAAGAGGTATATGTTGAACAACCACCAGGTTTTGAGGATTCAAAATTTCCAAACCATGTGTTTAAACTTACAAAAGCTCTCTATGGTTTAAAACAAGCTCCAAGAGCTTGGTATGAGAGACTTTCAACTTTCTTAATTGAAAAGGGTTTTGAAAAAGGAAAGGTGGATACAACACTCTTCATAAAAAGATATAACAATGACATCTTAGTAGTTCAAATTTATGTTGATGATATTATTTTTGGTTCTACTAATGAGTGTTATTGTAAAGATTTTTCTAAGCTAATGCAAGGTGAGTTCGAGATGAGCATGATGGGGGAGCTCTCATTCTTTTTGGGACTCCAAATCAAACAAATGAGTGATGGCACCTTCATAAATCAAGCTAAATACGTAAGTGATATGCTCAAGAAGTTTGGCTTAGAGAATGCAAAACCTCAAGCCACACCTATGAGTTCTTCCATAAAGCTTGACAAAGATGAAGGCGGTAAATGTGTTGATTCTAAGCTTTATAGATCCATGATAGGTTCTTTGCTTTATCTTACCGCAAGTAGACCGGATATTATGTTTAGTGTTTGCTTGTGTGCTAGGTTTCAAGCTAATCCTAAAGAATCACACTTAGTTGCCATTAAAAGAATTTTTAGATACCTAATAGACACACCGACCTTAGGTCTTTGGTATCCTAAGGATTCAACTTTTAGTCTTCATGCTTTTTCGGATGCGGATTATGGGGGGTGTAAGATAGATAGGAAAAGTACTTCCGGTACATGTCAATTCTTAGGTAGTATGCTCGTATCTTGGTTCTCTAAGAAACAAAATAGCGTAGCCTTATCTACCACCGAAGCGGAGTATATATCCTTAGGGAGTTGTTGTGCTCAAGTCCTTTGGATGAAGCAACAACTCTTAGACTATGGTGTTAAAATGGAAACCATACCCCTTAGGTGTGACAACACTAGTGCTATTTGTCTCACTAAGAATCCCATTCAACACTCTCGAACTAAACACATAGAAATTAGACATCATTTTATTAGAGATCATGTTTCGAAAAATGATGTTGTTATAGAATTTGTTGACACCTTGAACCAATTAGCAGACATATTTACTAAACCTTTAGATAAAGAGCGCTTTTGGACACTTAGAAGAGAGTTAGGTCTAACTTGTCTCTCTTAATTTTTTTTGGGTCCCAAAATGACAAAAATTTGCTTGAGATTGTTTGTGATTCATGTTTATGTTATTTTTGTTCTTTTTGCTTCTACACATATTGCTAAGGGAAGTATGTATCATATTAAGTCATTAAAACTTGTTCATATAACACATACATGCATTTAGGGGCGTCTCAAATTGGATTTTTGCACATAAAAATACCAAAATTGCAGAAACAGGCAAGCGTGTATCGATACTGCATATCAGCGTATCGATACGGTATTCAAATCTGGGATTTTTGCAGATGAATGCGTATCGATACAGCATAGTGTATCGATACGGTCAGAGTCAAGGGAAAAAGTCAACACGGTGCGTATCGATACGTCAACTGTATCGATACACATAAAACGACAAAGATTATATTAGGTTATAGCGTATCGATACGCAAGCATAGCGTATCGATACTCGATGGACGGAGAGCCTATTTAGGCTGTTTTAATCAAAATCCCACAATTTTAAAACACCTCTTCTCCTCTTCAAAAACCCTAACCGAAAACCCCTATAAAAACCCTCAAAATTCTTCAAAATTTTACACAAATCTTCAAAATCTCTTGAGGGATTTTTCTTCATACATCAAGGCTATCCTTGGGCATCAATCTTGTGCACTAACACACCCTCTTTCATCCACTCTAAGAAATCAAGGTAAATTTTTTATTTTTCAATTTCTTTAAATTTCGTTAATTTTCAATTATTATTTCAACTGATTTTTATATACATTATGATTAACTTACTATGAGTTTCATATTGTTCATAAAATTTTTCAAAAATAAATTTTTTTTTTGGTTCGAATATATTTTATATTCGATAAAAATTTTTTTAAAACTAAAATTTTTTAATATTCTTTAAAACAATTTTTTTTAAAACAAATTACCTTGAATTATTAGAATCTATTGGATTAAATTGGATGTTAATTGCATACATATTCGAATCCTTTTTGATGTATTTTCAGGATTATGGCACCGAAAAAAGGGAATAAGAGACATCGCACCGCTTCCGTTTCTAATGAGGATGAGGGTAATCCTACTCCTAACCTTCCTCATATTATCCAAACTAGTTTTCCCACACCCGTAGCTAGAGAAACCTATAAGCTTTGTATGGGAATCAATCTTAGGGAAGAACGAATCGTGTCTATTCCGTTTTTAAACTCTGCAAAATTCAAATTTAAATATCTTCCTTTAATTAGGCAATGGAAATTTTTAACCTTTTTGAATATTCCTCCTATTTTATATAGGAATCTTGTCATTGTCTTCTTTTCAAATGCTTGTTGTGTCAATGATGAAGCCAATGAGCATGTTATTGCCATTGAATCCTCGGTTATGGGAACTCCTATTCTAATTGATCAAAAAGTCTTGTGCAATGTTTTTGGTTTTGAGGATGTTGGGATAGATGATGAACACTCTTTAGGTTCGGGTTACATAGGTCCGGCAAAAGTTTTAGATGCTCATGATCGTATACTTCATCTTATTATCTCTTGGTTCATTCGTCCCTCGGGTGGTAGATATTCTACCATTCGTCAAATTGATGATTTTTGGCTTTCATGCTTTAGGGAGGGTAAACGACCAAATCTTTGTCAAATTATGTTTGCCGATCTTGTGTTTTTGGTTCAAAATCGTCACACCAAACTTGTTCAATCTTTTTACTACACTACGGCCTTAAGTTGTCTATTTCATTCCCTTGGTGTTGATTGCACACATGACCTTCCCGAAAACCTTGGTCAACCCATAGATGAGCATTCCCTTTCTCGCTCTGGTTTCTCTTTTGTCGGCAATGAATGGGTTCGCAACCCTCAAGCTGATCCTCCCGCTGCCCCGGTCAATGCCTCTCGCGCATCCTCTAGCCGTGCTTCTCATGACTCCTCCTCCTCCTCCATGGCAAATCTCATGACTTTCCTCAATGAAAAGTTCAATGCTATGGACGGTCGCTTCAACGCTATAGATAATCGGTTTACATCGATGGAAGAAAGACTTCAAGGCATGGACAAGAAGATAGATACCTTGAGTGCTCGCCAAGACTCAATGGATCTTTCTCTTACCGCTTTCCATGGTGCTTGGATCAACCAAAATCGAAGGAACCAACCACCTCAAGAAGATGAAGACGAAGAAGAAGATGATGAGGATGATCATGATGATGATGGTGGAGACGCATAGATGATGCATCTCATATTAGGATATTTTAGGATTTCATTGCATTTTTATTAGAACATGAGTTATGCCTATTTTCTATGTTTTAGGATTTTTTAAGGTTTGGATTATTATGCTTGCTATGCTTGCTTGGTTTATTAATTTTGGAGCTTTATGTTTTATGATTGATATTCCTATGCTTGATTATTCTAATCCTTGTGTTTCTTTTTGATCTAACAAAAAGGGGGAGAAGGATTCATGGTGTAAAGGTCAAAATTTTTCGATTCATGGTGTAAAGGTCAAAATTTTTCAAAATTTTTATATCTTTAAGTAAGGGGGAGAAACAAATTTGTTTTGAAACATTTATCTTAAAGCAAGGGGGAGAAAAGTTTTTTTTCAAAGTTTTACAAAAACTTAAAAATTTATTATGGTTTTGTTATATCAAAAAGGGGGAGATTGTAAAACTAAAATTGATTTTGATATAACATAAAAAGTTAAGGACCAATTTGCAAAACAAATAAATTTTTAAGAACTCTTTCAAGTTTCAAAAATTAACAAAATGTTTTTACAAAATAATGTTTGAAGATTGGATCTCAAAACATTAAGTTTCTCAAACCTCTTTCATGTTTTTCAAAGCCAAATTATGCAAAAATGGCCCTGCGTATCGATACACACAGCGTATCGATACACTTGAAACTCACTGTAATTCTGAATGAACATAGCGTATCGATACGCCTTCCATACGTATCGATACAGTGTTCATCTGGGCAACCGTACCGATACGCTTAATAACCGTATCGATACGCCTAGCATAATTATTTGAAAATTTGTTTTGACCGTTATGACGTATCGATACTCTTGGTCACAGTATCGATACTCTTTGATGCAACAAATCAATGTTTTTAACAGAGAGTTTGGACCGTATCGATACGACCCCTGTATCGATACGCTTTGATGCAACAAATCTTGGCAGAGAGTTTGGACCGTATCGATACGCCTTGTGTATCGATACACTCTGTTTTTATGCACAACGGCTAGTTGAATTTAAACTAGCGTATCGATACACCCTTGTCGTGTATCGATACACGGTGCTGGGGAGCTGCCTTAATAGATGGAAAAATGTTCCCAACGGCTCCTTCAACAAGTCAAATGATCCAAACGGCTAGAAACTGATTCAAGGGTATAAATACAAGCTTCATATCACCAGGAAGATCAACAATACACATTCAAGCATCATCAAAGCAAAAAATCCAAATCCTAGAGCTATTCAAAGCTATATTCTTGTGCCCAACTCTTTGTATTTCATTTGTCATATTATTGAGAGTTTTTGGGTTGCTGTTATTGTAAGTGGGTAGACAATCATCCTTTGAGAGGAAATACTCGAGTTTACCAAAAATCTTCTTTGTATTTGAGTGGATTAAGCTTGGGGTTGAAAAGCTTAATCGAGATTGTAAGGTTTCCTCCTCATCCAAGAAAAGGGGACGAATTCAAGTAGTGAATTGTTTTGGAAAATCCTTAGTGGGAGCTAAGGTAGTGGATGTAGAGTTCGGTTGTTGAACTTGAACCACTATAACCCCTTGTGTCATTTTATTTTCCAATATTCTCTTCACAAAATTTTTATTTGCCAATTCACCCCCCTCTTGGCCATTTGCAATTGCTTGATCAACTCAACATAAAGTTGAAGCAAAAAGGGGAAGAACAACTATATAAAATGTATATGATGGAAATATCCTACCAGAGGGGTTTTCTTGGTTGCATTCAGCACCAACGATTCTAATTCTGCCCCGAGGGCTAAGAGGTCGACGTCTAAGAGGGAGGTAACGAAGCCATTCTCCGTATTGTAGTTTTGCTAGGTCAAGAGAGGGACGGATCAGACAGTTGTCAATAGTGTGGCTGATAATCCCACGACCATGGCACAGAGTATGGAGGTGCTCATATTGCAAACGACACATAGTCTTGTTGGTGTCATTCCCGATGAAAAAGAAGTGGGTAACTGGTCGGGTGACATCAAGCATGATTTCAACTCTTAGAAATTCTTTCATATTGCCTTCAAGTTCGCATGTGTCAGTGCGAAGGACATTGCCAACCATTGAGCCAAGCGCATGGCCAACGAGATGAGAACGATCAATATCTTCATAGAGGGAAGCGGGTAAACCAAAGATTCGAATCCAGATACGCATAAGGGTGAATGAGTATTCGTCAGTGTTTTTGGAAGGGTTGTATTCAGTAAAGGCAAGCCATTCGTCCTTGTATAACCAAGGCCCTCGATTAAGAACCTCATAGCAATCTTTAGTCTCCTTGAATTTGATTTTAAAGAAATTGTCCTTGATGACCGAGATAGAGACCAGGTTGCTGGATTTCCAGATACCTTCGAATGCGCTGAGAACTGCATAACTGTCAATTGGCTTAGACGAGATGAAGCATCCAATGAGAAAGAGTTTAGGGTCTTCCTTAGCAAAGTCCTAGTCGAAGTCGGCTGTGTATAGAAGTTCCGCTTCTTCATTGGTAAGGGCAAGGGAGTTGAGTTGAGGGAAGGAGGAAGACGCCATGTAGTAGGGAGGTAGGTCGATAGGAAGAGAAGTAGGAAGAATGGGTGGTCGATGTTGGATTTGGGCTGAATATGTCTGATATATATAGTTGGAGGGAGAGTAGTAGGGGTGGTTAAAGTTAAAGTATGGAAAAAAAGAGAGGGAAAGAATATTTGATTACAAGAGATTGTAATCAAGGACAAATCCCTAAGAATTAGGGAAAAATGATTAAATGAGGAAAGAGCCCATATTAATAAGGTAGTTGTAAGATTTAAAGAAATCATTAATGAAATAGACCAAATAATGTAGGTGTTAGTTAAAAAAGGAAAATTAAAAAGAACGTATTGAGAGGTAGAGGGTGAAAAGTTATTTATGCGGGTATAAAGGATATGTTGCAATTGATAAAAACGATATGGTAATTGAATATTAGGGGAGAGTTTGTGGGGGACACAAGACAGAATTTGAAGATGGGAATTAATAAAGTTAGTAAAGGAGGTTTGAAAAATAGATTGTTTCAGAAGATATTCATAAGGTAAGATTTTTTGAAAGATCAAAATTACTATTAATGATAAAATAATAGAATAGGGGTGAGATCGAATAAAGAAGGAAGTCAACCATAGAGATAAGGTAAGAAATAAATATAACAGCATGTTCAGCACAAGAAAATAGTAACTGGAGATAAAGGAAAGCTATAAGTTAAGACATGAATATTTATATTATTATTCAGGGAGAGAGAGTTTAGGGGGAGATAGAGCTGACTTTTATAATCTTTTTGAAAACGTATGAGGAGTCCAAGGTAGGGATTTAAGGACGGTAGAAGATGAGTTTGTTCCACTGATAAAGTGGTCGTATGGATATCCCTGAAGAGGGCTAGAGTATAAGCACCTAGGAAGGTGTAGTGAAGAAAAAAACCTTTTGTAACGAAAGTGGATAGAGTTTTGAAAAACTTGCATGAGGTATAGAGATAATTTAAATAAGTTGTTAAGTAAAAAACAAGTGGCATACAAGCATACAAGCATAGTAGAAGCATAAAGGAAAGAAACGCAGGAAAGAAGAGCAGAAATTAATAAAATTTACAACCCATGGGAAAAGTAGGAGCGGGGCTAAGAAATTAATTACAGACCAACAGAGCAAATAAGGGGGGAAATGAAAGGAAAGAAAGCAATAAAAAAATTATTACAGACCAGATGAAGATGGTAGAATTTGCTTCGAGCCAATGGACTATTACACGGTGATACAGATTGATGGTGAAGATGCTCCATCAACAGATGAAGATGGTAGAGATTGCTTCGAGCCGATGGACCATTACGCGGTAATACAGATTGTTGATGAAGATGCTCCATCAACTTGATGTTGTACTCATAAAGAAACAAGAAGGAGCAATAAGAGGGAAGAATAAGCCAGATGAAAACATAAATAAAAACCAAAGTATAAAAAGATATTATAGAGATAATGCAACATAATACATGAAATGAAATATAGACATAGAGAAGAAGCATGGGAATATAGGAGCAACAACATGAAAGTGCAAAAATAAAGCTACAAGGATGGAAGGTAGACAATGAACAAGATACAAAATGCAAGAGAGAATGTAGGTTAGGATCAGAGGATATGAAGGAGAGGTGCATACTATTAAATCTATTAGATATGGTAGAAGCAAAAGTGGGAGCAAGGATGAAAGAAAGATGTTGCACAGATTGGGATGACTTATGATTGTGGAATAGGATAGGGGTGTAAGGGGTGAAAAAGATTAGAGTGAGATAAAGGGAAAGGAAATGAGATAGGATGGAGAGAGCAATAGTGGATAAGGAAGCAAAAGGAGTATGGGAAAGAATGGTTATAGCCATATGTATTTTATGAAGAAGGCAAAAATGGACATAGTGTAGGTAGCAGA
Source organism: Hibiscus trionum (assembly GCA_030270665.1). Taxonomy (NCBI): domain Eukaryota; kingdom Viridiplantae; phylum Streptophyta; class Magnoliopsida; order Malvales; family Malvaceae; genus Hibiscus; species Hibiscus trionum. Next base: position 43,459,189 of record BSYR01000027.1, on the reverse strand, counting down.
ACAGAGGGCCATAGAACTTGTAAGTCGACATAAGGTTACTAGAAGGAGCAACAAGGTGAATTAATGGGCCTAAATCGAAGTTTTTAGATACTATGGGGGGAGCTCCAACAGAAAAGGGAGAAACTGGCATAGGGCAAAATTTAAGGCAAAGGAAGATAGACATGATCTAAAAATCCATTTGTCAAGGAAAAGGTAACTCCAAGAATTACATTGGTTTTGACAGAAATCAAAGACTACTAGGTAAGAAAAAAGGTGTTGAAAATGATAGAATCCCACTGGGTGGGTCGATGTAAAATTCCCTATATGGGATCGATTGATAGAGCTATTTGGGAAGGTAGGGAGACCCAACAAGGTGCCAGAAATGATAGGATTGCCATGGAAGAGAAAATGGGACAATCATACAGAAAAAACTAGGAAAACAAGATGCAAACATGAATACCAAAGAATAAATAATAGGGTCAGTAAGTAATAAGATTAGCCAGGAGAAGGAGAGCAATAACCAAAAGACAAAGAAGATAAAAACAAGAACATAATAAAAAACGAGCATGCTAAATAATAAGAGAAGTGAGAGGAAGGGCAGAAAAGGGATTGGAAAGGTGAATGTTAAATGGTTCACAGATAGAGGTATCTTGTGTGTATAGGATAGAATAGAGGTATAAGGGATTGGAAAGATGAAAGAGGATGTAACCATAAGCATTAGAAGAAAAGGGCAGAAAAAAAGAGAAATAAGGAAATTATAAAACGATCTAAGGGACGAAGAGAAGATAATAGATGGAATTAATGGAGTGAAGACGTATTGTCTAGGTATGATAAAAGGGCATAAGGGCCAATAAGGTAGAAAGAATTTGATATGGGACAAGTTGTGGTGCATAATAACACATGAACGAACTAAAAAGCATTTTGGTAAGGAGAAGGTAGCTCCACAGAGCATAAGGGTTGTGATAGGAATCTAGGCGTTCAGAGTGTAGGAATTGGGTTTGAACAAAGTATAATCCCACAAGGTTGTGATATGGGACAATAATAGCAAAAAGAATTGATACAAGAGATAAGAAAGAGCGATAGTGGAAATAAAACCAAAGGGAAGCAAGAGTACCGTTAAACAAAAGAAATGCCCAGATTCTTGAAGGGTATCGATCAGAGTATTTACCCAGAAAACGAATCTGAGATGAGCAAAAAGAGAAGGTTAGCAGATAAAAAAGATGAGGAAAAATAAAAAGGTAGAAGGAACCCAGATTGTGATGATGAGATGGCCGGAAATATAGATACTCCGAGAGGAGAGAACCCTAATCCTCATAAAGAACCACTGGTGGACAGCCATCTCTCGAAAGAAAGGTTGATGGATTTCGAAAAGTTTCTAAAAACAGAAACAAGAATAGAAAATGTTCGTATATTAAAGATTGGCAAGAAATAAATTAAGAGAAAAAGATATGGGTAACAAAAACCCAAATCAGGGGGTAAAAAGCCAGAAACGAGACAACAAATTAAGTTTTCGAAAAACCCTAAACCAAAGAAGCCCAACAATCGGGGGTTGCATAGACTCCAAACGGCAGGACCCAAGCGGCACTGTTGAAGATTGGGGCAGATCGAAAAGACCCAAATGAGACTACCATTGGATCTGATGAAAATAGGGAGTCAGATCGTTCGTAGTGGCCGATATTTTGGAGGAGTGGAACTCATGAGCAATAAAAGGGAAAAAATAAATGAAAAATCGGAGCAAAACAAAGTAAGAAGTTGATAAAAAATTAGACAAAAAAGATAAGATACGGGGTGAAATAATACTCAGAAATCTCTTACCGTTAAGCGCATGATCCACTTGATGATGGTAGTCTCTGGATGAAACAAAAAAGAGCGGCAAAGAAAATGTAAAAGCCGTGTGGGGGAGGGGAAATGGTGAAGTGGAAGGGGATAGAATGAAGCGATAAACTGAAAAGAGTGGGGAAACAAAAGAGACAAACCCAAAAGCCAAAGTGGAACCCAGAAAAATTAAGAGAAAACTAAGAACCTTCCTACCCACCCGTTACCTGTTGGAATTTTAAATGAGTAAAAAGTACATAAATTGAGTATTTAAAATATAATCGTGTTGAAATGCTCGTAATCAAGTATATGAACTCCTAATATTTGATTAAAACTTGTTTCACGGTCCGTTTTGTAGAGGTTTCGGACGAGCGGGTCTAAATAGGCCTTACAATGGACCCGTTGGAATTCTAAATGAGTAAAAAGTACATAAATTGAGATTTTGCAATATAATCGTGTTGAAATGCTCGTAATAAAAAATATGAACTCCTAAAATTTGATTAAAACTTGTTTTGCGGTATGTTTTGTAGAGGTTTAGGACGAGCGGGTCTAAATAGGCATTAGAATGGACCCGTTGGAAATTTAACTGAATATAAAGTACAGAAATTGAGTTTTTGCAATATAATCGTGTTGAAATGCTCATAATTAAGTATATGAACTCCTAATTTTTTTATTAAAACTTGTTTCGCGGTCCGTTTTGTAGAGGTTTCGGACGAGCGGGTCTAAATAGGCCTTACAATGGACCTGTTGGAATTTTAACTTAGTAAAAAGTACAGAAATTGAGTTTTTCCAATATAATCGTGTTGAAATGCTCGTAATCAAGTATATGAAATCCTAAAATTTGATAAAAACTTGTTTCGCGGTCCGTTTGTTATAAGTTTAAGACGAGGGGGGTCTAAATAGGCCTTACAATGGACCCAATGGAATTTTACTTGAGTAAAAAGTTCAGAAATTAAGCTTTTGCAATATAATCGTGTTGAAATGCTCGTAATCAAGTATATGAACGCCTAAAATTTGATTAAAACTTGTTTCGCGGTCCATTTTGTAGAAGTTTCGGACGAGCGGGTCTAAATAGGCCTTACAATGGACCCGTTGGAATTTTAACTTAGTAAAAAGTACAAAAATTGAGTTTTTGCAATATAATCGTGTTGAAATGCTCGTATTCAAGTATATGAACTCCTAAATTTTGATTAAAACTTGTTTCGCGGTATGTTTTGTAGAGGTTTCGGACGAGCGGGTCTAAGTAGGCATTAGAATGGACACGTTGGAAATTTAACTAAGTAAAAAGTACAGAAATTGAGTTTTTGCAACATAATCGTGTTAAAATGCTCGTAATCAAGTATATGAACTCCTAAAATTTGATTAAAGCTTGTTTCATGGTTAGTTTTGTAGAGGTTTCAGACGAGCGGGTCTAAATAGGCCTTACAATGGACACGTTGGAAATTTAACTAAGTAAAAAGTATAGAAATTGAGTTTTTGCAATATAATCGTGTTGAAATGCTCATAATCAAATATATGAACTCTTAAATTTTGATTAAAACTTGTTTCGCGGTCCATTTTGTAGAGGTTTCGAACGAGCGGGTCTAAATAGGCCTTACAATGGAACCGTTGGAATTTTAACTAAGTAAAAAGTAAAGAAATTAAGTTTTTGCAATATAATCATCTGTAAATGCTCGTAATCAAGTATATGAACTCCTAAATTTTGATTAATACTTGTTTTGCGGCCCGTTTTGTAGAGGTTTCAGACGAGTGGGAATTTTAACTAAGAAAAAGTTCAAAATTGAGATTTTGCAATATAATCGTGTTGAAATGCTCATATTCAAAGATATGAACTCATAAAATATGATTAAAACTTGTTTTGAGGTCCGTTTGTAGATGTTTCGGACGAGTGGGTTTAAATAGGCCTTATAATGGACCCGTTGGAATTTTAACTAAGTAAAAAGTATAGAAATTGAGTTTTTGCAATATAATCGTGTTGAAATGCTCGTAATCAAGTATATGAACTCCTAAAATTTGATAAAACCTTGTTTTACAGTCCGTTTGTTATAGGTTTCAGACGAGCGGGTCTAAATAAGCCTTGTAATGGACCCGTTGGAATTTTACTTGAGTAAAAAGTACAGAAATTGAGTTTTTGCAATATAATCATTTTGAAATGCTCGTAATCAAGTATATGAACTATATAGGTTTGATTAAAACTTGTTTCGTGGTCCGTTTTGTAGAGGATTCAGATGAGCGAATCTAAATAGGCCTTACAATGGACCCGATGGAATTTTAAATGAGTAAAAAGTACATAAATTGAGTTTTTGGAATATAATCGGTTGAAATACTCGTAATCAAGTATATGAACTCCTAAATTTTGATTAAAACTAGTTTCGTGGTATGTTTTGTAGAGGTTTCGGACGAGCGGGTTTAAGTAGGCATTAGAATGGACCTGTTGAAAAATTAACTAAGTAAAAAGTAAAGAAATTAAGTTTATGCAATATAATCGTGTTGAAATGCTCGTAATCACGTATATGAACTCCTAAGTTTTGATTAAAACTTGTTTCGCATTACGTTTTGTAAAGGTTTCGGACGAGCGGGTCTAAATTGGCTTTACAATGGAACCGTTGGAATTTTAACTAAGTAAAAAGTACAAAATTTGAGTTTTTGCAATATAATCGTGTTGAAATGCTCGTAATCAAGTATATGAACTCCTAAGTTTTGATTAAAACTTCTTTTGCGGTATGTTTTATAGAGGATTCGGACGAGCGGGTCTAAGTAGGCATTAGAATTGGCCTGTTGGAAATTTAACTAAGTAAAAAGTACAGAAATTAAGTTTTTGCAATATAAACGGGTTGAAATGCTCGTAATCAAATATATGAACTCCTAAATTTTGATTAAAACTTGTTTCGATGCCCGTTTTGTAGAGGTTTCAAACGAGCGGGTCTAAATAGGCCTTACAATGGATCCGTTGGAATTTTAACTGAGAAAAAAGTACATAAATTGAGATTTTGCAATATAATCGTGTTGAAATGCTCGTAATAAGGTATATGAACTCCTAAAATATGATTAAAACTTTTTTCAAGGTCCGTTTGCAGAGGTTTCGGACGAGCGGGTTTAAATAGGCCTTACAATGGACCCGTTGGAATTTTAACTGAGTAAAAAGTTTAGAAATTGAGTTTTTGCAATATAATCATGTTGAAATGCTCGTAATCAAGTATATGAACTCCTAAAATTTGATAAAACCTTGTTTCACGGTCCGTTTGTTATAGGTTTCGGACGAGCGGGTCTAAATAAGCCTTACAATGGACCTGTTGGAATTTTGCTTGAGTAAAAAGTACATAAATTGAGTTTTTGCAATATAATCGTGTTGAAATGCTCGTAGTCAAGTATATGAACTCCTAAAATTTGATTAAAACTTGTTTTGCGGTCCGTTTTGTAGAGGTTTCGGACGAGTGGGTCTAAATAGGCATTTGAATGGACTCGTTGGAAATTTAACTAAGTAAAAAGTACAGAGATTGAGTTTTACAATATAATCATGTTGAAATGCCTGTAATCAAGTATATGAACTCCTATGATTTGATTAAAACTTGCTTCGCGGTCTGTTTTGTAGAGGTTTCGGATGAGCGGGTTTAAATAGGTCATACAATGGACCCATTGGAATTTTACTTGAGTAATATGTACAAAAATTGAGTTTTTGCAAAATAATCGTGTTGAAATGCTCGTAATCAAATATATGAACTCCTAAAATTTGATAAAACCTTGTTTTGCGGTCTGTTTGTTTTAGGTTTCAACCGAGCGGGTCTAAATAGACCTTACAATGGACCCGTTGGAATTTTACTTGAATAAAAAGTACAGAAATTGAGTTGTTGCAATATAATCGTGTTGAAATGCTCGTAATCAAGTATATGAAGTCTTAAAATTTGATAAAACCTTGTTTTGCGGTCCGTTTGTTATAGGTTACGGACGAGCGGGTCTAAATAAGCCCTAAATGGACCCGTTGGTATTTTACTTGAGTAAAAAGTAAATAAATTGAGTTTTTGCAATATAATCGTGTTGAAATGCTCGTAATCAAGTATATGAACTCCTAAATTTTGATTAAAACTTGTTTCGTGGAACGTTTTGTAGAGGTTTCGGACAAGTGGGTCTAAATAGGCCTTACAATGGACCCATTGGAATTTATCTTGAGTAAAAGTACACAAATTGAGTTTTTGCAAAACAGTCGTGTTGAAATGCTCGTAATCAAATGTATGAACTCCTAAAACTTGATAAAACCTTGTTTTGCGGTCCGTTTGTTTTAAAGTTTCAACCGAGCGGGTCTAAATATGCCTTACAATGGACCCGTTGGAATTTGACTTGAGTAAAAAGTTCAGAAATTAAGTTTTTGCAATATAATCGTGTTGAAATGCTCGTAATCAAGTATATGAACTCCTAATATTTGATTAAAACTTGTTTCGCAGTCCATTTTGTAGAGGTTTCGGACGAGCGGGGCTAAATAGTCCTTACAATGGACCCGTTGGGATTTTAACTGAGTAAAATGTACAGAAATTGAGTTTTTGCAATATAATCGTGTTGAAATGCTTGTAATCAAGTATATGAACTCCTAAAATTTAACTAAAACATGTTTCGCGGTCCGTTTTGTAGAGGTTTCGGTCGAGCAGGTCTAAATAGGCCTTACAATGGACCTGTTGAAAATTTAACTAAGTAAAAAGTATAGAAATTGAGTTTTTGCAATATAATCGTGTTTAAATGTTCGTAATCAAGTCTATGAACTCTTAAATTTTGATTAAAACTTGTTCTGCGGTCCATTTTGTAGAGGTTTCGGACGAGCGGGTCTAAATAGGCCTTACAATGGAACCGTTCGAATTTTAACTACAGAAATTGAGTTTTTGCAATATAAGCATGTTGAAATGCTCCTAATCAAGTATATGAACTCCTAAAATTTGATTAAACCTTGTTTTGCGGTCTGTTTGTTATAGATTTCAGACGAGCGGGTCTAAATAGGCATTACAATGCACTCGTTGGAAATTTACTTGAGTAAAAAGTTCAAAATTGAGTTTTTGCATTATAATCATGTTGAAATGCTCGTAATAAAGTATATGAACTTCTAAAACTTGATTAAAACATGTTTCGCGGCCCGTTTTGTAGGGGATTCGGACGAGCGGGTCTAAATAGGTCTTACAATGGACTCGTTGGAATTTTAAATGAGTAAAATGTACATAAATTCAGTTTTTGCAATATAATCGTGTTGAAATGCTCGTAATCAAGAATATGAACTCCTAATGTTTGATTAAAACTTGTTTTGCGATCCGTTTTGTAGAGGTTTTCGACGAGCGAGTTTAAATAGGCCTTACAATGGACCCGTTGGAATTTTAACTGAGTAAAAAGCACAAAAATTGAGTTTTTGCAATATAATCATGTAGAAATGCTTGTAATCAAGTAGATGAACTCCTAAAATTTTGTTAAAACTTGTTTTGCGGCCTGTTTTGTAGAGGTTTCGGACGAGCGGGTCTAAATAGGCCATACAATTGACCGGTTGGAATTTTAACTGAGTAAAAAGTACAAAAATTGAGTTTTTACAATATAATCTTGTTGAAATGCTCGTAATCAAGTATATAAACTGCTAAATTTTGATTAAAACTCGTTTTGCAGCCCGTTTTGTAGAGGTTTCAGACGAGCGGGTCAAATTAGGCCTTACAATAGACCCGTTGGAATTTTAACTGAGTAAAAAGTATAAAAATTGAGTTTCTGCAATATAATTGTGTTGAAATGCTCGTAATCAAGTATATGAAATCCTAAAATTTGATAAAACCTTGTTTCGCGGTCCGTTTGTTATAAGTTTTAGACGAGCGGGTCTAAATAGGCCTTAAAATGGACCCGTTGGAATTTTACTTGAGTAAAAAGTACATAAATTGAGTTTTTGCAATATAATCGTGTTGAAATGCTCGTAATCAAGTATATGAACTCCTAAAATTTGATTGAAACATGTTTCGCGCCACGTTTTGTAGAGGTTTCGAACGAGCGGGTCTAAATAGGCCTTACAATGGACCCGTTCGAATTTTAACTGAGTAAAAAGTACATAAATTGAGTTTTTTCAATATAATCGTTTTGAAATGCTCGTAATCAAGTATATGAACTCCAAAAATTTGACAAAACCTTGTATTGCGATCTGTTTGTTATAGGTTTTAGACTAGCGGGTCTAAATAGGCATTACAATGGACCTGTTGGAAATTTAGTTGAGTAAAAAGAACAGAAGTTGAGTTTTTGCAATATAATCGTGTTGAAATGCTCGTAATCAAGTATATGAACTCTTAAATTTTTATTAAAACTTGTTTCGCGGTCCGTTTTGTGGAGGTTTCGGATGAGGGGGTCTAAATAGGCCTTACAATTGACCCGTTGGAATTTTAACTAAGTAAAAAGTATAGAAATTGAGTTTTTGCAATATAATCATGTTGAAATGCTCATAATCAAGTATATGAACTCCTAGAGTTTGATTAAAACTTGTTTTGCGGCCCGTTTTGTAGAGGTTTCAGACGAGTGGGTATAAATGGGCCTTGCAATGGACCCGTTGGAATTTTAACTAAGTAAAAAGTACAAAAATTGAGTTTTTTTTCAATTTAATCGTGTTGAAATACTGGTAATCAAGTATATGAACTCCTAAAGCTTGGTTAAAAGTTTTTTGCGGCCCGTTTTGTAGAGGTTTTCAGACGAGTGGTTTCAATAGTCCTTACAATTGACCCGTTGGAATTTTAACTGAGTAAAAAGTACAGAATTTGAGTTTTTGCAATATAATAGTGTTGAAATGCTTGTAATCAAGTATATGAACTACTAAATTTTGATTAAAACTTCTTTTGCAGCCCGTTTTGTAGAGGTTTCAGACGAGCGGGTATAAATAGGCTTTGCAATTGACCCGTTGGAATTTTAACTGAGTAAAAAGTACATAAATTGAGTTTTTGCAATATAATCATGTTGAAATACTGGTAATCAAGTATATGAACTCCTAAAGTTTGATTAAAACTTGTTTTGCGGTCCGTTTTGTAGAGGTCTCGGACGAGCGAGTCTAAATAGGCCTTACAATGGACCCGTTGGAATTTTAACTGGGTAAAAAGTACAAAAATTGAGTTTTTGCAATACAATCGTGTTGAAATGCTCGTAATCAACTATATGAACTCCTAAAGTTTGGTTAAAAGTTTTTTTGCGGCCCGTTTTGTACAGGTTTCGGACGAGCGGTTTCAATAGTCCTTACAATGGACCCGTTGGAATTTTAACTGAGTAACAAGTACAGAAATTGAGTTTTTGCAATATAATAGTGTTGAAATGCTTGTAATCAAGTATATGAACTCCTAAATTTTGATTAAAACTTCTTTTGCAGCCTGTTTTGTAGAGGTTTCGGACGAGCGGGTCTAAGTAGGCCTTGCAATGGACCCGTTGGAATTTTAACTGAGTAAATAGTACAAAAATTGAGTTGTTGCAATATAATCATGTGAAATGCTCGTAATCAAGTATATGAACTATTTAAGTTTGATTAAAACTTGTTTCGCGATCCGTTTTGTAGAGGATTCGGATGAGCGAGTCTACATAGGCCTTACAATGGACCCGTTGGAATTTTAAATGAGTAAAAAGTACATAAATTGAGTTTTTGAAATATAATCAATTGAAATACTCGTAATAAAAAATATGAACTCCTAAAATTTGATTAAAACCTTTTTTGCGGTATGTTTTGTAGAGGTTTCTGACGAGCAGGTCTAAATAGGCATTAGAATGGACCCGTTGGAAATTTAACTGAGTAAAAAGTACAGATATTGAGTTTTGCAATATAATCGTGTTGAAATGTTCGTAATCAGTATATGTACCCCCAAAATTTAATAAAACCTTTTTTGCGGTCCGTTTGTTATAGGTTTCGGACGAGCGGGTCTAAATAGGCCTTACAATGGACCCGTTGGAATTTTAACTAAGTAAAAAGTACAGAAATTGAGTTTTTTTCAAAATAATCGTGTTGAAATGCTCGTAATCAAGTATATGAACTCCAAAAGTTTGATTAAAACTTGTTTCGCGGTCTGCTTTGTAGAGGTTTCGGACGAGCGGGTATAAATAGGCCGTACAATGGACCCATTGGAATTTATCTTGAGTAATAAGTACCAAAATTGAGTTTTTGTGAAATAATCGCGTTGAAATGCTCGTAATCAAATATATGAACTCCTAAAATTTGATAAAACCTTGTTTTGCGGTTTGTTTGTTTTAGGTTTCAACCGAGCGGGTCTAAATAGGCCTTACAATGGACCCTTTGGAAATTTAGTTGATTAAAAAGAACAAAATATGAGTTTTTGCAATATAATCGTGTTGAAATGCTCGGAATCAAGTATATGAACTCTTAAAGTTTGATTAAAACTTGTTTCGCGGTCCGTTTTGTGGAGGTTTCGGATGAGGGAGTCTAAATAGGCCTTACAATTGACCCGTTGGAATTTTAACTGAGTAAAAAGTATAGAAATTGAGTTTTTGCAATATAATCGTGTTGAAATGCTCATAATCAAGTATATGAACTCCTAGAGTTTGATTAAAACTTGTTTTGCGGCCCGTTTTGTAGAGGTTTCGGACGAGCGGGTATAAATGGGCCTTGCAATGGACCCGTTGGAATTTTAACTAAGTAAAAAGTACAAAAATTGAGTTTTTTTCAATTTAATAGTGTTGAAATACTGGTAATCAAGTATATGAACTCCTAAAGCTTGGTTAAAAGTTTTTTGCGGCCCGTTTTGTAGAGGTTTCAGACGAGTGGTTTCAATAGTCCTTACAATTGACCCGTTGGAATTTTAACTGAGTAAAAAGTACATAATTTGAGTTTTTGCAATATAATAGTGTTGAAATGCTTGTAATCAAGTATATGAACTACTAAATTTTGATTAAAACTCCTTTTGCAGCCCGTTTTGTAGAGGTTTCAGACGAGCGGGTATAAATAGGCTTTGCAATTGACCCGTTGGAATTTTAACTGAGTAAAAAGTACATAAATTGAGTTTTTGCATTATAATCATGTTGAAATACTGGTAATCAAGTATATGAACTCCTAAGGTTTGATTAAAACTTGTTTTGCGGTCCGTTTTGTAGAGGTCTCGGACGAGCGAGTCTAAATAGGCCTTACAATGGACCCGTTGGAATTTTAACTGGGTAAAAAGTACAAAAATTGAGTTTTTGCAATACAATCGTGTTGAAATGCTCGTAATCAACTATATGAACTCCTAAAGTTTGGTTAAAAGTTTTTTTGCGGCCCGTTTTGTACAGGTTTCGGACGAGCGGTTTCAATAGTCCTTACAATGGACCCGTTGGAATTTTAACTGAGTAACAAGTACAGAAATTGAGTTTTTGCAATATAATAGTGTTGAAATGCTTGTAATCAAGTATATGAACTCCTAAATTTTGATTAAAACTTCTTTTGCAGCCTGTTTTGTAGAGGTTTCGGACGAGCGGGTCTAAATAGGCCTTGCAATGGACCCGTTGGAATTTTAACTGAGTAAATAGTACAAAAATTGAGTTGTTGCAATATAATCGTGTGAAATGCTCGTAATCAAGTATATGAACTATTTAAGTTTGATTAAAACTTGTTTCGCGATCCGTTTTGTAGAGGATTCGGATGAGCGAGTCTACATAGGCCTTACAATAGACCCGTTGGAATTTTAAATGAGTAAAAAGTACATAAATTGAGTTTTTGAAATATAATCGGTTGAAATACTCGTAAAAAAAATATGAACTCCTAAAATTTGATTAAAACCTTTTTTGCAGTATGTTTTGTAGAGGTTTCTGACGAGCAGGTCTAAATAGGCATTAGAATGGACCCGTTGGAAATTTAACTGAGTAAAAAGTACAGATATTGAGTTTTGCAATATAATCGTGTTGAAATGTTCGTAATCAGTATATGTACCCCCAAAATTTAATAAAACCTTTTTTGCGGTCCGTTTGTTATAGGTTTCGGACGAGCGGGTCTAAATAGGCCTTACAATGGACCCGTTGGAATTTTAACTAAGTAAAAAATACAGAAATTGAGTTTTTTTCAAAATAATCGTGTTGAAATGCTCGTAATCAAGTATATGAACTCCAAAAGTTTGATTAAAACTTGTTTCGCGGTCTGTTTTGTAGAGGTTTCGGACGAGCGGGTATAAATAGGCCGTACAATGGACCCATTGGAATTTATCTTGAGTAATAAGTACCAAAATTGAGTTTTTGCGAAATAATCGTGTTGAAATGCTCGTAATCAAATATATGAACTCCTAAAATTTGATAAAACCTTGTTTTGCGGTCTGTTTGTTTTAGGTTTCAACCGAGCGGGTCTAAATAGGCCTTACAATGGACCCTTTGGAAATTTAGTTGATTAAAAAGAACAGAATATGAGTTTTTGCAATATAATCGTGTTGAAATACTCGGAATCAAGTATATGAACTCTTAAAGTTTGATTAAAACTTGTTTCGCGGTCCGTTTTGTGGAGGTTTCGGATGAGGGAGTCTAAATAGGCCTTACAATTGACCCGTTGGAATTTTAACTAAGTAAAAAGTATAGAAATTGAGTTTTTTCAATATAATCGTGTTGAAATGCTCATAATCAAGTATATGAACTCCTAGAGTTTGATTAAAACTTTTTTTGCAGCCCGTTTTGTAGAGGTTTCGGACGAGCGGGTATAAATGGGCCTTGCAATGGACCCGTTGGAATTTTAACTAAGTAAAAGGTACAAAAATTGAGTTTTTTTCAATTTAATCGTGTTGAAATACTGGTAATCAAGTATATGAACTCCTAAAGCTTGGTTAAAACATTTTTGCGGCCCGTTTTGTAGAGGTTTCAGACGAGTGGTTTCAATAGTCCTTACAATTGACCCGTTGGAATTTTAACTGAGTAAAAAGTACATAATTTGAGTTTTTGCAATATAATAGTGTTGAAATGCTTGTAATCAAGTATATGAACTACTAAATTTTGATTAAAACTTCTTTTGCAGCCCGTTTTGTAGAGGTTTCAGACGAGCGGGTATAAATAGGCTTTGCAATTGACCCGTTGGAATTTTAACTGAGTAAAAAGTACATAAATTGAGTTTTTGCAATATAATCATGTTGAAATACTGGTAATCAAGTATATGAACTCCTAAAGTTTGATTAAAACTTGTTTTGCGGTCCGTTTTGTAGAGGTCTCGGACGAGCGAGTCTAAATAGGCCTTACAATGGACCCGTTGGAATTTTAACTGGGTAAAAAGTACAAAAATTGAGTTTTTGCAATACAATCGTGTTGAAATGCTCGTAATCAAGTATATGAACTCCTAAAGTTTGGTTAAAAGTTTTTTTGCGGCCCGTTTTGTACAGGTTTCGTACGAGCGGTTTCAATAGTCCTTACAATGGACCCGTTGGAATTTTAACTGAGTAACAAGTACAGAAATTGAGTTTTTGCAATATAATAGTGTTGAAATGCTTGTAATCAAGTATATGAACTCCTAAATTATGATTAAAACTTCTTTTGCAGCCCGTTTTGTAGAGGTTTCGGACGAGCGGGTCTAAATAGGCCTTGCAATGGACCCGTTGGAATTTTAACTGAGTAAATAGTACAAAAATTGAGTTGTTGCAATATAATCGTGTGAAATGCTCGTAATCAAGTATATGCACTATTTAAGTTTGATTAAAACTTGTTTCGCGATCCGTTTTGTAGAGGATTCGGATGAGCGAGTCTACATAGGCCTTACAATGGACCCGGTGGAATTTTAAATGAGTAAAAAGTACATAAATTGAGTTTTTGAAATATAATCGGTTGAAATACTCGTAATAAAAAATATGAACTCCTAAAATTTGATTAAAACCTTTTTTGCGGTATCTTTTGTAGAGGTTTCTGACGAGCATGTCTAAATAGGCATTAGAATGGACCCGTTGGAAATTTAAGTGAGTAAAAAGTACAGATATTGAGTTTTTGCAATATAATCGTGTTGAAATGTTCGTAATCAGTATATGTACCCCCAAAATTTAATAAAACCTTTTTTGCGGTCCGTTTGTTATAGGTTTCGGACGAGCGGGTCTAAATAGGCCTTACAATGGACCCGTTGGAATTTTAACTAAGTAAAAAGTACAGAAATTGAGTTTTTTTTCAAAATAATCGTGTTGAAATGCTCGTAATCAAGTATATGAACTCCTAAAGTTTGATTAAAACTTGTTTCGCGGTCTGTTTTGTAGAGGTTTCGGACGAGCGGGTATAAATAGGCCGTACAATGGACCCATTGGAATTTATCTTGAGTAATAAGTACCAAAATTGAGTTTTTGCGAAATAATCGTGTTGAAATGCTCGTAATCAAATATATGAACTCCTAAAATTTGATAAAACCTTGTTTTGCGGTCTGTTTGTTTTAGGTTTCAACCGAGCGGGTCTAAATAGGCCTTACAATGGACCCTTTGGAAATTTAGTTGATTAAAAAGAACAGAATATGAGTTTTTGCAATATAATCGTGTTGAAATACTCGGAATCAAGTATATGAACTCTTAAAGTTTGATTAAAACTTGTTTCGCGGTCCGTTTTGTGGAGGTTTCGGATGAGGGAGTCTAAATAGGCCTTACAATTGACCCGTTGGAATTTTAACTGAGTAAAAAGTATAGAAATTGAGTTTTTTCAATATAATCGTGTTGAAATGCTCATAATCAAGTATATGAACTCCTAGAGTTTGATTAAAACTTTTTTTGCAGCCCGTTTTGTAGAGGTTTCGGACGAGCGGGTATAAATGGGCCTTGCAATGGACCCGTTGGAATTTTAACTAAGTAAAAGGTACAAAAATTGAGTTTTTTTCAATTTAATCGTGTTGAAATACTGGTAATCAAGTATATGAACTCCTAAAGCTTGGTTAAAACATTTTTGCGGCCCGTTTTGTAGAGGTTTCAGACGAGTGGTTTCAATAGTCCTTACAATTGACCCGTTGGAATTTTAACTGAGTAAAAAGTACATAATTTGAGTTTTTGCAATATAATAGTGTTGAAATGCTTGTAATCAAGTATATGAACTACTAAATTTTGATTAAAACTTCTTTTGCAGCCCGTTTTGTAGAGGTTTCAGACGAGCGGGTATAAATAGGCTTTGCAATTGACCCGTTGGAATTTTAACTGAGTAAAAAGTACATAAATTGAGTTTTTGCAATATAATCATGTTGAAATACTGGTAATCAAGTATATGAACTCCTAAAGTTTGATTAAAACTTGTTTTGCGGTCCGTTTTGTAGAGGTCTCGGACGAGCGAGTCTAAATAGGCCTTACAATGGACCCGTTGGAATTTTAACTGGGTAAAAAGTACAAAAATTGAGTTTTTGCAATACAATCGTGTTGAAATGCTCGTAATCAAGTATATGAACTCCTAAAGTTTGGTTAAAAGTTTTTTTGCGGCCCGTTTTGTACAGGTTTCGTACGAGCGGTTTCAATAGTCCTTACAATGGACCCGTTGGAATTTTAACTGAGTAACAAGTACAGAAATTGAGTTTTTGCAATATAATAGTGTTGAAATGCTTGTAATCAAGTATATGAACTCCTAAATTATGATTAAAACTTCTTTTGCAGCCCGTTTTGTAGAGGTTTCGGACGAGCGGGTCTAAATAGGCCTTGCAATGGACCCGTTGGAATTTTAACTGAGTAAATAGTACAAAAATTGAGTTGTTGCAATATAATCGTGTGAAATGCTCGTAATCAAGTATATGAACTATTTAAGTTTGATTAAAACTTGTTTCGCGATCCGTTTTGTAGAGGATTCGGATGAGCGAGTCTACATAGGCCTTACAATGGACCCGGTGGAATTTTAAATGAGTAAAAAGTACATAAATTGAGTTTTTGAAATATAATCGGTTGAAATACTCGTAATAAAAAATATGAACTCCTAAAATTTGATTAAAACCTTTTTTGCGGTATCTTTTGTAGAGGTTTCTGACGAGCATGTCTAAATAGGCATTAGAATGGACCCGTTGGAAATTTAAGTGAGTAAAAAGTACAGATATTGAGTTTTTGCAATATAATCGTGTTGAAATGTTCGTAATCAGTATATGTACCCCCAAAATTTAATAAAACCTTTTTTGCGGTCCGTTTGTTATAGGTTTCGGACGAGCGGGTCTAAATAGGCCTTACAATGGACCCGTTGGAATTTTAACTAAGTAAAAAGTACAGAAATTGAGTTTTTTTTCAAAATAATCGTGTTGAAATGCTCGTAATCAAGTATATGAACTCCTAAAGTTTGATTAAAACTTGTTTCGCGGTCTGTTTTGTAGAGGTTTCGGACGAGCGGGTATAAATAGGCCGTACAATGGACCCATTGGAATTTATCTTGAGTAATAAGTACCAAAATTGAGTTTTTGCGAAATAATCGTGTTGAAATGCTCGTAATCAAATATATGAACTCCTAAAATTAGATAAAACCTTGTTTTGCGGACTATTTGTTTTAGGTTTCAACCGAGCGGGTCTAAATAGGCCTTACAATGGACCCTTTGGAAATTTAGTTGATTAAAAAGAACAGAAATTGAGTTTTTGCAATATAATCGTGTTGAAATGCTCGAAATCAAGTATATGAACTCTTAAAGTTTGATTAAAACTTGTTTCGCGGTCCGTTTTGTGGAGGTTTCGGATGAGGGAGTCTAAATAGGCCTTACAATTGACCCGTTGGAATTTTAACTGAGTAAAAAGTATAGAAATTGAGTTTTTGCAATATAATCGCGTTGAAATGCTCATAATCAAGTATATGAACTCCTAGAGTTTGATTAAAACTTGGTTTGCGGCCCGTTTTGTAGAGGTTTCGGACGAGCGGGTATAAATGGGCCTTGCAATGGACCCGTTGGAATTTTAACTAAGTAAAAAGTACAAAAATTGAGTTTTTTTTCAATTTAATCGTGTTGAAATACTGGTAATCAAGTATATGAACTCCTAAAGCTTGGTTAAAAGTTTTTTGCGGCCCGTTTTGTAGAGGTTTCAGACGAGTGGTTTCAATAGTCCTTACAATTGACCCGTTGGAATTTTAACTAAGTAAAAAGTACATAATTTGAGTTTTTGCAATATAATAGTGTTCAAATGCTTGTAATCAAGTATATGAACTACTAAATTTTGATTAAAACTTCTTTTGCAGCCCGTTTTGTAGAGGTTTCAGACGAGCGGGTATAAATAGGCTTTGCAATTGACCCGTTGGAATTTTAACTGAGCAAAAAGTACATAAATAGAGTTTTTGCAATATAATCATGTTGAAATACTGGTAATCAAGTATATGAAGTCCTAAAGTTTGATTAAAACTTGTTTTGCGGTCCGTTTTGTAGAGGTCTCGGACGAGCGAGTCTAAATAGGCCTTACAATGGACCCGTTGGAATTTTAACTGGGTAAAAAGTACAAAAATTGAGTTTTTGCAATACAATCGTGTTGAAATGCTCGTAATCAAGTATATGAACTCCTAAAGTTTGGTTAAAAGTTTTTTTGCGGCCCGTTTTGTTCAGGTTTCGGACGAGCGGTTTCAATAGTCCTTACAATGGACCCGTTGGAATTTTAACTGAGTAACAAGTACAGAAATTGAGTTTTTGCAATATAATAGTGTTGAAATGCTTGTAATCAAGTATATGAACTCCTAAATTTTGATTAAAACTTCTTTTGCAGCCCGTTTTGTAGAGGTTTCGGACGAGCGGGTCTAAATAGGCCTTGCAATGGACCCGTTGGAATTTTACCTGAGTAAGTAGTACAAAAATTGAGTTGTTGCAATATAATCGTGTGAAATGCTCGTAATCAAGTATATGAACTATTTAAGTTTGATTAAAACTTGTTTCGCGATCCGTTTTGTAGAGGATTCGGATGAGCGAGTCTACATAGGCCTTATAATGGACCCGGTGGAATTTTAAATGAGTAAAAAGTACATAAATTGAGTTTTTGAAATATAATCGGTTGAAATACTCGTAATAAAAAATATGAACTCCTAAAATTTGATTAAAACCTTTTTTGCGGTATCTTTTGTAGAGGTTTCTGACGAGCATGTCTAAATAGGCATTAGAATGGACCCGTTGGAAATTTAACTGAGTAAAAAGTACAGATATTGAGTTTTTGCAATATAATCGTGTTGAAATGTTCGTAATCAGTATATGTACCCCCAAAATTTAATAAAACCTTTTTTGCGGTCCGTTTGTTATAGGTTTCGGACGAGCGGGTCTAAATAGGCCTTACAATGGACCCGTTGGAATTTTAACTAAGTAAAAAGTACAGAAATTGAGTTTTTTCAAAATAATCGTGTTGAAATGCTCGTAATCAAGTATATGAGTTCCTAAAGTTTGATTAAAACTTGTTTCGCGGTCTGTTTTGTAGAGGTTTCGGACGAGCGGGTATAAATAGGCCGTACAATGGACCCATTGGAATTTATCTTGAGTAATAAGTACCAAAATTGAGTTTTTGTGAAATAATCGTGTTGAAATGCTCGTAATCAAATATATGAACTCCTAAAATTTGATAAAACCTTGCTTTGCGGTCTGTTTGTTTTAGGTTTCAACCGAGCGGGTCTAAATAGGCCTTACAATGGACCCGTTGAAATTTTACTTGAGTAAATAGTACAGAAATTGAGTTGTTGTAATATAATCGTGTTGAAATCCTCGTAATCAAGTATATGAACTCCTAAAATTTGATTAAGACTTGTTTTGCGACCCGTATTGTAGAGGTTTCGGACGAGCGGGTCTAAATAGGACTTACAATGGACCCTTTCAAATTTTAACTGAGTAAAAAGTACAAAAATTGAGTTGTTGCAATATAATCGTGTTGAAATGCTCCTAATCAAGTATATGAACTCCTAAAATTTGTTAAAACCTTGTTTTGCGGTCCGTTTGTTATAGGTTTCGGACGAGCGGGTCTAAATAGGCCTTAAAATGGACCCGTTGGAATTTTACTTGATTAAAAAGTACATAAATTGAGTTTTTGCAATATAAGCGTGTTGAAATGCTCGTAATCACGTATATGAACTCCTAAATTTTGATTAAAACATGTTTCGCAGTACGTTTTGTAGAGTTTTCGGACGAGCGCGTCTAAATTGGCCTTAATATGGAACCTTTAGAATTTTAACTGAGTAAAAAGTTCAGAAATTGAGTTTTTGCAATATATCATGTTGAAATGCTCGTAATCAAGTATATGAACTCCTAAAATTTGATTAAAACTTGTTTCGCAGTCCATTTTGTAGAGGTTTCGGACGAGCGGGTCTAAATAGGCCTTACAATGGACCCGTTAGAATTTTAAATGAGTAAAAAGTAAATAAATTGAGTTTTTAAAATATAATCGTGTTGAAATGCTCGTAATCAAGAATATGAACTCCTAAAATTTGATAAAATCTTGTTTTGCGGTCCGTTTGTTATAGGTTTCGGACGAGCGGGTCTAAATAGTCCTTAAAATGGACCCGTTGTAATTTTACTTGAGTAAAAAGTACATAAATTGAGTTTTTGCAATATAATCGTGTTGAAATACTCGTAATAAAAAATATGAACTCCTAAAATTTGATTAAAACTTGTTCTGCGGTATGTTTTGTAGAGGTTTCGGACTAGCGAGTCTAAATAGGCATTAGAATAGACCCGTTGGAAATTTAACTGAGTATAAAGTACATAGATTGAGTTTTTGCAATATAATTGTGTTGAAATGCACGTAATCAAGTACAATGGACTCGTACAATGGACCCGTACAATGGACCCATTGGAATTTATCTTGAGTAAAAGTACAAAAATTGAGTTTTTGCAAAATAATCGTGTTGAAATGCTCGTAATCAAATATATGAACTCCTAAAATTTGATAAAACCTTGTTTTGCGGTCCGTTTGTTTTAGGTTTCAACCGAGCTGGTCTAAATAGGCCTTACAATGGACCCGTTGGAATTTGACTTGAGTAAAATGTTCAGAAATTAAGTTTTTGCAATATAATCGTGTTGAAATGCTCGTAATCAAGTATATGAACTTCTAATATTTGATTAAAACTTGTTTCGTAGTCCATTTTGTAGAGGTTTCGGACGAGCGGGTCTAAAGAGTCCTTACAATGGACCCGTTGGAATTTTAACTGAGTAAAAAGTACAGAAATTGAGTTTTTGCAATATAATCGTGTTGAAATGCTCGTAATCAAGTATATGCACTCATAAATTTTGATTAAAACTTGTTTTGTGGCCCGTTTTGTAGAGGTTTCAGACGAGCGGGTCTAAATAGGCCTTACAATGGAGCCATTGGAATTTTAACTGAGTGAAAAGTACATAAATTGAGTTTTTGCAATATAATCATGTTGAAATACTGGTAATCAAGTATATGAACACCTAAGGTTTGATTAAAACTTGTTTTGCGGCCCGTTTTGTAAAGGTTTCGGACGAGCGGGTCTAAATCGGCCTTACAATGGACCTGTTGGAATTTTAACTAAGTAAAAAGTACAGAAATTGAGTTCTTGCAATATAATCGTGTTGAAATGCTCGTAATCAAGTATATGAACTCCTTAATTTTTGATAAAACTGTAACGCCCCGATTTTGGGCTCAGAAGTTTTGGGCGTTGACCGGTTCGGTCAAAGTGCTGATCGAATATATAAGAGTGAATTTAGGAAAGCCTAGTTCGGGTTGCATTAAAAATATGGAAAAATGTTCTAAAATCATCTTTTAATATATAAAAGTGAACTGTGAAATCAATTTTGGAAAATGAGGTTCGGAAGGTTGACATTTTGGCTAGTGACCAAAATGTAAATTTTGAAAGTTTGGTGACTGTTTTAAAAAGGATTGAAACTTTGAATCTTTAAGGAGCTATTATTCCAATAAGAATTTCTCCAGATTTTTCTAAGATATTTTAAGGCTTTATTCTGATGTTAAAGATTATGAAAAAGGAGGGAAATCATTTTTACCATTTCTTAACTAACTTTTCATTTTCTCTCCATTTTCCTTTTCTCTCATTTTCTCTCAACCCAAACACAATTCTCCAGATTTTTCTTCTCTGATTTTGGCATCTAAATCTCTCATTTCAACTCTCATTTGATTCCTAATCATCTCATCAACAAAACCTCTCAATTTGCAAGTTGTTTCATCAAGCTTTTTGGCTCTAAAAAGGAGAAATTCAAGTTTGGAGGTAAGAACGTCTCTCTCCTCTAAACTATCAGTTCTTTACTGAAATTCCCAAGTTCTCAATCCTTGGTTTGTGTTTTGTTAAAGGCTTTTCAATAGAAATCTTGATTTTGGCTTAAAATGCAAGATTTGGCGATTTTGGTGAAATTTTCGTGTGATCTGTTTGGGCAGTGTTTTGAAGTGTCAAAATGATGTTAAATGAATGTTAAATTGATTAGAAGTTGAGGTTTAATGAATGCAATCCCGGATAGGTTGAATTTCCTAAGTTTCGCTTGAGTTTTTGGTTGTTTTTGGAGTGTTTTTGGTGATCTGTTATACCTGGGAGTATAAGGATGTGTTTGTGATCATTTTGGATGATAAATGATGTTTAAAAATGGTTAGAAGTGATGGATCTTGGCTGGGTTAAGTTTTGGTAATGTTTGGAGGTGATTTCGGTTGTGTTTGGTAGCCGAATTGTTGGTTGTGTGATGAGCAGCGAGTTTGGTTGTGTGGCTGCTGTTCTTAATGCATAATGATGCATTAATGTGCTGTTTTTGTGTGCTTGAAACAGGGGAGTTTGATCCGTGAGCTTTAGAGGTGTTGCGGAAGGTTTCGGATGCTTGGAAGGCTTGGTGGCTAGCTTTGTTTTGGTTATCGGTGAGTGAAGTTGGGTTTTCGGCTTTTAAACAAAGGTTTGAAGGTTTGGGAGCTTAGTTTAAGTCTAAACAACTTTGCTAAGCTCAAGAGTAAGTAAATGGATTTCTTACTTGATTTGTGATATGAAGTGGCTTTTAAGCAATTGTGGTTGATGATTGAAATGCATGTGTTTTGCATGGTTTAATTCTGTTTTGAAAGCATATTTTAGCATGGTTTAGTGCTGGTTTTGAAAGCCATATGTGAAGGATGCTCAAGGTAAGAGATCCTTGGTTTTATACATTGAAAATGTGGTTTTGATGCATGGTGTTGCATGTTGTTCTATGGCTTTGTCTAATGCTTTAAAACAGTGAATTAATGTTGGTAAATGATGGTTTTGCATATTGGTTATGCATGTGAATCATTTGATTAATGTGGTAATGGTTTTGCATAATGGTTATGCATGTGGAACATTGGACTAATGTGGTAAGATGGTTATATTGGCAAGTGATGTAAGTGGTTCTTGGTTCTTTGATCGGATATAGTTAGCCGGCTATAGGATTGGGTGCACCGTGAATTAAGTCGCCTTGGAGGTGGAGTGGTCAAGAGTGGACCGGGAAACTCCCTTCAAGTATCCTAACGAGATGGTTAAGGTCATAATGGAGGTGTTGCCCATTCGAGGACCTTGGTTGAGCAAAGGTTATATGGTGTTTAAAAGTCCATATGTGAGAACCTTGTGCTTGTTGAGATCACAATGGCAGTGTTAAGTCCATGTGTGGATCTTGTATAGGGTGTCCCGGATCTCGTTAGTGATTTCTACAACTACCAATCGGTGAATGCAAAGGTTATATGGAGGTGTTGCCCATATGTGAGAACCTTGTGCATGTTGAGGTTGTATGGTTGTCCATACATGGGAACCTCGGGAAAAGCTAAGGTTGTATGGTGTTTAAAAGTCCATACATGGGAACCTTAGGATGTTGAGGTCATAATGGAGGTGTTGCCCATTCGAGGACCTTGGATTGGTAGGGTGTAGGGAGCGTAGGGACAACGCTCGGAATCCGCGTATCCGATTGGATGTTGAGTTGAAAAGTGGATGTGATTGATCACTTAAAGGCCAATATGATATTCTTGATTGTGATGAAGCATGAGGTGCTTGAAATGATGCATATTTGCATGTGAAGCATGAGATGCTTGAATTGATGCATAATTGCATGTGAAGCATGAGATGCTTGAAAAGATGCATGGTTGCATGGAAATTGTACAATGCTTGTAATTGCATGTTTACTTGTTAAGTTGAACAAGTGTTGATTATCATTTGATAAATGATGCATGTGAGCATGATATATCTTTAATGCATTGGAGTCTTGGAAGACTTGTTTTAAAAGGCATGTGATGATGATAGTATGGTTTATACTTTTGCCTTGGTAAATGCATGTGATGGATTGCTTGAGTAATGGTTTTAAAAAGGATTCTTGCTTTAAAAGGCTTTCAAGGTTAAGAAAGGGATGTTGTGAAATGGAAGTGCTTTCCATGGTTATGTTCTAGCTTTGCATTTGGTGTTATGCATGGTTTGGCTAAATGGATGTTTTGTAAGTTGTGCTTTAAGAAGGTTTTCTTAGCTTGCTAAGCTAAGGGTTGGTTTTCATGTATGTGCAATGCATGGTTTTGATGCTTGTTGTTGAAAAGGGTTTCAAACATGGCTTTGGTAAATAAATCGGGTTTGTTTTAAAGGTGTTTTGTGACCCGCTGCATTGATGGTGTTTTGGTTTTGAGCATTCCTCACTAAGCATTATGTGCTTACGCTCCTTTTTGTCCATCAATGCAGATTCATGAAGTTTGGACAGCAAGGAGCAAGGGATTCAAGGTGGACTCCAAGTGAGATGTATGTCTCGGTGAATAGCTATAGTTAATAAAGGCAATGGGGGTAGAATCTCTCGGGGTTAACGTGTATGTGTTCGTTTATGTTTGAACGAGGATGTTTTTATGTTAATGTTGTTGTTGGATCATGTTTTGGCATAAATGAGCTTGGTTTGGAAAGTTTGTGCTTAAGTGGTTGCTTGTGTAGGAAGCATGCCTTTAGAATTGGGGTTTTTTGTGTATGTTGTTATTTTGTTGAATTGTTGATGCAAGTATGCCTCTTTTATGTTAAATTGCATGTTGGCAAAGTTTGGTAACGTTTGGAGCATGTTTGGTTGGCCTATTGCATGTTTAAGTAGGTAAATTTCTGCATTTTGTGCAGGGTGTTTCGGAACAGGGTGAACCGTTTCGGAACGGGTGCCTCGAAGCAGCCCAGGCGTCCGAAACGGGTGACACCGTTCCGAAACGGAAAGGCTTCTACCAGACCCCCGTTTCGAAACGGGCTATGCCTGTTTCGGAACGGCCCCGCGTTTCGAAACGGGCTGTCTCCCGTTTCGGAACGGTTGACCGTTGGGGGCTGACAGTGGCAGTTATGTGTTTCAAAATGTTTGCATTTTGGTCCTGAATCTTGTATGAGCAATTGTATGAGTTTGAGATGTCCGTTTAAGCTGAAATTTGGCTGAGATGCATGAAATATGATTAATTTTAAGTTGGTAACTTAAAATCTGGTTAAGGCCTCAAAGTTTTCAGAATTTACAAATTGGTCCCTAAAGTTGTGTTTTGTGCAATTGGGTCCTTGAATGATCTCTGATGGTTGTGATCTTTGAGTATGATGTTTGTGTGATCACATATAGGACTAATGTGCATCTAGACAAGATTAAAAAGAAAAAAAAAGGGTCGTTAATCAAGGTTGACTTTCGGGTTGACTTTGGTTTTCCCCGTGTAATCTTCGTAGTTCGGGTCAACCGTCTAGGCCGGGCTACGGGGGTTACAAAAACCTTGTTTTGTGGTCCGTTTCTTATAGGTTTCGTACGAGCGGGTCTAAATAGGCCTTACAATGGACCCGTTGGAATTTTACTTAGAGTAAAAATTATATAAATTGAGTTTTTTCATTAAAATCGTGTTGAAATGCTCTTAATCAAGTATATGAACTCCTAACATTTGATTAAAACATGTTTCGCGGTCCATTTTGTAGAGGTTTCGGACGAGCGGGTCTAAATAGACCTTACAATTGACTCGTTGGAATTTTAACTGAGTAAAAAGTACAGAAATTGAGTTTTGTAATATAATCGTGTTGAAATGCTCGTAATCAAGTATATGGACTCCTAAATTTTGATTAAAACTTGTTACGCGGTCCGTTTTGTAGAGGTTTTGGACGAGGGGGTCTAAATAGGCCTAACAATGGACCCGTTCGAATTTTAACTACAGAAATTGAGTTTTTGCAATATAATCATGTTGAAATGCTCGTAATCAAGTATATGAGCTCCTAAAATTTGATAAAACCTTGTTTTGTGGTCTGTTTGTTATAGGTTTCAGACGAGCGGGTCTAAATAAGCATTACAATGGAGCCGTTGGAAATTTACTTGAGTAAAAAGTTCAGAAATTGAGTTTTTGCAATATAATCATGTTGAAGTGCTCATAATAAAGTATATGAACTCCTAAAACTTGATTATAACATGTTTCGCGGCCCGTTTTGTATAAGATTCGGACGAGCGGGTCTAAATAGGTCTTACAGTGGACCCGTTGGAATTTTAAATGAGTAAAAAGTACATAAATTCAATTTTTGCAATATAATCGTGTTGAAATACTCGTAATCAAGAATATGAACTCCTAAAGTTTGATTAAAACTCGTTTTGCGGTATGTTTAGTAGAGGTTTCGGACGAGCGGGTCTAAATAGGCATTAGAATGGACCCGTTTGAAATTTAACTAAGTAAAAAGTACAGAAATTGTGTTTTTGCAATATAATCGTGTTGAAATGCTCGTAATCAAGTATATGAACTCCTAAAGTTTGATTAAAACTTGTTTCGCGATCCGTTTTGTAGAGGTTTTCGACGAGCGAGTCTAAATAGGCCTTACAATGGACTCGTTGGAATTTTAACTGAGTAAAAAGTATAAAAATTGAGTTTTTGCAATATAAGCATGTAGAAATTCTTGTAATCAAGTATATGAACTCCTAAAATTTGATTAAAACTTGTTTCGCGGCCCGTTTTGTAGAGGTTTCGAACGAGCGGGTCAAATAGCCCTTACAATTGATCGGTTGGAATTTTAACTAAGTAAAAAGTACAGAAATTGAGTTTTTGCAATATACTCGTGTTGAAATTCTCGTAATCAAGTATATGAAGTGCTAAATTTTGATTAAAACTTGTTTTGCAGCCCATTTTGTAGAGGTTTCAGACGAGCGGGTCAAAATAGGCCTTACAATGGACCCATTGGAATTTTAACTGAGTAAAAAGTATAAAAATTGAGTTTCTGCAATATAATTGTGTTGAAATGCTCGTAATCAAGTATATGAAATCCTAAAATTTGATAAAACCTTGTTTTGCGGTCCGTTTGTTATAAGTTTCAGACGAGCGGGTCTAAATAGGCCTTAAAATGGACCCGTTGGAATTTTACTTGAGTAAAAAGTACATAAATTGAGTTTTTGCAATATAATCGTGTTGAAATGCTCCTAATCAAGTATATGAACTCCTAAAATTTTATTAAAAGATGTTTTGCGGCACGTTTTGTAGAGGTTTCGGACGAGCGGGTCTAAATAGGCCTTACAATGGACCCGTTCAAATTTTAACTGAGTAAAAAGTACAGAAATTGAGTTTTTGCAATATAATCGTTTTGAAATGCTCGTAATCAAGTATATGAACTCCAAAAATTTGATAAAACCTTGTTTTGCGGTCTGTTTGTTATAGGTTTCAAAGTAGCGGGTCTAAATAGGCATTACAATGGACCCGTTGGAAATTTAGTTGAGTAAAAAGTACATAAATTGAGTTTTTGCAATATAATCATGTTGAAATGCTCGTAATCAAGCATATGAACTCTTAATGTTTGATTAAACCTTGTTTCGCGGTCCATTTTGTGGAGTTTCGGACAAGGGAGTCTAAATAGGCCTTAGAACGGACCCGTTGGAATTTTAACTGAGTAAAAAGTATAGAAATTGAGTTTTTGCAATATAATCGTGTTGAAATGCTCATAACCAAGTATATGAACTCCTAGAGTTTGATTAAAACTTGTTTTGCGGCCCGTTTTGTAGAGGTTTCGGACGAGCGGGTCTAAATGGGCCTTGCAATGGACCCGTTGGAATTTTAACTGAGTAAAAAGTACATAAATTGAGTTTTTTCAATATAATCGTGTTGAAATACTGGTAATCAAGTATATCAACTCCTAAAGTTTGGTTAAAAGTTTTTTTACGGCCCGTTTTGTAGAGGTTTCGGACGAGCGGTTTCAATAGTCCTTACAATGGACCCGTTGGAATTTTAACTGAGTAAAAAGTACATAATTTGAGTTTTTGCAATATAATAGTGTTGAAATGCTTGTTATCAAGTATATGAACTACTAAATTTTGATTAAAACTTCTTTTGCAGCCCGTTTTGTAGAGGTTTCGGAGGAGCGGGTCTAAATAGGCCTTGCAATGGACCCGTTGGAATTTTAACTAAGTAAAAAGTACATAAATTGAGTTTTTGCAATATAATCATGTTGAAATACTGGTAATCAAGTATATGAAGTCCTAAAGTTTGATTAAAACTTGTTTTTCCGTTCGTTTTGTAGAGGTCTCGGACGAGCGGATCTAAATAGGCCTTACAATGGAGCCGTTGGAATTTTAACTGGGTAAAAAGTACAGAAATTGAGTTTTTGCAATACAATCGTGTTGAAATGCTCGTAATCAAGTATATGAACTCCTAAAGTTTGGTTAAAAGTTTTTTTTTGAGGCCCGTTTTGTAGGTGTTTCAGACGAGCGGTTTCAATAGTCCTTACAATGGACCCGTTGGAATTTTAACTGAGTGAAAAGTACAGAAATTGACTTTTTGCAATATAATAGTGTTGAAATGCTTGTAATCAAGTATATGAACTCCTAAATTTTGATTAAAACTTCTTTTGCTGCCCGTTTTGTAGAGGTTTCGGACGAGCGGGTCTAAATCGGCCTTACAATGGACCCGTTGGAATTTTAACTGAGTAAAAAGTACAAAAATTGAGTTCTTGCAATATAATCTTGTTGAAATGCTCGTAATCAAGTATATGAACTCCTTACTTTTTGATAAAACCTTGTTTCGTAGTCCGTTTCTTATAGGTTTCGGACGAGCAGGTCTAAATAGGCCTTACAATGGACCCGTTGGAATTTTACTTAGAGTAAAAATTACATAAATTAAGTTTTTTTCATTAAAATCGTGTTGAAATGCTCGTAATCAAGTATATGAACTCCTAGGTTTTGATTAAAACTTGTTTTGCGGTCCATTTTATTGAGGTTTCGTACGAGCGGGTCTAAATAGGCCTTACAATGGACCCGTTGGAATTTTAACTGAGTATATAGTACAGAAATTGAGTTTTTGCAAAATAATCGTGTTGAAATGCTCGTAATGAAGTATATGAACTCCTAAAGTTTTAATAAAACTTTTTTTGCGGCCCGTTTTGTAGAGGTTTCGGACGAGCGGGTTTAAATAGGCCATACAATGGATCCGTTGGAATTTTAATGGAGTAAAAAGTACATATTTTGAGTTTTTGCAATATAATAGTGTTGAAATGCTCGTAATCAAGTATATGAACTCCTAAATTTTGATTAAACCTTGTTTTGCGTCCCGTTTTGTAGAGGTTTCGGACGAGCGGGTCTAAATAGGCATTAGAATGGACCCATTAGAAATTTAACTGAGTAAAAAGTACAAAAATTGAGTTTTTGCAATATAATCGTGTTGAAATGCTCGTAATCAAGTATATGAACTCCTAAAGTTTGATTAAAACTTGTTTCTCGGTCTGTTTTATAGAGGTTTCGGACGAGCGGGTCTAAATAGGCCGCACAATGGACCTATTGGAATTTTACTTGAGTAATATGTACAAAAATTGAGGTTTTGCAAAATAATCGTGTTGAAATGTGTTGAGTTGATCACACCTTTGCAAATGGCCAAGAGGGTGGTGAATTGGCAAGTAAATTTGGTAGAAGGTAAGAGTGAAAAATAAAAGTGACACAAGTGGTTAGAGTGGTTCAAGTTCTCCAAATGAACTCTACATCCACTACCTTAGTTCCCACTAAGGATTTTCAACCAATTCACTACTTGAATTCTTCGCCTTTTCTTGGATGAGGAGGTAACCTTACAAATTGATTAAGCTTTCTACCCAAAGCTTAATTCACTCAATTTAGAAAGAGAAGGATTTGGTAAACTCAAACAATTTCTCTCAAAGGATAAATGTTTACCCAAATACAATTTCAAACACCCCAAACTCACAATACAAGATAACAATAAAATCACTAGAGTTGGGTACAAGAATTTGACTTTGAAGAGTACTAGGGTTTGGATTTTTATTTGCTTTGATGTTGTTTGTAGGTTCAATAGTTGTTGCTTGGTCAATTGAAGCTTGTTTTTATACCCTTGCATTAAATTCTAGCCGTTTGGGTAGTTGGATTCATCAATACAGCCGTTGGGAGCAATTTTCCCGCATTAAATGTAGCTCTGCAGCATACCATATCGATACTCGGGAAGGGCGTATCGATACCTGCATCAAAGAGGAAAGAGCCATTGTGTCTGAAAATAGAGCGTATCGATACGCATAGAAGGCGTATCAGTACGATTTTAAGGGGCGTATCGGTACGGATGGCCGTATCGATACGGTGTTTACTCACTGGAATCCCAAGTCTGATTTTTATAAAAAGTGTATCGATACGCATACCAAGCGTATCGCTACGGTATAACGGTCTTTTAAAAATTGGGAAACCAACCAACTGACAAGTAACAGTCGAAATATTAAATGCAAAGATTTTTCAAAGAATGCTTATCGTATCGATACGGTTGCAAAGCGTATCGGTACAGTTTCATTAAAAGAGTTGCCCAGATGAATATCGTATCGATACGGTTGCAAAGCGTATCGGTACGGTAAGTCTATTAAAATTCCAGTGGCAAAAGCCCGTATCGATACGCATAAGGGTATCGATACGCCTGGGCGTTCTTGTATACTTTGGTTTGAAAATCAAAATTCCAGTAGCAAAAGAGGGTATCGATACGCCTAAGGGTATCGATACGCCTGAGCATTTTTGCATAGTTAGGCTTGAAAAACATAGGAAAAAACTTAGAAAATTTTCATATATTTAAGAGCTTGTCTTGAGATATTATTTTGTTTAAAATACTTGTCAATTGTGAGACTTTAAAGAGTACTTAAAAATTTATTGTTTTGCAAATTGGTCCTTAAGTTTATATGTTATATCAAAATCAATTTTGGTTTCACAATCTCCCCTTTTTGATATAACATAACCACAAATAAATTTTTAAGTTTTTGAAACTTTGAAGAGCTTTCTCCCCCTTACTTTAAGATAGATTTTCAAAAATAAAACATTGACTCTATGATCCTTCTCCCCCTTTTTGTTAGATCAAATATAAATACAAGGATAATAGCAACATAATAGCAACAATAATTCATTAAACTTAAAGCAATCATAAGAGTTCAAATGCATAAACTTCAAATTAAACATAATAGTTCAAATGCATAAACTTCAAAGCAAACATCATAATCCAAACTTTAAAATCCTAAAACATAGATAATAGGCATAAACTTAGATCCTAAAAACAAGAGTGCAATAACAGAATATAAAAGACTAAATGCCCTAAGATGATATGCATGAACTACTCGTCCCCCTCTTCATCATCATCGTCCTCGTCCTCTTCTTCTTCATCATCTTGAGAGGGTTGATTCCTTCGGTTTTGGTTAAGCCAAGCACCATGGAAGGCGGTAAGAGAAATATCCATGGAGTTTTGGCGAGAAGCCATGGTTTCTATCTTCTTCTCCATACCTTTGACGCGATCTTCTAAGGATGTGAATCGAGTATCCATCGCGGTAAATCCGGCTTCCATGGAAGTGAACTTCTCATTGAGGAAAGTCATAAGAGTGCCCATGGAAGAGGAATCAAGCGGAGCACGGTGAGTGCTCGAAGAAGCACGAGAAGCATCGACCGGAGCATCTTGTGGAGGATCTTGAGTGGTACGAACCCATTCATTACCAACATAAGAAAAACCGGAACGAGCTAGAGAACGCTCATCTATGGGTAGGCCAAGGGTTTCGGGATAGTCATGTGAACAATCAACGTCAAGGGAATGAAAGAGATGACTCAAAGCCGTAGAGTAGTAAAAGGATGTGACTTGTTTGGTGTGACGGTGTTGGACTAAAAAGACAAGGTCGGCAAACATAATTTGACAAAGATTTGGACGTTGACCTTCTCTAAAACACCTAAGCCAAAAATCATCTGTTTGATGAATAGTTGAATATTTCCCACCCGATGGACGAAAAAACCAAGAGACAAGAAGATGAAGGATACGGTCATGAGCATTTAAAACTTTTGTTGAGCATAAAGGACCCGTACCCAAGGATTGTTCATCATCAATACCAACGTTTTCAAAACAAAAGATATTACGTAAAAGTTTTTGATCAATTGTAAAGGTTTTGCCCATAACAGAGGATTCAATAGCAATGACATTCTCCCTAGCTTCATCATGAACACATATGGCATTGGAAAAGAATACGATGACTAGATTCCTATAGAGAATAGGGGGAATGCTTAAAAAATCATAAATTTCCATTGCTTAAGTAAAGGAAGGTATTGAAATTTGAACCGGGCAGAATTTAAAAACGGGATTGACACAACACGTTCTTTCCTAAGATTCATACCTTGAAAAAGTTTATATCGTTCTATATCGTCGGCATCGGGAAAACTTAATTGGATGATATAAGGAAGATTAGGTGTAGGATTACCCTCGATATCCTCATTAGGATCGGAAGTAGAACGATGACGCTTAGATCTCTTTTTCGGTGGTGCCATAACCCTGAAAACACATCAAAAAGCGATTCGAATATGTATGCAATTAACATCCTATTCAATCCAATAAATTCTAATAATTCAAGGTAATTGTAAAAAGAAATTTAATTTTAAAAAGACATTTACAATTCTGAAAAAAAAAACAGATTTTAAAAAAATACGAATAGAAAATATATTCGAATGAAAAATTTTGATTTTTCAGAAATTTTTTATGAAAAAGTTGAAACCCATAAAATAAAAACATGTTTTTGTACAAAAATTAAATTGAAACAATTATAAAAATCAAACGAAAATGAAAGAAAATAAAAAAGAAGAGTTTTATACCTTGAATCTTAGATTGGATGAATGAGGTGATGTGAATGCACGATATTTGTTGACAAAGGTTAGCCTTGATGTGGAGATTAAAAACCCTCAAAGAATTTTTAAGATTGATGGTAAAAATAGAAGGATTGAGGGGGTTTTTATAGGGTATTGCAGTTAGGGTTTTGGAGAGAAAAGAGGGGTTTTGTTTTTTTAAACCTTTTTAACAATTGCAGCCCTAAATAGCCTCTCCGTCGAGACCGTATCGATACGCTATACACACGTATCGATACCCTCTATCCCTAAATTTATATTCGTCGTTACTACCGTATCGATACGCGGGACCGTATCGGTACGCTTTGGCTTTGACTATTTCCCTTGACTTTAACCGTATCGATACGCGGGGTCTTATCGATACTCGTTCAGCTTCAAAGTTTCCCAGTTATCAACCCGTATCGATACGCTTCATCCGTATCGATACGCAAAAATCCAATTTGAAACGTCCCTAAATGCATGTACATGTCCTATGAACAAGTTTTAATGGCTAAACTTAATGCATACTCCCCCTAGCAACATGCATAGAAGCAAAAAGAACAAAATTAACACAAGCATGAATCACAAACAATTTCAAGCAAAATTTTTGACATTTTGGGACCTAAAAGGGGTCAACAAAGGCTAGTTAAACCTAACTCTCTCCTAAGGGTCCAAAAGCGCTCTTTATCTAAAGGCTTTGTGAATATATCCACTAATTGGTTCAAGGTGTCAACAAACTCTATAACAACATCATTTTTCAAAACATGATCTCTAATGAAATGATGTCTAATTTCTATGTGTTTAGTTCTAGAGTGTTGGATGGGATTCTTAGTGAGACAAATGGCACTAGTGTTGTCACACCTAAGGGGTATGGTTTCTATTTTAACACCATAATCTAAGAGTTGTTGCTTCATCCAAAGGACTTGAGCACAACAACTCCCTAAGGATATGTACTCCGCTTCGGTGGTAGATAAGGCTACGCTATTTTGTTTCTTAGGGAACCAAGATACGAGCATACTACCTAAGAATTGGCATGTCCCGGAAGTACTTTTCCTATCTATCTTACATCCCCCATAATCCGCATCCGAATAAGCATGAAGGCGAAAGGAAGAATCTTTAGGATACCAAAGGCCTAAGGTAAGTGTGTCTCTAAGGTATCTAAAAATTCTCTTAATGGCAACTAAGTGTGATTCTCTAGGACTAGCTTGAAACCTAGCACACAAGCAAACACTAAACATAATATCCGGTCTACTTACGGTAAGGTAAAGCAAAGAACCTATCATGGATCTATAAAGCTTAGAATCAATACACTTACCTCCTTCATCTTTGTCAAGCTTTATAGAAGAACTCATAGGTGTGGCTTGAGGTTTTGCATTCTCCAAGCCGAACTTTTTGAGCATATCATTCACGTACTTAGCTTGATTGATGAAGGTGCCATCTTTCATTTGTTTGATTTGGAGTCCCAAAAAGAATGAGAGCTCCCCCATCATGCTCATCTCGAACTCACCTTGCATTAGCTTAGAAAATTCTTTACAATAACATTCCTTAGTAGAACCAAAAATGATATCATCAACATATATTTGTACTACTAAGATGTCATTGTTATATCTTTTTATGAAGAGTGTAGTGTCCACCTTTCCTTTTTCAAAACCCTTTTCAATTAAGAAATTTGAAAGTCTCTCACAACAAGCTCTAGGAGCTTGTTTTAAACCATAAAGAGCTTTTGTTAGTTTAAACACATGGTTTGGAAATTTTGAATCCTCAAAACCCGGTGGTTGTTCAACATACACTTCTTCATTTATAAAACCATTTAAAAAGGCAATTTTCACATCCATTTGAAAAAGATTTAAATTATTATAACATGCAAATGCTAAAAGCATCCTAATGGCTTCCATCCTAGCTACGGGTGCATATGTCTCATCCAAATCAATTCTCTCTTCTTGGGTATAGCGTTGAGCAACAAGCCTAGCCTTGTTTCTCACTATATTACCACTTTCATCTAATTTATTCCTAAAAACCCATTTAGTTCCTATAGTAGATTGATTACTAGGCCTTTCAACTAATGTCCAAACTTTACTTCTCTCAAATTGATTTAATTCCTCTTGCATGGCCAAAATCCAAAAATCATCTTTTAAAGCTTCTTTAATATTTTTAGGCTCAATGCATGAAAGAAATGCAACATGGTTCATTAATTTGAGAGAGGATCTAGTAGTTACCCCCTTGGATGGATCACCCAAGATTTCACCACCTTTGACATAGTTGAACTCCCTTGGGTAAGACACCTCCTTTTCCTCAAGAGCCAAGTCCTTCAAGGCTTCAAGAGGTGGATCTTGTGTATCCTCATCTTTAGTTGGAACCTCACCCACCTTTGATGTTTTTCCTCCATCAATGGCATCAAGGATTCCTACATCATCATCATCACAAGATTCCTTCCTCGGAAGGAGGTTATCATCGAAAACAACATGTATAGACTCTTCAACTACTAGAGTTCTTTTATTAAATACACGATAGGCTTTAGAGTTTAAAGAGTACCCTAAGAAAATAGCTTCATCACTTTTAGCATCAAATTTACCTAAGTTTTCTTTACCATTATTCAAAACAAAACACTTGCAACCAAAAGGATGAAAATAGCTAATGTTAGGTTTCTTAGATTTTAAAATCTCATAAGGTGTTTTCTTCAAAATTGGCCTAATCATTACTCGATTTATAATATAGCAAGCGGTATTTGTGGCTTCCGCCCAAAAATATTTAGGTAAATTATTTTCGCAAAGCATGGTTCTAGCCATTTCTTCTAAAGTTCGATTTTTCCTCTCAACTACCCCATTTTGTTGAGCAGTGCGAGGTGAGGAAAAATTGTGACTAATCCCATTTTCATTTAAAAACTCATCAAAACCTAGATTTTGAAATTCGGTTCCATGATCACTTCTAATGTGAGAAATTTTAAGTTCAAGATCATTTTGAGTTATTTTAGAAAATGTGATGAATTTTTCTAAAGACTCATCTTTTGTACTTAAGAATAGAACCCAAATAAACCTAGAATAGTCATCTACAAGCACAAAAGCATATGATTTACCACTCAAGCTCATTGTTCTAATAGGCCCAAAAAGATCCATATGAATCAATTGTAAACATCTACTAGTAGAGACATCATTAATGGATTTAAATGAAGTTCTATGTTGTTTACCCTTTGAACATGCATCACAAATTTTATCATTAGAAAATTTTAGTTTGGGTAAACCTCTAACTGGATTAAGGGAAATTAATTTCTCTAAGACACTCATGCTAGCATGTCCTAATTTTCTATGCCAAAGCTATGAGTCATGTTCATCATGTGCAACTAAGCATGTATGGGATGAATGGATGTCATCTAAATGCACCATGTAAATATTGCCTATTCTATGTCCTATGAGCATTAGTTGATTTGTTTTAATGTTTACAATTTTGCAACCACTTTTATCAAATAAAACATTAAAACCCTTATCACATAATTGACTAATGCTCAATAAATTATGTTTAAGACCGTTGACATACAAAACATTTTCAATGAAAATAGAAGAGTGATTACCAATGGAGCCTATTCCTTCAATGTGGCCTTTGGAGTTGTCACCGAAAGTTACCACTCCACCACTCTTTGGCTTTAGTTCCACGAATCTACTCTTGTCACCGGTCATATGTCTTGAGCATCCACTATCAAGGTACCACGAGTTTTGGCTTGAAGCTTTGGCCTTGTAGCAATGCTCCCCCTACAAACAAAGAAATTATGCCTTGATTTTTGGTACCCAAATCATTTTGGGTCCATATGTGTTAGCCTTCAAAATTTTGGTTCCCTTAGGAATCCAAGAAGCAATAGCATTCATATTATTAGAAATAATGAGTTCCTTAGGAACCCAAACACTTCTAACCTTTTGACCTCTAGATTGCTTATAAAAATTTCTTTGTTTAGGAATAAAAGATTTTCTTTTTACATATTGGGATTTAAAAGAGTTTCATTTTTCAAAATTGTTTTTCCCAATAGCAATTGATGTTTTAAGATTATCCACTTCCTTTGTGTTATAATCTTGAAAATCGGAAAGAAGTTTTTCAAGTTCAAGATTTTTCGTTTTAAGATCATTTGAAAGATTTACTAAAAACAAAACTTTCTTTTCCAATTCGGAGTTTGTTTTTGAAAATGTCTCATTTTGATTTTTCAAATCGGAAATGGTTTTCTTGTTTCTCCAAATAGATTCTTTATATTTTCCTACTAACTCATCGTAAACCTCTTGCAATTCATCATAAGCATCTTGAAGCTCATCAAAAGTAAAATCAAAATTAAATAAGTTAGAATTTACCTTTGGTTCATCATCAATGGCCATGAGACATAGGTTAGCCACATCCTCCTCTTCCTCGGATGACTCGTCGTCACTCCAAGTTGCTATTTGAGCTTGTTCTTCTTCCCAAAGCTCTTCCTCTTCAATTGAGGACATTCGAAACGGATGTGGCCGGGCTTTTTGCATTCATAGCAAGTGATTCGGTCCTTCTCTTCTTCCTTACTCTTGCTCTTGAAGTCTCCTTTTCTAATAAACTTTCTCCCACGATTGGACTTCATGAAGCGAGTGAACCGATTGGCCAACATGGCCATCTCATCATCTTCATCTTCACTTGAATCGCTTTCTTGATATGAAGCTTTAAGAGCGATTCCAACCTTCTTCTTCTCAACATCCTTCTTCTCAACCATTTTCTTTTCTTCTTCTCTTCCCTTCCTCATGATCTCATGGGTGAGTAGAGATCCAACAAGAGCATCAAGCTTGAGAGTCTTCAAATCTCGAGCTTCAATGATAGCCGTTCTCTTGCTATCCCATGACTCCGGAAGAGAGTACAACAATTTCCACACTAGTTTGTCTTCGGGGATGATCTCGTCGAACCCCTTCAATTCGTTGACAATGACCGAGAATCGATCAAACATCTTGGAGACACTTTCATCGGGATCCATCTTGAAATTTTCATAGCTTAGATTTAGTAGCCCAATTTTTGTCTCCTTGACATCACTAGTTCCCTCATATGTTGTCTCGAGGGTATCCCAAACCTCCTTGGCATTTTCGATCAAAGACACCTTGGAGTAGATATCCGGACCAAGTGCACAAAATATGACATGAAGAGCTTTATCGTTCACTTGCATCCTTCTTTGTTCATCATCCGTCATTTCGGCTTTTACTTTTGGGACAAGTCTTGCTTCTCCATCTCTCTTCATGGGAATGTATGGACCTTCTTCAACCACATCCCACACCATGTAGTTGGTGGACTTGATAAAGAGCCTCATCTTATTCTTCCAATATGGGTAGTTATCCCCATTGAAGAATGGTGGCTTGGTGGTAGATTGGGACTCATAGAGGTTGGAGTTGGAGGTTGATGCCATTGCTTGACAAGTTGTTGATCAAACTCTCCTAGAATCGACTCAATAGGGTTGTAATCCTTCCAATGAGTGTAGCTCTGATACCAATTGTTGAGTTGATCACACAATTGCAAATGGCCAAGAGGGGGTGAATTGGCAATTAAAATTTTGTAGAAGGTAAGAGTGAAAAATAAAAGTGACACAAGTGGTTAGAGTGGTTCAAGTTCTCCAAATGAACTCTACATCCACTACCTTAGTTCCCACTAAGGATTTTCAACCAATTCACTACTTGAATTCTTCCCCTTTTCTTGGATGAGGAGGTAACCTTACAAATTGATTAAGCTTTATACCCAAAGCTTAATTCACTCAATTTACAAATAGAAGGATTTGGTAAACTCAAACAATTCCTCTCAAAGGATAAATGTTTATCCAAATACAATTTCAAACACCCCAAACTCACAATACAAGATAACAATAAAATCACTAGAGTTGGGTACAAGAATTTGACTTTGAAGAGCACTAGGGTTTGGATTTTTTTTGCTTTGATGTTGCATGTAGGTTCAATAGTTGTTGCTTGGTCAATTGAAGCTTGTTTTTATACCCTTGCATTGAATTCTAGCTGTTTGGGTAGTTGGGTTCATCAATAGAGCCGTTGGGAGCAATTTTCCCGCATTAAATGCAGCTCTGCAGCATACCGTATCGGTACTCGGGAAGGGCATATCGATACCTACATCAAAGAGGAAAGAGTCGTTGTGTCTAAAAATAGATTGTATCGATACGCATAGAAGGCGTATCGGTACGGTTTTAAGGGGCGTATCGGTAGGGATGGCCGTATCGATACGGTGTTTACTCACTAGAATCCAAAGTCTGATTTTTATAAAAAGCGTATCGATACGCATACCAAGCGTATCGGTACAGTATAACGGTCTTTTAAAAATTGGGAAACCAACCAACTGACAAGTAACGGTCGAAATATTAAAAGCAAAGATTTTTCAAAGATATGCTTATCGTATCGATACGGTTGCAAAGTGTATTGGTACGGTTTCATTAAAAGATTTGCCCAAATGAATATTGTATCGATACGGTTGCAAAGCGTATCGGTACGGTAAGTCTATTAAAATTCCAGTGGCAAAAGCCCGTATCGATAAGCCTGGGCGTTTTTGCATAGTTAGGCTTGAAAAACATAGGAAAAGACTTAAAAAATTTCATATATTTAATAGCATGTCTTGAGATATTATTTTGTTTAAATTACTTGTCAATTGTGAGACTTTAAAGAGTACTTAAAATTTTATTGTTTTGCAAATTGGTCCTTAAGTTTATATGTTATATCAAAATCAATTTTGGTTTCACAAAATGCTCGTAATCAAATATATGAACTCCTAAAATTTGATAAAACCTTGTTTTGCGGTCCGTTTGTTTTTGGTTTCAACCGAGCGGATCTAAATACACCTTACAATGGACCCGTTGAAATTTTACTTGAGTAAAAAGTACAGAAATTGAGTTGTTGCAATATAATCGTGTTGAAATGCTCGTAATCAAGTATATGAACTCCTAAGTTTTGATTAAAACATGTTTCGCGGTACGTTTTGTAGAGGTTTTGGACGAGCGGGTCTAAATAGGCCTTACAATGGAACCGTTGGAATTTTAACTGAGTAAAAAGTAAAAAAAAAATGAGTTTTTGCAATATAATCATGTTTAAGTGCTCGTAATCAAGTATATGAACTCTTAAATTTTGTTTAAAACTTATTTCGCGGTCCGTTTTGTAGAGGTTTTGGACGAGTGTGTCTAAGTAGGCCTTACAATGGAACCGTTGGAATTTTAGCTGAGTAAAAAGTACAAAAATTGAGTTTTTGCAATATAATCGTGTTGAAATGCTCGTAATCAAGTATATGAAATCCTAAAATTTGATAAAACCTTGTTTTGCGGTAAGTTTGTTATAGGTTTCGAACGAGCGGGTCTAAATAGGCCTTACAATTGACCCGTTGGAAATTAACTTGAGTAAAAAGTACAGAAATTGAGTTTTTTCAATATAATCGTGTTGAAATGCTCGTAATCAAGTATAATAACTTCCTAAAATTTTATAAAACCTTGTTTCGCGGTCCGTTTGTTATAAGTTTCAGATGAGCGGGTCTAAATAGGCCTTACAATGGACCCGTTGGAATTTTACTAGAGTGAAAAGTTCAAAAATTAAGTTTTTGCAATATAATCGTTTGAAATGCTCGTAATCAAGTATATGAACTCCTAAAGTTTGATTAAAACTTGTTTCGCGATCTATTTTGTAGAGGTTTCGGACGAGCGGGTCTAAATAGGCCTTACAATGGACCCGTTGGAATTTTAACTAAGTAAAAAGTACAGAAATTGAGTTGTTGCAATATAATCGTGTTGAAATGCTCGTAATCAAGTATATGAACTCCTAAGATTTGATTAAAACTTGTTTTGCGGTCCGTTTTGTAGAGGTTTCGGACGAGCGAGTCTAAATAAGCATTAGAATGAACCCGTTGGATATTTAACTGAGTAAAAAGTACAGAAATTGAGTTTTTGTAATATAATCATGTTGAAATGCTTGTAATCAAGTATATGAACTCCTAAAGTTTGATTAAAACTTGTTTCGCGGTCTGATTTGTAGAGGTTTCGGGCGAGCGGATCTAAATAGGCCACACAATGGACCCATTGGAATTTTATTTGAGTAATAAGTACAAAAATTGAGTTTTTGCAAAATATACGTGTTGAAATGCTCGTAATCAAATATATGAACTCCTAAAATTTTATAACACCTTATTTTGCGGTCCGTTTGTTTTTGGTTTCAACCGAGCGGGTCTAAATAGACCTTATAATAGACCCGTTGAAATTTTACTTGAGTAAAAAGTACAGAAATTGAGTTGTTGCAATATAATCGAGTTGAAATGCTCGTAATCAAGTATATGAACTCTTAAAATTTGATAAAACCTTGTTTTGCGGTCCGTTTGTTATAGGTTTCGGACGAGCGGGTCTAAATAAGCCCTAAAATGGACCCATTGGAATTTTACTTGAGTAAAAAGTACATATATTGAGTTTTTGCAATATAATAGTGTTGAAATGCTCGTAATCAAGTATATGAACTCCTAAATTTTTATTAAACCTTGTTTTGCGGCCCGTTTTGTAAAGGTTTCGGACGAGCGCGTCTAAATAGGCCGTGCAATGGACCCATTGGAATTTTAAATGAGTAAAAAGTACATATATTGAGTTTTTGCAATATAATAGTGTTGAAATGCTCGTAATCAAAAATATGAACTCCTAAAATTTGATTAAAACTTGTTTTGCGGTATGTTTTGTAGAGGTTTCGGAGGAGCGAGTCTAAATAGGCAATAGAATGGACCCATTGGAAATTTAACTGAGTATCAAGTACAAAAATTGAGTTTTTGCAATATAATCGTGTTGAAATGCTCGTAGTCAAGTATATGAACTCCTATTATTTGATTAAAACTTGTTTCGCGGTCAGTTTTGTAAAGGTTTCGGACGAGCGTGTCTAAATAGGCCTGACAATGGACCCGTTGGAAATTTAACTAAGTAAAAAGTATAGTAATTGACTTTTTGGAATATAATCGTGTTGAAATGCTCGTAATCAAGTATATGAACTCTTAAATTTTGATTAAAACTTGTTTCGCGGTCCATTTTGTAGAGGTTTCGGAGGAGCGGGTCTAAATAGACATTAGAATGGAGCCGTTGGAAATTTAACTAAGTAAAAAGTACAGAAATTGAGTTTTTGCAATATAATCGTGTTGAAATGCTCGTAATCAAGTATATAAACTCCTAAAATTTGATTAAAACTTGTTTCGCGGTATGTTTTGTAGAGATTTCGGATGAGCGGGTCTAAGTAGGCCGTACAATGGACCCATTGGAATTTTACTTGAGCAATAAGTACAAAAAATTGAGTTTTTGCAAAAAAATCGTGTTGAAGTGCTCGTAATCAAATATATGAACTCCTAAAATTTGATAAAACCTTGTTTTGTGGTCCGTTTGTTTTAGGTTTCAACCGAGCGGGTCTAAATAGGCCTTACAATGGACTCGTTGGAATTTTACTTGAGTAAAAAGTACAGAAATTGAGTTGTTGCAATATAATCGTGTTGAAATGCTCGTAAACAAGTATATGAACTCCTAAAATTTTATAAAACCTTGTTTTGTGGTCCGTTTGTTATAGGTTTCGGACGAGCGGGTCTATATAAGCCCTAAAATGGACCCGTTGGAATTTTACTTGAGTAAAAAGTTCATAAATTGAGTTTTGCAATATAATCGTGTTGAAATGCTCGTAATCAAGTATATGAACATCCTAAATTTTGATTAAAAATTGTTTTGCGGTACGTTTTGTAGAGGTTTCGGACGAGCGGGTCTAAATAGGCCTTACAATGGAACCGTTGGAATTTTAACTGAGTAAAAAGTACAGATATTGAGTTTTTGCAATATAATCATGTTGAAATGCTCGTAATCAAGTATATGAACTCCTAAAATATGTTTAAAACATGTTTCGAGGTCAGTTTGTAGAGGTTTCGGACGAGCGGGATTAATTAGGCCTTAGAATGGACCCGTTGGAATTTTAACTAAGTAAAAAGTATAGAAATTGAGTTTCTGCAATATAATCGTGTTTAAATGCTCGTAATCAAGTATATGAACTCCTAAAATTTGATTAAAACTTGTTTCGCGGTCTATTTTGTAGAGGTTTCGGACGAGCGGGTCTAAATAGGCCTAACAATGGACCCGTTGGAATTTTAACTGAGTAAAAAGTACAAAAATTGAGTTTTTGCAATATAATCGTGTTGAAATGCTTTAATCAAGTATATGAACTCCTAAATTTTGATTAAACCTTGTTTTGCGTCCCGTTTTGTAGAGGTTTCGGACGAGCGGGTCTAAATAGGCATTAGAATGGACCCATTGGAAATTTAACTGAGTAAAAATTACAGAAATTGAGTTTTTGCAATATAATAATGTTGAAATGCTCGTAATCAAGTATATGAACTCCTAAAATTTTATAAAACCGTGTTTTGCGGTCCGTTTGTTTTTGGTTTCAACCGAATGGGTCTAAATAGACTTTGCAATGGACCCGTTGAAATTTTACTTGAGTAAGAAGTACAGAAAATTTGTTGTTGCAATATAATCATGTTGAAATGCTCGTAATCAAGTATATGAACTCCTAAAATTTGATAAAAACTTGTTTTGCGGTCCGTTTATTATAGGTTTCGGACGAGCGGGTCTAAATATGCCCAAAAATTTGATAATCGTGTCGAAATGCTCGTTATCAAGTATATGAACTCCTAAGTTTTGATTAAAACTTGTTTCACGGTACGTTTTGTAGAGGTTTCGGACGAGCGGGTCTAAATAGGCCATACAATGGACCCGTTGGAATTTTACTTGAGTAAAAAGTATAGAAATTGAGTTTTTGCAATATAATCATGTTCAAATTCTCGTAATCAAGTATATGAATTCTTAATGTTCAATATAATCGTGTTGAAATGCTCGTAATCAAGTATATGAACTCTTAAATTTTGTTTAAAACTTGTTTCGCGGTCCGTTTTGTAGATGTTTCAGACGAGCGGGTCTAAGTAGGCCTTATAATGGAACCGTTGGAATTTTAGCTGAGTAAAAAGTACAGAAATTGAGTTTTTGCAATATAATCGTGTTGAAATGCTCGTAATCAAGTGTATGAAATCCTAAATTTTGATAAAATCTTGTTTTACAGTCCGTTTGTTATAGGTTTCGGACGAGCGGGTCTAAATAGGCCTTACAATGGACCCGTTAGAATTTAACTTGAGTAAAAAGTACAGAAAATTGAGATTTTGCAATATAATCTGGTTGAAATGCTCGTAATCAAGTATATGAAATCCTAAAATTTGATAAAACCTTGTTTCGCGGTCCGTTTGTTATAAGTTTCAGATGAGTGGGTCTATATAGGCCTTACAATGGACCCGTTGGAATTTTACTTGAGTAAAAAGTTCAGAAATTAAGATTTTGCAATATAATCATGTTGAAATGCTCGTAATCAAGTATATGAACTCCTAGAATTTGATTAAAACTTATTTCGCGGTCTATTTTGTAGAGGTTTCGGACGAGCGAGTTTAATTAGGCCTTAGAATAGACCCGTTGGAATTTTAACTGAGTAAAAAGTATAGAAATTGAGTTTCTGCAATATAATCGTGTTTAAATGCTCGTAATCAAATATATGAACTCCTAAATTTTGATTAAAACTTGTTTCGCGGTCTATTTTGTAGAGGTTTCAGACGAGCGGGTCTAAATAGGCCTTACAATGGACCCGTTGGAATTTTAACTGAGTAAAAAGTACAAAATTGAGTTTTTGCAATATAATCGTGCTGAAATGCTCGTAATCAAGTATATGAACTCCTAAAATTTGATTAAAACTTGTTTTGCGGTCCGTTTTGTAGAGGTTTCGGACGAGCGAGTCTAAATAGGCATTAGAATGGACCCGTTGGAAATTTAACTGAGTAAAAAGTATAGAAATTGATAAAACCTTTGTTTTTGGTTGAAATGCTCGTGTTGAAATGCTCGTAATCAAGTATATGAACTCCTAAAATTTGATAAAACCTTTGTTTTTGGTCCGTTTGTTATAGGTTTCGGACGAGCGGGTCTAAATAAGCCCTAAAATGGACCCATTGGAATTTTACTTGAGTAAAAAGTACATATATTGAGTTTTT
Organism: Hibiscus trionum; assembly: GCA_030270665.1. Taxonomy (NCBI): domain Eukaryota; kingdom Viridiplantae; phylum Streptophyta; class Magnoliopsida; order Malvales; family Malvaceae; genus Hibiscus; species Hibiscus trionum. The sequence continues at coordinate 43,415,508 of BSYR01000027.1, read as the reverse complement.
GCAATATAATAGTATTGAAATGCTTGTAATCAAGTATATGAACTCCTAAATTTTGATTAAACCTTATTTTGCGACCCGTTTTGTAGAGGTTTCGGACGAGCGGGTCTAAATAGGCCATGCAATGGACCCGTTGGAATTTTAAATGAGTAAAAAGTACATAAATTGAGTTTTTGCAATATAATAGTGTTGAAATGCTCGTAATCAAATATTTGAACTCCTAAAATTTGATCAAAACTTCTTTTGCGGTATGTTTTGCAGAGGTTTCGGACGAGCGGGTCTAAATAGGCATTAGAATGGAGCCATTGGAAATTAAACTAAGTATCAAGTACAGAAATTGAGTTTTTGCAATATAATCGTGTTGAAATGCTCGTAATCAAGTATATGAACTCCTAATATTTGATTAAAACTTGTTTCGTGGTCAGTTTTGTAGAGGTTTCGGACGAGCGGGTCTAAATAGGCCTTACAATGGACCCGTTGGAAATTTAACTAAGTAAAAAGTATAGAAATTGAGTTTTTGCAATATAATCGTGTTGAAATGCTCGTAATCAAGTATATGAACTCTTAAATTTTGATTAAAACTTGTTTCGCGGTCCATTTTGTAGAGGTTTCAGACGAGCGGGTCTAAATAGGCATTAGAATGGACCAGTTGGAAATTTAACTAAGTATAAAGTACAGAAATTGAGTTTTTGCAATATAATCGTGTTGAAATGCTCGTAATCAAGTATATGAACTCCTGAGATTTGATTAAAAATTGTTTCGCGGTATGTTTTGTAGAGATTTCAGACGAACGGGTCTAAATAGGCCGTACAATGGACCCATTGGAATTTTACTTGAGCCATAAGCACAAATATTGAGTTTTTGCAAAATAATCGTGTTGAAATGCTCGTAATCAAATATATGAACTCATAAAATTTGATAAAACCCTGTTTTGTGGTCCGTTTGTTTTAGGTTTCAACCGAGTGGGTCTAAATAGGCCTTACAATGGACCCGTTGGAATTTTACTTGAGTAAAAAGTACAGAAATTGAGTTGTTGCAATATAATCGTGTTGAAATGCTCGAAATCAAGTATATGAACTCCTAAAATTTTATAAAACCTTGTTTTGTGGTCCGTTTGTTATAGGTTTCGGACGAGCGGGTCTATATAAGCCCTAAAATGGACCCGTTAGAATTTTACTTGAGTAAAAAGTTCATAAATTGAGTTTTGCAATAAAATCGTGTTGAAATGCTCGTAATCAAGTAAATGAACATCCTCAATTTTGATTAAAACTTGTTTCGCGGTACGTTTTGTAGAGGTTTCGGACGAGCGGGTCTAAATAGGCCTTACAATGGAACCGTTGGAATTTTAACTTAGTAAATAGTACAGAAATTGAGTTTTTGCAATATAATCGTGTTGAAATGCTCGTAATCAAGTATATGAACTCCTAAAATATGATTAAAACTTGTTTCGAGGTCCGTTTGTAGAGGTTTCGGACGAGCGGGTTTAATTAGGCCTAACAATGGACCCGTTGGAATTTTAACAAAGTAAAAAGTACAGAAATTGAGTTTTTGCAATATAATCGTGTTGAAATGCTCGTAATCAAGTATATGAAATCATAAAATTTGATAAAACCTTGTTTTGCGGTCCGTTTGTTATAGGTTTCGGACGAGCGGGTCTAAATAGGCCTTACAATGGACCCGTTGGAATTTAACTTGAGTAAAAAGTACAGAAATTGAGATTGTGCAATATAATCGTGTTGAAATGCTCGTAATCAAGTATATGAACTCTTAAATTTTGTTTAAAACTTATTTCGCGGTCCGTTTTGTAGAGGTTTTGGACGAGTGTGTCTAAGTAGGCCTTACAATGGAACCGTTGGAATTTTAGCTGAGTAAAAAGTACAAAAATTGAGTTTTTGCAATATAATCGTGTTGAAATGCTCGTAATCAAGTATATGAAATCCTAAAATTTGATAAAACCTTGTTTTGCGGTAAGTTTGTTATAGGTTTCGAACGAGCGGGTCTAAATAGGCCTTACAATTGACCCGTTGGAAATTAACTTGAGTAAAAAGTACAGAAATAGAGTTTTTGCAATATAATCGTGTTGAAATACTCGTAATCAAGTATATGAACTCCTAAAATATGATTAAAACTTGTTTCAAGGTCCGTTTGTAGAGGTTTCGGTCAAGCGGGTTTAATTAGGCCTTAGAATGGACCCGTTGGAATTTTAACTGAGTAAAAAGTATAGAAATTGAGCTTTTGCAATATAATCGTGTTCAAATGCTCGTAATCAAGTATATGAACTCATAAATTTTGATTAAACCTTGTTTCGCGGCCCGTTTTGTAGAGGTTTCAGACGAGCGGGTCTAAATAGGCCTTACAATGGACTCGTTGGAATTTTAACTTAGTAAAAAGTGTAGAAATTGAGATTGTTCAATATAATCGTGTTGAAATGCTCGTAATCAAGTATATGAACTCCTAAAATATGATTAAAACTTGTTTCGAGGTCCGTTTGTAGAGGTTTCGGACGAGCGGGTTTAAATAGGCCTTACAATGGACCCGTTGGAATTTTAACTGAGTAAAAAGTATAGAAATTGAGTTTTTGCAGTATAATCGTGTTGAAATGCTCGTTATCAAGTATATGAACTCCTAAGATTTGATAAAACTTTGTTTCGTTGTCCGTTTGTTATAGGTTTCGTACGAGCGGGTCTAAATAGGCCTTACAATGGACCTGTTTGAATTTTATTTGAGTAAGAAGTACATAAATTGAGTTTTTGCAATATAAATGTGTTGAAATTCTCGTAATCAATTATATGAAATCCTAAAATTTGATAAAACCTTGTTTCGCGGTCCGTTTGTTATAAGTTGCAGATGAGCGGGTCTAAATAGGCCTTACAATGGACCCGTTGGAATTTTACTTGAGTAAAAAGTTCAGAAATTAAGTTTTTGCAATATAATCGTGTTGAAATGCTCGTAATCAATTACATGAACTCCTAATATTTAATTAAAACTTGTTTCGCGGTCCATTTTGTAGAGGTTTCGGACGAGCGGGTCTAAATAGGCCTTACAATGGACCCGTTGGAATTTTAACTGAGTAAAAAGTACACAAATTGAGTTTTTGCAATATAATCGTGTTGAAATGCTCGTAATGAAGTATATGAACTCCTAAATTTTGATTAAAACTAGTTTTGCAGTCCGTTTTGTAGAGGTTTCGGACGAGCGAGTCTAAATAGGCCTTACAATGGACCCGTTGGAAATTTAACTGAGTAAAAAGTACATAAATTGAGTTGTTGCAAAATAATCATGTTGAAATGCTCGTAATCAAGTATATGAACTCCTAAAATTTGATAAAACCTTGTTATGCGGTCCGTTTGTTATAGGTTTCAGACGAGCGGGTTTAAATAAGCCGTAAAATGGACCCATTGGAATTCTACTTGAGTAAAAAATACATATATTGAGTTTTTGCAATATAATAGTGTTGAAATGCTCATAATCAAGTATATGAACTCCTAAATTTTTATTCAACCCTATTTTGCGGCCCGTTTTGTAGAGGTTTCGGATGAGCGGGTCTAAATAGGCTGTGCAATGGGCCCGTAGGAATTTTAAATGAGTAAAAAGTACATAAATTGAGTTTTTGCAATATAATCGTGTTGAAATGCTCGTAATCAAGTATATGAAATCCTAAAATTCGATAAAACCTTGTTTTGCGGTTCGTTTGTTATAGGTTTCGGACGAGCGGGTCTAAATAGTCCTTACAATGGACCCGTTGGAATTTAACTTGAGTAAAAAGTACAAAAATTAAGATTTTGCAATATAATCGTGTTGAAATGCTTGTTATCAAGTATATGAAATCCTAAAATTTGATAAAACCTTGTTTCGCGGTCCGTTTGTTATAAGTTTCAAATGAGCGGGTCTATATAGGCCTTACAATGGACCCGTTGGAATTTTACTTGAGTAAAAAGTTTAGAAATTATGTTTTTGTAATATAATCGTGTTGAAATGCTCGTAATCAAGTATATGGACTCCTAAAATTTGATTAAAACTTGTTTCGCGGTCCATTTTGTAGAGGTTTCGGACGAGCGGGTCTAAATAGGGGTTACAATGGACTAGTTGGAATTTTAACTGAGTAAAAAGTACAAAAATGAGTTTTTGCAATATAATCGTGTTGCAATGCTCTTAATCAAGTATATGAACTCCTAAAATTTGATTAAAACATGTTTCGCGGTCCGTTTTGTAGAGGTTTCGGACGAGCCGGTCTAAATAGGCCCTACAATGGACCCGTTGGAAATTTAACTAAGTAAAAAGTACAGAAATTTAGTTTTTGCAATATAATCGTGTTGAAATGCTCGTAATCAAGTCTATGAACTCTTCAAATTTTGATTAAAACTTGTTTCGCGATCCGTTTTGTAGAGGTTTCAGACGAGCGCATCTAAATAGGCCTTACAATGGAACCGTTGGAATTTTACTTGAGTAAAAAGTACAGAAATTGAGTTGTTCCAATATAATCATGTTGAAATGCTCGTAATCAAGTATAGGAACTCCTAAAATATGATTAAAACTTGTTTCGAGGTCCGTGTGTAGAGGTTTCGGACGAGCGGGTTTAATTAGGCCTTAGAATGGACCCGTTGGAATTTTAACTGAGTAAAATGTATAGAAATTAAGTTTTTGTAATATAATCGTGTTCAAATGCTCGTAATAGAGTATACGAACTCATAAATTTTGATTAAACCTTGTTTCGCGGCCCGTTTTGTAGAGGTTTCAGACGAGCGGGTCTAAATATGCCTTACTATGGGCTCGTTACAATTTTAACTAAGTAAAAAGTACAATAATTGAGATTGTGCAATATAATCGTGTTGAAATGCTCGTAATCAAGTATATGAACTCCTAAAATATGATTAAAACTTGTTTCGAGGTTTGTTTGTAGAAGTTTCGGACGAGCGGGTTTAAATAGGCCTTACAATGGACCCGTTGGAATTTTAACTGAGTAAAAAGTATAGAATTTGAGTTTTTGCAATATAATCGTGTTGAAATGCTCGTTATCAAGTATATGAATTCCTAAAATTTGATAAAACTTTGTTTCGTTGTCCGTTTGTTATAGGTTCCGTACGAGCGGGTCTAAATAGGCCTTACAATGGACTCGTTGGAATTTTATTTGAGTAAGAAGAACATAAATTGAGTTTTTGCAATATAATCGTGTTGAAATGCTCGTAATCAAGTATATGAAATCCTAAAATATGATAAAACCTTGTTTCGCGGTCCGTTTGTTATAAGTTTCAGATGAGCGGGTCTAAATAGGCCTTAGAATGGACCCGTTGGAATTTTACTTGAGTAAAAAGTTCAGAAATTAAGTTTTTGCAATATAATCGTGTTGAAATGCTCGTAATCAATTATATAAACTCCTAATATTTGATTAAAACTTGTTTCACGGTCCATTTTGTAGAGGTTTCGGACGAGCGGGTCTAAATAGGCCTTACAATGGACCCGTTGGAATTTTAACTGAGTAAAAAGTACACAAATTGAGTTTTTGCAATATAATCGTGTTGAAATGCTCGTAATCAAGTATATGAACTCCTAAAAATTGAGTAAAACTTGTTTTGCAGTCTATTTTGTAGAGGTTTCGGACGAGCGAGTCTAAATAGGCCTTACAATGGACCCGTTGGAAATTTAACTGAGTAAAAAGTACAAAAATTGAGTTGTTGCAATATAATCGTGTTGAAATGCTTGTAGTCAAGTATATGAACTCCTAAAATTTGATAAAACCTTGTTTTGCGGTCCGTTTGTTATAGGTTTCGGACGAGCGGGTTTAAATAAGCCCTAAAATGGACCCATTGGAATTCTACTTGAGTAAAAAATACATATATTGAGTTTTTGCAATATAATAGTGTTGAAATGCTCATAATCAAGTATATGAACTCCTAAATTTTGATTAAACCTTATTTTGCGGCCCGTTTTGTAGAGGTTTCGGACGAGCGGGTCTAAATAGGCCGTGTAATGGACCCGTTGGAATTTTAAATGAGTAAAAAGTACATAAATTGAGTTTTTGCAATATAATCGTGTTGAAATGCTCATAATCAAGTATATGAAATCCTAAAATTTGATAAAACCTTGTTTTGCGGTCCGTTTGTTATAGGTTTTCGGACGAGCGGGTCTAAATAGTCCTTACAATGGACCCGTTGGAATTTAACTTGAGTAAAAAGTACAGAAATTGAGATTTTGCAATATAATCGTGTTGAAATGCTTGTAATCAAGTATATGAAATCCTAAAATTTGATAAAACCTTGTTTCGCGGTCCGTTTGTTATAAGTTTCAGATGAGCGGGTCTATATAGGCCTTACAATGGACTCGTTGGAATTTTACTTGAGTAAAAAGTTTAGAAATTAAGTTTTTGCAATATAATCGTGTTGAAATGCTCGTAATCAAGTACATGGACTCCTAAAGTTTGATTAAAACTTGTTTCGCTGTCCGTTTTGTAAAGGTTTCGGACGAGCGGATCTAAATAGGCCTTACAATGGAACCGTTGGAATTTTACTTGAGTAAAAAGTACAGAAATTGAGTTGTTGCAATATAATCGTGTTGAAATGCTCGTAATCAAGTATATGAACTCCTAAAATTTGATAAAACCTTGTTTTGCGGTCCATTTGTTATAGGTTTCAGACCAGCGGGTTTAAATAAGCCCTAAAATGGACCCATTGGAATTCTACTTGAGTAAAAAATACATATATTGAGTTTTTGCAATAAAATAGTGTTGAAATGCTCATAATCAAGTATATGAACTCCTAAATTTTGATTAAACCCTATTTTGCGGCCCGTTATGTAGAGGTTTCGGACGAGCGGGTCTAAATAGGCCGTGCAATGGGCCTGTTGGAATTTTAAATGAGTAAAAAGTACATAAATTGAGTTTTTGCAATATAATCATGTTGAAATGCTCGTAATCAAGTATATGAAATCCTAAAATTTGATAAAACCTTGTTTTGCGTTCCGTTTGTTATAGGTTTCGGACGAGCGGGTCTAAATAGTCCTTACAATGGACCCGTTGGAATTTAACTTGAGCAAAAACTACAGAAATTGAGATTTTGCAATATAATCGTGTTGAAATGCTTGTAATGAAGTATATGGACTCCTAAAATTTGATTAAAACATGTTTTGCGGTCAGATTTGTAGAGGTTTCGGACGAGCGGGTCTAAATAGGCCTTACAATGGACCCGTTGGAAATTTAACTAAGTAAAAAGTACAGAAATTTAGTTTTTGCAATATAATCGTGTTGAAATGCTCGTAATCAAGTCTATGAACTCTTAAGTTTTGATTAAAACTTGTTTCGCGGTCCGTTTTGTAGAGGTTTCGAACGAGCGGATCTAAATAGGCCTTACAATGGAACCGTTGGAATTTTACATGAGTAAAAAGTACAGAAATTAAGTTGTTGCAATATAATCGTGTTGAATTGCTCGTAATCAAGTATATGAACTCCTAAAATTTGATAAAACCTTGTTTTCCGGTCCGTTTGTTATAGGTTTCGAACCAGCGGGTCTAAATAAGCCCAAAAATGGACCCATTGGAATTTTACTTGAGTAAAAAGTACATAAATTGAGTTGTTGCAATATAATCGTGTTGAAATTCTCGTAATCAAGTATATGAACTCCTAAGTTTTGATTAAAACTTGTTTCGCGGTACGTTTTGTAGAGGTTTCGGACGAGCGTGTCTAAATAGGCCTTACAATGGAATCGTTGGAATTTTAACTGAGTAAAAAGTACAGAAATTGAGTTTTTGCAATATAATCGTGTTGAAATGCTCGTAATCAAGTATATGAACTCCTAAGTTTTGATTAAAACTTGTTTCGCGGTACGTTTTGTAGAGGTTTCGGACGAGCGGATCAAAATAGTCCTTAAAATGGAACCGTTGGAATTTTAACTAAGTAAAAAGTACAGAAATTGAGTTTTTGCAATATAATCGTGTTGAAATGCTCGTAATCAAGTATATGAACTCCTAAATTTTGATTAAAACTTGTTTTGCGGCCCGTTTTGTTGAGGTTTCGGACGAGCGGGTTTAAATAGGCCTTACAATGGATCTGTTGGATTTTTTTTTTGAAAATCCAAATCTACTTCTACCTAGAGGGGGAGGAAGAAAATCTAGGTGAAGGCTATGCTCCTGAGGGGTCTTGAACCCGGGATCTAAGGGTAAGGGAGTGGAGCAGGTGAGCGTGCTCTGACCACCAGGCCATCATTGCATGCTCACCCGTTGGAATTTTAATGGAGTAAAAAGTACACATAATTAGTTTTTGCAATATAATAGTGTTGAAATGCTCGTAATCAAGTATATGAACTCCTAAATTTTGATTAAAGCTTGTTTTGCGGCCCGTTTTGTAGAGGTTTCAGACGAGCGGGTCTAAATAGGCCGTGCAATGGACCCATTGGAATTTTAAATGAGTAAAAAGTACATAAATTGAGTTTTTGCAATATAATAGTGTTGAAATGCTCGTAATAAAAAATATGAACTCCTAAAATTTGATTAAAACTTGTTTTGCGGTATGTTTTGTAGAGGTTTCAGACGAGCGGGTCCAAATAGGCATTGGAATGGATCCATTGGAAATTTAACTGAGTATCAAGTACAAAAATTGAGTTTTTGCAATATAATCGTGTTGAAATGCTCGTAATCAAGTATATGAACTCCTAATATTTGATTAAAACTTGTTTCGCGGTCAGTTTTGTAGAGGTTTCGGACGAGCGGGTCTAAATAGGCCTTACAATGGACCCGTTTGAAATTTAACTAAGTAAAAAAGTATAGAAATTGAGTTCTTGCAATATAATCATGTTGAAATGCTCGTAATCAAGTATATGAACTCCTAAAATATGATTAAAACTTGTTTCGAGGTCCGTTTGTAGAGGTTTCGGACGAGCGGGTTTAATTACGCCTTAGAATGTACCTGTTGGAATTTTAACTGAGTAAAAAGTATAGAAATTGAGTTTTTGCAATATAATCGTGTTTAAATGCTCGTAATCAAGTATATGAACTCTTATATTTTGATTGAAACTTGTTTCACGGTCCATTTTGTAGAGGTTTCGGACGAACGAGTCTAAATATGCCTTACAATGGAACCGTTGGAATTTTAACTGAGTAAAAAGTACAGAAATTGAGTTTTTGCAATATAATCGTGTTGAAATGCTCGTAATCAAGTATATGAACTCATAAATTTTGATTAAAACTTGTTTTGTGGCCCGTTTTGTAGAGGTTTCAGATGAGCAGGTCTAAATAGGCCTTACAATTGAGCCATTGGAATTTTAACTGAGTAAAAAGTACAGAAATTGAGTTTTTGCAATATAATCGTGTTGAAATGCTCGTAATCAAGTATATGAACTCCTAAAATTTTATTAAAACCTGTTTTCGTGGCACGTTTTGTAGAGGTTTCGGACTAGCGGGTCTAAATAGGCCATACAATGGACACGTTCGAATTTTAACTGAGTAAAAAGTATAGAAATAAAGTTTTTGTAATATAATCGTTTTGAAATGCTCGTAATCAAGTATATGAACTCCAAAAATTTGATAAAACCTTGTTTTGAGTTCTGTCTGTTATAGGTTTTAGACGAGCGGGTCTAAATAGGCATTACAATGGACCCGTTGGAAATTTAGTTGAGTAAAAAGTACAGAAATTGAGTTTTTGCAATACAATCATGTTGAAATGCTCATAATCAAGTATATGAAATCCTAAAGTTTGGTTAAAAGTTTTTTTGCGGCTCGTTTTGTAGAGATTTCGGACGAGCGGGTTTAAATAGGCCTTACAATGGACCCGTTGGAATTTTAACTGAGTAAAAAGTACAGAAATTGAGTTTTTGCAATATAATAGTGTTGAAATGCTCGTAATCAAGTATATGAACTCCTAAATTTTGATTAAAACATGTTTTGCGGCCCGTTGTGTAGAGGTTTCGGACAAGCGGGTCTAAATGGGCCTTGCAATGGACCCGTTGGAATTTTAACTGAGTTAAAAGTACAGAAAATGAGTTTTTTCAATATAATCGTGTTGAAATACTGGTAATCAAGTTTATGAAATCCTAAGGTTTGATTAAAACTTGTTTTCTGGTCCGTTTTGTAGTGGTTTCGGACGAGCGGGTCTAAATAAGCCTTACAATGGACCCGTTGGAATTTTAACTCGGTAAAAAGTATAGAAATTGTGTTTTTGCAATACAATCGTGTTGAAATGCTCGTAATAGAGTATATGAACTCCTAAATTTTGGTTAAAACTTGTTTTGCGGCCCGTTTTGTGGAGGTTTCGGACGAGCGTGTCTAAATAGGCCTTGCAATGGACCCGTTGGAATTTTAACTGAGTAAAAAGTACAGAAATTGAGTTTTTTCAATATAATCGTGTTGAAATACTGGTAATCAAGTTTATGAACTCCTAAGGTTTGATTAAAACTTGTTTTCCGGTCCGTTTTGTAGTGGTTTCGGACGAGCGGGTCTAAATAAGCCTTACAATGGACCCGTTTGAATTTTAACTCGGTAAAAAGTATAGAAATTGTGTTTTTGCAATACAATCGTGTTGAAATGCTCGTAATAGAGTATATGAACTCCTAAATTTTGGTTAAAACTTGTTTTGCGGCCCGTTTTGTGGAGGTTTCGGACGAGCGTGTCTAAATAGGCCTTGCAATGGACCCGTTGGAATTTTAACTGAGTAAAAAGTACAGAAATTGAGTTTTTGCAATATAATAGTGTTGAAATTCTCGTAATCAAGTATATGAACTCCTAAGTTTTGATTACAACTTTTTTTTGCGGTCCGTTTTGTAGAGGTTTTGACGAGCGGGTCTAAATAGGTCTTCCAATGAACCCATTAGAATTTTAACTGAGTAAAAAGTACAGAAATTAAGTTTTTGCAATATAATAGTGTTGAAATGCTCGTAATCAAGTATATGAACTCATAAATTTTGATTAAAACTTGTTTTGCGGCCCGTTTTGTAGAGGTTACGGATGAGCGGGTCTAAATGGGCCTTGCAATGGACCCGTTGGAATTTTAACTAAGTAAAAAGTACAGAAATTGAGTTTTTTCAATATAATCGTGTTGAAATACTGGTAATCAAGTATATGAACTCCTAAAGTTTGATTAAAACTTGTTTTGCGGTCAATTTGTAGAGGTTTCGAACGAGCGGGTCTAAATAGGCCTTACAATGGACCCGTTGGAATTTTAACTGGGTAAAAAGTACAGAAATTGAGTTTTTGCAATACAATCGTGTTGAAATTCTCGTAATCAAGTATATGAACTCCTAAAGTTTCGTTAAAAGTTTTTTTGCGGCCCGTTTTGTAGAGGTTTCGGACGAGCGATTTCAATAGTCCATACAATGGATCCGTTTGAATTTTAACTAGTAAAAAGTACAGAAATTGAGTTTTTGCAATATAATAGTTTTTAAATGCTTGTAATCAAGTATATGAACTCCTAAATTTTGTTTAAAACTTGTTTTGCAGCCTGTTTTGTAGAGGTTTCGGACGAGCGGGTCTAAACAGGCCTTGAAATGGACCCGTTGGAATTTTAACTGAGTAAAAAGTACATAAATTGAGTTTTTGCAATATAATCATGTTGAAATACTGGTAATCAAGTATATGAACTCCTAAGGTTTGATTAAAACTTGTTTCGCGGCCCGATTTGTAGAGGTTTCAGACGAGCGGGTCTAAATCGGCCTTACAATGGACCCGTTGGAATTTTAACTGAGTAAAAAGTACAGAAATTGAGTTCTTGCAATATAATCGTGTTGAAATGCTCGTAATCAAGTATATGAACTCCTAAAATTTGATAAAACCTTGTTTTTTGGTCCGTTTCTTATAGGTTCCGGACGAGCGGATCTAAATAGGCATTACAATGGACCCGTTGGAATTTTACTTAGAGTAAAAAGTACATAAATTGAGTTTTTTTTCAATATAATCGTGTTGAAATGCTCGTAATCAAGTATATGAACTCCTATGATTTGATTAAAACTTGTTTCGCGGTCCGTTTTGTTAAGGTTTCGGACGAGCGGGTCTAAATAGGCCTTACAATGGACCCGTTGGAATTTTAACTGAGTTAAAAGTACAGAAATTGAGTTTTTGCAATACAATCGTGTTGAAATGCTCGTAATCAAGTATATGAACTCCTAAAGTTTGAATAAAACTTTTTTTGCGCACTGTTTTGTAGAGGTTTCGGACGAGCGGGTTTAAATAGGCCATACAATGGATCCGTTTGAATTTTAATGGAGTAAAAAGTACATATATTGAGTTTTTGCAATATAATAGTGTTAAAATGCTCGAAATCAAGTATATGAACTCCTAAATTTTGATAAAACCTTGTTTTGCGGCCCATTTTGTAGAGGTTTCGGACGAGAGGGTCTAAATAGGTCGTGCAATGGACGCGTTGGAATTTTAAATGAGTAAAAAGTACAGAAATTGAGTTTTTGCAATATAATAGTGTTGAAATGCTCATAATCAAAAATATGAACTCCTAAAGTTTGATTAAAACTTGTTTCGCGGTCCATTTTGTAGAGGTTTCGGACGAGCGGGTCTAAATAGGCCTTACAATGGACCCGTTGGAATTTTAACTGAGTAAAAAGTATAGAAATTGAGTTTTTGCAGTATAATCGTGTTGAAATGCTCGTTATCAAGTATATGAACTCCTAAAATTTGATAAAACTTTGTTTCGTTGTCCGTTTGATATAGGTTTCGTACGAGCGGGTCTAAATAGGCCTTACAATGGACCCGTTGGAATTTAACTTGAGTAAAAAGTACAGAAATTGAGATTTTGCAATATAATCGTGTTGAAATGCTCGTAATCAAGTATATGAAATCCTAAAATTTGATAAAACCTTGTTTCGCGGTACGTTTGTTATAAGTTTCTAATGAACGGGTCTAAATAGTCCTTACAATGGACCCGTTGGAATTTTACTTGAGTAAAAAGTTTAGAAATTAAGTTTCTGCAATATATGTAACCCCCTTAACCCGGCCTAGACGATTGACCCGAATTAAGAAGTTTACACGGGGAAAACCAAAGTCAACCCGAAAGTCAACCTTGATTAATGACCCTTTTTTTTCTTTTTAATCTTATCTAAATGCACATTAACCCTAGATATATTCATAGCAACAACATGTTCAGAGATCACAACAATCAGAACACATTTAGGGACTCGATTGCATAAAATACGAATTTAGGGACCAATTTGTAAATTCTGAAAATTATAAGGACTTAACCCACTTTTAAGTTACCAATATGAAATTAGTCATATTTCATGCTTCTCTGCCAAATTTTAACTCAAACGGACATCCCAAACTCATTCAATTGCATAAACAAGATTCAGGACCAAAACGCAAAGATTTCAAAACATAAAACCGTCAATTTCAGTGCCCAACGGTCGAGTATTTTGGAACAGGGATGATCCGTTCCGAAACGCGGGACCGTTCCGAAACCAGTTCCGAAACAGGGTCTGGCAGTAGCAAAACCGTTCCGGAACGGTTCTACCCGTTTCGGAACACCTAGGCCATTTCAGGTCCTCCGTTCCGATACGGTAGCACCTGTTCCGAAACAGGCTACCCAGATTGCAGAAATTTTGCTGGTTAAATGCACAATTGACCCACCAAACATGCTCCAAAGGCAACCAAATCATACCAGCAAGTCATTCAACACTCAAGGAACATAATGACATCAACAATTCATAAACATGGCATCAAACAAGGAAAGCCCCAATTCTATAGGCATGCATCTTATATTGGAAACCATTCAAACACCAAGTCACCAAACAATCCTCATAAAGACCATTTACATGTCCCATCAACAACAACAACATAAAATCAACTTAGGGAGTCCAACATACACAATCTCATTAAACATCAACAAGAGATTCTCCCCCCATTGCCTTTATTATCTATAGCTATTTACCGAGACATACATCTCAAGTGGAGCTCTCATTAAATCCCTTGCTTCTCGCTGTCCCAACCTCAAATATCTGCATTGATGGACAAAAAAGAGCGTAAGCACATAATGCTTAGTGAGGAATGCTCAAAACCAAAACACCATCAATGCAGCGAGTCATAAAACCTCTTTTAAAAGTATCACAATTCGATAAACCAAAGCAACGTTTGAAAACCCCTTTAGACAACATGCTTTAAATCATGCATTGCTCAAATATGAAAACAACCCTTAGCTTAGAAAAGCCAAGTAATTCACTTCAAAGCACAACCTTGTAAAACCATCAATTTAACCATTCTATGCATGAACATCATATGCAAAGTTAAATACAAGATCCTTGGAAAACACTTCCACTTCACATCATACTTTTCTCATACTTGAAAACCATTTCAAAGCAAGAACCCTTTGAAAACCACTTACTCATTCAAACTATCTCATGCATTAAACAAATGCAACATATGAACCACAAAAATCAATGTTTGCATTTCATGCCTTTAAAAACAAGTCTTCGCAAGACTACAATGCACTTAAGAGATTTCATGCACACATGCACCATTCTCATTAGAGAATAAACTCTTGTTCAAGCTAACAAGTAACACATGCATTCATAGAACATTACACCCTTCTCATGCAAACATGCATCATTTCAAGCATCTCATGCTTCGTCATAATCAAGAACATTATATTGGCTTCCAAGTGATAATTCACAAACCATCATAACACATGACACAATCGGATACGCGGATCACAAGCGTTGTCCCCACGCTTCATACACACTACCAATCACAAGGTCCACATATGGACTTTTAAACACCATATGACCTTAACATTCACAAGGTCCTCAAATGGAATTTTAACCACCATTTGACCTTAACATTCACAAGGTCCTCAAATGGAATTTTAACCACCATTTGACCTTAACATTCACAAGGTCCTCAAATGGAATTTTAACCACCATTTGACCTTAACATCACTCATTGGTAGTTGTATAACATCACTAACGAGATCCCGGGACATACAAGATCCACACATAGACTTTACACCACCATTGTGATCTTACCATACACAAGGTCCTCATGTGGACTTTTAAACACCATATAACCTTAATGTATACAAGGTCCTCATATGGAATTTTAACCACCATATGACCTTAACACAAGACCCACCCATGGACTTTTAAACACCATGGTGTTCTTGACCATCTCGTTAGTGTACTTGGATGGAGTTACCGGTTCAATCACAACCACTCCACATCCAAGGCGACTTTATTCACGGTGCACCCAATCCTATAGCCGGCTAATTATATCCGATTAATGTAACCAAGAACCACTTACATCACTTGCCAATATAACCAATTTACCATATTAATCCACTGTTTTACAAGCATAACCAAAATGCCAAAACCACCAATTACCATCATCAATCCACTATTTTTGAAGCATTACACAAAGCCATTAAACAACATGCAACACTATGCATCAATTCCACAATTTCAATTTACAAAACCAAGGATCTCTTACCTTGAGCATCCTTCACACATGGCTTTCAAAACCAGCATTAAACCATACTAAAATATGCTTTCAAAACAGAATTTAAAACATGCAAATCACACACATTGCATCCAACAATCACAAGTTCTTTAAGAACCAAATCATAACACAACCCAAGAGAGAAATTCCATTTACTTACTCTTGAGCTTAGCTAAGTTGTTTAGACTTAAACTAAGCTCCCAAAACCTCCAAACCTTGGTTTTAAAGCTGAAAACCCAACTTCACTCACCGGTTTCCATTTCGCCACTTGCCGAAACACCAATCAAGCTTCCGGATCAACACCTCAAGGATTCGAAGATGTCTCCCCTGTTTTAAACACATCAAAACAGTAGATTAATGCACCATCATGCATTAATATCCTCAACCAAGACACCTAAACTCGTTGCTCACATCAACACTCACATTTCGGCTACCAAACACAACCGAAATCACATCCAAACACTTCCAAAACTTAACCCAGCCAAGATCCATCACTTCTAACCATTTTTAAACATCAATTAACATCCAAAATGGATCTCATCACGTCCTTATACCTCCAGCTATAGCAGAACATCAAGATCACTCCAAAAACCACCAAAAACTTAAACAAAACTTAGGAAAATCAACCTATTCGGGATTGCATTGATTAAACCTCAATTTCTCATCAATTATACATCCATTTTACATCAAAAACACATCACAAAACAATGCCCAATCAGATCATACGAATTTCATCAAATTTAAAGCAAATCTTGCATTTTAAAGCCAAGATCAAGAACACAATTGCAAAACCTTTAACAAATCATAATTCAAGGATTGAGAACTTGGGAATTTCAGTAAAGAACTGAGAATTTAGATGAGAAGGACGTTCATACCTCTAAACTTGAGTTTTCTCCCTTTTTGGAACCAAAATCTTGAAAATCCAATAAGCAAATGCTAAGGTTTTGGTGTAGATTTGATTAGAGATCAAATGAGGATAGAAATCTCATCTTAAGTTGTCAAAATCAGAGGAAATTCTGCTGGAGAAATGTGTTTGGGTTGAGAGAAAAGAAAATGGAAAATTTGGGAAAAGTTTGTTAAAATGCCAAAAATATCTTTCCCTCCCTTTTACCTTTATTTTAAAACCATTAATTAATTGATAAATATTCAGAAAAAATCTGGAGAAACTCTTTTGGGTAAATAGCTCCTTAAAGATTCAAAGTTTCAATCCTTTTTAAAACAGTCACCAAGTTTCCGAAAATTACATTTTGGTCACTAACCCAAAATGTCACCCTTCCAAACCTCATTTTGTAAAATTGATTTCACCTTTCTCTTATATATAATAAAAGAGGATTTTAAGACATTTTTCCATATTTTTAATGCAACCCGAACTAGGCTTTCCTAAAATCACCCTTTTATATTCGAACTGCAACCCGACAGGTCCGGTCCAAACCCAAAACTTCTAAGCCCAAAATTGGGGTGTTACAACTCTCCCCCCCTTAAGAAATTTCGTCCTCGAAATTTCAACTGGCAAAAAGAGAACAACCAAACTTCTCAAGCAACACACAAGGCAACACATGAGACTTAACCACCACTGAACACTCTCCTCACAAAACTCCACCAACCCAACACCAACACATACTGTTCACGAATTCCAGAACACTCAGATGTTAACTACATCTTAACCTTTCACACTTCCAGACTGCACACAGCCCCAACAACAACCTGAAGAACCTCCAACTTTTACAACATACACCACCCTAACTCACAACTCTCAAAACTTATTCCCACAGTGACACCAACCAATCCAGTTCAGCCACCATGTGACTCACAACCTTCACTGCTTCTAAAACCCCCTTGCACAACTGCTCAACCTCTTCCAAAGATTACCACATCAAGCAAAAATTTCTATGCATCAACCGCTTACCCAAACTTCTCAACGTAATGCTGACATTCCTTCACATCCGCCGCTATCATTACCATAACGATTCACCAGAACTACTCACCTAACACCTGAAAATCACAACACAAAACCCCAACCTTGACTCCGCCAGCCGTTCCACACACCACCAGCTGACTTCAGACGAAATTTACTTATACACAACTAGCCAGCCACTACTCACAAGAACCCGTCCAACCAACAATGGCCTTTGATCTTACATTGCCTTTCCACTTCAAGCCTGGACTAGAACACCAGCCTTACCAGGGCACCGCCCATTCTACACAAACGTAAGATTACGAAACTTCTATTCTACCCGGCTAACCCTTTTCTACAACCCACATCACAACCTCTTCTCAACTCCTCGAAGGTTGCTACGAACCACCACCTACAAAAACAACCCCTCTACTACAACATCAATGCCAAGTTACCTCAGCACTTTGGAACACAGCCACTAACTTACAACATCACTCAACACCAAGAAACTACCACTTCTACCAGCTATTCACGACCACTCTAACCGATTCTAACTTCAACTGGTAATCTCCTCACCACCATACCGCTAAACTCATTAAGCGCCAAACACTTTCCTTCTACCAACACGCTATATCGCACTCACTATTACTGACAACTCGCTTAATACCCTCCATAACTTCCAACATTCTCCTAGCACCAACACAACTTTTCAAACCCATCATCCATCCTAACTCTATCACAACTCTAACGGACCCGATTAACTATCAGCGAGTGTGAACGTTCGTATGTATGGTCACCAATATGCCCTATCAATGCCTGATGTACATGCATGCAAAACCTCTAATGTCATGTCACATGTATGCATGGACCAGTACATATATAATATATCATATAACAAATGATTTTAACTGTGCATGTATGCCGGTTCACACCCACCAATAAAATCCTCAGAATCCGCCTAAAAACAACCTCCTATCTCACTCCTAACTTGACCAACTCCATCATTCTAACAACCCATTATCCACAAGATACTCACTAATGCCCTCTTCACACTAAATTTGTTTTCAAAACAACACCAACTACTACCCCAAACATGCTAGCAACGAGACCATACCCACTACACAAGGGAAATACTAACTGAAACCAAACTAAGATAGTTGAGCAAAGATTACTTAACAAGGTTACCTGAAAACACCTCACTGCCCCGGAGCTTCAACAGACAAGCTCTCTTTCTCGCAGAACCACCATCCTCTAGCCGCACTGCTGCAGCATCAGCTAACACATTAAGGTCATCACCATCTCCCTACGGTAAAGAATCCTGACTACCTCGAGCCAACTTCAAGCAGTTACGTCTCAAATGTCCAACAGACCCACAATTCCAACAAGATTCATTCTCCAAGCTCCTCACACCTTTCTGCCCTTCCTGCCACCTTCGAACCTTGTCTCGGTCGTGCCCACGACCCTTCAGAGACCCTTTTGCTACCACTAAAGCTGATCTCAACACTTGAGGACAATCCCGCTTCACATGTTCGTTAGAACCACAGTTCCAACAAACTCCTGCGCCCCAACAACCACCAACATGGCGCCTTCCACAACGGTCACACACTGGTAGCTGAGCTTCCACTCCTTGATCATGCAGCACTTGCCCCAGATTCGCACTACCACTCAAACTTCGTTTCAAGCAAAACCTTCTATCACGTAGCCTCTTACGCTGACCGCTCTCGAGGTCAGTACCCACAACTCTCTCGCTTAAACTTTTCTCACCTTCACAAACTGAAACCACACCCTCACATTGCTTAACTCTTGGGAATTTCTCTCCAAGATACTTTTCATAAAAGGCAAACACAAAGAAGTCCCAATCTATATCGTGGATGTGCGATACCACCGCCACAGATGTCCACCAGGCACAAGCGTCCTCCAACATCAATGAGACCACACTTCCCAGCTTACAGGCATAGTCACAACCTTCCTGATCCAAAATCAGAATTACACTGGCCAACCAGACCTCGAACATTTCAGGCGTCGAACCATGATACTCCACAGCTCCCAAATCATGTAAACGCTGTTTCGACAAACCCGCACATCCCACAGCCGGCACGTCTACAGGCCTTACCTTTGCCACAGCCTGAGATGTTCCCAACACCTCTTGAACTACAGGTGATGAACTCTTCATCACAGAACCAACTTCTTCCTCCTGCCTTACAACCTCAAATCCCGGCACTGTAGGCTGAAACAAAACACCTCCACCAAAAGGTGAATTCCACGCCTTAACAACCTGCTCTAAAGCAGCAACCATCTCACCCAACTGCCATTCTCTCATCGATTTCCCATGCTATTAACAACAAACAATCATAACAAAACAAACAAATTGATCAGACCAGCTTTAAGCAAGGATTCAAAGCTCCAACTCCAAAATAACACAATAGCTATAATAATAAGGCAATGGGTATCCCAAATTCTCCCCTTTTACATGACATAACAGTCAATAACAACATGGATATCACAACATTGAGCATATCAATCAACATATTTCGATCATGCTCTCATCACACAACATTCACTCGCAACAACATACTGTCAACATATCATACCCAACACACTTTCATCATTCATAAAATCAGCTCACAACACCAGCATAACATCAACACAAATCCACATTAGCTCAATGAAGATTCTCAATCAAGAAGCATGCTAAAAACATCAACAACTCGTTCACAAGCACACATTTCAACCGACTTTCAACCACACATCAGAATAAACATCAAACACATATTACAACAATTTACCATTTCCCCAAGCTTCCACAACTCAGCTCTGATACCACCAAATGTAACCCCCTTAACCCGGCCTAGACGATTGACCCGAATTAAGAAGTTTACACGGGGAAAACCAAAGTCAACCCGAAAGTCAACCTTGATTAACGACCCTTTTTTTCTTTTTAATCTTATCTAAATGCACATTAACCCTAGATATATTCATAGCAACAATATGTTCAAAGATCACAGCAATCAGAACACATTTAGGGACTCGATTGCACAAAATGCAAATTTAGGGACCAATTTGTAAATTCTGAAAATTATAAGGACTTAACCCACTTTTAAGTTACCAATATGAAATTAGTCATATTTCATGCTTCTCTGCCAAATTTCAACTCAAACGAACATCCCAAACTCATTCAATTGCATAAACAAGATTCAGGACCAAAACGCAAAGATTTCAAAACATAAAACCGTCAATTTCAGTGCCCAACGGTCGAGTGTTTCGGAACAGGGATGATCCGTTCCGAAACGCGGGACCGTTCTGAAACCAGTTCTGAAACAGGGTCTGGCAGTAGCAAAACCGTTCCAGAACGGTTCTACCCGTTTTGGAACACCTAGGCCATTTCAGGCCCTCCGTTCCGATACGGTAGCACCTGTTCCGAAACAGGCTGCCCAGATTGCAGAAATTTTGCTGGTTAAATGCACAATTGACCCACCAAACATGCTCCAAAGGCAACCAAATCATACCAGCAAGTCATTCAACACTCAAGGAACATAATGGCATCAACAATTCATGAACATGGCATCAAACAAGGAAAGCCCCAATTCTATAGGCATGCATCCTATATTGGAAACCATTCAAACACCAAGTCACCAAACAATCCTCATAAAGACCATTTACATGTCCCATCAACAACAACAACATAAAATCAACTTAGGGAGTCCAACATACACAATCTCATTAAACATCAACAAGAGATTCTCCCCCCATTGCCTTTATTATCTATAGCTATTTACCGAGACATACATCTCAAGTGGAGCTCTCCTTGAATCCCTTGCTTCTCGCTGTCCCAACCTCAAATATCTGCATTGATGGACAAAAAAGAGCGTAAGCACATAATGCTTAGTGAGGAATGCTCAAAACCAAAACACCATCAATGCAGCGAGTCATAAAACCTCTTTTAAAAGTATCACAATTCGATAAACCAAAGCAACGTTTGAAAACCCCTTTAGACAACATGCTTTAAATCATGCATTGCTCAAATATGAAAACAACCCTTAGCTTAGAAAAGCCAAGTAATTCACTTCAAAGCACAACCTTGTAAAACCATCAATTTAACCATTCTATGCATGAACATCATATGCAAAGTTAAATACAAGATCCTTGGAAAACACTTCCACTTCACATCATACTTTTCTCATACTTGAAAACCATTTCAAAGCAAGAACCCTTTGAAAACCACTTACTCATTCAAACTATCTCATGCATTAAACAAATGAAACATATGAACCACAAAAATTAATGTTTGCATTTCATGCCTTTAAAAACAAGTCTTCGCAAGACTACAATGCACTTAAGAGATTTCATGCACACATGCACCATTCTCATTAGAGAATAAACTCTTGTTCAAGCTAACAAGTAACACATGCATTCATAGAACATTACACCCTTCTCATGCAAACATGCATCATTTCAAGCATCTCATGCTTCGTCATAATCAAGAACATTATATTGGCTTCCAAGTGATAATTCACAAACCATCATAACACATGACACAATCGGATACGCGGATCACAAGCGTTGTCCCCACGCTTCATACACACTACCAATCACAAGGTCCACATATGGACTTTTAAACACCATATGACCTTAACATTCACAAGGTCCTCAAATGGAATTTTAACCACCATTTGACCTTAACATTCACAAGGTCCTCAAATGGAATTTTAACCACCATTTGACCTTAACATTCACAAGGTCCTCAAATGGAATTTTAACCACCATTTGACCTTAACATCACTCATTGGTAGTTGTATAACATCACTAACGAGATCCCGGGACATACAAGATCCACACATGGACTTTACACCACCATTGTGATCTTACCATACACAAGGTCCTCATATGGACTTTTAAACACCATATAACCTTAATGTATACAAGGTCCTCATATGGAATTTTAACCACCATATGACCTTAACACAAGACCCACTCATGGACTTTTAAACACCATGGTGTTCTTGACCATCTCGTTAGTGTACTTGGATGGAGTTACCGGTTCAATCACAACCACTCCACATCCAAGGCGACTTTATTCACGGTGCACCCAATCCTATAGTCAGCTAATTATATCCGATTCATGTAACCAAGAACCACTTACATCACTTGCCAATATAACCAATTTACCATATTAATCCATTGTTTTACAAGCATAACCAAAATGCCAAAACCACCAATTACCATCATCAATCCACTGTTTTTGAAGCATTACACAAAGCCATTAAACAACATGCAACACTATGCATCAATTCCACAATTTCAATTTACAAAACCAAGGATCTCTTACCTTGAGCATCCTTCACACATGGCTTTCAAAACCAGCATTAAACCATACTAAAATATGCTTTCAAAACAGAATTTAAAACATGCAAATCACACACATTGCATCCAACAATCACAAGTGCTTTAAGAACCAAATCATAACACAACCCAAGAGAGAAATTCCATTTACTTACTCTTGAGCTTAGTTAAGTTGTTTAGACTTAAACTAAGCTCCCAAAACCTCCAAACCTTGGTTTTAAATCTGAAAACCCAACTTCACTCACCGATTTCCGTTTCTCCACTTGCCGAAACACCAATCAAGATTCCGGATCAACACCTCAAGGATCCGAAGATGTCTCCCCTGTTTTAAACACATCAAAACAGTAGATTAATGCACCATCATGCATTAATATCCTCAACCAAGACACCTAAACTCGCTGCTCACATCAACACTCACATTTCGGCTACCAAACACAACCGAAATCACATCCAAACACTTCCAAAACTTAACCCAGCCAAGATCCATCACTTCTAACCATTTTTAAACATCAATTAACTTCCAAAATGGATCTCATCACGTCCTTTTACCTCCAGCTATAGCAGAACATCAAGATCACTCCAAAAACCACCAAAAACTTAAACAAAACTTAGGAAAATCAACCTATTCGGGATTGCATTGATTAAACCTCAATTTCTCATCAATTATACATCCATTTTACATCAAAAACACATCACAAAACAATGCCCAATCAGATCATACGAATTTCATCAAATTTAAAGCAAATCTTGCATTTTAAAGCCAAGATCAAGAACACAATTGCAAAACCTTTAACAAATCATAATTCAAGGATTGAGAACTTGGGAATTTCAGTAAAGAACTGAGAATTTAGAGGAGAAGGACGTTCATACCTCTAAACTTGAGTTTTCTCCCTTTTTGGAACCAAAATCTTGAAAATCCAATAAGCAAATGCTAAGGTTTTGTTGTAGATTTGATTAGAGATCAAATGAGGATAGAAATCTCATCTTAAGTTGTCAAAATCAGAGGAAATTCTGCTGGAGAAATGTGTTTCGGTTGAGAGAAAAGTTGAGAGAAAAGAAAATGGAAAATTTGGGAAAAGTTTGTTAAAATGCCAAAAATATCTTTCCCTCCCTTTTACCTTTATTTTAAAACCATTAATTAATTGATAAATATTCAGAAAAAATCTGGAGAAACTCTTTTGGGTAAATAGCTCCTTAAAGATTCAAAGTTTCAATCCTTTTTAAAACAGTCACCAAGTTTCCGAAAATTACATTTTGGTCACTAACCCAAAATGTCACACTTCCAAACCTCATTTTGTAAAATTGATTTCACCTTTCTCTTATATATAATAAAAGAGGATTTTAAGACATTTTTCCATATTTTTAATGCAACCCGAACTAGGCTTTCCTAAAATCACCCTTTTATATTCAAACCGCAACCCGACCGGTCCGGTCCAAACCCAAAACTTCTAAGCCCAAAATTGGGGTGTTACAATATAATCGTGCTGAAATGCTCGTAATCAAGTATATGAACTCCTAAAATTTGATTAAAACTTGTTTCGCAGTCCATTTTGTACAGGTTTCGGACTAGCGGGTCTAAATAGGCCTTACAATGGACCAGTTGGAATTTTAACTGAGTAAAAAGTACAAAAAATGAGTTTTTGCAATATAATCATGTTGAAATGCTCGTAATCAAGTATATGAACTCCTAAAATTTGATTAAAACAAGTTCTGCGGTCCGTTTTGTAGAGGTTTCGAACAAGCGGGTCTAAATAGGCCTTACAATGGACCCGTTGGAAATTTAACTAAGTAAAAAGTACAGAAATTGAGTTTTTGCAATATAATCGTGTTGAAATGCTCGTAATCTAGTATATGAACTCCAAAGGTTTGATTAAAACTTGTTTCGCAACCCGTTTTGTAGAGGTTTCGGATGAGCGGGTCTAAATAGGCCTTACAATGGACCCGTTGGAATTTTAACTGAGTAAAAAGTACAGAAATTGAGTTTTTGCAATATAATCATGTTGAAATGCTCGTAATCAAGTATATGAACTCCTAAAATTTGATATAACCTTGTTTTGCGTTCCGTTTCTTATTGTTTTCGGACAAGCGAGTCTAAATAGGCCTTACAATGGACCCGTTGGAATATTACTTGAGTAAAAAGTACAGAAATTGAGTTTTTTAATATGATCATGTTGAAATGCTCGTAATCAAGTATATGAACTCATGCAATTTGATTAAAACTTGTTTCGCGGTCCGTTTTGTAGAGGTTTCGGACGAGCGGGTCTAAATAGGCCGTACAATGGACCCGTTAGAATTTTAACTGGGTAAAAAGTACAGAAATTGAGTTTTTGCAATATAATCATGTTGAAATGTTCGTAATCAAGTATATGAACTCCTAAAGTTTGATTAAAACTTGTTTTGCGGTCCGTTTTGTAGAGGTTTCAGACGAGCGAGTCTAAATAGGACTTACAATCGACCCGTTGGAATTTTAACTAAGTAAAAATTACAGAAATTGAGTTTTTGCAATACAATCTTGTTGAAATGCTCGTAATCAAGTATACGAACTGATAAAAGGGTACGTTGCTTCAGAAACAACGCTCCTTGTTCCTAAACGGATCTAGTATCGTAGCAAACATTTCTCTGCAATAAAACACAAGAATGGACATTTTTAGATAGTTAAAATAACAAGGAAAACAAAAAAAAGAAAACAAAAAAAAGACAGAATAAAGGTGTAGGAATTTCTTGACAGATTTGGACTCGAACAAGATGAAGGCTTCAACGGGATTTCATGGCTGTTGCGGAGACCAAAATATGGCAGAAATGTTGCTGGAAAATCAGCGAAAGTTTGGCAACGTTAAACTCGAAAGAACTCGAACAATCTGCTGAACGAACCCGAATCGAATATGTCTAACGTCAAAGACGGAAAGCTCGAAAGAACCTGCACAATATACTGAGCAAACCCGAATCGAATATGCTTCACGTTGGAGGACTTGGACCAACTAGATAGCGATCTAGGAACCCGTAGTATCAAGTAAAATTTGACACAACAAAACTCAGTTTGAAATGTCAAAAGATAGTTCTAAAAAGAACCGAACAAGAGAAACTCTCTCAAATAATTTTATTTCCAAAAATGTCTAACCTTTACAAGTAGGTTCAGCTACAATGTATAATACAAAGGGTAATTTGCCAATTTAAAAGATGTGGCTGGTATTTTCCCTTTTGAAAATTAAAATTCAAAGTAAAATAAACTTCCAAGGGCTGCAATTGAATGTCAGCCGTGTAAAGTTGAAACGGGCGGCATTTGGATATAGTCACATGCTAAATATGCATGTATTTAAAATTCAAAGAACTTTGCACATGTTAAATATGCTTCGTTTGAATTTCAAAACCCACTAAGCCGCTCATGTGTAAAGAATGTTGGAAATGACTCTCTCGGCTGCACTTGAGAGTTGTTTTATTTTGAATTTGAAATTTGATTGCTGCAATGCATACTTCACGTGCCCTTGAACTTAAATTCCACTCTCCAAATGCGCATAAAAATTCAGCACATGCTGAAATTCAAAGCCACACTCCAATGTCGCATATGTGTGAGAATGAAGAATAAATTCGGCTAAACATATTTGCATTAAGGCTGATAGTGCATGGTACATGGTACATGCACACATACTCGAGACAACGTCAATTCGGCCCACACTTGTTGCACTGGCTACCACACATTTGTAGGACACTTGTTCAGCTGCTACTGGACTTGTCAGCTGTAGTTGAGCGAGTGGAGCTAAGTTGAGCTGACTGGAAATCGAGCTTAGCTGAAACGAACTAGCTGAAAATGTGATGAGCTGAAAGTGAGTTGCATACACTCTGGTGAGCTAGAGATGAGCTGCATACACTCTGGTGAGCTGGAGATGAGCTGTCTATGCTCACTTGAGCTAGTGTCCTCCTACGTACCTATCACAAAACAATGAAACTCCTATCAAAGTTTTGTAAACTTATTCAATAACACTTAAACAAATATAAAAACATTATAAGGCATATCAAACTTATTCAAAGCACACCAAAACATACTATATGCATAGTAAACACACTAATAAAAATAATACAGCATAGAAAACGTTACACATCAGTATGTAACAAATGTAAAAGAAAACTTCCCTGAATGTTTGAAATTGCATTCGTTGGGTGGCATAAACCTGCTCACATCATCCCCCCTTCTTTAATGCGATTTGTCTCCAAATCGAATCTCATAACAAAAGGGAACAATTTCGACTTTCGCTTGGTAGGGAACTTCTTCTATCGTCTTGCTCGACACATATGCCATCCTCTCGAATCAAGTTCTTTTACAAAGAACAAAAATGGAAATGCCTTCTTTCTTGTACCTCTCCGAATAATGCACAACATAAAGTTAGACAATGATCGTCGTGCATCCTTAAACTTGAAAAAAATGACATACAAAGGCAACTCCGAAGAACAACAAGAATCCCGACGATCATCCAGAATCACAACACAAGGTTGTTCACAATCCAATATACAACCAAAGAAATCAGCATATAAAAATGAAAAATAAATAGTACAATGGAAAGGAACGTCAAACCGTGGTAAAGAAGGTTGTTGAATTTCTAGAAAGAATTTTAATGTACTAGACATACCAACAGTAGCAACCTTGGGAACTTCACATGGCATCACCTTATTAACCTGCAAGTTAGAAGAAGAAATAGAAGAAAATGTCGAATTAGATAATACCTATTAATTTGCTTTCTTCTTTTCGCATTCATTCTTCTCTTTGTTGGCCTTCCAAGCAGCAATACTCGCTTTCAAACGAACTTCGTCTTCATATACTTCACTTGGAGTCATAGGTGCCAAAGTTATCTTTTTGCCCTCATGAGTAAAAGAGTATCGATTGGTGTAACAATCGTGCAAAACTCTCTTATCATACTGCCACGGTCTTCCTAACAACAAATGACAAGTATCCATAGAAAAAACATCACAAGTTACCTCATCCTTGTATTTGCCAATGAAAAATGGTATAACAACTTGTTCGGTAACTTTGATTTCAACACCATCATTCAACCATTGTAACTTGTACGGATTGGGATGCGTGGTCGTCTTCAGTCCTAACTTGTCAACCATGAGAGTACTAGCAACATTAGCACAGCTACCACTATCAATAATCACAATACATACCTTGTCGTTCACATTGCATCTCATATGGAAGAGGTTGTTTCGTTGCAGTTCATCCTGTGATGGTTGATCATTCAGACTTCTCTTGTCAACAAGTGCTTCATCGGTAGCCAATGTCTGCACATTGTCATCAATTATCTCTTCATGGACAGAATGGGAACCACCCCCATCAAGTCTGTCCATTCGAGAATGTATAGGCTTCAATGCATTGGCAATCACTCGTTGCATCATGCGCTCTAAGACTTGCATCTGGAGATTCAGTGGTTGTTGTTCACCCGAATTATCATCAGAACTTGCCATGTTGAAAAACCAAAACAAAAAACAAAAACGCACAATATATATATATATATGTTAGTGAAATAATAATAAAAAAATGGACCTCACTGCACACTCAACAAAAATCTCACAGATCGCTCCAAGGAAAGATCGCTCAACAATTGCACTCAAACGCTCGTGTTTCACTCGGGAGAATACTTGAATGGCTCTTTTTTGCCTTCCCTTCTGTTCTCACACGCTCAATTGCCTTTTCCACTCGATCTCTCGCAATCAGTTCTTTAATGAACTAACTTGATCTTTCGGACTTGTTAACTGTGTCAAACTTACAAGATAATATAATAGGTAAACAAACAAATGGTTAAAGGACAAATAGGGGCTGTTAGGTGAAATAAAAAGAAAAAGGGCTAAAATAATAATAATAAGAAGGCTGGAAATTGGTGATGAAACAAAAGAAACAAAGGCTGATAAAAAATGAAGGAAAAGGAAACAACTTACTGCAAAGAAATGCTTACAACGATCCTATCACCGAACAAACAAGATCAAGTTGTTTCGGGTGATTTCGAAGCATTCCAAGGCAAATTTGATCATCCTTCATCATTTTCACGAACCAACAGCACATATGAACGTAAAAATACACCAAATATTCGAATCTGATTTTTTATTATTTATTTTTCGAATTTTTTTGTTGACTTTGACTTTTTTGGTCAAACTTTGACTTTGACTTTTTTTTCAGAATTTCGAAATTTGCTTTTTTTTGTTTTGAATTTTGAATTTTATTTTTTTGATGTCTGGTAGTGCAGAAATTGCTAAAATCCGACCAAAGCTCTGATTAACATATGATAAAAGGGTACGTTGCTTCAGAAACAACGCTCATTGTTCGTAAACGGATCTAGGATCGTAGCAAACATTTCTCTGCAATAAAACACAAGAATGGACGTTTTTAGATAGTTAAAATAACAAGGAAAATAAAAAAAGAAAACAAAAAAAAGACAGAATAAGGGTCTAGGAATTTTTGGACAGATTTGGACTCGAACAAGATGAAGGCTTCAACGGGATTTCATGGCTGTTACGGAGACCAAAATATGGCAGAAATGTTGCTAGAAAATCAGCGAAAGTTTGGCAACGTTAAACTCGAACAATCTGCTGAACGAACCCGAATCGAATCTGTCTAACGTCAAAGACGGAAAGCTCGAAAGAACCTGCGCAATCTACTGAACAAACCCGAATCGAATATGCTTCACGTCGGAGGACTTGGACCCACTAGATAGCGATCTAGGAACCCGAAATATCAAGTAAAATTTGACACAACAAAACTCAATTTGAAATGTCAAAAGATAGTTCTAAAAAGAACCGAACAAGAGAAACTATCTCAAATAATTTTATTTCCAAAAATGTCTAACCTTTACAAGTAGGTTCGGCTACAATATATAATACAAAGGGTAATTTGCCGATTTACAAGATGTGGCTGGTATTTGCCCTTTTGAAAATTAAAATTCAAAGTAAAATAAACTTCCAAGGGCTGCAATTAAATGTCAGCCGTGTAAAGTTGAAATGGGCGGCATTTGGATATAGTCACAAGCTAAATATGCATGTATTTAAAATTCAAAGAACTTTGCACATGTTAAATATGCTTCGTTTGAATTTCAAACCCCACTAAGCCGCTCATGTGTAAAGAATGTTGGAAATGACGCTCTCGGCTGCACTTGAGAGTTGTTTTATTTTGAATTTGAAATTTGATTTGCTGCAATGCATACTTCACGTGCCCTTGAACTTAAATTCCACTCTCCAAATGCGCATAAAATTTCAGCACATGCTGAAATTCAAAGCCACATTCCAATGCCGCATATGTGTGAGAATGAAGAAGAAATTCGGCTGCACATATTTGCATTAGGGCTGATAGTGCATGGTACATGGTACATGCACACATACTCGAGACAACGTCAATTCGGCCCACACTTGTTGCACTGGCTGCCACACATTTGTAGGACACTTGTTCGGCTGCTACTGGACTTGTCAGCTATAGTTGAGCTAGTGGAGCTAAGTTGAGCTGACTGGAAATCGAGCTTAGCTGAAACGCACTAGGTAAAAATGTGCTGAGGTGAAAGTGAGATGCATACATTATGGTGAGCTGGAGATGAGTTGCATAAACTTTGGTGAGCTGGAGTTGAGCTGCCTATGCTCACTTGAGCTAGTGTCCTCCTACGTACCTATCACAAAACAATGAAACTCTTATCAAAGTTTTGTAAACTTATTCAATAACACTTAAACAAATATAAAAACATTATAAGGCATATCAAACTTATTCAAAACACACCAAAACATACTATATGCATAGTAAAAACACTAATAAAAATAATACATCATAGAAAATGTTACACATCAGTATGTAACAAATGTAAAAGAAAACTTCCCTAAAAGTTTGAAATTGCATTTGTTGGGTGGCATAAACCTGCTCACATCATAAACTCCTAAAATTTGATAAAACCCTGTTTTGCGGTCCGTTTGTTATAGGTTTCGGACGAACGGGTCTAAATAGGCCTTACAATGGACCCGTTGGAATTTTACTTGAGTAAAAAGTACAGAAATTGAGTTTTTCAATATGATCGTGTTGAAATGCTCGAAATCAAGTATATGAACTCCTAAAATTTGATTAAAACTTGTTTTGCGGTCCATTTTGTAGAGGTTTCGGACGAGCGGGTGTAAATAGGCCTTAGAATTGAGCCGTTGGAATTTTAACTAAGTAAAAAGTACAGAAATTGAGTTTTTGCAGTATAATCGTGTTGAAATGCTCGTAATCAAGTATATGAACTCCTAAAATTTGATAAAACTTTGTTTCGTTGTCCGTTTGATATAGGTTTCGTACGAGCGGGACTAAATAGGCCTTACAATGGACCCGTTGGAATTTAACTTGAGTAAAAAGTACAGAAATTGAGATTTTGCAATATAATCGTGTTGAAATGCTCGTAATCAAGTATATGAAATCCTAAAATTTGATAAAACCTTGTTTCGCGGTACGTTTGTTATAAGTTTCTGATGAACGAGTCTAAATAGGCCTTACAATGGACCCGTTGGAATTTTACTTGAGTAAAAAGTTCAGAAATTAAGTTTTTGCAATATAATCGTGTTGAAATGCTCGTAATCAAGTATATGAACTCCTAAAATTTTATTAAAACTTGTTTTGCAGTCCATTTTGTACAGGTTTCGGACTAGCAGGTCTAAATACGCCTTACAATGGACAAGTTGGAATTTTAACTGAGTAAACAGTACAAAAAATGAGTTTTTGTAATATAATCATGTTGAAATGCTCGTAATCAAGTATATAAACTCCTAAAATTTGATTAAAACATGATTCGCGGTCCGTTTTGTAGAGGTTTCGGACAAGCGGGTCTAAATAAGCCTTACAATGGACCCGTTGGAAATTTAACTAAATAAAAAGTACAGAAATTGAGTTTTTGCAATATACCCGTGTTGAAATGCTCGTAATCTAGTATATGAACTCGTAAATATTGATTAAAACTTGTTTTGCGGCCCGTTTTGTAGAGGTTTCAGACGAGCGGGTCTAAATAGGCCTTACAATGGACCCGTTGGAATTTTAACTGAGTACAAAGTATAGAAATTGTGTTTTGCAATATAACCGTGTTGAAATGCTCGTAATCAAGTATATGAACTCCTAAATTTTGATTAAAACCTGTTACGCGGTCCGTTTTGTAGAGGTTTTGGACGAGCAAGTCTAAATTGGCCTTAAAATGTTCCCTTTGGAATTTTAACTGAGTAAAAAGTACAGAAATTGAGTTTTTGCAATATAATATTGTTGAAATGCTTGTAATCAAGTATATGAACTCCTAAAATTTGATAAATCATCGTTTTGCGGTATATTTGTTATAGGTTTCAGACGAACGGGTCTAAATAGGCATTACAATGGACCCGTTGGAATTTTACTTGAGTAAAAAGTTCAGAAATTGAGTTTTTCCAATATAATCATTTTGAAATGCTTGTAATAAAGTATATGAACTCCTAAAACTTGATTAAACATGTTACGCGGCCCGTTCTGTAGAGGTTTTGGACGAGCGGGTCTAAATAGATCTTACAATGGACCCGTTGGAATTTTAAATGAGTAAAAAGTACATAAATTCAGTTTTTGCAATATAATCGTGTTGAATTGCTCGTAATCAAGAATATGAACTCCTAAAGTTTGATTAAAACTTGTTTCGCGGTATGTTTAGTAGAGGTTTCGGACGAGCGGGTCTAAATAGGCAATAGAATGGACCCGTTGGAAATTTAACTAAGTAAAAAGTACAGAAATTGAGTTTTTGCAGTATAATCGTGTTGGAATGCTCGTAATCAAGTATACGAACTCCTAAGGTTTGATTAAAACTTGTTTCACGGTCCATTTTGTAGGGGTTTTCGACGAGCGAGTCTAAATAGGCCTTACAATCGACCCGTTGGAATTTTAATTGAGTAAAAAGTACAGAAATTGAGTTTTTGCAATATAATCGTGTAGAAATGCTCGTAATCAAGTATATGAACTCCTAAAATTTGGTTAAAACTTGTTTCACTGCCCGTTTTGTAGAGGTTTCGAACGAGCTGGTCTAAATAGGCCTTACAATTTACCGGTTAGAATTTTAACGGAGTAAAAAGTACAGAAATTGAGTTTTTGCAATATAATCGTGTTGAAATGCTCGTAATCAAGTATATGAACTCCTAAATTTTGTTTAAAACTTGTTTTGCAGCCCGTTTTGTAGAGGTTTCAGACAAGCGGGTCTAAATAGGCCTTACAATGGACAAGTTCGAATTTTAATTGAGTAAAAAGTATAGAAATTGAGTTTTTGCAATATAATCGTTTTGAAATGCTCTTAATCAAGTATATGAACTCCAAAAATTTGATAAAACCTTGTTTTGCGGTCTGTTTGTTATAGGTTTTACACGAGCGAGTCTAAATAGGCATTACAATGGACCCGTTGGAAATTTAGTTGAGTAAAAAGTACAGAAATTGAGTTTTTGCAATATAATCGTGTTGAAATGCTCGTAATCAAGTATATGAACTCCTAAAATTTGATTAGAACTTGTTAAGCGGTCCATTTTGAGGAGGTTTCGGACGAGGGAGTCTAAATAGGCCTTACAATGGACCCGTTGGAATTTTAACTGAGTAAAAAGTACAGAAATTGAGTTTTTGCAATATAAACGTGTTGAAATGCTCGTAATCAAGTATATGAACTCCTAAAATTTGATTAAAACCTGTTTTGCGGCATGTTTTGTAGAGGTTTCGGACGAGCAGGTCTAAATAGGCCTTACAATGGACCCGTTCGAATTTTAACTGAGCAAAAAGTATAGAAATTGAGTTTTTGCAATATAATCATTTTGAAATGCTCGTAATCAAGTATATGAACTCCAAAAATTTGATAAAACCTTGTTTTACGGTCTATTTGTTATATGTTTTAGACGAGCGGGTCTAATAGGCATTACAATGGACCGGTTGGAAATTTAGTTGAGTAAAAAGTACAGAAATTGAGTTTTTGCAATATAATCGTGTTGAAATGCTCGTAATCAAGTATATGAACTCCTAAAGTTTGATTAAAACTTGTTTCGCGGCCCGTTTTGTGGAGGTTTTGGACGAGGGAGTCTATATAGTCCTTACAATGGACACGTTGGAATTTTAACTGGGTGAAAAGTACAGAAATTGAGTTTTTGCAATATAATTGTGTTGAAATGCTCATAATCAAGTATATGAAGTCCTAAAGTTTGATTAAAACTTGTTTTGTAACCCCCTCGTCCCGGTCTGAACGACTGACCGGTCCGAGTAGGCTACACGGGGAAAACCGAAGTGAAACCCGCTAAGGCTCCCCTTCGGTTAGCAACCCTAGAAAATTTCTTTAATTATTATCTTGTCTAGATGGATTAATTTAATCCTATGTGAAAGGACAACAACGGAAGCGACAAACGAGGCGATCAACCCAACATCATTCCAAAAACAGTCCATTTTAACTTAATTTGTAGGCCGTTTCGAAACACCCAAGGAGTGTATCGAAACGCCTTGACTAGGTCAACAAGCCAAAGTCAACACGAGGAGACCGTATCGAAACGCTGGTCAACCGTTCCGAAACGCCCTCAGAGGTCAACTTTTCGTGGTCAACGATACGAAGACCATTCCGAAACGCCTAGGCCCGTTTCGATACTTCAATTTATCGTCAAAATCTCTTATTTCTAGTAGCAAAATCGTATCGAAACGTCCCCTCTACGTATCGAAACGCCTAGCCTGAAACAAGAGGCCGTATCGAAACGGGACCAACCGTTTCGATACACCTGCTACGAACAGACAGGTTTTAGCTGGTTTTTGGCACAAGGCAGCCCCAAATTCCAACCAAAACCTCCCACAACCAAACACACAACAACTCTAGATGCTAGACACCTTAAAACAACATGCTTAGCACTCATCATACATATAAAAGCCACTCAATAAAAGTATCAAATCAACAAGGGTTCATACATAGCATTTAACATAACATGCCTTAGACAAACACACATATCATTCATGGGAAGGGTACAAGTCCTCAAACACAAAGCAATTATGCATCATGTAAGCATGGTCTACGATCCACAACATAAAGGCATACACATAGCCAACATGAAATCAACAATTTAACATGCTCATCCAAACACAAAACCAAACTAAGGAGTTTGACACCAACTCCTACAAGTCTACACCCCCATCGTCTAGGCATTATTACAAATACATAAATCATGCTTGAGCTACTTGAGAACACCAAAAGCTCCACCCTTGCCCACTTGCCTCCCGAACTCTAACGATCTGCATGTTGGAAATAAAGGAGAGTGTAAGCTAACTAGCTTAGTGAGAGAAGCTCTAAAATTCAACGAGCATGCAGTTTTCAAAACACTTTTCATAATTGACAATAAATCAATGGATGCATGAATGATTATCACAACAAGACTACACATGACTTGCACATGCACAACCAACATACACACGGTTGGACCACACATCATCGTTCGACTAGTAGTTTTCCGATGGGACCACTCATCACCTTACTCTACTACTAGTCACTACCGGTGGAACCACTCATCACCGTAGTTATGAAAACCATCACGTGAGGCTCGACTTCAACAAGACTACACAACAACAACAGTGTAAACAACTCAAGATGCACATGATACCACAACATATAGCCACTCATCAACACATAGCAAAAAGTAGGATTAGTAACTTACACTCGGGTTTAGGTGAACCATCTAGGTCCCACCCAAACCCCCAAGAGTCCCAAATCGAAAGCAAAACAAAGTTTGACATTTCTACTCACCGTTGCTACCCAAAAGGAAGCCGAATACCAAGCTCAAGTCTCCAAATTCTCTGGATTCGTTCCCGAGGCTTCACCAACAAGATTCCTTGCTTCTAATCATCCCAACACAATCAAAACAATCATATTTCAGTCCACGATTCGAAGTAGAAAACCACGGACACAAACCAAGCACAACATACATAATTTCAAGCTAAAGACAGTCCCAAATTCCTCATTCCCGAGCAGCCCCTAAGCACAGCCTAAAATCAATGTTTCCAACACTTATATTACTCTCAAAAGCTTCCAAAACAACCTTTATATATAGCCTAACCATCAGCCAACAAGTTTCCACATTAAACACCCCCAAAACTCAACCTAAAACCTTTCAAAAACCTCCCTAAAACCCAATTTTGGGAAATACCATAAAACTTTGTAAAAATCGAAATATATGAACTCTTAAACTTTGTAAAAATTGAGTGAAAAGTACAGAAATTGAGTTTTTAGAATATAATTGTGTTGAAATGCTCGTAATCAAGTATATGAACTCTTAAATTTTGAATAAAACTTGTTTTACGGCCCGTTTTATAGAGGTTTCGGACGAGCGGGTCAAAATAGGCCTTGCAATGGACCCGTTGGAATTTTTACTAAGTAAAAAGTACATAAATTGAGTTTTTGCAATATAATCGTATTGAAATACTGGTAATCAAGTATATGAACTCCTAAAGTTTGATTAAAACTTGTTTCGCAGCCCGTTTTGTAGAGGTTTCGGATGAGCGGGTCTAAATAGGCCTTACAATGGACCTGTTGGAATTTTAACTGAGTAAAAAGTACAGAAATTGAGTTTTTGCAAAATAATCATGTTGAAATGCTCGTAATCAAGTATATGAACTCCTAAAATTTGATATAACCTTGTTTTGCGGTCCGTTTCTTATTGTTTTCGGACGAGCGGGTCTAAATAGGTCTTACAATGGACCCGTTGGAATATTACTTGAGTAAAAAGTACAGAAATTGAGTTTTTTTAATATGATCGTGTTGAAATGCTCGTAATCAAGTATATGAACTCATGCAATTTGATTAAAACTTGTTTCGCGGTCCGTTTTGTAGAGGTTTCGGACGAGCGGGTCTAAATAGGCCTTACAATGGACCCGTTGGAATTTTAACTGGGTAAAAAGTACAAAAATTGAGTTTTTGCAATACAATCGTGTTGAAATGCTCGTAATCAAGTATATGAACTCCTAAAGTTTGATTAAAACTTGTTTTGCGGTCTATTTTGTAGATGTTTTAGACGAGCGAGTCTAAATAGGCCTTACAATTGACCAGTTGGAATTTTAACTGAGTAAATAGTACAGAAATTGAGTTTTTGCAATATAATCGTGTTGAAATGCTCGTAATCAAGTATATGAACTCCTAAAGTTTGATTAAAACTTGTTTTGCGGTCCGTTTTGTAGAGGTTTCAAACGAGCGAGTCTAAATAGGACTTACAATCGACCCGTTGGAATTTTAACTGAGTATAAATTACAGAAATTGAGTTTTTGCAATACAATCGTGTTGAAATGCTCGTAATCAAGTATATGAACTGATAAAAGGGTACGTTGCTTCAGAAACAACACTCCTTGTTAGTAAACGGATCTAGGATCGTAGAAAACATTTCTCTGCAATAAAACACAAGAATGGACATTTTTAGATAGTTAAAATAACAAGGAAAATAAAAAAAAACAAAAAAAAAGACAGAATAAAGGTGTAGGAATTTCTGGACAGATTTGGACTCGAACAAGATGAAGGCTTCAATGAGATTTCATGGCTGTTACGGAGACCAAAATATGGCAGAAATGTTGCTGGAAAATCAGCGAAAGTTTGGCAACGTTAAACTCGAAAGAACTCGAACAATCTGCTGAACGAACCCGAATCGAATATGTCTAACGTCAAAGACGGAAAGCTCGAAAGAACCTGCACAATCTACTGAGCAAACCCGAATCGAATATGCTTCACGTTGGAGGACTTGGACCAACTAGATAGCGATCTAGGAACCCGTAGTATCAAGTAAAATTTGACACAACAAAACTCAGTTTGAAATGTCAAAAGATAGTTCTAAAAAGAACCGAACAAGAGAAACTCTCTCAAATAATTTTATTTCCAAAAATGTCTAACCTTTACAAGTAGGTTCAGCTACAATGTATAATACAAAGGGTAATTTGCCGATTTAAAAGATGTGGCTGGTATTTTCCCTTTTGAAAATTAAAATTCAAAGTAAAATAAACTTCCAAGGGCTGCAATTGAATGTCAGCCGTGTAAAGTTGAAACGGGCGGCATTTGGATATAGTCACATGCTAAATATGCATGTATTTAAAATTCAAAGAACTTTGCACATGTTAAATATGCTTCGTTTGAATTTCAAAACCCACTAAGCCGCTCATGTGTAAAGAATGCTGGAAATGACTCTCTCGGCTGCACTTGAGAGTTGTTTTATTTTGAATTTGAAATTTGATTGCTGCAATGCATACTTCACGTGCCCTTGAACTTAAATTCCACTCTCTAAATGCGCATAAAAATTCAGCACATGCTGAAATTCAAAGCCACACTCCAATGCCGCATATGTTGGAGAATGAAGAATAAATTCGGCTAAACATATTTGCATTAAGGCTGATAGTGCATGGTACATGGTACATGCACACATACTCGAGACAACGTCAATTCGGCCCACACTTGTTACACTGGCTGCCACACATTTGTAGGACACTTGTTCAGCTGCTACTGGACTTGTCAGCTGTAGTTGAGCTAGTGGAGCTAAGTTGAGCTGACTGGAAATCGAGCTTAGCTGAAACGAACTAGCTGAAAATGTGATGAGCTGAAAGTGAGCTGCATACATTCTGGTGAGCTGGAGATGAGTTGCATACACTTTGGTGAGCTGGAGTTGAGCTGCCTATGCTCACTTGAGCTAGTGTCCTCCTACGTACCTATCACAAAACAATGAAACTCTTATCAAAGTTTTGTAAACTTATTCAATAACACTTAAACAAATATAAAAACATTATAAGGCATTTCAAACTTATTCAAAACACACCAAAACATACTATATGCATAGTAAACACACTAATAAAAATAATACAGCATAGAAAATGTTACACATCAGTATGTAACAAATGTAAAAGAAAACTTCCCTAAAAGTTTGAAATTGCATTTGTTGGGTGGCATAAACATGCTCACATCATAAACTCCTAAAATTTGATAAAACCCTGTTTTGCGATCCGTTTGTTATAGGTTTCGGACGAACGGGTCTAAATAGGCCTTACAATGGACTCGTTGGAA
This sequence comes from Hibiscus trionum, assembly GCA_030270665.1. Lineage (NCBI taxonomy): Eukaryota > Viridiplantae > Streptophyta > Magnoliopsida > Malvales > Malvaceae > Hibiscus > Hibiscus trionum. The sequence goes on along the minus strand of BSYR01000027.1, from coordinate 43,376,838 downwards.
TTTTACTTGAGTAAAAAGTACAGAAATTGAGTTTTTGCAATATGATCGTGTTGAAATGCTCGAAATCAAGTATATTAACTCCTAAGATTTGATTAAAACTTGTTTCGCGGTCCATTTTGTAGAGGTTTCGGACGAGCGGGTGTAAATAGGCCTTAGAATTGACCCGTTGGAATTTTAACTAACTAAAAAGTACAGAAATTGAGTTTTTGCAATATAATCATTTTGAAATGCTCGTAATCAAGAATATGAACTCCTAAAATATGATTAAAACTTGTTTTATGGTCCTTTTTGTAGAGGTTTCGGATGATCGGGTCTAAATAGGCATTACAATGGACCCGTTGGAACTTTAACTAAGTAAAAAGTACAGAAATTGAGTTTTTGCAATACAATCGTGTTGAAATGCTCGTAACAAAGTATATGAACTCCTAGAGTTTGATTAAAATTTGTTTTGTGGTCCGTTTTGTAGAGGTTTCAGATGAGCGAGTCTAAATAGGCCTTACAATGGACCCGTTGGAATTTTAACTAAGTAAAAAGTACATAAATTGAGTTTTTGCAATACAATCGTGTTGAAATGCTCGTAATCAAGTATATGAACTACTAAAATTTGATAAAACCTAGTTTTGTTGTCCGTTTTTTATAAGTTTCGGACGAGCGGGTCTAAATAGGCCTTACAATTGACCCGTTGGATTTTTACTTGAGTAAATAGTACATAAATTCAGTTTTTGCAATATAATCGTGTTGAAATGCTCGTAATCAGGTATATAAACACCTAAAATTTGATTAAAACTTGTTTTGCGGTCCGTTTTGAAGAGGTTTCGGGGGAGCGGGTCTAAATAGGCATTACAATGGACCCGTTGGAATTTTAACTGAGTAAAAAGTACAAAAATTGAGTTTTTGCAAAATAATCTTGTTGAAATACTCTTAATTAAGTATATGAACTCGTAATGTTTGATTAAAACTTTTTTCGCGATCTGTTTTGTTGAGGTTTCGGACGAGCGGGCTAAATATGCCTAACAATGGACCCGTTGGAATCTTAACTTGGTAAAAAGTACATAAATTGACCCATTGTATTTTTTCTTGAGTAAAAAGTACATAAATTGAGTTTTTGCAATGTAATCGTGTTGAAATGCTCGTAATCAAGTATATAAACACCTAATATTTGATTAAAACTTGTTTTGTGGTCCGTTTTGAAGAGGTTTCGGAGGAGTGGGTCTAAATAGGCATTACAATGGACCCGTTGGAATTTTAACTGAGTAAAAAGTACAGAAATTGAGTGTTTACAAAATAATCTTGTTGAAATGCTCTTAATCAAGTATATGAACTCGTAAGGTTTGATTAAAACTTTTTTCGCGGTCCGTTTTGTAGAGCATTCGGACGAGCAGGTCTAAATATGCCTAAGAATGGACCCGTTGGAATTTTACTTTGGTAAAAAGTACAAAAATTGTGTTTTTGAAATATAATCGTGTTGTAATGCTCGTAATTAAGTATATGAAATCATAGGGTTTGATTAAAACTTTTTCGCGGTCCGTTTTGTAGAGGTTTCGCACGAGCGGGTCTAAATAGGCCTTGCAATAGACCCGTTGGAATTTTAACTGGGTAAAAAGTACAAAATTGAGTTTTTGTAATATAATCGTGTTGAAATGCTCGTAATCAAGTATATGAACTCCTAAAATTTGATTAAAACTTGTTTCGCGGTCCGTTTTGTAGAGGTTTCGGACGAGCGGGTCTAAATAGGGCTTACAATAGTCCCGTTGGAATTTTAACTAAGTAAAAAGTACATAAATTTAGTTTTTGCAATACAATCGTGTTTAATTGCTCGTAATCAAGTATATGAAATCCTAAAATTTGATAAAACCAAGTTTTACCGTCCGTTTGTTATAGGTTTCGGACGAGCGGTTCTAAATTGGCCTTACAATGGACCCGTTGGAATTTTACTGGAGTAAATAGTACATAAATTGAGTTTTTGCAATATAAACGTGTTGAAATGCTCGTAATCAAGTATATGAACTCCTAAAATGTGATTGAAACTTGTTTCGCGGTCCGTTTTATAGAGGTTTCAGACGAGCGAGTCTAAATATGCCTTACAATGGACCAGTTGGAATTTTAATTGAGTATAAAGTACAGAAATTGAGTTTTTGCAATATAATAGTGTTGAAATGCTCGTAATCAAGTATATGAACTTCTAATGTTTGATTAAAACATGTTTCGCGGTCCGTTTTGTAAAGGTTTCGGACGAGCAAGTCTAAAACGGCCATGCAATGTACCCGATGGAATTTTAACTGAGTAAAAAGTAAAAAATTGAGTTTTTGCAATATAATCGTGTTGAAATGCTCGCAATCAAGTATATGAACTCCTAAGGTTTTGATTAAAACTTGTTTTGCGGTCCGTTTTGAAGAGGTTTCGGACGAGAGGGTCTAAATAGGCCTTACAATGGACCCGTTGGAATTTTAACTGAGTAAAAAGTACAAAAATTGAGTTTTTGCAATATAATCGTGTTGAAATGCTCGTAATCAAGTGTATAAACTCCTAATGTTTGATTAAAACTTGTTTCGTGGTTCGTTTTGAAGAGGTTTCGGAGAAGCGGGACTAAATTGACATTACAATGGACCCGTTGGAATTTTAACTGAGTAAAAAGTATATAAATTGAGTTTTTGCAATATAATCGTGTTGAAATGCTCGTAATCAAGTATATGAACTCTTAAAATTTGATTAAAACTTCTTTTGCGGTCCGTTTTGTAGAGGTTTCAGACGAGCGAGTCTAAATAGGCCTTACAATGGACCCGTTGGAATTTTAATTGAGTAAAAATTACGAAAATTGAGTTTTTGCAATAAAATCGTGTTGAAATGCTCGTAATCAAGTATATGAACACCGAAAATATTATAAAACCTTGTTTTGATGTCCGTTTGTTATAGGTTTCGGACGAGCGGGTCTAAATAGGCCTTACAATGGACCCGTTGGAAATTTACTTCAGTAAAAAGTACATAAGTTGAGTTTTTGCAATATGATCGTGTTGAAATGCTCGAAATCAAGTATATGAACTCCTAAAATTTGATTAAAACTTGTTTCGCGGTCCGTTTTGTAGAGTTTTTGGACAACGGGTCTAAATATGCCTTATAATGGAGTCGTTGGAATTTCAACTGAGTAAAAAGTACAGTAATTGAGTTTTTGCAATACAATCGTGTTGAAATGCTCATAATCAAGTATATGACTCCAACAGTTTGATTAAAACTTGTTTTGCGGTCCGATTTGTAGAGGTTTCAGACGAGCGAGTCTAAATAGGCCTTACAATGGACCCGTTGGAATTTTAACTATGTAAAAAGAACATAAATTGAGTTTTTGCAATACAATCGTATTGAAATGCTCGTAATGAAGTATATGAACTACTAAAATTTGATAAAACCTTGTTTTGCGGTCCTTTTGTTATAGGTTTCGGACGAGCGGGTCTCAATAGGTCTTACAATGGACCCATTGGATTTTTACTTGAGTAAAAAGTACATAAATTAGGTTTTTGCAATATAATGGTGTTGAAATGCTCGTAATCAAGTATATAAACTCCTAAAGTTTGATTAAAACTCTTTTCGTGGTTCGTTTTGAAGAGGTTTCAGAGGTGCGGGTCTAAATAGGCATTACAATGGACCTGTTGGTATTTTAACTGAGTTAAAGTATATAAATTGAGTTTTTTGCAATATAATCGTGTTGAAATGCTCGTAATCATGTATGTGAACTCCTAAAATTTGATTAAAATTTGTTTTGTGGTCCGTTTTGTAGAGGTTTCAGACGAGCAAGTCTAAATAGGCCTTACAATGGAATTTTAACTTAGTAAAAAGTATAGAAATTGAGTTTTTGCAATACAATCGTGTTGAAATGCTCGTAATCAAGTATATGAACTACTAAAATTTGATAAAACCTTGTTTTGCGGTCCGTTTGTTATAGGTTTTGGACGAGCTGGTCTAAATAGGCCTTACAACAGACTCGTTGGAATTTTACTTAAGTAAAAAGTACAGAAATTGAGTTTTTGTAATATGATCGTGTTGAAATGCTCGAAATCAAGTATATGAACTCCTAAATTTTGATTAAAACTTGTTTCGCGGTCCATTTTGTAGAGGTTTCGGACTAGCGGGTCTAAATAGGCCTTACAATAGACCCGTTGGAATTTTAACTGTGTAAAAAGTACAGAAATTGAGTTTTTGCAATATGATCGTGTTGAAATGCTCGAAATCAAGTATATGAACTCCTAAATTTTGATTAAAACTTGTTTTACGATCCTTTTTGTAGTGGTTTCGGACGATCGGGTCTAAATAGGCATTACAATGGACCCGTTGGAATTTTAACTGAGTTAAAGTATAGATATTGAGTTTTTGCAATACAATCGTGTTGAAATTCTCGTAATCAAGTATATGAACTCCTAAAGATTGATTAAAATTTGTTTCGCGGTCCGTTTTGTAGAGGTTTCAGACGAGCGAGTCTAAATAGGCCTTACAATGGACCTGTTGGAATTTTAACTGAGTAAAAAGTACAGAAATTGAGTTTTTGCAATACAATCGTGTTGAAATACTCGTAATCAAGTATATGAACTACTAAAATTTGATAAAACCATGTTTTGCGGTCCGTTTGTTATAGGTTTCGGACGAGCGGATCTAAATATGCCTTACAATTGACCCGTTGGATTTTTACTTGAGTAAAAAGTACATACATTGAATTTTTGTAATATAATCATGTTGAAATGTTCGTAATCAGGTATATAAACTCCTAAAATTTGATTAAAACTTGTTTCGCGGTCCGTTTTGAAGAGGTTTCGGTGGAGCGGGTCTAAATAGGCATTACAATGGACCGTTGGAATTTTAACTGAGTAAAAAGTACAGAAATTGAGTTTTTGTAAAATAATCTTGTTGAAATTCTCTTAATCAAGTATATGAACTCGTAGAATTTGATTAAAACTTTTTTCGCGGTCCGTTTTATAGAGGTTTCGGACGAGCGGGTCTAAATAGGCCTAACAATGGACCCGTTGGAATTTTAACTTGGTAAAAAGTACAAGAAATGTGTTTTTGCAATATAATCGTGTTGAAATGCTTGTAATCAAGTATATGAACACGTGAAATTTGATTAAAACTTGTTTCGCGGTCCGTTTTGTAGAGGTTTCAGACGAGCTGGTCTAAATAGGCCTTACAATAGACCCGTTGGAATTTTAACTAGGTAAAAACTACAAAAAAATAGTTTTTACAATATAATCGTGTTGAAATGCTCATAATCAAGTATATGAAATCCTAAAATTTGATTAAAACTTGTTTCACGGTCCGTTTTGTAGAGGTTACGGACGAGCGTTCCAAATAGGCATTACAATAGACCCGTTGGAATTTTAACTAAGTAAAAAGTACAAAAATTTAGTTTTTACAATACAATCATATTGAAATGCTTGTAATCAAGTATATGAACTCCGAAAATTTGATAAAACCTTGTTTTGCGGTCCGTTTGTTATAGGTTTCGGACTAGCGGGTCTAAATTAGCCTTACAATGGACCTGTTGCAATTTTACTTGAGTAAAAAGTACAGAAATTGAGTTTTTGCAATATTAACGTGTTGAAATGCTCGTAATCAAGTATATGAACTCCGAAAATGTGATTAAAACTTGTTTCGCGGTCAGTTTTGTAGAGGTTTTAGAAGAGCGAGTCTAAATAAGCCTTACAATGGACCTGTTGGAATTTTAACTGAGTAAAAAGTATAGAAATTGAGTTTTTGCAATATTATAGTGTTGAAATGCTCGTAATCAAGTATATGAACTCCTAATGTTCGATTAAAACGTGTTTCGCGGTCCGTTTTGTAGATTTTCGGACGAGCGAGTCTAAATAGGGCTTACAATGGACCCGATGGAATTTTACTTGAGTAAAAAGTACAGAAATTGAGTTTTTACTTGAGTAAAAAGTACATAAATTGAGTTTTTTCAATATAATCATGTTGAAATACTCGAAATCAAGTATATGAACTCCTACGATTTGATTAAAACTTGTTTCGCGGTCCGTTTTGCAGAGGTTTCGGACGAGCGTGTCTAAACATTCCTTATAATGCACACGTTGGAATTTTAACTGAGTAAAAAGTACAAAAATTGAGTTTTTGCAATACAATCGTGTTGAAATGCTCGTAATCAAGTACATGAACTCCTAAAATTTGATAAAACCTTGTTTTGTGGTCCGTTTTGTGGAGGTTTCAGACGAGCGAGTCTAAATACGCCTTACAATGGACCCGTTAGAATTTTAACTGAGTAAAAAGTATGACAAGTGCGTTTTTGCAATTTAATAGTGTTGAAAGCCTCGTAATCAACTATATGAACACCTAGTGTTTGATTAAAACTTGTTTCGCGGTCCGTTTTGTAGAGTTTTCGGACGAGCGAGTCTAAATAGGGCTTACAATGGACCCGATGGAATTTTAACTGAGTAAAAAGTACAGAAATTGTGTTTTTGCAATATAATCGTGTTGAAATGCTCGAAATCAAGTATATGAACTCCTAAGAGTTGATTAAAACTTGTTTCGCGGTCCGTTTTGTAGAGGTTTCGGACGAGCGGGTCTAAATAGGCCTTACTATGGACTTGTTGGAATTTTAACTGAGTAAAAGTACATAAATTGAGATTTTGCAATATAATCGTGTCAAAATGCTCGCAATCAAGTATATGAACTCCTAAAGTTTGATTAAAACTTGTTTCGCGGTCCGTTTTGAAGAGGTTTGGGACGAGCGGGTCTAAATAGGCTTTACAATGGACCTGTTGGAATTTTAATTGAGTAAAAAGTACAGAAATTGAGTTTTTGCAATATAATCGTGTTGATATGCTCGTAATCAAGTATATGAACTCCTAAATTTTGATTAAAACTTGTTTTGCGGCCCGTTTGTAGAGGTTTCGGACGAGCGGGTCTAAATAGGCCTTGCAATGGACCCGTTGGAATTTTAACTGAGTAAGAAGTACATAAATTGAGTTTTTGCAATACAATCGTGTTTAAATGCTGGTAATCAAGTATATTAACTCCTAAATTTTGATTAAAACTTGTTTTGCGGTCCGTTTGTTATAAGTTTCGGACGAGCGGGTCTAAATAGGCCTTACAATGGACCCGTTGGAATTTTACTTGAGTAAAAAGTACAGAAATTGAGTTTTTGCAATATGATCATGTTGAAATGCTTGAAATCAAGAATATGAACTCCTAAATTTTGATTAAAACTTGTTTCGCGGTCCATTTTGTAGAGGTTTCGGACGAGCGGGTCTAAATAGGCCTTACATTGGAGTCGTTGGAATTTTAACTAAGTAAAAAGTACAGAAATTGAGTTTTTGCAATATAATCGTGTTGAAATGCTCGTAATCAAGAATATGAATTCCTAAAATGTGATTAAAACTTGTTTTACGATCCTTTTTGTAGAGGTTTCGGACGATCGGGTCTAAATAGGCATTACAATGGAACCGCTGGAATTTTAACTGAGTTAAAAGTATAGATATTGAGTTTTTGCAATACAATCGTGTTGAAATTCTCGTAATCAAGTATATGAACTACTAAAATTTGATAAAACCCTGTTTTGCGGTCCGTTTGTTATAGGTTTCGGATGAGCGGATGATAATATGCCTTACAATTGACCCGTTGGATTTTTACTTGAGTAAAAAGTACATACATTGAATATTTTTAATATAATCGTGTTGAAATGCTCGTAATGAAGTATATAAACTCCTAAAATTTGATTAAAACTTGTTTCGCGGTCCGTTTTGAAGAGGTTTCAGAGGAGCGGGTCTAAATAGGCATTACAATGGACCGTTGGAATTTTAATTGAGTAAAAAATACAGAAATTGAGTTTTTGCAAAATAATCTTGTTGAAATGCTCTTAATCAAGTATATGAACTCATAAATTTTGATTAAAACTTTTTTCGCGGTCCGTTCTGTAGAGGTTTCAGACGAGCGGGTCTAAATAGGACTAACAATGGACCCGTTGGAATTTTAACTTGGTAAAAAGTACATAAATTGTTTTTTTGCAATATAATCGTGTTGAAATGCTCGTAATCAAGTATATGAACTCGTGAAATTTGGTTAAAACTTGTTTTGCGGTCTGTTTTGTAGAGGTTTCGGACGAGCTGGTCTAAATAGGCCTTACAATAGACCCGTTGGAATTTTAACTAGGTAAAAAGTACAAAAATTGAGTTTTTGCAATATAATCGTGTTGAAATGCTCGTAATCAAGTATATGAACTCCTAGAATTTGATTAAAACTTGTTTCACGGTCCGTTTTGTAAAGGTTTCGGACGAGCGGGTCTAAATAGGCCTTACAATAGACCCGTTGGAATTTTAACTCAGTAAAAAGTACGAAATTTTAGTTATTACAATACAATCGTGTTGAAATGCTCGTAATCAAGTATATGAACTCTGAAAATTTGATAAAACCTTGTTTTGCGGTCCGTTTGTTTTAGGTTTCGGACTAGCGGGTCTAAGTATATGAACTACGAAAATGTGATTAAAACTTGTTTCGCGGTCAGTTTTGTAGAGGTTTCAAACGAGCGAGTCTAAATAAGCCTTACAATGGACCCGTTGGAATTTTAACTGAGTAAAAAGTACAAAAATTGAGTTTTTGCAATATAATAGTGTTGAAATGCTCGGAATCAACTATATGAACACTTGATGTTTGATTGAAACTTGTTTCGCGGTCCTTTTTGTAGAGTTTTCGGATGAGCGAGTCTAAATAGGGCTTACAATGGACCCGATGGAATTTTAACTTGTAAAAAGTACAGAAATTGAGTGTTTACTTGAGTAAAAAGTACAAAAATTGAGTGTTTGCAATATAATCGTGTTGAAATGCTCAAAATCAAGTATATAAACTCCTAAGATTTGATTAAAACTTGTTTCGCGGTCCGTTTTGTAGAGGATTCAGACGAGCGGGTCTAAATAGGCCTTACAATGGACCAGTTGCAATTTTAACTGAGTAAAAAGTAAAAAAATTGAGTTTTTGCAATACAATTGTGTTGAAATGCTCGTAATCAAGTATATGAACTCCTACTATTTGATTAAAACTTGTTTAGCGGCCCGTTTTGTAGAGGTTTCGGACGAGCTGGTTTAAATAGGCCTTACAATTGACCCGTTGGAATTTCAAGTTGGTAAAAAGTACGTAAATTGAGTTTTTGCAATACAATCGTGTTGAAATGCTCGTAATCAAGTATATGAACTCCTAAAGTTTGATTAAAACTTGTTTCGCGATCCGTTTTGAAGAGGTTTCGGACGAGCGGGTCTAAATAGGCCTTACAATGGACCTGTTGGAATTTTAATTTAGTAAAAATTACAGGAATTGAGTTTTTCCAAAAAAAATCATGTTGAAATGCTCGTAATCAAGTATAGGAACTCCTAAATTTTGATTAAAACTTGTTTTGCGGCCCGTTTGTAGAGGTTTCGGACGAGGGGGTCTAAATAGGCCTTGCAATGGACCCGTTGGAATTTTAACTGAGTAAAAAGTACAGAAATTGAGTTTTTGCAATATAATCGTGTTGAAATGTTGGTAACAAAGTATATGAACTCCTAAAGTTTGATTAAAACTTGTTTCGCGACCCGTTTTGTAGAGGTTTCGGTCGAGCGGGTCTAAATAAGCATTACAATGGACCCGTTGGAATTTTACTTGAGTAAAAAGTACAGAAATTTAGTTTTTGCAATATAATCGTGCTGAAATGCTTGTAATCAAATACATGAACTCCTAAAATTTGATAAAACCTTGTTTTTCGGTCCATTTTGTAGAGGTTTCAGACGAGCGAGTCTAAATAAGCCTTACAATGGAGCCGTTGGAATTTTAACTGAGTAAAAAGTATAGAAATTGAGTTTTTGCAATATAATAGTGTTGAAATGCTCGTAATCAACTACATGAACACCTAATGTTTGATTGAAACTTGTTTCGCGGTCATTTTTGTAGAGTTTTCGGACGAGCGAGTCTAAATAGGGCTTACAATGTACCCGATGGAATTTTAACTGAGTAAAAATTACAGAAATTGAGTTTTACTTGAGTAAAAAGTACAGAAATTGAGTTTTTGCAATATAATCGTGTTGAAATGCTCGAAATCAAGTTATGAACTCCTGAGGTTTGATTAAAACTTCTTTCGCGGTCCGTTTTGTAGAGGTTTCGGACGAGCGGGTCTAAATAGGGCTTACAATGGACTTGTTGGAATTTTAACTGAGTAAAAAGTACAGAAATTGAGTTTTTACAATATAATCACGTTGATTTGCTCGTAATCAAGTATATGAACTCCTAAATTTTTATTAAAACTTGTTTTGCGGCCCGTTTTGTAGAGGTTTCGGACGAGCAGTTCTAAATAGGCCTTGCAATTGACCCGTTGGAATTTTAACTGAGTAAAAAGTACATAAATTGTGTTTTTGTAATATAATCGTGTTGAAATGCTCGTAATCAAGAATATGAACTCCTAAAATGTGATTAAAACTTGTTTCGCGGTCCGTTTTGAAGAGGTTTCGGACGAGCGGGTCTAAATAGGCCTTACAATGGACCTGTTGGAATTTTAATTTAGTAAAAAGTACAGGAATTGAGTTTTGGCAATAAAATCGTGTTGAAATGCTCGTAATCAAGTATATGAACTCCTAAATTCTGAGTAAAACTTGTTTTGCGGTCCGTATGTAGAGGTTTCGGACGAGCGAGTCTAAATAGGCCTTGCAATGGACCCGTTGGAATTTTAACTGAGTAAAAAGTACAGAAATTGAGTTTTTGCAATATAATCGTGTTGAAATGTTGGTAATAAAGTATATGAACTCCTAAAGTTTAATTAAAACTTGTTTCACGACCCGTTTTGTAGAGGTTTCGGTCGAGCGGGTCTAAATAAGCCTTACAATGGACCCGTTGGAATTTTACTTGAGTAAAAAGTACAGAAATTGAGTTTTTGCAATATAATCGTGCTGAAATGCATGTAATCAAGTACATGAACTCCTAAAATTTGATAAAACCTTGTTTTTCGGTCCAATTTGTAGAGGTTTCAGACGAGCGAGTCTAAATAAGCCTTACAATGGAGCCGTTGGAATTTTAACTGAGTAAAAAGTACAGAAATTGAGTTTTTGCAATATAATAGTGTTGAAATGCTCGTAATCAACTATTTGAACATCTGATGTTTGATTGAAACTTGTTTCGCGGTCCTTTTTGTAGAGTTTTCGGACGAGCGAGTCTAAATAGGCTAACAATGGACCCGATGGAATTTTAACTGGTAAAAAGTGCAGAAATTGAGTGTTTACTTGAGTAAAAAGTACAAAAATTGAGTTTTTGCAATATAATCGTGTTGAAATGCTCGAAATCAAGTATATAAACACATAAGATTTGATTAAAACTTGTTTCGCGATCCGTTTTGTAGAGGTTTCGGACGAGCGGGTCTAAATAGGCCTTACAATGAACTCGTTGCAATTTTAAATGAGTAAAAAGTAAAAAAAATTGAGTTTTTGCAACACAATCGTGTTGAAATGCTCGTAATCAAGTATATGATCTCCTAAAGTTTTATTAAAACTTGTTTCGCGGTCCGTTTTGAAGAGGTTTCGGACGAGCGGGTCTAAATAGGCCTTACAATGGACCTATTGGAATTTTAATTGAGTAAAAAGTACATAAATTGAGTTTTTGCAATATAATTTTGTTGAAATGCTCGTAATCAAGTATACGAACTCCTAAATTTTGATTGAAACTTGTTTTGTGGCCCGTTTGTAGAGGTTTCGAACGAGCGGGTCTAAATAGGCCTTGCAATGGACCCGTTGGAATTTTAACTGAGTAAAAAGTACATAAATTGAGTTTTGCAATATGATCGTGTTGAAATGCTCAAAATCAAGTATATGAACTCCTAAATTTTGATTAAAACTTGTTTCGTGGCCCGTTTTGTAGAGGTTTCGAACGAGCGGGTGTAAATAGGCCTTACATTGGAGCCGTTGGAATTTTAACTGAGTAAAAAGTACATAAATTGAGTTTTTGCAATATATTCGTGTTGAAATGCTCGTAATCAAGTATATAACTCCTAAAATTTGATTAAAACTTGTTTTACGATCCTTTTTGTAGTGGTTTCGGACGATCGAGTCTAAATAGACATTACAATGGACCCGTGGGAATTTTAACCGAGTTAAAAGTATAAATATTGAGTTTTTGCAATACAATCGTGTTGAAATTATCGTAATCAAGTATATGAACTCCTAAATTTTGATTAAAACTTGTTTTGCGGCCCGTTTGTAGAGGTTTCGGACGAGCGGGTCTAAATAGGCCTTGCAATGGACCCGTTGGAATTTTAACTGAGTAAAAAGTACATAAATTGAGTTTTTGCAATATAATCGTGTTGAAATGTTGGTAATCAAGTATATGAACTCCTAAAGTTTGATTAAAACTTGTTTCACGGCTCGTTTTGTAGAGGTTTTAGACGAGCCGGTTTAAATAGACCTTACAATAGACCCGTTGGAATTTTACTTGAGTAAAAAGTACAGAAATTGAGTTTTTGCAATATAATTGTGTTGAAATGCTCGAAATCAATTATATGAACTCCTAAAGTTTGATTAAAACTTGTTTCGCGGTCCGTTTTGAAGAGGTTTCGGAGGAGCAGGTCTAAATAAGCATTACAATGGACCGTTGGATTTTTAACTTGGTAAAAAGTACAGAAATTGTGTTTTTGCAATATAATTGTGTTGAAATGCTCGTATTCAAGTATATGAACTCTTGAAATTTGATTAAAACTTGTTTCGCGGTATGTTTTGTAGAGGTTTCGGACGAGCTGGTCTAAATAGGCCTTACAATAGACCCGTTGGAATTTTAACAGGTAAAAAGTACAAAATTTGAGTTTTTTCAATATAATCGTGTTGAAATGCTCGTAATCAAGTATATGAACTCCTAAAATTTGATTAAAACTTGTTTCACGGTCCGTTTTGTAGAGGTTTCGGACGAGCGGGTCTAAATAGGCCTTACAATACACCCGTTGGAATTTTAACTAAGTAAAAAGTACAAAAATTTAGTTGTACATTACAATCGTGTTGAAATGCTCGTAATCAAGTATATGAACTCCGAAAATTTGATAAAACCTTGTTTTGTGGTCCGTTTGTTATAGGTTTTGGACTAGCGGTTCTAAATTGGCCTTACAATGGACCTGTTGGAATTTTACTTGAGTAAAAAGTACAGAAATTGAGTTTTTGCAATATAAACGTGTTGAAATGCTCGTTTTGTTTTAGGTTTTGGACTAGCGGTTCTAAATTGGCCTTACAATGGCCCGTTTTGTAGAGGTTTCGGACGAGCCGGTCTAAATAGGCCTTACAATGGACCCGTTGGAATTTTAACTGTGTAAAAAGTACAGAAATTGAGTTTGCAATATGATCGTGTTGAAATGCTCGAAATCAAGTATATGAACTCCTAAATTTTGATTAAAACTTGTTTTACGATCCTTTTTGTAGTGGTTTCGGACGATCGGGTCTAAATAGGCATTACAATGGACCCGTTGGAATTTTAACTGAGTTAAAAGTATAGATATTGAGTTTTTGCAATACAATCGTGTTGAAATTCTCGTAATCAAGTATATGAACTCCTAAAGTTTGATTAAAATTTGTTTTCCGGTCTGTTTTGTAGAAGTTTCAGACGAGCGAGTCTAAATAGGCCTTACAATGGACCTGTTGGAATTTTAACTGAGTTAAAAGTACAGAAATTGAGTTTTTGCAATACAATCGTGTTGAAATGCTCGTAATCAAGTATATGAACTACTAAAATATGATAAAACCCTGTTTTGCGGTCCGTTTGTTATAGGTTTCGGACGAGCAGATCTAAATATGCCTTACATTTGACCCGTTGGATTTTTACTTGAGTAAAAAGTACATACATTGAATTTTTGTAATATAATCATGCTGAAATGCTCGTAATCAAGTATATAAACTACTAAGGTTTGATTAAAACTTGTTTCGCGGTCCGTTTTGAAGAGTTTTCGGAGGAGCGGTTATAAATAGGCATTACAACGGACCGTTGGAATTTTTATAAAGTAAAAAGTACAGAAATTGAGTTTTTGCAAAATAATCTTGTTGAAATGCTCTTAATCAAGTATATGAACTCGTAAGATTTGATTAAAACTTGTTTCGCGGTCCGTTTTGAAGAGGTTTCGGACGAGCGGGTCTAAATAGGCCCGACATTGGTCCTGTTGGAATTTTAATTTAGTAAAAATTACAGGAATTGAGTTTTTGCAACAAAATCGTGTTGAAATGCTCGTAATCAAGTATATGAACTTCTAAATTTTGATTAAAACTTGTTTTGCGGCCCGTTTGTAGAGGTTTCAGACGAGAGGGTCTAAATAGGCCTTGCAATGGACCCGTTGGAATTTTAACTGAGTAAAAAGTACAGAAATTGAGTTTTTGCAATATAATCGTGTTGAAATGCTGGTAATCAAGTATATGAACTATTAAAGTTTGATTAAATCTTGTTTCGCGGCCCGTTTTGTAGAGGTTTCGGGTGAGCCGGTTTAAATAGGCCTTACAATAGACCCGTTGGAATTTTACTTGAGTAAAAAGTACAGAAATTTAGTTTTTGCATTACAATCCTGTTGAAATGCTCGTAATCAAGTATATGATCTCCTAAAGTTTTATTAAAACTTGTTTCGCAGTCCGTTTTGAAGAGGTTTCGGACGAGCGGGTCTAAATAGGCCTAACAATGGACCGTTGAAATTTTAACTTGGTAAAAAGTACAGAAATTGTGTTTTTGCAATATAATCGTGTTGAAATGCTCATAATCAAGTATATGAACTCGTGAAATTTGATTAAAACTTGTTTCGCGGTGTGTTTTGTAGAGGTTTCGGACGAGCTGGTCTAAATAGGCTTTATAATAGACCCGTTGGAATTTTAACTAGGTAAAAATACAAAAATTGAGTTTTTTCAATATAATCGAGTTGAAATGCTCGTAATCAATTATATGAACTCCTAAAATTTGATTAAAACTTGCTTCACGGTCCGTTTTGTAGAGGTTTCGGACGAGCGGGTCTAAATAGGCCTTACAATAGACCCGTTGAAATTTTAACTACGTGAAAAGTACAAAAATTTAGTTTTACATTACAATCGTGTTGAAATGCTCGTAATCAAGTATATGAACTTCGAAAATTTGATAAAACCTTGTTTTGCGGTCCGTTTGTTATAGGTTTCGGACTAGCGGGTCTAAATTGGCCTTACAATGGACCTGTTGGAATTTTACTTGAGTAAAAAGTACAGAAATTGAGTTTTTGCAATATAAACGTGTTGAAATGCTCGTAATCAAGTATACGAACTCCGAAAATGTGATTAAAACTTGTTTCGCGGTCAGTTTTGTAGAGGTTTCAAACGAGCGAGTCTAAATAAGCCTTACAATGGACCCGTTGGAATTTTAACTGAGTAAAAAGTACAGAAATTGAGTTTTCGCAATATAATAGTGTTGAAATGCTCGTAATCAACTATATGAACACCTAATGTTTGATTGAAACTTGTTTCGTGGTCCTTTTTGTAGAGTTTTCGGACGAGCGAGTCTAAATAGGGCTTACAATGGACCCGATGGAATTTTAACTGGGTAAAAAGTACAGAAATTGAGTGTTTACTTGAGTAAAAAGTACAGAAATTGAGTTTTTGCAATATAATCGTGTTGAAATGCTTTAAATCAAGTATATAAACTCCCAAGATTTGATTAAAACTTGTTTCGCAGTCCGTTTTGTAGAGGTTTCGGACGGGCGGGTCTAAATAGGCCTTACAATGGACCCCTTGCAATTTTAACTGAGTAAAAAATAGAAAATCTGAGTTTTTGCAATACAATCGTGTTGAAATGCTCGTAATCAAGTATATGAACTCCTAAAATTTGATTAAAACTTCTTTTGCGGCCCGTTTTGTAGAGGTTTCGGACGAGCAGGTTTTAATAAGCCTTACAAATTACCCGTTGGAATATCAACTTGGTAAAAAGTACATAAATTGAGTTTTTGCAATACAATTATGTTGAAATGCTTGTAATCAAGTATATTAACTCCTAAAGTTTGATTAAAACTTGTTTCGCAGTTCGTTTTGAAGAGGTTTCGAACGAGCGGGTCTAAATAAGCCAGACAATTCTCCTGTTGGAATTTTAATTTAGTAAAAATTATAGGAATTGAGTTTTTGCAATAAAATCATGTTGAAATGCTCGTAATCAAGTATATGAACTCCTAAATTTTGATTAAAACTTGTTTTGCGGCCCGTTTGTAGAGGTTTCGGACGAGCGGGTCTAAATAGGCCTTGCAATAGACCCGTTGTAATTTTAACTGAGTAAAAAGTACAGAAATTGAGTTTTTGCAATATAATCGTGTTGAAATGCTGGTGATCAAGTATATGAACTCCTAAAGTTTGATTAAAACTTGTTTCGCGGCCCGTTTTGTAGAGGTTTCGGACGAGCCGGTTTAAATAGGAATTACAATAGACCCGTTGGAATTTTACTTGAGTAAAAAGTACAGAAATTTAGTTTTTGCAATATAATCGTGTTGAAATGCTCGAAATCAATTATATGAACTCCTAAGATTTGATTAAAACTTGTTTCGCGATCCGTTTTGTAGAGGTTTCGGAGGAGCGGGTCTAAATAGGCATTACAAAGGACCCTTGGAATTTTAATTGAGTAAAAAGTACAGAAATTGAGTTTTTGCAAAATAATCTTGTTGAAATGCTCTTTATCAAGTATATGAACTCGTAAGATTTGATTAAAACTATTTTCGCAGTTCGTTTTGTAGAGGTTTCGGACGAGCGGGTCTAAATAGGCCTAACAATGGACCCGTTGGAATATTAACTGAGTAAAAAGTACAGAAATTGAGTTTTTACAATATAAACGTGTTGAAATGCTCGTAATCAAGTATATAAACTTGTGAAATTTGATTAAAACTTGTTTTGCGGTCTGTTTTGTAGAGGTTTCGGACGAGCGGGTCTAAATAGGCCTTGCAATGGACCAGTTGGAATTTTAAATGAGTAAAAAGTACATAAATTGAGTTTTTGCAATATAATCGTGTTGAAATGCTGGTAATCAAGTATATGAACTCCTAAAGTTTGATTAAACTTGTTTCGCGGCCCGTTTTGTAGAGGTTTCGGACGAGCGGGTTTAAATAGGCCTTACAATAGACCCGTTGGAATTTTACTTGAATAAAAAGTACAGAAATTGAGTTTGTGCAATATAATTGTGTCGAAATGCTCGAAATCAATTATATGATCTCCTAAAATTTGATTAAAACTTGTTTCGCGGTCCGTTTTGAAGAGGTTTCGGAGGAGCGGGTCTAAATAGGCATTACAAAGGACCGTTGGAATTTTAATTGAGTAAAAAGTACAGAAATTGAGGTTTTGCAAAATAATCTTGTTGAAATGCTCTTAATCAAGTATATGAACTCGTAAGATTTGATTAAAACTATTTTCGCAGTCCGTTTTGTAGAGGTTTCGGACGAGCGGGTTTAAATAGGACTAACAATGGACCCGTTGGAATTTTAACTGAGTAAAAAGTACAGAAATTGAGTTTTTGCAATATAAACGTGTTGAAATGCTCGCAATAAAGTATATAAACTCGTGAAGTTTGATTAAAACTTTTTTTTTGCGGTCCGTTTTGTAGAGGTTTCGGACGAGCGGGTCTAAATAGGCCAGACAATGGTCCCGTTGGAATTTTAACTTGGTAAATAGTACAGAAATTGAGTTTTTGGAATATAATCGTGTTGAAATGCTCGTAATCAAGTATATAAACTCGTGAAATTTGATTAACACTTTTTTGTAGAGTTTTCGGACGAGCGGGTCTAAATAGGCCTTGCAATGGACCCGTTGGAATTTTAACTGAGTAAAAAGTACAGAAATTGAGTTTTTGCAATATAATCGTGTTGAAATGCTGGTAATCAAGTATATGAACTCCTAAAGTTTGATTAAACTTGTTTCGCGGCCCGTTTTGTAGAGGTTTCGGACGAGCGGGTTTAAATAGGCCTTACAATAGACCCGTTGGAATTTTACTTGAGTAAAAAGTACAAAAATTGAGTTTTTGCAATATAATTGTGTTGAAATGCTCGTAATCAATTATATGAACTCCTAAAATTTGATTAAAACTTGTTTCGCGGTCCGTTTTGAAGAGGTTTCGGAGGAGCGGGTCTAAATAGGCATTACAAAGGACCGTTGGAATTTTAATTGAGTAAAAAGTACAGAAATTGAATTTTTGCAAAATAATCTTGTTGAAATACTCTTAATCAAGTATATGAACTCGTAAGATTTGATTAAAACTATTTTCGCAGTCCGTTTTGTAGAGGTTTCGGACGAGCGGGTCTAAATAGGCCTAACAATGGACCCGTTGGAATTTTAACTGAGTAAAAAGTACAGAAATTGAGATTTTGCAATATAAACGTGTTGAAATGCTCGTAATCAAGTATATAAACTCGTGAAGTTTGATTAAAACTTTTTTCGCGGTCCGCTTTGTAGAGGTTTCGGACGAGCGGGTCTAAATAGGCCAGACAATAGTCCCGTTGGATTTTTAACTTGGTAAAAATTACAGAATTTGAGTTTTTGTAATATAATCGTGTTGAAATGCTCGTAATCAATTATATGAACTCCTAAAATTTGATTAAAACTTTTTTCGCGGTCCGTTTTGAAGAGGTTTCGGAGGAGCGGGTCTAAATAGGCATTACAAAGGACCGTTGGAATTTTAATTGAGTAAAAGGTACAGAAATTGAGTTTTTGCAAAATAATCTTGTTGAAATGCTGGTAATCAAGTATATGTACTCGTAAGATTTGATTAAAACTATTTTCGTAGTCCGTTTTGTAGAGGTTTTGTACGAGCGGGTCTATATAGGCCTAAAAATGGACCCGTCGTAATTTTAACTGAGTAAAAAGTACAGAAACTGAGTTTTTGCAATATAAACGTGTTGAAATGCTCGTAATCAAGTATATAAACTCGTGAAGTTTGATTAAAACTTTTTTCGCGGTCCGTTTTGTAGAGGTTTCATACGAGCGGGTTTAAATAGGCCTTACAATAGACCCGTTGGAATTTTACTTGAGTAAAAAGTACAGAAATTGAGTTTTTGCAATATAATTGTGTTGAAATGCTCGTAATCAATTATATGAACTCCTAAAATTTGATTAAAACTTGTTTCGCGGTCCGTTTTGAAGAGGTTTCGGAGAAGCGGGTCTAAATAGGCATTACAAAGGACCGTTGGAATTTTAATTGAGTAAAAAGTACAGAAATTGAGTTTTTGCAAAATAATCTTGTTGAAATGCTCTTAATCAAGTATATGAACTCGTAAGATTTGATTAAAACTATTTTCGCAGTCCGTTTTTTAGAGGTTTCGGACGAGCGGGTCTAAATAGGCCTAACAATGGACCCGTTGGAATTTTAACTGAGTAAAAAGTTCAGAAATTGAGTTTTTGCAATATAAACGTGTTGAAATGCTCGTAATCAAGTATATAAACTCGTGAAGTTTGATTATAACTTTTTTCGCGGTCCGTTTTGTAGAGGTTTCGGACGAGCGGGTCTAAATAGGCATTACAAAGGACCGTTGGAATTTTAATTGAGTAAAAAGTACAGAAATTGAGTTTTTGCAAAATAATCTTGTTGAAATGCTCTTAATCAAGTTTATGAACTCGTAAGATTTGATTAAAACTATTTTCGCAGTCCGTTTTGTAGAGGTTTTGGACGAGCGGGTCTAAATAGGCCTAACAATGGACCCGTTGGAATTTTAACTGAGTAAAAAGTACAGAAATTGAGTTTTTGCAATATAAACGTGTTGAAATGCTCGTAATCAAGTGTATAAACTCGTGAAGTTTGATTAAAACTTTTTTCGCGGTCAGTTTTGTAGAGGTTTCGGACGAGCGGGTCTAAATAGGCCAGACAATGGTCCCGTTGGAATTTTAACTTGGTAAAAAGTACAGAAATTGAGTTTTTGCAATATAATCATGTTGAAATGCTCGTAATCAATTATATGAACTCCTAAAATTTGATTAAAACTTGTTTCGCGGTCCGTTTTGAAGAGGTTTCGGAGGAGCGGGTCTAAATAGGCATTACAAAGGACCGTTGGAATTTTAATTGAGTAAAAAGTACAGAAATTGAGTTCTTGCAAAATAATCTTGTTGAAATGCTCTTAATCAAGTTTATGAACTCGTAAGATTTGATTAAAACTATTTTCGCAGTCCGTTTTGTAGAGGTTTTGGACGAGCGGGTCTAAATAGGCCTAACAATAGACCCGTTTGAATTTTAATTGAGTAAAAAGTACACAAATTGAGTTTTTGCAATATAAACGTGTTGAAATGCTCGTAATCATGTATATAAACTCGTGAAGTTTGATTAAAACTTTTTTCGCGGTCCGTTTTGTAGAGGTTTCGGACGAGCGGGTCTAAATAGGCCAGACAATGGTCCCGTTGGAATTTTAACTTGGTAAAAAGTACAGAAATTGAGTTTTTGCAATATAATCGTGATGAAATGCTCGTAATCAAGTATATAAACTTGTGAAATTTGATTAAAACTTGTTTTGCGGTCTGTTTTCTAGAGGTTTCGGACGAGCGGGTCTAAATAGGCCTTGCAATGGACCCGTTGGAATTTTAACTGAGTAAAAAGTACATAAATTGAGTTTTTGCAATATAATTGTGTTGAAATGCTGGTAATCAAGTATATGAACTCCTAAAGTTTGATTAAACTTTTTCGCGGCCCGTTTTGTAGAGATTTCGGACGAGCGGGTTTAAATAGGCCTTACAATAGACCCGTTGGAATTTTACTTGAGTAAAAAGTACAGAAATTGTGTTTTTGCAATATAATTGTGTTGAAATGCTCGAAATCAATTATATGAACTCCTAAAATTTGATTAAAACTTGTATCGCGGTCCGTTTTGAAGAAGTTTCGGAGGAGCGGGTCTAAATAGGCATTACAAAGGACCGTTGGAATTTTAATTGAGTAAAAAGTACAGAAATTGAGTTTTTGCAAAATAATCTTGTTGAAATGCTCTTAATCAAGTATATGAACTCGTAAGATTTGATTAAAACTATTTTCGCAGTCCGTTTTGTAGAGGTTTCGGACTAGCGGGTTTAAATAGGCCTAACAATGGACCCGTTGGAAGTTTAACTGTGTAAAAAGTACAGAAATTGAGTTTTTGCAATATAAACGTGTTGAAATGCTCGTAATCAAGTATATAAACTCGTGAAGTTTGATTAAAACTTTTTTCGCAGTCCGTTTTGTAGAGGTTTCGGACGAGCGGGTCTAAATAAGCCAGACAATGGTCCCGTTGGAATTTTAACTTGGTAAATAGTATAGAAATTGAGTTTTTGCAATATAATCGTGTTGAAATGCTCGTAATCAAGTATATAAACTCGTGAAATTTGATTAAAACTTTTTTGCAGTCTGTTTTGTAGAGGTTTCGGACGAGCGGGTCTAAATAGGCCTTGCAATGGACCCGTTGGAATTTTAACTGAGTAAAAAGTACAGAAATTGAGTTTTTGCAATATAATCGTGTTGAAATGCTGGTAATCAAGTATATGAACTCCTAAAGTTTGGTTAAAACTTTTTTCGCGGCCTGTTTTGTAGAGGTTTCGGACGAGCGGGTTTAAATGGGCCTTACAATAGACCCGTTGGAATTTTACTTGAGTAAAAAGTACAGAAATTGTGTTTTTGCAATATAATTGTGTTGAAATGCTCGAAATCAGTTATATGACCTCCTAAAATTTGATTAAAACTTGTTTCGCGGTCCGTTTTGAAGAGGTTTCGGAGGAGCGGGTCTAAATAGGCATTACAAAGGACCGTTGGAATTTTAATTGAGTAAAAAGTACAAAAATTGAGTTTTTGCAAAATAATCTTGTTGAAATGTTCTTAATCAAGTATATGAACTCGTAAAATTTGATTAAAAGTTTTTTTGCGGTCCGTTTTGTAGAGGTTTCGGACGAGCGGGTCTAAATAGGCATTGCAATGGACCCGTTTGAATTTTAAGTGAGTAAAAAGTACAGATTTTGAGTTTTTGCAATATAATAGTGTTGAAATGCTCGTAGTCAAATATATGAACACCTAATGTTTGATTAAAACTTGTTTCATGGTCCGTTTTGTAGAGGTTTCGGACGA
Source organism: Hibiscus trionum (assembly GCA_030270665.1). Lineage (NCBI taxonomy): Eukaryota > Viridiplantae > Streptophyta > Magnoliopsida > Malvales > Malvaceae > Hibiscus > Hibiscus trionum. The sequence goes on along the minus strand of BSYR01000027.1, from coordinate 43,354,821 downwards.
GCGGGTCTAAATAGGCCTTACAATGGACACGTTGCAATTTTAACTGTGTAAAAAGTAAAAAAAATGAGTTTTTGCAATACAATCGTGTTGAAATGCTCGTAATAAAGTATATGAACTCCTAAAGTTTGATTAAAACTTGTTTTGCGGCCTATTTTGTAAAGGTTTCGGACGAGCGGGTTTAAATAGGCCTTACAATGGACCCGTTGAAATTTTAACTTAAAAAAAGTACAGAAATTGAGTTTTTGCAAAACAATCGTGTTCAAATGCTGGTAATCAAGTATATGAACTCCTAAAATTTGATTTAAACTTGTTTCGCGGCCCGTTTTGTAGAGGTTTCAGACGAGCCGGTCTAAATAGGCCTTACAATGGACCTGTTGGAATTTTAACTGAGGTAAAAGTACAGAAATTGAGTTTTTGCAATACAATCGTGTTGAAATGCTTGTAATCAAGTATATGAACTACTAAAATTTGATAAAACCCTATTTTGCGGTCCATTTGTTTTGGGTTTCGGACGATCGGATCTAAATATGCCTTACATTTGACCCGTTGGATTTTTACTTGTGTAAAATGTACATACATTGAATTTTTGTAATATAATCGTGTTGAAATGCTCATAATCAAGTATATAAACTCCTAAAATTTTATTATAACTTGTTTCGCTGTCCGTTTTGAAGAGGTTTCGGACGAGCGGGTTTAAATAGGTATTACAATGGACCTGTTGGAATTTTAACTAAGTAAAAAGTACAGAAATTAAGTTTTTGCAATATTATCGTATTGATATGCTCTTAATCACGTATATGAGCTCCTAAAGTTTGATTAAAACTTGTTTTGCGGTCCGTTTTGTAGAGGTTTCAGACGAGCGAGTCTAAATGGTCGTTACAATGTACCAGTTGGAATTTTAACTGAGTAAAAAGTACAGAAATTGAGTTTTTGCAATATGATCGTGTTGAAATGCTCGTAATCAAGAATATGAACTCCTAAAATTTGATTAAAACTTGTTTCGCGGTCCGTGTTGAAGAAGTTTCAGACGAGCGAGTCTAAATAATCCTTACAATGTACCAGTTAGAATTTTTACTTGAGTAAAAAGTACAGAAATTGAGTTTTTGCAATATTATCGTGTTGATATGCTCTTCATCACATATATGAACTCCTAAAGTTTGATTAAAAGTTATTCCGCGGTCCGTTTTGTAGAGGTTTCAGACGAGCGAGTCTAAATAGTCCTTACAATGTACCAGTTGGAATTTTTACTTGAGTAAAAAGTACAAAATTTGAGTTTTTGCAATATAATCGTGTGAAAATGCTCGTAATCAAGTATATGAACTCCTAAATTTTGATAAAACCTTTTTTTACGGTCCGTTTGTTATATGTTTCAGACGAGCGAGTCTAAATAGGCCTTACAATGGAATCCGTTGGAATTTTACTTGAGTAAAAAGTACAGAAATTGAGTTTTTGCAATATAATCGTGTTGAAATGTTCGTAATCAAGTATATGAACTCCTAAAATTTGATTAAAACTTGTTTTACGATCCTTTTTGTAGAGGTTTCGGACGATCGGGTCTAAATAGGCATTACAATGGACTCGTTGGAATTTTAACTGAGATAAAAGTATAGATATTGAGTCTTTGCAATACAATCGTGTTGAAATTCTCGTAATCAAGTATATGAACTCTTAAAGTTTGATTAAAATTTATTTTGCGGTCCGTTTTGTAGAAGTTTCTGCAATACAATCGTGTTGAAATGCTCATAATCAAGTATGTGAACTACTAAAATTTGATAAAACCCTGTTTTGCGGTCCGTTAGTTATAGGTTTCGGACGAGCGGATCTAAATTTGCCTTACATTTGACCCGTTGGATTTTTACATGAGTAAAAAGTACATACATTGAATTTTTGTAATATAATCGTGTTGAAATGCTCGTAATCAAGTATATAAACTCATAAAATTTGATTAAAACTTGTTTCGCGGTTCGTTTTGAAGAGGTTTCGGAGGAGCGGGTCTAAATAGGCATTACAATGGGCCGTTGGAATTTTAATTCAGTAAAAAGTACAGAAATTGAGTTTTTGCAAAATAATCTTGTTGAAATGCTCTTAATCAAGTATATGAACTCGTAAAATTTGATTAAAACTTTTTTCGCGGTCCGTTTTGTAGAGGTTTCGGACGAGCGGGTCTAAATAGGCCTAACAATGGACACGTTGGAATTTTAACTTGGTAAAAAGTACAGAAATTGTGTTTTTGCAATATAATCATGTTGAAATGCTCGTAAGCAAGTATATGAACTCGTGAAATTTGATTAAAACTTGTTTCGCGGTCTGTGTTGTAGAGGTTTCGGACGAGCTGGTCTAAATAGGCCTTACAATACACCCGTTGGAATTTTAACTAGGTAAAAAGTACAAAAATTGAGTTTTTGCAATATAATCATGTTGAAATGCTCGTAATCAAGTATACGACCTCCTAAAGTTTGATTAAAACTTGTTTCACGGTCCGTTTTGAGGAGGTTTCGGACGAGCGGGTCTAAATAGGCCATACAATAGACCCGTTGGAATTTTAACTAAGTAAAAAGTACAAAAATTTAGTTGTTACAATACAATCGTGTGGAAATGCTAGTAATCAAGTATATGAAATCCGAAAATTTGATAAAACCTTGTTTTGCGGTCCGTTTGTTATAGGTTTCGGACTAGCGGGTCTAAATTGGCCTTACAATGGACATGTTGGAATTTTACTTGAGTAAAGTACAAAAATTGAGTTTTTGATATATAAACGTGTTGAAATGCTCGTGATCAAGTATATGAACTCCGAAAATGTGATTAAAACTTGTTTCGCGGTCAGTTTTGTAGAGGTTTCAAACGAGCGAGTCTAAATAAGCATTACAATGGACCCGTTGGAATTCTAACTGAGTAAAAAGTACATAAATTGAGTTTTTGCAATATAATAGTGTTGAAATGCTCGTAATAAACTATATGAACACCTAATGTTTGATTGAAACTTGTTTCGCGGTCCTTTTTGTAGAGTTTTCGGACGAGCGAGTCTAAATAGGGCTTACAATGGACCCGATGGAATTTTAACTAAGTTAAAAGTACAGAAATTGAGTGTTTACTTGAGTAAAAAGTATAAAATTGAGTTTTTGCAATATAATCGTGTTGAAATGCTCGAAATCAATTATATTGTAACTCCCCAATTTTGGGCTTAGGAGTTTTGGGATTCGGACCGGTTCGGTCGGATCGCGGTTCGAATATATAAGAGTGAATTTAGGAAAACCTAGTTCGGGTTGCATTTAAAATATGGAAAAATGTCTTAAAATCCTCTTTTATTATATATAAGAGTTTGGTGAAATCAATTTTACAAAATGAGGTTTGGAAGTGTGACATTTTGGTTAGTGACCAAAATGTAATTTTCGAAAACTGTGAGACTGTTTTAAAAAGGATTGAAACTTTGAATCTTTAAGGAGCTATTTACCCAATGGGAGTTTCTCCAGATTTTTCTAAAATATTAAAGGTTTAATAAATGGATTTTAAATAAAAGAAAAGGGAGGGAAGATATTTTCCTAAATTTCCAACTAACTTTCCACATTTTCTATTTTCTTTTTCTCTCATCTTTTCTCTCAAACCAAACACATTTCTCCAGAGCTTTTCCCTCTGATTTTGTCATCTAAATATCTCATTTCAATTCTCTTTTGATCTTCAATCATCTCTTCAACAAAACCTTTGCATTTGCTAAGTGGATTTTCAAGAATTTGGTTCCAAAAAGGGAGAAAACTCAAGTTTGGAGGTAAGAACGTCCTTCTCCTATGAACTCTCAGTTCTTTACTGAAATTCCTAAGTTCTCAATCCTTGATTTATGTTTTATAAAAGGTTTTATAGATGTGTTCTTTATTTTGGCTTTTAAATGCAAGATTTGATTGATTTTGATGAAATTTCGTATGATCTGATTGGGCAGTGTTTTGAGGTGTCAATTTGATGTTAAATGAATGTTAAATTGATGTGAAATTGAGGTTTAATTAAAGCAATCCCGGATAGGTTGAATTTCCTAAGTTTAGCTTGTGTTCTTGGTTGTTTTTGGAGTGATCTTGATGATCTGTTATAGCTGGAGGTATAAGGACGTGGTAGGATCCTTTTTGGATGTTAATTGATGTTGAAGGATGTTTAGATTTGATGGATCTTGGCTGGGTAGTGTTGTGGAGTTGATTGGATGCATTTTCGGTTGTGTTTGGTAGCTGAAAATGGAGTGTGGTTAAGAGCAGCGGGTTTAGGTGCTTTCATTGAGGATATTAATGCATGAAGATGCATTAATCTACTGTTTTGATGTGTTTAAAACAGGGGAGTCATCTTTGGATCCTAGTGGTGTTGATCCGGAAGCTTGATTGGTGTTTCGGCAAGAGGCGAAACGGAATCGGTGAGTGGATTTTGGATTTCAGCTATGAAACCAATGTTTTGAAGGTTTGGGAGCTTAGTTTAAGTCTAAGCAACTTAGCTAAGCTCAAGAGTAAGTTTTCGGAAAAACTCACTTGATGATGAACCATGGATTGGTTGTATGCAATGTGGTTTGTTTGCATGTTTTAAATCCTGTTTTGAAAGCATATTTAGCATGTTTATTTGCTGGGATTGTAAGCCATGTGTTGAAGGATGCTCAAGGTAAGAGATCCTTATTTTTGAACATTGTTCTAATGTGGTGTGATGCTTAAAGATGCATGATGTTTATGGCTTTGTTAAATGCTTTAAAACAGTGGAATATTGTTGTTAATGATGTATATTGGCAAGTGATGGTTAAGGTCACAAAGGTGGTTAAAAGTCCTTGTGTGAGCCTTGTTTATTTAAGAACAACATGGTGTTTAAAAGTCCATGGTTGGTTCTTGGTTAAGGTTCAAGGTGGTTAAAATTCCTTGTGTAAGCCTTGTTTATTTAAGGACAACATGGTGTTTAAAAGTCCATGGTTGGTTCTTGGTTAAGGTTCAAGGTGGTTAAAATTCCTTGTGTAAGCCTTGTTATTTAAGAACACCAAGGTGTTTAAAAGTCCTTGGGTGATTCTTGTTAAGGACACAAAGGTGTTTAAAAGTCCTTGTGTGGTCCTTGTCATGGTGTTTAAAAGTCCATGGAAGATTCTTGTTAAGGACACAAAGGTGTTTAAAAGTCCTTGTGTGGTCCTTGTCATGGTGTTTAAAAGTCCATGGAAGATTCTTGTTAAGGACACAATGGTGTTTAAAAGTCCATGTGTGGTCCTTGGAAAATTGTAAGATCACAATGGTGTTTAAAAGTCCATGTGTGGATCTTATGTTGATTGTATCACTTGTGGCCAATATGACATGTTATGATCTTGAAGCATGTTTGCTTGTTTTAAAATGCTTATGAGCTTGTATATAGTGGTTTTAAACAATGGTTTATAAAGGTGTTTTATATATGCATTGTTGTGTGGTTTTAACGAGCATTCCTCACTAAGCTTTTGCTTACGCTCTCTCTTTTCTTAAACCAATAATGCAGAGCATTAAAGTGCATTGAGGACAGCAAGGTGGACAAGAATCCAAGTGGTGAACAAAGCTCATGTATGGTGAAGGTTTCTTAAACACCATGAGCTTATGGGCATTTGGCAATGGGGGACCTATGTTGTTGTTTTGGGAGATGTTTTGGACTCCCTAAGTTGATATCATGTTGTTAATATTGTTGGAACTTGTATTTGGCCATTATGTGTTTGGATTGATGTTTTGATGCTTGAATGGATTGCTAAGTAGGATGCATGCTTATAGAATTGGGGATTTTCATAATTGATGCCATGTTGATGAATGGTCGTTGCAATTATGTTCCTTGTATGTTGAATGACTTGCTGGTAAAGTATGGTTGCTTTTGGAGCATGTTTGATAGGCCAATTGTGTGACAAACCAGCAATTTTTCTGCAATCTGGGCAGCCTGTTTCGGAACAGGTGCTACCGTATCGGAACGGGGGCCTGAAATGGCCTGGGTGTTCCGAAACGGAAGCAACCGTTCCGGAACGGATATGCTACTGCCAGGCACTGTTTCGAAACCAGTTGCGGAACGGTCCCGCGTTTCGGAACGGGTCTTCCCTGTTCCGAAAAACTCGACCGTTGGGCACTGAAATTGTTGGTTAAATGTTCTGCATTGTTTGCGTTTTGGTCCTGAATCTTGTTTATGCAATTAAATGAGTTTGTAATGTCCGTTTGAGCTGAAATTTGACAGACAAACATGAAATGTGACTAATTTCATATTGGTAACTTAAAAGTGGGTTAAGTCCTTGTAATTTCCAGAATTTATATTTTGTTCCCTAAGTTTGCGTTTTGTTCAATTAAGTCCCTGAACGTTTTCCGTTTGCGCTGATCTTTGGGTATGATGTTTGTATGAACATAACTAGGGTTAACGTGCATCTAGACAAGATTAAAAAGAAAAAAAGGGTCGTTAATCGAGGTTGACTTTCGGGTTGACTTTGGTTTTCCCCGTGTAAACTTCTTAATTCGGTTCAACCGTCTGGGCCGGGTTAAGGGGGTTACATATATGAACTCCTAAAGTTTGATTAAAACTTGTTTTGCGGCCCGTTTTGTAGAGGTTTCGAACTAGCTGGTTTAAATAGACCTTACAATTGACTCGTTGGAATTTTAACTTGGTAAAAAGTACATAAATTGAGTTTTTGCAATACAATCGTGTTGAAATGCTCGTAATCAAGTATATGAACTCCTAAAGTTTGATTAAAACTTGTTTCGCGGTCCGTTTTGAAGAGGTTCCGGACGAGCGGGTCTAAATAGGCCTTACAATGGTCCTGTTGGAATTTTAATTTAGTAAAAATTATAGGAATTGAGTTTTTGCAATAAAATCGTGTTGAAATGCTCGTAATCAAGTATATCAACTCCTAAATTTTGCGGCCCGTTTGTAAAGGTTTCGGGCAAGCGGGTCTAAATAGGCCTTGCAATGGACCCGTTAGAATTTTAACTTAGTAAAAAGTACAGAAATTGAGTTTTTGCAATATAATCGTGTTGAAATGCTGGTAATCAAGTATATGAACTCCTAAAGTTTGATTAAAACTTGTTTCGCGGCCCGTTTTGTAGAGGTTTCAGACGAGCCGATTTAAATAGGCCTTACAATAGCCCGTTGGAATTTTTACTTGAGTAAAAAGTACAGAAATTGAGTTTTTGCAATATTATCGTGTTGATATGCTCTTCATCACGTATATGAACTCCTAAAGTTTGATTAAAAGTTGTTTCGCGGTCCGTTTTGTAGAGGTTTCAGACGAGCGAGTCTAAATAGTCCTTACAATGTACCAGTTGGAATTTTTACTTGAGTAAAAAGTACATAATTTGAGTTTTTGCAATATAATCGTGTGAAAATGCTCGTAATCAAGTATATGAATTCGTGAAATTTGATTAAAACTTGTTTCGCGGTCTGTTTTGTACAGGTTTCGGACGAGCTGGTCTAAATAGGCCTTACAATAGACCCGTTGGAATTTTAACTAGGTAAAAAGTACAAAAATTGAGTTTTTGCAATATAATCGTGTTGAAATGCTCGTAATCAAGTATATGAACTCCGAAAATGTGATTAAAACTTCTTTCACGGTCAGTTTTGTAGAGGTTTCAAACGAGCGAGTCTAAATAAGCCTTACAGTGGACCCGTTGGAATTTTAACTGAGAGAAAAAGTACATAAATTGAGTTTTTGCAATATAATAGTGTTGAAATGCTCGTAATCAACTATATGAAAACCTAATGTTTGATTGAAACTTGTTTCGCGGTCCTTTTTGTAGAGTTTTCGGACGAGCGAGTCTAAATAAGGCATACAATGGACCTGATGGAATTTTAACTGAGTAAAAAGTACAGAAATTGAGTGTTTACTTGAGTAAAAAGTATAAAAATTGAGTTTTTGCAATATAATCGTGTTGAAATGCTCGAAATCAAGTATATGAACTCCTAAAGTTTGATTAAAACTTGTTTTGCGGCCCGTTTTGTAGAGGTTTCGGACGAGCGGGTTTAAATAGGCCTTACAATTGACTCGTTGGAATTTTAACTTGGTAAAAAGTACATAAATTGAGTTTTTGCAATACAATCGTGTTGAAATGGTCGTAATCAAGTATATGAAGTCCTAAAGTTTGATTAAAACTTGTTTCGCGGTCCGTTTTGAAGAGGTTCCGGACGAGCGGGTCTAAATAGGCCTTACAATGGTCCTGTTGGAATTTTAATTTAGTAAAAATTACAGGAATTGAGTTTTTGCAATAAAATCGTGTTGAAATGCTCGTAATCAAGTATATGAACTCCAAAAATTTGATTAAAACTTGTTTTGCGGCCCGTTTTATAAAGGTTTCAGACGAGCGGGTTTAAATAGGCCTTAAAATCGTGTTGAAATGCTGGTAATCAAGTATATGAACTCCTAAAGTTTGATTAAAACTTGTTTCGCGACCCGTTTTGTAGAGGTTTCGGACGAGCCGGTTTAAGTTTGCCTTACAATAGACCCGTTGAAATTTTACATGAGTAAAAATACAGAAATTGAGTTTTTGCAATATAATTGTGTTGAAATGCTCGAAATCAAGTATATAAACTCCTAAGATTTGATTAAAACTTGTTTCGCGGTCCGTTTTCTAGTGGTTTCGGACGAGCGGGTCTAAATTGGCCTTACAATGGACCCGTTGGAATTTTAACTGAGTAAAAAGTACAGAAATTGAGTTTTTGCAATACAATCGTGTTGAAATGCTCGTAATCAAGTATATGATCTCCTAAAGTTTTATTAAAACTTGTTTCGCGGTCCGTTTTGAAGATGTTTCGGACGAACGGGTATAAATAGGCCTTACAATGGACCTGTTGGAATTATAATTGAGTAAAAAGTACCAAAATTGAGTTTTTGCATTATAATCGTGTTAAATTGCTCGTAATCAAGTATATGAACTCCTAAATTTTGATTAAAACTTGTTTCGCGGCCCGTTTAGAAGAGGTTTCGGAGGAGCGGGTCTAAATAGGCATTACAATGGACCGGTTGGAATTTTAACTGAGTAAAAAGTATAGAAATTGAGTTTTTGCAATACAATCGTGTTCAAATGCTGGTAATCAAGTATATGAACTCCTAAAATTTGATTAAAACTTGTTTCGTGGCCCGTTTTGTAGAGGTGTCGGACGAACCGGTCTAAATAGGCCTTACAATGGACCCGTTGGAATTTTAACTGTGTAAAAAGTACAGAGATTGAGTTTTTGCAATATGATCGTGTTGAAATGCTCGAAATCAAGTATATGAACTCCTAGATTTTGATTAAAACTTGTTTCGCGGCCCGTTTTGTAGAGGTTTCGAATAAGCGTGTCTAAATAGGCCTTACATTGAAGCCATTGGAATTTTAACTAAGTAAAAAGTACAGAAATTAAGTTTTTGCAATATAATCATGTTGAAATGCTCGTAATCAAGTATATGAACTCCTAAAATTTGATTAAAGCTTGTTTTACGATCCTTTTTGTAGTGGTTTTGGACGATCGGGTCTAAATAGGCATTAGAATGGACCTGTTGGAATTTTAACTGAGTTAAAAGTATAGATATTGAGTTTTTGCAATACAATCGTGTTGAAATTCTCGTAATCAAGTATATGAACTCCTAATGTTTGATTAAAATTTGTTTCGTGGTCCGTTTTGTAGAAGTTTCAGACTAGCGAGTCTAAATAGGCCTTACAATGGACCTGTTGGAATTTTAACTGAGTTAAAAGTACATAAATTGAGTTTTTGCAATAGAATCGTGTTGAAATGCTCGTAATCAAGTATATGAACTTTTAAAATTTGATAAAACCCTGTTTTGCGGTCCGTTTGTTATAGGTTTCGGACGAGCGGATCTAAATATGCCTTACATTTGACCCGTTGGATTTTTACTTGAGTAAAAAGTACATACATTGAATTTTTGTAATATAATCGCGTTGAAATGCTCGTAATCAAGTATATAAACTCCTAAAATTTGATTAAACTTGTTTCGCGGTCCGTTTTGAATAGGTTTCGGAGGAGCGTGTCTAAATAGGCATTACAATGGACCGTTGGAATTTTAATTGAGTAAAAATTACAGAAATTGAGTTTTTGCAAAATAATCTTGTTGAAATGCTCTTAATAAAGTATATGAACTCGTGAAATTTGATTAAAACTTGTTTCGTGGTCTGTTTTGTAGAGGTTTCGGACGAGCTTGTCTAAATAGGCCTTGCAATAGACCCGTTGGAATTTTAACTAGGTAAAAAGTACAAAGATTGAGTTTTTGCAATATAATCGTGTTGAAATGCTCGTAATCAAGTATATGAACTCCTAAATTTTGATTAAAACTTGTTTTGCGGCCCGTTTGTAGAGGTTTCGGGCGAGCGGATCTAAATAGGCCTTGCAATGGACCCGTTGGAATTTTAACTAAGTAAAAAGTACATAAATTGAGTTTTTGCAATATAATCGTGTTGAAATGCTGGTAATCAAGTATATGAACTCCTAAAGTTTGATTAAAACTTGTTTCGCGGCCCGTTTTGTAGAGGTTTCGGACGAGCGGGTTTAAATAGGCCTTACAGTAGACCCGTTGGAATTTTACTTGAGTAAAAAGTACAGAAATTGAGTTTTTGCAATATAATTATGTTGAAATGCTCGAAATCAATTATATGAACTCCTAAAATTAGATTAAAACTTGTTTCGCGGTCCGTTTTGAAGAGGTTTCGGAGGAGCGGGTCTAAATAGGCATTACAATGGACCGTTGGAATTTTAATTGAGTAAAAAGTACAGAAATTGAGTTTTTGCAAAATAATCTTGTTGAAATGCTCGTAATCAAGTATATGAACTCGTAAGATTTGATTAAAACTTTTTTCGCGGTTCCTTTTGTAGAGGTTTCGGACGAGCGGGTCTAAATAGGCCTAACAATGGACTCGTTGGAATTTTAACTTGGTAAAAAGTACAGAAATTGTGTTTTTGCAATATAATCGTGTTGAAATGCTCGTAATCAAGTTTATGAACTCGTGAAATTTGATTAAAACTTGTTTCGCGGTCTGTTTTGTAGAGGTTTCGGACGAGCTGGTCTAAATAGGCCTTACAATAGACCCGTTGGAATTTTAACTAGGTAAAAAGTACAAAAATTGAGTTTTTTCAATATAATCATGTTGAAATGCTTGTAATCAAGTATATAAATTCCAAAAGTTTGATTAAAACTTGCTTCACGGTCCGTTTTCTAGAGGTTTCGGACGAGCGGGTCTAAATAAGCATTACAATGGACCCATTGGAATTTTAACTAAGTAAAAAGTACAGAAATTGAGTTTTTGCAATACAATCGTGTGGAAATGCTTGTAATCAAGTATATGATCTCCTAAAGTTTTATTAAAACTTGTTTCGCGGTCCGTTTTGTAGAGGTTTCAGACGAGCGGGTCTAAATAGGCCTTACAATAGACCTGTTGCAATTTTAACTGAGTAAAAAGTAAAAAAAATGAGTTTTTGCAATACAATCATGTTGAAATGCTCGTAATCAAGTATATGAACTCCTAAAATTTGATTAAAACTTGTTTTGCGGCCCGTTTTATAGAGGTTTCGGACGAGCGGGTTTAAATAGGCCTTACAATTGACCCGTTGGAATTTCAACTTGGTAAAAAGTACATAAATTGAGTTTTTTCAATACAATCGTGTTGAAATGCTCGTAATCAAGTATATGAACTCCTAAAGTTTGATTAAAACTTGTTTCGCGGTCCGTTTTGAAGAGGTTTCGGACGAGCGGGTCTAAATAGGCCTTACAATGGACTTGTTGGAATTTTAATTTAGTAAAAATTACAGGAATTGTGTTTTTGCAATAAAATTGTGTTGAAATTCTCGTAATCAAGTATATGAACTCCTAAATTTTGATTAAAACTTGTTTTGCGGCTCGTTTGTAGAGGTTTCGGACGAGCGGGTCTAAATAGGCCATGCAATGGACCCGTTGGAATTTTAACTGAGTAAAAAGTACAGAAATTGAGTTTTTGCAATATAATCGTGTTGAAATGCTGGTAATCAAGTATATGAACTCCTAAAGTTTGATTAAAACTTGTTTCGCGGCCCGTTTTGTAGAGGTTTCAGACGAGCCGGTTTAAGTATGCCTTACAATAGACCCGTTGAAATTTTACATGAGTAAAAAAACAGAAATTGAGTTTTTGCAATATAATTGTGTTGAAATGCTCGAAATCAAGTATATAAACTCCTAAGATTTGATTAAAACTTGTTTCGTGGTCCGTTTTCTAGTTATTTCGGACGAGCGGGTCTAAATTGGCCTTACAATGGACCCATTGGAATTTTAACTGAGTAAAAAGTACAGAAATTGAGTTTTTGCAATACAATCGTGTTGAAATGCTCGTAATCAAGTATATGATCTCCTAAAGTTTTATTAAAACTTGTTTCGCGGTCCGTTTTGAAGATGTTTCGGACGAGCGGGTATAAATAGGCCTTACAATGGACCTGTTGGAATTTTAATTGAGTAAAAAGTACCAAAATTGAGTTTTTGCAATATAATCGTGTTAAATTGCTCGTAATCAAGTATATGAACTCCTAAATTTTGATTAAAACTTGTTTCGCGGCCCGTTTAGAAGAGGTTTCGGAGGAGCGGGTCTAAATAGGATTTACAATGGACCCGTTGGAATTTTAACTGAGTAAAAAGTACAGAAATTGAGTTTTTGCAATACAATCGTGTTCAAATGCTGGTAATCAAGTATATGAACTCCTAAAATTTGATTAAAACTTGTTTCGCGGCCCGTTTTGTAGAGGTGTCGAACGAACCGGTCTAAATAGGCCTTACAATGGACCCGTTGGAATTTTAACTGTGTAAAAAGTACAGAGATTGAGTTTTTGCAATATGATCGTGTTGAAATGCTCGAAATCAAGTATATGAACTCCTAAATTTTGATTAAAACTTGTTTCGCGGCCCGTTTTGTAGAGGTTTCGAATGAGCGTGTCTAAATAGGCCTTACATTGGAGCCGTTGGAATTTTAACTAAGTAAAAAGTACAGAAATTGAGTTTTTTCAATATAATCGTGTTGAAATGCTCGTAATCAAGTATATGAACTCCTAAAATTTGATTAAAACTTGTTTTACGATCCTTTTTGTAGTGGTTTTGGACGATCGAGTCTAAATAGGCATTACAATGGACCCGTTGGAATTTTAACTGAGTTAAAAGTATAGATATTTAGTTTTTGCAATACATTCGTGTTGAAATTCTCGTAATCAAGTATATGAACTCCTAATGTTTGATTAAAATTTGTTTTGCGGTCCGTTTTGTAGAAGTTTCAGACTAGCGAGTCTAAATAGGCCTTACAATGGACCTGTTGGAATTTTAACTGTGTTAAAAGTACAGAAATTGAGTTTTTGCAATAGAATCGTGTTGAAATTCTCGTAATCAAGTATATGAACTTTTAAAATTTGATAAAACCCTGTTTTGCGGTCCGTTTGTTATAGGTTTCGGACGAGCGGATCTAAATATGCCTTACATTTGACCCGTTGGATTTTTACTTGAGTAAAAAGTACATACATTGAATTTTTGTAATATAATCGTGTTGAAATGCTCGTAATCAAGTATATAAACTCCTAAAATTTGATTAAACTTGTTTCGCGGTCCGTTTTGAATAGGTTTCGGAGGAGCGGGTCTAAATAGGCATTACAATGGACCGTTGGAATTTTAATTGAGTAAAAAGTACAGAAATTGAGTTTTTGCAAAATAATCTTGTTGAAATGCTCTTAATAAAGTATATGAACTCGTGAAATTTGATTAAAACTTGTTTCGTGGTCTGTTTTGTAGAGGTTTCGGACGAGCTTGTCTAAATAGGCCTTACAATAGACCCGTTGGAATTTTAACTAGGTAAAAAGTACAAAGATTGAGTTTTTGCAATATAATCGTGTTGAAATGCTCGTAATCAAGTATATAAACTCCTAAAATTTGATTAAAACTTGCTTCACAGTCCGTTTTGTAGAGGTTTCGGACGAGCGGGTCTAAATAGGCCATACAATAGACCCGTTGGAATTTTTTTTTTGAAGAAAAGGCCTCATTAAAAACCCCTACTACTGTCCTTCAAGCAAAGCTAGAGGACCCTAAAAAGGGGAAAAGAGTGCCCAATTATTATTAATCAATGAATATTTGTTACAAGATGTTGAATACAATGGGGAATATCCGATACAAATGACGTAGAAGTCATAGAATTCAGAGAAAAAGAAGCCAAAGTATGGGCTATAACATTTGCCTCACGCCGTACAAATGAAATAGAAGTAAAGTCGAAGTCATGAAGAGCAGCTTGTATCTGAAGAATAGTTGGTCCCATAGTAGATAGGTCCTGAGCAGGATTGTTGATCCTATTCGCGAGAGAGGCACAGTCAGTTTCGATCAAGATACTATTCCATCCTTGAGATCGGGAAAGGGTGAGACCAGCAAGGATGCTTTCCCCCTCACTGGTGATAGCGTCCTGTCGGCTACCAATAGGGAAAGCGAGACCACCCACGACTGCTCCTGCAGGATCACGAGCAACAACGCCGACGGCTGCTGCACGAGTTGAAGGGTTAAAAGCTCCGTCCACATTAATTTTGATATAATTAGGTGGAGGAGTACGGGAGGTGTTAGTAATTGTAGATGGAGGTGGATCAGATGAAATTGAAGATTTACAAAATTCATCATGAAAGCTAATTGAGTTGACTGCAATTAGCCATGAGGGTTGTAGATGGTGGTTGTGAACCCAATCATTACGTCTGTTCCAAATATTCCATAAAACGGTAAGGAAGAGACTAAATTTATCAGAGGAAATTGTAGAGGCTGCCTCCTCTAACCATTGTAAGGGTGTAGGAGCTAAACTCTTATAGAGAGAGATAGGAATACCACTAATTTAGAGAGCTTCAGCTGCCCCAGGGCAGTCACGAAGCGCATGAAGAATCGATTCCGATTGATTACCACAGATAGAGCAGAGCCCCGAGCTAGGGGAGAAAGCTTGCATTTTAGAACCAACTGGTAGAGCATCAGATGCCATACGCCAGCCAAAAGTTTTAACTTTGGGTAAAGCTTTGATTTTGGATAAGAATTTCCAAAACCGAGTAGGTGGCGAAGGTTGGGATAGAGAGCGTTGTAAGAAAATATATCCAGAGCGAACTGAGTAGATACCCGAGTCATTGGGAGACCATAAGATTGAATCCCGTTGATCATTTATGATGGGGGTACGGAGAATGGCGTCGGCATCAATTGGAGTGAAGTAATTGATTAACTTTACTGTATCCCAGACAGTTTGGTTGCGGATCATGAAATCCCGACATCGAATGTGAAATTCATCGGAAATTTCATAATCCCCAGTTAGCTCAATCGGGGAAGACCCACCCCATATATCTTTGTGTATTCTGATGTTACTGTTTATACCAGGGCGATGAAGAAAGCCAGGGAAAAGGCGCTGAAGAGCGTTATATATACCTTGCCAGGCAAAGGAGCCCCTACTAGGTTTCGGTGCATCCAGGATGTTGCCTGCAGGAAAATATTTAGATCGGTATATTTGTCCTAATAAGGATTCTGGTTCACAAATTAGTTTCCAGATTTGCTTACCCAAGAGAGCGATATTGAAATCGTGTAGGTCCTTGAAACCCATGCCACCAGCAGATTTGGGTAAACATATACGATTCCACGGTAACATGTGCCAACCTTTTTTGTTGGATTTACCAGTCCACCAGTATTGGCGGATTGATGTAGTCATGTCATCGATGATATTGTGTGGTAGAAGATAGCAAGACATTACATATTGTGGGAGAGATTGTAAAACAGCTTTGATGAAAATCTCTCTACCACTAAAGGATAAAAGGTGTTTGTCCCAGCTAGAGAGGCGATCATGTACTTTATCTCGTACAAAACCTAATGATTCAGTTTTATTTTTCCCTATTAGTAGCGGGATGCCTAGGTATACTCCGGGGTTAGAAACTTCACGTACTTGTAAAAGGCTATTGATTGCATTTCTTGTTGCAGAAGGTGTACGTGGGTTATAGAAAATTGTTGATTTCTCGAAATTTATTGCTTGACCAGATGCATTAGCATATACTTGAAGAGCATTTTTCAGAAGGGATGCTTCAGATTGATTGGTATTTATAAATACCATACAATCATCAGCAAAAAGGAGGTGGTTAACTTTGGGCCCATGTTTACATGCGTCTAGACCTGGAAGTATATTAGTTTGTTGAGCAGCAGCTAAGTAAGCCGAGAGGCCTTGAGTGCAGAATAGGAAAAGAAAAGGGGATAGAGGATCCCCCTGACGAAGACCACGTTGAGGTTGAAAGATGGGTGAAAAGGAATTATTAATTTTAATTGAGAAAGAGACTGTGGATATACAACACATTATAAGCTCAATCCAGCCGGATGCAAAGCCCATTCGTGTCATAACGTTTGCAAGGAAAGACCATTCTACTCTATCGAAAGCTTTTTCCATGTCAAGCTTGAGAGCAGCTCCTTGCGAGGATTTAGTCGCACCGGAGTTGATATTGTGAATAATTTCATGCGCAACAAGGATGTTGTCAGAAATGTTGCGTCCCTGAACAAAGGCAGCTTGATTAGGGCTAATACAAAGAGGTATAGCCTGTTTCATTCTATTAGAATTGTTTTGGCAACTATTTTATAGAGAACAGTGCAAAGGCTGATTGGTCTGAGTTGCTTCATAGATGTTGGATCCTTTACTTTGGGTATTAGCACCAGTATAGTTTTGTTAACTAAGGCCATATCAGCGTTGCCATTTAATAGGTCCATACAAAGATTAAGAACATCGTCTCCAACTGTGTCCCAGTGTTGTCGAAAGAAACTACTAGGTAGACCGTCGACACCAGGTGCCTTCCTAGGGTCAATATCTTTAAAGGCATGGAGAATTTTTTCTCTGGTGAACGGCTTGAGAAGGTTGTCGTTTATTGAAAAATTGATGGAGGGGTGGATTTTGTTAAGAATGATATCCGAGAATTGGGGATTAGAGGTTGTAAACAGGTTTTGGAAATAATTCGAAGCGATATCCATAATTTCAGATTCAGAAGTGCACCAATTGGAGTTGGCATCAAAAAGACCTATGATTGAATTTTTCTTATTTCGATTAGAATTTCTGGCATGGAAGAATTTGGTGTTTTTGTCTCCTTGGGATAGCCAAAGAGTTCGAGATCTTTGAGCCCAATAAGTTTCTTGTTCTGTTAAGAGTTTATTTAATTTCGTTCGATAGTTTAAGTAGGCTTGTTTATTTGTGGCTGTTAAGGGACGGTAGAGTAGTTTGTTAATTTTTTTGGTAAGGAATTTAATACGTCCTGTTGTTTGAAAGCGTTGTTGGTTTTGCCAATCATCTAAGTATGTTCCTACCGCTTTGATTTTATTGATGGCTGTTCCGGGGGTATCGGCCCACGCCCTTTTGATTGTTTGGATGTTGTCTTTATTATTAGCCCAACAACTTTCAAATCTGAAATTCTTAGGGGTTTGTGTTTTGGATGTAATAGTTGGTTTATCAAATTCAAGAAGAAGGAAACAATGGTCGGATTTTGCGACATATTTCGTAGTTATACGATGAGTAGGGTAAAGATCTTTCCAAGCGTAGTTAGCAATAAAACGGTCTAGTCGTTCATGAATTACCGGGGTTAAGGGACCTACTTTTGTCCATGTAAACCAACCCGAAGTTGGTTTGCAATCGAATAGGTTGTTTCGAATTAAACAATTTCGGAAATTTTTGATTTGGGATCTAGCTCTACGGGGACCCCCTTGTTTTTCTGAATCTGTTAGAATCTCATTGAGATCTCCTCCGATAAGCCAAGGTTTATCTTTAGTAGAAGTGTATAAGGAATCAATTAATTCCCATGTTTTATATTTTTGGCTAGTTTCCGAAAATCAATGCATTCCAGTGAAAAACATAGTGCAGTTACTTTGTAATTTGAATGTGAATATAACACAGCGAATAGGAAATTAAACTTATATTAATATCGTTTGCGGCGAATAAAGAAATTCCGGAACACCCTTCCGAGGGGGGGATAGAAATAATGTCTAGCATACCTAATGAAAGACATAAGCGGTTACATTCCGCATTATTTAACTTAGTTTCGCATAAGAAGATAATATCGGGGTTGGTACGTTGGACATAGGCTCGGAGATGTTGAACCGTCGGGGCTTGTCCAAGGCCCTGACAGTTCCAGCAGAGGATCCTCATTTTGCTCGGCGGGGCTGGGAATCAGCCGCCGCCGGAGAGTTTTTAGAGCTGCTCATCCCAGATTTTGGAGTAGATCCTGATTGTTTGGATTTTTTCGGCGGGAGCGATACTTGTATTGGGGAGCGGTGTTTCATGCCTCGGTTAGTTTGGGGTGGTGCAGGTGCTGGTGCGGGTGCTGGAACAGGAACAGGTGTAGGGGCTGCATCATTTGGGTAAGTTTTAAGCAACCACTGATTAAAGTCATTGAAAAATGTATCAGTGGGTTTAGAAGGCTTACTCGATTCAGAGTCAAATTTTTTGATTTGTTCGGCAGTAGGGCTGGGAACACCATAATCATCATTGGTTTCCCAATCATCATCAGAACCATCTTCCAGAATGGGATAGATGGTGTTCAGGGGCTGAGGCTCAAGGGGAGCTTTTTGTTTCGGATCAGCAGCAGGGGGGTCATTGACCGTATTGGGGCCTTCATCCATGGTCATGTCGACATTTTGGGCTTCTTCGGTTACTTGTTCCGTAAATGAGGCGGCGTCGCCTTCATTTAGAGAGCCTTTATTTTGAAAAAAGAGAATTATTAGGGACTTGTAACTATTTGTAAAAAGGATGATGAATGAGTAAAGAGAATTACCCATATTGTTCTGGTCGTTAGGAGGAGCTGTAGGATTGACCGAGACAGCTGGGTTATTCGTCGGATTTACTAAGAGAAAATTAGAGGGTAAGAAATTTGATAGAAAGTTTGATAAAGGAGAATAAATAAAAACAGTTGTAATTATAAAAGTTGAAAAAAATATACCATTCACTGGAGGGATGTTTGGAATCAGATTCGGTTCTACATTTCGGATACGCCCCCGAATTCCAACTGGGCGACGTCTAGGAGGAAGATAACGGAGCCATTCTCCGTATTGCAATTTGTTGGGATCGATTGAAGATTTGATAGGACAATTCTCCAAGGTATGACTGATGATACCACAGCCAGGGCAAAGAATTGGAAGTCTTTCATACTGAAGGCGGCACATAATTGTGTTTTCACCGGAACCAATAAATACAAATCGAGTGACAGGTCTTGTGATATTGAGGAAGATTTCAACTCGAAGGAATTCCACCATATTCCCATCAACTTGGTGGTTATCTGTTCGGAGAACATTGCCCACCATCGAGCCTAAAGCACATCCCACCAGATGGGATCTTTCTATATCAGCAAAGAGTGAATCAGGAAGGGAGAAGATTCTGATCCAGATTCTCATTGTGTTGAAGTTGTAGTCGGTTAAGGATTTGTCTGGATCATATTCGGTGACTGCAAGCCATTCGTCCTTGTAAAGCCAAGGTCTGCGGTTGATAATTTCATAGCAATTCTTGACTTCCTTAAACTTGATCTTGATGAAATTATCTTGTATCACTGAGATGGATATAACTTCGTTGGGTTTCCAGATACCTTCAAAGGCATTGATAACAGCAGAAATATCTATGGGTTTGGACGATATAAAGCGACCAATAACAATAAGTTTGGGATCTTCCTTGACGAAGTCGAAATCAGGAGTGTAAAGTAGTTTCGATTCTTCATTTGTGAGGCTGATCGAATTGAGTTGGGGGATTGAAGAGGATGAATCCATTGGGGAGTTTGAAGGATGTGAATAGTACGATTGAGATAATAGGTGTGGTGGGATGATGTAATTGTGTTGTGGGTTTATAAAGAAGACGAGAATAGTTAAGAGGTTTGAGATATGGAAAGTGGAACGTAATGTATTCAGAGAAATTATTGACCAGAGTAAAAAGGGGGGACTGATAGTGTCAAAAGGGAATTTAATTAAGGTAGTTGCCTTAATTGAAATAATAGACTTAAAAAGAAAATAAAATCTAGGAGTAATTAAAGGAAAATATCTAAAAGAGATTTGATTTAAGAAGGGAAAGGACAGAGTGGCTTTAGTAAAATAAGGGAATAATTTAATAATGAAGTATTTAAAGAGGTGATTAATTTTGAAAGGCGTAGTTAAAGGAGAATAAAAAGAGTAACTGTTGGGATATATTGTAATTATTAGTATTGATGAAGCAAAATAAAAGGTATAGATTGAGGAGGTAGATTTTAGGAATAAAGTTAATATTAATAGGTGGAATAAATACGGAAAGATGACGTTAACGTTGACTGTATATAAGGCTTTATTATAGGAAAATTTATGAGATATTAAATATGCAAATAAAAATAAAAGGGATATTTTGAATGCCAAGCTGGAAGAAAATTTATGTCGGCGTATTAAATGGGGGATAAAGGATAAAGAATAATTAATTGAATTTTTGAAATTTGAATACTTTATGAGATAGCGAATAATTATTGAAAAAGTTGAACTGAATATTTGGAAAAATTTTAAGAGATTAATAAATTTTTTAAATAAAAAGCATCTATTTAGTAGTAAATTAAGAGGATCCCAAGTGTGGGCTTGTAATGTTTCACCTAGAAAGGTGTAGTGGGAAAAGAGTTTTTCCGAATATTTCAGCAGATAACGTAAGTTGAGATAGTAACAAGAATCTAACAGGGAAAATAAAGCATACATGGCAGATATAATGCATAGTAGAGAACAGATAAAAGCATGGTAAAAAAGAAAGAAAAGCAGGAAAGGAAATAGGCAATAAAAAATTACAGACCCAGGGAAGAAAGGAAGCGGGGATAAGAAAATTATTACAAACCAAAAGAGCAAAGAAAAAATAAAGGGGAATGCAATTGAATTTAATTATAATTGAAATTAACCGTGGTTTAGTAGGAGAATAGATGTCCCAACTTTCCTTTAGCTCGTGCTTAGTAATTTGTATAATGGTTGCACTTGTTGTTGCGTATCGATAAAGCCTATAATAAGAACCGAAGAAAGAACAAATGCAAAGAGTTAAAGACCAGCAATTGATAGTACAATATGAACATGATAAAGGAGAAAATACAAAGGTATAGGTAAAGTTTAGACTAGACACAGAATGAAAAGGCATAGATGTGATAGTGTTAATGATACAGGCTTTACACAAAAGTGCATGACACCGATTAATCCTAGAGGTTAGAATTATCTGGTTATATATAGGTGATATCCAGAAAGAAAATATGACATTTATATTAGAATAATTTTCCAGGATTGTGATCGAAAATGCAAGCATGACTGAATGAATGGAGACTGTAGTAAAGAATGCAGAAACAAGGATAACAGTGTACGTTTTAGAACAATTATAAAAGTTACTTTTAAGAGGTAATTTAACAGCATATATTATAAAAGTAACCAGAATATTAGTGTACATTGTAGATTGGAATGATAATATTTTTATGAATTTTAAAGGTGAGACAGTATCGTGGATAATAGGATATATATATTTTTGAGTTGTTTTAATAGGTAAATAATAAAGAAATTTACAGAGAGCAGTAATAAAAGAAAAAGAATAATTATATTTTAATATATAGAAATTATCAGAATACAGTTTATCTTTTAGATAATACAGATTTTGTATTATATTTTTAATCGAAAAATATCCCATTGAGTGGGCTGGTAGTTGTTTCCCTAAAAGGGCTGGTTTTTTGAGATAGGTAATAGATAAACGAGATATACATAAGGAATCATAATTAATTTCCAGAAGGCAGAACAAAAGATAGGTATGCAAGCAAAGGTTAGGCCATATGATTAAGAGGGATAGATAAAGAATTTCGAAAAGATGCATGATGTATTTACTGAGATATAAGACAAACAAAGGACTGTAAAAAAAGAGAAATGAGATGCACGTATGTACAAAATTAAACCTTAGAGAAGAAAGACGAACAATGCATACTACCCCAAGGGAAGAGATGACAAAGTTATCCTGTTGACATAACAAAGGGAAAAAACTTAAAAAGAAATATAGCAAAGAAAGGGGGCAATAAAATAAAAAAATAAAGGCATAGATAACAGCCTTGGTATAACCAGTTAGATGAACTGTTGAGAAGAAGCAGAAGAGATAGTCAAATCTGAAATAAAAAGGAAAAAAATTAGAAAGGCAGAGCAGATGATTCATATTAACAAAGAACGAACAAAAGGAAAGGAAAAGGATGTAAAAAAGCCAGATAGAAATAGCCTGAATAAGTAAAGGATAAAAAGGATTCTTCAAGGAGGCCCTTCGGAAAATCCTCAGATCCAGACTTTTAGACAAACCCAGATAACAGATGACAACCATAGGAGTATTAATTGTAGAGAAAAACCAAAATCGACACCCTAAAAAGATATTATGCGAAGAGGAAATGCAGCAGAAAAAGAATACCAAAGAGAAAAAGGAAAAGATAAAGTAAAGAGGGAACCGAGTATAAAGGTGGTCGGCCACCGCCTTGGCCCGCCGCCGGAGGGAGGAGACTCTGATGAAACGGAAAAAACATAAACAGAAAGGAAATAGACAAAACCCATCGATTAGGTTAAAAAGAAATAAAAGATGAGAAAGGGAATAAAAAAAAAGATGAAAAGGGGGTTGTCGGTCGGACTTACCATTAAGACCATCCGGATACCGGAGAAGAGGGATCTTCATAACCGAGCGGAGGAAACAATCGAAGCCCATATCCAGTATTAAAAGGTCCCGGTGGTGTAAACATAAACGGCAAAAATAAAGAGAAACCCAAAGATCAGAGATTAAAACAAAAAGTGAAATGAAAAAATAAAAAAGACAAGGAGGAGAAGCACCGAACTTGTCTTGAAGCCCAGATCTGAGATGAAGACCAGATCTGCCTTTACAGATTCGATTTGAGGAATGCTGAGAAAGGCTCATCGGAAACACACGATGAGAACAAAACCAGAAAAGGAAAATCCTTGCAAAAAAGAAAGGAAATCTGGTGAAGTGGTTATTGAGATCTAGAGACTCCCAAATAACACAAAACAAGTAAAACAACCGAAAAAATAGAGTAAAAAGATAAAGAGAGATAAAAGGATAGAAATAACCTGTTTGTTGATATTGTTGGCTGAGTGGGATGACTCTTGGGATTCTCATCCCGCTTTCCAAGGAAGTCTTGGTAACCGTGAAGATTATGGCTAAACTGGCAGAAAATGAATGGATGCCGTGAGGGGAGAGGAGATTGGTGAAAAAAATCACCGGAAAAAAGGGAAAAGAAAGCCAAAACCAAACCAGAACCCCGGAGAAAGTTGAGAGAAAATTGAGAGCCATCCCACCCGTTGGAATTTTAACTAAGTAAAACGTACAAAAATTTAGTTGTTACAATACAATCGTGTTGAAATGTTCATAATCAAGTATATGAACTCCGAAAATTTGATAAAACCTTGTTTTGTGGTCCGTTTGTTATAGGTTTCGGACTAGCAGGTCTAAATTGGCCTTACAATGGACATGTTGGAATTTTGCTTGAGTAAAAAGTACAAAAATTGAGTTTTTGCAATATAAACGTGTTGAAATGCTCATAATCAAGTATATGAACTCTGAAAATCTGTTTAAAATTTGATAAAACCTTGTTTTGCGGTCCGTTTGTTATAGGTTTCGGACGAGCGGATCTAAATATGCCTTACATTTGACCCGTTGGATTTTTTCTTGAGTAAAAAGTACAGAAATTGAGTTTTTGCAATACAATCCTATTGAAATGCTCGTAATCAAGTATATGAACTCCTAAAATTTGATTAAAACTTGTTTTGCGGCCCGTTTTGTAGAGGTTTCGGACAAGTCACAATTGACCCGTTGGAATTTCAACTTGGTAAAAAGTACATAAATTGAGATTTTGCAATACAATCGTGTTGAAATGCTCGAATCAAGTATATGAACTCCTAAAATTTGATTAAAACTTGTTTTGCGGCCCGTTTTGTAGAGGTTTCGGACGAGCGGGTTTAAATAAGCCTTACAATTGACCCGTTGGAATTTCAACTTGGTAAAAAGTACATACATTGAGTTTTTGCAATACAATCGTGTTGAAATGCTCGTAATCAAGTATATGAACTCCTAAAGTTTGATTAAAACTTGTTTCGCGGTCCGTTTTGAAGAGGTTTCGGACGAGCGGGTCTAAATAGGCCTTACAATGGACCTGTTGGAATTCTAATTGAGTAAAAAGTACAGGAACTGAGTTTTTGCAATATAATCGTGTTGAAATGCTCGTAATCAAGTATATGAACTCCTAAATTTTGATTAAAACTTGTTTTGCGGCCCGTTTGTAGAGGTTTCGGACGGGCGGGTCTAAATAGGCCTTGCAATGGACCCCTTGGAATTTTAACTGAGTAAAAAGTACAGAAATTGAGTTTTTGCAATATAATCGTGTTGAAATGCTGGTAATCAAGTATATGAACTCCTAAAGTTTGATTAAAACTTGTTTCGCGGCCCGTTTTGTAGATGTTTCAGACGAGCCGGTTTAAATAGGCCTTACAATGTTCGTAATCAAGTATATGAACTCCTAAAATTTGATCAAAACTTGTTTTACGATCCTTTTTGTAGAGGTTTCGGACGATCGGTTCTAAATAGGCATTACAATGGACCCGTTGGAATTTTAACTGAGATAAAAGTATTGATATTGAGTTTTTGCAATACAATCGTGTTAAAATTCTCGTAATCAAGTATATGAACTCCTAAAGTTTGATTAAAATTTATTTTGCGGTCCGTTTTGTAGAAGTTTCAGACGAGCGAGTCTAAATAGGCCTTAAGATGGACCTGTTGGAATTTTAACTGTGTTAAAAGTACAAAAATTGAGTTTTTGCAATACAATCGTGTTGAAATGCTAGTAATCAAGTATGTGAACTACTAAAATTTGATAAAACCCTGTTTTGCGGTCCGTTTGTTATAGGTTTCGGACGAGCGGATCTAAATTTGCCTTACATTTGACCCGTTGGATTTTTACTTGAGTAAAAAGTACAAACATTGAATTTTTGTAATATAATCGTGTTGAAATGCTCGTAATCAAGTATATAAATTCATAAAATTTGATTAAAACTTGTTTCGCGGTCCGTTTTGAGGAGGTTTCGGAGGAGCGGGTCTAAATAGGCATTACAATGGGCCGTTGGAATTTTAATTGAGTAAAAAGTACAGAAATTGAGTTTTTGCAAAATAATCTTGTTGAAATGCTCTTAATCAAGTATATGAACTCGTAAAGTTTGATTAAAACTTTTTTCGCGGTCCGTTTTGTAGAGGTTTCGGACGAGCGGGTCTAAATAGGCCTAACAATGGACCCGTTAGAATTTTAACTTGGTAAAAAGTACAGAAATTGTGTTTTTGCAATATAATCGTGTTGAAATGCTCGTAATCAAGTATATGAACTCGTGAAATTTGATTAAAACTTGTTTCGCGGTCTGTGTTGTAGAGGTTTCGGACGAGCTGGTCTAAATAGGCCTTACAATTGACCCGTTGGAATTTTAACTAGGTAAAAAGTACAAAAATTGAGTTTTTGCAATATAATCGTGTTGAAATGCTCGTAATCAAGTATACGAACTCCTAAAATTTGATTAAAACTTGTTTCACAGTCCATTTTGTAGAGGTTTCAGACGAGCGAGTCTAAATAGGCCATACAATAGACCCGTTGGAATTTTAACTAAGTAAAATGTACAAAAAATTAGTTGTTACAATACAATCGTGTGGAAATGCTCGTAATCAAGTATATGAACTTCGAAAATTTGATAAAACCTTGTTTTGCAGTCCGTTTGTTATAGGTTTCGGACTAGCGGGTCTAAATTGGCCTTACAATGGACATGTTGGAATTTTACTTGAGTAAAAAGTACAAAAAATGAGTTTTTGCAATATAAACTTGTTGAAATGCTCCTAATCAAGTATATGAACTCCGAAAATGTGATTAAAACTTGTTTCGCGGTCAGTTTTGTAAAGGTTTCAAACGAGCGAGTCTAAATAAGCCTTACAATGGACCCGTTGGAATTTTAACTGAGTAAAAAGTACATAAATTGAGTTTTTGCAATATAATAGTGTTGAAATGCTCGTAATCAACTATATGAACACCTAATGTTTGATTGAAACTTGTTTGCGGTCCTTTTTGTAGAGTTTTCGGACGAGCCAGTCTAAATAGGGCTTACAATGGACCCGATGGAATTTTAACTGAGTAAAAAGTACAGAAATTGAGTGTTTACTTGAGTAAAAAGTATAAAAATTGAGTTTTTGCAATATTATCGTGTTGAAATGCTCGAAATCAAGTATATGAACTCCTAAAGTTTGATTAAAACTTGTTTTGCGGCGCGTTTTGTAGAGGTTTCGAATGAGCGGGTTTAAATAGGCCTTACAATTGACTCGTTGGAATTTTAACTTGGTAAAAAGTACATAAATTGAGTTTATGCAATACAATCGTGTTGAAATGCACGTAATCAAGTATATGAACTCCTAAAGTTTGATTAAAACTTGTTTCGCGGTCCGTTTTGAAGAGGTTCCGGACGAGCGGGTCTAAATAGGCCTTACAATGGTCCTGTTGGAATTTTAATTTAGTAAAAATTACAGGAAATTGAGTTTTTGCAATAAAATCGTGTTGAAATGCTCGTAATCAAGTTTCGGACTAGTGGGTCTAAATTGGCCTTACAATGGACATGTTGGAATTTTACTTGAGTAAAAAGTATAAAAATTGAGTTTTTGCAATATAATCGTGTTGAAATGCTCGAAATCAAGTATATGAACTCCTAAAGTTTGATTAAAACTTGTTTTGAGGTTTCGGACGAGCGGGTTTAAATAGGCCTTACAATTGACTCGTTGGAATTTTAACTTGGTAAAAAGTACATAAATTGAGTTTTTGCAATACAATCGTATTGAAATGCTCGTAATCAAGTAAATGAACTCCTAAAGTTTGATTAAAACTTATTTCGCCGTCCGTTTTGTAGAGGTTTCGGACGAGCGGGTCTAAATAGGCCTAACAATGGACCCGTTGGAATTTGTGTTTTTGCAATATAATCGTGTTGAAATGCTCGTAATCAAGTTTATGAACTCGTGACATTTGATTAAAACTTGTTTCGCGGTCTATTTTGTAGAGGTTTCAGACGTGCTGGTCTAAATAGGCCTTACAATAGACCCGTTGGAATTTTAACTAGGTAAAAAGTATAAAAATTGAGTTTTTGCAATATAATCGTGTTGAAATGCTTGTAATCAAGTATATAAACTCCTAAAATTTGATTAAAACTTGCTTCACGGTCCGTTTTCCAGAGGTTTCGGACGAGCGAGTCTAAATTGGCCTTACAATGGACATGTTGGAATTTTACTTGAGTAAAAAGTACAAAAATTGAGTTTTTGCGATATAAACGTGTTGAAATGCTCGTAATAAAGTATATGAACTCCGAAAATGTGATTAAAACTTGTTTCGAGGTCAGTTTTGTAGAGGTTTCAAACGAGCGAGTCTAAATAAGCCTTACAATGGACCCGTTGGAATTTTAACTGAGTAAAAAGTACATAAATTGAGTTTTTGCAATATAATAGTGTTGAAATGCTCGTAATCAACTATGTGAACACCTAATGTTTGATTGAAACTTGTTTCGCGATCCTTTTTGTAGAGTTTTCGGATGAGCGCGTCTAAATAGGGCTTACAATGGACCCGATGGAATTTTAACTGAGTAAAAAGTACAGAAATTGAGTGTTTACTTGAGTAAAAAGCATAAAAATTGAGTTTTTGCAATATAATCGTGTTGAAATGCTCGAAATCAAGTATATGAACTCCTAAAGTTTGATTAAAACTTGTTTTGCGGCCCGTTTTGTAGAGGTTTCGGACGAGCGGGTTTAAATAGGCCTTACAATTGACTCGTTGGAATTTTAACTTGGTAAAAAGTACATAAATTGAGTTTTTGCAATACAATCGTGTTGAAATGCTCGTAATCAAGTATATGAACTCCTAGAGTTTGATTAAAACTTGTTTCGTGGTCCGTTTTGAAGAGGTTCTGGACGAGCGGGTCTAAATAGGCCTTACAATGGTCATGTTGGAATTTTAATTTAGTAAAAATTACAGGAATTGAGTTTTTGCAATAAAATCATGTTAAATTGCTCGTAATCAAGTATATGAACTCCTAAATTTTGATTAAAACTTGTTTTGCGGCCTGTTTGTAGAGGTTTCGGGCGAGCGGGTATAAATAGGTCTTGCAATGGACCCGTTGGAATTTTAACTGAGTAAAAAGTACAGAAATTGAGTTTTTGCAATATAATCGTGTTGAAATGCTTGTAATCAAGTATATGAACTCCTAAAGTTTGATTAAAACTTGTTTCGCGGCCCGTTTTGTAGAGGTTTCGGACGAGCCGGTTTAAATAGGCCTTACAATAGACCTGCTGGAATTTTACTTGAGTAAAAAGTACATAAATTGAGTTTTTGCAATATAATTAAGTTGAAATGCTCGAAATCAATTATATGAACTCCTAAAATTAGATTAAAACTTGTTTCGCGGTCCGTTTTGAAGAGGTTTCGGAGGAGCGGGTCTAAATAGGCATTACAATGGACCGTTGGAATTTTAATTGAGTAAATAGTATAGAAATTGAGTTTTTGTAAAATAATCTTGTTGAAATGCTCTTAATCAAGAATATGAACACGTAAAATTTGATTAAACTTTTTTCGCGGTCAGTTTTGTAGAGGTTTCGGATGAGCGGGTCTAAATAGGCCTAACAATGGACCCGTTGGAATTTTAACATGGTAAAAAGTACATAAATTATGTTTTTGCAATATAATCGTGTTGAAATGCTCGTAATCAAGTTTATGAACTCGTGAAATTTGATTAAAACTTGTTTCGCGGTCTGTTTTGTAGAGGTTTCGGACGAGCTGGTCTAAATAGGACTAACAATAGACCCGTTAGAATTTTAACTAGGTAAAAAGTACAAAAATTGAGTTTTTGCAATATAATCGTGTTGAAATGCTTGTAATCAAGTATATAAACTCCTCAAATTTGATTAAAACTTGATTCACAGTCCGTTTTCTAGAGGTTTCGGACGAGCGGGTCTAAATAGGCCTTACAATGGACCCGTTGGAATTTTAACTAAGTAAAAAGTACAGAAATTGAGTTTTTGCAATACAATCATGTTGAAATGCTCGTAATCAAGTATATGATCTCCTAAGGTTTTATTAAAACTTGTTTCGCGGTCCGTTTTGTAGAAGTTTCAGACGAGCGGGTCTAAATAGGCCTTACAATGGACCCGTTGCAATTTTAATTGAGTAAAAAGTAAAAAAAATTGAGTTTTTGCAATACAATCATGTTGAAATGCTCGTAATTAAGTATATGAACTCCTAAAATTTGATTAAAACTTGTTTTGCGGGCCGTTTTATAGAGGTTTCGGACGAGCGGGTTTAAATAGGCCTTACAATTGACCCGTTGGAATTTCAACCTGGTAAAAAGTACATAAATTGAGTTTTTGCAATACAATCGTGTTGAAATGCTCGTAATCAAGTATATGAACTCGTAAAGTTTGATTAAAACTTGTTTCGCGGTCCGTTTTGAAGAGGTTTCGGACGAGCGGGTCTAAATAAGTCTTACAATGGACTTGTTGGAATTTTAATTTAGTAAAAATTACAGGAATTGTGTTTTTGCAATAAAATTGTGCTGAAATGCTCGTAATCAAGTATATGAACTCCTAAATTTTGATTAAAACTTGTTTTGCGGCTCGTTTGTAGAGGTTTCAGACGAGCGGGTCTAAATAGCCCATGCAATGGACCCGTTGCAATTTTAACTGAGTAAAAAGTACAGAAATTGAGTTTTTGCAATATAATCGTGTTGAAATGCTGGTAATCAAGTATATGAACTCCTAAAGTTTGATTAAAACTTGTTTCGCGGCCCGTTTTGTAGAGGTTTCGGACGAGCCGGTTTAAGTAGGCCTTACAATAGACACGTTGAAATTTTACTTGAGTAAAAAGTACAGAAATTGAGTTTTTGCAATATAATTGTGTTGAAATGCTCGAAATCAAGTATATGAACTCCTAAGATTTGATTAAAACTTGTTTCGCGGTCCGTTTTGTAGAGGTTTCGGACGAGCGGGTCTAAATTGGCTTTACAATGGACCCGTTGGAATTTTAATTGAGTAAAAAGTACAGAAATTGAGTTTTTGCAATACAATCGTGTTGAAATGCTCGTAATCAAGTATATGATCTCCTAAAGTTTTAATAAAACTTGTTTCGCTGTCCGTTTTGAAGAGGTTTCGGACGAGCGGGTCTAAATAGGCCTTACAATGGACCTGTTGGAATTTTAATTGAGTAAAAAGTACCAAAATTGAGTTTTTGCAATATAATTGTGTTAAATTACTCGTAATCAAGTATATGAACTCCTAAATTTTTATTAAAACTTGTTTTGCGGCCCGTTTTGAAGAGGTTTCGGAGGAGCGGGTCTAAATAGGCATTACAATGGACCCGTTGGAATTTTAACTGAGTAAAAAGTACAGAAATTGAGTTTTTGCAATACAATCGTGTTCAAATGCTAGTAATTAAGTATATGAAGTCCTAAAATTTGATTAAAACTTGTTTCGCGGCCCGTTTTGTAGAGGTGTCGGACGAGCCGATCTAAATTGGCCTTACAATGGACCCGTTGGAATTTTAACTGTGTAAAAAGTACAGAAATTGAGTTTTTGCAATATGATCGTGTTGAAATGCTCGAAATCAAGTATATGAACTCCTAAATTTTGATTAAAACCTGTTTCGCGGCCCGTTTTGTAGAGGTTTCGGATGAGCGGGTCCAAATAGGCCTTACATTGGAGCCGTTGGAATTTTAACTAAGTAAAAAGTACAGAAATTGAGTTTTTGCAATATAATCGTGTTGAAATTATCGTAATCAAGTATATGAACTCCTAAAATTTGATTAAAACTTGTTTTACGATCCTTTTTGTAGTGGTTTTGGACGATCGGGTCTAAATAGGCATTACAATGGACCCGTTGGAATTTTAACTAAGTTAAAAGTATAGATATTGAGTTTTTGCAATACAATCGTGTTGAAATTCTCGTAATCAAGGATATGAACTCCTAATGTTTGATTAAAATTTGTTTTGCGTTCCGTTTTGTAGAAGTTTCAGACGAGCGAGTCTAAATAGGCCTTACAATGGACATGTTGGAATTTTAACTGAGTTAAAAGTACAGAAATTGAGTTTTTGCAGTACAATCGTGTTGAAATGCTCGTAATCAAGTATATGAACTACTAAAATTTGATAAAACCCTGTTTTGCGGTCCGTTTGTTATAGGTTTCGGACGAGCGGATCTAAATATGCCTTACATTTGACCCGTTGAATTTTTACTTTAGTAAAAAGTACATACATTGAATTTTTGTAATATAATCGTGTTGAAATGCTCGTAATCAAGTATATAAACTCCTAAAATTTGATTAAACTTGTTTCGCGGTCCGTTTTGAAGAGGTTTCGGAGGAGCGGGTCTAAATAGGCATTACAATGGACCGTTGGAATTTTAATTGAGTAAAAAGTACAGAAATTGAGTTTTTGCAAAATAATCTTGTTGAAATGCTCTTAATCAAGTATATCAACTCGTAGAGTTTGATTAAAACTTTTTTCGCGGTCCGTTTTGTATAGATTTCGGACGAGCGGGTCTAAGTAGGCCTAACAATGGACCCGTTGGAATTTTAACTTGGTAAAAAGTACAGAAATTGTATTTTTGCAATTTAATCGTGTTGAAATGCTCGTAATCAAGTATATGAACTCGTGAAATTTGATTAAAACTTGTTTCGCGGTCCGTTTTGTATAGATTTCGGACGAGCGGGTCTAAGTAGGCCTAACAATGGACCCGTTGGAATTTTAACTTGGTAAAAAGTACAGAAATTGTATTTTTGCAATTTAATCGTGTTGAAATGCTCGTAATCAAGTATATGAACTCGTGAAATTTGATTAAAACTTGTTTCGCGGTCCGTTTTGTAGAGATTTCGGACGAGCGGGTCTAAGTAGGCCTAACAATGGACCTGTTGGAATTTTAACTAGGTAAAAAGTACAAAGATTGAGTTTTTGCAATATAATCGTGTTGAAATGCTCGTAATCAAGTATATAAACTCCTAAAATTTGATTAAAACTTGCTTCACGGTCCGTTTTGTAGAGGTTTCGGACGAGCGGGTCTAAATAGGCCTTACAATAGACCCGTTGGAATTTTAACTAAGTAAAAAGTACAAAAATTTAGTTGTTACAATACAATCGTGTTGAAATGTTCGTAATCAAGTATATGAACTCCGAAAATTTGATAAAACCTTGTTTTGCGGTCCGTTTGTTATAGGTTTCGGACTAGCAGGTCTAAATTGGCCTTACAATGGACATGTTGGAATTTTACTTGAGTAAAAAGTACAGAAATTGAGTTTTTGCAATATAAACGTGTTGAAATGCTCATAATCAAGTATAATGTGTTTAAAATTTGATAAAACCATGTTTTGCGGTCCGTTTGTTATAGGTTTCGGACGAGCGGATCTAAATATGCCTTACATTTGACCCGTTAGACTTTTACTTGAGTAAAAAGTACAGAAATTGAGTTTTTGCAATACAATCGTGTTGAAATGCTCGTAATCAAGTATATGAACTCCTAAAATTTGATTAAAACTTGTTTTGCGGCCCGTTTTGTAGAGGTATCGGACAAGTCACAATTGACCCGTTGAAATTTCAACTTGGTAAAAAGTACATAAATTGAGTTTTTGCAATACAATCGTGTTGAAATGCTCGTAATCAAGTATATGAACTCCTAAAATTTGATTAAAACTTGTTTTGCGGCCCGTTTTGTAGAGGTTTCGGACGAGCGGGTTTAAATAAGCCTTACAATTGACCCGTTGGAATTTCAACTTGGTAAAAAGTACATAAATTGAGTTTTTGCAATACAATCGTGTTGAAATGCTCGTAATCAAGTATATGAACTCCTAAAGTTTGATTAAAACTTGTTTCGCGGTCCGTTTTGAAGAGGTTTCGGACGAGCGGGTCTAAATAGGCCTTACAATGGACTTGTTGGAATTCTAATTGGGTAAAAAGTACAAGAATTGAGTTTTTGCAACATAATCGTGTTCAAATGCTCGTAATCAAGTATATGAACTCCTAAATTTTGATTAAAACTTGTTTTGCGGCCCGTTTGTAGAGGTTTCGGACGGGCGTGTCTAAATAGGCCTTGCAATGGACCCCTTGGAATTTTAACTGAGTAAAAGGTATAGAAATTGAGTTTTTGCAATATAATCGTGTTGAAATCCTGGTAATCAAGTATATGAACTCCTAAAGTTTGATTAAAACTTGTTTCGCGGCCAGTTTTGTAGATGTTTCAGACAAGCCGGTTTAAATAGGCTATAAAATAGACCCGTTGGAATTTTACTTGAGTAAAAAGTACAGAAATTGAGTTTTTGCAATATAATTGTGTTGAACTGCTCGAAATCAAGTTTTATGAACTTCTATGGTTTGATTAAAACTTGTTTCGCGATCCGTTTTGTAGAGGTTTCGGACGAGCGGGTCTAAATAGGCCTTACAATGGACTTGTTGAAATTTTAACTGAGTAAAAAGTACAGAAATTGAGTTTTTGCAATACAATCGTGTTGAAATGTTTGTAATCAAGTAAATGATCTCCTAAAGTTTTATTAAAACTTGTTTCGCGGTCTGTTTTGAAGAGGTTTCGGACGAGCGGGTCTAGATAGGCCTTACAATGGACCTGTTGGAATTTTAATTGAGTAAAAAGTACAGAAATTGAGTTTTTGCAATATAATCGTGTTAAAATGCTCTTAATAAAGTATATGAACTCCAAAATTTTGATTAAAGCTTGTTTTGCGGCCCGTTTGTATAGGTTTCGGACGTGCGGGTCTAAATAGGCCTTACAATGGACTCGTTGGAATTTTAACTGAGTTAAAAGTACATAAATTGAGTTTCTGCAATACAATCGTGTTGAAATGCTGGTAATCAAGTATATGAACTCCTAAATTTTGATTAAAACTTGATTTGCGGCCCGTTTGTAGAGGTTTCAGACGAACAGGTCTAAATAGGCCTTGAAATGGACCCGTTGGAATTTTAACTGAGTAAAAAGTACATAAATTGAGTTTTTGCAATACAATCATGTTGAAATGCTAGTAATCAAGTATATGAACTCCTAAAATTTGATTAAAGTTGTTTCGCGGCCCGTTTTGTAGAGGTTTCGGACGAGCCGGTCTAAATAGGCCTTACAATGGACCCGTTGGAATTATAATTGTGTAAAAAGTACATTAATTGAGTTTTTGCAATATAATTGTGTTGAAATGTACGTAATCAAGTATATGAACTCCTAAATTTTGATTAAAACTCGTTTTGCGGCCCGTTTTCTAGAGGTTTCGGACGAGCGGGTTTAAATAGGCCATACAATTTACCCGTTGGAATTTTAACTTGGTAAAAAGTACAGAAATTGAGTTTTTGCAATATAATCTTGTTCAAATGCTCGTTATCAAGTATATGAACTCGTAAAATTTGATTAAAACTTGTTTCACGGTCCGTTTTGTAGAGGTTTCGGACGAGCGGGTCTAAATATGCCTTACAATGGACATGTTGGAATTTTAACTGAGTAAAAAGTACAGATATTGAGTTTTTGCATTACGATCTTGTTGATATGCTCGTAATCAAGTATATGAACTCCTAAAGTTTGATTAAAATTTGTTTCGCAGTCCGTTTTGAAGAGGTTTCGGACCAGCGGGTCTAAATAGGCCTTACAATGGACCTGTTGGAATTTTAATTGAGAAAAAAGTATAGAAATTGAGTTTTTGCAATATAATCATGTTGAAATATTGGTAATCAAGTATATGAACTCCTATTGTTTGATTAAAACTTGTTTCGCGGCCCGTTTTGTAGAGGTTTCGGACGAGTCGGTCTAAATAGGCCTTACAATGGACCTGTTGGAATTTTAACTGTGTAAAAAGTATAGAAATTGAGTTTTTGCAATATTATTGTGTTGAAATGCTCGTAATCAAGTATATGAACTCCTAAATTTTGATTAAAACATGTTTTGCGGCCCGTTTGTAGAGGTTTCGGACGAGCGGGTCTAAATAGGCCTTACAATGGACCCGTTGGAATTTTAACTGAGTAAAAAGTACATAAATTGAGTTTTTGCAATACAATCATGTTGAAATGCTCGTAATCAAGTATATAAACTCCTAAAATTTGATAAAACCTTGTTTTGCGGTCTGTTTTGTAGAGGTTTTGGACAAGTGGGTCTGAATAGGCCTTACAATGGACCCGTTGGAATTTTACTTGAGTAAAAAGTACAAAAATTTGAGTTTTTGCAATAAAATCGTGTTGAAATGCTTGTAATCAAGTATATGAACTCCTATATTTTGATTAAAACTTGTTTTGCGGCCTGTTTTGTAGAGGTTTTTAGACGACTGTGTCTAAATAGGCCTTGCAATGGACCCGTTGGAATTTTAACTAAATAAAAAGTACATAAATTGAGTTTTTGCAATATAATCGAGTTGAAATGCTGGTAATCAAGTATATGAACTCCTAATGTTTGATTAAAACTTGTTTCGCGGCCAGTTTTGTAGAGGTTTTGGACGAGCGGGTCTAAATAGGCCTTACAATGGACTCGTTGAAATTTTAACTGAGTAAGAAGTACAAAAATTGAGTTTTTGCAATATAATCGTGTTGAAATGCACGTAATCAAGTATATGAACTTCTAAAATTTGATTAAACTTGTTTTGCGGCCCGTTTTGTAGGGGTTTCGGACGAGAGGGTTTAAATAGGCCTTACAATGGACCCGTTGGAATTTTAACTTGGTAAAAAGTACAAAAATTGAGTTTTTGCAATTTAATCTTGTGCAAATGCTTGTAATCAAGTATATGAACTCGTAAAATTTGATTAAAACTTGTTTCACGGTCCGTTTTGTAGAGGGTTCGGAGAAGCGAGTCTAAATAGGCCTTACAATAGAACCGTTGGAATTTTACTTGATTAAAAAGTACAAAAATTGTGTTTTTGCAATACAATCGTGTTGAAATGATCGTAATCAGGTATATGAACTCCTAAAATTGATAAAACCTTGTTTTGCGGTCCGTTTTGTAGAGGTTACAGACGAGCGAGTCTAAATTTTCCTTACAATGGACCCGTTGGAATTTTAACTGAGTAAAAAGTATAAAATTTGAGTTTTTGCAATATAATAGTGTTGAAATGCTCGTAATCAATTATATGAACACCTAATGTTTGATTAAAACTTGTTTCGCGGTCCATTTTGTAGAGTTTTCGGACGAGCGAGTCTAAATAGGGCTTACAATGGACCCGATGGAATTTTAACTAAGTAAAAAGTACAACAATTGAGTTTTTACTTGAGTAAAAAGTACAAAAATTGAGTTTTTGAAATATAAGCGTGTTGAAATGCTCGAAATCAAGTATATGAACTCCTAAGATTTTATTAAAACTTGTTTCGCGGTCCGTTTTATAGAGATTTCGGACGAGCGGGTGTAAATAGGCCTTACAATGGACCCGTTGGAATTTCAACTAAGTAAAAAGTACAGAAATTGAGTTTTTGCAATACAATTGTGTTGAAATGCTGGTAATCAAGTATATGAACTCCTAAAGTTTGATTAAAACTTGTTTCGCGTTCCGTTTTGAAGAGGTTTCGGACGAGCGGGTCTAAATAGGCCTTACAATGGACCTTTGGAATTTTAATTGAGAAAAAAAGTATAGAAATTGAGTTTTGCAATATAATCATGTTGAAATGTTGGTAATCAAGTCTATGAACTCCTATTGTTTGATTAAAAATTGTTTTGCGGCCCGTTTTGTAGAGGTTTCGGACGAGTGGGTCTAAATAGGCCTTACAATGGACCCGTTGGAATTTTAACTTAGTAAAATGTACAGAAATTGAGTTTTTGCAATATAATCGAGTTGAAATGCTGGTAATCAAGTACATGAACTCCTAATGTTTGATTAAAACTTGTTTCGCGACCCGTTTTGTAGAGGTTTTGGACGAGCGGGTCTAAATAGGCCTTACAATGGACCCGTTCAAATTTTAACTGTGTAAAAAGTACAGAAATTGAGTTTTTGCAATATAATTGTGTTGAAATGTTCGTAATCAAGTATATGAACTCCTAAATTTTGATTAAAACTTGTTTTGCGGCCCGTTTGTAGAGGTTTCGGACGAGCGGGTCTAAATAGGCCTTACAATGGACCCGTTGGAATTTTAATTGAGTAAAAAGTACAGAAATTCTCATGAACTCAGCCTCGTAATCAAGTATATCATTAATGATACAGACTCAGCCCCGTATACCCGAACGTTGAGTTTGCGAAAGCGGATAAGGATGTTGGCGCAAATGTTGGATTGGTGAAAAGATGGCTGAAGATAGGCGATGACGATGGAGATGGAAGATAAATAGATAAATTGTCCTCGGCACCCTCTTGATCGCAATTAACCAAGCAAGAAACCTCAAACTGGTCTAACCCACCCTCCTAGACGCAGTTACCTAGGCAAGCAGGAGTGTGAAGATCAACAACAAATTCTTACGAACTTGAAGAATCGCTTCTAAAATAAAGAACACAAGTTATACTTCTTGTAAGTCTGAACTCAAAAGAGAACTTTTTTTTAATCATTCAACTCTGAATTAGAATGTGGTTGAAGCCTTCTTATATAAACCTTAGAGAAGTTCTAATCCTAGTAAACCTAGGAATTAAATACAATAAATAAATGCTGAAATCTAATCTCCTAATTACAGAAGTAACTTCTAATAATAAATAAATATTGAAAATAAAATCTCAATTAAATAAATCTGATCCTAATAGATATTGCAGAATCTTATATTGATTTAAATTAAAAATAATCAAATAAAATCTTGAAAATCCGTAATTATCCAAAAATCTCGTATTAATCCCGTACAAGAATTTCTACATGCGTTGTCTTTGCTAAAATAGACGTATCTTGAGTTCCAGATGTCTGATTGATGCATTTAAAGATCTGTTGGAAAGCTAATTGACAGTTGAACAAGTTTCAAGAAGACATGTCGACCCATAAATGCTTGGATCCCATCCAAAAAGGAGTCTCAAGTTGACTGGCGTTTCTGACTTGCAAAACAGTTTTAACATCTTTTCCAAGATGATTAATTTCACCCCTCTCATGCATGTATCATTGAGTTTTTACAATATAATCGTGTTGAAATGCTCGTAATCAAATATATGAACTCCTAAAATTTGATTAAAACTTATTTCGCGGTCCGTTTTGTAGAAGTTTCGGACGAGCGGGTCTAAATAGGCCTTACAATGGACCCATTGGAATTTTAACTGAGTAAAAAGTACAGAAATTGAGTTTTTGCAATGTAATCTTCTTCAAATGCTCTTAATCAAGTATATGAACTCGTAAAATTTAATTAAAATTTGTTTCGCGGTCCGTTTTGTAGAGGTTTCGGAGAAGCGAGTCTAAATAGGCCTTACAATGGACCCGTTGGATTTTTACTAGAGTAAAAAGTACAAAAATTGAGTTTTTGCAATATAATAGTGTTGAAATGCTTGTAATCAAGTATATGAACTCCTAATGTTCGATTAAAACTTGTTTCACTGTCCGTTTTGTAGAGGTTTCGGACGAGCGGGTCTAAATAGGCCTTACAACAGACCCGTTGGAATTTTAACTTGGTAAAATGTACAAAAATTGAGTTTTTGCAATATAATCGTGTTGAAATGCTCGTAATCAAGTATATGAAATCCTAAAGTTTGATTAAAACTTGTTTTGCGGGCCGTTTTGTAGAGATTTCAGACGAGCTAGTCTAAATAGGCCTTACAATGGACATGTTAGAATTTTAACTGAGAAAAAAGTACAGAAATTGAGTTTTTGCAATACAATCATGTTGAAATGCTCGTGATCAAGTATATGAACTACTAAATAGGCCTTATAATTGACCCGTTGGATTTTTACTTGAGTAAAAGGTACATAAATTGTGTTTTTGCAATATAATTGTGTTGAAATGCTCGTAATCAAGTATATAAACTCCTAAAATTTGATTAAAACTTGTTTCGCGGTCCGTTTTGAAGAGGTTTCGGAGGAGCGGGTCTAAATAGGCATTACAATGGACCCGTTGAAATTTTAACTGAGTGAAAAGTACAGAAATTGAGTTTTTGTAAAATAGTTGTGTTCAAATGCTCTTAATCAAGTATACGAACTCGTAATATTTGATTAAAACTTGTTTCGCGGTCTTTTTTGTAGAGGTTTCGGACGATCGGGTCTAAATAGGTCTTACAATGGACCCGTTGGAATTTTAACTTGGTAAAAAGTACAGAAATTGACTTTTTGCAAAATAATCGTGTTGAAATGCTCGTAATCAAGTATACGAACTCGTAAAATTTGATTAAAACTTGTTTCGCGGTCCCTTTTGTAGTGGTTTCGGACAAGCGGGTCTAAATAGGCCTTACAATGGACCCGTTGGAATTTTAACTGGGTAAAAAGTACATAAATTGAGTTTTTGAAATATAATCGTGTTGAAATGCTCATAATCAAGTATATGAACTTCTAAAATTTGATTAAATCTTGTTTTGCGGTTCGTTATGTAGAGGTTTCGGACGAGTGGGTCTAAATAGGCCTTACAATGTACCCGTTGGAATTTTAACTGAGTAAAAAGTACATAAATTGAGTTTTTGCAATACAATCGTGTTGAAATGCTTGTAATTAAGTATATGAACTCCTAAAATTAGATAAACCTTGTTTTGCGGTCTGTTTTGTAGAGGTTTCGGACTAGCGGGTCTAAATAGGCCTTACAATGGACCCGTTGGAATTTTACTTGAGTAAAAAGTACAGAAATTGAGTTTTTGCAATATAATCGTGTTGAAATGCTCGTAATCAAGAATATAAACTCCAAAAATGTGATTAAAACTTGTTTTACTGTCCGTTTTGTAAAGGTTTCAGACAAGCGAGTCTAAATAAGCCTTATAATGGACCCGTTGGAATTTTAATTGAGTAAAAAGTACAGAAATTGAGATTTTGCAATATAATAGTGTTGAAATGCTCGTAATCAAGTATATGAAATCCTAATGTTTGATTAAATCTTGTTTTGCGGTCCGTTTTGTAGAGTTTTCGGACGAGCGAGTCTAAATAGGGCTTACAATGGACCCGATAGAATTTTAACTGAGTAAAAAGTACAGAAATTGAGTTTTTGCAATATAATCGTGTTGAAATGCTTGAAATCAGGTATATGAACTCCTAAGGTTTGATTAAAACTTGTTTCACGGTCCGTTTTGTAGAGGTTTCGGACGAGCGGATCTAAATAGGCCTTACAATGGACCCGTTGGAATTTTAACTGAATAAAAAGTACTGAAACTGAGTTTTTACAATACAATCGTGTTGAAATGCTCGTTATCAAGTATATGAACTCCTAAAATTTGATAAAACCCTGTTTTGCGGTCTGTTTGTTATAGGTTTCGGACGAGCGGGTCTAAATAGTGTTGAACTAATGTTTTTATATAATAATTGAAAAATGTTTTGGACTGATTTAAAAAGAATTCAAAACTATTTCCAAAGTCCAAATAACTTGAAACTATGTTTAGGGATGTTTTTAAAAGGGTTTAACATGTTTTTCAAAGCCAAACTTCACAAAACCTTCTCGGCGTTTCGAAACACCCTTAGGTGTTTCGATACGGTGTCTTCCAGTAGCAAAAACGTTTCGATACTGGTATCGAAACAAGTCTTTCTTGGATGAGATTTTTTCCCAGCGTTTCGATACGCCAACGTGGCATCGACCACAACGGTCATAAACCCCAACGACTATTTTCCAACTAACATTTAAATGCAGAGCATTTCGATACGGCCCATGGCGTTTCGATACGGATGCTCATCAGACTGCAACTGCTCTTTCTACTTAAAGAGCGTATCGAAACGGGTTCAAGCGTTTCGATACGGGCAGCAGCAGAACTGCATTTATGGTGGGAAATAAAGTACTCAACGGCTCAAATTCAACCTGTAACCCCCTTAACCCGGCCTAGACGATTGACCCGAATTAAGAAGTTTACACGGGGAAAACCAAAGTCAACCCGAAAGTCAACCTTGATTAACGACCTTTTTTTTCTTTTTAATCTTATCTAAATGCACATTAACCCTAGATATATTCATAGCAACAACATGTTCAAAGATCACAGCAATCAGAACACATTTAGGGACTCGATTGCACAAATCATGAATTTAGGGACCAATTTGTAAATTCTGAAAATTATAAGGACTTATCCCACTTTTAAGTTACCAATATGAAATTAGTCATATTTCATGCTTCTCTGCCAAATTTCAACTCAAACGGACATCCCAAACTCATTCGATTGCATATACAAAGATCAGGACCAAAACACAAAGATTTCAAAACATTTAACCGTCAATTTCAGTGCCCAACGGTCGGGTGTTTCGGAACAGGGATGATCCGTTCCGAAACGCGGGACCGTTCCGAAACCAGTTCCGAAACAGGGTCTGGCAGTAGCAAAACCGTTCCGGAACGGTTCTACCCGTTTCGGAACACCTAGGCCATTTCAGGCCCCCCGTTCCGATACGGTAGCACCTGTTCCGAAACAGGCTGCCCAGATTGCAGAAATTTTGCTGGTTAAATGCACAATTGACCCACCAAACATGCTCCAAAGGCAACCAAATCATACCAGCAAGTCATTCAACACTCAAGGAACATAATCGCATCAACAGTTCATAAACATGGTATCAAACAAGGAAAGCCCTAATTCTATAGGCATGCATCCTATATTGGAAACCATTCAAACACCAAGTCACCAAACAATCCTCATTAAGACCATTTACATGTTCCAACATCAACAACAACATAAAATCAACTTAGGGAGTCCAACATACACAATCTCATTAAACATCAACAAGAGATTCTCCCCCCATTGCCTTTATTATCTATAGCTATTTACCGAGACATACATCTCAAGTGGAGCTCTCCTTGAATCCCTTGCTTCTCGCTGTCCCAACCTCAAATATCTGCATTGATGGACAAAAAAGAGCGTAAGCACATAATGCTTAGTGAGGAATGCTCAAAACCAAAACACAATCAATGCAGCGAGCCATAAAACCTCTTTAAAAAAACATCACAATTCGATAAACCAAAGCAATGTTTGAAAACCCCCTTTAACAACATGCTTTAAATCATTCATTGCTCAAATATGAAAACCAACCCTTAGCTTAGAAAAGCCAAGTAATTCACTTCAAAGCACAACCTTGCAAAACCATCAATTTAACCATTACATGCATGAACATCATATGCAAAGTTAAATACAAGATCCTTGGAAACACTTCCACATCACATCATACTTTTCTCATACTTGAAAACCATTTCAAAGCAAGAAACCTTGGGAAACCACTTACTCATTCAAACTATCTCATGCATTAAACAAATGCAACATATGAACCACAACAATCAATGTTTGCATTTCATGCCTTTAAAAACAAGTCTTCGCAAGACTACAATGCACTTAAGAGATTTCATGCACACATGCACCATTCTCATTAGAGAATAAACTCTTGTTCAAGCTAACAAGTAACACATGCATTCATAGAACATTACACCCTTCTCATGCAAACATGCATCATTTCAAGCATCTCATGCTTCGTCATAATCAAGAACATTATATTGGCTTCCAAGTGATATTTCACAAAC
Source organism: Hibiscus trionum (assembly GCA_030270665.1). Taxonomy (NCBI): domain Eukaryota; kingdom Viridiplantae; phylum Streptophyta; class Magnoliopsida; order Malvales; family Malvaceae; genus Hibiscus; species Hibiscus trionum. Next base: position 43,312,298 of record BSYR01000027.1, on the reverse strand, counting down.
CATCATAACACATGACACAATCGGATACGCGGATCACAAGCGTTGTCCCCACGCTTCATACACACTACCAATCACAAGGTCCACATATGGACTTTTAAACACCATATGACCTTAACATTCACAAGGTCCTCAAATGGAATTTTAACCACCATTTGACCTTAACATCTCTCATTGGTAGTTGTATAACATCACTAACGAGATCCCGGAACATACAAGATCCACACATGGACTTTACACCACCATTGTGATCTTACCATACACAAGGTCCTCATATGGACTTTTAAACACCATATGACCTTAATGTATACAAGGTCCTCATATGGAATTTTAACCACCATATGACCTTAACACAAGACCCACCCATGGACTTTTAAACACCATGGTGTTCTTGACCATCTCGTTAGTGTACTTGGATGGAGTTACCGGTTCAATCACAACCACTCCACATCCAAGGCGACTTTATTCACGGTGCACCTAATCCTATAGCCGGCTAACTATATCCGATTCATGTAACCAAGAACCACTTACATCACTTGCCAATATAACCAATTTACCATATTAATCCATTGTTTTACAAGCATAACCAAAATGCCAAAACCACCAATTACCATCATCAATCCACTGTTTTTGAAGCATTACACAAAGCCATTAAACAACATGCAACACTATGCAACAATTTCACAATTTCAATTTACAAAACCAAGGATCTTTACCTTGAGCATCCTTCACACATGGCTTTCAAAACCAGCATTAAACCATGCTAAAATATGCTTTCAAAACAGAATTTAAAACATGCAAATCACACGCATTGCATCCAACAATCACAAGTGCTTTAAGAACCAAATCATAACACAACCCAAAAGAGAAATTTCATTTACTTACTCTTGAGCTTAGCTAAGTTGTTTAGACTTAAACTAAGCTCCCAAAACCTCCAAACCTTGGTTTTAAAGCTGAAAACCCAACTTCACTCACCGATTTCCGTTTCGCCACTTGCCGAAACACCAATCAAGCTTCCGGATCAACACCACAAAGATCCGAAGATGTCTCCCTGTTTTAAACACATCAAAACAGTAGATTAATGCACCATCATGCATTAATATCCTCAACCAAGACACCTAAACTCGCTGCTCACATCAACATTCACATTTCGGCTACCAAACACAACCGAAATCACATCCAAACACTTCCAAAACTTAACCCAGCCAAGATCCATCACTTCTAACCATTTTTAAACATCAATTAACTTCCAAAATGGATCTCATCACGTCCTTATACCTCCAGCTATAGCAGAACATCAAGATCACTCCAAAAACCACCAAAAACTTAAACAAAACTTAGGAAAATCAACCTATTCGGGATTGCATTTGATTAAACCTCAATTTCTCATCAATTATACATCCATTTTACATCAAAAACACATCACAAAACAATGCCCAATCAGATCATACGAATTTCATCAAATTTAAAGCAAATCTTGCATTTTAAAGCCAAGATCAAGAACACAATTGCAAAACCTTTAACAAATCATAATTCAAGGATTGAGAACTTGGGAATTTCAGTAAAGAACTGAGAATTTAGAGGAGAAGGACGTTCATACCTCTAAACTTGAGTTTTCTCCCTTTTTGGAACCAAAATCTTGAAAATCCAATAAGCAAATGCTAAGGTTTTGTTGTAGATTTGATTAGAGATCAAATGAGGATAGAAATCTCATCTTAAGTTGTCAAAATCAGAGGAAATTCTGCTAGAGAAATGTGTTTGGGTTGAGAGAAAAGTTGAGAGAAAAGAAAATGGAAAATTTGGGAAAAGTTTGTTAAAATGCCAAAAATATTTTTCCCTCCCTTTTACCTTTATTTTAAAACCATTAATTAATTGATAAATATTCAGAAAAATCTGGAGAAACTCTTTTGGGTAAATAGCTCCTTAAAGATTCAAAGTTTCAATCCTTTTTAAAACAGTTACCAAGTTTCCGAAAATTACATTTTGGTCACTAACCCAAAATGTCACCCTTCCAAACCTCATTTTGTAAAATTGATTTCACCTTTCTCTTATATATAATAAAGGAGGATTTTAAGACATTTTTCCATATTTTTAATGCAACCCGAACTAGGCTTTCCTAAAATCACCCTTTTATATTCGAACCGCAACCCGACCGGTCCGGTCCAAACCCAAAACTTCTAAGCCCAAAATTGGGGTGTTACAACTCTCCCCCCCTTAAGAAATTTCGTCCTCGAAATTTCAACCGGCGAAAAGAGAACAACCAAACTTCTCAAGCAACACACAAGGAAACACAGGAGACTTAACCACCACTGAACACTCTCCTCACAAAACTCTACCAACCCAACACCAACACATACTGTTCACGAATTCCAGAACACTCAGATGTTAACCACATCTTAACCTTTCACACTTCCGGACTGCACACAGCCCCAACAACAACCTGAAGAACCTTCAAACTTTTACAGCATACACCACCTCAGCTCATAACTCCCAAAACTCGTACACACGGTGAGACCAACCAATCCAATTCAGCCACCATGTGACCCACAACCTTCACCGCTTCTAAAAACCCCTTGCACAACTGCTCAACCTCTTCCAAAGATTACCACATCAAGCAAAAATTTCTAAGCATCAACTGCTTACCCAAACTTCTCAACGTAATGCTGACATTCCTTCACATCCGCCGCTATCATTACCATAACGATTCACCAGAACTACTCACCTAATACCTGAGAATCACAACACAAAACCCCAACCTTGACTCCGCCAGCCGTTCCACACACCACCAGCTGACTTCAGAAGGAATTTACTTATACACCACTAGCCAGCCACTACTCACAAGAACCCGTCCAAACAACAATGGCCTTTGATCTTACATTGCCTTTCCACTTCAAGCCTGGACTAGAACACTAGCCCTACCAGGACACCGCCCATTCTATACATACATAAGATTACGAAACTTCTATTCTCCCAGGCTAACCCTTTTCTACAACCCACAACACAACCTCTTCTCAACTCCTCAAAGGTTGCTACGAACCATCACCTACAAAACAACCCTTCTATTACGACATCAATGCCAAGTTACCTCAGCACTCTGGAACACATCCACTAACTTACAACATCACTTAACACCAAGAAACTACAACTTCTACCAGCTATTCACAACTACTCTAACCGATTCTAACTTCAACCGGTAATCTCCTCTCCACCATACCGCTAAACTTATTAAGCGCCAAACACCTTCCTCCACTAACATGCTATACCGCACTCACCATTACGGTCAGTCCGCTTAATACCCTCCATTACTCCAAACATTCTCCTAGCACCAACACAACTTTTAAAACCCATCATCCAACTTAACCCTATCCCAACACTAACGGACCCGATTAACTATCAGCGAGTGTGAACGTTCGTATGCATGGTCACCAATATGCCCTATCAATGCCTGATGTACATGCATGCAAAACCTCTAATGTCATGTCACATGTATGCATGGACCAGTACATATATAATATAGCATATAACAAATGATATTAACTGTGCATGTATGTCGGTTCACACCCACCAATAACATCCTCAGAATCCGCCTAAAAACAACCTCCTATCTCACTTCCAACTTGACCAACTCCATCATTCTAACAACCCATTATCCACAAGATACTCAGTAATACCCTCTTCACACTAAAGTTGTTTTCAAAACAACACCAACTACTACCCCAAACATGCTAGCAACGAGACCATACCCACTACACAAGGGAAATACTAACTGAAACCAAACCAAGATAACTAAGGCAAAGATTACTTAACAAGGTTACCTGAAAACACCTCACTGCCCCGGAGCTTCAACAGACAAGCTCTCTTTCTCGCAGAACCACCATCCTCTAGCCGCACTGCTGCAGCATCAGCTAACACATTAAGGTCATCACAATCTCTCTGCGGTAAAGAACCCTGACTACCCCGAGCCAACTTCAAGCAATTACGTCTCAAATGTCCAACAGACCCACAATTCCAACAAGATTCATTCTGCAAGCTCCTCACACCTTTCTGCCTTTCCTGCCTTCTTCGAACCTTATCTTGGTCGTGCCCACGATCCTTCAGAGACTCTTCTGCTACTACTGAAGCTGTTCTCAACACTTAAGAACAATCCCGCTTCACATGTTCTTTAGAACCACAGTTCCAACAAACTCCTGCGCCCCAACAACCTCCAACATGGCGCCTTCCACAACGGTCACACACTGGTAGCTGAGCTTCCACTCCTCGATCATGCAGCACTTGCCCCAGATTTGCACTACCACTCAGACTTCGATTCAAGCAAAACCTTCTATCACGTAGCCTCTTACGCTGACCGCTCTCGAGGTCAGTACCCACAACTCTCTCGCTTAGACTTTTCTCACTTTCATAAACTGAAACCACACCCTCACATTGCTTAACCCTTAGGAATTCCTCTCCAAGATACCTTTCATAAAAGCAAACACAAAGAAGTCCCAATCTATATCGTGGATGTGCGATGCCACCGCCACAGATGTCCACCAGGCACAAGCGTCCTCCAACATCAATGAGACCACACTTCCCAGCTTACAGGCATAGTCACAACCTTCCTGATCCAAAATCAGAATTACACTGGCCAAACATACCTCGAACATTTCAGGCGTCGAACCATGATACTCCACAGCTCCCAAATCATGTAAACGCTGTTTCGACAAACCCGCACATCCCACAGCCGGCAAGTCTACAGGCCTTACTTTTGCCACAGCCTGAGATGTTCCCAACACCTCTTGAACTACAGGTGATGAACTCTTCATCACAGAACCAACTTCTTCCTCCTGCCTTACAACCTCAACTCCAGGCACTGTAGGCTGAAACGAAACACCTCCACCAAAAGGTGAATTCCACGCCTTAACAACCCGCTCTAAAGCAGCAACCATCTCACCCAACTGCCATTCTCTCATCGATTTCACCATGCTATTAACAACAAACAATCATAACAAAACAAACAAATCGATCAGACCGGCTTTAAGCAAGGATTCAAAGCTCCAACTCCAAAATAACACAATAGCTATAATAATAAGGTAATGGGTATCCCGAATTCTCCCCTTTTACATGACATAACAGTCAATAACAACATGGATATCACAGCATTGAGCATATCAATCAACATACTTCGATCATGCTCTCATCAAACAACATTCACTCGCAACAGCATATCATCAACATATCGTATCCATTACACTTTCATCATTCACAAAATCAGCTCGCATCAACGGCATATCATCAGCACAATTTCACATCAGCTCAATGAAGATTCTCAATCAAAAAGCATGCTAAAAACATCAACAACTCGTTCACAGACACACATTTCAACCGACTTTCAACCACACATCAGAATAAACATTAAACATTTATTACAACAATTTACCATTTTCCCCAAGCATTCGCAACTCAGCTCTGATACCACCAAATGTAACCCCCTTAACCCGGCCTAGACGATTGACCCGAATTAAGAAGTTTACACGGGGAAAACCAAAGTCAACCCGAAAGTCAACCTTGATTAACGACCCTTTTTTTTAATCTTATCTAAATGCACATTAACCCTAGATATATTCATAGCAACAACATGTTCAAAGATCACAACAATCAGAACACATTTAGGGACTCGATTGCACAAATCATGAATTTAGGGACCAATTTGTAAATTCTGAAAATTATAAGGACTTATCCCACTTTTAAGTTACCAATATGAAATTAGTCATATTTCATGCTTCTCTGCCAAATTTCAACTCAAACGGACATCCCAAACTCATTCGATTGCATATACAAAGATCAGGACCAAAACGCAAAGATTTCAAAACATTTAACCGTCAATTTCAATGCCCAACAGTCGGGTGTTTCGGAACAGGGATGATCCGTTCCGAAACGCGGGACCGTTCCGAAACCAGTTCCGAAATAGGGTCTGGCAGTAGCAAAACCGTTTCGGAACGGTTCTACCCGTTTCGGAACACCTAGGCCATTTCAGGCCCCCCGTTCCGATACGGTAGCACCTGTTCCGAAACAGGCTGCCCAGATTGCAGAAATTTTGCTGGTTAAATGCACAATTGACCCACCAAACATGCTCCAAAGGCAACCAAATCATACCAGCAAGTCATTCAACACTCAAGGAACATAATGACATCAACAATTCATAAACATGGTATCAAACAAGGAAAGCCCCAATTCTATAGGCATGCATCCTATATTGGAAACCATTCAAACACCAAGTCACAAAACAATCCTCATTAAGACCATTTACATGTTCCAACATCAACAACAACATAAAATCAACTTAGGGAGTCCAACATACACAATCTCATTAAACATCAACAAGAGATTCTCCCCCCATTGCCTTTATTATCTATAGCTATTTACCGAGACATACATCTCAAGTGGAGCTCTCCTTGAATCCCTTGCTTCTCGCTGTCCCAACCTCAAATATCTGCATTGATGGACAAAAAAGAGCGTAAGCACATAATGCTTAGTGAGGAATGCTCAAAACCAAAACACCATCAATGCAGCGAGCCATAAAACCTCTTTTAAAAAAACATCACAATTCGATAAACCAAAGCAATGTTTGAAAACCCCCTTTAACAACATGCTTTAAATCATTCATTGCTCAAATATGAAAACCAACCCTTAGCTTAGAAAAGCCAAGTAATTCACTTCAAAGCACAACCTTGCAAAACCATCAATTTAACCATTCCATGCATGAACATCATATGCAAAGTTAAATACAAGATCCTTGGAAACACTTCCACTTCACATCATACTTTTCTCATACTTGAAAACCATTTCAAATCAAGAAACCTTGGGAAACCACTTACTCATTCAAACTATCTCATGCATTAAACAAATGCAACATATGAACCACAACAATCAATGTTTGCATTTCATGCCTTTAAAAACAAGTCTTCGCAAGACTACAATGCACTTAAGAGATTTCATGAACACATGCACCATTCTCATTAGAGAATAAACTCTTGTTCAAGCTAACAAGTAACACATGCATTCATAGAACATTACACCCTTCTCATGCAAACATGCATCATTTCAAGCATCTCATGCTTCGTCATAATCAAGAACATTATATTGGCTTCCAAGTGATATTTCACAAACCATCATAACACATGACACAATCGGATACGCGGATCACAAGCGTTGTCCCCACGCTTCATACACACTACCAATCACAAGGTCCACATATGGACTTTTAAACACCATATGACCTTAACATTCACAAGGTCCTCAAATGGAATTTTAACCACCATTTGACCTTAACATCACTCATTGGTAGTTGTATAACATCACTAACGAGATCCCGGAACATACAAGATCCACACATGGACTTTACACCACCATTGTGATCTTACCATACACAAGGTCCTCATATGGACTTTTAAACACCATATGACCTTAATGTATACAAGGTCCTCATATGGAATTTTAACCACCATATGACCTTAACACAAGACCCACCCATGGACTTTTAAACACCATGGTGTTCTTGACCATCTCGTTAGTGTACTTGGATGGAGTTACCGGTTCAATCACAACCACTCCACATCCAAGGCGACTTTATTCACGGTGCACCCAATCCTATAGCCGGCTAACTATATCCGATTCATGTAACCAAGAACCACTTACATCACTTGCCAATATAACCAATTTACCATATTAATCTATTGTTTTACAAGCATAACCAAAATGCCAAAACCACCAATTACCATCATCAATCCACTGTTTTTGAAGCGTTACACAAAGCCATTAAACAACATGCAACACTATGCAACAATTTCACAATTTCAATTTACAAAACCAAGGATCTCTTACCTTGAGCATCCTTCACACATGGCTTTCAAAACCAGCATTAAACCATGCTAAAATATGCTTTCAAAACAGAATTTAAAACATGCAAATCACACGCATTGCATCCAACAATCACAAGTGCTTTAAGAACCAAATCATAACACAACCCAAAAGAGAAATTCCATTTACTTACTCTTGAGCTTAGCTAAGTTGTTTAGACTTAAACTAAGCTCCCAAAACCTCCAAACCTTGGTTTTAAAGCTGAAAACCCAACTTCACTCACCGATTTCCGTTTCGCCACTTTCCGAAACACCAATCAAGCTTCCGGATCAACACCACAAAGATCCGAAGATGTCTCCCTGTTTTAAACACATCAAAACAGTAGATTAATGCACCATCATGCATTAATATCCTCAACCAAGACACCTAAACTCGCTGCTCACATCAACATTCACATTTCGGCTACCAAACACAACCGAAATCACATCCAAACACTTCCAAAACTTAACCCAGCCAAGATCCATCACTTCTAACCATTTTTAAACATCAATTAACTTCCAAAATGGATCTCATCACGTCCTTATACCTCCAGCTATAGCAGAACATCAAGATCACTCCAAAAACCACCAAAAACTTAAACAAAACTTAGGAAAATCAACCTATTCGGGATTGCATTTGATTAAACCTCAATTTCTCATCAATTATACATCCATTTTACATCAAAAACACATCACAAAACAATGCCCAATCAGATCATACGAATTTCATCAAATTTAAAGCAAATCTTGCATTTTAAAGCCAAGATCAAGAACACAATTGCAAAACCTTTAACAAATCATAATTCAAGGATTGAGAACTTGGGAATTTCAGTAAAGAACTGAGAATTTAGAGGAGAAGGACGTTCATACCTCTAAACTTGAGTTTTCTCCCTTTTTGGAACCAAAATCTTGAAAATCCAATAAGCAAATGCTAAGGTTTTGTTGTAGATTTGATTAGAGATCAAATGAGGATAGAAATCTCATCTTAAGTTGTCAAAATCAGAGGAAATTCTGCTGGAGAAATGTGTTTGGGTTGAGAGAAAAGTTGAGAGAAAAAAAAATGGAAAATTTGGCAAAAGTTTGTTAAAATGCCAAAAATATCTTTCCCTCCCTTTTACCTTTATTTTAAAACCATTAATTAATTGATAAATATTCAGAAAAATCTGGAGAAACTCTTTTGGGTAAATAGCTCCTTAAAGATTCAAAGTTTCAATCCTTTTTAAAACAGTCACCAAGTTTCCGAAAATTACATTTTGGTCACTAATCCAAAATGTCACCCTTCCAAACCTCATTTTGTAAAATTGATTTCACCTTTCTCTTATATATAATAAAGGAGGATTTTAAGACATTTTTCCATATTTTTAATGCAACCCGAACTAGGCTTTCCTAAAATCACCCTTTTATATTCGAACCGCAACCCGACCGGTCTGGTCCAAACCCAAAACTTCTAAGCCCAAAATTGGGGTGTTACACAACCCCAACGGCTATAAACTCATCAAGGAGTATAAAAGGGACCTACAAGCATCAAGATATGGTTAATGCTTCAATTTTCAATCAACAAATTCAACCCCAACGGCTATAAACTCATCAAGGAGTATAAAAGGGACCTACAAGCATCAAGATATGGTTAATGCTTCAATTGTCAATCAACAAATGATCAAAAAGTTTCTTTGTACTTAAATTGTCAATTCTTGTATAGACAAACACTAGTGAGCCAAAATTGTCAAATTTGCTCAAGTGTTTTAGGTTTTGGGTGAGTGCATTTATTGAGCAAACAAATACCTATTAGAGGGATTTAAGTTTGAATATTTCTTTTCTCTTGTAAAGAGGGTTTGATCAAGGCTTTTGGTAGAAAGCTTGATCGGTGTATAAGGGTTTCCTCCTAAGCCTAGAAAAGGGGACGAATCAATAGTGGATTGATTGGAAATCCTTAGTGGGAAGCTAAGGTAGTGGATGTAGACCTTGGTTAGAAGGTTGAACCACTCTAAAATCATTGTGTCATCTTTGTTTTAGCTTCCTCACCACATCCACCCAAAAATTCACCTCTCCACCACTTGGTGAGCAAGATTAGTTGAAGGAATCGAGCACCCTACAACTCAACAATTGGTATCAGAGCTTGGCTCAATCGAAGAGGATTAACATCTTATTAAGAAGATCCGGCAAGCTCGATCATCATTTCACCAACCAGCTCAAATGGCGCAATCCATAGACAAACCGCCCTTCTTTGACGGAACTCACTATGCCCATTGGAAGATAAAGATGAAGTTCTTCATCAAGTCAAGAGACTACAAGCTATGGGACATAGTTGAAGATGGTTCGTTCGTGCCTCAATGAAGCAAAGCGGAGTGGAGTGTCGACGATCGCAAGAAGATGGAGCTAAATTGCAAAGCCTTGCACATCCTCTTTTGTGCATTTGGCCCAACCATCTATGAGAAGATGTCTTCTTGTAAGAGTGCCAAGGAGGTATGGGACAAGCTTGAAGTCACATACGAGGGAACCAATGAAGTAAAGGAGACCAAGATTGGGCTCCTCACCTTAGTGTATGAGAACTTCAAGATGGATCCGGAAGAGAACATCGAGAAGATGTTTGATAGGTTATCCACTATCACCAATGGTCTCAAAGGCTATGGAGAAGCCATCCCAGAGGAAAAGCTTGTCCTAAAGCTCATCTACTCACTTCCCGAGTCTTGGGACTTCAAGAGGACCGCCATTATCGAAGCAAAGAATTTGAAGACCTTAAAGCTTGATGAACTCATGGGATCACTCCTTACTCATCAAATCATGAAGAAGAACAAAGAAGATGAGAAGAAGAGGGAAGAAATTAGAGCTATGGGAGAGAAGAAGATCAAAGGGCTTGGCATCAACTCAAATTCCATTGCTCTCAAGTCCTCCACTTTTCATCATGAATATTCTAGTGAGGAGGAAAGTGAAGATGAAAATATGGCCTATCTCTTCAACAAATTTGCCCGATTCATGAAGAGCGAAATGGAAAATTCCAAGCAATGATCGAGGAAGAAGATGAAGAATTCCCACAAGTCCAACAAAAGGGGATCATCTTCAAAGCAAGCATATGTGGCCACATGGAGTGATGAAGACTCCACCGATGATGAAGTAGCCCACCTATGCTTGATGGCCCTCAATGAGGGGGAGGTAACTTCTAACTCATCTATTTCAAATTCATATACATTTGATGAGTTGCAAGATGCCTATGATGATTTGCTTTCAGAATTCAAGGCATCATTTTAAAAAAACAAAAAGTTGATTTCAAAAATAAAAAAATGAAAATGATTTGCTTTCCAAAACAAATCTTGAACTTGAAGCAAAATTGAAAGATTTTGAACAAAATGTTTTGATTTACAAAATTTGCTTATTAAAGTTCAAAAAGAAAATGATTTGATTTCCAATGAACTTCAAAAGAAAAATGATTTAGGAAAATCAAATTTTTATGTAAGACAATCTAGTGCCCCTAGATTTGTTAAAGGAAAATGTTTTAGAAGTATTTGGGTCCCAAAAGGACTTAGTACTTCAATTAAAAATGATGAAATTGAAAAATGGATTCCTAAGGGGACTAAAGTTTGTGCTACTAATGTCTATGGATCCAAAGCAATTTGGATACCAAAAATCACTTGATTGTCTTTTGCTAGGTGTGATGGAGAGTGATCAACAAGTCCAATTACTGAGGGGGAGCTCCATGCACACTAAGGAAAAACACTTGAATAAGGAAGGCTTCACATCCTCCCTTGAGTTCAAGTGTGGTAAAATCTAGTTGCTTTTGTTTTGTTTTATTTGATTTATTTTTTTATGTCAACTAGATGATCATAAATGTTGGACTAACATTTTTAATAATGCTTTGAGTAAGGGGGAGCCATTTTAAAACCAAATTCTTATTTTTGTCAAATTTTTCCTCTATAGTTATTTTGAACTTAATGTTTTAAATTCTTTTTGATATAACAAAAAGGAGGAGAAATGGTTTGAAAAATTGAATTTTCAAATGAATAAGGAGGAGCTTGATTTGATTTCATATTTTGATCTCTTATTCACATTTTTAAACTTAAAGGGGGAGAATCCCAAACATTTTTTCAAGTTAGTTTTATTATATCAAAAAGGGGGAGATTGTAGAACTAATGTTTTGATATAATAATTGAAAAATATTTTGGAGTGATTTAAAAGAATTCAAAACTATTTTCAAAGTCCAAATAACTTGAAACTATGTTTAGGGATGTTTTTAAAAGGGTTTAACATGTTTTTCAAAGCCAAACTTCACAATACCTTCTAGGCGTTTCGAAACACCCTTAGGTGTTTCGATACGGTGTCTTTCAGTAGCAAAAACGTTTCGATACTGGTATCGAAATAGGTCTTTCCTTGATGAGATTTTTGCCCAGCGTTTTAGATACGGGCTATTCCGTTTCGATACGCCTACGTGACATCGACCACAATGGTCATAAACCCCAACGGCTATTTTCCAACTAACATTTAAATGCAGAGCGTTTCGATACGGTGCCTAGTGTTTCGATACGGCCCATGGTGTTTCGATACGGATGCCCATCAGACTGCAACAACTATTTCTACTTAAAGAGCGTATCGAAACGGGTTTGATTGTTTTGATACGGGCATCAGCAGAACTGCATTTATGGTGGGAAATAAAGTCCTCAAACGGCTCAAATTCAACCCCAACGGCTAGTAACGGCTATAAACTCATCAAGGAGTATAAAAGGGACCTCCAAGCATCAAGATATGGTTAATGATTCAATTGTCAATCAACAAATGATCAAAAAGTGTCTTTGTACTTAAATTGTCAATTCTTGTATAGACAAACACTAGTGAGCCAAAATTGTCAAATTTGCTCAGGTGTTTTAGGTTTTGGGTGAGTGCATTTATTAAGCAAACAAATACATATTAGAGGGATTTATGTTTGCATATTTCTTTTCTCTTGTAAAGAGGGTTTGATCAAGGCTTTGGGTAGAAAGCTTGATCGGTGTATAAGGGTTTCCTCCTAAGCCTAGAATAGGGAACGAATCAATAGTGGATTGATTGGAAATCCTTAGTGGGAAGCTAAGGTAGTAGATGTAGACCTTGGTTAGAAGGTTGAACCCCTCTAAAATCATTGTGTCATCTTTGTTTTACCTTCCTCACCACATCCACCCAAAAATTTACCTCTCCACCACCTGGTGAGCAAAATCGGTTGAAGGAATCGAGCACCCTATAACTCAACAAATAGGCCTTACAATGGACCTGTTACAATTTTACTTGAGTAAAATGTACATAAATTGAGTTTTTGCAATATAATCGTGTTGAAATGCTCGAAATCAAGTATATGAACTCCTAAGATTTGATTAAAACTTGTTTCACAGTCCATTTTGTAGAGGTTTCGGACGAGCGGGGCTAAATAGGCCTTACAATGGACCCGTTGGAATTTTAAGTCAGTAAAAAGTACATAAATTGAGTTTTTGCAATACAATCGTGTTGAAATGCTCGTAATCAAGTATATGAACTCTTAAAATTTGATAAAACCTTGTTTTGCGGTCTGTTTTGTAGAGGTTTTGGACTAGCGGGTCTAAATAGGCCTTACAATGGACCCGTTGGAATTTTACTTGATTAAAAAGTACAGAAATTGAGTTTTTGCAATATAATCGTGTTGTAATGCTCGTAATCAAGAATATAAACTCCTAAAATTGGATTAAAAGTTGTTTAGCGGTCCGTTTTGTAGAGGTTTCAGACGAGCGAGTCTAAATAACCCTTACAATGGACCCGTTAGAATTTTAACTGAGTAAAAAGTACAGAAATTGAGTTTATGCAATATAATCGTGTTTAAGTGCTCGTAATAAAGTACATGAACTTCTAATGTTTGATTAGAACTTGTTTCGCGGTACGTTTTGTAGAGTTTTCGGACAAGCGAGTCTAAATAGGGCTTACAATGGACCCGAGGGAATTTTAACTGAGTAAAAAGCACAAAAATTGAGTTTTTGCAATATAATCGTGTTGAAATGCTTGTAATCAAGTATATGAACTCCTAAAGTTTGATTGAAACATGTTTCGCGGTCCGTTTTGAAGAGGTTTCGGACGAGCGGGTCTAAATAGGCCTTACAATGGACTCGTTGGAATTTTAATTGAGTAAAAAGTACAGAAATTGAGTTATTGCAATATAATCGTTTTGAAATGCTCGTAATCAAGTATATGAACTCCTAAAATTGGTTTAAACTTGTTTTGTGGTCCGTTTGTAGAGGTTTCGGACGAGCGGGTCTAAATAGGCCTTACAATGGACCCGTTGTAATTTTAACTAAGTAAAAAGTACAGAAAATGAGTTTTTACAATACAATCGTGTTAAAATGATCGTAATCAAGTATATGAACTCTTAAAATTTGATAAAACCTTGTTTTGCGGTCTTTTTTGTAAAGGTTTCGGACGAGCGGGTCTAAATAAGCTTTACAATGGACCAGTTGGAATTTTACTTGAGTAAAAAGTACATAAATTGAGTTTTTGCAATATAATAGTGTTGAAATGCTTGTAATCAAGTATATGAACTCCTAATGTTTGATTAAAACTTGTTTCGACGTTCGTTTTGTAGAGTATTCGGACGAGCGAGTCTAAATAGGGCTTACAATGGACCTGATGAAATTTTAAATAAGTAAAAAGTACATATATTGAGTTTTTGCAATATAATCGTGTTGAAATGCTCGAAATCAAGTATATGAACTCTTGAGATTTGATTAAAACTTGTTTCGCGGTCCGTTTTTTAGAGGTTTCGGACGAGTGGGTCTAAATAGGCCTTACATAGGACCCGTTGGAATTTTAACTGATTAAAAAGTACAGAAAATGAGTTTTTGCAACACAATCGTGTTGAAATGCTCGTAATCAAGTATATGAACTCCTAAAATATTATAAAACCTTGTTTTGCGGTCTGTTTGTTATAGGCTTTGGACGAGCGAGTCTAAATAGGCCTTACAATGGACCCGTTAGAATTTTACTTGAGTAAAAAGTACAGAAATTGAGTTTTTGCAATATAATCGTGTTGAAATGCTCGAAATCAAGTATACGAACTCCTAATATTTGATTAAAACTTGTTTCACGGTCCGTTTTGTAGAGGTTTCGGCCGAGCGGGTCTAAATAGGCCTTGCAATGGACCCGTTGGAATTTTAAAGCAGTAAAAAGTACAGAAATTGAGATTTTGCAATACAATCGTGTTAAAATGCTCGTAATCAAGTATATGAACTCCTAAAATTGGATAAAACCTTGTTTTGCAGTCTGTTTTGTAGAGGTTTCGGACTGGCGGGTCTAAATAGGCCTTACAATGGACCCGTTGGAATTTTAGTTGAGTAAAAAGTACAGAAATTGAATTTTTGCAATACAATCGTGTTGAAATGCTCGTAATCAAGTATATGAACTCCTAATATTTGATAAAACCTGGTTTTACGGTCCGTTTGTTATAGGTTTCGACGAGCGGGTCTAAATAGGCCTTACAATGGACCCGTTGGAATTTTACTTGAGTAAAAAGTACAGAAATTGAGTTTTTGCAATACAATCGTGTTGAAATACTCATAATCAGGTACATGAACTCCTTAAATTTGATGGAACCTTGTTTTGCGGTCCGTTTGTTATAGGTTTCAGACGAGCGGGTCTAAATAGGCCTTACAATGGACCCGTTAGAATTTTACTTGAGTAAAAAGTTCACAAATTGAGTTTTTGCAATATAATCGTGTTGAAATGCTCGAAATCAAGTATATGAACTCCTAATATTTGATTAAAACTTGTTTCGCGGTCCGTTTTGTAGAGGTTTCGGACGAGCGGGTCTAAATAAGCCTTACAATGGACCCGTTGGAATTTTAACTGAGTAAAAAGTACAAAAATTGAGTTTTTGCAATATAATCGTGTTGAAATGCTCGTAATCAAGTATATTGACTCCTAAGGTTTAATGAAAATTTGTTTCGCGATCCGTTTTGTAGAGTTTTCGGACGATCGAGTCTAAATACGCCTTACAATGGACCCGATTGATATTTAACTGAGTAAAAAGAATAGAAATTGAATTTTTGCAATATAATCTTGTTGAAATTCTCGTAATCAAGTATATGAACTCCTAAAGTTTGATTAAAACTTGTTTCGCGGTCCGTTTTGAGGAGGTTTCGGACGAGCGGGTCTAAATAGGCCTTACAATGGATACGTTGGAATTTTAACTGAGTAAAAAGTATATAAATTGAGTTTTTGCAATATAATCATGTTGAAATGCTTATAATCATGTATATCAACTCCTAAAATGTGATTAAAACTTGTTTTGCGGTCCGTTTTGTAGAGGTTTCGGACGAGCAGGTCTAAATAGGCCTTATAATGGACTCGTTGGAATTTTAGCTGAGTAAAAAGTACAAAAATTGAGTTTTTGCAATACAATCGTGTTGAAATACTCGTAATCAAGTATATGAACTCCTAAAATTTGGTAAAACCTTGTTTTGCGGTCCATTTAATTTAGGTTTCAGACGAGCGGGCTAAATAGGCCTTACAATGGACCCGTTAGAATTTTACTTGAGTAAAAAGTATAAAAATTGAGTTTTTGCAATATAATCGTGTTGAAATGCACGAACTCAAGTATATGAACTCCTAAGATTTGATTAAACCTTGTTTCATGGTCCGTTTTGAAGAGGTTTCGAACGAGCGGGTCTAAATAGGCCTTACAATGGACCCGTTGGAATTTTAACAGAGTAAAAAGTACAGAAATTGAGTTTTTGCAATACAATCGTGTTGAAATGCTCGTAATCAAGTATATGAACAACTAAAATTTGATGAAACCTTCTTTTGCGGTATGTTTTGTAGAGGTTTCAGACAAGCAGGTCTAAATAGGCCTTACAATTGACCCGTTGGAATTTTACTTGAGTAAAAAGTACAGAAATTGAGTTTTTGTAATGTAATAGTGTTGAAATGCTCGTAATTAAGTATATAAACTCCCAATGTTTGATTAAAACTTATTTCGCGGTACGTTTTGTAGAGTTTTCGGACGAGCGAGTCTAAATAGGGCTTACAATGGACCCGATAGAATTTTAACTAAGTAAAAAGTACATAAATTGAGATTTTGCAATATAATCGTGTTGAAATGCTTGTAATCAAGTATATGGACTTCTAAAGTTTGATTAAACTTGTTTCGCGATCCGTTTTGTAGAGGTTTCGGACGAGCGGGTCTAAATAGGCCTTACAATGGACCCGTTGGAATTTTAATTGAGTAAAAAGTAAATAAATTGAGTTTTTGCAATATAATCGTGTTGAAATGCTCGTAATCAAGTATATGAACTCCTAAAATTTGGTTAAATCTTATTTTGCGGTGCGTTTTGTAGAGGTTTCGGTGTAGCGGTTCTAAATAGGCCTTACAATGGACCCGTTGGAATTTTACTTGAGTAAAAAGTACATAAATTGAGTTTTTGCAATATAATCGTGTTGAATTGCTCGTAATCAAGAATATAAACTCCTAAAATGTGATTAAAACTTGTTTCGCAGTCTGTTTTGTAGAGGTTTCAAACGAGTGAGTCTAAATAGGGCTTACAATGGACCCGATGGAATTCTAACTAGGTAAAAAGTATAGAAATTGAGTTTTTGCAATATAATCGGTTTGAAATTCTCGAAATCAAGTATATGAAGTCATATGATTTGATTAAAACTTGTTTCGCGGTCCGTTTTGTAGAGGTTTCGGACGAGCGGGTCAAAATAGGCCTCACAATGGACTCCTTGAAATTTTACAATAGGTAGCGGTTCTAAATAGGCCTCACAATGGACTCCTTAAAAAGTACATAAATTGAGATTTTGCAATATAATCGTGTTGAAATGCTTGTAATCAAGTATATGGACTTCTAAAGTTTGATTAAAACTTGTTTCGCGGTCCGTTTTGTAGAGGTTTCGGACGAGCGGGTCTAAATAGGCCTTACAATGGACCCGTTGGAATTTTAATTGAGTAAAAAGTAAATATATTGAGTTTTTGTAAAATAATCGTGTTGAAATGCTCGTAATCAAGTATATGAACTCCTAAAATTTGGTTAAATCTTATTTTGCGGTGTGTTTTATAGAGGTTTCGGTGTAGCGGTTCTAAATAGGCATTACAATGGACCCGTTGGAATTTTACTTGAGTAAAAAGTACAAAAATTGAGTTTTTGCAATACAATCGTGTTGAAATACTCATAATCAGGTACATGAACTCCTTAAATTTGATGGAACCTTGTTTTGCGGTCCGTTTGTTATAGGTTTCAGACGAGCGGGTCTAAATAGGCCTTACAATGGACCCGTTAGAATTTTACTTGAGTAAAAAGTTCACAAATTGAGTTTTTGCAATATAATCGTGTTGAAATGCTCGAAATCAAGTATATGAACTCCTAATATTTGATTAAAACTTGTTTCGCGGTCCGTTTTGTAGAGGTTTCAGACGAGCGGGTCTAAATAAGCCTTATAATGGACCCGTTGGAATTTTAACTGAGTAAAAAGTACAAAAATTGAGTTTTTGCAATATAATCGTGTTGAAATGCTCGTAATCAAGTATATTGACTCCTAAGGTTTAATGAAAATTTGTTTCGCGATCCGTTTTGTAGAGTTTTCGGACGATCGAGTCTAAATACGCCTTACAATGGACCCGATTGATATTTAACTGAGTAAAAAGAATAGAAATTGAATTTTTGCAATATAATCTTGTTGAAATTCTCGTAATCAAGTATATGAACTCCTAGAGTTTGATTAAAACTTGTTTCGCGGTCCGTTTTGAGGAGGTTTCGGACGAGCGGGTCTAAATAGGCCTTACAATGGATACGTTGGAATTTTAACTGAGTAAAAAGTACATAAATTGAGTTTTTGCAATATAATCATGTTGAAATGCTTATAATCATGTATATCAACTCCTAAAATGTGATTAAAACTTGTTTTGCGGTCCGTTTTGTAAAGGTTTCGGATGAGCAGGTCTAAATAGGCCTTATAATGGACTCGTTGGAATTTTAGCTGAGTAAAAAGTACAAAAATTGAGTTTTTGCAATACAATCGTGTTGAAATACTCGTAATCAAGTATATGAACTCCTAAAATTTGGTAAAACCTTGTTTTGCGGTCCATTTAATTTAGGTTTCAGACGAGCGGGCTAAATAGGCCTTACAATGGACCCGTTAGAATTTTACTTGAGTAAAAAGTATACAAATTGAGTTTTTGCAATATAATCGTGTTGAAATGCACGAAATCAAGTATATGAACTCCTAAGATTTGATTAAACCTTGTTTCATGGTCCGTTTTGAAGAGGTTTCGAACGAGCGGGTCTAAATAGGCCTTACAATGGACCCGTTGGAATTTTAACAGAGTAAAAAGTACAGAAATTGTGTTTTTGCAATACAATCGTGTTGAAATGCTCGTAATCAAGTATATGAACAACTAAAATTTGATGAAACCTTGTTTTGCAGTATGTTTTGTAGAGGTTTCAGACAAGCAGGTCTAAATAGGCCTTACAATTGACCCGTTGGAATTTTACTTGAGTAAAAAGTACAGAAATTGAGTTTTTGCAATGTAATAGTGTTGAAATGCTCGTAATTAAGTATATAAACTCCCAATGTTTGATTAAAACTTATTTCGCGGTACGTTTTGTAGAGTTTTCGGACGAGCGAGTCTAAATAGGGCTTACAATGGACCCGATAGAATTTTAACTAAGTAAAAAGTACATAAATTGAGATTTTGCAATATAATCGTGTTGAAATGCTTGTAATCAAGTATATGGACTTCTAAAGTTTGATTTAAACTTGTTTCGCGATCCGTTTTGTAGAGGTTTCGGACGAGCGGGTCTAAATAGGCCTTACAATGGACCCGTTGGAATTTTAATTGAGTAAAAAGTAAATAAATTGAGTTTTTGCAATATAATCGTGTTGAAATGCTCGTAATCAAGTATATGAACTCCTAAAATTTGGTTAAATCTTATTTTGCGGTGTGTTTTGTAGAGGTTTCGGTGTAGCGGTTCTAAATAGGCCTTACAATGGACCCGTTGGAATTTTACTTGAGTAAAAAGTACAGAAATTGAGTTTTTGCAATATAATCGTGTTGAATTGCTCGTAATCAAGAATATAAACTCCTAAAATGTGATTAAAACTTGTTTCGCAGTCTGTTTTGTAGAGGTTTCAAACGAGTGAGTCTAAATAGGGCTTACAATGGACCCGATGGAATTCTAACTAGGTAAAAAGTATAGAAATTGAGTTTTTGCAATATAATCGGTTTGAAATACTCGAAATCAAGTATATGAACTCATACGATTTGATTAAAACTTGTTTCGCGGTCCGTTTTGTAGAGGTTTCGGACGAGCGGGTCAAAATAGGCCTCACAATGGACTCCTTGAAATTTTACAATAGGTAGCGGTTCTAAATAGGCCTCACAATGGACTCCTTAAAAAGTACATAAATTGAGATTTTGCAATATAATCGTGTTGAAATGCTTGTAATCAAGTATATGGACTTCTAAGGTTTGATTAAAACTTGTTTCGCGGTCCGTTTTGTAGAGGTTTCGGACGAGCGGGTCTAAATAGGCCTTACAATGGACCCGTTGGAATTTTAATTGAGTAAAAAGTAAATAAATTGAGTTTTTGTAAAATAATCGTGTTGAAATGCTCGTAATCAAGTATATGAACTCCTAAAATTTGGTTAAATCTTATTTTGCGGTGTGTTTTATAGAGGTTTCGGTGTAGCGGTTCTAAATAGGCATTACAATGGACCCGTTGGAATTTTACGTGAGTAAAAAGTACAGAAATTGAGTTTTTGCAATACAATCGTGTTGAAATACTCATAATCAGGTACATGAACTCCTTAAATTTGATGGAACCTTGTTTTGCGGTCCGTTTGTTATAGGTTTCAGACGAGCGGGTCTAAATAGGCCTTACAATGGACCCGTTAGAATTTTTCTTGAGTAAAAAGTTCACAAATTGAGTTTTTGCAATATAATCGTGTTGAAATGCTCGAAATCAAGTATATGAACTCCTAATATTAGATTAAAACTTGTTTCGGGATCCGTTTTGCAGAGGTTTCGGACGAGCGGGTCTAAATAAGCCTTACAATGGACCCGTTGGAATTTTAACTGAGTAAAAAGTACAGAAATTGAATTTTTCAATACAATCGTGTTGAAATGATCGTAATGAAGTATATGAACTCCTAATATTTGATAAAACCTTGTTTCGCGGTCCGTTTTGAAGAGGTTTCGGACGAGCGGGTCTAAATAGGCCTTACAATGGACCTGTTGGAATTTTAATTGAGTAAAAAGTACATAAATTGAGTTTTTGCAATATAATCATGTTGAAATGCTCGTAATAAAGTATATGAACTCCTAAAATGTGATTAAAACTTGTTTTACGATCCGTTTTGTAGAGGTTTTAGTCGAGCAGATCTAAATAGGCCTTACAATGGACCCGATGGAATTTTAACTGAGTGACAAGTACAGAAATTGAGTTTGTGCAATACAATCGTGTTGAAATGCTCGTAATCAAGAATATAAACTCCTAAAATGTGATTAAAACTTGTTTCGCGTCCCGTTTTGTGGAAGTTTCAGACGAGCGAGTCTAAATAGGCCTTACAATGGACCCGTTGGAATTTTAACTGAGTAAAAAGTAAAGAAATTGAGTTTTTGCAATATAATCGTGTTGAAATGCTCCTAATCAAGTATATGAACTCGTAATATTTGATTTAAACTTGTTTCGCAGTCCGTTTTGTATAGGTTTCGGACGAGCGGGTCTAAATAGACCTTACAATGGACTCGTTGGAATTTTAACAGAGTAAAAAGTACAGAAATTAAGTTTTTGCAATATAATCGTGTTGAAATGTTCGTAATCAAGTATATGAACTCCTAAAATTTGATTAAACCTTGTTTTGTGGTCCGTTTTGTAGAGGTTTCGGACGAGCGGGTCTAAATAAGCCTTACAATGGACCCGTTGGAATTTTAACTGAGTAAAAAGTAAAGAAATTGAGTTTTGCAATACAATCGTGTTGAAATGCTCGTAATCAAGTATATGAACTCCTAAAATTTGATTAAAACTTTCTTTGCGGTCGGTTTTGTAGAGGTTTCGGACGAGAGGGTCTAAATAGGCCTTACAATGGACCCGTTGGAGTTTTAACTGAGTAAAAAGTATAGAAATTGAGTTTTTGCAATATAATCGTGTTGAAATGCTCGTAATCAAGTATATGAACTCCTAAAATTTTGTTAAAACTTATTTTGCGGTCTTTTTTGTAGAGGTTTCGGTGTAGCGGGTCTAAATAAACCATACAATGGACCCGTTGGAATTTTACTTGAGTAAAAAGTACAGAAATTGAGTTTTTGCAATATAATCGTGTTGAAATGCTAGTAATCAAGAATATAAACTCCTAAAATATGTTTAAAACTTGTTTCGCGATCCGTTTTGTAGATGTTTCAGACGAGCGAGTCTAAATAAGCCTTACAATAGACCCGTTGGAATTTTAACTGAGTAAAAAGTACATAAATTAAGTTTTTGCAATATAATAGTGTTGAAATGCTCGTAATCAAGTATACGAACTCCTACTATTTGATTAAAACTTGTTTCGCGGCCCGTTTTGTAGACTTTTCGGACGAGCAAGTCTAAATAGGGCTTACAGTGGGCCCGATGGAATTTTAACTGAGTAAAAAGTACAGAAATTGAGTTTTTGCAACATAATCGTGTTGAAATGCTCATAATCAAGTATATGAATTTCTAGAGTTTGATTAAAACTTGTTTCGCGGTCCGTTTTGATGAGGTTTCGGACGAGCGGGTCTAAATAGGCCTTACAATGGACCCGTTAGAATTATAATTGAGTAAAAAGTACAGAAATTGAGTTTTTGCAATATAATCATGTTGAAATGCTCGTAATCAAGTATATGAACTCCTAAAGTGTGATTAAAACTTGTTTTACGGTCCGTTTTGTAGAGGTTTCGGACGAGGAGGTCTAAATAGGCCTTACAATGGACCTGTTTGAATTTTCACTGTGTGAAAAGTACAGAAATTGAGTTTGTGCAATACAATCGTGTTGAAATACTCTTAATCAAGAATATAAACTCCTAGAATGTGATTAAAAATTGTTTCGCGGCCCGTTTTGTAGAGGTTTCAGACGAGCGAGTCTAAATAGGCCTTACAATGGACCCGTTGGAATTTTAACTGAGTAAAAAGTACAGAAATTGAGTTTTTGCAATATAATCATGTTTAAATGCTCGTAATCAAGTATATGAACTCCTAAAATTTGATTAAAACTTGTTTTATGATCCGTTTTGTAGAGGTTTCAGACGAGCAGGTCTAAATAGGCCTTACAATGGACCCGTTGGAATTTTAACTGAGTGAAAAGTAAAGAAATTGAGTTTGTGCAATACAATCGTGTTGAAATACTCTTAATCAAGAATATAAACTCCTAGAATGTGATTAAAACTTGTTTCGCGGCCCGTTTTGTAGAGGTTTCAGACGAGCGAGTCTAAATAAGCCTTACAATAGACCTGTTGGAATTTTAACTGAGTATAAGTACAGGAATTGAGTTTTTGCAATAAAATCGTGTTTAAATGCTCGTAATCAAGTACATGAACTCCTAAAATATGATTAAAACTTGTTTTGCGGTCCGTTTTGTAGAGGTTTCGGACGAGCAGGTCTAAATAGGCCTTACAATGGACCCGTTGGAATTTTAACTGAGTAAAAAGTACATAAATTGAGTTTTTGCAATACAATCGTGTTGAAATGCTTGTAATCAAGTATATGAACTCTTAAAATTTGATAAAACCTTGTTTTGCGGTTCGTTTGTTATAAGTTTCGGATGAGCGGGTCTAAATAGGCCTTACAATGGACCCGTTAAAATTTTACTTGAGTAAAAAGTACAGAAATTGAGTTTATGCAATATAATCAAGTTGAAATGCTCGTAATCAAGTATATGAACTCCTAAGATTTGATTAAAACTTGTTTCACGGTCCGTTTTGTAGAGGTTTCGGACGAGCGAGTCTAAATAGGCCTTACAATTGACCCGTTGGAATTTTTTTTTGAAAGCTAAGGTTTCGGTGTAGCGGGTCTAAATAGGCCTTACAATGGACCCGTTGGAATTTTACTTGAGTAAAAATTACAGAAATTGAGTTTTTGCAATATAATCGTGTTGAAATGTTCGTAATCAAGAATATAAACTCCTAAAATGTGATTAAAACTTGTTTCGCGATCCGTTTTGTAGATGTTTCAGACGAGCGAGTCTAAATAAGCCTTACAATAGACCCGTTGGAATTTTAACTGAGTAAAAAGTACAGAAATTGAGTTTTTGCAATATAATAGTGTTGGAATGCTCGTAATCAAGTATAAGAACTCCTAATGTTTGATTAAAACTTATTTCGCGGCCCGTTTTGTAGAGTTTTTGGACGAGCGAGTCTAAATAGGGCTTACAATGGGCCCGATGGAATTTTAACCGAGTTAAAAGTACAGAAATTGAGTTTTGCAACATAATCGTGTTGAAATGCTCGTAATCAAGTATATGAACTTCTGGATTTTGATTAAAACTTGTTTCGCGGTCCGTTTTGAGGAGGATTCGGACGAGCAGGTCTAAATAGGCCTTACAATTGACCCTTTGGAATTTTAAATGAGTAAAAAGTACAAAAATTGAGTTTTTACAATATAATCATGTTGAAATGCTCGTAATCAAGTATACGAACTCCTAAAATGTGATTAAAACTTGTTTTAAGATCCGTTTTGTAGAGGTTTCGGACGAGCAGGTCTAAATAGGCCTTACAATGGACCCGTTATGTTTTAACTGAGTGAAAAGTACAGAAATTGAGTTTGTGCAATACACTCGAGTTGAAAAGCTCGTAATCAAGAATATAAACTCCTAAAATGTGATTAAAACTTGTTTTGCGGCCCGTTTTGTAGAGGTTTCAGACGAGCGAGTCTAAATAGGCCTTACAATGGACCCGTTGGAATTTTAATAAAGTAAAAAGTACATAAATTGAGTTTTTGCAATATAATCGTGTTGAAATGCTCCTAATCAAGTATATCAACTCGTAAAATTTTATTTAAACTTGTTTCGCGGTTCGTTTTGTATAGGTTTCGGACAAGCGGGTCTAAATAGCCCTTACAATGGACCCGTTGGAATTTTAACTGAGTAAAAAGTATAGAAATTGAGTTTTTGCAATATAATCGTGTTGAAATGCTTGCAATAAAGTATATAAACTCCTAAAATTTGGTTAAAACTTATTTTACGGTCTGTTTTGTAGAGGTTTCAGTGTAGCGGTTCTAAATAGGCCATACAATGGACCCGTTGCAAATTTACTTGAGTAAAAAGTACAGAAATTGAGTTTTTGCAATATAATCATGTTGAAATGCTCGTAATCAAGAATATAAACTCCTAAAATGTGTTTAAAACTTGTTTCGCGATCCGTTTTCTAGATGTTTCAGACGAGCGAGTCTAAATAAGCCTTAAAATAGACCCGATGGAATTTTAACTGAGTAAAAAGTACAGAAATTGAGTTTTTGTAATATAATAGTGTTGAAATGCTCGTAATCAAGTATAAGAACTCCTAATGTTGGATTAAAACTTGTTTCGCGGCCCGTTTTGTTGAGTTTACGGACGAGTGAGTCTAAATAGGGATTACAGTGGGCCCGATGGAATTTTAACTTAGTAAAAAGTACAGAAATATAGTTTTTGCAACATAATCGTGTTCAAATGCTCGTAATCAAGTATATGAACTTCTAGGGTATGATTAAAACTTGTTTCTTGGACTGTTTTGATGAGGTTTCGGACGAGCGGGTCTAAATAGGCCTTACAATGGACCCGTTGGAATTTTAATTGAGTAAAAAGTACAGAAATTGAGTTTTTGCAATATAATCATGTTGAAATGCTCGTAATCAAGTATATGAACTCCTAAAATGTGATAAAAAAACATGTTTTACGGTCCGTTTTGTAGAGGTTTCGGACGAGCAGGTCTAAATAGGCCTTACAATGGACCCGTTAGAATTTTAACTGAGTGAAAAGTACAGAAATTGAGTTTGTGCAATACAATCGTGTTGAAATACTCTTAATCAAGAATATAAACTCCTAAAATGTGATTAAAACTTGTTTCGCGGCCCATTTTGTAGAGGTTTCAGACGAGCGAGTCTAAATAAGCCTTAAAATAGACCCGTTGGAATTTTAACTGAGTAAAAAGTACAGAAATTGAGTTTTTGCAATATAATAGTGTTGAAATGCTCGTAATCAAGTATAATAACTCCTAATGTTTCATTAAAACTTGTTTCGCAGCCCGTTTTGTAGAGTTTTCGGACGAGCGAGTCTAAATAGGGCTTACAATTGACCCGATGAAATTTTAACTAAGTAAAAAGTATAGAAATTGAGTTTTTACTTGAGCAAAAAGTACAGAAATTGAGTTTTTGCAATACAATCGTGTTGAAATGCTCGAAATCAAGTATATGAACTCCTAAGATATGATTAAAATATGTTTCGCGGTCCGTTTTGTAGAGGTTTCGGACGAGCGGTTCAAAATAGGCCTCACAATGGACTCGTTGGATTTTTAACTGAGTAAAAAGTACAAAAAATGAGTTTTTGCAATACAATCGTGTTGAAATACTCGTAATCAAGTATATGATCTCCTAAATTTTGATAAAACCTTGTTTTGCGGTCCGTTTGTTATAGGTTTCAGACGAGCGGGTCTAAATAGGCCTTACAATGGAACCGTTAGAATTTTACTTGAGTAAAATGTACACAAATTGAGTTTTTACAATATAATCATGTTGAAATGTTCGAAATCAAGTATATGAACTCCTAAGATTTGATTAAAACTTGTTTCACGGTCCGTTTTGTAGAGGTTTCGGACGAGCGGGTCTAAATAGGCCTTACAAAGGACCCGTTGGAATTTTACTTGAGTAAAAAGTACATAAATTGAGTTTTTGCAATACAATCCTGTTGAAATGCTCGTAATCAAGTATATGAACTCCTAATATTTGATAAAACCTTGTTTTACGGTCCGTTTGTTATAGGTTTCGGACGAGCGGGTCTAAATAGGACTTACAATGGACCCGTTAAAATTTTACTTGATTAAAAAGTACAGAAATTGAGTTTATGCAATATAATCAAGTTGAAATGCTCGTAATCAAGTATATGAACTCCTAAGATTTTATTAATACTTGTTTCACGGCCCGTTTTGTATAGGTTTCGGACGAGCGGGTCTAAATAGGCCTTACAATTGACCCGTTGGAATTTTAATTGAGTAAAAAGTACAGAAATTGAGTTTTTGCAATATAATCTTGTTGAAATGCTCGTAATCAAGTATATGAACTCCTAAAATATGGTTAAAACTTATTTTGTGGTCTGTTTTGTAGAGGTTTCGGTGTAGCGGGTCTAAATAGGCCTTACAATGGACCCGTTGGAATTTTACTTGAGTAAAAAGTACAGAAATTAAGTTTTTGCAATATAATCGTGTTGAAATGTTCGTAATCAAGAATATAAACTCCAAATATGTGATTAAAACTTGTTTCGCGGTCTGTTTTGTAGATGTTTCAGACGAGCGAGTCTAAATAAGCCTTACAATAAACCCGTTGAAATTTTAAGTGAGTAAAAAGTACAGAAATTGAGTTTTTGAAATATAATAGTTTTGAAATGCTCTTAATCAAGTATAAGAACTCCTAATGTTTGATTAAAACTTGTTTCGCGGCCCGTTTTGTAGAGTTTTTACAATGGGACCGATGGAATTTTAACTAAGTAAAAAGTACAGAAATTGAGTTTTTGCAACATAATCGTGTTGAAATGCTCGTAATCAAGTATATGAACTTCTAGATTTTGATTAAAACTTGTTTTGCGGTCCGTTTTGAAGAGGTTTCGGACGAGCGGGTCTAAATAGCCTTACAATGGACCTGTTGGAATTTTAATTGAGTAAAAAGTACATAAATTGAGTTTTTGCAATATAATCATGTTGAAATGCTCGTAATAAAGTATATGAACTCCTAAAATGTGATTAAAACTTGTTTTACGATCCGTTTTGTAGAGGTTTCAGACGAGCAGATCTAAATAGGCCTTACAATGGACCCGATGGAATTTTAACTGAGTGACAAGTACAGAAATTGAGTTTGTGCAATACAATCGTGTTGAAATGCTCGTAATCAAGAATATAAACTCCTAAAATGTGATTAAAACTTGTTTCGCGTCCCGTTTTGTAGAAGTTTCAGACGAGCGAGTCTAAATAGGCCTTACAATGGACCCGTTGGAATTTTAACTGAGTAAAAAGTAAAGAAATTGAGTTTTTGCATTATAATCGTGTTGAAATGCTCCTAATCAAGTATATGAACTCGTAAAATTTGATTTAAACTTGTTGCGCAGTCCGTTTTGTATAGGTTTCGGACGAGCGGGTGTAAATAGACCTTACAATGGACCCGTTGGAATTTTAACAGAGTAAAAAGTACAGAAATTAAGTTTTTGCAATATAATCGTGTTGAAATGTTCGTAATCAAGTATATGAACTCCTAAAATTTGATTAAACCTTGTTTTGTGGTCCGTTTTAGAGAGGTTTCGGACGAGCGGGTCTAAATAAGCCTTACAATGGACCCGTTGGAATTTTAACTGAGTAAAAAGTAAAGAAATTGAGTTTTTGCAATACAATCGTGCTGAAATGCTCGTAATCAAGTATATGAACACCTAAAATTTGATTAAAACTTTTTTTGCGGTCGGTTTTGTAGAGGTTTCGGACGAGAGGGTCTAAATAGGCCTTACAATGGACCCGTTGGAGTTTTAACTGAGTAAAAAGTATAGAAATATAGTTTTTGCAATATAATCGTGTTGAAATGCTCGTAATCAAGTATATGAACTCCTAAAATTTTGTTAAAACTTATTCTGCGGTCTATTTTGTAGAGGTTTCGGTGTAGCGGGTCTAAATAGGCCACACAATGGACCCGTTGGAATTTTACTTGAGTAAAAAGTACAGAAATTGAGTTTTTGCAATATAATCGTGTTGAAATGCTAGTAATCAAGAATATAAACTCCTAAAATAGGTTTCCGTTTTGTAGATGTTTCAGACGAGCGAGTCTAAATAAGCCTTACAATAGACCCGTTGGAATTTTAACTGAGTAAAAAGTACAGAAATTAAGTTTTTGCAATATAATAGTGTTGAAATGCTCGTAATCAAGTATACGAACTCCTACTGTTTGATTAAAACTTGTTTCGCGGCCCGTTTTGTAGACTTTTCGGACGAGCAAGTCTAAATAGGGCTTACAGTGGGCCCGATGGAATTTTAACTGAGTAAAAAGTACAAAACATGAGTTTTTGCAACATAATCGTGTTGAAATGCTCATAATCAAGTATATGAATTTCTAGAGTTTGATTAAAACTTGTTTCGCGGTCCGTTTTGATGAGGTTTCGGACGAGCGGGTCTAAATAGGCCTTACAATGGACCCGTTGGAATTTTAATTGAGTAAAAAGTACAGAAATTGAGTTTTTGCAATATAATCATGTTGAAATGCTCGTAATCAAGTATATGAACTCCTAAAATGTGATTAAAACTTGTTTTACGGACCGTTTTGTAGAGGTTTCGGACAAGCAGGTCTAAATAGGCCTTACAATGGACCCGTTGGAATTTTAACTGAGTGAAAAGTATTGAAATTGAGTTTGTGCAATAAAATCATGTTGAAATACTCTTAATAAAGAATATAAACTCCTAAAATGTGATTAAAACTTGTTTCGCGACCAGTTTTGTAGAGGTTTCAGACGAGCGAGTCTAAATAAGCCTTACAATAGACTCGTTGGAATTTTAACTGAGTAAAAAGTACAGAAATTGAGTTTTTGCAATATAATAATGTTGAAATGCTCGTAATCAAGTATAAGAACTCCTAATGTTTGATTAAAACTTGTTTCGCGGCCCGTTTTGTAGAGTTTTCGGACGAGCGAGTCTAAATAGGGCTTACAGTGGGCCCGATGGAATTTTAACTGAGTAAAAAGTACAGAAATTGAGTTTTTGCAACATAATCGTGTTCAAATGCTCGTAATCAAGTATATGAACTTCTAGAGTTTGATTAAAACTTGTTTCACGGTTCGTTTTGATGAGGTTTAGGACGAGCGGGTCTAAATAGGCCTTACAATGGACCCGTTGGAATTTTAATTGAGTAAAAAGTACAAAAATTGAGTTTTTGCAATATAATCATGTTGAAGTGCTCGTAATCAAGTATATGAACTCCTAAAATGTGATAAAAACTTGTTTTACGGTCCGTTTTGTAGAGGTTTCGGAAGAGCAGGTCTAAATAGGCCTTACAATGGACCTGTTTGAATTTTAACTGAGTGAAAAGTATAGAAAATTGAGTTTGTGCAATACAGTCGTGTTGAAATACTCTTAATCAAGAATATAAACTCAAGGAATGTGATTAAAACTTGTTTCGCAGCCCGTTATGTAGAGGTTTCAGAAGAGCAAGTCTAAATAGGCCTTACAATGAACCCGTTGGAATTTTAACTGAGTAAAAAGTACAGAAATTGAGTTTTTGTAATATAATCATGTTGAAATGCTCGTAATCAAGTATATGAACTCCTAAAATTTGATTAAAACTTGTTTTACGATCCGTTTTGTAGAGGTTTCGGACGAGCAGGTCTATATAGGCCTTACAATGGACCCGTTGGAATTTTAACTGAGTGAAAAGTACAGAAATTGAGTTTGTGCAATACAATCGTGTTGAAATACTCTTAATCAAGAATATAAACTCCTAGAATGTGATTAAAACTTGTTTCGCGGCCCGTTTTGTAGAGGTTTCAGACGAGCGAGTCTAAATAAGCCTTAAAATAGACCCGTTGGAATTTTAACTGAGTAAAAAGTATAGAAATTGAGTTTTTGCAATATAATAGTTTTGAAATGCTCGTAATCAAGTAAAAGAAATCCTAATGTTTGATTAAAACTTCTTTCGCGGCCCGTTTTGTAGAGTTTTCGGACGAGCGAGTCTAAATAGGGCTTACAGTGGGCCCGATGGAATTTTAACTGAGTAAAAAGAATAGAAATTGAGTTTTTGCAACATAATCGTGTTGAAATGCTCGTAATCAAGTATATGAACTTCTAGAGTTTGATTAAAACTTGTTTCGCGGTCCGTTTTGAGGAGGTTTCGGACGAGCGGGTCTAAATAGGCCTTACAATGGACCTGTTGGAATTTTAATTGAGTAAAAAGTACAGAAATTGAGTTTTTGCAATACAATCCTGTTGAAATGCTCGTAATCAAGTATATGAACTCCTAAAATGTGATTAAAACTTGTTTTACGGTCCGTTTTGTAGAGGTTTCGGACGAGCAGGTCTAAATAGGCCTTACAATGGACCCGTTGGAATTTTAACTGAGTGAAAAGTATAGAAATTGAGTTTGTGCAATACAATCGTGTTGAAATTATCTTAATCAAGAATATAAACTCCTAAAACGTGATTAAAACTTGTTTCGCGGCCCCTTTTGTATTGGTTTAAGACGAGCGAGTCTAAATAAGCCTTACAATAGACCCGTTGGAATTTTAACTGAGTAAAAAGTACTAAAATTGAGTTTTTGCAATATAATAGTTTTGAAATGCTCGTAATCAAGTATAAGAACTCCTAATGTTTCATTAAAACTTGTTTCGCGGCCCGTTTTGTAGAGTTTTCGGACGAGCGAGTCTAAATAGGGCTTACAATGGACCCGATGAAATTTTAAAAGAGTAAAAAGTACAGAAATTGAGTTTTTACTTGAGTAAAATGTATAGAAATTGAGTTTTTACAATATAATCGTGTTGAAATGCTCGAAATCAAGTACATGAACTCCTAAGATTTGATTAAAACTTGTTTCGCGGTCCGTTTTGTACAGGTTTCGGACGAGCAGGTCTAAATAGGCCTTACAATGGACCCGTTGGAATTTTAACTGAGTAAAAAGTAAAGAATTTGAGTTTTTGCAATACAATCGTGTTGAAATGCTCGTAATCAAGTATATGAACTCCTAAAATTTGATTAAAACTTTTTTTGCGGTCGGTTTTGTAGAGGTTTCGGACGAGAGGGTCTAAATAGGCCTTGCAATGGACCCGTTGGAATTTTAACTGAGTAAAAAGTATAGAAATTGAGTTTTTGCAATATAATCGTGTTGAAATGCTTGTAATCAAGTATATGAACTCATAAAATGTGATTAAAACTAGTTTCGAGGTCCGTTTTAGAGGTTTCGGACGATCGGGTCTAAATAGGCCTTACAAAGGACCCGTTGGGATTTTAATTGAGTAAAAAGTACAGAAATTGAGTTTTTGCAATACAATCGTGTTGAAATGCTCGTAATCAAGTATATGAACTCCTAAAATTTGATAAAACCTTATTTTTCGGTCCGTTTGTTATAAGTTTCGGACGAGCGGGTCTAAATAGGCCTTACAATGGACCCGTTGGAATTTTAACTGAGTAAAAAGTACAGAAATTGAGTTTTTGCAATATAATCAAGTTGAAAGGCTCGTAATCAAGTATATGAACTCCTAAGATTTGATGAAAACTTGTTTCACGGACCGTTTTGTATAGGTTTCAAAATAGCAGGTCTAAATAGGCCTTACAATTGACACGTTGGAATTTTAATTGGGTAAAAAGTACAGAAATTGAGTTTTTGCAATATAATCGTGTCGAAATGCTTGTCATCAAGTATATGAACTTTTAAAATTTGGTTAAAACTTATTTTGTGGTCTGTTTTGTAGAGGTTTCGTTGTAGCGGGTCTAAATAGGCCTTACAATGGACCCATTGGAATTTTACTTGAGTAAAAAGTATAGAAATTGAGTTTTTGCAATATAATCGTGTTGAAATGTTCGTAATCAAGAATATAAACTCCTAAATTTTGATTAAAACTTGTTTCACGATCCGTTTTTAGATGTTTCAGACGAGCGAGACTAAATAAGCCTTACCATAAACCCGTTGGAATTTTAACTGAGTAAAAAGTACAGAAATTGAGTTTTTGCAATATAATAGTGTTGAAATGCTCGTAATCAAGTGTAAGAACTCCTAATGTTTGATTAAAACTTGTTTCGCGGCCCGTTTTGTAGAGTTTTCGAACGAGCGAGTCTAAATAGGGCTTACAATGGCCCCTTTGAAAAATTAACTGAGTAAAAAGTACAGAAATTGAGTTTTTGCAATATAATCGTGTTGAAATGCTCGTAATCAAGTATATGAACTTCTAGATTTTGATTAAAACTTGTTTCGCGATCCGTTTTGAAGAGGTTTCGGACGAGCGGGTCTAAATAGGCCTTATAATGGACCCGTTGGAATTTTAATTCAGTAAAAAGTACAGAAATTCAGTTTTTGCAATATTATCATGTTGAAATGCTCGTAATAAAGTATATGAACTCCTAAAATGTGATTAAAACTTGTTTTACGATCCGTTTTGTAGAGGTTTCGGACGAGCATGTCTAAATAGGCCTTACAATGGACCCGTTGGAATTTTAACTGAGTGAAAAGTACAGAAATTGAGTTTGTGAAATACAATCATGTTGTAATGCTTGTAATCAAGTATATGAACTCCTATAATGTGATTAAAACTAGTTTCGCAGTCCGTTTTTAGAGGTTTCGAACTTGAGTAAAAAGTTCATAAATTGAGTTTTGCAATATAATCCTGTTGAAATGCTCGTAATCAAGTATATGAACATCCTAAATTTTGATTAAAACTTGTTTTGCGGTACGTTTTGTAGAGGTTTTGGACGAGCGGGTCTAAATAGGCCTTACAATGGAACCGTTGGAATTTTAACTGAGTAAAAAGTACAGAAATTGAGTTTTTGCAATTCAATCGTGTTGAAATGCTCGTAATCAAGTATATGAACTCCTAAAATTTGATAAAACCTTGTTTTGCGGTCCGTTTGTTATAAGTTTCGGATGAGCGGGTGTAAATAGGCCTTACAATGGACCCGTTATAATTTTACTTGAGTAAAAAGTACAGAAATTGAGTTTTTGCAATATAATCAAGTTGAATGCTCGTAATCAAGTATATGAACTCCTAAGATTTGATTAAAACTTGTTTCACGGTCCATTTTGTAGAGGCTTCAGACGAGCGGATCTAAATAGGCCTTACAATTTACCCGTTGGAATTTTAATTGAGTAAAGAGTACAAAAATTGAGTTTTTTCAATATAATCGTGTTGAAATGCTTGTAATCAAGTATATGAACTCCTAAAATGTGATTAAAACTAGTTTCGCGGTCCGTTTTTAGAGGTTTAGGACGAGCGGGTCTAAATAGGCCTTACAATGGACCCGTTGGAATTTTAACTGAGTAAAAAGTACGAAAATTGAGTTTTTGCAATTCAATCGTGTTGAAATGCTCGTAATCAAGTATATGAACTCTTAAAATTTGATAAAACCTTGTTTTGCGGTCCGTTTGTTATAAGTTTCGGATAAGCGGGTCTAAATAGGCCTTACAATGGACTCGTTATAATTTTACTTGAGTAAAAAGTACAGAAATTGAGTTTTTGCAATATAATCAAGTTTAAATGCTCGTAATCAAGTATATTGACTCCTAAGATTTGATTAAAACTTATTTCACGGTCCATTTTGTAGAGGCTTCGGACGAGCGGGTCTAAATAGGCCTTACAATTTACCCATTGGAATTTTAATTGAGTAAAAAGTACAGTAATTGAGTTTTTGCAATATAATCGTGT
Organism: Hibiscus trionum; assembly: GCA_030270665.1. Classification (NCBI taxonomy): domain Eukaryota; kingdom Viridiplantae; phylum Streptophyta; class Magnoliopsida; order Malvales; family Malvaceae; genus Hibiscus; species Hibiscus trionum. The sequence continues at coordinate 43,277,880 of BSYR01000027.1, read as the reverse complement.
TGAAATGCTCGTAATCAAGTATATGAACTCCTAAATTTTGGTTAAAACTTATTTTGCAGTCTGTTTTGTAGAGGTTTCGGTGTAGCGAGTCTAAATAGGCCTTACAATGGACCCGTTGGAATTTTACTTGAGTAAAAAGTACAGAAATTGAGTTTTTGCAATATAATCATTTTTAAATGCTCGTAATCAAGAATATAAACTCCTAAAATGTGTTTAAAACTTGTTTCGTGATCCGTTTTGTAGATGTTTCAGACGAGCGAGTCTAAATAAGCCTGACAATAGACCCGTTGGAATTTTAACTGAGGAGAAAGTACAGAAATTGAGTTTTTGCAATATAATATTGTTGAAATGCTCGTAATCAAGTATAAGTACTCCAAATGTTTGATTAAAACTTGTTTTTCGCCCCGTTTTGTAGAGTTTTCGGACGAGCGAGTCTAAATAGGGCTTACAATAGGCCCGATGGAATTTTAACTGAGTAAAAAGTACAGAAATTGAGTTTTTGCAACATAATCGTGTTGAAATGCTCGTAATAAAGTATATGGACTTCTAGAGTTTGATTAAAACTTGTTTCGCGGTCCGTTTTGAAGAGGTTTCGGACGAGCGGGTCTAAATAGGCCTTACAATGGACCCGTTGGAATTTTAATTGAGTAAAAAGTATAGAAATTGAGTTTTTGCAATATAATCATGTTGAAATGCTCGTAATCAAGTATATGAATTCCTAAAATGTGATTAAAACTTGTTTTACGGTCCATTTTGTAGAGGTTTCGGACGAGCAGGTCTAAATATGCCTTACAATGGACCCGTTGGAATTTTAACTGAGTGAAAAGTACAGATATTGAGTTTGTGCAATACAACCGTGTTGAAATGCTCTTAATCAAGAATATAAACTCCTAAAATGTGATTAAAACTTGTTTCGCGGCCCGTTTTGTAGAGGTTTCAGACGAGCGAGTCTAAATAAGCCTTACAATAGACCCGTTGGAATTTTAACTGAGTAAAAAGTACAGAAATTGAGTTTTTGCAATATAATAGTGTTGAAATGCTCATAATCAAGTATAAGAACTCCTAATGTTTGATTAAAACTTGTTTCGCGGCCCGTTTTGTAGAGTTTTCGGACGAGCGAGTCTAAATAGGGCTTACAATAGGCCCGATGGAATTTTAACTAAGTAAAAAGTACAATAATTGAGTTTTTGCAATATAATCGTGTTAAAATGCTCGTAATCAAGTATATGAACTCCTAAAATTTGGTTAAAACTTATTTTGCGGTCTGTTTTGTAGAGGTTTCGGTGTAGGCGGGTCTAAATAGGCCTTACAATGGACCCGTTGGAATTTTACTTGAGTACAAAGTACAGAAATTGAGTTTTTGCAATATAATCGTGTTGAAATGCTCGTAATCAAGAATATAAACTGCTGAAATGTGATCAAAACTTGTTTTGCGATCCGTTTTTGTTGAGTTGAGAGGGGCTCGATTCGTTCAACCGATGTGGCTCACCAAGTGGTGGAGAGGTGGATTTTTGGGTGGAAGGATTGTGGAAGCTAAAATGAAAATTGACACAATGATTTATAGTGGTTCAACCTTCTAACCAAGGTCTACATCCACTACCTTAGCTCCCCACTAAGGATTTCCAATCAATCCACTATTGATTCGTCCCCTTTTCTAGGCTTAGGAGGAAACCCTTTACACCAATCAAGCTTTCTACCCAAAGCCTTGATTGAAACCCTCTTTACAAAGAGAAACAATAAGCAAACTTAAATCCCTTTAATAGGTATTTGTTTGCACAATATAGCACTCACCCAAAACCTAAAACACTTGAGCAAATTTGACAATTTTGGCTCACTAGTGTTTGTCTATACAATAAATGACAATTTAAGCTCTAAGACAATTCTTGATCATTTGTTGATTGACAATATGAGCATTAGCCTTTACTTGATGCTTGAAGGTCCCTTTTATACTCCTTGATGAGTTTATAGATGTTGCTAGCCGTTGGGATTGATTTGGAGCCGTTGAGGACTTTAATTTCCACCATAAATGCAGTTTTGTAGCTCTCCGTTTCGAAACGCTCGAACCTGTTTCGAAACACCCTTTAAGTAGAAAGAGCCGTTGCAGTCTGACGTGGACCCGTATCGAAACACTTTTGTCCGTTTCGAAACACCCGTTTCGAAATGCCTAGTCTCGTATCGAAACGACCTTCATTTAAATGTTAGTTGGGAAATAGTCGTTGGGGTTTATGACCGTTGTGGTCAGTGCCACGTGGGCGTATCGAAACGGCATAGCCCGTTTCGAAACGCTGGGCAAAATCCTTATCCAGGGTAAACCCGTTTCGATACTTGTATCGAAACACTTTTGCTACTGGAATGCACCGTATCAAAACGCCATAAGGTGTTTCGGAACGCCTGGACAGTTTTGTGAAGTTTGGCTTTGAAAAACATGTAAAACCTTTTTTAAAAACATATCTAAAAATTGTTTCAAGATATTTGGACTTTGGAAGTTTGTTTTAAATACTTTTTAAATTAGTCCAAAACATTTTTCAATTATTATATCAAAACATTAGTTCTACAATCTCCCCCTTTTTGATATAATAAAACTATCTTGAAAAATTGTTTGAGATTCTCCCCCTTTAACTTTAAAAATGTGAATAAGAGAATTAAATATATAAATCGAATAAAGATCCCCCTTATTCATTTGAAAATTCAATTTTTCAAACCATTTCTCCCCCTTTTTGTTATATCAAAAAGAATTTAAAACAATAAGTTCAAAATAACAATAGAGGTGAAAATTTTGACAAAAATAAGAGTTTGGTTTAAACATGGCTCTCCCTTACTCAAAGCATCATCAAAAATGTTAGTCCAACATAAATGATCATCCAGTTGACATAAATAAGAATAAATCAAATAAAATCAAAAGCAACTAGATTTTTACCAACACTTGAACTCAAGGGAGGATGTGAAGCCTTCCTTCTTCAAGTGTTCTTCCTTGCGTGCATGGAGCTCCCCTCAATGTTTGACTTGTTGAACATCTCCATCACACCTAGCAAAAGACAATCAAGTGATTTTTGGTATCCAAATTGCTTTGGATCCATAAACGTTAGTAGCACAAATTTTAGTCCCCTTAGGAATCCATTTTTCAATGTCATCCTTTTTAATTTAAGTGCTAAGTCCTTTTGGAACCCAAACACTTCTAAAACATTTTCCTTTTACAAATCTAGGGGCACTAGATTGTCTAACATAAAAATTTGATTTTCCAAGATTGGTTTTCTTTTCAAGCTCTTTGGAAATCAAATCCTTTTCTTCTTGAACTTTTTGAAGCAATTTTTGTAAATCAAAACATTTTAGTTCAAACTCCTTGAGTTTTGCTTCAAGTTCAAGTTTGGTTTTAGAAATCAAATCATTTTGAATTTTTAACTTTGAAATCACTTTATTGTTTTTCAAAATGTGATTTTTAAAGTCTAAAACCAAATCATCATAGGCATCCTGTAATTCATCAAAAGAATAAGAACATGAAGTAGATGAATTAGAAGTTACCCTTGAATCTTCTTCGATGGCCATAAGGCAAAGGTTGGCTTGTTCATCGTCGGTGGAGTCCTCATCACTCCAAGTAGCCACATGTGTCTTCTTCTTATGGCTTGAAGTGCTTGCCCTCTCCTTTTTCTTGGATTCTCGTTCAAGCTCTCTCAAAGCTTTCTTCATGAACGGGGCAAACTTCTTGAAGAGATGAACTATCTCTTCTTCTTCATCCTCCTATTCACTTGAATAGACATGATGGCAAGTGGAGGATTTGAGAGCCATGGAACTTGCATTGATGCCTAGCCCTTTGATTTTCTTCTCTCCCATAGCTCTAATTTATTCCCTCTTCTTCTCCTCTTCCTTGTTCTTCTTCATGATTTGATGAGTGAGAAGAGACCCCATGAGCTCATCAAGCTTCAAGGTTTTCAAATTTTTAGCTTCGATGATGGCGGTCCTCTTTGAGTCCCAAGACTCGGGAAGTGAGTAGATGAGCTTTCGGACAAGCTTTTCTTCCAGGATGGCTTCTCCATATCCTTTGAGACCATTGGTGATGGTGGAGAACCTATCAAACATCTTCTCGATGTTCTCTTCCGGATCCATCTTGAAGTTCTCATACTCTAAGTTTAGGAGTCCAATCTTGGTCTCCTTAACTTCATCGGTCCCCTCGTATGTCACTTCAAGCTTGTCCCATACCTCCTTTGTAACCCCCTTAACCCGGCCCAGACGGTTGAACCGAATTAAGAAGTTTACACGGGGAAAACCAAAGTCAACCCGAAAGTCAACCTCGATTAACGACCCTTTTTTTCTCTTTTTAATCTTGTCTAGATGCATGTTAACCCTAGTTATGTTCATACAAACATCATACCCAAAGATCAGCGCAAACGGAAAACGTTCAGGGACTTAATTGAACAAAACGCAAACTTAGGGACCAAAATATAAATTCTGGAAATTACAAGGACTTAACCCACTTTTAAGTTACCAATATGAAATTAGTCACATTTCATGTTTGTTTGTCAAATTTCAGCTCAAACGGACATCACAAACTCATTTAATTGCATAAACAAGATTCAGGACCAAAACACAAACAAAGCAAAACATTTAACCAACAATTTCAGTGCCCAACGGTCGAGTGTTTCGGAACAGGGAAGACTCGTTCCGAAACGCGGGACCGTTCCGCAACTGGTTCCGAAACAGAGCCTGGCAGTAGCTTATCCGTTCCGGAACGGTTGCTTCCGTTTCGGAACACCCAGGCCATTTCAGGCCCCCGTTCCGATACGGTAGCACCTGTTCCGAAACAGGCTGCCCAGATTGCAGAAAAATTGCTGGTTTGTCACACAATTGGCCTATCAAACATGCTCCAAAAGCAACCATACTTTACCAACAAGTCATTCAACATACAAGGAACATAATTGCAACGACCATTCATCAACATGGCATCAATTATGAAAATCCCCAATTCTATAGGCATGCATCCTACTTAGCAATCCATTCAAGCATCAAAACATCAATCCAAACACATAATGGCCAAATACAAGTTCCAACAACATTAACAACATGATATCAACTTAGGGAGTCCAAAACATCTCCCAAAACAACAACATAGGTCCCCCATTGCCAAATGCCCATAAGCTAATAGTGTTTAAGAAACCTTCACCATACATGAGCTTTGTTCACCACTTGGATTCTTGTCCACCTTGCTGTCCTCAATGCACTTTAATGCTCTGCATTATTGGTTTAAGAAAAGAGAGAGCGTAAGCAAAAGCTTAGTGAGGAATGCTCGTTAAAACCACACAACAATGCATATATAAAACACCTTTATAAACCATTGTTCAAAACCACAATATACAAGCTCATAAGCATTTTAAAACAAGCAAACATGCTTCAAGATCATAACATGTCATATTGGCCACAAATGATACAATCAACATAAGATCCACACATGGACTTTTAAACACCATTGTGATCTTACAATTTTCCAAGGACCACACATGGACTTTTAAAAACCATTGTGTCCTTAACAAGAATCTTCCATGGACTTTTAAACACCATGACAAGGACCACACAAGGACTTTTAAACACCTTTGTGTCCTTAACAAGAATCACCCAAGGACTTTTAAACACCTTGGTGTTCTTAAATAACAAGGCTTACACAAGGAATTTTAACCACCTTGAACCTTAACCAAGAACCAACCATGGACTTTTAAACACCATGTTGTCCTTAAATAAACAAGGCTTACACAAGGAATTTTAACCACCTTGAACCTTGAACCTTAACCAAGAACCAACCATGGACTTTTAAACACGATGTTGTCCTTAAATAAACAAGGCTTAGACAAGGAATTTTAACCACCTTGAACCTTAACCAAGAACCAACCATGGAATTTTAAACACCATGTTGTTCTTAAATAAACAAGGCTCACACAAGGACTTTTAACCACCTTTGTGACCTTAACCATCACTTGCCAATATACATCATTAACAACAATATTCCACTGTTTTAAAGCATTTAACAAAGCCACAAACATCATGCATCTTTAAGCATCACACCACATTAAAACAATGTTCAAAAATAAGGATCTCTTACCTTGAGCATCCTTCAACACATGGCTTACAATCCCAGCAAATAAACATGCTAAATATGCTTTCAAAACAGGATTTAAAACATGCAAACAAACCACATTGCATACAACCAATCCATGGTTCATCATCAAGTGAGTTTTTCCGAAAACTTACTCTTGAGCTTAGCTAAGTTGCTTAGACTTAAACTAAGCTCCCAAACCTTCAAAACATTGGTTTCATAGCTGAAATCCAAAATCCACTCACCGATTCCGTTTCGCCTCTTGCCGAAACACCAATCAAGCTTCCGGATCAACACCACTAGGATCCAAAGATGACTCCCCTGTTTTGAACACATCAAAACAGTAGATTAATGTATCATCATGCATTAATATCCTCAATGAAAGCACCTAAACCCGCTGCTCTCAACCACACTCCAATTTCGGCTACCAAAAACAACCGAAAATGTATCCAATCAACTCCACAACACTACCCAGCCAAGATCCAACAAATCTAAACATCCTTCAACACCAATTAACATCCAAAAAGGATCCTACCACGTCCTTATACCTCCAGCTATAACATATCATCAAGATCACTCCAAAAACAACCAAGAACACAAGCTAAACTTAGGAAATTCAACCTATCCGGGATTGCTTTAATTAAACCTCAATTTCACATCAATTTAACATTCATTTAACATCAAATTGACACCTCAAAACATTGCCCAATCAGATCATAGGAAATTTCATCAAAATCAATCAAATCTTGCATTTAAAAGCCAAAATCAAGAACACATCTATAAAACCTTTTATAAAACATAAATCAAGGATTGAGAACTTAGGAATTTCAGTAAAGAACTGAGAGTTCAGAGGAGAAGGACGTTCTTACCTCCAAACTTGAGTTTTCTCCCTTTTTGGAACCAAATTCTTGAAAATCCACTTAGCAAATGCAAAGGTTTTGTTGAAGAGATGATTGAAGATCAAAAGAGAATTGAAATGAGATATTTAGATGACAAAATCAGAGGGAAAATCTCTGGAGAAATGTGTTTGGTTTGAGAGAAAAGATGAGAGAAAAAGAAAATAGAAAATGTGGAAAGTTAGTTGGAAATTTAGGAAAATATCTTCCCTCCCTTTTCTTTTATTTAAATTCCATTTATTAAACCTTTAATATTTTAGAAAAATCTGGAGAAACTCCCATTGGGTAAATAGCTCCTTAAAGATTCAAAGTTTCAATCCTTTTTAAAACAGTCTCAACGTTTTCGAAAATTACATTTTCGTCACTAACCAAAATGTCACACTTCCAAACCTCATTTTGTAAAATTGATTTCACCAAACTCTTATATATAATAAAAGAGGATTTTAAGACATTTTTCCATATTTTTAATGCAACCCGAACTAGGTTTTCCTAAATTCACTCTTATATATATTCGAACCGCGATCCGACCGAACCGGTCCGAATCCCAAAACTCCTAAGCCCAAAATTGGGGCGTTACAACTCTCCCCCCCTTAAGAAATTTCTTCCTCGAAATTTACTTGAAGGAAAGAGATACGAGAACTGCTTCAGCATGTCATCCTTCCGTTCCCACGTGGCTTCCTCAACACCACGATGTTTCCACAACACCTTTACCAGCTCAATGGTCTTGCCACGAAGAACCTTACTATCCGAATCCAGAATCCTCACCGGTTCCTCATCATAGGTCAAATCCGGATTCAATTCCACTTCTTCCACAGGCATCACATGCGAAGGATCCGATCTATACTTCCGAAGCATAGAAACATGAAACACATCATGAATCTTCTCCAACTCTTGAGGTAACCTCAACTTGTGACCCGTTTCAGCCCAACACAAAGGAGTCCTACACTTCCTCCCGTACAAAGCCTCATAAGGTGCCATTTGAATGCTCGCCTGATAACTATTGTTATAGGCAAACTCCACCAAAGGCAAATGTTTCTCCCAAGAGCCCTGAAACTCAATCACGCAACACCTCAACATATCCTCCAAAATCTGGATAACACGCTCGGACTGACCATCCGACTGAGGATGATAAGATGTACTAAAATTCAACCGTGTACCCAAAGCTTGATGCAAACACTGCCAGAAACGCGATGTAAACCTCGGATCCCTATCCGACACAATCGACTTTGGCACACCATGCAGCCGCACAATCTCAGCAATGTACAGCTCCGCAAGCTTATCCAAGGAGTACGTAGTATGCACAGGCAAGAAATGCGCACACTTCGTCAGGCGATCCACAATCACCCACACCGAATTCTTCTTCGTTGGTGACAAGGGTAAACCAGATACAAAATCCATGGTAATCCTTTCCCACTTCCATTCAGGGATTCTCAACGGTTGCAACAACCCTGAAGGAACCTGATGCTCAGCCTTTACTCGCTGACACACCATGCACTTGCTTACAAACTCAGCAACATCCTTCTTCAAACCCACCCAATAGTACTCATCACGAAGATCTCGATACATCTTAGTATTACCTGGGTGCATAGCAAAAGGACTACTATGACCTTCAGTCAGAATAGCACGCCTCAACTCAGCATCATTGGGCACTACTATCCGACTCCCAAAACACAACACACCATCATCATTAAAACAGAAATCCGAAGGTCTACCCTCCGCAATATCCTGAACATGAGATACCAAGGAATCATCCAGCAACTGCTTTTCCTTGATCAACTGAACCAAAGATGGTTTCACTTGCAACTCAGCCACAAGACCACCATCACGCGAAATACTCAAACTGGCAAACATAGCCCTCAACTCAACAGCTACCTTCCTACTCAAGGCATCCGCTACAACATTAGCTTTCCCAGGGTGATACTCAATCGTCAAATCATAATCCTTGAGCAACTCCACGCAACCCCGCTGCCTAAGATTCAACTCCTTCTGAGACATCAGATACTTCAAACTCTTGTGATCCGTGTACACAGTACACTTCTCACCATACAGGTAATGTCTCCAGATTTTCAAAGCAAAAACCACCGCAGCCAACTCTATATCATGCGTAGGATAGTTGCGCTCATGCACCTTCAACTGCCGCGATGCATAAGCCACCACCTTACCTTCTTGCATCAACACACATCCCAAACCAACATAGGACGCATCGCTATACACCACAAACTCTTTCCCTGATTCAGGTTGAACCAAGATAGGAGCTTGCGTCAAAGCTGCCTTAAGCTTCTCAAAAGCCTGCTGTCTCGCTTCCGTCCACTCATACTTAACATCTTTCTGCAACAACTTCGTCAAAGGTGCAGCAATCTTAGAAAACCCATCCACAAACCTCCGGTAGTATCCCGCCAAACCAAGGAAACTACGAACCTCATGAACAGACTTAGGAACCTTCCAATTCATCACCGCCTCAATCTTTTGAGGATCGACACGAATCCCTTCGGCAGAAACCACATGCCCAAGAAACACCATTTCACTTAACCAGAACTCACACTTGCTCAGCTTAGCATAAAGCTGATTCTCCAACAAAGCTTGCAATACAATCCTCAAATGTTCTTCATGCTCCTCCTCAGTACGCGAGTACACGAGGATATCATCAATGAATACCACAACAAACTTATCCAGGTATTCATGAAACACACGATTCATCATGTCCATGAAAGCTGCAGGAGCATTTGTCAAACCAAACGGCATCACAAGAAACTCATAATGCCCATACCTCGTCCTGAAAGCTGTCTTAGGCACATCCACATCCTTTACCTTCAACTGGTAATACCCTGAGTTCTAGTCAATCTTAGAGAACACAGCTGCTCCCCAAAATTGATCAAAGAGATCATCAATCCTCGGCAAAGGATACCGATTCTTGATAGTCAACTTGTTCAGCTGACGATAATCAATGCCCATTCTCATAGTGCCATCCTTCTTCTTCACAAACAAGACCGGTGCACCCCAAGGCGACACACTCGGCCGAATGAAACCACGATCAAGCAACTCTTGCAACTGCGTCTTCAGCTCTTTCAGCTCCTTAGGTGTCATTCGATAAGGGGTAATGGACACAGGAGTTGTATTCTCATACAGCTCAATCCCAAACTCCACCTTGCGATTAGGAGGTAAACCAGGCAACTCCTCAGGAAACACACCAGGAAACTCTCGCACAATCCTGATATCTTGCACACATAACTCCTTAGAACTAGGATTCATCACAAAAGCTAGGTAAGCTTCACAACCCTGCCTCAGCATCCGGCTCGCCTCCAAAGAAGACACCACATTGGCAAGAAACTTCACATTCTCACCAACCACAACAACCTCATAATCATCCGCAAGCTTCAACGAAACTCGCTTATTCTCACAATCCACAACAGCACGATGCTCAGCAAGCCAATCCATACCAAGGATTACATCAAAACCATAGAAAGGTAACTCCATAAGGTCAACATGAAAAACATGATCTTGCACGGCCAAAGGACATCTTCTATAAAGCTTTCGAGTCACAACAGTCTCACCAAAAGAACTAGTGACACGCACACCAACATCCAAAGACTCAACAGGCAAACCAAGCAATTCAGCATGCTCACGCAATATGTATGAGTGCGTAGATCCAGAATCAATCAAGGAAAGTAATGACAAGGATTGCAAAGTAAAAGTACCTGCGATCACATCCGCGTCATTCCTTCCCTCTCGCTGAGCGTACACCCTGGCTTGGCCGCCACCCTCAGGCTGAATAGCCACAACATGAGCCACACCCTGACCACCATCCTCTCTCCGCTGGAAGTTACCACGGCCATGCCCACGACCTCTCTGTGGTGCAGCAACAACAGGAGCACGCACTTGGCCACCAGCCAACATAGGGCACTCTCTCCTCATGTGATCCGTAGATCCACAATTCCAGCACGCATTACCAGCTACCACAACAGGAGCTTGCACCTCCCTCTCAGCACGAGGACAATCACGTTTCATATGGCCACGCGAACCACATGTCCAACAAGCACTCGGATCAACTCTAGCGTTGCCACCCCGAGCAGGCGCACCACCACCTCGCTTAGCTGAGGACTGATACTTCTGATCACGTCCCCTCTTGTTCCGTCCACCACCGGAACTATATTCAGCAGCTCGCTTCCCAGCACCAGAACCAGCACTTTTAGAAGATAAACCCAAGTTCATCTCAATATCCTTTGCTCGGCCCACCAGCACATCAAAATCATCATACTCGGTAGCCAGCACATACATCTTTACATCCGTCACCAAACCATAACGGAACCTTTCACACCTCGCTCGCTCATCCGGAACAAGCTCAGGTGCGTATTGACTGAGTCGTACAAACTGTACTTCATACTCAGCCACGGACATGCTCCCCTGGGTAAGAGACATGAACTCCCTTTTCTTCTCATCTAGGTACCTCACACCTAGATACCTTCTCTTGAACGCGTTCTGAAAGAACGTCCAAGTTACGTCAGCTTCAGCCGTCCCAGCGATAGTGGTTGTCCACCACGTATAAGCATCATCCTGTAGCAAGGATACTACACAGCCCAACTTCTGCACATCAGTGCAACTCATCTGACCCAAGATTCTCTTGGTACCCTCTAACCAAGACTCCGAACCTTCAGCAGACAACCCTCTGAACTCAGTCCCTCCTAGACTGCGCAAACGTTCCAAAGGTAGTCTAACTCCAGCATCTCCCTGATGCACAGCTCCTTGAGCTCCAGCTACTGCTGCTTGAAAAGCTCCAGCAATAGCTTGTATCAACACTGTCATGTGAGGAACAGCTTGCCCCTGACCAGCCTCAGGTCCAGCGACCCCAGCACCAGCTGCAGCTCCAGCTCCTTCACCCCCAGCACCACTACCACCAGGTGGAGGAGGTAAATCCACCGCACACTCAACATTCTCATCATTCTCATTCTCGTTCTGAGCTGTAGCTCACACATTACTCCTCAACTCTCTACGAGGTGCCATACTCTAACAATGCAATCACAATGCAATTAAACAAAGTCAGGCCCAGCAAGGTAAGAAATCCAAGTACTCAAGCTCATTTTCAATTAAAAACAATATCATTTCATTAGCTTTGATTTGGCAATGGGTACCCACAACATGCTTCACCACAGCATACACTACAATTGTAACATACTTACAATTCACACGTCATGCTTTCACTCAACAAGCATACAAAGCATACATACTTTAATCACACACACAACCATTCTCAATTACTCGAGAACCTGGCTCTGATACCACCAAATGTAACCCCCTTAACCCGGCCCAGACGGTTGAACCGAATTAAGAAGTTTACACGGGGAAAACCAAAGTCAACCTCGATTAACGACCCCTTTTTTTCTTTTTAATCTTGTCTAGATGCATGTTAACCCTAGTTATGTTCATACAAACATCATACGCAAAGATCAGCGCAAACGGAAAACGTTCAGGGACTTAATTGAACAAAACGCAAACTTAGGGACCAAAATATAAATTCTGGAAATTACAAGGACTTAACCCACTTTTAAGTTACCAATATGAAATTAGTCACATTTCATGTTTGTCTGTCAAATTTCAGCTCAAACGGACATCACAAACTCATTTAATTGCATAAACAAGATTCAGGACCAAAACGCAAACAAAGCAAAACATTTAACCAACAATTTCAGTGCCCAACGGTCGAGTGTTTCGGAACATGGAAGACCCGTTCCAAAACGCGGGACCGTTCCGCAACTGGTTCCAAAACAGAGCCTGGCAGTAGCTTATCCGTTCCGGAACGGTTGCTTTCGTTTCGGAACACCCAGGCCATTTCAGGCCCCCGTTCCGATACGGTAGCACCTGTTCCGAAACAGGCTACCCGGATTGCAGAAAAATTGCTGGTTTGTCACACAATTGGCCTATCAAACATGCTCCAAAAGCAACCATACTTTACCAGCAAGTCATTCAACATACAAGGAACATAATTGCAACGACCATTCATCAACATGGCATCAATTATGAAAATCCTCAATTCTATAGGCATGCATCCTACTTAGCAATCCATTCAAGCATCAAAACATCAATCCAAACACATAATGGCCAAATACAAGTTCCAACAACATTAACAACATGATATCAACTTAGGGAGTCCAAAACATCTCCCAAAACAACAACATAGGTCCCCCATTGCCAAATGCCCATAAGCTAATAGTGTTTAAGAAACCTTCACCATACATGAGCTTTGTTCACCACTTGGATTCTTGTCCACCTTGCTGTCCTCAATGCACTTTAATGCTCTGCATTATTGGTTTAAGAAAAGAGAGAGCGTAAGCAAAAGCTTAGTGAGGAATGCTCGTTAAAACCACACAACAATGCATATATAAAACACCTTTATAAACCATTGTTCAAAACCACAATATACAAGCTCATAAGCATTTTAAAACAAGCAAACATGCTTCAAGATCATAACATGTCATATTGGCCACAAGTGATACAATCAACATAAGATCCACACATGGACTTTTAAACACCATTGTGATCTTACAATTTTCCAAGGACCACACATGGACTTTTAAACACCATCGTGTCCTTAACAAGAATCTTCCATGGACTTTTAAACACTATGACAAGGACCACACAAGGACTTTTAAACACCTTTGTGTCCTTAACAAGAATCACCCAAGGACTTTTAAACACCTTGGTGTTCTTAAATAACAAGGCATACACAAGGAATTTTAACCACCTTGAACCTTAACCAAGAACCAACCATGGACTTTTAAACACCATGTTGTCCTTAAATAAACAAGGCTTACACAAGGAATTTTAACCACCTTGAACCTTAACCAAGAACCAACCATGGACTTTTAAACACCATGTTGTCCTTAAATAAACAAGGCTTAGACAAGGAATTTTAACCACCTTGAACCTTAACCAAGAACCAACCATGGACTTTTAAACACCATGTTGTTCTTAATTAAACAAGGCTCACACAAGGACTTTTAACCACCTTTGTGACCTTAACCATCACTTGCCAATATACATCATTAACAACAATATTCCACTGTTTTAAAGCATTTAACAAAGCCATAAACATCATGCATCTTTAAGCATCACACCACATTAAAACAATGTTCAAAAATAAGGATCTCTTACCTTGAGCATCCTTCAACACATGGCTTACAATCCCAGCAAATAAACATGCTAAATATGCTTTCAAAACATGATTTAAAACATGCAAACAAACCACATTGCATACAACCAATCCATGGTTCATCATCAAGTGAGTTTTTCCGAAAACTTACTCTTGAGCTTAGCTAAGTTGCTTAGACTTAAACTAAGCTCCCAAACCTTCAAAACATTGGTTTCATAGCTGAAATCCAAAATCCACTCACCGATTCCGTTTCGCCTCTTGCCGAAACACCAATCAAGCTTCCGGATCAACACCACTAGGATCCAAAGATGACTCCCCTATTTTAAACACATCAAAACAGTAGATTAATGCATCATCATGCATTAATATCCTCAATGAAAGCACCTAAACCCGCTGCTCTCAACCACACTCCATTTTCGGCTACCAAACACAACCGAAAATGTATCCAATCAACTCCACAACACTACCCAGCCAAGATCCAACAAATCTAAACATCCTTCAACACCAATTAACATCCAAAAAGGATCCTACCACGTCCTTATACCTCCAGCTATAACAGATCATCAAGATCACTCCAAAAACAACCAAGAACACAAGCTAAACTTAGGAAATTCAACCTATCCGGGATTGCTTTAATTAAACCTCAATTTCACATCAATTTAACATCAAATTGACACCTCAAAACACTGCCCAATCAGATCATACGAAATTTCATCAAAATCAATCAAATCTTGCATTTAAAAGCCAAAATCAAGAACACATCTATAAAACCTTTTATAAAACATAAATCAAGGATTGAGAACTTAGGAATTTCAGTAAAGAACTGAGAGTTCAGAGGAGAAGGACGTTCTTACCTCCAAACTTGAGTTTTCTCCCTTTTTGGAACCAAATTCTTGAAAATCCACTTAGCAAATGCAAAGGTTTTGTTGAAGAGATGATTGAAGATCAAAAGAGAATTGAAATGAGATATTTAGAAATGTGTTTGGTTTGAGAGAAAAGATGAGAGAAAAAGAAAATAGAAAATGTGGAAAGTTAGTTAGAAATTTAGGAAAATATCTTCCCTCCCTTTTCTTTTATTTAAAATCCATTTATTAAACCTTTAATATTTTAGAAAAATCTGGAGAAACTCCCATTGGGTAAATAGCTCCTTAAAGATTCAAAGTTTCAATCCTTTTTAAAACAGTCTCACAGTTTTCGAAAATTACATTTTGGTCACTAACCAAAATGTCACACTTCCAAACCTCATTTTGTAAAATTGATTTCACCAAACTCTTATATATAATAAAAGAGGATTTTAAGACATTTTTCCATATTTTTAATGCAACCCGAACTAGGTTTTCCTAAATTCACTCTTATATATATTCGAACCGCGATCCGACCGAACCGGTCCGAATCCCAAAACTCCTAAGCCCAAAATTGGGGCGTTACATCCTTGGCACTCTCACAAGAAGACATCTTCTCATAGATGGTTGGGCCAAAAGCACAAAACAAGATGTGCAAGGCTTTGCAATTAAGCTCCATCTTCTTGCGATCGTCGGCACTCCACTCCGCTTTGCTTCTTTGAGGCACGAACGGACCATGTTCAACTATATCCCATAGCATGTAATCTCTAGATTTAATGAAGAACTTCATCTTTGTCTTCCAATGGGCATAGTGGGTTCTGTCAAAGAAAGGCAGTTTGTCGATTGATTGTGCCATTTGAGCCGGTTGATGAAATAGTGATCGAGCTTGCCGGATCTTCTCAATAGGATGTGAATCCTCCTCAATTGAGCCAGGCTCTGATACCAATTGTTGAGTTGATAGGGGCTCGATTCGTTCAACCGATGTGGCTCACCAAGTGGTGGAGAGGTGGATTTTTGGGTGGAAGGGTTGTGGAAGCTAAAATGAAAATTGACACAATGATTTACAGTGGTTCAACCTTCTAACCAAGGTCTACATCCACTACCTTAGCTCCCCACTAAGGATTTCCAATCAACCCACTATTGATTCGTCCCCTTTTCTAGGCTTAGGAGGAAACCCTTTACACCAATCAAGCTTTCTACCCAAAGCCTTGATTGAAACCCTCTTTACAAAGAGAAACATTAAGCAAACTTAAATCCCTCTAATAGGTATTTGTTTGCACAATTTAGCACTCACCCAAAACCTAAAACACTTGAGCAAATTTGACAATTTTGGCTCACTAGTGTTTGTCTATACAATAAATGACAATTTAAGCTCTAAGACAATTCTTGATCATTTGTTGATTGACAATATGAGCATTAGCCTTTACTTAATGCTTGAAGGTCCCTTTTATACTTCTTGATGAGTTTATAGCCGTTGCTAGCCGTTGGGATTGATTTGGAGCTGTTGAGGACTTTAATTCCCACCATAAATGCAGTTCTGCAGCTCTCCGTTTCGAAACGCTCGAACCCGTTTCGAAACACCCTTTAAGTAGAAAGAGCTATTGTAGTCTGACGTGGACCCGTATCGAAACACTTTTGTCCGTTTCGAAACACCCGTTTCGAAACGCCTAGTCCCGTATCGAAACGACCTGCATTTAAATGTTAGTTGGAAAATAGCCGTTGGGGTTTATGACCGTTGTGGTCAGTGCCACGTGGGCGTATCGAAACGGCATAGCCCGTTTCGAAATGCTGGGCAAAATCCTTATCCAGGGTAAGCCCGTTTCGATACTTGTATCAAAACAATTTTGCTATAGGAATGCACCGTATCGAAACGCCATAAGGTGTTTCGAAACCCCTGGACAGTTTTGTGAAGTTTGGCTTTGAAAAACATGTAAAACGTTTTTTTTAAAACATCCCTAAAAATTGTTTCAAGATATTTGGACTTCGGAAGTTTGTTTTAAATACTTTTTAAATCAGTCCAAAACATTTTTCAATTATTTTATCAAAACATTAGTTCTACAGTTTTGTAGATGTTTCAGACGAGCGAGTCTAAATAAGCCTTACAATAGACCCGTTGGAATTTTAACTGAGTAAAAAGTACATAAATTGAGTTTTTGCAATATAATAGTGTTGAAATGCTCGTAATCAAGTATAGAACTCCTAATGTTTGATTAAAACTTGTTTCGCGGCCCGTTTTGTAGAGTTTTCGGACGAGCGAGTCTAAATAGGGCTTACAATGGGCCCGATGGAATTTTAACTGAGTAAAAAGTACAGAAATTGAATTTTTGCAACATAATCGTGTTAAAATGCTCGTAATCAAATATATGAGCTTCTAGAGTTTGATTAAAACTTATTTCGCGGTCCGTTTTGAAGAGGTTTCGGACGAGCAGGTCTAAATACGCCACACAATGGACCCGTTGGAATTTTAATTGAGTAAAAAGTACAGAAATTGAGTTTTTGCAATATAAGCATGTTGAAATGCTCGTAATCAAGTATATGAACTCCTAAAATGTGATTAAAACTTGTTTTACGGTCCGTTTTGTAGAGGTTTCGGATGAGCAGGTCTAAATAGGCCTTACAATTGACCCGTTGGAATTTTAACTGAGTGAAAAGTACAGAAATTGAGTTTGTGCAATACAATCGTGTTGAAATGCTCTTAATCAAGAATATAAACTCCTAAAATGTGATTAAAACTTGTTTCGCGGCCCGTTTTGTAGAGGTTTCAGACGAGCGAGTCTAAATCGACCTTATAATGGACCCGTTGGAATTTTAACTGAGTAAAAAGTACAGAAATTGAGTTTTTGCAATATAATCGTGTTGAAATGCTCTTAATCAAGTATATGAACTCCTAATGTTTGATTAAAACTTGTTTCGCGGTCCGTTTTGTATAGGTTTCGGACGAGCGGGTCTAAATAGGCCTTACAATAGACCCGTTGGAATTTTAACTGAGTAAAAAGTACAGAAATTAAGTTGTTGCAATATAATCGTGTTGAAATGTTCGTAATCAAGTATATGAACTCCTAGAATTTGATTAAAACTTGTTTTACGGTCCGTTTTGTAGAAGTTTCGGACGAGCGGGTCTAAATAAGCCTTACAATGGACCCGTTGGAATTTTAAATGAGTAAAAAGTACAGAAATTGTTTTTTTGCAATATAATCGTGTTGAAATACTCGTAATCAAGTATATGAACTCCTAGAATTTTGGTTAAAACTTGATTTGCGGTGATTTTTGTAGAGTTTTTGGACGAGCGAGTCTAAATAGGCCTTACAATGGACACGTTGGAATTTTACTTGAGTAAAAAGTAAAGAAATTGAGTTTTTGCAATGTAATCTTGTTGAAATGCTCGTAATCAAGAATATGAACACCTAAAATTTGATTAAATCTTGTTTTGCGGTCCGTTTTGTAGATGTTTCGGACGAGCGGGTCTAAATAGGCCTTACAATGGACCCGTTGGAATTTTAACTGAGTTAAAAGTACAGAAATTGAGATTTTGCAATACAATCATGTTGAAATGCTGGTAAGCAAGTATATGAACTCTTAAGATTTGATTAAAACTGATTTCGCGGTTCGTTTTGTAGAGGTTTCGGACGAGCGGGTCTAAATAAGCCTTACAATGGACCCATTGGAATTTAACTGAGTAAAAAGTACAGAAATTGAGTTTTTGCAATATAATCGTGTTGAAATGCTCGTAATCAAATATATGAACTTTTAAAGTTTGATTAAAACTTGTTTTGCGGTCATTTTTGTAGAGTTTTCGGACGAGCGAGTCTAAATAGGCCTTACAATGGACACGTTTGAATTTTACTTGAGTAAAAAGTACAGAAATTGAGTTTTTGCAATGTAATCTTGTTGAAATGCTCATAATCTAGAATATGAACACCTAAGATTTGATTAAATCTTGTTTTGCGGTCCGTTTTGTAGAGGTTTCGGACGAGCGGGTCTAAATAGGCCTTACAAAAGACCCGTTGGAATTTTGACTGAGTAAAAAGTATAGAAATTGACATTTTGCAATACAATTGTGTTGAAATGCTCCTAATCAAGTATATGAACTCCTAAAATTTGATAAAACCTTGTTTTGCGGTCCGTTTGTTATAGGTTTCGGACTAGCGGGTCTAAATAGGCCTTACAATGGACCCGTTGGAATTTTACTTGAGTAAAAAGTATAGAAATTAAGATTTTGCAATATAGTCATCTTGAAATGCTCTTAATCAAGTATATGAACCCGTAAAATTTGATTTAAACTTGTTTCGCGGTCCGTTTTATAGAGGTTTTAGACGAGCGAGTCTAAATAAGCCTTATGATGGACACGTTGGAATTTTAATTGAGTAAAATGTACATAAATTGAGTTTTTGCAATATAATCGTGTTGAAATGCTCTTAATCAAGTATATGAACCCGTAAAATGTGATTTAAACTTGTTTCACGGTCCATTTTGTAGAGGTTTCGGATGAGCGGGTCTAAATAGGCCTTACTATGGACTCGTTGGAATTTTAATTAGGTAAAAAGTACAGAAATTGAGTTTTTGCAATATAGTCGTGTTGAAATGCTCTTAATCAAGTATATGAACTCCTAAAGTTTGATTAAAACTTGTTACGCAGTCCGTTTTGTAGAGGATTCGGACGAGCGGGTCAAAATAGGCCTTACAATGGATCCGTTGGAATTTTAACTGGTAAAAAGTACAGAAATTGAGTTTTTGCAATATAATCTTGTTGAAATTCTCGTATTCAAGTGTATGAACTCCTAAAATTTGATAAAACCTCGTTTTGCAGTCCGTTTGTTATAGGTTGCAAACGAGCAGGTCTAAATAGGCATTACAATGGACCCGTTGGAATTTTACTTGAGTAAAAAGTTCAGAAATTGAGTTTTTGCAATATAATCGTGTTGAAATGCTCGAAATCAAGTATATAAACTCCTAAAACTTGATTAAAACATCTTTCGCGGACCGTTTTGTAGAGGTTTAAGATGAGCGGGTCTAAATAGGCCTTACAATGGACTCGTTGGAATTTTATCTGAGTAAAAAGTACATAAACTGAATTTTCGCAATATAATCGTGTTGAAATGCACTTAATCAAGTATATGAACTCCTAAAATTTGATTAAAATTTGTTTCGCGGTCCGTTTTGTAGAGGTTTCGGATGAGCGGGTCTAAATAGGCCTTAGAATGGACCCGTTAGAAATTTAAATGAGCAAAAAGTACAGAAATTGAGTTTTTGCAATATAATCGTGTTGCAATGCTCGTAATCAAGTATATGAAATCCTAAAGTTTGATTAAAACTTGTTTGGCGGTCCTTTTTGTAGATTTTTCGGACGAGCGAGTCTAAATAGGCTTTACAATGGACACGTTGGAATTTTACTTGAGTAAAAAGTATAGAAATTGAGTTTTTGCAATATAATCGTGTTGAATTGCTCGTAATCAAGTATATGAACTCCTAAAATTTGATTAAAACTTGTTTTGTGGTCCGTTTTGTAGAGGTTTCGGACGAGTGGGTCTAAATAGGCCTTACAATAGACCCGTTGGAATTTTAACTGAGTAAAAAGTACATAAATATAGTATTTGCAATACAATCGTGTTGAAATGCTCGTAATCAAGTATATGAACTCCTAAAATTTGATAAAACCTTGTTTTGCGGTCCGTTTGTTATAGGTTTCGGACTAGCGGGTCTAAATAGGTCTTACAATGGACCTGTTGGAATTTTACTTGAGTAAAAAGTACAGAAATTGAGTTTTTTCAATATAATCGTGTTGAAATGCTCGTAATCAAGAATATAAACTCCTAAAATGTGATTAAAACTTGTTTCGCGGTCCGATTGTAGAGTTTTCAGACGAGCGAGTCTAAATAGGCCTTACAATGGACCCGATGGAATTGTAAATGAGTAAAAAGTACAGAAATTTAGTTTTTGTAATATCATTTTGCAATGCTCGTAATCAAGTATATGAACTCCTAAAGTTTGATTAAAACTTGTTTCGCGGTCAGTTTTGAAGAGGTTTCGGACTAGCGGATCTAAATAGGCCTTACAATGGACCCGTTGGAATTTTTTTTTTGAAAATCCTATTCTACTTCTACCTAGAGGGGGAAGGGGGAAAATCTAGGTGAAGGCAATGCTCCTGAGGGGTCTTGAACCCGGGACCTAAGGGGAAGGGAGTGGAGCAGGTGAGCGTGCTCTGACCACCGGGCCATCATCGCATGCTCACCCGTTGGAATTTTAACTGAGAAAAAAGTATAGAAATTGAGTTTTTGCAATATAATCATGTTAAAATGCTCGTAATCAATATTATAAACTCCTAAAATGTGATTAAAACTTGTTTCGCGGTCTGTTTTGTAGAGGTTTCGGACGAGCGGGTCTAAATAAGCCTTACAATGGACCCGTTGGAATTTTAATTGAGTAAAAAGTACTTAAATTTAGTTTTTGCAATATAATCGTGTTAAAATGCTCGTAATCAAGTATATGAACTCCTAAAGTTTGATTAAAACTTTTTTTGCGGCCCGTTTTGTAGAGGTTTTGTAACGCCCCGAGTTTAGGGGTCGGATGTTACTCGGGTAAATCGGGTTCGAGTCGTGGGCTCGTTTTAAAATTTAATTAAGCTATGGTTTAAATTAAAAGGGTTTGAATTCATTAATGGCATTTTCGTAATTTTGAAATAAAGGAAAATAAGATTTGAAAAAGGGGCTTTTAACATTTGCTATTCATCTACTTCTTCCTCAAGCATTTCACGTTAAAAACCTCCCCAAACCCCTTGTCACTATTCTTTCAAATCCCACTCCCATTTCAAGTGATTTCATCAAGGTAAAACCACTTTTGACTTGCTCTCTTCGTTCCTAACACATTGATGGTTTTAGTTTTTAAAAAACACCATTGTGGAGAAATTTGAGTTTTCAAAGAAAACGATGAAACTTTAATGGTTTTTCGTTTTGCTTTTAATATGTAGAGTTAAGTTATGAGTTAATCTTGCCCTAGGGTACATTATATCTCAATTTGGTTGGTTTTTATTAAGAATCCCGAAATTGGGTTTTTGGGGTATTTTAAAAGTGTCAAAACTTGTGTTTTTGGTGTGGTTTTGTGAAAGGGAGTTGGGCTGGTGTTATAGTGATACTAGAAGGTTGGTTTGAAGGCGTTTAAAGGTGTTTTGGGTGTTGGAATTAGTAGTTCTCTGTTGGGTTTGATGGGAGTACGAAAATGGGGTTTATGGTAATGGCTTTGGTTTGAAATTGTAAGAATTTGGCTTGTGGTAGCAGCTTGTGGTTGTGACAGTGTTTGGTGATGATTCGGTTGAGTATTCTATTGTTTTTTATTGACTAGAATCAAGGGAAACCATAAGAGAAGTTTCGGGCACGATTCTGGGGAATTTGGAGACTTGAGTTGGTGTTTCGGCTTCCGGTTGGGCTTCATCGGTGAGTGAAAAATGTTTGAACTTGATTTGATTTCAAAAAGGGATTCTTGGGGGTTTGGGTGGAGCCTAGAGGGCTAACCTAAACCCAAGTGTAAGTTCACTATCTATGCCTTGATTTGTTAAGTGTTGATGCATGAACAATTGTCGAGATATTGTGTGTGGTTTGTGGAATTTTCTTTACTTCCGTTGATGTTGTTGTGTAGTCTTTATTGGTGTCGAGCCTCACGTGATGGTTGCCGTAACTACGGTGATGTGTGGTCCCACCAGTAGTTACTAGTAGAAGAGTAAGGTGATGTGTGGTCCCATCGGAAAACTACTAGTCGAACGGTGATGTATGGTCCCACCGTGTTTTGGTTGTGCATGTGCAAACCATGTAAATATGTTGTTGTGCTTCCCTTCGTGCATTTAAATGGTTTACTTATCATTTAAGAAATGTGTTTTGAAAATTGCATGATTGATGAGTTTTTAGAGCTTCGCTCACTAAGCTATCAAGCTTACGCTCTCCTTTTTCCAATATGTAGATCGTTAGAGTTCGGAAGGCAAGTGGGCAAGGGAGGAGCTTTTTGGAGTTCTCGAGTAGCTCAAGTATGATTTAAGTATTTGTAATAATGCCTAGACAATGGGGGTATAAACTTGTATGGAGTTGGAGTTCAAACTCCTTAGTTTGGTTTGTTGGTGTTCAAGCATGTTTGATTTTAGGATACTATGTGTTTTTGTATGAGCGTTGCTAGACTCATATGTGCATGTTTTTTATGTTGTCTAAATGCTTTTTGTTTTGAAGGCTTATAGCCTTATTCCATGGAGGCTTATATGTTTGTTTAAAAGCATGTGAAACCTTGTTATGAAATGTTCAAGTGTGTGTTTATTTCCTATGAAGGATATGATGTAGTTATGTATGCTTTCATGTAAGTCTCCTACCTAATTGCCTATCTTGTGTTGGATGCCATGTTTGTTCGGTTATGTTGAAGCCTACGATATTTTTTGGTTGCTAAATGGTGTATGAGAGTTGTTGCGTTGCTAGGTCGGTCGTAAATTGCATCTAGAGTTGAGTCTTGGGTCGTTTTGCAGCTAAATTGAGTCTTGCATTACAGGGCGTATCGATACGCCTAATGGCTGTATCGATACGGTCCTACACTTGGGGCTCAGTTTAAGCCTAGCGTACCGGTACACAGGGGTGTATCGGTACGCCAAAAGCTCTCTGGAAATCTGAGTAATTGACGAGATTTTGGTGTATCGGTACGGGTCTTGGGTTTGTCGGTATGGTCTTTTATCATTGACCGTGAGAAGTTGACTGTTGAGGGCGTATCGGTACGGTCAACCAGTGTACCGATACAGTCTCCCTAGGTTGACTATGGGTTGGTGACCAAGTCAAGGAGTATTGATACGGTCTTTTAGCGTATCGATACGG
The DNA here is from genome assembly GCA_030270665.1 of Hibiscus trionum. Lineage (NCBI taxonomy): Eukaryota > Viridiplantae > Streptophyta > Magnoliopsida > Malvales > Malvaceae > Hibiscus > Hibiscus trionum. The sequence goes on along the minus strand of BSYR01000027.1, from coordinate 43,254,085 downwards.
CCTGCTGTAAAGAATAAAATGGGCTATTTCAATTGCTTGTCCTGTATGCTTGTATCGTTTCGTTGTCCTTCTGTTGTCGTATCTCACATAGGGTGCATGAAAGCATTTAGACAAGATAATGTTTAAAAGAAATTTTCTAGGGTTGCTAACCGAAGGGGAGCCTTAACGGGTTTCACTTCGATTTTCCCCGTGTTGCCTACTCGGACCGGTTAGTCGTCCAGACCAGGATGAGAGGGTTACATTTGGTGGTATCAGAGCCTGAGGTTTCCGAGACCTCGGGTAGGTAAGTGAGGTAAGTTGATTAAGGGTTTGAAAGCATGTTTCAGTGGCCTTGTTGTTGGTTAAGGGTTAGTCAAATGTCCCCATTGTTAGGTGTTGTTGTCAAAAAAATGGTTTTTGGTTTAACGAGCTTGAGAACCTAAGTCCTTGCCCTTTTGCTAACCTAACATTTTCCTTGTGTGTTGTATGTTTGTTGTTTAGATTCTATCTCGATATGGTGAGACCGAGGGGGCGACCTAGAGCGGGTGACCAGGCACCCGGGGGTGAGCCTCCTGTTCCTCCTGCTCCCGGTGGTAATGGAGTAGGTGGCGAAGGTAATGTACCTCAGGCTGGTGCGCAAGTAGGAGGTGATGGTAATGGGCCTCAGGCCGGTGCCAATGTTGGGGGTGTTGGGGCTCATGCGGGTCAGGGTCCAGCGGGCGCGGACATGACCCATTTGATTCAGACCATAGCCGAAGCTTTTCAGATAGCTTTGGCCGGTGTACAAGCTGCAGCACCACCTCAGAGTGCGAGGACATGATTACCCCTAGAGAGGCTCCGTAGTTTGGGCTGATTTGAGTTCCGTGGGTTGACTCCCGAGGGTTCAGAGGCGTGGCTTGAGAGTACTACACGCATCTTGGGTCAGATGAAGTGCTAAGACGCTTGTAAGTTGGGTTGCATTGTCTCCTTGCTTTAGGGGGACGCATATACTTGGTGGACCACTGTTACTTCAGGTATGGCCGAAGCGGATATCACGTGGAAGTCCTTCAGAAATACCTTCAAGAGGAAGTATCTTGGAGTTTGGTATTTGGATGAGAAGAAGAGGGAGTTTATGGCTTTGGTTCAGGGTTATAGGATCGTATCAGAGTACAAGGTTTAGTTTGTGAGATTGAGCCAGTATGCACCTGAGTTGGTTCCTAATGAGAGGGAACGGTGTGAGCATTTCCGATATGGGTTGACTAGAGATGTGAAGACCTACATGCTTGCCTCTGACTACAATGAGTTTGATGTTTTGGTCTCTAGGGCCAAGGATATTGAGAAAAACTTGGGCTCCAGTGCTCATGCTAGTGGGTCCGATTCCGGGAAGAGACACGCGAATTGGGACAAAGATCATGCCAAGAGGCATAGGGATAAGAGGTCTCAGCCTGATTCGAGACATAGGGGTGGTAATTATGGATGGGGCCATCAGGGCCAAGGAGCTGTGGTACACACTCCGGAGTGCACTAGATGCGGGAGACGCCACCAAGGTGAGTGTACGGGTACCTTTAGGCCATGTTGGAACTGTGGTTCCCGAGATCATATGAGGCGCAACTGTCCACACTCGGCTAGGGGCGGACCGGCTCCAGCTAGGGGTTTCAAGCATCAGAGAGGCCGGGGGCGCGGTTGTGGAAACTTTCAGCCGAGGAACGAGGGTCAGAGGAACTTAGCTCATGTAGTAGCAGTTCAGCCCGAGGGAAGAGGACCGGCTAGGGTGTATGCTCAAAGAGAGGCTGGGAATGACACGGATGTCATTGCAGGTAATTTCTCGTTACAGTCTTTGAGTTTGCTTTCTATGATAGATTCGGGGTCGACATATTCTTACATTTTGGGTGAGCACGCAAGGTCGTTAGGGTTACCATGTGAGTGGTTAGAGGTAGGCGTAAGTGTTACTAGCTCTTTTGGTGATACAATGGTAGTTAGGAAAATGTATAGGAGGTGTCCCTTGATGGTTCAGGGCCACGTGTTTCCGGTTGATATGATGGAGTTACCGTTCTACGGTTTTGACATGATTTTAGGCATGGATTGGCTCGTAGAGCATAGGGCTAAGGTTGAATTTGAGACCAAGAGAGTCTCCTTGAGGCTTACAGATGACTTTGAGGTTGTGGTAGTTGGTGAGAACGTTTGGTTCTTTTCCAATGTTGTTTCTGCTTTAGAAGCTCAGAAGTTGTTGATTTCGGGTTGTCAGGCTTACTTGGCTTATGTGATGAATCCGAATATGAGTGAGGTTAGACCGCAAAACATCAGGACATTATGTGATTTTCCGAGTGTTTTTCCGGAATAGTTGTCGGGTTTGCCTCCAGACTTGGAAGTCGAATTTGCTATTGAGACGTATTCTGATTCTGCACCAGTGTCTATTGCTCCATATAGAATGGTACCGAAAGAGTTGAAGACACAACTTCAGGAGTTATCTGATAGAGGTTTCATTAGACCTAGTATTTCTCCGTGGGGTGCTCCGGTCTTGTTTGTGAAAAAGAAGGACGGTAGTATGAGGATTTGTATAGATTATAGGCAGTTGAACAAGGTGACAGTGAAGAACAAGTACCCTTTGCCTAGGATAGATGACTTGCTTGATCAGTTGAGAGGTGCTTCCGTGTTTTCGAAGATTGACTTGAGGTCCAGGTACTATCAGTTGAAGGTAAAGGATGTGGACATACCGAAGACATCCTTTCGTACACGTTATGGACAGTATGAGTTCTTGGTGATACCTTTCTGGTTGACAAACGCTCCAGCAACTTTCATGGATATGATGAACCGTGTGTTTCAGAAGTTTCTGGACAGGTTTGTGGTAGTGTTCATAGATGACATCTTAGTATACTCTAGGACCGAAGAAGAGCATTTGCGGTTAGTGCTTAAGACCTTGCTTAAGAATCAGTTGTATACCAAGCTAAGCAAATGTGAGTTTTAGATTAGGGAGGTAGTCTTCCTCAGTCACGTGATCTCGGCTAAGGGGATTAGTGTGGATCCCAAGAAGATAGAAGCCATAGTGAGTTGGAAACAACCGAAGTCAGTGACAAAAATCCGTAGTTTCCTAGGTTTGGTGGGATATTATAGAAGATTTGTTGAGGGATTTTCAAGGATAGCGGCTCCGTTGACTAAGTTGCTTCAAAAGAAGGTCCCATATGAGTGGTCAGATGCAAGACAACAAGATTTTGAGAAGCTGAAGAAAGTTTTGACCGAAGCTCCTATCTTGATTCAGCCTGAATCGGGGAGAGAATTTGTGATTTATAGTGATGCATCATACGTAGGTTTAGGTTGTGTGCTTATGCAAGAAGGTAAGGTGGTAGCATATGCTTCGAGACAGTTGAAAGCGCACGAGAAGAACTATCTCACTCATGACATAGAGTTAGCCGTCGTAGTGTTTGCTTTGAGGATCTGGAGACACCATCTCTATGGTGAGAAGTGCACCGTATATACCGACCACAAGAGCTTGAAGTACTTGATGTCTCAGAGGGAGTTGAACCTTAGAAAGCGTTGGTGGTTAAAGCTTCTTAAGGACTATGACCTTACGATAGATTACCATCCGGGTAAGGCAAATGTAGTGGCCGATGCTTTGAGTAGAAAAGTGGCAGTTGAGTTGCGAGCTATGTTTGCGAGATTGAGTGTGTCCAAGGATGGTGGTTTGATAGCTGAGCTTCAGGTTAAGCCTTCGTTAGTCTAGTGAGAATGGGATCCTATCTTACAAGGATAGGATAGTGGTTCCAGAAGATGACGAGTTGAGACGTACGGTCTTGAACGAAGCTCATAATAGTCCTTTTGTTATGCATCCGGGTAGTAGGAAGATGTATCGTGGGTTAAAGGAAGAGTATTATTGGGTTGGGTTGAAGAAGGATGTCGCCGAGTTTGTGAGTAAGTGTATGGTTTGCCAGTGAGTCAAGGCCGAGCATCAGTTTCCTTCAGGGTTGTTACAGTAGTTGAAGATTCCGGAATGGAAGTGGGAACGTATCACCATGGACTTTGTGTCAGGTTTACCGTTGACTCCTTCAAAGAAGAATTCAGTGTGGGTGATAGTAGACAGATTTACTAAGTGTGCTCACTTCATACCTATTCATACCACCTACACCTTAGACAAGTTGGTCGATCTGTACATCTGTGAGATAGTGAGACTGCAGGGGTACCAAAATCGATTGTGTTAGACCAGGATCCGAGGTTTACAGCTAGGTTTGGGGAGTGTTTGCATCGTGCCTTGGGTACTTGGTTGAACTTCAGCAGTTCGTATCATCCGCAGTCAGATGGTCAGTCATAAAGGGTGATTCAGGTGTTAGAGGACATGTTGAGGTGTTGTATCATCGATTTTCAGGGGTCTTGGGAGAAGCATCTACCGTTAGTGGAGTTTGCATACAACAACAGTTATCAGGCTAGTATTCAGATGGCACCGTATGAAGCTTTGTATGGTAGGAAGTGTAGGACTCCGATTTGTTGGGCCGAAGCCAGACAAAAGCTTGAACCGATGCCCGATTTGCTTAAGAGCACTACAGAGAAGGTAAAGTTGATATGTGATCGTTTGAGGGTAGCTTCAGACCGACAGAAGTCATATGCCGACTTAAAGAGAAAAGAGATAGAGTATGCTTTGGGTGAGAAAGTGTTTTTGAAAGTCTCACCTTGGAAGAAGGTGATGAGGTTTGGTAGGAAGGGTCAGTTGAGTCCGAGATTCATTGGACCTTATGAGGTAGTTGAGAGGATTGGTCCCGTTGCATATAGATTGAGACTCCCGACCGAGCTAAAGAAGATTCATGTTGTGTTCCATGTCTTGATGCTTCAAAAGTATAGATCGGATCCGTCTCACGTAATGCCCGTAGAAGAGATTGAATTGAATCTGGATTTGACATATGATGAGGAACCAGTGGAGATCTTAGCCTCAAACAGCAAGGTGTTGCGTGGCAGGTCAATTGAGTTGGTCAAGGTGAGGTTGCAACGTTGAGAGGGTGGACGAGGCCACTTGGGAGAGAAAGAAGGATATGGAAAGGCAGTTTCCTTATCTCTTTCAGTCAGGTAATTTCGGGGACGAAATTCCTTAAATGGGGGAGAGTTGTAATGCCCCTGGTTTAGGGGTCGGATGTTACTCGGGTAAATCAGGTTTGAGTCGTGGGCTCATTTTAAAATTTAACTAAGCTTTGGTTTAAATTAAAAGTGTTTGAATTCATTAATGGCATTTTGGTAATTTTAAAATAAAGGAAAATAAGATGTGAAAAAGGGGCTTTTAACATTTGCTATTCATCTACTTCTTCCTCAAGCATTTCACGTTAAAAACCTCCCCAAACCCCTTGTCACTATTCCATCAAATCCCACCCTCATTTCATGTGATTTCATCAAGGTAAGACCACTTTTGACTTTCCCTCTTCGTTCCTAACACATTGATGGTTTTAGATTTTAGAAAACACCATTGTGGAGAAATTTAAGTTTTCAAAGAAAAGGGTGAAACTTTAATGGTTTTTCATTTTTCTTTTAATATGTAGAGTTAAGTTATGAGTTAATCTTGCCCTAGGGTACATTATATCTCAATTTGGTTGGTCTTTATTAAGAATCCCAAAATTGGGTTTTGGGGGTATTTTAAAAGTGTTAAAACTTGTGTTTTTGGTATGGTTTTGTGAAAGAGAGTTGGGCTGGTGTTATAGTGATACTAGAAGGTTAGTTTGAAGGCGTTTAAAGGTTTTTTGGGTGTTGGAATTAGTAGTTTTCTGCTGGGTTTGATGGGATTACGAAAATGGGGTTTATGGTAATGGCTTTGGTTTGAAATTGTAAGAATTTGGCTTGTGGTAGTAGCTTGTGGTTGTGATAGTGTTTGGTGATGATTTGGTTGAGTAATGTATTGTTTTTTATTGACTAGAATCAAGGGAACCATCGGAGAAGCTTCGGGCACGATTCTGGGGAATTTGGAGACTTGAGTTGGTGTTTCGGCTTCCGATTGGGCTTCATCGGTGAGTGAAAATGTTTGAACTTGATTTGATTTCAAAAAGGGATTCTTGGGGGTTTGGGTGGAGCCTAGAGGGCTAACCTAAACCCAAGTGTAAGTTCACTAACTATGCCTTGATTTGTTAAGTGTTGATGCATGAACAATTGTCGAGATATTGTGTGTGGTTTGTGGAATTTTCTTTACTTCCGTTGATGTTGTTGTGTAGTCTTTGTTGGTGTCGAGCCTCACGTGATGGTTTTCATAACTACGGTGATGTGTGCTCCCACCGGTAGTGACTAGTAGAAGAGTAAGGTGATGTGTGGTCCCATCGGAAAACTACTAGTCGAACGGTGATGTGTGGTTCTACCGTGTTTTGGTTGTGCATGTGCAAACCATGTAAATGTGTTGTTGTGCTTCCTTTCGTGCATTCAAATGGTTTCCTTATCATTTAATTTTTTTTGAAAACTGTATGATTGATGAGTTTTTAGAGCTTCGCTCACTAAGCTATCAAGCTTACGCTCTCCTTTTTTGAATATGCAGATCGTTAGAGTTCGGAAGGCAAGTGGGCAAGGGAGGAGCTTTTTGGAGTTCTCGAGTTGCTCAAGTATGATTTAAGTATTTGTAATAATGCCTAGACAATGGGGGTATAGACTTGTATGGAGTTGAAAGTTCAAACTCCTTAGTTTGGTTTGTTGGTGTTCAAGCATGTTTGATTTTGAGGATACTATGTGTTTTTGTATGAACGTTTCTAGACTCATATGTGCAAGTTTTTTATGTTGTCTAAATGCTTTGTGTTTTGAAGGCTTATAGCCATGTTCCATGGATGCTTATATGTTTGTTTAAAAGCATGTGAAACCTTGTTATAAAATGTTCAAGTGTGTGTTTATTGCCTATGGAGGATATGGTGTAGTTATGTATACTTTCATGTAAGTCTCCTACCTAATTGCCTATCTTGTGTTGGATGCCATGTTTGTTCGGTTATGTTGAATCGCACGATATGTTTTGGTTGCTAAATAGTGTATGAGAGTTGGTGCGTTGCTAGGTTAGTCGTAAATTGCGTCTAGAGTTGAGTCTTGGGTCGTTTTGCAGCTAAATTGAGTCTTGTATTGCAGGGCGTAACGATACGCCCAAGGGCTGTATCGATACGGTCCTACACTTTGGGGCTCAGTTTAAGCCTAGCGTATCGGTACATGGGGGTGTATCGATACGTCAAAAGGTCTCTGGAAATCTGAGTAATTGACGAGATTTTGGCGTATCGGTACGAGTTTTGGGTGTATCGGTACGGTCTTTTTTCGTTGACCGTGAGAAGTTTACTGTTGAGGGCGTATCGGTACGGTCAACTAGTGTACCGATACGGTCTCCCTTGGTTGACTATGGGTTGTTGACCAAGTCAAGGCATATTGATACGGTCTTCTAGCGTATCGATACGGCCTGCTGTAAAGAATAAAATGGGCTGTTTCAATTACTTGTCCTGTGTGCTTGTATCGTTTCGTTGTCCTTCCGCTGTCGTATCTCACATAGGGTGCATGAAAGCATTTACACAAGATAGTGTTTAAAAGAAATTTTCTAGGGTTGCTAACCGAAGGGGAGCCTTAATGGGTTTCACTTTGGTTTTCCCTGTGTGGCCTATTCGGACCGGTCAGTCGTCCAGATCGGTACGAGGGGGTTACAAGTTTCAGACGAGCGGGTCTAAATAGGCCTTGCAATGGACCCGTTGAATTTTAACTGAGTAAAAAGTACAAAAATTGAGTCTTTGCAATATAATCGTGTTGAAATGTTGGTAATCAAGTATATGAACTCCTAAAATTTGATAAAACCTTGTTTTGTCGTTCGTTTGTTATAGGTTTCGGACGAGCAAGTCTAAATTGGCCTTACAATAGACCCGTTGGAATTTTACTTGAGTAAAAAGTACAGAAATTTAGTTTTTGCAATATAATCGTGTTGAAATGCTCGTAATCAAGTATATGAACTCCAAAAAATTGATTAAAACTTGATTCGCGGTCCGTTTTGTAGAGGTTTTGGACGAGGGAGTCTAAATAGGCCTTATAATGGACCCGTTGGAATTTTAACTGAGTAAAAAGTACAGAAATTGAATTTTTGTAATATAATCGTGTTGAAATGCTCTTAATCAAGTATATGAACTCGTAAGGTTTGATTAAAACTTGTTTCGCGGTCCGTTTTGTAGAGGTTTCGAACGAGCGGGTCTAAATAGGCCTTACAATGGACCCGTTGGAATTTTAACTGAGTAAAAAGTACATAAATTTAGTTTTTGCAATATATTCGTGTTGAAATGCTCGTAATCAAGTACATGAACTCGTAAATTTGGATTGAAACTTGTTTCGCGGTCCGTTTTGTAGAGGTTTCAAACGAGCGGGTCTAAATAGCCCTTACAATGGACCCGTTGGAATTTTAACTAGTAAAAAGTACAAAAATTGAGTTTTTGCAATATAATCGTGTTTAAATGCTCGCAATCAAGAATATGAACTTCTAAAATTTAATTAAAACTTGTTTTGTGGTCCGTTTTGTAGAGGTTTCGGACAAGCGGGTGTAAATAGGACTTACAATGGACCCGTTGAAATTTTAACTGAGTAAAATGTACAAAAATTGAGTTTTGCAATATAATCGTGTTGAAATGCTTGTAATCAAGTATATGAACTGCTAAAATTTGATAAAACCTTGTTTTGCGGTTAGTTTGTTATAGGTTTCAGACTAGTGGGTCTAAATAAGCCTTACAATGGACCGTTGGAATTTTAACTGAGTAAAAAGTACAGAAATTGTGTTTTTGCAATATAATCGTGTTGAAATGCTCGTAATCAAGTATAAGAACTTCTACAATGTGATGAAAACTTGTTTTGCGGTCCTTTTTGTAGAGTTTTCGGACGAGCGAGTCTAAATAGGCCTTACAATGGACACGTTGGAATTTTACTTGAGTAAAAAGTACAGAAATTGAGTTTTTGCAATATAATCGTGTTGAAATGCTCGTAATCAAGTATATGAACTCCAAAAAATTGATTAAAACTTGATTCGCGGTTTATTTTGTAGAGATTTCGGACGAGCGAGTCTAAATAGGCCTTACAATGGACCCGTTGGAATTTTAACTGAGTAAAAAGTACATAAATTGAGTTTTTACAATACAATCATGTTGAAATTCTCGTAATCAAGTATATGAACTCCTAAAATTTGATAGAACCTTATTTTGCGGTCCGTTTGTTATAGATTTCGGACGAGCGGGTCTAAATAGGCCTTACAATGGACCCGGTAGAATTTTATTTGAGGAAAAAGTACAGACATTGAGTTTTTGAAGTATAATCGTGTTGAAATTCTCGAAATCAAGTATATGAATTACTAAGATTTGATTAAAACTTGTTTCGCGGTCCGTTTTCTAGAGGTTTCGGACGAGCGGGTCGAAATAGGCCTTACAATGGACCCATTGGAATTTTACTTGAGTAAAAAGTACATAAATTGAGTTTTTGCAATATAATCATGTTTAAATGCTCGTAATCAAGTATATAAACTCCTAAAGTTTGATCAAAACTTGTTTCGTGTTCCGTTTTGTAGAGGTTTCGGATGAGCGGGTCTAAATATGCCTTACAATGGATCCGTTGGAAATTTAACTAGGTAAAAAGTACAAAAATTGTGTTTTTGCAATATAATCGTGTTGAAATGCTCGTAATCAAGCATACGAACTCCTAAAATTTGATTAAAACTTGTTTTGCGGTCCATTTTGTAGTGGTTTTAGACAAGCGGGTCTAAATAGGCCTTACAATAGACCCGTTGGAATTTAACTGGGTAAAAAGTACGGAAATTGAGTTTTTGCAATATAATCATATTGAAATGCTCGTAATCAAGTATATGAACGCCTAAAATTTGATTAAAACTTGTTTCGCGGTCCGTTTTGTAGAGGTTTCGGACGAGAGGGTCTACATAGGCCTTACAATGGACCCGTTAGAATTTTAACTGGATACAAAGTACAAAAATTGAGTTTTTGCAATATAATCTTGTTGAAATGCTCGTAATAGGCCTTAGAATGGACCCGTTGGAATTTTAACTAAGTAAAAAGTACAAAAATTGAGTTTTTGCAATACACTCGTGTTGAAATGCTCGTAATCAAGTATATGAACTCATAAAATTTGATAAAAGATTGTTTTGCGGTCCATTTGATATAGGTTTCGGACTAGCGGGTCTAAATAGGCCTTACAATGGACCTGTTAAAATTTTATTTGAGTAAAAAGTACAGAAATTGAGTTTTTGCAGTATAATCGTGTTGAAATTCTCGAAATCAAGTATATGAACTCATAAGATTTGATTAAAACTTGTTTCGCGATCCGTTTTATAGAGGTTTCAGACGAGCGAGTCGAAATAGGCCTTACAATGGACCCGTTGGAATTTTACTTGAGTAAAAAGTACATAAATTGAGTTTTTGCAATATAATCATTTTTAAATGCTCGTAATCAAGTATATGAACTCCTAAAATTTGATTAAAACATGTTTTTTGATCTGTTTTGTAGAAGTTACGGACGAGCGAGTTTAAATAGGCCTTACAATGGACCCATTAGAGTTTTTTTTTTGAAGAAAAAGCCTCATTAAAAACCCCTACTACTGTCCTTCAAGCAAAGCTAGAGGACCCTAAAAGGGGAAAAGAGTGCCCAAGTATTATTAATCAATAAATATTTGTTACAAGATGATGAATACAATGGGGAATATCCAAATCAAATGACGTAGAAGTCATTGAGTTCAAAGAAAAAGAAGCCAACGTATGGGCTATTACATTTGCCTCTCGGCGTACAAAAGAAATGGAAGTAAAGTCGAAATCGTGAAGAGCATCTTGTATCTGAAGAATGATTGGTCCCATTGTTGATAGATCCTGAGCAGGATTGTTGATCCTGTTTGCAAGAGAAGCGCAATCCGTTTCGATCATGATACGCTTCCATCCATGGGACCGGGCAAAGGTGAGACCAGCAAGGATGCTTTCTCCCTCACTGGTGATAGCGTCCTGGCGGCTACCGAGAGGGAAAGCGAGACCACCCACGACAGCTCCGGCAGGGTCACGAGCAACAACGCCGACGGCTGCTGCACGAGTTGAAGGGTTAAAAGCGCCATCCACATTAATTTTGATAAAATTAGATGGAGGAGAACAGGAGGGATTACAAATCATGGATGGAGATGGATCTGTTGAGATTAAAGATTTACAAAGTTCATCATGTAGGCTAATTGAATTAACAGCAATTAGCCATGAGGGTTGTAAATGGTGGTTGTGAACCCAATCATTACGTCTGTTCCAAATGTTCCATAACACTGTAAGAAAGAGGCCAAATTTATCAGTGGAAATTGTAGAGGCTGCTTCCTCTAACCAATGTAATGGTGAAGGAGCTAGACTCTTATAGAGATAGGTAGGAATACCACTAATTTGCAGTGCTTCAGCAGCCCCAGGACAATCACGAAGCGCATGAAGAATTGATTCCGAATGATTACCACAGATAGGGCATAACCCCGAGCTAGGGGAGAAAGCTAGCATTTTAGAGCCAACGGGTAGAGCATCAGATGCCATACGCCATCCAAAAGTTTTGACTTTGGGTAAGGCTTTTAACTTAGATAAAAATTTCCATAACCGAGAAGGCGGCGAAGGTTGGGAAAAGGAGCGTTGTAAGAAAATATATCCAGAACGAACCGAGTAGATGCCTGAGTCATTGGGGGACCATAAAATAGAATCCCTATGATCATTTATGATGGGGATACGCAGAATGGCATTCGCATCGATTGGATTGAAATAATTGTTCAATTTCACTGTATCCCAGGCAGTTTGATTGCGGATCATGAAATCCCGACAACGGATGTGAAATTCATCTGAGATTTCATAGTCCCCAGTTAGCTCAATCGGGGAAGACCCACCCCAAATATCTTTGTGTATTCTGATATTACTGTTAATACCAGGGCGATGAAGAAAGCCAGAGAAAAGGCGCTGAAGGGCGTTGTATATACCTTGCCAGGCAAAGGAACCCCTATTAGGTTTCGGTGCATCCAGAATGTTACCTGAAGGGAAATATTTGGAACGGTATATTTGTCCTAATAAGGAATCTGGTTCGCAAATTAGTTTCCAAATTTGCTTGCCCAGAAGGGCAATGTTGAAATCGTGTAGGTCTTTGAAACCCATGCCACCAGCGGATTTGGGTAAACAAATCCGGTTCCACGGTAACATGTGCCAACCTTTTTTGTTGGATTTTCCGGTCCACCAGTATTGGCGGATTGATGTAGTCATGTCGTCAATGATATTGTGTGGTAGAAGATAGCAAGACATCACATATTGTGGGAGAGATTGTAAAACAGCTTTGATAAAAATCTCTCTACCACTAAAGGATAGAAGGTGTTTGTCCCAGCTAGAGAGTCGATCATGTACTTTATCTCGAACAAAACCTAAAGATTCAGTTTTATTTTTCCCTATGAGGAGCGGGATACCTAGGTATACTCCGGGGTTAGAAACTTCGCGTACTTGTAGAATGCTATTAAGTATATTCCTTGTTGCAGAAGGTGTACGTGGGTTATAAAAGATTGTTGATTTCTCAAAGTTTATTGCTTGACCAGATGCATTAGCATATACTTGGAGAGCATTTTTCAGACGGGATGCTTCCGATTGATTAGTATTTATAAATACCATGCAATCATCTGCAAAAAGAAGGTGGTTAACTTTGGGCCCATGCTTGCCTGCACCTAGACCTGGAAGTATATTAGTTTGTTGAGCGGCCGCTAAGTAAGCCGAGAGACCCTGAGTACAGAATAGGAAAAGAAAAGGGGATAGAGGGTCCCCCTGGCGGAGTCCACGTTGAGGTTGGAAATTGGGTGAAAAGGAGTTATTAATTTTAACTGAGAAGGAGACAGTAGATATACAACGCATTATAAGATCAATCCAGCTGGATGCAAAGCCCATGCGTGTCATAATATTTGCAAGGAAAGACCATTCAACTCTATCGAAAGCTTTTTCCATGTCTAGTTTGAGAGCAGCTCCTTGCGAAGATTTAGTTGCTCCAGCATTGATGTTGTGAATAATTTCATGCGCAACAAGGATATTATCAGAGATGTTGCGACCCTGGACAAAGGCGGCTTGATTGGGACTAATACAGAGAGGTATAGCCTGTTTCATTCTATTTACAATTGTTTTGGCAACAATTTTGTAGAGAACGGTACAGAGGCTAATTGGTCTGAGTTGTTTCATGGATGTTGGATCCTTATTTTTGGGAATTAGCACCAGAATGGTTTTGTTAACTAAGGTCATATCTGCTTTACCATTTAAAAGATCCATACAAAGATTAAGGACATCTTCACCAACTGTATCCCAGTGTTGTCGAAAGAAACTACTAGGTAGACCATCGGCACCAGGAGCCTTCCTAGGGTCAATACCTTTAAAGGCATGTAGAATTTCTTCTCTAGTGAACGGCTTGAGGAGACTGTCATTCATTGAAGAATTAATGGAGGGGTGGATTTTATCAAGAATAATTTCCGAAAGTTTGGGATTAGAGGTAGTAAAAAGGTTTTTGAAATAATTCGAAGCTATATCCATAATTTCAGATTCCGAGGTGCACCAATTGGAATTGGCATCAAAAAGCCCTATGACAGAATTTTTCTTATTACGATTAGAAGCTCTGGCATGGAAGAATTTGGTATTTTTGTCCCCTTGGGATAGCCAAAGTGTACGAGATCTTTGAGCCCAATAAGTTTCTTGTTCCGTTAAGAGTTTATTTAATTCCATTCTATAATTTAAATAAGTTTGTTTATTAGTAGCTGTCAGGGGGTGATAGAGAAGTTTGTTAATTTTTTTGGTAAGGAATTTAATACGTCCTGTTGATTTAAAGCGTTGTTGGTTTTTCCAGTCATCTAAGTATGTTCCTACCGCTTGGATTTTATTAATGGCAGTTCCGGGGGTGTCATTCCAGGCCCTTTTAATAGTTTGGATGTTATCTTTATTATTAGCCCAACAATGTTCAAATCTGAAATTTTTGGGAATTTGAGATTTAGGTATGGTAGTTGGTTTATCAATTTCCAGAAGAAGGAAACAGTGGTCAGATTTTGCGACATATTCCGTATTTATTCGATAATTAGGGTAGAGATCTTTCCAAGCATAGTTAGCTACAAAACGATCAAGTCGTTCATGAATTACAGGGGTTAAAGGACCTACCTTTGTCCATGTAAACCATCCAGAGGTTGGTTTACAATCGAACAGGTTATTTCGGGTTAAACAGTTCCGGAAATTTTTGATTTGGGATCTAGCTCTACGGGGACCCCCTTGTTTTTCTGAATCGGTTAGAATCTCATTAAGATCTCCTCCAATAAGCCAAGGTTTATCTTTGGTGGAAGTGTATAAGGAATCAATTAAATCCCACGTTTTATATTTTTGGCTAGTTTCTGAAAATCCATGCATTCCAGTGAAAAACATAGTGCTGTTATTATACGTAATTTGAATGTGAATATAACGCAGCGAATAGGGAATTAGATTTATATTAATATCATTTGCGGCGAATAAAGAAATTCCGGAACACCCTTCCGAGGGGGGAATAGAAATAATGTCTGACATACCTAATGAAAGACATAAGCGGTTACATTCCGCATTATTCAACTTGGTTTCACATAGAAAGATAATATTAGGATTGGTACGTTGGACATATGATTTGAGATGTTGCACCGTCGGGGATTGTCCAAGACCCTGACAGTTCCAGCATAGGATCTTCATTTTACTCGGCGGGGCTGGGATTCAGCCGCCGCCGGAGAGTTTTTAGAGCTGCTCATCCCAGCTTTTGGAGTAGATCCTGATTGTTTGGATTTTTTCGGCGGGAGCGATACTTGAATTGGTGAGCGGCGTTTCATGCCTCGGTTAGTTTGGGTCGGTACAGGGGCTGGTGCAGGAGCAGGTGCAGGGGCTGCATCATTTGGGTAAGTTTTAAGCAACCACTGATTAAATTCATTGAATAATGGATCAGTGGGTTTAGAGGGCTTACTCGATTCAGAGTCAAATTTTTTGATTTGTTCGGCAGTAGGGCTGGGAACACCATAGTCATCATTGGTTTCCCAATCATCATCAGAACCATCTTCCGGAATTGGGTAGATGGTATTCAAGGGTTGGGCCTCAAGAGGAGCCTTTTGTTTCGGATCAGCAGGGGGATCATTGATTGTATTAGGGCCATCTTCCATTGTCATGTCGACATTCTGAGCTTCTTCAGTAACTTGTTCCGTGAATGAGGCGGAGTCGCCTTCATTTATGGCACCTTTAAATTGAAATAAGAGTACTATTAGAGATTTATAACTTTTTGTAATAGGAAAGATAAAAGAGTAACGTGATTTACCCAAGTTGTTCTGGTTGTTAGGAGGGCCTGTAGGATTGATCAGGATAGCCCATTAGAATTTTAACTGAGTAAAAAGTACAGAAATTGAGTTTTTGCAATATAATCGTGTTGAAATGCTTGTAATCAAGCATATGAACTCCTAAATTTTGATTAAAATTTGTTTTGCGGTCCTTTTTGTAGAGTTTACGGACGAGCGAGTCTAAATAGGCCTTACAATGGACACATTGGAATTTTACTTGAGTAAAAAGTACAGAAATTGAGTTTTTGCAATATAATCATGTTGAAATGCTCGTAATCAAGTATATGAACTCCTAAAATTTGGTTAAAACTTGTTTTCGGTCCGTTTTGTAGAGGTTTCGGACGAGCGGGTCTAAATAGGCCTTACAATGGACCCGTTGGAATTTTAACTAAGTAAAAAGTAAAAAAAAATTGAGTTTTTGCAATACAATCGTGTTGAAATGCTCGTAATCAAGTACATGAACTACTAAAATTTGATAAAACCTTGTTTTGCGGTCCGTTTTGTAGAGGTTTCGGACGAGTGGGTCTAAATAGGCTTTACAATGGACCCGTTAGAATTTTAACTGAGTAAAAAATATAGAAATTGAGTTTTTGCAATGCAATCGTGTTGAAATGCTCGTAATCTAGTATATGAACTCCTAAAATTTGATAAACCTTGTTTTGCGGTCCGTTTGTTATAGGTTTCGGATGAGCGGGTTAAATAGGACGTACAATGGACCCGTTGGAATTTTACTTGAGTAAAAAGTACAGAAATTGAGTTTTTACAATGTAATAGTGTTGAAATGCTCGTAATCAATAATATAAACTCCTAAAATGTGATTAAAACTTGTTTTGCGGTCCCTTTTGTAGAGGTTTCAGACGAGGGAGTTTAAATAGGCCTTACAATGGACCCGTTAGAATTTTAACTAAGTAAAAAGTACAAAAATTGAGTTTTTGCAATATAATCGTGTTGAAATTCTCGTAATCAAGTATATGAACTCCTAAAATTTGATTAAAACTTGTTTCGCGGTCCGTTTGTTATAGGTTTCGGACGAGCGGGTCTAAATAGGCCGTACAATTGACCCATTGGAATTTTACATGAGTAAAAAGTACATAAATTGAATTTTTACAATATAATCGGACGAGCGGGTCTAAATAGGCCTTACAATGGACCCGTTGGAAATTTACTTGAGTATAAAGCACAGAAATTGAGATTTTGCAATATAATCGTGTTGAAATGCTCGTAAATAAGAATATGAAGTCCTAAAATTTGATTAAAACTTGTTTCGCGGTCCATTTTGTAGAGGTTTTAGACAAGCGGGTCTAAATAGGCCTTACAATAGACCCGTTGGAATTTTAACTGGGTAAAAAGTACAGAAATTGAGTTTTTGCAATATAATCTTGTTGAAATGCTCGTAATCATGTATATGAACTCCTAATGTTTGATTAAAACATGTTTCACAGTCCGTTTTGTAGACGTTTCAGACGAGCGAGTCTAAATAGGCCTTACATTGGACCAGTTGGAATTTTAACTGAGTAAAAAGTACAAAAATTGAGTTTTTGAAATACAATCTTGTTGAAATGCTCGTAATCAATTATATGAACTCCTAAAATTTGATAAAACATTGTTTTGTGGTCCGTTTGTTATAGGTTTCGTACTAGCGGGTCTAAATAGGCCTCACAATGGACCCGTTGAAATTTCAACTGAGTAAAAAGTACAGAAATTTAATTTTTGCAATATAATCGTGTTGAAATGCTCTTAATCAAGAATAAAACTCCTAACATGTGATTAAAACTTCTTTCGCGGTTCGTTTTGTAGAGGTTTCAGACGAGCGAGTCTAAATAAGCCTTATAATGAACCCATTTGAATTTTAACTGAGTAAAAAGTACAAAAATTGAGTTTTTGCAATATAATCGTGTTGAAATGCTCGTAATCAAGTATAGGAACTCCTAAAGTTTGATTAAAACTTGTTTTGCAGTCCTTTTTGTAGAGTTTTCGGACGAGCGAGTCTAAATAGGCCTTACAATGGACACATTGGAATTTTACTTGAGTAAAAAGTACAGAAATTGAGTGTTTACAATGTAATAGTGTTGAAATGCTCGTAATCAATAATATAAACTCCTAAAATGTGATCAAAACTTGTTTCGCGATCCGTTTTGTAGAGGTTTCCGAAGAGCGAGTCTAAATAGGCCTTAAAATGGATCCGTTGGAATTTTAACTAAGTAAAAAGTACAGAAATTGAGTTTTTGCAATATAATCGTGTTGAAATGCTCGTAATCAAGTATATGAACTCCTTAAATTTAATTAAAACATGTTTTGCGGTCCGTTTTGTAGAGGTTTCGGAGGAGCAGGTCTAAATAAGCCTTACAATGGACCCGTTAGAATTTTAAGTGAGTAAAAAGTACATAAATTGAGTTTTTGCAATACAATCGTGTTGAAATGCTCGTAATCAATTATATGAACTCCTAAAATTTGATAAAACCTTGTTTTGCGGTCTGTTTGTTATAGGTTTCAGACGAGCGGGTCTAAATAAGCCGTACAATGGACCCGTTGGAATTTTACTTGTGTAAAAAGTACAGAAATTGAATTTTTGCAATATAATCGTGTTGAAATGATCTTAATCATGTATATGAACTCATAAAGTTTGATTAAAACTTGTTTTCCGGTCCGTTTTGTAGAAGTTTCGGACGAGCGGGTCTGAATAGGCCTTACAATGGACCCGTTGGAATTTTAACTGAGTAAAAAGTACATAAATTGAGTTTTTGCAATACAATCATGTTGAAATTCTCGTAATTAAGTATATGAACTCCTAAAATTTGATAGAACCTCGTTTTGCGGTCCGTTTTCATAGGTTTCGGACGAGCGGGTCTCAATAGGCCTTACAATGGACCCGTTAGATTTTTATTTGAGTAAAAAGTGCAGAAATTGAGATTCTGCAGTTTAATCGTATTGAAATTCTCGAAATCAAGTATATGAACTCCTAAGCTTTGATTAAAACTTGTTTCGCGGTCTGTTTTCTTGAGGTTTCGGACGAGCGGGTCGAAATAGGCCTTAAAATGGACCCGTTGGAATTTTACTTGAGTAAAAAGTTCAAAAATTGAGTTTTTTTACAAGATATTCGTATTTAAATGCTCGTAATCAAGTATATGAACTCCTAAAATTTGATTAAAACTTGTTTTGCGGTCCGTTTTGTAGATGTTTCGGACGAGCGGGTCTAAATAGGCCTTACAATAGACCCATTAGAATTTTAGATGAGTAAAAAGTACAGAAATTGAGTTTTTGCAATACAATCGTGTTGAAATGCTCGTAATCAAGTATATGAACTCCTAAAATTTGATAAAATCTTCTTTTGCGGTCTATTTGTTTTAGGTTTCGGACGAGCGGGTCTAAATAGGTCGTACAATGGACCCGTTGGAATTTTACTTGGGTGAAAAGTACAGAAGTTGAACTTTTGCAATATAATAGTGTTGAAATGCTCGTAATCAAGTATATGAACTCTTAAAATGCGATTAAAACTTGTTTCGCGTTCCTTTTTGTAGAGGTTTCAGACAAGCAAGTCTAAATAGGCCTTACAATGGACCCGTTGGAATTTTAACTAAGTAAAAAGTACAGAAATTGAGTTTTTGCAATATAATCGTTTTGAAATGCTCGTAATGAAGTATATGAACTCCTAAAATTTGATTAAAACTCGTTTTGCGGTCCGTTTTGTAGAGGTTTCAGACGAACGGGTCTAAATAGGTCTTAAAATGGACCCGTTAGAATTTTAACTGAGTAAAAAGTACATAAATTGAGTTTTTGCAATACAATCGTGTTGAAATGCTCGTAATCAAGTATATGAACTCCTAAAATTTAATAAAACCTTGTTTTATAGGTTTCGGACGAGCGGGTCTAAATAGGCCGTACAATGGACCCGTTGGAATTTTACTTGAGTAAAAAGTACATAAATTGAATTTTTGCAATATAATCGTGTTGAAATGCTCTTAATCAAGTATATGAACTCGTAAAGTTTGATTAATACTTGTTTCCCGGTCCATTATGTAGAGTTTTCGGACGAGCGGGTCTAAATAGGCCTTATTGTAACGCCCTGGTTTTGGGCCTAGATGTTTTAGACATCGGATCGGACCGGTCGAGAACGATTCGAATTGCGTAAGGTGAGATAAGGAAATCAAGGATCGGGATAGGATAAATTTGTGATAAAAATTGATAAAATCCTCAAAAATATGTTTAAGAGGTTGGTCAAGTCAATTTTACAAAATGAGTAGTGACCAAATTGTAAAGTTTCAAAACTAGGAAAATGTGATTTTTAAGGTGGAAACCAAAATCTTAGAATCTCTAGGGGGATTTATGTAATTTTGACCTTTTCTCAATATGACATTTGTTTTTAAAGGGTTTTTAAATAAATGATTTTAATTGGGTTTATATTAATTAATTAATAAAGTTAGTTAAGTGAGATTTCATTTATTGCAACTACTAACTCTTTCTCATTTTCTGCCAAACACTAATTATCTCATCTTTTCTCAGAATTCTCTCTTCCAAAAACTCTCTCAACATTTTCTAAATCATTTTCAAGAGATCTTTTCCAATTCTTCAAGATTTTGCTTAGGAAAACTTGTCATTCATTGAGAGAAGCAAAGATTGGAGGTAAATCTCGTTCTCAACCTCTAATCTAAGTTCTTTATTGAAATTCCCGAGATATTTAGCTTCTAAATACTATTTTTGGTTGAGTTTTCATTATAGTTTTGATTGGAGATCAAAATCTTGTGAAACTATGGTTGAAATCTTAATTTTCGGATTTGTGGAGTTAGGCTCTATTTTGTGTTGATTTTAATTGAGTTTTAAGTTGATTTATATGTAAAATGAGTTGTTTATAACATAGATCCCGAGATCCTTGAAGTTCTTAATAGTTTTAAGTGAGATTTTGGGGTATAATGGTGGAACCATGCTTGCTGGAGGTATAAGGATGAGTTAGGATGTTTATTAGATGTGTTTTGATGTTGATAATTGTTTGGAAGTGATGTATGTTGGCTGGGCTTGGTTTAGGAAGCAATCGATTGAGTTTTCGGTTGCTTTGGATGGGTATTTTGGTGTAGTCTGAGTGGGCAACGAGTTTGTGAATTGTTGCTGGTGTTAGAATGCATTTTAATGCATTTAGATATCTGTGTTGATGATGTGAAAACAGGGGATCTTGATCCGGAAGCGAACGAGGTGATTTCAGAGGCTCCGGAGGGGTAATTTCCGTGTCGAAGAACAAGGCTTCGCGTATTGGTGAGTGGAAATGCAATTTCCTGCTTTGTAACGCTTAGAGCCTGGTCTTGGGAGCTTAGTGTAAGTTTGATTCACTTAGCTAAGCTCAAGAGTAAGTGATTCGAAAATCCCTCTCTTGGAAATATGCTAGGTTTGATGAGATTGCACTTGAAGTAAATGTGGATTTGTTTACTTTTTTAAGCATGTTTAAGCATGGTTTAATGCTGGATTTTAATGCCATTATGTTAAGGATGTACTAGGTAAGTGATCATTGGTTTGCATGTGTTGAATGCATATGATATTAAGCATGTTATGCTTGTGGAAGTGGCATTGTGGTTATGCTAGTAAAACAGTGGATTAATGTGGTTAAATGATTATACTGGCAAGTGTTGAAAATGGTTTTGGGTTACTCTAATCAGATATAGTTAGCCGGCTATAGGATTGGGTGCACCGTGAATAAAGTCGCCTTGGATGTCGAGGGGTTGTGATTGTACCGTATACTCTATCCAAGTACCCTAACGATTGAGGTTAAGATCACAACGCTGGTGTTAATTCCGTGTGTGGATCTTGTGTTATGTGTCTCGTGAACCCGTTAGCGGAATTATACAACTACCGATGAGTGGTGTTGAGGGGTTGAGATTGTACCGTGAATAAAGTCGCCTTGGATGTCGAGGGGTTGAGATGCTTGTAATTGATGCAAGAATGCATGAGATGCTTGGTAAAGCATGAGCAATGGTTTAATTGTTGTTTTTAAGTGATGTATATGAGCATGTAATTATGAAATGCAAAGTTGTCTTGAATAGACATGGTTTATGAAAGAGCATGTGATAAAAATGATGGTTTTGCAAATTATGTTAAATGCATTGATGAGTGTGGTTTAGCGATCCTCACTAAGCTATATGCTTACACTCATTTGTTTCATCAATGCAGAAAATTGAACATTTCATGGCAGCCCAAAAGCAAGAGTAATCCAAGGCTTTGTTAAAGAGATGTATGTGGTTCATCCTTAGTGTAATAAGTGGCAATGGGTGGAACTTCTACTTTCTGGTTTTGGTTGGAGATGTTTGTGGTTATAAGCATGTTTAGTTTCTGATTGAGGACTTGTATTTGGCCTTTATATGGTTCTATGGCTTGTTTGTGGTGTTTTACCCTTTTAATAGCTTGATATCCTAAGCATGCTAAAATAGCTAAATGCCATCATGTTTTGAAGTGGTTGGTAAGTATGAATTGTTGTTTGATGGTGTTTAATAGTCTATTAGATTGAGTATATCATGTATGCATGATTTGAGCCTGTTTGATGTAATTTAGTATGTTTAAATGAAGTTTTTTGAAGCCAATCTGGTATGCGTATCAATACACGGGGAAGTGTATTGATACGCTAAGGCAAAATGAGGCATTTCTGTACAGAGGTATCGAAACAGTTTGCCCGTGTATCGATACACCTAGGCCAAGTTTGAAGGTCGTACCGATACGCGAGGAAGCGTTTTGATATGCTTAAACCTTCTTTAGCTATTGCCTTCCCGCGTATCGATACAGGGCCAAGTGTATCGATACAAGTAGTTAAATTTCTATTAAAAGTATCTTTTAAGGTTTGGAAATGTTACATTTTGGTCCCCGAATATTGTGTGTGCAATTTAATGTGTTTGGATGATCCGTTTGAGCTGTATTTTGACATGTTGGCATGTTACGTGACTAATTGAGGTTTGGTAACTTTAAAAGCATGAAGGTCCCTGTATTTTATGGTATTTATAGTTTGGTCCCTAAAAGTCAAATGTATGCAATTGAACCCCTAATCGAATTCCGTTCGCTGTGTCGTTTCCAACTAATTGCTTTGTTAAACTTATAGGTTAATAATATGCAGTAAATCGTAGCTTTAAATAAAAAAAGGGCGTGAATCAAGGTTGACTTTCAGGTTGACTTTGGTTTTCCCCGTGTAATCTTCGTAGTTCGGGTTAAACGTCTAGATCGGGCTAAGGGGGTTACATTTGTTGGTATCAGATCATGGTTACGAAAAAATTGGGAATGTTGTTCTGTGGAATTGATGTGTATCGTTGTATGTGGTTTGAAAAGCATGAAATTGGTTGAATTTTGAAGCTTATTCCATGCTTGATTTGTGTAAATTGCATGTGAAATGGATATGAGTGCGTGATGATGATGTAATGTTGTTGTATGCTGAATTTGAATGATGAAAAGCATGTTGAGCTTCATGAGTCTTGGTATGCTATGTCATGATCGGGGAAGTCGGGGTGCCCATTTCCTTATTACACTAATCAACTGTTTTGTAAACTTGGATTCTTGCTTGTAGCTGGCCTAAATGGTTTGATTTGTTTTTGTTGTTGTGTTTTGTTTAAAAGAGATCACAATGGGACCTAGAAGGGAGTTGAGGTCCAATACGATTATACATGCGGCTGAGTAGGGTGACCAGGGTGAGTAGGGGGCTGATGTGCCTCCTAGGGGAAATCTACCTCCTCCGCCACCACCTGGAGGTGGGGAGCAGGTGCAGCAAGGACTTGTTGGTCCTGGATTGGGTGATTTGGTGCCTCTAGTTCAGGCGATCACCAGAGCGTTTCAGGCTGCTGTTGCCGGAGCACATGTACAGGCCCCTGCAGTTGGGCAGGTGGGCATACCTTTGGAAAGGTTGAGGAGCTTGGGAGCTGTAGAGTTCTTTGGTATGCGTTCGGAGGCGTCTGAGGCCTGGTTAGCGAGTACGATCCGCATTATGGATCAGATGGGTTGTAATGATGTGCGCAAGCTGGGATGCGCAATATCTTTACTGCAAGGCGATGCCTATAGTTGGTGGACGACTACCACGGCTGGTATGGAACCCAACGAGATTGATTGGGAGTTTTTCAGAGGTGCGTTCAGGAGGAAGTATCTAGTTGTGAGATACTTGGATGAAAAGAAACGAGAGTTTATGTCGCTTGTTCAGGGCAACCTATATGTGGCTGAGTACGAGGTCCAGTTCGTATGCTTGAGCCAGTATGCTCCTGAGTTGGTACCTAGTGAGAGGAATCGATGTGATCGCTTCCGGTACGATTTGGTACAGGAAGTTAAGACGTACATGCTAGCTGCAGATTACACTAATTTTGACGTGCTTGTTTGTCGGGCAAAGGACATTGAGCAGAATTTGGGTTTGTCCTCTCGACATGGTGCACCTGCTCAGGGAGACAAAATGAGGGCTGAACAGAACACGTGCTAGAGGTGTGGTTCTCGTGGTCATTTGAGGCGAGATTGTCCTCAAACAGCTAGAGAGGTTCAGGCTTCTGTTGTGGTGACATGGAACTCTTGTTGGAATTGTGGTTCAGCTGATCATTTGAGGAGGGAGTGTCCTTTGTTGGTTGGTGGTGGCCAAGGACGTGCTCATGTGGTAGCTGCACCTCAGCGAGGCCGTGGGCACGGCCGTGGGAACTTTCAGAGGAGAGATGAGGGGCAGCGAGGTATTGCTCATATTGTAGCTGTTCGACTTGAGGGAGGTGGACCAGCAAGGGTATATGCTCAGCGCGAGGAGCGCAATGATACTGATGTTATCGTAGGTACCTTTGTTCTCCAGTCTTTATCTTTGTTGGCTTTGATTGATTCTGGATCCACGCATTCTTATATCTTGAGTGAGCATGCAGATTTGCTTGATTTACCTGTTGAGTTGCTTGAGGTAGGAATGCAAGTGACTAGTTCTTTTGGTGAGACTGTAGTCACTAGGAAGTTGTATAGGAGATGCCCTTTGTCTGTGCAAGGTCATGTTTTTCTTTTGGATTTGATGGAGTTACCTTTCTACAGATTTGATGGAATCGTTGGCATGGATTGGTTATCAGAGCATAGGGCAATGGTTGACTTTGAGGTCAAGCGAGTCACCTTAAAGTTGGCTGATGATTATGAAGTAGTGGTAGTAGGCGAGAATGTGAAATTCTTGTCGAATGTGATTTCGAATTTGGAAGCAAACCGTATGATGAGGTTGGGTTGCGAGGCTTACATTGCCTATATAATGAATCCTGGCACCAAGGATGTGCGTGTGCAGGACATCCGAACTGTTCGCGGTTTTCCGGGTGTCTTTCCGGAAGAATTGCCTGGATTGCCACCAAACAGGGAAGTTGAGTTTGGTATAGAGTTGTACGAGAATACAACTCCGGTGTTTATTGCTCCTTATCACATGACACCCAAAGAGTTAAAAGAATTGAA
This sequence comes from Hibiscus trionum, assembly GCA_030270665.1. Taxonomy (NCBI): domain Eukaryota; kingdom Viridiplantae; phylum Streptophyta; class Magnoliopsida; order Malvales; family Malvaceae; genus Hibiscus; species Hibiscus trionum. The sequence goes on along the minus strand of BSYR01000027.1, from coordinate 43,229,433 downwards.
AATGCAATTGCAGGAGTTGTTGGATCGAGGCTTCATTCGGCCGAGTGTGTCACCTTGGGGTGCACCGGTCTTGTTTGTGAAGAAGAAAGATGGGACGATGAGAATGTGCATAGATTATCGGCAACTGAACAAGTTGACGATTAAGAACAAGTATCCCTTTCCTAGAATTGATGACCTCTTTGATCAGTTCCGGGGAGCCTCAGTGTTTTCTAAGATAGACTTGAGATCAGGGTATTATCAGCTAAAGGTGAAGGATGTGGACGTACCTAAGACAGCTTTTCGCACGAGGTATGGACACTATGAATTCTTGGTGATGCCGTTTGGTTTGACCAACGCGCCTTCTTCTTTTATGGACATGATGAATCGTGTATTCCATGAATTCTTGGATCAGTTTGTGGTGGTGTTCATCGATGATATCCTTGTGTATTCGCGTACCGAGGAGGATCGTGATAGGCACTTGAGAATTGTTTTGCAAGCGTTGTTGGAGAATCAGTTGTATGCCAAGCTGAGTAAGTGTGAGTTTTGGTTTAGGGAAGTGGTCTTCCTTGAACATGTTGTGTCGGCTGAGGGTATCCGCATTGATCCGCACAAGGTAGAAGCTGTGATGAGTTGGAAAGTACCTAAGTCAGTGACGGAGGTACGGAGTTTCCTCGGATTGGTTGGGTACTACCGTAGGTTTGTCGAGGGTTTCTCGAAGATAGCAGCGCCTTTGACCAAGTTGTTGCAAAAGAATGTTCGCTTTGAGTGGACGGATGCGAGACAACAAGCTTTTGAGAAGCTGACAGAAGCGTTGACGCAAGCTCCTGTTCTGATTCAACCTGTCTGGTAAGGAGTTTGTGGTCTATAGTGATGCGTCCGTTGTTGGTTTGGGTTGTGTATTGATGCAGGAGGGTAAGGTAGTGGCCTATGCATCTAGGCAGTTGAAGGTGCATGAGCGCAACTACCCTACTCATGATCTTGAGCTGGCGGCTGTGGTGTTTGCCTTGAAAATTTGGAGGCATTACCTGTACGGTGAAAAGTGTGTTGTGTTTACAGACCATAAGAGCTTGAAGTATCTCATGTCTCAAAAGGAGTTGAATCTTAGGCAGCGTCGTTGGGTGGAGTTGCTTAAAGATTACGACTTGACAATTGAGTATCACTCGGGTAAGGCTAATGTTGTAGCCGGTGTTTTGAGCAAGAAAGTAGTTGTGGAGTTGAGAGCGATGTTTGCTCGTTTGAGCATATCGCGTGATGGTGGTCTTATTGCGGAATTGCAAGTAAAGCCATCCATGATACAATTGATCAAAGATAAGCAGTTGCTTGATGATTCTCTTGTTTCGCATGTTCAGGACATTGCGGGGGGTAGACCTTCGGATTTCAGCTTTAGTGATGATGGTGTTCTGTGCTTTGGGATTTGAATAGTGGTGCCAGATGATGCTGAATTAAGGCACACTATTCTGATCGAAGCTCATAGTAGTCCTTTTGCTATGCATCCTGGTAGTACAAAAATGTATCGTGACCTGAAAGATGAGTACTACTGGGTAGGGTTGAAAAAGGATGTGGTTGAGTTTGTTAGTATGTGCATGGTGTGTCAGCGAGTGAAGGCTGAGCATCAGGTTCCTTCTGGGTTGTTGCAGCCTTTGAGAATCCCATAATGGAAGTGGGAGAGAATCACCATGGATTTTGTGTTTGGTTTGCCTTTGTCACCGACAAAGAAGAATTCAGTTTGGGTGATCGTTGATCGGCTTACCAAGTGTGCACAATTTATGCCTGTACATACTACATATACCTTGGATAAGTTGGCTGAGTTGTATATAGCTGAGATTGTGCGGTTGAACGGTGTGCCAAAGTCTATTGTGTTGGATAGAGATCCGAGGTTTACAACACGATTTTGGGAATGTTTGCATCAAGCTTTGGGTACACGGTTGAATTTTAGTACTTCTTATCATCCTCAGACGGATGGACAGTCGGAGCGTGTGATCCAAGTGCTTGAGGACATGTTGAGATGTTGCGTGATAGATTTTCAGGGTTCTTGGGAGAAGCACTTGCCGTTGGTTAATTTGCGTATAATAACAGTTACCAGGCAAGTATCCAAATGGCTCCATACGAAGCTTTATATGGGAGAAGATGTAGAACCCCTCTTTGTTGGGCAGAAGCTGGGCAAAAGTTGATTTCGATGCCAGCTATGCTTAAGGGAACCACCGAGAAGGTGAAGCTCATTTGTGAGCGTTTAAAGGCAGCATCGGATAGGCAAAAGTCTTACGCGGACCTGAAGCGTAAGGAAATTGAGTTCGCGGTTGGCAAACGTGTGTTCTTGAAAGTATCGCCTTGGAAGAAGGTGATGAGATTTGGGCGCAAGGGTAAGCTTAGCCCAAGGTTCATTGGACCTTACGAGATTGGGGAGCGGATTGGTCCTGTGGCATATCGGTTGAGATTGCCTGCAGAGTTGGAGAAGATACATGATGTGTTTCATGTCTCCATGTTACGGAAATATAGATCAGATCCTTCGCATGTGATGTCTGTTGAGGAGATAGAGTTGAATCCAGATCTGTCATTTGATGAGGAACCAGTGAAGGTTCTGGACGTGAGTAGCAAAGTTCTTCGTGGCAAGACGATAGAACTTGTGAAGGTGTTGAGGCGACACCGAGGAGTTGAGGAGGCCACGTGGGAAAGCAAGACGGACATGTTGAGGCAGTTTCTGCATCTCTTTCCTTCAGGTAAGAATTTCGGGGACAAAATTCCCTAAGTGGGGGAGAGTTGTAATGCCTTGGTTTTGAGCTTAGATGTTTTAGACATCGGATCGAACTGGTCGAGAACGGTTCGAATCGCGTAAGGTGATTTAAGGAAATCAAGGATCGGGATAGGATAAAATTGTGATAAAAATTGCTAAAATCCTGTAAAAATATGTTTAAGAGGTTGGTCAAGTCAATTTTACAAAATGGGTTTTGGAAAATGGACATTTTGAGTAGTGACCAAATTGTAAAGTTTCAAAACTGGGAAAATGTGATTTTTAAGGTGGAAGCCAAAATCATAGAATCTTTAGGGGGCTTTAAGTCAATATGACCTTTTCTCAATATGAAATGTGTTTTTAAAGGGTTTTTAATTAAATGATTTAATTGGGTTTATATTAATTAGTTAATAAAGTTAGTTAAGTGAGACTTCATTTAACGTAACTACTAACTCTTTCTCTTTTTTAGCCAAACACTAATTCTCTCATCTTTTCTCAGAATTCTCTCTTCCAAAAACTCTCTCAACATTTTCTAAATCATTTTCAAGAGATCTTTTCCAATTCTTCAAGATTTTGCTTAGGAAAACTTGTCATTCATTGAGAGAAGCAAGGATTGGAGGTAAATCATGTTCTCAACCTCTAATCTAAGTTCTTTATTGAAATTCCCAAGATATTTGGCTTATAAATACTATTTTTGGTTGAGTTTTCATTATAGTTTTGATTGGAGATCAAAATCTTGTGAAATTATGGTTGAAATCTTAATTTTTGGATTTGTTGAGTTAGGCTATGTTTTGTGTTGATTTTAATTGAGTTTTAAGTTGATTTATATGTTAAAATGAGTTGTTGATAACATAGATCCCGAAATCCTTGAGATCCTTGAAGTTCTTAATAGTTTTAAGTGAGATTTTGGGGTGAAATGGTGGAACCATGCTTGTTGGAGGTATAAGGATGAGTTAGGATGTTTATTAGATGTGTTTTGATGTTGATAATTGTTTGGAAGTGATGTATGTTGGCTGGGCTTGGTTTAGGAAGCAATCGATTGAGTTTTCGGTTGCTTTGGATGGGTATTTTGGTGTAGTTTGAGTGGGAAACGAGTTTTTGAATTCTTGCTGGTGTTAGAATGCATTTTAATGCATTTAGATCTCTGTGTTGATGATGTGGAAATACGGGATCTTGATCCGGAAGCAAACGAGGTGATTTTAGAGGCTTCGGAGGGGTAATTTCCGTGTCGGCGAACAAGGCTTCGCGTATCGGTGAGTGGAAATGCAATTTCCTGCTTTGTAACGCTTAGAGCGTGGTCTTGGGAGCTTAGTGTAAGTTTGATACACTTAGCTAAGCTTAAGAGTAAGTGATTCAAAAATCCATCTCTTGGAAATGTGCTAGGTTTGATGAGATTGCACTTGAAGTAAATGTGGATTTGTTTACTGTTTTTAAGCATGTTTAAGCCTGGTTTAATGCTGGATTTTAATGCCATTATGTTAAGGATGCACTAGGTAAGTGATCCTTGGTTTGCATGTGTTGAATGCATTTGATATTAAGCATGTGATGCTTGTGGAAGTGGCATTGTGGTTATGCTAGTAAAATAGTGGATTAATGTGGTTAAATGATTATATTGGCAAGTGATGAAAATGGTTTTTGGTTACTTTAATCGGATATAGTTAGCCGGCTATAGGATTGGGTGCACCGTGAATAAAGTCGCCTTGGATGTCGAGGGGTTGTGATTGTACTGTATACTCCATCCAAGTACCTAACGATTGAGGTTAAGATCACAACGGTGGTGTTAATTCCGTGTGTGGATCTTGTGTTATGTGTCTCGTGCTCTCGTTAGTGGAATTATACAACTATTGATGAGTGGTGTTGAGGGGTTGAGATTGTACCGTTATACTCCACCACGGGTGTCACAACGATGAAGGGTTGCTCTCGTGTGTGAGCCTTGTATAGTCCGGTAGTGTGTATGACGCGTGTGGGACAATGCTTGTAATCCGCGTATCCGATTGTGTCTTGTGTTGAAATGGTTTATGGATTATCACTTGTGAGCCAATATAATGTATAATGTATAATGTGAAGCATGAGATGCTTGTAATTGATGCAAGAATGCATGAGATGCTTGGTAAAGCATGAGCAATGGTTTAATTGATGTTTTTAAGTGACACATATGAGCATGTAATTATGAAATGCAAAGTTGTCTTGAATAGACATGGCTTATGAAAGAGCATGTGATAAAAATGATGGTTTTGCAAATTATGTTAAATGCATTGATGAGTGTGGTTTAGCAATCCTCACTAAGCTATATGCTTACGCTCATTTGTTTCATCAATGCAGAGAATTGAACATTTCAAGGCAGCCTAAAAGCAAGAGGAATCCAAGGCTTTGTTAAAGAGATGTATGTGGTTCATCCTTAGTGTAATAAGTGGCAATGGGTGGAACTTCTACTTTCTGGTTTTGGTTGGAGATGTTTGTGGTTATAAGCATGTTTAGTTTCTGATTGAGGACTTGTATTTGGTCTTTACATGGTTCTATGGCTTGTTTGTGGTGTTTTACCCTTTTAATATCTTGATATCCTAAGCATGCTAGAATAGCTAAATGCCATCATGTTATGAAGTTGTTGGTAAGTATGAATTGTTGTTTGATGGTGTTTAAGAGTCTATTAGATTGAGTATATCATGTATGCATGATTTGAACCTGTTTGATGTGATTTAGTATGTTTAAATGAAGTTTGTTGAAACCAATCTGGTAAGCGTATCGATACACGAGGAAGTGTATTGATACGCTAAGGCAAAATGAGGCATTTATGTACAGGGATATCGAAACGGATTGCCCGCATATCGATACGCATAGGCCAAGTTTGAAGGTCGCACTGATACGCGAGGAAGCGTTTCGATACGCTTAAACCTTCTTTAGCTACTGCATTCCCGCGTATCGATACAGGGCCAAGTGTATCGATACGGGTAGTTAAATTTATGTTAAAAGTATCTTTTAAGGTTTGCAAATGTTGCATTTTGGTCCCTGAATATTGTGTGTGCAATTGAATGTGTTTGGATGATCCGTTTGAGCTGCATTTTGACATGTTGGCATGTTACGTGACTAATTGAGATTTGGTAACTTTAAAAGCTTGAAGGTCCATGTATTTTATGGTATTTATAGTTTGGTCCCTAAAAGTCAAATGTATGCAATTGAACCCCTAATCGAACTCTGTTCGCTGTGTTGTTTCCAACAAATCGATTTGCTAAACTTATAGGTTAATAATATGCAGTAAATCGTAGCTTTAAATAAAAAAGGAGCGTGAATCAAGGTTGACTATCAGGTTGAGTTTGGTTTTCCCCGTGTAATCTTCGTAGTTCGGGTTAAACGTCTAGACCGGGCTAAGGGGGTTACACTTACAATGGACCCGTTGGAATTTTAACTGGGTAAAAACTACAAAAATTGAGTTTTTGAAATATAATCATGTTTAAATGCTCCTAATCAAGAATATGAACTCTTAAAATTTGATTAAAACATGTTTTCCCGTCCATTTTGTAGAGGTTTCGGACGAGCGGGTCTAAATAGGCCTTACAATGGACCCGTTGGAATTTTAACTGAGTAAAACGTACAAAAATTGAGTTTAACAATATAATTGTGTTGAAATGCTCGTAATCAAGTATATGAACTCCCGGAATTTGATTAAAACTTGTTTTGCGGTCCGTTTTGTTGAGGTTTCGTACGAGCGGGTCTAAATAGGCCTTACAATGGACAAGTTGGAATTTTAACCGTATAAAAAGTACAGAAATTGATATTTTGCATTACAATTGTGTTGAAATGCTCGTAATCCAGTATATGAACCCCTAAAATTTGATTAAAACTTGTTTCGCGATCCGTTTTGAAGAGGTTTTGGACGAGCGGGTCTAAATTGGCATTATAATGGACCCATTGGAATTTTAACTGAGTAAAAAGTACATAAATTGATATTTTGCAATATAATTGTATTAAATGCTAGTAATCATGTATATGAACTCCTAAGATTTGATTAAAACTTGTTTCGCATTACATTTTGTAGAGGTTTCAGACGAGCGGGTCTAAATAGGTCTTACAATGGACCCGTTAGAATTTTAACTGAGTAAAAAGTACAGAAATTGAGTTTTTGCAATATAGTCGTGTTGAAATGCTCGTAATCAAGTATATGAACTCCTAAAATTTGATAAAACCTAGTTTTGCGGTCCGTTTGTTATACGTTTCGGACGAGTGGGTCTAATTATGCCTTACAACGGACCCGTTGGAATTTTAACTAAGTAAAAAGTCCAGAAATTTAGTTTTTGCAATATAATCGTGTTGAAATGCTCGTAATTAAGAATATGAAATCCTAAAATGTGATTAAAACTTTTTTCGGTCCGTTTTGTAGAGGTTTCGGACGAGCGAGTCTAAATAGGCATTACAATGGACCCGTTGGAATTTCAACTAAGTAAAAAGTACAGAAATTGAGTTTTTGAAATATAATCGTGCTGAAATGCTTGTAATCAAGTATATGAACTCCTAAGGTTTGATTAAAACTTGTTTTGCAGTCTGTTTTGTACAGGTTTCAGACGAGCGGGTCTAAATAGGCCTTACAAAGGACCCTTTGGAATTTTAACTGAGTAAAAAGTACAGAAATTGAGTTTTTGCAATATAATAGTGTTGAAATGCTTGAAATCAAATATATGAACTCCTAAAATTTAATTAAAACTTGTTTTGCAGTCCATTTTGTAGAGGTTTTGGACGAGCGGGTCTAAATAGGCCTTACAATGGACCCGTTGGAATTTTAACAAAATAAAAAGTACAGAAATTGAATTTTTGCAATATAATTGTGTTGAAATGATTGTAATTAAGTATATGAACTCCTAAAATTTGATTAAAACTTGTTTCGCGGTCCGTTTTGTAGATGTTTCGGACGAGCGGTTCTAAATAGGCATTACATTGGACCCATTGGAATTTTACTTTAGTAAAAAGTAAAGAAATCTAGTTTTGCAATAAAATCGTGTTGAAATGCTCGAAATCAAGTATATGAACTCCAAAAAATTAATTAAAACTAGTTTCGCGGTCCGTTTTGTAGAGGTTTCGGACGAGCGGGTCTAAATAGGCCTTACAATGGACCCGTTGGAATTTTAAATTAGTAAAAAGTACAAAAATTGAGTTTTTGTAATATAATCGTGTTGAAATGTCCGTAATCAAGAATATGAACTCCTAAACGGTGATTAAAACTTATTTTGCGGTCCTTTTTGTAGCGGTTTCAGATCAGCTGGTCTAAATAGGCATTACAGTGGACCCGTTGGAAGTTTAACTGAGTAAAAAGTACAGAAATTGAGTTTTTACAATATAATCGTGTTGAAATGCTCGTAATCAAGTATATGAACTCATAAAATTTGATAAAACCTTGTTTTGCGGTCCGTTTGTTATAGGTTTCGGACGAGCGAGTCTAAATATGCCTTACAATGGACCCGTTGGAATTTTACTTGAGTAAAAAGTACACAAATTGAGTGTTTGCAATATAATCGTGTTGAAATGCTCGTAATTAAGTATATGAACTCCTAAAATTTGATTAAAACTTGTTTCGCGATACGTTTTGTAGATGTTTCAGACGAGAGAGTCTAAATAGGCATTACAATGGACCCGTTGGAATTTTAACTGAGTAAAAAGTACAGAAATTGAGTTTTTGCAATATAATCATGTTGAAATGATCAAAATTAAATATATGAAATCCTGTAATTTGATTAAAACTTGTTTTGCAGTCCGTTTTGTAGAGGTTTCGGCTGAGCGGGTCTAAGTAGGTCTTACAATGGACCCGTTGGAATTTTAACTGAGTAAAAAGTATAGTAATTGAGTTTTTTCAATATAATCGTGTTGAAATGCTAGTAATCAAGTATATGAACTCCTAAAATTTGATTAAACTTGTTTCGCGGTCCGTTTTGAAGAGGTTACGGATGAGCGGGTCTAAATAGGCATTACAATGGACCCGTTGGAATTTTAACTTAGTAAAAAGTACAAAAATTCAGTTTTTGCAATATAATCGTGTTTAAAAGCTCATAATCAAGTATATGAACTCGTAAAATTTGATTAAAACTTGTTTCGCGGTCCGTTTTGTAGAGCTTTCAGACTAGTGGGTCTAATTAGGCCTTATAATGGACCCGTTGGAATTTTACTTGAGAAAAAAGTATAGAAATTGAATTTTTGCAATATAATCGTGTTGAAATGCTCGAAATCAAATATATGAACTTCTTGAATTTGATTAAAACTTGTTTTGCAGTCCATTTTGTAGAGGTTTTGGATGAGCGGGTCTAAATAGGCCTTATAATGGAACCATTAGAATTTTAACTGAGTAAAAAGTACAGAAATTGAGTTTTTGCAATATAATCGTGTTGACATGCTCGTAATCAAGAATATGAACTCCTAAAATTTGATTAAAACTTGTCTTACGGTCCGTTTTGGAGAGGTTTCAGGCGAACGAGTTTAAATATGCATTACATTTTATCCGTTGGAATTTTAACTAAGTAAAAAGTACATAAATTGAGTTTTTGTAATATAATCATGTCGAAATGCTCGTAATCAAGTATATGAACTCCTAAAAATTGATTAAAACTTGTTTTGTGGTCCGTTTTGTAGAGGTTTCGGACGAGCGGGTCAATATAGGCCTTACAATGGACCTGTTGGAATTTTACATGAGTAAAAAGTACATAATTTGAGTTTTTGTAATATAACCATGTTGAAATGCTCGAAATCAAGTATATGAACTCCTAAGATTTGATTAAAACTTGTTTCGCGGTCCGTTTTGTAGAAGTTTCGGACGAGCGGGTCTAAATAGGCCATACAATGGACCCGTTGGAATTTTAACTGAGTAAAAAGTACATAAATTGAGTTTTTACAATATAATCGTGTTGAAATGCTCGTAATCAAGAATATGAACTTCTAAAATTTAATTAAAACTTGTCTTACGGTCCGTTTTGGAGAGGTTTCAGACGAGCGAGTTTAAATATGCATTACATTTGATCCGTTGGAGTTTTAACTAAGTAAAAAGTATAGAAATTGAGTTTTTGTAATATAATCGTGTCGAACTGCTTGTAATCAAGTATATGAACTCCTAAAATTTGATAAAACCATGTTTTGCGGTCCGTTTGTTATAGGACTTACAATGGACCGATTGGAATTTTAACTGAGTAAAAAGTACAGAAATTCAATTTTTGCAATATAATCGTGTTTAAAAGCTCATAATCAAGTATATGAACTCCTAAGATTTGAATAAAACTTGTTTCTCGGTCCGTTTTGTAGAGGTTTCGTAATTAAGTATATGAACTCCTAAAATTTGATTAAATCTTGTTTCGCGGTCTGTTTTGTAGTTGTTTCAAACGAGCGAGTATAAATAGGCCTTACAATAGACCCGTTGGAATTTTAACTTAGTAAAAAGTACAGAAATTGAGTTTTTGCAATATAATCGTGTTGAAATGCTCGTAATCAAGAATTTAAACTCTTAAGATTTGATTAAAACTTGTTTTGCGGTCCGTTTTGTAGAGGTTTCGGACGAGCGGATCTAAATAGGCATTACAATGGACCCACTGGAATTTTAACTGACTAAAAAGTACAGAAATTGAGTTTTTGCAATATAATCATGTTGAAATGCTCGTAATCAAGTATATTAACTCCTAAAGTTTGATTAAAACTTGTTTTGCGGTCCGTTTTGTAGATGTTTCAGACGAGCGAGTCTAAATAGGCCTTACAATGGACCCGTTGGAATTTTAACTGAGTAAAAAGTAAAGAAATTGAGTTTTTGCAATATAATCGTGTTGAAATGCTCGGAATCAAGTATATGAACTCCTAAAATTTTATTAAAACTTGTTTTGCAGTCCGTTTTGTAGAGGTTTCGGACGAGCGGGTCTAAATAAGCCTTACAATGGATCCTTTGGAATTTTAACTGAGAAAAAAGTACAAAAATTGAGTTTTTGCAATATAATTGTGTTGAAATGCTCGAAATCAAATATATGAACTCCTAAAGTTTGATTAAAACTTGTTTTGCAGTTCGTTTTGTAGAGGTTTCGGACGAGCGGGTCTAAATTGGCCTTACAATGGACCCATTGGAATTTTAACTAAGTAAAAAGTACATAAATTGAATTTTTGCAATATAATCGTGTTAAAATGCTCGTAATTAAGTATATGAACTCCTACAATTTGATTAAAACTTGTTTCGCGGTCCGTTTTGTAGATGTTTGGGACGAGCGGTTCTAATAGGCATTACAATAGACTCGTTGGAATTTTACTTGAGTAAAAAGTACATAAATCTAGCTTTTGCAATATAATCGTGTTGAAATGCTCGAAATCAAGTATATGAACTCCTTAAATTCAATTAAAACTAGTGTCGCGGTCCGTTTTGTAGTGGTTTCGGACGAGTTGGTCTAAAGAGGCCTTACAATGGACCCGTTGGAATTTTAACTGAGTAAAAATTACAAAAATTGAGTTTTTGTAATATAATCGTGTTGAAATGCTCGTAATCAAGAATATGAACTCCTAAAATGTGATTAAAAATTGAGTTTTTGCAATATAATCGTGTTGAAATGCTCGTAATCAATTATATGAACTCCTAAAGTTTGATTAAAACTAGTTTCACAGTCTGTTCGTTATAGGTTTTGGACGAACGAGTCTAAATAGGCCTGACAATGGACCCGTTGGAATTTTAACTAAGTAAAAAGTACAGAAATTGAGTTTTTGCAATGTAATCATGTTGAAATGCTCGTAAACAAGTACATGAACTTCTAATATTTGATTAAAACTTGTTTCGTGGCCCGTTTTGATGAGGTTTTCGACGAGCGGATCTAAATAGGCATTATAATGGACCCATTGGAATTTTAATTGAGTCAAAATTACAGAAATTGAGTTTTTGCAATATGATCGTGTTGAAATGCTCAAAATCAAGTATATGAACTCCTAAACTTTGATAAAACCTTCTTCTGCGGTCCTTTTGTTATAGGTTTCGGACGAGCGGGTCTAAATAAGCCTTACATTGGACCCGTTGGAATTTTACTTGAGTAAAAAGTACAGAAATCTAGTTTTTGCAATATAATCGTGTTGAAATGCTCGTAATCAAGTATATGAACTCCTAAAATTATATTGAAATTTCTTTCGCGGTCCTTCTTTGTAGAGGTTTCGGACGAGCGGGTCTAAATAGGCCATACAATGGACCCGTTAGAATTTTTACGAGTAAAAAGTACATAAATTGAATTTTTGCAATATAATCATGTTGAAATGCTCGTAATAAAAAATATGAACTCCTGAAATTTGATTAAAACTTGTTTTGCGGTCCGTTTTGTAGAGGTTTCAGACGAGCGGGTCTAAACAGGCATTGCAATGGACCCGTTGGAATTTTAACTAAGTAAAAAGTACATAAATTAGGTTTTTTGTAACCCCCGTAGCCCGGCCTAGACGGTTGACCCGAACTACGAAGATTACACGGGGAAAACCAAAGTCAACCCGAAAGTCAACCTTGATTAACGACCCTTTTTTTTCTTTTTAAACTTGTCTAGATGCACATTTAACCTAGGCATACTCTTGAGATAAGCATACTCAAAAATCACAGCAATCGGAAAACGATAAGGGACCCAATTGCACAAAATACGAAATTAGGGACCAAATTGTAAATTCTGAAAATTAAGAGGACTTTACCAATTTTTAAGTTACCATTATGAAATTAGTCATGTTTCATGCCTCTCTGCAAAATTTCATCTCAAACGGACATCTCAAACTCAAGCAATTGCACAAACAAGAAACGGGACTAAAACGTAAAGCTTGCAAACCATCAGGTGTTCAGAAACGGGTCTAGGCCGTTCAGGAACACCCCTTGGCAGTAGCCAAAGTGTTCAGAAACGGGCTAGGCCGTTCAGGAACACCCTAGCCAAAACAAGGGCCTGTTTCGAAACAGGCAAGGGTGTTTCGAAACACCCTGCCCAGAAACAGCAGTTTGGCCTGTTTTAACACCTTTAAACCCCATCAAACATGCTCCAAACCATTCCACAATAAATCAACAACATGCCAAACATCAAACCTACCAATTTGCATCAAAATCTAGATACAAAACCACCCCTAGATGCACCAACTCATTCAACACATCCAACACTCAATCATGCTTTTCAAACAAGAAGCATAGCATAACAACTTAAGCATAAGAAGATTCAAACGTTGCAAGCTTACACCACATAGTTCAAAATCATAAACCAAACTTGTCCAACATACAAATCCTCTCTAAACAACAATATAAGAGATTCTTCCCCCATTGCCTTTATTATCTATAGCTATTAACCGAGACATACATCTCAAGTGGAGTTCCCCCTTGAATCCCTTGCTTCTCGCTGCTCCAACTTCAAATGTCTGCATTGATGGACAAAAAGGAGCGTAAGCACATAATGCTTAGTGAGGAATGCCCAAAACCAAAACACCATCAATGCAGCGAGTCATAAAACCACTTTTAAAAGCAAACTCGATTCAATAAACCAAAGCAAGTTTGAAAACCCTTTTCAACAACATGCATAACATCATGCATTGCTCAAACATGAAAAACAAACCCTTAGCTTAGAAGAGCTAAGAAAACCCTTTCAAAGCACAACTTACAAAATCAACAATTTAACCAATCCAAGCATAAACATCACATGCAAGGTTAAATTCAAAACTTTGGAAAACACTTCCACTTCACATCATACCTTGCTCATATTTGAATATCATTTTAAAGCAAGAAACCCTTAAACCCACTTACTCATTCAATTTACCATATGCATTAAACAAATGCAACATATGAACCACATCACCAACCTTTGCATCACATGCCTTAAAAACAAGTCTTCACAAGACTTCAATGCACTAAAGAGATTTCATGCACACATGCACCATTCTCAATAGATAACCAACACTTGTTCAAACTAACAAGTAAGCATGCATTCATAATACATTATACATGTCTCATGCAACCATGCATCATTTCAAGCATCTCATGCTTCATTATATTCAAGAACATATATTGGCTTCCAAGTGATAAACCAAATCCACTTTTCAACTCAACATCCAATCGGATACGCGGATCACAAGCGTTGTCCCCTACGCTTCATACACACTACCAACCCAAGGTCCCCAAATGGAATTTTAACCACCATTTAACCTTACCACACACAAGTTCCTCATATGGAATTTTAACCACCATATGACCTCAACATTCACAAGGTTCCCATATATGGAATTTTAACCACCATATAACCTTAACATTCACAAGGTTCCCATATATGGAATTTTAATCACCATATAACCTTATCATTCCCAAGGTTCCCATATATGGAATTTTAACCACCATATAACCTTGACATATTCCGTTGGTAGTTGTATAACATCACTAACGAGATCCGGGACACCCTACACAAGATCCACACATGGACTTTACACCACCATTGTGATCTTAACAAGCACAAGGTCCTCAAATGGAATTTTAACCACCATTATTACCTTTGCTTACACAAGACCCACCCATGGAATTTCAACCACCATGGTGTTCTTGACCATCTCGTTAGGATACTTGGATGGAGTTACCGGTTCACTCATAACCACTCCACATCCAAGGCAACTTTATTCCCGGTGCACCCAATCCTATAGCCGGCTAACTATATCCGATTAAAGTAACCAAGAACCACTTTCATCACTTGCCAATATAACCATCTTACCACATAAATCCATTGATTTACAAGCATAAACATAATGCAAAAACCATCATTTACCATCATCAATCCATTGTTTTTGAAGCATTAAACAAAGCCATTAAACAACATGCAACACCATGCATCAATTCCACAATTTCAATGTACAAAACCAAGGATCTCTTACCTTGAGCATCCTTCTCTCACGGCTTTCAAAACCAGCATAAAACCATGCTAAAATATGCTTTCAAAACAGAATTTAAGACATGCAAACCACATGCATTGCATCCAACAATCACAAATACTTTAAAAGCCAATTCACAACACAAACCAAGAGAGAAATCCATTTACTTACTCTTGAGCTTAGCAAAGTTGTTTAGACTTAAACTAAGCTCCCAAAACCATCAAACCTCGGTTTAAAAGCTGAAAACCCAACTTCACTCACCGATACACAAAACAAGGCTAGCCAACAAGCCTTCCAAGCATCCGAAACCTTCCACACCACCTCTAATGCTCACGGATCTTCCTCCCCTGTTTCAAGCACATAACATCAGAGGATTAATGCATCATAATGCATTAAAAACACCAGCAACACAACTAAACTCGCTGCTCATCACAAATCCAACATTTCGGCTACCAAACACAACCGAAATCACCACCAAACACTTCCGAAACTTAACCCAGCCAAGATCCATCACTTCTAACCATTTTTAATCATCAATTAACATCCAAAATGATCACAAACACGTCCTTATACCTCCAGCTATAACAGATCACCAAGATCACTCCAAAAACAACCAAAAACTCAAGCAAAACTTAGGAAATTCAACCTATTCGGGATTGCATTGATAAAACCTCAATTTCTCGTCAATTTAACATTCATTTGACATCAATTTGACACCTCAAAACACAGCCCAATCAGATCATACGAAATTTCAACAAAATCAAGCAAATCTTGCATTTAAAAGCCAAGATCAAGAACAAATAAATAAATCCTTTTATAAAACACAAATTAAGGATTGAGAACTTGGGAATTTCAATAAAGAACCTAAAGTTCAGAGGAGAAGGACGTTCTTACCTCCAAACTTGAGTTTTCTCCCTTTTTGGAACCAAAATCTTGAAAATCCAAATAGCAAATGGTGAGGTTTTGTTGAAGAGATGATTAGAGATCAAAAGAGAATTGAAATGTGATATTTAGGGGACAAAATCAGAGGAAAAACTCTGGAGAAAAATGTGTTTGGTTTGAGAGAAAAGATGAGAGAAAAAGGAAAATGGAAAAGTTAGTTGGAAATGGCAAAATATCTTCCCTCCACTTTTCTTTTATTTAAAAACCTTTAATAAATCATTTAATATTTTAGAAAAATCTGGAGAAACTCCCATTGGGTAAATAGCTCCTTAAAGATTCAAAGTTTCAATCCTTTTTAAAACAGTCACACAGTTTTCAAAAATTACATTTTGGTCACTAACCCAAAATGTCACTCTTCCAAACCTCATTTTGCAAAATTGATTTCACCTTTCTCTTATATATAATAAAAGAGAATTTTAGAACATTTTTCCATATTTTTAATGCAACCCGAACTAGGCTTTCCTAAAAATCACCTTTTATATTCGAACCGCAACCCGACCGGTCCGGTCCAAAACCCAAAACTTCTAAGCCCAAAACCGGGGCGTTACAACTCTCCCCCCCTTAGGAAATTTCGTCCTCGAAATTTCAACCGGCGGATAGAGCACAACCAAACTTCCCCAAAACAACCCACAAAGCAACACAGGAGACTTAACCACCACTGAACACTCTCACCACCACTTCACCCAAACTCAACACCACCACACACTGTTCACGAATTCCAGAACACTCAGATGTTAACCACATCTTAACTTTTCACACTTCCAGACTGCTCATAGCCCCAACAACAACCTGAAGAACCTCCAACTTTTACAACATACAACACTTTAACTCATAACCAAGAACCAACCATGGACTTTTAAACACCATGTTGTTCTTAACAAGAATCATCCAAGGACTTTTAAACACCTTGATGTTCTTATATCACAAGGCTCGCACAAGGACACCAACCAATCCAGTTCAGCCACCAAGTGATCCACAACCTTCACTACTTCTAAAACTCTTTGTAAAACTACTCAACCACTTCCAAAGATTACCACAACAAGCAAAAAAAATTCATAAGCACCAACTGCTTACCCAAACTTCTTCACGTAAAGCTGACATTCCCTCACATCTGCCGTTATCATTACCCTAACCATTCACTAGGACTACTCACCTAACATCCAAAAAAACACATCACAAGACCTCAACCTTGACTCCGCCAGCCGTTCCTTACACCACCAGCTGACTTCAAAAGGAATTCACTTGATCATAACCAGCCAACCACTTCCCACAAGAACCCATCCAACCAACAACGGCCTTCGATCTTTCACTGCCTTTCCACTTCAAGCTTTGACCACAACACCTGCCTTATTAGAACATCGCCCAACATACAACTCAGCTTCTCAACTCTTCGAAGGTTACTACGAACCCTCACCTACCTAAACAACCCTTCTACCACAACATCAATGCCAAGATACCTCAACACTTTGGGAACACAACCACTAACCTGCAACATCACTTAACACCAAGGAACCACCACTTCAACTAGCCATTCAAAACCACCTGATCGGTTCTGACTTCAACCAGCAATCTCCTCACCGCCACACCACTAAGCCCATTAAGCAGCAAACACTTTCCTTCTACCAACATGCTATACCGCACTCACTATTACTAACAGCTCGCTTAATACCCTCCACAACTTCTAACATTTCCTAGCACCAAAACAACCTCTAAAAACCCATCATCCAACCTAACTCTATCACAACACTAACAGACTCGATTAGTTATTAGCGAGTGTGAACGTTCGTATGCATGGTCACCAATATGCCCTACAATGCCTGATGTACATGTATGCAAAACCTCTAATGTCATGTCACATGTATGCATGGACCAGCACATATATAATATAGCATATAACAAATGATTTTAACTGTGCATGTATGTCAGTTCACACCCACCAATAACATCCTCAGAATCTGTCTAAAAACAACCTTCTATCTCACTTCCAACTTGACCAACTCCATCATTCATCAACCATTAACCACAAGATACTCGCTAAGGCCCTCTTCACACTAAAGTTGTTTTCAAAACAACAACAACTACCTCAACATGCTAGCAACGAAACCATACCCTCTACGCAAGGAAAAACCAAACCAAAACCAAACTAGGACACTAGAGCAAAGGTTACTTAGCAAGGTTACCTGAAAACACTTTACTGCCCCGAAGCTTCAACAGACGAGCTCTCTTCCTCGCAGAACCATCATTCTCCAGCCGCACCACTGTAGCATCAGCTAATATACTAAGGTCACCACCATCTCCTTGCGGCAAAGCTCCCTGGCTATTCCGGGCCAACTTCAAACAATTACGCCTCATATGTCCAACAGACCCACATTTCCAACAGATTTCATTTCCCAAACTCCTCACAACTTTCTGCTCTTCCTGCCACCTTCGAACTTTGCCTCGGCCGTGCCCACGACCATTCAGAGACCCTTTTGCTACCACTGAAGCTGACTTTACCATAAGAGGACAATCTCGCTTCACATGCTCTTTAGAACCACAGTTCCAACAAGCACTTGCGCCCCAACACTCTCCAACATGTCGCCTTCCACAACGGTCACACACTGGTAGCTGAGCTTCTACTCCCTGATCAAGCAGCACTTGCCCCAGATTTGCACTACCTTCCCATTGCTTAACCCTTGGGAATTTCCCTCCAAGATACCTTTCATAAAAAGCAGACACAAAGAAGTCCCAATCTATATCGTGGATGTGCGATGCCACCGCCACAGATGTCCACCAGGCACATGCGTCCTCCAACATCAATGTGACAACACTTCCCAGCTTACAGGCATAATCACAACCTTCCTGATCCAAAATCAGAATTACACCGGCCAACCAGGCCCCAAACGTCTCAGGTGACGAACCATGATACTCTACAGCTCCCAAATCATGTCAACGATGTTTCGACAAACCCACACATCCCACCACCAGCACGTCTACTGACTTCACTTTTGCCACAGCCTGAGATGTTCCCAACACCTCCTGAACAACAGGTGATGAACTTTTCATCACAGAACCAACTTCTTCCTCCTGCCTTACTACCTCAACTCCAGGCACTGAAGACTGAGACGAAACACCTCCACTAAAAGGTGAATTCCACGCCTTAACAACCTGCTCTAAAGCAGCAACCATCTCACCCAACTGCCATTCTCTCATTGATTTCACCATACTATTAACAACAAGCAATCATAACAAAACAAACAAATTGATCAGACCAGCTTTAAGCAAGGATTCAAACTCCAACTCCAAAATAACACAATAGCTATAATAATAAGGCAATGGGTATCCCGAATTCTCCCCTTTTACATGACATAACAGTTAATAAAAACATGGATATCACAACATCGAGCATATCAATCCACATACCTTGATCATGCTCTCAACAAACAACATTCACTCGCAACAGCATAATATCAACATATCATACCCATCACAATTTCATCATACATAAAATCAGCTCACATCACCAGCATAACATCAGCACAAATCCACATTAACTCAGCAAAGATTCATAACCAAAAAGCATGCTAAAAGCATCAACAATTTGCTCAGAAACACGTGTTTCAACCAGCTTTCCACCACACATTAGGATATACATCAAACACAGATTACAACAATTTATCATTTTCCCCAATCATTCGCAACTCAGCTCTGATACCACCAAATGTAACCCCCGTAGCCCGGCCTAGACGGTTGACCCGAACTACGAAGATTACACGGGGAAAACCAAAGTCAACCCGAAAGTCAACCTTGATTAACGACCCTTTTTTTTCTTTTTAAACTTGTCTAGATGCACATTTAACCTAGGCATACTCTTGAGATAAGCATACTCAAAAATCACAGCAATCGGAAAACGATAAGGGACCCAATTGCACAAAATACGAAATTAGGGACCAAATTGTAAATTCTGAAAATTAAGAGGACTTTACCAATTTTTAAGTTACCATTATGAAATTAGTCATGTTTCATGCCTCTCTGCAAAATTTCATCTCAAACGGACATCTCAAACTCAAGCAATTGCACAAACAAGAAACGGGACTAAAACGTAAAGCTTGCAAACCATCAGGTGTTCAGAAACGGGTCTAGGCCGTTCAGGAACACCCCTTGGCAGTAGCCAAAGTGTTCAGAAACGGGCTAGGCCGTTCAGGAATACCCTAGCCAAAACAAGGGCCTGTTTCGAAACAGGCAAGGGTGTTTCGAAACACCCTGCCCAGAAACAGCAGTTTGGCCTGTTTTAACACCTTTAAACCCCATCAAACATGCTCCAAACTATTCCACAATAAATCAACAACATGCCAAACATCAAACCTACCAATTTGCATCAAAATCTAGATACAAAACCACCCCTAGATGCACCAACTCATTCAACACATCCAACACTCAATCATGCTTTTCAAACAAGAAGCATAGCATAACAACTTAAGCATAAGAAGATTCAAACGTTGCAAGCTTACACCACATAGTTCAAAATCATAAACCAAACTTGTCCAACATACAAATCCTCTCTAAACAACAATATAAGAGATTCTTCCCCCATTGCCTTTATTATCTATAGCTATTAACCGAGACATACATCTCAAGTGGAGTTCCCCCTTGAATCCCTTGCTTCTCGTTGCTCCAACTTCAAATGTCTGCATTGATGGACAAAAAGGAGCGTAAGCACATAATGCTTAGTGAGGAATGCCCAAAACCAAAACACCATCAATGCAGCGAGTCATAAAACCACTTTTAAAAGCAAACTCGATTCAATAAACCAAAGCAAGTTTGAAAACCCTTTTCAACAACATGCATAACATCATGCATTGCTCAAACATGAAAAACAAACCCTTAGCTTAGAAGAGATAAGAAAACCCTTTCAAAGCACAACTTACAAAATCAACAATTTAACCAATCCAAGCATAAACATCACATGCAAGGTTAAATTCAAAACTTTGGAAAACACTTCCACTTCACATCATACCTTGCTCATATTTGAATATCATTTTAAAGCAAGAAACCCTTAAACCCACTTACTCATTCAATTTACCATATGCATTAAACAAATGCAACATATGAACCACATCACCAACCTTTGCATCACATGCCTTAAAAACAAGTCTTCACAAGACTTCAATGTACTAAAGAGATTTCATGCACACATGCACCATTCTCAATAGATAACCAACACTTGTTCAAACTAACAAGTAAGCATGCATTCATAATACATTATACATGTCTCATGCAACCATGCATCATTTCAAGCATCTCATGCTTCATTATATTCAAGAACATATATTGGCTTCCAAGTGATAAACCAAATCCACTTTTCAACTCAACATCCAATCGGATACGCGGATCACAAGCGTTGTCCCCTACGCTTCATACACACTACCAACCCAAGGTCCCCAAATGGAATTTTAACCACCATTTGACCTTACCACACACAAGGTCCTCATATGGAATTTTAACCACCATATGACCTCAACATTCACAAGGTTCCCATATATGGAATTTTAACCACCATATAACCTTAACATTCACAAGGTTCCCATATATGGAATTTTAATCACCATATAACCTTATCATTCCCAAGGTTCCCATATATGGAATTTTAACCACCATATAACCTTGACATATTCCGTTGGTAGTTGTATAACATCACTAACGAGATCCGGGACACCCTACACAAGATCCACACATGGACTTTACACCACCATTGTGATCTTAACAAGCACAAGGTCCTCAAATGGAATTTTAACCACCATTATTACCTTTGCTTACACAAGACCCACCCATGGAATTTCAACCACCATGGTGTTCTTGACCATCTCGTTAGGATACTTGGATGGAGTTACCGGTTCACTCATAACCACTCCACATCCAAGGCGACTTTATTCACGGTGCACCCAATCCTATAGCCGGCTAACTATATCCGATTAAAGTAACCAAGAACCACTTTCATCACTTGCCAATATAACCATCTTACCACATAAATCCATTGATTTACAAGCATAAACATAATGCAAAAACCATCATTTACCATCATCAACCCACTGTTTTTGAAGCATTAAACAAAGCCATTAAACAACATGCAACACCATGCATCAATTCCATAATTTCAATGTACAAAACCAAGGATCTCTTACCTTGAGCATCCTTCTCTCACGGCTTTCAAAACCAGCATAAAACCATGTTAAAATATGCTTTCAAAACAGAATTTAAGACATACAAACCACATGCATTGCATCCAACAATCACAAATACTTTAAAAGCCAATTCACAACACAAACCAAGAGAGAAATCCATTTACTTACTCTTGAGCTTAGCAAAGTTGTTTAGACTTAAACTAAGCTCCCAAAACCATCAAACCTCGGTTTAAAAGCTGAAAACCCAACTTCACTCACCGATACACAAAACAAGGCTAGCCAACAAGCCTTCCAAGCATCCGAAACCTTCCACACCACCTCTAATGCTCACGAATCTTCCTCCCCTGTTTCAAGCACATAACATCAGAGGATTAATGCATCATAATGCATTAAAAACACCAGCAACACAACTAAACTCGCTGCTCATCACAAATCCAACATTTCGGCTACCAAACACAACCGAAATCACCACCAAACACCTCCGAAAGTTAACCCAGCCAAGATCCATCACTTCTAACCATTTTTAATCATCAATTAACATCCAAAATGATCACAAACACGTCCTTATACCTCCAGCTATAACAGATCACCAAGATCACTCCAAAAACAACCAAAAACTCAAGCAAAACTTAGGAAATTCAACCTATTCGGGATTGCATTGATAAAACCTCAATTTCTCGTCAATTTAACATTCATTTAACATCAATTTGACACCTCAAAACACAGCCCAATCAGATCATACGAAATTTCAACAAAATCAAGCAAATCTTGCATTTAAAAGCCAAGATCAAGAACAAATCAATAAATCCTTTTATAAAACACAAATTAAGGATTGAGAACTTGGGAATTTCAATAAAGAACCTAAAGTTTAGAGGAGAAGGACGTTCTTACCTCCAAACTTGAGTTTTCTCCCTTTTTGGAACCAAAATCTTGAAAATCCAAATAGCAAATGGTGAGGTTTTGTTGAAGAGATGATTAGAGATCAAAAGAGAATTGAAATGTGATATTTAGGGGACAAAATCAGAGG
Organism: Hibiscus trionum; assembly: GCA_030270665.1. Taxonomy (NCBI): domain Eukaryota; kingdom Viridiplantae; phylum Streptophyta; class Magnoliopsida; order Malvales; family Malvaceae; genus Hibiscus; species Hibiscus trionum. Next base: position 43,206,749 of record BSYR01000027.1, on the reverse strand, counting down.
AAAAGCTCTGGAGAAAAATGTGTTTGGTTTGAGAGAAAAGATGAGAGAAAAAGGAAAATGGAAAATGGAAAAGTTAGTTGGAAATGGCAAAATATCTTCCCTCCACTTTTCTTTTATTTAAAAACCTTTAATAAATCATTTAATATTTTAGAAAAATCTGGAGAAACTCCCATTGGGTAAATAGCTCCTTAAAGATTCAAAGTTTCAATCCTTTTTAAAACAGTCACACAGTTTTCAAAAATTACATTTTGGTCACTAACCCAAAATGTCACTCTTCCAAACCTCATTTTGCAAAATTGATTTCACCTTTCTCTTATATATAACAAAAGAGAATTTTAGAACATTTTTCCATATTTTTAATGCAACTCGAACTAGGCTTTCCTAAAAATCACCTTTTATATTCGAACCGCAACCCGACCGGTCCGGTCCAAAACCCAAAACTTCTAAGCCCAAAACCGGGGCGTTACATTTTTGCAATATAATTGTGTCGAAATGTTTGTAATCAAGTATATGAACTCCTAAAATTTGAAAAACCACGTTTTGCGGTCCATTTGTTATATGTTTCGGAGAGCGGGTTTAAATAGGCCATACAATGGACTCGTTGGAATTTTACTTGAATAAAAAGTACAAAAACTGAGTTTTTGCAATATAATCGTTTCGAACTGCTCGTAATCAAGAATATGAACTCATAATATTTCATTAAAACTTGTTTTGTGGTTCGTTTCGTAGATGTTTCGGACGAGCGGGTCGAAATAGGCCTTACAATGGACTCGTTGTAATTTTAACTAAGTAAAAAGTACAAAAATTAAGTTTTTGAAATATAATCGTGTTCAAATGCTCGTAATCAAGTACATGGACTCCTAAAATTTGATTAAAACTTGTTTCGCGGTCCGTTTGTTATAGGTTTCAGACGAGCTGGTCTAAATAGGTCTTACAATGGACCTGTTGGAATTTTACTTGTGTAAAAAGTACATAAATTGAGTTTTTGCAATATAATCGTGATGAAATGCTTGTAATCAAGAATATGAACACCAAAAATTTGATTAAAACTTTTTTTGCAGTCCGTTTTGAAGAGGTTTCAGACGAGCTGGTTTAAATATGCATTAAAATGGACCTGTTGGAATTTTAACTAAGTAAAAAGTACAAAAATTGAGTTTTTGCAATATAATCGTGTCGAAATACTCGTAATCAAGGTTATGAACTGCTAATATTTCATTAAAACTTGTTTTGTTGTCCGTTTTGTAGATGTTTCGGACGAGCGGGTCGAAATAGGTCTTACTATGGACCGATTGGAATTTTAACTGAGTAAAAAGTACGGAAATTGAGTTTATGCAATATGATCGTGATGAAATGCTCGTTATTAAGTATATGAACTCCTAAGATTTGATTAAAACTTGTTTTGCGGTCCGTTTTGTAGATGTTTCGGACGAGCGGGTTTAAATAGGCATTACAATGGACACGTTGGAATTTTAACTGAGTAAAAAGTACAGAAATTGAGTTTCTGCAATATGATCGTGTATAAATGCTCGTAATAAAGTATATGAACTCCTGAAATTTGATTAAAACTTGTTTTGCGGTCCGTTTTGCAGAGGTTTCGGACGAGCGGGTCTAACTAGGCATTACAATGGACCGTTGGAATTTTAACTGAGTAAAAAGAAAAGAAATTGAGTTTTTTCAATATAACCGTGTTGAAATCCTCGTAATCAAGAATATGAACTCCTAAAATGTGATTAAAACTTGTTTTGCGGTCTGTTTTGTAGAGATTTCGGACGAGCGGGTCTAAATAGGCCTTACAATGGACCTGTTGGAATTTTAACTAAGTAAAAATTACAGAAATTGAGTTTTTGTGATATAATCGTTTTGAAATGCTCGTAATAAAGTATATGAACTCCTAAAATTTTATTAAAACTTGTTTTGCGGCCCGTTTTGTAGATGTTTCGGACGAGCGGGTCTAAATAAGCCTTACAATGGACACGTTGGAATTTAAACTGAGTAAAAAGTACATAAATTGAGTTTGTGCAATATAATAATGTTGAAATGCTCGTAATCAAGTATATGAACTCCTATAATTTTATAAAACCTTGTTTTGCAGTCTGTTTGTTATAGGTTTCGGACGAGCGGGTGTAAATAGACCTTTCAATGGACCCGTTGAAATTTTACTTGAGTAAAAAGTACAGAAATTGAGTTTTTACAATATAATCATGTTGAAATGCTCGTAATCAAGTATATGAACTCCTAAAATTTTATTAAAACTTGTTTCGCGGTCCGTTTTGTAGAGGTTTTGGACGAGCGGGTCTAAATAGGCATTACAATGGACATGTTGGAATTTTAACTTAGTAAAAAGTACAGAAATTGAGTTTTTGCAATATGATCGTGTTGAAATACTCGTAATAAAGCATATTAACTCCTAAAATTTTATTAAAATCTGTTTCGCGGTCCGTTTTGTAGGGGTTTCGGACGAACGGGTCGAAATAGGCCTTACAATGGACCTATTGGAATTTTAACTAAGTAAAAAGTACAGAAATTGAGTTTTTGTAATATAATTGTGTTGAAATGCTCGTAATTAAGAATATGAACTCCTAAAATTTGATTAAAACTTGTTTTGCGGTCCATTTTATAGAGGTTTCAGACGAGCAGGTCTAAATAGGCATTGCAATGGACCCGTTGGAATTTTAACTAAGTAAAAAGTAAAAGAAATAGGTTTTGCAATATAATCGTGTCGAAATGCTTGTAATCAAGTATATGAACTCCTAAAATTTGAAAAACCTCGTTTTACGGTCTGTTTGTTATAGGTTTCGGACGCGCGTGTTTAAATAAGCCTTACAATGGACCCGTTGGAATTTTACTTCAATAAAAAGTACAGAAATTGCATTTTTGCAATATAATCGTGTTGAAATGCTCGTAATCAAGGATATCAACTCCTAAGATTTGATTAAAACTTTTTTCTCGATCCGTTTTGCAGATGTTTCGGATGAGCGGTTCTAAAAAGGCATTAAAACCTGTTTCGCGGTCCGTTTTGTAGAGGTTTTGGACTAGAGGCTCTAAACAGGTATTACAATGGACACGTTGGATCTTTAACTGAGTAAAAAGTACATAAATTGAGTGTTTGCAATATAATCGTGTTGAAATGCTCGTAATTAAGTATATGAACTCCTAAGGTTTGATTAAAACTTGTTTTGCAGTCCGTTTTGTAGGTTTCAGACGAGCGGATCTAAATAGGCCTTACAAAGGACCCTTTGGAATTTTAACTGAGTAAAAAGTACAGAAATTGAGTTTTTGCAATATAATCGTGTTGAAATGCTCGTAATCAAGTATATGAACTCCTAAAATTTGATAAAACTTTGTTTTGCGGTCTGCTTGTTATAGGTTTCAAACGAACTGGTCTAAATAGGCCTTACAATGGACCCGTTGGAATTTTACTTGTGTAAAAAGTACAGAAATTGAGTTTTTGCAATATAATCGTGTTGAAATTCTTGTAATCAAGTATATGAACTCCTAAAATTTGATTAAAACTTGTTTCACGATCAGTTCTGTAGAGGTTTCGGACGAGCGGGTCTAAATAGGTATTACAATGGACCCGTTGGAATTTTAACTAAGTAAAAAGTACAAAAATTGAGTTTTTTTCAATATAATCATGTTGAAATGCTCGTAATAAAAAATATGAACTCCTAAAATTTGATTAAAACTTGTTTTGCGGTTCGTTTCGTAAAGGTTTCGGACGAGCGGGTCTAAATAGGCATTACAATGGACCCGATGGAATTTTAACTGAGTAAAAAGTACAGAAATTGAGTTTTGCAATATAATCGTTTTGAAATGCTTGTAATCAAGTATATGAACTCCTAAAATTTGATAAAACCTTGTTTTGTGGTTTGTTTGTTATAGGTTTCAAACGAGCTGGTCTAAATAGGCCTTATAATGGACCCGTTGGAATTTTACTTGTGTAAAAAGTACAGAAATTGAGTTTTTGCAATATAATCGTGTTGAAATGCTTGTAATCAAGTATATGAACTCTTAAAATTTGATTAAAACTTGTTTCACGATCCGTTTTGTAGAGGTTTCGGACGAGCGGGTCTAAATAGGCATTACAATAGACACGTTGGAATTTTAACTAAGTAAAAAGTACAGAAATTAAAATTTTGCAATATAATCGTGTTGAAATGCTTGTAATCAAGTATATGAACTCCTAAAATTTGAGAAACCTCGTTTTGCGGTCCGTTTGCTATATGTTTCGGACGAGCGGGTTTAAATTGGCCTTACAATGGACCCGTTACAATTTTAATTGAATAAAAAGTACAGAAATTGAATTTTTGCAACATAATTGTGTTGAAATGCTCATAATCAAGGATATGAACTCCTAAATTTTGATTAAAACTTGTTTCACAGTTTGTTTTGTAGTGGTTTTGGATGAGCGGGTCTAAATCAGCCTTACAATGGACCCGTTGGAATTTTAACTAAGTAAAAAGTACATAAATTGAGTTTTTGTAATATAATCGTGTCGAAATTCTCATAATCAAGAATATGAACTCTTAAAATTTGATAAAACCTTTTTTTGCGGTTCGTTTCTTATAAAAAGTACAGAAATTGAATTTTTGCAATATAATCGTGTTGAAATGCTTGTAATCAAGTGTATGAAATCCTCAAGTTTGATGAAACATTGTTTTGCGGTCTGTTTGTTATAGGTTTCGGACGAGCTGGTCTAAATAGGTCTTACAATGGACCCGTTGGAATTTTACTTGTGTAAAAAGTACAGAAATTGAGTTTTTGCAATATAATCGTGTAGAAATGCTCGTAATCAAGTATATGAACTCCTAGAATTTGATTAAAACTTGTTTCACAGTCCGTTTTGTAGAGGTTTCGAACGAGCGGGTCTAAATAGGCATTGCAATGGACCCGTTGGAATTTTAACTAAGTAAAAAGTACAGAAATTAAGTTTTTGCAATATAATCGTGTCGAAATGCTTGTAATCAAGTATGTGAACTCCTAAAATTTGAAAAACCTCGTTTTGCGGTTCGTTTGTTATACGTTTTGGACGAGCGGGTTTAAATAGGCCTTACAATGGACCCGTTGGAATTTTACTTGAATAAAAAGTACAAAAATTGAACTTTTGCAATATAATAGTGTTGAAATGCTCGTAATCAAGTATATGAACTCCTAAAATGCAATTAAAACTTATTTCGCGTTCCGTTTTGTAGAGGTTTCAGACGAGCGAGTCTGAATAGGCCTAACAATGGACCCGTTGGAATTTTAACTGAGTAAAAAGTTCAAAAAAATGAGTTTTTGCAATATAATCGTGATGGAATGCTCGTAATCAAGTATATGAACTCCTACAATTTGATACAACCTTGTTTCGGGGTCCGTTTTGTAGAGGTTTTGGACGAACGGGTCTAAATAGGCATTATAATGGACCTGTTGGAATATTAACGTAGTAAAATGTTGTTTTGCGGTCCGTTTTGTTGATGTTTCGGACGAGCAGGTCGAAATAGGCCATACAATGGACCTGTTGGAATCTTAACTAAGTAAAAAGTACAGAAATTGAGTTTTTGCAATATAATCGTGTTGAAATGCTCGTAATCAAGAATATGAACTCCTAAAATTTGATTAAAACTTGTTTTGCGGTCCGTTTTGTAGAGGTTTCGGATGAGAGGGTCTAAATAGGTATTACAATGGACCCGTTGGAATTTTAACTAGGTAAAAAGTACATAAATTGAGTTTTTGCAATATAATAGTGATGAAATGCTCGTAATCAAGTATTTGAACTCCTAGAATTTGATTAAAACTTGTTCCGCGGTTCGTTTTGTAGAGGTTTCTGACGAGCGGGTCTAAATAGGCATTACAATGGACCCGTTGGAATTTTAACTGTGTAAAAAGTACGAAATTGAGTTTTTGCAATATAATCGTGTTGAAATGCTCGTAATCAAGTATATGAACTCCTAAAATTTGATAAACCTTGTTTTGCGGTTGGTTTGTTATAATTTTCGGAGGAGCTGGTCTAAATAGGCCTTTCAATGGACCCGTTGAAATTTTACTTGAGTAAAAAGTACAGAAATTGAGTTTTTGCAATATAATCGTGTTGAAATACTCGTAATCAAGCATATGAACTCCTAAAATTTGATTAAAACTTGTTTGCGGTATGTTTTGTAGAGGTTTCGGACGAGCGGATCTAAATAGGCCTTACAATGGACCCGTTGGAATTTTAACTGAGTAAAAAGTACAGAAATGGAGTTTTTGCAATATAATCGTGTTAAAATTCTCGTAATCAAGTATATCAACTCCTAAGATTTGATTAAAACTTTTTTCTCGATCCGTTTTGTAGATGTTTCGGACGAGCGGTTCTAAATAGGCATTACAATGGACCCGTTGGAATATTACTTGAGTAAAAAGTACTGAAATTGAGTTTTTGCAATATAATCGTGTTTAAATGCTCGAAATCAAGTATATGAGCTGCTAAATTTTTATTAAAACTTGTTTCGCGGTCCGTTTTGTAGAGGTTTCGGATCAGCGGGTCTAAAAAGGCATTACAATGAACCCGTTGGAATTTTAACTTAGTAAAAAGTACAAAAATTGAGTTTTTGCAATATAATCGTGTTGAAATACTCGTAATCAAGTATATGAAGTCCCAAAGTTTGATTAACACTTGTTTCGCGATCTGTTTTGTAGACGTTTTGGACGAGCGAGTCTAAATAGGCCTTACAATGGACCCGTTGGAATTTTAATTAAGTAAAAAGTACAGAAATTGAGTTTTTGCAATATAATCGTGTTCAAATGCTCCTAATCAAGCATATGAACTCCTAAAATTTGATTAAAACTTGTTTGAGGTCCCTTTTGTAGAGGTTTCAGACGAGCGGGTCTAAATAGGCCTTACAATGGAATCGTTGGAATTTTAACTGAGTATAAAGTACAGAAATTGAGTTCTGCAATATAATCGTGTTGAAATGCACGTAAATAAGTATATGAACTCCTAAGATTTGATTAAAACTTGTTTCGTGGTCCGTTTTGTAGAGATTTCGGACGAGCGGGTCTAAATAGGCCTTCCAATGGACCCGTTGGAATTTTAAATGAGTAAAAAGTACAGAAATTGAGTTTTTGCAATATAATCGTGTTGAAATGCTCATAATCAAGTTGAGAACTACTAAAATTTGATTAAAATTTGTTTAGCGGTCCGTTTTGTAGAGGTGTCGGACGAGCGGGTCTAAATAGGCCTTACAATGGACCCGATGGAATTTTAACAGAGTAAAAAGTACAGAAATTGAGTTTTTGCAATATAAACGTGTTGAAATGCACGTAATAAAAAATATGAACACTTATAATTTGATTAAATTTTTTTTGTGGTCCGTTTTGTAGAGGTTTCGGACGAGCGGGTCTAAATAGGCATTACAATAGACCCGTTGGAATTAAAACTGAGTAAAAACTACAGAAACTGAGTTTTTATAATATAATCATGCCGAAATGCTTGTAATCATGTATATGAACTCCTAAAATTATTTAAAACCTTGTTTTGCGGTCCGTTTGTTATAGGTTTCGTAGGAGCGGGTCTAAATAGGCCTTACAATGGACCTGTTGGAATCTTATCTGAGTAAAAAGTACAGACATTGAGTTTTGCAATATAATCATGTTGAAATTCTTGTAATAAAGAATATAAACTGCTAAAATTTGATAAATCCTTGTTTTGCGGTCTGCTTGTTATAGGTTTTGGACGAGCGGGTCTAAATAGGCCTTACAATGGACCTGTTGGAATTTTAACTGAGTAAGTACATAAATGGAGTTTTTGCAATATAATCATGTTAAAATGCTCGTAATCAAGTATATGAACTCCTAAGATTTGATTAAAACTTTTTTCTCGATCCGTTTTGCAGATGTTTCGGACGAGCAGTTCTAAATAGGCATTACAATGGACCTGTTGGAATATTACTTGAGTAAAAAGTACTGAAATTGAGTTTTTGCAATATAATCGTGTTTAAATGCTCGAAATCAAGTATATGAGCTGCAAAATTTTTATTAAAACTTGTTTCGCAGTCCGTTTTGTAGAGGTTTTAGACGAGCGGGTCTAAATAGGCCTTACAATGGACCCGTTGGAATTTTAACAAAGTAAAACGTACAGAAATTGAGTTTTTGCAATATAATCGTGTTGAAATGCTCGTAATCAAGAATATGAACTCCTAAAATATGATTAAAACATGTTTTGCGGTCCTTTTTGTAGAGGTTTCGGATCAGCGGGTCTAAATAGACCTTACAATGGACCTGTTGGAATTTTAACAAAGTAAAAAGTACATAAATTGAGTTTTTGCAATATAATCGTGTTGAAATGCTCGTAAATTTGATTAAAACTTGTTTGCGGTCCTTTTTGTAGAGGTTTCGGACGAGCGGGTCTAAATAGGCCTTACAATGGACCTATTGGAATTTTAACTGAGTAAAAAGTACAGAAATGGAGTTTTTGCAATATAATCGTGTTAAAATGCTCGTAATCAAGTATATCAACTCCTAAGATTTGATTACAACTTTTTTCTCGATCCGATTTGCAGATGTTTCGGACGAGCGGTTCTAAAAAGGCATTACAATGGACCCGTTGGAATATTACTTGAGTAAAAAGTACAGAAATTGAGTTTTTGCAATATAATCGTCTTTAAATGCTCGAAATCAAGTATATGAACTCCTAAGATTTGATTAAAACTTGTTTCGAAGTCCGTTTTGTAGATGTTTCGGACGAGCGGGTCTAAATAGGCCTTACAATGGACCTGTTGGAATTTTAACTGAGTAAAAAGTACAGAAATGGAGTTTTTGCAATATAATCATGTTAAAATGCTCGTAATCAAGTATATGAACTCCTAAAATTTGATTAAAACTTTTTTCTCGATCCGTTTTGCAGATGTTTCGGACGAGTGGTTCTAAATAGGCATTACAATGGACCCGTTGGAATATTACTTGAGTAAAAAGTACTGAAATTGAGTTTTTGCAATATAATCGTGTTTAAATGCTCGAAATCAAGTATATGAGCTGCTAAATTTTGATTAAAACTTTTTTCGCGGCCCGTTTTGTAGAGCTTTCAGACGAGTGGGTCTAAATAGGCCTTACAATGGACCCGTTGGAATTTTAACAAAGTAAAAAGTACAGAGATTGAGTTTTTGCAATATAATCGTGTTGAAATGCTCGTAATCAAGAATACGAACTCCTAAAATATCATTAAAACATGTTTTGCGATCCTTTTTGTAGAGGTTTCGGATCAACGGGTTTAAATAGACCTTACAATGGACCCGTTGGAATTTTAACAAAGTAAAAAGTACATAAATTGAGTTTATGCAATATAATCGTGTTGAAATGCTCGTAATCAAGTATATAACTCCTAAAATTTGATTAAAACTTGTTTGCGGTCCGTTTTGTAGAGGTTTCGGACGAGCGGGTCTAAATAGGCCTTACAATGGACATGTTGGAATTTTAACTGAGTAAAAAGTACAGAAATGGAATTTTTGCAATATAATCGTGTTAAAATGCTCGTAATCAAGTATATCAACTCCTAAGATTTGATTAAAACTTTTTTCTCGATCCGTTTTTCAGATGTTTCGGACGAGCGGTTCTAAAAAGGCATTACAATGGACCCGTTGAAATATTACTTGAGTAAAAAGTACAGAAATTGAGTTTTTGCAATATAATCGTCTTTAAATGCTCGAAATCAAGTATATGAACTCCTAGGATTTGATTAAAACTTGTTTCGAAGTCCGTTTTGTAGATGTTTCGGACGAGCGGGTCTAAAGAGGCCTTACAATGGACCTGTCTGAATTTTAACTGAGTAAAAAGTACATAAATTGAGTTCTTGCAATATAATCTTGTTGAAATGCTCGTAATCAAGTATATGAACGAGTAAAATGTGATTAAAACTTGTTTTGCGGTCTTTTTGTAGAGGTTTCGGATCAGCGGGTCTAAATAGGCATTACAATGGACCTGTTGGAATTTTAATTGAGTAAAAAGTACAGAAATTGAGTTTTTGCAATATAATCGAGTTGAAATGCTCGTAATCAAGTATATGAAGTCCCAAAGATTGTTTAAAACTTGTTTCGCGGTCCGTTTTGTAAGGGTTCCGAACGAGCGAGTCTAAATAGGCCTTAAAATGGAACCGTTGGAATTTTAACTGAGTAAAAAGTACAAACATGGAGTTTTGCAATATAATCGTGTTGAAATACTGTCAATCAAGAATATGAACTCCTAAAATTTGATTAAAACTTGTTTTGCGGTCATTTTTGTAGAGGTTTCGGACGAGCTGGTCTAAATAGGCATTACAATGGACCCATTGGGATTTTAATTGAGTAAAAGTACATAAATTGAGTTTTTGCAATATAATCGTGTTGAAATGCTCGTAATCAAGTATATGAATTCCTAAAATTTGATTAAAACTTGTTTCGCGGTCCGTTTTGTAGATGGTTCGGACGAGCGGTTCTAAATAGGCATTACAATGGACCCGTTGGAATTTTACATGAGTAAAAAGTACATAAATTGAGTTTTTTCAATATAATTGTTTTGAAATGCTCGAAATCAAGTATATGAACTCCTAGATTTTAGTTAAAACTTGTTTCGCGGCCCGTTTTGTAGAGGTTTCGGACGAGCGGGTCTAACTAGGCCTTACAATGGACCCGTTGGAATTTTAATTGAGTAAAAAGTACATAAATTGAGTTTTTGCAATATAATCATGTTGAAATGCTCGTAATCAAGAATATGAACTCCTAAAATGTGATTAAAACTTGTTTTGCTGTCCACTTTGTAGAGTTTTCGGATTAGCGGGTCTAAATAGGCATTACAATGGACCCGTTGGAATTTTAACTGAGTAAAAAGTACATAAATTGAGTTTTTACAGTATAATCATGTTGAAATGCTCGTAATCAAGTATATGAAGTCCCAAGGTTTGATTAAAACTTGTTTCGCGGTCCGTTTTGTAGAGGTTTCGGACGAGCTAGTCTAAATAGGCCTTACAATGGACCCGTTGGAATCTTAACTGAGTAAAAAGTACAGACATTGAGTTTTGCAATATAATCGTGTCGAAATACTTGTAATAAAGAATATAAACTCCTAAAATTTGATAAATCCTTGTTTTGCGGTCTGCTTGATATAGGTTTCGGACGAGCGGGTCTTAATAAGCCTTACAATGGACCTGTTGGAATTTCAGCTGAGTAAAAAATACAGAAAATGGAGTTTTTGCAATATAATCATGTTGAAATGATCGTAATCAAGTATATGAACTCCTAAAATTTGATTAAAACTTTTTTCTCGATCCGTTTTGTAGATGTATCAGACGAGCGGTTCTAAATAGGCATTACAATGGACTCGTTGGAATATTACTTGAGCAAAAAGTATTGAAATTGAGTTTTTGCAATATAATCATTTTTAAATGCGCGAAATCAAGTATATGAACTGCTAAATTTTGATTAAAACTTGTTTCGCGGTCCGTTTTGTAGAGGTTTCAGACGAACGGGTCTAAATAGGCCTTACAATGGACCCGTTGGAATTTTAACATAGTAAAAAGTTTAGAAATTGAGTTTTTGCAATATAATCGTGTTGAAATGCTCGTAATCAAGAATACAAACTCCTAAAATGTGATTAAAACATGTTTTGCGGTTCTTTTTGTAGAGTTTTCTGATCAGCGGGTCTAAATAGACCTTACAATTGACTCATTGGAATTTTAACAGAGTAAAAAGTACATAAATAGTGTTTTTGCAATATAATCGTGTTGAAATGCTCATAATCAAGTATATAACTCCTAAAATTTGATTAAAACTTGTTTGCGGTCTGTTTTGTAGAGGTTTCGGACGAGCAGGTCTAAATAGGCCTCACAATGGACCCGTTGGAATTTTAACTGAGTAAAAAGTACATAAATTGAGTTTTTGGAATATAATCGTGTTGAAATGCTCGTAATAAAAAATATGAACTCCTAAAATTTGATTAAAACTTGTTTCGCGGTCCGTTTTGTAGATGTTTCAGACGAGCGGTTCTAAAAAGACATTACAATGGACCCGTTGGAATATTACTTGAGTAAAAAGTACAGAAATAGAGTTTTGCAATATAATCGTCTTTAAATGCTCGAAATCAAGTATACGAACTCCTAAGATTTGATTAAAACTTGTTTCAAAGTCCGTTTTGTAGATGTTTCGGACGAGCGGGTCTAAATAGTCCTTACAATGGACCTGTTGGAATTTTAACTGAGTAGAAAGTAAAGAAATTGAGTTTTTGCAATATAATCGTGTTGAAATGCTCGTAATAAAGTATATGAACTCCTAAAATGTGATTAAAACTTGTTTTGCGGTCCTTTTTTTAGAGGTTTCAGATCAGCGGGTCTAAATAGGCATTACAATGGACCTGTAGGAATTTTAACTGAGTAAAAAGTACATAAATTGAGTTTTTGCAATATAATCGTGTTGAAATGCTCGTAATCAAGTATATGAAGTCCCAAAGATTGATTAAAACTTGTTTCGCGGTCTGTTTTGTAAAGGTTTCGGACGAGCGAGTCTAAATAGGCCTTAAAATGGACCCGTTGGAATTTTCACTGAGTAAAAAGTACAGACATTGAGTTTTGCAATATAATCGTGTTGAAATACTCTTAATCAAGAATATGAACTCCTAAAATTTGATTATAACTTGTTTTACAGTCATTTTTGTATAGGTTTCGGACGAGCGGGTCTAAATAGGCATTACAATGGACCCGTTGGGATTTTAACTGAGTAAAAAGTACATAAATTGAGTTTTTGCAATATAATCGTGTTGAAATGCTCGTAATCAAGTATATTGAAAGGCTTGTAAGACTCTCGAATTGATCTCCGAAAACCGTCAAGAGGGTTGTTTTTGGTCCTTGGTAGAATTGGCTAAAATCGAAAGAAAGGTGGACAATTTGCACGGAGATTTTAGAGTGGTTCGACTTTCTAACCAAAGTCTACATCCACTACCTTAGCACACCACTAAGGATTTTCCACTTCACTACTATGAATTCTTCCTTTTGAGGCTAAAGGGATAACCTTACAACCCTATCTTTTCAATGGCTAAGATAGAACCACTCTAGTTTTTACTTAGGCTAAACTAGAACCTCTCCCTTTTACAAGGTTAAAAAGACGTAAACAAATAAACCTTACAAGGTGGGTGTTTACACAATTGAGCTCACAAGAAAGAGTGGAGGATAAAAACAATAAAATCACTCTCTACAAATATTTACAAGAGAAATGAAGAAAATAAAGACTTAAACTCAATTTCTCTTGAACATTAAGCTTGGATGTGGTCTCTTAACTTCTTCAAGTGTCCTTGTGGTGTTCATATAGTGTGGAATGAGTTTCTAGCCGTTTATGGCCGTTGGGGATGCAAAATAGCCGTTACCTACAAAATATTAAGTATTTATAACACGAGGGATCGATCCCATAAACTAGGGGATCGATCCTTTTTCATAAAAATATGACCGTTACAGTGAAGGGATCGATCCCATAAACCAGGGGATCGATCCTTTTGCACTTTGAGGCTGGAAGCAAAAATTGAATGAATTTGCCAACCAAGGGATCGATCCCTTTTATTGGGGGATCGATCCTTTTTGCCTTAGAGACTGAAAAAATAGATTTAGTTCAAAAACGGATCATACATGTTTTGAAAAAGATCGGCTAAAGTTAGAAATCATTCGAAACAAAATTTTCAAGTTTGTTTGGACTTTAAATTATTTTTGAAAGATTTAATAAATTTGATTAAGTCCAAAAACATTTTTCTTTTAATTTGTTATATCAAAATATTAGTTCAACAATCTCCCCCTTTTTGATATAACAAAACTCTTTGAAAAATTGTTTTTGACAAAAGCTCCCCCTTAAGAAAATAATTTTTGAGTTGACAAATGGTTTCCAAAACTTGTTTTAAATCACAACTATTTAAGCTCCAATTTTGTTTAAAAACTCAATTTTTCATTATTCGCTCACATTTCTCCCCCCTTTTGTTATATCAAAAATAATTCAATCAAAGTTTGAAATCACATTAAGTTCAAAACAATAGAGTGAAGATATTTTCCTTCTTAAAATCAACGCTCCCCCTTAATAAAAGCATTCCATTTGAATATTTTAGCTCAAAGCTTGACACTTAAAGGAATTGAATTTCAAAATAAAATCAAATTAAGAGCATATGAAATTCAATTTATCCAAGACTTAAAAAATCTTTATGCAAACATATGAATGAAACCATTAGACTCATGCATAAATTTTCAAATAATGTCATGCTTGTTTAGATATTGAAATAAAAGCTCAAATGCATTAACATTAGTCAAACAAAAATTAGATAACCAAATGTAAAAAATAAAAACATTAAGCTTAGAGGTTACCCAATCTTCTTATCATGTGTGATTTGAGCATTCTTTGATTTTGCTTTGCTTACCATTGCTCCAACACACCTACAAAAGACATTCACTTGATTTTTGGTATCCAAATTGCTTTGGATCCATTTACGTTAGTCACAATGTCTTTAGTTCCCTTGGGAACCCATACTTGTCTAATCCTATAAGATTTTCTCTTCCTAATAGGACAAGTATGTAAGGAATGACCATGATAATGGCAATGTGAGCATTTTGCCATTATGTGACAAGATGAATTATTGAAAACAATTTCTTTTTCTTTTGTTAAGCTTTCAAGCTTAACTTTCAAATCAAGATTTTCTTTTTCTAAAACATCTTTACTTGTTTTTGAGAACTCTAAATCGTTTTTCAAAATTTCATTTTGGTTTTAAAAATCCACTTTTGTTTTCAAAAGAAAATCATTTTCAAATTCAAGTTTTGAAATCATTTTCTTAAATTTGGAATTCATGGTCTCAAATTCCAAAAATAATTCATCGAAAGCATCTTGCAACTCATCGAAAGAGTAAGAATTAAGCTCATTTGGGTTAGAAGATACCTTAGGCTCATCGAGAGCCAAAACACCATCCACCTTTAGATTGGAGAGAAGGTTTGCACATGATTGATCACCATCTTTCTTTTCTCCCTTCTTGTTTCCATAAAGCTTCTCAAGTTTCTCCCATAATTCTTTGGCACTTTTGCATGTGGAGATCCTTTTGGAAACTTCTTCATTAAGGCCACAATAGAGAATGTGCATCGCCTTGGTGTTTAGCTTTGCCTTCGTCTCGTTGACACTCCTTTGATTTTTCTTCTTTTTCGGAGATTCCAAGTACCCATCTTCAATTATGTCCCAAAACTCATAGTCTTGAGACTTGATGAAGAATTTCATGATAATTGCCCATTGGAAGTATGCTTCTCCTTCGAAGAGCGGAGGACACGAGATAGAGCGGCCTTCTTCAAATCTTACCATTTTCTTGAACGGTGGACTACGAGCGTTGGATCTTTACTCCCGGATGTTAGTCCTTCGATGGAGATGAGGCTCTGATACCAATTGAAAGGCTTGTAGCACGCTCGAATTGATCTCCGAAAACCGTCAATAGGGTTGTTTTTGGTCCTTGGTAGAATTGGCTAAAACTGAAAGAAAGGTAGACAATTTGCACGGAGATTTTAGAGTGGTTCGACTTTCTAACCAAAGTCTACATCCACTACCTTAGCACACAACTAAGGATTTTCCAATTCACTACTATGAATTCTTCCTTTTGAGGCCAAAGGGATAACCTTACAACCCTATCTTTTCAATGGCTAAGATAGAACCACTATAGTTTTTACTTAGGCTAAACTAGAACTTCTCCCTTTTACAAGGTTAAAAAGATGTAAACAAATAAACCTCACAAGGTGGGTGTTTACACAATTGAGCTCACAAGAAAGAGTGGAGGATAAAAACAATAAAATCACTCTCTACAAATATTTACAAGAGAAATGAAGAAAATAAAGACTTAAACTCAATTTCTCTTGAACATTAAGCTTGGATGTGGTCTCTTAACTTCTTCAAGTGTGCTTGTGGTGTTCATATAGTGTGGAATGAGTTTCTAGCCGTTTATGGCCGTTGGGGATGAGTCATAGCCGTTGGGGATGCAAAATAGCCGTTACCTACAAGAAATTCAGCATTTATAATACGAGGGATCGATCCTTTTTCATAAAAATATGATTGTTACAGTGAAGGGATCGATCCCATAAACTAGAGGATCGATCCTTTTGCACTTTGAGGCTGGAAGCAAAAATTGAACGAATTTGCCAACCAAGGGATCGATCCCTTTTATTGGGGGATCGATCCTTTTTGCCTTGGAGACTGAAAAAATAGATTTAGTGCAAAAACGGATCATACATGTTTTGAAAAATATCGGCTAAAGTTAGAAATCATTCGAAACAAATTTTTCAAGTTTGTTTGGACTTTAAATTATTTTTGAAAGATTTAATAAAATTGATTAAGTCCAAAAACATTTTTCTTTTAATTTGTTATATCAAAATATTAGTTCAACATATATGAATTCCTAAAATTTGATTAAAACTTGTTTCGCGGTCCGTTTTGTAGATGTTTCGGACGAGCGGTTCTAAATAGGCATTACAATGGACCCGTTGGAATTTTTCATGAGTAAAAAGTACAAAAATTGAGTTTTTTCAATATAATTGTTTTGAAATGCTCGAAATCAAGTATATGGACTCTGAGATTTTGATTAAAACTTGTTTCGCGGTCCACTTTGTAGAGGTTTCGGACGAGCGGGTCTAAATAGGCCTTATAATGGACCCGTTGGAATTTTAATTGAGTAAAAAGTACATCAATTGAGTTTTTGCAAGATAGTCGTGTTGAAATGCTCGTAATCAAGAATATGAACTCCTAAACTGTGATTAAAACTTGATTTGCGGTCCTTTTTGCAGAGGCTTCGGACGAGCGGGTCTAAATAGGCATTACAATGGACCTGTTGGGATTTTAACTGAGTAAAAAGTACAAAAATTGAGTTTTTGCAATATAATCGTGTTGAAATGCTCGTAATCAAGTATATGAACTCCTAAAATTTGATAATACCTTGATTTGCGGTCCGTTTGTTATAGGTTTCAGATGAGCGCGTCTAAATAGGAATTACAATGGACCTGTTGGAATTATAACTAAGTAAAAACTAGAGAAATTGAGTTTTTGCAATATAATCGTGTTTAAATGCTCGTAATCAAGTATATGAACTCCTACAATTTGATTAAAACTTGTTTTGTGGACGTTTTTTAGAGGTTTCGGATGAGCGGGTCTAAATTGGCCTTACAATGGACTCGTTGGAATTTTAACTGAATAATAAGTACAAAAATTGAGTTTTGACAATATAATCGTGTTAAAATGCTTGTAAATATGTATATGAACTCCTAAAATTTGATTAAAACTTGTTTCGTGGAGTGTTTTGTAGAGGTTTCGTACGTGCGGGTGTAAATAGGCCTTACAATGAACCCGTTGGAATTTTAACTGAGTAAAAAGTACATAAACTGAGTTTTTGCAATATAATCATGTTGAAATGGTCGTAATCAAGAATATTAACACCTAAAATGTGAGTAAAACTTGTTTTGCGGTCCGTTTTGTAGAGGATTCGGACGAGCGGGTCTAAATAGGAATTACAATGGTCCCGTTGGAATTTTAACAAAGTAAAAAGTACATAAATTGAGTTTTTGCAATATAATCGTGTTGAAATGCTCGTAATGAAGTATATGAACTCCTAGAATTTGATTAAAACTTGTTTCTCGGTCGTTTTGTAGAGGTTTTGGACGAGCGGGTCTAAATAGGCCTCACATAGGACCCATTGGAATTTTAACTGAGTAAAAAGTACATAAATTGAGTTTTTGCAATATAATCATGTTGAAATGATCGTAATCAAGAATATGATATCATAAATTTTGATTAAAACTTGTTTTGCGTTCCGTTTTGTAGAGGTTTTGGACGAGAGGGTCTAAATAGGCATTACAATGGACCCGTTTGAATTTTAACTGAGTAAAAAATTACAGAAATTGAGTTTTTGAAAAATAATCATGCTGAAATGCTCGAAATCAAGTTTAAGAACTCTTAAATATTGATTAAAACTTGTTTTGCGGGCTGTTTTGCAGAGGTTTCAGACGAGCGAGTTTAAATAGGCATTACAATGGACCCGTTGGAATTTTAACTCAGTAAAAAGTATAGAAAATATGTTTTTGCAATATAATCGTGTCGAAATGCTTGTAATCAAAAATATGAACTCCAAAAATTTGAAAAACCTCGTTTTGCAGTCCGTTTGTTATAGGTTTCGGACGAGCAGGTTTAAATAGGCCTTACAATGGACTCGTTGGAATTATACTTGAATAAAAAGTACAGAAATTGAATTTTTGCAATATAATCGTGTTGAAATGCTCGTAATCAATGATATGAACTCCTAAGTTTTGATTAAAACTTGTTTCACGATCCGTTTTGTAGAGGTTTCGGACGAGCGGATCTAAATCGGCCTTACAATGGACCTGTTGGAATTTTTTTGAAGAAAAAGGCCTCATTAAAAACCCCTACTAATGTCCTTCGGGCATATGCCAGAGGACCCTAAAATGGGGAAAAGAGTGCCCAAAGTTTTATTAATACGAATAGTTGCACTTTACAAGGTGAGTAATACAAGGGGGAATGTCAGAGCTAAAAGACATATAAGACATAGTCCCAAGTGCATGAGCGGCCAAAGCATGAGCCACAGAATTTGCCTCATGGCGTACAAAAGTGACAAGAGCAAAAGGTAAAGAATGAAGAGCATCTCGAATTTGGAGGAGAAGAGGCTCCAAGGTAGAGAGGTCTGGACCCGGTTTGTTGAGCCTATTCGCAAGAGAGGCACAATCTGTTTCAAACTAAAGTCGTTGCCAGCCTTGGTCTTGAGCGAAGGTAACACCCACAAGAAGGCCCACACCTTCACAAGTGACAACATCCAGACAACTGCCTAAAGGGTAAGAAAGACCCCCAATGACCGCACCTGTAGCATCACATGCCACAACACCAACCATCGCTGCACGAGTGGTTGGGTCAAAGGCCCCATCCACATTAATTTTAATATGATCGGGTAGGGGAGGCCTCCAACAAGGAGGTGAAGATGTAGGTGAAGTCGATTGGGAGTGGGGTGAAGATGTAGCATTACAAAAATCATTATGTAAACTGATTGAGTTAAGAGCAGTAAGCCACAGGGATGCAAATGGCGGTTATGAACCCAGTCATTACGTCTATTCCAAATATTCCAAATAGTTGTAAGGAATAGACCAAATTGGTCAGCAGGCAATAAGTGAGCAGCCTCCTCTAGCCATTGAATAGTGGTAACAGCCGAACTCCTAGAAAGAACGGTAGGAACCCTAGAGAGGTGAAGGTCTTTAGAGGCCCCTGAACAATCGCGAAGTGCATAAAGGGTGGATTCCGGTGAGAGCCCACAAATTGGGAAAGGTTCAGAATTAGGGGAGAAAGCCCGCAGTCTTGAACCAACAGGTAGGGCTTCAGATGCCATGTGCCAACCGAAAGTTTTGACCTTCGGAAGAACCTTGATTTTAGAAAGGAGCTTCCAAATCTGCGACGGATTGTTTCGAGGTTCCGGTGGTCGTTGAAGAAATAAGTAGCCAGATCGTACAGAGTAAATTCCGGAATCATTAGGGGCCCATAGTATAGAATCACGATTGTCATTAATTATAGGAATATGAAGGATAGCATATGCATCAACAGGGTTAAGATAGTTTCGGACCTTTATAGGGTCCCATGCAGTCTGATTTCGATGCATGAAGTCACGACATCGAACATGTACCTCTTCCGAAACTTCATAGTCCCCAAAGAGATTAACCGGAGAGGAACCTCCTCAGTTGTCCTTATGGACACATATGTTACTATTAATACCCGGGCGGTAAAGGAAACCCTGGAATAGGCGTTGTAAGGCAGAATAGAGACCCTGCCAAGCAAAAGAGCCTCTGGTTGGTCGGGTAGCATCTAAAATATTACCAGAAGGGAAATACTTGGAACGGTAGATTTGGCCCAATAAGGAATCCGGTTCACAAATGAGTCGCCATAGTTTCTTACCAAGGAGGGCAATGTTGAAATCATTCAGATCTTTGAATCCCATGCCCCCAGCCGATTTAGGTAGGCAGACACGATTCCAAGGAAGCATGTGCCAACCCTTTTTATTAGACTTGCCAGTCCACCAGTATTGACGAATGGCAGAAGTCATGTCATCAATAATGTTTTGAAGTAGTAGGTAACAGGACATGACATACTGAGGTAGTGATTGTAGAACAACTTTAAAGAAAATTTCACGACCACTAAAGGAAAGAAGTTGTTTGTCCCATGTAGATAGACGATCATGGACTTTGTCACGAACGAATCCTAAGGATTCAGTTTTGTTTTTCCCAATGAGTAGAGGAACCCCTAGGTAGACACCAGGATTGGAAACCTCACGTACTTGCAGGATACAATTGATCGCAGCTCTAGTTGAGTGAGGGGTGCGTGGGTTATAGAAGATAGTTGATTTCTCAAAGTTCACGGCTTGACCGGAAGCTGAGGCATAGGTATGGAGTGCCCTTTTGAGTTGGGTTGCTTCCTCAGGATTAGTATTAATGAAAACCATGCAGTCATCTGCAAAGAGGAGATGGTTGACTTTAGGTCCATATCTGCATGCCCCAAGCCCAGGTAGGATGTTAGACTGTTGGCCATCAGCTAGATAGGCTGAGAGACCTTGCGTACAGAAGAGGAATAAAAAAGGCGATAGGGGATCTCCCTGTCGAAGGCCACGTTGTGGTTGAAAGAAAAGCGAGAAGGAGTTGTTAATTTTAACAGTGAAAGAAACTGAAGAAATGCAACGCATGATAAGGTAAACCCATGCAGGTGCAAATCCCATTCGGTTCATTACATTAGCCAGGAAGGACCATTCAACTCTGTCAAAAGCTTTTTCCATATCTAGTTTTAGAGCCGCACCTTGTGCAGATTTTGTAGAACTAGAATTGATGTTATGTATAATTTCATGGGCGACAAGAATATTATCCGATATATTACGCCCCTGAACAAAGGCTGCCTGATTAGAGCTAATACAAAAAGGAATTGTTTGCTTCATTCTATTGACTAAAACTTTAGCTACAATTTTATAAATAACAGTGCACAGACTAATTGGTCTCAGGTGTCTCGTGGTAGTTGGATCCTTAATTTTAGGGATAAGTACTAAAATAGTTTTGTTGACTGTTGCCATATTCGTAGTACCATTGAGGAGACTAAGGCAGAGGGCAGTGACATCATCGCCCACAGTGTCCCAGTGTTGTCTAAAAAACTGCTTGGCAAACCATCGATACCAGAGAGCATCATTCATTGATTGTGTTATAGAAGGGGAGATTTTTTCTAAAATTTGCTCGGAAAGTTGAGGGTTTGACGATTCAAAAAGGTTTTGAAAATAATCAGAAGCGATAGACATAATATCATTTTCTTCAGTACACCATGTAGAGTTAGAATCGAAAAGACCCATGATTGTGTTTTTTTTTCTTTCTATTATTCGCACGGGCATGAAAGAATCTTGTATTTTTATCACCTTGAGAGAGCCATAAGTTTCGTTATCTTTGCGCCCAATACGATTCCTGCTCCAGAAGAAGTTTATTAAGTTCGGCTCTATATTTGAGATAGGTATCTTCATTTGTTGGCGTTAGTGGTCGACGTAGGAATTTATTAATTTTGTTGGTTAGAAAAGTAATGCGCACGAAGGTTTTAATTCTTTGTTGGGATTGCCAATCTTCTAGGCATAAACCAATCGCTTGTATTTTCTCTAGGGCTGACCCATTAGTGTTGGCCCAAGTGCTTTGGATAAGTGAGATGTTGTCATCGCGACCTGCCCAACAACTTTCAAAGCGAAAATTATGAGGTAAGCGACGAGTGGGAGTTGGAGAGGTGGGGGATGTATCAAGGATTAGAAAGCAGTGGTCTGATTTGGCGACATAATCCGAGGAAATTCGGTGAGTTGGGTGTAAGGCTTTCCAGGCCGGGTTTGCAATGAAGCGATCTAGACGCTCATGGATAGTTGGGGTTAAAGGCCCAACTGTCGTCCATGTAAACCACCCGGATGTGGGGTTGCAATCTAATAAGGGGCAGTCTGCCGAAACGGACTATCCTCGTTTGTTACGGATCTAGGAGTGTTGTAGGCATGTTCCTGCAATAAAAACAACAAGGAAACAACAAAGATTATACGACATATTTATGTTAAATAGGGACTTAAAGATGAAGAAAATAATAATAATAATAATAATATAGAGTAATATGATAATTTTGGCGTTTTGGAAAGAACTTCAATGATGGTGAAGAAGGCTTCAAAAACGATCGATGTTGGAAACACTAAACTCGAAAGAACCTGCACAATCTACTGAGCAAACCCGAATCGAATCTGTTTAACGTCGAAGGACTTGGACCCGCTAAATAGCAATTTAGGAACCCGCAGTATCAATGACAAACAAACAAGTTTGAGTGTTGAATAGTTCTAAAAAGAACCGAAAAGAGAAAATTCTCTCAAGTGTTATTTTATTTCAAAAAGTTGGTAACCATGTTACATTGTTTTAATACATATATATAGTGAAATGGGGAGTTGGCCGAATATACATTGGTGGCTGAAAATTTACCAATTAAAATTTAAAATTAAAATAAACAAAACTACCATTGGGCGGTATTGAATTTCAGCCCCTTGTTTGAGTTGGTGGGCGGCAATGTGATAAGATCACATGCAAAAATTTGCTGTTGGTGTTTAAATTTCAAATGAGCACATGTTAATTGTGCTCTTTTTTTTCAAAATTTAATTCTCCACTTTGCCGCACATGGAGAGAAAGAAAATGCTGATTCGACCTCGGCTGCACACACAAGATTCTTGGCTGCCACGTGTATGAGTCATATGCTCGATTTCCATGCCCTTTGATGACCGAACTTGCGTGAGCCATGCACACATCTGCTGCACACACACATAAAAATAAACACATTAAATCAAATACATTATAAGTTGTATTATACTAAGTCAAAACACACTTAACACATTATATACACACTTAAACACACTAATAAGTAGTATAATCTAAATATGTCACATATAAGCATGCAACACATTATACGTCTTATTATTTAAGGCACAAGTATAATCAAATGATTCAGAAATATTAGCACAAGTAAGGAACATAGCTTCCCTGAAACGTTGCGCCCTAGATCGCGTAATTGGTCCTAAAGGTAAGACCTCCGGATCAACAACATGTGCTGGTGAAGAAGATGTGCTCACATCATCCCCCCTTCTTGAAAAGGATTTGTCCTCAAATCTGTACAATCACCATAAGGGGTTAAGTCAGAAACATTAAATGTGGCTCTTACATTGTATTCTCCAGGTAGATCTAACTTGTAGGCGTTGTCATTCACTTTCTCCAACACCTGAAAAGGAGATCTCCTCGCGGTAACAGCTTGGACCGCCTTTGGGCCGGAAATCGTTCCTTTCGGAAATGAACCCAAACCCAATCACCAACATCGAAGGTGACTCGCTTCCTTCCTTTGTTTGCATGCCTTTCGTACTGCTGAGTCCTTCATTCAAGGTTCTGCTTCACATATTGATGCAACTTTTTTACGTATTCTGCTTTTGCTTGACCGTCCCTGTTCGTCACCTGTTCATGTGGCAAAGGCAACATATCTAGAGGCGTAATAGGATTAAAACCATAAACAACCTCAAAAGGTGACATTTTAGTAGCAGAATGTACAACATGATTATAAGCAAACTCAACATGTGGCAAACAATCTTCCCAAGTCCTAATATTATTTTTAATGATGGAACGAAGTAAAATAGATAAAACCCTGTTAACAACCTCAGTTTGTCCATCAGTCTGGGGATGGCAACTAGTAGAAAACATGAGTTTCGTACCTAATTTTCTCCAAAGAGTCCTCCAGAAGTGACTCAAAAACTTCACATCCATGTCAGAAACAATCGACCTAGGAATACCATGTAAACGTACAACATCCCTAAAGAATAAGTTAGCCACATTAACAACATCATCAGTCTTATGGCAAGCAATAAAATGTGCCATTTTCGAGAACCTATCAACCACAACAAATATACTATCTCTACCTATCCTAGTTCGAGGCAATCCCAAAACAAAATCCATCGATATATCAGTCCAAGGGGAATCAGGAATAGGTAAAGGTAAGTACATACCATGTGGTGAAACCTTCGATTTCGCTTTTCTGCAAGTCACACAACGTTCACAATACCTTTCAACATCTCTACGCATCTTCGGCCAAAACAAATGTTCTTTCAAGGTATGTAACGTCTTGGTGACTCCAAAATGACCAATCAATCCACCTTCGTGTGCCTCACGGATCAGAATATCACGCATCGAACCCTGGGGAATGCAAATCCTATTTTACTTGAAAAGATAGCCATCATGCCTGTAAAACATTCCATCTGCACCTTTCGAACAAGCATTAAACTTATCTCTAAAATCAGGATCATCAGGGTATAAATCACGAATATATGCAAAACCAATCAGATGTGAATCAAGATAACTCAAAAGTGCATACCTACGTGACAATGCATCAGCAACGACATTTTCTTTCCCTTTCTTGTAACGAATGACATAAGGAAAAGATTCTAAGAATTCAACCCACTTAGCATGTCGTTTATTCAATTTATGCTGATCTGTGATGTAACGTAAAGCCTTATGGTCAGTGTGGATCACAAACTCCTTAGGCAACAAATAATGCTGCCATGTCTCCAATGCCCGAATTAGTGCATACATCTCTTTGTCATAAACCGGATAGTTCAATGTAGCACCACTCAATTTCTCGCTAAAGTAAGCTGTTGAGTGGATCGCAAGATCGATATAAACCAAGAGGGGGGTGAATTGGAAATTTAAAGGTTTTGTGGTGGAAATTGCAAATTAAAAATAATAGGCAAGGGATTTAGAGTGGTTCAAGTTCCAAATGAACTCTACATCCACTACCTTAGCTTCACTAAGGATTTGCAACAATTCCACTAATTGCTCTTCCTCTTTTCTAGGCTAAGGAGGCAACCCTTACAATTTCGGTTGATTTTTCTACCCAAAAATCAACCCAATTCTCACACAAGTGAACAAAGAAATTTGTTGGCTAATAAGGTATCTCTCAATACAAATGATAGCCCAATTACAAGCACTCAACCCAATTGAACAAGATATGAATGAAAATTACAATTGGGGTTTCTAGACAAAATGGGATTTTTGCACAATTGCTTGGATTTGATGTTTGGATGTTCGCTTTAGGATCAATAGTTGTTGCTAGAGCTTTTAGAGGTCCCTTTTATACCTTCTCATTGATTTCTAGCCGTTGTGGTTGTTGCACTCATCAATAGAGCCGTTGGGGATGTTATCTCACCACCATAAATGCAGTCTGCAACAACCCGTTTCGAAACGCGGGGTACCTGTTTCGGAACGGACTAAAATAGAAAGAGCCGTTGGGGTGCATTTAAGAGCCCGTTTCGAAACGCCTTAGGGCCGTTTTGAAACACTTTTGCCACTGTCAAGGGTCGTTTCGAAACAATTTTAGCCCGTTTCGAAACACCCTAACGGTTTTTAGAAAATCAGTTAAAAACAACTTCAACGGTCATGTTTTCAATTTAAACTGAAGAACTGTTTCGAAACGCTTGGCCTCGTTTCGAAACGGTTTTGCTACTGTCAAGGGTCGTTTCGAAACAGCCTTAGCCCGTTTCGAAACACCCTATTTATCTTTAAAAATTCAGTTAAAAATATTGCAACCGTTATGCTTTTTCAAATCAAATATGAAGAATAGTTTCGAAACGTGTGAGACCGTTTCGAAACGGGTTCAAGTGTTCTTAAGCCGTTTCGATACTCGTTTTGAAACAGGGGTTGGCAGTGATGAAAACGTTTCGAAACAGGGGTTGGCAGTGATGAAAACGTTTCGAAACGCCTTAGGCCGTTTCGAAACAGGGACTTGAAAATCACTGTTTTGGCTTTAAACACTTAGAAAAATATTTGAAAAACTTGTTTTTAACTTGGGCATAATCTTAAAATTATATGGGGATATTTTGAGGACTTAAAATTCGTTTTGACATTTTCAATTTAGTCCTTAGGTTTTTAGTTATATCAAAATTAAAATATTTGTTTCACAATCTCCCCCTTTTTGATATAACAAAACCAAAGTTAGAATTTTTAAGAATTTTGAAAGTTTTGAAAATATTCTAACTCCCCCTTAATTTAAGATAGGTTTTTAAAGTTAAAAAAAATGTTTGACTTGAAATCCAAGTTGTAAAGCTTTAAAAACCTTTTAAAAATTTAAAACGAATTTTAGTTTGTGGCTCTTAAATTTTCTTCTCCCCCTTTTTGTTAGATCAAAAAGAATAATGAAAGCTCATGGAGAAGACAAAGGATTAGTACCAATAAGCATTAATAAGCAACCATAATATTAATTCATAATATCAAAATATCCAAAACATAAACCAACATTAAGTTCATAATAAAATCCCAAACAAAAGATCAAAAGCATAGGTTCCTAAAACATAATAAAACATAAAGATGCAATCTTAAACCTAAAAAGCATAAATAATATGATATGATATGATATGAAGATCCTAGGCCTCGTCATCATCATCGGAAGTCTCATCGTCGCTCTTGACTTGAGAACGGTGAAACTTCGTCCATTGCCCAAAGAGAGTAGAGAAGGACAAATCTAAGTTTGAATGGGAAGTCTCAAGAGTATGAAGGCGATCCTCGACATTTTTCAAACGATTGTCCATGGCATTAAAACCCGAAGCAATGCGAGTATCCAAAGCATTGAACCGCTCAGTAATGAGAGCCGTGAGGGCTTCATTGTTTCCAACTTGAACTTGCGGTGGAGGAGCAACAGGAGGAGGAGCAGCTTCTCTATCAACTCTTTCCCAAGCATCATTCAAATATCGAAACCCGGATTTGCGAAGGGAGGACTCACCAATCTTGGACTTACGAGGTTCCGGAGAGTCGTAGGTACAATCGATACCAAGGTCATTGAAGATGTAGCTTAAGATTGTGCCATAGGTAAAAGAATTCAACTCATTTGTGTCAATAAGCTTAACATTATTGACCATCTCGGCAAAAATAATCTTAGGCACATTAGGGCACTCACCTCTACGGAAACATTCAAGCCAAAAATGATCAGTTTGACGGATATGAGAGTATTTACCTCCGGAAGGTCGAATGAACCATGAAACCATCAAGTGAAGAACGCGATCGTGCACATCCAAAGTAAGTGCCGGACCGGTGAAAGTGCCAAAGTGACGTTCATCCTCAAGACCCTCATCTTTAAGTTTAAAAGTTTACTCCAAGAGAGCAATATTAAAAACAAACTTTTTGCCAAATATGAAAGATTCAATTCATATAATCTCGGTTTTGGTCTCATCATAAATAAAACGAGCATTAGAGTAAAAAAGGAGTATCATATGTTTGTAGCGAATATCCGGAATGCTCAAGAAAAAAGAGAAGATTCCACTCACTCAAACGCTCGAGATAACGAAATAGGAATCGCTCGGAATTGAGGAAATCAAGATCAATGACACGTTCTCTATGAACTTCGAAATCCTTGACATAAGTGAAGCGAGCTCGCATCTCCGTAGTTTGAAGAGATTTCTGAAAGAGCTGAGCCTGGTTCGGACGCATGCTCGAATCACCGGTTTGAATGGCCTTACGCTTTTTGTTAGTTTGTTCCGCCATCTAAAAACATTAAGCAAGTATGTTTTAAAATTAAGTGTATGCATTGATATTTAAAATCAATCCAATAATAAATCCCACTTAGGTTTTTGAAACAAAATTAAAAACAAACAAAATAAAAATAAAAAAAACAGTAAAAAAAATACAACTGAAAATTTTTATATTCGAATCAAAAAATCTGAGATTTTGATTTTTTTTTACAAAATATGGAAAACCCACACATGAAAACGTATAATTTATAAAAAAATAAAATTTTCTATCCTAAGATTCGAACATAAATTGAAAGAAAAAGAAAAATAAGAAAAATACCTTAGTTAGGGATTTTGGATGATTTGATGAAAATCCTTGCACAATGTTGATGAAACTTGCTTAGACTTGAGTTTTAGAGTAAAACCCCTCACAATTTTGTGAAAAACAATGAGTTTGAGAGGGTATTTATAGAGAGGGAGGCGGTTTAGGGCTTTAGGGTTTTTTAAGAGTTTGAGTTAAAGTAGGATTTTAACATTAAAAGCCCTAAATAAAGCTATCCGCGATGCCGTTTCGGAACGGTCAGGACCATTTCGAAACGAGACGACTAGGGTTTTGACCATTTTGAGACCGACAGCTGACCGTTTCGATACGGTGTTGACCGTATCGAAGCCCTGTTGACCCGTATCGAAACACGTTTCGATACACCCCTTGGCAGTAGCCAAAACGTTTCGAAACACATTGGAGGCGTTTCGAAACGCCCTTCTCTCAGAACTGGATTTAAGGTATCCGTATCGAAACAGGGTCACCCGTTTCGATACACCTGGGCCTGGAAGTGCAGATGAGGCTCTAAAAATGCAGAAAAATGAGTTTTTCTTAGGCCTAACATGCATAAATGTCATGAATGAGCAGGCAAAACATATTCAAGCATAAACATACTCCCCCTAGCTATAAGCATGGATGAAATTTGGAGTCTAAACACATAAACATGGCATTTCACAAGATCAAGCGAATTTAAACACAAAAGAGGTCCTAAAAGGTCAAGATTGGCTAGCTAGACCTAACTCTCTCCTAAGGGACCAAAAACGCTCTTTGTCTAAGGGTTTTGTAAAAATGTCCGCTAATTGATTCAAGGTGTCTACATACTCTATAACCACATCTTCCTTAAGGACATGATCTCTAATGAAATGATGCCTTATTTCTATGTGTTTGGTTCTAGAGTGTTGGATGGGATTTTTTGTTAAACATATTGCACTAGTGTTGTCACATTTTAGGGGTATGGTTTCAACTTTAATTCCATAATCTAAGAGTTGTTGCTTCATCCAAAGGACTTGAGCACAACAACTCCCTAAGGATATGTACTCGGCTTCGGTGGTAGATAAGGCTACACTATTTTGTTTCTTAGAGAACCAAGATATGAGCATACTACCTAAGAATTGACAAGTTCCCGAAGTACTTTTCCTATCGATTTTGCAACCCCCATAATCCGCATCCGAGTAAGCATGAAGGTTGAAGGTAGAGTCTCTAGGGTACCAAAGACCTAAACAAGGAGTGTCTCTAAGATACCTAAAGATCCTCTTAACGGCTATAAGGCGAGACTCTCTAGGACTAGCTTGAAACCTAGCACACAAGCAAACACTAAACAAGATATCTGGTCTACTTGTGGTAAGGTAAAGCAAAGATCCAATCATAGAACGATAAAGCTTAGAGTCAACACACTTACCTCCTTCATCTTTGTCAAGCTTTGTAGATGAGCTCATAGGAGTGGCTTGAGGCTTTGCATTCTCCAAGCCAAACTTCTTGAGCATATCCTTTATGTATTTTGCTTGGTTGATGAAGGTGTCATCCTTCTTTTGCTTGATTTGGAATCCCAAAAAGAATGAGAGCTCCCCCATCATGCTCATCTCAAATTCACCTTGCATTAACTTAGCAAACTCTTGACAATGACATTCATTAGTAGAACCAAAAATAATATCATCAACATAAATTTGAACTACTAAGATGTCATTTTTATACATTTTTATAAAAAGTGTAGTGTCCACCTTACCTTTTTCAAATCCTTTTTCAATCAAAAAATTTGAAAGTCTTTCATATCAAGCTCTAGGAGCTTGTTTTAAACCATAAAGAGCTTTGGTGAGTTTGAAAACATGATTTGGAAATTTTGAATCTTCAAAACCCGATGGTTGTTCCACA
Source organism: Hibiscus trionum (assembly GCA_030270665.1). Lineage (NCBI taxonomy): Eukaryota > Viridiplantae > Streptophyta > Magnoliopsida > Malvales > Malvaceae > Hibiscus > Hibiscus trionum. Next base: position 43,177,027 of record BSYR01000027.1, on the reverse strand, counting down.
TACACTTCTTCATTTATAAAACCATTTAAAAATGCGCTTTTAACATCCATTTGAAAAAGCTTGAAATTATGATAACATGCATATGCAAGCAACATCCTAATGGCTTCCATTCTAGCTACGGGTGCATAGGTTTCATCAAAATCTATTCCCTCTTCTTGAGTGTAACCTTGTGCTACAAGTCTAGCTTTATTTCTTACAATGTTACCACTCTCATCTAGCTTGTTCCTAAAGACCCATTTAGTTCCTATTGTAGATTGATTACTAGGCCTATCAACTAATGTCCAAACATTACTTCTCTCAAATTGATTTAACTCTTCTTGCATAGCCATAATCCAAAAGTCATCTTTTAATGCTTCTTTAATATTTTTAGGCTCTATGCATGAGATAAATGCAACATGATTCATTAATCTAAGAGAAGAACGAGTGGTTACCCGATTTCACCATCTTTGACATAGTTCAACTCCCTTGGGTAGCTCACTTCCTTTTCCTCAATAGCCAAGTCCTTCAAGGCTTCAAGAGGTGGATCTTGTGTGTCCTCTTCTTTTGTTGGAATCTCATCCTCCTTTGAAGTTTGACCTCCATCAAAGGCATTTATGATTCCTACATCATCATCATCACAAGAATCCTTCCTAGGAAGGAGGTTATCATCGAATACAACATGAATAGATTCTTCTACTACTAAAGTTCTTTTGTTAAATACTCGATAGGCTTTAGAGGTTAAAGAGTAACCTATAAAAATGGCTTCATCACTTTTTGCATCAAATTTACCTAAGTTGTCTTTTCCATTATTTAAAACAAAACACTTGCAACCAAAAGGGTGAAAATAGCTAATGTTAGGCTTTTTAGATTTTAAAATCTCATAGGGTGTTTTCTTTAAAATTGGCCTAATCATTACTCGATTTACAATGTAGCAAGCGGTGTTTGTGGCTTCCGCCCAAAAATATTTAGGTAAATTGTTTTCACAAAGCATAGTTCTAGCCATTTCTTGCAAAGTTCTATTTTTCCTCTCAACTACCCCATTTTGTTGAGGAGTTCGAGGAGCCGAAAAATTATGGCTAATACCATTTTCATTTAAAAAATCTTCAAACCCTAAATTTTGAAACTCGGTTCCATGATCACTTCTAATATGTGAAATTCTAAGTTCAAGATCATTTTGGGTTAGTTTTGAAAATGTGATGAATTTTTCCAAAGCCTCATCTTTAGTACTTAAAAATAGAACCCAAGTAAATCTAGAAAAATCATCAACAAGTACAAAAGCATAAGACTTACCACCCAAGCTCATAGTCCTAATTGGCCCAAATAAATCCATATGGATAAGTTGTAAGCATCTACTAGTAGAAACATCATTAATGGATTTAAAGGAAGACCTATGTTGTTTACCCTTAGAGCATGCATCACAAATTTTATCATTTGAGAATTTTATCTTAGGTAAACCTCTAACTAGGTTAAGAGAGACTAGTTTTTCCAAAACACTTATGCTAGCATGTCCTAGTTTCCTATGCCACAACCATGCATCATTTTCATTTTGAGCAACTAAGCATGCATGAAATGTATGTATGTCATCTAGATGCACCATATATATGTTTCCTATGCGATGACCTATGAGCATAATATTATTAGATTTAATGTCTACAATTTTGCATCCATTTTTATCAAATAAAACATTAAATCCTTTATCACACAATTGACTTATGCTCAATAAATTGTGTTTAAGACCATCGACATATAATACATTTTCAATGAGAATAGTAGAGTGATTACCTATGGAGCCAATACCTTTAATGTGGCCGTTGGAGTTGTCACCAAATGTTACTACTCCTCCACTTTTTGGCTTTAGATCCATGAATTGACTCTTGCCTCCGGTCATGTGCCTCGAGCATCCACTATCAAGGTACCATGAGTTTTGACTTTGTGCTTTGGCCTTGTAGCAATGCTCCCCCTACAAACAAAGATATTAAACTTTGGTTTTTGGTACCCAAATCATTTTGGGTCCATGAGTGTTAGCTCCCAAAACCTTGGTTCCCTTAGGAATCCAAGATGACATAGCAATAATATTATTAGATTTTACAAGTTCCTTAGGAACCCATACACTTCTAATTCTTTTAGCTCTACTATGTCTAGGGTAGCTACCTTGTTTGTAGTAGTTAATCTTTTTCTTAGGTTGGTGTGTTCTAGAGGATTCACCTATTTCATGCTTGACACTACCAACATTTTTCAAAGACTTTTTGAGCTCATTTAGCTCACCCAACACCTTTTGGTGTTCACTATTACATTGAGATAAAAGATTACTAAAATCAACATTTTCATCTTGAAAGAATTTTAGTTCATCTTTTAATCCTAATATCTTTTTCTCAAATTTTGAATTAGCTTGAGTGAGTGAGTCATTTTTCTCATTTAGTTCTAAGATAATTTTCTTGTTTTTAATGACCGACTCTTTGAACTTCTCAACTAATTCATCATAGACCTCTTGTAACTCATCATATGCATCATTTAATTCTTCATATGAAAAATCTAAAGTAGATGAGTTAGAGGTTACCATGGAGGAATCTTCCTCAAGTGCCATGAGGCAAAGGTTAGCCACTTCTTGTTCGTCATCCTCCGATGACTCCTTATCACTCCAAGTAGCAAGCTTGGCTTTGAGCTTTTTCCTCTTCTCAAAGCCCTTCTTCTTGAGTTGAGGGCACTCCGAACGTATGTGGCCGGGTTGTTTGCACTCAAAGCAAATGATTGGATCCTTTCCTTCTTCCTTGTTCTTGATTTTGAAATCCATCTTCCTTTGGATTTTTCTTCCCCGGTTGGACCTCATGAAGCGTGAGAATCGTTTGGCTATCATAGCCAATAGCTCAAGTTCATCCTCCTCACTAGATGAGCTCTCATCATGTTGTGAAGCTTTAGCCTTGAGAGCTATTCCCATCTTCTTCTTCTTCTCAACCTCAAGCTTCTCTATCATTTTCTCTTCTTTCTTCTTCTCATCTTCCCTTCCTTGCTTCATGATCTCATGAGTAAGGAGAGAACCCACAAGCTCATCAAGCTTCAAAGTTTTCAAATTCTTTGCTTCGATGATAGCGGTTCTCTTCCCATCCCAAGACTCGGGAAGTGAATAGAGTAGCTTCCGGACAAGCTTGTCTTCCGGTATGATCTCTCCAAAGCCCTTTAGCCCATTGACAATCGTGGAGAAACGATCGAACATCTTTGACACCGTCTCATCGGGCTCCATCTTGAAGTTTTCATAACTAAGATTAAGAATTCCAATCTTAGTTTCTTTAACATCGTTGGTGCCTTCATATGTAGTCTCTAGAGTGTCCCATACTTCTTTGGCACTTTCAATGGATGAGACCTTAGAATAGATGTCCGGACCGAAAGAACAAAATAGCATGTGGAGAGCTTTATCATTAACTTGAATCTTTTTCCTCTCCTCTTCACTCATCTCCACTTTCTTCTTCAAAACCATCTTGCCTTCACCATCTTGCTTCAAAGGAATATATGGCCCATCTTCAATGACATCCCACACTAGATAGTCATTTGACTTGATGAATAGACGCATTCTATTCTTCCAAAAAGAATAGTTATCACCGTTGAAGAAAGGAGGCTTTGTAGTGGATTGTGACTCGTACATGCCCGAACCGGAGGTTGAAGCCATCTCTTGATATTTTGATGATCACACTCTTACAAGGAACTCCTCTTGTGGTTGTTAATCCTCAAAGAGGTAGGCTCTGATACCAATTGTTGAGTGGATCGCAAGATTGATATAAACCAAGAGGGGGTGAATTGGAAATTTAAAGGTTTTGTGGTGGAAATTGTAAATTAAAAATAATAGACAAGGGATTTAGAGTGGTTCAAGTTCCAAATGAACTCTACATCCACTACCTTAGCTTCACTAAGGATTTGCAACAATTCCACTAATTGCTCTTCCCCTTTTCTAGGCTAAGGAGGCAACCCTTACAATTTCGGTTGATTTTTCTACCCAAAAATCAACCCAATCCTCACACAAGTGAACAAAGAAATTTGTTGGCTAATAAGGTATCTCTCAATACAAATGATAGCCCAATTACAAGCACTCAACCCAATTGAACAAGAAATAAATGAAAATTACAATTGGGGTTTCTAGACAAAATGGGATTTTTGCACAATTGCTTGGATTTGATGTTTGGATGTTTACTTTAGGATCAATAGTTGTTGTTGGAGCTTTTAGACGTCCCTTTTATACCTTCTCATTGATTTCTAGCCGTTGTGGTTGTTGCACTCATCAATAGAGCCGTTGGGGATGTTATCTCACCACCATAAATGCAGTCTGCAACAACCCGTTTCGAAACGCGGGGTACCTATTTCGGAACGGACTAAAATAGAAAGAGTCGTTGGGGTGCATTTAAGAGCCCGTTTCGAAACGCCTTAGGGCCGTTTCGAAACACTTTTGCCACTGTCAAGGGTTGTTTCGAAACAGTTTTAGCCCGTTTCGAAACACCCTAACGGTTTTTAGAAAATCAGTTAAAAACAACTTCAACGGTCATGTTTTCAATTTAAACTGAAGAACTGTTTCGAAACGCTTGGCCTCGTTTCGAAACGGTTTTGCTACTGTCAAGGGTCGTTTCGAAACAACCTTAGCCCGTTTCGAAACACCCTATTTATCTTTAAAAATTCAGTTAAAAATATTGCAACCGTTATGCTTTTTCAAATCAAATATGAAGAATAGTTTCGAAACGTGTGAGACCGTTTCGAAACGGGTTCAAGTGTTCTTAAGCTGTTTCGATACTCGTTTCGGAACAGGGGTTGGCAGTGATGAAAACGTTTTGAAACAGGGGTTGGCAGTGATGAAAACGTTTCGAAACGCCTTAGGCCGTTTCGAAACAGGGACTTGAAAATCACTGTTTTGGCTTTAAACACTTAGAAAAATATTTGAAAAACTTGTTTTTAACTTGGGCATAATCTTAAAATTATATGGGGATATTTTGAGGACTTAAAATTCGTTTTGACATTTTCAATTTAGTCCTTAGGTTTTTAGTTATATCAAAATTAAAATATTTGTTTCACATAAGCAACGGGCCTCTTTTCCTGCATCAAAACAACACCTATACCAATTCCAGAAGCATCACATTCAATTTCAAACGTTTTATCAAAATCAGGTAATGCTAACACATGTGCTCTACTCAAACAATCTTTAATTTTCAAAAAGGCATCTTCTTGTTCCTTACCCCAAGAGAAGCTAGAATTCTTCTTAACAATACCAGTTAAGGGGGCGGTAATGGAACTAAAATTAGGAACAAATCGTCGATAAAAACTCGCTAAACCATGAAACGATCTAACCTGAGTAATCGATGTCGGTCGTGGCCATTCCTGAATTGCCTTTATCTTCTCAGGATCAACTTCAACTCCCTGAGAACTAACAATGTAACCAAGAAATGCGAGTTTGTTAGTACAAAATACACACTTCTTGTAACCCCCTTAACCCGGTCTAGACGGTTGAACCGAATTAAGAAGTTTACACGGGGAAAACCAAAGTCAACCCGAAAGTCAACCTTGATTAACGACCTTTTTTTCTTTTTAATCTTATCTAAATGCACATTAACCCTAGATATGTTCAAACAATCGGCATACTCAAAGATCAGCGCATTCGGAAAACATCCAGGGACTTAATTGCACAAAACACGAATTTAGGGACCAAAATGTAAATTCTGGAAATTATAAAGACTTAACCCATTTTTGAGTTACCATTATGAAATTAGTCATATTTCATGCTTCTCTGTCAAATTTCAACTCAAACGGACATCTTAAACTCATACAATTGCATACACAAAGTTCAGGACCAAAACGCAAATGTTTCAAAACATATAACCATCAATTTCAGTGCCCAACGGTCGGGTGTTTCGGAACAGGGATGATCCATTCCGAAACGCGGAACCGTTCCGAAACGCGTTGCGCAACAGGGCCTGGCAATGGCCAAACTGTTTCGGAACAGCCCTGCCCGTTTCGAAACGCCTAGGCCATTTCAGGCCCTCTGTTCCGAAACGGCAGCACCTGTTCCGAAACAGGCTGCCCAGATTGCAGATTTTTCTCTGGTTTAACATGCTTTTGACCAATCAAACATAATCCAATGACCCTCAAATTATACCAGCAAGTCATTACATGCATAAGGAACATAATTGCATCAACCATACTTAAACATGGCATCAATTAAGCAAATCCCCAATTCTAAAGGCATGCATCCTATTTAGAAACCATTCAAGCATCAAAATTCCAAACCAACCACATAAAGGCCATTTACATGTTCCAACATCAACAACAACATAAAACCAACTTAGGGAGTCAAAAACATCTCCAAAACAACAATATAGGGTCCCCATTGCCAAATGCCAAAAGCTAATAGTGTTAAGAAACTTTCACCATACATGAGCTTAGTTCACCACTTGGATTCTTGACCTCTTGCTGCCCTTATGTGCACTTCAATGCTCTGCATTATTGGTTTAAGAAAAGAGAGAGCGTAAGCACATAGCTTAGTGAGGAATGTTTGTAACCCCCTTAACCCGGTCTAGACGGTTGGACCGAATTAAGAAGTTTACACGGGGAAAACCAAAGTCAACCCGAAAGTCAACCTTGATTAACGACCCTTTTTTTTCTTTTTAAAACTTATCTAAGTGCACATTAACCCTAGATATATTCATGACCACAACATACTCAAAGATCAGCGCATTCGGAAAACATTCAGGGACTTAATTGCACAAAACATGAATTTAGGGACCAAAATGTAAATTCTGGAAATTATAAGGACTTAGCCCACTTTTAAGTTACCATTATGAAATTAGTTATATTTCATGCTTCTCTGTCAAATTTCAACTCAAACGGACATCTCAAACTCATTCAATTGCATACACAAAGTTCAGGACCAAAACGCAAAGGTTTCAAAACATATAACCATCAATTTCAGTGCCCAACGGTCGAGTGTTCCGAAACAGGGAGAGCCTGTTCCGAAACGCGGGACCGTTCCGAAACGCGTTGCGCAACAGGGCCTGGCAGTGGCCAAACTGTTTCGGAACAGCCCTGCCCGTTTCGAAACGCCTAGGCCATTTCAGGCCCTCTGTTCCGAAACGGCAGCACCTGTTCCGAAACAGGCTGCCCAGAATTGCAGATTTTTGCTGATTAAACACACAACTGACCCATCAAACATGCTCCAAAGGCAACCAAATTATACCAGCAGGTCATTACATGCATAAGGAACATAATTGCATCAATCATACTCAAACATGGCATCAATTAAACAAATCCCCAATTCTATAGGCAAGAATCCTATATAGCAAACCATGCAATCCTCAAATCACCAAAACAAATACCAAGAGGCCAATTACATGTTCCAACAACATCAACCATATAAAACCAACTTAGGGAGTCCAAAACATCTCCCAAAACAACAATATAGGTTCCCCATTGCCAAATGCCCAAAAGCTAATAGTGTTAGAAAACATTCACCATACATGAGCTTAAACCTTCACTTGGATTCTTGGCTTCCTTGCTTCCCCTAATGCACTTCAATGCTCTGCATTATTGGTTTAAGAAAAGAGAGAGCGTAAGCAAAAAGCTTAGTGAGGAATGCTCATTTAAATCAACACAATAATGCATTTATAAAACACTTTTATAAACCTCAATTCAAAACAACCTTTAACCATGCACAAAAGCATTTAAAACAAGCATCCCATGCTTCAAGTATATAACATGTCATATTGGCCACAAGTGATACAATCAATACAAGATACACACATGGACTTTTAACCACCATTGTGATCTTACAATTCACAAGGACCACACATGGACTTTTAACCACCATTGTGTCCTTAGCACAAGAATCATCCATGGACTTTTAACCACCATGATGTTCTTACCATTCACAAGGACCACACAAGGACTTTTAACCACCTTTGTGTCCTTAACAAGAATCACCCATGGACTTTTAACCACCATGGTGTTCTTAAATACACAAGGCTCACACAAGGACTTTTAACCACCTTTGTGACCTTAACCAAGAACCAACTATGGACTTTTAACCACCATGTTGTTCTTAAAATACACAAGGCTCACACAAGGACTTTTAACCACCTTTGTGACCTTACAAGGCTCACCCAAGGACTTTTAACCACCTTGGTGACCTTAGCACAAGAACCAATCATGGACTTTTAACCACCTTGTTGTTCTTAACACAAGAACCACCTATGGACTTTTAACCACCATAGTGTTCTTAACCTTTCTCAAAACATCACTTGCCAATATGCATCATTTAACAACAATAATCCACTGTTTTAAAGCATTTAACAAGCCATTAATCATCATGCATCATTATGCAACAAAACCACATTTTATCAAATGTACAAAACAAGGATCTCTTACCTTGAGCATCCTTCAACACATGGCTTATAAAACCAGCAATTAAACATGCTAAAATATGCTTTCAAAACAGTATTTAAAACATGCAAACAATCACATTGCACCCAACCAACTCATGGTTCATCTACAAGAGAGTTTTTCCGAAAAATTACTCTTGAGCTTAGCAAAGTTGTTTAGACTTAAACTAAGCTCCCAAACCTTCAAAACATTGGTTTCAAAGCTGAAAACCAAAATCCATTCACCGATTCCGTTTCGCCACTTGCCGAAACACCAATCAAGCTTCCGGATCAACACCACGAGGATCCGAAGATGTCTCCCCTGTTTTAAACACATCAAAACAGTAGATTAATGCATCATCATGCATTAATATCCTCAACCAAGACATCTAAACTCGCTGCTCACATCAACACTCACATTTCAGCTACCAAACACAATCGAAATCACATTCAAACAACTCCACAACACTACCCAGCCAAGATCCATCAATTCTAAACATCCTTAAACATCAATTAACATCCAAAATGGATCTCATCACGTCCTTATACCTCCAGCTATAACAGATCATCAAGATCACTCCAAAAACAACCAAAAACTCAAGCAAAACTTAGGAAAATCAACCTATCCGGGATTGCATTGATTAAACCTCAATTTCTCATCAATTATACATTCATTTTACATCAAAATGACATCTCAAAACAGTGCCCAATCAGATCATACGAATTTCATCAAAATTAAAGCAAATCTTGCATTTTAAAGCCAAGATCAAGAACACAATTGTAAAACCTTTAATAAAACACAAATCAAGGATTGAGAACTTGGGAATTTCAGTAAAGAACTGAGAATTTAGAGGAGAAGGACGTTCATACCTCTAAACTTGAGTTTTCTCCCTTTTTGGAACCAAAATCTTGAAAATCCAAAAAGCAAATGCTAAGGTTTTGTTGAATAGATGATTAGAGATCAAAAGAGGATTGAAATCTCATATTTGGATGTCAAAATTAGAGGGAAAATGTGCTGGAGAAATGTGTTTGGGTTGAGAGAAAATTGAGAGAAAAGGAAAATGGAATTTGGGAAAAGTTAGTTGAAAATGCCAAAATATCTTTCCCTCCCTTTTACTTTTATTTTAAAACCATTAATTAATCCTTTAATATTTAAGAAAAATCTGGAGAAACTCCTATTGGGTAAATAGCTCCTTAAAGATTCAAAGTTTCAATCCTTTTTAAAACAGTCACCAAGTTTCCGAAAATTACATTTTGGTCACTAACCCAAAATGTCACCCTTCCAAACCTCATTTTGTAAAATTGATTTCACATTTCTCTTATATATAATAAAAGAGGATTTTAAGGCATTTTTCCATATTTTTAATGCAACCCGAACTAGGCTTTCCTAAATTCACCCTTTTATATTCGAACCGCAACCCGACCGGTCCGGTCCAAACCCAAAACTTCTAAGCCCAAAATTGGGGCGTTACAACTCTCCCCCCTTAAGAAATTTCGTCCTCGAAATTTACCATAAGGAAAGAGGTACGAAAACTGTTTCAACATGTCATCCTTCCGTTCCTACGTGGCTTCTTCAACGCCACGATGTCTCCACAACACCTTTACCAACTCGATGGTCTTGCCACGAAGAACCTTACTATCTGAATCCAGAATCCTCACCGGTTCCTCATCATAGGTCAAATCCGGATTCAATTCCACTTCTTCCACAGGCATCACATGTGAAGGATCCGATCTATACTTCCGAAGCATAGAAACATGAAACACATCATGAATCTTCTCCAACTCCTGCGGTAACCTCAACTTATACGCAACAGGACCCACACGCTCAATCACCTCGTATGGTCCAATGTACCTAGGGCTCAACTTACCCTTTCGGCCAAACCTCATCACCTTTTTCCAAGGCGAAACCTTCAAAAACACACGGTCACCCACCGCATACTCAATCTCCTTACGCTTCAAATCCGCGTAAGACTTTTGCCGATCAGATGCTGCCTTCAAGCGCTCACAAATGAGCTTCACCTTCTCGGTGGTTCCTTTCAACAAAGCTGGCATCGAAACCAACTTCTGACCCGTTTCAGCCCAACAAAGAGGAGTCCTACACTTCCTCCCGTACAAAGCCTCATAAGGTGCCATTTGAATACTTGCCTGATAACTATTGTTATAAGCAAACTCAACCAAAGGCAAATGTTTCTCCCATGAGCCCTGAAACTCAATCACGCAACACCTCAACATATCCTCCAAAACCTGGATAACACGCTCGGACTGACCATCCGACTGAGGATGATAAGATGTACTGAAATTCAACCGTGTACCCAAAGCTTGATGCAAACACTGCCAGAAACGCGATGTAAACCTCGAATCCCTATCCGACACAGTCGACTTAGGCACACCATGCAGCCGCACAATCTCAGCAATGTACAGCTCCGCAAGCTTATCCAAAGAATACGTAGTATGCACAGGCAAGAAATGCGCACACTTCGTCAAGCGATCCACAATCACCCACACCGAATTCTTCTTCGATGGCGAAAAAGGCAAACCAGACACAAAGTCCATGGTAATCCTTTCCCACTTCCACTCAGGAATTCTCAACGGTTGCAACAACCCTGAAGGAAACTAATGCTCAGCCTTAACTCGCTGACACACCATGCACTTGCTTACAAACTCAGCAACATCCTTCTTTAGACCCACCCAATAGTACTCATCACGAAGATCACGATACATCTTAGTACTACCAGGGTGCATAGCAAAAGGACTACTATGACCTTCAGTCAGAATAGCATGCCTCAAATCTACATCATTGGGCACTACTAACCGACTCCCAAAACACAACACTCCATCATCATTAAAGCAGAAATCCGAAGGTCTACCCTCCGCAATGTCCTGAACACGCGGTACCAAGGAATCATCCAACAACTGCTTTTCCTTGATCAACTGAACCAAAGATGGTTTCACTTGCAACTCAGCCACAAGACCACCATCACGCGAAATACTCAAACTGGCAAACATAGCCCTCAACTCCACAGCTACCTTTCTACTCAAGGCATCCGCTACAACATTAGCTTTTCCAGGGTGATACTCAATCGTCAAATCATAATCCTTGAGCAACTCCACCCAACGCTGATGTCTAAGATTCAACTCCTTCTGAGACATCAGATACTTCAAACTCTTGTGATCCGTGTACACAGTACACTTCTCACCATACAGATAATGTCTCCAGATCTTCAAAGCAAAAACCACCGCAGCCAACTCGATATCATGCGTAGGATAATTGCGCTCATGCACCTTCAACTGCCGTGATGCATAAGCCACCACCTTACTCTCCTGCATCAACACACATCCCAAACCAACATAAGACGCATCACTATACACCACAAACTCTTTCCCTGATTCAGGTTGAACCAAGATAGGAGCTTGTGTCAAGGCTGCCTTAAGCTTCTCAAAAGTCTGATGTCTCGCTTCCGTCCACTCATACTTAACATCCTTCTGCAACAACTTTGTCAAAGGTGCAGCAATCTTCGAAAACCCATCCACAAACCTTCAGTAGTATCCTGCCAAACCAAGGAAACTACGAACTTCATGAACAGACTTAGGAACCTTCCAATTCATCACCGCCTCAATCTTCTGAGGATCAACACGAATCCCTTCAGCAGAAACCACATGACCAAGAAACACCACTTCTCTAAGCCAGAACTCACACTTGCTCAGCTTAGCATAAAGCTGATTCTCCAACAAAGCTTGCAACACAATTCTCAGATGCCCTTCATGCTCCTCCTCAGTACGCGAGTACACGAGGATATCATCAATGAATACCACAACAAACTTATCCAGGTATTCATGAAATACACGATTCATCATGTCCATGAAAGCTGTAGGAGCATTTGTCAAACCAAACGGCATCACAAGGAACTCATAATGCCCATATCTCGTCCTGAAAGCTGTCTTTGGCACATCCACATCCTTCACCTTCAACTGGTAATACCCTGACCTTAAGTCAATCTTAGAGAACACAGCTGCTCCTCGAAATTGATCAAAAAGATCATCAATTCTCGGCAATGGATACCGATTCTTGATAGTCAACTTGTTAAGCTGACGGTAATCAGTGCACATTCTCATAGTGCCATCCTTCTTCTTCACAAACAAGACCAGCGCACCCCAAGGTGACACACTCGGCCGAATGAAACCACGATCAAGCAACTCTTGCAATTGCGTCTTCAGCTCTTTCAACTCCTTAGGTGCCATTCGATAAGGAGTAATGGACACAGGAGTTGTGTTTTCATACAACTCAATCCCAAACTCCACCTCACGATTAGGAGGCAATCCAGGCAACTCCTCAGGAAACACACCAGGAAATTCTTGCACAATCCTGATATCTTGCACACGCAACTCCTTAGAGCTAGGATTCATCACAAAGGCTAGGTAAGCTTCGCAACCTTGCCTCAGCATCCGGCTCGCCTCCAATGTAGACACCACATTGGCAAGAAACTTCACATTCTCACCAACCACAACCACCTCATAATCATCCGCAAGCTTCAACGAAACTCGCTTATTCTCACAATCCACTACAGCATGATGCTCAGCAAGCCAATCCATACCAAGGATTACATCAAAACCATAGAAAGGCAACTCCATAAGATCAACATGAAAAACATGATCTTGCACAACCAAAGGACATCTTCTATAAAGCTTTCGAGTCACAACAGTCTCACCAAAAGAACTAGTGACACGCATACCAACATCCAAAGACTCAACAGGCAAACCAAGCAATTCAGCATGCTCACGCAAAATGTATGAGTGCGTAGATCCAGAATCAATCAAGGAAAGTAATGACAAGGACTGCAAAGTAAAAGTACCTGCAATCACATCCGCGTCATTCCTCCCCTCCCTCTGAGCAAACACTCTAGCCTGGCCACCACCCTCTGGCTGAACAGCTACAACATGAGCCACATTCCGTCCACCCTCTTCTCTCCGCTGGAAGTTACCACGGCCGCACCCACGACCTCTCTGTGGTGCAGCAACTACAGGAGCACGCCCTTGGCCACCAGCCAACATAGGACACTCTCTCCTCATGTGATCCGTAGATCCATAGTTCCAGCACGAATTACCAGCTGCCACAATAGGAGCTTGCACCTCCCTCACAGCTCGAGGACAATCACGTTTCATATGGCCACACGATCCACATGTCCAGCATCCGTTCGGTTCGGCTCTTGCCTTGCCTCCCTGAGCAGGCGCACCACCACCTCGCTTAGCCGAAGGCTGATACCTCTGATCACGTCCCCTCTTATTCCGTCCACCACCGGAACTATACTCAGCAACTCGCTTACCAGCACCAGAACCAGCACCTTTAAATGATAAACCCAAATTCATCTCAATGTCCTTAGCTCTCCCAACCAGCACATCAAAATCATTATACTCAGCAGCTAGCATATACGTCTTTACATCCGTCACCAAACCATAACAGAACCTTTCACACCTCTCCCGCTCATCAGGAACAAGCTCAGGTGCTTATTGACTGAGTTGGACAAACTGAACCTCGTACTCAGCTACAGACATGCTCCCTTGGGTAAGAGACAAGAATTCCCTCTTCTTTTCATCTAGGTACCTCACACCCAGATATCTCCTCTTGAACGCGTTCTGAAAGAACGTCCAAGTTACATCAGCTTCCTCCATCCAAGAGATAGTGGTTGTCCACCAAGTATACGCATCATCCTATAGCAAGGATACTACACAGCCCAGCTTCTGCACATCAGTGCAACTCATCTGCCCCAAGATTCTCTTGGTACTCTCTAACCAAGACTCCGAACCTTCAGCAGACAAACCCCTGAACTCAGTCCCTCCCAGACTGCGCAAACGTTCCAGAGGTAGTCTAACTCCAGCATCTCCCTGATGCCCAGCTCCTTGAGCTCCAGCTACCGCTGCTCGAAAAGCACCAGCAATAGCTTGAACCAACATTGTCATGTCAGGAATAGCTTGTCCCTGACCAGCTTCAGGTCCAGCGACCCCAGCACCAGCTGCAGCACCAGCTTCTTCGCCCCCAGCACCACCAGCACCACCACCACCAGGTGGAGGAGGTAAATCCATTGCATTCTCAGCGTTCTCCTCATTCTCATTTCGAGCCATAGCTCGCGTATTAACCCCCAACTCTCTACGAGGTGCCATTCACTAAACAATGCAATCACAATGTAATAAACAAAGTCAGGCTCAGCAAGGTAAGCAATCCAAGTACTAAAGGTCATTTCCAATTAAAAACAACATCATTTCATTAGCTTTGATTTGGCAATGGGTACCCACAACATGCTTCACCACAATTGCAACATGCTTACAATTCACACATCATGCTTTCAATCAACAAGCATACAAAGCATACATACTTTAATCACCCACATAATCATTCCCAATTACTCGAGAACTCAGCTCTGATACCACCAAATGTAACCCCCTTAACCCGGTCTAGACGGTTGGACCGAATTAATAAGTTTACACGCGGAAAACCAAAGTCAACCCGAAAGTCAACCTTGATTAACGACCCTTTTTTTCTTTTTAAAACTTATCTAAGTGCACATTAACCCTAGATATATTCATGACCACAGCATACTCAAAGATCAGCGCATTCGGAAAACATTCAGAGACTTAATTGCACAAAACATGAATTTAGGGACCAAAATGTAAATTCTAGAAATTATAAGGACTTAGCCCACTTTTAAGTTACCATTATGAAATTAGTCATATTTCATGCTTCTATGTCAAATTTCAACTCAAACGGACATCTCAAACTCATTCAATTGCATACACAAAGTTCAGGACCAAAACGCAAAGGTTTCAAAACATATAACCATCAATTTCAGTGCCCAATGGTCGAGTGTTCCGAAACAGGGAGAGCCTGTTCCGAAACGCGGGACCGTTCCGAAACGCGTTGCGCAACAGGGCCTGGCAGTGGCCAAACTGTTTCGGAACAGCCCTGCCCGTTTCGAAACGCCTAGGCCATTTCAGGCCCTCTATTCCGAAACGGCAGCACCTGTTCCGAAATAGGCTGCCCAGAATTGCAGATTTTTGCTGATTAAACACACAACTGACCCATCAAACATGCTCCAAAGGCAACCAAATTATACCAGCAGGTCATTACATGCATAAGGAACATAATTGCATCAATCATACTCAAACATGGCATCAATTAAACAAATCCCCAATTCTATAGGCAAGAATCCTATATAGCAAACCATGCAATCCTCAAATCACCAAAACAAATACCAAGAGGCCAATTACATGTTCCAACATCATCAACCATATAAAACCAACTTAGGGAGTCCAAAACATCTCCCAAAACAACAATATAGGTTCCCCATTGCCAAATGCCCAAAAGCTAATAGTGTTAGAAAACATTCACCATACATGAGCTTAAACCTTCACTTGGATTCTTGGCTTCCTTGCTGCCCCTAATGCACTTCAATGCTCTGCATTATTGGTTTAAGAAAAGAGAGAGCGTAAGCAAACATCTTAGTGAGGAATGCTCATTTAAATCAACACAATAATGCATTTATAAAACACTTTTATAAACCTCAATTCAAAACAACCTTTAACCATGCACAAAAGCATTTAAAACAAGCATCTCATGCTTCAAGTATATAACATGTCATATTGGCCACAAGTGATACAATCAATACAAGATCCACACATGGACTTTTAACCACCATTGTGATCTTACAATTCACAAGGACCACACATGGACTTTTAACCACCATTGTGTCCTTAGCACAAGAATCATCCATGGACTTTTAACCACCATGATGTTCTTACCATTCACAAGGACCACACAAGGACTTTTAACCACCTTTGAGTCCTTAACAAGAATCACCCATGGACTTTTAACCACCATGGTGTTCTTAAATACACAAGGCTCACACAAGGACTTTTAACCACCTTTGTGACCTTAACCAAGAACCAACTATGGACTTTTAACCACCATGTTGTTCTTAAAATACACAAGGCTCACACAAGGACTTTTAACCACCTTTGTGACCTTACAAGGCTCACCCAAGGACTTTTAACCACCTTGGTGACCTTAGCACAAGAACCAATCATGGACTTTTAACCACCATGTTGTTCTTAACACAAGAACCACCTATGGACTTTTAACCACCATAGTGTTCTTAACCTTTCTCAAAACATCACTTGCCAATATGCATCATTTAACAACAATAATCCACTGTTTTAAAGCATTTAACAAGCCATTAATCATCATGCATCATTATGCAACAAAACCACATTTTATCAAATGTACAAAACAAGGATCTCTTACCTTGAGCATCCTTCAACACATGGCTTATAAAACCAGCAATTAAACATGCTAAAATATGCTTTCAAAACAGTATTTAAAACATGCAAACAATCACATTGCACCCAACCAACTCATGGTTCATCTACAAGAGAGTTTTTCCGAAAACTTACTCTTGAGCTTAGCAAAGTTGTTTAGACTTAAACTAAGCTCCCAAACCTTCAAAACATTGGTTTCAAAGCTGAAAACCAAAATCCACTCACCGATTCCGTTTCGCCACTTGCCGAAACACCAATCAAGCTTCCGGATCAACACCACGAGGATCCGAAGATGTCTCCCCTGTTTTAAACACATCAAAACAGTAGATTAATGCATCATCATGCATTAATATCCTCAACCAAGACATCTAAACTCGATGCTCACATCAACACTCACATTTCAGCTACCAAACACAACCGAAATCACATCCAAACAACTCCACAACACTACCCAGCCAAGATCCATCAATTCTAAACATCATTAAACATCAATTAACATCCAAAATGGATCTCATCACGTCCTTATACCTCCAGCTATAACAGATCATCAAGATCACTCCAAAAACAACCAAAAACTCAAGCAAAACTTAGGAAAATCAACCTATCCGGGATTGCATTGATTAAACCTCAATTTCTCATCAATTATACATTCATTTTACATCAAAATGACATCTCAAAACAGTGCCCAATCAGATCATACGAATTTCATCAAAATTAAAGCAAATCTTGCATTTTAAAGCCAAGATCAAGAACACAATTGTAAAACCTTTAATAAAACACAAATCAAGGATTGAGAACTTGGGAATTTCAGTAAAGAACTGAGAATTTAGAGGAGAAGGACGTTCATACCTCTAAACTTGAGTTTTCTCCCTTTTTGGAACCAAAATCTTGAAAATCCAAAAAGCAAATGCTAAGGTTTTGTTGAAGAGATGATTAAAGATCAAAAGAGGATTGAAATCTCATATTTGGATGTCAAAATAAGAGGGAAAATGTGCTGGAGAAATGTGTTTGGGTTGAGAGAAAATTGAGAGAAAAGGAAAATGGAATTTGGGAAAAGTTAGTTGAAAATGCCAAAATATATTTCCCTCCCTTTTACTTTTATTTTAAAACCATTAATTAATCCTTTAATATTTAAGAAATATGTGGAGAAACTCCTTTGGGTAAATAGCTCCTTAAAGATTCAAAGTTTCAATCCTTTTTAAAACAGTCACCAAGTTTCCGAAAATTACATTTTGGTCACTAACCCAAAATGTCACCCTTCCAAACCTCATTTTGTAAAATTGATTTCACCTTTCTCTTATATATGATAAAAGAGGATTTTAAGGCATTTTTCCATATTTTTAATGCAACCTGAACTAGGATTTCCTAAATTCACCCTTTTATATTCGAACCGCAACCCGACCGGTCCGGTCCAAACCCAAAACTTCTAAGCCCAAAATTGGGGCGTTACAATGCTCATTTAAAACAACACAATAATGCATTTAAAACACTTTTATAAACCTTAGTTCAAAACAACATTTATACATGCACATAGGCATTTAAAACAAGCATCTCATGCTTCAAATATAAACATGTCATATTGGCCACAAGTGATAATCATAATCTTTCCATTTCCATACAATCAACATAAGATTCACACATGGACTTTTAAACACCATTGTGATCTTACAATTCACAAGGACCACACAAGGACTTTTAACCACCTTTGTGTCCTTAGCACAAGAATCACCCATGGACTTTTAACCACCATGGTGTTCTTAAAATACACAAGGTCTACACAAGGACTTTTAACCACCTTGCGACCTTAACCAAGAATCACCCATGGACTTTTAACCACCATGGTGTTCTTAAAATACACAAGGCTCACACAAAGACTTTTAACCACCTTTGTGACCTTACAAGGCTCACTCAAGGACTTTTAACCACCTTGGTGACCTTAGCACAAGAACCAATCATGGACTTTTAACCACCATGTTGTTCTTAACACAAGAACCACCTATGGACTTTTAACCACCATAGTGTTCTTAACCTTTCTCAAAACATCACTTGCCAATATGCATCATTTAACAACAATAATCCACTGTTTTAAAGCATTTGACAAGCCATTAATCATCATGCATCATTATGCAACAAAACCACATTTTATCAAATGTTCAAAACAAGGATCTCTTACCTTGAGCATCCTTCAACACATGACTTATAAAACCAGCAATTAAACATGCTAAAATATGCTTTCAAAACAGTATTTAAAACATGCAAACAATCACATTGCACCCAACCAACTCATGGTTCATCTACAAGAGAGTTTTTCCGAAAACTTACTCTTGAGCTTAGCAAAGTTGTTTAGACTTAAACTAAGCTCCCAAACCTTCAAAACATTGGTTTCAAGGCTGAAAACCAAAATCCACTCACCGATTCCGTTTCGCCACTTGCCGAAACACCAATCAAGCTTCCGGATCAACACCACGAGGATCCAAAGATGTCTCCCCTGTTTTAAACACATCAAAACAGTAGATTAATGCACCATCATGCATTAATATCCTCAACCAAGACATCTAAACTCGCTGCTCACATCAACACTCACATTTCGGCTACCAAACACAACCGAAATCACATCCAAACAACTCCACAACACTACCCAGCCAAGATCCATCAATTCTAAACATCCTTAAACATAAATTAACATCCAAAAAGGATCTAACCACGTCCTTATACCTCCAGCTATAACAGATCATCAAGATCACTCCAAAAACCACCAAAAACTCAAGCAAAACTTAGGAAAATCAACCTATCCGGGATTGCATTGATTAAACCTCAATTTCTCATCAATTATACATTCATTTTACATCAAAATGACATCTCAAAACAGTGCCCAATCAGATCATACGAATTTCATCAAAATTAAAGCAAATCTTGCATTTTAAAGCCAAGATCAAGAACGCAATTGTAAAACCTTTAATAAAACACAAATCAAGGATTGAGAACTTGGGAATTTCAGTAAAGAACTGAGAATTTAGAGGAGAAGGACGTTCATACCTCTAAACTTGAGTTTCTCCCTTTTTGGAACCAAGATTCTTGAAAAACCAAAAAGCAAATGCTAAGGTTTTGTTGAAGAGATGATTAGAGATCAAAAGAGGATTGAAATCTCATATTTGGATGTCAAAATCAGAGGGAAAATGTGCTGGAGAAATGTGTTTGGGTTGAGAGAAAATTGAGAGAAAAGGAAAATGGAATTTGGGAAAAGTTAGTTGAAAATGCCAAAATATCTTTCCCTCCCTTTTACTTTTATTTTTAAACCATTAATTAATCCTTTAATATTTAAGAAATATGTGGAGAAACTCCTTTGGGTAAATAGCTCCTTAAAGATTCAAAGTTTCAATCCTTTTTAAAACAGTCACCAAGTTTCCGAAAATTACATTTTGGTCACTAACCCAAAATGTCACCCTTCCAAACCTCATTTTGTAAAATTGATTTCACCTTTCTCTTATATATGATAAAAGAGGATTTTAAGGCATTTTTCCATATTTTTAATGCAACCTGAACTAGGATTTCCTAAATTCACCCTTTTATATTCGAACCGCAACCCGACCGGTCCGGTCCAAACCCAAAACTTCTAAGCCCAAAATTGGGGCGTTACAATGCTCATTTAAAACAACACAATAATGCATTTAAAACACTTTTATAAACCTTAGTTCAAAACAACATTTATACATGCACATAGGCATTTAAAACAAGCATCTCATGCTTCAAATATAAACATGTCATATTGGCCACAAGTGATAATCATAATCTTTCCATTTCCATACAATCAACATAAGATTCACACATGGACTTTTAAACACCATTGTGATCTTACAATTCACAAGGACCACACAAGGACTTTTAACCACCTTTGTGTCCTTAGCACAAGAATCACCCATGGACTTTTAACCACCATGGTGTTCTTAAAATACACAAGGTCTACACAAGGACTTTTAACCACCTTGCGACCTTAACCAAGAATCACCCATGGACTTTTAACCACCATGGTGTTCTTAAAATACACAAGGCTCACACAAAGACTTTTAACCACCTTTGTGACCTTACAAGGCTCACTCAAGGACTTTTAACCACCTTGGTGACCTTAGCACAAGAACCAATCATGGACTTTTAACCACCATGTTGTTCTTAACACAAGAACCACCTATGGACTTTTAACCACCATAGTGTTCTTAACCTTTCTCAAAACATCACTTGCCAATATGCATCATTTAACAACAATAATCCACTGTTTTAAAGCATTTGACAAGCCATTAATCATCATGCATCATTATGCAACAAAACCACATTTTATCAAATGTTCAAAACAAGGATCTCTTACCTTGAGCATCCTTCAACACATGACTTATAAAACCAGCAATTAAACATGCTAAAATATGCTTTCAAAACAGTATTTAAAACATGCAAACAATCACATTGCACCCAACCAACTCATGGTTCATCTACAAGAGAGTTTTTCCGAAAACTTACTCTTGAGCTTAGCAAAGTTGTTTAGACTTAAACTAAGCTCCCAAACCTTCAAAACATTGGTTTCAAGGCTGAAAACCAAAATCCACTCACCGATTCCGTTTCGCCACTTGCCGAAACACCAATCAAGCTTCCGGATCAACACCACGAGGATCCAAAGATGTCTCCCCTGTTTTAAACACATCAAAACAGTAGATTAATGCACCATCATGCATTAATATCCTCAACCAAGACATCTAAACTCGCTGCTCACATCAACACTCACATTTCGGCTACCAAACACAACCGAAATCACATCCAAACAACTCCACAACACTACCCAGCCAAGATCCATCAATTCTAAACATCCTTAAACATAAATTAACATCCAAAAAGGATCTAACCACGTCCTTATACCTCCAGCTATAACAGATCATCAAGATCACTCCAAAAACCACCAAAAACTCAAGCAAAACTTAGGAAAATCAACCTATCCGGGATTGCATTGATTAAACCTCAATTTCTCATCAATTATACATTCATTTTACATCAAAATGACATCTCAAAATAGTGCCCAATCAGATCATACGAATTTCATCAAAATTAAAGCAAATCTTGCATTTTAAAGCCAAGATCAAGAACGCAATTGTAAAACCTTTAATAAAACACAAATCAAGGATTGAGAACTTGGGAATTTCAGTAAAGAACTGAGAATTTAGAGGAGAAGGACGTTCATACCTCTAAACTTGAGTTTCTCCCTTTTTGGAACCAAGATTCTTGAAAAACCAAAAAGCAAATGCTAAGGTTTTGTTGAAGAGATGATTAGAGATCAAAAGAGGATTGAAATCTCATATTTGGATGTCAAAATCAGAGGGAAAATGTGCTGGAGAAATGTGTTTGGGTTGAGAGAAAATTGAGAGAAAAGGAAAATGGAATTTGGGAAAAGTTAGTTGAAAATGCCAAAATATCTTTCCCTCCCTTTTACTTTTATTTTTAAACCATTAATTAATCCTTTAATATTTAAGAAATATGTGGAGAAACTCCTTTGGGTAAATAGCTCCTTAAAGATTCAAAGTTTCAATCCTTTTTAAAACAGTCACCAAGTTTCCGAAAATTACATTTTGGTCACTAACCCAAAATGTCACCCTTCCAAACCTCATTTTGTAAAATTGATTTCACCTTTCTCTTATATATGATAAAAGAGGATTTTAAGGCATTTTTCCATATTTTTAATGCAACCTGAACTAGGATTTCCTAAATTCACCCTTTTATATTCGAACCGCAACCCGACCGGTCCGGTCCAAACCCAAAACTTCTAAGCCCAAAATTGGGGCGTTACAATGCTCATTTAAAACAACACAATAATGCATTTAAAACACTTTTATAAACCTTAGTTCAAAACAACATTTATACATGCACATAGGCATTTAAAACAAGCATCTCATGCTTCAAATATAAACATGTCATATTGGCCACAAGTGATAATCATAATCTTTCCATTTCCATACAATCAACATAAGATTCACACATGGACTTTTAAACACCATTGTGATCTTACAATTCACAAGGACCACACAAGGACTTTTAACCACCTTTGTGTCCTTAGCACAAGAATCACCCATGGACTTTTAACCACCATGGTGTTCTTAAAATACACAAGGTCTACACAAGGACTTTTAACCACCTTGCGACCTTAACCAAGAATCACCCATGGACTTTTAACCACCATGGTGTTCTTAAAATACACAAGGCTCACACAAAGACTTTTAACCACCTTTGTGACCTTACAAGGCTCACTCAAGGACTTTTAACCACCTTGGTGACCTTAGCACAAGAACCAATCATGGACTTTTAACCACCATGTTGTTCTTAACACAAGAACCACCTATGGACTTTTAACCACCATAGTGTTCTTAACCTTTCTCAAAACATCACTTGCCAATATGCATCATTTAACAACAATAATCCACTGTTTTAAAGCATTTGACAAGCCATTAATCATCATGCATCATTATGCAACAAAACCACATTTTATCAAATGTTCAAAACAAGGATCTCTTACCTTGAGCATCCTTCAACACATGACTTATAAAACCAGCAATTAAACATGCTAAAATATGCTTTCAAAACAGTATTTAAAACATGCAAACAATCACATTGCACCCAACCAACTCATGGTTCATCTACAAGAGAGTTTTTCCGAAAACTTACTCTTGAGCTTAGCAAAGTTGTTTAGACTTAAACTAAGCTCCCAAACCTTCAAAACATTGGTTTCAAGGCTGAAAACCAAAATCCACTCACCGATTCCGTTTCGCCACTTGCCGAAACACCAATCAAGCTTCCGGATCAACACCACGAGGATCCAAAGATGTCTCCCCTGTTTTAAACACATCAAAACAGTAGATTAATGCACCATCATGCATTAATATCCTCAACCAAGACATCTAAACTCGCTGCTCACATCAACACTCACATTTCGGCTACCAAACACAACCGAAATCACATCCAAACAACTCCACAACACTACCCAGCCAAGATCCATCAATTCTAAACATCCTTAAACATAAATTAACATCCAAAAAGGATCTAACCACGTCCTTATACCTCCAGCTATAACAGATCATCAAGATCACTCCAAAAACCACCAAAAACTCAAGCAAAACTTAGGAAAATCAACCTATCCGGGATTGCATTGATTAAACCTCAATTTCTCATCAATTATACATTCATTTTACATCAAAATGACATCTCAAAATAGTGCCCAATCAGATCATACGAATTTCATCAAAATTAAAGCAAATCTTGCATTTTAAAGCCAAGATCAAGAACGCAATTGTAAAACCTTTAATAAAACACAAATCAAGGATTGAGAACTTGGGAATTTCAGTAAAGAACTGAGAATTTAGAGGAGAAGGACGTTCATACCTCTAAACTTGAGTTTCTCCCTTTTTGGAACCAAGATTCTTGAAAAACCAAAAAGCAAATGCTAAGGTTTTGTTGAAGAGATGATTAGAGATCAAAAGAGGATTGAAATCTCATATTTGGATGTCAAAATCAGAGGGAAAATGTGCTGGAGAAATGTGTTTGGGTTGAGAGAAAATTGAGAGAAAAGGAAAATGGAATTTGGGAAAAGTTAGTTGAAAATGCCAAAATATCTTTCCCTCCCTTTTACTTTTATTTTTAAACCATTAATTAATCCTTTAATATTTAAGAAAAATCTGGAGAAACTCCTATTGGGTAAATAGCTCCTTAAAGATTCAAAGTTTCAATCCTTTTTAAAACAGTCCCCAAGTTTCCAAAAATTACATTTTGGTCACTAACCCAAAATGTCACCCTTCCAAACCTCATTTTGTAAAATTGATTTCACCTTTCTCTTATATATAATAAAAGAGGATTTTAAGACATTTTTCCATATTTTTAATGCAACACGAACTAGGCTTTCCTAAATTCACCCTTTTATATTCGAACCGCAACCCGACCGGTCCGGTCCAAACCCAAAACTTCTAAGCCCAAAATTGGGGTGTTACAACTCTCCCCCCTTAAGAAATTTCGTCCTCGAAATTTACCTGAAGGAAAGAGGTACGGAAACTGCTTCAACATGTCATCCTTCCGTTCCCACGTGGCTTCTTCAACACCACGATGTTTCCACAACACCTTTACCAACTCAATGGTCTTGCCACGAAGAACCTTACTATCCGAATCCAGAATCCTCACTGGTTCCTCATCATAGGTCAAATACGGATTCAATTCCACTACTTCCACAGGCATCACATGTGAAGGATCCGATCTATACTTCCGAAGCATAGAAACATGAAACACATCATGGATCTTCTCCAACTCTTGCGGTAACCTCAACTTATACGCAACAGGACCCACACGCTCAATCACCTCGTATGGTCCAATGTACCTAGGGCTCAACTTACCCTTTCGGCCAAACCTCATCACCTTTTTCCAAGGCGAAACCTTCAAAAACACACGGTCACCCACCGCATACTCAATCTCCTTACGCTTCAAATCCGCGTAAGACTTTTGCCGATCAGATGCTGCCTTCAAGCGCTAGCAAATGAGTTTCACCTTCTCGGTGGTTCCTTTCAACATAGCTGGCATCGAAACCAACTTCTGACACGTTTCAGCCCAACACAGAGGAGTCCTACACTTCCTCCCGTACAAAGCCTCATAAGGTGCCATTTGAATACTTGCCTGATAACTATTGTTATAAGCAAACTCCACCAAAGGCAAATGTTTCTCCCATGAGCCCTGAAACTCAATCACGCAGCACCTCAACATATCCTCCAAAACCTAGATAACACGCTCGGACTGACCATCCGACTGAGGATGATAAGATGTACTGAAATTCAACCGTGTACCCAAAGCTTGATGCAAACACTGCCAGAAACGCGATGTAAACCTCGGATCCCTATCCGACACAATCGACTTAGGCACACTATGCAGCCGCACAATCTCAGCAATGTACAGCTCCGCAAGCTTATCCAAAGAATACGTAGTATGCACAGGCAAGAAATGCGCACACTTCGTTAAGCGATCCACAATCACCCACACCGAATTCTTCTTCGATGGCGACAAAGGTAAACCAGATACAAAATCCATGGTAATCCTTTCCCACTTCCACTCAGGAATTCTCAACGGTTGCAACAAACCTGACGGGAACTGATGCTCAGCCTTAACTCGCTGACACACCATGCACTTGCTTACAAACTCAGCAACATCCTTCTTTAGACCCACCCAATAGTACTCATCACGAAGATCACGATACATCTTAGTACTACCAGGGTGCATAGCAAAAGGACTACTATGACCTTCAGTAAGAATAGCACGCCTCAAATCAACATCATTGGGCACTACTATCCGACTCCCAAAACACAACACTCCATCATCATTAAAACAGAAATCCGAAGGCCTACCCTCCGCAATATCCTGAACATGCGGTACCAAGGAATCATCCAACAACTGCTTTTCCTTGATCAACTGAACCAAAGATGGTTTCACTTGCAATTCAGCCACAAGACCACCATCACGCGGAATACTCAAACTGGAAAACATAGCCCTCAACTCAACAGCTACCTTCCTACTCAAGGCATCCGCTACAACATTAGCTTTTCCAGGGTGATACTCAATTGTCAAATCATAATCCTTGAGCAACTCCACCCAACGCCGCTGTCTAAGATTCAACTCCTTCTGAGACATCAGATACTTCAAACTCTTGTGATCCGTGTACACAGTACACTTCTCACCATACAGATAATGTCTCCAGATCTTCAAAGCAAAAACCACCGCAGCCAACTCGATGTCATGCGTAGGATAATTGCGCTCATGCACCTTCAACTGCCGTGATGCATAAGCCACCACCTTACCCTCCTACATCAACACACATCCCAAACCAACATAGGACGCATCACTGTACACCACAAACTCTTTCCCTGATTCAGGTTGAACCAAGATAGGAGCTTGTGTCAAGGCTGCCTTAAGCTTCTCAAAAGCCTGTTGTCTCGCCTCCGTCCACTCATACATAACTTCCTTCTGCAACAACTTTGTCAAAGGTGCAACAATCTTCGAAAACCCATCCATAAACCTTCGGTAGTATCCTGCCAAACCAAGGAAACTACGAACTTCATGAACAGACTTAGGAACCTTCCAACTCATCACCGCCTCAATCTTCTGAGGATCAACACGAATCCCTTCAGCAGAAACCACATGACCAAGAAACACTACTTCTCTAAGCCAGAACTCACACTTGCTCAGCTTAGCATAAAGCCGATTCTCCAACAAAGCTTGCAGCACAATTCTCAGATGCCCTTCATGCTCCTCCTCAGTACGTGAGTACACGAGGATATCATCAATGATTACCACCACAAACTTATCCAGGTATTCATGAAATACACGATTCATCATGTCCATGAAAGCTGCAGGAGCATTTGTCAAACCAAACGGCATCACAAGGAACTCATAATGCCCATACCTCGTCCTGAAAGCTGTCTTTGGCACATCCACATCCTTCACTTTCAACTGGTAATACCCTGACCTTAAATCAATCTTAGAGAACACATCTGCTCCCCGAAATTGATCAAAAAGATCATCAATTCTCAGCAATGGATACCGATTCTTGATAGTCAACTTGTTAAGCTGACGGTAATCAATGCACATTCTCATAGTGCCATCTTTCTTCTTCACAAACAAGACCGGCGCACCACAAGGTGACACACTCGGCCGAATGAAACCACGATCAAGCAACTCTTGCAATTGCGTATTCAGCTCTTTCAACTCTTTAGGTGCCATTCGATAAGGAGTAATGGACACTGGAGTTGTGTTTTCATACAGCTCAATCCCAAACTCCATCTCACGATTAGGAGGCAATCCAGGCAACTCCTCAGGAAACACACAAGGAAACTCTCGCACAATCCTGATATCTTGCATACGCAACTCCTTAGAGCTAGGATTCATCACAAAGGCTAGGTAAGCTTCACAACCTTGCCTCGGTATCCGGCTCGCCTCCAATGTAGGCACCACATTGGCAAGAAACTTCACATTCTCACCAACCACAACCACCTCATAATCATCCGCAAGCTTCAACGAAACTCGCTTATTCTCACAATCCACTACAGCACGATGCTCAGCAAGCCAATCCATACCAAGGATTACATCAAAACCATAGAAAGGCAATTCCATGAGATCAACATGAAAAACATGATCTTGCACAACCAAAGGACATCTTCTATAAAGCTTTCGAGTCACAACAGTCTCACCAAAAGAACTAGTGACACGCATACCAACATCCAAAGACTCAACAGGCAAACCAAGCAATTCAGCATGCTCACGCAAAATGTATGAGTGCGTAGATCCAGAATCAATCAAGGAAAGTAATGACAAGGACTGCAAAGTAAAAGTACCTGCAATCACATCCGCGTCATTCCTCCCCTCCCTCTGAGCAAACACTCTAGCCTGGCCACCACCCTCTGGCTGCACAGCTACAACATGAGCCACATTCCGTCCACCCTCTTCTCTCCGTTGGAAGTTACCACGGCCGCGCCCACGACCTCTCTGTGGTGCAGCAACTACAGGAGCACGCCTTTGGCCACCAGCCAACATAGGACACTCTCTCCTCAGGTGATCCGTAGATCCACAGTTCCAGCACGAATTACCAGCTGCCACAACAGGAGCTTGCACCTCCCTCACAGCTCGAGGACAATCACGTTTCATATGGCCACGCGATCCATATGTCCAACATGCGTTCGGTTCAGCTCTTGCCTTGCCTCCCTGAGCAGGCGCACCACCACCTCGCTTAGCCGAAGGCTGATACCTCTGATCACGTCCCCTCTTGTTCCGTCCACCACCGGAACTATACTCAGCAACTCGCTTACCAGCACCAGAACCAGCACCTTTAGATGACAAACCCAAATTCATCTCAATGTCCTTTGCTCTCCCAACCAGCACATCAAAATTATTATACTCAGCAGGCAGCATATACGTCTTTACATCCGTCACCAAACCATAACGGAACCTTTCACACCTCTCCCGCTCATCAGGAACAAGCTCAGGTGCGTATTGACTGAGTCGAACAAACTGAACCTCGTACTCAACTACAGACATGCTCCCTTGAGTAAGAGACATAAATTCTCTCTTCTTCTCATCTAGGTACCTCACACCCAGATATCTCCTCTTGAACGCGTTCTGAAAGAACGTCCAAGTTACATCAGCTTCCTCCATTCCAGAGATAGAGGTTGTCCACCAAGTGTAAGCATCGTCCTGCAACAACGATACCACACAGCCCAGCTTCTACACATCAGTACAACTCATTTGCCCCAAGATTCTCTTGGTACTTTCCAGCCAAGACTCAGAACCTTCAGCAGACAAACCCCTGAACTCAGTCCCTCCCAGACTGCGCAAACGCTCCAAAGGTAGTCTAACACCAGCATCACCTTGATGTCCAGCTCCTTGAGCTCCAGCTACCGCTGCTCGAAAAGCTCCAGCAATGGCTTGAACCAGCATTGTCATGTCAGGAATAGCTTGTCCCTGACCAGCTTCAGGTCCAGCGACCCCAGCACCAGCTGCAACTCCAGCTCCTTCGCCCCCAACACCACCACCACCAGGTGGAGGAGGTAAATCCACCATATTTTCAGCATTCTCCTCATTCTCATTTCGAGCCATAGCTCGCGTATTAACCCCCAACTCTCTACGAGGTGCCATTCACTAAACAATGCAATCATAATGCAATAAACAAAGTCAGGCTCAGCAAGGTAAGCAATCCAAGTACTCAAGCTCATTTCCAATTAAAACATCATTTCATTAGCTTTGATTTGGCAATGGGTCCCTCTATCATGCTTCACCAAAGCATACATCACAATTGTAACATACTTACAATTCACACAACATGCTTTCATTCAACAAGCATACAACGCATACATACATTAATCAACAACCGAATTAAGAAGTTTACACGGGGAAAACCAAAGTCAACCTGAAAGTCAACCTTGATTAACGATCCTTTTTTTCTTTTTAATCTTATCTAAATGCACATTAACCCTAGATATGTTCAAACAATCGACATACTCAAAGATCAGCGCATTCGGAAAACATCCAGGGACTTAATTGCACAAAACACGAATTTAGGGACCAAAATGTAAATTCTAGAAATTATAAGGACTTAACCCATTTTTGAGTTACCATTATGAAATTAGTCATATTTCATGCTTCTCTGTCAAATTTCAACTCAAACGGACATCTCAAACTCATACAATTGCATACACAAAGTTCAGGACCAAAACGCAAAGGTTTCAAAACATATAACCATCAATTTCAGTGCCCAACGGTCGGGTGTTTCAGAACAGGGATGATCCGTTCCGAAACGCGGAACCGTTCCGAAACGCGTTGCGCAACAGGGCCTGGCAGTGGCCAAACTGTTTCGGAACATCCCTGCCCGTTTCGAAACGCCTAGGCCATTTCAGGCCCTCTGTTCCGAAACGGCAGCACCTGTTCCGAAATAGGCTGCCCAGATTGCAGATTTTTCTCTGGTTTAACATGCTTTTGACCAATCAAACATAATCCAATGACCCTCAAATTATACCAGCAAGTCATTACATGCATAAGGAACATAATTGCATCAACCATACTTAAACATGGCATCAATTAAGCAAATCCCCAATTCTAAAGGCATGCATCCTATTTAGAAACCATTCAAGCATCAAAATTCCAAACCAACCACATAAAGGCCATTTACATGTTCCAACATCAACAACAACATAAAACCAACTTAGGGAGTCAAAAACATCTCCCAAAACAACAATATAGGGTCCCCATTGCCAAATGCCAAAAGCTAATAGTGTTAAGAAACTTTCACCATACATGAGCTTAGTCCACCACTTGGATTCTTGACCTCTAGCTGCCCTTATGTGCACTTCAATACTCTGCATTATTGGTTTAAGAAAAGAGAGAGCGTAAGCACATAGCTTAGTGAGGAATGCTCATTTAAAACAACACAATAATGCATTTAAAACACTTTTATAAACCTTAGTTCAAAACAACATTTATACATGCACATAGGCATTTAAAACAAGCATCTCATGCTTCAAATATAAACATGTCATATTGGCCACAAGTGATAATCATAATCTTTTCATTTCCATACAATCAACATAAGATTCACACATGGACTTTTAAACACCATTGTGATCTTACAATTCACAAGGACCACACATGGACTTTTAACCACCATTGTGTCCTTAGCACAAGAATCACCCATGGACTTTTAACCACCACGGTGTTCTTAAAATACACAAGGTCTACACAAGGACTTTTAACCACCTTGCGACCTTAAAACAAGAATCACCCATGGACTTTTAACCACCATGGTGTTCTTAAAATACACAAGGCTCACACAAGGACTTTTAACCACCTTAGTGACCTTAGCACAAGAACCAATCATGGACTTTTAACCACCATGTTGTTCTTAACACAAGAACCACCTATGGACTTTTAACCACCATAGTGTTCTTAACCTTTCTCAAAACATCACTTGCCAATATGCATCATTTAACAACAATAATCCACTGTTTTAAAGCATTTAACAAGCCATTAATCATCATGCATCATTATGCAACAAAACCACATTTTATCAAATGTTTAAAACAAGGATCTCTTACCTTGAGCATCCTTCAACACATGGCTTATAAAACCAGCAATTAAACATGCTAAAATATACTTTCAAAACAGTATTTAAAACATGCAAACAATCAAATTGCACCCAACCAACTCATGGTTCATCTACAAGAGAGTTTTTCCGAAAACTTACTCTTGAGCTTAGCAAAGTTGTTTAGACTTAAACTAAGCTCCCAAACCTTCAAAAACATTGGTTTCAAGGCTGAAAACCAAAATCCACTCACCGATTCCGTTTCGCCACTTGCCGAAACACCAATCAAGCTTCCGGATCAACACCACGAGGATCCAAAGATGTCTCCCCTATTTTAAACACATCAAAACAGTAGATTAATGCACCATCATGCATTAATATCCTCAACCAAGACATCTAAACTCGCTGCTCACATCAACACTCACATTTCGGCTACCAAACACAACCGAAATCACATCCAAACAACTCCACAACACTACCCAGCCAAGATCCATCAATTCTAAACATCCTTAAATATCAATTAACATCCAAAAAGGATCTAACCACGTCCTTATACCTCCAGCTATAACAGATCATCAAGATCACTCCAAAAACCACCTAAAACTCAAGCAAAACTTAGGAAAATCAACCTATCCGGGATTGCATTGATTAAACCTCAATTTCTCATCAATTATACATTCATTTTACATCAAAATGACATCTCAAAACAGTGCCCAATCAGATCATACGAATTTCATCAAAATTAAAGCAAATCTTGCATTTTAAAACCAAGATCAAGAATCCAATTGTAAAACCTTTAATAAAACACAACTCAAGGATTGAGAACTTGGGAATTTCAGTAAAGAACTGAGAATTTAGAGGAGAAGGACGTTCATACCTCTAAACTTGAGTTTCTCCCTTTTTGGAACCAAGATTCTTGAAAAACCAATAAGCAAATGCTAAGGTTTTGTTGAAGAGATGATTAGAGATCAAAAGAGGATTGAAATCTCATATTTGGATGTCAAAATCAGAGGGAAAATGTGCTGGAGAAATGTGTTTGGGTTGAGAGAAAATTGAGAGAAAAGGAAAATGGAATTTGGGAAAAGTTAGTTGAAAATGCCAAAATATCTTTCCCTCCCTTTTACTTTTATTTTTAAACCATTAATTAATCCTTTAATATTAAAGAAAAATCTGGAGAAACTCCTATTGGGTAAATAGCTCCTTAAAGATTCAAAGTTTCAATCCTTTTTAAAACAGTCACCAAGTTTCCGAAAATTACATTTTGGTCACTAACCCTTCCAAACCTCATTTTGTAAAATTGATTTCACCTTTCTCTTATATATAATAAAAGAGGATTTTAAGGCATTTTTCCATATTTTTAATGCAACCTGAACTAGGCTTTCCTAAATTCACCCTTTTATATTCGAACCGTAACCCGACCGGTCCGGTCCAAACCCAAAACTTCTAAGCCCAAAATTGGGGTGTTACACTTGTCCATGTTACCAAACAATCTTTCTTCTCGCAAAACCTGCAGAACAGCTCGCAAATGTTCTACGTGTTCCTGTAAAGACTTGCTATAGATCAAGATATCATCAAAGTATACAACACAGAATTTACGAATGAAATATCGCAGAACATGATTCATCAAACGCATAAAAGTACTAGGTGCATTAGTTAAACCAAAAGGCATTACTAACCATTCGTACAAACCTAGCTTTGTCTTGAAGGCTGCTTTCCACTCATCGCCTTCTCGCATGTTACGGATCTAGGAGTGTTGTAGGCACGTTCCTGCAATAAAAACAACAAGGAAACAACAAAGATTATACGACATATTTATGTTAAATAGGGACTTAAAGATGAACAAAATAAAAATAATAATAATATAGAGTAATATGATAATTTTGGGGTTTTGGAAAGAACTTCAACGATGGTGAAGAAGGCTTCAAAAATGACCGATGTTGGAAACTCTAAACTCAAAAGAACCTGCACAATCTACTGAGCAAACCCGAATCGAATCTGTTTAACGTCGAAGGACTTGGACCCGCTAAATAGCAATTTAGGAACCCGAAGTATCAATGACAAACAAACAAGTTTGAGTGTCGAATAGTTCTAAAAAGAACCGAAAAGAGAAAATTCTCTCAAGTGTTATTTTATTTCAAAAAGTTGTAACCATGTTACATTGTTTTAATACATATATATAGTGAAATGGGGAGTTGGCCGAATATACATTGGTGGCTGAAAATTTACTAATTAAAATTTAAAATTAAAATAAACAAAACTACCATTGGGCGGTATTGAATTTCAGCCCCTTGTTTGAGTTGGTGGGCGGCAATGTGATAAGATCACATGCAAAAATTTGCTGTTGGTGTTTAAATTTCAAATGAGCACATGTTAATTGTGCTCTTTTTTTTTAAATTTAATTCTCCACTTTGCCGCACATGGAGAGAAAGAAAATGTTGATTCGGCCTCGGCTGCACACACAAGATTCTTGGCTGCCACGTGTGTGAGTCATATGCTCGGTTGCCATGCCCTTTGATGACCGAACTTGCGTGGGCCATGCACACATCTGATGCACACACACATAAAAATAAATACATTAAATCAAATACATTATAAGTTATATTATACTAAGTCAAAACACACTTAACACATTATATACACACTTAAACACACTAATAAGTAATAATCTAAACATGTCACATATCAGCATGCAACACATTATACGTCCTATTATTTAAGGCACAAGTATTATCAAATGATTCAGAAATATTAGCACAAGTAAGGAACAGAGCTTCCCTGAAACGTTGCGCCCTAGATCGCGTAATTGGTCCTAAAGGTAAGACCTCCGGATCAACAA
Organism: Hibiscus trionum; assembly: GCA_030270665.1. NCBI lineage: Eukaryota > Viridiplantae > Streptophyta > Magnoliopsida > Malvales > Malvaceae > Hibiscus > Hibiscus trionum. The sequence goes on along the minus strand of BSYR01000027.1, from coordinate 43,142,895 downwards.
CATGTGCTGGTGAAGAAGATGTGCTCACATCACAATCATAGAGGTTGTTACGAGAGAGGCATTGACGAAAGTTGTTAATTTGTGATCTAGCACGACGGCTACCTCCCTGTTTTTCATAATCGGATAATATTTCATTAAAATCCCCGCTAAGGAGCCAAGGCATATTATTATTTGTATTTAATGAATCGATTAAATCCCAAGTTTTATATTTCTGGCTAGTTTCTGAATAACCATGCAAGCCAGTGAAATACATAGTGCCCGAATCTAAATGGATTTGAGTATGTATAAAGCAATTCGAGTACGAAAGCAAACTAGGATTAATATTATTAGATATAAAAAGAGCCATTCCAGAGCAGCTATCATTTGGGAAGATATATATAATTTCTAACATACCAAGAGAAAGACAAAGTCGGCTACATGCCGCATTATTTAACTTAGTTTCTCAAAGAAATAAAATATCCGGGGAGGATTGTTGGACATAGTTCTGAAGGTGCTGAACTGCCTGGACTTGTCCTAAACCCTGGCAGTTCCAGCAAAGGATCCTCATTTGGCTCGGCGGGGCTGAGAGTCAGCCGCCGCCGCCGGAGAGTTTTTGAGCTGCTCATCCTAGCCTTAGGAGTGGAACCAGAGGGTTTAGCCTTCTTGGTTTGGAGAGCAACTTGGATGGGTGAACGGCGTTTAGTGCTCGATTTGTGGGGGCAGGAGCAGGGGCGTTAGCTGCATCATTTGGGTAAGTTTTTAATAGCCAAAGGTTAAAATCATGGAAAGTGGAATCGGTATTAACATGAGTCTTACGTAGATCAGCTTCGATTTTATTGATTTGTTGAGCAGTTGGACTAGGAATATTGTCATCGTTAGCATCCCAATTGTCGTCCGTATCATCCTCCAGAATGGGGTAGATTGTATTCAGCGGTTGAGGCATTGGAGGATTTTGGGGGTTGTTTTGCTTTGAGCCCAAAGCAGTAGAATCCTTTGGAAGAGAGGCATCCCCCATGTTGGTGTCGGTGTGAGGGGTTTCCTCATTAGGTAGTGCAGAGAAGGATGAAGCATCATCCTCATTAGTGGAGCCTGTGAGTAGTTGAAAAGATGTTAGCAATACTAAGATTATAAAATTAAAAAACCAGAGTATTAATTTGGGAGAGGAAATCGGGAAATTAACAATATTGGTCGAATCATTGACCACTAGAGCATTAGCATTAGGGACTGAGAAGAGAAGAAGAAGTTTTAGCGTAAGAAGCAAATAAAGAAAAAGGTAAACCCAAAAAATGATATAAAAAGATTATATAAGGTAGGTGTGAGAGGTAGAAATAAACTACCAGAGGGTGTTTGATTAGCTTGGTTGTATGCAGGTTCAACATTGCGGATTCGACCACGTGTGCCGATCGGACGACGTCTTGGGGGTAGGTAACGGAGCCACTCTCCATATTGTAGCTTGCCTAAGTCAAGAGTTGAGCGAATTGGGTAGTTTTCGATAGTATGGCTTACTATACCACAACCAGGGCATAAGGTAGGGAGACGTTCGTACTATAAGCGACACATGGTCTTATCAGCACCATTCCCGATAAAAAGAAATCGGGTGACCGGTCGGGTGATATCGAGCATAATTTCCACTCGCAGAAATTCTTTCATATTGCCTTCGAGCTCTCGAGTATCGGTACGCAGGACATTGCCTACCATGGAGCCTAGAGCGTGTCCCACAAGGTGTGAACGGTCGACATCCTCAAAGAGTGAGGTAGGCAGGCCAAAAATACGGATCCAGATGCGCATGATATTGAAAGAATAATCACCAATGGCTTTTGAGAGGTTATATTATGTGAGAGCTAACCATTCGTCCTTATACAACCAGGGACCACGGTTGAGAACTTCATAGCTGGATTTGACCTCCTTAAACTTAATCTTGAGGAAATTATCCTGGAGGACAGATATAGATGCCAGGTTGCTAGGCTTCCAAATTCCTTCAAAAGCGCTAAGCACAGCATATATGTCGATTGGTTTCGATGAAATAAAGCAGCCTATAAGGAACAGTTTGGGGTCTTCCTTAACGAAATCCCAGCCAAAATCTGGGGTATAAAGCAGTTCTGCTTCTTCGTTAGTGAGAGCAATAAAGCTAAACTGGGGGATGGAAGAGGAAGCCATGAGGAAAGAAAAAAGAGCAATGAAGTAAAGGGACAAAGAGAAGGTTTGTAGATCAGTGTGGGTTGTCGGTCGACATAAATAATAGGTGCTATTGTTAATTGGGATTATGTTATAGGAAGTAGGGAAAAAAGGAAAGAAGATTGAAAACGTATCCCTAATAATTAGGGAGGATTGATTACTAGTATAGAATTCCCTAGATAAAGAGGAAGATTCCGAAAGCAAAATAGTTGGAAAAAGGGAAAGGGTAATAAGAGCATGAAATAATAAAGGAAAGAATAAATGTACAAAGGCATAGATTTGATCTGATACGAGGAAAAGACAGTAAGAGAGCGAAAGGGTAATGAACGCATGAAAGAATAGATTCGAGGAAAGGAAGTTGAATATGGCAAGTAAAATTTGAAAAGTGAGAGAGTGGAATTTTCCGAATTAAGCGTGAGAGATAAATTTGATGGAAAAGACAGATAGACAGTAGTTATGGTAATAATGGGATATAAATGGAGGTAATTGGGGAAATATACAATTAAATGCATAATTAAGGTATTAAAAGGAATGAGTGTTATGTTTCTGTCTGAGTGTAAAGGAGGAGTAAAAGTGAAAAAGTGAATAACGGAGGAAAAATTCGTGTTAGAAAAGTCGTATTCCATAATCATAATGGTTGTATTAAAATCCCTGAGAAGGGCTAGAGTAGGAGCACCTAAAGAGGTGTAGAGTAGAGGAAATCCCTTTGAGTTAAGGGTAGTAACTCTTTGACTATTAACGAATGAGATGAAAAAGTATCTAACATTAGTAAAATAAATATGGAGAGAGAGGGATAAACATACAACCAGAAAATATAGCGATAAGAGCATACAGAAAATAAAGGCATCAAAGAAAAGCATGCAGAAAATAAAAACATAAAAGAAAAACAGAAAATAAAAAACATTAGATACCGAGGGATAGGAAGAAGCGGGGATAAGAAAATAATTACATGCCAAAAGAGCAAAAAAGGGGGGAATAAAGGAGAAAAAGAACCACAAAAGAATAATTACATGCCAAATAGTAAATAAGCCAGGGGTAGCCACTACGAAATGAAGGAGTAGTGCTCCATGCTTCTATAGATGTGGAATTAGATTGGTGAAGAGGATTCTTCCATAAGTTTGCAGTAACCATGTTAAGAGACCAAAAAGAGGGGTTAGAAGTGTAAAGAAACCATTTGACATTAGGAATGAACGAAAGAGAAGCAAGAGAAAACATAATCAAGATATTATAATCAAGAGCAAGAGAAAACATAATCAAAATCAAGATCACAAAAGACATGAAGGCATTGTAGGAAGTATACAAGAACTGATAAAGCCAAGATAACATGTGTAAAAATATAACAAAGCAATCCCGATTTACATTAATAGCAAAATCAACAAAGTAACATAGGAAAGTATAGGTTATGATCAACCATAAAAGGATGTTTAGGGGTTTACTGCATCGATTAAAAGATGATAAAGGGATAGGACAGAGATTAAAAGAGGATAAAAGGATAGTGCTTGTAACAAAATGCATATAAAGACTGAAAGAAAAATAGCTAAGATTTTGACAATGGTGCAGCTTATAATGAAGAAAGGAATTTAACCAAGAATGTATAGAAAGGTAAAATGGGTTTTGGTAGAGATAGCTGAACTGCCATAGAAAGGAAGAAAAGGAAATCAAACCTCTAAAGTTCATTATAGAGTCAGATGCAACCAGATGAGCTGGACCTGAATTGAGGTAAAAAAGTAAATTTATATATGGGGAGAGCTTTAGTATAAAGAAAAGGATATTAGTCGTAGACAAAAATACGATGAAGGAGGAGGTAGAGAAGCTCAGGAAAATTATAAAATAATTAGTAGGAGAAAATCCCACAAAGTGGGCTGGTAGCAAGTTACCTAAAAGGGATCGTGTAGTAGATAGAGGATGTTTAGTTATGATAGAAAAAACAGTTATACTTAGCGAAAAATGGTAATAAGATACAGAGAATGAGGAAGGTGATACTAGGTTAAATAATAAAGAACCATAAAGAAACCAGAAAGAGACATAGAAAAAAACTAAGTGCAGTATCCAATAGTTAGACAAAACAGAGGGGCAGCAAATAACCAAATCAGGAGTATGAAAAAAATGCAACAACCAGATCATAAACGTGATAGAGGGGCAGTAAAGAACCGAGCAAGAGGAAGGAAAAGAAATGAAACATATATTACTAAGAAGCATAGAAAAATCATGCATATAGTGCATATAAAGATAATAATTGACTAACAACGAAAAATGTAAATCAATGGGAGCGTTGAAGGAAGCAATGAGGCAAAAAGAGAGGCAGAAAATGGAGGAGAGAAGATTGGAAAAAACATTCAGATGAGGGAACAGAAGCATAGAGAAATGTATGCAGATATGTGAATAAGCATATAAAATAATACAAGGATAGAAGCCAAATAGAGAAGACACATTAGCAAATAAGAAAAGAATGGGAAAGAATCTATTACAAGACCTGCTAACCCAATTGATGGCCAAAAGCCTATAAATTAAAAGGCAAGGCAAAGGGATTAACAAGACAGACAGGCTCAAGTAAAAGAGAACAAAAGGAGGATAGGCATTAAACAAGTGATGGGGGGAAGCAAGTAAGAAAAGTAAAAGGGGGTGATAGAGCATGTTAATTGACAAACCCCAGAGGAAGAAAGAACATAGATAGCAGATTGGAAACATAATAGATACAAAAACCATAAGTAATTTGAACATAATTAACAGAGAAACATAATAGTTTATAGGTTTACCTTCTTTAAGGGAAGCAGAGAAAGTGGAGACCAGTCTCAGCGTTGCCTTAGAAAGAACCAGAGTGGTCATGTTAATAAAGAGGAATAACAAAATATAAAAAATCGAAACATCAGGATGAAGAGGAGATATTACTTGCATAAGGAGTCGTAATGGAGAATTAAAGATGAAAGAGAAACTATACCACAAAAGGGAGCAAGGCAACATTGGCCATAATTGATAGGTCCTTATAACACCAGAATTGAAATAATCGTAGCATACTAAGCAGAAAGAAGGAGACAGATTAGACAAAGTGAATATTCCCAAAAGGGGTTGTAAAAGACAGAAATTCAGCATAGAGAGCAGGAAACGAATAGTTAAATAACAGAAAAGAAAGTGTATGGAAGCAAACTGATTGTCTATATGGATTTCAGTGTTGCAATTTATGAAGAAGACAACATGTATAAAAAATATATAATAGGCAATATAAAATTAAACATGAATGAGAACTCACACAACATAAGTGAGCAAGGCAACAGAAGCAAAAAGGAATAGGTCCTTATCTCACAAAAATTAGAATGAACATAGCAAACTAAGCAGGCAGCAGGAGAGAAAATGTAAATTCCTACAAGGTGGGTCGAAATTAATTCCCCTAGAAGGGGTCGTAATAGAGGGTAATGAAACATAGATAGCAAGAAATGGATAGAAAGATAACAGTGAAGAATATGCATGGATGCAAACTGATTTTTAAAGAGGATTACAAGGCAGAAAAAAATGTAACTAATAAGAAATCTATAAATAAAAGAAATGCATAAATGAAAAGAAACTGGCATAGTTCGAGGGAAAACCCATAGGACGCAGGAATTAAAAACGATAATTTAAAAGAAAAATAAGGTTTACCGGAGAACAGGAGGAATCCCCAGATCCTTTGTTGCGGCCGGACTGAGGAACAAACCCGGGGTTGGTAAAGAGGATAGATCCAAAGCTGCCCTGATAAATGATAGAAGAAAAATATGAGAAAGAAAGAAATTATGAACAAATATGCAAGATAGAGTAGATCCGATTCAGGGAAAAAATAAATCGTAAGGAAAAAAACTAGATAGGGCAGATCCAAATTAGGTAAAACCAAGACGAGCCCAGATCTGTTTTTCATATGGGTGATATAGCCCAAAACTTGTGATCGGAGAAAGCAGATCTGATGAAACCGATGGGGAAGAGTTATCGATAGAGTGAATCTGCAGAAAAAAATCGAAACAAAGAAAAATGTGAGTGGAAAATTGGGAAGAAGGAGCAAAAAAGAAAATGAGAGAAAAATAAAGCAAGAGAAACTTATCCGTGGGTAGAAAGGATCGGTCTGGAACTTGTGGTGGTTGGTGAACCCCATCTCAGTCCGATGCGAACGACGGTCGGTGTAAGCAAACGAATTTTGGAGAAAAAATAGGAAAAAGTTAGGGTATAAAAAACAAAGAAAACCATAAGAAAATGAAATCCAGAGAAAATATGCATTAAAAAATAAACATAGAGATGATCGGGGGATGACTCTTGAAAAACTCTTACCCTTGAATCCTTGTTCCATAGATTGTTGGTTGCCTTGTGAGATGAAAGAAATGAGCGGCAAAGAAGAGAGATGAGCCGTGCGGGGGAGGGGAAGCGTAGTGGAGGAAAAGAAAATGAGAAACACCGAAAAAATGGGGAGGGGGAAGACGAAAAGGCAGGAACCAAAACTAGAGAAATTCGGAGAGAGGGAGAGAGAAACGAGAGCCATCCCCGTTGGAAATTTTACCAGTTGGAATTTTAACTGAATAAAATGTACAGAAATTAAGTTTTTTCAATATAATCGTGTTGAAATGCTCGTAATGAAGAATATGAGCTCCTAAAATTTGATTAAAACTTGTTTTGCGGTCTGTTTTGGAGAGATTTCTGACGAGCAGGTTTAAATATGCATTACAATGGACACGTTGGAATTTTAACTAAGTAAAAAGTACAGAAATTGAGTTTTTGCAATATAATCGTGTCTAAATGCTCGTAATCAAGTATATGAATTCCTAAAATTTGATAAAACCTTGTTTTGTGGTCCGTTTGTTATAGGTTTCGGACGAGCGGTTCTAAATAGGCCTTACAATTGACCCGTTGGAATTTTACTTGAATAAAAAGTACAGAAATTGAGATTTTGCAATATAATCGTGTTGAAATACTCGTAATCAAGTATATGAACTCCTAAAATTTTATAAAACCTTGTTTTGCGGTCTATTTGTTATAAGTTTCGGACGAGCGGGTTTAAATAGGCGTTACAATTGACCCGTTGAAATTTTACTTGAGTAAATAGTACAGAAATTGAGTTTTTGCAATATAGTCGTGTTGAAATGCTCGTAATCAAGAATATGAACTCTTAATTTTTGATTAAAACTTGTTTTACGGTCCGTTTTGGAGACGTTTTAGATGAGCGGGTTTAAATAGGCATTACAATGGACCCGTTGGAATTTTAACTAAGTAAAAAGTAAAGAAATTGAGTTTTTGCAATATAAACACGTTGAAATGCTTGTAATCAAGAATATGAACTCCTAAAATTTGATTAAGACTTGTTTTGCGGTCCGTTTTGTAGAGGTTTCAGACGAGCGGGTTTAAATATGCATTACAATGGACCCGTTAGAATTTTAACTAAGTAAAAAGTACATAAATTGAGTTTTTGCAATATAATCGTGCCGAAAGGCTAGTAATCAAGAATATGAACACCTAATATTTGATTAAACTTTGTTTTGTGGTTCGTTTTGTAGATGTTTCGGACGAGCGGATAGAAATAGACCTTACAATGGACCTGTTGGAATTTTAACTAAGTAAAAAGTACAAAAATTGAGTTTTTGCAATATGATCGTGTTGAAATGCTCGTAATTAAGTATATGAACTCCTAAAATTTAATTAAAACTTGTTTTGCGGTTCGTTTTGTAGATGTTTCGGACGAGCGAGTCTAAATAGGCATTACAATGGACACGTTGGAATTTTAACTGAGTAAAAAGTACAGAAATTAAGTTTCTGCAATATGATCGTGTTGAAATGCTCATAATAAAGTATATGAACTCCTAAAATTTGATTAAAACTTGTTTTGCGGTCCGTTTTGTAGAGGTTTCGGACGAGCGGGTCTAATTAGGCCTTACAATGGACTTGTTGGAATTTTAACTAAGTAAAAAGTACAAAAATTGAGTTTTTGCAATATGATCGTGTTGAAATGCTCGTAATTAAGTATATGAACTCCTAAAATTTAATTAAAATTTGTTTTGCGGTTCGTTTTGTAGATGTTTCGGACGAGCGAGTCTAAATAGGCATTACAATGGACACGTTGGAATTTTAACTGAGTAAAAAGTACAGAAATTGAGCTTTTGCAATATAATCGTGTTGAAATGCTCGTAATCAAGAATAAGATCTCCTAAGGTTTGATTAAAACTTGTTTCGCGGTCCATTTTGTAGAGGTTTCGGACGAGCAAGTCTAATGAGGCCTTACAATGGACCCGTTGGAATTTTAACTAAGTAAAAAGTACAGAAATTGAGTTTTTGCTATATAATCGTGTCGAAATGCTCGTAATCAAGTATATGAACTCCTAAATTTTGATAAAATCTTGTTTTGCGGTCCGTTTGTTATAGGTTTCAGACGAGCGGGTCAAAATAGGCCTTACAATGGACCCGTTGAAATTTTAACTGAGTAAAAAGTACAGAAATTGAGTTTTTGCAATATAATCGTGTTTAAATGCTAGTAATCAAGTATATGAACTCCTAAAATTTAATTAAAACCTCTTTTGTGGTCCGTTTAGAAGAGGTTTCGGACGAGCGGGTCTAAATATGACTTACAATGGACTCGTTGGAATTTTAACTGACAGAAATTGTGTTTTTGAAATATAATCATGTTGAAATGCTCGTAATAAAAAACTATGAACTCTTGAAATTTGGTTAAAACTTGTTTTGTGGTCCGTTTTGTAGTGGTTTCGGATGAGCAGGTCTAAATAGGCCTTACAATGGACCCGTTGGAATTTTAACTGAGTAAAAAGTACAGAAATTGAGTTTTTGCAACATAATCATGTTAAAATGCTCGTAATCAAGTATATGAACTCCTAAATTTTGATTAAAACTTGTTTCACGGTCCGTTTTGTAGAGGTTTCGGACGAACGAGTCTAAATAGGCCTTACAATGGACCCGTCAGAATTTTAACTGATTAAAAGTACATAAATTGAGTTTTTGCAATATAATCGTGTTAAAATGCTCGTAATCAAGAATATGAACTCCTAAAATTTGATTAAAACTTGTTTTGCGGTCCATTTTGTAGAGGTTTCATACGAGCGGGTTTAAATAGGCATTTCAATGGACCCGTTGGAATTTTAACTGTGTAAAATGTACAGAAATTGAGTTTTTGCAATAAAATCATGTTGAAATGCTCGTAATCAAGTATATGAACTCTAAAGATTTGATTAAAACTTGTTTTGCGTTCTGTTTGTAGAGGTTTCGGACGAGCGGGTCTAAATAGGCATTACAATGGACGCGTTGGAATTTTAACTGAGTAAAAAGTACAGAAATTGAGTTTTTGCAATATAATCGTGTTGAAATGCTCGTAATGAAGAATATGGACTCCTATAGTTTGATTAAAACTTGTTTTGCGGTCCGTTTTGTAGAGGTTTCGGACGAGCGGGTCTAAATAAGCATTACAATGGACCCGTTAAAATTTTAACTGTGTAAAAAGTACAAAAATGAGTTTTTGCAATATAATCATGTTGAAATGCTCGAAATAAAGTATATGAACTCCTAAAATTTGATTAAAACTTGTTTTGCGGTCCGTTTTGTAGAGGTTTCGGACGAGCGAGTCTAAAGAGGACTTACAATGGACCCGTTGGAATTTTAACTCAGTAAAAAGTACATAAATTGAGTTTTTGCAATATAATCGTGCTGAAAAGCTCGTAATGAAAAATAAGAACTCCTAAAATTTGATTAAAACTTGTTTCGCGGTCCGTTTTGTAGAGGTTTCAGACGAGCGAGTCTGAATAGGCCGTACAATAGACCCGTTGGAATTTTATCTGAGTAAAAAGTACAGAAATTGAGTTCTTGCAATAAAATCATGATGAAATGCTCGTAATAAAAAAATATGAACTCCTAAAATTTGATTAAAACATTGTTTTGGGGTCCGTTTTGCAGAGGTTTCGTACGAGCGGGTCGAAATTGCCCTTACAATGGACCCGTTGGAATTTTACTTGAGTAAAAAGTACAGAAATTGAATTTTTTTAATATAATCGTCTTGAAATGCTCGTAATGAAGAATATAAACTTCTAAAATTTGATTAAAACTTGTTGTTGTAGAACTAATGTTTTGATATAATAATTGAAAAATGTTTTGGACTGATTTAAAAAGTATTTAAAACATTTACAAAGTCCAAACAACTTGAAATTGTGTTTAGGAAGTTTTCAAAAGGGTTTTTAATGTGTTTCAAAGGCCAAATTATACAAACCTGTCCAGGTGTTTCGAAACAGGGGATTCCAGTAGCATATTCGTTTCGAAACGTGTTTCGAAAAGGGCTTTCCCTGGACTTGATTTTTGCCCAGCGTTTCGAAACAGGCTAGGCCGTTTCGATACGCCCACGTGGCAATGACCCCAACGGTCATAAACCCCAACGGCTATTTTCCCAACCAACTTTTAAATGTAGGCGTTTCGATACGGGACTATAGCGTTTCGATACGAGTTTTGAAACGGCCAGGAGGCGTTCCGAAACGGACATGAGGCGTTCCGAAACAGCCAGGTGGCGTTCCGAAACGGATGCCCTGACAGACTGCAACGGCTCTTTCTACATTGAGAGTGTTTCGAAACGGCATCGAGCGTTTCGAAACGGGGAGCTGCAGAATGCATTTATGGTGGGAATTAAAGTCCTCAACGGCTCCAATTCATCCCCAACGGCTAGTAACGGCTACAAACTCAATTGGGAGTATAAAAGGGACCTCCAAGCATCAAGAGAAGGCAAATGCTCATATTGTCAAACATCAAATGATCAAGAAATTGTCTTAGCACTTAAATTGTCAATTCTTGTATAGACAAACACTAGTGAGCCAAAATTGTCAAATTTGCTCAAGTGTTTTAGGTTTGGGTGAGTGCTTATTTGTGCAAACAAACTCCTATTAGAGGATTACAAGTTTGCTTTGTTTATCTCTTGTAAAGAGGGTTTCAATCAAGGCTTTGGGTAGAAAGCTTGATTGGTTGTAAGGGTTTCCTCCTAAGCCTAGAAAAGGGGACGAATCAATTAGTGGATTGATTGTGAAATCCTTAGTGGGGAGCTAAGGTAGTGGATGTATGTGCTTGTTAGAAGACCGAACCACTATAAATCTTTGTGTCACATTTCTTTTTAGCTTCCTTTACCCTTCCACCCAAATATCCACCTCTCCACCACTTGGTGAGCATAATCGGTTGAACAAATCGAGCACCACACAACTCAACAATTGGTATCAGAGCTTGGCTCAATCGAAGAGGATTAACATCCTATTGAGAAGATCCGGCAAGCTCGACCACTAGTTCATCAACCGGCTCAAATGGCGCAATCCATAGACAAACCGCCATTCTTCGACGGAACATTCTATGCCCATTGGAAGATAAAGATGAAGTTCTTCATCAAGTCTAGAGATTACAAGCTATGGGACATAGTTGAAGATGGTCCGTTCGTGCCTCAAAGGAGCAATGCGGAGTGGAGTGCCGACGATCGCAAGAAGATGGAGCTCAATTGCAAGGCCTTGCATATCTTGTTTTGTGCTTTTGGCTCATCCATCTATGAGAAGATGTCTTCTTGTGAGAGTGCCAAGGAGGTATGGGACAAGCTTGAAGTCACATACGAGGGGACCGATGAAGTCAAGGAGACCAAGATTGGGCTCCTAACATTAGAGTATGAGAACTTCAAGATGGATCCGGAAGAGAACATCGAGAAGATGTTTGATAGGTTCTCCACCATCACCAACGGTCTTAAAGGTTATGGAGAAGCCATCCCGGAAGAGAAGCTTGTCCAAAAGCTCATCTACTCACTTCCCGAGTCTTGGGACTCAAAGAGGACCGCCATCATCGAAGCCAAAAATTTGAAGACTTTGAAGCTTGATGAACTTATGGGGTCTCTTCTCACTCATCAAATTATGAAGAAGAACAAGGAAGAGGAGAAGAAAAGGGAAGAAATTAGAGCTATGGGAGAGAAGAAAATCAAAGGGCTTGGCATCAATGCTAGTGTCATGGCTCTCAAATCCTCCACTTGCCATCATGTCTACTCAAATGAAGAGGAGGATGAAGAAGAAGAGATAGTTCATCTCTTCAAGAAGTGTGCCCCGTTCATGAAGAAAGCCTTGAGAGAGCTTGAACGAGAACCTAAGAGAAAGGAGAGGGCAAGCACTTCAAGCCATAAGAAGAAGGCACATTTGGCTACTTGGAGTGATGAAGACTCCACCGACGATGAACAAGCCAACCTTTGCCTTATGGCCATCGAAGAAGATTCAAGGGTAACTTCTAATTCATCTACTTCATGTTCTTACTCTTTTGATGAATTACAAGATGCCTATGACGATTTGGTTTTAGATTTTAAAAGCCACATTTTGAAAAACAAAAAATTGATTTCAAAGTTAAAAATTCAAAATGATTTGCTTTCTAAAACCAAACTTGAACTTGAAGCAAAACTTGAAGAGTTTGAATTAAAATGTTTTGATTTACAAAAATTGCTTCAAAATGTTCAAGAAGAAAAAGATTTGATTTCCAAAGAGCTTGAAAAGAAAAACAATTTTGGAAAATCAAATTTTTATGTTAGACAATCTAGTGCCCCTAGATTTAAAAATGGTAAATGTTTTAGAAGTGTTTGGGTCCCAAAAGGACTAACCACTTCAATTAAAAAGGATGACATTGAAAAATGGATTCCAAAGGGGGCAAAAATTTGTGCTACTAACGTTCATGGATCCAAAGCAATTTGGATACCAAAAGTTACTTGATTGTCTTTTGATAGGTGTGATGGAGATGTTCAACAAGTCAAACATTGAGGGGGAGCTCCATGCACACAAGGAAGAACACTTGAAGAAGGAAGGCTTCACATCCTACCTTGAGTTCAAGTGTGGTAAAATTCTAGTTGTTTTGATTTTATTTGTTTATCTTTGTTTAAATGCAACTAGATGATCATATATGTTGTGACTAACATTTGGATGATGCTTTGAGTAAGGGGGAGCCATTTTAAAACCAAATTCTTACTTTTGTCAAACTTTTACCTCTATTGTTATTTTTGAACTTAATGTTTTAAATTCTTTTTGATATAACAAAAAGGGGGAGAAATGGTTTGAAAAATTGAATTTTCAAATGAATAAGGGGGAGCTTTATTTGATTTCATATCTTTAGTCTCTTATTCACATTTTTAAAGTTAAATGGGGGAAATCCCAAACAATTTTTCAAGTGAGTTTTATTATATCAAAAAGGGGGAGATTGTAGAACTAATGTTTTGATATAATAATTGAAAAATGTTTTGGACTGATTTAAAAAGTATTTAAAACATTTACAAAGTCCAAACAACTTGAAATTGTGTTTAGGAAGTTTTCAAAAGGGTTTTTAATGTGTTTCAAAGGCCAAATTATACAAACTTGTCCAGGTGTTTCGAAACACCTTAGGGCGTTTCGAAACAGGGGATTCTAGTAGCATATTCATTTCGAAACGTGTTTCGAAACGGGCTTTCCCTGGACTTGATTTTTGCCCAGCGTTTCGAAACGGGCTAGGCCGTTTCGATACGCCCACGTGGCAATGACCCCAACGGTCATAAACCCCAACAGCTATTTTCCCAACCAACTTTTAAATGTAGGCGTTTCGATACGGGACTATAGCGTTTCGATACGAGTTTCAAAACGGCCAGGAGGCGTTCCGAAACGGACATGAGGCGTTCCGAAACAGCCAGGTGGCGTTCCGAAACGGATGCCCTGACAGACTGCAACGACTCTTTCTACATTGAGAGTGTTTCGAAACGGCATCGAGCGTTTCGAAACGGGGAGCTGCAGAATGCATTTATGGTGGGAATTAAAGTCCTCAGCGGCTCCAATTCATCCCCAACGGCTAGTAACGGCTACAAACTCAATTGGGAGTGTAAAAGGGACCTCCAAGCATCAAGATAAGGCAAATGCTCATATTGTCAAACATCAAATGATCAAGAAATTGTCTTAGCACTTAAATTGTCAATTCTTGTATAGACAAACACTAGTGAGCCAAAATTGTCAAATTTGCTCAAGTGTTTTAGGTTTGGGTGAGTGCTTATTTGTGCAAACAAACTCCTATTAGAGGATTACAAGTTTGCTTTGTTTATCTCTTGTAAAGAGGGTTTCAATCAAGGCTTTGGGTAGAAAGCTTGATTGGTTGTAAGGGTTTCCTCCTAAGCCTAGAAAAGGGGACGAATCAATTAGTGGATTGATTGTGAAATCCTTAGTGGGGAGCTAAGGTAGTGGATGTAGGTGCTTGTTAGAAGACCGAACCACTATAAATCTTTGTGTCACGTTTCTTTTTAGCTTCCTTTACCCTTCCACCCAAATATCCACCTCTCCACCATTTGGTGAGCATAATCGGTTTAACGAATCGAGCACCACACAACTCAACAGTTGTGCTGTCTGTTTAGGGTTTATTGATTCGGACGAGCGGGTCTAAACAGGCATTACAATTGACTCGTTGGAATTTTAACTGTGTAGAAAGTACAAAAATTGAGTTTTTGCAATATAATCATGTTAAAATTCTCGTAATAAAGTATATGAACTCCTAAGATTTGATTAAAACTTGTTTTATGGTCCGTTTTGTAGAGGTTTCGGACGAGCGGGTCTTAATAGGCCTTACAATGGACCCGTTGGAATTTTAACAGAGTAAAATGTACAGAAATTGAGTTTTTGCAATATAATCGTGCTGAAATGCTCGTAAAAAAATATGAACTCCTAAAATTTGATTAAAACTTGTTTTGTGGTCCGTTTTGTAGAGGTTTCAGAGGAGCGAGTCTAAGCAGGCATTACAATGGACTCGTTGGAATTTTTTTTGAAGAAAAGGCCTCATTAAAAACCCTTACTACTGTCCTTCAAGCAGAGCTAGAGGACCCTAAAAAGGGGAAAAGAGTGCCTAAGTTTCATTGATCATAAATGATTTGTTACAAAATGTTGGATACAAGATGGAACATCCGAATTAAATGACATGGAAGTCATGGAATTCAAAGAGAAAGTAGCCAAAGTATGGGCTAAAAGATTTGCCTCACGGCGTACAAATGAAATAGATACAGAATCAAAATCGTGAAGAGACGCTTGAATCTGATGAAGAAGAGGTCCCATGGTAGAAAGGTCCTGAGCAGGATTGTTGATCCTATTCGCGAGAGAAGCGCAGTCAGTTTCAATCAAAAGCCGATTCCATCATTGAGATCGGGCGAAGGTGAGACCAGCAAGAAGGCTTTCACCTTTACTGGTAATTGCGTCTAGACAGCTACCAAGCGGGAATGCAAGGCCGCCCACGACTGCACCTGTAGAGTCACGAGCAACGGCGCCAACAGCAGCTGCACGAGTTAATGGATTAAAAGCACCATCCACATTTATTTTGATGTGATGAAGTGGGGGAGGGGTCCAGCATGGTGTAGAAAGGGTAGAGGATGTTGGGGGCAGTCGTCTTAAATGCTTTACAAAAGTCATCATGTAAACTAATGGAATTAACGGCTATTAGCCAAGGAGGTTGTAAATGTTGATTATGAACCCAGTCGTTACGTCTATTCCAGACATTCCAAATAGCAGTAAGGAAAAGACCAAATTTATCAGGGGATAGAGTGTTGGCTGCTTCCTCTAGCCATTGAAGAGGGGTAGTAGGTAGACTACTAGAAAGAGTAATGGGAATACCACAAAGTTGGAGGACTTCAGAAGCCCCAGGACAGTCACGAAGCGCATGGAGAATAGATTCCGAATGGCTACCACAGATGGGACAAGGCCCCGAGTTTGGGGAGAAGGCTTGCATTTTGACCCCAACTGGTAGAGCATCAGACGCCATGCGCCAACCAAAAGTTTTGACTTTGGGTAAGGCCTTGACTTTGGATAGAAATTTCCAGAACCGTGAAGGTGTCGTATGTGGGTATAGAGACCGTTACAGGAAAATATATCCAGAACGGACCGAGTAAATACCCGAGTCATTAGGAGACCAGAGTATTGAATCACGTTGATCATTTATAATGGGGATACGAAGAATAGCAGTGGCATCAGTTGGGTTAAAATAACGCCTGACCTTATCCGTATCCCATGCAGTTTGATTACGAATCATAAAATCACGACATCGAATATGGAATTCATCCGAGGTTTCATAATTCCCAGTGAGATTAATCGGGGAAGAACCACCCCATATATCTTTATGTACTCTAATATTACTGTTAATACCTGGACGATAAAGAAAGCCTGGAAACAGCCGCTGAAGCGCGTTATACAAACCTTGCCGAGCAAAGGAGCCACGATTGGGTTTGGGTGCATCTAGGATATTTCCGGAAGGAAAGTATTTAGAACGGTATATTTGTCCCAATAGAGAGTCTGGTTCACAAATGAGTTTCCATAGTTGCTTGCCCAAGAGAGCAATATTAAAATCATGCAAATCCTTAAAGCCCATACCTCCAGCAGCCTTAGGTAAGCAAACATGATTCCATGGGAGCATATGCCATCCTTTTTTTGTTGGATTTGCCACTCCACCAGTATTGACGGATTGATGAAGTCATGTCATCGATGATGTTTTGTGGAAGAAGATAACAAGACATAACGTATTGAGGTAGGGATTGTAGGACTGCTTTGATGAAAATCTCCCGACCACTAAAAGAGAGGAGATGTTTGTCCCAACTAGAAAGACGATCATGTACTTTATCACGCACAAACCCTAGTGATTCAGTTTTGTTTTTCCCAATGAGAAGTGGGATACCTAGATATACACCAGGGTTAGATACCTCACGTACTTGCAAAAGGTTATTGATCGTGTTTCTTGTTACTGATGGAGTACGCGGATTATAAAAGATTGTTGATTTATCAAAATTAACCGCTTGACCTGAAGCAGTAGCATAAGTTTGCAGAGCTCTTTTAAGATGAGACGCTTCGGTTGGGTTTTATTAATGAAAACCATGCAGTCATCGGCGAAAAGCAGGTGATTGACTTTGGGCCCATATTTACAGGCGCCTAGTCCCGGTAGGATATTAGTTTGTTGGGCAGCAGCTAAGTAAGCAGAAAGGCCTTGAGTACAAAAGAGGAATAGGAAAGGTGATAGGGGATCACCTTGGCGTAATCCGCGTTGAGGTTGAAAGAAGAGAGAGAAGGAATTATTAATTTTGACTGAAAAGGAGACTGTAGTAATGCAACGCATTATGAGGGCGATCCATTCTGAGGCGAAGCCCATGCGTTCCATAACATTTGCGAGAAAGGACCATTCAACTCTATCAAAGGCTTTTTCCATGTCTAACTTAAGAGCAGCACCTTGTGAGGATTTAGTTGCTCCTGAATTGATGTTGTGAATAATTTCATGTGCAACAAGAATGTTGTCCGAGATGTTACGTCCCTGGACAAAAGCTGCTTGATTAGGGCTGATGTAGAGGGGAATAGTCTGTTTCATTCTATTGACTATGGTTTTTGCTACTATTTTATAAAGGACAGTACATAGGCTTATGGGTCTTAGTTGTTTCATGGAAGTTGGATCCTGGATTTTGGGGATTAGTACCAAAATAGTTTTATTGACTAAGGGCATATCAGCGGTGCCGTTTAGTAGGTTAAGGCAAAGATTAATGACATTTTCGCCAACCGTGTCCCAATGTTGTCGAAAAAAGCTACTGGGTAGACCATCGATACCAGGTGCTTTCCTAGGGTCAATATCTTGAAATGCACGGAGAATTTCTTCTTTATTGAAGGACCTTAAAAGGGTTTCGTTCATTGATTGATTGATAGAAGGTAGTATTTTATCAAGAATATTATTCGAAATTTGTGGGTTGGATGATGTGAAGAGATTTTGAAAATATGTAGAAGCAATATTCATTAGGTCTGAGTCAGTCGTACACCAATTCGAGTTAGAGTCAAAAAAGACCTGTAATCGAATTTTTCTTTTTCCTATTAGTTGCCCGAGCGTGGAAGAACCTTGTATTTTTATCCCCTTGGGAGAGCCAGAGTGTACGAGATCTTTGAGCCCAATAGATTTCTTGTTCCGTTAGAAGTTTATTTAGTTCGGTTCTATTTTTTAAATATATTTCTTCATTTGTGGCATTTAAGGGGCGACATAGAAATTTGTTTATTTTTTTGGTAAGGAACTTGATCCGTCCGGTGGATTTAAATCTTTGGTGATTTTGCCATTCCTCTAGACATGTGCCGATAGCTTCAATTTTGTCAATAGCTGTTCCAGAGGTATTGACCCAAGTACTTTTAATAGTGTGTATATTATCCTCGTTATATGCCCAACAGTTTTCGAAACGAAAAGTGTTGGATGGCCGTTGAAGAGGGGTAACGGCCGTAGGGGATAAGTCAAGGAGTAGGAAACAATGGTCAGATTTGGCCACATAATCCGTGGTTATACGATAGGAAGAGAAGAGATCTTGCCAAGCCGAATTAGCTATGAATCGATCTAATCTTTCATGTATAATTGGGGTTAAAGGCCCTACTTTTGTCCAGGTAAACCATCCAGAAGTTGGCTTACAATCAAAGAGATTGTTTCGCGATAGGCAGTTGCAAAAAAATTTTATTTGTGATCTAGCCCTTCGACAACCCCCTTGTTTTTCAGAGTCAGTTAAAATTTCATTAAAATCCCCTCCAAGAAGCCAGGGGTTGTTATTAGTAGTAGTATGTAATGAATCTATAAGTTCCCATGTTTTATATTTTTGACTAGTTTCGGAGAAGCCATGCATTCCAGTAAAAAACATTGTGCAATTATTCATAGCAATTTGAGTATGTAAATAACGCGACGAATACGAAATTAAGCTTATATTAATATTGTTCGAAGCAAATAAGGAAATACCGGAACACCCTTCCGTTGGGGGGATGGAGATAATGTCTAGCATACCTAATGAAAGACAAAGGCGGTTACATTCCGCATTATTTATTTTGGTTTCACATAAGAAAATAATATTCGGGTTGGTATGTTGGACATAGGACCGAAAATGTTGAACCGTCGGGGCTTGTCCTAGACCCTGACAGTTCCAGCAAAGGATCCTCATTTTGCTCGGCGGGGCTGGGAATCAGCCGCCGCCGGAGAGTTTTTTGAGCTGCTCATCCCAGCTTTAGGAGTGGATCCGGATGGTTTGGATTTTTTTGGCGGGAGCGACACTTGGATTGGAGAGCGACGTTTTGTGCCTCGGTTCGTTGGGGCTGGAGCAGGTGCAAGGGCTGCATCATTTGGGTAAGTTTTTAATAACCATTGGTTAAAATCATTGAAAATTGTATCGGTGGGAGTAGGGGGCTTACGCAATTCAGATTCAATCTTTTTTATCTGCTGGGCAGTAGGGCTGGGAACACCATCATCCGTGGTGTCCCAATCGTCATCAGAACCATCTTCAGGGATATGGTAGATGGTGTTCAGGGGCTGGGGCTCGAGGGGTGCTTTTTGTTTCAAATCAGATGCAAAAGGATCTTTAGCAGAGTTGGGGCCTTCATCCATGGCCGTATCCGCGTTTGGGGCTTCCTCAGTTGCTTGTTCCGTAAAGGAGGCAGCGTCGCCCTTGTTTAGAAACCTATATATTGGATGTTGATCGTTATTAAATGCTTGTTAAAATTAATATAATTGATAAGGAGGGGGAAAGTCAAAGTACCCATATTATTCTGATCGGTGGGAGGAGCATTAGTGTTGGCCGAAGCTGCTGGAACATTTGTAACCCCCTCATCCCGGTCTAGCCAGACGACCGGTCCGAGTGGGTCACACGGGGAAAACCGAAGCGAAACCCGTTAAGGTTCCCCCTCGATTAGCAACCCTATTTTTTTTTACATTTTAATCTTGTCTAGAGGAGTATTAAATCCTAAGTGACCAAACAGCGGAACGTATTACAAGAGACGAACATTCGAACCCCAAACCACATTTAAACAGCCCAATTTTAAACTTGACTAAAGGCATCTTAGTACCTATGTGTTTTTCTCTTCAAACAGGCCAACAAGGGTCAAACAGTGCATTTTTAAGTAAAGGTTTCGAAACTTTCCCCAAAGGTTTCGAAACTTAGACTGGCAGTAAGGTCTGGAACCCAATTTTCACCAAAAGTTTCGAAACCTTCCCCAAAGGTTTTGAAACTTTGGTTGGCAGAATGTCCCAAAATTTGCAAAGGTTTCGAAACTTTACCCATAGTTTCAAAACCTAGGTGCAGGGGAGCATATATTGCTTAATTCTAATGACTTCCTATGGTAAAAACACATTAAAAACATATAAAGGAAGTCTAAGAACATAATTTAGGAAGCAAGAAAGCATATACAAACGTCCATACAACATACTACAACCAAAGGGAAGAAATCACGATAACTAACAAGGCATTCATTCATGACATCCACACAAAGGAGTAAATTTAGCATATATGGACATACATAAGAGCTCAAAAAGGGCTAAAGGCACATAACACCAACAACCCAAGCCTAGAGGCATACATTCTAGATTAAACATACTCCAACATACTCAAACATACTCAAGGCATGAATATGAACAATCATACATACATAGTAAATTATACCTTAAGAGCCTTTCATACAAACATGCTTGAGACAATGATAAACAAAAGCACCATTCATCACATAAAGGTTTACATGCCATCAAGCAATTTAAACATCCAAAATGGCATGACATCACACACGAGCATTCATCAAGGCATGCATCATAAGCGATATTTACAAATCAATCAAAGCATCCAAAATAACAACACCTATCCCATTGCTTTACTATTACAATCTTTCAATTTATAAATCATACATTGATCTCACCAAAAGCAACACTTGAAGACCTTTCCTTGCCCTTGCCACCCATAAGCTATTTATCTGCATTGTCGAACAAAAGAGAGCGTAAGCATAAAATCTTAGTGAGGGTAAGCTCATTTAAACAAACCTTCGACAATGCAGGGTCCAAGCTCGAACAATTATCATGATATTATACATGATTTTACCTTCGATCCACATGAGCCAAAATGAACATGATGCATGAACATATAATCAACATTATGTCATGCTCAACATCTCATAAGCTCAACTTACAACGATATATATATATACCTCAATGCATTAACCAAATCATATATCGCTTCACATTTGAAATTCACATTTCATATCATATAGGCATGTATGTATAATCTCATATTGGCATATGCATACATTCTCGTATTGGCACCTAGCTATGACTCGAATACGCGGATAACATGTTGGAACGCATTTTCCAACATCAACCTTACCTCGGTGGGATTACACTCATCACCGGCCTTGCATGGGCGGGATTCCACTCATCACCATATGCCCTACGGATGGGATTCCACTCATCATCACGTAGAATATATATAAATTTCCGGTGGAATATTACATCACCGTACTCCTCCTTGGTGCCTTAACGCCACCAAGGCCACGTACGTTTTGACTCAATTAGTGTGCACACTCATCCTAATGATCGATCATTGTACCCAAGCATACTAGTGCCAATATTAATCAAATTCCACAACCTTTGATGTTCAAGAGTCATAATACGGCATCTTACATCATATTAAGCTCAACATCAAATATCTCAACAACATAATATCATAATGTCATTTTCAAGAGTCATAATATGGCATCTTACATCATATTAAGCTCAACATCATCATGCACAATTTACAATCCAAACCACATGCATAGCAATGCATCAAACCATGCCTCAACAACATGTATAACACATTATACATAATCATCATAACACAAATCATCATGAGACATAACATCAATTAAAGAGATCATCCAATGTCTCTAACTAAAGCTTAGGATTAGGCTACCACCCTAATCCTAACTCTAGGTGAGTCTACCAATCTCAACCTAGTCCACATGCTCGAACCAATTGCTCAAAACCATTTAAAATATTTTAACCACTCACCGACTACTCCATTAGCACAAGCCGACAAGCCTACCAAGCATCCAAGTTTCCGGATTCAAGCCCGAAGCTTCCCCATTGATTTCCCTTGCTTCTAACCATTCAAAAACAATATATTAACCTCAAAATCAGCCACAAACCCAAAGTTTAACATCAACACACAAATCCACTACAATTCTCACAATTCAAAGCCAAGTTCATTCTTCAATTTCTCATTTTCGCACTTCCACAAAGACCCGTCAAAAATCAGAAATGTAGTCATCCAAAGCACTCTTAAACATGTTCAAAACACTGCCCAACTATAGTATAACCATCAACCCCCAATTTCCAACATCAAACACACAATTTAAGCCATGAACAATCCCCAAAATCACCAAATCCGAGCAGCCATGAAAAACAGTCCATAACTTGTGATTTCAACATATTTAGCACATTCAAACGCTTCCAAAACAACCCCAAACTATTACTCTAACATCAACCCTCAAATTCCAACATCAATCATACCCAAAACTCATCTAAAAACCTTCCTAAAAATCCACCAAAACCCAATTTCGGATTTTCACCCAAAATTACTCATTTTAACATATTATGTGTATTTTAACATGATTAAATAAAGCCCCAACTCAATTTATCAAAACAAGATGAAAAACCCCTTAAAAACCCAAACTTTGATATAAACCCTAATTTTCAAAACTCCATAACTTTGAAATCTAAGACTATAGATAGATAGAGGATAAAGAGGAGATTAAGAAAACATAATTACCTTCCAAAAACCCCTTGAATTGATGAAGAAATTTGATGGATTATGAATTTTGGGTTTGGGAGAGTTTGGGGTAGTTTGCACGGTGGAGAGGGGAGAAATGGGAAAGATGATAACATTTTTTTCTTTTAAGTCAAAAAGGTTGTCTACCTTTTATTTGTTTTGGTCAAATTACCAAAATGATCTCTCCCTTTCTTTCTAAACTCAATTTGCTCACTCTAAGGTCAATTTGATTAAAATAAATTTTACCGACTCAAACCAACTAACCCGACTAACTTCTAACCCCAAAACACGGGTGTTACAACATTAGTGGGGGGCACTACGAGGAAATCAGATGGTAAGTATATGGACAGAATAATTAGGGCATTAAATTGAGAAAAAAAATAAGATGATTGTAGAGATTGAATGAAGATTACCATTCACTGGTGGAATATTCGGGTTAAGATTTGGTTCCACATTGCGGATACGCCCACGAGTACCAACTGGGCGACGTCTTGGAGGAAGGTAGCGGAGCCACTCCCCGTACTACAGTTTGTTGAGATCAAGTGAAGATCGGATGGGACAATTTTCTAGTGTGTGGCTGATAATACCACAGCCAGGACAGAGGGTAGGAAGTAGTTCGTACTGAATACGGCACATGATTTTGTTGGCCCCGGTTCCGATAAAAACAAAGCGGGTGACAAGTCTGGTGATGTCTAGCAAGATTTCTACCCGAAGGAAGTCTTTCATGTTCCCTTCAAACTCTCGAGTATCGGTTCGAAGAACGTTGCCAACCATTGACCCTAGGGCATGTCCCACCAGATGGGATCGATCAATATCATTATAAAGTGAGGAAGGGAGAGAGAAAAAACGGATCCAAATCCTCATGATGTTGAAGTTGTATTCTCTTACAGATTTGGCTGGATCGTATTCGGTAACAGCTAACCATTCATCCTTGTACAGCCAAGGACCGCGGTTGATGACTTCATAACAATTCTTGGTTTCCTTGAACTTTATTTTGAGAAAGTTGTCTTGTATAACTGATATAGGGACTACCTCGTTAGGCTTCCATATTCCTTCGAATGCATTGATAACAACATATATGTCTATCACTTTAGACGATATAAAGCATCCGATTAGAATAAGCTTGGGGTCCTCCTTGATAACATCCCAGCCAAAGTCGGGTGTGTAAAGTAGCTATGCTTCTTCATTGGTGAGATTGATAGAACTGAGTTGGGGAATAGAAGAGGATGCCATCGAGAGAGTTGGTAGATTGGGGAGAGTAGAAGGATAGAGGTGGTTTTGTGGTTTGGTATAAGTGTGATGTCCATATTTAAAGAATTCAAGTGAGTAAGTTGAGTTATGGTAAGTAGTGGAGAAAAGTTTTGGAAAGAAAATTAGGGATTGTAAAAGATAGAATATATTAATGTCAAAAAAGAGGATATAAAGAGAACTTTCCTTAAGAGATCTAGATGAGTAAGTAAAAGAAGAAATTCTTTTAGAAGTATTAAGAGATGGTATATTGCGAACAAAATTTAAGGAGGTATTCCTTATATACCTACATAGTTGTAAAGGAAAGTTTAAAAGTAAGTGCAAAACATTTTTACGGATGTAAGTGCTGATTTTTAGGGATAAATAAGGAAAAGCTAGAACAGCCTTAGTAATAAAATGAAATATTTTAATATACGAGTAAGTAAATCGCGAATTAAAAATACTTTGTACAACTAGTGGATAAGAAAAGAGGAAAATTCGAAAAAATAATTTCATTAATAATTTTAATATGGCGAAAGAAGAGGCAAAGTTTAAGGAGGTAGATTTTGAAAACATAATTAATTGTGTCAAAAAGATTGGAAGGAAATTGATTGCGAATTTGATAATGTAATTAGCTATATTAAAGGATAAAAAAGGAAGGAAAGAATTATTATTGGCAATAATTAAAACCGTTATTATGGAAGAAAATTGAAAGATATTACCGGTGAGAAAGAAAGTAAAAAAGTAGTTAAATAGAAATATTTGACATAGTAATTTTATTAAAAGCCGAGGAATAAATGCGATTGATTCCAGTTTTGAATTTAAGCAGATGTTTCGAATAATAATTGAGGGGGAGGAGAAAATTGAAAGTTTGTAATTTTGATTAGTATAAAGAGGAAAGTTGTCCCTAATTGATAGGGTATATGTAAAATCCCTTAAAAGGCCTAGAGAGGGGTCACCTAAGAAGGCGTAGTAAGAATAAAGTTCCTTGATATTAATTGAGTAGAAATTGAAGCATACATAGTAACATACATGGAGCAGATAGATATTAGCATGTAAAACAGAATTATGGCATAGAGACATACATCTATAAGCATAAAGCAAGCATATAAAAAGCATAGAGAGAAGAAAAACAGAAAGAAAACAGCCAAAAATAATTACAAACCCAGGGAGAGGAAGAAGCGGGGTAAAAAATATTAATACAGACCAAATGAGCAAAAAAATAATGGGGGATAAGCAAATAAAATAAACTACTGCTACAGAATTACATAACCAAAGAATAATACAGAAAAGAGTACAGTAAGTCCTGCAGTGCTGCATGGTAATGTTATCACTAGGGTTCAAAGTCTGCAAAAAGAACATAATATTCATAAAAGAAACTTTGAAAGGAGAGGTACGTAAAAGGTTATGAATCTGAAAAATACTTTTGTGAAGAATGATAGTCGTAACAGGCCAGACAGAAGATGTAATTGGTATGGAGCAAGATATAGAGTTAGAATTTAGATTTATGCTAAATGAGTCTAAATTTGATATGTGTAAATGAAAATTATAGTAATTAGAATCAGTAGGATAAGACATCATTATAAAGTTAATCTTAGAAAGAATTGTAATACATCATAAGACATTTGTGCATAAGGGAATACCCCCAAGAAGAAAGCTGAAAACATGCGGTAAAATAGTGTTGGAAACCGGTTGATAAGCATATTTTAAAATGTGAATTAAAACGAGATACATATTATTTTTAAGGTGATACAAACTTTGTATAATGTAGGCAATGTATGAATATCCCAATAAATGGGCTGGCAAAGGTTTCCCTGAAAGGGCTGGATAATTGTATGAACAATATATGTAGTATTCATTAGCTGCAGAGATAGTAATAAGACTCAGGGGAGTAAAATATGAATAAATGAAAATCAGCAAGGGATAACACAAAAGAAAAGGTTTTAAAACTGTAAATATATGTAAACAACTGAAATAGAGATGAAAAGATGAGAAAGGGACAGAAAATAGGATTAAGCTTAGAAATAAAAAAAAAGTAACAGAAAGATTAGACACAGATTTGATGAAAAAGATGATAGCCAACCAATAAACAAACCAGCATATGACAAATTGGTACTGATAAAGTAAAAGAGATATGTTCCGAACATAAATATCAATGGACAGCACAGGCCAATGGGAGCACAAAAGAAAATTGGAGATAGTAGATAAAAGCAGAGATAATAAAAAATGATGTAGTAGAACATACCTTCGAAACGAAAGCCATCCAGTATATACATTCCAAAAAGAAAAGGAAGCACACCCGATCTGGAGAAAAGAAAACAAAATAATAAATAGAATGAAAACCCAGAAGGAGAAAAAAGAAAGCATAAGATAAAAAGGAAGGAAGAAAAGCATTAGATAAATCGATGGTCGGAGGGAAATCATAAAAGGGACCAACGTCTCCACAGCAGAACCGATTGAAGGAAAGATTAAGGACCTACAACTCGGTGAAAAAAATCTGGAACATAATAGGAGAAAGTTAGAAATACAAAGCATTATAGATAGGTATAATAAATAAATAAATAAGTAAAGACCAAAAGAGGAGATGAAACGATTTAGATTTGAAAGATCAGAGGTTGCATGAAACCCTAAAGGGTGAGGCGGACCCTTCGACAGACAAGGGGTTTCGACGTAGCCGCCGTGTTCCACCACCGGTGAGAAAACCCTCCGATTAAGAGTCGGGGCCTGATCCAGAAACATAGAAAAAATAAAAAGAAAGCAATAGAAATAATAGACAAAAAAATAAAGGAACGACGGCGATTACCGTTACCAAGAGCCGACCAGCCGTCGTCAAGTGGAGAAACTCTCCAACCCAGAACGAAAGAGAGAGGGACAAACCCTAACACATACCCGTTGGTATTTTCCAAGGACAAACGAATCAGAAAAGAGAGAAAGAGGGAAACCCTCCGATTTGGCAGAAACGATTGATAAATATCCAGAGGAAAGAAAAGGAAAACAAGGTTTATATTTGTAAAAAAAAAAAGCAAGTGAATAAAAGATTAAAGAGAAAAGGAAAACATCGAACCTTATTATCCTGATTTAGGGTACGTCGGCAAGAACTCGTCGAAAAAACCCAGAAAATGAAAAAACCCCAACAAAGGAAGGGTAGAATAAGCCCTACACCATAGAAACCTGATCTGATAGGAGGGTTGTAGAAAACAAAAGCTGGCCAAATCTCGCAAAAAATAAAAAAACAAGTTAAAATCCAGAGAACAAAGCAAAAGATAAAAAATGAGATATAAACTGAAAATGTAAATGAAAGTCGGGGTGGGATGACCATTGGCGTTCTCAATCCGATTTCCAAGGAAATCAATATAATCCAAATATCTTGATAAAATGCTGGCAAATTCAGCGGAAAATGGAGAGGTGCCGTGTGGGGGAAGGGGATTGGTGGAAAGAAAGGTGAGAAATCCTCCGGAAAAAGAGGGAAAAAAAGGAGAATAAGCCAACACCCAACAAAGACCCCGGAAAATTTTGAGAGAGAATTGAGAGCCATACTCGTTGGAATTTTAACTGAGTAAAAAGTACAGAAATTGAATTCTTGCAATATAATCGTGTTGAAATGCTCGTAATGAAGAATATGGATTCCTAAAATTATATTAAAACTTGTTGTGCGGTCCGTTTTGTAGAGGTTTCGGACGAGCGGGTCTAAATAGGCATTACAATGGACCTGTTAGAATTTTAACTAGGTAAAAAGTACAGAAATTGAGTTTTTGCAATATAATCGTGTTGAAATGCTCGTAATCAAGTCTATGAACTCCTAAATTTTGATTAAAACTTGTTTCGCGGTCCGTTTTGTGAGGTTTCAGACGAGCGAGTCTAAATAGGCCTTAAAATGGACCTGTCGGAATTTTAACTGAGTAAAAAGTTCAGAAATTGAATTCTTGCAATATAATCGTGTTGAAATGCTCATAATGAAGAATATGGATTCCTAAAATTTGATTAAAACTTGTTGTGTGGTCCGTTTTGTAGAGGTTTCGGACGAGCGGGTCTAAATAGGCATTACAATGGACCTGTTAGAATTTTAACTGAGTAAAAGTACAGAAATTGAGTTTTTGCAATATAATCGCGTTGAAATGCTCGTAATCAAGTCTATGAACTCCTAAAGTTTGAATAAAACTTGTTTCGCGGTCCGTTTTGTGAGGTTTCAGACGAGCGAGTCTAAATAGGCCTTAAAATGGACCCGTTGGAATTTTAACTGAGTATAAAGTACAGAAATTGAATTCTTGAAATATAATCGTGTTGAAATGCTCGCAATGAAGAATATGGATTCCTAAAATTTGATTAAAATTTGTTGTGCGGTCCGTTTTATAGAGGTTTCGGATGAGCGGGTCTAAATAGTCATTACAATGGACCCGTTGGAATTTTTTTTTGAAAGAACCCTGTTGGAATTTTAACTGAGTAAAAAGTACAGAAATTGAGGTTTTGCAATATAATCGTATTGAAATGCTCGTAATCAAGTATACGAACTCCTAAAATTTGATTAAAACTTATTTCGCGGTCTGTTTTGTAGAGGTTTCGGACGAGCGGGTCTAAATAGGCCTTAAAATATAATCATGTTGAAAAGCTTGTAATCAAGAATATTAACTCGTAAAATTTGATTAAAACTTGTTTTGCGATCCGTTTTCGAGAGGTTTCAGACGAGCTGGTTTAAATAGTCATTACAATGAACCCGTTGGAATTTTAACTAATTAAAAAGTACAAAAATTGAGTTTTTGCAATGTAATCATGTTGAAATGCTCGTAATCAAGTATATGAACTCCTAAGATTTGATGAAAACTTGTTTTGTTGTCCGTTTTGTAGAGGTTTCGGACGAGCGGTTCTAAATAGGCATTACAATGGACCCGTCGGAATTTTAAATAAGTAAAAAGTACAGAAATTGAGTTTTTGCAATATAATCGTGTTGAAATGCTCGTAATCAAGTATATGAAGTCCTAAATTTTGATTAAAACTTGTTTCGCGGTCCGTTTTGTAGGGGTTTCGGACGAGCGGATCTAAATAGGCCTTACAATGGACACGTTGGAATTTTACTTGAGTAAAAATTACATAAATTGAGTTTTTTCAATATAATTGTGTTGAAATGCTCGAAATCAAGAATATGAACTCCTAAAATTTGATTAAAACTTGTTGTGTGGTCCGTTTTGTAGAGGTTTCGGACGAGTGGGTCTAAATAGGCATTACAATTGACCCGTTGGAATTTTAACTGAGTAAATAGTACAGAAATTGAGTTTTTGCAATATAATAGTGTTGAAATGCTCGTAATAAAGTCTATGAACTCCTAAAGTTTGATTAAAACTTGTTTCGCGGTTCGTTTTGTAGAGGTTTCGGACGAGCGAGTATAAATAGGGCTTAAAATGGGCCCGTCGGAATTTTAACTAAGTAAAAAGTACAGAAATTGAGTTTTTGCAATATAATCGTGTTGGAATGCTCGTAATGAAAAATATGAACTCCTAAAATTTGATTAAAACTTGTTTTGCTGTCCGTTTTGTAGAGCTTTCGGACGAGCGGGTCTAAATAGGCAATACAATGGGCTCGTTGGAATTTTAACTGTGTAAAAAGTACAAAATTTGAGTTTTTTCAATTTAATAATGTTGAAATGCTCGTAATAAAGTATATGAACTCCTAAAATTTGATTAACACTTTTTTTGCGGTCCGTTTTGTATAGGTTTCGGACGAGCGGGTCTAAATAGGCCTTACAATGGACCCGTTGGAATTTTAACTGAGTAAAAATTACAGAAATGGAGTTTTTGCAATATAATCGTGTTAAAATGCTCGTAATCAAGTATATTAACTCCTTAAGTTTGATTAAAACTTGTTTCGCGGTCCGATTTGTAGAGGTTTCGGACGAGCAAGTCTAAATTGGCCTTACAATGGACCCGTCGGAATTTTAACTGAGTAAAAAGTACATAAATTGAGTTTTTGCAATATAATCATGTTGAAATGCTCGTAATCAAGTATATGAACTCCTAAGGTTTGATTAAAACTTGTTTCGGGGTCCGTTTTTTAGAGGTTTCAGACAAGCGAGTCTAAATAGGCCTTACAATGGACCCGTTGGAATTTTAACTGAGTAAAAAGTACAGAAAATGAGTTTTTGCAATATAATCGTGTTGAAATGCTCGTAATCAAGTATATGAACTCCTAATATTTGATTAAAACTTGTTTTGCGGCCCGTTTTGTAGAGGTTTCAGACGAGCTAGTCTAAATAAGCTTTATAATGTACCCGTTGGAATTTTAACTCAGTAAAAGTACAGAAATTGAGTTCTTGCAATATAATCGTGTTGAAATGCTCAAAATCAAGAATATGAACTCCTAAAATTTGATTTAAACATGTTTCGCGGTCCGTTTTGTAGAGGTTTCGGACGAACGAGTCTAAATAGGCCTTACAATGGACCCGTTGGAATTTTAACTGAGTAAAAAGTACAAAAATTGAGTTTTTGCAATATAATTGTGTTGAAATGCTCGTAATCAAGTTTATGAACTCCTATAGTTTTATTAAAACTTGTTTCGCGGTCCGTTTTGTAGAGGTTTCAGACGAGCGAGTCTAAATAAGCTTTATAATGGACCAGTTGGAATTTTAACTGAGTAAAAAGTACAGAAATTGTGTTTTTGCAATATAATCGTGTTGAAATGCTCGTAATTAAGTATATGAACTCCTAAGATTTGATTAAAACTTGTTTTGCAGCCCGTTTTGTAGAGGTTTCAGACGAGCGAGTCTAAATAAGCTTTATAATGTACCTATTGGAATTTTAACTCAGTAAAAGTACAGAAATTGAGTTCTTGGAATATAATCCTGTTGAAATGCTAAAAATCAAGAATATGAACTCCTAAAATTTGATTAAAACTTGTTGTGCGGTCCGTTTTGTAGAGGTTTCGAACGAGCGAGTCTAAATAGGCATTACAATGGACCGATTGAAATTTTAACTGTGTAAAAAGTACAAAAATTGAGATTTTTGCAATATAATCATGTTGAAATGCTCATAATAAAGTATATGAACTCCTAAATTTTGATAAACATGGTTTTGCGGTCCATTTTGCAGAGGTTTCGTACGAGCGGGTCTAAATTTGCCTTACAATAGACCCGTTGGAATTTTACTTGAGTAAAAAGTACAGAAATTGAGTTTTTTCAATATAATGGTGTTGAAGTGCTCGTAATATAGAATATGAACTCCTACAATTTGATTAAAACTTTTTTTGTGGTCCGTTTTGTAGAGGTTTCGGACGAGCGGGTCTAAATAGGCATTACAACGGACCCGTTGGAATTTTAACTGAGTAAAAAGTACAGAAATTGAGTTTTTGCAATATAATCGTGTTGAAATGCTCGTAATCAAGTCTATGAACTCCTAAAGTTTGATAAAAACTTATTTTGCGGTCCGTTTTGTAGAGGTTTCGGACGAGCGAGTCTAAATAGGCCTTATAATGGATCCGTCGGAATTTTAACTGAGTAAAAAGTACAGAAATTGAGTTTTTGCTATATAATCGAGTTGAAAAGCTCGTAATTAAGAATATGGACTCCTAAAATTTTATTAAAACGTGTTTTACGGTCCGTTTTGTAGAGGTTTCGAACGAGCGAGTTTAAATAGGCATTACAATGGACCAGTTGGCATTTTAACTAAGTAAAAGGTTCAGAATATGAGTTTTTGCAATATAATCGTGTTGAAATGCTCGTAATCAAGTATATGAACTTCTAAGATTTGATTAAAACTTGTTTCGCGGTCCGTTTTGTAGGGCTTTCGGACGAGCGGGTCTGAATAGCCCTTACAATGGACTCGTTGGAATTTTAAATTTGTAAAGAGTACAAAAATTGAGTTTTTTGCAAGATTATCATGTTGAAATGCTCGTAATAAAGTATATGAACTCCTAAAATTTGATTAAAACTTGTTTTGCGGTCTGTTTTGTAGAGGTTTCGGACGAGCGAGTCTAAATAAGGCCTTATATTGGATCCGTCAGAATTTTAACTGAGGAAAAAGTACAGAAAATGAGTTTTTGTAATATAATCGTGTTGGAATGCTCGAAATAAAAATATGAACTCCTAAAGTTTGATTAAAATTGTTTTGCGGTCCGTTTTGTAGAGGTTTCGAATGAGGGGGTCTAAATAGGCATTACAATGGACCCGTTGGAATTTTAATTGTCTAAAAAGTACATAAATTGAGTTTTTGCAATATAATCGTGTTGAAATGCTCGTAATCAAGTATATGAACCTCTAAATTTTGATAAAACAATGTTTTACGGTCCGTTTGTTATAGGTTTCGGGTGAGCAGGTCTAAATATGCCTTATATGGACCCGTGTAAATTTTAACTGAGTAAAAGTACAGAAATTGAGTTTTTGCAATATAATCGTGTTTAAATGCTCGTAATCAAGTATATGAACTCCTAAAATTTGATAAAACCTTGTTTTGCGGTCCTTTTTATAGAGGTTTCGAACAAGCGAGTCTAAATAGGCATTACAATGGACCCGTTGGAATTTTAACTGTGTAAAAAGTACAAAAATTGAGTTTTTGCAATATAATCATGTTGAAATGCTTGTAATAAAGTATATGAACTCCTAAAATATGATAAACATGGTTTTGCAATCCGTTTTGCAGAGGTTTCGTACGAGCGGGTCTAAATTGGCCTTAAAATGGACCCGTTGGAATTTTACTTGAGTAAAAAGTATAGAAATTGAGTTTTTTCAATATAATCGTGTTGAAGTGTTCGTAATAAAGTATATGAACTCCTACAATTTGATTAAAACTTTTTTTGTGGTCCATTTTGTAGAGGTTTCGGACGAGCGGGTCTAAATAGGCATTACAACGGACCCGTTGGAATTTTAACTAGGTAAAAAGTACATAAATTGAGTTTTTGCAATATAAACGTGTTGAAATGCTTGTAATAAAAAATATGAACTCGTAAAATTTGATTAAAAAATGTTTTGCGATCCGTTTTCGAGAAGTTTCAGACGAGCGGGTTTAAATAGGCATTACAATGGACCCGTTGGAATTTTAACTGAGTAAAAAGTACAAAAATTGAGTTTTTGCAATATAATTGTGTTGAAATGCTCGTAATCAAGTTTATGAACTCCTATAGTTTTATTAAAACTTGTTTCGCGGTCCGTTTTGTAGAGGTTTCAGACGAGCGAGTCTAAATAAGCTTTATAATGGACCCGTTGGAATTTTAACTGAGTAAAAAGTACAGAAATTGTGTTCTTGCAATATAATCGTATTGAAATGCTCGTAATCAAGTATATGAACCTCTAAATTTTGATAAAACAATGTTTTGCGGTCCATTTATTATAGGTTTCGGAT
Organism: Hibiscus trionum; assembly: GCA_030270665.1. Lineage (NCBI taxonomy): Eukaryota > Viridiplantae > Streptophyta > Magnoliopsida > Malvales > Malvaceae > Hibiscus > Hibiscus trionum. Next base: position 43,109,646 of record BSYR01000027.1, on the reverse strand, counting down.
GAGCAGGTCTAAATATGCCTTACAATGGACCCGTGGAAATTTTAAGTGAGTAAAAAGTACATAAATTGAGTTTTTGCAATATAATCGTGTTTAAATGCTCGTAATCAAGTATATGAACTCCTAAAATTTGATAAAACCTTGTTTTGCGGTCCGTTTGTTATAGGTTTCGGACGATGGGGTCTAAATAGGCATTACAATTGACTCGTTGAAATTTTAACTGAGTAAAAAGTACAGAAATTGAGATTTCGCAATATTATCGTGTTGAAATGCTCGTAATCAAGTCTATGAACTCCTAAAGTTTGGTTAAAACTTGTTTCGCGGTCCGTTTTGTAGAGGTTTCGGACGAGCGAGTCTAAATAGGCCTTATAATGGATCCGTCGGAATTTTAACTGAGTAAAAAGTACAGAAATTGAGTTTTTGCAATATAATCGTGTTGAAATGCTCATAATTAAGAATATGGACTCCTAAGGTTTGATTAAAACTTGTTTTGCGGTCCGTTTTGTAGAGGTTTCGAACGAGCGAGTCTAAATAGGCATTACAATGGACCCATTGAAATTTTAATTGTGTAAAAAGTACAAAAATTGAGATTTTTGCAATATAATCATGTTGAAATGCTCATAATAAAGTATATGAACTCCTAAATTTTGATAAAACATGGTCTTGCGGTCCATTTTGCAGAGGTTTCGTACGAGCGGGTCTAAATTTGCCTTACAATGGACCCGTTGGAATTTTACTTGAGTAAAAAGTACAGAAATTGAGTTTTTTCAATATAATCGTGTTATGTGCTCGTAATGTAGAATATGAACTCCTACAGTTTGATTAAAACTTTTTTTGTGGTCCGTTTTGTAGAGGTTTCGGACGAGCGGGTCTAAATAGGCATTACAACGGACCCGTTGGAATTTTAACTGAGTAAAAAGTACAGAAATTGAGTTTTTGCAATATAATCGTGTTGAAATGCTCGTAATCAAGTCTATGAACTCCTAAAGTTTGATAAAAACTTGTTTTGCGGTCCGTTTTGTAGAGGTTTCGGACGAGCGAGTCAAAATAGGCCTTATAATGGATCCGTCGGAATTTTAACTGAGTAAAAAGTACAGAAATTGAGTTTTTGCAATATAATCGCGTTGAAAAGCTCGTAATTAAGAATATGGACTCCTAAAATTTGATTAAAACGTGTTTTGCGGTCCGTTTTGTAGAGGTTTTGAACGAGCGAGTCTAAATAGGCATTACAATGGACCAGTTGGAATTTTAACTGAGTAAAAGGTTCAGAATATGAGTTTTTGCAATATAATCGTGTTGAAATGCTCGTAATCAAGTATATGAACTTCTAAGATTTGATTAAAACTTGTTTCGCGGTCCGTTTTGTAGGGCTTTCGGACGAGCGGGTCTGAATAGCCCTTACAATGGACTCGTTGGAATTTTAAATGTGTAAAGAGTACAAAAATTGAGTTTTTTGCAAGATTATCATGTTGAAATGCTCGTAATAAAGTATATGAACTCCTAAGATTTGATTAAAACTTGTTTTGCGGTCTGTTTTGTAGAGGTTTCGGACGAGCGAGTCTAAATAAGGCCTTATATTGGATCCATCAGAATTTTAACTAAGGAAAAAGTACATAAATTGAGTTTTTGTAATATAATCGTGTTGAAATGCTCGTAATCAAGTATATGAACCTCTAAATTTTGATAAAACAATGTTTTGCGGTCCGTTTGTTATAGGTTTCGGGTGAGCAGGTCTAAATATGCCTTACAATGGACCCGTGTGAATTTTAACTGAGTAAAAAGTACAGAAATTGAGTTTTTGCAATATAATCGTGTTTAAATGCTCGTAATCAAGTATATGAACTCCTAAAATTTGATAAAACCTTGTTTTGCGGTCCTTTTTTATAGAGGTTTCGAACAAGCGAGTCTAAATAGGCATTACAATGGACCCGTTGGAATTTTAACTGTGTAAAAAGTACAAAAATTGAGTTTTTGCAATATAATCATGTTGAAATGCTCGTAATAAAGTATATGAACTCCTAAAATATGATAAACATGGTTTTGCAATCCGTTTTGCAGAGGTTTCGTACGAGCAGGTCTAAATTGGCCTTAAAATGGACCCGTTGGAATTTTACTTGAGTAAAAAGTTTAGAAATTGAGTTTTTTCAATATAATCGTGTTGAAGTGCTCGTAATAAAGTATATGAACTCCTACAATTTGATTAAAACTTTTTTTGTGGTCCGTTTTGTAGAGGTTTCGGACGAGCGGGTCTAAATAGGCATTACAACGGACCCGTTGGAATTTTAACTAGGTAAAAAGTACAGAAATTGAGTTTTTGCAATATAAACGTGTTGAAATGCTTGTAATAAAAAATATGAACTCGTAAAATTTGATTAAAAAATGTTTTGCGATCCGTTTTCGAGAAGTTTCAGACGAGCGGGTTTAAATAGGCATTACAATGGACCCGTTGGAATTTTAACTGAGTAAAAAGTACAAAAAATGAGTTTTTGCAATATAATTGTGTTGAAATGCTCGTAATCAAGTTTATGAACTCCTATAGTTTTATTAAAACTTGTTTCGCGGTCCGTTTTGTAGAGGTTTCAGACGAGCGAGTCTAAATAAGCTTTATAATGGACCCGTTGGAATTTTAACTGAGTAAAAAGTACAGAAATTGTGTTCTTGCAATATAATCGTATTGAAATGCTCGTAATCAAGTATATGAACCTCTAAATTTTGATAAAACAATGTTTTGCGGTCTGTTTATTATAGGTTTCGGATGAGCAGGTCTAAATATGCCTTACAATGGACCCGTGGAAATTTTAAGTGAGTAAAAAGTACATAAATTGAGTTTTTGTAATATAATCGTGTTTAAATGCTCGTAATCAAGTATATGAACTCCTAAAATTTGATAAAACCTTGTTTTGCGGTCCGTTTGTTATAGGTTTCGGACGAGGGGGTCTAAATAGGCATTACAATGGACTCGTTGGAATTTTAACTGAGTAAAAAGTACAGAAATTGAATTTTCGCAATATAATCGTGTTGAAATGCTCGTAATCAAGTCTATGAACTCCTAAAGTTTGGTTAAAACTTGTTTCGCGGTCCGTTTTGTAGAGGTTTCGGACGAGCGAGTCTAAATAGACCTTATAATGGATCCGTCGAAATTTTAACTGAGTAAAAAGTACAGAAATTGAGTTTTTGCAATATAATCGTGTTGAAATGCTCGTAATTAAGAATATGGACTCCTACGATTTGATTAAAACTTGTTTTGCGGTCCGTTTTGTAGAGGTTTCGAACGAGCGAGTCTAAATAGGCATTACAATGGACCCATTGAAATTTTAACTGTGTAAAAAGTACAAAAATTGAGATTTTTGCAATATAATCATGTTGAAATGCTCATAATAAAGTATATGAACTCCTAAATTTTGATAAAACATGGTTTTGCGGTCCATTTTGCAGAGGTTTCGTACGAGCGGGTCTAAATTTGCCTTACAATGGACCCGTTGGAATTTTACTTGAGTAAAAAGTACAGAAATTAAGTTTTTTCAATATAATCATGTTGAAGTGCTCGTAATATAGAATATGAACTCCTACAGTTTGATTAAAACTTTTTTTGTGGTTCGTTTTGTAGAGGTTTCGGACGAGCGGGTCTAAATAGGCATTACAACGGACCCGTTGGAATTTTAACTGAGTAAAAAGTACAGAAATTGAGTTTTTGCAATATAATCGTGTTGAAATGCTCGTAATCAAGTCTATGAACTCCTAAAGTTTGATAAAAACTTGTTTTGCGGTCCGTTTTGTAGAGGTTTCGGACGAGCGAGTCTAAATAGACCTTATAATGGATCCGTCGGAATTTTAACTGAGTAAAAAGTACAGAAATTGAGTTTTTGCAATATAATCGCATTGAAAAGCTCGTAATTAAGAATATGGACTCCTAAAATTTGATTAAAACGTGTTTTGCGGTCCGTTTTGTAGAGGTTTTGAACGAGCGAGTCTAAATAGGCATTACAATGGACCAGTTGGAATTTTAACTGAGTAAAAGGTTCAGAATATGAGTTTTTGCAATATAATCGTGTTGAAATGCTCGTAATCAAGTATATGAACTTCTAAGATTTGATTAAAACTTGTTTCGCGGTCCGTATTGTAGGGCTTTCGGACGAGCGGGTCTGAATAGCCCTTACAATGGACTCGTTGGAATTTTAAATGTGTAAAGAGTACAAAAATTGAGTTTTTTTTGCAAGATTATCATGTTGAAATGCTCGTAATAAAGTATATGAACTCCTAAGATTTGATTAAAACTTGTTTCGCGGTCTGTTATGTAGAGGTTTCGGAATTTTAAGTGAGGAAAAAGTACAGAAATTGAGTTTTTGTAATATAATCGTGTTGAAATGCTCGAAATAAAAATTTAAACTCCTAAAGTTTGATTAAAATTGTTTTGCGGTCCGTTTTGTAGAGGTTTCGAATGAGCGGGTCTAAATAGGCATTACAATGGACCCGTTGGAATTTTAATTGTCTAAAAAGTACATAAATTGAGTTTTTGCAATATAATCGTGTTGAAATGCTCGTAATCATGTATATGAACCTCTAAATTTTGATAAAACAATGTTTTGCGGTCCGTTTGTTATAGGTTTCGGGTGAGCAGGTCTAAATATGCCTTACAATGGACCCGTGTGAATTTTAACTGAGTAAAAAGTACAGAAATTGAGTTTTTGCAATATAATCGTGTTTAAATGCTCGTAATCAAGTATATGAACTCCTAAAATTTGATAAAACCTTGTTTTGCGGTCCTTTTTATAGAGGTTTCGAACAAGCGAGTCTAAATAGGCATTACAATGGACCCGTTGGAATTTTAACTGTGTAAAAAGTACAAAAATTGAGTTTTTGCAATATAATCATGTTGAAATGCTCGTAATAAAGTATATGAACTCCTAAAATATGATAAACATGGTTTTGCAATCCGTTTTGCAGAGGTTTCGTACGAGCGGGTCTAAATTGGCCTTAAAATGGACCCGTTGGAATTTTACTAGAGTAAAAAGTATAGAAATTGAGTTTTTTTTCAATATAATCGTGTTGAAGTGCTCGTAATAAAGTATATGAACTCCTACAATTTGATTAAAACTTTTTTTGTGGTCCATTTTGCAGAGGTTTCGGACGAGCGGGTCTAAATAGGCATTCCAACGGACCCGTTGGAATTTTAACTAGGTAAAAAGTACAGAAATTGAGTTTTTGCAATATAAACGTGTTGAAATGCTTGTAATAAAAAATATGAACTCGTAAAATTTGATTAAAACGTTTTTTGCAGTTCGTTTTGTAGAGGCTTCGGACGAGCGGGTCTAAATTGGCCTTACAATGGACTCATTGGAATTTTAATTGAGTAAAAAGTACATAAATTGAGTCTTTTTCAATATAATCGTGTTGAAATGCTCGTAATAAAGAATATTAAGTCCTAAAATTTGATTAAAACGTTTTTTGCGGTTCGTTTTGTAGAGGCTTCGGACGAGCGGGTCTAAATAGGCCTTACAATGGACCCGTTGGAATTTTAACTGAGTAAAAAGTACATAAATTGATTTTTTCAATATAATCGTGTTGAAATGCTCGTAATCAAGTCTATGAACTCCTAAAGTTTGATTAAAACTTGTTTCGTGGTTCGTTTTGTAGAGGTTTCGGACGAGCGAGTCTAAATAGGCCTTAAAATGGACCCGTCGGAATATTAACTGAGTAAAAAGTACAGAAATTGAGTTTTGCAATATAATCGTGTTGAAATGCTCGTAATGAAAAATATGGACTCCTAAAATTTGATTAAAACTTGTTTTGCGGCCCGTTTTGTAGAGGTTTCGGACGAGCGGGTATAAATAGGCATTACAATGGACCGCTTGGAATTTTAACTGTGTAAAAAGTACAAAAATTGAGTTTTTGCGATATAATCATGTTGAAATGCTCGTAATAAAGTATATGAACTCCTAAAATTTGATAAAACATTGTTTTGCGGTTCGTTTTGTAGAGGTTTCGGACGAGCGAGTCTAAATAGGCATTACAACGGACCAGTTGGAAATTTAACTGAGTAAAAAGTACAGAAATTGAGTTTTTGTAATATAATCGTGTTGAAATGCTCGCAATCAAGTATATGAACTCCTAAAATTTGATAAAAGCTTGTTTTGTGGTCTGTTTGTTATAGGTTTCGGACGAGCGGGTCTAAATAGGCCTTACAATGGACCCGTTGGAATTTTACTTAAATATAAGGTACAAATATTGAATTTTTGCAATATAATCGGGTTGAATGCTCGTAATCAATTATATGAACTCCTATAATTTGTTTAAAACTTGTTTCATAGTCCGTTTTGTAGAGGTTTCGGACGAGCGGGTCTAAATAGGCCTTACAATGGACACGTTGGAATTTTAAATGAGTAAAAAGTACAGAAATTGAGCTTTTGCAATATAATCGTGTTGAAATGAATGTAATCAAGAATATGAACTCGTAAAATTTGATTAATACATGTTTTGCGATCCGTTTTCGAGAGGTTTCAGACGAGCGAGATTAAATAGGCATTACAATGAACCCGTTGGAATTTTAACAAAGTAAAAAGTACAAAATTTGTATTTTTGCAATATAATCTTGTTGAAATGCTCGTAATCAAGTATATGAACTCCTAAGATTCGATTAAAACTTGTGTTGCGGTCCATTTTGTAGAGGTTTCGGGCGAGATGGTCTAAATAGGCATTACAATGGATCCGTTGTAATTTTAATTGAGTAAAAAGTACAGAAATTGAGTTTTTGCAATATAATCGTGTTGAAATGCTCGTAATCAAGTATATGAACTCCTAAAATTTGATTAAAAGTTGTTTGGCGGTCCGTTTTGTAGGGGTTTCGGATGAGCAGACTCGAATAGGCCTTACAATGGACCCGTTGGAATTTTACTTGAGTAAAAAGTACAGAAATTGAGTTTTTTAATATAATCGTGTTGAAATGCTCGAAATCAAGAATATGAACTCATAAAATTTGATTAAAACTTGTTGTGCGGTCCGTTTTGTAGAGGTTTCGGACGAGCGAGTCTAAATCGGCATTACAATGGACCCGTCGGAATTTTAATTGAGTAAAAAGTACAGAAATTGAGTTTTTGCAATATAATCGTGTTGGAATGCTCGTAATGAAAAATATGAACTCCTAAAATTTGATTAAAACTTGTTTTGCTGTCCGTTTAGGGTTTATTGTTTCGGATGAGCGGGTCTAAACAGGCATTACAATGGGCTCGTTGGAATTTTAATTGTGTAGAAAGTACAAAAATTGAGTTTTTGCAATATAATCATGTTGAAATGCTCGTAATAAAGTATATGAACTCCTAATATTTGATTAAAACTTGTTTTGTGGTCCGTTTTGTAGAGGTTTCGGACGAGCGGGTCTTAATAGGCCTTACAATGGACCCATTGGAATTTCAACAGAGTAAAATGTACAGAAATTGAGTTTTTGCAATGTAATCGTGCTAAAATGCTCGTCAAAAAATATGAACTCCTAAATTTTGATTAAAACTTGTTTCGCGGTCCGTTTTGTAGAGGTTTTAGACTAGCAAGTCTGAATAGGCCTTACAACGGACCCGTTGGAATTTTAACTTAGTAAAAAGTACAGAAATTAAGTTTTTGCAATAAAATCCTGTTGAAATGCTTGTAATAAAAATATGAACTCCTAAAATTTGATTAAAACTTGTTTTGCGGTCCGTTTTGTAGAGGTTTCAGACGAGCGGGACTAAATTGGCATTACAATGGACCCGTTGGAATTTTAACTGAGGAAAAAGTATAGAAATTGAGTATTTGCAATATAATCATGTTGAAATGCTCTTAATCAAGTGTATGAACTCCTTAAATTTGATAAAACATTGTTTTGCGGTTCGTTTTGCAGAGTTTTCGTACGAGTGGGTCTAAATTGGCCTTACAATTGACCCTTTGGAATTTTACTTCAGTAAAAAGTACATAAATTGAGTTTTGTCAATATAATCGTGTTGAAATGTTCGTAATTAAGAATTTGAACTCCTAAATTTTGTTTAAAACTTTTTTTGCGGTCCGTTTTGTAGAGGTTTCGGACGAGCGTGTCTAAATAGGCATTATAACGGACCAGTTGGAATTTTAACTAAGTAAAAAGTACAGAAATTGAGTTTTTGCAATATAATCGTGTGGAAATGCTTTTAATCAAGAATATAAACTCGTAAAATTGGATTAAAACCTGTTTTGCGATCCTTTTTCGAGAGGTTTCAGACGAGCGGGTTTAAATAGGCATTACAATGAACCCGTTGGAATTTTTTTTTGATGAAAAACCCGTTGGAATTTTAACTAAGTAAAAAGTACAGAAACTGAGTTTTTCAATATAATCATGTTGAAACGCTCGTAATCAAGTATATGAACTCCTAAGATTTGATTAAAACTTGTTTTGCGGCCCGTTTTGTAGAGGCTTCAGACGAGAGAGTCTAAATAAGCTTTATAATGGACCCGTTGGAATTTTAACTGAGTAAAAGTACATAAATTGAGTTCTTGCATTATAATCGTGTTGAAATGCTCGTAATCAAGTATATGAACTCCTAAAATTTGATTTAAACTTGTTTCGCGGTCCGTTTTGTAGAGGTTTCGGACGAGCGGGTCTAAATAGGCATTACAATAGACCCGTTGGAAATTTAACTGAGTAAAAAGTACAGAAATTGAGTTTTTGCAATATAATCATGTTGAAATGCTCGTAATCAAGTTTATGAACTCCTATAGTTTGATTAAAACTTGTTTCGTAGTCCGTTTGTAGAGGTTTCGGACGAGCGAGTCTAAATAAACTTTATAATGGACCCGTTGGAATTTTAACTGAGGAAAAAGTATTGAAATTGAGTATTTGCAATATAATCATGTTGAAATGCTCTTAATCAAGTGTATGAACTCCTTAAATTTGATAAAACATTGTTTTGCAGTTCGTTTTGCAGAGGTTTTGTACGAGTGGGTCTAAATTGGCCTTACAATGGACCCTTTGGAATTTTACTTCAGTAAAAAGTACATAAATTGAGTTTTGTCAATATAATCGTGTTGAAATGTTCGTAATTAAGAATTTGAACTCCTAAATTTTGTTTAAAACTTTTTTTGCGGTCCGTTTTGTAGAGGTTTCGGACGAGCGTGTCTAAATAGGCATTATAACGGACCCGTTGGAATTTTAACTAAGTAAAAAGTACAGAAATTGAGTTTTTGCAATATAATCGTGTGGAAATGCTTTTAATCAAGAATATAAACTCGTAAAATTGGATTAAAACCTGTTTTGCGATCATTTTTCGAGAGGTTTCAGACGAGCGGGTTTAAATAGGCATTACAATGAACCCGTTGGAATTTTTTTTTGATGTAAAACCCGTTGGAATTTTAACTAAGTAAAAAGTACAGAAACTGAGTTTTTCAATATAATCATGTTGAAACACTCGTAATCAAGTATATGAACTCCTAAGATTTGATTAAAACTTGTTTTGCGGCCCGTTTTGTAGAGGCTTCAGACGAGCGAGTCTAAATACGCTTTATAATGGACCCGTTGGAATTTTAACTGAGTAAAAGTACATAAATTGAGTTCTTGCATTATAATCGTGTTGAAATGCTCGTAATCAAGTATATGAACTCCTAAAATTTGATTTAAACTTGTTTCGCGGTCCGTTTTGTAGAGGTTTCGGACGAGCGGGTCTAAATAGGCATTACAATAGACCCGTTGGAAATTTAACTGAGTAAAAAGTACAGAAATTGAGTTTTTGCAATATAATCATGTTGAAATGCTCGTAATCAAGTTTATGAACTCCTATAGTTTGATTAAAACTTGCTTCGCAGTCCGTTTGTAGAGGTTTCGGACGAGCGAGTCTAAATAAACTTTATAATGGACCCGTTGGAATTTTAACTGAGGAAAAAGTATAGAAATTGAGTATTTGCAATATAATCATGTTGAAATGCTCTTAATCAAGTGTATGAACTCCTTAAATTTGATAAAACATTGTTTTGCGGTTCGTTTTGCAGAGGTTTCGTACGAGTGGGTCTAAATTGGCCTTACAATGGACCCTTTGGAATTTTACTTCAGTAAAAAGTACAGAAATTGAGTTTTGTCAATATAATCGTGTTGAAATGTTCGTAATTAAGAATTTGAACTCCTAAATTTTGTTTAAAACTTTTTTTGCGGTCCGTTTTGTAGAGGTTTCGGACGAGCGTGTCTAAATAGGCATTATAACGGACCCGTTGGAATTTTAACTAAGTAAAAAGTACAGAAATTGAGTTTTTGCAATATAATCGTGTGGAAATGCTTTTAATCAAGAATATAAACTCGTAAAATTGGATTAAAACCTGTTTTGCGATCCTTTTTCGAGAGGTTTCAGACGAGCGGGTTTAAATAGGCATTACAATGAACCCGTTGGAATTTTTTTTTTTGATGAAAAACCCGTTGGAATTTTAACTAAGTAAAAAGTACAGAAACTGAGTTTTTCAATATAATCATGTTGAAACACTCGTAATCAAGTATATGAACTCCTAAGATTGGATTAAAACTTGTTTTGCGGCCCGTTTTGGAGAGGCTTCAGACGAGCGAGTCTAAATAAGCTTTATAATGGACCCGTTGGAATTTTAACTGAGTAAAAGTACATAAATTGAGTTCTTGCATTATACTCGTGTTGAAATGCTCGTAATCAAGTATATGAACTCCTAAAATTTGATTTAAACTTGTTTCGCGGTCCGTTTTGTAGAGGTTTCGGACGAGCGGGTCTAAATAGGCATTACAATAGACCCGTTGGAAATTTAACTGAGTAAAAAGTACAGAAATTGAGTTTTTACAATATAATCATGTTGAAATGCTCGTAATCAAGTTTATGAACTCCTATAGTTTGATTAAAACTTGTTTCGCAGTCCGTTTGTAGAGGTTTCGGACGAGCGAGTCTAAATAAACTTTATAATGGACCCGTTGGAATTTTAACTGAGTAAAAAGTACAGAAATTGAGTTCTTGCAATATAATCGTGTTGAAATGCTCGTATTCAAGTATATGAACCTCTAATTTTGATAAAACAATGTTTTACGGTCCGTTTGTTATTGGTTTCGGACGAGCAGGTCTAAATAGGCCTTACAATGGACCCGTGGGAATTTTAACTGATTAAAAGGTTCAGAAATTGAGTTTTTGCAATATAATCGTGTTGAAATGCTCGTAATCAAGTATATGAACTCCTAGGATTTGATTAAAACTTGTTTCGCGGTCCGTTTTTTGTGGACTTCGGACGAGTGGGTCTAAATAGGCCTTACAATGGACCCATTGGAATTTTACTTGAGTAAAAAGTACAGAAATTTAGTTTTTTCAATATAATCGTGTTGAAATGCTCGAAATCAAGAATATGAAGTCCTAAAATTTGATTAAAACTTGTTGTGCGGTCCGTTTTGTAGAGGTTTCAGATGAGCGGGTCTAAATAGGCATTACAATAGACCCGTTGGAAATTTAACTGAGTAAAAAGTACATAAATTGAGTTTTTGCAATATAATCATGTTGAAATGCTCGTAATCAAGTTTATGAACTCCTATAGTTTAATTAAAACTTGTTTCGCAGTCCGTTTTGTAGAGGTTTCAGACGAGCGAGTCTAAATAAACTTTATAATGGACCCGTTGGAATTTTAACTGAGTAAAAAGTACAGAAATTGAGTTCTTGCAATATAATCGTGTTGAAATGCTCGTAATCAAGTATATAAATCTCTAAATTTTGATAAAACAATGTTTTGCGGTCCGTTTGTTATTGGTTTCGGACGAGCAGGTCTAAATAGGCCTTACAATGGACCCGTGGGAATTTTAACTGATTAAAAGGTTCAGAAATTGAGTTTTTGCAATATAATCGTGTTGAAATGCTCGTAATCAAGTATATGAACTCCTAGGATTTGATTAAAACTTGTTTTGCGGTCCGTTTTTTATGGACTTCGGACTAGCGGGTCTAAATAGGCCTTACAATGGACCCATTGGAATTTTACTTGAGTAAAGAGTACAGAAATTTAGTATTTTTCAATATAATCATGTTGAAATGCTCGAAATCAAGAATATGAACTCCGAAAATTTGATTAAAACTCGTTGTGCGGTCCGTTTTGTAGAGGTTTCAGACGAGCCGGTCTAAATAGGGATTACAATGGACCCGTAGGAATTTTAACTGAGTAAAAAGTACAGAAATTGAATTTTTGCAATATAATCATGTTGAAATGCTCGTAATCAAGAATATAAACTCCTAAAATGTGAGTAAAACTTGTTTCGCGGTTCGTTTTGTAGATGTTTGAGACAAGCGAGTCTAAATAAGCTTTATAATGGACTCGTTGGAATTTTAACTGAGTAAAAAATACAAAAATCGAGTTTTTTCAATATAATCGTGTTGAAATGCTCGTAATCAAGTCTATGAACTCCTAAAGTTTGATTAAAACTTGTTTCGCGGTCCGTTTTGTAGAGGTTTCGGACGAGAGAGTGTAAATAGGCTTTATAATGGATCCGTCGGAATTTTAACTGAGTAAAAAGTACAGAAATTGAGTTTTTGCAATATAATCGTGTTGAAATGCTCGTAATTAAGAATATGGACTCCTAAAATTTGATTAAAACTTGTTTTGCGGTCCGTCTTGTAGAGGTTTCGAACGAGCGAGTCTAAATAGACATTACAATGGACCCGTTGGAATTTTAACTGTGTAAAAAGTACAAAAATTGAGTTTTTGCAATATAATCATGTTGAAATGCTCGTAATAAAGTATATGAACTCCTAAAATTTGATAAAACATGGTTTTGCGGTCCGTTTTGCAGAGGTTTCGTACGAGCGGGTCTAAATTGGCCTTAAAATGGACCCGTTGGAATTTTACTTGAGTAAAAAGTACAGAAATTGTGTTTTTCAATATAATCGTGTTGAAATGCTCGTAATAAAAATATGAACTCCTAAAATTTGATTAAAACTTGTTTTGCGGTCCGTTTTGTAGAGGTTTCGGACGAGCGGGTCTAAATTGGCATTACAATGGACCCATTGGAATTTTAACTTAGGAAAAAGTATATAAATTGAGTTTTTGCAATATAATCGTGTTGAAATGCTCGTAATGAAGTATATGAACTCCTAAAATTTGATAAAACATTGTTTTGCGGTCCATTTTGCAGAGGTTTTGTACGAGCCGGTCTAGATTGGCCTTACAATGGACCCGTTGGTATTTTACTTGAGTAAAAGGTACATAAATTGAGTTTTTTCAATATAATCGTGTTGAAATGCTCGTAATAAAGATTATGAAATCCTTTCATTTGATTAAAACTTTTTTTGCGGTCCGTTTTGTAAAGTTTTCGGACGAGCGGGTCTAAATAGGCATTACAATGGACCCGTTGGATTTTTAACTGAGTAAAAAGTACAGAAATTGAGTTTTTGCAATATAATCGTGTTGAAATGCATGTAATCAAGAATATGAACTCCTAAAGTTTAATTAAAACTTGTTCGCAGTCCGTGTTCTAATGGTTTCGGACGAGCGGGTCTAAATAGGCCTTACAATGGACCCGTTGAAATTTTACTTGAGTAAAAAGTACAAAAATTGAGTTTTTTTAAATATAATCGTGTTGAAATCCTCAAAATCAAGAATATGAACTACTAAATTTTGATTAAAACATGTTGTGCGGTCCGTTTTGTAGAGGTTTCAGACGAGCGGGTCTAAATAGGCAATACAATGGACCCATTGGAATTTTAACTGAGTAAAAAGTACATAAATTGATTTTTGCAATATAATCGTGTTGAAATGATCGTAATCAAGTCTATGAACTTCTAAAGTTTGATTAAAACTTGTTTCGTGGTTCGTTTTGTAGAGGTTTCGGACGAGCGGGTCTAAATAGGCATTACAATGGACCCCTTGGAATTTTAACTATGTAAAAGTACAAAAATTGAGTTTTTGCAATATAATCATGTTGAAATGCTCGTAATAAAGTATATGAACACCTAAAATTTGATAAAACATTGTTTTGTAGTCCGTTTTGCAGAGGTTTCGTACGAGCGGGTATAAATTGGCCTTACAATGGACCTGTTGGAATTTTACTGGAGTAAAAAGTACATAAATTGAGTTTTTTCAATATAATCGTGATGAAATGCTCGTAATAAAGAATATGAAGTCCTAAAATTTGATTAAAACTTTTTTTGCAGTCCGTTTTGTAGAGGTTTCGGATGAGCAGGTCTAAATAGGCATTACAATGGACTCGTTGGAATTTTAACTATGTACAAAGTACAAAAATTGAGTTTTTGCAATATAATCATGTTGAAATGCTCGTAATAAAGTATATGAACTCCTAAGATTTGAATAAAACTTGTTTTGCGGTCCGTTTTGTAGAGGTTTCGGACGAGCGGGTCTAAATAGGCCTTACAATGGACCCGTTGGAATTTTAACTGAGTAAAAAGTACATAAATTGAGTTTTTGCAATATAATCGTGCTGAAATGCTCGTTATAAAAATATGAACTCATAAAATTTGATTAAAACTTGTTTCGCGGTCCGTTTTGTAGAGGTTTCAGACGAGCGAGTCTTAATAGGCCTTACAATGGACCCGTTGGAATTTTAACTTCGTAAAAAGTACAGAAATTAAGTTTTTGCAATAAAATTGTGTTGAAATGATCGTAATAAAAATATAAACTCCTAAAATTTGATTAAAACTTGTTTTGCGGTCCGTTTTGTAGAGGTTTCGGACGAGCGGGTCTAAATTGGCATTACAATGGACCCGTTGGAATTTTAACTGAGTAAAAAGTATAGAAATTGAGTTTTTGCAATATAATCGTGTTGAAATGCATGTAATCAAGAATATGAACTCGTAAAATTTGATTACACCTGTTTTGCGATCCGTTTTCGAGAGGTTTCAGACGAGCATGTTTAAATTGTTGGGTCACGTCGGCACGCCCCGTGGCATAGTGGAAAAATTAATCTGACGTAATTCAGCCACGATCCATGTACAGGAACGAATCCGGGGTGAAAAGATTAAGAGTTACCTTCTAAAACTCTGGAAACTGGAAAACCGACGGTATGTCGGAATAACCACGTCAAGTAAAACCAGAATCGTCATAGGTTCGCAACGACCTCTACGGAGTCTACCCGAACAAAACGAACAAAGTTTCTGCCTCCCTAACAATTAGGGATAAATTTCAACAGGTTTGAACACCTTCCAGGGAGAAGTCGAAATTCCTCCAGGGATTCCTAAGGGAGTCTGAAATCGACCAGGGAATCTACCGGGCCTTGGATTCGAACTAGGAAATCGCCAGGAATTTTCCAAGGGGCAAGAGGAACACCAGAAAAATATCGAACAGCTTCTCAAAAGAAATCTGGGACTTGTCGAAAATTCCAGAGGGGAATTCCCAGTGATATGTCGAAATTTGCAAGGAGGAATAAGGATGATTTGGTTGCTAGCCCTTGTCCCTTTAAATAGTATTCAGAGACTTAACTCTTGTTTAATTGCTTAAATCCAAGTTCAACCAAAATTCATAGAATCTAATTCTACTTGAAATTGGTTTATATTAAATATACATTATATTTAATAACATTAAATGAAATATATATATTTAATTATGTAGAATCTTATTCTACATAAAACATGGATTTAAATATACATTATATTTAATCCAAATATATATATTTTTATTATATAGAATATCATTCTATCTTTACTTGGATTTAAATATATTTAAATATATATTTTTAATTATGTGGAATCTAATTCTACATAAACTTGGAATTAAATATACATTATATAAATTCCAAATATATATTTAAATTTCTAGAACCTTAGTCTATAATATTTAAGTCACTAAATATTTTCCATACTCTAAATAATATTTGATAAATACAATATTTATCCAATATTATTCCCATTTAAGGGAGTTGTTGATTTCCCTTATCCCATAGGGGTTTTTCGGCGACCTCCCTAAAATAGGGAGTATGGTTTCCAATTTTTGTTCGTTTCATTCGAAGGGTGTGACCCTTGTAGGTTCATGCAACGTTAGCAGCAAAATAAGAATTGTTCTAATTTTACAAACAATGAGTGGCATCTAGCAATACATCATTGCTACCTAAGTTGCATGAAGTCATAGTTTGACTTTCCTAATTCCTGAATAAACTTCCTTTATGTATTTCATCCTTTTGTCCTTTACATCTTAGATGAACACAAGTCATGGGTTAGTCACACTTGCGTTGTCCATCTAGTGTTTCTTGATGTCTTGAGTAGATTATGATAAACGAATCTCTATAATATCTCATATCATAATATTCGAGCATGGGCATGCATTTTCTAATCTCACTCAATCAAGTGGCCGAAGATATTTCTCCCATTATGTAGGAGGGACAAATCCTTTCTTGATCAACCATATTTCACTACATAGGTCATCACATATCCAATCATCAGTCTTTATAATGTAGTCAGTTACGACACACGTTTGACTATGTCAAAATACGTAAATCTTTATGTTGATCTCAAGTTTGAGGATTATACATATGTTTATCATGAGCAATGTTGTGACTGTCACATAATTACCCAAGAAACATGCTCATAGTGGGTCAATCCAGTATGTTGTTCTCTAACAAATACTTATGTGTTGATTTTGACATCTCTATGTCAATGACAACGCTTGTCAACAACCACATATTAGTCTTTATATATTATCACTGTCTATACCCGTAATAATATTCAACTAAGGATCCTATTTAACAATAATCGTATTATTGTATGGATATTATTATCCAATGGTTAGTTTGATGCACAGAAACATACCAAATGATAATAACGGCAATGCCATTACTTTGATAAATCTAGTAAAATAGTATGTCTATTCAATCATCATATGATTGGTCTTTGGGCATACTCCAACATAAATAGTCATTACAATGAACCCGTTGGAATTTTAACTAAGTAAAAAGTACAAAAATTGAGTTTTTGAAATATAATCGTGTTGAAATGCTCGTAATGAAGTATATGAACTCATAAGATTTGATTAAAACTTGTTTTGCGGTCCGTTTTGTAGAGGTTTCAGACGAGCGGGTCTACATAGGCATTACAATGGACCCGTTGGAATTTTAACTGAGTAAAAAGTACAGAAATTGAGTTTTTGTAATATAATAGTGTTGAAATGCTCATAATCAAGTATATGAACTCCTAAAATTAGGTTAAAACTTGTTTCGTGGTTCACTTTGTAGAGGTTTCGGACGAGCGAGTCTAAATAAGCCTTAAAATAGACCCGTCGGAATTTTAACTGAGTAAAAAGTACAGAAATTGAGTTTTGCAATATAATCGTGTTGAAATGCTCGTAATGAAGAATATGGACTCCTAATATTTGATTAAAACTTGTTTTGCGGTCCATTTTGTAGAGGTTTCGGACGAGCGGGTCTAAATAGGCATTACAATGGACCCCTTGGAATATTAACTGTGTAAAACGTACCAAAATTGAGTTTTTGCAATATAATCATGTTGAAATGCTCGTAATAAAGTATATGAACTCCTAAAATTTGATAAACATTGTTTTGTGGTCCGTTTTGCAGAGGTTTCGTACGAGCGGGTCTAA
This sequence comes from Hibiscus trionum, assembly GCA_030270665.1. Classification (NCBI taxonomy): domain Eukaryota; kingdom Viridiplantae; phylum Streptophyta; class Magnoliopsida; order Malvales; family Malvaceae; genus Hibiscus; species Hibiscus trionum. Next base: position 43,092,138 of record BSYR01000027.1, on the reverse strand, counting down.
ATTGGCATTACAACAGACCCGCTAGAATTTTAACTGAGTAAAAATTACAGAAATTGAGTTTTTGCAATATAATCGTGTTGAAATGCTTGTAATCAAGTATATGAACTCCTAAAATTTGATAAAACCTTGTTTTGCGGTTCGTTTATTATAGGTTTCGGACGAGCGGATCTAAATAGGCATTACAATGGACCCGTTGGAATTTTAACTGAGTAAAAAGTACAGAAATTGAGTTTTTGCAATATAATCGTGTTGAAATGCTCGTAATCAAGTCTATGAACTCCTAAGGTTTGATTAAAAAAATTTTGCGGTCCGTTTTGTAGAGGTTTTTTACGAGCCAGTCTAAATTGGCCTTACAATGGACCCGTTGGAATTTTACTTGAGTAAAAGGTACAGAAATTGAGATTTTTCAAAATAATCATGTTGAAATGCTCATAATAAAGAATAAGAACTTCTATGATTTGATTTAAACTTTTTTTGCGGTCCGTTTTGTAGTGGTTTCGGACGAGCGGGTCTAAAGAGGCATTACAATGGACCCGTTGGAATTTTAACTGAGTAAAAAGAAAAGAAATTGAGTTTTTGCAATATAATCGTGTTGAAATGCTTGTAATCAAGAATATGAACTCGTAAAATTTGATTAAAACCTGTTTTGCGATCCGTTTTCGAGAGGTTTCAGACGAGCGGGTCTAAATAGGCATTACAATGGACAGGTTGGAATTTTAACTGAGTAAAAAGTACAGAATATGAGTTTTTGCAATATAATCGTGTTGAAATGCTCGTAATCTAGAATATGAACTCCTAAGATTTGATTAAAACTTGTTTCGCGGTCTGTTTTGTAGGGGTTTCGGACGAGCCGGTCTGAATAGGCCTTACAATGGACCCGTTGGAATTTTACTTGAGTAAAAAGTACAGAAATTGAGTTTTTTCAATATAATCATGTTGAAATGCTAGAAATCAAGAATATGAACTCATAAAATTTGATTAAAACTTGTTGTGCGGTCCGTTTTGTAGAGGTTTCGGACGAGCGGGTCTAAATAGGCATTACAATGGACCAGTTGGAATTTTAACTGAGTAAAAAGTACAGATATTCAGTTTTTGCAATATATTCATGTTGAAATGCTCGTAATGAAGTCTATGAACTCCTAAAGTTTGATTAAAACTTGTTTAGCGGTCTGTTTTGTAGAGGTTTCGGACATGCGAGTCTAAATAGGCATTACAATGGACTCGTTGGAATTTTAACTGAGTAAAAAGTACAGAAATTGAGTTTTTACAATATAATCGCGTTGAAATTCTCGTAATGAAAAATATGAACTCCTGAAATTTGATTAAAACTTGTTTTGTGGTCCGTTTTGAAGAGGTTTCGGACGAGCGGGTCTAAATAGACATTACAATGGACTCGTTGGAATTTTAACTGTGTAAAAAGTACAAAAATTTAGTTTTTGCAATATAATCATGTTGAAATGCTCGTAATAAAGTATATGAACTCCTAAGATTTGATTAAAACTTGTTTTGCGTTCCGTTTCGTAGAGGTTTCGGACGAGCGGGTCTAAATAGGCCTTACAATGGACCCGTTGGAATTTTAACAGAGTAAAAAGTACAGAAATTGAGTGTTTGCAATATAATCGTGTTGAAATGCTCGTAATTAAGAATATGAACTCCTACAATTTGATTAAAACTTGTTTTGCGGTCCGTTTTGTAGATGTTTCGAACGAGCGGGTCTAAATAGGCATTACAATGGACCTGTTGGAATTTTAACTGTGTAAAAAGTACAAAAATTGAGTTTTTGCAATATAATCATGTTGAAATGCTCGTAATAAAGTATATGAACTCCTAAAATTTGATAAAACATGGTTTTGCGGTCCCTTTTGCAGAGGTTTTGTACGAGCGGGTCTAAATTGGCCTTACAATGGACCCGTTGGAATTTTACTTGAGTAAAAAGTACAAAAATTGAGTTTTTTCAATATAATCATGTTGAAATGCTCGTAATAAAGAATATGAACTCCTAAATTTTGATTAAAACTTGTTTTGCGGTCCGTTTTGTAGAGGTTTCGGATGAGCGGGTCTAAATTGGCATTACAATGGACCCGTTGGAATTTTAAGTGAGGAAAAAATATTGAAATTGAGTTTTTGCAATATAATCGTGTTGAAATGCTCGTAATCAAGTATATGAACTCCTAAATTTTGATAAAACATTTTTTGCGGTCCGTTTTGCAGAGGTTTTGTACGAGCCGGTCTAAATTGGCCTTACAATGGACCCGTTGGAATTTTACTTGAGTAAAAGGTACATAAATTGAGTTTTTTCAAAATAATCTTGTTGAAATGCTCATAATAAAGAATAAGAACTCATATGATTTGATTAAAACTTTTTTTGCGGTCCGTTTTGTAGTGGTTTCGGACGAGCGGGTCTAAAGAGTCATTACAATGGACCCGTTGGAATTTTAACTGAGTAAAAAGTACAGAAATTGAGATTTTGCAATATAATCGTGTTGAAATGCTTGTAATCAAGAATATGAACTCGTAAAATTTGATTAAAACCTGTTTTGCGATCCGTTTTCGAGAGGTTTCAGACGAGCGGGTCTAAATAGGCATTACAATGGACATGTTGGAATTTTAACTGAGTAAAATGTACAGAATATGAGTTTTTGCATTATAATCGTGTTGAAATGCTCGTAATCTAGAATATGAACTCCTAAGATTTGATTAAAACTTGTTTCGCGGTCTGTTTTGTAGGGGTTTCGGACGAGCGGGTCTGAATATGCCTTACAATGTTCCCGTTGGAATTTTACTTGAGTAAAAAGTACATAAATATAGTTTTTTCAATATAATCATGTTGAAATGCTAGAAATCAAGAATATGAACTCATAAAATTTGATTAAAACTTGTTGTGCGGTCCTTTTTGTAGAGGTTTCGGACGAGCGGGTCTAAATAGGCATTACAATGGACCCGTTGGAATTTTAACTGAGTAAAAAGTACAGATATTCAGTTTTTGCAATATATTCAAGTTGAAATGCTCGTAATGAAGCCTATGAACTCCTAAAGTTTGATTAAAACTTGTTTCGCGGTCTGTTTTGTAGAGGTTTCAGACGAGCGAGTCTAAATAGGGATTACAATGGACTCGTTGGAATTTTAACTGAGTAAAAAGTACAGCAATTGAGTTTTTACAATATAATCGCGTCGAAATTCTCGTAATGAAAAATATGAACTCCTGAAATTTGATTAAAACTTGTTTTGTGGTCCATTTTGAAGAGGTTTCGGACGAGTTGGTCTAAATAGACATTACAATGGACTCGTTGGAATTTTAACTATGTAAAAAGTACAAAATTTTAGTTTTTGCAATATAATCATGTTGAAATGCTCGTAATAAAGTATATGAACTCCTAAGATTTGATTAAAACTTGTTTTGCGTTCCGTTTCGTAGAGGTTTCGGACGAGCGGGTCTAAATAGGCCTTACAATGGACCCGTTGGAATTTTAACTGAGTAAAAAGTACAGAAATTGAGTTTTTGCAATATATTCGTGTTGAAATGCTCGTAATGAAGTCTATGAACTCCTAAAGTTTGATTAAAACTTGTTTCGCAGTCTGTTTTGTAGAGTTTTCGGACGAGCGAGTCTAAATAGGCATTACATTGGAATCGTTGGAATTTTAACTGAGTAAAAAGTAAAGAAATTGAGTTTTTACAATATAATCGTGTTGAAATGCTCGTAATGAAAAATATGAACTCCTGAAATTTGATTAAAACTTGTTTTGTGGTCCGTTTTGTAGAGGTTTTGGACGAGCGGGTCTAAATAGGCATTTCAATGGACTCGTCGGAATTTTAACTTTGTAAGAAGTACAAAAATTGTGTTTTTGCAATATAATCATGTTGAAATGCTCGTAATAAAGTATATGAACTCCTAAGATTTGATTAAAACTTGTTTTGCGTTCCGTTTCGTAGAGGTTTCGGACGAGCGGGTCTAAATAGGCCTTACAACGGACCCGTTGGAAATTTAACTAATTAAAAACTATAGAAATTGAGTTTTTGCAATATAATCGTACTGAAATGCTCTTAATAAAAGATATGAACTTCTAAAATTTGATTAAAACTAGTTTCGCGGTCCGTTTTGTAGAGGCTTCAGACGAGAGAGTCTGAATAGGCCTTACAATGGACCCGTTGGAATTTTAACTGAGTAAAAAGTACATAAATTGAGTTTTTGCAATAAAATCGTGTTGAAATGCTCGTAATAAAAATATGAACTCCTAAAATTTGATTAAAACTTGTTTCGCGGTCCGTTGTGTAGAGGTTTCGGAAGAGCGGGTCTAAGTAGGCCTTACAATGGACCCGTTGGAATTTTACTTGAGTAAAAAGTACAGAAATTGAGTTTTTGCAATATAATCGTGTTGAAATGCATGTAATCAAGAATATGAACTCGAGAGGTTTAAATAGGCATTATAATGAACCCGTTTGAATTTTAACTAAGTAAAAAGTACAAATTTTTTGTTTTTGCAATGTAATCGTGTTGAAATGCTCGTAATGAAGTATATGAACTACTAAGATTTGATTAAAACTTTTGCGGTCCGTTTTGTAGAGGTTTCGGATGAGCAGGTCTACATAGGCATTATAATGGACCTGTTGGAATTTTATCTGAGTAAAAAGTACAGAAATTTAGTTTTTGTAATATAATTGTGTTGAAATTCTCGTAATCAAGTATATGAACTCTTAAAATTTGATTACAACTTGTTTCGCGGTCCGTTTTGTAGAGGTTTCGGACGAGCGGGTCTAAATTGGCCTTACAATGGACCCGTTGGAATTTTACTTGAGTAAAAAGTGCATAAATTGAGTTTTTGTAATATAATCGTTTTGAAATGCTCGTAATTAATTTTATGAACTCCTAAAGTTTGATTAAAACTTGTTTCACGGTCCGTTTTGTAGAGGTTTCGGACGAGCGGGTCTAAATAGGCATTACAATGGACACGTTGGAATTTTAACTAATTAAAAAGTACAAAAATTAAAATTTTGCAATATAATCGTGTTGAAATGCTTGTAATCAAGTATATGAACTCCTAAAATTTGAAAAACCTCATTTTGCGGTCCGTTTGTTATAGGTTTCGGACGAGCGGGTTTAAATTGGCATTACAATGGACCTGTTGGAATTTTAACTGAGGAAAAAGTATTGAAATTGAGTTTTTGCAATAAAATCGTGTTGAAATGCTCGTATTCAAGTATATGAACTACTAAAATTTGATAAAACATTGTTTTGCGTTTCGTTTTGCAGAGGTTTTGTACGAGCCGGTCTAAATTGGCCTTACAATGGACCCGTTGGAATTTTACTTGAGCAAAAGGTACATAAATTGGGTTTTTTCAATATAATCATGTTGAAATGCTTGTAATAAAGAATATGAACTCCTATGATTTGATTAAAACTTTTTTTGCGGTCCGTTTTGTAGAGGTTTCGGACGAGCGAGCCTAAAGAGGCATTACAATGGACCCGTTGGAATTTTAACAGAGTAAAAAGTACAGAAATTGAGTTTTTGCAATACAATCGTGTTGAAATGCATGTAATAAAGTATATGAATGTTGCGTGTAAAAGTGTCTATCGCAATGTAGTGCAAGTGTACACGACGCAAGTAGTAAAGTGATACTGAAGTATCGAATATCGTCTCCACAGGGACTGGGCTAATAGCTTCACCTTGAATTACTACACGAGAGAGGAAAATAAAGAGTTTAAATGTTTGTCACGAAAATATAAAGAGTACTGAAAATAAAGAGTAGTGAAATCAAGATAGAGAGAATGGGCCGGTATTGAATTGCTCAGTAGTGTAGGTGTTGCAAAGTCTAGGAAACTTTGTTCTGTCGTCATCCCTGTCGCGGCAGCACCTGTCGTGGCAGCAGTCCGTTGGTTATCGCGGCAGCGATTTCTCAACTCAGTACTTCAAGCTTTGCAAGAATCCTTGCTATGCCTTGGCCTATCCCTAGGTCCAAGTCTGTCGATGAACACGTCTTTGATGGTACCTCCCGACGTGAATCGAAGGTTGAACACCGAAGTTGTTGAATTCTTCCTTAGCCACTTAACCTCGTCCTATCCCTAGGTCCCAGATAGTTCAACTATAAACTAGAGAACTCGCACTTATGCCTTTCGTATACTTAACTCTCTCGATATTAAGTAAATAGATAATCTCACAATGCTCTCCCGATACTCTTGCAAGATGTTAAAACCAGAATAAGAGAACTTGAAGTAATTTTATTGAACAAAGAAAATCCTAAAACAAGCAATCCTTGCAACTACTTTACAGAGCAACCCATGGCCCTAGGGGAAGTTTAGAACATGTTGAGAAGGGGAAAACGGCTAGGGTATTTGGGAAGAAGGCTAGAGAATGGTGATGTCCTCTCCTAGGTCGAATTACATGCCTTTATATAGGCCTTGGGTTCAAGTTTTTTAATATGGCAAGAATACAACTTTAAATTAAAGTACAACTCTAATAAAGACTAAATCTTCAGAACAACAGTCTTTAATTCGTCCTTGCTTCTTGCTTGGGATTTCTTCCTTGAACCTTGGGCTTGGCCTTCATTCTGATCTAGGGCTCGGAAAAATATAGGGGTACTCCACGAAAGATGGGCTTAATTTTCTCTTTCTGTCGAGGCCCACTTTGCTTCTTCTCCTCAAAACTGCTGTCGTCCTTTGCTGTCACGGTGACAACCATGGCAGCATCATCCTCCTCGACTGCTCATCCAGTTCCAACTTTTCTGCATCACTGCCCAGCTCCTGCTTCTCCCTCTGCTACAACAACAACCTGCAAAAATAACCAATTTCAGTAGAAACTGTGCCATTTAATATATTTGTGATGTAAAACTGAAATCTAACCTAAATGCAATGAATTATGCTTGAATGCAGCAAAAATATGGGTTAAATAGGGGGTAAAATATAGAACTTTTACACACTCAACACACCCCCAAACTCAAGTTTTTGCTTGCCCTCAAGCAATTCAGACCTAACAAAGAAAAATAAAATTTTTATTTGGCTTAAAACAATGAACTTTCCCATACCTACCATTTCATTCCCTATTGCAAGCAACACTTTTCCGGATAATTAAGGATTTATTCGGAACCATGCAATAATTCTCGTGTAGTGTGTGCATGCTTTGTGAACAATTATATGCCTAGACTCACTTAGCTTACTAGAATAGCTGAAACTTCTAACTTGAATTTTTATGCCAAAGTTCATCTTTTTGGAGGAAATTTTTAGGTTCCTTTAGTTCAGACTCGATTCTATTTTTCAAGCTTAAGTTTGACTAGAGCCGGTTTCGGGCACCTCTAGCTAACTTCCTAGAGCTGGTTTCGGGCACCTCTAGGTGTAAGAGTCTATTTTTCTTAACTTTTTTCCTAGAGCCAGTGTTAGGCACCTCTAGGGGCTATTCAAGTACTAAGCTTTTCCCTATTCTAGTTTACCAGTAAAGTTATAGACAGTATATGAGTCACAAATGGTGTTTAAGTTTCAGAACTATAGCAAGGCTCTAAACTGTTCCTAAAACTATCCTAAAAGTGCTACCACGACAGAGGCTGTCACGGCAGGTAAGTTCAGTTCAAAAGACTTAAGCCAAACAAAATTTCATTTTTTAGACAAAAATAAATTAAGTAAAAGACACAAATTTCAAACTAAAATAAGACTCCATTAATGGAGGGATGCCACTCCCAAACTCGAGGGTTGCATTGCCCTCAATGCAAATGACAAAATAAAAAGAAAATAAAAGTACATCACAAAATATATAATGGCAGACAGCATAATAAGGTAAGGAACTTAAATTTTATGTGCTGTCATCGTTGCTGCTGAGACGGATTTGTCGGCGGGCAGGAGCCTGAGGCAGCACTCCTGCGGGTTGTTCTAGAAGACATGGTTGCAAGGATTGTGTAAGAAAATGAAAACAAGTAAAAACTCTAGAGAAAGCAAGTAGAAGGAGTAGAAGTGAGTGAAAAATGAAAAATGAACGGGGTATATATAGGGAAGAGTTTGCTGCCCGTTGGAGCTATAACGGCAGGCGCAAATAACGGGGCTAGTTGTGACGCGGTTTTTGACGCGTCTGTCACGCGTTTTTGTGCCTGTTACGCGTTTGCGTGTCTGTCGCGATAGCGTGTTGACAGGCTATATTTTCCGCGTCTGTCGCGGCAGCTGTAACGGTAGCGGCCAAAAGTTGGGCTTTTTGGGCTGATGGAAAATGGTGGGCTGGATTCACTTCTCCTCTTCTTCTTGTTTCCTTTATTTCCTGAAAATAATAAAATTAAAAACTTTAATTCCTAAAAATAAAATAACTCTAATTACCTAATAAATATATAAATAATAAAAATAAAAAAAATAAAATTAGGTTAAATTAGGGATGCCGAGAGGGGCATCTCCTAAGGTAACCACTTTCTGCATTCTTGGGGCTTCAGTCCCCTGATAATGCTTCAATCGTTGTCCATTCACTTTGAATTGGTGCCCGTCTTTTAAAGATCTGATCGTGATGGCACCATGGGGAAAAACTTGTACCACTTGGAATGGGCCAGACCATCTAGATTTCAGCTTCCATGGGAAGAGTTTTAACCTAGAGTTAAATAGCAACACAAGCTGCCCTGGGCAGAACTGTCGTGGCAGCAACTTCTTGTCGTGCCATTTCTTGGTCTTGTCCTTGTATATTCTTGTGTTGTCATAGGCCATTGTTCGAATTTCTTCAATATCGTTCAACTCGAGTAGCCTTTTCTGTCCTGCCTTTTCCAAGTCCATATTAACTGCCTTGATGGCCCAGTATGCTCTGTGCTCAATCTCGACAGGTAAGTGACATGTTTTCCCATAGATCAGCCGATAGGGAGACATTCCCAATGGAGTTTTGAACGCTGTCCTGTAGGCCCATAATGCATCATTGAGGTGTAAAGACCAGTCCTTCCTAGTTGGTTTAACCATCTTTTCCAGAATGTTCTTAACCTCTATGTTGGATATTTCAGCCTATCCATTGGTCTGAGGGTGATATGCTGTTACAATCCGATGTTTGACACCATACTTTTTTAAGGCAGCAGCTATAACCCTATTGTCAAAATGCCTCCCTTCATCACTGATGATCGCCTTAGGTATGCCGAATCTGGAAAAAAATGTTTTTATGCAAAAACCCTTGAACCGTCTTGGCATCATTTTTCTATGTGGCGATTGCTTCAACCCACTTGGACACATAATCTACTGCCATGAGGATGTATAAGTTCCCACATGAAGATGAGGATGGTCCCATAAAATCTATCCCCCAAACGTCGAAGATCTCGACTTCAAGAATATTTTGCAGCGGCATCTCGTGTCTCCTTGAGATGTTTCCAGTCCGTTGACACTTGTCACAACTTTTATAGAAGATTTGAGCATCTTTATACAGTGACGGCCAATAGAATCCCAACTGCAAAACCTTGGCAGCAGTTTTGTTGCCTCCCAAGTGTCCTCCATACTGTGAAGCATGACAGTGATGAAGTATATCTTCCTGTTCATCCTGTGGTACGCATATCCTTATAACCTGATCTGAACAAATTTTGAAAAGAAGAGGTCCGTCCCAATAATAATGCTTAACATCATTTTGGAACCTCTTTCTAGCTTGATAATTAAGGTCAGGAGGAATTATTCCGCTAACTAAAAAATTAACGAAATCGGCATACCAAGGGAGTTTAGAAAACTTACCCGCCGCCATGGCTGTCGCGACAGTGATTGTGGCAGCAAACAGCTGCTCATCAGGGAAGGTCTCCAGTATGCGTGTCTCGTCTGCTGGGAGACTTTTTCCCTTCTCTAACCTTGAAAAGTGATCTACAACCTTATTCTCTGTCCCCTTTTTGTCCTTGATTTCCAGGTCGAATTCTTGCAGTAGCAGAATCCAACGTATCAGTCTAGGCTTTGCATCCTTTTTGGTGAACAGATACTTCAATGCAGAGTGGTCTGTGTGCACTATGACCTTCGTTCCAAGTATATAAGAACGAAACTTGTCAATAGAGAATACCACAACTAATAGCTCCTTCTCTGTGGTGGTGTAGTTCACTTGAGCATCATTCAGTGTTTTGCTGGCATAGTATATGACATGAAAAAGCTTGTCTTTCCTCTGCCCAAGTGCTGCCCCGACAGCATAGTCACTAGCATCACACATAATTTCGAATGACAGTTTCCAATATGGTGGCTGTACTATTGGGGCTGTTACCAGCTTTTCTTTCAGAACCTTGAATGCCTCAGTACATACAACGTTAAAGTCGAAGGGCCGGTTCTGCTCCAGAAGATGGCATAGGGGCTTGGTGATTTTTGAAAAATTCGCAATGAACCTCCGATAAAAACCAGCATGTCCTAAGAAACTTATGATTCCCTTGACTGTGGTGGGCGGCGGCAGCTTTTCGATCACTTCTATCTTAGCTCTGTCGATTTCTATTCCACGACAGCTAATTTTATGGCCAAGGACTATCCCTTCATCCACCATGAAGTGACACTTTTCCCAGTTCAATACTAAGTTCGCCTTTTCACATCTCTCGAGCACTTTCTGTAGGTTACTTAGGCAGCTTTCAAAGTTGTCTCCAAAGACTGAAAAGTCATCCATGAATATTTCTAGGAAATCCTCCACCATATCGGAGAATATTGCCATCATGCACCTTTGAAAGGTGGCTGGTGCATTACAAAGTCCAAATGGCATTCTCCGAAAAGCATATGTACCGTACGGGCATGTGAATGTCGTCTTTTCTTGATCTTCCGGTGCGATGGCTATTTGATTGTAACCTGAGTAACCATCAAGAAAGCAATAGTAAGGCTTACACGCTAATCTATCAAGCATTTGATCTATAAAGGGTAAGGGGAAGTGGTCCTTTCGGGTAGCTTTGTTATGCTTCCGATAGTCCATACAAACCCTCCAACCGGTCACAGTCCTGGTTGGGATTAGCTCGTTGTCTTTGTTGGTTACCACGGTTATTCCTCCTTTCTTAGGAACACACTGCACCGGGCTCACCCACTTGCTATCCGAGATGGCATAGATTATTCCAGCATCTAGCCATTTTATTATCTCTTTACGCACCACCTCTCGCATAGCATCATTCAGACGTCTCTGTGCATCAATGGTCGGCTTATGATCATCCTCTAGGAGGATTTTATGCATGCATAGTGCCAGACTGATGCCTTGGATATCAGCTATCGTCCATCCAATAGTCTTTTTGTGCTGCTGCAACATCCCTATTAGCTGCTGTTCCAGTTCCTGCATCAACTTGGAAGAGATGATTACGGGCAACGTATCATTTAAACCAAGGAAAGCATATTTTAACTGCCCTGGCAGGGGCTTCAGATCTAGAACAGGGGGCTCAACAGTTGATGGCTTTTGAATTATATGGTTATCCGAGGTATAATTTAAGGGCTCGAACAACTTACCTGGATGATTGCCTATCGAGTTTACCTCCTCTTGATCTTCAGTATCAGATGTATCAGATTCTGAGGAGCTGCTGTCGTCGGTGCTGTCGTGACAGTCTTCTAAATGGCTGCCGAGGCAGTGACCAATTTTGATGTCGTGGCAGCCCGACCTGATGCAGGGTTGGTCAAAGGTAATTGCTGTGATGGCCTTGCACTCTTCTTCTGCATCAGCATGTTTCATTGCTTCGAGAACGTTCAGCTTGATTTCTTGATCGTTCACTCTCATAGTGAGTTCTCCTTTTTCCACATCAATTAATGATCTTCCTGTGGCTAAGAAGGGTCGCCCCATGATGATTGGTGCATTCTCATCTGCTTCACAATCTAAGACAAGAAAGTCAGTAGGAAAAATAAACTTATCCACTCTTACCAGAATATCTTCAATTTTTCCTTCTGGGTGAACGTAAGAGCGGTCTGCCAACTGCAGTACTACTGTTGTGGGCTGAGCTTTTCCAATACCTAATTTCTGAAAAACAGATTTGGGCATTAAATTTATACTAGCACCAAGATCACAAAGTGCCTTACCCACAAATTTGTCTCCGATTATGCATGGTATGATGAAGCTCCCAAGATCCTTCTTCTTCTGGGGTGGATACTTGTGCAAAATACTCATGCATCCATGTGTCATGTTAACCGTTTCAAATTCCCCAAGTCTGGACTTCTTCGACATGGCATCCTTGAGAAATTTGGCATAACCGGGTATTTCCCTTATAGCGTCTAATAGCGGAATGTTGATATGAACCTGCTTAAAAATATCATAAATCTTCTTAAGCTGTGATTCTTGTTTCAATTTCTGTAGCCGCTGAGGGAAAGGTGGTTGGGGACGATAATCAGCAATGCGTCTTTCCCACTGCATACGGATCTGAGGAGGTTTAGGTTCATCATCTTTCTCCTCTGTCCCTTCTGCTGTCATGACAGGTTCATCGGTAGCAGGCTGCTTGTCGTCTGCCGGGGCATCTTCCTCGGCAGGAGACTCCAAGGCTGGTTTCTTAACTGTTTCAGCTTCCTTCTCTGGCCTTGGTAATTTCTTCCCACTCCTAGTAGTGATGGCTTTACACTGCTCATGTGTGGGCTGTCTAGAATTTTCAGTATTGCTAGGAAATCCGCCATTCTGCCTTGGTTTAACATGCTGGGAAATCTGACCCATTTGTGTCTCCAATGCTTTCAGAGTAGCTTCATGATTGGTCATCCTCATCTCTATTTTATCCATGAATGTTTCCGTCTTCTTGACAAAGTGATTCATGTTCTCAATGTAGGTTCCTGTTTGAGACATAAATGTAGCCAGAGTCTGTTCCAGTATACTATTTGAGGCAGCTGGTGGCTGTTGCTGCTGCTACTGTGATTGCTGCCGAGTCAGCAATCTAGGTCCTCGCTGATTCTGTGTATTCTGTGCTTGAGGATTCAGGGCATTATTAGGATTGCTCCAAGAAAACTTTGGATCCTTTCTCCAGTTGGGATTGTAATTGTTGGAGTTATAATTCTGCTTGTTGTAGTTTCCAACATACACCCCCTCTTCTAACTGTAACGGGCACTCCTCCGAACTGTGATTTCCATCGCAAGTTTCGCATACCTCTTCAGCAGAATAGACAGGCTGTGAATCTTCTTTTAAGAGCTTTTTCATCGCCTTTGTGAGGTATGCCACCTGTGATTTTAACGTACTGTCGGCCTCATAATCCTTTACAGCTAGAACTCTTTTAGCCCCTCTTCTTGCCGTAGGAAACTGTTCCTCATTCTTTGCCAGATTTTTCAACACTGCCATTGCTTCATCTGAGTCTTTGCCCAGCAGTAATCTGTTTGCTGCTGAATCAATTCTAATACGAGTTTGTAAATTGGCAGCATTATAGAATTTTGTTACCTGGTTCCAAACGGGGAATCCATGCATTGGAAAGTTCCTCAAGAGAGTGGTAAATCTGTCCCAGGCCTCGTGCATCGGCTCGTCTTCTTCCTGTTGAAAAGTAGCAATTTCGTTACGTAATCGCTCAGATAAGTGTGAAGGATTAAAACGAGATAAAAATTCACGAGTTAAATCTGCCCAAGTTCGTATTGAACCCGACGTTAGTTTATTCCACCAAGTCTTTGCTTTGTCCCTCAATGAATGAGGAAATAACCGAAGCCTCAGTATCTCCGGATTAACTCCTGGTAGTCTAAACGAACCACAGATTCCCTGAAACGTTTTCAGATGCTCCCTAGCATCCTCAGTAGCAGCACCACTAAATTGACCAGCGTTGTTGATCATGCTGAACATAACAGGTTTCAGCTCAAAGTTGTCAACATCTACGTCCGGCAGGGTTGTTTCCAGTTCTACATGATCATTAAGCATGTAGTCTCGGCATGACCGGCGTGCGGCAGCGGCAGGAGGATCGGTAGCTTGGCCGTTCACTCTATCTCTGACAGGATTGTTATTATCCTGGAGATTCCCTTGGTTGTCCCTTCTTTCTTCACGCCCTTCGTTCTCCATTGCTATGAGTTGTTCCTCTGGGTATTCGTTCCTTTCAACAAGGTAACAGACTCTTTTCTTGAGATTGAACGTTCGTTCGAGTTCAGGATCTAACTGGTACTCCGGTTCCTTCCCCCGTTGAGATCTGCGCAAACGAAAACAAAAAGACCTTGTGAAAGGTATAGGTTGAACAATCCAAGTAAAACTGAAAAATAAAATGAATGCAGTAAAAGGTAGGGTAAAGATATGTTGCCAGTCCCCGGCAACGGCGCCAAAAACTTGTTGCGTGTAAAAGTGTCTATCGCAATGTAGTGCAAGTGTAAACGACGCAAGTAGTAAAGTGATACTGAAGTATCAGATATCGTCTCCACAGGGACTGGGCTAATAGCTTCACCTTGAATTACTGCACGAGAGAGGAAAATAAAGAGTTTAAATGTTTGTCACGAAAATATAAAGAGTACTGAAAATAAAGAGTAGTGAAATCAAGATAGAGAGAATGGGCCGGTATTGAATTGCTCAGTAGTGTAGGTGTTGCAAAGTCTAGGAAACTTTGTTCTATCGTCGTCCCTGTCGCGACAGCACCTGTCGCGGCAGCAGTCCGTTGGTTATCACGGCAGCGATTTCTCAACTCAGTACTTCAAGCTTGGCAAGAATCCCTGCTATGTCTTGGCCTATCCCTAGGTCCAATTCTATCGATGAACACGTCTTTGATGATACCTCCCGGCGTGAATCGAAGGTTGAACACCGAAGTTGTTGAATTCTTCCTTAGCCAGTTAACCTCGTCCTATCCCTAGGTCAGAGATAGTTCAACTATAAACTAGAGAACTCGCACTTATGCCTTTCGTATACTTAACTCTCCCGATATTAAGTAAATAGATAATCTCACAATGCTCTCCCAATACTCTTGCAAGATGTTAAAACCAGAATAAGAGAACTTGAAGTAATTTTATTGAACAAAGAAAATCCTAAAACAAGCAATCCTTGCAACTACTTTATAGAGCAACCTGTGGCCCTAGGGGAAGTTTAGAACATGTTGAGAAGGGGAAAACGACTAGGGTTTTTGGGAAGAAGGCTAGAGAATGGTGATGTCCTCTCCTAGGTCGAATTACATGCCTTTATATAGGCCTTGGGTTCAAGTTTTCTAATATGGCAAGAATACAACTTTAAATTAAAGTACAACTCTAATAAAGACTAAATCTTCAGAACAACAGTCTTTAATTCGTCCTTGCTTCTTGCTTGGGATTTCTTCCTTGAACCTTGGGCTTGGCCTTCATTCTGATCTAGGGCTCGGAAAAATATAGGGGTACTCCACGACAGATGGGCTTAATTTTCTCCTTCTGTCGAGGCCCGATTTGCTTTTTCTCCTCATAACTGCTGTCGTCCTTTGCCGCCACGGCGGCAACCATGGCAGCATCATCATCCTCGACTGCTCATCCAGTTCCAGCTTTTCTGCAGCACTGCCCAGCTCCTGCTTCTCCATCTGCTACAACAGCAACCTGCAAAAATAACCAATTTCAGTAGAAACTGTGCCATTTAATATATTTGTGATGTGAAACTGAAATCTAACCTAAATGCAATGAATTATGCTTGAATGCAACATAAATATGGGTTAAATAGGGGGTAAAATATAGAACTTTTACACACTCAACAATGAACTACTAAGATTTGATTAAGACTTGTTTTCGGTCTGTTTTGTAGAGGTTTCGGACGAGTGGGTCTATATAGGCATTACAATGGACCCGTTAGAATTTTAACTGAGTAAAAAGTACAGAAATTGAGTTTTTGTAATATAATAGTGTTGAAATGCTCGTAATCAAGTATATGAACTCCTGAAATTTGATTAAAACTTGTTTCGCGGTCCGTTTTGTAGAGGTTTCGGACGAGCGGGTCTAAATAGGCCTTACAATAGACCCGTTGGAATTTTACTTGAGTAAAAAGTACAGAAATTGAGTTTTTTCAATATAATCGTGTTGAAATCTGGAAATCAAGAATATGAACTCCTAAAATTTGATTAAAACTTGTTGTGCGGTCCGTTTTGTAGAGGTTTCAGACGAGCGGGTCTAAATAGGCATTACAATGGACCCGTTGGAATTTTAACTGAGTAAACAGTACATAAATTGATTTTTAAAATATAATCGTGTTGAAATGCTCGTAATCAAGTCTATGAACTCCTAAGGTTTGATTAAAACTTGTTTCGTGGTTCGTTTTGTAGAGGTTTCGAACGAGCGAGTCTAAATAGGCCTTAAAATGGACCCGTCGGAATTTTAACTGAGTAAAAAGTACAGAAATTGAGTTTTGCAATATAATAGTGTTGAAATGCTCGTAATCAAGTATAAGAACTCCTAATGTTTGATTAAAACTTGTTTCGCGGCCCGTTTTGAAGAGGTTTCGGACGAGCGAGACTAAATAGGCCTTATAATGGATCCGTCGGAATTTTAACTCAGTAAAAATTACAGAAATTGAGTTTTTGCAATATAATCGTGTTGAAATGCTCGTAATTAAGGCTATGGACTCCTACAGTTTGATTAAAACTTGTTTTGCGGTCTGTTTTGTATATGTTTCGAACGAGCGGGTCTAAATAGGCATTACAATGGACCCGCTGGAATTTTAACTTTATAAAAAGTACAAAAATTGAGTTTTTGCAATATAATCATGTTGAAATGCTCGTAATAAAGTATATGAACTCCTAAAATTTGATAAAACATGGTTTTGCGGTTCGTTTTGTAGAGGTTTCGGACGAGCGGGTCTAAATAGGCATTACAATTGACCCGTTGGAATTTTAACTGAGGAAAAAGTATTGAAATTGAGTTTTTGCAATATAATCGTGTTGAAATGCTAGTAATCAAGTATATGAACACCTAAAATTTGATAAAACATTGTTTTACGGTCCGTTTTGCAGAGGTTTTGTACGATCCGGTCTAAATTGGCCTTACAATGGACCCATTGGAATTTTACTTGAGTAAAAGGTACAGAAATTGAGTTTCTTTCAATATAATCATGTTGAAATGCTCCTAATAAAGAATATGAACTCCTATGATTTGATTAAAACTTTTTTTGCGGTCCGTTTTGTAGAGGTTTCGGACGTGCAGTTCTAAAGAGGCATTACAATGGACCCGTTGGAATTTAACTAAGTAAAAAGTACAGAAATTGAGTTTTTGCAATATAATAGTGTTGAAATGCTCGTAATCAAGTATATGAACTCCTAAGATTTGATTAAAACTTTTTTCGTGGTCTGTTTTGTAAGGGTTTCGGACGAGCGGGTCTGAATAGGCCTTACAATGGACACAATGGAATTTTACTTGAGTAAAAAGTACAGAAATTGAGTTTTTTCAATATAATCGTGTTGAAATGCTCAAAATCAATAATATGAGCTCATAAAATTTTATTAAAACTTGTTGTGCGGTCCATTTTGTAGAGGTTTCGGACGAGCGGGTCTAAATAGGCATTACAATGGACTCGTTGGAATTTTAACTGAGTAAAAAGTACAAAAATTGAGTTTTTGCAATATATTCGTGTTGAAATGCTCGTAATGAAGTCTATGAACTCCTAAAGTTTGATTAAAACTTGTTTCGCGGTCTGTTTTGTAGAGGTTTCGGACGAGCGGGTCTAAATATGCTTTAAAATGGACCCATCGGAATTTTAACTGAGTAAAAAGTACATAAATTGAGTTTTTGCAATATAATTGAGTTGAAATGCTCGTAATGAAAAATGTGAACTCCCAAAATTTTATTAGAACCTGTTTTGTGGTCTGTTTTGTAGAGGTTTCGGACGAGCGGGTCTAAATAGGCATTACAATGGACTCGTTGGAATTTTAACTGTGTAAAAAGTACAAAAATTGAGTTTTTGCAATATAATCATGTTGAAATGCTCGTAATAAAGTATATGAACTCCTAAGATTTGATTAAAACTTGTTTTGCGTTCCGTTTCGTAGAGGTTTCGGACGAGCGGGTCTAAATAGGCCTTACAATGGACCCGTTGGAATTTTAACAGAGTAAAAAGTACAGAAATTGAGTGTTTGCAATATAATCGTGTTGAAATGCTCGTAATTAAGAATATGGACTACTACAATTTGATTAAAACTTGTTTCGCGGTCCGTTTTGTAGATGTTTCAGACGAGCGAGTCTGAATAGGCCTTACAATGGACCCGTTGGAATTTTAACTTAGTAAAAAGTACAGAAATTAAGTTTTTGCAATAAAATCGTGTTGAAATGCTCTTAATAAAAATATGAAGTCCAAAAATTTGATTAAAACATGTTTGGCGGTTCGTTTTGTAGAGGTTTTAGACGAGCGGGTCTAAATTGGCATTACAATAGACCCGTTGGAATTTTAACTGAGGAAAAAGTATAGAAATTGAGTTTTTGCACTATAATCGTGTTGAAATGCTCGTAATCAAGTATATGAACTCCTAAAATTTGATAAAACATTGTTTTGTGTTCCGTTTTGCAGAGGTTTTGTATTAGCCGGTCTAAATTGGCCTTACAATTGACCCGTTAGAATTTTACTTGAGTAAAGGTACAAAAATTGAGTTTTTTCAATATAATCGTGTTGAAATGCTCGTAATAAAGTATATGAACTCCTATGATTTGATTAAAACTTTTTTTGCGGTCCGTTTTGTAGAGGTTTCGGACGAGCGGGTCTAAATAGGCATTACAATGGACCCGTTGGAATTTTAACTGAGTAAAAAGTACAGAAATTGAGTTTTTGCAATATAATCGTGTTCAAATGCTTGTAATCAAGAATATGAACTCGTAAAATTTGATTAAAACCTGTTTTGTGATCCGTTTTCGAGATGTTTCAGACGAGCGGGTTTAAATAGGCATTACAATGGACCCGTTGGAATTTTAACTGAGTAAAAAGTACAAAAATTGTGTTTTTGCAATATAATCGTGTTGAAATGCTCGTAATAAAGTATATGAACTCCTAAAATTTGATAAATCATTGTTTTGCGGTCCGTTTTGTAGAGGTTTTGTACGAGCGGGTCTAAATTGGCCTTACAATGGACCCGTTGGAATTTTACTTGAGTAAAAAGTACATAAATTGAGTTTTTTCAATATAATTGTGTTGAAATGCTCGTAATAAAGAATATGAACTCCTATAGTTTGATTAAAACTTTTTTTGCGGTCCGTTTTGTATAGGTTTCGGACGAGCGGGTCTAAATAAGCATTACAACAGACCCGTTGGAATTTTAACTGAGTAAAAAGTACAGATATTGAGTTTTTGCAATATAATCGTGTTGAAATGCTCGTAATCAAGTATATGAAATCCTATGATTTGATTAAAACATGTTTCGCGGTCCGTTTTGTGGAGGTTTCGGACGAGCGGGTCTAAATAGGCCTTACAATGGACCCGTTGGAATTTTAACTGAGTAAAAAGTACAGAAATTGAGTTTTTGCAATATAATCGTGTTGAAATGCTCGTAATCAAGTATATGAACTCCTAGAATTTGATTAAAACTTGTTTCGCAGTCAGTTTTGTATGGGCTTCGGACGAGCGGGTCTAAATAGGCCTTACAATGGACCCGTTGGAATTTTAACTAAGTAAAAAGTACAGAAATTGAGTTTTTGCAATATAATCATGTTGAAATGCTCGTAATCAAGTATATGAAATACTATGATTTGATTAAAACTTGTTTTGTGGTCCGTTTTGTAGAGGTTTCGGACGAGCGGGTCTAAATAGGCATTATAATGGACCCGTTGGAATTTTAACTGAGTAAAAAGTACAGAAATTGAGTTTTGCAACATAACCATGTTGAAATGCTCGTAATCAAGTATATGAACTCCTAAAATTTGATTAAAACTTGTTTCGTGGTCCGTTTTGTATGGGCTTCGGACGAGCGGGTCTAAATAGGCCTTACAATGGACCCATTGGAATTTTAACTAAGTAAAAATTACAGAAATTGAGTTTTTGCAATATAATCATGTTGAAATGCTCGTAATCAAGTATATGAAATCCTATAATTTTATTAAAACTTGTTTTGCGGTCCGTTTTGTAGAGGCTTCGGACTAGCGGGTCTAAATAGGCATTACAATGGACCCGTTGGAATTTTAACTGAGTAAAAGTACAGAAATTGAGTTTTTGCAATATAATCGTGTTGAAATGCTCGTAATCAAGTATATGAACTCCTAAAATTTGATTAAAACTTGTTTCGCGGTCCGTTTTGTATGGGCTTCGGACGAGCGGGTCTAAATAGGCCTTACAATGGACCTGTTGGAATTTTACTTGAGTAAAAAGTACATAAATTGAGTTTTTTTCAATATAATCGTGCTGAAATGCTCGAAATCAAGAAAATGAACTCAAAATTTGATTAAAACTTGTTGTGCGGTCCGTTTTGTAGAGGTTTCGGACGAGCGGGTCTAAATAGGCATTATAGTGGACCCGTTGGAATTTAAACTGAGTAAAAAGTACAGAAATTGAGTTTTTGCAATATAATCGTGTGGAAATGCTCGTAATCAAGTCTATGAACTCCTAAGGTTTGATTAAAACTTGTTTCGCGGTCCGTTTTCTGAGGTTTCAAACGAGTGAGTCTAAATAGGCCTTAAAATGGACCCGTCAGAATTTTAACTGAGTAAAAAGTACATAAATTGAATTCTTGCAATATAATCGTGTTGAAATGCTCGTAATGAAGAATATGGATTCCTAAGATTTGATTAAAACTTGTTGTACGGTCCGTTTTGTAGAGGTTTCGGACGAGCGGGTCTAAATATGCATTACAATGGACCTTTTAGAAGTTTAACTGAGTAAAAAGTACAAAAATTGAGTTTTTGCAATATAATCGTGTTGAAATGCTCGTAATCAAGTCTATGAACTCCTAAAGTTTGATTAAAACTTGTTTCACGGTCCGTTTTGTGAGGTTTCAGACGAGCGAGTCTAAATAGGCCTTAAAATGGAAACGTCGGAATTTTAACTGAGTAAAAAGTACAGAAATTGAATTCTTGCAATATAATCGTGTTGAAATGCTCGTAATGAAGAATATGGATTCCTAAGATTTGATTAAAACTTGTTTTGTGGTCCGTTTTGTAGAGGTTTCAGACGAGCGTGTCTAAATAGGCATTACAATGGACATGTTAGAATTTTAATTGTGTAAAAAGTAACAAAATTGTGTTTTTGCAATATAATCCTGTTGAAATGCTCGTAATAAAGTTTATGAACTCCTAAAATTTGATTAAAACTTGTTTTGCGGTCCGTTTTGTAGAGGTTTCGGACGAGAAGGTCTAAATAGGCCCTACAATGGACCCGTTGGAATTTTAACTGAGTAAAAAGTACAGAAATTTAGTTTTTGCTATATAATCGTGCTGAAATGCTCGTAATAAAAATAATGAACTCCTAAAATTTGATTAAAACTTGTTTCGCGGTCCGTTTTGTAGAGGTTTCAGACGAGCGAGTTTGAATAGGCCTTACAATGGACCCGTTGGAATTTTAACTGAGTAAAAAGTATAGAAATTGAGTATTTGTAGTAAAATCGGGGTGAAATGCTTTTAATAAAAAATATGAACTACTAAGATTTGATTAAAACTTTTTTTGCGGTCCGTTTTGTAGAGGTTTCGGACGAGCATGTCTAAATTGGCATTACAATGGACTCGTTGGGATTTTAACTAAGTAAAAAGTATAGAAATTTAGTTTTGTAACACCCGGGTTTGGGGGTCGGATGAAAATAATATTAAAATAATTATTTTGAGTTTCGGTTTTTATAATTAAAATAATAATATATTATTATTGGGCTTCATATTTTCAAAGCAAACATTTTATGTTGGACTAAAATTTAATTGAAACCCATTTTCCATGGAATTTGCAAATAAATGAGATTGCCATTTCATTAATGGCAAATCTGTAAATAAGTAGACTTTTAATTTAAATCCCCCTTTTTATTAAACTTCCCTTTTGTCATCTTCTTCACTCCTCCTTTTCCCCATTTCAACGACAAGAAGAGAGCTCCTCTCTATGTTACTATTCCATCACTTTACAACTTCATCTTTGGTGCTTTTCAAGAGGTAATGACATTTTTGACTTGGCCTTGGTTTCCTCTTCATTTTGGTACCACTAGTTTTCATTAAAACTATGTATTTTGTAATTTGGGTTTTTCAAAGTTTTGGTTAAAGGTTGAAGCTTTATGATTCTTTAACAAATCTTTTGATTTATTAGTGTTAGATAAGTTGTTTATGAACCATAGGGTCCAACATATGTGAATTTTAAAGTGTTTTACCATGTTTTTCGGATTCTGGTTTTATGGGGTTTTTGAAGGGTTTTAAGATGAGTTTTGGGTGTGTTTAATGTTGGAAGTTGAGGGCTGAGGTTAGTATGATAGTTGGGGGTTGTTTTGGAATCATTTAAGTGTGTAAAAAGGGTGGAAATCATGAGTTTTGGATTGAGTTTGAGGGCTGCTTGAGTTTGGAGTTTTTGGGGTTGTTCTTGGCTTGAGAATCATGTGTTTTATGCTTGAGTAGTGTTCTGGGTTGCTACATTGATGTATGAACTGATTCGAGGTTGTTTTGTTTGTGTTGAGTTGATTAGAAGCAAGAGTTTGTGTTGGTGAGACATCGGGAGTGAATCCGGAAGCTTGAAGGTCTTGTTTGCTTGGTTGTTGAGCTTGGTAGTGAAGGTGAGTGGTTAAATGCTTTTAAATGGTTTTAAAGTGTTGGTTAAAGCATGTGGACTAGGTTGGGATTGGTAGACCCACCTAGAGTTGGGATTAGATTGGTAGTCTAATCCCAAGCTATAGTTAGAGACTATGGTTGATCTTTGAATGTGTTTATGCCTCATGTTTAATTGTGATTGTGTTGGCTATGTATATGATGTTATACATGTGTATTGAGGCTTGGATTGATGCATTGTTATATGCATGTGGATTGTGCATGATGTTAATCATGGTGAGTACGTGCTAAGCACAGAAATGGTTATGAAATGATATTTTGGATTGTGTTTAATATTGGCACTAGTATGCTTGGGTACAAATGATCGATCATTAGGATATTTAGTGTGCACACGTGTGTCAAATGTACGCGTGGTCTTGGTGATGGTAGTCATCAAGATGGAGTATGGGTTCGCCCGGAAAACCTTCTTATATATATGTTAGTCGGTGATGAGTGTAATCCCATCGACGGGGCGTGAGGTTGAGTGGAAACCCCTCTGCGTGAACGGTGATGAGTGTAATCCCACCGTAAGGTACTGGTTGTGTTGGATGTGAGTTCCAACGTGTTATCCGCGTATTCGAGTCATAGCTAGGTGTCAATATGATGAGATATGTGATGCCAATATGATATGAAATGTGATTCATATATGTGCTTGCATATGATGTGGTTGTGGACTCGATGAGCATGGCATAATATTGATTATATATTCATGCATCATGTGTATATTGGCTCATGTGGATCGAAGGTAAGATCATTCATTCTACCTTGGTTGTGCTCGTGCTTGGACCCTGCATTGTCGAGGTTTGTTTTACGAGCTTACCCTCACTAAGCTTTATGCTTACTCTCTCTTTTGTTCGACAATGCAAATCCGTAGTTCGTGGGTTGGTAGTGCAAGAAGGGGCCTCCAAGTGTGCTTTGTGGTGCTATCTTAGCTATCAAGTATGGATATTTTAGGTAAAAGATGTAATAGTCAAGCAATGGGATATGTATTTGTTGCTTTGATGCTTTTGAAGTATGTTGGTGTTGGTTGTTTAGGAGCATGTTAGACTCCTCTAAATGCTTATGTTGTTTTGGCTTTTGGATGCCATGTGTGGATTGTAAACCATGTTTGAATTGCCTACCTCGAATGCCTAAGTGTATGCCTTGTCAAAGCATGTTATCTTAATTGCTACGTATGGATGTATGGTTCATATGTTGTTGATTCCTTTATTGTATGGTCTTGATATGTTTGAAGAGTGTTAAGCATGCTTGTAATGTTTGGTTTGTCTTAGTGTTGTTGTATGTGTGTTAAGAGAGGTTTTAGTGGGGTATTGGGGCATCTTTGTGCCTTAAAACCAACTAAAACCAATCTGCAGACAGAGGGCGTTTCGAAATGGTTGGTCCCGTTTCGATACGGTCCCTTTGTTTCGGGCCAGACGTTTCGGTACACTAGGGGGCCGTTTCGATACATTTTTGCTACTGGAAATCTGAGAATTTGACGATAAATTAACGTATCGAAACGGGCTTTAGTGTTTCGGAACGGTCTTCGTATCGTTGACCATGAGAAGTTGACCGTTGAGGTCGTTTCGATACGGGCCACCCCTGCTTCAAAACGGTCTCACCAGGTTGACTTTGGCCAGTTGACCTAGTCAAGGCGTATCGAAACACCCTATGGGCGTTCCGATACGGCCTATTGTTTAAGATAGAAATGGGTTGTTTAATGTGGGTTGTTGTTTGTTTACCTCGTTTGTTTCCTTCCGCTGTTGCTCTTCTCACATAGGACATAACAATACATCTAGAAAAGATAATAACAATGAAATGTTTTTCTTGGGTCGGTAACCGAAGTGGAGCCTTAACGGGTTTCACCTCGGTTATCCCCGTGTAGCCCACTCAGATCGGTCAAGCGTTCGGACCGGGACGAGGGGGTTACACTTGTTGGTATCAGAGCCTTAGGTTACCGAGACCTTGGGCAGGTAAGTGAGGTAAGTTAAGTTTTTGTGTTGAAATGCACGGTGTTTGCTTGCCATGTAAGCATGTTTGCTTGTTTATCAAGTATGCCTTGTTATATGCTTGTTTGTGCATGTATGTATGATGTTTTGTTTGAAGCATGTTGTGTGGAGTCTCATTGCTACTATTACATCAGAAAGAGGATTTTTAAAGCGAGGGAACATACTTGAGCCACTTGGAACCCTTGCCTTGCTAACCCTATCTTTTGTGCTTTGTTGTTGTTGTTGTGGTTGTTGTTTGTGAGCGCGATGTCGAGGCCTAGGGGTAGACCGAGAGTGGTTCGTCAAGAACCACGTGTTGCGGCTCATGTTAATGAGCCTGTGGTTGGAGTTGAGGCTCATGTAGGAGAGCCTGCTGCTGGAGTTGGAGGTCCTCCACCACCTCCACCACCACCACCTCCTCAGCCTGGAGTAGAAGGCGAGGTTGGAGCTGAGGGAGAGGGACCTCAAGTTGGCCAAGGTGGCCAAGGTCCTGCTGGAATAGATATGGCTCCGCTTGTGCAAGCTATAGCGGGAGCATTTCAGGCCGCAATTGTCGGGGCACAAGCTGCAGCTCAGCCTAGAGGTGATGATACTAGTTTACCGTTAGAGAGGCTCCGTAGCCTAGGGGCAGAAGAGTTCAAAAGGTCTACACCTGAGAGATCTGAGTTGTGGTTGGAGAAGACAGTCCGCATCTTAGCTCAGATGGGTTGCGTGGGTGCTCGCAAATTGGGTTGTGTGATTTCTTTGCTACAGGGTGATGCCTACACCTGGTGGGTCACCATTACTACTAGGATTCTTGAGGCTGAGATTGGTTGGGATTTCTTTGAGTCTGCATTCCGGAAGAGGTATTTGGGGCCGAGATATCTTGATGAGAAGAAGCGAGCGTTCATGGCTCTTGTTCAGGGAGATGCTTCAGTGTATGACTACGAGATCCGTTTTGTTCGTTTGAGTCAGTATGCTCTAGAGTTGGTTCCTACTGAGAGGAACCGTTGTAACCGTTTCAGATATGGGCTTCATGAGGAAGTTAAGAGGTATACCTTAGCTTCAGATTATTCAGATTTTGATGTCTTGGTTGCTAGAGCCAAGGACATTGAGCATAGCTTGGGGCTGACCAAGCGTTCAGGAGGATCTAGTTCTGGAAAGAGACAGAATAGCTTTGACCGTGGAGATGCCAAGAGGCATAGAGGCGGTGGACAGCAGTTTGACCACAGGCGTGGCGGTGGCCACCATGGTAGAGGCCACCAGGGCCATAGAGCTGGAGGGCGTTAGCCCGAGTGCACACGTTGTGGGAGACATCATTCTGGAGAGTGTTGGGGTAACTTCCATGCTTGTTGGAACTGTGGTTCGAGGGACCACTTTAGGAGTGAGTGCCCGCATCAGGCGGCAAAAGCACCGAATCTTGCTCAGGCTCCTGCGAGGGCCATTGATTATCAGAGAGGCCGTGGGCGCGGTCGTGGCTACTACCAGCCTAGGGCTGATGCACCTAGGATAGAGGTTCAGATGAACCTTGCTCATGTTGTGGCAGTACAGCCAAAGGCAGGTGGACCAGCGAGAGTCTATGCTCAGAGAGAGGCTGGGAACGACACGGATGTGGTAGCAAGTAATTTTGAGTTACATTCTATTTCTTTGCTTTCCTTGGTTGATTCGGGTTCTACGCATTCTTATATTTTGAGTGAGCATGCAAAGAAGTTAGATTTACCTGTTGAGATCTTAGATGTAGGTATGCATGTGACTAGTTCCTTTGGCGAGACAGTCGTAGTTAGACGAATGTATAGGAGGTGTCCGCTGAAGATTCAGGGTCATGTGTTTCCCGTTGACATGATGGAGCTTCCGTTCTATGGGTTTGACATTATTCTGGGTATGGACTAGTTAATTGAGCACAGAGCTAGTGTAGACTTTGTGACGAAGAGAATTGCCATGAAGCTTTATGATGATTACGAGGTAATAGTAGTAGGCGAGAACATTAAGTTCTTGTCGAATGTGGTGTCAGCTTTAGAGGCTCATAGGTTGATGGATTCCGGTTGTGGGGCTTACTTAGCTTATATTATGAATCTGAATATGAGTGAGGTCAGACCGAAGGATATTAGAACAGTTTGTGATTTTCCAGATGTGTTTCCAGAAGAGTTACCAGGTTTGCCTCCTGACAGAGATGTAGAGTTTGTGATTGAGACTATTTTAGGGTCTGCTCCAGTTTCTATAGCTCCGTATCGTATGACTCTGAAAGAGCTGAAAGAATTGAAGAGTCAGCTTCAAGAGTTGTTAGACCGTGGATTTATTAGGCCTAGTAGTTCTCCTTGGGGTGCTCCTGTGTTGTTTGTAAAGAAGAAAGATGGCAGTATGCGAATGTGTATTGACTACAGGCAGTTGAATTAGTTGACCGTGAAGAACAAGTATCCGTTGCCTCGTATAGATGATTTGTTTGATCAGTTGAGAGGTGCTTCAGTGTTCTCGAAGATAGATTTGAGATCAGGGTACTATCAGTTGAAAGTAAAAGAGTGTGATGTTCCGAAGACAGCTTTTAGGACTAGATATGGTCACTATGAGTTCCTTGTGATACCGTTTGGGCTCACGAATGCACATGCAGCATTCATGGATATGATGAACAGAATTTTCAGAGATTATCTAGACCGTTTTGTAGTTGTTTTCATAGATGATATCCTTGTGTACTCGAGATCAGAAGATCATGATGAGCATTTGAGATTTGTTTTACAGAGATTGTTGAGTAATCAGTTGTATGCGAAGCTTAGTAAATTTGAGTTCTGGATTCGAGAGGTTGTATTTCTTGGCCATGTTTTTTCAGCCGAAGGTATCCGTGTTGATCCGTCGAAGATTGAAGCTATTGTTGAGTGGAAACAACCTAAGTCTGTGACTGAGATTAGGAGTTTCCTAGGATTATCCGGTTACTATAGGAGATTTGTTGATGGTTTCTCTAGAGAAGCTGCTCATTTGACTAAATTGTTGCAAAAAAGAGTTAAGTTTGAGTGGTCAGATGCAAGACAGAAGGCCTTTGAGAAATTGAAAGAAGCTTTGACAAATGCTCCGGTGTTAGTGCAACCAGTTTCAGGTAAAGAATTTGTGATCTATAGTGATGCTTCCTACATAGGGTTAGGTTGTGTTTTGATGCAAGAAAGGAGAGTTGTTGCCTATACTTCGAGACAGTTAAAGGTACATGAGAAGCACTATCCTACTCACGATATAGAGTTAGCCGCGGTTGTATTTGCATTGAAGATTTGACGTCACTACTTGTATGGTGAGAAGTGTATAGTTTACACCGATCATAAGAGCTTGAGGTATTTGATGACACAGAGAGAGTTGAAATTGAGACAAAGAAGATGGCTTGAGCTGTTGAAAGACTATGATTTGACTATTGAGTATCATTCGGGTAAGGCAAACGTAGTAGTTGATGCTTTGAGTAGAAAAGTTGTAGTTGAGTTGAGAGCTATGTTTGCTAGATTGAGTGTATCCAATGATGGTGGTTTGATCACAGAGTTGCAAGTGAAGCCTTCTTTGATTCAGTTGATTAGAGAGAATCAGTTGCAAGATGCGTCTTTAGTTCCTCATGTTCAGGACATAGCCGAAGGTAAACCAACCGAGTATAGTTTCAGTAGTGAGAATGTGTTGTGTTTCAGAGACAGAGTTGTGGTACTTGAAGATGTTCAGTTGAGACATCTGATTCTGAGCGAAGCACATTCGAGCCCTTTTTCCATGCATCCGGGTAGTACTAAGATGTACCGTGATTTGAAGAATGATTATTTCTGGGTTGGTCTGAAGAAGGATGTAGCCGAGTATGTGAGCCGTTGTATGGTTTGTCAGAGAGTGAAGGCAGAACATCAGGTTCCTTCAGGTTTGTTATAGCCTTTGAAGATTTCGGAATGGAAATGGGAGAGAATCAATATGGACTTTGTGTCAGGGTTACCGTAGTCTCCTTCGAAGAAGAATTCTGTTTGGGTGATTGTTGATAGATTTACTAAGTGTGCTCACTTCTTAGCAGTGAACACTACGAACTCTTTAGACAAGTTGGCAAGTTTGTATATCCGTGAGATTGTGAGACTTTATGGAGTTCCAAAGTCTATCGTATCAGACAGAGATCCGAGATTCACATCGAGGTTCTGGAGTTGTTTGCATAGTGCTTTAGGTAGCCGTTTGCATTTCAGTACATCTTATCATCCGCAGTCCGATGGACAGTCAGAGCGAGTGATACAGATTTTAGAGGACATGCTCTGTTGTTGTGTGATTGACTTCAAGGGTTCTTGGGAGAAGCACTTGCCCTTAGTTGAACTTGCTTACAACAACAGTTACCAGGCTAGTATACAGATGGCTCCTTATGAGGCTTTGTATGGTAGACGATGTAGGACTCTGATCTGTTGGGCTAAAACAGGTCAGAGATTGTTACCTATGTCGGATTTGCTTAAGGGGACTACTGAAAAAGTGAAGTTGATTTGGGACCGTTTGAAAGCAGCTTTCGATCGTCAGAAGTCTTATGCAGATTTGAAGAGAAAAGAGATTGAGTTCTCAGTGGGTGAGAAAGTGTTTCTGAAAGTATCTCCGTGGAAGAAGGTAATGAGATTTGGCCGGAAAGGCAAGTTGAGTCCGAGGTTTATTGGTCCGTATGAGATAGTTGAGCGGATTGGGCCAGAAGCTTATCGTTTGAGATTGCCTTCTGAGTTAGAGAAGATCCATGATGTGTTTCATATGTCGATGCTTAGGAGATATAGATCAGATCCTTCTCATGTTATGCCTGTTGAGGAGATAGAGTTGAACCAGATTTTTCTTACAATGAAAGACTAGTTGAGATACTTGCTTCTGATAGCAAGGTGTTGTGTGGCATGACCATAGAGTTGGTCAAGGTGTTGTGGAGACATAGAGGTGTGGAAGAGGCCACGTTGGAGAGGAAAGCTGATATGCATGAGCAGTTTTCGTACTTGTTTCCGTCAGGTAATTTCGGGGACGAAATTCCTTAAGTGGAGGAGAGTTGTAACACCCGGGTTTGGGGGTCGGATGAAAATAATATTAAAATAATTATTTTGAGTTTCAGTTTTTATAATTAAAATAATAATATATTATTATTGGGCTTCATATTTTCAAAGCAAACATTTTATATTAGACCAAAATTTAATTGAAACCCATTTTCCATGGAATTTGAAAATAAATGAGATTGCCATTTCATTAATGGCAAATCTGTAAATAAGTAGACTTTTAATTTAAATCCCCCTTTTTTATTAAAATTCCCTTTTGTCATCTTCGCCACTCCTCATTTTCCCCATTTCAACGACAAGTAGAGAGCTCCTTTGTATGTTACTATTCCATCACTTTACAACTTCATCTTTGGTGCTTTTCAAGAGGTAATGACATTTTTGACTTGGCCTTGGTTTCCACTTCATTTTGGGACCACTAGTTTTCATTAAGACTATGTATTTTGTAATTTGGGTTTTTCAAAGTTTTGGTTAAAGGTTGAAGCTTTATGATTCTTTAACAAATCTTTTGATTTATTAGTGTTAGATAAGTTGTTTATGAACCATGGGGTCCAACATATGTGAATTTTAAAGTGTTTTACCATGTTTTTCGGATTCTGGTTTTATGGGGTTTTTGAAGGGTTTTAAGATGAGCTTTGGGTGTGTTTAATGTTAGAAGTTGATGGCTGAGGTTAGTATGATAGTTGGGGTGTTTTGGAATCATTTAAGTGTGTAAAAATGGTGGAAATCATGAGTTTTGGATTGAGTTTGAGGGCTGCTCGGGTTTGGAGTTTTTGGGGTTGTTCTTGGCTTGAGAATCATGTGTTTTATGCTTGAGTAGTGTTCCGGGTTGCTACATTGATGTATGAACTGATTCGAGGTTGTTTTATTTGTGTTGAGTTGATTAGAAGCAAGATTTTGTGTTGGTGAGACATCGGGAGTGAATCCGGAAGCTTGAAGGTCTTGGTTGCTTGGTTGTTGAGCTTGGTAGTGAAGGTGAGTGGTTAAATGCTTTTAAATTGTTTTAAAGTGTTGGTTAAAGCATGTGGACTAGGTTGGGATTGGTAGACCCACCTAGAGTTGGGATTAGATTGGTAGTCTAATCCCAAGCTATAGTTAGAGACTATGGTTGATCTTTGAATGTGTTTATGCCTCATGTTTAATTGTGATTGTGTTGGCTATGTATATGATGTTATACATGTGTATTGAGGCTTGGATTGATGCATTGTTATATGCATGTGGATTGTGCATGATGTTAATCATGGTGAGTACGTGCTAAGCACGGAAATAGTTATGAAATGATATTGTGGGTTGTGTTTAATATTGGCACTAGTATGCTTGGGTACAAATGATCGATCATTAGGATGTTTAGTGTGCACATGTGAGTCAAATGTGCGCGTGGTCTTGGTGATGGTAGTCATCAAGATGGAGTACGGGTTCGCCCGGAAAACCTTCTTATATATATGTTAGTCGGTGATGAGTGTAATCCCATCGACGGGGTGTGAGGTTGAGTGGAAACCCCTCCGCGTGAACGGTGATGAGTGTAATCCCACCGTAAGGTACTGGTTGTGTTGGATGTGAGTTTTTCCGGGTTCGCCCGGAAAACCTTCTTATATATATTGTGGGTTGTGTTTAAAACTTGTTGTGGGGTCCGTTTTGTAAAGGTTTCGGACGAGCGGGTCTAAATAGGCATTACAATGGACCCATAGGAATTTTAACTGAGTAAAAATTACAGAAATTGAGTTTTTGCAATATAACCGTGTTGAAATGCTTGTAATCAAGAATATGAACTCGTAAAATTTGATTAAAACCTGTTTTGCGATCCGTTTTCGAGAGGTTTCAGACGAGCGGGTTTAAATAGGCATTACAATGAACCCGTTGGAATTTTAACTAAGTAAAAAGTACAGAAATTGAGTTTTTGCAATATAATCATGTTGAAATGCTCGTAATCAAGTATATGAACTCCTAAGATTTGATTAAAACTTGTTTTGCGGTCCGTTTTGTAGAGGTTTCGAATGAGCGAGTCTAAATAGGCATTACAATGGACCCGTTGGAATTTTAACTGAGTAAAAAGTACGGAAATTGAGTTTTTGCAATATAATTGTGTTGAAATGCTCGTAATCAAGTATATGAACTCCTAAAATTTGATTAAAACTTGTTTTGCGGTCTGTTTTGTATGGGCTTCGGACGAGCGGGTCTAAATAGGCCTTACAATGGACCCGTTGGAATTTTACTTGAGTAAAAAGTACAGAATTTGAGTTTTTTCAATATAATCGTGTTGAAATGCTCGAAATCAAGAAAATGAACTCATAAATTTTGATTAAAACTTGTTGTGCGGTCCATTTTGTAGAGGTTTCGGACGAGCGGGTCTAAATAGGTATTACAATGGACCCGTTGGAATTTAAACTGAGTAAAAAGTACAGAAATTGAGTTTTTGCAATATAATCATGTTGAAATGCTCGTGATCAAGTCTATGAACTCCTAAAGTTTGATTAAAACTTTTTTTTGCGGTCCGTTTTGTAGAGGTTTCAGACGAGCGAGTCTAAATAAGCTTTATAATGGACCCGTTGGAATTTTAACTGAGTAAAAAGTACAGAAATTGAATTCTTGCAATATAATCGTGTTGAAATGCTCGTAATCAAGTATATGAACTCCTAAAATTTGATTAAAACTTGTTTCGCAGTCCATTTTGTAGAGGTTTCAGACAAGCGTGTCTAAATAGGCCTTACACTAGACCCGTTGGAAGTTTACTTGAGTAAAAAGTACAGGAATTGAGTTTTTTTTCATATAATTGTGTTGAAATGCTCGTAATCAATAATATAAACTCCTAAAATGTGATTAAAACTTGTTTCGCGGTCCGTTTTGTAGAGGTTCCAGACGAGCGAGTCTAAATAAGCTTTATAATGGACCCGTTGGAACTTTAACTGAGTAAAAAGTACAGAAATTGAGTTTTTGCAATATAATCGTGTTGAAATGCTCTTAATCAAGTACATGAACTCCTAAAATTTGATTAAAACTTGTTTCGATGTCCGTTTTGTAGAGGTTTCAGACGAGTGGGACTAAATAGGCATTACAATGGACCTGTTGGAATTTTAACTATGTAAAAAGTACAAAAATTGAGTTTTTGCAATATAATAGTGTTGAAATGCTCGTAATAAAGTATATTAACTCCTGAGATTTGATTAAAACTTGTTTTGCGGTCCGTTTTGTAGAAGTTTCGAACGAGCGGGTCTAAATAGGCCCTATAAAGGACCCGTTGGAATTTTAACCGAGTAATATGTACAGAAATTGAGTTTTTGCAATATAATCGTGCTGAAATGCTCGTAATAAAAATAATGAACTCCTAAGATTTGATTAAAACTTGTTTCGCAGTCCGTTTTGTAGAGGTTTCAGACGAGCGAGTCTGAATAGGCCTTACAATGGACCCGTTGGAATTTTAACTAAGTAAAAAGTACAGAAATTGAGTTTTTGCAATAAAATCAGGTTGAAATGCTCGTAATAAAAAATATGAACTACTAAGGTTTGATTAAAACTTGTTTTGCGGTCCGTTTTGTAGAGGTTTCGTACGAGCGGGTCTAAATTGGCCTTAAAATGGACCCATTGGAATTTTACTTGAGTAAAAAGTACAGAAATTGAGTTTGTTTAATATAATCGTGTTGAAATGCTCGTAATAAAGAATATGAATTCCTAAAATTTGATTAAAACTCTTTTTGTGGTCCGTTTTTGTAGAGGTTTCGGACGAGCGTGTCTAAATAGGCCTTACAATGGACCCGTTGGAATTTTAACTAAGTAAAAAGTACAGAAATTGCGTTTTTGCATTAAAATCGTGTTGAAATGCCCTTAATAAAAATATGAACTCCTAAAATTTTATTAAAACTTGTTCTGTGGTCCGTTTCGTTGAGGTTTCGGACGAGCGGGTCTAAATAAGCATTACAATGTACCCGTTGGAATTTTAACTGAGGAAAAAGTATAGAAATTCAGTTTTTGCAATATAATCGTGTTGAAATGCTTGTAATCAAGTATATGAACTCCTAGAATTTAATTAAAACTTGTTTCGCGGTCCGTTTTGTAGAGGTTTCGGACGAGCGGGTCTAAATAGGCCTTACACTGGACCCGTTGGAATTTTACTTGAGTAAAAAGTACAAAAATTGAGTTTTTTTAATATAATTGTGTTGAAATGTTCGTAATCAATAATATAAACTTCTAAAATCTGATTAAAACTAGTTTCTCGATCTGTTTTGTAGAGGTTTCAGACGAGCGAGTCTAAATAAGCTTTATAATGGACCCGTTGGAATTTTAACTAAGTAAAAAGTACAGAAATTGAGTTTTTGCAATATAATCGTGTTGAAATGCTCGTAATCAAGTATATGAATCTCTAAATTTTGATAAAACAATGTTTTGCGGTCCGTTTGTTATAGGTTTCGGACGAGCAGGTCTAAATAGGCCTTACAATGGACCCGTAGGAATTTTAACTGAGTAAAAAGTACAGAAATTGAGTTTTTGCAATATAATCGTGTTAAAATTCTCGTAATCAAGTATATGAACTCCTAAAATTTGATAAAACATTTTTTAGGGTACGTTTGTTATAGGTTTCGGACGAGCGGGTCTAAATAGGCCTTACAATGGACCCATGGGAATTTTAACTGAGTAAAAAGTACAGAAATTGAGCTTTTGCAATATATTCGTGTCGAAATGCTTGTAACCAAGTATATAAACTCCTGATATTTGATAAAAACTTGTTTTGCGGTCCGTTTGTTATAGGTTTCGGACGGGCGGGTCTAAATAGGCATTACAATGAACCCGTTGGAATTTTAACTAAGTAAAAAGTACAGAAATTGAGTTTTTGCAAAATAATCGTGTTGAAATGCTCGTAATCAAGTATATGATCTCCTAAAGTTTAATTAAAACTTGTTTTGGTGTCATTTTGTTATAGGTTTCGGACGAACGAGTCTAAATAGGCATTACAATGAACCCGTTGGAATTTTAACTGAGTAAAAAGTACAGAAATTGAGTTTTTGCAATATAATCGTGTTGAAATGCTCGTAATCAAGTATATGGACCTCTAAATTTTGATATAACAATGTTTTGCGGTCCGTTTGTTATAGGTTTCGGACGAGCAGGTCTAAATAGGCCTTACAATGCACCCATGGGAATTTTAACTGAGTAAAAAGTACAGAAATTGAGTTTTTGCAATATAATTGTGTTGAAATGCTCGTAATCAAGTATATGAACTCCTAAAATTTGATAAAACCTTTTTTTGCGGCCCGTTTGTTATAGGTTTCGGACGAGCGGGTCTAAATAGGCATTACAATGGACTCGTTGGAATTTTAACCGAGTAAAAAGTACATAAATTGAGTTTTTGCAATATAATCGTGTTGAAATGCTCGTAATAAAGTATATGATCTCCTAAAGTTTAATTAAAACTTGTTTTCCGGTCCATTTTGTAGAGGTTTCGAACGAGCGGGTCTAAATAGGCCTTACAATGGACCCGTTGGAATTTTACTTGAGTAAAAAGTACAAAAATTGAGTTTTTGCAATATAATCGTGTTGAAATGCTCGTAATCAAGTATATGAACTCCTAAAGTTTGATTAAAACTTGTTTTGCGGTCCGTTTGTTATAAGTTTCGGACGAGCAGGTCTCAATAGGCCTTACAATGGACCCGTGGGAATTTTAATTGAGTAAAAAGTACAGAAATTGAGCTTTTGCAATATAATCGTGTTGAAATGCTCGTAATGAAGTATATGAACTCCTAAAATTTGATAAAATCTTGTTTTGCGGTCCGTTTGTTATAGGTTTCGGACGAGCGGGTCTAAATAGGCCTTACAATGGACCCGTTGGAATTGTACTTGAGTAAAAAGTACAGAATTTGAGTTTTTTTCATTATAATCGTGTTGAAATGCTCGAAATCAAGAAAATGAACTCATAAATTTTGATTAAAACTTGTTGTGCAGTCCATTTTGTAGAGGTTTCAGACGAGCGGGTCTAAATAGGTAATACAATGGACCCGTTGGAATTTAAACTGAGTAAAAAGTACAGAAATTGAGTTTTTGCAATATAATCGTGTTGAAATGCTCGTAATCAAGTATATGAACTCCTAAAATTTGATTAAAACTTGTTTCGCAGTCCATTTTGTAGAGGTTTCAGACGAGCGGGTCTAAATAGGCCTTACACTAGACCCGTTGGAAGTTTACTTGAGTAAAAAGTACATAAATTGAGTTTTTTAATATAATTGTGTTGAAATGCTCGTAATCAATAATATAAACTCCTAAAATGTGATTAAAACTTGTTTCGCGGTCCGTTTTGTAGAGGTTTCAGACGAGCGAGTCTAAATAAGCTTTATAATGGACCCGTTGGAACTTTAACTGAGTAAAAAGTACAGAAATTGAGTTTTTGCAATATAATCGTGTTGAAATGCTCTTAATCAAGTACATGAACTCGTAAAATTTGATTAAAACTTGTTTCGCTGTCCGTTTTGTAGAGGTTTCGAACGAGCGGGACTAAATAGGCATTACAATGGACCTGTTGGAATTTTAACTATGTGAAAAGTACAAAAATTGAGTTTTTGCAATATAATCGTGTTGAAATGCTCGTAATAAAGTATATTAACTCCTAGGATTTGATTAAAACTTGTTTTGCAGTCCGTTTTGAAGAAGTTTCGAACAAGTGGGTCTAAATAGGCCTTACAAAGGACCCGTTGGAATTTTAACCGAGTAATATGTACAAAAATTGAGTTTTTACAATATAATTGTGCTGAAATGCTCGTAATAAAAATAATGAACTCTTAAAATTTGATTAAAACTTGTTTCGCAGTCCGTTTTGTAGAGGTTTCAGACGAGCGAGTCTGAATAGGCCTTACAATGGACCCGTTAGAATTTTTTTTTTGAAGAAAGTGGGCCTCGTTAAAAACCCCTACTAAAATCCCCAAGCACAAGGCTTGGAGAAACCTAAAAGGGGAAAAGAGTACCCATAATATATTATTAAGGTGAGGTTAAACCTCGCTAAGTACAACGTTTTTAATACAGTCAGGATACATAGATCCAAAAGACATAGAAGACATGGATCTAAGGGCATGGGTAGCTAACGTATGAGCTACGGAATTAGCCTCACGGCAAACATACTGTACATGTGCTACAGTAAAATCCTCCAAAGCAGTATGAGCCTGCAAAATCGTCGGACCCATAGTAGAAAGATCTGGCCTAAGAGAGTTGATCCTGTTCGCTAGAGATGCACAGTCTGTCTCGAAGATCAAATGGCTCCAACCCTTGGATAGGGCAAAAGTTATACCGGCAAGAAGACCTCTTCCTTCAGATGAAATAGCATCAGAGCAACTGCCTAGCGGAAAAGCCAAGCCACCAGCAACCGTCCCTGTGTCATCACGAGCGACAACTCCAACCGCCCCTGCACGAGTGGAGAGGTCAAAAGCCCCATCCACATTAACTTTAATAAATCCACGAGGGGGGTGCCTCCAGCGGGAAGGAGGAGTCGATGATAAGGGGATGGAAGATGTAGGTGAGGATATAGAGTTAGAGTATTCTCGATGAAGACTAATAGAGTTGACGGCAATTAGCCATGGGGGTTGAAGATGTTTATTATGGATCCAGTCATTACGCCTGTTCCAGATGTTCCAAAGGGTAGTCAAGAAAAGCCCAAATAGATCAGGAAAAAGGAGGGAAGCACCTTCCTCAAGCCATTGGAGGCCAGTGGAGGCAGAGCTATTAATAAGAGAAGAGGGTAGACCAATCAGTTTAAGGGACTCCGAAGCACCAGAGCAATCACGGAGAGCATGGAGAATCGACTCTGTACCAGAATTACAAATAGGGCAGGGACCGGAGTCTGGAACAAAAGTCTGAAGACGAGTCCCAACAGGTAGGGCCTCAGACCCCAGACGCCAACCAAAAGTTTTTACCTTAGGTAAAACCTTAAGCTTGGAAAGAAATTTCCATATACGTGGGGGACGAAGTCTTGGTTCAGGGGGGCGTTGCAGGAAAAGGTAACCAGATCTGACAGAATAAACACCAGAATCGTTAGGCCTCCAGAGGATGGAGTCCCGAGTGTCATTGATGATAGGAACTGAAATAATGGAATCGGCATCATCCGTAGTAAAGTATGCACGAACTTTGATAGGATCCCAAGATGGTTGGTTTCTCACCATAAAGTCACGACAACGAACGTGGACTTCCTCAGATAGCTCATAGTCTCCGTAGAGATGAATAGACGAAGAGCCTCCCCAGTTATCATGATGGATACGTATGTTACTATTAATACCAGGCCGATAGAGGAAACCACCAAAAAGGTGTTGCATAGCATTATAAAGACCTTGCCAAGCAAAAGATCCTCGGGAGGGTCTAGAGGCATTAATAATGTTTCCTGAGGGAAAGTATTTGAATTTATAGATTTGTCCCAAGAGGGAGTCAGGTTCACAAATAAGGCGCCATAATTGTTTACCGAGAAGTGCAATGTTAAAGTTGTTAAGGTCCCGGAAACCCAATCCTCCAACAGATTTAGGCAAGCACACTTGGTCCCATGGGAGCATATGCCATCCTTTCTTATTGGTTTTCCCAGACCACCAATATCGACGAATGGCAGATGTCATATCATCAATAATATTTTGGGGTAATAAGTAACAGGACATAACGTATTGGGGTAGGGATTGTAAAACGGCTTTAATAAAAATTTCCCTACCACTGAAGGAAAGAAGTTGTTTGTCCCATGTGGATAATCTTTCATGTACTTTATCGCGTATAAAACCTAAGGCTAGGGTCTTATTTTTACCAATAAGGAGAGGTACTCCAAGATAGACTCCAGGGTTGGAGACTTCACGTACTTGAAGATAGGAGTTAATAGTTTGACGAGTAGAAGTAGGAGTACGGGGATTGTAAAAGATAGTAGACTTATCAAAGTTGACTGCTTGCCCAGAGGCAGAGGCATAAGTCAGGAGGGCTAACTTAAGGTGTTTAGCTTCATCGGATTTTGAATTAATGAAAACTATGCAATCATCCGCAAACAAAAGATGGTTGACCTTAGGACCATGCTTACATGCACCTAGACCTGGGAGTAGGCCTTGATGTTTAGCATCGGACAAAAAAGCTGAAAGCCCTTGGGTACAAAATAGGAAGAGGAAAGGAGATAAAGGGTCTCCTTGGCGGAGACCCCTTTGAGGTCGAAATAATGGGGAAAAGGAATTGTTGACCTTAACCGTAAAGGAAACTGAAGAAATACATCTCATGATAAGAGAAACCCATGATGAGGTGAAACCCATACGGTTCATAACATTTTCAAGGAATGACCACTCGACCCTGTCAAAGGCCTTTTCCATATCAAGTTTAAGGGCAGCTCCATGAGAGGATTTAGAGGTGCCAGTATTAATAGAGTGAATTATTTCGTGAGCTATAAGAATATTATCTGTGATGTTACGTCCCTGAACAAAGGCAGCTTGATTGGAACTGATACAGAAGGGAATAGTATGTTTCATTCGATTAACTAAAACTTTAGCAATGATTTTATAAATTACAGTGCAGAGACTGATGGGCTGGAGATGCCTCAAAGTGGTGGGGTCTTTGATTTTAGGTATGAGTACCAAAATAGTTTGGTTAACTGAAGCCATATCAGCTGACCCTTTAAGTAGATTGAGGCAGAGTGATATGATGTCTGGTCCTACAGTATCCCAATGTTGACGAAAGAATCCGCTTGGTAAACCATCGATACCCGGGGCTTTCCTAGGATCGATGTCTCGAAAAGCGGTGATGATTTCTTCTGAAGTGAATTCCTTAGAAAGGGACTCATTCATAGCAGTCGTAATAGTAGGAGTGATCTTTGATAGGATTTGTTCAGAAAAGCATGGGTTGGAGGAAGTAAAGAGGTTGTGGAAGTATGAAGAAGCTATTTCCATTAGATCGGTGTCGTTAGTACACCAAACATTATTGGAGTCGAAAAGACCAGAGATTGTGTTCTTCTTCTTTCTGCTAGAAGCTCGGGCATGAAAGAACCGAGTGTTTTTATCTCCTTGGGAGAGCCATAGATTGCGAGAACGCTGTGCCCAATATGCTTCTTGTATCTCAAGAAGTTTGTGAAGTTCAGATTTGGCAGAGATATATCTTTTTTCAGCCGAATTTGAAAGAGGTCGTTGTAGAAGTTTATTAATTTTTGTGGTAAGAAAGTTGATACGACCATTGGTCTTAAATCTTTGTTGTGATTGCCAGTCTCCTAGGCAAGATCCAATGGCTTTAATTTTATCCAAAGTGTTACCCTTGGTGGATGACCAAGTTTGTTTTACGACAGAAATACCTTCTTCATTGGAAGCCCAGCAATTTTCAAATCTAAACTTGGATGATGGGGGACGATGATTTGTTAGAGAAGGAGGTTCCGTATTCAAGAGAAGAAAACAGTGATCTGATTTAGCGTCAAAGTCGGAAGTGATGCTATAATTGGGATAGGTGGTTTTCCATGCCATATTCCCTACGAAGCGATCTAATCTCTCAAATAAAGTTGGAGTTTTAGGCCCCGTTTTGGTCCAAGTAAACCAACCCGTTGTAGGTTTGCAATCAAAAAGGTAATTTCGTGAAAGACAATGGCGAAAGTTATTAATTTGAGATCTAGGCCGACGACAGCCACCTTGTTTTTCATTATCAGCTAGGAT
This sequence comes from Hibiscus trionum, assembly GCA_030270665.1. Lineage (NCBI taxonomy): Eukaryota > Viridiplantae > Streptophyta > Magnoliopsida > Malvales > Malvaceae > Hibiscus > Hibiscus trionum. Next base: position 43,052,116 of record BSYR01000027.1, on the reverse strand, counting down.
TTCGTTAAAGTCGCCGCCAAGAAGCCAAGGTTGACCATCATTATTATTGAGTGAATTAATTAATTCCCAAGTTTTAGGTTTGTTACATGTTTCCGAAAAACCATGAATACCGGTGAAGTAAAATGAAGATGAATTACAACTAACATAAGTATGGATAAAGCGATCCGAATAAGCAAGCAAATCGATCTTATTAGTTTTTAAAGAAAATAAAGCGAGTCCAGAACATGCGTTCGAAAAATCAACCGAAAAAACTAGGTTCATTCCTAACAAAGTAGCGAGACGGCTATAAGCCGTATTTTTAAGTTTAGTTTCGCATAAAAAATGTAAATCTGGATTATGAAGTTGAATGTATTGCTGGAGATGTTGAACTGCCTGGACCTTCCCGAGACCCTGGCAGTTCCAACATAAAATGATCATTTCCCTCGGCGGGGCTGCACATCAGCCGCCGCCGGAGAGTTTTTTCCGCTGCTCATCCCAGCTTTCAAGTTAGTTGGGTCAAGATTAATTCTTAATTTATTTTTAAAATAGGATAGTAGAGACAGAAATAAGAAAAGGACGTGACTCGGAGTTGGTAAAAATGGCAATAATTGTATAATGTAGCTGGAAAGTTTTGTCTCTAGCAAATAGAGAAGAGTGAAATGTAGAAAACAATTATTAAGCAAAGTGGCAGGATTAGTGTAATAAAATAGTGTGTTTGTTAAAATTATAATAATATTGAGGTTCGTTGAGATTTTTAGGGCTTTTAGAAAATAATAACATTTCATAGTAGAATAGGAATAGGTTGCGTGGAGAGATTTAAGGGTGTATGAAAAATTGTTTAATAACTGAAAAGGTATGAAAATCCTTGACATAGAAAATACCATAAAATTGACGATGTAATAAAATAAACGAGTGGAGGTAACATTGGTGTTACTTGAAAAAATAATTAAATTAAAGACTTGAAATTGTGAATAATTTAAAATTATATAAAACAGATTTATGTAGGTAATAATTGGATTGTTGATTATTTGCGGATAAGGATTGTGGTTTAGAAAAGAATAAAATTTTTCGGACAGATGTCCTTGAACATTTAATTTCACCATGAAGGTGATCGTGGTAATTTCCCAAAAGGGGGATAGTAGAGAACCACCTAAGAAGGTGTTGGTGATTGAAGTAGGATGGAAAGAGTTACATAGACATAAAATAATATGAAAGATTATAATAAAAGGAAAAGAAAAAGTAATAGCTAGAGATAAGACAATTGCAAAATAATAATAATAACAGAAAAAGATACATGCAAAAAAATAGCTAAAATGATTAAAGGAAAAAGTAAAGACAAAGTGAAAGTAACGATTAGGACAATAATTTCCTTGAAATGGGAAACATGAGTGCACGTGGGCCTCAATAGAATAATTGATATGCAAAGAGAAAAAAATTACAAAAGATAGAGTAGGTATATGCAAGTAAGAATAGAACCATAAAAGAAATAAAAGAAGATTAAAAAATATTAAAAGGATCCAAAAAAGGATATAATAAAGTATTATAATGACAAGATTAATGCTTAATTTATATTTAGAATAGGATAGTAAGACAAAAAATAAGATAAGGATGTGACTGGGAGTAGGTAAATGTGGAAATAATTGTATATTATAGCTGGGAAGTTTTGTCTTCCGCAATAAGAAAACAGTAAAAAGGAGGTGGGTGGGAGTTGGTAAATGTGGCAATAATTGAATATTATAGCTGGAAGAATTCCATAGATATAAAATAATATGGATGGATTTAATAAAAGGAAGAAAAATAATAGCTAGAGATAACAACAGAGCTACAGAGGCAATTGCAAAGTAATAGTAAAAATGATGGATGTAAGATGGGCGTTGAATGGGGTGGAAGGAATAAATAAACAAGAAAACAAGAAAATTAGCAGTAAAATCCGAATTGTATCTAGCATGATTAAATAGGAGCCATATAAGATTATAGAGTAGCCTATTGTCAAAAATAGAACATGGTAAAATAATAAATAAAAAAATCCCTGGAGAGAAAGGTGGACGAAATGGATAAATTAAAAGAAAATACAAAATATTATGTGAGTGGAAAGAATAGTTCAATAGCATGAAATTATAGGATGGTCGATGGTGTATAAGTTTGAAAGAAGGTATAATTTTTGAATTTAAAAGAAAAAGAAGGATATGGCGGGGTTCATATTTGACAAAAGTGGCATTCATATTGATTGAGAGCATATGTGGCCAAAAGTTATCATAATTGGTAATGGACCTATTTTTTTAATATTATAAGTCCTTAAGGGAGGTACCCTTTGAATCGCAGTAACCAAGGAAAATAAAAAATGAAATAGGGGCATATTTACAACATTACCGATATTATAATAAAGTAATGTGGGAACAATTAGATTTTTAATATCAAAATTAATGAAAAATAAAAGATAAATTGGAGTAATAAAAGATTTTTGTATCATTTGAATAGGAGTTAAAATTTTAATTAGAGAGCGATAGATTAGGCAACCAGTAGTGATAATAAAGGATGCATTATAATTTAGTTGGGAATTGATTAAGTATAGATCCAGAAAAATGATATATTGATAAAGATTGACCCTTGAGTGTTCGAATTTATTGTTAGAGATAAAGTTTGAGGTGTTAATTAGAAATTGTGAATCATTTAAGTTAATGACTTGAAATTGTGAATCATTTAAAGTTATATAAAACGGATTTATAAGAGTAATAATTGGATTGTTGATTATTTGCGGATAAGGATTATAGTTCAGAATTGAATGAAATTTTCCAGATAAATGTCCTTGAATATTTAATTTCACCATGAAGGTGATTGTGATAATTTCCCCAAAGGGGGATAGTAGAGAACCACCTAAGAAGGTGTTGGTGATTGAACTAGAATGGAAAGAGTTCCATAGACATAAGATAATATGGATGGATATAATAAGAGGAAGAAAAAAAATAGCTAGAGATAACAACAAAGCAACGGAGGCAATTGCAAAAGAAAAATGATAATAATGATGGAAGTAATAAGAGGTAAAATTATGTAATAATCGAAAAAAATAACAAAGGAAGAAGAAATTATAGAAGAAAGAGAAAAATATAAAAAAGATCCATAAGCTATAGACAAAGAAAGATGGAAAGCAAAATAGAAAATGAATATAATGGTGGTGGAGCAAAGAAGTCAGCGAAAACCATGTGAAAAGAAGAAAGAAAGAAAGCAGAGTGGGAAGCAAAAAATAATATATTAAAAGAATATCATTATAATTGGTTGTGGAAAAAATAGCTATAAGGATATGAGTTGGTAAAAAGTCAAACAACAAATTAATAAAAGGATGATAAAAAAAGCAAGTAGAAAACCAAGAAAGAATAAATGAACAATAAAGCCAAAAGGAAAAGTAAAGCCTATAGCTGGAAAGGTGGAAAAGATAAAAAAACATTTCCACGATTAATAAATAAAGCAAGAAGAAAAAAATAAAGATACTAAAAGGAGTAGTTGAAAAAGGAGATCCAATCGGGGTAGCAGCACCTATAAAGAATAAAAACAAATCAATGGAATGGGAGTGGGAGGGGGACCAAACGAAAAAGATAGGATAGGAAGAAGCAATTATTAAATAAAAAGAGAAACATAAAAAAACCCATAAGTTAAAGTCAAAGAAAGAGGGAAAGTAATATAAAGCATGAATATAATAGTAGTGGGATGGAGAAATCAACGTAGCACTAGTTAAAAGAAGAAAAAAGATATGCATAGTGGGAAGCATAGGATAATATATTAAAAGGATAAAAATAAAGATGGTTATGGAAAAGTTAACTATAAGAAAAAGAGTTGGAATAAAGTTAAAGAACATATGAAAAAAATGATGATAAAAAAGAAAAAAGCAATTATAGAGGAAAAGGAAAAACATAAAATAATTCCATAAACTAAAGACAAAGAAAGCTGGAAAGCAATATAAAAAATTAATATATTGATAAAGATTAATCCTTAAGAGTTCGAGTTTATTATTAGAAATAAAGGTGTTAATCAGCAATTGTAAATCATTTAAAATTATATAAAACGGATTTATGAAGGAAATAATTGAATTTTTAATTATTTGCGGATAAAGATTGTAGTTCAAAATAAAATGAAATTTTGCGGATAGATGTTCTTGAATTTTTAATTTCACCATGAAAGTGATCGTGGTAATTTCCCCAATAAAAATGGGGATATAATAAAGTATTATAATGACAAGTTTTTTGCGTAAAATATATTTAGAATAGGATAGTAAGACAAGAAATAAGATTAGGATGTGACTGGAAGTTGATAAATATGGTAATAATTGTATGTTATATCTGAAAAGATTTGTCTCCAACAAAAAGAGAAAAGTAAAAAGGATGTGACTTGGAGTTGGTAAAAGTGGCAATAATTGTATATTATAGCTGGAAAGTTTTGTCACGATCGAAAAGAAAACAGTAAAAAGGATGTGACTGTTAGTTGGTAAATGTGGCAATAATAGTATATTATAGCTGGAAAGATTTGTCTCCGGCAAAAAGAATACAGTAAAAAGTGGAATACAATTATTGGGCAAAATGGCAGGATTAGTGTAATAGAATAGTGAGTTTGTTGAAATTATAGTAATAGTGAGGTTAATTGGATTCTTTAGAGCTTTCAGAATTTTATTAATATTCATAATAGGATAAGTATAAGTTACGTGAAGAGATTGAAGGGGATAGGGAAATTTGTTTAATAACTGAAAAGGTATGAAAATCATTAACAAGGGAAATACTGTAAGATTGACGATGTAATAAAGTAAACGTGTGAAGGTAACTTTGGTGTTAAAGAAAATAATTAAGTTATTGATTTGAAATTGTGAATTATTTGAAGTTATATAAAATTGATTTTTGTAGGTAATAATTAGAATTTTAATTATTTGCGGATAAAAATTATAGTTCAAAGTAAAATGAAATTTTTCTAATAGATGTCCTTGAACATTTAATTTCACCATGAAGGTGATTGTGGTAATTTCCCCAAAGGGGGATAGTAGAGGACCACCTAAGAAGGTGTTGGTGTTTAAAATGGAATGAATAGAGTTCCATAGACATAAAATAATATGGATGATTATAATAAAAGGAAAAGAAAAAGTAATAGCAAAATAATAATAATAATAAAAGATACATACCCTATAATAGCTTAAAAGATTAAAGAAAAACATAAAGACAAAATGAAAGTTACGGTGAGGACAACATTTTCTTAGATGTGGGAACCAAGATGACGCGTGGGGCTCACCCGAAAGGTTAAAAAACAAGGCGCAAAAAAATAAAATAAAAAATATAGTAGGTAGATGCAAGTAAGAACAGAAACATAAAAGAAATAAAGGTAGATTAATTAAGATTAAAAGAATCCAAAAGTCAAAAAGAGAACAGAAACAAGTTTGAAGCATGAAAAGTTGATTAATTATTAAAAACATTATAAGAGAATGATAATATAATATAAAAAGATTAGAGATACATGCCCAAAAATAGCTAAAAAAATTATAGGAAACAAAAAAGACAAAATGAAAGCTTATACGATAAGAACAACATATTCCTTGGAATGAACACCATGTATACGCGTGGGCCTCACCCAAAGGGTAGATGTGCAAGGCGCAAAAAAAAAACAAAAATGAGAGTAAGTAGATGCAAGCAATAAAAGAGCCATAAAAGAAATAATGGCAGGTTATAAAATATTAAAAGGATCCAAAAAGCAAGAAAAAACAAATGAAGAGGACAGTAACAATGTTGAATCATGAAAAGATGATTAATTATTAAAAAACTTATAATGGAAAGATAATATAATATAGAAAATTTAGAGAAAAGATAAAACAATCCCACATGGTGGGTCATGGGTAAAATTCCAAGAATGGAACGTGATAGCAAATAGTAAGTTAAAGCCAACACCAAATAATTAGAAAAAGCTACCCATAAGCTTGACAAAAATTTCGGATGAAATAACCATAACTGGGAATTAAACCATAGCAACCTAAGACGATAATTAACCCGCAGCAAAAGAAAAATAAAAAAAGAAAATATCTTGAGAGGATATCGATAGGAAATAATATCCAAAAAATAAAATTGAAAATTAGACATACGAAACAATTGAAATATAATGATAAAGAAAAGAAGATTGAAAAATTCAGTAAGAGAACAAATATTCATAGACTGATAAAGCAAATTAAAATTGATTGGAAACCTGAAACAGATGTTCACGAACATGAGGCCGAAAAAAGAAAGCCCATCGGGGACATTCGAGCCTGGTGGAAAGATCACTGATGCAAAACTGAAACAGAAAAACAAGAGGGATAAAAAATACAAGGGATTAATAAGAAGGAAAAATAGGGTTTTAATGGCAAAAAAAGGGAAACTGAAAAAAGTGGTGGGTGATTGAGAAATCTCAGTTATAGGGGGTGCCCCGTCGGATGAGGAAAGGCTCTGCGGACTGTTGTGGCTGTGGGTTATCGGTGCCAAACAGAAGGAAAAAAGGGGATCATCCCAGATCCCAAAAGAACGATTTTTCCTCGCAAAATTCAAAAAAGAAATAGAGGTTAATAAAATAAAAATTGAATCAGAAAAAAGAGAACAACAGTAACAAGGATCTGGTAAAGAACGAGAAACAAAAATAAGAAAATTTAATACAAAAAATATATTTGGGGCGGAATGGGGTCTCAATAATTCTTTACCTTGAATCACATGGATCTCATGGTGGTATGGAGCACCGGTTGGTAGGGGACAGTTGCGGGGGCGGACGGCGTAGATGAGGTGAGGGAGGCGGCAGCAGTGTATGGGGGAAGCTAGGTTTAGAGAAAAATGAAAGAAATGGGAAAGGGAAAGGCACGGTGTAAGGGGAAAAAAGAAAGGGAAAAGAAAGGGAAAAGCAAAGGAACAAACGCAAACCCATGAGAGAGCCGGAAAAATTGAGAGAATTTCGAGAGACCCCATTCCACTACCCGTTAGAATTTTAACTAAGTAAAAAGTACAGAAATTGAGTTTTTGCAATAAAATCGGGTTGAAATGCTCGTAATAAAAAATATGAACTTCTAAGATTTGATTAAAACTTGTTTTGTGGTCCGTTTTGCAGAGGTTTCGTACGAGCGGGTCTAAATTGGCCTTAAAATGGACCCATTGGAATTTTACTTGAGTAAAAAGTACAGAAATTGAGTTTGTTTAATATAATCGTGTTGAAATGCTCGTAATAAAGAATATGAACTCCTAAAATTTGATTAAAACTCTTTTTGTGGTCCGTTTTGTAGAGGTTTCGGACGAGCATGTCTAAATAGGCCTTACAATGGACTCGTTGGAATTGTAACTAAGTAAAAAGTATATAAATTGCGTTTTTGCATTAAAATCGTGTTGAAATGCTCGTATTAAAAATATGAACTCCTAAAATTTGATTAAAACTTGTTCTGTGGTCCGTTTCGTTGAGGTTTCGGACAAGCGGGTCTAAATAAGCATTACAATGGACCCGTTGGAATTTTAACTGAGGAAAAAGTACAGAAATTCCGTTTTTGCAATATAATCGTGTTGAAATGCTCGTAATCAAGTATATGAACTCCTAGAATTTGATTAAAACTTGTTTCGCGGTCCGTTTTGTAGAGGTTTCGGACAAGCGGGTCTAAATAGGCCTTACATTGGACCCGTTGGAATTTTACTTGAGTAAAAAGTACAAAAATTTAGTATTTTTAATATAATTGTGTTGAAATGTTCGTAATCAATAATATAAACTCCTAAAATGTGATTAAAACTTGTTTCTCGGTCCGTTTTGTAAAGGTATCAGACGAGCAAGTCTAAATAAGCTTTATAATGGACCCGTTGGAATTTTAACTGAGTAAAAAGTACAGAAATTGAGTTTTTGCAATATAATCGTGTCGAAATGCTCATAATCAAGTATATGAATCACTAAATTTTGATAAAACAATGTTTTGTGGTCCGTTTGTTATAGGTTTCGGACGAGCAGGTCTAAATAGGCCTTACAATGGACAAGTGGGAATTTTAACTGAGTAAAAAGTACATAAATTGAGTTTTTGCAATATAATCGTGTTAAAATGCTCGTAATCAAGTATATGAACTCCTAAAATTTGATAAAACATTTTTTAGGGCCCGGTTGTTATAGGTTTCGGACGAGCGGGTCTAAATAGGCATTACAATAGACCCGTTGGAATTTTAACTGAGTAAAAAGTACATAAATTGAGTTTTTGAATGCTCGTAATAAAAAGTACTTTTTACTCAATTAAAATTCCAACGGTTCCATAGTAAGGCCTATTTAGACCCGCTCGTCCGAAACCTCTACAAAACGGACCGCAAAACAAGTTTTAATCAAATTTTAGGAGTACATATACTTTATTACGAGCATTTCAACATGATTATATTGCAAAAACTCAATTTTTGTACTTTTTACACAGTTAAAATTCCAACATGTCCATTGTAATACCTTTTTAGACCCGCTCGTCCGAAACCTCTACAAAACGGACCGCAAAACAAATTTTAATCAAAATTTAGGAGTTCATATTTTTGATTAAGAGCATTTCAACACGATTATAATTCAGAAACTCAATTTATGTACTTATAACAAATGGACCGCAAAACAAGTTTTAATAAAACTTTAGGAGTTCATATACTTGATTACGAGCATTTCAGCACGATTATATTGCAAAAACTCAATTTTCTGTACTGAAATGCTCGTAATAAAAAGTACATAAATTAAAATTCCAACGGAGTAAAAAGTAGAGGTTTAAATAGGCATTACAATGGACCCGATGGAATTTTAACTGAGTGAAAAGTACAGAAATTGAGTTTTTGCAATATAATCATGTTGAAATGCTCGTAATGAAGAATATGGACTTCTAAAGTTTGATTAAAACTTGTTTTGCGGTCCGTTTTGTAGAGGTTTTGACGAGCGGGTCTAAATAGGCATTACAATGGATCCGTTAGAATTTTAACTGAGTAAAAAGTACAGAAATTGACTGTTTGCAATATAATCGTGTTGAAATGCTCGTAATCAAGTATATGAACTCCTAAAGTTAGATTAAAACTTGTTTTGCAGTCTGTTTTGTAGAGGTTTCGAACGAGCGGGTCTACATAGGCATTACAATGGACCTGTTGGAATTTTAACTGTGTAAAAAGTACAAAAATTGAGTTTTTGCAATATAATCATGTTGAAATGCTCGTAATAAAGTATATGAACTCCTAAAATTTGATTTAGACTTTTTTTGCGGTCCGTTTAGTAGAGGTTTCAGACGAGCGGGTCTAAATAGGCCTTACAATGGACCCGTTGGAATTTTAACTGAGTAAAAAGTATAGAAATTAAGTTTTTGCAATATAATCGTACTGAAATTCTCGTAATAAAAAATATGAACTTCTAAAATTTGATTAAAACATGTTTCGCGGTCCGTTTTGTAGAGGTTTCAGACGAGAGAGTCTGAATAGGCCTTACAATGGACTCGTTGGAATTTTAACTGAGTAAAAAGTACAGAAATTGAGTTTTTGCAATACAAAATCGTGTTGAAATGCTCGTAATAAAAAATATGAACTCCTAAAATTTGATTAAAACTTGTTTCGCGGTCCGTTTTGTAGAGGTTTTAGACGAGCGGGTCTAAATAGGCCTTACAATGGACCCGTTGGAATTTTACTTGAGTAAAAAGTACAGAAATTGAGTTTTTTTCAATATAATAGTGTTGAGATGCTAGAAATCAAGAATATGAACTCCTAAAATGCGATTAAAACTTGTCGTGCGGTACGTTTTGTAGAGGTTTCGGACGAGCGGGTCTAAATAGGCAATACAATGGACAAGTTGGAATTTTAACTGAGTAAAAAGTACCGAAATTGAACTTTTGCAATTTAATAGTGTTGAAATGCTCGTAATCAAGTATATGAACTCCTAAAATGCGATTAAAACTTGTTTCACGGTCCGTTTTGTAGAGGTTTTAGACGAGCGAGTCTAAATAGGCCTTACAATTGACCCGTCGGAATTTTAACTGAGTAAGAAGTACAAAAATTGAGTTTTTGCAATATAATCGTGTTGAAATGCTCGTAATCAAGTATTTGAACTCCTAAAGTTTGATTAAAACTTGTTTTGCGGTCCATTTGTTCGTGGTTTCGGACGAGCAGGTCTAAATAGGCATTACAATAGACCCGTTGGAATTTTAACTGAGTAAAAAGTACATAAATTGAGTTTTTGAATTATAATCGTGTTGAAATGCTCGTAATCAAGAATATGAACTCCTAAATTTTGATTAAAATTTGTTTTGCGGTCCATTTTGTAGAGGTATTACAATGGACATGTTGGAATTTTAACTGTGTAAAAAGTACAAAACTTGTTTTGCGGTCCATTTGTTGGAGAGGTTTTGTAGAGGTTTCAGACGAGAGAGTCTGAATAGGCCTTACAATGGACTCGTTGGAATTTTAACTGAGTAAAAATACAGAAATTGAGTTTTTTTCAATATAATCGAGTTGAAATGCTCGTAATTAAGTATATGAACTCCTAAAGTTTGATTAAAACTTGTTTTGCGGTCGATTTGTTATAGGTTTCGGATGAGCAGGTCTAAATATGCATTACAATGGACCCGTGAGAATTTTAACTGAGTAAAAAGTACAGAAATTGAGTTTTTGCAATATAATCGTGTTGAAATGCTCGTAATCAAGTATATGAACTCCTAAAATTTGATTAAAACTTGTTTTGCGGTCCGTTTGTTATAGGTTTTGGACGAGCGAGTCTAAATAGGCATTACAATGGACCCGTTGGAATTTTAACTGAGTAAAAAGTACAGAAATTGAGTTTTTGCAATATAATCGTGTTGAAATGCTCGTAATCAAGCATATGAACTCCTAATATTTTATTAAAACTTGTTTCGCGGTCCGTTTTGTAGAAGTTTCGGACGAGCGGGTCTAAATAGGCCTTACACTGGACCCGTTGGAATTTTACTTGAGTAAAAATTACAGAAATTGAGTTTTTTTAATATAATCATGTTGAAATGTTCGAAATCAAGAATATGAACTCATAAAATTTAATTAAAACTTGTAGTGCGGTCCGTTTTGTAGAGGTTTCGGACGAGCGTGTCTAAATATGACATACAATGGACCCTGTAACCCCTTAAACCGGCCTAGACGGTTGACCCGAACTACGAAGGTTACACGGGGAAAACCAAAGTCAACCCAGAATTCAACCTTGATTCACAACCTTTTTTTTCTTTTTAATCTTGTCTAGATGCACATTAACCCTAAGTGAGTTCCCATAAAGCTTATTTGAGAAAGGCACAACGATCGGATAACAACTGGGACTCAATTGCACTCATTACAAGAATAGGGACCAAAATGTAAATTCTGTGAATTAAAGGGTCTTTACTGATTTTTATGTTACCAATATGAAATTAGTCATGTTGCATGCTTCCCTGCCAAAATACACCATAATTGGACATGTCAAACTCATACAATTGCAAACACAACTTTCGGGACTAAAATGTAAAGCTTGCAAACTTCAGCACCATTCAAATCAGTGCCCAACGGTCACCTGTTTCGAAAAACCCACCTGTCGTATCGAAACACAGGATCAGAACGGCGTTGACCGTTTCGATACGCGGGTTGGTTCCGAGACTGGTTCCGAAACGAGGCCTTCTAGTGGCAAATTCGTTTTGAAACATTCCTTGGCGTTTCGAAACACGAAGGCCATTTCAGGCCCCCGTTTCGAAACACTAGGGAGTGTTTCGATACGGTTTGCCCAGAAGCAGCATATTTTGCTGGTTTTTCATGCATAAACCCATTCAACCACCATCTAATGACTCCCTAGTCATGCCAACAAGTCAACATACATAAATGGTACATGTTTAGGACACCCTAACACATTCATAGCACCAAACATGAAATTTCACAAGACTAGAGGCATGCTTCCTATTATCAAAACCAAAAGGGCAAACAAACTTCAAATCAATCATTTAAAGGCCATTTACAATTCAAACCAATAGAGGCAAACATGCCACAACCTTAGGGAGTTCAACACATCTCCCAAAACAAAACTTAGGTTCCCATTGCCAAATTATCAAAACTAATAGTGTACGAAAACTTCACCATACATGAGCTTAGCTTCCCTTGGATATACTTAGCTCCCTTGATACCCTTTAACACCTCAATTATCTGCATTATTGGTAAAAGAGAGCGTAAGCACAAATGCTTAGTGAGGCAAGCTCTAACCAAAACCAATACAATAATGCATTTTTAGAAAACACTTTCAACAAAGCTTTTAAATCACATGCTCATCTCTTTTCTCATTCTACCATGCATCATTTTCAAGCATCTCATGCTTCTTTACATTTATATACATAATATTGGCTTTCAAGTGATAGTTCATAACCATTTACACAAAACACAATCGGATACGCGGATTACAAGCGTTGTCCCACACGCTTCATACACACTACCGGACTACACAAGGTTCACACTCAAGAGCAATCCCTCCATTGATGTGACACCCGTGGTGGAGTATAACGGTACAATCACAACCCCTCAACACCACTCATTGGTAGTTGTATAATTCCTCTAACGAGAGTAAGGGACACATAACATAAGATCCACACACGGAATTTCAACCACCGTTGTGATCTTATCTCAATCGTTAGGGTACTTGGATGGAGTTTACGGTACAATCACAACCCTTCAACATCCAAGGCGACTTTACTTACGGTGCACCCAATCCTATAGCCGGCTAACTATATCCGATTCAAGTACTTTAAAACCATTTCATCACATGCCAATATACATCAAATACCATCATCAATTCACTGTTTTAAAGCATAAATAAAAGCCACTTATCATCATGCATCACTATGCATCAAAACCATATTTATAACATGTCAAACCAAGGATCTCTTACCTTGAGCATCCCACAATACAAGGCTTTCAAAACCAGCATTAATCATGCTAAAACATGCTTTCAAAACAGTAATTAAACATGAATTTCATAACTAATGCATCAAACCATAACTTGGCACATCCGAGGGAGTTTTTCCGAAAAACTTACTCTTGAACTTAGCTAAGTTGTTTAGACTTAAACTAAGCTCCCAAAAGCCTCCAAATAATCGTTTCAAAGCTGGAAAACCAACTCCACTCACCAATTTCGTTTCGCTTGCTTGCCGAAACGTCGATTAAGCCTCCAGATCAACTCTGAAAGTGTCCGAAGATGCCTCCCCTATTTTAGACACATCAAAGCAGAGGATTAATGCATCATCATGCATTGAAATCTTCAGCCAACACTCCAAAACTCGCTGCTCTACCTAAACCCAACATTTCGGCTACCAAACACAACCGAAATCACCTCCAAACTCTTCCAAAACTTAACCCAGCCAAGATCCATCATTTCTAATCATTTCTAAACATCAATTAACATAAAAAACAACTCTCAACTCGTCCTTATACCTCCAGCTATAACAGAACACCAAAAACACCTCAAAAACCACCATTTTCATAAGCAAAAACTTAGGAAATACAACCTATTCGGGATTGGATTGATAAAACCTCATTTCTAACATCATTAAACATCCAAAATACATTAAAGAATCATCTCAAAACAGATCCCAATCCATTAGAACAAATATCTTCAAGATCTCTTCCAAATCTTGAGTTTTAAGCCAAAATCAAGTTTCTAACATTAAATCCTTTTATAAAACTTTAATAAAGGATTGACAACTTGAGAATTTTAGTAAAGAACTGAGTATTTAGAGGAGAAGAACATCCTTACCTCTAAATGATGATTTCTCCTTGATTTGGGCCAAATTCCTTGAAAATCCAATGTGGAAAACAAAAGGATTTGATGCAAGATTGATTAGGAACCAATAGATGATAGAAATCTCATCAATTGAAGTGAAGATCAATGTGAAATTTGCTGGAGAAAATGTGTTTGGATGATGGGATTTTGAGAGAAAAAGGAATGAGAGAAAATTAGGAAAAGGTAGTTATGAAAATCCAAAAAGTAGTTTCCCTTTTCTTTTTATTTAATTAAAACATTAATTAAATCACCCCAATTAAGGAAAAATCTGGAGAAAAACATTTTGGGTAAATTAGCTCCTTAAAGATTCAAAGTTTCAATCCTTTACAAAACAGTCACTACTAAACTTTGCAAAAATCGCATTTTGGTCACTACACCGAAATGTAGTATTTCCAAACCTTATTTTGTAAAATTGATTTCACCATTCTCTTATATATATTAAATGAGGATTTTTAGATATTTTTCTATATTTTTAAAACATCCCGAACTAGGCTTTCCCTAAAACCTCCTTTTATATTCGAACCGAATATCAGACCGGTCTGACCAGACCCTAAACTTCTAAGCCCAAAATTGGGGTGTTACAACTCTCCCCCTCTTAATAAATTTCGTCCTCGAAATTTACCTGGAGGAAAAAGGTAGGGAAACTGCTTCTTCATGTCATCCTTTCTTTCCCACGTGGCTTCCTCAACACGACGATGCCTCCACAACACCTTAACCAATTCAATGGTCTTACCTCGAAGAACTTTACTGTCCGAATCCAGAATTTCAACCGGCTCCTCATCATAGGTTAAATCTGGGTTCAACTCCACTTCCTCCACAGGCATAACATGCGAAGGATCCGATCTATACCTCTGAAGCATAGAGACATGAAACACATCATGTATCTTTTCCAACTCTTGCGGTAACCTCGGCTTGTACGCCACAGGACCCACACGTTCAATCACCTCGTATGGTCCAATATACCTAGGGCTCAACTTACCCTTCCGGCCAAACCTCATCACCTTCTTCCAAGGTGAAACCTTCAAAAACACACGGTCACCCACCGCAAACGCAATCTCCTTACGCTTCAAATCCGCGTAAGACTTTTGTCGATCAAAAGCTGCCTTCAACCGCTCACAAATGAGGTTCACCTTCTCGGTGGTTCCTTTCAACAAAGCCGACATCGAGACCAACTTCTGACCTGTTTCAGCCCAGCAAAGAGGAGTTCTGCACTTCCTCCCATACAAGGCCTCATAAGGTGCCATTTGAATACTTGCCTGGTAGCTATTGTTATAAGAAAACTCCACCAATGGCAAATGCTTCTCCCAAGAACCTTGAAACTCAATCACACAGCACCTCAACATATCCTCAAGCACTTGGATAACACGCTCCGACTGACCATCCGACTATGGATGATAAGAAGTACTGAAATTCAACCGCGTACCCAAAGCTTGATGCAAACACTCCCAAAAACGCGATGTAAATCTCGGATCTCTATCTGACACTATAGACTTTGGCACACCATGCAAACGCACAATCTCAACAATGTACAACTCTGCAAGCTTGTCCAAAGTATACGTAGAATGCACAGGTAAGAAATGCGCACACTTCGTAAGGCGATCCACAATCACCCACACAGAATTCTTCTTCGATGGCAACAAAGGCAAACCAGACACAAAGTCCATGGTAATCCTTTCCCACTTCCATTCAGGAATCCTCAACGATTGCAACAATCCTGAAGGAAATTGGTACTCAGCCTTAACCCGCTGACAAACCATGCACTTACTCACATACTCCGCAACATCTTTCTTCAATCCCACCCAGTAGTACTCATCCTTTAAATCACGATACATCTTCGTACTACCAGGGTGCATAGAAAAAGGACTACTATGAGCTTCAGTCAGAATAGTACGCCTCAACTCCGCATCATTCGGCACTACTATCCGACTTCCAAAACATAAAACTCCATCATCATTAATATAGAAATCCGATGGTCTATCCTCAGCAATATCCTGGAAATGTGGCACCAAAGAATCATCCAACAACAGCTTATCCTTTATCAACTGAACCAAAGATGGTTTCACTTGCAATTCAGCCACTAGACCTCCATCTTGCGAAATACTCAAACTAGCAAACATAGCCCTTAACTCCACTTCCACCTTCCTACTCAAGGCATCCGCTACAACATTAGCTTTTCCCGGATGGTACTCGATCGTCAAATCATAATCCTTAAGCAACTCCACCCAACGTCGTTGCCTAAGATTCAACTCTTTCTGCGACATCAGATACTTCAAACTCTTGTGATTTGTGTACACAGTACACTTCTCACCATACAGATAGTGTCTCCAAATCTTAAAAGCAAAAACCACCGCAGCTAACTCAATATCATGCGTAGGATAATTCCACTCATGCACCTTCTACTGTCGCGATGCATAAGCCACCACCTTACCCTTCTGCATTAGCACACACCCCAAACCATCATAGGACGCATCGTTGTACAACACAAACTCTTTTCCTGATTCTGGTTGAACCAAGATAGGAGCTTGCGTCAATGCTGCCTTAAGCTTCTCAAAAGCTTGTTGTCTCGCTTCCGTCCACTCATACTTGACACCCTTTTGCAACAACTTCGTTAAAGGTGCAGCAATATTTGAAAGTCCATCCACAATCCTCCGGTAATATCTTGCCAACCCAAGGAAACTACGAACTTCATGAACGGACTTAGGAGGCTTCCAATTCATCACCGCCTCAACCTTCTGAGGATCAAAACAAATCCCCACAACAGAAACCACATGACCAAGGAAAACAACTTCCTTAAGCCAAAATTCACATTTGCTCAGCTTAGCATAAAGTTGATTCTCCAGAAGCGCTTGCAAGACAACCCTCAAATGACCTTCATGCTCCTCCTCAGTACGAGAGTACACAAGGATATCATCAATGAACACCACAAAAAACTTATCCAAGTATTCATGGAACACTCTATTCATCATGTCCATGAAAGCTTCAGGAGCATTCGTCAAACCAAACAGCATTACAAGGAACTCATAATGCCCATACCTCGTCCTAAAGGCTGTTTTTGGCACATCCACATCCTTCACCTTAAGTTGGTAGTACCCTGACCTTAAGTCAATCTTGGAGAACACAGCCGCTCCCCGAAATTGATCAAAAAGATCATCTATCCTCAGCAAAGGATACCAATTCTTGACAGTCAACTTGTTCATCTGACGATAATCAATGCACATTCTCATAGTGCCATCCTTCTTCTTCACAAACAAGACCGGTGCACCCCACGGTGACACACTAGGTCGAATGAATCCACGATCAAGCAACTCCTGAAGCTGCGTCTTCAATTCCTTCAACTCCTTAGGTGCCATGCGATAAGGAGCAATGGACACTGGAGTTGTGTTTTCATACAAGTCAATTCCAAACTCCACCTCTCGGCTAGGAGGCAATCCAGGTAACTCCTCCGGAAACACTCCAGGAAACTCCAGCACAGTTCTTATATCTTGAACGAGCACCTCCTTCGAACTTGGATTCATAACAAAGGCTAGATAAGCCTCGCAACCTTGCCACAACATCCGACTTGCTTCCAAGGTAGACACCACATTACTAAGAAACTTTACATTCTCACCCACCACCACTACCTCATAATCATCCGCAAGTTTCAACGAAACTCGCTTGTTCTCAAAATCCACTATAGCTCGATGCTCAACAAGCCAATCCATACCAAGGATTACATCAAAACCATAGAATGGCAACTCCATGAGATCAACAAGAAAAACATGGTTTTGCACTTTCAAGGGATATCTTTTATACAACTTTCGTGTTACAACTGTCTCACCAAAGGAACTAGTCACACGCATACCAACATCCAAAGACTCAATAGGTAAACCAAGCATTTGAGCATGTTCACGCAATATGTATGAGTGTGTAGATCCAGAATCAATCAAGGAAAGTAATGACAAGGATTGCAAAGTAAAGGTACCTGCGATCACATCCGTATCATTCTTTCCCTCGCGCTAAGCATACACTCAAGCCTGGCCACCACCCTCAGGTTGAACAGCCACAACATGCGCCACATTCCTCCCACCATCATCTCTGCGCTGAAAGTTACAACGGCCGCGCCCACGACCTCTCTGAGGTGCAACTACCCCAGGAGCACGTCCCTGACCACCACCGGCCAAAAAAGAACACTCCCTCCTCATGTGGTCTGCCGAACTACAATTCCAACATGAATTACCTGTCGCTGCAACAGGAGCCTGAACCTCCTTCGCTATTCGAGGACAATCTCGCCTCAAATGGCCACGAGATCCACACGTCCAGCACGTGTTCTGATCAGCCCTCATCCTATCTCCCTGAACAGGCGTACCATGTCCTCCACCACCACGCCTAGTAGTAGGCTGATACCTCTTATCTCGTCCTCTCTTGTTCCGTCCTCCACCAGAACTATGATCAACAGTTCTTTTACCCGAGCTAGAACTAATGCCCCTAGAAGACAAACCCAAGTTCTGCTCGATGTCCTTCGCCCGACTCACAAGCACATCAAAATCTGTATATTCGGTCGCAAGCATAAAGGTCTTCACATCCGTTACCAAACCATAACGGAAACGTTCACACCTCTCCCGCTCATTAGGGATTAGCTCAGGTGCATACTGACTAAGGCGAACAAACTGGATCTCGTACTCAGCTACCATCATGCTGCCTTGCACAAGAGACATAAATTCTCTTTTCTTCTCATCTAGGTATCGCACACCCAGATACTTCCGCTTGAACACGTTCAGGAAGAACGTCCAAGTTACATCATTGTCCTCCATTCCAGAGATAGTGGTCGTCCACCACGTATAAGTATCATCATGCAGCAGTGACACCACACAACCCAACTTCTGCACATTGTTGCAGTTCAATTGCCCCAAAATCCTCTTGGTGCTTTCCAACCAAGACTCAGATCCTTCCGGAGATAAACCTCTGAAATTAGTCCCTCCCAGACTGCGTAGACGTTCCAAAGGCAATCTCACATTTGCATCATCCTGATGCGCAGCTCCATGAGCTCCAGCTACTGCTGCCTGAAAGGCTCCAGCAATAGCCTGAATCAACACAGTCATGTCAGGAGCAGCTTGCCCATGCACTCCTTCAGGTCCAGCGACCCTAGCACCAGCACCAACACCAGCATTACCACCTCCAGCACCACCACCACCGGGTGGTACACCACCAGGGGGAGGAGGTAAATCCACAACATTCTCAGCGTTCTCATCATTCTCGTTCTCATTCTGAACCATAGCTCTTGTATTTGTTCTCATCTCTCTACGCGGCCCCATTTACAAAGAAAACAATGCACTGACACAAATGCAATAAACACAATTAGGCTCAATAAGGTAAGTAATCCAAGTACTCAAGCACTTTTTCCAAAAAAATTCCTTTCATTAGTTTTGATATGGCAATGGGTTCCCCTAACACGCTCCAACATAGCATATCATCACAATTGAAACCATGCAACACTATTCATACAACATTCTTTCACCCAAAAGGCATATCATGCAAATACACATACATCACCCACATAACAATTCCCAATTACACGAGAACCTAAGCTCTGATACCACCAAATGTAACCCCCTTAACCCGGCCTAGACGGTTGACCCGAACTACGAAGGTTACACGGGGAAAACCAAAGTCCACCCGGAAGTCAACCTTGATTCACAACCCTTTTTTTCTTTTTAATCTTGTCTAGATGCACATTAACCCTAAGTGAGTTCCCATAAAGCTTATTTGAGAAAGGCACAGCGATCAGATAACAACTGAGACTCAATTGCACTCATTACAAGAATAGGGACCAAAATGTAAATTCTGTGAATTAAAGGGTCTTTACTGATTTTTATGTCACCAATATGAAATTAGACATGTTGCATGATTCCCTGCCAAAATTCACCATAATTGGACATCTCAAACCCATACAATTGCAAACACAACTTTCGAGACTAAAATGTAAAGCTTGCAAACTTCAGCACCATTCAAATCAGTGCCCAACGGTCACCTGTTTCGAAACACCCACCTGCCGTATCGAAACGCAAGATCAGAATGGCGTTGACCGTTTCGATACGCGGGTTGGTTCCGAGACTGGTTCCGAAACGAGGCCTTCTAGTGGCAAATTCGTTTCGAAACATTCCTTGGCGTTTCGAAACACGAAGGCCATTTCAGGCCCCCATTTCGAAACACTAGGGAGTGTTCCGATACGGTTTGCCCAGAAGCAGCAGATTTTGCTGGTTTTTCATGCATAAACCCATTCAACCACCATCTAATGACTCCCTAGTCATGCCAACAAGTCAACATACATGAATGGTACATGTTTAGGACACCCTAACACATTCATAGCACCAAACATGAAATTTCACAAGACTAGAGGCATGCTTCCTATTATCAAAACCAAAAGGGCAAACAAACTTCAAATCAAGCATTTAAAAGCCATTTACAATTCAAACCAATAGAGGCAAACATGCCACAACCATAGGGAGTTCAACACATCTCCTAAAACAAAACTTAGGTTCCCATTGCCAAATTATCAAAACTAATAGTGTACGAAAACTTCACCATACATGAGCTTAGCTTCCCTTGGATATACTTAGCTCCCTTGATGCCCTTTAACACCTCAATTATATGCATTATTGGTAAAAGAGAGCGTAAGCACAAATGCTTAGTGAGGCAAGCTCTAACCAAAACCAATACAACAATGCATTTTTAGAAAACACTTTCAACAAAGCTTTTAAATCACATGCTCATCTCTTTTCTCATGCTACCATGCATCATTTTCAAGCATCTTATGCTTCTTTACATTTATATACATAATATTGGCTTTCAAGTGATAGTTCATAACCATTTACACAAAACACAATCGGATACGCGGATTACAAGCGTTGTCCCACACGCTTCATACACACTACCGGACTACACAAGGTTCACACTCAAGAGCAATCCCTCCATTGATGTGACACCCGTGGTGGAGCATAACGGTACAATCACAACCCCTCAACACCACTCACCGGTAGTTGTATAATTCCTCTAACGAGAGTAAGGGACACATAACACAAGATCCACACATGGAATTTCAACCACCATTGTGATCTTATCTCAATCGTTAGGGTACTTGGATGGAGTTTATAGTACAATCACAACCCCTCAACATCCAAGGCGACTTTACTTACGGTGCACCCAATCCTATAGCCGACTAACTATATCCGATTCAAGTACTTTAAAACCATTTCATCACTTGCCATTATACATCAAATATCATCATCAATTCACTATTTTAAAGCATAAATCAAAGCCACTTATCATCATGTTGAAATGCTCGTAATCAAGTATATAAACTCCAAAGTTTTGATTAAAACTTGTTTCGCGGTCCGTTTTGTAGAGGTTTCGGACGATCGGGTCTAAATAGGCCTTACACTAGGCCCGTTGGAATTTTACTTGAGAAAAAAGTACAAAAATTGAGTTTTTTTTAATATAATCGTGTTGAAATGCTCGTAATCAAGAATATAAACTCCTAAAATGTGATTAAAACTTGTTTCGCGATAAGTTTTGTAGAGGTTTCAGACGAGCGAGTCTAAATAAGCCTTATAATGGACTCGTTTGAATTTTAACTGAGTAAAAAGTACATAAATTGAGATTTTGCAATATAATAGTGTTGAAATGCTTGTAATCAAGTATATGAACTCCTAAAATGCGATTAAAACTTGTTTCGCGATCCGTTTTGTATAGGTTTCAGACGAGCGAGTCTAAATAGGCCTTACAATGGACCCGTTGGAATTTTAATTGAGTAAAAGTACAAAAAATGAGTTTTTGCAATATAATCGTGTTGAAATGCTCGTAATCAAGTATATGAACTCCTAAAATTTGATTAAAACTGGTTTCGCGGTCCGTTTTGTAGAGGTTTCGGACGAGCGGGTCTAAATAGGCCTTACACTAGGCCCGTTGGAATTTTACTTGAGAAAAAAGTACAAAAATTGAGTTTTTTTTAATATAATCGTGTTGAAATGCTCGTAATCAAGAATATAAACTCCTAAAATGTGATTAAAACTTGTTTCGCGATCCGTTTTGTAGAGGTTTCAGACGAGCGAGTCTAAATAAGCTTTATAATGGACTCGTTGGAATTTTAACTGAGTAAAAAGTACAGAAAATTGAGATTTTGCAATATAATAGTGTTGAAATGCTCGTAATCAAGTATATGAACTCCTAAAATGCGATTAAAACTTGTTTCGCGGTCCGTTTTGTATAGGTTTTAGACGAGCGAGTCTAAATAGGCCTTACAATGGACCCGTTGGAATTTTAATTGAGTAAAAAGTAAAAAAAAATTGATTTTTTGCAATATAATCGTGTTGAAATGCTCGTAATCAAGTATATGAACTCCTAAAGTTTGATTAAAACTTGTTTTGCGGTCCATTTGTTTTAGGTTTCGAACGAGAAAGTCTAAATAGGCATTACAATGGACCAGTGGGAATTTTAACTGAGTAAAAAGTACAGAAATTGAGTTTTTGCAATATAATCGTGTTGAAATGCTCGTAATCAAGTATATGAACTCCTGAAATTTGATTAAAACTTGTTTTGCGGTCCGTTTGTTATAGGTTTTGGACTCGCTAGGCATTACAATGGACCGTTGGAATTTTAATTGAGTAAAAAGTACAGAAATTGATTTTTTGCAATAAAATCGTGTTGAAAAGCTCGTAATAAAAAATATGAACTCCTAAAATTTTATTAAAACTTGTTTTGCGGTCCGTTTTGTAGAGGTTTCGGACGAGCAGGTCTAAATTGGCATTACAATGGACCCGTTGGAATTTTAACTAAGGAAAAAGTATAGAAATTGAGTTTTTGCAATATAATCGTGTTGAAATGCTCGTAATCAAGTATATGAACTCCTAAAATTTGATAAAACATTGTTTTGCGGTCCGTTTTGCAGAGGTTTCGTACGAGCGGGTCAAAATAGGCATTACAATGGACCCGCTGGAATTTTAACTGAGTAAAAAGTACAGAAAATGAGTTTTTGCAATATAATCGTGTTGAAATGCTCTTAATCAAGTATATGAACTCCTAAAATTTGATTAAAACTTATTTCGCAGTCCGTTTTGTAGAGGTTTCGCACGAGCGAGTCTAAATAGGCCTTACAATGGACCCGTTGGAATTTTACTTGAGTAAAAAGTACAGAAATTTAGTTTTTCAATATAATCGTGTTGAAATGCTCGAAATCAAGAATATGAACTCCTATAATTTGATTAAAACTTGTTGTGGGGTCCGTTTTGTAAAGGTTTCGGACGAGCGGGTCTAAATAGGCATTACAATGGACCCATAGGAATTTTAACTGAGTAAAAAGTACAAAAATTGAGTTTTTGCAATATAATCGTGTTGAAATGCTCGTAATCAAGTCTAAGAACTCCTAAAGTTTGATTAAAACATGTTTCGCGGTTCGTTTTGTAGAGGTTTCGGAAGAGCGAGTCTAAATAGGCCTTAAAATGGACCCGTCAGAATTTTAATTGAGTAAAAAGTACAGAAATTTAGTTTTTGCAATATAATCGTGTTGAAATGCTCGTAATGAAGAATATGAACTCCTAAAATTTGATTAAAACTTGTTTTACGGTTTGTTTTGTAGAGGTTTCGGACGAGCGGGTCTAAATAGGCATTACAATGGACCCATTGGAATTTTAACTGTGTAAAAAGTACAAAAATTGAGTTTTTGCAATATAATCATGCTGAAATGCTCGTAATCAAGTATATGAACTCATAAAGTTTGATTAAAACTTGTTTCGCGGTCCGTTTTGTAGAAGTTTCGGACGAGCGAGTTAAACAGGCCTTACAATGGACCCGTCGGAATTTTAACTGAGTAAAAAGTACAGAAATTGAGTTTTTTCAATATAATCATGTTGAAATGCTCGTAATCAAGAATATGAACTCCTAAAATTTGATTAAAACTTGTTTTGCGGTCTCTAACACCTCGGTTTAGGGCCCAGTAGTTATCGGTGTTGATCTAGGATTAGTTTCGGGTTAAATTTAAATTAAAGGGTTGATTTTTATAAAAGTTCTCATTATTTACGATAATGCAATTAATGAAATTTTAAGAGGGTTTTGAAAATCAAAACCACTAATCTTCTTCCAAAAACCCTATTCTCTCATTTTCATCTCCTTTCCTCCATTGAAGACCTTTGAAGGTAAATCCCCATTTTCTTTTCTTTTTTTTTACTTAAATTTAACTTAAATTAAAGTTGGATTTGCAAAACCCATTAATTCTCAACCTTGAAATTTCAAGATTTATGAAAAGTGGAGATTTTGGGTGAAATCCCGTATGGGTCTTTTAGAGCAGTGTTTTGGGGTGTTTTTAATGTTTATTTTGAAGCCATAACATGTTAAAAATGTTGCTTAATTATAGTATACCCGAAACTAGTCTTAGGGGTGGATTTTAGAAGTGAAATAAGTGAGTTTTTGGCTTGATTTTGTGGTAAAAAGAGGGGTGGAGTTATGTGGACCTTGGATAGGTGTTTTTAGATGTTATTTGATGATTTTTGAGTGGTGATAGTGCTGGTTTGATTGGATTCCCGAAACCACTGCTGTAGGTGATTTTTAGAAGTGGAAATATGAGTTTTTAAGGTGTTTATGTGGGGAAATGAAGGGCTGATGGTTGTACAGCCTTAGGGTGTTGTTTTGGACATGTTTTGGAGTGTTTTAAGTGTTTAAATTGAGGGTAATGGCTGGGTTTTTCTGGAGTACGAAAATGATAATATTTGGGAGGATTTCGGCTTTGAATTGTTGAGAAAATATTGTGGAATTGTGAGCTGATGTATAACAGCAAATTTGTGGTTGATTAAGAGGTTAATACATTGTTTTTGATTGGTTATAAAAAAACGGATTTATCTTTGGGTGGTTCGGACGCGGTCCCGGGAAGTTCGGAAGCTTGAAACGACCTTGTGGTTTGCATTGGTGTGCAAATGGTGAGTGCAAATGTTTTTAAGCAACGTTTTGGTTCAAAGATGGTTTTGAAAGAGTTTAGATTGAGCTTGAAAGACCCATCTAAACTCAAGAGTAAGTTGATGTGTGTTGCCTCTTTAAATTCCCCTTTTACCGTTTGTTTTTCATTACTTGAGGTGATAACTTGTTATGCATGAAATTCCAATACCTTGGAAGGAAGCATGTTGTTTTTTATTATGTTGTTGATCATGCATGATGAAATCAATGGTGTTGTTGATATGCCTTGTAAAGTATATGTAAGTTGGTGCATGTTGTGCACGGAAATGGTAAGTAAGACCATTTGCGGTTGGTAAGATTGTAAGTAGTAAGTTTTTGCATAATTATGGATTTTGTTGCCAGGTGTTTTGGTCATGCATGATATAGTATATCCATGTTGCATGATAGTGATTTGTATACCATATTGCGTGATAGGTGGAATCATAGTGAGTACATGCAACGCATGGAATGTTGTGGTGAGAACGTGTTAGGCACGAATGCGGTAAGAGGTAAATTTTGAGCTATTGATATTGATGTTTTGGTTAACTATTGGCACTAGTATGTCTTGGGGTACAAATGATCGATCATTAGGATGAGTGTGCACACGGTTGAGTCAAATTCGCGCGTGGCCTTGGTGACGTATAGTCGTCAAGGAGGAGTACGGTGATGTAATATTCCACCGAAAAATATATATTATTACGTGATGATGAGTGGAATCCCATCCGTAAGGGCATGTGATGATGAGTGTAATCCCATCCATGCAAGGACCAGTGATGAGTGTAATCCCACCGAATGTAATATTATTGTTGAGTACGTTGGGAGTGAAAATCCCAACGGAAGTTATCCGCGCATCCGAGTACACTTAGTAGTTTCAAATATGATTCACATTTATGTGGTTGATGTTGTGAGATGAATGTTAACATATTATGTTGAGCATAACATGAAGTATGATGCCATGATATATATTGTCATGTTTGATTGGTTAAGTAGCATCGCATGGTTAGCTTTGGTTGCTAAAGGTTGTATGAGGGTTTGCTTGTTGCTAGATGAGTCGTATATTGCATCTAGAGTTGAGTCTTGGTGCGTTTTGCAGCTAAATTGAGGCTTGCAGTGCAGGGCGTATCGATACGCCCAAGGGCCGTATTGATACGGTCCTACACTTTGGGCCTCAGTTTAAGCTTAGCGTACCAGTACACGGGGGTGTATCGATATGCCAAAAGCTCTCTGGAAATCTGAGAAATTGACGAGAATTTTGGCGTATGGATACGGCTCTTTGGTGTACCGATATGGTTTTTATCGTTTGACCGTGAGAAGTTGACCGTTGAAGGCGTATCGGTACGGTCAACCAGTGTACCGTTACGGTCTCCCTAGGTTGACTTTGGGCAATTGACCAAGTCAAGGTGTATCGATACGGCTTGTTGTAAAGGATAAAATGGGCTGTTTCAATTGCTTATTTTGTATGTTTGTATCGTTTCGCTATCTTTCCGCTGTCGTATCTCACATAGGGTGCATGAAAGCATTTAGACAAGATAATGATTAAAAGAAATTTTCTAGGGTTGCTAACCGAAGGGGAGCCTTAACGGGTTTCACTTTGGTTTTCCCTGTGTAGCCAACTCGGACTAGTCAGTCGTCCAAACCGAGACGAGGGGGTTACACGGTCTGTTTTGTTGAGGTTTCGGACGAGCGGGTCTAAATAGGCATTACAATGGACCCGTTGGAATTTTAGTTGAGTAAAAAGTATAGAATTGAGTTTTTGATATATAATCATGTTGAAATGCTCGTAATCAAGTATATGAACTCCTAAAGTTTGATTAAAACTTGTTTCGCGGTCCATTTTGTAGAGGTTTCAGATGAGCGAGTCTAAATAGGCCTTACAATGGACGCATTGGAATTTTAACTAAGTAAAAAGTACATAAATTGAGTTTTTGCAATATAACCGTGTTGAAATGCTCGTAATCAAATATATGAACTCCTAAAATTTGATTAAAACTTATTTTGCGGTCCGTTTTGTAGAGGTTTCGGACGAGCGGGTCTAAATAGGCCTTACAATGGACTCGTTGGAATTTTAACTGTGTAAAAAGTACAAAAATTGAGTTTTTGCAATATAATCGTGTTAAAATGCTAGAAATCAAGTATATGAACTCTTAAAATTTGATTAAATTTGTTTTGCGGTCCGTTTTGAAGAGGTTTCGGACGAGCGGGTCTAAATAGGCCTTACAATGGACCCATTGGAAGTTTAACTGAGTAAAAAGTACAGAAATTGAGTTTTTGCAATATAATCGTGTTAAAATGATCGTAATCAAGTATATGAACTCCTATAATTTGATTAAAACTTGTGTTGCGGTCCGTTTTGTAGAGGTTTCGAACGAGCGGGTCTAAATAGGCCTTACAATGGACCCATTGGAATTTTAACTAAGTTAAAAGTACATAAATTGAGTTTTTGCAATATAATCGTGTTGAAATGCGGGAAATCAAGTATATGAAGTCCTAATATTTGATTAAAATTTGTTTTGTGGTCCATTTTGTAGAGGTTTCGGACGAGCGGGTCTAAATAGGCCTTACAATGGACCCGTTGGAATTTTTAATGAGTAAAAAGTACAGAAATCGAGTTTTTGCAATATAATCATGTTAAAATGCTCGTAATTAAGTATATGAACTCCTAGAATTTGATTAAAACTTGTTTCGCGGTCCGTTTGAGAAGGCTTCGGACGAGCAGGTCTATATAGGCCTAACAATGGACCCGTCGGAATTTTAACTGAGTAAAAATTATAGAAATTGAGTTTTTGCAATATAATCGTGTTGAAATGCTCGTAATCAATTATATGAACTCCTGAAGTTTGATTAAAACTTGTTTCGCAGTCCGTTTTGTAGAGGTTTTGGACGAGCGAGTCTAAATAGGCCTTACAATAGACCCGTCGGAATTTTAACTGAGTAAAAAGTACATAAATTGAGTTTTTGCAATATAATCGTGTTGAAATGCTCGTAATCAAGAATATGAACTCCTAAATTTTGATTAAAATTTGTTTTGCGGTCCGTTTTTTAGAGGTTTCGGATGAGCGGGTCTAAATAGGCATTACAATGGACCCGTTGGAATTTTAATTGAGTAAAAAGTATATAAATTTAGTTTTTGCAATATAATCGTGTTGAAATGCTCGTAATCAAGTATATGAACTCCTAAAATTTGATTGAAACTTGTTTCGCGGTCCGTTTTGAAGAGGTTTCGTACAAGCGAGTGTAAATAGGCATTACAATGGACCCGTTGGAATTTTAACTGAATAAAAAGTACAGAAATTGAGTTTTTGCAATATATTCGTGTTGAAATGCTCGTAATAAAGTATATGAAGTCCTAATATTTGATTAAAACTTGTTTTGCGATACGATTTGTAGATGTTTTGGACGAGCGAGTCTAAATAGGCAATACAATGGACCCGTTGGAATTTTAACCGAGTAAAAAGTACAGAAATTGTGTTTTTTCATTATAATCATGTTGAAATGCTCTTAATCAAGTATATGAACTCCGAAAGTTAGATTAAAACCTTTTTCGCGGTCCGTTCTGCAGAGGTTTTAGATGAGCGAGTCTAAATAGGCCTTACGCGTTGGAATTTTAACTGAGTATAAATTACAGAATTTGAGTTTTTGCAATATAATCGTGTTGAAATGCTCGTAATCCAGTATATGAAATCCTATAGTTTGATTAAAACTTGTATCGCGGTCCGTTTTGTAGAGTTTTCGGGGGAGCGGGTCTAAATAGGTGTTACAATGGACCTGTTAGAATTTTAACTGAGTAAAAAGTACAAAAATTGAGTTTTGCAATATAATTGTGTTGAAAAGCTCGAAATCAAGTATATGAACTCCTAAAATATTATTTAAAACTTGTTTTGCGGTCCATTTTGTAGAGGTTTCGGACGAGCGGGTCTAAATGGGCCTTACAATGGACCCGTTGCAATTTTAACTGAGTAAAAAGTACAGAAATTGAGATTTTGCAATATAATCGTGTTAAAATGCTCGTAAAAAAATATGAACTCCTAAAATTTGATTAAAACTTGTTTTGCGGTCCGTTTTATAGAGGCTTCGGACGAGCGGGTCTAAATAGGAATTACAATGGACCCGTTGGAATTTTAACTGAGTAAAAAGTACAAAAATTGAGATTTTGTAATATAATCGTGTTGAAATGCTCGTAATAAAGTATATGAACTCCTACAATTTGATTAAAACTTGTTTTGCGTTCCATTTTGTAGAGTTTTCGGACGAGCGAGTCTAAATAGGCCTTGCAATGGACGCGTTGGAATTTTAACTGAGTAAAAATTACAGAAAATGAGTTTTTGCAATATAATCGTGTTGAAATGCTCGTAATGAAGAATATGAACTCCTAAAATTTGATTAAAACTTGTTTTGCGGTCTGTTTTGTAGAGGTTTTGACTAGCGGGTCTAAATAGGCATTACAATGGACCCGTTGGAATTTTAACTGAGTAAAAAGTACAAAAATCGAGTTTTTGCAATATAATCGTGTTGATATGCTCGTAATCAAGTATATGAACTCCTAAGGTTTGTGTAGAACTAATGTTTTGATATAATAATTGAAAAATGTTTTGTACTGATTTAAAAAGAATTCAAAACTATTTCCAAAGTCCAAATAACTTGAAACTATGTTTAGGAATGTTTTCATAAGAGTTTTACATGTTTTCAAAAGCCAAACTTCACAATACCATCAAGGTGTTTCGGAACACCCTTAGGTTTTTCGATACGGTGTATTCCAGTAGCAAAAACGTTTCAATACGGCTATCGAAACGGGCCTTTCCTGGATGAGATTTTTGCCCAGCGTTTCGATACGGGCTATGCCGTTTCGATACGCCTACGTGGCATCAACCATAACGGTCATGAACCCCAACGGCTATTTTCCAACTAACATTTAAATGCAGAGCATTTCGATACGGTGCCTAGCGTGTCGATACGGGCGTGTCGATACGGATGCTCATCAAACTGCAACGGCTCTTTCTACTTGAATAGCCTATCGAAACGGGTTCGAGCGTTTTGATACGGGTAGCAGCAGAACTGCATTTATGGTGGGAAATAAAGTCCTCAACGGCTCCAATTCAACCCCAACGACAAGTAACGGCTATAAACTCATCAAGGAGTATAAATGGGACCTTCAAGCATCAAGATATGGTTAATGCTTCAATTGTCAATCAACAAATGATCAAAAAGTGTCTTTGTACTTAAATTGTCAATTCTTGTATAGACAAACACTAGTGAGCCAAAATTGACAAATTTGCTCAAGTGTTTTAGGTTTTGGGTGAGTGCATTATTGAGCAAACAAATACCAATTAGAGGGATTTAAGTTTGCATATTTCTTTTCTCTTGTAAAGTGGGTTTGATCAAGGCTTTGGGTAGAAAGCTTGATCGGTGTATAAGGGTTTCCTCCTATGCCTAGAAAATGGGACGAATCAATAGTGGATTGATTGGAAATCCTTAGTGGGAAGCTAAGGTAGTGGATATAGACCTTGGTTAGAAGGTTGAACCACTCTAAAATCATTGTGTCATCTTTGTTTTAGCTTCCACACCACATCCACCCAAAAATTCACCTCTCCACCACTTGGTGAGCAAGATCGGTTGAAAGAATCGAGCACCCTTCAACTCAACAATTTGATTAAACTTGTTTCCCGGTCCGTTTTGTAGAGGTTTCGGACGAGCGAGTCTAAATAGGCCTTACAATAGACCCCTCAGAATTTTAACTGAACAAAAAGTACAGAAATTAAGTTTTTGCAATATAATAGTGTTGAAATTCTCGTAATCAAGAATATGAACTCCTAAATTTTGATTAAAATTTGTTTTACGGTCCGTTTTGTTGAGGTTTCGGACGAGCGAGTCTAAATAGGCCTTACAATGGACCCGTTGGAATTTTACATGAGTAAAAAGTACAGAAATTGAGTTTTTAGATATAATCGTGTTGAAATGCTTGTAATCAAGAATATGAACTCTTAAGATTTGATTAAAACTTGTTTTGCGATCCATTTTCGAGAGGTTTCAGACGAGCGGGTTTAAATAGGCATTACAATGGACCCGTTGGAATTTTAACTAAGTAACAAGTACATAAATTAAGTTTTGGAATATAATCGTGTCGAAATGCTCGAAATCAAGTATATGAACTCCTAAAATTTGATAAAACTTGTTTTGCGGTCCGTTTGTTATAGGTTTCGGACGAGCGGGTCTAAATAGGCCTTACAATGGACAAGTTGGAATTTTACTTGAATAAAAAGTATAGAAATTGAATGTTTGCAATATAATCGTGTTGAAATGCTCGTAATCAAGTATATGAACTCCTAAATTTTGATAAAACCTTGTTTTGCGGTCCGTTTGTTATAGGTTTCGGAAGAGCGCGTCTAAATAGGCCTTACAATGGACAAGTTGGAATTTTACTTGAATAAAAAGTACAGAAAATGAATGTTTCGGACATATAATCGTGTTGAAATGCTCGTAATCATGTATATGAACTCCTAAAATTCGATTAAAACCTATTTCGCGGTCCGTTTTGTAGAGGTTTCAGACGAGCGGGTCTAAATAGGCCTTACAATTGACCCGTTGGAATTTTAACTAAGTAAAAAGTAAAAAAATGAGTTTTTGCAATATAATCGTGTTGAAATGCTCGTAATCAAGAATATGAACTCCTAAAATTTGATAAAACCTTGTTTTGCGGTCCGTTTGTTATAGGTTTCGGAAGAGCGCGTCTAAATAGGCCTTACAATGGACAAGTTGGAATTTTACTTGAATAAAAAGTACAGAAAATGAATATTTGCAATATAATCGTGTTGAAATGCTCGTAATCATGTATATGAACTCCTAAAATTCGATTAAAACCTATTTCGCGGTCCGTTTTGTAGAGGTTTCAAACGAGCGAGTCTAAGTAGGCCTTACAATGGACCCGTTGGAATTTTAACTGAGTAAAAAGTAAAGAAATATAGTTTTGACAATATAATTGTGTTGAAATGCTTGTAATCAAGTATATGAACTCCTATAGTTTGATGAAAACTTGTTTTGCGGTCCGTTTTGTAGAGGTTTCGGACGAGCGGGTCTAAATAGGCCTTACAATGGACCCGTTGGAATTTTAAATGAGTAAAAAGTACAAAAATTGAGTCTTTGCAATATTATCGTGTTGAAATGCTCGTAATCAAGTATATGAACTCCTAAAATTTTATAAAACCTTGTTTTTTGACCCGTTTGTTATAGGTTTCGGACGAGCGAGTCGAAATAGGCATTACAATGGGCCCGTTGGAATTTTAACTGAGTAAAAAGTACAGAAATAGAGTTTTTGCAATACAATCGTGTTGATATGCTTGTAATCAAGAATATGATCTCCTAAGGTTTGATTAAAACTTGATTCGATGTCCGTTTTGTAGAGATTTCAGACGAGCCAGTCTAAATAGGCCTTACAATGGACCCGTTTGAATTTTAACTGAGTAAAAAGTACAGAAATTGAGTTTTTTCAATATAATCATGTTGAAATTCTCTTAATCAAGAAATGAACAACTAAAATTTGATTTAAGCTTGTTTTGCGATCCGTTTTCGAGAGGTTTGAGACGAGCGGGTTTAAATAGGCATTACAATGAACCCGTTGGAATTTTAATTAAGTAAAAAGTATAGAAATTAAGTTTTTGGAATATAATCGTGTCGAAATGCTCGTAATCAATTATATGAACTTCTAAAATTTTATAAAACTCGTTTTGCGGTCCGTTTGTTATAGGTTTCGGACGAGCGGGTCTAAATAGGTCTTACAATGGACCCGTTGGAATTTTACTTGAATAAAAAGTAAAGAAATTGAGTTTTTGCAATATAATCATGTTGAAAGGCTCGTAATCAAGTATATGAACTCCTAAAATTTGAATAAAACTTGTTTCGCAGTCCGTTTTGTAGATGTTTCGGACGAGCGGGTCTAAATAGGCATTACAATGGACTCGTTGGAATTTTAACTGAGTAAAAAGCACAGAAATTTAGATTTTGCAATATAATCGTGTTGAAATGCTCTTAATAAAAAATATGAACTCCTAAAATTTGATTAAAACTTGTTTTGCGGTCCGTTTTGTAGAGGTTTCGGATAAGCGGGTCTAAATAGGCATTACAATGGATCTGTTAGAATTTTAACTGAGTAAAAAGTACAGAAATTGAGTTTTTGCAATATAATCGTGTTGAAAAGATCGTAATCAAGTATATGAACTCCTAAAATTTGATAAAACATTGTTTTGCGGTCCCTTTGTTATAGATTTCGGAAGAGCGGGTCTAAATAGGCCTTACAATGGACCCGTTGGAAGTTTACTTGAGTACAAAGTACAGAAATTGAGTTTTTGCAATATAATCGTGTTGAAATGCTCGTAATCAAGTATATTAACTCCTAAAGTTTGATTAAAACTTATTTCGCGGTCTGTTTTGAAGACGTTTCAGACGAGCGGGTGTAAATAGGCATTACAATGGACCCGTTGCAATTTTAATTGAGTAAAAAGTACAAAATTGAGTTTTTGCAATATAATCGTGTTGAAATGCTCGTAATCAAGTATATGAACTCCTAAAATTTGATTAAAACTTGTTTCGCGGTCCGTTTTGAAGAGGTTTTAGACGAGTGACTGTAAATAGGCATTACAATGGACCTGTTGGAATTTTAACTAAATAAAAAGTACAGAAATTAAGTTTTTGCAATATAATCATGTTGAAATGCTCGTAATAAATTATATGAAGCCCTAATATATGATTAAAACTTGTTTTGCGATCCGTTTTGTAGATGTTTCGTACGAGCGAGTCTAAATAGGCAATACAATGGACCCGTTGGAATTTTAACAGAGTAAAAAGTAAAGAAATTGAGTTTTTGCAATATAATCATGTTGAAATGCTCGTAATCAAGTATACCAACTCCTAAAATTTGAATAAAACTTGTTTCGCAGTCCGTTTTGTAGATGTTTCAGACGAGCGGGTCTAAATAGGCATTACAATGGACTCGTTGGAATTTTAACTGAGTAAAAAGCACATAAATTTAGATTTTGCAATATAATCGTGTTGAAATGCTCTTAATAAAAAATATGAACTCCTAAAATTTGATTAAAACTTGTTTTGCGGTCCGTTTTGTAGAGGTTTCGGACAAGCGGGTCTAAATAGGCATTACAATGGATCTGTTAGAATTTTAACTGAGTAAAAAGTACAGAAATTGAGTTTTTGCAATATAATCGTGTTGAAAAGATCGTAATCAAGTATATGAACTCCTAAAATTTGATAAAACATTGTTTTGCGGTCCCTTTGTTATAGATTTCGGAAGAGCGGGTCTAAATAGGCCTTACAATGGACCCGTTGGAAGTTTACTTGAGTACAAAGTACAGAAATTGAGTTTTTGCAATATAATCGTGTTGAAATGCTCGTAATCAAGTATATTAACTCCTAAAGTTTGATTAAAACTTATTTCGCGGTCTGTTTTGAAGACGTTTCGGACGAGCGGGTGTAAATAGGCATTACAATGGACCCGTTGCAATTTTAATTGAGTAAAAAGTACAAAATTGAGTTTTTGCAATATAATCGTGTTGAAATGCTCGTAATCAAGTATATGAACTCCTAAAATTTGATTAAAACTTGTTTCGCGGTCCGTTTTGAAGAGGTTTTAGACGAGTGACTGTAAATAGGCATTACAATGGACCCGTTGGAATTTTAACTGAATAAAAAGTACAGAAATTAAGTTTTTGCAATATAATCATGTTGAAATGCTCGTAATAAATTATATGAAGCCCTAATATATGATTAAAACTTGTTTTGCGATCCGTTTTGTAGATGTTTCGGACGAGCGGGTCTAAATAGGCAATACAATGGACCCGTTGGAATTTTAACTGAGTAAAAAGTAAAGAAATTGAGTTTTTGCAATATAATCATGTTGAAATGCTCGTAATCAAGTATACGAACTCCTAAAATTTGAATAAAACTTGTTTCGCAGTCCGTTTTGTAGATGTTTCGGACGAGCGGGTCTAAATAGGCATTACAATGGACTCGTTGGAATTTTAACTGAGTAAAAAGCACAGAAATTTAGATTTTGCAATATAATCGTGTTGAAAAGCTCTTAATAAAAAATATGAACTCCTAAAATTTGATTAAAACTTGTTTTGCGGTCCGTTTTGTAGAGGTTTCGGACAAGCGGGTCTAAATAGGCATTACAATGGATCTGTTAGAATTTTAACTGAGTAAAAAGTACAGAAATTGAGTTTTTGCAATATAATCATGTTGAAATGATCGTAATCAAGTACATGAACTCCTAAAATTTGATAAAACATTGTTTTGTGGTCCGTTTGTTATAGATTTCGGACGAGCGTGTCTAAATAGGCCTTACAATGGACCCGTTGGAAATTTACTTGAGTAAAAAGAACATAAATTGAGTTTTTGCAATATAATCGTGTTGAAATGCTCATAATCAAGTATATTAACTCCTAAAGTTTGATTAAAACTTATTTCGCGGTCTGTTTTGAAGAGGTTTCGGACGAGCTGGTGTAAATAGGCATTACAATGGACCCGTTGCAATTTTAATTGAGTAAAAAGTACAAAAATTGAGTTTTTGCAATATAATCGTGTTTAAATGCTCGTAATCAAGTATATGAACTCCTAAAATTTGATTAAAACTTGTTTCGCGGTCCGTTTTGAAAAGGTTTTAGACGAGCGTGTGTAAATAGTTATTACAATGGACCCGTTGGAATTTTAACTGAATAATAAGTACAGAAATTGAGTTTTTGCAATATAATCATGTTGAAATGCTCGTAATAAAGTATATGAAGTCCTAATATTTGATTAAAACTTGTTTTGCGATCCGTTTTGAAGATGTTTCGGACGAGCGGGTCTAAATAGGCAATACAATGGACCCGTTGGAATTTTAACAGAGTAAAAAGTACAGAAATTGTGTTTTTGCAATATAATCATGTTGAAATGCTCGTAATCAAATATATGAACTCCTAAAGTTTGATTAAAACCTTTTTCGCGGTCCGTTTTTCAGAGGTTTTAGACGAGCGAATCTAAATAGGCCTTACAATGGACGCGATGCAATTTTAACTGAGTAAAAAGTACAGAAATTGAGTTTTTGCAATATAATCGTATTGAAATTCTCGTAATCAAGTATATGAAATCCTAAAGTTTGATTAAAACTTGTATCGCGGTCCGTTTTGTAGAGGTTTCGGGCGAGCGGGTCTAAATAGGCCTTACAATGGACCTGTTAGAATTTTAACTAAGTAAAAAGTTCAAAAATTGAGTTTTTGCAATGTAATTGTGTTAAAATGCTCGTAATCAAGTATATGAAGACCTAAAGTTTGATTAAAACTTGTTTTGCGGTCCGTTTTGCAAATGTTTCGGACGAGTTGGTCAAAATAGGCCTTACATTGGACCCGTTGGAATTTTAACTGAGTAAAAATCACAGAAATTGAGTTTTTGCACTATAATCGTGTTGAAATGCTCGTAATCAAGTATATGAACTCCTAAAGTTTGATTAAAACTTGTTTCGCTGTCCATTTTGTAGAGGTTTTAGACGAGCGAGTCTAAATAGGCCTTACAATGGACCCGTTGGAATTTTAATTGAATAAAAAGTACAGAAATTGAGTTTTTACAATATTTTTTTTTTGATCGGAAAAAGAGTATGATTTTATTAATAAGTATCATACAGTGTCATCACACTCCATGGCCTCATTAAAAACCTCCCTACACCTAAATGGAGGAAAAGAGTACAGAGGAGTATGAGATAAAGAACAAACGCTAAAAACAACCAAACAAACACGAAAAAACTAAAGCAAGAAACCAAAACACAAAACATTCACGCTAGCATGCAAAACCAAGATGTGCGATCAACACCACCCCTCGCCAAAAAGTCATCCAAGCAATTCACTTCTCGATAAAAACATGAATACATGATCTCAACAATAATCCCCCTCAGATGCAATTTCCAGGCCAAAAGATGTCGTCAAGCACCAACAAAAAATGGTCCGATGTTGTGTGTTTCCATACTATTCGATCCTCACACTTTTAACAAACCACACCACGCCACTCTATCGACACAAAGAAAATCACGCACCACAGCCAATGAATAATTCCACCATACCTCATTGTAGATTACCACACCACATATCGCCTAACAAACTCGCTTGATCCCCTCCAACACACGGTATGTATACTCCTACTATACCACAAAAACAGACATCCAAGAACCGAGCAAATCCGTCTCCTCTCTCGAATGTCAAAAACATCCGAATAAGGCATAAACACATAAACAAAATCATTCGTAAACCATATCTTATTCACCATACCATCACTTGATGTCTTTAATTTAGTCACATATAAAATGACCATCGCACACCTTTG
Organism: Hibiscus trionum; assembly: GCA_030270665.1. NCBI lineage: Eukaryota > Viridiplantae > Streptophyta > Magnoliopsida > Malvales > Malvaceae > Hibiscus > Hibiscus trionum. The sequence goes on along the minus strand of BSYR01000027.1, from coordinate 43,015,063 downwards.
TTGTCTCAAAAAGTGTTGAATCGAATTACACTTCAACGCTGAACCAATCCCTCTCATATTCCACGACCACAAACTCAACGCTCTTCGCAATTATTGTAGTTCTCGCGCTTCAATCATACGCGCGATATCCTTTACAATTTCTTGTTCGTTTCCAATTGTTTTCACCCCAATCAGTGTACCCAAGTTCAATGTTTCCTCCGCTTCTCTTAAAATAATCCGTTTCCGGTTATAAAAGTCCGAATCTAACAAAGAGCCATTAGCAATTACCTCTGATGGTTTTTGGTTTTTTCTCGGACGACCTCTACCCTTTTTTACCAGCTTCGCTTCAGCCTCACCTCGCTCACCAGGCGATAAAAAACTGAGTTTGATTTCTGAAACCTGTCGTAACCTTCTAAACTCTCCATTGTATTCAATTGTTTGAGCCTTATTAGCCCTAGAAATTTCTATCCTTGACCCATCAACACGTGGGCTCAATTCATCAGCAACTAGTTCTTCGACAACTAGTTCATCATACGGTATTCCCACATTGTTTGGAAAAACATCCACCATAACATCACTCGGCAAAACATCCAGAATTCGCTGACTTTCTCTTTCACGATGGACAAAGCTTACATCTTCATCCGCCATCCAACTTGATGTGCTCATGACACGCCAATCCTCCCTCTTGTTCTCATTCCACATACGATCAATTTGGCTCGATCCCAGAGCCGAATAAGAAAAAGAATTGGGTACCACTGTATCATTTGCTGACCTCCCACTTATAGACACCTTAACCGGGCTGGACATATCAATGTTCAAATCCTCATTACTCAATGTATCTTCAGAGCAGTTCGCCGCCTCACAACTACAATCACACTTAGGGCCAATCGCTTCCTCAATTTTTGTAACGCGAATTGTGAAGATGTTATCGTTAATGCGCAAGTCCATTACTTCATCTATGTGTGCAATCCAGTCAGTTTCGATCTGAAATCAACATCGTTCAAACGTCAAAGGCGCCAAAGTCTCAATGTCAATCCGTACGAGTTCGCCCCAAATCGCTGCAATATTTTGAAATGTTTCTTCAGACCATCCATGAATAAGAATTCCACTTACTGAAAGCCATACCCTTCGATTCGGTACAAATGATGTAGGCGACCATTCAATTAAATTTTCAAACCATGTTTCTAGACGCCTAGTCTCCAAAATTCTCTTTCTCGATTCTTTATCTTCAAACATGAATAATACAAGAGAGCCCGCAACTTGCATCAACGTAAAACCTGTCAATTTTGCCTTTGTAATCTCATTTGCAAGATCCGCTATTTGGCTGGGTTGACGGCAAAAACCCAAAGCGCAATTCTGTGAAATTTCCAATTTATCAGTATCAACAACCCCATCCACGCATTTTCATTTCTCTTCCACTCTAGATTACTCTTTCACTGTGATCCGATCATCACCATCCTCATCTGTGTTACGCCGCCTCACTAGATTCCTTTTAGAATTGTTCGTATGATCATGATCATCCCACTGTTTCTAGATCTCCTTATTCGTCCTTGAATCAATGTTATCACGTTTTCTTCTCCAAAATGTATCCCTAGTCTCCCTTTGCGCCATCATTACCTTTAATTTGTATCCATAAAGCTGAAATCCATGAAAACGCTCAATGATTCGATCTGCATCCGCCTTTGACCCCAAACGTACAAATCCGAATCTGGTTCCATCTCCCTCTCTCTTTCTTGGTACAAACACATCCACAACCACTCCATGTCTGTCGAAAACTTGCCAATGTAGTTGCTCCGGAAAGTTTGATACAAAAACCGTCCAAACTCTTTGAATCTAATTTCCCGAGCTCATTTTCCTCATCATTAAGGTTGCGTGCACGCCTCTAATTCTTACTTGAAATTTCAATTGTGCACACAATTTTATTCAGAAATATTCACAAACACATGGTGTGCACACATCAAAACCAATCCATTTTCACTTCTCATTCAAAAGATGAATGCAAGCGTTGATACACAAGGTTTTGTAGTCTCCAAGTGCAAACCAGAGGCAGTGAATCGCGTTGCAGATTGGTGTTGCGGTACTATGCTAATTTGATTACGGCCAAAGAGAGAGAATTGAGTAATATGGACTTAAGGCTATCCTGTATATTCTTGTATTTCTGTTTTGGTCATTATTATTATTAGTTTTTGCAATATAACCGTGTTGAAATGCTCGTAATCAAATATATGAACTCCTAAAATTTGTTCAAAACTTGTTTTGCGGTCCGTATTGTAGAGGTTTCGGACGAACGGGTCTAAATAGGCCTTACAATGGACTCGTTGGAATTTTAACTGAGTAAAAAGTACAAAAATTGAGTTTTTAGAATATAATCATGTTGAAATGCTCGAAATCAAGTATATGAACTCCTAAAATTTGATTAAAATTTGTTTTGTGGTCCGTTTTGTAGAGGTTTCAGACGAGCGGGTCTAAATAGGCCTTATAATGGACCTGTTGCAATTTTAATTGAGTAAAAAGTACAAAAATTGAGATTTTGCAATATAATCGTGTTAAAATGCTCGTAATAAAAAATATGAACTCCTAAAATTTGATTAAAACTTGTTTTGCGGTCCGTTTTATAGAGGCTTCGGACGAGCGAGTCTAAACATGAATCACAATGGACCCGTTGGAATTTTAACTAAGTAAAAAGTACAAAAATTGAGTTTTTGCAATATAATCGTGTTGAAATGCTCGTAATAAAGTATATGAACTCCTACAATTTGATTAAAACTTGTTTTGCGTTCCATTTTCTAGAGTTTTCGGACGAGTGGGTCTAAATAGGCTTTACAATGGACCCGTTGGAATTTTAACTAAGTAAAAAGTACAGAAATTGAGTTTTTGCAATATAATCATGTTGAAAAGCTCGTAATAAATTATATGAACTCCTAAAGTTTGATTAAAATTGTTTCACGGTCCATTTTGTAGAGGTTTCAGACGAGCGAGTCTAAATAGGCCTTACAATGGACGCGTTGGAATTTTAACTGAGTAAAAATTACAGAAATTGAGTTTTTGCAATATAATCGTGTTGAAATGCTCGTAACAAAGAATATGAACTCCTAAATTTGATTAAAACATGTTTTGCGGTCCGTTTTGTAGATGTTTTGACGAGCGGGTCTAAATAGGCATTACAATGGACCCGTTGGAATTTTAACTGAGTAAAAAGTACAAAAATTGAGTTTTTGCAATATAATCATGTTGAAATGCTCGTAATCAAGTATATGAACTCCTAAGGTTTGATTAAAACTTGTTTCGCGGTCCATTTTGTAGAGGTTTCGAACGAGCGAGTCTAAATAGGCCTTACAATGGACGCGTTGGAATTTTAACTGAGTAAAAATTATAGAAATTGAGTTTTTGCAATATAATCATGTTGAAATGCTCGTAATAAAGAATATGAACTCCTAAAATTTGATTAAAACATGTTTTGCGATTCGTTTTGGAGATGTTTTGACGAGCGGGTCTAAATAGGCATTACAATGGACCCGTTGAAATTTTAACTGAGTAAAAAGTACTAAAATTAAGTTTTTGCAATATAATAACGTTGAAATGCTCGCAATAAAGTATATGAACTCCTAAAATTTGATTAAAACATGTTTCGTGGTCTGTTTTGAAGAGGTTTCGGACGAGCAGGTGTAAATAGGCAGTACAATTGACACGTTGGAATTTTAACTGAGTAAAAAGTACAAAATTGAGTTTTTGCAATATAATCGTGTTGAAATGCTTGTAATAAAGTATATGAACTCCTAAAATTTGATTAAAACTATTTTTGCGATCCGTTTTGTAAATGTTTCGGACGAGCGGGTCTAAATAGGCAATACAATGGACCCGTTGGAATTTTAACTAAGTAAAAAGTACAGAAAGTGAGTTTTTGCAATATAATCATGTTGAAATGCTCGTAATCAAGTATATGAACTCCTAAAGTTTGATTAAAACCTCTTTCACAGTCTGTTTTGTAGAGGTTTCAGATGAGCGAGTCTAAATAGGCCTCACAATGGATGCGTTGGAATTTTAACTTAGTAAAAAGTACAGAAATTGAGTTTTTGCAATATAATCATGTTGAAATGCTCGTAATCAAGTATACGAACTACTAAAGTTTGATTAAAACTTGTTTTGCGGTCCGTTTTGTAGAGGTTTCGGATGAGCGGGTCTAAATAGGCCTTACAATGGACCTGTTGGAATTTTAACTGAGTAAAAATTACATAAATTTAGTTTTTGCAATATAATCATGTTGAAATGCTCGTAATCAAGTATATGAACTCCTAAAATTTGATAAAACCTTGTTTTACGGTCCGTTTGTTATATGTTTCGGACGAGCGGGTGTAAATAGGCCTTACAATGGAACCGTTGGAATTTTGCTTGAGTAAAAAGTACAGAAATTGAGTTTTTGCAATATAATCGTGTTGAAATGCTCGTAATCAAGTATATGAAATGTAACACCCCAGGTTTAGTTGTTGGATGTTACTCGGGTAAATCGAGTTCGTGTTGTGGGCTCGTTTTAAAATTTAATTAAGCTTTGGTTTAAATTAAAAGGGTTTGAATTCATTAATGGCATTTTGGTAATTTTAAAATAAAGGAAAATAAGATGTGAAAAAGGGGCTTTTAACATTTGCTATTCATCTTCTTCTTCCTCAAGCATTTCACGTTAAAACCTCCCGAAACCCCTTTGTCACTATTCCATCAAATCCCACCCTCATTTCAAGTTTTTTCATCAAGGTAAGACCACATTTTACTTGCCCTCTTCGTTCCTAACACATTGATGGTTTTAGATTTCAGAAAACACCATTGTGGAGAAAGTTGTGTTTTCAAAGTTTTCAAAGAAAAGGGTGAAACTTTAATGGTTTTTCGTTTTGCTTTTAATATGTAGAGATAAGTTATGAGTTAATCTTTCCCTAGGGTACATTATATCTCAATTTGGTTGGTTTTTATTAAGAATCCCGAAATTGAGTTTTGGGGGTATGTTAAAAGTGTCAAAACTTGTGTTTTTGGTGTGGTTTTGTGAAAGGGAGTTGGGCTGGTGTTATAGTTATACTATAAGGTTGGTTTGAAGGCGTTTAAAGGTGTTTTGGGTGTTGGAATTAGTAGTTTTTTGCTGGGTTTTATGGGAGTACGAAAATGGGGTTTATGGTAATGGCTTTGGTTTGAAATTGTAAGAATTTGGCTTGTGGTGGTAGCTTGTGGTTGTGACAGTGTTTGGTGATGATTCAGTTGAGTAATGTATTGTTTTTTATTGACTAGAATCAAGGGAAACCATCGGAGAAGCTTCGGGCACGATTTTGGGGAATTTGGAAACTTGAGTTGGTGTTTCGGCTTCCGGTTGGGCTTCATCGGTGAGTGAAAATGTTTGAACTTGATTTGATTTCAAAAAGGGATTCTTGGAGGTTTGGGTGGAGCCTAGAGGGCTAACCTAAACCCAAGTGTAAGTTCACTAACTTCGCCTTGATTTGTTAAGTGTTGGTGCATGAACGATTGTCGAGATATTGTGTGTGGTTTGTGGAATTTTCTTTACTTCCATTGATGTTGTTGTGTAGTCTTTGTTGGTGTCGAGCCTCACGTGATGGTTGTCGTAACTACGGTGATGTGTGGTCCCACCGGTAGTGACTAGTAGAAGAGTAAGGTGATGTGTTGTCCCATCAGAAAACTACTAGTCAAACAGTGATATGTGGTCCCACCGTGTTTTGGTTGTGCATGTGCAAACCATGTAAATGTTGTTGTGCTTCCTTTCATGCAATCAAATGGTTTACTTATCATTTAAGAAATGTGTTTTGAAAACTGCATGATTGATGAGTTTTTAGAGCTTCGCTCACTAAGCTATCAAGCTTACGCTTTCCTTTTTCCAATATGCAAATCGTTAGAGTTTGGAAGGCCAGTGGGCAAGGGAGAAGCTTTTTGGAGTTCTCGAGTAGCTCAAGTATGATTTAAGTATTTGTAATAATTCCTAGACAATGGGGGTATAGACTTATATGGAGGTGGAGTTTAAACTCCTTAGTTTGGTTTGTTGGTGTTCAAGCATGTTTGATTTGAGGATACTATGTGTTTTTGTATGAGCGTTGCTAGACTCATATGTGCATGTTTTTGATGTTGCCTAAATGCTTTGTGTTTTGAAGGCTTATATCCATGTTCCAAGGATGCTTATATGTTTGTTTAAAAGCATGTGAAACCTTGTTATGAAATGTTCAAGTGTGTGTTTATTGCCTATGAAGGATATGGTGTAGTTATGTATGCTTTCATGTAAGTTTCCTACCTAATTGCCTATTTTGTGTTTGATGCCATGTTTGTTCGGTTATGTTGAATCGCATGATATGTTTTGGTTGCTAAATGATGTATGAGAGTTGGTGCGTTGCTAGGCAAGTCGTAAATTGCATCTAGAGTTGAGTCTTGGGTCGTTTTGCAGTTAAATTGAGTCTTGCAGTGCAGGGCCTATCGATACGCCCAAGGGCTGTATCGATACGGTCCTACACTTTGGGGCTCAGTTTAAGCCTAGCGTACCGGTATACGGGGGTGTACCGATACGCCAAAAGCTCTCTGGAAATCTGAGAAATTGACAAGATTTTGGTGTATCGGTACGGGTCTTGGGTTTGTCGGTACGGTCTTTTATCGTTGACCGTGAGAAGTTGACTGTTGAGGGCGTATCGGTACGGTCAACCAGTGTACCGATACGGTCTCCCTAGGTTGACTGTGGGTTGTTGACCAAGTTAAGGCGTATCGATACGGTCTTCTAGCGTATCGATACGGCCTGCTGTAAAGAATAAAATGGGTTGTTTCAATTGCTTGTCCTATATGCTTGTATCATTTCGTTGTCCTTCCGCTGTCATATCTCACATAGGGTGCATGAAAGCATTTAGACAAGATAGTGATTAAAAGAAATTTTCTAGGGTTGCTAACCGAATGGGAGCCTTAACGTGTTTCACTCCGGTTTTCCCCGTGTGACCTACTCGGACCGGTCAGTCGTCCAGACCAGGACGAGGGGGTTACATTTGGTGGTATCAGAGCCTGAGGTTTTCGAGACCTCGGGTAGGTAAGTGAGGTAAGTTGACGTGTTATGTTTTTGCTATGCCTCGGTGAGTGTTTTTCCATGTATGCTTGAAGTTTGCTTGCTAGCACGGTGTTTGAAAGCATGTTTCAGTGGCTTTGTTGTTGGTTAAGGGTTAGTCAAATGTCCCCATTGTTAGGTGTTGTTGTAAAAAAATAGTTTTTGGTTTAACGAGCTTGAGAACCTAAGTCCTTGCCCTTTTGCTAACCTAACGTTTTCCATGTGTGTTGTGTGTTTGTTGTTTAGATTCTATCTTGATATGGTGAGACCGAGGGGGCGACCTAGAGCAGGTGACCAAGCACCCGGGGGTGAGCCTCCTCTTCCTCCTGCTCTCGGTGGTAATGGAGTAGGTGGCGAAGGTAATGTACCTCAGGCTGGTGCACAAGTCGGAGGTGATGGTAATGGGCCTCAGGCCGGTGCCAATGTTGGAGGTGTTGGGGCTCAGGCGGGTCAGGGTCCAGCGGGCGCGGACATGACCCATTTGATTCAGACCATAGTCGGAGCTTTTCAGACAGCTTTGGCCGGTGTACAAGCTGCAGCACCACCTCAGGGTGCGGGGACAGGATTACCCCTAGAGAGGCTCCGTAGTTTGGGCGGAGTTGAGTTCTGTGGGTTGACTCCCGAGGGTTCTGAGGCGTGGCTTGAGAGTACTACACGTATCTTGGGTCAGATGGAGTGCTCAGATGCCCGTAAGTTGGGTTGCATTGTCTCCTTGCTTCAGGGGGACACATATACTTCGGGTATGGCCGAAGTGGATATCACGTGAGATAGAGACATAGGGGTGGTAATTATGGATGGGGCCATCAGGGCCAAGGAGCTGTGGTACACACTCTGGAGTGCACTAGATGCGGGAGATGCCACCAGGGCGAGTGTACGGGTAACTTTGGGCCATGTTGGAATTGTGGTTCCCGAGATCATATGAGGCGCAACTGTCCACACCCGGCTAGGGGCGGACCGGCTCCAGCTAGGGGTTTTCAGCATCAGAGAGGCCGTGGGCGCGGTCGTGGAAACTTTCAGCCGAGGAACGAGGGTCAGATGAACTTAGCTCATGTAGTAGTAGTTCAGCCCGAGGGAAATGGACCGGCTAGGGTGTATGCTCAGCGAGAAGCTGGGAATGACATGGGTGTCATTGCAGGTAATTTCTCGTTACAGTCTTTGAGTTTGCTTTCTTTGATGGATTCGGGGTCGACACATTCATACATTTTGGGTGAGCACGCAAGGTTGTTAGGGTTACCATGTGAGTGGTTAGAGGTAGGCATAAGTGTTACTAGCTCTTTTGGTGATACAGTGGTAGTTAGGAAAATGTATAGGCAGTGTCCTTTGATGGTTCAGGGCCACGTGTTTCCGGTTGATATGATGGAGTTACCGTTCTACGGTTTTGACGTGATTTTGGGCATGGATTGGCTCGTAGAGCATAGGGCTAAGGTTGACTTTGAGACCAAGAGAGTCTCCTTGAGGCTTACAGATGACCTTGAGGTTGTGGTAGTTGGTGAGAATGTTAGGTTCTTTTCCAATGTTGTTTCTGCTTTAGAAGTTCAGAAGTTGTTGATTTCGGGTTGTCAGGCTTACTTGGCTTATGTGATGAATCCGAATATGAGTGAGGTTAGACCGCAAGACATCAGGAAAGTATGTGATTTTCCGAGTGTTTTTTCGGAAGAGTTGTCGGGTTTGCCTCCATACAGGGAAGTCAAATTTGCTATTGAGACGTATTCTGATACTGCACCGGTGTCTATTGCTCCATATAGAATGACACCGAAAGAGTTGAAGACACAGCTTCATGAGTTGTCTGATAGAGGTTTCATTAGACCTAGTATTTCTCCGTGGGATGCTCTGGTCTTGTTTGTGAAAAAAGAAGGACGGTAGTATGAGGATGTGTATAGATTATAGGCAGTTGAACAAAGTGACAGTGAAGAACAAGTACCCTTTGCCTAAGATAGATGACTTGCTTGATCAGTTGAGAGGTGCTTCTGCGTTTTCGAAGATTGACTTGAGGTCTGGGTACTATCAGTTGAAGGTAAAGGATGTGGACATACCGAAGACAACCTTTCGTACACGTTATGGGCACTATGAGTTCTTGGTGATGCCTTTCGGGTTGACAAACGCTCCAGCAGCTTTCATGGATATGATGAATCGTGTGTTTCACGAGTTTCTGGACATGTTTGTGGTAGTGTTCATAGATGACATCTTAGTATACTCTAGGACCGAAGAAGAGCATTATGAGCATTTGCGGTTAGTGCTTCAGACCTTGCTTAAGAATCAGTTGTATGCCAAGCTAAGCAAATGTGAGTTTTGGATTAGGAAGGTAGTCTTCCTCGGTCACGTGATCTCGGCTAAGGGGATTAGTGTGGATCCCAAGAAGATAGAAGCCATAGTGAGTTGGAAACAACCGAAGTCAGTGACAGAAATTCGTAGTTTCCTAGGTTTGGCGGGATATTATAAAAGATTTGTTGAGGGATTTTCAAGGATAACGGCTCCGTTGACTAAGTTGCTTCAGAAGAAGGCCTCGTATAAGTGGTCAGATGCAAGACAACAAGCGTTTGAGAAGTTGAAGAAAGCTTTGACCGAAGCTCCTATCTTGATTCAGCCTGAACCGGGGAGAGAATTTGTGATTTATAGTGATACATCATACGTAGGTTTAGGTTGTGTGCTTATGCAAGAAGGTAAGGTGGTAGCATATGCTTCGAGATAGTTGAAAGCGCACGAGAAGAACTATCCCACTAATGACATAGAGTTAGCCGTCGTAGTGTTTGCTTTGAAGATCTGGAGACACCATCTCTATGGTGAGAAGTGCACCGTATATACCGACCACAAGAGCTTGAAGTACTTGATGTCTCAGAGGGAGTTGAACCTTAGACAACGTAGGTGGTTAGAGCTTCTTAAGGACTATGACCTTACAATAGAGTACCATCCGAGTAAGGAAAACGTAGTGGCCGATGCTTTGAGTAGAAAAGTGGCAGTTGAGTTGCGAGCTATGTTTGCGAGATTGAGTGTGTCCAACGATGGTGGTTTGATAGCCGAACTTCAGGTTAAGCCTTCGTTAGTCCAGATGATTCGAGAGAAGCAGTTGCGAGACGAGTCTTTGGCACCTCACGTGCAAGATATAGCCGAAGATAGGCCTACCGATTTTTGTTTTGGTGAGAATGGGATCCTATGTTACAAGGATAGGAAAGTGGTTTCGGAAGATGCCGAGTTGAGACGTACGATCTTGAACGAAGCTCATAATAGTCCTTTTGTTATGCATTCTGGTAGTACGAAGATGTATCGTGGGTTAAAGGAAGAGTACTATTAGGTTGGGTTGAAGAAGGATGTGGCCGAGTTTGTGAGTAAGTGTATGGTTTGTCAGCGAGTCAAGGCCGAGCATCACTTTCCTTCAAGGTTGTTACAGCCGTTGAAGATTCCGAAATGAAAGTGGGAACGTATCACCATGGACTTTGTGTCAGGTTTACCGTTGACTCCTTCAAAGAAGAATTCAGTGTGGGTGATAGTAGACAGATTTACTAAGTGTGCTCACTTCATACCTGTTCATACCACCTACACCTTAGACAAGTTGGCCGATCTGTACATCTATGAGATAGTGAGACTGCACGGGGTATCGAAATCGATTGTGTCAGACCGAGATCCGAGGTTTACAGCTAGGTTTTGGGAGTGCTTGAATCGTGCCTTGGGTACTTGGTTGAACATCAGCACTTCGTATCATCCGCAGTCAGATGGTCAGTCAAAGAGGGTGATTCATGTGTTAGAGAACATGTTGAGGTGTTGTATCATCAATTTTTAGGGGTCTTGGGAGAAGCATCTACCGTTAGTGGAGTTTGCATACAACAACAGTTATCAGGCTAGTATTCAGATGGCACCGTATGAAGCTCTGTATGGTAGGAAGTGCAGGACTCTGATTTGTTGGGCCAAAGCCGGACAAAAGCTTTCCAATGCCCGATTTACTTAAGGGCACTACCGAGAAGGTAAAGTTGATATGTGATCATTTGAAGGCAGCTTCAGACCGACAGAAGTCATATGCCAACTTAAAGAGAAAAGAGATAGAGTATGCTGTGGGTGAGAAAGTGTTTTTGAAAGTCTCGCCTTGGAAGAAGGTGATGAGGTTTGGTAGGAAGGGTACGTTGAGTCTGAGATTCATTGGACCTTATGAGGTAGTTGAGAGGATTGGTCCCGTTGCATATAGATTAAGACTCCCGACCGAGCTAGAGAAGATTCATGATGTGTTCCACGTCTCGATGCTCCGAAAGTATAGATTGGATCTGTCTGACGTAATGCATGTAGAAGAGAATGAATTGAATCCGGATTTGACATATGATGAGGAACCAGTGGAGATCTTAGCCTCAGATAGCAAGGTGTTGCGTGGTAGGTCAATTGAGTTGGTCAAGGTGAGGTGGCAACGTCGAGAGGTGGACGAGGCCACTTGGGAGAGATAGAAGGATATGGAAAGGCATTTTCCTTATATTTTTCAGTCAGGTAATTTTGGGGACGAAATTCCTTAAGTGGGGGAGAGTTGTAACGCCCTAGGTTTAGGGGTCAGATGTTACTCAGGTAAATCGGGTTCGAGTCGTGGGCTCGTTTTAAAATTTAATTAAGCTTTGGTTTAAACTAAAAGGGTTTGAATTCATTAATGGCATTTTGGTAATTTTAAAATAAAGGAAAATAAGATGTGAAAAAGGGGCTTTTAACATTTACTATTCATCTTCTTCTTCCTCAAGCATTTCACGTTAAAACCTCCCCAAACCCCTTTGTCACTATTCCATCAAATCCCACCCTCATTTCAAGTGTTTTCATCAAGGTAAGACCACTTTTGGCTTGCCCTCTTCGTTCCTAACACATTGATGGTTTTAGATTTTAGAAAACACCATTGTGAAGAAATTCGAGTTTTCAAAGAAAAGGGTGAAACTTTAATGGTTTTTCATTTTGGTTTTAATATGTAGAGTTAAGTTATGATTTAATCTTGCCCTAGGGTACATTATATCTCAATTTGGTTGGTTTTTATTAAGAATCCCGAAATTTGGTTTTGGGGGTATGTTAAAAGTGTCAAAACTTGTGTTTTTTGTGTGGTTTTGTGAAAGGGAGTTGGGCTGGTGTTATAGTGATACTAGAAGGTTGGTTTGAAGGCGTTTAAAGGTGTTTTGGGTGTTGGAATTAGTATTTTTCTGTTGGGTTTGATGGGAGTACGAAAATGGGGTTTATGGTAATGGCTTTGGTTTTAAATTGTACGAATTTGGCTTGTGGTGGTAGCTTGTGGTTATGACAATGTTTCGTGATGATTCGGTTGAGTAATGTATTGTTTTTTATTGACTAGAATCAAGGAAAACCATCGGAGAAGCTTCGGGCACGATTCCGGGGAATTTGGAGACTTGAGTTGGTGTTTCGGCTTCCAGTTGGGCTTCACCGATGAGTGAAAATGTTTGAACTTGATTTGATTTCAAAAAGGGATTCTTGGGGGTTTGGATGGAGCCTAGAGAGCTAACCTAAACCCAAGTGTAAGTTCACTAACTTCGACTTGATTTGTTAAGTGTTGGTGCATGAAAAATTGTCGAGATATTGTGTGTGGTTTGTGGTATTTTCTTTACTTCCGTTGATGTTGTTGTGTAGTCTTTATTGGTGTCGAGCCTCACGTTGTGGTTGTCATAACTACGGTGATGCGTGGTCCCACCGGTAGTGACTAGTAGAAGAGTAAGGTGACGTGTGGTCCCATCAGAAACCTACTAGTCGAACTGTGATGTGTGGTCCCACCGTGTTTTGGTTGTGCATGTGCAAACCATGTAAATGTTTTGTTGTGCTTCCTTTCATGCATTCAAATGGTTTACTTATCATTTAAGAAATGCGTTTTGAAAACTGCATGATTGATGAGTTTTTAGAGCTTCGCTCACTAAGCTATCAAGCTTACGCTCTCATTTTTCCAATATGCAGATCGTTAGAGTTCGGAAGGCAAGTGGGCAAGGGAGGAGCTTTTTGGTGTTCTCGAGTAGCTCAAGTATGGTTTAAGTAGTTGTAATAATGCCTAGACAATGGGGGTATAGACTTGTATGGAGTTGGAGTTCAAACTCCTTAGTTTGGTTTGTTGGTGTTCAAGCATGTTTGATTTGAGGATACTATGTGTTTTTGTTTGAGTGTTGCTAGACTCATATGTGCATGTTTTTGATGTTGCCTAAATGCTTTGTGTTTTGAAGGCTTATAGACATGTTCCAAGGATGCTTATATGTTTGTTTAAAAGCATGTGAAACCTTGTTATGAAATGTTCAAGTGTGTGTTTATTTCCTATGAAGGATATTGTGTAGTTATGTATGCTTTCATGTAAGTTTCCTACCTAATTGCCTATCTTGTGTTGGATGCCATGTTTGTTCGGTTATGTTGAATCGCATGATATGTTTTGGTTGCTAAATGATGTATGAGAGTTGGTGCGTTGCTAGGCAAGTCGTAAATTCCATCTACAGTTGAGTCTTGGGTCGTTTTGCATCTAAATTGAGTCTTGCAGTGCAGGGCGTATCGATACGCCCAAGGGCTGTATCGATATGGTCCTACACTTTGGGGCTCAGTTTAAGCCTAGCGTACCGGTACACGAGGGTGTATCGATACGCCAAAAGCTCTCTTGAAATCTGAGAAATTGACGAGATTTTAGCGTATCGGTACGAGTCTTGGGTGTATCGGTATGGTCTTTTATCGTTGACCGTGAGAAGTTGACTGTTAAGGGCGTATCGGTACGGTCAACAAGTGTACCGATACGGTTTCCCTAGGTTGACTATGGGTTGTTGACCAAGTCAAGGCGTATCGATACGGTCTTCTAGCATATCGATACGACATGTTGTAAAGAATAAAATGGGCTGTTTCAATTGCTTGTCATGTATGCTTGTATCGTTAAGTTGTCCTTCCGCTGTCGTATCTCACATAGGGTGCATGAAAGCATTTAGACAAGATAGTGATTAAAAAAATTTTCTAGGGTTGCTAACCGAAGGGAAACCTTAACGGGTTTCACTTTGGTTTCCCCGTGTGACCTACTCGGACCGGTCAGTCGACCAGACCGGGACGAGGGGGTTACATGAAATCCTAAAATTTGATTAAAACTAGTATCGCAGTCCGTTTTGTAGAGGTTTCGGACGAACGGGTCTAAATACAACTCACAATGGACCCGTTGGAATTTTCACTGCGTAAAAAGTACAGAAATTGAGTTTTGCAATATAATAGTGTTAAAATGCTGGTAATCAAGTATATGAACTCCTAATGTTTGATTAAAATTTGTTTCACGGTCCGTTTTGCAGAGGTTTCGGACGAGCGGGTCTCAATAGGCCTTACAATGGACCCGTTGGAATTTTAACTTAGTAAAAAGTACAGAAATTGAGTTTTTGCAATTTAATTGTGTTGAAATGCTCGTAATCAAGTATACGAACTCCTAAAATTTGATAAAACCTTTTTTTGCGATCCGTTTGTTATAGGTTTCAGACGAGCGGGTCTAAATAGGCCTTACAATGGACTCGTTGGAATTTTACTTGACTAAAAAGTACAAAAATTGAGTTCTTTCAATATAATCGTGTTAAAATGCTCGTAATCAAGTATATGAAATCCTGAGGTTTGATTAAAACTTGTTTCGCGATCCGTTTTGAAGAGGTTTCAGACGAGCGGGTCTAAAAAGGCGTTATAATGGACCCGTTGGAATTTTTAACTGAGTAAAAAGTACATAAACTGAGTTTTTGCAATATAATTGTGTTGAAATGCTCGTAATAAAATATATGAACTCCTAGAATTTGATTAAAACTTGTTTTCCGGTCCGTTTTGTAGAGGTTTCGGACGAGCGGGTCTAAATAGGCATTAAAATGGACCCGTTGGAATTTTAACTGGGTAAAATTTACAGAAATTGAGTTTTTGCAATATAATCATGTTGAAATTCTCGTAATTAAGTATTAACTCCTAAAATTTGGTAAAACACTATTTTGCGGTCCGTTTGTTATAGGTTTCGGACGAGCGGGTCTAAATAGGCCTTATAATGGACCCGTTGGAATTTTACTTGAGTAAAAAGTACAAAAATTGAGTTTTTGCAATATAATCTTGTTAAAATGCTCGTAATCAAGTATATGAACTCCTAAGGTTTGATTAAAACTTGTTTCGCGGTCCGTTTTGCAGAGGTTTCGAACGAGCGGGTCTAAATAGGCCTTACAATGGACCCGTTGGAATTTTAACTGACTAAAAAGTACATAAATTGAGTTTTTGCAATATAATCCTGTTGAAATGATAGTAATAAAAAATATGAACTCCTAGAATTTGATTAAAACTTGTTTTGTGGTCCGTTTAGTAGAGGTTTCGGACGAGCGGGTCTAAATAGGCATTACTATGGACCCGTTGGAATTTTAACTAAGTAAAAATTAAAGAAATTGAGTTTTTGCAATATAATCATGTCGAAATGCTCGCAATCAAGTATATGAACTCCTAAAATTTGATAAAACATTGTTTTGCGGTCCGTTTGTTATAGGTTTCGGACGAGCGGGTCTAAAGAGGCCTATCAATGGACCCGTTGGAATTTTACTTGACTAAAAAGTACAGAAATTGAGTTTTTGAAATATAATCGTGTTGAAATGCTTGTAACCAAGTATATGAACTCCAAAGATTTGATTAAAACTTGTTTCGCTATCCGTTTTGAAGAGGTTTCGGACGAGCATGTGTAAATAGGCATTACAATGGACCCGTTGGAATTTTAATTGAGTAAATAGTACGAAAATTGAGTTTTTGCAATATAATCGTGTTGAAATGCTCGTAATAAAATATATGAACTCCTAATTTTTTTGCGGTCCGTTTTGTATATGTTTCGTATGAGCGGGTCTAAATTGACCTTACAATGGACCTGTTGGAATTTTACTTGAGTAAAAAGTTCAGAAATTGAGTTTTTGCAATATAATCGTGTTGAAATGCTCGAAATCAAGTATATGAACTCCTATAATTTGATTAAATCTTGTTTCGCGGTTCGTTTTGTAGAGGTTTCGGAGGAGCGGGTCTAAAAAGGCCTAATAATGGACCCGTTAGAATTTTAACTGAGTAAAAAATACAGAAATAGAGTTTTTGCAATATAATCGTGTTGAAATGCTCGTAATCAAGTATATGAGCTCCTAAAATTTGATTAAACTTGTTTCGCGGTCTGTTTTGTAGAGGTTTTGGACGAGCGGGTCTAAATAGGCCTTATAATTGACCCGTTGGAATTTTACCTGAGTAAAAAGTACAGAAATTGAGTTTTTGCAATATAATCGTGTTGAAATGCTCGTAATCAAGTATATGAACTCCTATAATTTGATTAAAACCTTTTTCGCGGTCCGTTTTATAGAGGTTTTGGGCGAACGGGTCTAAATAGTCCTTATAATGGACCCGTTGGAATTTTACTTGAGTAAAAAGTATAGATATTGAGTTTTTGCAATATAATCGTGTTGAATTGCTCGAAATCAAGTATATGAACTCTTGTGATTTGATTAAAACTTGTTTCGCAGTCCGTTTTGTAGAGGTTTCGGACGAGCGGGTCTAAATAGGCATTACAATGGACCAGTTGGAATTTTACTTGAGTAAAAAGTACAGAAATTGAGTTTTTGCAATATAATCATGTTGAAATGCTCGTAATCAAGTATATGAACTCCTAAATTTTGATAAAACATTGTTTTGCGGTCCATTTGTTATATGTTTCGAACGAGCGGGTCTAAATAGGCTTGACAATGGACCCGTTGGAATTTTAACTGATTAAAAAGTATAGAAATTGAGTTTTTTTCAATATAATCATGTTGAAATGCTCGTAATCAATTATATGAACTCCTAAAATTTGATAAACATTGCTTTGCGGTCCGTTTGTTATAGGTTTCGGACGAGCGGGTGTAAATAGGCCTTACAATGGACCCGTTGGAATTTTACTTGAGTAAAAAGTACATAATATGAGTTTTTGTACTGTAATCGTGTTGAAATGCTCTAATCAAGTATATGAACTCAAAAAATTTGATTAAAACTTGTTTTGCGGTTCGTTTTGAAGAGGTTTCGGACGAGCGGGTCTAAATAGGCATTACAGTGGACCCGTTGGAATTTTAACTGAGTAAAAAGTACATAAATTGAGTTTTTTAAATATAATCGTGTTGAAATGCTCATAATAAAGTATATGAACCCTAATGTTTGATTAAAGCTTGTTTCGCGGTCCATTTTTTAGAGGTTTCGGATGAGCGGGTCTAAATAGGCCTTACAATGGACCCGTTGGAATTTTACTTGAGTAAAAAGTACAAAAATTGAGTTTTTGCAATATAATCGTGTTGAAATGCCCGTAATCAAGTATATGAACTCCTAAAATTTGATTAAAACTTGTTTCGCGGTCCGTTTTATAGAGGTTTTGGACGAGCGGGTCTAAATAGTCCTTACAATGGACCCGTTGGAATTTTACTTGAGTAAAAAGTACAGAAATTGATTTTTTGCAATATAATTGTGTTGAAATGCTCGTAATCAAGTATATGAACTCCTAAATTTTGATAAAACATTTGTAGAACTAATGTTTTGATATAATAATTGAAAAATATTTTGGACTAATCTAAAAAGTATTTAAAACAATTTCCAAAGTCCAAATAACTTGAAACTATGTTTAGGGATGTTTTTAAAAGGTTTTACATGTTTTTCAAAGCCAAACTTCACAAAAATGTCCAAGCGTTTCGAAACACCTTAGGGCGTTTCGATACCGGGGATTCCAGTAGCAAAAACGATTCGATACTAGCATCGAAACGGGCTTTCCCTGGATGAGAATTTTGCCTAGCGTTTCGAAACGGGCTATGCCGTTTCGATACGCCTACGTGGCTTCGACCACAACGGTCATAAACCCCAACGGCTAATTCCCAACTAACATTTAAATGCAGGGCGTTTCGATACGGGTCTAAGGCGTTTCGATACGAGTTCCGAAACGGCCAGGGGCGTTCCGGAACGGGTGCCTTGTCAGACTGCAACGGCTCTTTCTACTTAAAGGGTGTTTCGAAATGGGTTCGAACGTTTTGAAACGGTGAGCTGCAGAACTGCATTTATTGTGGGAATTAAAGTCCTCAACGGCTCCAATTCAATCCCAACGGCTAGCAACGGCTATAAACTCATCAAGGAGTATAAAAGGGACCTCCAAGCATCAAGTAAAGGCTAATGCTTATATTGTCAATCAACAAATGATCAAGAATTGTCTTAGAGCTTAAATTGTCATTTATTGTATAGACAAACACTAGTGAGCCAAAATTGTCAAATTTGCTCAAGTGTTTTAGGTTTTGGGTAAGTGCTAAATTGTGCAAACAAATACCTATTAGAGGGATTTATGTTTGCTTATTGTTTCTCTTTGTAAAAGAGGGTTTTGATCAAGGCTTTGGGTAGAAAGCTTGATCGTGTATAAGGGTTTCCTCCTAAGCCTAGAAAAGGGGACGAATCAATAGTGGATTGATTGGAAATCCTTAGTGGGGAGCTAAGGTAGTGGATGTAGACCTTGGTTAGAAGGTTGAACCACTATAAATCATTGTGTCAATTATCCTTTTAGCTTCCACAACCCTTCCACCCAAAAATCCACCTCTCCACCACTTGGTGAGCCATATCGGTTGAACAAATCGTGCTCCTCACAACTCAACAATTGGTATCAGAGCTTGGCTCAATCGAAGGGGATTCACATCCTATTGAGAAGATCCGGCAAGCTCGATCACTATTTCATCAACCGGCTCAAATGGCACAATCAATCGACAAACCGCCTTTCTTCGACGGAACCCACTATGCCCATTGGAAGACAAAGATGAAGTTCTTCATCAAATCTAGAGATTACAAGCTATGGGACATAGTTGAAGATGATCCGTTCGTGCCTCAACGAAGCAAAGCGGAGTGGAGTGCCGACGATCGCAAGAAGATGGAGCTTAATTGCAAAGCCTTGCACATTTTGTTTTGTGCTTTTGGCCCAACCATCTATGAGAAGATGTCTTCTTGTGAGAGTGCCAAGGAGGTATGGGACAAGCTTGAAGTCACATACGAGGGAACCGATAAAGTCAAAGAGACCAAGATTGGGCTCCTAACCTTAGAGTATGAGAACTTCAAAATGGATCTGGAAGAGAACATCCAGAAGATGTTTGATAGGTTCTCCACTATCACCAATGGTCTCAAAGGCTATGGAGAAGCCATCCCGGAAGAAAAGCTTTTTCGAAAGCTCATCTACTCACTTTCCCAGTCTTGGGACTCAAAGAGGACCGCCATTATCGAAGCCAAGAATTTGAAGACCTTAAAGCTTGATGAACTCATGGGGTCACTCCTTACTCATCAAATCATGAAGAAGAATAAAGAAGATGAGAAGAAGAGGGAAGAAATTAGAGCTATGGGAGAGAAGAAAATCAAAGGGCTAGGCATCAACGCAAGTGTCATGGCTCTCAAATCCTCCACTTGTCATCATGTCTACACAAGTGAAGAGGAGGATGAAGATGAAGAGATAGTTCATCTCTTCAAGAAGTGTACCCCGTTCATGAAGAAAGCCTTGAGAGAGCTTGAACGAGATTCCAAGAAAAAGGAGAGGGCAAGCACTTCAAGCAATAAGAAGAAGGCACATGTGTCTACTTGGAGTGATGAAGACTCCACCGACGATGAACAAGCCAACCTTTGCCTTATGGCCATCGAAGAAGATTCAAGGGTAACTTCTAATTCATCTACTTCATGTTCTTACACTTTTGATGAATTACAAGATGCCTATGATGATTTGGTTTTAGACTTTAAAAATCACATTTTGAAAAACAATAAATTGATTTCAAAGTTAAAAATTCAAAATGATTTGATTTCTAAAACCAAACTTGAACTTAAAGCAAAACTCGAAGAGTTTGAATTAAAATGTTTTGATTTACAAAATTTGCTTCAAAAAGTTCATGAAGAAAAGGATTTGATTTCCAAAGAGCTTGAAAAAAAACAATTTTGGAAAATCAAATTTTTATGTAAGACAATCTAGTGCCCCTAGATTTGTAAAATGAAAATGTTTTAAAAGTGTTTGGGTCCCAAAAGGACTAACCACTTCAACTAAAAAGGTTGACATTGAAAAATGGATTCCAAAGGAGACTAAAATTTGTGCTACTAACGTTTATGGATCCAAAGCAATTTGGATACCAAAAATCACTTGATTGTCTTTTGCTAGGTGTGATGGAGATGTTCAACAAGTCAAACATTGAGGGGGAGCTCCATGCACACAAGAAAGAACACTTGAAGAAGGAAGGCTTCACATCCTCCCTTTGGGTTCAAGTGTTGGTAAAAATCTAGTTGTTTTTGCATTTATTTGTTTAATTTTTTATTTAATTCAACAAGATGATCATAAATGTTGGACTAACATTTTATTGATGCTTTGAGTAAGGGGAGCCATTTTAAAACCAAATTCTTATTTTTGTCAATTTTTACCTCTATTGTTATTTTGAACTTAATGTTTTAAATTCTTTTTGATATAACAAAAAGGGGGAGAAATGGTTTGAAAAATTGATTTTTCAAATGAATAAGGGGGAGCTTTATTTGATTTCATATCTTTAATCTCTTATTCACATTTTTAAAGTTAAAGGGGGAGAATCCCAAACAATTTTTCAAGATAGTTTTATTATATCAAAAAGGGGGAGATTGTAGAACTAATGTTTTGATATAATAATTGAAAAATGTTTTGGACTAATCTAAAAAGTAATTAAAACAATTTCCAAAGTCCAAATAACTTGAAACTATGTTTAGGGATGTTTTTAAAAGGTTTTACATGTTTTCAAAGCCAAACTTCACAATACTGTCCAAGCGTTTCGAAACACCTTAGGGCGTTTCGATACAGGGGATTCCAGTAGCAAAAACGTTTCGATACTAGTATCGAAACAGGCTTTTCCTGGATGAGATTTTTGCCTAGCATTTTGAAACGGGCTATGCCGTTTCGATACTGTAACACCCTAATTTTGGGCTTAGAAGTTTAGGGTTTGGTCGGACCGGTCTGAGAAACGGTTCGAATATAAAAGGAGGTTTTAGGGAAAGCCTAGTTCGGGATGCTTTAAAAATATGGAAAAATATCTAAAAATCCTCTTTTAATATATATAAGAGAGTGGTGAAAACAATTTAATAAAATAAGATTTGGAAATACTACATTTCGGTGTAGTGACCAAAATGCGATTTTTGAAAAGTTTATTGGTGACTGTTTTGTAAGGATTGAAACTTTGAATCTTTAAGGAGCTAATTTACCCAAAAATGTTTTCTCCAGATTTTTCCTTAATTTGGGTGATTTATTAAATGTTTAATTAAATAAAATAAAGATGGGAAACTACTTTTTGGATTTTCATAACTACTTTTTCCTAATTTTCTTTCATTCCATTTTCTCTCAAAATCCCATCATCCAAACACTTTTCTCCAGCAACTTTTGCATTGATATTCACTTCAATTGATGAGATTATTGTCATTCATTAGTTCCTAATCAATCTTGCATCAAATCCTTTTGATTTCCTCATTGAATTTTCAAGAAATTTGGCCCAAATCAAGGAGAAATCACCATTTAGAGGTAAGATTGTTCTTCTCCTCTAAATACTCAGTTCTTTACTGAAATTCCCAAGTTGTCAATCCTTAATTTAAGTTTTATAAATGGTTTTGATATTGGAGACATGATTTTGGCTTAAAACTCAAGATTTTGGAAGAAATCTTGAGGAATTTCGTTGTGATTGCTTGGGCTCTGTTTTGAGATGATTCTTTAATGTATTTTGGATGTCTAATGATGTTTGAAATGAGGTTTTATCAATCTAATCCCGAAAAGGTTGTATTTCCTAAGTTTTTTCTTGTGAAAATGGTGGTTTTGAGGTGTTTTTGGTGTTCTGTTATAGCTGGAGGTATAAGGACGAGTTTAGGTTCATTTTGGATGTTAATTGATGTTTAGAAATGGTTAGAAATGATGGATCTTGGCTGGGTTAAGTTTTGGAACAGTTTGGAGGTGATTTCGGTTGTGTTTGGTAGCCGAAATGTGGGGTTTAAGTAGAGCAGCGAGTTTTGGTGTGTTGGCTGAAGATTTCAATGCATGATGATGCATTAATCCTCTGCTTTTATGTGTCTAAAATAGGGGAGAATTCTTTGGACACTTTTGGAGTTGATCCGGAGGCTTGATTGACGTTTCGGCAAGCAAGCGAAACGAAATCGGTGAGTGCGTTTGGATTTGAAGTCCATGAGGACAAAAATACAAGGTTTGGGGATTTCCTAAATCTGGAAGTAAGTATGGCTTGTTTTGATCTCTCTAAAGTGATGTTTGTCCCCAAAATGCTTTTACATGCTCATGGTTAGATATTGTTAAATTCCTACTATTTTTATGCATGTTTTGAAGCATGAGATTATGCTTGTAAAGATGTCATGAGATGGCATGTTGCTTTGATTAGATTTGAGCTTTTGGTTTGAAGCAAAGTATGATTTATGATTTGATATGTGATAAGGAAACTCTTGAGTTTTATTGCATGAAAAACAGTAGGTGAGATGATATTTTAACACATTATATTGGCATAGATGTTGTGAAACTTACCGTATATAATTGATCGATCAATAGGATGAGAGTGCACTATAAACTAAAAATTCGTACGTGCTCTTTGGTTAAGCCAAAGGGAGATATTCCGATGATGGGCATTCCATCGGGTAGGACTTGGTGAAATAACCAAGCTTTGTGGCCATGAGAGATTCCGCCATGTGAGTACCATGATGAGAGATTCCACCGGAAGCTATGTTGCTAGACAAGTGAGTACGGTGATGCGAGATTCCACCGGAAGAGTCTAGCGTAGAAATATGTCCGCATATCCGAGTATTAATGAGATGCTAAATGCCAATATTAATGATGAAATGGTTTTTTTTACACATGTACCTTGTCGAAATGTTTTATGCTATGAGATGTGCATATGTGTTATGTTTAGAAATGCTTAGTCAATACAAGCATGTGAATGGCTTTGCCATGAGATTTGCATTGGTTTTAATGTATGAGATAGAATAGAGGTATATGTGGTTTCAATGAGTTTTGATTTGAGGGTTTTTCCAAGCATGAGAAAGAGATGAGCATGTGGTTTAAAAAGCTTTGATGAAAGTGTTTTTCTAAAATGCATTATTGTGACGTTTTCATGTAAGTGGCCTTTTCATGCATGCCTATAGACTTGTGAAATTTCATGTTTGATGCTATGAATGTGTTTTGAGGTTGCAAACATGTACCTTATATGTATGATGACTTGTTGGTATGACTAGGAAGTCATTAGGTTGTGTTTGAATGGATTTATGAAAGAAAAACCAGCAAATTCTGCACTTTATGGGCAAACCGTATCAAAACACCCTCTGGCGTTTCGAAACGGGGCCCTGTAATGGCCTTCGCGTTTCGAAACGGCTGGAGGATGTTCCGAAACGTTTTGGCTACTGTCAAGCCCTGTTTCGAAACCAGTCTCGAAACGAACCCGTGTTTCGGAACGGTCAAAGCCGTTTCGAAACAGGTGACCGTTGGGCACTGATTTGAATGGTGTTGAAGTTTGCAAGCTTTACGTTTTAGTCCCGAAAATTGTAATTGCAATTGTATGAGTTCGAGAAGTCCAATTAAAGTGAAATTTGACAGGGAAGCATGTAATAAGACTAATTTCATATTGGTAACTTAAAAACCAGTTAAGACCTTCTAATTTTAAAAATTTACATTTTGGTCCCCAATCATTGTATATTGTGCAATTGAGTTCCTTTTCGAAATCCGTTCGATGTGCTTTATACGTATATGTTTCTCAAGTGTTCGCTTAGGGTTAACATGCATCTAGACAAGATTAAAAAGAAAAAAAAGGGTCGTTAATCAAGGTTGACTTTCGGGTTGACTTTGGTTTTCCCCGTGTAATCTTCGTAGTTCAGGTCAACCGTCTAGGCTGGTCTAAGGGGGTTACATTTGGTGGTATTAGAGCTTAGTTCTCGTATCCTTGGGATTTGTATGAGGATAATGTATGTGTTTTTGCGTGATATGCCTTTTTGGGTGAAAGAATGTTGTCTAAATTGTGATGACATGCCATGTTGAAATGTGTTAGGGGATCCCATTGCCATATCAAAACTAATGAAAGGAATTGTTTTAGAAAATGAGCTTGAGTACTTGGATTACTTACCTTATTGAGCCTAATTGTGTTTATTGCATATTTTGTCAGTGCATTGTTTTCTTTGTAAATGGGGCCACGTAGAGAGATGAGAGTGAATACAAGAGCTATGGCTCAGGATGAGAATGATACGAATGCAGAGAATATTGTGGATTTACCTACTCCTCCTGGTGGTGGACCACCTGGTGGTGATGGTGGTGCTGGAGCTGGTACTGGGGTCGCTGGACCTGAAGGTGTGCAGGGGAAAGCTGCTCCTGATATGACGGTGTTGATTCAGGCTATTGCTAGAGCTTTCCATGCAGCAGTAGCTGGGGCTCATGGAGCTGCGCATCTGGACGATGCTAATGGGAGGTTACCTTTGGAATGTCTTCGCAGTCTGGGAGGGACTGAGTTCAGAGGTCTATCTCCAGAAAGATCTGAGTCTTGGTTGGCGAGCACCAAGAGGATATTGGGACAGATGAACTGCAATAATGTGCAGAAGCTGGGTTGTGTGGTATCACTGATGCATGGTGATGCCTATACGTGGTGGACGACCACTATCTCTGGTATGGATGATGATGAGGTGACTTGGACGTTCTTTGTGAATGCGTTCAAGCGAAAGTATCTGGGTGTGCGATACCTAGATGAGAAGAAAAGAGAATTTATGTCTCTAATGCAAGGTAGCATGACGGTAGCTGAGTATGAGATACAGTTTGTCCGCCTTAGTCAGTATGCACCTGAGCTCATCCCTAACGAGCGGGAGAGCTGTGAACGATTTCGTTATGGGTTGGTAACGGATGTGAAGACTTTCATGCTTGCGGCTGACTACACAGATTTCGATGTCTTGGTCACTAGAGCCAAGAACATTGAGGCGAACCTTGGTTTGACTAGTCGAGCGGGAGGATCTAGCTCTGGGAAGCGAGCGGCTGAGCGCGGTTATGGTAGAGATCGCAACAAGAGGCATAAGGATCGGAGGCCACAGTATGATGCTAGGCGTGGGGGTGGTAACCCTGGGAGAGGTCAGAAAGGACCTAATGCTATTCAGAGGATTCCTGAGTGTAACCGTTGTGGTAGACGGCACGGTGGTGAATGTTGTGGTAGACGGCACGGTGGTGAATGTTGTGGTAGGCGTGGGGGTGGAAACCGTGGACATATGAGGAAGGATTGTCCTCAGCCTTTGAGAGAATGACAGGCTTCGGTGAGAGCAGTTGAGCGACAGAGAGGTCGTGGGCGCAGCCGTGGTAATTTTCAGCGCTGAGATGACGGTGGCAGGAATGTAGCGCATGTTGTGGCCGTTCAACCTGAGGGTGGAGGTCAGGCCCGAGTGTATGCCCAGCGTGAGGGAAGGAATGATACGGATATGATCGCAGGTACCTTCACTTTGCAATCCTTATCATTACTTTCTTTGATTGATTATGGATCTACACACTCATATATATTGCGTGAACATGCTCAAATGCTTGGTTTACCCGTTGAGTCTTTGGATGTTGGTATGCGTGTGACTAGTTCCTTTGGTGAAACGGTTGTGACGCGAAGGTTGTATAGGAGATGTCCCTTGAAAGTGCAAAACCATGTTTTTCTTGTTGATCTCATGGAATTGCCATTCTATGGTTTTGATGTGATCCTTGGAATGGATTGGCTTGTTGAGCATCGGGCTGTAGTGGATTTTGAAAGCAAGCGAGTTTCGTTGAAACTTGCGGATGATTATGAAGTGGTGGTAGTAGGTGAGAATGTGAAGTTTCTTGCCAATGTGGTGTCTACGTTAGAAGCAAGTCGAATGCTGAGGCAAGGTTGCGAGGCTTACCTAGCCTTTGTGATGAATCCTAGTTCAAAGGAGTTGCGGGTTCAGGTTATCAGAACTGTTCGTGAGTTTCCTGGAGTGTTTCCGGAGGAGTTACCTGGTTTGCTGCCTAGTCGCGAGGTAGAGTTTGGAATTGAGCTTTATGAAAACACAACTCCAGTGTCCATTGCTCCCTATCGCATGGCGCCTAAGGAGCTAAAGGAGTTAAAGACGCAACTTCAGGGGTTGCTTGATCGTGGGTTCATTCGGCCAAGTGTGTCACCTTGGGGTGCACCAATTTTGTTTGTGAAAAAGAAGGATGGCACTATAAGAATGTGCATCGATTATCGTCAGCTGAATAAGTTGACTATCAAGAATCGGTATCCTTTTCCGAGGATTGATGATCTCTTTGATCAATTTTGGGGAGCGACTGTGTTCTCCGAGATTGACCTAAGGTCAGGATACTATCAGCTTAAGGTGAAAGATGTGGATGTGCCAAAAACAGCCTTTAGAACGAGGTATGGGCATTATGATTTCCTTGTAATGCCATTTGGCTTGACGAATGCTCCTGCAGCTTTTATGGACATGATGAATAGAGTGTTTCATGAATACCTGGACAAGTTTGTTATGGTGTTCATTGACGATATCCTTGTGTACTCTCGTACTGATGAGGAGCGTGAAGGTCATTTGAGGGTTGTCTTGCAAGCGCTTTTGGAAAATCAGCTTTATTCTAAGCTGAGCAAGTGCGAATTCTGGCTTAGGGAAGTTTTTTTCCTTGGTCATGTGGTTTCTGCTGAGGGGATTCGTGTTGATCCTCAGAAGATTGAGGCGGTGATGAATTGGAAGCCAACTAAGTCGGTTCATGAAGTCCGTAGTTTCCTTGGGTTGGCACGATACTATCGGAGGTTCGTGGATGGATTTTCAAAGATTGCTGCCCCTTTGACGAAGTTGTTGCAAAAAGGTGTCAAGTATGAGTGGACAGAAGCAAGACAACAAGCTTTTGAGAAGCTTAAGGCAGCTTTGACGCAAGCTACTATTTTGGTTCAACCTGAATAAGGAAAAGAGTTTGTGGTGTACAGCGATGCATCCTATGTTGGGTTGGGGTGTGTGCTGATGCAAGAGGGTAAGGTGGTGGCTTATTCATCACACCAGTTGAAGGTGCATGAGCGCAATTATCCTACGCATGATATTGAGTTGGCTGCGGTGGTTTTTGCTTTGAAGATTTGGAGACATTATCTGTATGGTGAGAAATGTACTGTGTACACGGATCACAAGAGTTTGAAGTATCTGATGTCGCAGAAAGAGTTGAATCTTAGGCAACGACGTTGGGTGGAGTTACTTAAGGATTATGATCTGACGATCGAGTACCATCCGGGAAAGGCTAATGTTGTAGCAGATGCCTTGAGTAGGAAGGTGGCAGTGGAGTTAAGGGCTATGTTTGCCAGCTTGAGTATTTCGCGAGATGGGGGTCTTGTGGCTGAATTGCAAGTGAAACCATCTTTGGTACAGTTGATAAAAGATAAGCAGTTGTTGGATGATTCTTTGGTGCCACATGTTCAGGATATTGCTGAGGGTAGACTATCAGAATTTTGTTTTAATGATGATGGAGTTCTATGTTTTGGAAGTCGGATAGTAGTGCCTAATGATGCGGAGTTGAGGCGTACTATCCTGACTGAAGCTCATAGTAGTCCTTTTGCTATGCACCCTGGTAGTACAAAGATGTATCGTGATCTGAAAGATGAGTACTACTGGGTGGGATTGAAGAAAGATGTTGCGGAGTACGTGAGTAAGTGCATGATTTGTCAGCGGGTTAAGGCTGAGCATCAGTTTCCTTCTAGGTTGTTGCAACCGTTGAGGATTCCTGAATGGAAGTGGGAAAGGATCACCATGGACTTTGTGTCTGGTTTGCCTATGTCGCCATCGAAGAAGAATTCAGTGTGGGTGATTGTGGATCGCCTTACGAAGTGTGCGCATTTCTTGCATGCGCATACTACGTATACCTTGGATAAGCTTGCAGAGCTGTACATCGCTGAGATTGTACGTTTGCATGGAGTACCAAAGTCCATAGTGTCGGATAGAGATCTGAGGTTCATATCGCATTTTTGGGAGTGTTTGCATCAAGCTTTGGGTACGCGGCTGAATTTCAGTACTTCTTATCATCCACATTCGGATGGACAGTCTGAGCGTGTTATCCAAGTGCTGGAAGATATGTTGAGGTGCTGTGTGATTGAGTTTCAGGGTTCTTGGGAGAAGCATTTGCCTTTGGTGGAGTTTGCTTATAATAATAGCTACCAGGCAAGTATTCAAATGGCACCATATGAAGCTTTGTATGGGAGGAAGTGCAGAACTCCTCTTTGCTGGGCTGAAACAGGTCAGAAATTGGTTTCAATGCCGACTTTGTTGAAAGGAACCACCGAGAAGGTGAAGCTCATCTGTGAGCATTTAAAGGCAGCTTCTGATCGACAGAAGTCTTACGCGGATTTGAAGCGTAAGGAGATTGAGTTTGTGGTAGGTGACCGTGTGTTCTTGAAGGTTTCGCCTTGGAAGAAGGTGATGAGGTTGGGCCGGAAGGGTATGTTTAGCCCTAGGTACATTGGGCCATACGAGGTGATTGAACGTGTGGGTCCTGTTGCGTATAAGCTGAGATTGCCACATGAGTTGGAAAAGATTCATAATGTGTTTCATGTCTCTATGCTTCGGAGGTATAGATCGGATCCTTCGCATGTTATGCCTGTAGAGGAAGTTGAGTTGAATCCAGACTTGACCTATGATGAGGAGCCGGTTGAGATTCTGGATTCGGATAGTAAAGTTCTTCGAGGTAAGACCATTGAGTTGGTTAAGGTGTTGTGGAGGCATCGTGGTGCTGAGGAAGCCACGTGGGAAAGAAAGGATGACATGAAGAAGCAGTTTCCTTAGCTTTTTCCTCCAGGTAAATTTCGAGGACGAAATTTCTTTAGAGGGGGAGAGTTGTAACACCCCAATTTTGGGCTTAGAAGTTTAGGGTTTGGTCGGACCGGTCTGAGAAACAGTTCGAATATAAAAGGAGGTTTTAGGGAAAGCCTAGTTCGGGATGCTTTAAAAATATTGAAAAATATCTAAAAATCCTATTTTAATATATATAAGAGAGTGGTGAAAACAATTTTACAAAATAAGATTTGGAAATACTACATTTCGGTGTAGTGACCAAAATGCGATTTTTGAAAAGTTTAGTGGTGACTGTTTTGTAAGGATTGAAACTTTGAATCTTTAAGGAGCTAGTTTACCCAAAAATGTTTTCTCCAGATTTTTTCTTAATTTGGGTGATTTATTAAATGTTTAATTAAATAAAATAAAGATGGGAAACTACTTTTTGGATTTTCATAACTACTTTTTCCTAATTTTCTTTCATTTCATTTTCTCTCAAAATCCCATCATCCAAACACTTTTCTCCAGCAACTTTTGCATTGATCTTCACTTCAATTGATGAGATTATTGTCATCCATTAGTTCCTAATCAATCTTTCATCAAATCCTTTTGATTTCCTCATTGAATTTTCAAGAAATTTGGCCCAAATCAAGGAGAAATCACCATTTAGAGGTAAGATTGTTCTTCTCCTCTGAATACTCAGTTCTTTACTGAAATTCCCAAGTTGTCAATCCTTAATTTAAGTTTTATAAATGGTTTTGATATTGGAGACATGATTTTGGCTTAAAACTCAAGATTTTGGAAGAAATCTTGAGAAATTTCGTTGTGATTGCTTGGGCTCTATTTTGAGATGATTCTTTAATGTATTTTGGATGTCTAATGATGTTTGAAATGAGGTTTTATCAATCTAATCCCGAAAAGGTTGTATTTCCTAAGTTTTTGCTTGTGAAAATGGTGGTTTTTGAGGTGTTTTTGGTGTTCTGTTATAGCTGGAGGTATAAGGACGAGTTTAGGTTCATTTTGGATGTTAATTGATTAAAACTTGTTTTGCGATCCGTTATGTAGAGGTTTTGGACGAGCGGGTCTAAATAGGCCTTATAATGTACCAGTTGGAATTTTAACTGAGTAAAAAGTAAAAAAATTGAGTTTTTGCAATATAATCGTGTTGAAATGCTCGGAATCAAGTATATGAACTCCTAAAATTTGATTAAAACATGTTTCACGGTCCGCTTTGTAGAGGTTTCGGACGAGCGGGTCTAAATAGGCCTTACAATTGACCCGTTGGAACCTTAACTGAGTAAAAAGTACAGAACTTGAGTTTTTGCAATATATTCGTGTTGAATGCTCGTAATCAAGTATATGAACTCCTAAAATTTGATTAAAACATGTTTCGCGGTCCGCTTTGTAGAAGTTTCGGACGAGCGGGTCTAAATAGGCCTTACAATGGTCCCGTTGGAATTTTAACTGAGTAAAAAGTACAGAACTTGAGTTTTTCCAATATATTCGTGTTGAAATGCTCGTAATCAAGTATATGAACTCCTAAACTTTGATTAAAACTTGTTTTGCAGCCCGTTTTGTAGAGGTTTCGGACGAGCGGGACTAAATAGGCCTTACAATGGACTCGTTGGAATTTTAATTGAGTAAAAAGTATAGAAATTGAGTTTTTGCAATATAATCGTGTTGAAATGCTCGTAATCAAGTATATGAACTCCTAATATTTGATTAAAACTTGTTTCGCGGTCCGTTTGTAGAAGTTTCGGACGAGCGGGTCTAAATAGGCCTTACAATGGACCCATTGGAATTTTAACTGAGTAAAAAGTACATAAATTGAGTTTTTGCAATATAATCGTATTGAAATGCTCGTAATCAAGTATATGAACTCTTGAAGTTTGATTAAAACTTGTTTCGCGGTCCGTTTTGTAGAGGTTTCGGACGAGCGGGGTCTAAATAGGCCTTACAATGGACCCGTTGGAATTTTAAATGAGTAAAAAGTACAGAAATTGAGTTTTTGCAAAATAATCGTGTTGAAATGCTCGTAATCAAGTATATGAACTCCTAAAATTTGATAAAACCTTGTTTTGCGGTCTATTTTTTATAGGTTTCGGACGAGCGGTTCTAAATAGGCCTTACAATGGACCCGTTGGAAACTAATTAAGTAAAATGTACAGAAATTGAGTTTTTGCAATATAATCGTGTTGAAATGTTCATAATCAAGTATATGAACTCTTGAATTTTTAATGAAACTTGTTTCGCGGTCCGTTTTGTAGAGGTTTCGGACGAGCGAGTCTAAATAGATCTTACAATGGACTCGTTTGAAATTTAACTAAGTAAAAAATACGAAAATTGAGTTTTGCAATATAATCGTGTTGAATGCTCGTAATCAAGTATATGAACTCCTAAAATGTGATTAAAACATGTTTTGTGGTACGTTTTGTAGAGCTGTCGGACGAGCGAGTCTAAATAAGCCTTACAGTGGACCCGTTGGAATTTTAACAGAGTAAAAAGTATAGAAATTGAGTTTTTGCAATATAATCATGTTGAAATGCTCGTAATCAAGTATATGAACTCCTAGTGTTTGATTAAAACTTGTTTCGCGGTCCGTTTTGTAGAGATTTCGGACGAGCGGGTCTAAATAGGCCTTACAATGGTCCCGTTGGAATTTTAACTTAGTAAAAAGTACAGAATTTAAGTTTTTTTCAATATAATCGTGTTGAAATTCTCGTAATCAGGTATATGAACTCCTAAAATTTGAATAAACTTGTTTTGCGGCCCGTTTTGTAGAGGTTTAGGACGAGCGGGACCAAATAGGCCTTACAATGGACCAGTTGGAATTTTAACTGAGTACAAACTATAGAAATTGAGTTTTTGCAATATAATCGTGTTGAAATGCTACTAATCAAGTATGTGAACTCCTAATATTTGATTAAAACTTGTTTCGGGGTTCGTTTTGTAGAGGTTTCGGATGAGCAGGTCTAAACAGGCCTTACAATGGACACGTTGGAATTTTAACTAAGTAAAAAGTACATAAATTGAGTTTTTGCAATATAATCGTGTTGAAATGCTCGTAGTCAAGTATATGAACTCCTGAAGTTTGATTAAAACTTGTTTCGCGGTCCGTTTTGTACAGGTTTCGGACGAGCTGGTCCAAATAGGCCTTACAATGGACCCGTTGGAATTTTAAATGAGTAAAAAGTACAGAAATTGAGTTTTTACAATATAATTGTGTTGAAATGCTCGTAATCAAGTATATGAACTACTAAAATTTGATAAAACCCTGTTTTGCGTTTCGTTTGTTATAGGTTTCGGACGAACGGGTCTAAATAGGCCTTGCAATGGACCCGTTGGAATTTTAACAGAGTAAAAAGTACAAAAATGGAGTTTTTGTAATATAATCGTGTTGAAATGCTCAATAATCAAGTATATGAACTCCTAGTATTTGATTAAAACTTGTTTCGCGGTCCGTTTTGTAGTGATTTCGGACGAGCATGTCTAAATTGGTCTTACAATGGTCCCGTTGGAATTTTAACTTATTAGAAAGTACAGAACTTGAGTTTTTGCAATATAATAGTGTTGAAATTCTCGTAATCAGGTATATGAACTATTAAAATTTGAAAAAACTTATTTTGTGGCCCGTTTTGTAGAGGTTTCGGACGAGCGAGTCTAAATAGGCCTTACAATTGACTAGTTGGAATTTTAACTATTTAAAAAGTACAGAAATTGAGTTTTTGCAATATAATCGTGTTGAAATGCTCGGAATCAAGTATATGAACTCCTAAAATTTGATTAAAACTTGTTTCGCGGTCCGCTTTGTAGAGGTTTCAGACGAGCGGGTCTAAATAGGCCTTACAATTGACCCGTTGGAATTTTAACTATGTAAAAAGTATAGAAATTGAGTTTTTACAATATAATCGTGTTGAAATGCTCGGAATCAAGTATATGAACTCCTAAGATTAGATTAAAACTTGTTTCGTGGTCCGTTTTGTAGAGATTTCGGACGAGCGGGTCTAAATAGTCCTTACAATGGTCCCGTTGGAATTTTAAATTAGTAAAATGTACATAAATTGAGTTTTTGCAATATAATCGTGTTGAAATGCTCGTAATCAAGTATATGAACTCCTAAAATTTGAATAAACTTGTTTTGCGTCCAGTTTTGGAGAGGTTTCGGACGAGCGGGTCTAAATAGGCCTTACAATTGACCAGTTGGAATTTTAACTACGTAAAAATTACAGAAATTGAGTTTTTGCAATATAATCGTGTTGAAATGCTCGGAATCAAGTATAAGAACTCCTAAAATTTGATTGAAACATGTTTCGCGGTCCGCTTTGTAGAGGTTTCGGACGAGCGGGACTAAATAGGCCTTACAATTGACCCGTTGGAACTTTAACTACGTAAAAAGTACAGAAATTGAGTTTTTGCAATATAATCGTGTTGAAATGCTCGGAGTCAAGTATATGAACTCCTAAGCTTTGGTTAAAACTTGTTTCTCGGTCCGTTTTGTAGACATTTCGGACAAGCGGGTCTAAATAGGCCTTACAATGGTCCCGTTGGAATTTTAACTGAGTAAAAAGTACAGAACTTGAGTTTTTGCAATATAATCGTGTTGAAATGCTCGTAATCAATTATATGAACTCCTAGAATTTGATTAAAACTTGTTTTGCGGCCCGCTTTGTAGAGGTTTCGGACGAGCGGGACTAAATAGGCCTTACAATGGACACATTGGAATTTTAACTAAGTAAAAAGTATAGAAATTGAGTTTTTGCAATATAATTGTGTTGAAATGCTCGTAATCAAGTATATGAACTCCTAATGTTTGATTAAAACTTGTTTCGCGGTCTGTTTTATAGAGGTTTCGGACGAGGGGGTCTAAATAGGCCTTACAGTGGACCCGTTGGAATTTTAACTTAGTAAAAAGTACATAAATTGAGTTTTTTCAATATGATCGTGTTGAAATGCTCGTAATCAAGTATATGAACTCCTGAAGTTTGATTAAAATCTTTTTCGCGGTCCGTTTTCTAGAGGTTTCGGACGAGCGGGTCTAAATAGGCCTTACAATGGACCCGTTGGAATTTTAACTATGTAAAAAGTACAGAAATTGAGTTTTTGCAATATAATCGTGTTGAAATGCTCGGAATCAAGTATATGAACTCCTAAAATTTGATTAAAACATGTTTCGCGGTCCGCTTTGTAGAGGTTTCGGACGAGCGGGTCTAAATAGGCCTTACAATTGACCCGTTGGAACTTTAACTGAGTAAAAAGTACTGAAATTGAGTGTTTGCAATATAATCGTGTTGAAATGCTCGTAATCAAGTATATGAACTCCTAAACTTTGATTAAAACTTGTTTCGTTGTCCGTTTTGTAGAGGTTTCGGACGAGCGGGACTAAATAGGCCTTACAATGGACCCATTGGAATTTTAACTGAGTAAAAAGTATAGAAATTGAGTTTTTGCAATATAATCATGTTGAAATGCTCGTAATCAAGTATATGAACTCCTAATATTTGATTAAAACTTGTTTCGCGGTCCGTTTGTAGAGGTTTCAGACGAGCTGGTCTAAATAGGACTTACAATGGATCCGTTGGAATTTTAACTGAGTAAAAAGTACATAAATTGTGTTTTTGCAATATAATCGAGTTGAAATGCTCGTAATCAAGTATATGAAATCTTGATGTTTGATTAAAACTTGTTTCGCGGTCCGTTTTGTAGAGGTTTCGGACGAGCGGGTCTAAATAGGCCTTACAATGGACCCGTTGGAATTTTAAATGAGTAAAAAGTACAGAAATTGAGTTTTTGCAGTATAATCGTGTTGAAATGCTCGTAATCAAGTATATGAACTCCTAAAATTTGATAAAACCCTATTTTGTAGTCCGTTTGTTATAGGTTTCGGACGAGCGAGTCTAAATAGGCCTTACAATGGACTCATTGGAAATTTAACTAAGTAAAAAGTACGGAAATTGAGTTTTGCAATATAATCGTGTTGAATGCTTGTAATCAAGTATATGAACTCCTAAAATGTGATTAAAACATGTTTTGTGGTACGTTTTGTAGAGGTGTCGGACGAGCGGGTCTAAATAAGCTTTACAATGGAACCGTTGGAATTTTAACGGAGTAAAAAGTACAGAAATTCAGTTTTTGCAATATAATTATGTTTAAATGCTCGTAATCAAGTATATGAACTCCTAATGTTTGATTAAAACTTGTTTCGTGGTCCGTTTTGTAGAGATTTCGGACGAGCGGGTCTTAATAGGCCTTACAATGGTCCTGTTGGAATTTTAACTTAGTAAAAAGTACAGAACTTGAGTTTTTTCAATATAATCATGTTGAAATTCTCGTAATCAAGTATATGAACTCCTAAAATTTGAATAAACTTGTTTTGCGGCCCGTTTTGTAGAGGTTTCGGACGAGAAGGACTAAATAGGCCTTACAATGGACCAGTTGGAATTTTAACTTAGTAAAAAGTACAGAACTTGAGTTTTTGCAATATAATCGTGTTGAAATTCTTGTAATCAAGTATATGAACTCCTAAAATTTGAAAAAACTTGTTTTGCGGCCCGTTTTGTAGAGGTTTCGGACGAGCGAGTCTAAATAGGCCTTACAATTGACCCGTTGGAATTTTAACTATTTAAAAAGTACAAAAATTGAGTTTTTGCAATATAATCGTGTTGAAATGCTCGTAATCAAGTATATGAACTCCTAAAATTTGATTAAAACTTGTTTCGCGGTCCGCTTTGTAGAGGTTTCGGACGAACGAGTCTAAATAGGCCTTACAATTGACCCGATGGAATTTTAACTATGTAAAAGTACATAAATTGAGTTTTTGCTATATAATCGTGTTTAAATGCTCGGAATCAAGTATATGAACTCCTAGGATTTGATTAAAACTTGTTTCATGGTCCGTTTTGTAGAGATTTCGGACGAGCGGGTCTAAATAGGCCTTATAATGGTCCCGTTGGAATTTTAAATGAGTAAAAATTTCATAAATTGACTTTTTGAAATATAATCGTGTTGAAATGCTCGTAATTAAGTATATGAACTCCTAAAATTTGAATAAACTTGTTTTGCGGCCCGTTTTGTAGAGGTTTCAGACAAGCGGGTCTAAATAGGCCTTACAATTGACCAGTTGGAATTTTAACTATGTAAAAAGTACAGAAATTGAGTTATTACAATATAATCGTGTTGAAATGCTCGGAATCAAGTATATGAACTCCTAAAATTTGATTAAAACATGTTTCGCGGTTCGCTTTGTAGAGGTTTCGGACGAGCGGGTCTAAATAGGCCTTACAATTGACCCGTTGGAACTTTAACTTTGTAAAAAGTACAGAAATTGAGTTTTGCAATATAATCGTGTTGAAATGCTTGGAATCAAGTATATGAACTCCTAAGCTTTGATTAAAACTTGTTTCTCGGTCCGTTTTGTAGTGATTTCGGACGAGCGGGTCTAAATAGGCCTTACAATGGTCCCGTTGGAATTTTAACTGAGTAAAAAGTATAGAACTTGAGTTTTTGCAATATAATCGTGTTGAAATGCTCGTAATCAAGTATATGAACTCCTAGAGTTTGATTAAAACTTGTTTTGCGGCCCGTTTTGTAGAGGTTTCCGACGAGCGGGACTAAATAGGCCTTACAATTGACACGTTGGAATTTTAACTAAGTAAAAAGTATAGAAATTGAGTTTTTGTAATATAATCGTGTTGAAATCCTCGTAATCAAGTATATGAACTCCTAATGTTTGATTAAAACTTGTTTCGCGGTCCGTTATGTAGAGGTTTTGGACGAGCGGGTCTAAATAGGCCTTACAATGGACCCGTTGGAATTTTAACTGAGTAAAAAGTACATAAATTGAGTTTTTGCAATATAATCGTGTTGAAATGCTCGTAATCAAGTATATGAACTCCTGAAGTTTGATTAAACTTGTTTCACGGTCCGTTTTGTAGAGGTTTCGGACGAGCGGGTCTAAATAGGCCTTACAATGGACTCGTTGGAATTTTAACTATGTAAAAAGTACTGAAATTGAGTTTTTGCAATATAATCGTGTTGAAATGCTCAGAATCAAGTATATGAACTCCTAAGCTTTGATTAAAACTTGTTTCGCGGTCCGTTTTGTAGAGATTTCGGACGAGGGGGTCTAAATAGGCCTTACAATGGTCCTGTTGGAATTATAACTTAGTAAAAAGTATAGAAATTGGGTTTTTGCAATATAATCGTGTTGAAATGCTCGTAATGAAGTATATGAACTCCTAATGTTTGATTAAAACTTGTTTCGCGGTCCGTTATGTAGAGGTTTTGGACGAGCGGGTCTAAATAGGCCTTACAATGGACCCGTTGAAATTTTAACTGAGTAAAAAGTACAGAAATTGAGTTTTTGCAATATAATCATGTTGAAATGTTCGTAATCAATTATTTGAACTCCTGAAGTTTGATTGAAACTTATTTCGTAGTCCGTTTTGTAGAGGTTTCGAACAAGCGCGTCTAAATAGGCCTTACAATGGACCCGTTGGAAATTTAACTAAGTAAAAAGTACAAAAATAGAGTTTTTGCAATATAATCGTGTTGAAATGCTCGTAATCAAGTATATGAACCCCTGAAGTTTGATTGAAACATGTTTCGCGGTCCGCTTTGTAGAGTTTTTGGACGAGTGGGTCTATATAGGCCTTAAAATTGACCCGTTGGAACTTTAACTATGTAAAAAGTACAAAAATTGAGTTTTTGCAATATAATCATGTTGAAATGCTCGTAATCAAGTATATGAACTCCTAAGATTTGATTAAAACTTGTTTTGCGGCCCATTTTGTAGAGGTTTCGGACGAGCGTGACTAAATAGGCCTTACAATGGACTCGTTGGAATTTTAACTTAGTAAAAAGTATAGAAATTGGGTTTTTGCAATATAATCGTGTTGAAATGCTCGTAATGAAGTATATGAACTCCTAATGTTTGATTAAAACTTTTTTCGCGGTCCGTTTTGTAGAGGTTTCGGACGAGCGGGTCTAAATATGCCTTACAATGGACCCGTTGGAATTTTAACTAAGTAAAAAGTACAGAAATTGAGTTTTTGCAATATAATCATGTTGAAATGCTCGTAATCAAGTATATGAACTCCCGAAGTTTGATTAAAACTTGTTTCGCGGTCCGTTTTGTAGAGGTTTCGGACGAGCGGGTCTAAATAGGCCTTACAATGGACCCGTTGGAATTTTAAATGAGTAAAAAGTACAGAAATTGAGTGTTTACAATATAATTGTGTTGAAATTCTCGTAATCAAGTATATGAACTCATAAAATTTGATAAAACCTTGTTTTGCGGTCTGTTTGTTATAGGTTTCGGACGAGGGGGTCTAAATAGGCCTTACAATGGACCCGTTGGAAATTTAACTGAGTAAAAATTACATAAATTGAGTTTTTGCAATATAATAGTATTGAAATGCTCGTAATCAAGTATATGAACTCCTAAAGTTTGATTGAAACTAGTTTCACGGTCCGTTTTGTAGAGGTTTTGGACGAGCGAGTCTAAATAGGCCTTACAATGGACTTATTGGAAATTTAACTAAGTAAAAAGTACAGAAATTGAGTTTTGCAATATAATGGTGTTGAAATGCTCGTAATCAAGTATATGAACTCCTAAAATTGGATTAAAACTTGTTTTGTGGTCCGTTTTGTAGAGGTGTCGGATGAGCGGTTCTAAATAAGCCTTACAATGGACCCGTTGGAATTTAAATGGAGTAAAAAGTACAGAAATTGAGTTTTTGCAATATAATCTTGTTGAAATGCTCGTAATCAAGTATATGAACTCCTAGGTTTTGATTAAAACTTGTTTTGCGGCCCGTTTTGTAAAGGTTTTGGACGAGCGGGTCTAAATAGGCCGTACAATGGACCCATTGGAATTCTAACTGAGTAAAAAGTACAGAAATTGAGTTTTTGCAATATAATCGTGTTGAAATGCTTTTAATCAAGTATATAAACTCCTAAAATTTGATTAAAACTTGTTTCGCAGTCCGTTTTGTAGAGGTTTCAGACGAGCGGCTCTAAATAGGCCTTACAATGTACTCGTTGGAATTTTACTTGAGTAAAATGTACAGAAATTGAGTTTTTTCAATATAATCGTGTTGAAATGCTCGTAATCAAGTATATGAACTCCTGAATTTTGATTGAAACTTGTTTTGCGGTCAGTTTTGTAGAGGTTTCGGACGAGCGAGTCTAAATAGGCCTTACAATGGACCCGTTGGAAATTTAACTAAGTAAAAAGTACAGAAATTGAGTTTTGCAATATAATCGTGTTGAAATGCTCGTAATCCAGTATATGAACTCGTAAAGTTTGATTAAAACTTGTTTCGCGGTCCGTTTTATAGAGGTTTCGGAATAGCGGGTCTAAATAGGCCTTACAATAGACCCGTTGGAATTTTAACTAAGTAAAAAGTACAGAAATTGAGTTTTTGCAATATAATCATGTTGAAATTCACGTAATAAAGTATATTAAGTCCTAAAGTTTGATTAAAACTTGTTTCGCGATCCGTTTTATAGAGGTTTCAGACGAGGGAGTCTAAATAGGCTTTACAATGGACCCATTGGAATTTTAATTGAGTAAAAAGTACAGAAATTGAGTTTTTGCAATATAATTTGGTTGAAATGCTCGTAATCAAGTATATGAACTCTTGAAGTTTGATTAAAACTTCTTTCGCGGTCCGTTTTGTAGAGGTTTCAGACGTGCGGGTCTAAATAGGTCTTACAATGGACCCGTTGGAATTTTAAATGAGTAAAAAGTACAGAAATTGTGATTTTACAATATAATCGTGTTGAAATGTTCGTAATCTAGTATATGAAATCCTAAAATTTGATAAAACCTTGTTTTGTGGTCCGTTTTTTATAGGTTTCGGACGAGAGGGCTAAATAGGCCTTACAATGGACCCGTTGGAAATTTAACTGAGTAAAAATACAGAAATTGTGTTTTTGCAATATAATCGTGTTGAAATGCTCGTATTCAAGTATATGATCTCCTGAAGTTTGATTGAAACATGTTTCGCGGTCCGCTTTGTAGAGGTTTCAGACGAGTGGGTCTAAATAGGCCTTACAATTGACCCGTTGGAACTTTAACTATGTAAAAAGTACAGAAATTGAGTTTTTGCAATATAATCGTGTTGAAATGCTCGGAATCAAGTATATGAACTTCTAAGCTTTGATTAAAACTTGTTTCGCGGTCCGTTTTGTAGAGATTTCGGACGAGGGGTCTAAATAGGCCTTACAATGGTCCCGTTGGAATTTTATCTGAGTAAAAAGTACAGAACTTGAGTTTTTGCAATATAATCGTGTTGAAATGCTCGTAATCAAGTATATTAACTCCTAAGTTTTGATTAAAACTTGTTTTGCGGCCCGTTTTGTAGAGGTTTCCGACGAGCGGGACTAAATAGGCCTTACAATGGACCCGTTGGAATTTTAACTTAGTAAAAAGTATAAAATTGGGTTTTTGCAATATAATCGTGTTGAAATGCTCGTAATCAAGTATATGAACTACTAATATTTGATTAAAACCTTTTTCACGGTCCGTTATTTAGAGGTTTCGGACGAGCGGGTCTAAATAGGCCTTACAATAGACCCGTTGGAATTTTAACTGAGTAAAAAGTTCATAAATTGAGTTTTTGCAATATAATCATGTTGAAATGCTCGTAATCAAGTATATGAACTCCTGAAGTTTGATTAAAAGTTGTTTCGCGGTCCGTTTTGTAGAGGTTTCCGACGAGCGAGTCTAAATAGGCCTTACAATGGACCCGTTGGAATTTTAAATGAGTCAAAAGTACAGAAATTGAGTTTTTGCAATATAATCGTGTTGAAATGCTCGTAATCAAGTATATGAACTCCTGAATTTTGATTGAAACTTGTTTCGCGGTCCGTTTTGTAGAGGTTTCGGACGAGCGACTCTAAATAGGCCTTACAATGGACCCGTTGGAAATTTAACTAAGTAAAAAGTACAGAAATTGAGTTTTGCAATATAATCGTGTTGAAATGCTCGTAATCAAGCATATGAACTCCTAAATTTTGATTAAAACTTGTTTTGTGGTCCGTTTTGTAGAGGTGTCGGACGAGCGGGTGTAAATAAGCCTTAAAATGGACCCGTTGGAATTTTAACGGAGTAAAAAGTACAGAAATAGAGTTTTTGCAATATAATCGTGTTGAAATGCTCGTAATCAAGTATATGAACTCCTAAAATTTGATAAAACCATGTTTTGCGGTCCGTTTGTTATAGATTTCGGACGAGGGGGTCTAAATAGGCCTTACAATGGACCCGTTGGAATTTTAAATGAGTAAAAAGTACAGAAATTGAGTTTTTGCAATATAATCGTGTTGAAATGCTCATAATCAAGTATATGAACTCCTAATATTTGATTAAAACTTGTTTCGCTGTAACCCCCTTAGCCCGGCCTAGACGGTTGACCCGAACTACGAAGATTACACGGGGAAAACCAAAGTCAACCTGAAAGTCAACCTTGATTAACGACCCTTTTTTGTTTCCTTTTAATATTGTCTAGATGCACGTTAACCCTAAGCGAACACTTGAGAAACATATACGAGTAAAGCACAGTGATCGGATTTCAAAAAGGGACTCAATTGCACAATATACAAAGATTAGGGACCAAAATGTAAATTCAGAAAATTAGAAGGTCTTAACTGGTCTTTAAGTTACCAATATGAAATTAGTCATGTTACATGCTTCCCTGTCAAATTTCACTTAAATTGGACTTCTCGAACTCATACAATTGTAAAAACAACTTTTGGGACTAAAACGTAAAACTTGCAAACCTGAACACCATTCAAATCAGTGCCCAACGGTCACCTGTTTCGAAAAATTGTTGACCGTTCCGAAACACGGGTTCGTTTCGAGACTAGTTCCGAAACAGGGCCTTCCAGTGGCCAAATCGTTTCCGAACGGCCTCCAGCCGTTCCGAAACACGAAGGCCATTACAGGCCCCCGTTTCGAAACGCCAGTGCCCGTTCCGATACGGTTTGCCCAGAAGTTGCAGAAATTGCTGGTTTTTCATACATTAATCCATTCAAACACATCTTAATGACTTCCTAACCATGCCAACAAGTCATCATACATATAAGGTACATGTTTGCAACTTCAAAACACATCCATAGCTTCAATCATGGAATTTCACAAGTCTATAGGCATGCACCTTATTATCAAAACCAAGCAATCAATCAATCTCCAAAACAAGCATTAAAAGGCCAATTACAAATCCAAAACATCAAAAGCATCATGCCACAAACTAGGGAGTCCAAAACATCTCCCAAAAACACACTTTAGGTTCCCATTGCCAAATTACCAAAACTAATAGTGTATGAAAACATCACCATACATGAGCTTAGTTTCCCTTGGACTCTTAGCTTCCTTGTTGCCATCAAACACTTCAATTGTCTGCATTATTGGTACAAAAGAGAGAGCGTAAGCACAATAGCTTAGTGAGGCATGCTCTAAAGAAAACAACACAATAATGCCTTTTTAGAAAACACTTTCAACAAGCTTAGAAACACAAGCTTAACTCTTTTCATGCAACCTTGCATACTTTACAAGCATCTCATGCTTCATTACATCAATTCAACGTATTGGCTTTCAAGTGATAATTCATACTCTTTTACAACACAAAACACAATCGGATACGCGGATTACAAGCGTTGTCCCACACGCTTCATACACACTACCGAACAACATAAGGTGGAGTTTACGGTACAGTCACAACCCCTCAACACCCGTGATGGAGTTTACTGTACAATCACAACCCCTCCATATCACTCATCGGTAGTTGTATAACTTCCTAACGAGAGTACGGGACACATAACACGAGGTCCACACACAGAATTTTAACCACCGTTGTGACCTTACCAAGATCCACACACGGACATTTAACCACCGTTGTGATCTTACCTCTCTCGTTAGGATACTTGGATGGAGTTTTCGGTACAATCACAACCCCTCAACATCCAAGGCGACTTTATTCACGGTGCACCCAATCCTATATCCGATTCAAGTACTTTAAAACCAATTCATCACTTTGCCAATATACATCAAACAACATCATTAATTCATTGTTTTAAAGCATTAAACAAAGCCATTAAACACCATGCATCACTATGCATCATTACCAATTTAACAACATGCCAAAACAAGGATCTCTTACCTTGAGCATCCTTCAACACATGGCTTTCAAAACCAACATTAACCATGCTAAAACATGCTTTCAAAACAGAATTTAAACATGCAATTTACAACCAATGCATCAAGCTACTTCATAGCACATCCGAGGGAGTTTTTCCGAAAACTTACTCTTGATCTTAGCTAAGTTGATTAGACTTAAACTAAGCTCCCACAACCTTCAAATAATCGTTTCAAAGCTGGAAATCCAACTCCACTCACCAATTACATTTCGCACGCTTGCCGAAACGCCGATCAAGCCTCCAGATCAATTCCACAAGAGTCCGAAGATGTCTCCCCTGTTTTAAACACATCAAACAGAGGATTAATGCATCATCATGCATTGAAATCTTCAGCCAACACACTTAAACTTGCTGCTCTACCTAAAGCCAACATTTTGGCTACCAAACACAACCGAAATCACCTCCAAACTCTTCCATAACTTAACCCAGCCAAGATCCATCACTTCTAACCATTTCTAAACATCAATCAACATCCAAAATAAACCTAAACTCGTCCTTATACCTTCAGCTATAACAGAACACCAAGATCACCTCAAAAACCACCATTTTCATAAGCAAAAACTTAGGAAATACAACCTATTCGGGATTGCATTGATAAAACCTCATTAACACATCATTAGACATCCAAAATACATTTAAGAATCATCTCAAAACAGAGCCCAAACAATCACAACGAAATTCTTCAAGATTTCTTCCAAATCTTGAGTTTTAAAGCCAAAATCAAGTTCCTATCATTAAAACCATTTACAAAACTTAAATTAAGGATTGACAACTTGGGAATTTCAGTAAAGAACTGAGTATTTAGAGGAGAAGAACAATCTTACCTCTAAATGGTGATTTCTCCTTGATTTGAGCCAATTTCCTTGAAAATTCAATGAGGAAATCAAAAGGATTTGATGTAAGATTGATTAGGAACTAATTGATGATAGAAATCTCATCAATTGAAGTGAAAATCAATGAAAAAGTTTCTGGAGAAAAGTGTTTGGATGATGGAATTTTGAGAGAAAAAGAAATGAGAAAATTTTAGGAAAAGGTAGTTATGATTTTCCAAAAGGTAGTTTCTCTTCTCTTCTAATTAATTAAAACATTAATTAATTCACTCAAATTAAGGAAAAATCTGGAGAAATCATTTTTGGGTAAATTAGCTCCTTAAAGATTCAAA
Source organism: Hibiscus trionum (assembly GCA_030270665.1). Lineage (NCBI taxonomy): Eukaryota > Viridiplantae > Streptophyta > Magnoliopsida > Malvales > Malvaceae > Hibiscus > Hibiscus trionum. The sequence goes on along the minus strand of BSYR01000027.1, from coordinate 42,970,931 downwards.
GTTTCAATCCTTACAAAACAGTCACCACTAAACTTTTCAAAAATCGCATTTTAGTCACTACACCAAAATGTAGTATTTCCAAACCTTATTTTGTCAAATTGATTTCACCACTCTCTTATATATATTAAAAGAGGATTTCTAGATATTTTTCCATATTTTTAAAGCATCCCAAACTAGGCTTTCCCTAAAACCTCCTTTTATATTCGAACCAAAAATTAGACCGGTCCGGTTCAGACCCTAAACTTCCAAGCCCAAAATTGGGGTGTTACATTCGCGGTCTGTTTTGTAGAGATTTCGGACGAGCGGGTATAAATAGGCCTTACAATGGCCTCGTTGGAATTTTAACTGAGTACAAAGTATAGAACTTGAGTTTTTGCAATATAATCTTGTTGAAATGCTTGTAATTATATGAAATCCTAAAATTTGATAAAACCTTGTTTTGCGGTCCGTTAGATATAGGTTTCGGACGAGCGGGTCTAAAAAGGCCTTACAATGGACCTATTGGAATTTTACTTGAGTAAAAAGTACATAAATTGAGTTTTTGCAATATAATCGTGTTGAAATACTCGTAATCAAGTACATGAACTCCTAATATTTGATTCAAACTTGTTTCGCGGTCCGTTTTGTAGAGGTTTCGGACGAGCGGGTCTAAATAGGCCTTACAATGGACCCGTTGGAATTTTAACTGAGTGAAAAGTACATAAATTGAGTTTTTGCAATATAATCGTGTTGAAATGCTCTTAATCAAGTATATGAACTCCTAAAATTTGAATAAACTTGTTTTGTAGCCCGTTTTGTAGAGGTTTCGGACGAGCAAGTCTAAATAGGCCTTACAATGGACCCGTTGGAATTTTAATTAAGTAAAAAGTATAGAAATTAAGTTTTTGCGATATAATCGTGTTGAACTGCTCGTAATCAAGTATATTAACTCCTAATATTTGATTAAAACTTGTTTCGCGGTCCGTTTTGTAGAGGTTTCGGACGAGCGGGTCTAAATAGGCCTTACAATGGACCCGTTGGAAATTTAACTGAGTAAAAAGTATATAAATTGAGTTTTTGCAATATAATCATGTTGAAATGCTCGTAATCAAGTATATGAACTCCTAAAGTTTGATTGAAACTAGTTTCACAGTCCGTTTTGTAGAGGTTTTGGACGAGCGAGTCTTAATAGGCCTTACAATGGACCATTGGAAATTTAATTAAGTAAAAACTACAGAAATTGAGTTTTGCAATATAATGGTGTTGAACTGCTCGTAATCAAGTATATGAACTCCTACAATTTAATTAAAACTTGTTTTGTGGTGCGTTTTGTAGAGGTGTCAGACGAGTGAGTCTAAATAAGCCTTACAATGGACCCGTTGGAATTTTAAATGAGTAAAAAGTACAGAAATTGAGTTTTTGCAATATAATCTTGTTGAAATGCTCGTAATCAAGTATATGAACTCCTAATCTTTGGTTAAAACTTGTTTCGCGATCCGTTTTGAAGAGGTTTCGGACGAGCGGGTCTAAATAGGCCTTCCAATGGACCCGTTGGAATTTTAACTGAGTAAAAAGTACAGAAATTGAGTTTTTGCAATATAATCGTGTTGAAATACTCGTAATCAAGTATATGAACTCCTAAGATTTGATGAAAACTTGTTTCGCGGTCCGTTTTGTAGAGGTTTCGGATGAGCGGGTCTAAATAGGCCTTACAATGGACCCGTTGGAATTTTAACTGAGTGAAAAGTACATAAATTGAGTTTTTGCAATATAATCGTGTTGAAATGCTCATAATCAAGTATATGAACTCCTAAAATTTGAATAAACTTGTTTTGTGGCCCGTTTTGTAGAGGTTTCGGACTAGCGGGTCTAAATAAACCTTACAATGGACCCGTTGGAATTTAAATTAAATAAAAAGTATAGAAATTAAGTTTGTGCAATATAATCGTGTAGAAAGGCTCGTAATCAAGTACATGAACTCCTATTATTTGGTTAAAACTTGTTTCGCGGTCCGTTTTGTAGAGGTTTCGGACGAGTGGGTCTAAATAGGCCTTACAATGGACCCGTTGGAATTTTAAATGAGTAAAAAGTACAGAAATTGAGTTTTTACAATATAATCGTGTTGAAATGCTCGTAATCAAGTTTATGAACTCATAAAATTTAATAAAACCTTATTTTGCGGTATGTTTGTTATAGGTTTCGGACGAGCGGGTCTAAATAGGCCTTACAATGGACCCGTTGGAAATTTAACTGAGTAAAAAGTACATAAATTGAGTTTTTGCAATATAATCGTGTTGAAATGCTCGTACTCAAGTATATGAACTCCTATAATTTGATTAAAACTTGTTTTGTGGTGCATTTTGGTAGAGGTGTCGGACGAGCGGGTCTAAATAAGGCTTACAATGGACCCGTTGGAATTTTAAATGAGTAAAAAGTACAGATTTGATTTTTTGCAATATAATCTTGTTGAAATGCTCGTAATCAAGTATATGAAATCCTAATCTTTGGTTAAAACTTGTTTCGCGGTCCTTTTTGTAGAGGTTTCGGACGAGCAGGTCTAAATAGGCCTTACAATGGACCCGTTGGAATTTTAACTGAGTAAAAAGTACAGAAATTGAGTTTTTTCAATATAATCGTGTTGAAATGCTCATAATCAAGTATTTGAACTCCTGAAGTTTGATTGAAACTTGTTTCGTAGTCCGTTTTGTAGAGGTTTCGAACGAGCGAGTCTAAATAGGCCTTACAATGGACCCGTTGGAAATTTTTTTTTTGAAGAAAAGGCCTCATTAAAAACCCCTACTACTGTCCTTCGAGCAAAGCTAGAGGACCCTAAAAAGGGGAAAAGAGTGCCTAAATATTATTAATCAAGAAATATTTGTTACAAGGTGATGAATACAAGGGGGGATGATCGAATCAAATGACATAGAAGTCATGGAGGTAAGGGAGAAAGAAGCCAACGTATGGGCTATAACATTTGCCTCACGGCGTACAAAAGAAATGGTAGAAAAATCAAAGTCCTGTAGAGCATCTTGTATTCGAAGAATAGATGGTCCCATAGTAGAAAGATCCTGAGCATGCTTGTTGATCCTATTTGCGAGAGAAGCGCAATCCGTTTCGATCATGATCCGATTCCATCCTTGACTCCTAGCAAAGGTAAGACCAGCAATGATACTTTCCCCTTCACTGGTGATAGCGTCCTGACAGCTACCAAGAGGGAAAGCCAGACCACCCACGACTGCTCCGGCAGAATCACGAGCAACAACGCCGACGGCTGCTGCACGGGTAGAAGGGTTGAAAGCACCGTCCACATTAATTTTGATGTAATTAACTAAGTAATCAAGTATATGAACTCCTAGGTTTTGATTAAAACTTGTTTTGCGGCCCGTTTTGTAGAGGTTTCAGACGAGCGGGTCTAAATAGGCCGTACAATGGACCCATTGGAATTTTAACTAAGTAAAAAGTACAGAAATTGTGTTGTTGCAATAAAATTGTGTTGAAATGTTTGTAATCGAGTATATGAACTCCTAAAATTTGATTAAAACTTGTTTCGCAGTCCGTTTTGTAGAGGTTTCGGATGAGCGGGTCTAAATAGGCCTTACAATGTACCCGTTGGAAATTTTACTTGAGTAAAATGTACAGAAATTGAGTTTTTACAATATAATCATGTTTAAATGCTCGTAGTCAAGTATATGAACTCCTGGAGTTGGATTAAAACTTATTTTGCGGTCCGTTTTGTAGATGTTTCGGACGAGCGGGTCTAAATAGGCCTTATAATGGACAAGTTGGAAATTTAACTAAGTAAAAAGTACAGAAGTTGAGTTTTTACAATATAATCATTTTGAAATGCTCGTAATCAAGTATATGAACTCCTGAAGTTTGATTGAAACTTGTTTCGCGGTCCAATTTGTAGAGGTTTCGGATGAGCGGGTCAAAATAGGCCTTACAATATACCCGTTGGAATTTTACTTGAGTAAAATGTACAAAAATTGAATTTTTACAATATAATCGTGTTGAAATGCTCGTAATAAAGTATATGAACTCCTAAAGTTTGATATAAACTTGTTTCGCAGTCCGTTTTGTAGAGGTTTCGGACGAGCGAGTCTAAATAGGCCTTACAATGGACCCGTTGGAAATTTAACTAAGTAAAAAGTATAGAAATTGAGTTTTTGAAATATTATCGTGTTGAAATGCTCGTAATCAAGTATATGAACTCCTAAAATTTGATAAAACCTTGTTTTGCGGTCCGTTTGTTATAGGTTTCAGACGAGGGGGTCTAAATAGGCCTTACAATGGACCCGTTGGAATTTTAACTGAGTAAAAAGTACAAAAATTGAGTTTTTGCAAAATAATCGTGTTGAAATGCTTCTAATCAAGTATATGAACTCCTAAAATTTTATACAACCTTGGTTTGCGGTCCATTTGTTATAGGTTTTGGACGAGGGGGTCTAAATAGGCCTTACAATGGACCCGTTGGAATTTTAATTGAGTAAAAAGTACATAAATCGAGTTCTTGCAATATAATCGTGCTGAAATGCTCGTAATCAAGTATATGAACTCCTAAAGTTTGATTAAAACTTGTTTCGCGGTCCGTTTGTTATAGGTTTCGGGCGAGCGAGTCTAAATAGGCCTTATAATGGACTCGTTGGAATTTTAACTGAGTAAAAAGTTCATAAATTGAGCTTTTGCAATATAATCATGTTGAAATGCCCGTAATCAAGAATATGAACTCCTAAAATTTGATTAAAATTTGTTTTGCGGCCCGATTTGTAAAGGTTTCGGACGAGCGAGTCTAAATATGCCTTAGAATGGACCCGTTGGAATTTTATCTAAGTAAAAAGTTTAGAAATTGAGCTTTTGCAATATAATCATGTTGAAATGCTCGTAATTAAGTATATGAACTCCTAAAATTTGATAAACCTTGTTTTGCGGTCTGTTTGTTATAGGTTTCGGACGAGTAGGTCTAAATAGGCCTTACAATGGACCCGTTGGAATTTTACTTAGGTAAAAAGTAAATAAATTAAGTTTTTGCAATATAATCGTGTTGAAATGCTCGTAATCAAGTATATACACTCCAATAATTTGATTAAAACTTGTTTCACGGTCCGTTTTGTAGAGGTTTCGGACGAGCAAGACTAAATAGGCCTTACAATGGACCCGTTGGAATTTTACTTGAGTAAAACGTATAGAAAATAAGTTTTTGCAATATAATCGTGTTGAAATGCTCGTAATCAAGTATATGAACTCCTAAATTTTTTTAAAACCTTGATTTGCGATCCGTTTGTTATAGGTTTCAAACGAGCTGGTCCAAATAGGCCTTACACTGGACGCGTTGGAATTTTAACTGATTAAAAAGTACAGAAATTGTGTTTTTGCAATATAATCGTGTTGAAATGCTCATAATCAAGTATATGAACTCCTAAAATTTGATTAAAACTTGTTTCGTGTTCCGTTTTGTAGAGGTTTGGGACGAGCGAGTCTAAATAGGCCTTACAATGGACCCGTTGGAGTTTTAACTGAGTAAAAAGTTCAAAAATTGAGTTTTTGCAATATAATTGTGTTGAAATGCTCGTAATCAAGTATATGAACTCCTAAATTTTGATTAAAACTTGTTTTGCGGTCCGTTTGTTATAGGTTTCGAACGAGCGGGTCTAAATAGACCTTACAATGGACCCGTTAAAATTTTACTTTAGTAAAAAGTACAGAAATTTAGTTTTTGCAATATAATCGTGTTCAAATGCTTGTAATCAAGTATATGCACTCCTAATATTTTATTCAAACTTGTTTCGCGGTCCGTTTTGTAGAGGTTTCGGACGAGCGGGTCTAAATAGGCCTTACAATGGACACATTGGAATTTTAATTGAGTAAAAAGTACAGAAATTGAGTTTTGCAATATAATCTTGTTGAAATGCTCGTAATCAAGTATATGAACTGCTAATATTTGGTTAAAACTTGATTCGCGGTCCGTTTTGTAGAGGTTTCGGACAAGCGGGTCTAAATAGGCCTTACAATGGACCCGTTGGAATTTTAACTGAGTAAAACGTACAAAAATTGAGTTTTTGCAATATAATCCAGTTGAAATGCTCGTAATCAAGTATTTGAACACCTGAAGTTTGATTGAAACTTGTTTCGCGGTCCGTTTTGTAGAGGTTTCGAACGAGCGAGTATAAATAGGCCTTACAATGGACCTGTTAGAAATTTAACTAAGTAAAAAGTACAGAAATTGAATTTTTGCAATATAATCGTTTTGAAATGCTCGTAATCAAGTATATGAACTCCCGGGTTTTGATTAAAACTTGTTTTGCGGCCCGTTTTGTAAAGGTTTCGGACGAGCGGGTCTAAATAGGCCGTACAATGGACCCATTGGAATTTTAACTGAGTAAAAAATACATAAATTGAGTTTTGCAATATAATCGTGTTGAAATACTTGTAATCAAGTATATGAACTCCGAAAATTTGATTAAAACTTGTTTCCCGGTCTGTGTTGTAGAGATTTCGGACGAGCGGGTCTAAATAGGCCTTACAATGTACCCGTTGGAATTTTACTTGAGTAAAATGTACAGAAATTTAGTTTTTATTATATAATCGTGTTGAAATGCTCGTAATCAAGTATATGAACTCCTAAAGATTGATTAAAACTTGTTTCACGGTCCGTTTTGTAGAGGTTTCGGACGAGCGGGTCTAAATAGGCCTTATAATAGACCCGCTAGAATTTTAACTAAGTAAAAATTACAGAAATTGAGTTTTTGCAATATAATCATGTTGAAATGCACTAATCAAGTATATGAAGTCCTAAAGTTTGATTAAAACATGTTTCGCGGTCCGTTTTATGGAGGTTTCAGACGAGCGAGTCTAAATAGGCTTTACAATGGAACCGTTGGAATTTTAATTGAGTAAAAAGTTCAGAAATTGAGTTTTTGCAATATAATTGGGTTGAAATGCTCGTAATCAAGTATATGAACTCTGGAAGTTTGATTAAAACTTGTTTCGCGGTCCGTTTTGTAGAGGTTTCGGACGAGCGGGTCTAAATAGGTCTTACAATGGACCCGTTGGAATTTTAAATGAGTAAAAAGTACACAAATTGTGTTTTTACAATATAATCGTGTTTAAATGTTCGTAATCAAGTATATGAAATCCTAAAAATTGATAAAACCTTGTTTTGTGGTCCGTTTTTTATAGGTTTCGGACGAGAGGGCTAAATAGGCCTTACAATGGACTCGTTGGAATTTTAACTGAGTAAAAAGTTCATAAATTGAGCTTTTGCAATATAATCATGTTGAAATGCCCGTAATCAAGAATATGAACTCCTGAAGTTTGATGGAAACATGTTTCGCGGTCCGCTTTGTAGAGGTTTCGGACGAGTGGGTCTAAATAGGCTTTACAATTGACCCGTTGGAACTTTAACTATGTAAAAAGTACAGAAATTGAGTCTTTGCAATATAATCGTGTTTAAATGCTCGGAATCAAGTATATGAACTCCTAAGCTTTGATTAAAACTTGTTTCATGGTCCGTTTTGTAGAGATTTCAGACGAGGGAGTCTAAATAAGCCTTACAATGGTCCTGTTGGAATTTTAACTGAGTAAAAGTACAGAACTTGAGTTTTTGCAATATAATCGTGTTGAAATGCTCGTAATCAAGTATATGAATTCCTAAGATTTGATTAAAACTTGTTTTGCGGCCCGTTTTGTAGAGGTTAAGGACGAGCGGGACTAAATAGGCCTTACAATAGACCCGTTGGAATTTTAACTTAGTAAAAAGTATAGAAATTTGGTTTTTGCAATATAATCGTGTTGAAATGCTCGTAATCAAGTATATGAACTCCTAATATTTGATTAAAACCTTTTTCGCGGTCTGTTATGTAGAGGTTTCGGACGAGCGGGTCTAAATAGGTCTTACAATAGACCTGTTGGAATTTTAACTGAGTAAAAAGTACATATATTGAGTTTTTGCAATATAATCATGTTGAAATATTCGTAATCAAGTATATGAACTCATGAAGTTTGATAAAAAGTTGTTTCGCGGTCCGTTTTGTAGAGGTTTCGGACGAGCGGGTCTAAATAGGCCTTACAATGGACCCGTTGGAATTTTAAATGAGTAAAAAGTACATAAATTGAGTTTTTGCAATATAATCGTGTTGAAATGCTCGTAATCAAGTATATGAACTCCTGTATTTTGATTGAAACTTGTTTCGCGGTCCGTTTTGTAGAGGTTTCAGACGAGCGAGTCTTAATAGGCTTTCCAATGGACCCGATGGAAATTTAACTAAGTAAAAAGTACATAAATTGAGTTTTGCAATATTATCGTGTTGAAATGCTCGTAATCAAGCATATGAACTCCTAAAATTTGATTAAAACTTGTTTTCTGGTCCGTTTTGTAGAGGTGTCGGACGAGCGGGTGTAAATAAGCCTTAAAATGGACCCGTTGGAATTTTAATGGAGTAAAAAGTACAGGAATTGAGATTTTGTAATATAATCATGTTGAAATGCTCGTAATCAAGTATATGAACTCCTAATATTTCATTAAAACTTGTTTCGCGGTCCGTTTTATAGAGGTTTCGGACGAGCGAGTCTAAATAGGCCTTACAGTGGACCCGTTGTAATTTAACCAAGTAAAAAGTACATAAATAGAGTTTTTGCAATATAATCATGTTGAAATGCTCGTAATCAAGTTTATGAACTCCTAAAATTTGATAAAACCATGTTTTTCGGTCCGTTTGTTGTAGATTTCGAACGAGCGGGTCTAAATACGCCTTACAATGGACCCGTTGGAATTTTAAATGAGTAAAAAGTAGAGAAATTGAGTTTTTGCAATATAATCGTGTTGAAATGCTCATAATCAAGTATATGAACTCCTAATATTTGATTAAAACTTGTTTCGCGGTCCGTTTTGTAGAGATTTCGGACGAGCAGGTATAAATAGGCCTTACAATGGTCCCGTTGGAATTGTAAATGAGTAAAAAGTACATAACTTGAGTTTTTGCAATATAATCTTGTTGAAATGCTCGTAATTATATGAAATCCTAAAATTTGATAAAACCTTGTTTTGCAGTTCGTTAGATATAGGTTTCGGACGAGCGGGTCTAAAAAGGCCTTACAATGGACCTATTGGAATTTTACTTGAGTAAAAAGTACATAAATTGAGTTTTTGCAATAAAATCGTGTTGAAATACTCGTAATCAAGTATATGAACTCCTAAGATTTGATGAAAACTTGTTTCGCGGTCTGTTTTGTAGATGTTTCGGACGAGCGGGTTTAAATAGGCCTTACAATGGACCCGTTGGAATTTTAACTGAGTGAATAGTACATAAATTGAGTTTTTGCAATATAATCGTGTTGAAATTCTCATAATCAAGTATATGAACTCCTAAAATTTGAATAGACTTGTTTTGTTGCCCGTTTTGTAGAGGTTTCGGACGAGCGGGTCTAATTAGGCCTTACAATGGACCCGTTGGAATTTTAATTAAGTAAAAAGTATAGAAATTAAGTTTTTGCAATATAATCGTGTTGAAAGGCTCGTTTTCAAGTATATGAACTCTCGAAGTTTGATTAAAACTTGTTTCGCGGTCCGTTTTGTAGAGGTTTCAGACGAGAGGTCTAAATAAGCCTTACAATGGACCCGTTGGAATTTTAAATGAGTAAAAAGTACAGAAATTGAGTTTTTACAATATAATCGTGTTGAAATGCTCGTAATCAAGTATATGAACTCATAAAATTTGATAAAACCTTATTTTGCGATCTGTTTGTTATAGGTTTCGGACGAGCGGGACTAAATAGGCCTTACAATAGACCCGTTGGAATTTTAACTTAGTAAAAAGTATAGAAATTTGGTTTTTGCAATATAATCGTGTTGAAATGCTCGTAATCAAGTATATGAACTCCTAATATTTGATTAAAACCTTTTTCGCGATCTGTTATGTAGAGGTTTCGGACGAGCGGGTCTAAATAGGTCTTACAATAGACCTGTTGGAATTTTAACTGAGTAAAAAGTACATATATTGAGTTTTTGCAATATAATCATGTTGAAATATTCGTAATCAAGTATATGAACTCATGAAGTTTGATTAAAAGTTGTTTCGCGGTCCGTTTTGTAGAGGTTTCGGACGAGCGGGTCTAAATAGGCCTTACAATGGACCCGTTGGAATTTTAAATGAGTAAAAAGTACATAAATTGAGTTTTTGCAATATAATCGTGTTGAAATTCTCGTAATCAAGTATATGAACTCCTGTATTTTGATTGAAACTTGTTTCGCGGTCCGTTTTGTAGAGGTTTCAGACGAGCGAGTCTTAATAGGCTTTCCAATGGACCCGATGGAAATTTAACTAAGTAAAAAGTACATAAATTGAGTTTTGCAATATTATCGTGTTGAAATGCTCGTAATCAAGCATATGAACTCCTAAAATTTGATTAAAACTTGTTTTCTGGTCCGTTTTGTAGAGGTGTCGGACGAGCGGGTGTAAATAAGCCTTAAAATGGACCCGTTGGAATTTTAATGGAGTAAAAAGTACAGGAATTGAGATTTTGTAATATAATCATGTTGAAATGCTCGTAATCAAGTATATGAACTCCTAATATTTCATTAAAACTTGTTTCGCGGTCCGTTTTATAGAGGTTTCGGACGAGCGAGTCTAAATAGGCCTTACAGTGGACCCGTTGTAATTTAACCAAGTAAAAAGTACATAAATAGAGTTTTTGCAATATAATCATGTTGAAATGCTCGTAATCAAGTTTATGAACTCCTAAAATTTGATAAAACCATGTTTTTCGGTCCGTTTGTTGTAGATTTCGAACGAGCGGGTCTAAATACGCCTTACAATGGACCCGTTGGAATTTTAAATGAGTAAAAAGTAGAGAAATTGAGTTTTTGCAATATAATCGTGTTGAAATGCTCATAATCAAGTATATGAACTCCTAATATTTGATTAAAACTTGTTTCGCGGTCCGTTTTGTAGAGATTTCGGACGAGCAGGTATAAATAGGCCTTACAATGGTCCCGTTGGAATTGTAAATGAGTAAAAAGTACATAACTTGAGTTTTTGCAATATAATCTTGTTGAAATGCTCGTAATTATATGAAATCCTAAAATTTGATAAAACCTTGTTTTGCAGTTCGTTAGATATAGGTTTCGGACGAGCGGGTCTAAAAAGGCCTTACAATGGACCTATTGGAATTTTACTTGAGTAAAAAGTACATAAATTGAGTTTTTGCAATAAAATCGTGTTGAAATACTCGTAATCAAGTATATGAACTCCTAAGATTTGATGAAAACTTGTTTCGCGGTCTGTTTTGTAGATGTTTCGGACGAGCGGGTTTAAATAGGCCTTACAATGGACCCGTTGGAATTTTAACTGAGTGAATAGTACATAAATTGAGTTTTTGCAATATAATCGTGTTGAAATTCTCATAATCAAGTATATGAACTCCTAAAATTTGAATAGACTTGTTTTGTTGCCCGTTTTGTAGAGGTTTCGGACGAGCGGGTCTAATTAGGCCTTACAATGGACCCGTTGGAATTTTAATTAAGTAAAAAGTATAGAAATTAAGTTTTTGCAATATAATCGTGTTGAAAGGCTCGTTTTCAAGTATATGAACTCTCGAAGTTTGATTAAAACTTGTTTCGCGGTCCGTTTTGTAGAGGTTTCAGACGAGAGGTCTAAATAAGCCTTACAATGGACCCGTTGGAATTTTAAATGAGTAAAAAGTACAGAAATTGAGTTTTTACAATATAATCGTGTTGAAATGCTCGTAATCAAGTATATGAACTCATAAAATTTGATAAAACCTTATTTTGCGATCTGTTTGTTATAGGTTTCGGACGAGCGGGTCTAAATAGGCCTTACAATAGACCCGTTGGAAATTTAACTGAGTAAAAAGTACATAAATTTAGTTTTTGCAATATAATCGTGTTGAAATGCTCGTAATCAAGTATATCAACTCCTAAAGTTTGATTGAAACTAGTTTCACGGTCCGTTTTGTAGAGGTTTTGGACGAGCGAGTCTTAATAGGACTTACAATGGACCCATTGGAAATTTAACTAACTAAACTACATAAATTGAGTTTTGCAATATAATGGTGTTGAAATGCTCGTAATCAAGTATATGAACTCCTACAATTTGATTAAAAACTTGTTTTGTGGTGCATTTTGGTAGAGGTGTCGGACGAGCGGGTCTAAAAAGGCCTTAAAATGGACCTATTGGAATTTTACTTGAGTAAAAAGTACATAAATTGAGTTTTTGCAATATAATCGTGTTGAAATACTCGTAATCAAGTATATGAACTCCTAAGATTTGATGAAAACTTGTTTCGCGGTCCGTTTTGTAGATGTTTCGGACGAGTGGGTCTAAATAGGCCTTACAATGGACCCGTTGGAATTTTGACTGAGTGAAAAGTAAAAAAATTGAGTTTTTGCAATATAATCATGTTGAAATGCTCGTAATCAAGTATTTGAACTCCTGAAGTTTGATTGAAACTTGTTTCGCGGTCCGTTTTGTAGAGGTTTCGAACGAGCGAGTCTAAATAGGCCTTACAATGGACCCGTTAGAAATTTAACTAAGTAAAAAGTACAAAATAGAGTTTTTGCAATATAATCGTTTTGAAATGCTCGTAATCAAGTATATGAACTCCTAGGTTTTGATTAAAACTTGTTTTGCGGCCCGTTTTGTAAAGGTTTCGGACGAGCGGGTCTAAATAGGCCGTACAATGGACTTATTGGAATTTTAAATGAGTAAAAAGTACAGAAATTGAGTTTTTGCAAAATAATCGTGTTGAAATGCTCGTAATCAAGTATATGAACTCCTGAATTTTGATTGAAACTTGTTTCGCGGTCCGTTTTGTAGAGGTTTCGGACGAGCGAGTCTTAATAGGCCTTACAATGGACCCGATGGAAATTTAACTAAGTAAAAAGTACAGAAATTGAGTTTTGCAATATAATCGTGTTGAAATGCTCGTAATCAAGCATATGAACTCCTAAAATTTGATTAAAACTTGTTTTCTGGTCCGTTTTGTAGAGGTGTCGGACGAGCGGGTGTAAATAAGCCTTAAAATGGACCCGTTGGAATTTTAATGGTGTAAAAAGTACAGGAATTTAGTTTTTGTAATATAATCATGTTGAAATGCTTGTAATCTAGTATATGAACTCCTAATATTTCATTAAAACTTGTTTCGCGGTCCGTTTTGTAGAGGTTTCGGACGAGCGAGTCTAAATAGGCCTTACAGTGGACCCGTTGTAATTTTAACCAAGTAAAAAGTACATAAATAGAGTTTTTGCAATATAATCATGTTGAAATGCTCGTAATCAAGTTTATGAACTCCTAAAATTTGATAAAACCATGTTTTTCGGTCCGTTTGTTGTAGATTTCGAACGAGCGGGTCTAAATACGCCTTACAATGGACCCGTTGGAATTTTAAATGAGTAAAAAGTAGAGAAATTGAGTTTTTGCAATATAATCGTGTTGAAATGCTCATAATCAAGTATATGAACTCCTAATATTTGATTAAAACTTGTTTCGCGGTCCGTTTTGTAGAGATTTCGGACGAGCAGGTATAAATAGGCCTTACAATGGTCCCGTTGGAATTGTAAATGAGTAAAAAGTACATAACTTGAGTTTTTGCAATATAATCTTGTTGAAATGCTCGTAATTATATGAAATCCTAAAATTTGATAAAACCTTGTTTTGCAGTTCGTTAGATATAGGTTTCGGACGAGCGGGTCTAAAAAGGCCTTACAATGGACCTATTGGAATTTTACTTGAGTAAAAAGTACATAAATTGAGTTTTTGCAATAAAATCGTGTTGAAATACTCGTAATCAAGTATATGAACTCCTAAGATTTGATGAAAACTTGTTTCGCGGTCTGTTTTGTAGATGTTTCGGACGAGCGGGTTTAAATAGGCCTTACAATGGACCCGTTGGAATTTTAACTGAGTGAATAGTACATAAATTGAGTTTTTGCAATATAATCGTGTTGAAATTCTCATAATCAAGTATATGAACTCCTAAAATTTGAATAGACTTGTTTTGTTGCCCGTTTTGTAGAGGTTTCGGACGAGCGGGTCTAATTAGGCCTTACAATGGACCCGTTGGAATTTTAATTAAGTAAAAAGTATAGAAATTAAGTTTTTGCAATATAATCGTGTTGAAAGGCTCGTTTTCAAGTATATGAACTCTCGAAGTTTGATTAAAACTTGTTTCGCGGTCCGTTTTGTAGAGGTTTCAGACGAGAGGTCTAAATAAGCCTTACAATGGACCCGTTGGAATTTTAAATGAGTAAAAAGTACAGAAATTGAGTTTTTACAATATAATCGTGTTGAAATGCTCGTAATCAAGTATATGAACTCATAAAATTTGATAAAACCTTATTTTGCGATCTGTTTGTTATAGGTTTCGGACGAGCGGGTCTAAATAGGCCTTACAATAGACCCGTTGGAAATTTAACTGAGTAAAAAGTACATAAATTTAGTTTTTGCAATATAATCGTGTTGAAATGCTCGTAATCAAGTATATCAACTCCTAAAGTTTGATTGAAACTAGTTTCACGGTCCGTTTTGTAGAGGTTTTGGACGAGCGAGTCTTAATAGGACTTACAATGGACCCATTGGAAATTTAACTAACTAAACTACAGAAATTGAGTTTTGCAATATAATGGTGTTGAAATGCTCGTAATCAAGTATATGAACTCCTACAATTTGATTAAAAACTTGTTTTGTGGTGCATTTTGGTAGAGGTGTCGGACGAGCGGGTCTAAAAAGGCCTTAAAATGGACCTATTGGAATTTTACTTGAGTAAAAAGTACATAAATTGAGTTTTTGCAATATAATCGTGTTGAAATACTCGTAATCAAGTATATGAACTCCTAAGATTTGATGAAAACTTGTTTCGCGGTCCGTTTTGTAGATGTTTCGGACGAGTGGGTCTAAATAGGCCTTACAATGGACCCGTTGGAATTTTGACTGAGTGAAAAGTACAAAAATTGAGTTTTTGCAATATAATCATGTTGAAATGCTCGTAATCAAGTATTTGAACTCCTGAAGTTTGATTGAAACTTGTTTCGCGGTCCGTTTTGTAGAGGTTTCGAACGAGCGAGTCTAAATAGGCCTTACAATGGACCCGTTAGAAATTTAACTAAGTAAAAAGTACAGAAATAGAGTTTTTCCAATATAATCGTTTTGAAATGCTCGTAATCAAGTATATGAACTCCTAATATTTGATTAAAACTTGTTTCGCGGTCCGTTTTGTAGAGGTTTCGGACGAGCGGGTCTAAATAGGCCTTACAATAGACCCGTTGGAATTTTAACTAAGTAAAAAGTACAGAAATTGAGTTTTTGCAATATAATCATGTTGAAATGCTCGTAATCAAGTATATGAGCTCTCGAAGTTTGATTAAAACTTGTTTCGCGGTCCGTTTTGTAGAGGTTTCGGACGAGCGGGTCTAAGTAAGCCTTACAATGGACCCGTTGGAATTTTAAATGAGTAAAAAGTACAGAAATTGAGTTTTTACAATATAATCGTGTTGAAATGCTCGTAATCAAGTATATGAACTCATAAAATTTGATAAAACCTTATTTTGCGGTCTGTTTGTTATAGGTTTCGGACGAGCGGGTCTAAATAGGCCTTACAATGGACCCGTTGGAAATTTAGCTGAGTAAAAAGTACATAAATTGAGTTTTTGCAATATAATCGTGTTGAAATCCTCGTAATTAAGTATATGAACTCCTAAAGTTTGATTGAAACTAGTTTCACGGTCCGTTTTGTAGAGGTTTTGGACGAGCGAGTCTTAATTGGCCTTACAATGGACCCATTGGAAATTTAACTAAGTAAAAACTACAGAAATTGAGTTTTGCAATATAATGGTGTTGAAAAGCTCGTAATCAAGTATATGAACTCCTACAATTTGATTAAAACTTGTTTTTTGGTGCATTTTGGTAGAGGTGTCGGACGAGCGGGTCTAAATAAGCCTTACAATGGACCCGTTGGAATTTTAAATGAGTAAAAAGTACAGAAATTGAGTTTTTACAATATAATCTTGTTGAAATGCTTGTAATCAAGTATATGAACTCCTAATCTTTGGTTAAAACTTGTTTCGTGGTCCGTTTTGTAGAGGTTTCGAACGAGCGGGTCTAAATAGGCCTTACAATGGACCCGTTGGAATTTTAACTGAGTAAAAATAAAAGAAATTGAGTTTTTGCAATATAATCGTGTTGAAATGATCGTAATCAAGTATTTGAACTCCTGAAGTTTGATTGAAACTTGTTTCGTAGTCCGTTTTGTGGAGGTTTCGAACGAGCGAGTCTAAATAGGCCTTACAATGGACCCGTTGGAAATTTAACTATGTAAAAAGTACAGAAATTGAGTTTTTGCAATATAATCGTTTTGAAATGCTCGTAATCAAGTATATGAACTCTTAGGTTTTGATTAAAACTTGTTTTGCGGCCCGTTTTGTAGAGGTTTCGGACGAGCGGGTCTCAATAGGTCGTACAATGGACCCATTGGAATTTTAACTAAGTAAAAAGTACAGAAATTGTGTTTTTGCAATAAAATTGTGTTGAAATGCTTGTAGTCGAGTATATGTACTCCTAAAGTTTGATTAAAACTTGTTTCGCAGTCCATTTTGTAGAGGTTTCGGACGAGCGGGTCTAAATAGGCCTTACAATGTACCCGTTGGAAATTCTACTTGAGTAAAATGTTCAGAAATTGAGTTTTTACAATATAATCGTGTTTAAATGCTCGTAATCAAGTATATGTACTCCTAGGGTTTGATTAAAACTTGTTTTTCGGTCCGTTTTGTAGATGTTTCGGACGAGCGAGGCTAAATATGCCTTACAATGGACACGTTGGAAATTTAACTAAGTAAAAAGTACAGAAGTTGAGTTTTTGCAATATAATCGTGTTGAAATGCTCGTAATCAAGTATATGAACTCCTGAAGTTTGATTGAAACTTGTTTCGCGGTTCGTTTTGTACAGGTTTCGGATGAGCGAGACAAAATAGGCCTTACAATATACCCTTTGGAATTTTACTTGAGCAAATGTAAAGAAATTGAGTTTTTACAATATAATCGTGTTGAAATGCTCGTAATAAAGTATATGAACTCCTAAAGTTTGATATAAACTTGTTTCGTGGTCCGTTTTGAAGAGGTTTTGGACGAGCGAGTCTAAATAGGCCTTACAATGGACCCGTTCGAAATATAACTAAGTAAAAAGTATAGAAATTGAGTTTTTGAAATATTATCATGTTGAAATGATCCAAATCAAGTATATGAACTCCTAAAGTTTGGTTAAAACTTGTTTCGCGGTCCGTTTGTTATAGGTTTCGGACGAGCGAGTCTAAATAGGCCTTATAATGGACTCGATGGAATTTTAACTGAGTAAAAAGTTCATAAATTGAGCTTTTGCAATATAATCATGTTTAAATGCTCGTAATCAAGAATATGAACTCCTAAAATTATATTAAAACTTGTTTTGCGGCCCGATTTGTAGAGGTTTCGGACGAGCGGGTCTAAATAGGCCTTACAATGGACCCGTTGGAATTTTATCTAAGTAAAAAGTTTAGAAATTGAGCTTTTGCAATATAATCGTGTTGAAATGCTCGTAATCAAGTATATGAACTCTTAAAATTTGATAAACCTTGTTTTTCGGTTTGTTTGTTATAGGTTTCGGACAAATAGGTCTAAATAGGCCTTACAATGGACCCGTTGGAATTTTACTTAGGTAAAAAGTACATAAATTAAGTTTTTGCAATATAATCGGTATGAAATGCTCGTAATCAAGTATAGACACTCCAATAATTTGATTAAACTTGTTTCGCGGTCCGTTTTGTAGAGGTTTCGAACGAGCGGGACTAAGTAGGCCTTACAATGGACCCGTTGGAATTTTACTTGAGTAAAAAGTATAGAAAATGAGTTTTTTCAATATAATCATGTTGAAATGCTCGTAATCAAGTATATGAACTCCTAAAATTTGATAAAACCTTGATTTGCGATCCGTTTGTTATAGGTTTCAAACGAGCTGGTCTAAATAGGCCTTACACTGGACGCGTTGGAATTTTAACTGATTAAAAAGTACAGAAATTGTGTTTTTGCAATATAATCGTGTTGAATTGCTCGTAATCAAGTATATGAACTCCTAAAATTTGATTAAAACTTGTTTCGTGTTCCGTTTTGTAGAGGTTTCGGACGAGCGAGTCTAAATATGCGTAAAAAGTACAGAAATTGAGTTTTAATCAAACATTAGGAGTCTAAATACGCAGTGAAAACTCAACAGGTTTCGGAAGATGCCGAGTTGAGACGTACGATCTTGAACGAAGCTCATAATAGTCCTTTTGTTATGCATTCTGGTAGTACGAAGATGTATCGTGGGTTAAAGGAAGAGTACTATTAGGTTGGGTTGAAGAAGGACGTGGCCGAGTTTGTGAGTAAGTGTATGGTTTGTCAGCGAGTCAAGGCCGAGCATCACTTTCCTTCAAGGTTGTTACAGCCGTTGAAGATTCCGAAATGAAAGTGGGAACGTATCACCATGGACTTTGTGTCAGGTTTACCGTTGACTCCTTCAAAGAAGAATTCAGTGTGGGTGATAGTAGACAGATTTACTAAGTGTGCTCACTTCATACCTGTTCATACCACCTACACCTTAGACAAGTTGGCCGATCTGTACATCTATGAGATAGTGAGACTGCACGGGGTATCGAAATCGATTGTGTCAGACTGAGATCCGAGGTTTACAGCTAGGTTTTGGGAGTGCTTGAATCGTGCCTTGGGTACTTGGTTGAACATCAGCACTTCGTATCATCCGCAGTCAGATGGTCAGTCAAAGAGGGTGATTCATGTGTTAGAGAACATGTTGAGGTGTTGTATCATCAATTTTTAGGGGTCTTGGGAGAAGCATCTACCGTTAGTGGAGTTTGCATACAACAACAGTTATCAGGCTAGTATTCAGATGGCACCGTATGAAGCTCTGTATGGTAGGAAGTGCAGGACTCTGATTTGTTGGGCCAAAGCCGGACAAAAGCTTTCCAATGCCCGATTTACTTAAGGGCACTACCGAGAAGGTAAAGTTGATATGTGATCGTTTGAAGGCAGCTTCAGACCGACAGAAGTCATATGCCGACTTAAAGAGAAAAGAGATAGAGTATGCTGTGGGTGAGAAAGTGTTTTTGAAAGTCTCGCCTTGGAAGAAGGTGATGAGGTTTGGTAGGAAGGGTACGTTGAGTCTGAGATTCATTGGACCTTATGAGGTAGTTGAGAGGATTGGTCCCGTTGCATATAGATTAAGACTCCCGACCGAGCTAGAGAAGATTCATGATGTGTTCCACGTCTCGATGCTCCGAAAGTATAGATTGGATCTGTCTGACGTAATGCATGTAGAAGAGAATGAATTGAATCCGGATTTGACATATGATGAGGAACCAGTGGAGATCTTAGCCTCAGATAGCAAGGTGTTGCGTGGTAGGTCAATTGAGTTGGTCAAGGTGAGGTGGCAACGTCGAGAGGTGGACGAGGCCACTTGGGAGAGATAGAAGGATATGGAAAGGCATTTTCCTTATATTTTTCAGTCAGGTAATTTTGGGGACGAAATTCCTTAAGTGGGGGAGAGTTGTAACGCCCCAGGTTTAGGGGTCAGATGTTACTCAGGTAAATCGGGTTCGAGTCGTGGGCTCGTTTTAAAATTTAATTAAGCTTTGGTTTAAACTAAAAGGGTTTGAATTCATTAATGGCATTTTGGTAATTTTAAAATAAAGGAAAATAAGATGTGAAAAAGGGGCTTTTAACATTTACTATTCATCTTTTTCTTCCTCAAGCATTTCACGTTAAAACCTCCCCAAACCCCTTTGTCACTATTCCATCAAATCCCACCCTCATTTCAAGTGTTTTCATCAAGGTAAGACCACTTTTGACTTGCCCTCTTCGTTCCTAACACATTGATGGTTTTAGATTTTAGAAAACACCATTGTGAAGAAATTCGAGTTTTCAAAGAAAAGGGTGAAACTTTAATGGTTTTTCATTTTTGTTTTAATATGTAGAGTTAAGTTATGATTTAATCTTGCCCTAGGGTACATTATATCTCAATTTGGTTGGTTTTTATTAAGAATCCCGAAATTTGGTTTTGGGGGTATGTTAAAAGTGTCAAAACTTGTGTTTTTTGTGTGGTTTTGTGAAAGGGAGTTGGGCTGGTGTTATAGTGATACTAGAAGGTTGGTTTGAAGGCGTTTAAAGGTGTTTTGGGTGTTGGAATTAGTATTTTTCTGTTGGGTTTGATGGGAGTACGAAAATGGGGTTTATGGTAATGGCTTTGGTTTTAAATTGTACGAATTTGGCTTGTGGTGGTAGCTTGTGGTTATGAAAATGTTTCGTGATGATTCGGTTGAGTAATGTATTGTTTTTTATTGACTAGAATCAAGGAAAACCATCGGAGAAGCTTCGGGCACGATTCCGGGGAATTTGGAGACTTGAGTTGGTGTTTCGGCTTCCAGTTGGGCTTCACCGATGAGTGAAAATGTTTGAACTTGATTTGATTTCAAAAAGGGATTCTTGGGGGTTTGGATGGAGCCTAGAGAGCTAACCTAAACCCAAGTGTAAGTTCACTAACTTCGACTTGATTTGTTAAGTGTTGGTGCATGAAAAATTGTCGAGATATTGTGTGTGGTTTGTGGTATTTTCTTTACTTCCGTTGATGTTGTTGTGTAGTCTTTATTGGTGTCGAGCCTCACGTTGTGGTTGTCATAACTACGGTGATGCGTGGTCCCACCGGTAGTGACTAGTAGAAGAGTAAGGTGACGTGTGGTCCCATCAGAAACCTACTAGTCGAACGGTGATGTGTGGTCCCACCGTGTTTTGGTTGTGCATGTGCAAACCATGTAAATGTTTTGTTGTGCTTCCTTTCATGCATTCAAATGGTTTACTTATCATTTAAGAAATGCGTTTTGAAAACTGCATGATTGATGAGTTTTTAGAGCTTCGCTCACTAAGCTATCAAGCTTACGCTCTCATTTTTCCAATATGCAGATCGTTAGAGTTCGGAAGGCAAGTGGGCAAGGGAGGAGCTTTTTGGTGTTCTCGAGTAGCTCAAGTATGGTTTAAGTAGTTGTAATAATGCCTAGACAATGGGGGTATAGACTTGTATGGAGTTGGAGTTCAAACTCCTTAGTTTGGTTTGTTGGTGTTCAAGCATGTTTGATTTGAGGATACTATGTGTTTTTGTTTGAGTGTTGCTAGACTCATATGTGCATGTTTTTTATGTTGCCTAAATGCTTTGTGTTTTGAAGGCTTATAGACATGTTCCAAGGATGCTTATATGTTTGTTTAAAAGCATGTGAAACCTTGTTATGAAATGTTCAAGTGTGTGTTTATTTCCTATGAAGGATATTGTGTAGTTATGTATGCTTTTATGTAAGTTTCCTACCTAATTGCCTATCTTGTGTTGGATGCCATGTTTGTTCGGTTATGTTGAATCGCATGATATGTTTTGGTTGCTAAATGATGTATGAGAGTTGGTGCGTTGCTAGGCAAGTCGTAAATTCCATCTACAGTTGAGTCTTGGGTCGTTTTGCATCTAAATTGAGTCTTGCAGTGCAGGGCGTATCGATACGCCCAAGGGCTGTATCGATATGGTCCTACACTTTGGGGCTCAGTTTAAGCCTAGCGTACCGGTACACGAGGGTGTATCGATACGCCAAAAGCTCTCTTGAAATCTGAGAAATTGACGAGATTTTAGCGTATCGGTACGAGTCTTGGGTGTATCGGTACGGTCTTTTATCGTTGACCGTGAGAAGTTGACTGTTGAGGGCGTATCGGTACGGTCAACAAGTGTACGGATACGGTTTCCCTAGGTTGACTATGGGTTGTTGACCAAGTCAAGGCGTATCGATACGGTCTTCTAGCATATCGATACGGCATGTTGTAAAGAATAAAATGGGCTGTTTCAATTGCTTGTCATGTATGCTTGTATCGTTAAGTTGTCCTTCCGCTGTCGTATCTCACATAGGGTGCATGAAAGCATTTAGACAAGATAGTGATTAAAAGAAATTTTCTAGGGTTGCTAACCGAAGGGAAGCCTTAACAGGTTTCACTTTGGTTTCCCCGTGTGACCTACTCGGACCGGTCAGTCGACCAGACCGGGACGAGGGGGTTACATGAAATCCTAAAATTTGATTAAAACTAGTATCGCAGTCCGTTTTGTAGAGGTTTCGGACGAACGGGTCTAAATAGAACTCACAATGGACCCGTTGGAATTTTCACTGCGTAAAAAGTACAAAAATTGAGTTTTGCAATATAATAGTGTTAAAATGCTGGTAATCAAGTATATGAACTCCTAATGTTTGATTAAAATTTGTTTCACGGTCCGTTTTGCAGAGGTTTCGGACGAGCGGGTCTCAATAGGCCTTACAATGGACCCGTTGGAATTTTAACTTAGTAAAAAGTACAGAAATTGAGTTTTTGCAATTTAATTGTGTTGAAATGCTCGTAATCAAGTATACGAACTCCTAAAATTTGATAAAACCTTTTTTTGCGATCCGTTTGTTATAGGTTTCAGACGAGCGGGTCTAAATAGGCCTTACAATGGACTCGTTGGAATTTTACTTGACTAAAAAGTACAAAAATTGAGTTCTTTCAATATAATCGTGTTAAAATGCTCGTAATCAAGTATATGAAATCCTGAGGTTTGATTAAAACTTGTTTCGCGATCCGTTTTGAAGAGGTTTCAGACGAGCGGGTCTAAAAAGGCGTTATAATGGACCCGTTGGAATTTTAACTGAGTAAAAAGTACATAAACTGAGTTTTTGCAATATAATTGTGTTGAAATGCTCGTAATAAAATATATGAACTCCTAGAATTTGATTCAAACTTGTTTTCCGGTCCGTTTTGTAGAGGTTTCGGACGAGCGGGTCTAAATAGGCATTAAAATGGACCCGTTGGAATTTTAACTGGGTAAAATTTACAGAAATTGAGTTTTTGCAATATAATCATGTTGAAATTCTCGTAATTAAGTATTAACTCCTAAAATTTGGTAAAACGCTATTTTGCGGTCCGTTTGTTATAGGTTTCGGACGAGCGGACCCGTTGGAATTTTACTTGAGTAAAAAGTACAAAAATTGAGTTTTTGCAATATAATCTTGTTAAAATGCTCGTAATCAAGTATATGAACTCCTAAGGTTTGATTAAAACTTGTTTCGCGGTCCGTTTTGCAGAGGTTTCGAACGAGCGGGTCTAAATAGGCCTTACAATGGACCCGTTGGAATTTTAACTGACTAAAAAGTACATAAATTGAGTTTTTGCAATATAATCCTGTTGAAATGATCGTAATAAAAAATATGAACTCCTAGAATTTGATTAAAACTTGTTTTGTGGTCCGTTTTGTAGAGGTTTCGGACGAGCGGGTCTAAATAGGCATTACTATGGACCCGTTGGAATTTTAACTAAGTAAAAATTAAAGAAATTGAGTTTTTGCAATATAATCATGTCGAAATGCTCGCAATCAAGTATATGAACTCCTAAAATTTGATAAAACATTGTTTTGCGGTCCGTTTGTTATAGGTTTCGGACGAGCGGGTCTAAAGAGGCCTAACAATGGACCCGTTGGAATTTTACTTGACTAAAAAGTACAGAAATTGAGTTTTTGAAATATAATCGTGTTGAAATGCTTGTAACCAAGTATATGAACTCCAAAGATTTGATTAAAACTTGTTTCGCTATCCGTTTTGAAGAGGTTTCGGACGAGCATGTGTAAATAGGCATTACAATGGACCCGTTGGAATTTTAATTGAGTAAATAGTACGAAAATTGAGTTTTTGCAATATAACCGTGTTGAAATGCTCGTAATAAAATATATGAACTCCTAATTTTTTTGCGGTCCGTTTTGTATATGTTTCGTATGAGCGGGTCTAAATTGACCTTACAATGGACCTGTTGGAATTTTACTTGAGTAAAAAGTTCAGAAATTGAGTTTTTGCAATATAATCGTGTTGAAATGCTCGAAATCAAGTATATGAACTCCTATAATTTGATTAAATCTTGTTTCGCGGTCCGTTTTGTAGAGGTTTCGGAGGAGCGGGTCTAAAAAGGCCTAATAATGGACCCGTTAGAATTTTAACTGAGTAAAAAATACAGAAATAGAGTTTTTGCAATATAATCGTGTTGAAATGCTCGTAATCAAGTATATGAGCTCCTAAAATTTGATTAAACTTGTTTCGCGGTCTGTTTTGTAGAGGTTTTGGACGAGCGGGTCTAAATAGGCCTTATAATTGACCCGTTGGAATTTTACCTGAGTAAAAAGTACAGAAATTGAGTTTTTGCAATATAATCGTGTTGAAATGCTCGTAATCAAGTATATGAACTCCTATAATTTGATTAAAACCTTTTTCGCGGTCCGTTTTATAGAGGTTTTGGGCGAACGGGTCTAAATAGTCCTTATAATGGACCCGTTGGAATTTTACTTGAGTAAAAAGTATAGATATTGAGTTTTTGCAATATAATCGTGTTGAATTGCTCGAAATCAAGTATATGAACTCTTGTGATTTGATTAAAACTTGTTTCGCAGTCCGTTTTGTAGAGGTTTCGGACGAGCGGGTCTAAATAGGCATTACAATGGACCAGTTGGAATTTTACTTGAGTAAAAAGTACAGAAATTGAGTTTTTGCAATATAATCATGTTGAAATGCTCGTAATCAAGTATATGAACTCCTAAATTTTGATAAAGCATTGTTTTGCGGTCCATTTGTTATATGTTTCGAACGAGCGGGTCTAAATAGGCTTGACAATGGACCCGTTGGAATTTTAACTGATTAAAAAGTATAGAAATTGAGTTTTTTCAATATAATCGTGTTGAAATGCTCGTAATCAATTATATGAACTCCTAAAATTTGATAAACATTGCTTTGCGGTCCGTTTGTTATAGGTTTCGGACGAGCGGGTGTAAATAGGCCTTACAATGGACCCGTTGGAATTTTACTTGAGTAAAAAGTACATAATATGAGTTTTTGTACTGTAATCGTGTTGAAATGCTCTAATCAAGTATATGAACTCAAAAAATTTGATTAAAACTTGTTTTGCGGTTCGTTTTGAAGAGGTTTCGGACGAGCGGGTCTAAATAGGCATTACAGTGGACCCGTTGGAATTTTAACTGAGTAAAAAGTACATAAATTGAGTTTTTTAAATATAATCGTGTTGAAATGCTCATAATAAAGTATATGAACCCTAATGTTTGATTAAAGCTTGTTTCGCGGTCCATTTTTTAGAGGTTTCGGATGAGCGGGTCTAAATAGGCCTTACAATGGACCCGTTGGAATTTTACTTGAGTAAAAAGTACAAAAATTGAGTTTTTGCAATATAATCGTGTTGAAATGCCCGTAATCAAGTATATGAACTCCTAAAATTTGATTAAAACTTGTTTCGCGGTCCGTTTTATAGAGGTTTTGGACGAGCGGGTCTAAATAGTCCTTACAATGGACCCGTTGGAATTTTACTTGAGTAAAAAGTACAGAAATTGATTTTTTGCAATATAATTGTGTTGAAATGCTCGTAATCAAGTATATGAACTCCTAAATTTTGATAAAACATTTGTAGAACTAATGTTTTGATATAATAATTGAAAAATGTTTTGGACTAATCTAAAAAGTATTTAAAACAATTTCCAAAGTCCAAATAACTTGAAACTATGTTTAGGGATGTTTTAAAAAGGTTTTACATGTTTTTCAAAGCCAAACTTCACAAAAATGTCCAAGCGTTTCGAAACACCTTAGGGCGTTTCGATACCGGGGATTCCAGTAGCAAAAACGTTTCGATACTAGCATCGAAACGGGCTTTCCCTGGATGAGAATTTTGCCTAGCGTTTCGAAACGGGCTATGCCGTTTCGATACGCCTACGTGGCTTCGACCACAACGGTCATAAACCCCAACGGCTAATTCCCAACTAACATTTAAATGCAGGGTGTTTCGATACGGGTCTAAGGCGTTTCGATACGAGTTCCGAAACGGCCAGGGGCATTCCGGAACGGGTGCCTTGTCACACTGCAACGGCTCTTTCTACTTAAAGGGTGTTTCGAAATGGGTTCGAACGTTTTGAAACGGTGAGCTGCAGAACTGCATTTATTGTGGGAATTAAAGTCCTCAACGGCTCCAATTCAATCCCAACGGCTAGCAACGGCTATAAACTCATCAAGGAGTATAAAAGGGACCTCCAAGCATCAAGTAAAGGCTAATGCTTATATTGTCAATCAACAAATGATCAAGAATTGTCTTAGAGCTTAAATTGTCATTTATTGTATAGACAAACACTAGTGAGCCAAAATTGTCAAATTTGCTCAAGTGTTTTAGGTTTTGGGTAAGTGCTAAATTGTGCAAACAAATACCTATTAGAGGGATTTAAGTTTGCTTATTGTTTCTCTTTGTAAAAGAGGGTTTTGATCAAGGCTTTGGGTAGAAAGCTTGATCGTGTATAAGGGTTTCCTCCTAAGCCTAGAAAAGGGGACGAATCAATAGTGGATTGATTGGAAATCCTTAGTGGGGAGCTAAGGTAGTGGATGTAGACCTTGGTTAGAAGGTTGAACCACTATAAATCATTGTGTCAATTATCCTTTTAGCTTCCACAACCCTTCCACCCAAAAATCCACCTCTCCACCACTTGGTGAGCCATATCGGTTGAACAAATCGTGCTCCTCACAACTCAACAATTGGTATCAGAGCTTGGCTCAATCGAAGGGGATTCACATCCTATTGAGAAGATCCGGCAAGCTCGATCACTATTTCATCAACCGGCTCAAATGGCACAATCAATCGACAAACCGCCTTTCTTCGACGGAACCCACTATGCCCATTGGAAGACAAAGATGAAGTTCTTCATCAAATCTAGAGATTACAAGCTATGGGACATAGTTGAAGATGATCCGTTCGTGCCTCAACGAAGCAAAGCGGAGTGGAGTGCCGACGATCGCAAGAAGATAGAGCTTAATTGCAAAGCCTTGCACATTTTGTTTTGTGCTTTTGGCCCAACCATCTATGAGAAGATGTCTTCTTGTGAGAGTGCCAAGGAGGTATGGGACAAGCTTGAAGTCACATACGAGGGAACCGATAAAGTCAAAGAGACCAAGATTGGGCTCCTAACCTTAGAGTATGAGAACTTCAAAATGGATCTGGAAGAGAACATCCAGAAGATGTTTGATAGGTTCTCCACTATCACCAATGGTCTCAAAGGCTATGGAGAAGCCATCCCGGAAGAAAAGCTTGTTCGAAAGCTCATCTACTCACTTTCCCAGTCTTGGGACTCAAAGAGGACCGCCATTATCGAAGCCAAGAATTTGAAGACCTTAAAGCTTGATGAACTCATGGGGTCACTCCTTACTCATCAAATCATGAAGAAGAATAAAGAAGATGAGAAGAAGAGGGAAGAAATTAGAGCTATGGGAGAGAAGAAAATCAAAGGGCTAGGCATCAACGCAAGTGTCATGGCTCTCAAATCCTCCACTTGTCATCATGTCTACACAAGTGAAGAGGAGGATGAAGATGAAGAGATAGTTCATCTCTTCAAGAAGTGTACCCCGTTCATGAAGAAAGCCTTGAGAGAGCTTGAACGAGATTCCAAGAAAAAGGAGAGGGCAAGCACTTCAAGCAATAAGAAGAAGGCACATGTGTCTACTTGGAGTGATGAAGACTCCACCGACGATGAACAAGCCAACCTTTGCCTTATGGCCATCGAAGAAGATTCAAGGGTAACTTCTAATTCATCTACTTCATGTTCTTACACTTTTGATGAATTACAAGATGCCTATGATGATTTGGTTTTAGACTTTAAAAATCACATTTTGAAAAACAATAAATTGATTTCAAAGTTAAAAATTCAAAATGATTTGATTTCTAAAACCAAACTTGAACTTGAAGCAAAACTCGAAGAGTTTGAATTAAAATGTTTTGATTTACAAAATTTGCTTCAAAAAGTTCAAGAAGAAAAGGATTTGATTTCCAAAGAGCTTGAAAAAAAAACAATTTTGGAAAATCAAATTTTTATGTAAGACAATCGAGTGCCCTTAGATTTGTAAAAGGAAAATGTTTTAAAAGTGTTTGGGTCCCAAAAGGACTAACCACTTCAACTAAAAAGGTTGACATTGAAAAATGGATTCCAAAGGAGACTAAAATTTGTGCTACTAACGTTTATGGATCCAAAGCAATTTGGATACCAAAAATCACTTGATTGTCTTTTGCTAGGTGTGATGGAGATGTTCAACAAGTCAAACATTGAGGGGGAGCTCCATGCACACAAGAAAGAACACTTGAAGAAGGAAGGCTTCACATCCTCCCTTTGGGTTCAAGTGTTGGTAAAAATCTAGTTGTTTTTGCATTTATTTGTTTAATTTTTTATTTAATTCAACAAGATGATCATAAATGTTGGACTAACATTTTATTGATGCTTTGAGTAAGGGGAGCCATTTTAAAACCAAATTCTTATTTTTGTCAATTTTTACCTCTATTGTTATTTTGAACTTAATGTTTTAAATTCTTTTTGATATAACAAAAAGGGGGAGAAATGGTTTGAAAAATTGATTTTTCAAATGAATAAGGGGGAGCTTTATTTGATTTCATATCTTTAATCTCTTATTCACATTTTTAAAGTTAAAGGGGGAGAATCCCAAACAATTTTTCAAGATAGTTTTATTATATCAAAAAGGGGGAGATTGTAGAACTAATGTTTTGATATAATAATTGAAAAATGTTTTGGACTAATCTAAAAAGTAATTAAAACAATTTCCAAAGTCCAAATAACTTGAAACTATGTTTAGGGATGTTTTTAAAAGGTTTTACATGTTTTCAAAGCCAAACTTCACAATACTGTCCAAGCGTTTCGAAACACCTTAGGGCGTTTCGATACGGGGGATTCCAGTAGCAAAAACGTTTCGATACTAGTATCGAAACAGGCTTTTCCTGGATGAGATTTTTGCCTAGCATTTTGAAACGGGCTATGCCGTTTCGATACTGTAACACCCTAATTTTGGGCTTAGAAGTTTAGGGTTTGGTCGGACCGGTCTGAGAAACGGTTCGAATATAAAAGGAGGTTTTAGGGAAAGCCTAGTTCGGGATGCTTTAAAAATATGGAAAAATATCTAAAAATCCTCTTTTAATATATATAAGAGAGTGGTGAAAACAATTTAATAAAATAAGATTTGGAAATACTACATTTCGGTGTAGTGACCAAAATGCGATTTTTGAAAAGTTTATTGGTGACTGTTTTGTAAGGATTGAAACTTTGAATCTTTAAGGAGCTAATTTACCCAAAAATGTTTTCTCCAGATTTTTCCTTAATTTGGGTGATTTATTAAATGTTTAATTAAATAAAATAAAGATGGGAAACTACTTTTTGGATTTTCATAACTACTTTTTCCTAATTTTCTTTCATTCCATTTTCTCTCAAAATCCCATCATCCAAACACTTTTCTCCAGCAACTTTTGCATTGATATTCACTTCAATTGATGAGATTATTGTCATTCATTAGTTCCTAATCAATCTTGCATCAAATCCTTTTGATTTCCTCATTGAATTTTCAAGAAATTTGGCCCAAATCAAGGAGAAATCACCATTTAGAGGTAAGATTGTTCTTCTCCTCTAAATACTCAGTTCTTTACTGAAATTCCCAAGTTGTCAATCCTTAATTTAAGTTTTATAAATGGTTTTGATATTGGAGACATGATTTTGGCTTAAAACTCAAGATTTTGGAAGAAATCTTGAGGAATTTCGTTGTGATTGCTTGGGCTCTGTTTTGAGATGATTCTTTAATGTATTTTGGATGTCTAATGATGTTTGAAATGAGGTTTTATCAATCTAATCCCGAAAAGGTTGTATTTCCTAAGTTTTTTCTTGTGAAAATGGTGGTTTTGAGGTGTTTTTGGTGTTCTGTTATAGCTGGAGGTATAAGGACGAGTTTAGGTTCATTTTGGATGTTAATTGATGTTTAGAAATGGTTAGAAATGATGGATCTTGGCTGGGTTAAGTTTTGGAACAGTTTGGAGGTGATTTCGGTTGTGTTTGGTAGCCGAAATGTGGGGTTTAAGTAGAGCAGCGAGTTTTGGTGTGTTGGCTGAAGATTTCAATGCATGATGATGCATTAATCCTCTGCTTTTATGTGTCTAAAATAGGGGAGAATTCTTTGGACACTTTTGGAGTTGATCCGGAGGCTTGATTGACGTTTCGGCAAGCAAGCGAAACGAAATCGGTGAGTGCGTTTGGATTTGAAGTCCATGAGGACAAAAATACAAGGTTTGGGGATTTCCTAAATCTGGAAGTAAGTATGGCTTGTTTTGATCTCTCTAAAGTGATGTTTGTCCCCAAAATGCTTTTACATGCTCATGGTTAGATATTGTTAAATTCCTACTATTTTTATGCATGTTTTGAAGCATGAGATTATGCTTGTAAAGATGTCATGAGATGGCATGTTGCTTTGATTAGATTTGAGCTTTTGGTTTGAAGCAAAGTATGATTTATGATTTGATATGTGATAAGGAAACTCTTGAGTTTTATTGCATGAAAAACAGTAGGTGAGATGATATTTTAACACATTATATTGGCATAGATGTTGTGAAACTTACCGTATATAATTGATCGATCAATAGGATGAGAGTGCACTATAAACTAAAAATTCGTACGTGCTCTTTGGTTAAGCCAAAGGGAGATATTCCGATGATGGGCATTCCATCGGGTAGGACTTGGTGAAATAACCAAGCTTTGTGGCCATGAGAGATTCCGCCATGTGAGTACCATGATGAGAGATTCCACCGGAAGCTATGTTGCTAGACAAGTGAGTACGGTGATGCGAGATTCCACCGGAAGAGTCTAGCGTAGAAATGTGTCCGCATATCCGAGTATTAATGAGATGCTAAATGCCAATATTAATGATGAAATGGTTTTTTTTACACATGTACCTTGTCGAAATGTTTTATGCTATGAGATGTGCATATGTGTTATGTTTAGAAATGCTTAGTCAATACAAGCATGTGAATGGCTTTGCCATGAGATTTGCATTGGTTTTAATGTATGAGATAGAATAGAGGTACATGTGGTTTCAATGAGTTTTGATTTGAGGGTTTTTCCAAGCATGAGAAAGAGATGAGCATGTGGTTTAAAAAGCTTTGATGAAAGTGTTTTTCTAAAATGCATTATTGTGACGTTTTCATGTAAGTGGCCTTTTCATGCATGCCTATAGACTTGTGAAATTTCATGTTTGATGCTATGAATGTGTTTTGAGGTTGCAAACATGTACCTTATATGTATGATGACTTGTTGGTATGACTAGGAAGTCATTAGGTTGTGTTTGAATGGATTTATTAAAGAAAAACCAGCAAATTCTGCACTTTATGGGCAAACCGTATCAAAACACCCTCTGGCGTTTCGAAACGGGGCCCTGTAATGGCCTTCGCGTTTCGAAACGGCTGGAGGATGTTCCGAAACGTTTTGGCTACTGTCAAGCCCTGTTTCGAAACCAGTCTCGAAACGAACCCGTGTTTCGGAACGGTCAAAGCCGTTTCGAAACAGGTGACCGTTGGGCACTGATTTGAATGGTGTTGAAGTTTGCAAGCTTTACGTTTTAGTCCCGAAAATTGTAATTGCAATTGTATGAGTTCGAGAAGTCCAATTAAAGTGAAATTTGACAGGGAAGCATGTAATAAGACTAATTTCATATTGGTAACTTAAAAACCAGTTAAGACCTTCTAATTTTAAAAATTTACATTTTGGTCCCCAATCATTGTATATTGTGCAATTGAGTTCCTTTTCGAAATCCGTTCGATGTGCTTTATACGTATATGTTTCTCAAGTGTTCGCTTAGGGTTAACATGCATCTAGACAAGATTAAAAAGAAAAAAAGGGTCGTTAATCAAGGTTGACTTTCGGGTTGACTTTGGTTTTCCCCGTGTAATCTTCGTAGTTCAGGTCAACCGTCTAGGCTGGTCTAAGGGGGTTACATTTGGTGGTATTAGAGCTTAGTTCTCGTATCCTTGGGATTTGTATGAGGATAATGTATGTGTTTTTGCGTGATATGCCTTTTTGGGTGAAAGAATGTTGTCTAAATTGTGATGACATGCCATGTTGAAATGTGTTAGGGGATCCCATTGCCATATCAAAACTAATGAAAGGAATTGTTTTAGAAAATGAGCTTGAGTACTTGGATTACTTACCTTATTGAGCCTAATTGTGTTTATTGCATATTTTGTCAGTGCATTGTTTTCTTTGTAAATGGGGCCACGTAGAGAGATGAGAGTGAATACAAGAGCTATGGCTCTGGATGAGAATGATACGAATGCAGAGAATATTGTGGATTTACCTACTCCTCCTGGTGGTGGACCACCTGGTGGTGATGGTGGTGCTGGAGCTGGTACTGGGGTCGCTGGACCTGAAGGTGTGCAGGGGAAAGCTGCTCCTGATATGACGGTGTTGATTCAGGCTATTGCTAGAGCTTTCCATGCAGCAGTAGCTGGGGCTCATGGAGCTGCGCATCTGGACGATGCTAATGGGAGGTTACCTTTGGAATGTCTTCGCAGTCTGGGAGGGACTGAGTTCAGAGGTCTATCTCCAGAAAGATCTGAGTCTTGGTTGGCGAGCACCAAGAGGATATTGGGACAGATGAACTGCAATAATGTGCAGAAGCTGGGTTGTGTGGTATCACTGATGCATGGTGATGCCTATACGTGGTGGACGACCACTATCTCTGGTATGGATGATGATGAGGTGACTTGGACGTTCTTTGTGAATGCGTTCAAGCGAAAGTATCTGGGTGTGCGATACCTAGATGAGAAGAAAAGAGAATTTATGTCTCTAATGCAAGGTAGCATGACGGTAGCTGAGTATGAGATACAGTTTGTCCGCCTTAGTCAGTATGCACCTGAGCTCATCCCTAACGAGCGGGAGAGCTGTGAACGATTTCGTTATGGGTTGGTAACGGATGTGAAGACTTTCATGCTTGCGGCTGACTACACAGATTTCGATGTCTTGGTCACTAGAGCCAAGAACATTGAGGCGAACCTTGGTTTGACTAGTCGAGCGGGAGGATCTAGCTCTGGGAAGCGAGCGGCTGAGCGCGGTTATGGTAGAGATCGCAACAAGAGGCATAAGGATCGGAGGCCACAGTATGATGCTAGGCGTGGGGGTGGTAACCCTGGGAGAGGTCAGAAAGGACCTAATGCTATTCAGAGGATTCCTGAGTGTAACCGTTGTGGTAGACGGCACGGTGGTGAATGTTGTGGTAGACGGCACGGTGGTGAATGTTGTGGTAGGCGTGGGGGTGGAAACCGTGGACATATGAGGAGGGATTGTCCTCAGCCTTTGAGAGAATGACAGGCTTCGGTGAGAGCAGTTGAGCGACAGAGAGGTCGTGGGCGCAGCCGTGGTAATTTTCAGCGCTGAGATGACGGTGGCAGGAATGTAGCGCATGTTGTGGCCGTTCAACCTGAGGGTGGAGGTCAGGCCCGAGTGTATGCCCAGCGTGAGGGAAGGAATGATACGGATATGATCGCAGGTACCTTCACTTTGCAATCCTTATCATTACTTTCTTTGATTGATTATGGATCTACACACTCATATATATTGCGTGAACATGCTCAAATGCTTGGTTTACCCGTTGAGTCTTTGGATGTTGGTATGCGTGTGACTAGTTCCTTTGGTGAAACGGTTGTGACGCGAAGGTTGTATAGGAGATGTCCCTTGAAAGTGCAAAACCATGTTTTTCTTGTTGATCTCATGGAATTGCCATTCTATGGTTTTGATGTGATCCTTGGAATGGATTGGCTTGTTGAGCATCGGGCTGTACTGCATTTTGAAAGCAAGCGAGTTTCGTTGAAACTTGCGGATGATTATGAAGTGGTGGTAGTAGGTGAGAATGTGAAGTTTCTTGCCAATGTGGTGTCTACGTTAGAAGCAAGTCGAATGCTGAGGCAAGGTTGCGAGGCTTACCTAGCCTTTGTGATGAATCCTAGTTCAAAGGAGTTGCGGGTTCAGGTTATCAGAACTGTTCGTGAGTTTCCTGGAGTGTTTCCGGAGGAGTTACCTGGTTTGCTGCCTAGTCGCGAGGTAGAGTTTGGAATTGAGCTTTATGAAAACACAACTCCAGTGTCCATTGCTCCCTATCGCATGGCGCCTAAGGAGCTAAAGGAGTTAAAGACGCAACTTCAGGGGTTGCTTGATCGTGGGTTCATTCGGCCAAGTGTGTCACCTTGGGGTGCACCAGTTTTGTTTGTGAAAAAGAAGGATGGCACTATAAGAATGTGCATCGATTATCGTCAGCTGAATAAGTTGACTATCAAGAATCGGTATCCTTTTCCGAGGATTGATGATCTCTTTGATCAATTTTGGGGAGCGACTGTGTTCTCCGAGATTGACCTAAGGTCAGGGTACTATCAGCTTAAGGTGAAAGATGTGGATGTGCCAAAAACAGCCTTTAGAACGAGGTATGGGCATTATGATTTCCTTGTAATGCCATTTGGCTTGACGAATGCTCCTGCAGCTTTTATGGACATGATGAATAGAGTGTTTCATGAATACCTGGACAAGTTTGTTATGGTGTTCATTGACGATATCCTTGTGTACTCTCGTACTGATGAGGAGCGTGAAGGTCATTTGAGGGTTGTCTAGCAAGCGCTTTTGGAAAATCAGCTTTATTCTAAGCTGAGCAAGTGCGAATTCTGGCTTAGGGAAGTTTTTTTCCTTGGTCATGTGGTTTCTGCTGAGGGGATTCGTGTTGATCCTTAGAAGATTGAGGCGGTGATGAATTGGAAGCCAACTAAGTCGGTTCATGAAGTCCGTAGTTTCCTTGGGTTGGCACGATACTATCGGAGGTTCGTGGATGGATTTTCAAAGATTGCTGCCCCTTTGACGAAGTTGTTGCAAAAAGGTGTCAAGTATGAGTGGACAGAAGCAAGACAACAAGCTTTTGAGAAGCTTAAGGCAGCTTTGACGCAAGCTACTATTTTGGTTCAACCTGAATAAGGAAAAGAGTTTGTGGTGTACAGCGATGCATCCTATGTTGGGTTGGGGTGTGTGCTGATGCAAGAGGGTAAGGTGGTGGCTTATTCATCACACCAGTTGAAAGTGCATGAGCGCAATTATCCTACGCATGATATTGAGTTGGCTGCGGTGGTTTTTGCTTTGAAGATTTGGAGACATTATCTGTATGGTGAGAAATGTACTGTGTACACGGATCACAAGAGTTTGAAGTATCTGATGTCGCAGAAAGAGTTGAATCTTAGGCAACGACGTTGGGTGGAGTTACTTAAGGATTATGATCTGACGATCGAGTACCATCCGGGAAAGGCTAATGTTGTAGCAGATGCCTTGAGTAGGAAGGTGGCAGTGGAGTTAAGGGATATGTTTGCCAGCTTGAGTATTTCGCGAGATGGGGGTCTTGTGGCTGAATTGCAAGTGAAACCATCTTTGGTACAGTTGATAAAAGATAAGCAGTTGTTGGATGATTCTTTGGTGCCACATGTTCAGGATATTGCTGAGGGTAGACTATCAGAATTTTGTTTTAATGATGATGGAGTTCTATGTTTTGGAAGTCGGATAGTAGTGCCTAATGATGCGGAGTTGAGGCGTACTATCCTGACTGAAGCTCATAGTAGTCCTTTTGCTATGCACCCTGGTAGTACAAAGATGTATCGTGATCTGAAAGATGAGTACTACTGGGTGGGATTGAAGAAAGATGTTACGGAGTACGTGAGTAAGTGCATGATTTGTCAGCGGGTTAAGGCTGAGCATCAGTTTCCTTCTAGGTTGTTGCAACCGTTGAGGATTCCTGAATGGAAGTGGGAAAGGATCACCATGGACTTTGTGTCTGGTTTGCCTATGTCGCCATCGAAGAAGAATTCAGTGTGGGTGATTGTGGATCGCCTTACGAAGTGTGCGTATTTCTTGCATGCGTATACTACGTATACCTTGGATAAGCTTGCAGAGCTGTACATCACTGAGATTGTACGTTTGCATGGAGTACCAAAGTCCATAGTGTCGGATAGAGATCTGAGGTTCATATCGCATTTTTGGGAGTGTTTGCATCAAGCTTTGGGTACGCGGCTGAATTTCAGTACTTCTTATCATCCATATTCGGATGGACAGTCTGAGCGTGTTATCCAAGTGCTGGAAGATATGTTGAGGTGCTGTGTGATTGAGTTTCAGGGTTCTTGGGAGAAGCATTTGCCTTTGGTGGAGTTTGCTTATAATAATAGCTACCAGGCAAGTATTCAAATGGCACCATATGAAGCTTTGTATGGGAGGAAGTGCAGAACTCCTCTTTGCTGGGCTGAAACAGGTCAGAAATTGGTTTCAATGCCGACTTTGTTGAAAGGAACCACCGAGAAGGTGAAGCTCATCTGTGAGCATTTAAAGGCAGCTTCTGATCGACAGAAGTCTTACGCGGATTTGAAGCGTAAGGAGATTGAGTTTGTGGTAGGTGACCGTGTGTTCTTGAAGGTTTCGCCTTGGAAGAAGGTGATGAGGTTGGGCCGGAAGGGTATGTTTAGCCCTAGGTACATTGGGCCATACGAGGTGATTGAACGTGTGGGTCCTGTTGCGTATAAGCTGAGATTGCCACATGAGTTGGAAAAGATTCATAATGTGTTTCATGTCTCTATGCTTCGGAGGTATAGATCGGATCCTTCGCATGTTATGCCTGTAGAGGAAGTTGAGTTGAATCCAGACTTGACCTATGATGAGGAGCCGGTTGAGATTCTGGATTCGGATAGTAAAGTTCTTCGAGGTAAGACCATTGAGTTGGTTAAGGTGTTGTGGAGGCATCGTGGTGCTGAGGAAGCCACGTGGGAAAGAAAGGATGACATGAAGAAGCAGTTTCCTTAGCTTTTTCCTCCAGGTAAATTTCGAGGACGAAATTTCTTTAGAGGGGGAGAGTTGTAACACCCCAATTTTGGGCTTAGAAGTTTAGGGTTTGGTCGGACCGGTCTGAGAAACGGTTCGAATATAAAAGGAGGATTTAGGGAAAGCCTAGTTCGGGATGCTTTAAAAATATTGAAAAATATCTAAAAATCCTATTTTAATATATATAAGAGAGTGGTGAAAACAATTTTACAAAATAAGATTTGTAAATACTACATTTCGGTGTAGTGACCAAAATGCGATTTTTGAAAAGTTTAGTGGTGACTGTTTTGTAAGGATTGAAACTTTGAATCTTTAAGGAGCTAGTTTACCCAAAAATGTTTTCTCCAGATTTTTCCTTAATTTGGGTGATTTATTAAATGTTTAATTAAATAAAATAAAGATGGGAAACTACTTTTTGGATTTTCATAACTACTTTTTCCTAATTTTCTTTCATTTCATTTTCTCTCAAAATCCCATCATCCAAACACTTTTCTCCAGCAACTTTTGCATTGATCTTCACTTCAATTGATGAGATTATTGTCATCCATTAGTTCCTAATCAATCTTTCATCAAATCCTTTTGATTTCCTCATTGAATTTTCAAGAAATTTGGCCCAAATCAAGGAGAAATCACCATTTAGAGGTAAGATTGTTCTTCTCCTCTGAATACTCAGTTCTTTACTG
The DNA here is from genome assembly GCA_030270665.1 of Hibiscus trionum. Lineage (NCBI taxonomy): Eukaryota > Viridiplantae > Streptophyta > Magnoliopsida > Malvales > Malvaceae > Hibiscus > Hibiscus trionum. The sequence continues at coordinate 42,933,453 of BSYR01000027.1, read as the reverse complement.
AAATTCCCAAGTTGTCAATCCTTAATTTAAGTTTTATAAATGGTTTTGATATTGGAGACATGATTTTGGCTTAAAACTCAAGATTTTGGAAGAAATCTTGAGAAATTTCGTTGTGATTGCTTGGGCTCTATTTTGAGATGATTCTTTAATGTATTTTGGATGTCTAATGATGTTTGAAATGAGGTTTTATCGATCTAATCCTGAAAAGGTTGTATTTCCTAAGTTTTTGCTTGTGAAAATGGTGGTTTTTGAGGTGTTTTTGGTGTTCTGTTATAGCTGGAGGTATAAGGACGAGTTTAGGTTCATTTTGGATGTTAATTGATTAAAACTTGTTTTGCGATCCGTTATGTAGAGGTTTTGGACGAGCGGGTCTAAATAGGCCTTATAATGTACCAGTTGGAATTTTAACTGAGTAAAAAGTAAAAAAATTGAGTTTTTGCAATATAATCGTGTTGAAATGCTCGGAATCAAGTATATGAACTCCTAAAATTTGATTAAAACATGTTTCACGGTCCGCTTTGTAGAGGTTTCGGACGAGCGGGTCTAAATAGGCCTTACAATTGACCCGTTGGAACCTTAACTGAGTAAAAAGTACAGAACTTGAGTTTTTGCAATATATTCGTGTTGAATGCTCGTAATCAAGTATATGAACTCCTAAAATTTGATTAAAACATGTTTCGCGGTCCGCTTTGTAGAAGTTTCGGACGAGCGGGTCTAAATAGGCCTTACAATGGTCCCGTTGGAATTTTAACTGAGTAAAAAGTACAGAACTTGAGTTTTTGCAATATATTCGTGTTGAAATGCTCGTAATCAAGTATATGAACTCCTAAACTTTGATTAAAACTTGTTTTGCAGCCCGTTTTGTAGAGGTTTCGGACGAGCGGGACTAAATAGGCCTTACAATGGACTCGTTGGAATTTTAATTGAGTAAAAAGTATAGAAATTGAGTTTTTGCAATATAATCGTGTTGAAATGCTCGTAATCAAGTATATGAACTCCTAATATTTGATTAAAACTTGTTTTGCGGTCCGTTTGTAGAAGTTTCGGACGAGCGGGTCTAAATAGGCCTTACAATGGACCCATTGGAATTTTAACTGAGTAAAAAGTACATAAATTGAGTTTTTGCAATATAATCGTGTTGAAATGCTCGTAATCAAGTATATGAACTCTTGAAGTTTGATTAAAACTTGTTTCGCGGTCCGTTTTGTAGAGGTTTCGGACGAGCGGGGTCTAAATAGGCCTTACAATGGACCCGTTGGAATTTTAAATGAGTAAAAAGTACAGAAATTGAGTTTTTGCAAAATAATCGTGTTGAAATGCTCGTAATCAAGTATATGAACTCCTAAAATTTGATAAAACCTTGTTTTGCGGTCTGTTTTTTATAGGTTTCGGACGAGCGGTTCTAAATAGGCCTTACAATGGACCCGTTGGAAACTAATTAAGTAAAATGTACAGAAATTGAGTTTTTGCAATATAATCGTGTTGAAATGTTCATAATCAAGTATATGAACTCTTGAATTTTTAATGAAACTTGTTTCGCGGTCCGTTTTGTAGAGGTTTCGGACGAGCGAGTCTAAATAGATCTTACAATGGACTCGTTTGAAATTTAACTAAGTAAAAAATACGAAAATTGAGTTTTGCAATATAATCGTGTTGAATGCTCGTAATCAAGTATATGAACTCCTAAAATGTGATTAAAACATGTTTTGTGGTACGTTTTGTAGAGCTGTCGGACGAGCGAGTCTAAATAAGCCTTACAGTGGACCCGTTGGAATTTTAACGGAGTAAAAAGTATAGAAATTGAGTTTTTGCAATATAATCATGTTGAAATGCTCGTAATCAAGTATATGAACTCCTAGTGTTTGATTAAAACTTGTTTCGCGGTCCGTTTTGTAGAGATTTCGGACGAGCGGGTCTAAATAGGCCTTACAATGGTCCCGTTGGAATTTTAACTTAGTAAAAAGTACAGAATTTAAGTTTTTTTCAATATAATCGTGTTGAAATTCTCGTAATCAGGTATATGAACTCCTAAAATTTGAATAAACTTGTTTTGTGGCCCGTTTTGTAGAGGTTTAGGACGAGCGGGACCAAATAGGCCTTACAATGGACCAGTTGGAATTTTAACTGAGTACAAACTATAGAAATTGAGTTTTTGCAATATAATCGTGTTGAAATGCTACTAATCAAGTATGTGAACTCCTAATATTTGATTAAAACTTGTTTCGGGGTTCGTTTTGTAGAGGTTTCGGATGAGCAGGTCTAAACAGGCCTTACAATGGACACGTTGGAATTTTAACTAAGTAAAAAGTACATAAATTGAGTTTTTACAATATAATCGTGTTGAAATGCTCGTAGTCAAGTATATGAACTCCTGAGGTTTGATTAAAACTTGTTTCGCGGTCCGTTTTGTACAGGTTTCGGACGAGCTGGTCCAAATAGGCCTTACAATGGACCCGTTGGAATTTTAAATGAGTAAAAAGTACAGAAATTGAGTTTTTACAATATAATTGTGTTGAAATGCTCGTAATCAAGTATATGAACTACTAAAATTTGATAAAACCCTGTTTTGCGTTTCGTTTGTTATAGGTTTCGGACGAACGGGTCTAAATAGGCCTTGCAATGGACCCGTTGGAATTTTAACAGAGTAAAAAGTACAAAAATGGAGTTTTTGTAATATAATCGTGTTGAAATGCTCAATAATCAAGTATATGAACTCCTAGTATTTGATTAAAACTTGTTTCGCGGTCCGTTTTGTAGTGATTTCGGACGAGCATGTCTAAATTGGTCGTACAATGGTCCCGTTGGAATTTTAACTTAGTAGAAAGTACAGAACTTGAGTTTTTGCAATATAATAGTGTTGAAATTCTCGTAATCAGGTATATGAACTATTAAAATTTGAAAAAACTTATTTTGCGGCCCGTTTTGTAGAGGTTTCGGACGAGCGAGTCTAAATAGGCCTTACAATTGACTAGTTGGAATTTTAACTATTTAAAAAGTACAGAAATTGAGTTTTTGCAATATAATCGTGTTGAAATGCTCGGAATCAAGTATATGAACTCCTAAAATTTGATTAAAACTTGTTTCGCGGTCCGCTTTGTAGAGGTTTCAGACGAGCGGGTCTAAATAGGCCTTACAATTGACCCGTTGGAATTTTAACTATGTAAAAAGTACAGAAATTGAGTTTTTACAATATAATCGTGTTGAAATGCTCGGAATCAAGTATATGAACTCCTAAGATTAGATTAAAACTTGTTTCGTGGTCCGTTTTGTAGAGATTTCGGACGAGCGGGTCTAAATAGTCCTTACAATGGTCCCGTTGGAATTTTAAATTAGTAAAATGTACATAAATTGAGTTTTTGCAATATAATCGTGTTGAAATGCTCGTAATCAAGTATATGAACTCCTAAAATTTGAATAAACTTGTTTTGCGTCCAAATTTGGAGAGGTTTCGGACGAGCGGGTCTAAATAGGCCTTACAATTGACCAGTTGGAATTTTAACTACGTAAAAATTACAGAAATTGAGTTTTTGCAATATAATCGTGTTGAAATGCTCGGAATCAAGTATAAGAACTCCTAAAATTTGATTGAAACATGTTTCGCGGTCCGCTTTGTAGAGGTTTCGGACGAGCGGGACTAAATAGGCCTTACAATTGACCCGTTGGAACTTTAACTACGTAAAAAGTACAGAAATTGAGTTTTTGCAATATAATCGTGTTGAAATGCTCGGAGTCAAGTATATGAACTCCTAAGCTTTGGTTAAAACTTGTTTCTCGGTCCGTTTTGTAGAGATTTCGGACAAGCGGGTCTAAATAGGCCTTACAATGGTCCCGTTGGAATTTTAACTGAGTAAAAAGTACAGAACTTGAGTTTTTGCAATATAATCGTGTTGAAATGCTCGTAATCAATTATATGAACTCCTAGAATTTGATTAAAACTTGTTTTGCGGCCCGCTTTGTAGAGGTTTCGGACGAGCGGGACTAAATAGGCCTTACAATGGACACATTGGAATTTTAACTAAGTAAAAAGTATAGAAATTGAGTTTTTGCAATATAATCGTGTTGAAATGCTCGTAATCAAGTATATGAACTCCTAATGTTTGATTAAAACTTGTTTCGCGGTCTGTTTTATAGAGGTTTCGGACGAGGGGGTCTAAATAGGCCTTACAGTGGACCCGTTGGAATTTTAACTTAGTAAAAAGTACATAAATTGAGTTTTTTCAATATAATCGTGTTGAAATGCTCGTAATCAAGTATATGAACTCCTGAAGTTTGATTAAAATCTTTTTCGCGGTCCGTTTTCTAGAGGTTTCGGACGAGCGGGTCTAAATAGGCCTTACAATGAACCCGTTGGAATTTTAACTATGTAAAAAGTACAGAAATTGAGTTTTTGCAATATAATCGTGTTGAAATGCTCGGAATCAAGTATATGAACTCCTAAAATTTGATTAAAACATGTTTCGCGGTCCGCTTTGTAGAGGTTTCGGACGAGGGGGTCTAAATAGGCCTTACAATTGACCTGTTGGAACTTTAACTGAGTAAAAAGTACTGAAATTGAGTGTTTGCAATATAATCGTGTTGAAATGCTCGTAATCAAGTATATGAACTCCTAAACTTTGATTAAAACTTGTTTCGCTGTCCGTTTTGTAGAGGTTTCGGACGAGCGGGACTAAATAGGCCTTACAATGGACCCATTGGAATTTTAACTGAGTAAAAAGTATAGAAATTGAGTTTTTGCAATATAATCATGTTGAAATGCTCGTAATCAAGTATATGAACTCCTAATATTTGATTAAAACTTGTTTCGCGGTCCGTTTGTAGAGGTTTTAGACGAGCTGGTCTAAATAGGACTTACAATGGATCCGTTGGAATTTTAACTGAGTAAAAAGTACATAAATTGTGTTTTTGCAATATAATCGAGTTGAAATGCTCGTAATCAAGTATATGAAATCTTGATGTTTGATTAAAACTTGTTTCGCGGTCCGTTTTGTAGAGGTTTCGGACGAGCGGGTCTAAATAGGCCTTACAATGGACCCGTTGGAATTTTAAATGAGTAAAAAGTACAGAAATTGAGTTTTTGCAGTATAATCGTGTTGAAATGCTCGTAATCAAGTATATGAACTCCTAAAATTTGATAAAACCCTGTTTTGTAGTCCGTTTGTTATAGGTTTCAGACGAGCGGGTCTAAATAGGCCTTACAATGGACCCGGTTGAAATTTAACTGAGTAAAAATTACAGAAATTGAGTTTTTGCAATATAATCGTGTTGAAATGCTCCTAATCAAGTATATGAACTCTTGAATTTTTATTGAAACTTGTTTCGCGGTCCGTTTTATAGAGGTTTCGGACGAGCGAGTCTAAATAGGCCTTACAATGGACTCATTGGAAATTTAACTAAGTAAAAAGTACGGAAATTGAGTTTTGCAATATAATCGTGTTGAATGCTTGTAATCAAGTATATGAACTCCTAAAATGTGATTAAAACATGTTTTGTGGTACGTTTTGTAGAGGTGTCGGACGAGCGGGTCTAAATAAGCCTTACAATGGAACCGTTGGAATTTTAACGGAGTAAAAAGTACAGAAATTCAGTTTTTGCAATATAATTATGTTTAAATGCTCGTAATCAAGTATATGAACTCCTAATGTTTGATTAAAACTTGTTTCGTGGTCCGTTTTGTAGAGATTTCGGACGAGCGGGTCTTAATAGGCCTTACAATGGTCCTGTTGGAATTTTAACTTAGTAAAAAGTACAGAACTTGAGTTTTTTCAATATAATCGTGTTGAAATTCTCGTAATCAAGTATATGAACTCCTAAAATTTGAATAAACTTGTTTTGCGGCCCGTTTTGTAGAGGTTTCGGACGAGAAGGACTAAATAGGCCTTACAATGGACCAGTTGGAATTTTAACTTAGTAAAAAGTACAGAACTTGAGTTTTTGCAATATAATCGTGTTGAAATTCTCGTAATCAAGTATATGAACTCCTAAAATTTGAAAAAACTTGTTTTGCGGCCCTTTTTGTAGAGGTTTCGGACGAGCGAGTCTAAATAGGCCTTACAATTGACCCGTTGGAATTTTAACTATTTAAAAAGTACAAAAATTGAGTTTTTGCAATATAATTGTGTTGAAATGCTCGTAATCAAGTATATGAACTCCTAAATTTTGATTAAAACTTGTTTCGCGGTCCGCTTTGTAGAGGTTTCGGACGAACGAGTCTAAATAGGCCTTACAATTGACCCGATGGAATTTTAACTATGTAAAAGTACAGAAATTGAGTTTTTGCTATATAATCGTGTTTAAATGCTCGGAATCAAGTATATGAACTCCTAGGATTTGATTAAAACTTGTTTCGTGGTCCGTTTTGTAGAGATTTCGGACGAGCGGGTCTAAATAGTCCTTATAATGGTCCCGTTGGAATTTTAAATGAGTAAAAATTTCATAAATTGAGTTTTTGAAATATAATCGTGTTGAAATGATCGTAATCAAGTATATGAACTCCTAAAATTTGAATAAACTTGTTTTGCGGCCCGTTTTGTAGAGGTTTCAGACAAGCGGGTCTAAATAGGCCTTACAATTGACCAGTTGGAATTTTAACTATGTAAAAAGTACAGAAATTGAGTTATTACAATATAATCGTGTTGAAATGCTCGGAATCAAGTATATGAACTCCTAAAATTTGATTAAAACATGTTTCGCGGTCCGCTTTGTAGAGGTTTCGGACGAGCGGGTCTAAATAGGCCTTACAATTGACCCGTTGGAACTTTAACTTTGTAAAAAGTACAGAAATTGAGTTTTGCAATATAATCGTGTTGAAATGCTTGGAATCAAGTATATGAACTCCTAAGCTTTGATTAAAACTTGTTTCTCGGCCCGTTTTGTAGTGATTTCGGACGAGCGGGTCTAAATAGGCCTTACAATGGTCCCGTTGGAATTTTAACTGAGTAAAAAGTATAGAACTTGAGTTTTTGCAATATAATCGTGTTGAAATGCTCGTAATCAAGTATATGAACTCCTAGAGTTTGATTAAAACTTGTTTTGCGGCCCGTTTTGTAGAGGTTTCCGACGAGCGGGACTAAATAGGCCTTACAATTGACACGTTGGAATTTTAACTAAGTAAAAAGTATAGAAATTGAGTTTTTGTAATATAATCGTGTTGAAATCCTCGTAATCAAGTATATGAACTCCTAATGTTTGATTAAAACTTGTTTCGCGGTCCGTTATGTAGAGGTTTTGGACGAGCGGGTCTAAATAGGCCTTACAATGGACCCGTTGGAATTTTAACTGAGTAAAAAGTACATAAATTGAGTTTTTGCAATATAATCGTGTTGAAATGCTCGTAATCAAGTATATGAACTCCTGAAGTTTGATTAAACTTGTTTCACGGTCCGTTTTGTAGAGGTTTCGGACGAGCGGGTCTAAATAGGCCTTACAATGGACTCGTTGGAATTTTAACTATGTAAAAAGTACTGAAATTGAGTTTTTGCAATATAATCGTGTTGAAATGCTCAGAATCAAGTATATGAACTCCTAAGCTTTGATTAAAACTTGTTTCGCGGTCCGTTTTGTAGAGATTTCGGACGAGGGGGTCTAAATAGGCCTTACAATGGTCCTGTTGGAATTATAACTTAGTAAAAAGTATAGAAATTGGGTTTTTGCAATATAATCGTGTTGAAATGCTCGTAATGAAGTATATGAACTCCTAATGTTTGATTAAAACTTGTTTCGCGGTCCGTTATGTAGAGGTTTTGGACGAGCGGGTCTAAATAGGCCTTACAATGGACCCGTTGAAATTTTAACTGAGTAAAAAGTACAGAAATTGAGTTTTTGCAATATAATCATGTTGAAATGTTCGTAATCAATTATTTGAACTCCTGAAGTTTGATTGAAACTTATTTCGTAGTCCGTTTTGTAGAGGTTTCGAACAAGCGTGTCTAAATAGGCCTTACAATGGACCCGTTGGAAATTTAACTAAGTAAAAAGTACAAAAATAGAGTTTTTGCAATATAATCGTGTTGAAATGCTCGTAATCAAGTATATGAACTCCTGAAGTTTGATTGAAACATGTTTCGCGGTCCGCTTTGTAGAGTTTTTGGACGAGTGGGTCTATATAGGCCTTAAAATTGACCCGTTGGAACTTTAACTATGTAAAAAGTACAAAAATTGAGTTTTTGCAATATAATCATGTTGAAATGCTCGTAATCAAGTATATGAACTCCTAAGATTTGATTAAAACTTGTTTTGCGGCCCATTTTGTAGAGGTTTCGGACGAGCGTGACTAAATAGGCCTTACAATGGACTCGTTGGAATTTTAACTTAGTAAAAAGTATAGAAATTGGGTTTTTGCAATATAATCGTGTTGAAATGCTCGTAATGAAGTATATGAACTCCTAATGTTTGATTAAAACTTTTTTCGCGGTCCGTTTTGTAGAGGTTTCGGACGAGCGGGTCTAAATATGCCTTACAATGGACCCGTTGGAATTTTAACTAAGTAAAAAGTACAGAAATTGAGTTTTTGCAATATAATCATGTTGAAATGCTCGTAATCAAGTATATGAACTCCCGAAGTTTGATTAAAACTTGTTTTGCGGTCCGTTTTGTAGAGGTTTCGGACGAGCGGGTCTAAATAGGCCTTACAATGGACCCGTTGGAATTTTAAATGAGTAAAAAGTACAGAAATTGAGTGTTTACAATATAATTGTGTTGAAATTCTCGTAATCAAGTATATGAACTCATAAAATTTGATAAAACCTTGTTTTGCGGTCTGTTTGTTATAGGTTTCGGACGAGGGGGTCTAAATAGGCCTTACAATGGACCCGTTGGAAATTTAACTGAGTAAAAATTACATAAATTGAGTTTTTGCAATATAATAGTATTGAAATGCTCGTAATCAAGTATATGAACTCCTAAAGTTTGATTGAAACTAGTTTCACGGTCCGTTTTGTAGAGGTTTTGGACGAGCGAGTCTAAATAGGCCTTACAATGGACTTATTGGAAATTTAACTAAGTAAAAAGTACAGAAATTGAGTTTTGCAATATAATGGTGTTGAAATGCTCGTAATCAAGTATATGAACTCCTAAAATTTGATTAAAACTTGTTTTGTGGTCCGTTTTGTAGAGAAATTTAAATGTAGTAAAAAGTACAGAAATTGAGTTTTTGCAATATAATCTTGTTGAAATGCTCGTAATCATGTATATGAACTCCTAGGTTTTGATTAAAACTTGTTTTGCGGCCCGTTTTGTAAAGGTTTTGGACGAGCGGGTCTAAATAGGCCGTACAATGGACCCATTGGAATTCTAACTGAGTAAAAAGTACAGAAATTGAGTTTTTGCAATATAATCGTGTTGAAATGCTTTTAATCAAGTATATAAACTCCTAAAATTTGATTAAAACTTGTTTCGCAGTCCGTTTTGTAGAGGTTTCAGACGAGCGGCTCTAAATAGGCCTTACAATGTACTCGTTGGAATTTTACTTGAGTAAAATGTACAGAAATTGAGTTTTTGCAATATAATCGTGTCGAAATGCTCGTAATCAAGTATATGAACTCCTGAATTTTGATTGAAACTTGTTTTGCGGTCAGTTTTGTAGAGGTTTCGGACGAGCGAGTCTAAATAGGCCTTACAAAGGACCCGTTGGAAATTTAACTAAGTAAAAAGTACAGAAATTGAGTTTTGTAATATAATCGTGTTGAAATGCTCGTAATCCAGTATATGAACTCGTAAAGTTTGATTAAAACTTGTTTCGCGGTCCGTTTTATAGAGGTTTCGGAATAGCGGGTCTAAATAGGCCTTACAATAGACCCGTTGGAATTGTAACTAAGTAAAAAGTACAGAAATTGAGTTTTTGCAATATAATCATGTTGAAATTCACGTAATCAAGTATATGAAGTCCTAAAGTTTGATTAAAACTTGTTTCGCGATCCGTTTTATAGAGGTTTCAGACGAGGGAGTCTAAATAGGCTTTACAATGGACCCATTGGAATTTTAATTGAGTAAAAAGTACAGAAATTGAGTTTTTGCAATATAATTTGGTTGAAATGCTCGTAATCAAGTATATGAACTCTTGAAGTTTGATTAAAACTTCTTTCGCGGTCCGTTTTGTAGAGGTTTCAGACGTGCGGGTCTAAATAGGTCTTACAATGGACCCGTTGGAATTTTAAATGAGTAAAAAGTACAGAAATTGTGATTTTACAATATAATCGTGTTGAAATGTTCGTAATCTAGTATATGAAATCCTAAAATTTGATAAAACCTTGTTTTGTGGTCCGTTTTTTATAGGTTTCGGACGAGAGGGCTAAATAGGCCTTACAATGGACCCGTTGGAAATTTAACTGAGTAAAAATACAGAAATTGTGTTTTTGCAATATAATCGTGTTGAAATGCTCGTATTCAAGTATATGATCTCCTGAAGTTTGATTGAAACATGTTTCGCGGTCCGCTTTGTAGAGGTTTCAGACGAGTGGGTCTAAATAGGCCTTACAATTGACCCGTTGGAACTTTAACTATGTAAAAAGTACAGAAATTGAGTTTTTGCAATATAATCGTGTTGAAATGCTCGGAATCAAGTATATGAACTTCTAAGCTTTGATTAAAACTTGTTTTGCGGTCCGTTTTGTAGAGATTTCGGACGAGGGGGTCTAAATAGGCCTTACAATGGTCCCGTTGGAATTTTATCTGAGTAAAAAGTACAGAACTTGAGTTTTTGCAATATAATCGTGTTGAAATGCTCGTAATCAAGTATATTAACTCCTAAGTTTTGATTAAAACTTGTTTTGCGGCCCGTTTTGTAGAGGTTTCCGACGAGCGGGACTAAATAGGCCTTACAATGGACCCGTTGGAATTTTAACTTAGTAAAAAGTATAAAATTGGGTTTTTGCAATATAATCGTGTTGAAATGCTCGTAATCAAGTATATGAACTACTAATATTTGATTAAAACCTTTTTCACGGTCCGTTATTTAGAGGTTTCGGACGAGCGGGTCTAAATAGGCCTTACAATAGACCCGTTGGAATTTTAACTGAGTAAAAAGTTCATAAATTGAGTTTTTGCAATATAATCATGTTGAAATGCTCGTAATCAAGTATATGAACTCCTGAAGTTTGATTAAAAGTTGTTTCGCGGTCCGTTTTGTAGAGGTTTCCGACGAGCGAGTCTAAATAGGCCTTACAATGGACCCGTTGGAATTTTGAATGAGTCAAAAGTACAGAAATTGAGTTTTTGCAATATAATCGTGTTGAAATGCTCGTAATCAAGTATATGAACTCCTGAATTTTGATTGAAACTTGTTTCGCGGTCCGTTTTGTAGAGGTTTCGGACGAGCGACTCTAAATAGGCCTTACAATGGACCCGTTGGAAATTTAACTAAGTAAAAAGTACAGAAATTGAGTTTTGCAATATAATCGTGTTGAAATGCTCGTAATCAAGCATATGAACTCCTAAATTTTGATTAAAACTTGTTTTGTGGTCCGTTTTGTAGAGGTGTCGGACGAGCGGGTGTAAATAAGCCTTAAAATGGACCCGTTGGAATTTTAACGGAGTAAAAAGTACAGAAATAGAGTTTTTGCAATATAATCGTGTTGAAATGCTCGTAATCAAGTATATGAACTCCTAAAATTTGATAAAACCATGTTTTGCGGTCCGTTTGTTATAGATTTCGGACGAGGGGGTCTAAATAGGCCTTACAATGGACCCGTTGGAATTTTAAATGAGTAAAAAGTACAGAAATTGAGTTTTTGCAATATAATCGTGTTGAAATGCTCATAATCAAGTATATGAACTCCTAATATTTGATTAAAACTTGTTTCGCTGTAACCCCCTTAGCCCGGCCTAGACGGTTGACCCGAACTACGAAGATTACACGGGGAAAACCAAAGTCAACCTGAAAGTCAACCTTGATTAACGACCCTTTTTTGTTTCCTTTTAATATTGTCTAGATGCACGTTAACCCTAAGCGAACACTTGAGAAACATATACGAGTAAAGCACAGTGATCGGATTTCAAAAAGGGACTCAATTGCACAATATACAAAGATTAGGGACCAAAATGTAAATTCAGAAAATTAGAAGGTCTTAACTGGTCTTTAAGTTACCAATATGAAATTAGTCATGTTACATGCTTCCCTGTCAAATTTCACTTAAATAGGACTTCTCGAACTCATACAATTGTAAAAACAACTTTTGGGACTAAAACGTAAAACTTGCAAACCTGAACACCATTCAAATCAGTGCCCAACGGTCACCTGTTTCGAAAAATTGTTGACCGTTCCGAAACACGGGTTCGTTTCGAGACTAGTTCCGAAACAGGGCCTTCCAGTGGCCAAATCGTTTCCGAACGGCCTCCAGCCGTTCCGAAACACGAAGGCCATTATAGGCCCCCATTTCGAAACGCCAGTGCCCGTTCCGATACGGTTTGCCCAGAAGTTGCAGAAATTGCTGGTTTTTCATACATTAATCCATTCAAACACATCTTAATGACTTCCTAACCATGCCAACAAGTCATCATACATATAAGGTACATGTTTGCAACTTCAAAACACATCCATAGCTTCAATCATGGAATTTCACAAGTCTATAGGCATGCACCTTATTATCAAAACCAAGCAATCAATCAATCTCCAAAACAAGCATTAAAAGGCCAATTACAAATCCAAAACATCAAAAGCATCATGCCACAAACTAGGGAGTCCAAAACATCTCCCAAAAACACACTTTAGGTTCCCATTGCCAAATTACCAAAACTAATAGTGTATGAAAACATCACCATACATGAGCTTAGTTTCCCTTGGACTCTTAGCTTCCTTGTTGCCATCAAACACTTCAATTGTCTGCATTATTGGTACAAAAGAGAGAGCGTAAGCACAATAGCTTAGTGAGGCATGCTCTAAAGAAAACAACACAATAATGCCTTTTTAGAAAACACTTTCAACAAGCTTAGAAACACAAGCTTAACTCTTTTCATGCAACCTTGCATACTTTACAAGCATCTCATGCTTCATTACATCAATTCAACGTATTGGCTTTCAAGTGATAATTCATACTCTTTTACAACACAAAACACAATCGGATACGCGGATTACAAGCGTTGTCCCACACGCTTCATACACACTACCGAACAACATAAGGTGGAGTTTACGGTACAGTCACAACCCCTCAACACCCGTGATGGAGTTTACTGTACAATCACAACCCCTCCATATCACTCATCGGTAGTTGTATAACTTCCTAACGAGAGTACGGGACACATAACACGAGGTCCACACACAGACTTTTAACCACCGTTGTGACCTTACCAAGATCCACACACGGACATTTAACCACCGTTGTGATCTTACCTCTCTCGTTAGGATACTTGGATGGAGTTTTCGGTACAATCACAACCCCTCAACATCCAAGGCGACTTTATTCACGGTGCACCCAATCCTATATCCGGCTAACTATATCCGATTCAAGTACTTTAAAACCAATTCATCACTTTGCCAATATACATCAAACAACATCATTAATTCATTGTTTTAAAGCATTAAACAAAGCCATTAAACACCATGCATCACTATGCATCATTACCAATTTAACAACATGCCAAAACAAGGATCTCTTACCTTGAGCATCCTTCAACACATGGCTTTCAAAACCAACATTAACCATGCTAAAACATGCTTTCAAAACAGAATTTAAACATGCAATTTACAACCAATGCATCAAGCTACTTCATAGCACATCCGAGGGAGTTTTTCCGAAAACTTACTCTTGATCTTAGCTAAGTTGATTAGACTTAAACTAAGCTCCCACAACCTTCAAATAATCGTTTCAAAGCTGGAAATCCAACTCCACTCACCAATTACATTTCGCACGCTTGCCGAAACGCCGATCAAGCCTCCAGATCAATTCCACAAGAGTCCGAAGATGTCTCCCCTGTTTTAAACACATCAAACAGAGGATTAATTCATCATCATGCATTGAAATCTTCAGCCAACACACTTAAACTTGCTTCTCTACCTAAAGCCAACATTTCGGCTACCAAACACAACCGAAATCACCTCCAAACTCTTCCATAACTTAACCCAGCCAAGATCCATCACTTCTAACCATTTCTAAACATCAATCAACATCCAAAATAAACCTAAACTCGTCCTTATACCTTCAGCTATAACAGAACACCAAGATCACCTCAAAAACCACCATTTTCATAAGCAAAAACTTAGGAAATACAACCTATTCGGGATTGCATTGATAAAACCTCATTAACACATCATTAGACATCCAAAATACATTTAAGAATCATCTCAAAACAGAGCCCAAACAATCACAACGAAATTCTTCAAGATTTCTTCCAAATCTTGAGTTTTAAAGCCAAAATCAAGTTCCTATCATTAAAACCATTTACAAAACTTAAATTAAGGATTGACAACTTGGGAATTTCAGTAAAGAACTGAGTATTTAGAGGAGAAGAACAATCTTACCTCTAAATGGTGATTTCTCCTTGATTTGAGCCAATTTCCTTGAAAATTCAATGAGGAAATCAAAAGGATTTGATGTAAGATTGATTAGGAACTAATTGATGATAGAAATCTCATCAATTGAAGTGAAAATCAATGAAAAAGTTTCTGGAGAAAAGTGTTTGGATGATGGAATTTTGAGAGAAAAAGAAATGAGAAAATTTTAGGAAAAGGTAGTTATGATTTTCCAAAAGGTAGTTTCTCTTCTCTTCTAATTAATTAAAACATTAATTAATTCACTCAAATTAAGGAAAAATCTGGAGAAATCATTTTTGGGTAAATTAGCTCCTTAAAGATTCAAAGTTTCAATCCTTACAAAACAGTCACCACTAAACTTTTCAAAAATCGCATTTTAGTCACTACACCAAAATGTAGTATTTCCAAACCTTATTTTGTCAAATTGATTTCACCACTCTCTTATATATATTAAAAGAGGATTTCTAGATATTTTTCCATATTTTTAAAGCATCCCGAACTAGGCTTTCCCTAAAGCCTCCTTTTATATTCGAACCAAAAATTAGACCGGTCCGGTTCAGACCCTAAACTTCCAAGCCCAAAATTGGGGTGTTACATTCGCGGTCTGTTTTGTAGAGATTTCGGACGAGCGGGTATAAATAGGCCTTACAATGGCCTCGTTGGAATTTTAACTGAGTACAAAGTATAGAACTTGAGTTTTTGCAATATAATCTTGTTGAAATGCTTGTAATTATATGAAATCCTAAAATTTGATAAAACCTTGTTTTGCGGTCCGTTAGATATAGGTTTCGGACGAGCGGGTCTAAAAAGGCCTTACAATGGACCTATTGGAATTTTACTTGAGTAAAAAGTACATAAATTGAGTTTTTGCAATATAATCGTGTTGAAATACTCGTAATCAAGTACATGAACTCCTAATATTTGATTCAAACTTGTTTCGCGGTCCGTTTTGTAGAGGTTTCGGACGAGCGGGTCTAAATAGGCCTTACAATGGACCCGTTGGAATTTTAACTGAGTGAAAAGTACATAAATTGAGTTTTTGCAATATAATCGTGTTGAAATGCTCTTAATCAAGTATATGAACTCCTAAAATTTGAATAAACTTGTTTTGTAGCCCGTTTTGTAGAGGTTTCGGACGAGCAAGTCTAAATAGGCCTTACAATGGACCCGTTGGAATTTTAATTAAGTAAAAAGTATAGAAATTAAGTTTTTGCGATATAATCGTGTTGAACTGCTCGTAATCAAGTATATTAACTCCTAATATTTGATTAAAACTTGTTTCGCGGTCCGTTTTGTAGAGGTTTCGGACGAGCGGGTCTAAATAGGCCTTACAATGGACCCGTTGGAAATTTAACTGAGTAAAAAGTACATAAATTGAGTTTTTGCAATATAATCGTGTTGAAATGCTCGTAATCAAGTATATGAACTCCTAAAGTTTGATTGAAACTAGTTTCACAGTCCATTTTGTAGAGGTTTTGGACGAGCGAGTCTTAATAGGCCTTACAATGGACCATTGGAAATTTAATTAAGTAAAAACTACAGAAATTGAGTTTTGCAATATAATGGTGTTGAAATGCTCGTAATCAAGTATATGAACTCCTACAATTTAATTAAAACTTGTTTTGTGGTGCGTTTTGTAGAGGTGTCAGACGAGTGAGTCTAAATAAGCCTTACAATGGACCCGTTGGAATTTTAAATGAGTAAAAAGTACAGAAATCGAGTTTTTGCAATATAATCTTGTTGAAATGCTCGTAATCAAGTATATGAACTCCTAATCTTTGGTTAAAACTTGTTTCGCGATCCGTTTTGAAGAGGTTTCGGACGAGCGGGTCTAAATAGGCCTTCCAATGGACCCGTTGGAATTTTAACTGAGTAAAAAGTACAGAAATTGAGTTTTTGCAATATAATCGTGTTGAAATACTCGTAATCAAGTATATGAACTCCTAAGATTTGATGAAAACTTGTTTCGCGGTTCGTTTTGTAGAGGTTTCGGATGAGCGGGTCTAAATAGGCCTTACAATGGACCCGTTGGAATTTTAACTGAGTGAAAAGTACATAAATTGAGTTTTTGCAATATAATCGTGTTGAAATGCTCATAATCAAGTATATGAACTCCTAAAATTTGAATAAACTTGTTTTGTGGCCCGTTTTGTAGAGGTTTCGGACTAGCGGGTCTAAATAAACCTTACAATGGACCCGTTGGAATTTAAATTAAATAAAAAGTATAGAAATTAAGTTTGTGCAATATAATCGTGTAGAAAGGCTCGTAATCAAGTACATGAACTCCTATTATTTGGTTAAAACTTGTTTCGCGGTCCGTTTTGTAGAGGTTTCGGACGAGTGGGTCTAAATAGGCCTTACAATGGACCCGTTGGAATTTTAAATGAGTAAAAAGTAAAGAAATTGAGTTTTTACAATATAATCGTGTTGAAATGCTCGTAATCAAGTTTATGAACTCATAAAATTTAATAAAACCTTATTTTGCGGTATGTTTGTTATAGGTTTCGGACGAGCGGGTCTAAATAGGCCTTACAATGGACCCGTTGGAAATTTAACTGAGTAAAAAGTACATAAATTGAGTTTTTGCAATATAATCGTGTTGAAATGCTCGTACTCAAGTATATGAACTCCTATAATTTGATTAAAACTTGTTTTGTGGTGCATTTTGGTAGAGGTGTCGGACGAGCGGGTCTAAATAAGGCTTACAATGGACCCGTTGGAATTTTAAATGAGTAAAAAGTACAGATTTGATTTTTTGCAATATAATCTTGTTGAAATGCTCGTAATCAAGTATATGAAATCCTAATCTTTGGTTAAAACTTGTTTCGCGGTCCTTTTTGTAGAGGTTTCGGACGAGCAGGTCTAAATAGGCCTTACAATGGACCCGTTGGAATTTTAACTGAGTAAAAAGTACAGAAATTGAGTTTTTTCAATATAATCGTGTTGAAATGCTCATAATCAAGTATTTGAACTCCTGAAGTTTGATTGAAACTTGTTTCGTAGTCCGTTTTGTAGAGGTTTCGAACGAGCGAGTCTAAATAGGCCTTACAATGGACCCGTTGGAAATTTAACTAAGTAAAAAGTACAGAAATTGATTTTTTGCAATATAATCATTTTGAAATGCTCGTAATCAAGTATATGAACTCCTAGGTTTTGATTAAAACTTGTTTTGCGGCCCGTTTTGTAGAGGTTTCAGACGAGCGGGTCTAAATAGGCCGTACAATGGACCCATTGGAATTTTAACTAAGTAAAAAGTACAGAAATTGTGTTGTTGCAATAAAATTGTGTTGAAATGTTTGTAATCGAGTATATGAACTCCTAAAATTTGATTAAAACTTGTTTCGCAGTCCGTTTTGTAGAGGTTTCGGATGAGCGGGTCTAAATAGGCCTTACAATGTACCCGTTGGAAATTTTACTTGAGTAAAATGTACATAAATTGAGTTTTTACAATATAATCATTTTTAAATGCTCGTAGTCAAGTATATGAACTCCTGGAGTTGGATTAAAACTTATTTTGCGGTCCGTTTTGTAGATGTTTCGGACGAGCGGGTCTAAATAGGCCTTATAATGGACAAGTTGGAAATTTAACTAAGTAAAAAGTACAGAAGTTGAGTTTTTACAATATAATCATTTTGAAATGCTCGTAATCAAGTATATGAACTCCTGAAGTTTGATTGAAACTTGTTTCGCGGTCCAATTTGTAGAGGTTTCGGATGAGCGGGTCAAAATAGGCCTTACAATATACCCGTTGGAATTTTACTTGAGTAAAATGTACAAAAATTGAATTTTTACAATATAATCGTGTTGAAATGCTCGTAATAAAGTATATGAACTCCTAAAGTTTGATATAAACTTGTTTCGCAGTCCGTTTTGTAGAGGTTTCGGACGAGCGAGTCTAAATAGGCCTTACAATGGACCCGTTGGAAATTTAACTAAGTAAAAAGTATAGAAATTGAGTTTTTGAAATATTATCGTGTTGAAATGCTCGTAATCAAGTATATGAACTCCTAAAAATTGATAAAACCTTGTTTTGCGGTCCGTTTGTTATAGGTTTCAGACGAGGGGGTCTAAATAGGCCTTACAATGGACCCGTTGGAATTTTAACTGAGTAAAAAGTACAAAAATAGAGTTTTTGCAAAATAATCGTGTTGAAATGCTTCTAATCAAGTATATGAACTCCTAAAATTTTATACAACCTTGGTTTGCGGTCCATTTGTTATAGGTTTTGGACGAGGGGGTCTAAATAGGCCTTACAATGGACCCGTTGGAATTTTAATTGAGTAAAAAGTACATAAATCGAGTTCTTGCAATATAATCGTGCTGAAATGCTCGTAATCAAGTATATGAACTCCTAAAGTTTGATTAAAACTTGTTTCGCGGTCCGTTTGTTATAGGTTTCGGGCGAGCGAGTCTAAATAGGCCTTATAATGGACTCGTTGGAATTTTAACTGAGTAAAAAGTTCATAAATTGAGCTTTTGCAATATAATCATGTTGAAATGCCCGTAATCAAGAATATGAACTCCTAAAATTTGATTAAAATTTGTTTTGCGGCCCGATTTGTAAAGGTTTCGGACGAGCGAGTCTAAATATGCCTTAGAATGGACCCGTTGGAATTTTATCTAAGTAAAAAGTTTAGAAATTGAGCTTTTGCAATATAATCATGTTGAAATGCTCGTAATCAAGTATATGAACTCCTAAAATTTGATAAACCTTGTTTTGCGGTCTGTTTGTTATAGGTTTCGGACGAGTAGGTCTAAATAGGCCTTACAATGGACCCGTTGGAATTTTACTTAGGTAAAAAGTAAATAAATTAAGTTTTTGCAATATAATCGTGTTGAAATGCTCGTAATCAAGTATATACACTCCAATAATTTGATTAAAACTTGTTTCACGGTCCGTTTTGTAGAGGTTTCGGACGAGCAAGACTAAATAGGCCTTACAATGGACCCGTTGGAATTTTACTTGAGTAAAAAGTATAGAAAATAAGTTTTTGCAATATAATCGTGTTGAAATGCTCGTAATCAAGTATATGAACTCCTAAAATTTTTTTAAACCTTGATTTGCGATCCGTTTGTTATAGGTTTCAAACGAGCTGGTCCAAATAGGCCTTACACTGGACGCGTTGGAATTTTAACTGATTAAAAAGTACAGAAATTGTGTTTTTGCAATATAATCGTGTTGAAATGCTCATAATCAAGTATATGAACTCCTAAAAATTGATTAAAACTTGTTTCGTGTTCCGTTTTGTAGAGGTTTGGGACGAGCGAGTCTAAATAGGCCTTACAATGGACCCGTTGGAGTTTTAACTGAGTAAAAAGTTCAAAAATTGAGTTTTTGCAATATAATTGTGTTGAAATGCTCGTAATCAAGTATATGAACTCCTAAATTTTGATTAAAACTTGTTTTGCGGTCCGTTTGTTATAGGTTTCGAACGAGCGGGTCTAAATAGACCTTACAATGGACCCGTTAAAATTTTACTTTAGTAAAAAGTACAGAAATTTAGTTTTTGCAATATAATCGTGTTCAAATGCTCGAAATCAAGTATATGCACTCCTAATATTTTATTCAAACTTGTTTCGCGGTCCGTTTTGTAGAGGTTTCGGACGAGCGGGTCTAAATAGGCCTTACAATGGACACATTGGAATTTTAATTGAGTAAAAAGTACAGAAATTGAGTTTTGCAATATAATCTTGTTGAAATGCTCGTAATCAAGTATATGAACTGCTAATATTTGGTTAAAACTTGATTCGCGGTCCGTTTTGTAGAGGTTTCGGACAAGCGGGTCTAAATAGGCCTTACAATGGACCCGTTGGAATTTTAACTGAGTAAAACGTACAAAAATTGAGTTTTTGCAATATAATCTAGTTGAAATGCTCGTAATCAAGTATTTGAACTCCTGAAGTTTGATTGAAACTTGTTTCGCGGTCCGTTTTGTAGAGGTTTCGAACGAGCGAGTATAAATAGGCCTTACAATGGACCTGTTAGAAATTTAACTAAGTAAAAAGTACAGAAATTGAATTTTTGCAATATAATCGTTTTGAAATGCTCGTAATCAAGTATATGAACTCCCGGGTTTTGATTAAAACTTGTTTTGCGGCCCGTTTTGTAAAGGTTTCGGACGAGCGGGTCTAAATAGGCCGTACAATGGACCCATTGGAATTTTAACTGAGTAAAAAGTACATAAATTGAGTTTTGCAATATAATCGTGTTGAAATACTTTTAATCAAGTATATGAACTCCGAAAATTTGATTAAAACTTGTTTCCCGGTCTGTGTTGTAGAGATTTCGGACGAGGGGGTTTAAATAGGCCTTACAATGTACCCGTTGGAATTTTACTTGAGTAAAATGTACAGAAATTTAGTTTTTATTATATAATCGTGTTGAAATGCTCGTAATCAAGTATATGAACTCCTAAAGATTGATTAAAACTTGTTTCACGGTCCGTTTTGTAGAGGTTTCGGACGAGCGGGTCTAAATAGGCCTTATAATAGACCCGCTAGAATTTTAACTAAGTAAAAATTACAGAAATTGAGTTTTTGCAATATAATCATGTTGAAATGCACTAATCAAGTATATGAAGTCCTAAAGTTTGATTAAAACATGTTTCGCAGTCCGTTTTATGGAGGTTTCAGACGAGCGAGTCTAAATAGGCTTTACAATGGAACCGTTGGAATTTTAATTGAGTAAAAAGTTCAGAAATTGAGTTTTTGCAATATAATTGGGTTGAAATGCTCGTAATCAAGTATATGAACTCTGGAAGTTTGATTAAAACTTGTTTCGCGGTCCGTTTTGTAGAGGTTTCGGACGAGCGGGTCTAAATAGGCCTTACAATGGACCCGTTGGAATTTTAAATGAGTAAAAAGTACACAAATTGTGTTTTTACAATATAATCGTGTTTAAATGTTCGTAATCAAGTATATGAAATCCTAAAAATTGATAAAACCTTGTTTTGTGGTCCGTTTTTTATAGGTTTCGGACGAGAGGGCTAAATAGGCCTTACAATGGACCCGTTGGAAATTTAACTGAGTAAAAATATAGAAATTGAGTTTTTGCAATATAATCGTGTTGAAATGCACGTATTCAAGTATATGAACTCCTGAAGTTTGATGGAAACATGTTTCGCGGTCCGCTTTGTAGAGGTTTCGGACGAGTGGGTCTAAATAGGCTTTACAATTGACCCGTTGGAACTTTAACTATGTAAAAAGTACAGAAATTGAGTCTTTGCAATATAATCGTGTTTAAATGCTCGGAATCAAGTATATGAACTCCTAAGCTTTGATTAAAACTTGTTTCATGGTCCGTTTTGTAGAGATTTCGGACGAGGGAGTCTAAATAAGCCTTACAATGGTCCTGTTGGAATTTTAACTGAGTAAAAGTACAGAACTTGAGTTTTTGCAATATAATCGTGTTGAAATGCTCGTAATCAAGTATATGAATTCCTAAGATTTGATTAAAACTTGTTTTGCGGCCCGTTTTGTACAGGTTAAGGACGAGCGGGACTAAATAGGCCTTACAATAGACCCGTTGGAATTTTAACTTAGTAAAAAGTATAGAAATTTGGTTTTTGCAATATAATCGTGTTGAAATGCTCGTAATCAAGTATATGAACTCCTAATATTTGATTAAAACCTTTTTCGCGGTCTGTTATGTAGAGGTTTCGGACGAGCGGGTCTAAATAGGTCTTACAATAGACCTGTTGGAATTTTAACTGAGTAAAAAGTACATATATTGAGTTTTTGCAATATAATCATGTTGAAATATTCGTAATCAAGTATATGAACTCATGAAGTTTGATTAAAAGTTGTTTCGCGGTCCGTTTTGTAGAGGTTTCGGACGAGCGGGTCTAAATAGGCCTTACAATGGACCCGTTGGAATTTTAAATGAGTAAAAAGTACAGAAATTGAGTTTTTGCAATATAATCATGTTGAAATGCTCGTAATCAAGTATATGAACTCCTGTATTTTGATTGAAACTTGTTTCGCGGTCCGTTTTGTAGAGGTTTCAGACGAGCGAGTCTTAATAGGCTTTCCAATGGACCCGATGGAAATTTAACTAAGTAAAAAGTACAGAAATTGAGTTTTGCAATATTATCGTGTTGAAATGCTCGTAATCAAGCATATGAACTCCTAAAATTTGATTAAAACTTGTTTTCTGGTCCGTTTTGTAGAGGTGTCGGACGAGCGGGTGTAAATAAGCCTTAAAATGGACCCGTTGGAATTTTAATGGAGTAAAAAGTACAGGAATTGAGATTTTGTAATATAATCATGTTGAAATGCTCGTAATCAAGTATATGAACTCCTAATATTTCATTAAAACTTGTTTCGCGGTCCGTTTTATAGAGGTTTCGGACGAGCGAGTCTAAATAGGCCTTACAGTGGACCCGTTGTAATTTAACCAAGTAAAAAGTACATAAATAGAGTTTTTGCAATATAATCATGTTGAAATGCTCGTAATCAAGTTTATGAACTCCTAAAATTTGATAAAACCATGTTTTTCGGTCCGTTTGTTGTAGATTTCGAACGAGCGGGTCTAAATACGCCTTACAATGGACCCGTTGGAATTTTAAATGAGTAAAAAGTAGAGAAATTGAGTTTTTGCAATATAATCGTGTTGAAATGCTCATAATCAAGTATATGAACTCCTAATATTAGATTAAAACTTGTTTCGCGGTCCGTTTTGTAGAGATTTCGGACGAGCAGGTATAAATAGGCCTTACAATGGTCCCGTTGGAATTGTAAATGAGTAAAAAGTACATAACTTGAGTTTTTGCAATATAATCTTGTTGAAATGCTCGTAATTATATGAAATCCTAAAATTTGATAAAACCTTGTTTTGCAGTTCGTTAGATATAGGTTTCGGACGAGCGGGTCTAAAAAGGCCTTACAATGGACCTATTGGAATTTTACTTGAGTAAAAAGTACATAAATTGAGTTTTTGCAATAAAATCGTGTTGAAATACTCGTAATCAAGTATATGAACTCCTAAGATTTGATGAAAACTTGTTTCGCGGTCTGTTTTGTAGATGTTTCGGACGAGCGGGTTTAAATAGGCCTTACAATGGACCCGTTGGAATTTTAACTGAGTGAATAGTACATAAATTGAGTTTTTGCAATATAATCGTGTTAAAATTCTCATAATCAAGTATATGAACTCCTAAAATTTGAATAGACTTGTTTTGTTGCCCGTTTTGTAGAGGTTTCGGACGAGCGGGTCTAATTAGGCCTTACAATGGACCCGTTGGAATTTTAATTAAGTAAAAAGTATAGAAATTAAGTTTTTGCAATATAATCGTGTTGAAAGGCTCGTTTTCAAGTATATGAACTCTCGAAGTTTGATTAAAACTTGTTTTGCGGTCCGTTTTGTAGAGGTTTCAGACGAGAGGTCTAAATAAGCCTTACAATGGACCCGTTGGAATTTTAAACGAGTAAAAAGTACAGAAATTGAGTTTTTACAATATAATCGTGTTGAAATGCTCGTAATCAAGTATATGAACTCATAAAATTTGATAAAACCTTATTTTGCGATCTGTTTGTTATAGGTTTCGGACGAGCGGGTCTAAATAGGCCTTACAATAGACCCGTTGGAAATTTAACTGAGTAAAAAGTACATAAATTTAGTTTTTGCAATATAATCGTGTTGAAATGCTCGTAATCAAGTATATCAACTCCTAAAGTTTGATTGAAACTAGTTTCACGGTCCGTTTTGTAGAGGTTTTGGACGAGCGAGTCTTAATAGGACTTACAATGGACCCATTGGAAATTTAACTAACTAAACTACAGAAATTGAGTTTTGCAATATAATGGTGTTGAAATGCTCGTAATCAAGTATATGAACTCCTACAATTTGATTAAAAACTTGTTTTGTGGTGCATTTTGGTAGAGGTGTCGGACGAGCGGGTCTAAAAAGGCCTTAAAATGGACCTATTGGAATTTTACTTGAGTAAAAAGTACATAAATTGAGTTTTTGCAATATAATCGTGTTGAAATACTCGTAATCAAGTATATGAACTCCTAAGATTTGATGAAAACTTGTTTCGCGGTCCGTTTTGTAGATGTTTCGAACGAGTGGGTCTAAATAGGCCTTACAATGGACCCGTTGGAATTTTGACTGAGTGAAAAGTAAAAAAATTGAGTTTTTGCAATATAATCATGTTGAAATGCTCGTAATCAAGTATTTGAACTCCTGAAGTTTGATTGAAACTTGTTTCGCGGTCCGTTTTGTAGAGGTTTCGAACGAGCGAGTCTAAATAGGCCTTACAATGGACCCGTTAGAAATTTAACTAAGTAAAAAGTACAAAATAGAGTTTTTGCAATATAATCGTTTTGAAATGCTCGTAATCAAGTATATGAACTCCTAGGTTTTGATTAAAACTTGTTTTGCGGCCCGTTTTGTAAAGGTTTCGGACGAGCTGGTCTAAATAGGCCGTACAATGGACTTATTGGAATTTTAAATGAGTAAAAAGTACAGAAATTGAGTTTTTGCAATATAATCGTGTTGAAATGCTCGTAATCAAGTATATGAACTCCTGAATTTTGATTGAAATTTGTTTCGCGGTCCGTTTTGTAGAGGTTTCGGACGAGCGAGTCTTAATAGGCCTTACAATGGACCCGATGGAAATTTAACTAAGTAAAAAGTACAGAAATTGAGTTTTGCAATATAATCGTGTTGAAATGCTCGTAATCAAGCATATGAACTCCTAAAATTTGATTAAAACTTGTTTTCTGGTCCGTTTTGTAGAGGTGTCGGACGAGCGGGTGTAAATAAGCCTTAAAATAGACCCGTTGGAATTTTAATGGTGTAAAAAGTACAGGAATTGAGTTTTTGTAATATAATCATGTTGAAATGCTTGTAATCTAGTATATGAACTCCTAATATTTCATTAAAACTTGTTTCGCGGTCCGTTTTGTAGAGGTTTCGGACGAGCGAGTCTAAATAGGCCTTACAGTGGACCCGTTGTAATTTTAACCAAGTAAAAAGTACATAAATAGAGTTTTTGCAATATAATCATGTTGAAATGCTCGTAATCAAGTTTATGAACTCCTAAAATTTGATAAAACCATGTTTTTCGGTCCGTTTGTTGTAGATTTCGAACGAGCGGGTCTAAATACGCCTTACAATGGACCCGTTGGAATTTTAAATGAGTAAAAAGTAGAGAAATTGAGTTTTTGCAATATAATCGTGTTGAAATGCTCATAATCAAGTATATGAACTCCTAATTTTTGATTAAAACTTGTTTCGCGGTCCGTTTTGTAGAGATTTCGGACGAGCAGGTATAAATAGGCCTTATAATGGTCCCGTTGGTATTGTAAATGAGTAAAAAGTACATAACTTGAGTTTTTGCAATATAATCTTGTTGAAATGCTCGTAATTATATGAAATCATAATATTTGATAAAACCTTGTTTTGCGGTCCGTTAGATATAGGTTTCGGACGAGCGGGTCTAAAAAGGCCTTACAATGGACTATTGGAATTTTACTTGAGTAAAAAGTACATAAATTGAGTTTTTGCAATAAAATCGTGTTGAAATACTCGTAATCAAGTATATGAACTCCTAAGATTTGATGAAAACTTGTTTCGCGGTCCGTTTTGTAGATGTTTCGGACGAGCGGGTCTAAATAGGCCTTACAATGGACCCGTTGGAATTTTAACTGAGTGAAAAGTACATAAATTGAGTTTTTGCAATATAATCGTGTTGAAATTCTCAAAATCAAGTATATGAACTCCTAAAATTTGAATAGACTTGTTTTGTGGCCCATTTTGTAGAGTTTTCGGACGAGCGGGTCTAATTAGGCCTTACAATGGACCCGTTGGAATTTTAATTAAGTAAAAAGTATAGAAATTAAGTTTTTGCAATATAATCGTGTTGAAAGGCTCGTTTTCAAGTATATGAACTCTCGAAGTTTGATTAAAACTTGTTTCGCGTTCCGTTTTGTAGAGGTTTCAGACGAGCGGGTCTAAATAAGCCTTACAATGGACCCGTTGGAATTTTAAATGAGAAAAAAGTACAGAAATTGAGTTTTTACAATATAATCGTGTTGAAATGCTCGTAATAAAGTATATGAACTCATAAAATTTGATAAAACCTTATTTTGCGGTCTGTTTGTTATAGGTTTCGGACGAGCGGGTCTAAATAGGCCTTACAATGGACCCGTTGGAAATTTAACTGAGTAAAAAGTACATAAATTTAGTTTTTGCAATATAATCGTGTTGAAATGCTCGTAATCAAGTATATCAACTCCTAAAGTTTGATTGAAACTAGTTTCACGGTCCGTTTTGTAGAGGTTTTGGACGAGCGAGTCTTAATAGGCCTTACAATGGACCCATTGGAAATTTAACTAACTAAACTACAGAAATTGAGTTTTGCAATATAATGGTGTTGAAATGCTCATAATCAAGTATATGAACTCCTACAATTTGATTAAAACTTGTTTTGTGGTGCATTTTGGTAGAGGTGTCGGACGAGCGGGTCTAAAAAGGCCTTAAAATGGACCTATTGGAATTTTACTTGAGTAAAAAGTACATAAATTGAGTTTTTGCAATATAATCGTGTTGAAATACTCGTAATCAAGTATATGAACTCCTAAGATTTGATGAAAACTTGTTTCGCGGTCCGTTTTGTAGATGTTTCGGACGAGTGGGTCTAAATAGGCCTTACAATGGACCCGTTGGAATTTTGACTGAGTGAAAAGTACAAAAATTGAGTTTTTGCAATATAATCATGTTGAAATGCTCGTAATCAAGTATTTGAACTCCTGAAGTTTGATTGAAACTTGTTTCGCGGTCCGTTTTGTAGAGGTTTCGAACGAGCGAGTCTAAATAGGCCTTACAATGGACCCGTTAGAAATTTAACTAAGTAAAAAGTACAGAAATAGAGTTTTTCCAATATAATCGTTTTGAAATGCTCGTAATCAAGTATATGAACTCCTAATATTTGATTAAAACTTGTTTCGCGGTCCGTTTTGTAGAGGTTTCGGACGAGCGGGTCTAAATAGGCCTTACAATAGACCCGTTGGAATTTTAACTAAGTAAAAAGTACAGAAATTGAGTTTTTGCAATATAATCATGTTGAAATGCTCGTAATCAAGTATATGAGCTCTCGAAGTTTGATTAAAACTTGTTTCGCGGTCCGTTTTGTAGAGGTTTCGGACGAGCGGGTCTAAGTAAGCCTTACAATGGACCCGTTGGAATTTTAAATGAGTAAAAAGTACAGAAATTGAGTTTTTACAATATAATCGTGTTGAAATGCTCGTAATCAAGTATATGAACTCATAAAATTTGATAAAACCTTATTTTGCGGTCTGTTTGTTATAGGTTTCGGACGAGCGGGTCTAAATAGGCCTTACAATGGACCCGTTGGAAATTTAGCTGAGTAAAAAGTACATAAATTGAGTTTTTGCAATATAATCGTGTTGAAATCCTCGTAATTAAGTATATGAACTCCTAAAGTTTGATTGAAACTAGTTTCACGGTCCGTTTTGTAGAGGTTTTGGACGAGCGAGTCTTAATTGGCCTTACAATGGATCCATTGGAAATTTAACTAAGTAAAAACTACAGAAATTGAGTTTTGTAATATAATGGTGTTGAAAAGCTCGTAATCAAGTATATGAACTCCTACAATTTGATTAAAACTTGTTTTTTGGTGCATTTTGGTAGAGGTGTCGGACGAGCGGGTCTAAATAAGCCTTACAATGGACCCGTTGGAATTTTAAATGAGTAAAAAGTACAGAAATTGAGTTTTTACAATATAATCTTGTTGAAATGCTTGTAATCAAGTATATGAACTCCTAATCTTTGGTTAAAACTTGTTTCGTGGTCCGTTTTGTAGAGGTTTCGAACGAGCGGGTCTAAATAGGCCTTACAATGGACCCGTTGGAATTTTAACTAAGTGAAAAGTACATAAATTGAGTTTTTGCAATATAATCGTGTTGAAATGCTCATAATCAAGTATATGAACTCCTAAAATTTGAATAAACTTGTTTTGTAGCCCGTTTTGTAGAGGTTTCGGACGAGCAAGTCTAAATAGGCCTTACAATGGACCCGTTGGAATTTTAAATGAGTAAAAAGTACAGAAATTGATTTTTTACAATATAATCGTGTTGAAATGCTCGTAATCAAGTATATGAACTCATAAAATTTGATAAAACCTTATTTTGCGGTCTGTTTGTTATAGGTTTCAGACGAGCGGGTCTAAATAGGCCTTACAATGGACCCGTTGGAAATTTAGCTGAGTAAAAAGTACATAAATTGAGTTTTTGCAATATAATCGTGTTGAAATCCTCGTAATTAAGTATATGAACTCCTAAAGTTTGATTGAAACTAGTTTCACGGTCCGTTTTGTAG
Organism: Hibiscus trionum; assembly: GCA_030270665.1. Taxonomy (NCBI): domain Eukaryota; kingdom Viridiplantae; phylum Streptophyta; class Magnoliopsida; order Malvales; family Malvaceae; genus Hibiscus; species Hibiscus trionum. Next base: position 42,904,651 of record BSYR01000027.1, on the reverse strand, counting down.
AGGTTTTGGACGAGCGAGTCTTAATTGGCCTTACAATGGACCCATTGGAAATTTAACTAAGTAAAAACTACAGAAATTGAGTTTTGCAATATAATGGTGTTGAAAAGCTCGTAATCAAGTATATGAACTCCTAAAATTTGATTAAAACTTGTTTTTTGGTGCATTTTGGTAGAGGTGTCGGACGAGCGGGTCTAAATAAGCCTTACAATGGACCCGTTGGAATTTTAAATGAGTAAAAAGTACAGAAATTGAGTTTTTACAATATAATCTTGTTGAAATGCTTGTAATCAAGTATATGAACTCCTAATCTTTGGTTAAAACTTGTTTCGTGGTCCGTTTTGTAGAGGTTTCGAACGAGCGGTTCTAAATAGGCCTTACAATGGACCCGTTGGAATTTTAACTGAGTAAAAATAAAAGAAATTGAGTTTTTGCAATATAATCGTGTTGAAATGATCGTAATCAAGTATTTGAACTCCTGAAGTTTGATTGAAACTTGTTTCGTAGTCCGTTTTGGGGAGGTTTCGAACGAGCGAGTCTAAATAGGCCTTACAATGGACCCGTTGGAAATTTAACTATGTAAAAAGTACAGAAATTGAGTTTTTGCAATATAATCGTTTTGAAATGCTCGTAATCAAGTATATGAACTCTTAGGTTTTGATTAAAACTTGTTTTGCGGCCCGTTTTGTAGAGGTTTCGGACGAGCGGGTCTCAATAGGTCGTACAATGGACCCATTGGAATTTTAACTAAGTAAAAAGTACAGAAATTGTGTTTTTGCAATAAAATTGTGTTGAAATGCTTGTAGTCGAGTATATGTACTCCTAAAGTTTGATTAAAACTTGTTTCGCAGTCCATTTTGTAGAGGTTTCGGACGAGCGGGTCTAAATAGGCCTTACAATGTACCCGTTGGAAATTCTACTTGAGTAAAATGTTCAGAAATTGAGTTTTTACAATATAATCGTGTTTAAATGCTCGTAATCAAGTATATGTACTCCTAGGGTTTGATTAAAACTTGTTTTTCGGTCCGTTTTGTAGATGTTTCGGACGAGCGAGGCTAAATATGCCTTACAATGGACACGTTGGAAATTTAACTAAGTAAAAAGTACAGAAGTTGAGTTTTTGCAATATAATCGTGTTGAAATGCTCGTAATCAAGTATATGAACTCCTGAAGTTTGATTGAAACTTGTTTCGCGGTTCGTTTTGTACAGGTTTCGGATGAGCGAGACAAAATAGGCCTTACAATATACCCTTTGGAATTTTACTTGAGCAAATGTAAAGAAATTGAGTTTTTACAATATAATCGTGTTGAAATGCTCGTAATAAAGTATATGAACTCCTAAAGTTTGATATAAACTTGTTTCGTGGTCCGTTTTGAAGAGGTTTTGGACGAGCGAGTCTAAATAGGCCTTACAATGGACCCGTTCGAAATATAACTAAGTAAAAAGTATAGAAATTGAGTTTTTGAAATATTATCATGTTGAAATGATCCAAATCAAGTATATGAACTCCTAAAGTTTGGTTAAAACTTGTTTCGCGGTCCGTTTGTTATAGGTTTCGGACGAGCGAGTCTAAATAGGCCTTATAATGGACTCGATGGAATTTTAACTGAGTAAAAAGTTCATAAATTGAGCTTTTGCAATATAATCATGTTTAAATGCTCGTAATCAAGAATATGAACTCCTAAAATTATATTAAAACTTGTTTTGCGGCCCGATTTGTAGAGGTTTCGGACGAGCGGGTCTAAATAGGCCTTACAATGGACCCGTTGGAATTTTATCTAAGTAAAAAGTTTAGAAATTGAGCTTTTGCAATATAATCGTGTTGAAATGCTCGTAATCAAGTATATGAACTCTTAAAATTTGATAAACCTTGTTTTTCGGTTTGTTTGTTATAGGTTTCGGACAAATAGGTCTAAATAGGCCTTACAATGGACCCGTTGGAATTTTACTTAGGTAAAAAGTACATAAATTAAGTTTTTGCAATATAATCGGTATGAAATGCTCGTAATCAAGTATAGACACTCCAATAATTTGATTAAACTTGTTTCGCGGTCCGTTTTGTAGAGGTTTCGAACGAGCGGGACTAAGTAGGCCTTACAATGGACCCGTTGGAATTTTACTTGAGAAAAAATATAGAAAATGAGTTTTTTCAATATAATCATGTTGAAATGCTCGTAATCAAGTATATGAACTCCTAAAATTTGATAAAACCTTGATTTGCGATCCGTTTGTTATAGGTTTCAAACGAGCTGGTCTAAATAGGCCTTACACTGGACGCGTTGGAATTTTAACTGATTAAAAAGTACAGAAATTGTGTTTTTGCAATATAATCGTGTTGAATTGCTCGTAATCAAGTATATGAACTCCTAAAATTTGATTAAAACTTGTTTCGCGTTCCGTTTTGTAGAGGTTTCGGACGAGCGAGTCTAAATATGCCTTACAATGGACCCGTTGGAGTTTTAACTGAGTAAAAAGTTCAAAAATTGAGTTTTTGCAATATAATTGTGTTGAAATGATCGTAATCAAGTATATGAACTCCTAAAGTTTGATTAAAACTTGTTTCGCGGCCCGTTTTGTAGAGGTTTCGGAGGAGCGGGTCTAAATAGGTCTAACAATGGATCCGTTGGAATTTTAACTGAGTAAAAAGTACATAATTCGAGTTTTTGCAATATAATCGTGTTGAAATGCTCGTAATAAAGTATATGAACTCCTAAAGTTTGATTAAAACTTGTTTTGCGGTCCATTTGTTATAGGTTTCGGACGAGCGGGTCTAAATAAGCCTTACAATGGACTAGTTGGAATTTTACTAGAGTAAAGAGTATAGATATTGAATTTTTGCAATATAATCGTGTTGAAATGCTCGTAATCAAGTATATGAACTCCTAAAATGTGATAAAACCTTGTTTTGCGGCCCGTTTGTTATAGGTTTCTGACGAGCGGATCTAAATAAGCATTACAATAGACCCGTTGGAAATTTAACTAAGCAAAAAGTACAGAAATTGAGTTTTTGCAATATAATCGTGTTGAAATGCTCGTAATCAAGTATATGAACTCCTAAGGTTTGATTAAAACTTGTTTCGTGGTCCGTTTTGTAGAGGTTTCGGACGAGCGAGTCTAAATAGGCCTTAGAATGGACCCGTTGTAATTTTAACTGAGTAAAAATTACAAAAATTGAGTTTTTGCAATATAATCATGTTGAAATGCTCCTAATCAAGTATATGAACTCCTAAAATTTGATTAAAACTAGTTTCGCGGTCCGTTTTGTAGAGGTTTCAGACGAGCGGGTCTAAATAGGCCTTACAATGGACCCGTTGAAATTTTACTTGAGTAAAAAGTATAGAAATTTAGTTTTGCAATATAATCGTGTTGAAATGCTCGTAATCAAGTATATGAACTCCTAAAGTTTTATTAATACTTGTTTCGCGGTCCGTTTTGTATAGGTTTCGGACGAGCGAGTCTAAATAGGCCTTACAATGGACCCGTTTGAATTTTAGTTGAGTAAAAAATACAGAAATTGAGTTTTTGCAATATAATTGTGTTGAAATGCTCGTAATCAAGTATATGAACTCCTAAAGTTTGATTAAAACTTGTTTTGCGGTCCGTTTGTTATAGGTTTCGGACGAGCGGGTCTAAATAGGCCTTACAATGGACCAGTAGGAATTTTACATGAGTAAAGGGTACATAAATTGAATTTTTGCAATATAATCGTGTTGAAATGTTCGTAATAAAAATATGAACTCCTAAAATTTGATAAAACATTATTTTGCGGTCCGTTTGTTATAGGTTTTGGACGAGCGGGTCTAAATAGGCAATACAATGGACCCGTTTTTGTAATATAATCGTGTTAAAATGCTCGTAATCAAGTATATGAACTCCTAATATTTGATTAAAACTGGTTTCGCGATCCGTTTTTTAGAGGTTTCGGATGAGCGAGTCTAAATCGGCCTTACAATGGACCCGTTAAAATTTTACTTGAGTAAAAAATACAAAAATTGAGTTTTTGCAATATAATCGTGTTGAAATGCTCGTAATCAAGTATATGAACTCCTAAGGTTTGATTAAAACTTGTTTCGTGATCCGTTTTGTAGAGGTTTTGGACGAGCGAGTCTAAATAGGCCTTACAATGGACCCGATGGAATTTTACTTGAGTAAAAAATACAGAAATTGAGTTTTTGCAATATAATTGTGTTGAAATGCTCGTAATCAAGTATATTAACTCCTAATGTTTGATTAAAACTTGTTTTGCGGTCCGTTTGTTATAGGTTTCGAACGAGCGGGTCTAAATAGGCCTTACAATGGACCAGTTTGAATTTTACATGAGTAAAGAGTACATAAATTGAATTTTTGCAATATAATCGTGTTGAAATGCTCGTAATAAAAATATGAACTCCTAATATTTGATAAAACAATGTTTTGCGGTACGTTTGTTATAGGTTTCGGACGAGCGGGTCTAAATAGGCATTACAATGGACCCGTTGGAAATTTAACTGAGTAAAAACTACAGAAATTGGGTTTTTGCAATATAATCGTGTTAAAATGCTCGTAATCAAGTATATGAACTCCTAATATTTGATTAAAACTGGTTTCGCGGTCCGTTTTGTAGAGGTTTCGGACGAGCGAGTCTAAATCGGCCTTACAATGGACCCGTTGGAATTTTACTTGAGTAAAAAATAAAGAAATTGAGTTTTTGCAATATAATCGTGTTGAAATGCTCGTAATCAAGTATATGAACTCCTAAGGTTTGATTAAAACTTGTTTCGTGATCCGTTTTGTAGAGGTTTCGAACGAGCGAGTCTAAATAGGCCTTACAATGGACCCGTTGGAATTTTACTTGAGTAAAAAATACAGAAATTGAGTTTTTGCAATATAATTGTGTTGAAATGCTCGTAATCAAGTATATGAACTCCTAAAGTTTGATTACAACTTGTTTCATGATCCGTTTTGTAGAGGTTTCGGACGAGCGAGTCTAAATAGGCCTAAATGGGCCTTACAATGGACGCGTTGGAATTTTAACTTAGTAAAAAGTAAAGAAATTGAGTTTTTGCGATATAATCGTGTTGAAATGCCCGTAATCAAGTATATGAACTCCAAAAATTTTATTAAACCTTGGTTTACGGTCCATTTGTTATAGGTTTCGGACGAGCGGGTCTAAATAGGCCTTACAATGGACCCGTTGGAAATTTAACGAAGTAAAAAGTACAGAAATTGAGTTTTGCAATATAATCGTGTTGAAATGCTGGTAATCAAGTATATGAACTCGTAAGATTTGATTAAAACTTGTTTTGTGGTCCGTTTTGTAGAGGTGTCGGACGAGCGGGTCTAAATAAGCCTTAAAATGGACCCGTTGGAATTTTAAAGGAGTAAAAAGTACAGAAATTGAGTTTTTGCTATATAATCATGTTGTAATGCTCATAATCAAATATATGAACTCCTAATATTTTATTAAAACTTGTTTCGCGGTCCGTTTTGTAGAGGTTTCGGACGAGCGGGTCTAAATAGGCCATACAATGGACCCGTTGTAAATTTTTTTTGAAAGAAAATGCCTCGTTAAAAACCCCTACTAATGTCCTCTTACGCGAAGTCAGGGGACCCCTAAAAGGGGAAAAGAGTACCTTATGTATTATTAATAGGGGAATGCTTTATACAAGGTGAGTAATACACAAAGGAACATCAAAACCGAAAGACATGGAAGTCATGGTGCTGAGAGCATGAGAGGCCAGCTTATGGGCCACAGTATTTGCCTCACGGCTTACATAGGAAACAAGAGCAAAAGGCAAAGAAAAAAGAGCGTCTCGTAGTTGAGGAAGCAAAGGCCCCAGGGTGGAGAGATCCGGACTTGGGGTGCTGACTCTGTTCGCAAGAGAGGCACAGTCCGTTTCGAACAGTAACTGGTCCCAGCCTTGGCTTTGAGCGAATGTAATACCCGCAAGAAGACCCAGACCTTCGCAAGTGGCAGCGTCCAAACAACTACCTAAAGGGTAAGCAAGGCCCCCAATGAATGCACCCGTAGCATCACGCGCCACAACTCCAACAGCAGCTGCACGAGTGATTGGATTAAAAGCCCTATCCACATTAATCTTAATATGACCATGTGGGGGAGGCTTCCAGCAAGGAGGTGAAAGAATAGGAATGTTCGACTGGGGGGGGGGGGTCTGTAGATATAGCATTGCAGAAATCATTATGCAAGCTAATCAAGTTAATAGCAATGAGCCACGGGGGTTGCAGATGGTGATTATGAACCCAGTCATTACGTCGGTTCCAAATGTTCCAAATGGTAGTAAGGAAAAGACCAAATTGGTAGTCAGATAATAAGGTAGCAGCCTCCTCTAACCAATGTACAGTAGTAACGGCCGTACTCTTAGAGAGAACAGCAGGGACACCAGAGAGTTGTAGTGCTTCAGAGGCTCCAGTACAATCACGGAGAGCATGGAGGGTAGATTCTGAAGAAAACCCACAAATTGGGCAGGGTTCAGAGTTTGGGGGAAAATCCCATAGCCTAAGCCCCACCGGTAAGGCTTCAGAGGCCATACGCCATCCGAAGGTTTTAACTTTAGGGAGTGCCTTTACTTTAGCAAGTACCTTCCAAATTCGCGTTGTAGGCCTTCGGGGTTCCGGAGGACGTTGAAGAAATAAGTAGCCAGAGCGGACTGAGTAAATACCAGAGTCATTAGGGGCCCATAGGATAGAGTCTCGGGTGTCGTTAATGATGGGGACATGAATAATAGCATCCGCATCACTAGGATTGAAATAGCTGCAGACCTTAGACTGGTCCAGGCAGTTTGATTACGAATCATAAAATCACGACATCGAACATATACTTCCTCTGTGGTCTCATAGTCACCATAGAGATTGATAGGGGAGGAACCACCCCAATTGTCCTTATGGACACAAATATTGCTATTAATACCCAGTCGGTATAGAAACCCATTAAAAAGACGTTGTAAAGCAGAGTAGATGCCTTGCCAAGCAAAAGAGCCTCTAGATGGACGAGTGGCATCGAGGATGTTACCCAAGGGGAAGTATTTATAACGGTAGATTTGGCCTGAAAGGGAGTCAGGTTCACAAAGAAGTTTCCAAATTTGCTTTCCAAGAAGAGCAATGTTAAAATCGTTTAAATCTTTGAAGCCCATGCCCCCTGCTGCTTTAGGAAGACATACTCGATTCCAAGGGAGCATGTGCCAACCTTTTTTATTAGATTTACCAGACCACCAATATTGACGGATCGCTGAAGTCATATCATCAATAATGTTTTGCGGTAGTAGATAGCATGACATAACATATTGAGGTAAAGATTGTAGAACGGCTTTAATGAAAATTTCACGACCACTAAATGAGAGGAGTTGTTTGTCCCAAGTGGATAGACGGTCGTGAACTTTATCGCAAATGAAACCTAAGGCTTCAGTTCTGTTTTTCCCAATGAGCAGAGGGACCCCAAGATATACACCAGGGTTGGTAACCTCACGCACTTGTAAGGAGGTATTAATCGCGTCTCGAATTGAGCGAGGGGTGCGTGGGTTATAAAAGATGGTCGACTTCTAAAAATTCACTGCTTGTCCTGAGGCAGAAGCATAAGTTAGTAGTGCTTGATTTAGCTCGAATGCTTCCTCAGGTTTAGTATTAAGGAAAACCATGCAGTCAATGGCAAAAAGAAGATGGTTGACTTTTGGACCAAATCGGCATGCTCCTAAGCCAGGTAGGGAATTAGTCTGTTGAGCATCAGATAGGTAAGCGGATAGTCCTCGTGTACAGAAGAGGAATAGGAAGGGCGATAGGGGATCTCTTTGTCAAAGACCATGTTGAGGTTGAAAAAAAGGCGAAAAGGAGTTGTTAATTCGAACAGTGAAAGAAACTGTGGAAATACATCGCATAATGAGGGATACCCATGCGGGGGCAAAGCCCATACGGTGCATTACATTTTCCAGAAAAGACCATTCGACTCTGTCAAAGGCTTTCTCCATGTCTAACTTTAGTGCAGCACCTTGCGCTGATTTTGTTGTCCCAGAGTTAATATTGTGTATTATTTCATGGGCTATAAGAATATTATCCGAAATATTTCGACCTTGAACAAAAGCAGCTTGGTTAGAGCTGATACAAAATGGAATTGTGTGCTTCATTCTATTAACAAGGACTTTTGCAACAATTTTATAGATAACAGTGCACAGGCTGATTGGACGAAGGTGCCTTATAGTAGCCGGGTCTTTAATTTTAGGAATGAGTACTAAGATTGTTTTGTTGACCGAAGCCATATCCGTAGTTCCATTAAGAAGGCTAAGACAAAGGTCGAAAACATCATCACCCACGGTGTCCCAATGTTATCTAAAGAAACCACTGGGCAACCCATCGATGCCTGGTGCTTTCTGCGGATCAATATCACGGAAAGCAAGTACTATTTCCTCATTAGAAAAGGCCATGGAAAGAGAATTATTCATAGCTGGGGTTATAGTGGAGGGGATCTTTGATAAAATTTGTTCTGAAAATTGTGGATTTGAGGACATAAAGAGGTTTTGAAAATAATTTGAAGCGATTGACATAATATCATCTTCAGCAGTGCACCAAGTGGAATTGGAGTCAAAAAGGCCAGTGATTGTATTTTTTTCCTTCTATTACACGCACGAGCATGAAAAAATCTTGTATTTTTGTCCCCTTGAGAGAGCCATAAATTGCGTGATCTTTGTGCCCAATACGTTTCTTGTTCGAGAAGGAGCTTATTAAGTTCAGTTCGGCACTTTAGGTAAGAGATTTCTTTTGAAGGCGATAAAGGACGATGTAGAAATTTAATAATTTTTTTAGTTAGGAAGGTGATGCGACCTAAAGTTTTTGTTTTTTGTTTAGTTTGCCAATTGTCAAGACATGAACCAATTACTTGAATTTTTTCAAGTGTTGTCCCCTCAGTGTTGGCCCATGTGTTTTGGACTAGTGTAATATTGTCATCACGGCCAGCCCAGCAGTTTTCGAACCGAAAGTTGTGTGGAAGATGTTGAGATGGTGTGCGAGGGGTAGGGGAGGTATCGAGGAGTAAGAAGCAATGATCGGATTTTGCATCAAATTCTGAAGAGATCCGGTAGGAGGGGTATAATGATTTCCAAGCCTGGTTACCAATAAAACGGTCAAGACGCTCATTGATAGTTGGAGTGAGTGGTCCAATTTTTGTCCAAGTAAACCAACCAGAGGTAGGTTTGCAATCGTATAGATTATTGCGTGATAAACAATGGCGGAAATTTTTTTTTGTGATCGAGCGCGGCGAGATCCACTCTGTTTTTCGCAATCAGACAGTATTTCATTAAAGTCCCCACCAAAGAGCCAGGGAATATTGTACCCGTTGTAATTTTAACTGAGTAAAAAGTACATAAATTGAGTTTTTGCAATATTATCGTGTTGAAATGCTCGTAATCAAGTATATGAACTCCTAAAATTTGATTAAAACTTGTTTTGTGTTCCATTTTGTAGAGGTTTCGGACGAGCGAGTCTAAATAGGCCTTACAATGGACCCGTTGGAATTTTAACTGAGTAAAAAGTACAAAAATTAAGTTCTTGCAATATAATCTGTTGAAATGCTCGTAATCAAGTAAATGAACTCCTAAATTTTAATTAAAACTTGTTTTGCGGTCCGTTTGTAATAGGTTTCGAACGAGCGGGTCTAAATAGGCCTTACAATAGACCCGTTGGAATTTTACTTTAGCAAAAAGTAAAGAAATTGAGTTTTTGCAAAATAATCGTGTTCAAATGCTCGTAATCAAGTATATGAAATCCTAAAATTTGATTCAAACTTGTTTCGCGGTCCATTTTGTAGAGGTTTCGGACGAGCGGGACTAAATAGGCCTTACAATGGACCCGTTGGAATTTTAATTAAGTAAAAAGTACAAAAATCGAGTTTTTGCAATATAATCTTGTTGAAATGCTCGTAATCAAGTATATGAACTCCTAAATTTTCATTAAAACTTGTTTCGCGGCCCGTTTTGCAGAGGTTTCGGAGGAGCGGGTCTAAATAGGCCTTACAATGGATCCGTTGGAATTTTAACTGAGTAAAAAGTACATAATTTGAGTTTTTGCAATATAATCGTGTTGAAATGCTCGTAATCAAGTATATGAACTCCTCAAATTTGATAAAACCTTGTTTTGCGGTCCGGTTGTTATAGGTTTCAACCGAGCGGGTCGAAATAGGCCTTACAATGGACCCGTTGGAATTTTAACTAATTAAAAAGTACAGAAATTGAGTTTTTGCAATATAATCGTGTTGAAATGCTCCTAATCAAGTATATGAACTCCTAAAATTTGATTAAAACTTGTTTCGCGTTCCGTTTTGTAGAGGTTTCGGACGAGCGAGTCTAAATAGGCCTTACAATGGACCCGTTGGAATTTTAACTGAGTAAAAAGTACAAAAATTAAGTTCTTGCAATATAATCTGTTGAAATGCTCGTAATCAAGTAAATGAACTCCTAAATTTTAATTAAAACTTGTTTTGCGGTCCGTTTGTAATAGGTTTCGAACGAGCGGGTCTAAATAGGCCTTACAATAGACCCGTTGGAATTTTTCTTTAGCAAAAAGTAAAGAAATTGAGTTTTTGCAATATAATCGTGTTCAAATACTCGTAATCAAGTATATGAAATCCTAAAATTTGATTCAAACTTGTTTCGCGGTCCGTTTTGTAGAGGTTTCGGACGAGCGGGTCTAAATAGGCCTTACAATGGACCCGTTGGAATTTTAATTAAGTAAAAAGTACAAAAATCGAGTTTTTGCAATATAATCTTGTTGAAATGCTCGTAATCAAGTATATGAACTCCTAAATTTTCATTAAAACTTGTTTCGCGGCCCGTTTTGTAGAGGTTTCGGAGGAGCGGGTCTAAATAGGCCTTACAATGGATCCGTTGGAATTTTAACTGAGTAAAAAGTACATAATTTGAGTTTTTGCAATATAATCGTGTTGAAATGCTCGTAATCAAGTATATGAACTCCTCAAATTTGATAAAACCTTGTTTTGCGGTCCGTTTGTTATAGGTTTCAACCGAGCGGGTCAAAATAGGCCTTACAATGGACCCGTTGGAATTTTAACTAATTAAAAAGTACAGAAATTGAGTTTTTGCAATATAATCTTGTTGAAATGCTCCTAATCAAGTATATGAACTCCTAAAATTTGATTAAAACTTGTTTCGCGTTCCGTTTTGTAGAGGTTTCGGACGAGCGAGTCTAAATAGTCCTTACAATGGACCCGTTGGAATTTTAAGTGAGTAAAAAGTACAAAAATTGAGTTTTTGCAATATAATCGTGTTGAAATGCTCGTAATAAAGTATATGAACTTCTATAGTTTGATTAAAACTTTTTTGCGGTCCGTTTGTTATAGGTTTCGGACGAGCGGGTCTAAATAGGCCTTAAAATGGACCAGTTGGAATTTTACTAGAGTAAAGAGTATATAAATTGAATTTTTGCAATATAATCATGTTGAAATGCTCGTAATCAAGTATATGAACTCCTAAAATGTGATAAAACCTTGTTTTGCGGTCCATTTGTTATAGGTTTCAGACGAGCAGGTCTAAATAGGCATTACAATGAACCCGTTGGAAATTTAACTGAGCAAAAAGTACAGAAATTGTGTTTTTGCAATTTAATCGTGTTGAAATGCTCGTAATCAAGTATATGAACTCCTAAAGTTTGATTAAAACTTGTTTCACGGTCCGTTTTGTAGAGGTTTTGGATGAGCGAGTCTAAATAGGCCTTACAATGGACCCGTTGGAATTTTACTTGAGTAAAAATACAGAAATTGAGTTTTTGCAATATAATCATGTTGAAGTGCTCGTAATCAAGTATATGAACTCCTAACATTTGATAAACCTTGTTTTACGGTCCGTTTGTTATTGGTTTCAGACGAGCCGGTCTAAATAGGCCTTACAATGGACCCGTTAGAATTTTAACTGAGTAAAAAGTACAGAAATTGAGTTTTTGCTATATAATCGTGTTGAAATGCTCGTAATCAAGTATATGAACTCTAAATTTTTTATAAAACATTTGTTTGTGGTCCATTTGTTATAGGTTTCGGACAAGCGAGTCTAAATAGGCTTTACAATTGACCAATTGGAATTTTAACTGAGTAAAAAGTACAGAAATTGAGTTTTTGCAATATAATCATGTTGAAATGCTCCTAATCAAGTATATGAACTCCTAAAATTTGATTAAAACATGTTTCGCGGTCCGTTTTGTAGAGGTTTCAGACGAGTGGGTCTAAATAGGCCTTACAATGGATCCGTTGGAATTTTACTTGAGTAAAAAGTATAGAAATTGAGTTTTTGCAATATAATCGTGTTGAAATCCTCGTAATCAAGTATATGAACTCCTAAAATTGATAAAACCTTGATTTGCGGTCTATTTGTTATAGGTTTCAACCGTGATGGTATAAATAGGCCTTACAATGGACCCGTTGGAATATTACTTGAGTAAAAAGTACATAAATTGAGTTTTTGCAATGTAATCGTGTTGAAATACTCGTAGTCAAGTATATAAAATCCTACAATTTGATTAAAACTTGTTTCGCGGCCGTTTTGTAGAGGTTTCGGACGAGCGGGACTAAATAGGCCTTACAATTGACGCGTTGGAATTTTAACTTAGTAAAAAGAAAATAAATTCAGTTTTTGCAATATAATCAAGTATATGAACTCCTAGGGTTTGATTAAAACTTGTTTTGCGGTCCATTTTGTAGAGGTTTTGGACGAGCGAGTCGAAATAGGCTTTACAATAGACTCGTTGGAATTTTAACTGAGTAAAAAGTACAGAAATTGAGTTTTTGCAATTTAATCATGTTGAAATGCTCCTAATCAAGTATATGAACTCCTAAAATTTGATTAAAACCTGTTTTGCGGTCCGTTTTGTAGAGGTTTCAGACGATCAGGTCTAAATAGGTCTTACAATGGACCCGTTGGAATTTTACTTGCGTAAAAAGTATAGAAATTGAGTTTTTGCAATATAATCGTTTTGAAATTCTCGTAATCAAGTATATGAACTCCTAAAATTTGATAAAACCCTGATCTACGGTCCGTTTGTTATAGGTTTCAACCGAGCTGGTGTTTCGAAACGCTGACCCTGGTATCGAAACAGCCGTATCGAAACGGAGCTGACCGTTCCGGTACTCGGGTGCATTCCGAGACCCGTATCGAAACATGGCACTCTAGTAGCTAGAGTGTTCCGAAACAATCTTATCCATTTCGAAACACTATGGCCATTTCAGGCTCCTGTTCCGAAACAGATAGGGGTGTTTCGATACACCCTGCCCTGCAACTGTTTATTTTTCTAGTGTTTCACTTCTTTTCACATTCAAACACTCCCAAACATGTCCCAACTCATACCACAACATATTCACAACATGTTTAAGCATCAACTCTATCATATTAACATCAAAAGCTAGTCACATTGCAAGCATCTAACACAACAACTCATTTAGCTTATGTAACTAGAATGAATATACTTTCAACCATAAAGCATAGCAAGAATAAAATGCAAATTGAGGATCCACACACCACATAATGGCCATAAACAAGTCTCAAACCAAAAACTAGACTTGTTCTATGTAATCAACCCCATCATACAAAAAAGTAAAGGATTTCCCCCATTTCCTTTATTATCTATAGCTATCAAACAAAACATACTTCCCAAGTGGAGTTCTTCTTGAATCCCTTGCTTCTTGCTGCCCCAAACTCAACTATCTGCATTGGTGGACAGAAAGGAGCGTAAGCACATAATGCTTAGTGAGGAATGCTCAAAATCAAAACACCATCAATGCAGCAAAATCATAAAACATCCTTTAATTGCAATCACGTTTCACCAAGCGAAAGTATTGTTTGAAAACTTCATTTGAAAACGTCATTGCCTTAAATCATGCATAGCTCAACATATAAACCAGCATTAAAACCCAAATGACACATGCATCCCACTCTTAAACATCGTCCTTGTAAATACATTCATTTAAACCCTCTCATGCATAAACACTTCATGCAAGGTTTAAACCATAATTCTTGGAAACCATTTCCACATTATGTTCTTTCTTTCTCATACTTTAAAAATCCTTTCAAGCCAATTCTCATCTTAAAAACACATGTACCATCTATCTATCTCATGCTTTCAACCAATAAAATTCTCATGGAAAGGCCATACATGCTTGATGCACAAAAGCATTTCACACTCTCATTAGCTCATAAGCATTTCTCATTTCATAAAATAAACATTCAAAACATTACTACATGTAAAACACATTTCTTTCTCATATATTGGCATTTTCATATTCTACTTTACACAGATATGCGAATAGCTTGACTCGAGGTCAAGTCCTTCCCCGTCGGTATCTCTATAACCGGACTCTATCTCTTTACAAAGCTTGGGTATTTCACTAAGTCCTACTCCGATGGAATGCCCATCATCGGTTTCTCATGGCAATAGCATTTGTTGCCATAAATCTTGGGTCTTTCACCAAGTCCTATCCTGTAACACCCCAATTTTGGGCTTGGAAGTTTAGGGTCTGAACCGGACCGGTCAGATTTTCTGTTCGAATATAAAAGGTGGTTTTAGGGAAAGCCTAGTTCGGGATGCATTTAAAATATGGAAAAAATCTAAAAATACTCTTTTAATATATATAAGAGAGTGGTGAAATCAATTTTACAAAATAAGGTTTGGAAGTGTGACATTTCGAAATAGTGACTAAAATGTAATTTTTGAAAAGTTCAGTGGTGACTGTTTTGTAAGGATTGAAACTTTGAATATTTAAGGAGCTAATTTACCCAAGGAAGGATTTCTCCAAATTTTTCTTAATTTTAATGACTCATTTAATGTTTAATTAATTAAAAGAAAAGAGGGAAAACCATATTTTAGTTTTCATAACCAACTTTTGCTAAAATTTTCTCATTTCATTTTCTCTCAAAATTCTCTCAGCCAAACACATTTCCACAGCAACATTTCTTTTGATTTTCACACTAAATGATGAGGTTTCAATCATCAATTGATTCCTAATCCTTTCTACATCAAATCCTCTTCATTTGCTTATTGGATTTTCAAGGATTTGGCTCTAAACAAGGAGAAATCTACATTTAGAGGTAAGGATGTCCTTCTCCTCTAAATACTCAGTTCTTTACTGAAATTCCCAAGTTCTCAATCCTTAAATTGAGTTTTATAAAAGGTTTTAATGTTGTGATCTTGATTTTGACTTAAAACTCAAGATTTGGATTTAATCTTGAAGAAATTCGTGATAAATGTTTGGGCTCTGTTTTGAGATGTCTTTTTAATGTATTTTGGATGTTTAATGATGTGTAATTAAGGTTTAATGAATGCAATCCCGAATAGGTTGATTTTCCTAAGTTTTTACTTGTGAAAATGGTGGTTTTTGGGGTGATCTTGGTGTTCTGTTATAGCTGGAGCTATAAGGACGAGTTTAGGATCTTTTTGGATGTTAATTGATGTTTAAGAATGTTTAGAAGTGATGGATCTTGGCTGGGTAATGTTGTGGATGAGTTTGGATGTGATTTCGGTTGTGTTTCGTAGCCGAAATGTTAGATTTGGTGAGAGCAGCGAGTTTAGGTGTAATGGCTGATGATTTTAATGCATGATGATGCATTAATCCTCTACTTTGATGTGTTTAAAATAGGGGAGACATCTTCGGATCCTTGTGGTGTTGATCCTGAGGCTTGATCGGCGTTTCGGCAAGCTTGCGAAACGGAATCAGTGAGTGAAGTTTGGTTTTCAGCTTTGAAACCAATGTTTGAAGGTTTTGGGAGCTTAGTTTAAGTCTAAGCAACTTAACTAAGCTCAAGAGTAAGTTTTCGGAGAAACTCTCTCTTTGATGAACCATGAGGTGGTTGGATGCAATGTGTTTAATTTGCATGTTTAAATTCTGTTTTGAAAGCATGTTTTAGCATGATTAATGGTGATTTTGAAAGTCATGTGTTGAAGGATGCTCAAGGTAAGAGATCCTTGATTTGACATTGATAAATGTGGTTTTGATGCATAGTGATGCATGATTGTTTAATGGCTTTGATTAATGCTTTAAAACAGTGGAATGTTGATGATAAATGATGTATATTGGCAAGTGATGTTTTGGTTTTAAAGTACTCTAATCGGATATAGTTAGCCGGCTATAGGATTGGGTGCACCGTGAATAAAGTCGCCTTGGATGTTGAGGGGTTGTAATTGTACTGTAAACTCCATCCAAGTACACTAACGAGATGTTTAAGATCACAATGGTGGTTAAAAGTCCATGTGTGGATCTTGTGTTGTGTGTCTCGTGTTCTCGTTAGTGATGTTATACAACTACCAATGAGTGTTGTGGAGGGGTTGTGATTGTACCGTTAAACTCCATCACGGGTGTTGAGGGGTTGTGATTGTACCTGTAAATTCCACCTTGTGTGTTTGGTAGTGTGTATGAAGCGTATGGGACAACGCTTGTAATCCGCGTATCCGATTGTGTTTTATGTTGAAAATGGTTATGGATTATCACTTGGAAGTCGATATGACATGTTGATGTTAATGAAGCACGAGATGCTTGTTGTGTATGCATTGTTGCATGAGAAATGATGTTTATGAATGAAAAGGCCTTTTGAAAGGTGTTTTATAAAGTGCAATATTGTGTTGTTTCTCTAGAGCATGCCTCACTAAGCAATTGTGCTTACGCTCTCTTTCTTGAACCAATAATGCAGAGAATTGAAGTGCTTTAAGGGCAGCAAGGAGGCTAAGAATCCAAGGGAAGGCTAAGCTCATGTATGGTGACTATTTTTACAACATTATTAACTTTTGGTATTTGGCAATGGGAACCTAGGTTGTGTTTTTGGGAGATGTTTTGGACTCCCTAAGTTTGGCATGATGCTTTGGACTTGTAAATGGCCATTTGGTGTTTGCTTTGTTGATTTGATGATTGGTTGGTTTCCAATATTATGATGCATGCCTATAGACTTGTGGTTTTTCCTAATTGATGCCATGAATGAGTTTTGATGATGCAAATGTGTATCTTATTTGTATGATGACTTGTTGGCATGATTAGGAGGTCATAGGGATGTGTTTGAATGGTTAATTGTATGTTAAACCAGCAAAATCTGCACTTTCTGGGCAATCCGTATCGGAACGGGTACCCGCGTTTCGAAACGGGGGCTTGTAATGGCCTTCGTGTTTCGAAACGGGTAGAGGCAGTTCCGAAACGAATTGGCCACTGCCAAGCCCTCTTTCGATACAGGTCTCGGAACGAACCCGCGTTTCGGAACGGTCAACCCCTGTTCCGAAACAGATGACCGTTGGGCACTGATTTGAATGGTTTAAGGTTTGCAAGCTTTACGTTTTAGTCCTGAATTTTGTATATGCAATTGCTTGAGTTTGAGATGTTCGTTTGAGGCGAAATTTGACAGGGAAGCATGTAATATGATTAATTTCATTTTGGTAACTTTAAAATCGGTTAAGTCCTCTTAATTTCCATAATTTACATTTTGGTCCCTAATAGTTGTAAATTGTGCAATTGAGTCCTTTATTACTTTCCGTTCGCTGTGCTTTTCAAGTATGCTTTCCTCAAGGCTACGCTTAAGATTAATATGCATCTAGACAAGATTAAAAAGAAAAAAAGGGTCGTTAATCAAGGTTGACTTTCGGGTTGACTTTGGTTTTCCCCGTGTAATCTTCGTAGTTCAGGTCAACCGTCTAGGCCGGGCTAAGGGGGTTACATTTGGTGGTATCAGAGCTGAGTTCTCGAGTAATTGGGAATGGTTATGTGGGTGATGTATGCATGATTGCATGATGTGCCTTTTTGAATGAAAGTGTGATGTGTGAATTGTAAAGTATGTTACAATTGTGATGCTATGCTGTGTTGAAGCATGTTAGAGGGACCCATTGCCATATCAAAACTAATGAAATGAATTGTTTTTGAAAAATGGGTTTGAGTGCTTGGATTACATACCTTGCTGAGCCTGATTATGTTTATTGCATTTGTGTTAGTGGATTGTTTTAGTGAATGGGACCTCGTAGAGAGACGAGGATTAATACGCGAGCTATGGCTCAGAATGAGAATGAAGAGAATGCTGATAATGTAGTGGATTTACCTCCTCCTCCTGGTGGTGGACCACCTGGTGGTGGTGGTGCTGGAGGTGATGGAGCTGGTGTTGATGCTGGTGCTGGGGTCGCTGGACCTGAAGCTGGGCAGGGGCAAGCTGCTCCTGACATGACAGTTTTGATTCAAGCTATTGCTGGAGCTTTTCAGGCGGCAGTAGCTGGAGCTCGTGGAGCTGGGCATCAGGGAGATGCTAATGCTAGACTACCTTTGGAACGTTTGCGTAGTCTGGGAGGGACTGAGTTCAGAGGTTTTTTTGCTGAGGGTTCCAATCTTGGTTGGAAAGTACCAAGAGAATATTGGGACAAATGAACTGCAATGATGTGTAGAAGTTAGGATGTGTGGTATCGCTGTTGCATGATGACGCGTATACCTGGTGGACGGCCGCTATCTCTAGAATGGAGGAAGTTGATGTGACTTTGACGTTCTTTCTGAACGCGTTCAAGCGGAGGTATCTAGGTGTGCGATACCTAGATGAAAAGGGATGGGAAAAGAACCGCCAGCATTGAGGCCAAGAATTTGAAGACACTCAGGCTTGATGAGCTACTTGGTTCTCTCCTAACTCATGAGATCATGAAGCAAGGAATGGAAGATGAAATGAAGAAAGAAGAAAGAAGAGTAGAGAAGCTTGAGGTAGACAACAAGAAAAAGCTAGGAGTGGCTCTCAAAGTTTCTCTACATGAGGAGAGCACTTCTAGTGAGGAGGAAGATCTAAAACAATTGGGTATGATAGCCAAAAGATTCTCACAGTTTATGAGGTTCAACCGAGTTAGAAAAACTCAAAGAAAAATGGACTTCAAGACAAAAAACAAAGAAGAAGAGAGGGATCAAATCATTTGCTTTGAATGCAAAAAACCGGGTCATATTCGTTCCGAGTGCCCTCAACTCAAGAAGAAGGGCTTTGAGAAGAAGAAGAAGCTCAAAGCCAAGCTTGCTACTTGGAGTGATGAGGAGTCATCCGAGGATGAGGAACATGAAGTGGCCAACCTTTGTCTCGTGGCTATTGAGGAGGATTCATCCATGGTAACCTCTAACTCATCTACATTTGATTTTACATTTGATGAATTGAATGATGCTTATGATGAGTTACAAGAGGTATACGATGAGTTAGTTGAGAATTATAAAGAGTCTGTTTTAAGAAATAAAAAGATCATTACGGAATTAAATGCAAAAATGACTTACTTTCTCAAGCTAACTTGAAATTTGAGAAAAAGATCTTAGGTCTACAAGATGAACTTGAATTTTTTTCAAAATGAAAATGCAGATATAAATAATCTTATTTCTCAATGCAATGTAGAACACCAAAAGGTGTTAGATGAGCTTTGTAAGCTCAAAGAGTCTTTGAAAAATGTTGGTAATGTGAAAAATGAAATTGGTGAATCATCTAGAACAAACCAACCTAAGAGAAAGACCTATAACTACAAACAAAGTGGCTCCTATAGGCATAATGGAACTAAAAGAATTAGAAGTGTATGGGTTCCTAAGGAACTTGTCAAATCTAATAATGTTGATGCCATGACACCATGGATTCCTAAGGGAACCAAGCTTTTGGGAGCTAACACTCGTGAACCCCAGAATGATTTGGGTACCAAAAATCAAAGCTTAATCTCTTTGTTTGTAGGGGGAGCATTGCTACAAGGCCAAAGCATAAAGCCAAAACTCATAGTACCTTGATAGTGGATGCTCGAGGCACATGACCGGAGACAAGAGTCGATTCATAGACTTAAAGCCAAAAAGTGAAGGAGTAGTGACATTTGGTGACAACTCTAAAAGCCACATTAAAGGTATTTGATCCATAGGTAATCACTCTACTGTACTCATTCAAAAATGTTTTATATGTCGATGATCTAAAACACAATTTATTGAGCATTAGTCAATTGTGTGATAAAGGGTTTAATGTCATATTTGATAAAAATGGGTGCAAAATTGTTGACATTAAATCAAATAATATAATGCTCATTGGTCATCGCATAGGTAACATATACATGGTGCATCTAGATGACATTCATTCATCCCATGCATGTTTTGTTGCACAAAATGAAAAGGATGAATGGCTATGGCATAGGAAACTAGGACATGCTAGCATTAGTGTTTTAGAAAAATTAGTTTCCCTAAATCTAGTTAGAGGTTTATCCAAGATTAAGTTCTCAAATGATAAAATATGTGACGCATGCTCTAAGGGTAAACAACATAGATCATCCTTTAAATCCATTAATGATGTTTCTACAAGTAGGTGTTTACAACTAATTCATATGGATTTATTTGGGCCTATTAGAACTATGAGCTTGGGTGGTAAATCGTATGCCTTTGTTCTTGCTGATGACTATTCTAGGTTTACTTGTGTTCTATTCTTAAATACAAAAGATGATGCTTTAGAAAAATTCATCACGTTTTCAAAATTAACTCAAAATGATCTCGAACTTAAGATTTCACATATTAGAAGTGATCATGGAACCGAGTTTCAAATCTAGGTTTTGAAGAGTTTTTAAATGAAAATAGTATTAACCACAAATTTTCGACTCCTCGAACTCCTCAACAAAATGGGGTAGTTGAAAGGAGAAATAGGACTTTACAAGAAATGGCTAGAACCATGCTTTGTGAAAGCAATTTACCTAAATATTTTTGGGCGGAAGCCACAAACACCGCTTGCTACATTGTAAATCGAGTAATGATTAGGCCACTTTTAAAGAAAACACCATATGAGATTTTAAAATCTAAAAAGCCTAACATTAGCTATTTTCATCCATTTGGTTTCAAGTGTTTTGTTTTAAATAATGGAAAAGAGAACATAGGTAAATTTGATGATAAAAGTGATGAAGCTATTTTCTTAGGATACTCTTTAAACTCTAAAACCTATCGTGTATTTAATAAGAGAACTTTAGTAGTAAAAGCGTCTATACATGTTATTTTCGATGATTACCTCCTTCTAAGGAAGGAATCTTGTGATGATGATGATGTAGGAATCCTTGATACCTTTGATGGAGGACAAACTTCAAAGGAGGATGGGATTCCAACTAACGAAGAAGATGCACAAGATCCACCTCTTGAAGCCTTGAAGGACTTGGCTCTTGAGGAAAAGAAAGTGAGCTACCCAAGGGAGTACAACTATGTCAAATGTGGTGAAATCTTGGGTGATCCATCCAAGGGGGTAACTACTAGATCTTCTCTCAAACTCATGAATCATGTTGCTTTTATCTCATGCATTTAGCCTAAATTATTAAAGAAGCATTAAAAGATGATTTTTTGATTATGGCTATGCAAGAAGAGTTAAAACAATTTGAGAGGAGTAATGTATGGACATTAGTTGAAAGGCCTAGTAATAAATCTACTGTAGGAACTAAATGGGTGTTTAGGAATAAACTAGATGAGAGTGGTAACATTCTGGGAAACAAAGCTAGACTAGTTGCTCAAGGTTACACTCACGCAGAGGGAATTGATTTTGATGAAACTTATACACCCGTAGCTAGAATTGAAGCTATTAGGATGTTGCTTGCATATGTATGTTATCATGATTTCAAGCTTTTTCAAATGAATGTAAAAAGCACATTTTAAATGGTTTTATAAATGAAGAAGTGTATGTGGAACAACCACCGGGTGTTAAGGATCCAAAATTTCCAAATCATGTTTTTAAGCTATCCAAAGCATTTTATGGTTTAAAACAAGCTCCTAGAGCTTGGTATGAAAGGCTTTCAAACTTTTTGATTAAAAAAAGTTTTGAAAAAGGTAAGCTGGACACTACACTTTTCATAAAAAAGTATAAAAATGACATCTTAGTAGTACAAATATATGTTGATGATATTATTTTTGGATCTGCTAATGAATGTCATTGCAAAGAGTTTGCTAAGTTAATGCAAGGTGAATTCAAGATTAGCATGATAGGGGAGCTCCCATTCTTCTTGAGACTCCAAATCAAACAAAGGAAGGATGGCACCTTCATCAATGAAGCAAAGTACGTGAAAGATATGCTCAAGAAGTTTTTGATATAATAAAGGATTCAAGGACTAAATTGAAAAAGAAAAAATGAATTTTTATGTCCTCAAAACCTCTCTATGTGTTTAAAGAAAAATGTACAAGTCAAAACCTCAACTTATCAAATATTTTCTAAGTGTTTACCAAGTCAAAACAGTGATTTTCGAGTCACCGTTTCGAAATGCTCGTAATCAAGTATATGAACTCCTTAAATTTGATTAAAACTTGTTTTGTCGTCTGTTTTGTAGAGTTTTCGGATGAGCGGGTCTAAATAGGCCTTACAATGGACCCGTTGGAATTTTAACTGAGTAAAAAGTACAGAAGTTGAGTTTTTGCAATATAATGTGTTGAAATGCTCGTAATCAAGCATATGAACTCCTAAAATTTGATTAAAACTTGTTTCGCGGTCCGTTTTGTAGAGGTTTCAAACGAGCGGGTCTAAATAGGCCTTACAATGGACCCGTTGGAATTTTAACTGAGTAAAAAGTACGGAAATTTGAGTTTTTGCAATATAATAATGTTGAAATGCTCGTAATCAAGAATATGAACTCCTAAAATATGATTAAAAGTCGTTTCGCGGTCCGTTTTGTAAAGGTTTCAAACGAGCGGGTCTAAATACGCCTTACAATGGACCCGTTGGAACTTTAACTGAGTAAAAAGTGCAGAAATTGAGTTTTTGCAATATAATGTGTTGAAATGCTCGTAATCAAGCATATGAACTCCTAAAATTTGATTAAAACTTGTTTCGCGGTCCGTTTTGTAGAGGTTTCAAACGAGGGGGTCTAAATATGCCTTACAATGGCCCTTGCAAAAGCGGGGATTGGTTAGTAGGCCCTTATACTTGGATTTGGATTATTTGCGTTCATTTTGGCTTTGGTTTTGTAAGATTTGAGATTTGTATGAACTGTGGTATCGCTTTATTATAAATAATATTTTTTAGGCACTCTTTTCCCCTTTAGGTTTAGTGGGGGTTTTTAATGAGGCCTATCAAACTTTCAAAAAAAAATAATGTTGAAATTCTCGTAATCAAGTATAAGAACTCATAAAATTTTATTAAAACTTGGTTTACCGTCTGTTTTGTAGAGGTTCCGGACGAGCGGGTCTAATTAGGCCTTACAATGGACCCGTTGGAATTTTAACTGAGTAAAAAATACGGAAATTGAGTTTTTGCAATATAATCATGTCGAAATACTAGTAATCAAGTATATGAACTCCTAAAATTTGATCAAACCTTGTTTTGCGGTCCGTTTGTTATAGGATTCGGTCTTGCGGGTCTAAATAGGCCTTACTATGGACCCGTTGGAATTTTAACTGAGTAAAAAGAACAAAAATTGAGCTTTTGCAATATCATCGTGTCGAAATGCTCGTAATCAAGTATATGAACTCCTTAAATTTGATTAAAACTTATTTTGTCGTCCGTTTTGTAGAGGTTTCGGACAAGCGGGTCTAAATAGGCCTTACAATGGACGCGTTGGAATTTTAACCGAGTAAAAAGTACATAAATTGAGTTTTTGCAATATAATCATGTTGAAATGCTCGTAATCAAGCATATGAACTCCTAAAATTTGATTAAAAGTTGTTTCGCGGTCTGTTTTGTAGAGGTTTCAGACGAGCGGGTCTAAATAGGCCTTACAATGGACCCGTTGAAATTTTAACTGAGTAAAAAGTACGGAAATTGAGCTTTTTCAATATAATCATGTTGAAATGCTCGTAATCAAGTATATGAACTCCTAAAATTTTATTAAAACTTATTTTGTCATCCGTTTTGTAGAAGTTTTGGACGAGCGGGTTAATTAGGCCTTACAATGGACCCGTTGGAATTTTAACTGAGTAAAAAATACAGAAATTGGGTTTTTGCAATATAATCGTGTCGAATTACTCGTAATCAAGTATACGAACTCCTAAAATTTGATCAAACCTTGTTTTGCGGTCCGTTTGTTATAGGTTTCGGTCTTGCGGGTCTAAATAAGCCTTACTATGGACCCGTTGGAATTTTAACTGAGTAAAAAGTACAAAAATTGAGCTTTTGCAATATCACCATGTCGAAATGCTTGTAATCAAGTATATGAACTCCTAGAATTTGATTAAAACTTGTTTTGCAGTCCGTTTTGTAGAGGTTTCGGACGAGCGGTTCTAATTAGGCCTTACAATGGACCCGTTGGAATTTTAACTAAGTAAAAAATATAGAAACTGAGTTTTTGCAATATAATCGTGTCGAAATGCTTGTAATCAAGTATATGAACTCCTAAAATTTGATAAAACCTTGTTTTGCGGTCCGTTTGTTATAAGTTTCGGACGAGCGGGTCTAAGTAGGCCTTACAATGGACCCGTTGGAATTTTTTCTGAGTAAAAAGTACAGAAATTGAACTTTTGCAATATCATCGCGTCGAAATGCTTGTAATCAAGTATATGAACTCCTAAAATTTGATAAAACCTTGTTTTGTGGTCCGTTTTGTAGAGGTTTCGGACAAGCGGGTCTAAAAAGGCCTTACAATGGATACGTTGGAATTTTTTTTGAGAGAAAAGAAAAAAAAGACAAGAAATTTATTCGCAATGAAACAGTTAAAATGTAGCCGAATTCGAACGAACAATAATGGAGCTGATGGAGATTATGTGATTCCAAACTCCCATTTTCTGTGTATTTTTTGGATCAGAATGTTGGAACTGGAGGGAGCTTGAGCTCTTCTTCATAAGAATTTCTCTCTTCTTTTCAAACATGGTTAATTTTGCATAAGGCTTCTCTTTCATCCCCATCGAATAACTGTCGAACCCCAAGTTAAACCCGCGCCGAAGCCTGCAGTCGCGATTGTATGGCCTGGCTTCACCTTTCCGCTTCGAACGGCTTCGTCCAATGCCAAAGGAATGGATGCGGCGCTTGTATTACCGTAGTTTGCCAAATTTGATATCACTTTTTACTGCGGGAACTCTAACCGTGTTGCGACTGCATCGATAATCCTTTGGTTTTCCTGATGGAGCAATAACCAGTCCACACTGGATGAAACGAGACCAGCTTTCTGCAAGGCAGATTCGATAGATTGCGGTACACATCGCACGGCGAAGCAGAAGACTTCTTTGCCATTCATCTGTATGCAGGAATAAGAGGACCTTTTCGGAGGGAAATCTAACACCGAACCATTAGAACCCAACAGTTCGTCAGTTTTATCGTCACTCATGGGGGCACCAAGATGTCTTCCACCCTCGTCGTCACTATGCAAGTCAAAGCTTAATAAACCATCCTCCTCAGCATCACAGGCTCGTATTATTTGTGACATGGTGTTCGGCAACTCAGCAAGGGGTACGATGCACAAAGGAACCATTCACTACTTTCTTACGTTGGAATTTTAACTAAGTAAAAAGTATAGAAATTGAGTTTTTGCAATTTAATCGTGTTGAAATACTCGTAATCAAGCATATGAACTCCTAGAATTTGATTAAAACTTGTTTCGCGGTCCATTTTGTAGAGGTTTCAGACGAGCGGGTCTAAATAAGCCTGGCAATGGAGCAGTTGGAATTTTACTTGAGTAAAAAGTACAGAAATAATGTTTTTGCAATATAATCATGTTGAAATGCTCGTAATCAAGTATATTAACTCCTAAGATTTGATTAAAACTTGTTTCGCGGTCTGTTTTGTAGAGGTTTCAAACGAGCGGGTCTAAATAGGCCTTACAATGGACATGTTGAAATTTTAACTGAGTAAAAAGTACAGAAATCGAGTTTTTGCAATATAATCGTGTTGAAATGCTCATAATCAAGTATATGAACTCCTAAAATTTTATTAAAACTTGTTCTATCATCCGTTTTGTAGAGGTTTCGGACGAGCGGGTCTAATTAGGCCTTACAATGTACCTGTTGGAATTTTTTTTAAAGAAAGTGGGCCTCATTAAAAACCCCTACTAACATCCCCAGGGACAAGACCCGGAGATACCTAAAAGGGGAAAAGAATACCCTAGATTCATTTATATAGGTCGAGATGAAAACTCGTGAAGTACAAGGTTGCAAATACAATCAGGGTAAAGGGAACCAAAAGACATAGAAGTCATGGTTCTAAGAGCATGGGTAGCCAGGGTATGAGCAACTAAATTAGCCTCGCGGCTTACATAATGAACATGTGCAAAAGGAAAACAAGACAGAGCGTCATGAGCTAGCTTAATCATTGGACCCAAAGTGGAGAGGTCAGGTCCCATATGGTTGAGTCTGTTCGCAAGAGAAGCACAATCCATCTCGAAGAGTAAACGGCTCCAACTTGAGACTGAGCAAAGGTGATGCCAGCAAGAAGGCCCACCCCTTCAGAAGTCGCAACATCCAGACAACCGCCCAATAGGTAAGCCAAGCCCCCATCAACCTCACCCAATTCATCCCGGGCCACAACTCCAACTGCTGCTGCCAGATTGGAGGGATTATAAGCCCCGTCCACATTAACTTTAATGTACCCAGGAGGGGGATGCCTCCAGCGAGGAGAAGAGAGGGGCGAAGAAGCTGATAGGGAAGAAGAAGAGGATAGAGCAATTAGCCAGAGAGGTTGCAAGTGGAGATTATGACCCTAAGTCATTGCACCAGTTCCAAATGTTCCAAAGGGTGGTTAGAAAAAGCCCAAAGAATTCAGGAGAGAGCTGGTGAGCACCCTCCTCTAACCATCGATTATATTTTGGAGCAGCAAATAGCACGACATAACATACTGGGGTAGAGATTGTAATATAGCTTTGGTAAAGATTTCCCTACAACTGAAAGAAAGTAGTTGCTTATCCCAACTGGATAGTCTTTCGTGAACTTTATCGCGGATGAAACCCAGTGATCCCAACTTAATCGTGTTAAAATGCTCGTAATCAAGAATATGAACTCCTAAAATTCGATAAAACCTTTTTTTGCGGTTCATTTTGTAGAGGTTTCGGACGAGCGGGTCTAATTAGGCCTTACAATGGATCCGTTGGAATTTGAACTAAGTAAAAAATACAAAAATTGGGTTTTTGCAATATAATCGTGTTGAAATGCTCGTAATTAAGTATATGAACTCCTAAAATTTGATAAAACCTTGTTTTGTGGTCCGTTTTGTAGAGGTTTCAGACGAGCGGGTCTAAATAAGCCTAACAATGGACCCGTTGGAATTTTACTTGAGTAAAAAGTACAGAAATTAAGTTTTTGCAATATAATAATGTTGAATTTCTCGTTATCAACCATATGAACTCCTAAAATTTGATTAAAACTTGTTTTGCGGTCTGTTTTGTAGAGGTTTCAAACGAGCGGGTCTAAATAGGCCTTACAATGGACCCGTTGAAATATTAACTAAGTAAAAAGTACAAAAATTGAGTTTTTGCAATATAATCGTGTTGAAATGCTCATAATCAAGTATATGAACTCCTAAAATTTTATTAAAACTTGTTTTGTCGTCCGTGTTGTAGAGGTTTCGGAAGAGCGGGTCTAATTAGGCCTTACAATGGACCCGTTGGAATTTTAACTAAGTAAAAAATACAGAAATTGTGTTTTTGCAATATAATCGTGTCGAAATGCTCGTAATCAAGTATATGAACTCCTAAAATTTGATAAAACCTTGTTTTGCGGTCCGTTTGTTATAAGTTTCGGACGAGCGGGTCTAAGTAGGCCTTACAATGGACCCGTTGGAATTTTTTCTGAGTAAAAAGTATAGAAATTGAGTTTTTGCAATATCATCGTGTCGAAATGCTTGTAATCAAGTATATGAACTTCTAAAATTTGATAAAACAATGTTTTGTGGTCCATTTAGTAGAGGTTTCGGGCGAGCGGGTCTAAATAGGCCTTACAATGGACCAGTTGGAATTTTAACTAAGTAAAAAGTACAGAAATTGAGTTTTTGCAATGTAATCGTGATGAAATTCTCGTAATTAATCATATGAACTCCTAAATTTTGATTAAAACTTTTTTCGCAGTCCGTTTTGTAGAGGTTTCAGACAAGCGGGTCTAAATAGGCCTAACAATGGACCTGTTGGAATTTTAACAAAGTAAAAAGTATAGAAATTGAGTTTTTGCAATGTAGTTGTAACGCCCCGGTTTTGGGCTCAGAAGTTTTGGGCGTTGACCGGTTCGGTCAAAGTGCTGATCGAATATATAAGAGTGAATTTAGGAAAGCCTAGTTCGGGTTGCATTAAAAATATGGAAAAATGTCCTAAAATCATCTTTTAATATAATTAAGTGAACTGTGAAATCAATTTTGGAAAATGAGGTTCGTAAGGTTGACATTTTGGCTAGTGACCAAAATGTAATTTTTGAAAGTTCGGTGACAGTTTTATAAAGGATTGAAACTTTGAATCTTTAAGGAGCTATTATTCCAAAAGAGTTTCTCCAGATTTTTCTAAGATATTTTAAGGTTTTATTCTGATTTAAAACATAAAGAAAGTGGAGGGAAATAATTTTTACTATTTTATAACTAACTTTTCTATTTTCTCTCAATTTTCCTTTTCTCTCATTTTCTCTCAACCCAAACACATTCTCCAGATTTTCTTCTTTGATTTTGTCAATCTAAATCACTCATTTCAACTCTCATTTGATTCCTAATCATCTCATCAACAAAACCTCTCAATTTGCAAGTTGTTTCATCAAGCTTTTTGGCTCTAAAAAGGAGAAACTGAAGTTTGGAGGTAAGAACGTCCTTCTCCTCTGAACTTCAAGTTCTTTATTGAAATTCCCAAGTTCTCAATCCTTAATTTATGATTTGTTAAAGGCTTTTCAATTGAAATCTTGATTTTGGCTTAAAATGCAAGATTTGGCGATTTTGGTGAAATTTTCGTGTGATCTGTTTGGGCAGTGTTTTGAAGTGTCAAAATGATGTTAAATGAATGCTAAATTGATTAGAAGTTGAGGTTTAATTAATGCAATCTCGGATAGGTTGAATTTCCTAAGTTTGGCTTGAGTTTTTGGTTGTTTTTGGAGTGTTTTTGGTGATCTGTCATACCTGGAAGTATAGGGACGTGTTTGTGATCATTTTGGATGTTAAGTGATGTTTAAAAATGGTTAGAAGTGATGGATCTTGGCTGGGTTAAGTTTTGGTAGTGTTTGGAGGTGATTTCGGTTGTGTTTGGTAGCCGAATTGTTGGTTGTGTGATGAGCAGCGAGTTTGGTTGTGTGGCTGCTGTTCTTAATGCATAATGATGCATTAATGTGCTGTTTTTGTGTGCTTGAAACAGGGGAGTTTGATTCGTGAGCTTTAGAGGTGTTGCGGAAGGTTTCGGATGCTTGGAAGGCTTGGTGGCTAGCCTTGTTTTGGTTATCGGTGAGTGAAGTTGGGTTTTCAGCTTTTAAACCAAGGTTTGAAGGTTTTTGGGAGCTTAGTGTAAGTCTAAACAACTTTGCTAAGCTCAAGAGTAAGTGAATGGATTTTTCGCTCTTGAGTTATGATTGTGAAATTGGCTTTTAAGCAATTGTGGTTGATGATTGAAATGCATGTGTTTTGCATGGTTTAAATCTGTTTTGAAAGCATATTTTAGCATGGTTTAATGCTGGTTTTGAAGGCCATATGTGAAGGATGCTCAAGGTAAGAGATCCTTGGTTTTATACATTGGAAATGTGGTTTTGATGCATGGTGTTGCATGTTGTTCAAATGGCTTTGTTTAATGCTTTAAAACAGTGAATTAATGTTGGTAAGTGATGGTTTTTGCATTATGGATATGCATGTGAAACATTGGCCTAATGTGGTAAGATGGTTATATTGGCAAGTGATGTAAGTGGTTCTTGGTTCTTTGATCGGATATAGTTAGCCGGCTATAGGATTGGGTGCACCGTGAATTAAGTCGCCTTGGAGGTGGAGTGGTCAAGAGTGGACCGGTAAACTCCCTTCAAGTATCCTAACGAGATGGTTGAGGTCATAATGGAGGTGTTGCCCATTCGAGGACCTTGGTTGAGCAAAGGTTATATGGTGTTTAAAAGTCCATATGTGAGAACCTTGTGCTTGTTGAGATCACAATGGCGGTGTTAAGTCCATGTGTGGATCTTGTGTAGGGTGTCCCGGATCTCGTTAGTGATGTTATACAACTACCAATCGGTGAATGCAAAGGTTGTATGGTGTTTGAAAGTCCATACATGGGAACCTTGTGCATGTCAAGGTTGTATGGTGTTTGAAAGTCCATACATGGGAACCTTGGGGAAAAGTTGAGGTTGTATGGTGTTTGAAAGTCCATACAAGGGAACCTCGGGAAAGCTAAGGTTGTATGGTGTTTAAAAGTCCATACATGGGAACCTTAGGATGTTGAGGTCAAATGGTGTTTGAAAGTCCATTTGGGAGACCTTGGATTGGTAGGGTGTATGGAGCGTAGGGACAACGCTCGGAATCCGCGTATCCGATTGGGTGTTGAGTTGAAAAGTGAATGTGGTTGATCACTTGAAGGCCAATACGATGTTCTTGATTGTGATGAAGCATGGGATGCTTGAAATGATGCATAATTGCATGTGAAGCATTAGATGCTTGAAAAGATGCATGGTTGCATGGAAAATGTATAATGCTTGTGAATGCATGTTTACTTGTTAAGTTGAACAAGTGTTGATTATCATTTGGAAAATGATGCATGTGAGCATGAAATATCTTTAGTGCATTGGAGTCTTGTTAAGACTTGTTTTTAAAGGCATGTGATGTTGATGTTGTGGTACATATATGTTGCCTTGGTTTAATGCATGTGTTGGTTGGTTTGTGAAATGGTTTTAAAAGATTCTTGCTTGAATTGGCTTTCAAGTTAAAGAAAGGTATGTTGTGAAATGGGAGTGTTTTCCAAGGTTTTGTTTTAGCTTGCATATGGTGTTTATGCATGGTTTGGCTAAATGGTTGATTTTGCAAGTTGTGCTTTGAAAAGGGTTTTCTTAGTT
Source organism: Hibiscus trionum (assembly GCA_030270665.1). Lineage (NCBI taxonomy): Eukaryota > Viridiplantae > Streptophyta > Magnoliopsida > Malvales > Malvaceae > Hibiscus > Hibiscus trionum. The sequence continues at coordinate 42,873,806 of BSYR01000027.1, read as the reverse complement.
TGCTAAACTAAGGGTTGGTTTTCATGTATATGCAATGCATGGTTTTAAGCATGTTGTTGAAAAGGTTTTTTTCCAACTTTGCTTGCTAATCAAATCGGGTTGCTTCTCAAAGAGGTTTTTATGGCTCGCTGCATTGATGGTGTTTTGGTTTTGAGCATTCCACACTAAGCATTATATGCTTACGCTCCTTTTTGTCCATCAATGCAGATTCTTGAAGTTTGGACAGCGAGGAGCAAGGGATTCAAGAAGGACTCCACTTGAGATGTATGTCTCGGTTAATAGCTATAGTTAATAAAGGCAATGGGGTAGAATCTCTTGGGTTGATGTATGTGTTTGTTTATGTTCGGACAAGTATGGTTTTGTGTTGTTGATGTTGTTGGAACATGGTTTGGCTTATGAGTTTGAATTGGAAGTATGTTGTTTAAATGGTTGCTTGTGTTGGAAGCTTAACCTTGAAATTGGGGTTTTTCGTGTATGTTGACATGTTGTTGAATTGTTGATGCAAGTATGCCTCTTTTATGTTGAATTGCATGTTGGCAAAGTTTGGTGGCTTTTGGAGCATGATTGGATGTTTAATTGCATGTTTAAGAATGCATTTTGAGGCTTGCTGTGCAGGGTGTTTCGGAACAGCCAATACCGTTTCGGAACGGGTGCCTTAAACAAGCCCAGGCGTCCGAAACGGGAGGGACTGTTCCGAAACGGAAAGGCTACTGCCAGACTCCCGTTTCGGTATGCGTTGCGGAACGGCCCCGCCTTTCGGAACGGGCTAAGCCTGTTTCGGAACGGGTGACCGTTGGGGGCTGACATTGGCAGTTAAATGTTTTGAAAAGTTTGCATTTTGGTCCTGAATCTTGTTTGTGCAATTGTATGAGTTTGGGATGTCCGTTTGAGCTGAAATTTGGCAGTGAAGCATGAAACCTGACTAATTGCAATATGGTAACTTTAATTTGGGTTAAGTCCTCATATTTAACAGAAATTACAATTTGGTCCCTAAAATTGTAATTTGTTCAATTGGGTCCCCGTTTGATCTCTGATGTTTGTGATCTTTGAGTATGGTGTTTGAGTGATCACATATAGGACTAATGTGCATCTAGACAAGATTAAAAAGGAAAAAAAAGGGTCGTTAATCAAGGTTGACTTTCGGGTTGACTTTGGTTTTCCCCGTGTAATCTTCGTAGTTCGGGTCAACCGTCTAGGCCGGGCTACGGGGGTTACAGTAGTCATGTTGAAATTCTCGTAATCAAGTGTGTGAACTCCTACAGTTTTATTAAAACTTATTTTGACGTCCGTTTTGTAGAGGTTTCGGACGAGCGGGTCTAATTAGGCATTACAATGGACCCGTTGGAAATTTAACTGAGTAAAAAATACATAAATTGAGTTTTTTCAATATAATTCTATCGAAATGCTCGTAATCAAGCATATGAACTCCTAAAATTTGATAAAACCTTTTTTTGCATTCCGTTTGTTATAGGTTTCGGTCTTTCGGGTCTAAATAGGCTTTACAATATACCTGTTGGAATTTTAACTGAGTAAGTAGTACAGAAATTGAGTTTTTGCAATATAATCGTATTGAAATGCTCGTAATCAAGTATATGAACTCCTGAAGTTTGATTAAAACTTGTTTTGTGTTCCGTTTTATAGAGGTTTTGGACGAGCGGGTCTAAATAGGCCTTACAATGGCCCCGTTTGAATTTTACTGAGTAAAAAGTATAGAAATTGAGTTTTTGCAATATAATCGTGTTAAAATGCTCGTAATCAAGAATATGAACTCCTAAAATTTGATTAAAACTTGTTTTGTGGTTCGTTTTGTATAGGTTTCGGACGAACAGGTCTAAATACGCATTACAATGGACTAGTTGGAATTTTACCTTAGTAAAAAATACAGAAATTGAGTTTTTGCAATATAATCGTGTCGAAATGCTTGTAATCAAGCATATGAACTCCTAAAATTTGATAAAACCTTGTTTTGCAGTCCGTTTGTTATTGGTTTCGGTGTTGCGTGTCTAAATAGGCCTTACAATGGACCCCTTGGAATTTTAACTAAGTAAAAAGTACAGAAATTTAGTTTTTGCAATATAATCGTGTTGGAATGCTCGTAATCAAGTATATGAACTCCAAGAATTTGGTTAAAACTTGTTTTGCCATCCGTTTTGTAGAGGTTTCGGAAGAGCGAGTCTAAATAGGCCTTACAATGGACCCGTTGGAATTTTAACTGAGTAAAAAGTACAAAAATTGAGTTTTTGCAATATCATTATGTCGAAATGGTCGTAATCAAGTATATGAACTTCTAAATTTTGATTAAAACTTGTTTCGTGTTCCGTTTTGTAGAGGTTTCAGACGAGCGGGTCTAAATAGGCCTTACAATGGACAAGTTGAAATTTTAACTGAGTAAAAAGTACAGAAATTGAGTTTTTGCAATATAATCGTGTTGAAATGCTCGTAATCAAGTGTATGAACTCCTAAAATTTTATTAAAACTTGTTTTGTCGTCCGTTTTGTAGAGGTTTCGGACGAGCGGGTCTAATTAGGCCTTACATTGAACCAATTGGAATTTTAACTGAGTAAAAAATACATAAATTATATTTTTGCAATATAATCGTGTCGAAATGCTCGTAATCAAGTATATGAACTCCTAAAATTTTATTAAAACTTTTTCGCGGTCCTTTTTGTAGAGGTTTCGGACGAGCGAGTCTAAATAGGCCTTACAATGGACCCGTTGGAATTTTTTCTGAGTAAGAAGTACAGAAATTGAGTCTTTGCAATATAATCGTGTTGAAATGCTCGTAATCAAGTATATGAACTCCTACAATCTGATTAAAATTTGTTTTGCGTTCCGTTTCATGGAGGTTTCGGACGAGCGGGTCTAAAGAGCCCTAACAATGGACCCGTTGGACTTTTACTTGAGTAAAAAGTACATAAATTAAGTTTTTGCAATATAATCGTGTTGAAATGCTCGTAATCAAGTATATGAACTCCTAAACTTTGATTAAAACTTGTCTTGTCGTCCGTTTTGTAGAGGTTTCGGACGAGCGGATCTAAATAGACCTTACAATGGACTTGTTGGAATTTTAACTGAGTAAAAAGTACAAAAAATGAGTTTTTGCAATATAATCATGTTAAAAATGCTCGTAATCAAGTATATGAACTCCTAGAATTTGATTAAAACTTGTTTCGCGGTCTTTTTTGTAGAGGTTTCGGACGAGCGAGTCTAAATAGGCCGTACAATGGACCCGTTGGGATTTTAACTGAGTAAGAAGTACATAAATTGAGTTTTTGCAATATAATCTTGTTGAAATGCTTATAATCAAGTATATGAACTCCTAAAATTTGATTAAATTTGTTTTGCGTTCCGTTTTATAGAGGTTTCGGACGAGCGAGTCTAAATAGGCCTTACAATGGCTCCATTTGAATTTTAACTGGGTAAAAAGTATATAAATTGACTTTTTGCAATATAATCGTGTTAAAATGCTCGTAATCAAGAATATGAACTCCTATAATTTGATTAAAACTTGTTTTGCGGTTCGTTTTTAGAGGTTTCGACGAGCGGATCTAAATAGGCATTACAATGGATAAGTTAGAATTTCAATTGAGTAAAAATGTAACCCCCTCGTCCCGGTCTGGACGGATGACCAGTCCGAGTAGGTTACACATGGAAAACCGAAGTGAAACCCGTTAAGGTCCCGCCTCGGTTAGCAACCCTAGAAAATTTCTTTTAAACATTATCTTGTCTAAATGCTTTCATACACCCTATGTGAGATACGACAGCGGAAAGACAACGAGACGATACACGCATACAAAACAAGCAATTTAAACATCCCATTTTATCCTTTACAACAGGCCGTATCGATACGCAAGAAGACCGTTTCGATACGCCTTGACTTTGTCAACTACCCAAAGTCAACCTAAGAAGACCGTATCGGTACACTGGTTGACCGTACCGATACGCCCTCAACAGTCAACTTCTCATGGTCAAATAACAAAGACCGTACCGATACACCTAAGACCCGTACCAGTACGCCAAAATCTCGTCAATTTCTCAGATTTCCAGAGAGCTTTTGGCGTATCGATACACCCTCGTGTATCGGTACGCTAAGCCTAAAATGAAGTCCAAAGTGTAGGACTGTATCGATACGACCCTTAGACGTACCAATACGCCCTGCACTGCAAACTGCATTTTAGCAGCAAAACGCACCAAGACTCAACTCTAGATGCAATTTACGACTCGTCTAGCAACAAACAAACCCTCATACAACTCTTAGCAACCAAAGGTAAACATACGATGCTACTCAACCCAACTAACATGGCATCCCACACAAGATAGGCACTTAGATAGGGAACTTGCATAAAGGCATACACAAGAAACCATTTCATTCATAGGAAGCAAACACTTACATAAATATTGCATATCAAGGTTTACATGCCTTAAAACATAACACGTAAGCAATCATGGAACAAGATCATAAGCCTTCAAAACACAAAACATTTAAGCAACAACATAAGCAAGGTTTACAATCCACAACAAAGGCAATAACATCAAAAACCAACACATATGAGTCTAACAATGCTCATACAAAACACATAGCATCCCCATTGCTAAACTACCACTTTATTTACTAAACCATACTTGAGCAACTACTAAAGCTTGGATGCCCCTTTCCCTTGCTCCTTGCTAACTCCACGCTAATGATCTGCATTGTCGAAAACGAGAGCGTAAGCTAGAAACTTAGTGAGGGTGCTCTAAAACAAAAACAACGACAATGCAGGGTTCAAGCATACCATCCTTAAGACAACTCACAAGCATACATAAGCAATAACATAGCATCATAGCTAACATAACATGAATGCATTAACATGACATCTTACCTCATGTTATGCCCAACAAGATATAACAATCGTCTTAACAATAACCACACATGACCAAGTATATTGGCAACTATTAGTTTACTCGGATATGCGGATAACTTTCGTTGGGGTTTTCACCTCCAACGTACTCAACAACAACGTTACCTTCGGCGGGATTACACTCATCACCGGTCCTTGCATAGATGGGATTACACCCATCATCACATGCCCTACGGATGGGATTCCACTCATCATCATGTAATAATATATATAATTTCCGATGAAATATTACATCACCGTACTCCTCCTTGATGACTTTACGCCACCAAGGCCACACGCGAATTTGTGTCAACCGTGTGCACACTCTCATCCTAATGATCGATCATCTATACCCGGTAATTTAACTAGTGCCAATCATACTATCAGGTCGTACCATGACAATCCATTATGCATTTCAACATATCAACACCACATACATTAATGTATATAACAACACGTATAAACAACACATGATTTACAAGTCTACATTATGCATATTAAGCATAACTCATAAAACACACAAGAGATTAAGCTACCAACTTAACCTCTACCTTGGATTTGCCTACCAAGAACAATCCAACTCCACAACCATACACTTGAACCAATTTAAATGATTCCACTCACCACACTTCCTTAAGCAAACCGAGAAAAGCCAAATCAAGCCTCCACAACTTCCGGAATCGTGCCCGAAGCTTCTCCAATGGTTCCCCTTGATTCTAACCAATCAAAAACAATGTATTACTCAACCTAATCATCACCAAACACTGTCACAACCCAAAACTACAACCACAAGCCAAATTCTTACAATTTCAAACCAAGGCCAACACCAAAAATCTCATTTTCGTACTCCAACCAAACCCAGCAGAAAACTACTAATTCCAAGACCCAAAACACCATTAAACACCTTCAAATCAACCTCCTAGCATCACTATAACACCATACCAACAACCTTCCATAAAATCACTCCAAAAACACAAGTTTTGACCCTTTAAAAATACCCATGAAAACCCATTTCGGGATTCTTGATAAAACTCCTCCATTTTGAGATATAAAACATCTAGGGACTAGATTAAAACATAAATAAACTTATCAAATCAAGAGCTAAACGAAAAAACCTTAAAGCTTCTTCCTTTTCCTTTAAAACTTGAAAACTTTGACAATGGAATTTAAGTAAAACTAGAACCTTGAAAACACTTGGAATAAAGAGGAGAAGTCAAATATGTAATTACCTTCAAGAGAGCTCTTGAAAAAATGAAGAAGTTTGATGGAATAGTATTTAGGGGTTAAGGGGGTTTTTGGACGTGAAAAGCTAGAGGAAGAAGATGAAGAGAACAAATTCAAAAGACCCCTTTTTCACTCATCTTTTCCCCTTATTTCAAAAATTACAAGTTTGCCATTAATGAAAATCAAAAAATTTAAATTAAACTAAAGCTTAATTAAATCTTAAAACGAGCCCACGACTCAAACCCGATTCTCCCACTCGACTCCCGACCCCTAAACTCGGGTGTTACAACTCTCCCCTACTTAAGGAATTTCGTCCTCGAAATTACCTAACTGGAAGAGATAAGGAAACTGCCTTTCCATATCCTCCTTCCTCTCCCAAGTGGCCTCGTCCACTCCTCGACGTTGCCACCTTACCTTGACCAACTCAATTGATCTACCATGCAATACCTTGCTGTCTGAGGCTAAGATCTGCACTGGTTCCTCATCATATGTCAAATCCGGATTCAATTCAATCTTTTCTACAGTCATAACATGCGACATATCCGATTTATACTTACGGAGCATCGAAACGTGAAACACAACATGAATCTTCTCTAGGTCGGATGGCAAACGTAACTGATAAGAAATCGGACCGACTCGTCTTACAATCTCATACAGCCCAATGTACCTCAGACTCAACTTCCTTTTTCGGCCAAATCTCATAACCTTCTTCCACGGAGAGACTTTCAAGAACACTCTATCTCCCACGGAATACTCAACTTCCTTCCTCTTAAAGTCAGTATAGGACTTCTGCCTATCCGAAGCTGCCTTCAAACGATCGCAAATCAACTTCACCTTATCGGTAGTCCCCTTAAGCAAATCTGGCATCAGTAGTAACTTCTGACCTACTTCAGCCCAACAAATCGAAGTTCTACATTTTCTACCATACAAGGCCTCATACGGAGCCATCTGAATGCTCGACTGAAAAATGTTATTATATGCAAACTCGACTAAAGGCAAGTGCTTCTCCCAAGTACCCTGAAAATCAATGATGTAACAATGCAACATATCCTCTAAAATCTGTATAATCCTCTCTGACTGACCATCTGACTGAGGATGGTATGATGTGCTGAAATTTAAACGGGTACCCAAAGCTATATGTAGACACTCCCAAAATCGGACTGTGAATCTCGAATATCTATCTGACACAATCGACTTCGGCACACCATGCAGTCTCACAATCTCACCGATGTACAAATCGGCTAATCTATCTAAGAAGTAAGTCGTATTAACAGCTAAGAAGTGAGCACACTTCGTGAAACGGTCAACTATAACCCAAACTGAGTTCTTCTTTGTAGGAGTCAAAGGCAAACCCGAAACGAAATTCATGGTGATATTTTCCAACTTCCATTCCGGAATTCTCAACGGTTGCAACAAACCTGAGGGAACCTGATGTTCCGCCTTCACTCTCTGACATACCATACACTTACTCACGAAGTCGGCTACGTCTCTCTTCAAACCAACCCAAAAGTACTCATTCTTCAAGTCATGGCACATCTTTGTACTACCTGGATTCATAGCAAACGGGCTACTGTGTGCTTCGGTCAAGATCGTACGTCTCAAATCACTGTCATCTGGCATAACTATCCTACCTCTGAAACACAAGACCCCATCAACACTGAAACTGTAGTCTGAAGGTCTACCCTCGGCCATGTCTTGCACGTGAGGTGCCAAAGATCTATCTAAGAGCTGTTTCTCTCTAATCAACTGGCCTAAGGTAGGTCAAACCTGAAGCTCGGCCACTAAACCACCATCACCGGACAAACTCAAAGTAGCAAACATGGCTCTCAACTCAACGACTACATTTCTACTCAAGGCATCTGCCACCACATTGGCTTTACCCGGATGGTACTCAATCGTAAGATCATAGTCCTTCAACAACTCTATCCACCTACACTGTCTAAGGTTGAACTCTCGCTGTGTCATGATATACTTCAGACTCTTGTGATCCGTGTACACTGTACATTTCTCACTGTACAAATAATGTCTCTAAATCTTCAAGGCAAACACAACTGCGGCTAACTGTATGTCGTGTGTCGGATAGTTACGCTCATGAGTCTTCAAATGTCTTGAGGCATAAGCCACCACTCTTCTGTCTTGCATGAGAACACAACCTAGCCCTACATATGAAGCATCAGTGTAAACTACATAATCCTTCCCCGACTCTGGCTGAATCAAAATCGGTGCATTGGTCAAAGCTTCTTTCAATTTCTCAAAGGCTTGCTGTCTCGCATCTAACCACACAAACTAAACATTCTTTTGAAGCAACTTCGTCAAAGGAGCGGCTATCTTTGAGAAACCTTCCACAAACCTTCTATAATATCCGGCTAAGCCTAGAAAGCTACGAATTTCTGTTACAGACTTCGGTTGCTTCCACTCAACAATGGCCTCTACCTTCTTCGGATAAACTCTAATCTCATCGGCTGACACTACATGTCCTAGGAAGACTACTTCTCGGATCCATAACTCACACTTACTCAATTTTGTATACAACTGGTTGTCTAGCAAAGTCTGCAAAACTAACCTCATGTGCCGGTCATGGTCTTCCTCGGTACGTGAATACATAAAATTGTCATATATGAAAACAACTACAAACTGGTCTAAGTACTGATGGAAGATTATATTCATCATGTCCATAAAAGTATCCGATGCATTAGTCAACCCAAAAGGCATGACTAAGAACTCATAGTGACCATATCTAGTCCTAAAAGCTGTCTTTGGTACATCAACCTCCTTTACCTTCAACTGGTAGTAACCGGATCTCAAGTCAATCTTCAAAAAGACTGATGCCCCTCTCAACTGATCAAACAAGTCATCAATACACGACAAAGGATACTTGTTCTTCACTGTCAACTGATTCAACTTCCTATAGTCAATGCACATTCTCATACTTCCGTCTTTCATCTTTACAAACAAAACCGAAGCGCCCCAAGGTGAAGAACTCGGTCGGATAGAGCCTCTATCTAACAACTCTTGCAACTGAGTCTTCAACTCTTTCAATTCTTTCGGTGCCATACGGTACAGAGCAATCGAAACAGGAGCTGAATCTGAATAAGTCTTTATAGCAAACTCTACCTCTCTATTAGGCGGTAAACCCGACAATTCTTCCGGAAACGCACTCGGAAAATCACACACTGTCCTGATATCCCGAGGTCTAACTTCACTCATGTTTGGATTCATCACATAGGCCAAGTACGCCTCACAACCCAACTCAACTAACCTCTTAGCCTCTAAAGCTGAAACAACAATCGATAAGAACTTCACGTTCTCGCCCACTACCACAACATCATAATCATCCGCAAGCTTCAAGAAAACCCTTTTAGTCTTAAAATCTATCCTAGCTCTATGTTCTGTAAGTCAGTCCATACCCAGAATTACATTAAAGCCATAGAACGGTAACTCCATCATATCCACTGGAAACACATGCCCCTGAACCATCAACGAACACCTTCTGTACATCTTCCTAACCACTACCGTATCCCAAAGGAACTAGTAACACTATCTCCTACCTCTAATACCGCACAAGGTAAATTCAACAACTTTGCATGCTCACTCAATATATACGAATGCGTAGACCCGGAGTCAATCAAAGAAATCAAACTCAGAGACTATATCGAGAAATTACCTGCTATCACATCTATGTCGTTCTTTCCCTCTCGCTGAGCATAAACTCTAGCCTGACCTCCACCCTCTGGCTAAACCGCAACCACATGTGCTATGTTCCTCGACCATCATGCCTCGGCTGGAAGTTACCTCTACCGCGCCCACGACCTCTCTGAAAATTGTTAGCTCTAGCAGGAGCCTGAGCCTGAACCGGTGTCTGTCCAACCTGATGTGGACAATCACGCCTAATGTGATCTCTAACTCCACGGCTCCAACATGAGTGAAAGTTCCCCCAACACTCACCGGTGTGATTCCTCCCGCATCGAGCACACTCGGGCAAACGTCCACTAGCTCGCTGGCCCTAATGGCCCCTACCGTGGTTACCACCACCACGTCTATGGTCATAGTGATGCCTATTGTCTCGATTCATCTTGGCATCACCTCTATCAAAGTCGCCAGACCTATTCCCGGAACTAGAACCACCAGAACATTTGGTCAAGCCCAAACTGTGCTTTATGTCCTTGGCCCTAGCGACCAAGACATCAAAATCGGTGTAGTTAGTAGCCAAGTTGTACCTCTTGATCTATTCACTCAACGCATAGCGGAAATGGTCACAACATTCCCTCTCAGTAGGAACAAGCTCAGACGCATACTGACTAAACCTAACGAATCATATCTCATACTCGGTCACGGTCAAGTTACCCTGAAACAAAGTCATAAGCTCCCTCTTGTTCTCATCGTGATAACAAGGACCCAGATACTTCTTGCGAAAAGCTGACTCAAAGAACTCCCAAGTGATCTCAGCCTCTCGCATGCCCGTAGTAATGGTGACCCACCAAGTGTAGGCATCACCCTGAAGCAACGGAACTACGTACCCTAGCCTGCGTGCCCCCAGTACAGCTCATCTGTGACAGAATACAGACAGTCTTGTCAAACCAAGTCTCAAATCTTTCGGGTGCCAACCCTCTGATCTCTTCACCTCCCAAACTGCGAAGCTTCTCAAGTGGCAAACTGGTGCCCTCACACTGAGGTTGTGCCACTGCCTGGCCCCCAGCCACTGCTGCCAGAAAAGCCCCGGCTATCGCCTGAACTAGTGGAGCCAAATCTATCCCGGCTGGTCCTTAGCCAACCTGAGGTTCTATACCCGCGGCTCTCACCTCGCCTCCCTTTTGACGAGGAGGAAACGGAGGAGGTGGAGGAGCCTGTGCCTCAACAACTGGCTCAACTCCCGGAGCTGCTGCCCGTAGTTCCGGATGAACCATCCTAGGCCTCCCTCTAGGTCTCATTTCACAGCTAGCAAGATAACAACTACAACAAACAAACATATAAGGATTAAGTTAGCAAAGGCAAGAGTCCAATCGTGCTCAAGTATATTCCTTTACAAAATCTTTTCAAATAAGTAATAGTAGCAATGGGAACTCAACACCACACCTCAACACAACAATCATTCTTCCAAACACTATACGAAGGAACAAACAACAAGCATACATGGCAAAACATTCACCGAGACATAGCAACAACATAACACTTCAAACTTACCTCTCTTACCTACCCGAGGTCTTGGAAACCTCAGGCTCTGATACCAAAAAATGTAACCCTTCTCGTCCTGGTCTAGACGGATGACCAGTCCGAGTAGGTTACACGGGGAAAACCGAAGTGAAACCCGTTAAGGTCCCGCCTCGGTTAGCAACCCTAGAAAATTTCTTTTAAACATTATCTTGTCTAAATGCTTTCATACACCCTATGTGAGATACGACAACAGAAAGACAACAAGACGATACAAGAATACAAAACAAGCAATTTAAACAACCCATTTTATCCTTTACAACAGGCCGTATCGATACGCAAGAAGACCTTTTCGATACGCCTTGACTTGGTCAACTGCCCAAAGTCAACCTAAGAAGACCGTATCGGTACACTGGTTGACTGTACCGATACGCCCTCAACAGTCAACTTCTCACGGTCAAATAACAAAGACCGTAACGATACACCTAAGACCCGTACCGGTAAACCAAAATCTCATCAATTTCTTAGATTTCCAGAGAGCTTTTGGCGTATCGATACACACTCGTGTATCGGTACGCTAAGCCTAAAATAAAGTCCAAAGCGTAGGACCGTATCGATACGACCCTTAGGCGTACCGATACACCATGCACTGCAAACTGCATTTTAGCAGCAAAACGCACCAAGACTCAATTCTAGATGCAATTTACGACTCGTCTAGCAAAAAACAAACCCTCATACAAATCTTAGCAACCAAAGGTAAACATACGATGCTACTCAACCCAACTAACATGGCATCCCACACAAGATAGGCACTTAGATAGGGAACATGCATAAAGGCATACATAACGATACCATTTCATTCATAGGAAGCAAACACTTACATAAATATTGCATATCAAGGTTTACATGCCTTAAAACATAATACATAAGAAATCATGGAACAAGATAATAAGCCTTCAAAACACAAAGCATTTAGGCAACAACATAAGCATGGTGTACAATCCACAACAAAGACAATAACAGCAAAAACCAACACATATGAGTCTAACAACGCTCATACAAAACACATAGCATCCCCATTGCTAAACTACCACTTTATTTACTAAACCATACTTGAGCAACTACTAAAGCTTGGATGCCCCTTTTCCTTGCTTCTTGCTAACTCCACGCTAATGATCTGCATTGTCGAAAACGAGAGCGTAAGCTAGAAGCTTAGTGAGGGTGCTCTAAAACAAAAACAACTACAATGCAGGGTTCAAGCAAACCATCCTTAAGACAACTCACAAGCATACATAAGCATCAACATAGCATCATAGCTAACATCACATGAATGCATTAACATTGCATATTACCTCATGTTATGCCCAACAAGATATAACAATCGTCTTAACAATAACCACACATGAACAAGTATATTGGAAACTATTAGTTTACTCGGATATGCGAATAACTTCTGTTGAGGTTTTCACCTCTAACGTACTCAACAACAACGTTACCTTCGGTGGGATTACACTCATCACCGGTCCTTGCATGGATGAGATTACACTCATCATCACATGCCCTACGGATGGGATTCCACTCATCATCACGTAATAATATATATAATTTCCAGTGGAATATTACATCACCGTACTCCTCCTTGATGACTTTACGCCACCAAGGCCACGTGCGAATTTGAGTCAACCGTGTGCAACTCTCATCCTAATGATCGATCATTTATACCCGGTAATTTAACTAGTGCCAAACATACTATCAAGTCGCACCATGACAATCCATTATACATTTCAACATATCAACACCAACATATCAACAACACATGCTTTACAAGTCTACATTATGCATATTAAGGATAACTCATAAAACACACAAGAGATTAAGCTACCAACTTAACCTCTACCTTGGATTGGCCTACCAAGCACAATCCAACTCCACAACCATACACTTGAACCAATTTAAAACCAATATAAATGATTCCACTCACCACACTTCCTTAAGCATACCGAGAAAAGCCGAATCAAGCCTCCAAAACTTCCAGAATCGTGCCCGAAGCTTCTCCAATGGTTCCCCTTGATTCTAACCAATAAAAAACAATGTATTACTCAACCAAATAATCACCAAACACTGTAACAACCCCAAACTACAACCACAAGCCAAATTCTTACAATTTCAAACCAAGGCCAACACCAAAAATCCCATTTTCGTACTCCAACCAAACCCAGCAGAAAACTACTAATTCCAACACCCAAAACACCATTAAACACCTTCAAATCAACCTCCTAGTATCACTATAACACCATCCCAACAACCTTCCACAAAACCACTCCAAAAACACAAGTTTTGACCCTTTAAAAATACCCATGAAAACCCATTTCGGGATTCTTTATAAAACCCCTCCATTTTGAGATATAATACATCTAGGGACTAGATTAATACATAAATAAACTTATCAAATAAAGAGCTAAACGAAAAACCCTTAAAGCTTATTCCTTTTCCTTTAAAACTTAAAAACTTGAAGACTTTGACAATGGGATTTAAGTAAAACTAGAACCATGAAAACGCTTGGAATAAAGAGGAGAAGTCAAATATGTAATTACCTTGAAGAGAGCTCTTGAAGAGATGAAGAAGTTTGATGGAATAATATTTACGGATTAAGGGGGGTTTTTGGACGTGAAAAGCTAGAGGAAGAAGATGAAGAGAAAAAATTCAAAAGAACCCTTTTTCACTTATCTTTTCCCCTTATTTCAATAATTACAAGTTTTCCAATAATGAAAATCAAACCTTTTTAAATTAAATCAAAGCATAATTAAATCTTAAAATGAGCCCACGACTCGAACCTGATTCTCCCACTCGACTCCCGACCCCTAAACCCGAGTGTTACAAAAAAGTACAAAAATTGAGTTTTTGCAATATAATCGTGTCGAAATGCTCGTAATCAAAGTATATGAACTCTTAAAATTTGATAAAACCTTGTTTTGCAGTCCATTTGTTATAGGTTTCGAACGAGCGGGTCTAAATAGGCCTTACAATGGACTCGTTGGAATTTTACTTGAATAAAAAGTATAGGAATTGAATTTTTGCAACATAATCGTGTTGAAATGCTCTTAATCAAGTATATGAACTCCTAAGATTTGATTAAAACTTGTTTTGTCGTCCGTTTTGTAGAGGTTTCGGACGAGCGGGTCTAAATAGACCTTACAATGGACCCGTTGGAATTTTAACTGAGTAGAAACTACATAAATTGTGTTTTTGCAATATAATCGGGTTGAAATGCTCGTAATCAAGAATATGAAGTCCTAATATTTGATTAAAGCTTATTTTGTGGTCCGTTTTGTAGAGGTTTTGAACGAGCGGGTCTAAATAGGCATTACAACGAACCCGTTAGAATTTTAACTGAGTAAAAAGTACAGAAATTGAGTTTTTGCATTATAATCGTGTCAAAATGCTCGTAATCAAGTATATGAACTCCTAAAATTTGATGAAACCTTGTTTTGCGGTCCGTTTGTTATAGGTTTCGGTTGAGCGAGTCTAAATAGTCATTACAATGGACCCGTTGGAATTTTAACTGAGTAAAAAGTACATAAATTCAGTTTTTGCAATATCATCATTTCGAAATGATCGTAATCAAGTATATGAACTCCTAAAATTTGATAAAACCTTGTTTTTGCGGTCCGTTTGTTATAAGTTTCGGACGAGCAGGTCTAAATAAGCCTTACAATGGACCCATTTGAATTTTACTTGAATAAAAAGTATATAAATTGAATTTTTGCAATATAATCGTGTTGAAATACTCGTAATCAAGCATATGAACTCATAATATTTGATTAAAACTTGTTTCACGATCCGTTTTGTAGAGGTTTAAGACGAGCGGGTCTAAATAGGCCTTACAATGGACCCGTTGGAATTTTACTTGAGTAAAAAGTACAGAAAATTGAGTTTTTGCAATATAATCGTGTTGAAATGCTTGTAATCAAGTACATAAACTCCTGAGTTTTGATTAAAACTTGTTTCGTGGTCCGTTTTGTAGAGATTTCGGACGAGCGAGTCTAAATAGGCCTTACAATGAACCCGTTGGAATTTTAACTGAGTAAAAAGTACATAAATTGAGTTTTTGCAATATCATCGTGTCGAAATACTCATAATCAAGTATATGAACTCCTAAAATTTGATAAAACCTTGTTTTGCGGTTCGTTTATTATAGTTTTCGGTCTTGCGGGTCTAAATAAGCCTCACAATGGACCCGTTGGAATTTTAACTGAGTAAAAAGTACATAAATTGAGTTTTTGCAATATAATCATGTCGAAATGATCGTAATCAAGTATATGAACTCCTAAAATTTGATAAAACCTTGTTTTGCGGTCCGTTTGTTATAGGTTTCGGTCGAGCGGGTCTAAATAGGCCTTACAATGGATCCGTTTGAATTTTAACTGAGTAAAAAGTACATAAATTGAGTTTTTGCAATACCATCATGTCGAAATGCTCGTAATCAAGTATATGAACTCCTAAAATTTGATAAAACCTTGTTTTTGCGGTCCGTTTGTTATAGGTTTCGGACGAGCGGGTCTAAATAGGCCTTACAATGGACCCGTTGGAATTTTACTTGAATAAAAAGTATAGAAATTGAATTTTTGCAACATAATCGTTTTGAAATGCTCGTAATCAAGTATATGAACTCGTAATATTTGATTAAAACTTGTTTTGCTGTAACCCCCTTAGCCCGACTTGGACGCTTGACCCGAACTACGAAGATTACACGGGGAAAACCAAAGTCAACCCGGAAGTCAACCTTGATTAACGACCTTTTGTTTTTCTTTTTATCTTTTCTAGATACACATTAAGCCTATGTGATTACTCAATAATCATAGGAGAGAAAGGAACAGCGATTGGAAATCCTTTAGGGGTTTAATTGCAAGAATTACACTTTTAGGGACCAAAACGTAAATTTTGGAAATTATAAGGGCTTTGCAGATTTTAAGTTTACCAATATATAATTAGTCATTTTAAATGCATCTCTTTCAAATTTCAGCTTAAAATGACATTCCAAGTTCAATCGATTGTATGCATAATATCCAGGACTAAAATGTAAAACATGAGAACTTGAAACAATTTAAAAACACAGCTCAACGGTTATCCGTTTCGAAACGCTAACCCTGGTATCAAAACGGTCGTATCGAAATGGTGTTGACCGTTTCGGTACTCGGGTGCGTTCCGAGACCATTATCGAAACACCTTCATCCGTTTCGAAACACTATGGCCATTTCGGGCCCCTCTTTCAAAACAGATAAGGGTGTTTCGATACACCCTGCCCTGCAACAGCACAATTTTTTGGTTTTTCCCATCTTTTCACACAAAAACCTATCTCAAATCATACCATAACATACCAGCAACATGATTAGACATAAAAGAACATATTTAAGAAGCTTAAGCTAAAACATGGCATCAAACGCATGAACATTTAGTCTATAGGCATGCTTCCTAACCACATGAACCAAATATGGACCTCAAACCTCAAACCAAACCGTATAAGACCATTTACAAACTTCAAAAGCCATAACAAACTTGCTACAAACATAGGGAGTTCCAAATACATCTCCCAAAAACAACCTTGAAGCCCCATTGCCAAATATCAATACTAAAGTATGTAAAAACATCACCATACATGAGATTTTCACTTCCTTGGATGTTCTTAACCTTCTCGCTGCCCAAATCGTCTCAATTATCTGCATTGTTGGTAAAAGAGAGCGTAAGCATATTTGCTTAGTGAGGCAAGCTCTAAAGAAAACCATCACAACAATGCATTATTCAAAAAACTTTCTCAAAAGCCATTTTCAGCAACATGCTTATTCTATCTCATGCTTGAAAACCATTTCAAAGCAAATCTCCATTTGTAAACACATGTACCCTTGTTCTATCTCATGCATTAAACCAATGCAAATCCCATGGCAAGGCGATACACATGATAAATGAAAACAAAGCATTTCATATCATACTCTCATAGCATAAAAATATCTCTTCATTTGGTTCATGTGAATAAAATACATTTTCATAAATTATATTGGCATTTCACATTTCATCTTTACTCAGATATGCGGATTTGCTTGACTCAAAGTCAAGTCCTACCCCGGTGGAATCTCTCATCACCGGACTCTCATGGCGGTATCTATCATCGCCACAAAGCTTGGGTATTTCACCAAATCCTACCCCGATGGTATCTCTCATCATCGGATTCTCACTTTGGATCGGGATGACACTACCCCCATTGCCCGACTCCAAAGAGCACATACGAATTTTAGTTTATAGTGCATTCCCATCCTATTGATCGATCAATTATATACGGTAAGTATCTCATCTTTTATGCCAATATATTATGTCAAAACATCATCTCACCTACTGTTTTTAATGCAACATTTCTCAAATCTTTCTCATCTCATTTCAAAATCATAACACATGCTTCCATTAAATCAAAATCTCAAAACTCTTCAATGCAACATGCTATCTCATGAAATCTCTTCAAAGCATCATCTCATGCTACAAATCATGCATAAAATAGTAGGAATTTTTCTATCTCAAAACAAGAGTATGTAAAAGCATTTTAGGGGCAACAACCACATATTTGAGAGCAAATCTAGCCATACTTACTTCCGGACTTAGGATGGTGTTTCAAACCAATCCTAAATCCCCAAACCTTGTTTCTTTGTCCCTCAAGGACTTCTAAAACCATTCGCACTCACCAATTACGTTTCGCTTGCTCGCCGAAACGATATTGTAGAACTAATGTTTTGATATAATAATTGAAAAATGTTTTGGATGAATTTAAAAAGAATTCAAAACTATTTCCAAAGTCCAAATAACTTGAAACTATGTTTAAGGGATGTTTTTAAAGGGTTTTATATGTTTTTCAAAGTCAAACTAAACAAAACCTTCCAGGCGTTTCGAAACACCCCTAGGTGTTTCGATACGGGGTCTTCCAATGTCAAAACGTTTCGAAACGGGTTTCAAAACGGGTCTTTTCTGGATGTGTATTTTTGCCTAGTGTTTCGATACGGGCTATGCCGTTTCGATACGCCTACGTGGCATCGACCACAACGGTCATAAACCCCAACGACTATTTCCCAACTAACATTTAAATGCAAATTGTTTCGATACGGTGAAAGGCGTTTTGATACAGGTGTTCCGAAACGGCCAAGAGCGTTTCGATACGGGTTCTGCATCAGACTGCAACGGCTCTTTCTACTTGAAGAGCGTATCGAAACGGATTCGAGCGTTTCGATACGGGTAGCAGCAGAACTGCATTTATGGTGGAAAATTATGTCTCCAACGGCTCCAATTCATCCCCAATGGCTAGTAACGGCTACAAACTCATTAAGGGGTATAAAAGGGACCTCCAAGCATCAAGTAATGGTTAATGCTTCAATTGTCAATCAACAAATGATCAAGAATTGTCTTTGCACTTAAATTGTCATTTTTTTGTATAGACAAACACTAGTGAGCCAAAATTGTCAAATTTGCTCAAGTGTTTTAGGTTTTGGGTGAGAGCAAAATTGTGCAAACAAATACCTATTAGAGGGATTTAAGTTTTCTTATCTTTTCTCTTTTGTAAAGAGGGTTTGATCAAGACTTTGGGTAGAAAGCTTGATCGGTGTATAAGGGTTTCCTCCTAAGCCTAGAAAAGGGGACAAATCAATAGTGGATTGATTGGAAATCCTTAGTGGGAAGCTAAGGTAGTGGATGTAGACCTTGGTTAGAAGGTTGAACCAATCTAAAATCATTGTGTCATTATCTTTTAGCTTCCACACCACATCCACCCAAAATTCTACCTCTCCACCACTTGGTGAGCAAGATCGGTTGAAGGAATCGAGCACCTTAAAACTCAACAGATATCTAAGCTCCCGGCACTTCCGAATCAACACCAAAAGCGTCCGAAGATGTCTCCCATGTTCATTACATATAAGAGCAAAGGATTAATGCATCATCAAGCATTGAAATCACCAGCCAACCAAACAAACTCGCTGCTCTACTCAAAAGCACCATTTCGGCTACCCAAAACAACCGAAATCATCTCCAAACTCTTCCAAAACAAAGCCCAACCAAGATCTATCACTTCTAAACATTTCTAAACCTCAATCAACACCAAAAATCACCATAACATCGTCCTTAAACCTCCAACTACAACAGAACACCAAAACCACCCCAAGAACCACCAATCTAGCATGCAAAACTTAGGAATCCAAACCTATTCGGGATTTGTTTGGTAAAACCTCATTTATAACACCAATTACCATCCAAAATACATTAGAAATAAACCTCAAAACGGATCCTAACCAATAGTTACGAAAATCATCAAGATCTCTCCAAGAATCTTGAGTTTTGACACAATTTCATGTTTCTAACATTAAAGCAACTCAAAAAGCATTAACAAAGGATTGATAACTTGAGAATTTGAGTAAAGAACTGATCATTAGAGGAGAAGGACGAAGCTTACCTCTAATGGCTGATTTCTCCTTAATTTGGGCAAGTATTCTTGAAAATCCAAAGTGAAAACAAGAGGATTTGATGGGGAAAAGATTAGGAATCCATAGGAGATTGAAATTTCATCAAAATGAATGAAAATCTTAGGCTAATTGATGAAGGAAATGTGTTTGGCTGAGTGGAAGTTGAGAGAAAATGAAAAGAGGGAAAAAGATCGTAAAGTAGTTATGAAAGTCAAAATAGGATTTTCTCTTTTAATTCCATTTTATTAAATCATTATTAAAACACCCAAAATTGGAGAGAAATCTGATAAAAACATTTTGGTAAAATTAGCTCCTTAAAGATTCAAAGTTTCAATCCTTTACAAAACAGCCACTAGTCAACTTTTGCAAAAACTGCGATTTGGTCACTACATTGAAATGTAGCATTTCCAAACCATATTTTGTAAAATTGTTTTCACCATAATCATTCATATAATAAATAAGGATTTTTAGATATTTTCCATATTTTTAAAGCATCTCGAACTAGGTGTTCCCTAAATCTCCCTTAAAGATTCGAACCGTTCTCGACCGGCCCGATTCAAACTCTAAAACTTCTAGGCCCAAAATCAGGGCATTACAACTCTCTCCCTCTTAAGAAATTTCATCCTCGAAATTTACTTGGAGGAAAAAGGTATGGAAATTGCTTCTTCATGTCCTTCTTCCTTTCCCACGTGGCTTCCGCAGCACCACGATGTCTTACCTCGGAGAACCTTACTATCCGAATCCAGAATCTCAACAGGTTCCTCATCATACGTCAAGTCTGGATTCAACTCAACCTCTTCCATAGGCATAACATACGACGGATCTGATCTATACCTCCGAAGCATGGATACATGAAACACATTGTGTATCTTTTCTAACTCTTGAGGTAGTCTCAGCTTGTAGGCAGCAAGATCCACACGTTCTATCACCTCGTATGGTCCAATGAACCTTGGGCTCAACTTGCCTTTCCGGCCAAATCTCACCACCTTCTTTCAAGGTGAAACTTTCAAAAACACACGCTTGCCCACAGCAAATTCTATCTCCTTACGCTTCAAATTCGCGTACGACTTTTGCCGATTCGATGCTACCTTCAACCGCTCACAAATGAGCTTCACCTTCTCGGTGGTTTCTTTTAACAAGGCCGACATCGAGACCAACTTTTGTCTTGTTTCAGCCCAACAAAGAGGAGTTCTGCACTTCCTCCCGTATAAAGCTTCATAAGGTGCACTTTGAATACTTGTCTGGTAACTATTATTATAAGCAAAGTCCACCAAAGGCAAGTGCTTCTCCCAAGAGCCTTGAAATTCAATAACACAGCACCTCAACATATCCTCAAGCACTTGGATAACACGCTCCGACTGTCCATCCGTCTACGGATGATAAGAAGTACTGAAATTCAGCCGCGTACCCAATGCTTGATGCAAACACTCCCAAAACCTTGCGGTGAACCTCCGATCTCTATCCGACACTATAGATTTTGGCACTCCATGCAATCGTACAATCTCAGCAATGTACAACTCCGCAAGCTTATCTAAGTGTACGTAGTATGCACAGGCAAGAAATACGCACACTTCGTAAGGCAATCCACAATCACCCAGACAGAATTCTTTTTTGATGGTGATATAGGCAAACCAGACACAAAGTCCATGGTGATCCTCTCCCACTTCCACTCAGGAATCCTTAACGGTTGCAACAACCCTGAAGGAAATTGATGTTCAGCCTTAACCCGCTGACAAACCATGCATTTGCTAACATACTCAGCGACATCTTTCTTCAATCCCACCCAATAGTACTCATCCTTCAGATCACGGTACATCTTTGTACTACCAGGGTGCATAGCAAAAGGACTACTATGAGCTTCAGTCAGAATAGTGCGCCTCAATTCAACATCATTCGGCACCACTATCTGACTCCCAAAACATAAAACACCATTATCATTGAAACAGAAATCCGATGGTCTACCTTCTGTGATATCTTGAACATATGACACCAAAGAATTATCCAACAATTGTTTATCCTTAATCAACTAAACTAGAGATGGTTTCACTTGCAATTCAGCAACAAGACCACCATCCTGCGATATGCTCAAGCTATCAAACATCGCCCTTAACTCCACCGCCACTTTCCTGCTCAAAGCATCGGCCACAACATTGGCCTTCCCCGGATGATACTCGATTGTTAGATCGTAATCCCTAAGCAACTCCACCCAACGTCGTTGTCTAAGATTTAACTCTTTCTGAGACATCAGGTACTTCAAACTTTTATGATCCGTGTACACAGTACACTTCTCACCATAGAGATAATGTCTCCAGATCTTTAGAGCAAAAACCACTGCAGCCAACTCAATGTCATGCGTAGGGTAATTGTGCTCATGGACTTTCAACTGTCGCGATGCATAAGGCACTACCTTACCCTCTTGCATTAACACACACCCCAAACCAACATAGGACGCGTCACTATACACCACACACTCTTTTCCTGATTCAGGTTGAACCAAGATAGGAGCTTGCGTCAAAGCTGCCTTTAACTTCTCAAAAGCTTGTTGTCTCACTTCCGTCCACTCATACTTGACATCCTTCTATAACACTTCGCCAAAGGGGCAGCAATCGTAGAAAATCCATCCAAAAACCTCTGGTAGTAACCTGCCAACACAAGGAAACTACGAACCTCATGAACAGATCTAGGAGGCTTCCAATTCATCACCGCCTCAATCTTCTGAGGATCAACTCGAATCCCTTCAGCCGAAACCACATGGCCAAGAAAAACAACTTCCTTTAGCCAAAACTCACATTTGCTCAGCTTAGCATAAAGCTGATTTTCTAACAGCACTTGCAATACGATCCTCAAATGACCCTCATGCTCCTCCTTAGTACGAGAGTACACAAGGATATCATCGATGAACACCACAATGAACATATCTAAGAATTCATGGAACACCATGTTCATCATGTCCATGAAAGCAGAAGGAGCATTCGTCAATCCGAACGACATCACCAGAAATTCATAATGCCCATATCTTGTTTGAAAGGTTGTTTTTCAGCACATCCACATCCTACACCTTTAGCTGATAGTACCCTGACCTCAAATCTATCTTTGAAAACACAGCCGCTCCTCGAAACTGATCAAAAAGATCATCAATCCTTGGCAAAGGATACTTGTTCTTGATGGTCAACTTATTCAGCTGACGATAATCAATGCACATCCTCATCCTGCCATCTTTCTTTTTAAACAAACAAGACCGATGCACCCCAAGGTGACACACTAGGCCGAATAAAGCCTCGGTCAAGCAACTCTTGAAGTTGCATCTTCAACTCCTTCAACTCTTTGGGTGCCATGCGATAAGGAGCAATGGACACCGGAGTTGTGTTCTCATACAACTCAATTCCAAATTCAACCTCTCGACTAGGCGGCAAACCAGGTAATTTCTCCGGAAACACTTCATGGAACTCACACACGGTCCTTATATCCTATACGCGAACCTCATTTGTACTAGGATTCATAACAAAGGCTAGATAAGCCTTACATCCTTGACGCAACATCTGGCTTTCTTCAAGCGTCGACACCACATTAGATAGAAACTTCACATTTTCTCCCACCACCACAACCTCATAATCATCCGCAAGTTTCAGCAAAACTCGATTGCTTTCAAAATCCACAACGGCTCTATGCTCAACAAGCCAATCCATGCCAAGAATTACATCAAAACCATAGAATGGTAACTCCATAAGATCAACAAGAAATACATGATCCTGCACCATTAAGGGGCATCTCCTATACAATCTTCTTGTTACAACCGTCTCACCAAAAGAACTAGTCACGCGCATACCCACATCCAAAGACTCAACAGGCAAACCAAGTATTTGAGTATGTTCACGCAATATGTACGATTGTGCAGATCCAGAATCAATCAAAGAAAGTAATGACAAGGATTGCAAAGTAAAGGTACCTGCGATCACGTCCGTGTCATTCCTTCCTTCTCGATGGGCATACACTCTAGCATGGCCACCATTTTCAGGCTGAATAGCCACCACATGTGCTACATTCCTTTCACCCTCATCTATGCGCTGGAAGTTACTACAGCCACGCCCACGACCTCTTTGTGGCTCAGCTACTCTCATCGGAGCCTGACCCTCTCTCAACGGCTGAGGACAATCTTTCTTCATGTGCCCTCGATTACCACAGTTCCAATATATACCAAGATTGCCCCAACACTCACCAGTATGCCTCCTACCACACCGGTTACACTCATGAGTCCTCAAGAAAGCATTTGGTCCTTGCTGACCTCTCCCAGGGTTACCACCCCCACGTCTAGCATCATCATGTGGCCTTCTATCCTTATGCCTATTATAGCAATCTCTACCAAGATCACGCTCTGCAGCTCGCTTCCTTGAGCTAGATCCTCCTGCTCGACTCGCCAGACCAAGATTCAGCTCAATATCCTTGGCTCTAGTGACCAAGACATCAAAATCAGTATAGTCTCCTGCGAGCATATAGGTTTTCACATCCGCCACCAGCCCGTAACGGAATCGTTCACAACTTTCTCGCTCGCTAGGAATCAGCTCAGGTGCATATTGGCTAAGGCGTACAAACTGCACCTCATATTCTGCCACCGTCATGCTCCCTTGCACCAGGGACATGAATTCCCTCTTTTTCTCATCGAGGTAGCGAACTCCTAAATACTTTCGCTTGAACGCATTCAAGAAGAATGTCCAAGTCACATTATCATCATCCATCCCCAATATCGTGGTTGTCCACCATGTATATGCATCACCATGCAACATGGACACAATGCATCCCAACTTCTGAATATTATTACAATTCAGTTGCCCGAGAATCCTCTTGGTACTCTCTAACCAAGACTCGAAACCTTCCAGGGTCAACCCTCTGAACTCAGTCCCTCCCAGACCGTAGAGTCGCTCCAACGGTAACCTCACATTAGCACCATCTTGTGGTGCAGCTCCATGAGCTCCAGCTACTGCTGCCTGAAAAGCTCCAGCAATAGCTTGTATCAACACATACATATCAGGAGCAGGCTTGCCCCTGGACTCCCTCGGGTACAGCAACCCCAGCTCCACCACCACCAGGTGGTCCACCAGGGGGAAGAAGAGGTAGATCCTCAGCATTCTCAACAAGCTCATTCTCAGCCGTAGCACGGGTGTTAATTCTAAGCTCTCTACGTGGCCCGATAATAAAACAATGCAACTGACAAAATACAATAAATTCAATTAGGCACAATAAGGCAAGTAATCCAAGTACTAAAGCTCATTTTTTGAAAACAATTCTTCTCAATAGTAATGATATGGCAATGGGATCCCCAACTATACCCCAAACACAGCATAGCATCTCAAACTCATCTCAATAGAACCAATCAACAACAATCATACATCATACTTTCACCGCAAAGTCACAAACATTCATAATCACATACATTAACCACTTATCAAGCCCCAAACATTCACTAACCTGGCTCTGATACCAACAAATGTAACCCCCTTATCCCGGCCTAGACGCTTGACCCGAACTACGAAGATTACACGGGGAAAACCAAAGTCTACCCGAAAGTCAACCTTGATTAACGACCCTTTTTTTCTTTTTATCTTTTCTAGATGCACATTAAGCCTATGTGATTACTCAAAAATCATAGGAGATAAAGGCACAGCGATTGAAAATCCTTTAGGGGTTTAATTGCAAGAATTACAATTTTAGGGACCAAAATGTAAATTATGGAAATTATAAGAACTTTGCAGATTTTAAGTTTACCAATATATAATTGGCCATTTTACATGCATCTCTGTCAATTTTCAGCTTAAAAAGACATTCCAAGTTCAATCGATTGCATGCACAAAATCTAGGACTAAAATGTAAAACATGAGAACTTGAAACAATTCAAAAACACAGCTCAACGGTCATCTGTTTCGAAACGTTGACCCTAGTATCGAAATGGTATTGACCATTTCGGTACTCGGGTGCGTTCCGAGACCAGTATCGAAACATGCCTCTCTAGTAGCCAAAGTGTTCCGAAACACCTTCATCCGTTCCGAAACACTATGGCCATTTCGGGCCCCTGTTTCGAAACAGATAAGGGTGTTTCGATACACCCTGCCCTGCAACAGCATAATTTTCTGGTTTTTCACATCTTTTCACACACAAACCTATCCCAAATCATACCATAACATACCAGCAACATGATTAGACATAAAAGAACATATTTAAGAAGCTTAAGCTAAAACATGGCATCAAACACATGAACATTTAGCCTATAGGCATGCTTCCTAACCACATGAACCAAATATGGACCTCAAACCTCAAACCAAACCATATAAGACTATTTACAAACTTCAAAAGCCATAACAAGCTACAAACATAGGGAGTTCCAAATACATCTCCCAAAAACAACCTTGAAGCCCCATTGCCAAATAGCAATACTAGAGTATGTAAAAACAACACCATACATGAGCTTTTCACTTCCTTGAAGCCATAACAAGCTCGTAATCAAGTATATGAACTACTAAGATTTGATTAAAACTTGTTTCGCGGTCCGTTTTGTAGAGGTTTCAGACGAGCGGGTCTATATAGGCCTTACAATGGACCCGTTAGAATTTTAACTGAGTAAAAAGTACAAAAATTGAGTTTTTGCAATATAATCATGTTGAAATGCTCGTAATCAAGAATATTAACTCCTAAGATTTGATTAAAACATGTTTTTCGGTCCGTTTTATAGAGGTTTCAGACGAGCTGGTCTAAATAGACCTTATAATGGACCCGTAGGAATTTTACTTGAATAAAAAGTCCAGAAATTGAATTTTTGCAATAAAATCGTGTCAATATGCTCGTAATCAAGTATATGAATTCCTAAATTTTGATTAAAACTTGTTTCGCGGTCCGTTTTGTAGAGGTTTCGGAAGCGGGTGTAAATAGGCCTTACAATGGACCCGTTGGAATTTTAACTGAGTAAAAAGTACAGAAATTGTGTTTTTGCAATATAATCATGTTGAAATGCTCGTAATCAAGTATACGAACTCCAAGAATTTGATTAAAACTTGTTTTGCAGTCCGTTTTGAAGAGGTTTCGGACGAGCGGGTCTAAATAGGCCTTATAATGGACCCGTTGGAATTTTATCAAAGTAAAAAGTACAGAAATTGAGTTTTTGCAATATAATCGTGTTGAAATGCTCGCAATCAAGTATTTTAACTCCTAAAATTTGATTAAAACTTGTTTTGCTATCCGTTTTTAGAGGTTTCAGACGAGCGGGTCTAAATAGGCCTTACAATGGACCCGTCGAAATTTTAACTGAGTAAAAAGTACAGAAATTGAGTTTTTGCAATATAATCATGTTGAAATGCTCGTAATCAAGTATATGAACTCCTAAATTTTGGTTAAAACTTGTTTCGCGGTCCGTTTTGTAGAGGTTTCAGACGAGCAGGTCTAAATAGGCCTTACAATGGACCCGTTGCAATTTTACTTGAATAAAAAGTACAGAAATTGAATTTTTGCAACATAATCAATTTGAAATGCTCGTAATCAAGTATATGAACTCCTAAAATTTGATGAAACCTTGTTTTGCGGTCCGTTTGTTATAGTGTTCGATCTTGCGGGTCTAAATAGTCCTCACAATGGACCCGTTGGAATTTTAACTGAGTAAAAAGTACAGAAATTGAGTTTTTGAAATATAATCATGTCGAAATGCTCATAATCAAGTATATGAACTCCTAAGATTTGATAAAACCATGTTTTGCGGTCTATTTGTTATAGGTTTCGGTCGAGCGGGTCTAAATAGGCCTTGTAACGGACCCATTGGAATTTTAACTGAGTAAAAAGTACATAAATTGAGTTTTTGCAATATTATCGTGTCGAAATTCTCGTAATCAAGTATATGAACTCCTAAAATTTGGTAAAACCTTGTTTTGTGGTCCGTTTGTTATAGGTTTCGGTCTTGCGGGTCTAAATAGGCCTCATATTGGACCCGTTGGAATTTTAACTAAGTAAAAAGTACAAATATTGAGTTTTTGCAATATAATCATGTTGAAATACTCGTAATCAAGTATATGAACTCCTAAAATTTGGTTAAAACTTGTTTCGTGGTCCGTTTTGTAGAGATTTTGGACGAGCGGGTCTAAATAGGCCTTACAATGGATTCGTTCGAATTTTAACTGAGTAAAAAGTACAGAAATTGTGTTTTTGCAATATAATCGAGTGGAAATGCTCGTAATCAAGTATATGAACTCCTAAAATTTGATAAAACCTTGTTTTGTGGTCCGTTTGTTATAGGTTTCAGTCGAGCCAGTCTAAATAGACCTCACAATGGACCCGTTGGAATTTTAACTGAGTAAAATGTAAAGAAATTGAGTTTTGCAATATAATCATGTTGAAATGCTCGTAATCAAGTATATGAACTCCTAAAATTTGGTTAAAACTTGTTTCGCGGTCCGTGTTGTAGAGGTTTCGGACGAGCAGGTCTAAATAGACCTTACAATGGACCCGTTGCAATTTTACTTGAATAAAAAGTACAGAAATTGAATTTTTGCAACATAATCGAGTTGAAATGCTCGTAATCAAGTATATGAACTCCTAAAATTTTATTAAAACTTGTTTTGTCGTCCGTTTTGTAGAGGTTTTGGACGAGCGGGTCTAAATAGGCCTTACAATCGGGTTGAAATGCTCGTAAATATTGAATAGGAAATCCTAAATTTTGATTAAAACTTGTTTTGTGGTCCGTTTTGTAGAGGTTTCAAGCGAGCTGGTCTTTATAGGCATTACAATGGACCCGTTGGAATTTTAACTGAGTAAAAAGGATAGAAATTGAGTTTTTGCAATATAATCGTGTTGAAATGCTCGTAATCAAGTATATGAACTCCTTAAATTCGATAAATCCTTGTTTTGTGGTCCGTTTGTTATAGGTTTCGTTCTTGCGGGTCTAAATAGGCCTCACAATGGACCCGTTGGAATTTTAACTGAGTAAAAAATACATAAATGGAGTTTTTGCAATATTATCGTGTCGAAATGCTCGTTATCAAGTATATGAACTCCTAAAATTTGATAAAACCTTGTTTTTGCGGTCGGTTTGTTATAGGTTTCGGTTGAGCGGGTCTATAGGCCTTACAATGGACCCATTGGAATTTTACTTGAATAAAAAGTACAGAAATTGAGTTTTTGCAATATAATCGTGTTGAAATGCTCGTAATCAAGTATTTGAACTCCTAAAATTTGATTAAAACTTGTTTTGCTATCCGTTTTTAGAGGTTTCAGACGAGCGGGTCTAAATAGGCCTTACAATGGACCCGTCGAAATTTTAATTGAGTAAAAAGTTCAGAAATTGAGTTTTTGCAATATAATCATGTTGAAATGCTCGTAATCAAGTATATGAACTCCTTAATTTTGGTTAAAACTTGTTTTGCGGTCCGTTTTGTAGAGGTTTTGGACGTGCAGGTCTAAATAGGCCTTACAATGGACCCGTTGCAATTTTACTTGAATAAAAAGTACAGAAATTGAATTTTTGCAACATAATCAATTTGAAATGCTAGTAATCAAGTATATAAACTCCTAAAATTTGATAAAACCTTGTTTTGCGGTCCGTTTGTTATAGGGTTCGGTCTTGCGGGTCTAAGTAGTCCTCACAATGGACCCGTTGGAATTTTAACTGAGTAAAAAGTACAGGAATTGAGTTTTTGCAATATAATCATGTCGAAATGCTCGTAATCAAGTATATGAACTCCTAAGATTTGATAAAACCTTGTTTTGCGGTCCGTTTGTTATAGGTTTCGGTCGAGCGGGTCTAAATAGGCCTTGTAACGGACCCATTGGAATTTTAACTGAGTAAAAAGTACATAAATTGAGTTTTTGCAATATTATCTTGTCGAAATTCTCATAATCAAGTATATGAACTCCTAAAATTTGATAAAACCTTGTTTTGCGGTCCGTTTGTTATAGGTTTCGATCTTGCGGGTCTAAATAGGCCTCATATTGGACCCGTTGGAATTTTAACTGAGTAAAAAGTACAAATATTGAGTTTTTGCAATATAATCATGTTGAAATGCTCGTAATCAAGTATATAAACTCCTAAAATTTGGTTAAAACTAGTTTCGTGGTCCGTTTTGTAGAGATTTCGGACGAGCGGGTCTAAATAGGCCTTACAATGGATCCATTCGAATTTTAACTGAGTAAAAAGTACATAAATTGTGTTTTTGCAATATAATCGGGTGGAAATGCTCGTAATCAAGTATATGAACTCCTAGAATTTGATAAAACCTTGTTTTGTGGTCCGTTTGTTATAGGTTTCGTTCTTGCGGGTCTAAATAGGCCTCACAATGGGCCCGTTGGAATTTTAACTGAGTAAAAAATACATAAATTGAGTTTTTGCAATATTATCGTGTCGAAATGCTCGTTATCAAGTATATGAACTCCTAAAATTTGATAAAACCTTGTTTTGCGGTCCGTTTGTTATAGGTTTCGGTTAAGCGGGTCTAAATAGGCCTTACAATGGACCCATTGGAATTTTACTTGAATAAAAAGTACAGAAATTGAATTTTTGCAATATAATCGTGTTGAAATACTCGTAATCTAGCATATGAACTCCTAAAATTTGATTAAAACTTGTTTCGCGATCCGTTTTGTAGAGGTTTCAAAAGAGCGGGTCTAAGTAGGCCTTACAATGGACCCGTTGGAATTTTACTTGAGTAAAAAGTAGAGAAATTGAGTTTTTGCAATATAATCATGTTGAAATGCTCGTAATCAAGTATATGTACTCCTAAAATTTGATAAAACGTTGTTTTGTGGTCCATTTGTTATAGGTTTCGGTCGAACGGGTCTAAATAGGCCTTATAACGGACCCGTTAGATATTTAACTAAGTAAAATGTACATAAATGGAGTTTTTGCAATATTATCTTGTCGAAATCCTCGTAATCAAGTATATGATCTCCTAAAATTTGGCAAACCCTTGTTATGCGGTCCGTTTGTTATAGGTTTCGGTCTTGCGGGTCTAAATAGGCCTCACAATAGACCCGTTGGAATTTTAACTTAGTAAAAAGTATAGAAATTGAGATTTTTCAATATAATCATGTTGAAATTCTCGTATTCAAGTATATGAACTCATAAATTTTGTTAAAACTTATTTTGCGGTCCGTTTTGTAGAGGTTTCGGACGAGCGAGTCTAAATAGGCCTTACAATGGACCCGTTGGAATTTTAACTGAGTAAAAAGTACAGAAATTGAGTTTTTGCAATATATCTTGTTGAAATGCTCGTAGTCAAGTATATGAACACCTAAATTTTTATTAAAACTTGTTTTGTCGTCCGTTTTGTAGAGGTTTCGGATGAGCGAGACTAAATAAGCCTTACAATGGCCCCGTTGGAATTTTAACTGAGTAAAGAATACATAGATTGTGTTTTTGCAATATAATCGTGTTGAAATGCTCGTAATTAAGAATATGAACTCCTGGGATTTGATTAAAACTTGTTTTGTGGTCCCTTTTGTAGAGTTTTGGGACGAGCGGGTCTAAATAGGCATTACAATGGACCAGTTGGAATTTTTACTGAGTAAAAAGTACATAAATTGAGTTTTTGCAATATAATCGTGTCGAAATGTTAGTAATCAAGTATATGAACTCCTAAAATTTGATTAAAACTTGTTTCGCGGTCCGTTTTGTAGAGGTTTCGGACGAGTGGGTATAAGTAGGCCTTACATTGGACCAGTTGGAATTTTGACTGAGTAAAAAAGTACATAAATTGAGTTTTTGCAATATTATCGTGTCGAAATGCTCGTAATCAAGTATATGAACTCCTAAAATTTGAT
Organism: Hibiscus trionum; assembly: GCA_030270665.1. NCBI lineage: Eukaryota > Viridiplantae > Streptophyta > Magnoliopsida > Malvales > Malvaceae > Hibiscus > Hibiscus trionum. Next base: position 42,842,278 of record BSYR01000027.1, on the reverse strand, counting down.
AAAACCCTTTTTTTGCTTATAGGTTTCGGGCGTGCGGGTCTAAATAGGTCTTACAATGGACCCATTGGAATTTTACTTGAATAAAAAGTACAAAAATTGAATTTTTGCAATATAATCGTGTTGAAATGCTCGTAATCAAGCATATGAACTCCTAAAATTTGCATAAAACTTGTTTCGCGGTTCGTTTTGCAAATGTTTCAGACGAACGGGTCTAAATAGGCCTTATAATGGACCCGTTGGAATTTTACTTGAGTAAAAAGTACAGAAATTGAGTTTTTGCAATATAATTGTGTTGAAATGCATGTAATCAAGTATATGAACTCCTAAAATTTGGTTAAAACTTGTTTTGCGGTCCGTTTTGTAGAGGTTTCGGACGAGTGAGTCTAAATAGGCCTTACAATGGACCCGTTGGAATTTTAACTGAGTAAAAAGTAGAGAAATTGAGTTTTTGCAATATAATCATGTTGAAATGCTCGTAATCAAGTATATGTACTCCTAAAATTTGATAAAACGTTGTTTTGTGGTCCATTTGTTATAGGTTTCGGTCGAACGGGTCTAAATAGGCCTTATAACGGACCCGTTAGATATTTAACTAAGTAAAATGTACATAAATGGAGTTTTTGCAATATTATCTTGTCGAAATCCTCGTAATCAAGTATATGATCTCCTAAAATTTGGCAAACCCTTGTTATGCGGTCCGTTTGTTATAGGTTTCGGTCTTGCGGGTCTAAATAGGCCTCACAATAGACCCGTTGGAATTTTAACTTAGTAAAAAGTATAGAAATTGAGATTTTTCAATATAATCATGTTGAAATTCTCGTATTCAAGTATATGAACTCATAAATTTTGTTAAAACTTATTTTGCGGTCCGTTTTGTAGAGGTTTCGGACGAGCGAGTCTAAATAGGCCTTACAATGGACCCGTTGGAATTTTAACTAAGTAAAAAGTACAGAAATTGAGTTTTTGCAATATATCTTGTTGAAATGCTCGTAGTCAAGTATATGAACACCTAAATTTTTATTAAAACTTGTTTTGTCGTCCGTTTTGTAGAGGTTTCGGATGAGCGAGACTAAATAAGCCTTACAATGGCCCCGTTGGAATTTTAACTGAGTAAAGAATACATAGATTGTGTTTTTGCAATATAATCGTGTTGAAATGCTCGTAATTAAGAATATGAACTCCTGGGATTTGATTAAAACTTGTTTTGTGGTCCCTTTTGTAGAGTTTTGGGACGAGCGGGTCTAAATAGGCATTACAATGGACCAGTTGGAATTTTTACTGAGTAAAAAGTACATAAATTGAGTTTTTGCAATATAATCGTGTCGAAATGTTAGTAATCAAGTACATGAACTCCTAAAATTTGATTAAAACTTGTTTCGCGGTCCGTTTTGTAGAGGTTTCGGACGAGTGGGTATAAGTAGGCCTTACATTGGACCAGTTGGAATTTTGACTGAGTAAAAAAGTACATAAATTGAGTTTTTGCAATATTATCGTGTCGAAATGCTCGTAATCAAGTATATGAACTCCTAAAATTTGATAAAACCCTTTTTTTGCTTATAGGTTTCGGGCGTGCGGGTCTAAATAGGTCTTACAATGGACCCATTGGAATTTTACTTGAATAAAAAGTACAAAAATTGAATTTTTGCAATATAATCGTGTTGAAATGCTCGTAATCAAGCATATGAACTCCTAAAATTTGCATAAAACTTGTTTCGCGGTTCGTTTTGCAAATGTTTCAGACGAACGGGTCTAAATAGGCCTTATAATGGACCCGTTGGAATTTTACTTGAGTAAAAAGTACAGAAATTGAGTTTTTGCAATATAATTGTGTTGAAATGCATGTAATCAAGTATATGAACTCCTAAAATTTGGTTAAAACTTGTTTTGCGGTCCGTTTTGTAGAGGTTTCGGACGAGTGAGTCTAAATAGGCCTTACAATGGACCCGTTGGAATTTTAACTGAGTAAAAAGTAGAGAAATTGAGTTTTTGCAATATAATCATGTTGAAATGCTCGTAATCAAGTATATGTACTCCTAAAATTTGATAAAACGTTGTTTTGTGGTCCATTTGTTATAGGTTTCGGTCGAACGGGTCTAAATAGGCCTTATAACGGACCCGTTAGATATTTAACTAAGTAAAATGTACATAAATGGAGTTTTTGCAATATTATCTTGTCGAAATCCTCGTAATCAAGTATATGATCTCCTAAAATTTGATAGGTCCTTTTGTTATAGGTTTCGGTCGAGCGGGTCTAAATAGGCCTTACAATGGACCCGTTGGAATTTTAACTAAGTAAAAAGTACATAAATTTAGTTTTTGCAATATTATCGTGTCGAAATGCTCATCATCAAGTATATGAACTCCTAAAATTTGATAAAGCCTTGTTTTTGCGGTCCGTTTGTTATAGGTTTCGGTCTTGCGAGTCTAAATAGCCCTCACAATGGACCCGTTGGAATTATAACTGAGTAAAAAGTACAGAAATTGAGTTTTTGCAAAATAATCGTGTCGAAATGCTCATAATCAAGTATATGAACTCCTAAAATTTTATAAAACCTTGTTTTGTGGTCCGTTTGTTATAGGTTTCGGTCGAGCGGGTCTAAATAGGCCTTATAATGGACCCGTTAGAATTTTAACTGAGTAAAAAGTACATAAATTGAGTTTTTGCAATATCATCGTGTGGAAATGCTAGTAATCAAGTGTATAAACTCCTAAAATTTGATAAAACCTTGTTGTTGTGGTCCGTTTGTTATAAGTTTCGGACGAGCGGGTCTAAATAGGCCTTACAATGGATCCGTTGTAATTATACTTGAATAAAAACTACAGAAATTGAATTTTTCCAATATAATTGTGTTGAAATACTCGTAATCAAGCATATGAACTACTAAAAATTTTTTAAAACTTGTTTCGCGGTCTGTTTTGTAGAGCTTTTAAACGAGCGGGTCTAAATAGGCCTTACAATGGACCCGTTGGAATTTTACTCGAGTAAAAAGTACAAAAATTGAGTTTTTGCAATATAATCGTGTTGAAATGCTTGTAATCAAGTATATGAACACCTAAAATAGTATTAAAACTTCTTTCGCGGTCCGTTTTGTAGAGATTTCGGACGAGCGGGTCTGGACCCGTTGGAATTTTAACTGAGTAAAAAGTATAGAAATTGAGTTTTTGCAATATAATCAGGTTGAAATGCTCGTAATCAAGAATATGAACTCCTAAAATTTGATTGAAATTTGTTTTGTGGTCCGTTTTGTAGAGGATTCGAACGAGCGGGTGTAAATAGGCATTACAATGGACCCGTTGGAATTTTAACTGAGTAAAAAGTACAGAAATTGAGTTTTTGCAATACAATCCTGTCGAAATGCTCGTAATCAAGTATATGAACTCCTAAAATTTGATAAAATCTTGTTTTGCGGTCTGTTTGTTATAGGTTTCGAACGAGCGGGTCTAAATAGGCCTTACAATGGACCCGTTGGAATTTTAACTAAGTAAAAAGTACATAAATTGAGTTTTTGCAATATTATCGTCTCCAAATGCTCGTTATCAAGTATATGAACACCTAAAATTTGATAAAACCTTGTTTTTGCGGTCTGTTTGTTATACTTTTCGGACGAGCGGGTCTAAATAGGCCTTACAATAGACCCATTGGAATTTTACTTGAATAAAAAGTGGAGAAATTGAATTTTTACAATATAATCGTGTTGAAATACTCGTAATAAAGCATATGAGCTCCTAAAATTCGATTAAAACTTGTTTCACGGTCCGTTTTGTAGAGGTTTCAGACAAGCGGGTCTAAGTGGGCCTTACAATGGACCTGTTGGAATTTTACTTGAGTAAAAAGTATAGAAATTGAGTTTTTACAATATAATCATGTTGAAATGCTCGTAATCAAGTATATGTACACCTAAAATTTGATAAAACCTTGTTTTGCGGTCCGTTTGTTATAGGTTTCGGGTGAGCGGGTCTAAATAGGCCTTACAATGAATCCGTTAGAATTTTACTTGAGTAAAAAGTATATATGTTGAGTTTTTGCAATATAATCGTGTTGAAATGCTCGTAATCAAGAATATGAACTCCTAAGATTTGATTAAAACTTGTTTTGCGGTTTGTTTTGTAGAGGTTTGGGACGAGCGGGTCTAAATAGGCATTACAATGGACCAGTTGGAATTTTGACTGAGTAAAAAGTACAGAAATTGAGTTTTTGCAATATAATCACGTCGAAATGCTCGTAATCAAGTATAAGAACTCCTAAAATTTGATAAAACCTTGTTTTGTGGTCCGTTTGTTACAGGTTTAGGTATAGCAGGTCAAAATAGGCCTTATAATGGACCCGTTGGAATTTTAACTGAGTAAAAAGTACATAAATTGAACTCCTAAAATTTGATAAAACCTTGTTTTTGCGGTCCGTTTGTTGTAGGTTTCGGGCGAGCAGGTCTAAATAGGCCTTACAATGGACCCATTAGAATTTTACTTGAATAAAAAGTACAAAAATTGAATTTTTGCAATATAATCGTGTTGAAATACTCGTAATCAAGCATATGAACTTCTAAAATTTAATTAAAACTTGTTTTGCGGTCCGTTTTGTAGAGGTTTCAGACGAGCGGGTCTAAATAGGCCTTACAATGGACCCGTTGAAATTTTACTTGAGTAAAAAGTACAGAAATTGTGTTTTTGCAATATAATTGTGTTGAAATGCTTGTAATCAAGTATATGAACTCCTAAAATTTGGTAAACACTTGTTTCGTGGTCCGTTTTGTAGAGGTTTCGGACGAGAGAGTCTAAATAGGCCTTACAATGGACACGTTGGAATTTTAACTGAGTAAAAAGTACAGAAATTGTGTTTTTGCAATATAATCGGGTTGAAATGCTCGTAATCAAGAATATGAACTCGTAATATTTGATTAAAACTTTTTTTCTGGTCCGGTTTGTAGAGAATTCGAACGAGCGGGTCTAAATAGGCATTACAATGGACCCGTTGGAATTTTAACTGAGTAAAAAGTACATAAATTGAATTTTTGCAATATAATCGTGTCGATATGCTCATAATCAAGTATATGAACTCCTAAAATTTGATAAAACCCTGTTTTGCGGTCCGTTTGTTATAGGTTTCGGTCGAGCGGGTCTAAATAGGCCTTATAATGGACCCGTTGGAATTTTAACTGAGTAAAAAGTACATAAATTGAGTTTTTGCAATATCATCGTGTGGAAATGCTCGTAATCAAGTGTATGAACTCCTAAAATTTGATAAAACCTTGTTTTTGTGGTCCGTTTGTTATAAGTTTCGGACGAGCGGGTCTAAATAGGCCTTACAATGGATCCGTTTGGAATTTTACTTGAATAAAAAGTACAGAAATTGAATTTTTGCAATATAATCGTGTTGAAATACTCGTAATCAAGCATATGAAGTCCTAAGATTTGATTAAAACTTATTGCGCGGTCCATTTTGTAGAGGTTTCAGACGAGCGGGTCTAAATCAGCCTTACAATGGACCCGTTGGAATTTTACTTGAGTAAAAACTACAAAACTTGAGTTTTTGCAATATATATGTGTTTAAATGCTTGTAATCAAGTATATGAACTCCAAAAATTTGATTAAAACTTGTTTCACGGTCCGTTTTGTAGAGGTTTCGGAAGCGGGTCTAAATAGGCCTTACATTGGACCCATTGGAATTTAAACTGAGTAAAAAGTACAAAAATTGAGTTTTTGCAATATCATCGTGTCGAAATGCTCGTAATCAAGTATATGAACTCCTAAAATTTGATTAAAACTTGTTTCGTGGTCCGTTTTGTAGGGGTTTCGGAAGCGGGTCTAAATAGGCCCTACAATGGACCCGTTGGAATTTTAACTGAGTAAAAAGTACATAAATTGAGTTTTTGCAATATCATCGTGTCGAAATGCTCGTAATCAAGTATATGAACTCCTAAAATTTGATAAAACCCTGTTTTTGTGGTCAGTTTGTTATAGGTTTCGGATAAGCGGGTCTAAATAGGCCTTACAATGGATTTGTTGGAATTTTACTTGAATAAAAAGTACAGAAATTGAATTTTTACAATATAATCGTGTTGAAATACTCGTAATCAAGCATATGAACTCCTAAAATTCTATTAAAACTTGTTTCACGGTCCGATTTGTAGAGGTTTCAGATGAGCTGGTTTAAATAGGCCTTACAATGGACCCGTTGGAATTTTACTTGAGTAAAAAGTACAGAACTTGAGTTTTTGCAATATAAATGTGTTTAAATACTTGTAATCAAGTATATGAACTCCTAAAATTTGATTAAAACTTGTTTCGCGATCCGTTTTGGAGAGGTTTCAGAAGCGGGTCTAAATATGCCTTACATTGGACCCATTGGAATTTAAACTGAGTAAAAAGTACAAAAATTGAGTTTTTGCAATATCATCGTGTCGAAATGCTCGTAATCAAGTATATGAACTGCTAAAATTTGATGAAACCTTGTTTTATGGTCCCTTTGTTATAGGTTTCGGTCTTCCGGGTCTAAATAGGCCTTACAATGGACCCGTTGGAATTTTAACTGAGTAAAAAAGTACATAAATTGAGTTTTTGCAATATCATCGTGTCGAAATGCTCGTAATCAAGTATATGAACTCCTAAAATTTGATAAAACCCTATTTTTGTCGTCAGTTTGTTATAGGTTTCGGATAAGCGGGTCTAAATAGGCCTTACAATGGATCTGTTGGAATTTTACTTGAATAAAAAGTACATAAATTGAATTTTTACAATATAATCGTGTTGAAATACTCGTAATCAAGCATATGAACTCCTAAAATTCTATTAAAACTTGTTTCACGGTCCGATTTGTAGAGGTTTCAGATGAGCTGGTTTAAATAGGCCTTACAATGGACCCGTTGGAATTTTACTTGAGTAAAAAGTACATATGTTGAGTTTTTGCAATATAATCGTGTTGAAATGCTTGTAATCAAGTATATGAACTCCTAGAGTTTGATTAAAACTTGCTTCGCGGTCCGTTTTGTAGAGATTTCGGACGAGCGGGTCTAAATAGGCCTCACAATAGACCCGTTGGAATTTTAACCGAGTAAAAATTACAGAAATTGAGTTCTTGCAAAATAATCATGTTGAAATGCTCGTAATCAAGTATATGAACTCCTAAAATTTGGTTAAAACTTGTTTCGCGGTCCGTTCTGTAGAGGTTTCGGACGAGCGACTCTAAATAGGCCTTACAATGGACCCGTTGGAATTTTAACTGAGTAAAAAGTAATAAATTAAGTTTTTGCAATATTATCGTGTCGAAATGCTCGTAATCAAGTATATGAACTCCTAAATTTTGATAAAACCTTGTTTTGCAATCCGTTTGTTATAGGTTTCGGTCTTGCGGGTCTAAATAGGCCTCACAATGGACCCGTTGGAATTTTAACTGAGTAAAAATTACAAAAATTGGGTTTTGCAATATAATCATGTTGAAATGCTCTTAATCAAGTATATGAACTACTAAAATTTGGTTAAAACTTGTTTTGCGGTCCATTTGTTATAGGTTTCATACGAGCGAGTCTAAATAGACCTTACAATGGACCTGTTGGAATTTTAACTGAGTAAAAAGTACATAAATAGAGTTTTTGCAATATATCGTGTTGAAATGCTCGTAGTCAAGTATATGAACACCGAAATTTTGATTAAAACTTGTTTTGTCGTCCGTTTTATAGAGGTTTCGGGCGAGTGGGTCTAAATAGGCCTTACAATGGACCCGTTGGAATTTTAACTAAGTAAAAAATACAGAAATTGTGTTTTTGCAATATAATCTAGTTGAAATGCTCGTAATAAAGAATATCAACTCCTAAAAGTCGATTAAAACTTGTTTTGCGGTCTGTTTTGTAGAGGATTCGGACGAGCGGGTCTAAATAGGTATTAAAATGGACCACTTGGAATTTTTACTAATTAAAAAGTACAGAAATTTAGTTTTTGCAATATAATCATGTCGAAATGCTCGTAGTCAAGCATATGAACTCCTAAAATTTCATAAAACCTTGTTTTGTAGTCCGTTTGTTATAGGTTTAGGTAGAACGGGTCTAAATAGGCCTTACAATGGACCCGTTTGAATTTTAACTGAGTAAAAAGTACATAAATTGAGTTTTTGCAATATTATCGTGTCAAAATGCTCGTAATCAAGTATATGAACTCCTAAAATTTGATAAAAACCTTGTTTTTGCGGTCCGTTTGTTATAGGTTTCGGACGAGCGGGTCTAAATAGGCCTTACAATGGACCCATTGGAATTTTACTTGAATAAAAAGTACCAAAATTGAATTTTTGCAATATAATCCTTTTGAAATACTCGTAATCAAGCATATGAACTCCTAAAATTCGATTAAAACTTGTTTTTCGGTCCGTTTTGTAGAGGTTTGAGGCAAGCGGGTCTAAATAGGACTTATAATGAACCCGTTGGAATTTTACTTGATGTAAAAAGTACATATGTTGAGTTTTTGCAATATAATCGTGTTGAAACGCTTGTAATCAAGTATATGAACTCCTAAAATTTGATTAAAACTTGTTTCGCGGTCCGTTTTGTAGAGGTTTCGGAAGCGAGTCTAAATAGGCCTTACAATTGACCATTTGGAATTTTAACTGAGTAAAAAGTACAGAAATTGAGTTTTTGCAATATCATCGTGTCGAAATGCTCGTAATAAAGTATATGAACTCCAAAAATTTGATAAAACCTTGTTTTATGGTCCCTTTGTTATAGGTTTCGGTCTTCCGGGTCTAAATAGGCCTCACAATGGACCCGTTGGAATTTTAAGAGAGTAAAAAGTACATAAATTGAGTTTTTGCAATATCATCGTGTCGAAATGCTCGTAATCAAGTATATGAACTCCTAAAATTTGATAAAACCCTGTTTTTGTGGTCAGTTTGTTATAGGTTTCGGTCTTGCGGGTCTAAATAGGCCTTACAATGGACCCGTTGGAATTTTAACTGAGTAAAAAGTACAAAAATTGATTTTTGCAATATAATCATGTTGAAATGCTCGTAATCAAGTATATGAACTCCTAAAATTTGGTTAAAACTTGTTTTGTCGTCCGTTTTGTAGAGGTTTCGGGCGAGCGAGTCTAAATAGACCTTACAATGGTCCCGTTGGAATTTTAACTAAGTAAAAAATACAGAAATTGTGTTTTTGCAATATAATCTTGTTGAAATGCTCGTAATCAAGAATATGAACTCCTAGAAGTTGATTAAAACTTGTTTTGTGGTCTGTTTTGTAGAGGATTCAGACGAGCGGGTCTAAATAGGTATTACAATGGACCAGTTGGAATTTTTACTCAGTAAAAAGTACAAAAATTGAGTTTTTGCAATATAATCGTGTCGAAATGCTCGTAGTCAAGTATATGAACTCCTAAAATTTCATAAAACCTTGTTTTGTAGTCCGTTTGTTATAGGTTTAGGTAGAGTGGGTCTAAATAGGCCTTACAATGGACCCGTTGGAATTTTAACTGAGTAAAAAGTACAGAAATTGAGTTTTTGCAATATATCGTGTTGAAATGCTCGTAGTCAAGTATATGAACACCGAAATTTTGATTAAAACATGTTTTGTCGTCCGTTTTGTAGAGGTTTCGTACGAGCGGGTCTAAATAGGCCTTACAATGGACCCATTGGAATTTTAACTTAGTAAAAATATAGAAATTGTGTTTTTGCAATATAATCTTGTTGAAATGCTCGTAATCAAGAATATGAACTCCTAAATGTTGATTAAAACTTGTTTTGCGGTCTGTTTTGTAGAGGATTCGGACGAACGGGTCTAAATAGGTATTACAATGGACCAGTTGGAATATTTACTCAGTAAAAAGTACAGAAATTGAGTTTTTGCAATATAATCGTGTCGAAATGCTCGTAGTCAAGTATATGAACTGCTAAAATTTCATAAAACCTTGTTTTGTAGTCCTTTGTTATAGGTTTAGGTAGAGCGGGTCTAAATAGGCCTTACAATGGAATCGTTGGAATTTTAACTGAGTAAAAAGTACATAAATTGAGTTTCTGCAACATTATCGTGTCAAAATGCTCGTAATCAAGTATATGAACTCCTAAAATTTGATAAAAACCTTGTTTTTGCGGTCCGTTTATTATAGGTTTCGGTCGAGCGGGTCTAAATAGGCCTTATAATGGACCGTTGGAATTTTAACTGAGTAAAAAGTACATAAATTTAGTATTTGCAATATTATCGTGTCGAAATGCTCGTCAACAAGTATATGAACTCCTAAAATTTGATAAAACCTTGTTTTTGCGGTCCGTTTGTTATAGGTTTCGGTCTTGCGAGTCTAAATAGGCCTCACAATGGACCCGTTGGAATTATAACTGAGTAAAAAGTACAGAAATTGAGTTTTTGCAATATAATCATGTCGAAATGCTCATAATCAAGTATATGAACTCCTAAAATTTTATAATACCTTGTTTTGCGGTCCGTTTGTTATAGGTTTCGGTCGAGTGGTTCTAAATAGGCCTTATAATGAACCCGTTAGAATTTTAACTGAGTAAAAAGTACATAAATTGAGTTTTTGCAATATCATCGTGTGGAAATGCTAGTAATCAAGTGTATGAACTCCTAAAATTTGATAAAACCTTGTTTTTGTGGTCCGTTTGTTATAAGTTTCGGACGAGCGGGTCTAAATAGGCCTTACAATGGATCTGTTGTAATACTTGAATAAAAACTACAAAAATTGAATTTTTCCAATATAATCGTGTTGAAATACTCGTAATCAAGCATATGAACTACTAAAATTTGATTAAAACTTGTTTCGCGGCCTTTTTTGTAGAGCTTTTAGACGAGCGGGTCTAAAAAGGCCTTACAATGGACGAGCGGGTCTGGACCCGTTGGAATTTTAACTGAGTAAAAAAAGTATAGAAATTGAGTTTTTGCAATATAATCAGGTTGAAATGCTCGTAATCAAGAATATGAACTCCTAAAATTTGATTGAAACTTGTTTTGTGGTCCGTTTTGTAGAGGTTTCGAACGAGCGGGTCTAAATAGGCATTACAATGGACCCGTTGGAATTTTAACTGAGTAAAAAGTACAGAAATTGAGTTTTTGCAATATAATCCTGTCGAAATGCTCGTAATCAAGTATATGAACTCCTAAAATTTGATAAAACCTTGTTTTGCGGTCCGTTTGTTTTAGGTTTCGAACGAGCGGGTCTAAATAGGCCTTACAATGGACCCGTTGGAATTTTGACTAACTAAAAAGTACATAAATTGAGTTTTTGCAATATTATCGTCTCGAAATGCTCGTTATCAAGTATATGAACACCTAAAATTCGAAATAACCTTTTTTTGCGGTCTGTTTGTTATAGGTTTCGGACGAGCGGGTCTAAATAGGCCTTACAATAGACCCATTGGAATTTTACTTAAATAAAAAGTAGAGAAATTGAATTTTTGCAATATAATCGTGTTGAAATATTCGTAATAAAGCATATGAACTCCTAAAATTTGATTAAAACTTGTTTCGTGGTTCGTTTTGTAGAGGTTTCAGACAAGCGGGTCTAAGTGGGCCTTACAATGGACCTGTTGGAATTTTACTTGAGTAAAAAGTATAGAAATTGAGTTTTAACAATATAATCATGTTGAAATGCTCGTAATCAAGTATATGTACACCTAAAATTTGATAAAACCTTGTTTTGCGGTCCGTTTGTTATAGGTTTCGGGCGAGCGGGTCTAACTAGGCCTTACAATGAATCCGTTGGAATTTTACTTGAGTAAAAAGTACATATGTTGAGTTTTTTGCAATATAATCGTGTTGAAATGCTCGTAATCAAGAATATGAACTCCTAAGATTTGATTAAAACTTGTTTTGCGGTTTGTTTTGTAGAGGTTTGGGACGAGCGGGTCCAAATAGGAATTACAATGGACCAGTTGGAATTTTAATTGAGTAAAAAGTACAAAAATTGAGTTTTTGCAATATAATCGCGTCGAAATGATCGCAATCAAGTATATGAACTCCTAAAATTTGATAAAACCTTGTTTTGTGGTCCGTTTGTTATAGGTTTAGGTATAGCGGGTCAAAATAGGCCTTATAATGGATCCGTTGGAATTTTAACTAAGGAAAAAGTACATAAATTGAGTTTTTGCAATATTATCGTGTCAAAATGCTCGTAATCAAGTATTTGAACTCCTAAAATTTGGTAAAACCTTGTTTTTGCGGTCCGTTTGTTGTAGGTTTCGGGCGAGCAGGTCTAAATAGGCCTTACAATGGACCCATTAGAATTTTACTTGAATAAAAAGTACAAAAATTGAATTTTTGCAATATAATCATGTTAAAATACTCGTAATCAAGCATTTGAACTCCTAAAATATGATTAAAACTTGTTTCGCGGTCCGTTTTGTAGAGGTTTCAGACGAACGGGTCTAAATAGGCCTTACAATGGACCCGTTGAAATTTTACTTGAGTAAAAAGTACAGAAATTGTGTTTTCGCAATATAATTGTGTTGAAATGCTTGTAATCAAGTATATGAAATCCTAAAATTTGGTTAAAACTTGTTTCGCGGTCCGTTTTGTAGAGGTTTCGGACGAGCGAGTCTAAATAGGCCTTACAATGGACACGTTGGAATTTTAACCGAGTAAAAAGTACAGAAATTGTGTTTTTACAATATAATCGGGTTGAAATGCTCGTAATCAAGAATATGAACTCCTAATATTTGATTAAAACTTTTTTTTCTGGTCCGTTTTGTAGAGAATTCGAACGAGCGGGTCTAAATAGGCATTACAATGGACCCGTTGGAATTTTAATTGAGTAAAAAGTACAGAAATTGAGTTTTTGCAATATAATCGTGTCGATAGGCTCATAATCAAGTATATGAAGTCCTAAAATTTGATAAAACACTGTTTTACGGTCCGTTTGTTATAGGTTTCGGTCGAGCGGGTCTAAATAAGCCTTATAATGGACCCGTTGGAATTTTAACTGATTAAAAAGTACATAAATTGAGTTTTTGCAATATCATCGTGTTGAAAAGCTCGTAATCAAGTGTATGAACTCCTAAAATTTGATAAAACCTTGTTTTTGTGGTCCGTTTGTTATAAGTTTCGGACGAGCGGGTCTAAATAGGCCTTACAATAGATCCGTTGGAATTTTACTTGAATAAAAAGTACAGAAATTGAATTTTTGCAATATAATCGTGTTGGAATACTCGTAATCAAGCATATGAACTCCTAATATTTGATTAAAACTTATTGCGCGGTCCATTTTGTAGAGGTTTCAGACGAGCGGGTCTAAATTAGCCTTACAATGGACCCGTTGGAATTTAACTTGAGTAAAAAGTACAGAACTTGAGTTTTTGCAATATAAATGTGTTTAAATGCTTTTAATCAAGTATATGAACTCCTAAATTTTGATTAAAACTTGTTTCACGGTCCGTTTTGTAGAGGTTTCGGAAGCGGGTCTAAATAGGCCTTACATTGGACCCATTGGAATTTAAACTGAGTAAAAAGTACAAAAATTGAGTTTTTGCAATATCATCGTGTCGAAATGCTCGTAATCAAGTATCTGAACTGCTAAAATTTGATGAAACCTTGTTTTATGGTCCCTTTGTTATAGGTTTCGGTCTTCCGGGTCTAAATAGGCCTCACAATGGACCCGTTGGAATTTTAACTGCGTAAAAAAGTACATAAATTGAGTTTTTGCAATATCATCGTGTCGAAATGCTCGTAATCAAGTATATGAACTCCTAAAGTTTGATAAAACCCTATTTTTGTGGTAAGTTTTGTTATAGGTTTCGGATAAGCGGGTCTAAATAGGCCTTACAATGGATCTGTTGGAATTTTACTTGAATAAAAAGTACAGAAATTGAAATTTTACAATATAATCATGTTGAAATACTCGTAATCAAGCATGTGAACTCCTAAAATTCTATTAAAACTTGTTTCACGGTCCGATTTGTAGAGGTTTCAGATGAGCTGGTTTAAATAGGCCTCACAATAGACCCGTTGGAATTATAATCGAGTAAAAAGTACAGAAATTGAGTTCTTGCAATATAATCATGTTGAAATGCTCATAATCAAGTATATGAACTCCTAAAATTTGGTTAAAACTTGTTTCGCGGTCCGTTTTGTAGAGGTTTCGGACGAGCGACTCTAAATAGGCCTTACAATGGACCCGTTGGAATTTTAACTGAGTAAAAAGTACATAAATTAAGTTTTTGCAATATTATCAGGTCGAAATGCTCGTAATCAAGTATATGAACTCCTAAATTTTGATAAAACCTTGTTTTGCAATCCGTTTGTTATAGGTTTCGGTCTTGCGGGTCTAAATAGGCCTCAGAATGGACCCGTTGGAATTTTAACTGAGTAAAAATTAAAAAAATTCAGTTTTGCAAAATAATCATGTTCAAATGCTCTTAATCAAGTATATGAACTCCTAAAATTTGGTTAAAACTTGTTTTGTGGTTCGTTTGTTATAGGTTTCAGACGAGCGAGTCTAAGTAGACCTTACAATGGACCTGTTGGAATTTTAACTGAGTAAAAAGTACATAAATTAAGTTTTTGCAATATATCGTGTTGAAATGCTCGTAGTCAAGTATATGAACACCAAAATTTTGATTAAAACTTGTTTTGTTGTCCGTTTTATAGAGGTTTCGGGCGAGCGGGTCTAAATAGGCCTTACAATGGACCCGTTGGAATTTTAACTAAGTAAAAAATACAGATATTGTGTTTTTGCAATATAATCTTGTTGAAATGCTCATAATCAAGAATATGAACTCCTAAAAGTCGATTAAAACTTGTTTTGTGGTCTGTTTTGTAGAGGATTTGGACGAGCGGGTCTAAATAGGTATTACAATGGACCACTTGGAATTTTTACTCAGTAAAAAGTATAGAAATTGAGTTTTTGCAATATAAACGTGTCGAAATGCTCGTAGTCAAGTATATGAACTCCTAAAATTTCATAAAACCTTGTTTTGTAGCCCGTTTGTTATAGGTTTAGGTAGAGCGGGTCTAAATAGGCCTTACAATGGACCCGTTGGAATTTTAACTGAGTAAAAAGTACATAAATTGAGTTTTTGCAATATTATCGTGTCAAAATGCTCGTAATCAAGTATATAAACTCCTAAAATTTGATAAAAACCTTGGTTTTGCGGTCCGTTTGTTATAGGTTTCGGACGAGCGGGTCTAAATAGGCCTTACAATGGACCCATTGGAATTTTACTTGAATAAAAAGTACAGAAATTGAATTTTTGCAATATAATCCTTTTGAAATACTCGTAATCAAGCATATGAACTCCTAAAATTTGATTAAAACTTGTTTCGCGGTCCGTTTTGTAGAGGTTTCAGACGAGCGGGTCTAAATAGGCCTTACAATGAACCCGTTTGAATTTTACTTGAAGTAAAAAGTACATATTTTGAGTTTTTGCAATATAATCGTGTTGAAATGCTTGTAATCAAGTATATGAACTCCTAAAATTTGATTAAAACTTGATTTGCGGTCCGTTTTGTAGAGGTTTTGGAAGCGGGTCTAAATAGGCCTTACAATTGACCCGTTGGAATTTTAACAGAGTAAAAAGTACAGAAATTGAGTTTTTGCAATATCATCGTGTCGAAATGCTCGTAATCAAGTATATGAACTCCTAAAATTTGATAACACCCTGTTTTTGTGGTCAGTTTGTTATAGGTTTCGGATAAGCGGGTCTAAATAGGACTTATAATGGATATGTTGGAATTTTACTTGAATAAAAAGTACAGAAATTGAATTTTTACAATATAATCGTGTTGAAATACTCGTAGTCAAGCATATGAACTCCTAAAATTCTATTAAAACTTGTTTCACGGTCCGATTTGTAGAGGTTTCAGATGAGCTGGTTTAAATAGGCCTTACAATGGACCCGTTGGAATTTTACTTAAGTAAAAAGTACAGATGTTGAGTTTTTGCAATATAATCATGTTGAAATGCTTGTAATCAAGTATGTGAACTCCTAGAATTTGATTAAAACTTGTTTCGCGGTCCGTTTTGTAGAGGTTTCGGACGAACGAGTCTAAATAGGCCTTACAATGGACCCGTTGGAATTTTAACTGAGTAAAAAGTACATAAATTTAGTTTTTGCAATATTATCGTGTCGAAATGCTCGTAATCAAGTCTATGAACTCCTAAATTTTGATAAAACCTTGTTTTGCAAACCGTTTGTTATAGGTTTCGGTCTTGCGGGTCTAAATAGGCCTCACAATGGACCCGTTGGAATTTTAACTGAGTAAAAAGTACAAAAATTTATTTTTGCAATATAATCATGTTGAAATGCTCGTAATCAAGTATATGAACTCCTAAAATTTTGTTAAAACTTGTTTTGCGGTCCGTTTGTTATAGGATTCAGACGAGCGAGTCTAAATAGACCATACAATGGACCTGTTGGAATTTTAACTGAGTAAAAAGTACAGAAATTGAGTTTTTGCAATATATCGTGTTGAAATGCTCGTAGTCAAGTATATGAACACCGAAATTTTGATTAAAACTTGTTTTGTCGTCCGTTTTGTAGAGGTTTCGTGCGAGCGGGTCTAAATAGGCCTTACAATGGACCCGTTGGAATTTTAACTAAGTAAAAAATGCAGAAATTGTGTTTTTGCATTATAATCTTGTTGAAATGCTCGTAATCAAGAATATAAACTCCTAAAAGTTGATTAAAACTTGTTTTGCGGTCTGTTTTGTAGAGGATATGGACGAGCGGGTCTAAATAGGTATTACAATGGACCAGTTGGAATTTTTACTCAGTAAAAAGTACAGAAATTGAGTTTTTGCAATATAATCGTGTCGAAATGCTCGTAGTCAAGTATATGAACTCCTAAAATTTCATTAAACCTTGTTTTGTAGTCCGTTTGTTATATGTTTAGGTAGAGCGGGTCTAAATAGGCCTTACAATGGACCTGTTGGAATTTTAACTGAGTAAAAAGTACATAAATTGAGTTTTTGCAATATTATCGTGTCAAAATGCTCGTAATCAAGTATATGAACTCCTAAAATTTGATAAAAACCTTGTTTTTGCGGTCTTTTTGTTATAGGTTTCGGACGAGCGGGTCTAAATAGGCTTTAAAATGGACCCATTAGAATTTTACTTGAATAAAAAGTACATAAATTGAATTTTTTCAATATAATCCTTTTGAAATACTCGTAATCAAGCATATGAACTCCTAAAATTCGATTAAAACTTGTTTCGCGGTCCGTTTTATAGAGGTTTCAGACGAGCGGGTCTAAAAAGGCCTTACAATGAACCCGTTGGAATTTCACTTTAAGTAAAAAGTACATATGTTGAGTTTTTGCAATATAATCGTGTTGAAATGGTTGTAATCAAGTATATGAACTCCCAAAATTTCATTAAAACTTGTTTCGCGGTCCGTTTTGTAGAGGTCTCGGAAGCGGGTCTAAATAGGCCATACAATTGACCCGTTGGAATTTTAACTGAGTAAAAAGTACAGAAATTGAGTTTTTGCAATATCATCATGTCAAAATGCTTGTAATCAAGTATATGAACTCCTAAAATTTGATAAAACCTTGTTTTGCGGTCTGTTTGTTATGGTTTCGGTCTTGCGAGTCTAAATAGGCCTCACAATGGACCCGTTGGAATTTTAACTAAGTAAAAACTACATAAATTGTGTTTTTGCAATATAATCGTGTCGAAATGCTCATAATCAAGTATATGAACTCCTAAAATTTGATAAAACCTTGTTTTGCGGTCATTTTGTTATAGGTTTCGGTCGAGCGGGTCTAAATAGGCCTTTATAATGGACCCGTTGGAATTTTAACTTAGTAAAAAGTACATAAATTGAGTTTTTGCAATATCATCGTGTAGAAATGCTCGTAATCAAGTATATGAACTGCTAAAATTTGATGAAACCTTGTTTTTGTGGTCTGTTTGTTATAGGTTTCGGACGAGCGGATCTAAATAGGCCTTACAATGGACCCGTTGGAATTTTAACTGAGTAAGAAAGTACATAAATTGAGTTTTTGCAATATCATCGTGTCGAAATGCTCGTAATCAAGTATATGAACTCCTAAAATTTGATAAAACCCTATTTTTATGGTCAGTTTGTTATTGGTTTCGGATAAGCGGGTCTAAATAGGCCTTACAATGGATCTGTTGGAATTTTACTTGAATAAAAAGTACAGAAATTGAAATTTTACAATATAATCGTGTTGAAATACTCGTCATCAAGCATATGAACTCCTAAAATTCTATTAAAACTTGTTTCAAGGTCCGATTTGTAGAGGTTTCAGATGAGCTGGTTTAAATAGGCCTCACAATAGACCCGTTGGAATTTTAACCGAGTAAAAAGTACAGAAATTGAGTTCTTGCAATATAATCATGTTGAAATTCTCGTAATCAAGTATATGAACTCCTAAAATTTGGTTAAAACTTGTTTCGCCGTCCGTTTTGTAGAGGTTTAGGACGAACGAGTCTAAATAGGCCTTACAATGGACCCGTTGGAATTTTAACTGAGTAAAAAGTACATAAATTGAGTTTTTGCAGTATTATCGTGTCGAAATGCTCGTAATCAAGTATATGAACTCCTAAATTTTGATAAAACCTTGTTTTGCAAACCGTTTGTTATAGGTTTCGGTCTTGCGGGTCTAAATAGGCCTCACAATGGACCCGTTGGAATTTTAACTGAGTAAAAAGTACAAAAATTTATTTTTGCAATATAATCATGTTGAAATGCTCGTAATCAAGTATATGAACTCCTCAAATTTGGTTAAAACTGGTTTTGCGGTCCGTTTGTTATAGGATTCAGACGAGCGAGTCTAAATAGACCTTACAATGGACCTGTTGGAATTTTAACTGAGTAAAAAGTACAGAAATTGAGTTTTTGCAATATATCGTGTTCAAATGCTCGTAGTCAAGTATATGAACACCGAAATTTTGATTAAAACTTGTTTTGTCGGGCGTTTTAGAGGTTTCGGGCGAGCGGGTCTAAATAGGCCTTACAATGGACCCGTTAGAATTTTAACTAAGTAAAAAATACAGAAATTGTGTTTTTGCAATATAATCTTGTTGAAATGCTCGTAATCAAGAATATAAACTCCTAAAAGTTGATTAAAACTTGTTTTGCGGTCTGTTTTGTAGAGGATTCGGACGAGCGGGTCTAAATAGTTTTTACAATGGACCAGTTGGAATTTTTACTCAGTAAAAAGTACAGAAATTGAGTTTTTGCAATATAATCGTGTCGAAATGCTCGTAGTCAAGTATATGAACTCCTAAAATTTCATAAAACCTTGTTTTGTAGTCCGTTTGTTATAGGTTTAGGTAGAGCGGGTCTAAATAGGCCTTACAATGGACCCGTTGGAATTTTAACTGAGTAAAAAGTACAAAAATTGAGTTTTTGCAATATATCGTGTTGAAATGCTCGTAGTCAAGTATATGAACACCGAAATTTTGATTAAAACTAGTTTTGTCGTCCGTTTTGTAGAGGTTTCGGGCGAGCGGGTCTAAATAGGCCTTACAATGGACCCGTTGGAATTTTAACTAAGTAAAAAATACAGAAATTGTGCTTTTGCAATATAATCTTGTTGAAATGCTCGTAATCAAGAATATGAACTCCTAAAAGTTGATTAAAACATTTTTTGCGGTCTGTTTTGTAGTGGATATGGACGAGCGGGTCTAAATAGGTATTACAATGGACCAGTTGGAATTTTTACTTAGTAAAAAGTACAGAAATTGAGTTTTTGCAATATAATCGTGTCGAAATGCTCGTAGTCAAGTATATGAACTCCTAAAATTTCAGTAAACCCTGTTTTGTAGTCCGTTTGTTATAGGTTTAGGTAGAGCGGGTCTAAATAGGCCTTACAATGGACCTGTTGGATTTTTAACTGAGTAAAAAGTACATAAATTGAGTTTTTGCAATATTATCATGCCAAAATGCTCGTAATCAAGTATATGAACTCCTAAAATTTGATAAAAACCTTGTTTTTGCGGTCTGTTTGTTATAGGTTTCGGACGAGCGGGTCTAAATAGGCCTTAAAATGGACCCATTAGAATTTTACTTGAATAAAAAGTACAGAAATTGAATTTTTGCAATATAATCCTTTTGAAATACTCGTAATCAAGCATATGAACTCCTAAAATTCGATTAAAACTTGTTTCGCGGTCCGTTTTGTAGAGGTTTCAGACGAGAGGGTCTAAAAAGGCCTTACAATGAACCCGTTGGAATTTCACTTTAAGTAAAAAGTACATATGTTGAGTTTTTGCAATATAATCGTGTTGAAATGCTTGTAATCAAGTATATGAACTCCCAAAATTTGATTAAAACTTGTTTCGCGGTCCGTTTTGTAGAGGTCTCGGAAGAGGGTCTAAATAGGCCTTACAATTGACCCGTTGGAATTTTAACTGAGTAAAAAGTACAGAAATTGAGTTTTTGCAATATCATCGTGTCAAAATGCTTGTAATCAAGTATATGAACTCCTAAAATTTGATAAAACCTTGTTTTGCGGTCCGTTTGTTATAGGTTTCGGTCTTGCGAGTCTAAATAGGCCTCACAATGGACCCGTTGGAATTTTAACTAAGTAAAAACTACAGAAATTGTGTTTTTGCAATATAATCGTGTCGAAATGCTCATAATCAAGTATATGAACTCCTAAAATTTGATAAAACCTTGTTTTGCGGTCATTTTGTTATAGGTTTCGGTCGAGCGGGTCTAAATAGGCCTTATAATGGACCAGTTGGAATTTTAACTTAGTAAAAAAGTACATAAATTGAGTTTTTGCAATATCATCGTGTAGAAATGCTCGTAATCAAGTATATGAACTCCTAAAATTTGATAAAACCTTGTTTTTGTGGTCTGTTTGTTATAAGTTTCGGACGAGCGGGTCTAAATAGGCCTTACAATGGATATGTTGGAATATTACTTGAACAAAAACTACATAAATTGAGTTTTTGTAATATAATCGTGTTGAAATACTCGTAATCAATCATATGAACTCCTAAGATTTGATTAAAACTTGTTTTGCGGTCCGTTTTGTAGAGGTTTTAGACGTGCGTGTCTAAATGTGCCTTACAATTGACCCGTTGGAATTTTAACTGAGTAAAAAGTACAGAAATTGAGTTTTTGCAATATCATCGTGTCGAAATGCTTGTAATCAAGTATAAGAACTCCTAAAATTTGATAAAACCTTGTTTTGCGGTCCGTTTGTTATAGGTTTCGGTTTTGCGAGTCTAAATAGGCCTCACAATGGACCCGTTGGAATTTTAACTGAGTAAAAAGTACAGAAATTAAAACCTGTTTTGCGATTCGTTTTCGAGAGGTTTCAAACGAGCGGATTTAAATAGGCATTACAATGAACCCGTTAGAATTTTAACTAAGTAAAAAGTACAAAATAGTGTTTTTGCAATATAATCATGTTGAAATGCTCGTAATCAAGAATATGAACTCCTAAAATTTTATGAAACCTTGTTTTGCGGTCCGTTTGTTATAGGTTTCGGACGAACGGGTCTAAATGGGCCTTATAATAGACTCGTTGGAATTTTACTTGAGTAAAAAGTACAGAAATTAAGTTTTTGTAATATAATCATGTTGAAATTCTCGTAATCAAGTATATGAACTCCTAAGATTTGATTAAAACTTGTTTCACGGTCCGTTTTGTAGAGGTTTCGGACGAGCGGGTCTAAATAGTCCTTACAATGGACCCGTTGGAATTTTAACTGAGTAAAAAGTACAGCAATTGAGTTTTACCAATATAATCGTGTTGAAGTGCTCGTAATCAAGTATATGAACTCCTAAAATTTGATTAAAACATGTTTCGCGGTCCGTTTTGTAGAGGTTTCGGACGAGTGGGTCTAAGTAGGCCTTACATTGGACCAGATGGAATTTTGAATGAGTAAAAAGTACAAAAATTGAGTTTTTGCAATATAATCATGTTGAAATGCTCGTAATCAAGTATATGAAATCCTAAAATTTGATAAAACCTTGTTTTGCGGTCTGTTTGTTGTAGGTTTCGGACGAGAGGGTCTAAATAGGCCTTACAATGGACCCGTTGGAATTTTAACTGAGTAAAAAATACAGAAATTGAGGTTTTGCAATATAATCATGTTGAAATGCTCGTAATAAAGAATATGAACTCTTAAAACTTGATTAAAACTTGTTTTGCGGTCTGTTTTGTAGAGGATGTGGACGAGCGGGTCTAAATAGGTATTACAATGGACCAGTTGGAATTTTTACTCAGTAAAAAGTACAGAAATTGAGTTTTTGCAATATAATCGTGTCGAAATGCTCGTAGTCAAGTATATGAACTCCTAAAATTTCATAAAACCTTGTTTTGTAGTCCGTTTGTTATAGGTTTAGGTAGAGCGGGTCTAAATAGGCCTTATAATGGACCCGTTGGAATTTTAACTAAGTAAAAAGTACATAAATTGAGTTTTTGCAATATTATCGTGTCAAAATGCTCGTAATCAAGTATATGAACTCCTAAAATTTGATAAAAACCTTGTTTTTGCGGTCTGTTTGTTATAGGTTTCGGACGAGCGGG
Organism: Hibiscus trionum; assembly: GCA_030270665.1. Taxonomy (NCBI): domain Eukaryota; kingdom Viridiplantae; phylum Streptophyta; class Magnoliopsida; order Malvales; family Malvaceae; genus Hibiscus; species Hibiscus trionum. Next base: position 42,819,841 of record BSYR01000027.1, on the reverse strand, counting down.
TCTAAATAGACCTTAAAATTGACCCATTAGAATTTTACTTGAATAAAAAGTATAGAAATTGAATTTTTGCAATATAATCCTTTTGAAATAATCGTAATCAAGCATATGAACTCCTAAAATTCGATTAAAACTTGTTTCGCGGTCCGTTTTGTAGAGGTTTCAGACGAGCGAGTCTAAAAAGGCCTTACAATGAACCCGTTGGAATTTCACTTGAAGTAAAAAGTACATATGTTGAGTTTTTGCTATATAATCTTGTTGAAATGCTTGTAATCAAGTATATGAACTCCCAAAATTTGATTAAAACTTGTTTCGCGGTCCGTTTTGTAGAGGTCTTGGAAGCGGGTCTAAATAGGCCTTACAATTGACCCGTTGGAATTTTAACTGAGTAAAAAGTATAGAAATTGAGTTTTTGCAATATCATCGTGTCAAAATGCTTGTAATCAAGTATATGAACTCCTAAAATTTGATTAAAGCTTGTTTTGCGGTCCGTTTGTTATAGGTTTCGGTCTTGCGAGTCTAAATAGGCCTCACAATGGACCCGTTGGAATTTTACTCGAGTAAAAAGTAAATAAATTGAGTTTTTGCAATATCATCATGTCGAAATGCTCGTAATCAAGTATACGAACTCCTAAAATTTGATAAAACCTGGTTTTGCGGTCTGTTTGTTATAGGTTTTGGTCTTGCGGGTCTATATAGGCCTCATAATGGACCCGTTGGAATTTTACTTGAGTAAAAAGTATAGAAATTGAGTTTTTGAAATATAACTGTGTTGAAATGCTTGTAATCAAGTATATGAATTCCTAGAATTTAATTAAAACTTGTTTCGCGGTCCGTTTTATAGAGGTTTCGGAAGCGGGTCTAAATAGGCCTTACAATGAACCCGTTGGAATTTTAACTAAGTAAAAAGTACAGAAATTGAGTTTTTGCAATATCATCGTGTTGAAATGCTTGTAATCAAGTATATGAACTCCTAAAATTCGATTAAAACTTGTTTCGCGGTCCGTTTTGTAGAGGTTTCAGACGAGCGGGTCTAAAAAGGCCTTACAATGAACCCGTTGGAATTTCACTTGAAGTAAAAAGTACATATGTTGAGTTTTTGCAATATAATCGTGTTGAAATGCTTGTAATCAAGTATATGAACTCCCAAATTTTGATTAAAACTTGTTTCGCGGTCCGTTTTGTAGAGGTCTCGGAAGCGGGTCTAAATTGGCCTTACAATGGACCCATATAATTTTAACTGAGTAAAAAATATAGAAATTGAGTTTTTGCAATATCATTGTGTCGGTTTGTTATAAGCTTTGCTCTTGCGTGTATAAATAGGCCTCACAATGGACCTGTAAAATTGAGTTTTTGCAATATAATCGTGTCGAAATGCTCATAATCAAGTATATGAACTCGTAAAATTTGATAAAAGCCTGTTTTTGTGGTCCGTTTGTTATAGGTTTCAGACGAGCGGGTTTAAATAGGCCTTACAATGGACCCGTTGGAATTTTAACTTAGTAAAAAGTACAGAAATTGAGTTTTTGCAATATCATCGTGTCGAAATGCTCGTAATCAAGTATATGAACTGCTAAGATTTGATTAAAACTTTTTTCGCGGTCCGATTTGTAGAGGTTTTAGACGAGCGGGCCTAAATAGGCCTTACAACGGACCCGTTGGAATTTTAACTGAGTAAAAAGTAGAGAAATTGAGTTTTTTAAATATAATCGTGTCGAAATGCTCGTAATCAAGTATATGAACTCCTAAAATTTGATAAAACCTTGTTTTTGCGGTTCGTTTGTTATAGGTTTCGGACGAGCTGGTCTAAATAGGCCTTTAAATGGACCAATTGGAATTTTACTTGAATAAAAACTACAGATATTGAATTTTTGCAATATAATCGTGTTGAAATACTCGTAATCAAGCATATGAACTCCTAAAATTTGATTAAAACTTGTTTCGCGGTCCGTTTTGAAAAGGTTTCAGACGAGGGGGTCTAAATAGGCCATACAATGGACCCGTTGGAATTTTAACTGAGTAAAAAGTACAGAAATTGAGGTTTTGCAGTATAATCGTGTCGAAATGCTCATAATCAAGTATATGAACTTCTAAAATTTGATAAAACCTTGTTTTGCAATCCGTTTGTTATAGGTTTCGGTCTTGCGGGTCTAAATAGGCCTCACAATGGACCCGTTGGAATTTTACTCGAGTAAAAAGTACATAAATTGAGTTTTTGCAATATCATCATGTCGAAATGCTCGTAATCAAGTATACGAACTCCTAAAATTTGATAAAACATGGTTTTGCGGTCTGTTTGTTATAGGTTTTGGTCTTGCGGGTCTATATAGGCCTCATAATGGACCCGTTGGAATTTTACTTGAGTAAAAAGTATAGAAATCGAGTTTTTGAAATATAACTGTGTTGAAATGCTTGTAATCAAGTATATAAATTCCTAGAATTTAATTAAAACTTGTTTCGCAGTCCGTTTTATAGAGGTTTTGGAAGCGGGTCTAAATAGGCCTTACAATGAACCCGTTGGAATTTTAACTAAGTAAAAAGTACAGAAATTGAGTTTTTGCAATATCATCGTGTCGAAATGCTCGTAATCAAGTATATGAACTGCTAAAATTGGATAAAATCTTGTTATGCAGACCATTTGTTATAGGTTTCGGTCTTGCGGGTCTAAATAGGTCTTACAATAGACCCGTTGAGGTCTTACAATAGACCCGTTGGAATTTTAACTGAGTAAAAAGTACATAAATTGAGTTTTTGCAATATAATCATGTCGAAATGCTCATAATCAAGTATATGAACTCCTAAAATTTGATTAAACCAAGTTTTGCGGTCCGTTTGTTATAGGTTTCGGTCGAGCGGGTCTAAATATGCCATATAATGGACTCGTTGGAATTTTAACTGAGTAAAAAGTACATAAACTGAGTTTTTGCAATCTAATCATGTCGAAATACTCGTAATGAAGTATATGAACTTCTAAAATTTGATAAAACCTTATTTTTGCGGTCCGTTTGTTATAGGTTTCGGACGAGCGGGTCTAAATAGGCCTTAAAATGGACCCATTGGAATTTTACTTGAATAAAAACTACGGAAATTGAATTTTTGCAATATAATTGTGTTGAAATACTCGTAATCAAGCATATGAACTCCTAATTTTTTATTAAAACTTATTTCGCGGTCCGTTTTGTAGAGGTTTTAGACGAGCGGGTCTATATAGGCCTTACAATGGACCCTTTGGAATTTTACTTGATTAAAAAGTACATAAATTGAGTTTTTGCAATATAATTGTGTTAAAATGCTTGTAATCAAGTATATCAACTCCTAAGATTTGATTAAAACTTGTTTCGCGGTCCGTTTTGCAGAGGTTTCGGAAGCGGGTCTAAATAGGCCTTACAATGGACCCGTTGGAATTTTAACCGAGTTAAAATTACAGAAATTGAGTTTTTGCAATATCATCGTGTCAAAATGCTCGTAATCAAGTATATGAACTGCTAAAATTGGATAAAATCTTGTTTTGCGGACCATTTGTTATAAGTTTCGGTCTTGCGGGTCTAAATAGGTCTCAAAATGGACTCGTTGGAATTTTAACTGAGTAAAAAGCACAGACATTGAGGTTTTGCAATATAATCATGTCGAAATGCTCATAATCAAGTATATGAACTCCTAAAATTTGATTAAACCATGTTTTGCGGTCCGTTTGTTATAGGTTTCGGTCGAGCGGGTTTAAATAGGCCTTATAATGGACCCGTTGGAATTTTAACAGAGTAAAAGGTACAAAAATTGAGTTTTTGAAATATAACCATGTCGAAATGCTCGTAATGAAGTATATGAACTTCTAAAATTTGATAAAACCTTGTTTTTGCGGTCCATTTGTTATAGGTTTCGGACGAGCGGGTCTGAATAGGCCTTACAATGGACCCGTTGGAATTTTACTTGAGTAAAAAGTACATAAATTAAGTTTTTGCAATATAATTGTGTTGAAATGGTTGTAATCAAGTATATGAATTCCTAAAATTTGATTAAAACTTGTTTCGCGGTCCGTTTTGTAGAGGTTTCGGTAGCGGGTCTAATTAGGCCTTACAATGGACCCGTTGGAATTTTAACTGAGTAAAAAGTACAAAAATTGAGTTTTTGAAATATCATCGTGTCGAAATGCTCATAATCAAGTATATAAACTGCTAAAATTGGATAAAATCTTGTTTTGAGGACCATTTATTATAGGTTTCGGTCTTGCGGGTCTAAATAGGCCTCAAAATGGACCCGTTGGAATTTTAACTGAGTAAAAAGTACAGAAATTGAGGTTTTGTAATATAATCGTGTCGAAATGCTCATAATCAAGTATATGAACTCCTAAAATTTGATTAAACCATGTTTTTCGGTCCGTTTGTTATAGGTTTCGGTCGAGCGGGTCTAAATAGGCCTTATAATGGACCCGTTGGAATTTTAACTGAGTAAAAGGTACAAAAATTGAGTTTTTGAAATATAATCATGTCGAAATGCTCGTAATGAAGTATATGAACTTCTAAAATTTGATAAAACCTTGTTTTTGTGGTCCGTTTGTTAAAGGTTTCGGACGAGCGGGTCTAAATAGGCCTTAAAATAGACCCGTTGGAATTTTACTTGAATAAAAAGTAAAGATGGTGAATTTTTGCAATATAATCGTGTTGAAATACTCGTAATCAAGCATATGAACTCCTTAAATTTGATTAAAACTTATTTCGCGGTCCGTTTTGTAGAGGTTTCAAACGAGCAGGTCTAAATAGGCCTTACAATGGACCCATTGGAATTTTACATGAGTAAAAAGTACATAAATTGAGTTTTTGCAATATAATTGTGTTGAAATGCTTGTAATCAAGTATATAAACTCCTAACATTTGATTAAAACTTGTTTCGCGGTCCGTTTTGTAGAGGTTTCGGAAGCGGGTCTAAATAGGCCTTACAATGGACCCGTTGGAATTTTAACTGAGTAAAAAGTACATAAATTGAGTTTTTGCAATATCATCGAGTCGAAATGCTCGTAATCCAGTATATGAACTCCTAAAATTTGATAAAATCTTGTTTTGCGGTCCGTTTGTTATAGGTGTCGGTCTTGCGAGTCTAAATAGGTCTTACAATAGACCCGTTGGAATTTTAACTGAGTAAAAAGTACAGAAATTGAGTTTTTGCAATATAATCGTGTCGAAATGCTCATAATCAAGTATATGAACTCCTTAAATTTGATTAAACCTTGTTTTACGGTCCGTTTGATATAGGTTTCGGTCGAACGGGTCTAAACAGGCCTTATAATGGACCCGTTGGAATTTTAACTAAGTAAAAAGTACAAAAATTGAGTTTTTCAAATATAATCATGTCGAAATGCTCGTAACCAAGTATATGAACTCCTAAAATTTAATAAAACCTTGTTTTTGCGGTCCGTTTGTTATAGGTTTCGGACGAGCGGGTCTAAATAGGCCTTAAAATGGACCCATTGGAATTTTACTAGAATAAAAACTACAGAAATTGAATTTTTGCAATATAATTGTGTTGAAATACTCGTAATCAAGCATATGAACTCTTAAAATTTGATTAAAACTTTTTTTCGCGGTCCGTTTTGTAGAGGTTTCAGACGAGCGAGTTTAAATAAACCTTACAATGGACCCGTTGGAATTTTAACTTAGTAAAAAGTACAAAAATTGAGTTTTTGCAATATCATCGTGTCGAAATGCTCGTAATCAAGTATATGAACTGCTAAAATTTGATAAAATCTTGTGTTGCGGTCCGTTTGTTATAGGTTTCGGTCTTGCGGGTCTAAATCGGCCTCACAATGGACCCGTTGGAATTTTAACTCAGTAAAAAGTACGAAAATTGAGGTTTTGCAATATAATCATGTCGAAATGCTCATAATCAAGTATATGAACTCCTAAAATTTGATTAAATCTTGTTTTGCAGTCCGTTTGTTATAGGTTTCGGTCGATTGGGTCTAAATAGGCCCTATAATGGACCCGTTGGAATTTTACCCGAGTAAAAATTATATATATTGAGTTTTGCAATATCATCGTGTCGAAATGTTCGTAATCAAGTATATGAACTCCTAAAATTTGATAAAACCTAGTTTTGCGGGCCGTTTGTTATAGGTTTCGGACGAGCGGGTCTAAATAGGCCTTAAAATGGACCCATTGGAATTTTACTAGAATAAAAACTATAGAAATTGAATTTTTGCAATATATTTGTGTTGAAATACTCGTAATAAAGCATATGAACTCCTAAAGTTTGATTAAAAAAATTTTCGATGTCCGTTTTGTAGAGGTTTCAGACGAGCGGGTTTAAATAGGCCTTACAATGGACCCGTTGGAATTTTAACTTAGTAAAAAGTACAGAAATTGAGTTTTTGCAATATCATCGTGTCGAAATGTTCGTAATCAAGCATGTGAACTCCTAAAATATGATAGAACCTAGTTTTGCGGTCCGTTTGTTATAGGTTTCGGTCTTGCGGGTCTAAATATGCCACACAAAGGACCTGTTGAAATTTTAACTGAGTAAAAAGTACAAAAATTGATTTTTTGAAATATAATCGTGTCGAAATGCTCGTAATCAAGTATATGAACTCCTAAAATTTTGATAAAACCTTGATTTTTCGGTTCGTTTGTTATAGGTTTCGGACGAGCTGGTCTAAATAGGCCTTAAAATGGACCAATTGGAATTTTACTTGAATAAAAACTACACAAATTTAATTTTTGCAATATAATCGTGTTGAAATACTCGTAATCAAGCATATGAACTCCTAAAATTTGATTAAAACATGTTTTGCGGTGCGTTTTGAAGAGGTTTCAGACGAGCGGGTCTAAATAGTCCTTACAATGGACCCGTTGGAATTTTAACTGAGTAAAAAGTAGATAAATTGATTTTTTGCAATATAATCGTGTCGAAATGCTCGTAATCAAGTATATGAACTCGTATAAAAAATTTAAGCCTTGTTTTGTGGTCCGTTTGTTATAGGTTTCGGTCGGGCGGGTCTAATTAGGCCTTATAATGGACCCGTTGGAATTTTAACTGAGTAAAAAGTACAGAAATTGAGTTTTTGCAATATAATCGTGTCGAAATGCTCATAATCAAGTATATGAACTCCTTAAATTTGCTTAAACCTTGTTTTACGGTCCATTTTTTATAGGTTTCGGTCGAACGGGTCTAAACAGGCCTTATAATGGACCCGTTGGAATTTTAACTGGGTAAAAAGTACAAAAATTGAGTTTTTCAAATATAATCATGTCGAAATTCTCGTAACCAAGTATATGAACTCCTAAAATTTGATAAAACCTTGTTTTTGAGGTCCGTTTGTTATAGGTTTCGGACGAGCAGGTCTAAATAGGCCTTAAAATGGACCCATTGGAATTTTACTAGAATAAAAACTACAGAAATTGAATTTTTGCAATATAATTGTGTTGAAATACTCGTAATCAAGCATATGAACTCCTAAAATTTGATTAAAACTTTTTTTCGCGGTCCGTTTTGTAGAGGTTTCAGACGAGCGGGTTTAAATAAACCTTACAATGGACCCGTTGGAATTTTAACTTAGTAAAAAGTACAAAAAATAAGTTTTTGCAATATCATCATGTCGAAATGCTCGTAATCAAGTATATGAACTACTAAAATTTGATAAAATCTTCTGTTGCGGTCCGTTTGTTATAGGTTTCGGTCTTGCGGGTCTAAATCGGCCTCACAATGGACTCGTTGGAATTTTAACTGAGTAAAAAGTACGGAAATTGAGGTTTTGCAATATAATCATGTCGAAATGCTCATAATCAAGTATATGAACTCCTAAAATTTGATTAAACCCTGTTTTGCAGTCCGTTTGTTATAGGTTTCGGTCGATTGGGTCTAAATAGGCCTAATAATGGACCCGTTGGAATTTTACTCGAGTAAAAAGTATATATATTGATTTTTGCAATATCATCGTGTCAAAATGTTCGTAATCAAGTATATGAACTCCTAAAATTTGATAAAACCTAGTTTTGCAGTCCGTTTGTTATAGGTTTCGGACGAGCGTGTCTAAATAGGCCTTAAAATGGACCCATTGGAATTTTACTAGAATAAAAACTACAGAAATTGAATTTTTGCAATATAATTGTGTTGAAATACTCGTAATAAAGCATATGAACTCCTAAAATTTGATTAAAACTTTTTTCGCGGTCCGTTTTGTAGAGGTTTCAGACGAGCGGGTTTAAATAGGCCTTACAATGGACCCGTTGGAATTTTAACTTAGTAAAAAGTACATAAATTGAGTTTTTGCAATATCATCGTGTCGAAATGTTCGTAATCAAGCATATGAACTCCTAAAATATGATAGAACCTAGTTTTGCGGTCCGTTTTTTATAGGTTTCGGTCTTGTGGGTCTAAATAGGCCTCACAAAGGACCTGTTGAAATTTTAACTGAGTAAAAAGTAAAAAAATTGATTTTTTGAAATATAATCGTGTTGAAATGCTCGTAATCAAGTATATGAACTCCTAAAATTTTGATAAAACTTTGTTTTTGCGGTTCGTTTGTTATAGGTTTCGGACGAGCTGGTCTAAATAGGCCTTAAAATGGACCAATTGGAATTTTACTTGAATAAAAACTACATAAGTTTAATTTTTGCAATATAATCGTGTTGAAATACTCGTAATCAAGCATATGAACTCCTAAAATTTGATTAAAACATGTTTTGCGGTGCGTTTTGAAGAGGTTTCAGACGAGCGGGTCTAAATAGTCCTTACAATGGACCCGTTGGAATTTTAACTGAGTAAAAAGTAGATAAATTGATTTTTTGCAATATAATCGTGTCGAAATGCTCGTAATCAAGTATATGAACTCGTAAAATTTGATAAAACCCTGTTTTTGTGGTCCGTTTGTTATAGGTTTCAGACGAGCGGGTTTAAATAGGCCTTACAATGGACCCGTTGGAATTTTAACTTAGTAAAAAGTACAGAAATTGAGTTTTTGCAATATCATCGTGTCGAAATGCTCGTAATCAAGTATATGAACTGCTAAAATTTGATTAAAACTTTTTTCGCGGTCCGATTTGTAGAGGTTTTAGACGAGCGGGCCTAAATAGGCCTTACAACGGACCCGTTGGAATTTTACTTGAGCAAAAAGTACAGAAATTGTGTTTTTGCAATATAATTGTGTTGAAATGCTTGTAATCAAGTATATGAACTCCTAAAATTTGATTAAATCTTGTTTTGCGGTCCGTTTTGTAGAGGTTTCGGAAGCGGGTCTAAATAGGCCTTACAATGGACCCGTTGGAATTTTAACTGAGTAAAAAGTAGAGAAATTGAGTTTTTTAAATATAATCGTGTCAAAATGCTCGTAATCAAGTATATGAACTCCTAAAATTTAATAAAACCTTGTTTTTGCGGTTCGTTTGTTATAGGTTTCGGACGAGCTGGTCTAAATAGGCCTTTAAATGGACCAATTGGAATTTTACTTGAATAAAAACTACAGATATTGAATTTTTGCAATATAATCGTGTTGAAATACACGTAATCAAGCATATGAACTCCTAAAATTTGATTAAAACTTGTTTCGCAATCAGTTTTGAAAAGGATTCAGACGAGGGGGTCTAAATAGGCCATACAATGGACCCGTTGGAATTTTTTTTGAAGAAAAGGCCTCATTAAAAACCCCTACTACTGTCCTTCAAGCAGAGCTAGAGGACCCTAAAAAGGGGAAAAGAGTGCCCAAATATTATTAATCACAAAGGATATGTTACAAATTGTTGGATACAATGTGGGATATCCGAGGTAAATGACGTAGAAGTCATAGAATTCAGCGAAAAGGTAGCCAAAGTATGGGCTATAATCTTTGCCTCACGGCGTACAAAAGAAATAGAAGTAAAGTCAAAGTCGTGAAGAGCGGCTTGTATCTGGAGAATAGTTGGTCCCATAGTAGAGAGATCCTGAGCAGGATTGTTGATCCTATTCGCGAGAGAAGCGCAGTCAGTTTCAATCAAGATACGAGTCCAACCTTGAGATCGGGCAAAGGTGAGACCAGCTAGGATGCTTTCCCCTTCACTGGTGATAGCGTCCTGACAGCTACCGAGAGGGAAAGCGAGACCACCCACGACTGCTCCTGTAGAATCACGAGCAACAACACCAACGGCTGCTGCACGAGTAGATGGGTTAAAGGCACCATCCACATTTATTTTGATATGATTAGGTGGAGGTGTTCGGGAAAAATTAGAAAATGTAGCTGGAGCTGGGCCAGTCGAATTTAAAGATTTACAAAATTCCTCATGTAAGCTAATTGAGTTAACAACAATTAGCCATGGAGGTTGTAGATGGTGGTTGTGAACCCAGTCATTTCGTCTGTTCCATATATTCCATAAAACAGTAAGAAAGAGACCAAATTTTTCAGAGGAAATTTTTGAGGCTGCTTCCTCTAACCATTGCATGGGCGTAGGAGCTAAACTCTTATAGAGAGAGATAGGGATACCACTAATTTGGAGAGCTTTAGATGCCCCAGGGCAGTCACGAAGCGCATGAAGGATCGATTCCGAGTGGCTACCATAGATAGAGCAAGGTCCCGAGGTAGGGGAAAAGGCTTGCATTTTAGATCCAACTGGTAGAGCATCAGAAGCCATACGCCAGCCAAAAGTTTTAACTTTGGGTAAAGCTTTGATTTTGGATAAAAACTTCCAAAAGCGTGTTGGGGGTGAAGGTTGGGTTATTGAACGTTGTAAGAAAATATATCCAGAACGGACTGAGTAAATACCCGAGTCGTTGGGAGACCAGAGTATTGAGTCACGTTGATCATTTATGATGGGAATACGAAGAATGGCATCGGCATCAATTGGATTGAAATAATTGTTTATCTTGCTCGTATCCCAGGCAGTTTGGTTACGTATCATAAAATCACGACAACGAATGTGAAATTCATCGGAGATTTCGTAATCCCCAGTAAGCTCAATCGGGGAAGACCCTCCCCATATATCTTTTTGTATTCTAATATTACTGTTTATACCAGGGCGGTGAAGAAAGCCAGGGAAAAGACGCTGAAGAGCGTTATATATACCTTGCCAAGCGAAGGAGCCCCTGTTGGGTTTTGTTGCATCCAAAATGTTGCCTGAAGGAAAGTATTTAGACCGGTATATTTATCCTAATAAGGAATCTGGTTCACAGATGAGTTTCCAAATTTGCTTGCCCAATAGAGCAATGTTAAAGTCGTGTAAATCCTTAAAACCCATGCCGCCAGCAGATTTAGGTAAGCATATACGATTCCAAGGTAACATATGCCAACCTTTTTTGTTGGATTTACCAGTCCACCAGTATTGACGGATTGATGTAGTCATGTCGTCGATGATATTTTGTGGTAGTAGATAGCAAGACATAACATATTGTGGGAGAGATTGTAAGACAGCTTTGATGAAAATCTCACAGCCACTAAAGGATAGTAGATGTTTGTCCCAACTTGAGAGACGATCATGTACTTTATCACGTACAAAACCTAATGATTCAGTTTTATTTTTCCCAATTAGGAGCGGGATGCCTAGGTATACCCCAGGGTTAGTAACCTCACGTACTTGTAAAAGGCTGTTAATAGCATTTCTTGTTGCAGATGGCGTACGCGGATTATAGAAAATAGTTGACTTCTCAAAATTGACTGCTTGACCGGAAGCATTGGCATACGTTTGAAGAGCATTTTTCAGAAGGGACGCTTCAGACCGATTAGTATTAATAAATACCATACAATCATCAGCAAAGAGAAGGTGGTTGACTTTGGGCCCATGTTTACTTGCGCCTAGTCCTGGAAGTAGTTTAGTTTGTTGAGCAGCTGCTAAGAAAGCAGAGAGGCCTTGAGTACAGAAGAGAAAGAGGAAAGGGGAGAGGGGATCCCCCTGTCGAAGACCACGTTGAGGTTGAAAGGTGGGTGAATACGAATTATTAATTTTAACCGAAAAAGATACTGTAGTAATACAACGCATTATAAGCTCGATCCATTCGGATGCAAAGCCCATGCGTTCCATTACATTAGCGAGAAAAGACCATTCTACTCTATCGAAAGCTTTTTCCATGTCTAGCTTGAGAGCAGCTCCTTGAGAGGATTTAGAAGCTCCTGAGTTAATATTGTGAATAATTTCATGAGCAACAAGGATGTTGTCAGATATGTTGCGTCCCTGGACAAAGGCTGCTTGATTAGGGCTAATGCATAGAGGTATGACCTGTTTCATTCTGTTGACTATTGTTTTGGCAACTATTTTATAGAGAACGGTGCAGAGGCTAATTGGTCTAAGTTGTTTCATGGAGGTTGGGTCCTGTACTTTAGGTATTAGTACTAATATAGTTTTGTTTACTGAGGCCATATTTGCGCTGCCGTTTAATAGATTAATACAAAGGTTAATAACATCGTCTCCCACTGTATCCCAGTGTTGTCTAAAGAATCTACTGGGTAGACCATCAGAACCAGGAGCTTTCCTAGGGTCAATATCTTTAAAGGCATGAAGAATTTCCTCTCTAGTGAACGCCTTTAGTAGGTTTTCATTCATTGAAGAATTGATGGAAGGGTGAATTTTATCAAGAATGATGTTCGAGATTTGGGGGTTAGATGTTGTAAACAATTTTTGGAAATAATCAGAAGCGATATTCATAATGTCCGATTCAGAGGTGCGCCAATTGGAATTGGCATCGTAAAGGCCTATGATTGAATTTTTCTTGTTCCTATTAGAAGCACGGGCATGGAAGAACTTGGTGTTTTTGTCCCCTTCGGAGAGCCAAAGAGTTCGGGATCTTTGAGCCCAATAACTTCTTGTTCTGCTAAAAGTTTATTTAATTCAGTTCTGTAATTTAGGTAGACTTGTTCATTTGTGGTTGTTAAGGGACGATAAAGTAATTTATTTATTTTTTTAGTGAGGAACTTAATTCTTCCGGTTGATTTAAAACGTTGTTGGTTTTGCCATTCTTCTAGGTAAGTACCTACCGCTTCAATTTTATTTATGGCTGTTCCGGGAGTATCGGCCCATGCCCTTTTAATTGTTTGGATATTGTCTATATTATTAGCCCAACAACTTTCGAATTTGAAATTCTTGGGTGGTTGTATTTTTGGATTAGTAGTCGAGGTGTCTAAATCAAGAAGAAGGAAACAATGGTCAGATTTAGCAACATAATCTGTGGTGATTCAATTAGAAGGGTAGAGATCTTGCCATACGGAATTAGCGATAAATCGATCTAGTCTTTCATGTATTACCGGGGTTAAGGGTCCCACTTTTGTCCATGTGAACCAACCCGAAGTTGGCTTACAATCAAAGAGGTTGTTTCGAGTTAAACAATTACGAAAGTTTTTAATTTGGGACCTAGCTCTACGGGGGGCCCCTTGTTTTTCCGAATCTGTTAAAATTTCATTGAAGTCTCCGCCGAGAAGCCAAGGGTTATCTTTAGTAGAAGGGTATAAAGAATCAATTAGCTCCCATGTTTTAAATTTTTGGCTAGTTTCCGGAAAACCGTGCATACCAGTGAAGAACATTGTGGAATTATTCTTTATAATTTAAATATGAATGTAACGCGACGAATAAGAAATTAAACTTATATTAATGTTGTTTGCTGCAAATAAGGAAATTCCGGAACACCCTTCCGTAGGGGAAATAGAAATAATGTCTAACATACCTAATGAAAGACATAGGCGGTTACAATCCGCATTATTTAATTTAGTCTCGCATAAGAAAATGATATCGGGGTTGGTGCGTTGGACATAGGACCGGAAATGTTGAACCGTCGGGGCTTGTCCAAGACCCTGACAGTTCCAGCATAGGATCCTCATTTTGCTCGGCGGGGCTGAGAGTCAGCCGCCGCCGGAGAGTTTTTAGAGCTGCTCATCCCAGCTTTTGGAGTAGATCCTGACTGTTTGGATTTTTTCGGCGGGAGCGATACTTGTATTGGAGAGCGGCGTTTCATGCCTCGGTTTGTTTGAATTGGTGCAGGTGCAGGTGCAGGTACAGGAACAGGTGCAGGGGCTGCATCATTCGGGTAAGTTTTAAGTAACCACTGATTAAAGTCATTGAATATTGTATCAGTGGGTTTAGAAGGCTTACTCGATTCAGAGTCAAACTTCTTAATCTGCTCGGCAGTAGGGCTAGGGACACCATAATCATCCGTGGTGTTCAAATCATCATCAGTACCATCTTCCGGAATGGGATAGATGGTATTCAGGGGTTGGGCCTCAAGAGGAGCTTTTTGCTTCAAATCAGTTGTAGGGGGGTCTTTAACAGAATTGGGGCCATCATCCATGGTGACGTCGACGTTTTGGCCTTCTTCGGTAGCTTGTTCCGTAAATGAGGCGGCATCGTCTTCATTTAGAGAGTCCATATTGTTCTGTTCGTTAGGAGGAGCTATTGGATTGACCGGAGCTGCTGGGACATTCATTGGGGCCACTACGATAAAACCAGTAGTTAAGAATATTGATAGAAAATTTGGGGTGAAAAAACAAGTGAAAAAAGAGATTATTGTAAGTGCTAATGTGAAGTTACCATTACATGGAGGGATGTTTGGAATCAGATTTTGTTCCACATTGCGGATACGTCCCCGAATACCAGCTGGGCGACGTCTAGGTGGAAGGTAGCGGAGCCATTCTCCGTATTGTAACTTGTTGGGATCGAGAGAAGAACGGATAGGACAGTTTTCTAGGGTGTGGCTGATAATACCACAACCAGGACATAGAGTCGGGAGCCTTTCATACTGAAGACGGCACATAATTTTGTTTTCACCAGATCCAATAAACACAAATCGGGTGACAGGTCTTGTAATGTTGAGCAGAATTTCAACTCGAAGGAATTCATTCATATTCCCATCGATTTGGCGGGTATCCGTTCGGAGGACTTGACCAACCATTGATCCTAGAGCATGTCCCACCAGATGGGATCGGTCAGCATCAGCAAAAAGTGAATCAGGGAGGGAGAAAATTCGGATCCAGATTCTCATGGTGTTGAAGTTGTAGTCGTTTAAGGATTTGGCTGGATCATATTCGGTGACTGCTAGCCATTCATCCTTGTACAACCAAGGTCCACGGTTGATAATCTCATAGCAATTCTTGATTTCCTTGAACTTGATTTTGAGGAAATTATCTTGTATCACCGAGATGGATACAACTTCATTAGGTTTCCAGATACCTTCGAAAGCATTGATAACAGAATAAATATCTAAGGCCTTGGACGATATAAAGCGACCAATAACAATGAGCTTGGGGTCTTCCTTGATGAAGTCAAAATCAGGTGTGTAGAGCAGTTCTGATTCTTCATTGGTGAGATTGATCGAGTTGAGTTGGGGGATGGAAGATGATGAAGCCATTGAGAGAGTTGGAGGGAATAAGAGAGTAGAAGGATATTGATGGTTTTGTGGGTTGGAGTAATAGTGATGTGCGTATATAAAGAGTACGGTTAAGAAGGATGAAATATGGAAAGTAGAGTGAAGAGAATTTCTAGAAATAGGAAACGATTATGAAAGATTGGAACTATTAAAAGCATAATGTAAAATATAAAAGGTGCTTTCTTTAAAAGATCTATAAATATTAATAATGAAGGGAATTTTGGAAGATATTAATAAATTATATTGTAAATTCCAATATAAAGTTAAATTAAAGTATAATGGTAAAATTGAAAGGAATTTATGGTAAAATATAAAAGGGAATATTTTAACGAACAAATATTTAAAACGGAGGGAAATTTTTTGTGAAACAAAAGGTGATGATGGGTAAGGTAAGTTAGAACCGAAGGAAAATATCTTTAATGGTATTGATGGTGCAAAATAAGTGGCAAGATTTAATGAGAATAATTTAATAATAAAAGTTGAATATGATAGATAGTATAAAAACGGAAATATATAATTCTTATTAGCTGTATTAAAACCCTTTTTAAAAGGAAATTTATTGGTGTTTAGTAATTTATGAAACCGAAATGAGGAAAGTTTGTACATAAAAGACGTGTAACCCCCTTAACCCGGCAATGGGTATCCCGAATCCTCCCTCTATTACATGACACAACAGTCAACACGAACATGGATATCACAACATCAAGCATATCAAACAACATACTTCAATCATGCTTTCATCAAACATCATCCACTTGCAACAGCATACTATCCACATAACATACTCATTTCACTTTCATCATGCATTAAACCAACTCACAACATCAGCATATATCCACGTAAGCTCAACCAAGATTCTTAAACACAAAGCATGCTTGCAAATATCAACAACTTACTCAGAAACACGTGTTTCAACCAACATTCAACCAACTTTCATCCACACAACAAGGTAAACATCAACACACATCACAACAATTTACCGTTTTCCCCAAGCATTCGCAACTTAGCTCTGATACCACCAAATGTAACCCCCTTAACCCGGCCTAGACGGTTGACCCGAATTAAGAAAGTCACACGGGGAAAACCAAAGTCAACCCGAAAGTCAACTTTGATTAACGACTTTTTTTTTTCTTTTTTTATCTTGTCTAAATGCACGTTAACCTTAGATGTGATCTCACAACAACATACTCGAAGATCATAAACATCAGAGATCAAACAGGGACCCAATTGAACAATTAACAACTTTAGGGACCAAACTGTAAATTCTGAAAACTTTAAGGACTTAACCAGATTTTAAGTTACCAACTTAAAATTAATCAAGTTTCATGCTTCTCTGCCAAATTTCAGCTTAAACGGACATCCCAAACTCATACAATTGCACAAACAAGTTTCAGGACCAAAATGCAAACATTCCAGAACATTTAACTGCCACTGTCAGCCCCCAACGGTCACGTGTTCCGAAACAGGCAGAGCCCGTTTCGAAACGCGGGGCCGTTCCGCAATGCGTACCGAAACAGGTGGCTGGCAGAATGCTTTCCGTTTCGAAACGGTGTCTACCGTTTCGAACGCCTGGGCTGATTCAGGGCATCCGTTCCGAAACGGTAGTCCCTGTTCCGAAACGCCCTGCACATAATGCAGAAAAAGACATGCCTAAACACGCAATTGACCATCCGAACATACTCCAAAAGCCACCAAAACATGCTTAAACCATGCATTGTTCAAACATGAAAACCAACCCTTAGCTTAGCAAGCTAAGAAAACCTTTTCAAAGCATAATTTGCAAAATCATCCATTTAACCATTCCATGCATAAACCCATATGCAAAGTTAAATTCATACTTTGGAAAACACTTCCATTTCATAACATACCTTTCTTATACTTGAAAATCATTCCAAGCAAGAAACCCTTTAAAACCATTTACTCAATCAATCCAACACATGCATTAAACAAAGGCAACTTATGAACCACAACGTCATCATCACATGCCTTTTAAAACAAGTCTTAACAAGACTCCAATGCATTAAAGAGATTTCATGCACACATGCATCATTTACCAAATGATAATCAACACTTGTTCAACTTAACAAGTAAACATGCATTCACAAGCATTAAACACTTTTCATGCAACCATGCATCTTTTCAAGCATCTCATGCTTAAACATAATCAAGAACATTATATTGGCTCCCAAGTGATCAACCACATCCACTTTTCAACTCAACATCTAATCGGATACGCGGATCACAAGCGTTGTCCCCACGCTTCATACACACTACCAATCCAAGGTCCCCAAATGGACTTTTAAACACCATTTGACCTCAACATTCACAAGGTTCCCATGTATGGACTTTCAAACACCATACAACCTTAACTTTTCACAAGGTTCCTATGTATGGACTTTTAATCACCATACAACCTTAACTTTCCTAAGGTTCCCATGTATGGACCTTTAATCACCATACAACCTTAACATGCACAAGGTTCCCATGTATGGACTATTAAACACCATACAACCTTAGCATCACCGATTGGTAGTTGTATAACATCACTAACGAGATCCGGGACACCCAACACAAGATCCACACATGGACTTTACACCACCATTGTGATCTTAACAAGCACAAGGTTCCCATATATGGACTTTTAACCACCATATAACCTTTGCTTAACCAAGGTCCTCGAATGGGCATTCAACCTCCATTATGACCTTAGCCATCTCGTTAGGATACTTGAAGGGAGTTTACCGGTTCACTCTTAACCACTCCACCTCCAAGGCGACTTAATTCACGGTGCACCCAATCCTATAGCCGGCTAACTATATCCGATCAAAGAAACCAAGAACCATTTACATCACTTGCCAATATAACCTACTTACCACATTAGTCCAATGATTCACATGCATAATCATAATGCAAAAACCATCATTTACCATCATCAATCCACTGTTTAAAAGCATTACACAAAGCCATTGAACAACATGCAACACCATGCATCAAAACCACATTTTCAATGTATAAAACTAAGGATCTCTTACCTTGAGCATCCTTCACATATGGCTTTCAAAACCAGCATTAAACCATGCTTAAAATATGCTTTCAAAACAGAATATAAACCATGCAAATCACATGCATTGCAACCACCAAACACAATTGCTTTTAAAGCCAATTCACAACACAAACCAAGAGCGAAAATCCATATACTTACTCTTGAACTTAGCAAAGTTTTTTAGACTTAAACTAAGCTCCCAAAACCTCCAAACCTTGGTTTAAAAGCTGAAAACCCAACTTCACTCACCGATACACAAAACAAGGCTAGCCAACAAGCCTTCCAAGCATCCGAAACCTTCCACACCACATCAAATGCTCACGGATCTTCCTCCCCTGTTTCAAGCACATAACAACAGAAGATTAATGCATCATAATGCACTAAAAACACCAGCAACACAACTAAACTCGCTGTTCATCACAAATCCAACATTTCGGCTACCAAACACAACCGAAATCACCACCAAACACTTCCGAAACTTAACCCAGCCAAGATCCATCACTTCTAACCATTTTTAAACATCAATTAACATCCAAAATGATCACAACCACGTCCTTATACCTCCAGGTATAACAGATCACCAAGATCACTCCAAAAACAACCAAAAACTCAAGCAAAACTTAGGAAATTCAACCTATCCGGGATTGAATTAATTAAACCTCAACTTCTAATAAATTTAGCATTCATTTAACATCAATTTGACACTTCAAAACACTGCCCAAACAGATCACACGAAAATTTCACCAAAATCAAGCAAATCTTGCATTTTAAGCCAAAATCAAGATTTCAATTGAAAAGCCTTTAACAAATCACAAATCAAGGATTGAGAACTTAGGAATTTCAGTAAAGAACTGAGAGTTTAGAGGAGAAGGACGTTCTTACCTCCAAACTTGAGTTTCTCCTCTTTTTGGATTCAAAAACCTTGATGAATCAAGTAGCAAATGAGGAGGTTTTGTAGATATGATGATTAGGAATCAAAAGAGAGTTGAAAGGAGAGATTTAGGTGAGAAAATCAGAAACAATTCTCTGGAAAGAAAGTGTTTGGGTTGAGAGAAAATGAGAGAAAAGAAAATAGGAAGTTAGTTATCAAAATGGCCAAAATGGCTTTCCCTCCTCTTTTGATATGTTTTAAAATCAGAATATAGCTTAAAATATCTTAGAAAAATCTGGAGAAACTACTTTTGGAATAATAGCTCCTTAAAGATTCAAAGTTTCAACCCTTTCTAAAACAGTCACAAAACTTTCAAAAATTACATTTTGGTCACTAGCCAAAATGTCACCCTTCCGAAACTCATTTTCCAAAATTGATTTCACAGTTCACTTTTATATATTAAAAGATGATTTTAGAACATTTTTCCATATTTTTAATGCAACCCGAACTAGGTTTTCCTAATTTCACCTTTATATATTCGATCAGCACCTTGACCGAACCGGTCAACGCCCAAAACTTCTGAGCCCAAAACCGGGGCGTTACAACTCTTCCCCCCTTAGGAAATTTCGTCCTCGAAATTTCAACTGGCGAAAAGAGAACCACAACCTTCCCAAAGCAACACACACGGCAACACAAAAGCCCCCAACCACCACTGAACACATTCCACACAAAAACTACTCCAACTCAACACCACCACATACTGTTCATAAAATCCAGAACACACAAAAATAGCCATAACTTAACCTTTCACATATCCGGACTGCACACAGCCCCAACATCAACCTGAAGAACTTCAACTTTTACAGCACACATCACCGTAACACACAACTCCCAAGACTTGATTACACAGCGACACTAACCAATCCAATTCAGCCACTTTGCAAACTTCTCTGCTTCTAAAACTCTTGCAAACTCCCAAACCTCTTCCAAGGATTTCCCAACAAGCAAAAATCCTTAAGCAACAACCGTTTACCCAAACTCCTCAATGAATGCTGATAATCCTTCACATCTGCCACTAACATTACCATAACGACTCACCAGGACTACTCACCCACCATCCAAAATTTACATCACAATCCCAACTCAACTCCGCCAACCGTATCACACACCACCAGCTGACTACAAAAGAAATTCACATACCCACAACCAGCCATCCACTACTCACAAGAACCCAACCAACCAACAATGGCATTTGACCTTTCATTGCCTATCCACCGCAAGCTTTGACCACAATACTTGCCTTACCAGAACATCGCTTAACCTAACATACATAACAACTCCTCAACTCCTCAAAAGGTTGCTAAGAACCAACACTTACGAACCAACCCTTCCACAACAACTTAAATGCTAAGCTACCTCAGCACTTGGGAACACAACCACTAAACTGCAACATCACTTAACACCAAGGAACTACCCCTTCCACTTAGCTATTCAAACCACTTGACCGATTCTAACCTCAACCGGTACTCCTCACCATCAAACCACTAAACTCTTTAAGCATCAAACACTATCCTTCTACCAACAGCTATACCACTGTCACTATTACTAGCAACTAGCTTAATATACTCCATTACTTCTAACTCTCACCCAACACCAAAACAACCTCTAAAGAACCCATCATCTAACCTAACCCAACCACCATACTAACAGATTCGATTAGTTATTAGCGAGTGTGAACATCGTATGCATGATTACCAACATGCCTTATCAATGCCTGATGTACATGTATGCAAAACCTCTAATGTCATGCCACATGTATGCATGGACCAGCACATATATAATATAGCATATAACAATGATTTTAATTGTGCATGAATGCCAGTTCACACCCTCCAATAACATCCTCAGAATCCGTCTAAGAACAATCTCCTTCCTCACTTCTAACTTATATAACTCCATCATACCATCATACCAACAACCATTAACCACAAAACTCATTAAAACCTTCTTCACACCAAAGATGTTTCCAAAACTACAACTATTACCTCAACATGCTGGCAACAAGACTAAACTTACCACGCAAGGAAAACCAACAGAAACCCAACTAAGGTAACTAGAGCAAAGATTACTTAACAAAATTACCTGAAAACACATCACCACCCTGAAGCTTCATCAGACGAGCTCTCTTCCTCGCGGAACCATCATTCTCCTGCCGCACCGTTGCAGCACCAGCTAACACTTTAAGGTCATCACCATCTCCCTGCGGTAAAGAACCCTGGCTATTCCGAGCCAACATCAAACAATCACGTCTCATATGTCCAGCAGACCCACATTTCCAGCACTTCTCATTTCCCAAACTCTTCACAACCTTCTGCTCTTTCTGCCACCTCTGAACCTTGCTTCGGTCGTGCCCACGACCTTTCAGAGACCCTTTGGCTATCACCAAAGCTGACTTCACCCCAAGAGGACAATCGCGCTTAACATGCCCTTTAGAACCACAGTTCCAGCAAGCACCCGCGCCCCAACAACCTCCAACATGACGCCTTTCACAACGGTCACATACCGGTGGCTGAGCTTCCACTCCTTGCTCAAGCAACACTTGCTCCACAACATCACTACCTTCACATTGCTTAACCCTTGGAAACTTCTCTCCAAGATACCTTTCATAAAAGGCAGATACAAAGAAATCCCAGTCAATATCATGGATATGTGACGCCACCGCCACAGATGTCCACCAGACACATGCATCCTCCAACATCAAAGAGACAACACTTCCCAGCTTACAAGCATAATCACAACCTTCCTGATCCAGAATCAGAATCACACTGGCCAACCAAGCCTCAAATGTCTCAGGTGAAGAACCATGATACTCCACAGCACCCAAATCCAACAAACGCTGCCTCGGCAAACCCACACATCCTACAGCCAGCACATCCACTGACTTTACCCTTGCTACAGCCTGAGATGTTCCCAACACCTCTTGAGCAACAGGTGATGAACTCTTCATCACAGAACCAACTTCTTCCTCCTGCCTTCCCACCTCAACTCCAGGCACAGAAGACTGAGACAAAACACCTCTACAGAAGGGTGAATTCCAAGCCTTAACAACCTGCCCTAAGGCAGCAACCATCTCACCCAACTACCATTCTATCAACGACTTCGCCATACTACTAACAACAACAAACAATCACAACAAAACAAACAAACCAGTTAGACCAGCTTTAAGCAAGGACTCAAACTCCAACTCCAAAATAACACAATAGCTATAATAATAAGGCAATGGGTATCCCGAATCCTCCCTCTATTACATGACACAACAGTCAACACGAACATGGATATCACAACATCAAGCATATCAAACAACATACTTCAATCATGCTTTCATCAAACATCATCCACTTGCAACAGCATACTATCCACATAACATACTCATTTCACTTTCATCATGCATTAAACCAACTCACAACATCAGCATATATCCACGTAAGCTCAACCAAGATTCTTAAACACAAAGCATGCTTGCAAATATCAACAACTTACTCAGAAACACGTGTTTCAACCAACATTCAACCAACTTTCATCCACACAACAAGGTAAACATCAACACACATCACAACAATTTACCGTTTTCCCCAAGCATTCGCAACTTAGCTCTGATACCACCAAATGTAACCCCCTTAACCCGGCCTAGACGGTTGACCCGAATTAAGAAAGTCACACGGGGAAAACCAAAGTCAACCCGAAAGTCAACTTTGATTAACGACCTTTTTTTTCTTTTTTTATCTTGTCTAAATGCACGTTAACCTTAGATGTGATCTCACAACAATATACTCGAAGATCATAAACATCAGAGATCAAACAGGGACCCAATTGAACAATTAACAACTTTAGGGACCAAACTGTAAATTCTGAAAACTTTAAGGACTTAACCAGATTTTAAGTTACCAACTTAAAATTAATCAAGTTTCATGCTTCTCTGCCAAATTTCAGCTTAAACGGACATCCCAAACTCATACAATTGCACAAACAAGTTTCAGGACCAAAATGCAAACATTCCAGAACATTTAACTGCCACTGTCAGCCCCCAACGGTCACGTGTTCCGAAACAGGCAGAGCCCGTTTCGAAACGCGGGGCCGTTCCGCAACGCGTACCGAAACAGGTGGCTGGCAGAATGCTTTCTGTTTCGAAACGGTGTCTACCATTTCGAACGCCTGGGCTGATTCAAGGCATCCGTTCCGAAACGGTAGTCCCTGTTCCGAAACGCCCTGCACATAATGCAGAAAAAGACATGCCTAAACACGCAATTGACCATCCGAACATACTCCAAAAGCCACCAAACTTTACCATCATGCATTTCAACATATAAGAGACATACTTGCATCAACAACTCAACATATTATCATCATATACGTAAAGCCCCAATTCTAAAGGCATGCTTCCTACACAAGCAACCATTTAAACACAAAATCTCCAAATCCATCTCATATAAGCCAAAACATGATCCAACAACATTAACAACAACATATAACCATCCTTGTCCGAACATATACGAACACATAAACATTAACCCAAGAGATTCTACCCCAATGCCTTTATTAACTATAGCTATTCACCGAGACATACATCTCAAATGGAGTCCTCCTTGAATCCCTTGCTTCTCGCTCTCCAAACTTCAAGAATCTGCATTGATGGACAAAAAGGAGCGTAAGCACATAATGCTTAGTGAGGAATGCTCAAAACCAAAACACCATCAATGCATCGAGTCATAAAACCTCTTTGAAAAGCAACTCGATTTGTTTACCAAGCAAAGTTTGAAAACCCCTTTTCAACAACATGATTAAACCATGCATTGTTCAAACATGAAAACCAACCCTTAGCTTAGCAAGCTAAGAAAACCTTTTCAAAGCATAATTTGCAAAATCATCCATTTAACCATTCCATGCATAAACCCATATGCAAAGTTAAATTCATACTTTGGAAAACACTTCCATTTCATAACATACCTTTCTTATACTTGAAAATCATTCCAAGCAAGAAACCCTTTAAAACCATTTACTCAATCAATCCAACACATGCATTAAACAAAGGCAACTTATGAACCACAACGTCATCATCACATGCCTTTTAAAACAAGTCTTAACAAGACTCCAATGCATTAAAGAGATTTCATGCACACATGCATCATTTACCAAATGATAATCAACACTTGTTCAACTTAACAAGTAAACATGCATTCACAAGCATTAAACACTTTTCATGCAACCATGCATCTTTTCAAGCATCTCATGCTTAAACATAATCAAGAACATTATATTGGCTCCCAAGTGATCAACCACATCCACTTTTCAACTCAACATCCAATCGGATACGCGGATCACAAGCGTTGTCCCCACGCTTCATACACACTACCAATCCAAGGTCCCCAAATGGACTTTTAAACACCATTTGACCTCAACATTCACAAGGTTCCCATGTATGGACTTTCAAACACCATACAACCTTAACTTTTCACAAGGTTCCTATGTATGGACTTTTAATCACCATACAACCTTAACTTTCCTAAGGTTCCCATGTATGGACCTTTAATCACCATACAACCTTAACATGCACAAGGTTCCCATGTATGGACTTTTAAACAGCATACAACCTTAGCATCACCGATTGGTAGTTGTATAACATCACTAACGAGATCCGGGACACCCAACACAAGATCCACACATGGACTTTACACCACCATTGTGATCTTAACAAGCACAAGGTTCCCATATATGGACTTTTAACCACCATATAACCTTTGCTTAACCAAGGTCCTCGAATGGGCATTCAACCTCCATTATGACCTTAACCATCTCGTTAGGATACTTGAAGGGAGTTTACCGGTTCACTCTTAACCACTCCATCTCCAAGGCTACTTAATTCACGGTGCACCCAATCCTATAGCCGGCTAACTATATCCGATCAAAGAAACCAAGAACCATTTACATCACTTGCCAATATAACCTACTTACCACATTAGTCCAATGATTCACATGCATAATCATAATGCAAAAACCATCATTTACCATCATCAATCCACTGTTTAAAAGCATTACACAAAGCCATTGAACAACATGCAACACCATGCATCAAAACCACATTTTCAATGTATAAAACTAAGGATCTCTTACCTTGAGCATCCTTCACATATGGCTTTCAAAACCAGCATTAAACCATGCTTAAAATATGCTTTCAAAATAGAATATAAACCATGCAAATCACATGCATTGCAACCACCAAACACAATTGCTTTTAAAGCCAATTCACAACACAAACCAAGAGCGAAAATCCATATACTTACTCTTGAACTTAGCAAAGTTGTTTGGACTTAAACTAAGCTCCCAAAACCTCCAAACCTTGGTTTAAAAGCTGAAAACCCAACTTCACTCACCGATACACAAAACAAGGCTAGCCAACAAGCCTTCCAAGCATCTGAAACCTTCCACACCACCTCAAATGCTCACGGATCTTCCTCCCCTGTTTCAAGCACATAACAACAGAAGATTAATGCATCATAATGCACTAAAAACAACAGCAACACAACTAAACTCGCTGCTCATCACAAATCCAACATTTCGGCTACCAAACACAACCGAAATCAGCACCAAACACTTCCGAAACTTAACCCAGCCAAGATCTATCACTTCTAACCATTTTTAAACATCAATTAACATCCAAAATGATCACAACCACGTCCTTATACCTCCAGGTATAACAGATCACCAAGATCACTCCAAAAACAACCAAAAACTCAAGCAAAACTTAGGAAATTCAACCTATCCGTGATTGCATTAATTAAACCTCAACTTCTAATCAATTTAGCATTCATTTAACATCAATTTGACACTTCAAAACATTGCCCAAACAGATCACACGAAAATTTCACCAAAATCAAGCAAATCTTGCATTTTAAGCCAAAATCAAGATTTCAATTGAAAAGCCTTTAACAAATCACAAATCAAGGATTGAGAACTTAGGAATTTCAGTAAAGAACTGAGAGTTTAGAGGAGAAGGACGTTCTTACCTCCAAACTTGAGTTTCTCCTCTTTTTGGATTCAAAAACCTTGATGAATCAAGTAGCAAATGAGGAGGTTTTGTAGATATGATGATGAGGAATCAAAAGAGAGTTGAAAGGAGAGATTTAGGTGAGAAAATCAGAAACAATTCTCTGGAAAGAAAGTGTTTGGGTTGAGAGAAAATGAGAGAAAAGAAAATAGGAAGTTAGTTATCAAAATGGCCAAAATGGCTTTCCCTCCTCTTTTGATATGTTTTAAAATCAGAATATAGCTTAAAATATCTTAGAAAAATCTGGAGAAACTACTTTTGGAATAATAGCTCCTTAAAGATTCAAAGTTTCAACCCTTTCTAAAACAGTCACAAAACTTTCAAAAATTACATTTTGGTCACTAGCCAAAATGTCACCCTTCCAAAACTAATTTTCCAAAATTGATTTCACAGTTCACTTTTATATATTAAAAGATGATTTTAGAACATTTTTCCATATTTTTAATGCAACCCGAACTAGGTTTTCCTAATTTCACCTTTATATATTCGATCAGCACCTTGACCGAACCGGTCAACGCCCAAAACTTCTGAGCCCAAAACCGGGGCGTTACAAGACGGTAATTGGTTTTTTTTTTCTGTTAAAAGAGGAAGTAAGGCTGATTTTTTAAGTATAAATATGTTCAGACTATATATTAGGAAAATAATTATAGTTGAACAAATTAAGGGAATTTGAGAGGTTGAATACATTAATAGGTAATTAATAAGTTTTGAAAAAAACGGAATAAATAGATTGAAAGTAAGGTAAACCTATTTTTTTAAAGAGATAGAGGTTATCAGGAAATTTGAAAACGTAATATGCGTTTTGTTTGAAAAGCACCTTGTAAAAAGGATTGGATATAGATCCCAAGTATGGGCTTGTAGTATTTCACCTAAAGAGGTGTAGTGGGAATAGATTTCTATCAGGCATAACATCACGATAATATAACAACATACATCTAAGGAAAAATATAAAACATGCATGGCAGTATTGAAGTAAACTAGAAAGCAGATAAAAGCATAGGAAAAATAAAGGAAAAGCAGGAAAGAAAAAAGCCAATAAAAAATTACAGACCCAGGGGGAGATAGAAGCGGGGATAAGAAAATAATTACAAACCAAAAGAGCAAATAAATAGA
Organism: Hibiscus trionum; assembly: GCA_030270665.1. Classification (NCBI taxonomy): domain Eukaryota; kingdom Viridiplantae; phylum Streptophyta; class Magnoliopsida; order Malvales; family Malvaceae; genus Hibiscus; species Hibiscus trionum. The sequence continues at coordinate 42,792,415 of BSYR01000027.1, read as the reverse complement.
GGGGGGAATGCAATGAAGATTAAATAAAATTAGATTAAATCTTAAACCAGGCTGAGAATAGAAGATCCAGCATTCATTGAGCAGCTGCCAAGTAACTTGAGTCGTGGCATCCATTATTTTTACATAATGAGAGGCACCAAAGAGAGGGACAAAAAGAAGACACATACAGTCAGTTAATTGAAAGCATTTGATGATACGATTAGTACAAAAGGAAATAGAAGACATAAAAAAGGTCACTTCTGAGTTTGAAAGATAGGCAGGAATGATATTAAGGTAGTTGGCAAAAATGAAATGTATCTTGTACTAAATTACGTTACATAGACTAGTCCTATATTTGAAGATGACAATATTGTAATCAGGAAATGGCCAGCAAAAGAACATGTAGATTACAGTGTATTCAGTTAACAGAATTATGCTTAAATAAGTATGCATAAACGAAGATAAGAGGATTATAATATATAGTATATAAGTAAATTTTATATCATAAATTTTAGAGAGGTTATGCAATGAGCTTTTTAAAATTGAATTGGGAGCGTGTGATAGAGGCAGAAAGTTTGAAGGTAAGCAGATTTTTTCTAGATAAAAATTAATGGCAGCATACCATTGATAGCGAGACAAATGACAAGTATGTAAAAAACGATAGGAATGTAACAACATAGATTAATATAGAAGAATAATATGGATAGTGTTATTATTGATAACATATAATAATCCATTTGTGCATAATATGTTCCCCTGAAAAGAGTTGATAGTACATGGTGCCCACATGTTAGCAAGAATTGAGATATCAAGTATATGAACTTCTAAAATTTGATAAAACCTTGTTTTGCAATTCGTTTGTTATAGGTTTCGGTCTTGCGGGTCTAAATAGGCCTCACAATGGACCCGTTGGAATTTTACTCGAGTAAAAAGTACATAAATTGAGTTTTTGCAATAACATCATGTCGAAATGCTCGTAATCAAGTATACGAACTCCTAAAATTTGATAAAACATGGTTTTGCGGTCTGTTTGTTATAGGTTTTGGTCTTGCGGGTCTATATAAGCCTCATAATGGACCCGTTGGAATTTTACTTGAGTAAAAAGTATAGAAATTGAGTTTTTGAAATATAACTGTGTTGAAATGCTTGTAATCAAGTATATGAATTCCTAGAATTTAATTAAAACTTGTTTCGCGGTCCGTTTTATAGAGGTTTCGGAAGCGGGTCTAAATAGACCTTACAATGAACCCGTTGGAATTTTAACTAAGTAAAAAGTACAGAAATTGAGTTTTTGCAATATCATCGTGTCGAAATGCTCGTAATCAAGTATATGAACTGCTAAAATTGGATAAAATCTTGTTATGCAGACCATTTGTTATAGGTTTCGGTCTTGCGGGTCTAAATAGGTCTTACAATGGACCCGTTGGAATTTTAACTGAGTAAAAAGTACATAAATTGAGTTTTTGCAATATAATCATGTCGAAATGCTCATAATAAAGTATATGAACTCCTAAAATTTGATTAAACCAAGTTTTGCGGTCCGTTTGTTATAGGTTTCGGTCGAGCGGGTCTAAATAGGCCATATAATGGACCCGTTGCAATTTTAACTGAGTAAAAAGTACATAAACTGAGTTTTTGCAATCTAATCATGTCGAAATACTCGTAATGAAGTATATGAACTTCTAAAATTTGATAAAACCTTATTTTTGCGGTCCGTTTGTTATAGGTTTCGGACGAGCGGGTCTAAATAGGCCTTAAAATGGACCCTTTGGAATTTTACTAGAATAAAAACTACAGAAATTGAATTTTTGTAATATGATTGTGTTGAAATACTCGTAATCAAGCATATGAACTCCTAAAATTTGATTAAAACTTTTTTTCGCGGTCCGTTTTGTAGAGGTTTCAGACGAGCGGGTTTAAATAAACCTTACAATGGACCCGTTGGAATTTTAACTTAGTAAAAAGTACAAAAATTAAGTTTTTGCAATATCATCGTGTCGAAATGCTCGTAATCAAGTATAGGAACTGCTAAAATTTGATAAAATCTTGTGTTGCGGTCCGTTTGTTATAGGTTTCGGTCTTGCGGGTCTAAATCGAACTCACAATGGACTCGTTGGAATTTTAACTCAGTAAAATGTACGGAAATTGAGGTTTTGCAATATAATCATGTCGAAATGCTCATAATCAAGTATATGAACTCCTAAAATTTGATTAAACCCTGTTTTGCAGTCCGTTTGCTATAGGTTTGGTCGATTGGGTCTAAATAGGCCCTATAATGGAGCCGTTGGAATTTTACCCGAGTAAAAATTATATACATTGAGTTTTGCAATATCATTGTGTCGAAATGTTCGTAATCAAGTATATGAACTCCTAAAATTTGATAAAACCTAGTTTTGCGGGCCGTTTGTTATAGGTTTCGGACGAGCGGGTCTAAATAGGCCTTAAAATGGACCCATTGGAATTTTACTAGAATAAAAACTACAGAAATTGAATTTTTGCAATATAATTGTGTTGAAATACTCGTAATAAAGCATATGAACTCCTAAAATTTGATTAAAACTTTTTTCGCTGTCCGTTTTGTAGAGGTTTCAGACGAGCGGGTTTAAATAGGCCTTACAATGGACCCGTTGGAATTTAAACTTAGTAAAAAGTACAGAAATTGAGTTTTTGCAATATCATCGTGTCCAAATGTTCGTAATCAAGCATATGAACTCCTAAAATATGATAGAACCTAGTTTTGCGGTCCGTTTGTTATAGGTTTCGGTCTTGTGGGTCTAAATAGGCCTCACAAAGGACCTGTTGAAATTTTAACTGAGTAAGAAGTAAAAAAATTGATTTTTTGAAATATAATCGTGTCAAAATGCTCGTAGTCAAGTATATGAACTCCTAAAATTTTGATAAAACCTTGTTTTTGCGGTTCGTTTGTTATAGGTTTCGGACGAGCTGGTCTAAATAGGCCTTAAAATGGACCAATTGGAATTTTACTTGAATAAAAACTACATAAATTTAATTTTTGCAATATAATCGTGTTGAAATACTCGTAATCAAGCATATGAACTCCTAAAATTTGATTAAAACATGTTTTGCGGTGCATTTTGAAGAGGTTTCAGACGAGCGGGTCTAAATAGTCCTTATAATGGACCTGTTGGAATTTTAACTGAGTAAAAAGTAGATAAATTGATTTTTTGCAATATAATCGTGTCGAAATGCTCGTAATCAAGTATATGAACTCGTAAAAAAAATTTAAGCCTTGTTTTGCGGTCCGTTTGTTATAGGTTTCGGTCGAGCGGGTCTAATTAGGCCTTATAATGGACCCGTTGGAATTTTAACTGAGTAAAAAGTACATAAATTGAGTTTTTGCAATATCATCGTGTCAAAATGCTCGTAATCAAGTATATGAACTCCAAAAATTTGATAAAACCTTGTTTTGTGATCCGTTTGTTATAGGTTTCGTAAGAGCGGGTCTAAATAGGCCTAATAATGGATCCGTTGGAATTTTACTTGAATAAAAAGTACAGAAATTGAATTTTTGTAACATAATCGTGTTGAAATACTCGTAATCAAGCATTTGAACTCCTAAAATATGATTAAAACTTGTTTCACGGTCTGATTTGTACAAGTTTCAAACGAGCGGGTCTACATAGGCCTTATAATTGGCCCGTTTGAATTTTACTTAAGTAAAAAGTACAAAAATTGAGCTTTTGCAATATAATCTTGTTGAAATGCTTCTAATCAAGTATATGAACTCCTAAGCTTTGATTAAAACTTGTTTTGCGGTCCGTTTTGTAGAGATTTCGGACGAGCGGGTCTAAATAGGCCTTACAATGGACCCGTTGGAATTTTAACAGAGTAAAACTTACATAAATTGAGTTTTTGCAAGATAATCATGTTGAAATGCTCGTAATCAAGTATATGAACTCCTAAAATTTGATTAAACCTTTTTTTTGCGGTCCGTTTGTTATAGGTTTCGGTCGAGCGGGTCTAAATAGCCTTATAATGGACCCGTTGGAATAATACTCGAGTAAAAAGTACATAAATTGAGTTTTTGCAATATCATCGTGTCGAAATGCTCGTAATCAAGTATATAACTCCTAAAATTTGAAAAAACCTAAGTTTTGCGGTCCATTTATTATTGAGTAAAATGTACATAAATTGAGTTTTTGAAATATAATCGTGTCGAAATGCTCGTAATCAAGTATATGAACTCCTAAAATTTGATAAAATCTTATTTTGCGGTCCGTTTGTTATAGGTTTCGGTCGAGCGGGTCTAAATAGGCCTTATAATGGACCTATTGGAATTTTAACTGAGTAAAAATTACATAAATTAAGTTTTTGCAATATCATCGTGTCGAAATGCTCGTAATCAAGTATATGAACTCCTAAAATTTAATAAAATCTTGTTTTGCGGTACGTTTGTTATAGGTTTCGGTCGACCGGGTCTAAATAGGCCTTATAATGGACCCGTTGGAATTTTAACTGAGTAAAAAGTACATAAATTGAGTTTTTGCATTATTATGTTGTCGAAATTATCGTAATCAAGTATATGAACTACTAAATTTTGATAAAACCTTGTTTTGCGGTCTGTTTGTTATAGGTTTCAGACGAGCGGGTCTAAATAGGCCTTAAAATGGACCCGTTGGAATTTTACTTGAATTAAAAGTACATATATTGAATTTTTGCAATATAATTGTGTTGAAATACTCGTAATCAAGCATATGAACTCCTAAGATTTGATTAAAACTAGTTTTGCAGTCGGTTTGTTATAAGCTTTGTTCTTGCGGGTATAAATAGGCCTCACAATGGACCTGTTGGAATTTTAACTGAGTAAAAAGTACAAAAATTGAGTTTTTGCAATATAATCGTGTCGAAATGCTCATAATCAAGTGTATGAACTCGTAAAATTTGATAAAACCCTGTTTTTGTGGTCCGTTTGTTATAGGTTTCAGACGAGCGGGTTTAAATAGGCCTTACAATGGACCCGTTGGAATTTTAACTTAGTAAAAAGTACAGAAATTGAGTTTTTGCAATATCATCGTGTCGAAATGCTCATAATCAAGTATATGAACTGCTAAAATTTGATTAAAACTTTTTTCGCGGTCCGATTTGTAGAGGTTTTAAACGAGCGGGCCTAAATAGGCCTTACAACGGACCCGTTGGAATTTTACTTGAGCAAAAAGTACAGAAATTGTGTTTTTGCAATATAATTGTGTTGAAATGCTTGTAATCAAGTATATGAACTCCTAAAATTTGATTAAAACTCATTTTGCGGTCCGTTTTGTAGAGGTTTCGGAAGCGGGTCTAAATAGGCCTTACAATGGACCCGTTGGAATTTTAACTGAGTAAAAAGTAGAGAAATTGAGTTTTTAAATATAATCGTGTCGAAATGCTCGTAATCAAGTATATGAACTCCTAAAATTTGATAAAACCTTGTTTTTGCGGTTCGTTTGTTATAGGTTTCGGACGAGCTGGTCTAAATAGGCCTTTAAATGGACCAATTGGAATTTTACTTGAATAAAAACTACAGATATTGAATTTTTGCAATATAATCGTGTTGAAATACTCGTAATCAAGCATATGAACTCCTAATATTTGATTAAAACTTGTTTCGCGATCCGTTTTGAAAAGGTTTCAGACGAGGGGGTCTAAATAGGCCATACAATGGACCCGTTGGAATTTTAACTGAGTAAAAAGTACAGAAATTGAGGTTTTGCAGTATAATCGTGTCGAAATGCTCATAATCAAGTATATGAACTTCTAAAATTTGATAAAACCTTGTTTTGCAATCCGTTTGTTATAGGTTTCGGTCTTGCGGGTCTAAATAGGCCTCACAATGGACCCGTTGGAATTTTACTCGAGTAAAAAGTACATAAATTGAGTTTTTGCAATAACATCATGTCGAAATGCTCGTAATCAAGTATACGAACTCCTAAAATTTGATAAAACATGGTTTTGCGGTCTGTTTGTTATAGGTTTTGGTCTTGCGGGTCTATATAGGCCTCATAATGGACCCGTTGGAATTTTACTTGAGTAAAAAGTATAGAAATTGAGTTTTTGAAATATAACTGTGTTGAAATTCTTGTAATCAAGTATATGAATTCCTAGAATTTAACTAAAACTTGTTTCGCGGTCCGTTTTATATAGGTTTCGGAAGCGGGTCTAAATAGACCTTACAATGAACCCGTTGGAATTTTAACTAAGTAAAAAGTACAGAAATTGAGTTTTTGCAATATCATCGTGTCGAAATGCTCGTAATCAAGTATATGAACTGCTAAAATTGGATAAAATCTTGTTATGCAGACCATTTGTTATAGGTTTCGGTCTTGCGGGTCTAAATTGGTCTTACAATGGACCCGTTGGAATTTTAACTGAGTAAAAAGTACATAAATTGAGTTTTGCAATATAATCATGTCGAAATGCTCATAATCAAGTATATGAACTACTAAAATTTGATTAAACCAAGTTTTGCGGTCCGTTTGTTATAGGTTTCGGTCGAGCGGGTCTAAATAGGCCATATAATGGACCCGTTGCAATTTTAACTGAGTAAAAAGTACATAAACTGAGTTTTTGCAATCTAATCATGTCGAAATACTCGTAATGAAGTATATGAACTTCTAAAATTTGATAAAACCTTATTTTTGCGGTCCGTTTGTTATAGGTTTCGGACGAGCGGGTCTAAATAGGCCTTAAAATGGACCCATTGGAATTTTACTTGAATAAAAACTACGGAAATTGAATTTTTGCAATATAATTGTGTTGAAATACTCGTAATCAAGCATATGAACTCCTAATTTTTGATTAAAACTTATTTCGCGGTTCGTTTTGTAGAGGTTTTAGACGACCGGGTCTATATAGGCCTTACAATGGACCCGATGGAATTTTACTTGAGTAAAAAGTACATAAATTGAGTTTTTGCAATATAATTGTGTTAAAATGCTTGTAATCAAGTATATCAACTCCTAAGATTTGATTAAAACTTGTTTCGCGGTCCGTTTTGCAGAGGGTTCGGAAGCAGGTCTAAATAGGCCTTACAATGGACCCGTTGGAATTTTAACTGAGTAAAAAGTACAGAAATTGAGTTTTTGCAATATCATCGTGTCGAAATGCTCGTAATCAAGTATATGAACTGCTAAAATTGGATAAAATCTTGTTTTGCGGACCATTTGTTATAAGTTTCGGTCTTGCGGGTCTAAATAGGTCTCAAAATGGACTCGTTGGAATTTTAACTGAGTAAAAAGCACAGACATTGAGGTTTTGCAATATAATCATGTCGAAATGCTCATAATCAAGTATATGAACTCCTAAAATTTGATTAAACCATGTTTTGCGGTCCGTTTGTTATAGGTTTCGGTCGAGCGGGTCTAAATAGGCCTTATAATGGACCCGTTGGAATTTTAACAGAGTAAAAGGTATAGAAATTGAGTTTTTGAAATTTAACCATGTCGAAATGCTCGTAATGAAGTATATGAACTTCTAAAATTTGATAAAACCTTGTTTTTGCGGTCCATTTGTTATAGGTTTCGGACGAGCGGGTCTGAATAGGCCTTACAATGGACCCGTTGGAATTTTACTTGAGTAAAAAGTACATAAATTAAGTTTTTGCAATATAATTGTGTTGAAATGATTGTAAGCAAGTATATGAATTCCTAAAATTTGATTAAAACTTGTTTCGCGGTCCGTTTTGTAGAGGTTTCGGTAGCGGGTCTAAATAGGCCTTACAATGGACCCGTTGGAATTTTAACTGAGTAAAAAGTACAAAAAATGAGTTTTTGAAATATCATCATGTCGAAATGCTCATAATCAAGTATATAAACTGCTAAAATTGGATAAAATCTTGTTTTGAGGACCATTTGTTATAGGTTTCGGTCTTGCGGGTCTAAATAGGCCTCAAAATGGACCCCTTGTAATTTTAACTGAGTAAAAAGTACAGAAATTGAGGTTTTGTAATATAATCTTGTCGAAATGCTCATAATCAAGTATATGAACTCCTAAAATTTGATTAAACCATGTTTTGCGGTCTGTTTGTTATAGGTTTCGGTCGAGCGGGTCTAAATAGGCCTTATAATGGACCCGTTGGAATTTTAACTGAGTAAAAGGTACAAAAATTGAGTTTTTTGAAATATAATCATGTCGAAATGCTCGTAATAAAGTATATGAACTTCTAAAATTTGATAAAACCTTGTTTTTGTGGTCTGTTTGTTAAAGGTTTCGGACGAGCGGGTCTAAATAGGCCTTAAAATAGACCCATTGGAATTTTACTTGAATAAAAAGTAAAGATGTTGAATTTTTGCAATATAATCGTGTTGAAATACTCGTAATCAAGCATATGAACTCCTTAAATTTGATTAAAACTTATTTCGCGGTCCGTTTTGTAGAGGTTTCAAACGAGCAGGTCTAAATAGGCCTTACAATGGACCCATTGGAATTTTACATGAGTAAAAAGTACATAAATTGAGTTTTGCAATAAAATTGTGTTGAAATGCTTGTAATCAAGTATATGAACTCCTAAAATTTGATTAAAACTTGTTTCGCGGTCCGTTTTGTAGAGGTTTCGGAAGCGGGTCTAAATAGGCCTTACAATGGACCCGTTGGAATTTTAACTGAGTAAAAAGTACATAAATTGAGTTTTTGCAATATCATCGAGTCGAAATGCTCGTAATCCAGTATATGAACTCCTAAAATTTGATAAAATCTTGTTTTGCGGTCCGTTTGTTATAGGTTTCGGTCTTGCGGGTCTAAATAGGTCTTACAATAGACCCGTTGGAATTTTAACTGAGTAAAAAGTACAAAAATTGAGTTTTTGCAATATAATCGTGTCCAAATGCTCATAATCAAGTATATGAACTCCTTAAATTTGATTAAACCTTGTTTTACGGTCCGTTTGTTATAGGTTTCGGTCGAACGGGTCTAAACAGGCCTTATAATGGACCCGTTGGAATTTTTTTTTTGAAAATCCTATTCTACTTCTACCTAGAGGGGGAGGGGGAAAATCTAGGTGAAGGCAATGCTCCTGAGGGGTCTTGAACCCGGGACCTAAGGGGAAGGGAGTGGAGCAGGTGAGCGTGCTCTGACCACCAGGCCATCATCGCATGCTCACCCGTTGGAATTTTAACTAAGTAAAAAGTACAAAAATTGAGTTTTTCAAATATAATCATGTCGAAATGCTCGTAACCAAGTATATGAACTCCTAAAATTTAATAAAACCTTGTTTTTGCGGTCCGTTTGTTATAGGTTTCGGACGAGCGGGTCTAAATAGGCCTTAAAATGGACCCATTGGAATTTTACTAGAATAAAAACTACAGAAATTGAATTTTTGCAATATAATTGTGTTGAAATACTCGTAATCAAGCATATGAACTCTTAAAATTTGATTAAAACTTTTTTTCGCGGTCCGTTTTGTAGAGGTTTCAGACGAGCGAGTTTAAATAAACCTTACAATGGACCCGTTGGAATTTTAACTTAGTAAAAAGTACAAAAATTGAGTTTTTGCAATATCATCGTGTCGAAATGCTCGTAATCAAGTATATGAACTGCTAAAATTTGAAAAAATCTTGTGTTGCGGTCCGTTTGTTATAGGTTTCGGTCTTGCGGGTCTAAATCGGCCTCACAATGGACCCGTTGGAATTTTAACTCAGTAAAAAGTACGGAAATTGAGGTTTTGCAATATAATCATGTCGAACTGCTCATAATCAAATATATGAACTCCTAAAATTTGATTAAATCCTGTTTTGCAGTCCGTTTGTTATAGGTTTCGGTCGATTGGGTCTAAATAGGCCCTATAATGCACCCGTTGGAATTTTACCCGAGTAAAAATTATATACATTGAGTTTTGCAATATCATTGTGTCGAAATGTTCGTAATCAAGTATATGAACTCCTAAAATTTGATAAAACCTAGTTTTGCGGGCCGTTTGTTATAGGTTTCGGACGAGCGGGTCTAAATAGGCCTTAAAATGGACCCATTGGAATTTTACTAGAATAAAAACTATAGAAATTGAATTTTTGCAATATAATTGTGTTGAAATACTCGTAATAAAGCATATGAACTCCTAAAGTTTGATTAAAATTTTATTCGCGGTCCGTTTTGTAGAGGTTTCAGACGAGCGGGTTTAAATAGGCCTTACAATGGACCCGTTGGAATTTTAACTTAGTAAAAAGTACAGAAATTGAGTTTTTGCAATATCATCGTGTCGAAATGTTCGTAATCAAGCATATGAACTCCTAAAATATGATAGAACCTAGTTTTGCGGTCCGTTTGTTATAGGTTTCGATCTTGCGGGTCTTAATAGGCCACACAAAGGACCTGTTGAAATTTTAACTGAGTAAAAAGTACAAAAATTGATTTTTTGAAATATAATCGTGTCGAAATGCTCGTAATCAAGTATATGAACTCCTAAAATTTTTATAAAACCTTGATTTTTCGGTTCGTTTGTTATAGGTTTCGGACGAGCTGGTCTAAATAGGCCTTAAAATGGACCAATTGGAATTTTACTTGAATAAAAACTACATAAATTTAATTTTTGCAATATAATCGTGTTGAAATACTCGTAATCAAGCATATGAACTCCTAAAATTTGATTAAAACATGTTTTGCGGTGCGTTTTGAAGAGGTTTCAGACGAGCGGGTCTAAATAGTCCTTACAATGGACCCGTTGGAATTTTAACTGAGTAAAAAGTAGATAAATTGATTTTTTGCAATATAATCGTGTCGAAATGCTCGTAATCAAGTATATGAACTCGTAAAAAAAATTTAAGCCTTGTTTTGCGGTCCGTTTGTTATAGGTTTCGGTCGGGCGGGTCTAATTAGGCCTTATAATGGACCCGTTGGAATTTTAACTGAGTAAAAAGTACAGAAATTGAGTTTTTGCAATATAATCGTGTCGAAATGCTCATAATCAAGTATATGAACTCCTTAAATTTGCTTAAACCTTGTTTTACGGTCCGTTTGTTATAGGTTTCGGTCGAACGGGTATAAACAGGCCTTATAATGGACCCGTTGGAATTTTAACTGGGTAAAAAGTACAAAAATTGAGTTTTTCAAATATAATCATGTCGAAATTCTCGTAACCAAGTATATGAACTCCTAAAATTTGATAAAACCTTGTTTTTGAGGTCCGCTTGTTACAGGTTTCGGACGAGCGGGTCTAAATAGGCCTTAAAATGGACCCATTGGAATTTTACTAGAATAAAAACTACAGAAATTGAATTTTTGCAATATAATTGTGTTGAAATACTCGTAATCAAGCATATGAACTCCTAAAATTTGATTAAAACTTTTTTTCGCGGTCCGTTTTGTAGAGGTTTCAGACGAGCGGGTTTAAATAAACCTTACAATGGACCCGTTGGAATTTTAACTTAGTAAAAAGTACAAAAATTAAGTTTTTGCAATATCATCGTGTCGAAATGCTCGTAATCAAGTATATGAACTGCTAAAATTTGATAAAATCTTGTGTTGCGGTCCGTTTGTTATAGGTTTCGGTCTTGCGGGTCTAAATCGGACTCACAATGGACTCGTTGGAATTTTAACTCAGTAAAATGTACGGAAATTGAGGTTTTGCAGTATAATCATGTCGAAATGCTCATAATCAAGTATATGAACTCCTAAAATTTGATTAAACCCTGTTTTGCAGTCCGTTTGTTATAGGTTTCGGTCGATTGGGTCTAAATAGGCCTTATAATGGACCCGTTAGAATTTTGCTCGAGTAAAAAGTATATATATTGATTTTTGCAATATCATCGTGTCGAAATGTTCGTAATCAAGTATATGGACTCCTAAAATTTGATAAAACCTAGTTTTGCAGTCCGTTTGTTATAGGTTTCGGACGAGCGGGTCTAAATAGGCCTTAAAATGGACCCATTGGAATTTTACTAGAATAAAAACTACATAAATTGAATTTTTGCAATATAATTGTGTTGAAATACTCGTAATAAAGCATATGAACTCCTAAAATTTGATTAAAACTTTTTTCGCGGTCCGTTTTGTAGAGGTTTCAGACGAGCGGGTTTAAATAGGCCTTACAATGGACCCGTTGGAATTTTAACTTAGTAAAAAGTACAGAAATTGAGTTTTTGCAATATCATCGTGTCCAAATGTTCGTAATCAAGCATATGAACTCCTAAAATATGATAGAACCTAGTTTTGCGGTCCGTTTGTTATAGGTTTCGGTCTTGTGGGTCTAAATAGGCCTCACAAAGGACCTGTTGAAATTTTAACTGAGTAAGAAGTAAAAAAATTGATTTTTTGAAATATAATCGTGTCGAAATGCTCGTAGTCAAGTATATGAACTCCTAAAATTTTGATAAAACCTTGTTTTTGCGGTTCGTTTGTTATAGGTTTCGGACGAGCTGGTCTAAATAGGCCTTAAAATGGACCAATTGGAATTTTACTTGAATAAAAACTACATAAATTTAATTTTTGCAATATAATCGTGTTGAAATACTCGTAATCAAGCATATGAACTCCTAAAATTTGATTAAAACATGTTTTGCGGTGCATTTTGAAGAGGTTTCAGACGAGCGGATCTAAATAGTCCTTATAATGGACCCGTTGGAATTTTAACTGAGTAAAAAGTAGATAAATTGATTTTTTGCAATATAATCGTGTCGAAATGCTCGTAATCAAGTATATGAACTCGTAAAAAAAAATTAAGCCTTGTTTTGCGGTCCGTTTGTTATAGGTTTCGGTCGAGCTGGTCTAATTAGGCCTTATAATGGACCCGTTGGAATTTTAACTGAGTAAAAAGTACATAAATTGAGTTTTTGCAATATCATCGTGTCGAAATGCTCGTAATCAAGTATATGAACTCCTAAAATTTGATAAAACCTTGTTTTGTGATCCGTTTGTTATAGGTTTCGTAAGAGCGGGTCTAAATAGGCCTAATAATGGATCCGTTGGAATTTTACTTGAATAAAAAGTACAGAAATTGAATTTTTGTAACATAATCGTGTTGAAATACTCGTAATCAAGCATTTGAACTCCTAAAATATGATTAAAACTTGTTTCACGGTCTGATTTGTACAAGTTTCAAACGAGTGGGTCTACATAGGCCTTATAATTGACCCGTTTGAATTTTACTTGAGTAAAAAGTACAAAAATTGAGCTTTTGCAATATAATCTTGTTGAAATGCTTCTAATCAAGTATATGAACTCCTAAGCTTTGATTAAAACTTGTTTCGCGGTCCGTTTTGTAGAGATTTCGGACGAGCGGGTCTAAATAGGCCTTACAATGGACCCGTTGGAATTTTAACTGAGTAAAACTTACATAAATTGAGTTTTTGCAAGATAATCATGTTGAAATGCTCGTAATCAAGTATATGAACTCCTAAAATTTGATTAAACCTTTTTTTGGCGGTCCGTTTGTTATAGGTTTCGGTCGAGCGGGTCTAAATAGCCTTATAATGGACCCGTTGGAATAATACTCGAGTAAAAAGTACATAAATTGAGTTTTTGCAATATCATCGTGTCGAAATGCTCGTAATCAAGTATATAACTCCTAAAATTTGAAAAAACCTAAGTTTTGCAGTCCATTTATTATTGAGTAAAATGTACATAAATTGAGTTTTTGAAATATAATCGTGTCGAAATGCTCGTAATCAAGTATATGAACTCCTAAAATTTGATAAAATCTTATTTTGCGGTCCGTTTGTTATAGGTTTCGGTCGAGCGGGTCTAAATAGGCCTTATAATGGACCTGTTGGAATTTTAACTGAGTAAAAATTACATAAATTAAGTTTTTGCAATATCATCGTGTCGAAATGCTCGTAATCAAGTATATGAACTCCTAAAATTTAAAAAAATCTTGTTTTGCGGTACGTTTGTTATAGGTTTCGATCGAGCGGGTCTAAATAGGCCTTATAATGGACCCGTTGGAATTTTAACTGAGTAAAAAGTACATAAATTGAGTTTTGGCATTATTATGTTGTCGAAATTATCGTAATCAAGTATATGAACTACTAAATTTTGATAAAACCTTGTTTTGCGGTCTGTTTGTTATAGGTTTTGGACGAGCGGGTCTAAATAGGCCTTAAAATGGACCCGTTGGAATTTTACTTGAATTAAAAGTACATATATTGAATTTTTGCAATATAATTGTGTTGAAATACTCGTAATCAAGCATATGAACTCCTAAGATTTGATTAAAACTTATTTCGCGGTCCGTTTTATAGAAGTTTCAGACGAGCGGGTCTAAATAGGCCTTACAATGGACCCGTTGGAATTTTACTTGAGTAAAAATTACAGAAATTGAGTTTTTGCAATATAATTGTGTTGAAATGCTTGTAATCAAGTATATGAACTATTAAAATTTGATAAAATCTTGTTTTGCGGTCCGTTTGTTATAGGTTTCGGTCTTGCGGGTCTAAATAGGCCTCACAATGGACCCATTGGAATTTTAACTGGGTAAAAAGTACAAAAATTGAGGTTTTGCAATATAATCGTGTCAAAATGCTAATAATCAAGTATTTGAACTCCTAAAATTTGATTAAACCCTGTTTTGCGGTCCGTTTGTTATAGGTTTCGGTCTTGCGGGTCTAAATAGGCCTCACAATGGACCCGTTGGAATTTTAACTAAGTAAAAAGTACAGAAATTGAGGTTTTACAATATAATCGTGTCGAAATGCTCATAATCAAGTATATGAACTCCTAAATTTTTATTAAACCTTTTTTTGCGATCCGTTTGTTATAGGTTTCGGACGAGCTGGTCTAAATAGGCCTTATGTTGGACCCGTTGGAATTTTAACTGAGTAAAAGGTACATAAATTGAGTTTTAGGATTATAATCATGTGGAAAACGCTCGTAATGAAGTATATGAACTCTTAAAATTTGATAAAACCTTGTTTTTGCGGTCCGTTTATTATAGATTTCGGACGAGCGGGTCTAAATAGGCCTTAAAATGGACCCATTGGAAGTTTATTTGAATAAAAACTACGGAACTTGAATTTTTGCAATATAATTGTGTTGAAATACTCATAATCAAGCATATGAACTCCTAAATTTTGATTAAAACTTTTTTCGCGGTCCATTTTGTAGAGGTTTCAGACGAGCGGGTCTAAATAGGTCTTACAATGGACCCATTGGAATTTTACTTGAGTAAAAAGTACATAAATTGAGTTTTTGCAATATAATTGTGTTGAAGTGCGTGTAATCAAGTATATGAACTCCTAGAATTTGATTAAAACTTGTTTCGCGGTCCGTTTTGTAGAGGTTTCGGAAGCGGGTCTAAATAGGCCTTACAATGGACCCGTTGGAATTTTAATTGAGTAAAAATTACATAAATTGAGTTTTTGCAATATCATCGTGTCGAAATGCTCGTAATCAAGTATATGAACTCCTAAAATTTGATAAAATCTTGTTTTGCGGTACGTTTATTATAGGTTTCGGTCTTGCGGGTCTATATAGGCCTCACAATGGACCCGTTGGAATTTTAACTGAGTAAAAACTACAGAAATTGAGTTTTTGCAATATAATCGTGTCGAAATGCTCATAATCAAGTATATGAACTCCTTAAATTTTATTAAACTTTGTTTTGCGGTCCGTTTATTATAGGTTTCAGTCGAGCAGGTCTAAATAGGCCTTATAATGGACCCGTTGGAATTTTAACTGACTAAAAAGTACAAAAATTGTGTTTTTGAAATATAATCATATCGAAATGCTCGTAATCAAGTATATGAACTCCTAAAATTTGATAAAACCTTGATTTTGCGGTCCTTTGTTATAGGTTTCGAACGAGCGGGTCTAAATAGTCCTTAAAATAGACCTATTGGAATTTTACTAGAATAAAAACTACAGAAATTGAATTTTTGCAATATAATTGTGTTGAAATACTCGTAATCAAGCATAAGAACTCCTAAATTTTGATTAAAACTTTTTTCGCAGTCCGTTTTGTAGAGGTTTCAGACGATCGGGTTTAAATATGCCTTACAAAGGACCCGTTGGAATTTTAACTGAGTAAAAAGTACAAAAATTGAGTTTTTGCAATATCATTGTGTCGAAATGCTCGTAATCAAGTATATGAACTCCTAAAATTTGATAAAACCATGTTTTGCGGTCCGTTTGTTATAGGTTTTGGTCTTGCGGGTCTAAATAGGCCTCACAATAGACCCGTTGGAATTTTACTTGAGTAAAAAGTACAGAAATTGAGTTTTTGCAATATAATCATGTCGAAATGCTCATAATCAAGTATATGAACTCCTAAAATTTGATTAAGCCCTGTTTTGCAGTCCGTTTATTTTAGGTTTCGGTCGAGCGGGTCTAAATAGGCCTTATAATGGACCCGTTGGAATTTTAACTGAGTAAAGAGTACATAAATTGAGTTTTTGCAATATCATCTTGTCGAAATTCTCGTAATCTAGTATATGAACTCCTAAATTTTGATAAAACGTTGTTTTGTGGTCCGTTTGTTATAGGTTTCGGAGAAGCGGGTCTAAATAGGCCTTAAAATGCACCCATTGGAATTTTACTTGAATAAAAAGTATAGATATTGAATTTTTGCAATATAATTGTGTTGAAATACTCGTAATCAAGCATATGATCTCCTAAATTTTTATAAAAACTTATTTCGTGGTCCGTTTTGTAGAGGTTTCAGACGAGCGGGTCTAAATAGGCCTTACAATGGACCCGTTAGAATTTTACTTGAGTAAAAAGTACAGAAAATGAGTTTTTGCATTATAATTGTATTGAAATTCTTGTAATCAAGTATATGAACTCCTAAAATTTTATTAAAACTTGTTTCGCGGTCCGTTTTGTAGAGGTTTCGGAAGCGGGTCTAAATAGGTCTTACAATGGACCCGCTGGAATTTTAACTAAGTAAGAAGTACATAAATTGTGTTTTTGCAATATCATCGTGTCAAAATGCTCGTAATCAAGTATATGAACTGCTAAAATTTGATAGAATCCCTTTTTGCGGTCCGTTTGTTATAGCTTTCGGTCTTGCGGGTCTAAATAGGCCTCACAATGGACCCGTTGGAATTTTAACTGAGTAAAAAGTACAGAAATTGAGGTTTTGTAATATAATCGTGTCGAAATGCTCATAATCAAGTATATGAACTCCTAAAATTTGATTAAACCTTGTTTTGTGGTCCGTTTGTTATAGGTTTCGGTCGAGCGGGTCTAAATAGGCCTTATAATGGACCCGTTGGAATTTTAACTGAGTAAAAGGTACAGAAATTGAGTTTTTGAAATATAATCATGTCGAAATGCTCGTAATAAAGTATATGAACTCGTAAAATTTGATAAAACCATGTTTTTGCGGTCCGTTTGTTATAGGTTTCGGAAGAGCGGGTCTAAATAGGCCTTGCAATGGATCCGTTGGAATTTTACTTGAATCAAAAGTACATAAATTGAATTTTTGCAATATAATCATGTTGAAATACTCGTAATCAAGCATTTGAACTCCTAAAATTTGATTAAAACTTGTTTCACGGTCTGATTTGTAGAGTTTTCAGACGAGCGGGTCTAAATTGAATTTTTGCAATATAATCGTGTTGAAATGCTTGTAATCAAGTATATGAACTCGTAATATTTGATTAAAACTTGTTTCGCGGTCCGTTTTGTAAAGATTTCGGACGAGCGGGTCTAAATAGGCCTTACAATGGACCTGTTGGAATTTTAACTAAGTAAAAATTTTAGAAATTGTGTTTTGCAATATAATCATGTTGAAATGCTCGTAATGAAGTATATGAACTCCTAAAATTTGGTTAAAACTTGTTTCCCGGTCCATTTTGTAGAGGTTTCGGACGAGCGAATCTAAATAGGCCTTACAATAGACCTGTTGGAAAATTTTTTTTTGAAGAAAGTGGGCCTCATTAAAAACCCCTACTAACATCCCCAAGCACAAGACCTGGAGAAACCTAAAAAGGGGAAAAGAGTACCCAAAGTTTATTTATAAAGACCGAGGTGGGACCTCGCAGAGTACAACATTGCGAATACAGTCCGGAAAATTGGACACAAAAGACAAAGAAGTCATAGTCCTAAGAGTATGGGTTGCCAGGGTATGAGCAACTAAATTAGCCTCCCGACAAACAAACTGGACACGAGCAAAAGAAAAACAGGACAAAGCTTCATGGGCTTGCAAAATCGTCGGACCCATAGAGGAGAGATCAGGTCCCAGAAGGTTGAGTCTGTTCGCTAGAGATGCACAGTCCGTCTCAAAAATCAAGCGGTCCCATCCTTGAGATTGAGCAAAAGTAATACCAGCTAGAAGGCTCATACCTTCAGATGTAACAGCATCCAAGCAACTACCCAAAGGGTAAGCCAAACCGCCAACAACCGTACCTGCTTCATCACGGGCCACAACACCTACCGCCGATGCACGTGTGGAAGGGTCAAAAGCCCCATCCACATTAATTTTAATGTGCCCCCGAGGGGGGGATGTCTCCAGCGAGGAGGAGATACCGGTGAAGAGGTAGGGGAAGAAATAGCATCAGAGTAGTCGCGATGAAGACTGATAGAATTGACGGCAATTAACTACGGGGGTTGAAGATGACGGTTATGGATCCAGTCATTACGCCGTGTCCAAATGTTCCACAGAGTAGTCAGGAAAAGCCCGAAAAGTTCAGAGGATAGATGGCGAGCACCTTCCTCTAGCCATTGTAGGCCGGTGGATGTCGTGCTATTAATCAAAGAATTAGGGAGGCCAACCAGACGGAGGGCCTCCGAGGCACCAGGGCAGTCACGGAGAGCATGAAGGATAGACTCCGTGCCGGAGTGACAAACGGGGCAGGGGCCTGATTCTGGAGCAAAGGCATGTAGACGAACCCCAACGGGTAGAGCCTCAGATCCCATACATCATCCAAAGGTTTTGACTTTAGGCAAGACCTTGAGCTTAGAGAGAAACTTCCAAATCCAGGGAGGGCGAATTCTGGGTTATGGAGGGCGTTGCAGGAATAGGTAGCCAGATCTGACCGAGTAAATACCAGAATCATTGGGACTTCAAAGGATGGAATCACGAGTATCATTGATAATAGGAATTGACAAAATAGAGTCGGCATCGGCCGTAGTAAAATATGCACGGACCTTAGCAGGGTCCCAGGCTGTTTGGTTCCGAATCATAAAATCGCGACAACGAACATGGATTTCATCCGAAATCTCATAATCCCCATAGAGTTGAACGGTCGAAGAACCTCCCCAGTTATCCTGATGGAGTCGAATATTACTATTAATACCAGGACGATAAAGAAAGCCTCCAAAGAGATGTTGCATAGCATGATAGAGACCATGCCAGGCAAAAGATCCACGAGAAGGTCAAGATGCATGAAGGATGTTACCTGAAGGAAAGTATTTAGCTTTATAGATTTGACCTAGAAGAGAATCCGGTTCGCAAATAAGCCGCCATAATTGTTTACCAAGAAACGCAATGTTAAAGTTATTGAGATCCCGAAATCCCATACCTCCTACTGATTTAGGTAAGCACACCTGTTCCCAGGGGAGCATGTGCCAACCTTTCTTGTTATTTTTACCAGACCACCAATATCGTCTGATGGCAGCAGTCATATCATCAATAATGTTTTGAGGCAATAAATAGCAGGACATAACATATTGAGGAAGAGATTGTAACACAACCTTGATAAAGATTTCCCTACCACTGAAGGAAAGGAGTTGTTTGTCCCATTTGGACAATCTTTCATGAACTTTATCACGTATAAAACCTAAGGATAAGGTCTTATTTTTACCAATGAGAAGTGGAACCCCTAGATACACACCAGGAGTGGAGACCTCACGAACTTGAAGGTAGGAATTAATAGCATGACGAGTCGAACTAGGGGTACGAGGATTGTAAGAGATAGTGGACTTATCAAAATTAACTGCCTGGCCAGAGGCAGAAGCGTAAGTTTGGAGAGCCAATTTAAGGTGAGCGGCTTCCTATGTTTTTGAGTTGATAAAAACTATACAGTCGTCTGCAAAAAGGAGATGGTTAACCTTGGGACCCTGCTTGCTGGCACCAAGGCCAAGAAGCAGACCATGTTGTTTAGCATCGGACAGAAAGGCAGAGAGCCCTTGAGTGCAAAAAAGGAAGAGGAAAGGGGACAAAGGATCTCCTTGGCGGAGACTCCTCTGAGGGCGAAAAAAGGGAGAGAAAGAGTTTTTGACCTTGACAGAGAAAGAGACCGAAGAGATACATCGCATTATAAGAGAGACCGATGATGGCGCAAAACCTATGCGGGTCACAACATTTTCAAGAAACGTCCATTCAACCCTATCAAAAGCCCTCTTCATATCAAGCTTAAGAGCAGCACCTTGAGAGAATTTAGAGGTACCAGTATTGATAGAGTGAATGATTTCATGGGCAATAAGAATGTTGTCAGAAATGTTACGACCTTGAACAAAGGCATCTTGGTTGGTACTAATGCAAAAGGGGATAGTGTGTTTCATTCTATTAACCAAGACCTTGGCAATAATTTTGTATATAACTGTGCAGAGGCTTATGGGCCTAAGATGCCTCATAGTTGTTGGATCCTTTATCTTAGGTATAAGGACCAGGATGGTTTGGTTAACCGAAGCCATATCAGCAGATCCATTGAGAAGATTAAGGCAAAGTGTGGTGACATCTTCCCCTACCGTATCCCAGTGTTGTCGAAAGAAACTGCTAGGCAAGCCATCAATGCCAGGGGCTTTCCTGGGGTCAATATCTCGGAAAGCGGTGATGATCTCCTCCGCTGTGAATTCCTTAGTGAGGGACTCATTCATAGCAGGTGTAATGGACGAAGAGATTTTTGATAAAATTTGATCAGAAAAGGAGGGGTTGAAAGAGGTAAAGAGAGTGTGCAAGTATGAGGATGCAATGGTCATAAGATCTGAGTCAGTAGTACACCAATTATTGTTTGAATCAAAAAGGCCAACGATGGTATTCTTCTTTTTCCTACTAGTAGCACGGGCATGAAAAAAACGAGTATTTTTGTCTCCTTGAGATAACCGTAGATTACGAGAATGTTGTGCCCAAGTTTAGACCATGTGAACCAACCCGAAGTAGGTTTGCAGTCAAAAAGGTTGTTGTGGTCCGTTTGTTATAGGATTCGGTCGAGCGGGTCTAAATAGGCCTTATAATGGACCTGTTGGAATATTAACTGGGTAAAAAGTATAGAAATTGAGTTTTTGCAATATAATCGTGTCGAAATGCTCCTAATCAAGTTTATGAACTCCTAAAATTTGATTAAGAATTGTTTTGCGGTCCGTTTGTTATAGGTTTCGGTCGAGCGGGTCTAAATAGGCCTTATAATGGACCCGTTAGAATTTTAACTTAGTAAAAAGTACATAAATTGAGTTTTTGCAATATCATCATGTCGAAATGCTCGTAATCAAGTATATGAACTCCTAAAATTTGATAAAACTTTGTTTTGTGGTCGTGTTGAAATGCTTGTAATCAAGTATATGAACTCGTAATATTTGATGAAACTTGTTTCGCGGTCCGTTTTGTAAAGATTTCGCACGAGCGAGTTTAAATAGGACTTACAATGAACCTGTTGGAATTTTAAATGAGTAAAAATTACAGAAATTGTGTTTTGCAATATAATCATGTTGAAATGCTCGTAATCAAGTATATGAACTACTAAAATTTGGTTAAAATTTGTTTCGCGGTCCGTTTTGTAGAGGTTTCAGACGAGCGAGTCTAAATTGGCCTTACAATGGACCCGTTATAATTTTAGCTGAGTAAAAAATACAGAAATTGAGTTTTTGCAATATCATTGTGTCGAAATGCTCGTAATCAAGTATATAACTCCTAAAATTTGATAAAACCTAAGTTTTGCGGCCCGTTTGTTATAGGTTTCGTTCTTGCGGGTCTAAATAGGCCTCAAAATGGACCCGTTGGAATTTTAACTGAGTAAAAAGTATAAAAATTGAGTTTTTGAAATATAGTCGTGTTGAAATGCTTGTAATCAGGTATATGAACTCCTAAAATTAGATAAAACCTTTTTTTGCGGTCCGATTGTTATAGGTTTTGCGGGTCTAAATAGGCCTCAAAATGGACCAGTTGGAATTTTAACTGAGTAAAAAGTACAAAAATTGAGTTTTTGCAATATATCGTGTCAAAATGCTCATAGACAAGAATATGAACACCTAAATTTTCCTTAAAACTTGTTTTGTCGTCCGTTTTGTAGAGGTTTAGGACGAGCGGATCTAAATAGGCCTTACAATGGACCCATTTGAATTTTAACTGATTAAAAAATACAGAAATTGTGTTTTTGCAATATAATCGTGTTGAACTAATCGTAATCAAGAATATGAACTCCTAAAATTTGATTAAAACTTGTTTTGCGGTCCGTTTTGTAGAGGTTTCGGACGAGCAGGTCTAAATAGGCCTTATAATGGACTCGTTGCAATTTTACTTGAGTAAAAAGTACAGAAATTGAGTTTTAGCAATATAATCTTGTTGAAATGCTCGTAATCAAGTATATGAACTCCTAAAATTTGATAAAACTTTGTTTTGTGGTCGTGTTGAAATGCTTGTAATCAAGTATATGAACTCGTAATATTTGATGAAACTTGTTTCGCGGTCCGTTTTGTAAAGATTTCGCACGAGCGAGTTTAAATAGGAATTACAATGAACCTGTTGGAATTTTAAATGAGTAAAAATTACAGAAATTGTGTTTTGCAATATAATCATGTTGAAATGCTCGTAATCAAGTATATGAACTACTAAAATTTGGTTAAAATTTGTTTCGCGGTCCGTTTTGTAGAGGTTTCGGACGAGCGAGTCTAAATTGGCCTTACAATGGACCCGTTATAATTTTAACTGAGTAAAAAATACAGAAATTGAGTTTTTGCAATATCATTGTGTCGAAATGCTCGTAATCAAGTATATAACTCCTAAAATTTGATAAAACCTAAGTTTTGCGGCCCGTTTGTTATAGGTTTCGTTCTTGCGGGTCTAAATAGGCCTCAAAATGGACCCGTTGGAATTTTAACTGAGTAAAAAGTATAAAAATTGAGTTTTTGAAATATAGTCGTGTTGAAATGCTTGTAATCAGGTATATGAACTCCTAAAATTAGATAAAACCTTTTTTTGCGGTCCGATTGTTATAGGTTTTGCGGGTCTAAATAGGCCTCAAAATGGACCAGTTGGAATTTTAACTGAGTAAAAAGTACAAAAATTGAGTTTTTGCAATATATCGTGTCAAAATGCTCATAGACAAGAATATGAACACCTAAATTTTCCTTAAAACTTGTTTTGTCGTCCGTTTTGTAGAGGTTTAGGACGAGCGGATCTAAATAGGCCTTACAATGGACCCATTTGAATTTTAACTGATTAAAAAATACAGAAATTGTGTTTTTGCAATATAATCGTGTTGAACTAATCGTAATCAAGAATATGAACTCCTAAAATTTGATTAAAACTTGTTTTGCGGTCCGTTTTGTAGAGGTTTCGGACGAGCAGGTCTAAATAGGCATTACAATGGACCTGTTGGAATTCTTACTAAGTAAAAAGTATAGAAATTGTGTTTTTACAATATAATCGTGTCGAAATGCTCGTAATCAAGTATATGAACTCCTAAAATTTGATTAAAACTTGGTTTGCGGTCCGTTTTGTAGAGGTTTGGGACGAGCGGGTCTAAATAGGCATTACAATGGACCCATTGGAATTTTAACTGAGTAAAAAGTACATAACCTGAGTTTTTGCAATATCATCGTGTCAAAATGCTCGTAGTTAAGTATACGAACACCTAAATTTTGCTTAAAACTTATTTTTGTCGTCCGTTTTGTAGAGGTTTTGGACGAGCGGGTCTAAATAGGCCTTACAATGGACCCATTGGAATTTTACTTGAATAAAAAGTACAGAAATTGAATTTCTGCAATATAATCATGTCGAAATACTCGTAATCAAGCATATGAACTCCTAAAATTTGATTAAAACTTATTTCGCGGTCCGTTTTGTAGATGTTTCAGACGAGCGGGTCTAAATAGGCCTTACAATGGACCCGTTGGAATTTTACTTGAGTAAAAAGTACAAAAATTTAGTTTTTGCAATATCATCGTGTCGAAATGCTCGTAATCAAGTATAAGAATAGCTAGAATTTGATAAAATCTTATTTTGCGGTCTGTTTGTTATAGGTTTCGGTCTTGCGGGTCTAAATAGGCCTCACAATGGACCCGTTGGAATATTAACTAAGTAAAAAGTACAGTAATTGAGTTTTTGCAATATAATCGTGTCGAGATGCTCATAATCAAGTATATGAACTCCTAAAATTTGATTAAATCTTCTTTTGCGGTCCGTTTGTTATAGGTTTCGGTCGAGCGAGTCTAAATAGGCATTACAATTGACCCGTTGGAATTTTTACTGAGTAAAAAGTACAGAAATTGAGTTTTTGCAATATTATCGTGTCGAAATGCTCATAATCAAGTATATGAACATCTAAATTTTGATAGAACAATGTTTTGCGGTCCGTTTGTTTTTGGGTTCGGTCGAGCAGGACTAAATAGGACTTACAATGGACCCGTTGGAATTTTAACTGAGTAAAAAGTACAGAAATTGAGTTTTTGAAATATAATCGTCTCCAAATGCTCGTAATCAACTATATGAACTCCTAAAATTTGATAAAACCTTGTTTTTGCGGTTCGTTTGTTATAGGTTTCGAACGAGCTGGTCTAAATAGGCCTTAAAATGGACCAATTGGAATTTTACTTGAATAAAAACTACAGAAATTGAATTTTTTCAATATAATCGTGTTGAAATATTCGTAATCAAGCATATGAACTCCTACAATTTGATTAAAACTTGTTTCGCGGTGCGTTTTGAAGAGGTTTCATTCGACCGGGTCTAAATAGGCTTTACAATGGACCCGTTAGAATTTTAACTATGTAAAAAGTACAAAAATTTTGTTTTTGCAATATCATCGTGTCAAAATGCTCGTAATCAAGTATATGAACTCCTAAAATTTGATAAAACCTTGTTTTGCAATCCGTTTGTTATAGGTTTCGGTCTTGCGGGTCTAAATAAGCCTCACAATGGACCCGTTGGAATTTTAACTGAGTACAAAGTACAAAAATTGAGTTTTTGCAATATCATCGTGTCGAAATGCTCGTAATCAAGTATATGAACTCCTAAAATTTGATAAAACCTTGTTTTGCGGTCCGTTTGTTATAGGTTTTAGTCTTGCGGGTTTAAATAGGCCTCACAATAGACCCGTTAGAATTTTAACTAAGTAAAAAGTACATAAATTGAGTTTTTGCAATATAATCGTGTCGAAATTCTCATAATCAAGTATATGAACTCCTAAAATTTGATTAAACATTGTTTTGCGGTCCGTTTGTTATATGTTTCGGTCGAGCGGGTCTAAATAGGCCTTATAATGGACCTGTTGGAATTTTAACTGAGTAAAAAGTACATAAATAGAGTTTTTGCAATATCATAGTGTCGAAATGCTCGTAATCAAGTATATGAACTCCTAAAATTTGATAAAACCTTGTTTTTGTTGTCCGTTTGTTATAGGTTTCGGACGAGCGGGTCTAAATAGGCCTTACAATGGATATGTTGGAATTTTACTTGAATAAAGAGTACATAAATTGAATTTTTGCAATATAATGGTGTGGAAATACTCGTAATCAATCATATGAACTCCTAAAATTCTATTAAAACTTGTTTTGCGGTCCGATTTGTAGAGGTTTCAGACAAGCGGGTCTAAATAGGCCTTACAATGGACCCGTTGGAATTTTATTTGAGTAAAAAGTATAGAAATTGAGTTTTTGCAATATAGTCATGTTGAAAAGCTTGTAATCAAGTATACGAACTCCTACAATTTGATTAAAACTTGTTTTGCGGTCCGTTTTGAATAGGTTTCGGACGAGCGGGTCTAAATAGGCATTACAATGGACCCGTTGGAATTTTCATTAAGTAAAAAGTAAAGAAATTGAGTTTTTGCAATATAATCGTGTTGAAATGCTCGTAATCAAGAGTATGAACTCCTAAGATTTGATTAAAACTTCTTTTACGGTCCGTTTTGTAGAGGTTTGGGACGCGCTGGTCTAAATAGTCATTACAATGGACCAGTTGGAATTTTTACTAAGTAAAAATATAGAAATTGAGTTTTTGAAATATAATCGTGTCGAAATGCTCGTAGTCAAGTATATGAACACCTAAAATTTGATAAAACCTTGTTTTGTGGTCCGTTTGTTATAGGTTTAGGTAGAGCGGGTCTAAATAGGCCTTACGATGGACCCGTTGGAATTTTAACTGAGTAAAAAGTACATAAATTGAGTTTTTGCAATATTATCGTCTCGAAATGCTCGTAATCAAGTATATGAACTGCTAAAATTTGCTAAAACCTTGTTTTGCGGCATGTTTGTTATAGGTTTCGATCTTGCAGGTCGAAATAGGTCTCACAATGGACCCGTTGGAATTTTAATTGAGTAAAAAGTACAGAAATTGAGTTTTTGCAATATATCGTGTTGAAATGCTCGTAGTCAAGTATATGAACACCTAAATCTTGATTAAAACTTGTTTTCTCGTCCGTTTTGTAGATGTTTAGGACGAGCGGGTCTAAATAGGCTTTACAATGGACCCGTTGGAATTTTAACTGAGTAAAAAATACAGAAATTGTTTTTTTTGCAATATAATCGTGTTGAAATGCTCGTAATCAAGAATATGAACTCTTAATGTTTGATTAAAACTTGTTTTGCGGTTCGTTTTGTTGAGTTTTTGGACGAGCGGGTTTAAATAGGCTTTACAATGGACCAGTTGGAATTTTTACTGAGTAAAAAGTACTGAAATTGAGTTTTTGCAATATAATCTTGTCGAAATGCTCGTAATCAAGAATATGAACTCCTAAAATTTTTAAAACCTTGTTTTGCGGTCTGTTTGTCATAGGTTTAGGTAGAGTGGGTCTAAATCGGCCTTACAATGGACCCGTTGGAATTTTAACCGAGTAAAAAGTACATAAATTGAGTTTTTGCAATATCATCGTGTCGAAATGCTCGTAATCAAGTATATGAACTCCTAAAATTTGATAAAACCCTTTTTTGGTGGTCCATTTGTTATAGGTTTCGTATGAGCGGGTCTAAATGGATCTTACAATGGATCCGTTGGAATTTTACTTGAATAAAAAGTACAAAAATTGAACTTTTGCAATATAATCATGTTGAAATACTCTTAATCAAGCATATGAACTCCTGAAGTTTGATTAAAACTTGTTTCGCGATCCGTTTTGTCGAGGTTTCAGACGAGCGTGTCTAAATAGGCCTTACAATCGACCCGTTGGAATTTTACTTGAGTAAAAAGTACAGAAGTTGAGTTTTTGCAATATAATCGTGTTGGAATGCTTGCAATCAAGTATATGAACTCCTAAAATTTGATTAAACATTGTTTTGCAGTCCGTTTTGTAGAGGTTTCGGACGAGCGGGTCTAAATATGCATTACAATGGACCCGTTGGAATTTTCATTCAGTAAAAAGTAAAGAAATTGAGTTTTTGCAATATAATCGTGTTGAAATGCTCGTAATCAAGAATATGAACTCCTAAGATTTGATTAAAACTTGTTTTACGTTTCGTTTTGTAGAGGTTTGGGACAAGTTGGTCTAAATAGTCATTACAATGGACCAGTTGGAATTTTTACTGAGTAAACAGTATAGAAATTGAGTTTTTGAAATATAATCGTGTCGAAATGCTTGTAGTCAAGTATATGAACTCCTAAAATTTGATAAAACCTTGTTTTGTGGTCCGTTTGTTATAGGTTTAGGTAGAGCTAGTCTAAATAGGCCTTACGATGGACTCGTTGGAATTTTAACTGAGTAAAAAGTACATAAATTGAGTTTTTGCAATATTATCGTGTCGAAATGCTCGTAATCAAGTTAATGAACTGCTAAAATTTGCTAAAACCATGTTTTGCGACCTGTTTGTTATAGGTTTCGGTCTTGCGGGTCGAAATAGGTCTCACAATGGACCCGTTGGAATTTTAATTGAGTAAAAAGTACAGAAATTGAGTTTTTGCAATATATCGTGTTGAAATGCTCGTAGTCAAGTATATGAACACCTAAATCTTGATTAAAACTTGTTTTGTCGTCCGTTTTGTAGATGTTTCGGACGAGCGGGTCTAAATAGGCCTTACAATGGACCCGTTGGAATTTTAACTGAGTAAAAAATACAGAAATTGTTTTTTTTTGCAATATAATCGTGTTGAAATACTCGTAATCAAGCATATGAACTCCTAAAATTTTTATTAAAACTTGTTTCGCGGTGCGTTTTGAAGAGGTTTCATTCGATCGGGTCTAAATAGGCTTTACAATGGACCCGTTAGAATTTTAACTATGTAAAAAGTACAAAAATTTTGTTTTTGCAATATCATCGTGTCAAAATGCTCGTAATCAAGTATATGAACTCCTAAAATTTGATAAAACCTTGTTTTGCAATCCGTTTGTTATAGGTTTCGGTCTTGCGGGTCGAAATAGGTCTCACAATGGACCCGTTGGAATTTTAATTGAGTAAAAAGTACAGAAATTGAGTTTTTGCAATATATCGTGTTGAAATGCTCGTAGTCAAGTATATGAACACCTAAATCTTGATAAAAACTTGTTTTCTCGTCCGTTTTGTAGATGTTTAGGACGAGCGGGTCTAAATAGGCTTTACAAAGGACCCGTTGGAATTTTAACTGAGTAAAAAATACGGAAATTGTTTTTTTGCAATATAATCGTGTTGAAATGTTCGTAAACAAGAATATGAACTCTTAATGTTTGATTAAAACTTGTTTTGCGGTTCGTTTTGTTGAGTTTTTGGACGAGCGGGTTTAAATAGGCTTTACAATGGACCAGTTGGAATTTTTACTGAGTAAAAAGTACTGAAATTGAGTTTTTGCAATGTAATCTTGTCGAAATGCTCGTAATCAAGAATATGAACTCCTAAAATTTTATAAAACCTTGTTTTGCGGTCTGTTTGTCATAGGTTTAGGTAGAGTGGGTCTAAATCGGCCTTACAATGGACCCGTTGGAATTTTAACCGAGTAAAAAGTACATAAATTGAGTTTTTGCAATATCATCGTGTCGAAATGCTCGTAATCAAGTATATGAACTCCTAAAATTTGATAAAACCCTTTTTTGGTGGTCCATTTGTTATAGGTTTCGTATGAGCGGGTCTAAATGGATCTTACAATGGATCCGTTGGAATTTTACTTGAATAAAAAGTACAAAAATTGAACTTTTGCAATATAATCATGTTGAAATACTCTTAATCAAGCATATGAACTCCTGAAGTTTGATTAAAACTTGTTTCGCGATCCGTTTTGTCGAGGTTTCAGACGAGCGGGTCTAAATAGGCCTTACAATCGACCCGTTGGAATTTTACTTGAGTAAAAAGTACAGAAGTTGAGTTTTTGCAATATAATCGTGTTGGAATGCTTGCAATCAAGTATATGAACTCCTAAAATTTGATTAAACATTGTTTTGCAGTCCGTTTTGTAGAGGTTTCGGACGAGCGGGTCTAAATAGGCATTACAATGGACCCGTTGGAATTTTCATTCAGTAAAAAGTAAAGAAATTGAGTTTTTGCAATATAATCGTGTTGAAATGCTCGTAATCAAGAATATGAACTCCTAAGATTTGATTAAAACTTGTTTTACGTTTCGTTTTGTAGAGGTTTGGGACAAGCTGGTCTAAATAGTCATTACAATGGACCAGTTGGAATTTTTACTGAGTAAACAGTATAGAAATTGAGTTTTTGAAATATAATCGTGTCGAAATGCTTGTAGTCAAGTATATGAACTCCTAAAATTTGATAAAACCTTGTTTTGTGGTCCGTTTGTTATAGGTTTAGGTAGAGCTAGTCTAAATAGGCCTTACGATGGACCCGTTGGAATTTTAACTGAGTAAAAAGTACATAAATTGAGTTTTTGCAATATTATCGTGTCGAAATGCTCGTAATCAAGTTAATGAACTGCTAAAATTTGCTAAAACCATGTTTTGCGGCCTGTTTGTTATAGGTTTCGGTCTTGCGGGTCGAAATAGGTCTCACAATGGACCCGTTGGAATTTTAATTGAGTAAAAAGTACAGAAATTGAGTTTTTGCAATATATCGTGTTGAAATGCTCGTAGTCAAGTATATGAACACCTAAATCTTGATTAAAACTTGTTTTGTCGTCCGTTTTGTAGATGTTTCGGACGAGCGGGTCTAAATAGGCCTTACAATGGACCCGTTGGAATTTTAACTGAGTAAAAAATACAGAAATTGTTTTTTTTTGCAATATAATCGTGTTGAAATGCTCGTAATCAAGAATATGAACTTTTAAAATTGGATTAAAACTTGTTTCGCGGTGCGTTTTGAAGAGGTTTCATTCGATCGGGTCTAAATAGGCTTTACAATGGACCCGTTAGAATTTTAACTATGTAAAAAGTACAAAAATTTTGTTTTTGCAATATCATCGTGTCAAAATGCTCGTAATCAAGTATATGAACTCCTAAAATTTGATAAAACCTTGTTTTGCAATCCGTTTGTTATAGGTTTCGGTCTTGCGGGTCGAAATAGGTCTCACAATGGACCCGTTGGAATTTTAATTGAGTAAAAAGTACAGAAATTGAGTTTTTGCAATATATCGTGTTGAAATGCTTGTAGTCAAGTATATGAACACCTAAATCTTGATAAAAACTTGTTTTCTCGTCCGTTTTGTAGATGTTTAGGACGAGCGGGTCTAAATAGGCTTTACAAAGGACCCGTTGGAATTTTAACTGAGTAAAAAATACAGAAATTGTTTTTTTGCAATATAATCGTGTTGAAATGTTCGTAAACAAGAATATGAACTCTTAATGTTTGATTAAAACTTGTTTTGCGGTTCGTTTTGTTGAGTTTTTGGACGAGCGGGTTTAAATAGGCTTTACAATGGACCAGTTGGAATTTTTACTGAGTAAAAAGTACTGAAATTGAGTTTTTGCAATGTAATCTTGTCGAAATGCTCGTAATCAAGAATATGAACTCCTAAAATTTTATAAAACCTTGTTTTGCGGTCTGTTTGTCATAGGTTTAGGTAGAGTGGGTCTAAATCGGCCTTACAATGGACCCGTTGGAATTTTAACCGAGTAAAAAGTACATAAATTGAGTTTTTGCAATATCATCGTGTCGAAATGCTCGTAATCAAGTATATGAACTCCTAAAATTTGATAAAACCCTTTTTTGGTGGTCCATTTGTTATAGGTTTCGTATGAGCGGGTCTAAATGGATCTTACAATGGATCCGTTGGAATTTTACTTGAATAAAAAGTACAAAAATTGAACTTTTGCAATATAATCATGTTGAAATACTCTTAATCAAGCATATGAACTCCTGAAGTTTGATTAAAACTTGTTTCGCGATCCGTTTTGTCGAGGTTTCAGACGAGCGGGTCTAAGTAGGCCTTACAATCGACCCGTTGGAATTTTACTTGAGTAAAAAGTACAGAAGTTGAGTTTTTGCAATATAATCGTGTTGGAATGCTTGCAATCAAGTATATGAACTCCTAAAATTTGATTAAACATTGTTTTGCAGTCCGTTTTGTAGAGGTTTCGGACGAGCGGGTCTAAATAGGCATTACAATGGACCCGTTGGAATTTTCATTCAGTAAAAAGTAAAGAAATTGAGTTTTTGCAATATAATCGTGTTGAAATGCTCGTAATCAAGAATATGAACTCCTAAGATTTGATTAAAACTTGTTTTACGTTTCGTTTTGTAGAGGTTTGGGACAAGCTGGTCTAAATAGTCATTACAATGGACCAGTTGGAATTTTTACTGAGTAAACAGTATAGAAATTGAGTTTTTGAAATATAATCGTGTCGAAATGCTTGTAGTCAAGTATATGAACTCCTAAAATTTGATAAAACCTTGTTTTGTGGTCCGTTTGTTATAGGTTTAGGTAGAGCTAGTCTAAATAGGCCTTACGATGGACCCGTTGGAATTTTAACTGAGTAAAAAGTACATAAATTGAGTTTTTGCAATATTATCGTGTCGAAATGCTCGTAATCAAGTTAATGAACTGCTAAAATTTGCTAAAACCATGTTTTGCGGCCTGTTTGTTATAGGTTTCGGTCTTGCGGGTCGAAATAGGTCTCACAATGGACCCGTTGGAATTTTAATTGAGTAAAAAGTACAGAAATTGAGTTTTTGCAATATATCGTGTTGAAATGCTCGTAGTCAAGTATATGAACACCTAAATCTTGATTAAAACTTGTTTTGTCGTCCGTTTTGTAGATGTTTCGGACGAGCGGGTCTAAATAGGCCTTACAATGGACCCGTTGGAATTTTAACTGAGTAAAAAATACAGAAATTGTTTTTTTTGCAATATAATCGTGTTGAAATGCTCGTAATCAAGAATATGAACTCTTAAAATTGGATTAAAACTTGTTTCGCGGTGCGTTTTGAAGAGGTTTCATTCGATTGGGTCTAAATAGGCTTTACAATGGACCCGTTAGAATTTTAACTATGTAAAAAGTACAAAAATTTTGTTTTTGCAATATCATCGTGTCAAAATGCTCGTAATCAAGTATATGAACTCCTAAAATTTGATAAAACCTTGTTTTGCAATCCGTTTGTTATAGGTTTCGGTCTTGCGGGTCGAAATAGGTCTCACAATGGACCCGTTGGAATTTTAATTGAGTAAAAAGTACAGAAATTGAGTTTTTGCAATATATCGTGTTGAAATGCTCGTAGTCAAGTATATGAACACCTAAATCTTGATAAAAACTTGTTTTCTCGTCCGTTTTGTAGATGTTTAGGACGAGCGGGTCTAAATAGGCTTTACAAAGGACCCGTTGGAATTTTAACTGAGTAAAAAATACGGAAATTGTTTTTTTGCAATATAATCGTGTTGAAATGTTCGTAAACAAGAATATGAACTCTTAATGTTTGATTAAAACTTGTTTTGCGGTTCGTTTTGTTGAGTTTTTGGACGAGCGGGTTTAAATAGGCTTTACAATGGACCAGTTGGAATTTTTACTGAGTAAAAAGTACTGAAATTGAGTTTTTGCAATGTAATCTTGTCGAAATGCTCGTAATCAAGAATATGAACTCCTAAAATTTTATAAAACCTTGTTTTGCGGTCTGTTTGTCATAGGTTTAGGTAGAGTGGGTCTAAATCG
The DNA here is from genome assembly GCA_030270665.1 of Hibiscus trionum. Lineage (NCBI taxonomy): Eukaryota > Viridiplantae > Streptophyta > Magnoliopsida > Malvales > Malvaceae > Hibiscus > Hibiscus trionum. The sequence continues at coordinate 42,759,425 of BSYR01000027.1, read as the reverse complement.
GCCTTACAATGGACCCGTTGGAATTTTAACCGAGTAAAAAGTACATAAATTGAGTTTTTGCAATATCATCGTGTCGAAATGCTCGTAATCAAGTATATGAACTCCTAAAATTTGATAAAACCCTTTTTTGGTGGTCCATTTGTTATAGGTTTCGTATGAGCGGGTCTAAATGGATCTTACAATGGATCCGTTGGAATTTTACTTGAATAAAAAGTACAAAAATTGAACTTTTGCAATATAATCATGTTGAAATACTCTTAATCAAGCATATGAACTCCTGAAGTTTGATTAAAACTTGTTTCGCGATCCGTTTTGTCGAGGTTTCAGACGAGCGGGTCTAAATAGGCCTTACAATCGACCCGTTGGAATTTTACTTGAGTAAAAAGTACAGAAGTTGAGTTTTTGCAATATAATCGTGTTGGAATGCTTGCAATCAAGTATATGAACTCCTAAAATTTGATTAAACATTGTTTTGCAGTCCGTTTTGTAGAGGTTTCGGACGAGCGGGTCTAAATAGGCATTACAATGGACCCGTTGGAATTTTCATTCAGTAAAAAGTAAAGAAATTGAGTTTTTGCAATATAATCGTGTTGAAATGCTCGTAATCAAGAATATGAACTCCTAAGATTTGATTAAAACTTGTTTTACGTTTCGTTTTGTAGAGGTTTGGGACAAGCTGGTCTAAATAGTCATTACAATGGACCAGTTGGAATTTTTACTGAGTAAACAGTATAGAAATTGAGTTTTTGAAATATAATCGTGTCGAAATGCTTGTAGTCAAGTATATGAACTCCTAAAATTTGATAAAACCTTGTTTTGTGGTCCGTTTGTTATAGGTTTAGGTAGAGCTAGTCTAAATAGGCCTTACGATGGACCCGTTGGAATTTTAACTGAGTAAAAAGTACATAAATTGAGTTTTTGCAATATTATCGTGTCGAAATGCTCGTAATCAAGTTAATGAACTGCTAAAATTTGCTAAAACCATGTTTTGCGGCCTGTTTGTTATAGGTTTCGGTCTTGCGGGTCGAAATAGGTCTCACAATGGACCCGTTGGAATTTTAATTGAGTAAAAAGTACAGAAATTGAGTTTTTGCAATATATCGTGTTGAAATGCTCGTAGTCAAGTATATGAACACCTAAATCTTGATTAAAACTTGTTTTGTCGTCCGTTTTGTAGATGTTTCGGACGAGCGGGTCTAAATAGGCCTTACAATGGACCCGTTGGAATTTTAACTGAGTAAAAAATACAGAAATTGTTTTTTTTTGCAATATAATCGTGTTGAAATGCTCGTAATCAAGAATATGAACTCTTAAAATTGGATTAAAACTTGTTTCGCGGTGCGTTTTGAAGAGGTTTCATTCGATCGGGTCTAAATAGGCTTTACAATGGACCCGTTAGAATTTTAACTATGTAAAAAGTACAAAAATTTTGTTTTTGCAATATCATCGTGTCAAAATGCTCGTAATCAAGTATATGAACTCCTAAAATTTGATAAAACCTTGTTTTGCAATCCGTTTGTTATAGGTTTCGGTCTTGCGGGTCGAAATAGGTCTCACAATGGACCCGTTGGAATTTTAATTGAGTAAAAAGTACAGAAATTGAGTTTTTGCAATATATCGTGTTGAAATGCTCGTAGTCAAGTATATGAACACCTAAATCTTGATAAAAACTTGTTTTCTCGTCCGTTTTGTAGATGTTTAGGACGAGCGGGTCTAAATAGGCTTTACAAAGGACCCGTTGGAATTTTAACTGAGTAAAAAATACAGAAATTGTTTTTTTGCAATATGATCATGTTGAAATGTTCGTAAACAAGAATATGAACTCTTAATGTTCGATTAAAACTTGTTTTGCGGTTCGTTTTGTTGAGTTTTTGGACGAGCGGGTTTAAATAGGCTTTACAATGGACCAGTTGGAATTTTTACTGAGTAAAAAGTACTGAAATTGAGTTTTTGCAATATAATCTTGTCGAAATGCTCGTAATCAAGAATATGAACTCCTAAAATTTTATAAAACCTTGTTTTGCGGTCTGTTTGTCATAGGTTTAGGTAGAGTGGGTCTAAATCGGCCTTACAATGGACCCGTTGGAATTTTAACCGAGTAAAAAGTACATAAATTGAGTTTTTGCAATATCATCGTGTCGAAATGCTCGTAATCAAGTATATGAACTCCTAAAATTTGATAAAACCCTTTTTTGGTGGTCCATTTGTTATAGGTTTCGTATGAGCGGGTCTAAATGGATCTTACAATGGATCCGTTGGAATTTTACTTGAATAAAAAGTACAAAAATTGAACTTTTGCAATATAATCATGTTGAAATACTCTTAATCAAGCATATGAACTCCTGAAGTTTGATTAAAACTTGTTTCGCGATCCGTTTTGTCGAGGTTTCAGACGAGCGGGTCTAAATAGGCCTTACAATCGACCCGTTGGAATTTTACTTGAGTAAAAAGTACAGAAGTTGAGTTTTTGCAATATAATCGTGTTGGAATGCTTGCAATCAAGTATATGAACTCTTAAAATTTGATTAAACATTGTTTTGCAGTCCGTTTTGTAGAGGTTTCGGACGAGCGGGTCTAAATATGCATTACAATGGACCCGTTGGAATTTTCATTCAGTAAAAAGTAAAGAAATTGAGTTTTTGCAATATAATCGTGTTGAAATGCTCGTAATCAAGAATATGAACTCCTAAGATTTGATTAAAACTTGTTTTACGTTTCGTTTTGTAGAGGTTTGGGACAAGCTGGTCTAAATAGTCATTACAATGGACCAGTTGGAATTTTTACTGAGTAAACAGTATAGAAATTGAGTTTTTGAAATATAATCGTGTCGAAATGCTTGTAGTCAAGTATATGAACTCCTAAAATTTGATAAAACCTTGTTTTGTGGTCCGTTTGTTATAGGTTTAGGTAGAGCTAGTCTAAATAGGCCTTACGATGGACCCGTTGGAATTTTAACTGAGTAAAAAGTACATAAATTGAGTTTTTGCAATATTATCGTGTCGAAATGCTCGTAATCAAGTTAATGAACTGCTAAAATTTGCTAAAAACATGTTTTGCGGCCTGTTTGTTATAGGTTTCGGTCTTGCGGGTTGAAATAGGTCTCACAATGGACCCGTTGGAATTTTAATTGTGTAAAAAGTACAGAAATTGAGTTTTTGCAATATATCGTGTTGAAATGCTCCTAGTCAAGTATATGAAAACCTAAATCTTGATTAAAACTTGTTTTGTCGTCCGTTTTGTAGATGTTTCGGACGAGCGGGTCTAAATAGGCCTTACAATGGACCCGTTGGAATTTTAACTGAGTAAAAAATACAGAAATTGTTTTTTTTGCAATATAATCATGTTGAAATGCTCGTAATCAAGAATATGAACTCTTAAAATTGGATTAAAACTTGTTTCGCGGTGCGTTTTGAAGAGGTTTCATTCGATCGGGTCTAAATAGGCTTTACAATGGACCCGTTAGAATTTTAACTATGTAAAAAGTACAAAAATTTTGTTTTTGCAATATCATCGTGTCAAAATGCTCGTAATCAAGTATATGAACTCCTAAAATTTGATAAAACCTTGTTTTGCAATCCGTTTGTTATAGGTTTCGGTCTTGCGGGTCGAAATAGGTCTCACAATGGACCCGTTGGAATTTTAATTGAGTAAAAAGTACAGAAATTGAGTTTTTGCAATATATCGTGTTGAAATGCTCGTAGTCAAGTATATGAACACCTAAATCTTGATAAAAACTTGTTTTCTCGTCCGTTTTGTAGATGTTTAGGACGAGCGGGTCTAAATAGGCTTTACAAAGGACCCGTTGGAATTTTAACTGAGTAAAAAATACAGAAATTGTTTTTTTGCAATATAATCGTGTTGAAATGTTCGTAAACAAGAATATGAACTCTTAATGTTTGATTAAAACTTGTTTTGCGGTTCGTTTTGTTGAGTTTTTGGACGAGCGAGTTTAAATAGGCTTTACAATGGACCAGTTGGAATTTTTACTGAGTAAAAAGTACTGAAATTGAGTTTTTGCAATATAATCTTGTCGAAATGCTCGTAATCAAGAATATGAACTCCTAAAATTTTATAAAACCTTGTTTTGCGGTCTGTTTGTCATAGGTTTAGGTAGAGTGGGTCTAAATCGGCCTTACAATGGACCCGTTGGAATTTTAACCGAGTAAAAAGTACATAAATTGAGTTTTTGCAATATCATCGTGTCGAAATGCTCGTAATCAAGTATATGAACTCCTAAAATTTGATAAAACCCTTTTTTGGTGGTCCATTTGTTATAGGTTTCGTATGAGCGGGTCTAAATGGATCTTACAATGGATCCGTTGGAATTTTACTTGAATAAAAAGTACAAAAATTGAACTTTTGCAATATAATCATGTTGAAATACTCTTAATCAAGCATATGAACTCCTGAAGTTTGATTAAAACTTGTTTCGCGATCCGTTTTGTCGAGGTTTCAGACGAGCGGGTCTAAATAGGCCTTACAATCGACCCGTTGGAATTTTACTTGAGTAAAAAGTACAGAAGTTGAGTTTTTGCAATATAATCGTGTTGGAATGCTTGCAATCAAGTATATGAACTCCTAAAATTTGATTAAACATTGTTTTGCAGTCCGTTTTGTAGAGGTTTCGGACGAGCGGGTCTAAATAGGCATTACAATGGACCCGTTGGAATTTTCATTCAGTAAAAAGTAAAGAAATTGAGTTTTTGCAATATAATCGTGTTGAAATGCTCGTAATCAAGAATATGAACTCCTACGATTTGATTAAAACTTGTTTTACGTTTCGTTTTGTAGAGGTTTGGGACAAGCTGGTCTAAATAGTCATTACAATGGACCAGTTGGAATTTTTACTGAGTAAACAGTATAGAAATTGAGTTTTTGAAATATAATCGTGTCGAAATGCTTGTAGTCAAGTATATGAACTCCTAAAATTTGATAAAACCTTGTTTTGTGGTCCGTTTGTTATAGGTTTAGGTAGAGCTAGTCTAAATAGGCCTTACGATGGACCCGTTGGAATTTTAACTGAGTAAAAAGTACATAAATTGAGTTTTTGCAATATTATCGTGTCGAAATGCTCGTAATCAAGTTAATGAACTGCTAAAATTTGCTAAAACCATGTTTTGCGGCCTGTTTGTTATAGGTTTCGGTCTTGCGGGTCGAAATAGGTCTCACAATGGACCCGTTGGAATTTTAATTGAGTAAAAAGTACAGAAATTGAGTTTTTGCAATATATCGTGTTGAAATGCTCGTAGTCAAGTATATGAACACCTAAATCTTGATTAAAACTTGTTTTGTCGTCCGTTTTGTAGATGTTTCGGACGAGCGGGTCTAAATAGGCCTTACAATGGACCCGTTGGAATTTTAACTGAGTAAAAAATACAGAAATTGTTTTTTTTTGCAATATAATCGTGTTGAAATGCTCGTAATCAAGAATATGAACTTTTAAAATTGGATTAAAACTTGTTTCGCGGTGCGTTTTGAAGAGGTTTCATTCGATCGGGTCTAAATAGGCTTTACAATGGACCCGTTAGAATTTTAACTATGTAAAAAGTACAAAAATTTTGTTTTTGCAATATCATCGTGTCAAAATGCTCGTAATCAAGTATATGAACTCCTAAAATTTGATAAAACCTTGTTTTGCAATCCGTTTGTTATAGGTTTCGGTCTTGCGGGTCGAAATAGGTCTCACAATGGACCCGTTGGAATTTTAATTGAGTAAAAAGTACAGAAATTGAGTTTTTGCAATATATCGTGTTGAAATGCTCGTAGTCAAGTATATGAACACCTAAATCTTGATAAAAACTTGTTTTCTCGTCCGTTTTGTAGATGTTTAGGACGAGCGGGTCTAAATAGGCTTTACAAAGGACCCGTTGGAATTTTAACTGAGTAAAAAATACAGAAATTGTTTTTTTGCAATATAATCGTGTTGAAATGTTCGTAAACAAGAATATGAACTCTTAATGTTTGATTAAAACTTGTTTTGCGGTTCGTTTTGTTGAGTTTTTGGACGAGCGGGTTTAAATAGGCTTTACAATGGACCAGTTGGAATTTTTACTGAGTAAAAAGTACTGAAATTGAGTTTTTGCAATATAATCTTGTCGAAATGCTCGTAATCAAGAATATGAACTCCTAAAATTTTATAAAACCTTGTTTTGCGGTCTGTTTGTCATAGGTTTAGGTAGAGTGGGTCTAAATCGGCCTTACAATGGACCCGTTGGAATTTTAACCGAGTAAAAAGTACATAAATTGAGTTTTTGCAATATCATCGTGTCGAAATGCTCGTAATCAAGTATATGAACTCCTAAAATTTGATAAAACCCTTTTTTGGTGGTCCATTTGTTATAGGTTTCGTATGAGCGGGTCTAAATGGATCTTACAATGGATCCGTTGGAATTTTACTTGAATAAAAAGTACAAAAATTGAACTTTTGCAATATAATCATGTTGAAATACTCTTAATCAAGCATATGAACTCCTGAAGTTTGATTAAAACTTGTTTCGCGATCCGTTTTGTCGAGGTTTCAGACGAGCGGGTCTAAATAGGCCTTACAATCGACCCGTTGGAATTTTACTTGAGTAAAAAGTACAGAAGTTGAGTTTTTGCAATATAATCGTGTTGGAATGCTTGCAATCAAGTATATGAACTCCTAAAATTTGATTAAACATTGTTTTGCAGTCCGTTTTGTAGAGGTTTCGGACGAGCGGGTCTAAATAGGCATTACAATGGACCCGTTGGAATTTTCATTCAGTAAAAAGTAAAGAAATTGAGTTTTTGCAATATAATCGTGTTGAAATGCTCGTAATCAAGAATATGAACTCCTAAGATTTGATTAAAACTTGTTTTACGTTTCGTTTTGTAGAGGTTTGGGACAAGCTGGTCTAAATAGTCATTACAATGGACCAGTTGGAATTTTTACTGAGTAAACAGTATAGAAATTGAGTTTTTGAAATATAATCGTGTCGAAATGCTTGTAGTCAAGTATATGAACTCCTAAAATTTGATAAAACCTTGTTTTGTGGTCCGTTTGTTATAGGTTTAGGTAGAGCTAGTCTAAATAGGCCTTACGATGGACCCGTTGGAATTTTAACTGAGTAAAAAGTACATAAATTGAGTTTTTGCAATATTATCGTGTCGAAATGCTCGTAATCAAGTTAATGAACTGCTAAAATTTGCTAAAACCATGTTTTGCGGCCTGTTTGTTATAGGTTTCGGTCTTGCGGGTCGAAATAGGTCTCACAATGGACCCGTTGGAATTTTAATTGAGTAAAAAGTACAGAAATTGAGTTTTTGCAATATATCGTGTTGAAATGCTCGTAGTCAAGTATATGAACACCTAAATCTTGATTAAAACTTGTTTTGTCGTCCGTTTTGTAGATGTTTCGGACGAGCGGGTCTAAATAGGCCTTACAATGGACCCGTTGGAATTTTAACTGAGTAAAAAATACAGAAATTGTTTTTTTTGCAATATAATCGTGTTGAAATGCTCGTAATCAAGAATATGAACTCTTAAAATTGGATTAAAACTTGTTTCGCGGTGCGTTTTGAAGAGGTTTCATTCGATCGGGTCTAAATAGGCTTTACAATGGACCCGTTAGAATTTTAACTATGTAAAAAGTACAAAAATTTTGTTTTTGCAATATCATCGTGTCAAAATGCTCGTAATCAAGTATATGAACTCCTAAAATTTGATAAAACCTTGTTTTGCAATCCGTTTGTTATAGGTTTCGGTCTTGCGGGTCGAAATAGGTCTCACAATGGACCCGTTGGAATTTTAATTGAGTAAAAAGTACAGAAATTGAGTTTTTGCAATATATCGTGTTGAAATGCTCGTAGTCAAGTATATGAACACCTAAATCTTGATAAAAACTTGTTTTCTCGTCCGTTTTGTAGATGTTTAGGACGAGCGGGTCTAAATAGGCTTTACAAAGGACCCGTTGGAATTTTAACTGAGTAAAAAATACAGAAATTGTTTTTTTGCAATATGATCGTGTTGAAATGTTCGTAAACAAGAATATGAACTCTTAATGTTTGATTAAAACTTGTTTTGCGGTTCGTTTTGTTGAGTTTTTGGACGAGCGGGTTTAAATAGGCTTTACAATGGACCAGTTGGAATTTTTACTGAGTAAAAAGTACTGAAATTGAGTTTTTGCAATATAATCTTGTCGAAATGCTCGTAATCAAGAATATGAACTCCTAAAATTTTATAAAACCTTGTTTTGCGGTCTGTTTGTCATAGGTTTAGGTAGAGTGGGTCTAAATCGGCCTTACAATGGACCCGTTGGAATTTTAACCGAGTAAAAAGTACATAAATTGAGTTTTTGCAATATCATCGTGTCGAAATGCTCGTAATCAAGTATATGAACTCCTAAAATTTGATAAAACCCTTTTTTGGTGGTCCATTTGTTATAGGTTTCGTATGAGCGGGTCTAAATGGATCTTACAATGGATCCGTTGGAATTTTACTTGAATAAAAAGTACAAAAATTGAACTTTTGCAATATAATCATGTTGAAATACTCTTAATCAAGCATATGAACTCCTGAAGTTTGATTAAAACTTGTTTCGCGATCCGTTTTGTCGAGGTTTCAGACGAGCGGGTCTAAATAGGCCTTACAATCGACCCGTTGGAATTTTACTTGAGTAAAAAGTACAGAAGTTGAGTTTTTGCAATATAATCGTGTTGGAATGCTTGCAATCAAGTATATGAACTCCTAAAATTTGATTAAACATTGTTTTGCAGTCCGTTTTGTAGAGGTTTCGGACGAGCGGGTCTAAATAGGCATTACAATGGACCCGTTGGAATTTTCATTCAGTAAAAAGTAAAGAAATTGAGTTTTTGCAATATAATCGTGTTGAAATGCTCGTAATCAAGAATATGAACTCCTACGATTTGATTAAAACTTGTTTTACGTTTCGTTTTGTAGAGGTTTGGGACAAGCTGGTCTAAATAGTCATTACAATGGACCAGTTGGAATTTTTACTGAGTAAACAGTATAGAAATTGAGTTTTTGAAATATAATCGTGTCGAAATGCTTGTAGTCAAGTATATGAACTCCTAAAATTTGATAAAACCTTGTTTTGTGGTCCGTTTGTTATAGGTTTAGGTAGAGCTAGTCTAAATAGGCCTTACGATGGACCCGTTGGAATTTTAACTGAGTAAAAAGTACATAAATTGAGTTTTTGCAATATTATCGTGTCGAAATGCTCGTAATCAAGTATATGAACTGCTAAAATTTGCTAAAACCATGTTTTGCGGCCTGTTTGTTATAGGTTTCGGTCTTGCGGGTTGAAATAGGTCTCACAATGGACCCGTTGGAATTTTAAATGTGTAAAAAGTACAGAAATTGAGTTTTTGCAATATATCGTGTTGAAATGCTCCTAGTCAAGTATATGAAAACCTAAATCTTGATTAAAACTTGTTTTGTCGTCCGTTTTGTAGATGTTTCGGACGAGGGGGTCTAAATAGGCCATACAATGGACCCGTTGGAATTTTAACTGAGTAAAAAGTACAGAAATTGAGGTTTTGCAGTATAATCGTGTCGAAATGCTCATAATCAAGTATATGAACTTCTAAAATTTGATAAAACCTTGTTTTGCAATCCGTTTGTTATAGGTTTCGGTCTTGCGGGTCTAAATAGGCCTCACAATGGACCCGTTGGAATTTTACTCGAGTAAAAAGTACATAAATTGAGTTTTTGCAATAACATCATGTCGAAATGCTCGTAATCAAGTATACGAACTCCTAAAATTTGATAAAACATGGTTTTGCGGTCTGTTTGTTATAGGTTTTGGTCTTGCGGGTCTATATAGGCCTCATAATGGACCCGTTGGAATTTTACTTGAGTAAAAAGTATAGAAATTGAGTTTTTGAAATATAACTGTGTTGAAATTCTTGTAATCAAGTATATGAATTCCTAGAATTTAACTAAAACTTGTTTCGCGGTCCGTTTTATATAGGTTTCGGAAGCGGGTCTAAATAGACCTTACACTGAACCCGTTGGAATTTTAACTAAGTAAAAAGTACAGAAATTGAGTTTTTGCAATATCATCGTGTCGAAATGCTCGTAATCAAGTATATGAACTGCTAAAATTGGATAAAATCTTGTTATGCAGACCATTTGTTATAGGTTTCGGTCTTGCGGGTCTAAATTGGTCTTACAATGGACCCGTTGGAATTTTAACTGAGTAAAAAGTACATAAATTGAGTTTTGCAATATAATCATGTCGAAATGCTCATAATCAAGTATATGAACTACTAAAATTTGATTAAACCAAGTTTTGCGGTCCGTTTGTTATAGGTTTCGGTCGAGCGGGTCTAAATAGGCCATATAATGGACCCGTTGCAATTTTAACTGAGTAAAAAGTACATAAACTGAGTTTTTGCAATCTAATCATGTCGAAATACTCGTAATGAAGTATATGAACTTCTAAAATTTGATAAAACCTTATTTTTGCGGTCCGTTTGTTATAGGTTTCGGACGAGCGGGTCTAAATAGGCCTTAAAATGGACCCATTGGAATTTTACTTGAATAAAAACTACGGAAATTGAATTTTTGCAATATAATTGTGTTGAAATACTCGTAATCAAGCATATGAACTCCTAATTTTTGATTAAAACTTATTTCGCGGTTCGTTTTGTAGAGGTTTTAGACGACCGGGTCTATATAGGCCTTACAATGGACCCGATGGAATTTTACTTGAGTAAAAAGTACATAAATTGAGTTTTTGCAATATAATTGTGTTAAAATGCTTGTAATCAAGTATATCAACTCCTAAGATTTGATTAAAACTTGTTTCGCGGTCCGTTTTGCAGAGGGTTCGGAAGCAGGTCTAAATAGGCCTTACAATGGACCCGTTGGAATTTTAACTGAGTAAAAAGTACAGAAATTGAGTTTTTGCAATATCATCGTGTCGAAATGCTCGTAATCAAGTATATGAACTGCTAAAATTGGATAAAATCTTGTTTTGCGGACCATTTGTTATAAGTTTCGGTCTTGCGGGTCTAAATAGGTCTCAAAATGGACTCGTTGGAATTTTAACTGAGTAAAAAGCACAGACATTGAGGTTTTGCAATATAATCATGTCGAAATGCTCATAATCAAGTATATGAACTCCTAAAATTTGATTAAACCATGTTTTGCGGTCCGTTTGTTATAGGTTTCGGTCGAGCGGGTCTAAATAGGCCTTATAATGGACCCGTTGGAATTTTAACAGAGTAAAAGGTATAGAAATTGAGTTTTTGAAATTTAACCATGTCGAAATGCTCGTAATGAAGTATATGAACTTCTAAAATTTGATAAAACCTTGTTTTTGCGGTCCATTTGTTATAGGTTTCGGACGAGCGGGTCTGAATAGGCCTTACAATGGACCCGTTGGAATTTTACTTGAGTAAAAAGTACATAAATTAAGTTTTTGCAATATAATTGTGTTGAAATGATTGTAAGCAAGTATATGAATTCCTAAAATTTGATTAAAACTTGTTTCGCGGTCCGTTTTGTAGAGGTTTCGGTAGCGGGTCTAAATAGGCCTTACAATGGACCCGTTGGAATTTTAACTGAGTAAAAAGTACAAAAAATGAGTTTTTGAAATATCATCATGTCGAAATGCTCATAATCAAGTATATAAACTGCTAAAATTGGATAAAATCTTGTTTTGAGGACCATTTGTTATAGGTTTCGGTCTTGCGGGTCTAAATAGGCCTCAAAATGGACCCCTTGTAATTTTAACTGAGTAAAAAGTACAGAAATTGAGGTTTTGTAATATAATCTTGTCGAAATGCTCATAATCAAGTATATGAACTCCTAAAATTTGATTAAACCATGTTTTGCGGTCTGTTTGTTATAGGTTTCGGTCGAGCGGGTCTAAATAGGCCTTATAATGGACCCGTTGGAATTTTAACTGAGTAAAAGGTACAAAAATTGAGTTTTTTGAAATATAATCATGTCGAAATGCTCGTAATAAAGTATATGAACTTCTAAAATTTGATAAAACCTTGTTTTTGTGGTCTGTTTGTTAAAGGTTTCGGACGAGCGGGTCTAAATAGGCCTTAAAATAGACCCATTGGAATTTTACTTGAATAAAAAGTAAAGATGTTGAATTTTTGCAATATAATCGTGTTGAAATACTCGTAATCAAGCATATGAACTCCTTAAATTTGATTAAAACTTATTTCGCGGTCCGTTTTGTAGAGGTTTCAAACGAGCAGGTCTAAATAGGCCTTACAATGGACCCATTGGAATTTTACATGAGTAAAAAGTACATAAATTGAGTTTTGCAATAAAATTGTGTTGAAATGCTTGTAATCAAGTATATGAACTCCTAAAATTTGATTAAAACTTGTTTCGCGGTCCGTTTTGTAGAGGTTTCGGAAGCGGGTCTAAATAGGCCTTACAATGGACCCGTTGGAATTTTAACTGAGTAAAAAGTACATAAATTGAGTTTTTGCAATATCATCGAGTCGAAATGCTCGTAATCCAGTATATGAACTCCTAAAATTTGATAAAATCTTGTTTTGCGGTCCGTTTGTTATAGGTTTCGGTCTTGCGGGTCTAAATAGGTCTTACAATAGACCCGTTGGAATTTTAACTGAGTAAAAAGTACAAAAATTGAGTTTTTGCAATATAATCGTGTCCAAATGCTCATAATCAAGTATATGAACTCCTTAAATTTGATTAAACCTTGTTTTACGGTCCGTTTGTTATAGGTTTCGGTCGAACGGGTCTAAACAGGCCTTATAATGGACCCGTTGGAATTTTTTTTTTGAAAATCCTATTCTACTTCTACCTAGAGGGGGAGGGGGAAAATCTAGGTGAAGGCAATGCTCCTGAGGGGTCTTGAACCCGGGACCTAAGGGGAAGGGAGTGGAGCAGGTGAGCGTGCTCTGACCACCAGGCCATCATCGCATGCTCACCCGTTGGAATTTTAACTAAGTAAAAAGTACAAAAATTGAGTTTTTCAAATATAATCATGTCGAAATGCTCGTAACCAAGTATATGAACTCCTAAAATTTAATAAAACCTTGTTTTTGCGGTCCGTTTGTTATAGGTTTCGGACGAGCGGGTCTAAATAGGCCTTAAAATGGACCCATTGGAATTTTACTAGAATAAAAACTACAGAAATTGAATTTTTGCAATATAATTGTGTTGAAATACTCGTAATCAAGCATATGAACTCTTAAAATTTGATTAAAACTTTTTTTCGCGGTCCGTTTTGTAGAGGTTTCAGACGAGCGAGTTTAAATAAACCTTACAATGGACCCGTTGGAATTTTAACTTAGTAAAAAGTACAAAAATTGAGTTTTTGCAATATCATCGTGTCGAAATGCTCGTAATCAAGTATATGAACTGCTAAAATTTGAAAAAATCTTGTGTTGCGGTCCGTTTGTTATAGGTTTCGGTCTTGCGGGTCTAAATCGGCCTCACAATGGACCCGTTGGAATTTTAACTCAGTAAAAAGTACGGAAATTGAGGTTTTGCAATATAATCATGTCGAACTGCTCATAATCAAATATATGAACTCCTAAAATTTGATTAAATCCTGTTTTGCAGTCCGTTTGTTATAGGTTTCGGTCGATTGGGTCTAAATAGGCCCTATAATGCACCCGTTGGAATTTTACCCGAGTAAAAATTATATACATTGAGTTTTGCAATATCATTGTGTCGAAATGTTCGTAATCAAGTATATGAACTCCTAAAATTTGATAAAACCTAGTTTTGCGGGCCGTTTGTTATAGGTTTCGGACGAGCGGGTCTAAATAGGCCTTAAAATGGACCCATTGGAATTTTACTAGAATAAAAACTATAGAAATTGAATTTTTGCAATATAATTGTGTTGAAATACTCGTAATAAAGCATATGAACTCCTAAAGTTTGATTAAAATTTTATTCGCGGTCCGTTTTGTAGAGGTTTCAGACGAGCGGGTTTAAATAGGCCTTACAATGGACCCGTTGGAATTTTAACTTAGTAAAAAGTACAGAAATTGAGTTTTTGCAATATCATCGTGTCGAAATGTTCGTAATCAAGCATATGAACTCCTAAAATATGATAGAACCTAGTTTTGCGGTCCGTTTGTTATAGGTTTCGATCTTGCGGGTCTTAATAGGCCACACAAAGGACCTGTTGAAATTTTAACTGAGTAAAAAGTACAAAAATTGATTTTTTGAAATATAATCGTGTCGAAATGCTCGTAATCAAGTATATGAACTCCTAAAATTTTTATAAAACCTTGATTTTTCGGTTCGTTTGTTATAGGTTTCGGACGAGCTGGTCTAAATAGGCCTTAAAATGGACCAATTGGAATTTTACTTGAATAAAAACTACATAAATTTAATTTTTGCAATATAATCGTGTTGAAATACTCGTAATCAAGCATATGAACTCCTAAAATTTGATTAAAACATGTTTTGCGGTGCGTTTTGAAGAGGTTTCAGACGAGCGGGTCTAAATAGTCCTTACAATGGACCCGTTGGAATTTTAACTGAGTAAAAAGTAGATAAATTGATTTTTTGCAATATAATCGTGTCGAAATGCTCGTAATCAAGTATATGAACTCGTAAAAAAAATTTAAGCCTTGTTTTGCGGTCCGTTTGTTATAGGTTTCGGTCGGGCGGGTCTAATTAGGCCTTATAATGGACCCGTTGGAATTTTAACTGAGTAAAAAGTACAGAAATTGAGTTTTTGCAATATAATCGTGTCGAAATGCTCATAATCAAGTATATGAACTCCTTAAATTTGCTTAAACCTTGTTTTACGGTCCGTTTGTTATAGGTTTCGGTCGAACGGGTATAAACAGGCCTTATAATGGACCCGTTGGAATTTTAACTGGGTAAAAAGTACAAAAATTGAGTTTTTCAAATATAATCATGTCGAAATTCTCGTAACCAAGTATATGAACTCCTAAAATTTGATAAAACCTTGTTTTTGAGGTCCGTTTGTTACAGGTTTCGGACGAGCGGGTCTAAATAGGCCTTAAAATGGACCCATTGGAATTTTACTAGAATAAAAACTACAGAAATTGAATTTTTGCAATATAATTGTGTTGAAATACTCGTAATCAAGCATATGAACTCCTAAAATTTGATTAAAACTTTTTTTCGCGGTCCGTTTTGTAGAGGTTTCAGACGAGCGGGTTTAAATAAACCTTACAATGGACCCGTTGGAATTTTAACTTAGTAAAAAGTACAAAAATTAAGTTTTTGCAATATCATCGTGTCGAAATGCTCGTAATCAAGTATATGAACTGCTAAAATTTGATAAAATCTTGTGTTGCGGTCCGTTTGTTATAGGTTTCGGTCTTGCGGGTCTAAATCGGACTCACAATGGACTCGTTGGAATTTTAACTCAGTAAAATGTACGGAAATTGAGGTTTTGCAGTATAATCATGTCGAAATGCTCATAATCAAGTATATGAACTCCTAAAATTTGATTAAACCCTGTTTTGCAGTCCGTTTGTTATAGGTTTCGGTCGATTGGGTCTAAATAGGCCTTATAATGGACCCGTTAGAATTTTGCTCGAGTAAAAAGTATATATATTGATTTTTGCAATATCATCGTGTCGAAATGTTCGTAATCAAGTATATGGACTCCTAAAATTTGATAAAACCTAGTTTTGCAGTCCGTTTGTTATAGGTTTCGGACGAGCGGGTCTAAATAGGCCTTAAAATGGACCCATTGGAATTTTACTAGAATAAAAACTACATAAATTGAATTTTTGCAATATAATTGTGTTGAAATACTCGTAATAAAGCATATGAACTCCTAAAATTTGATTAAAACTTTTTTCGCGGTCCGTTTTGTAGAGGTTTCAGACGAGCGGGTTTAAATAGGCCTTACAATGGACCCGTTGGAATTTTAACTTAGTAAAAAGTACAGAAATTGAGTTTTTGCAATATCATCGTGTCCAAATGTTCGTAATCAAGCATATGAACTCCTAAAATATGATAGAACCTAGTTTTGCGGTCCGTTTGTTATAGGTTTCGGTCTTGTGGGTCTAAATAGGCCTCACAAAGGACCTGTTGAAATTTTAACTGAGTAAGAAGTAAAAAAATTGATTTTTTGAAATATAATCGTGTCGAAATGCTCGTAGTCAAGTATATGAACTCCTAAAATTTTGATAAAACCTTGTTTTTGCGGTTCGTTTGTTATAGGTTTCGGACGAGCTGGTCTAAATAGGCCTTAAAATGGACCAATTGGAATTTTACTTGAATAAAAACTACATAAATTTAATTTTTGCAATATAATCGTGTTGAAATACTCGTAATCAAGCATATGAACTCCTAAAATTTGATTAAAACATGTTTTGCGGTGCATTTTGAAGAGGTTTCAGACGAGCGGATCTAAATAGTCCTTATAATGGACCCGTTGGAATTTTAACTGAGTAAAAAGTAGATAAATTGATTTTTTGCAATATAATCGTGTCGAAATGCTCGTAATCAAGTATATGAACTCGTAAAAAAAAATTAAGCCTTGTTTTGCGGTCCGTTTGTTATAGGTTTCGGTCGAGCTGGTCTAATTAGGCCTTATAATGGACCCGTTGGAATTTTAACTGAGTAAAAAGTACATAAATTGAGTTTTTGCAATATCATCGTGTCGAAATGCTCGTAATCAAGTATATGAACTCCTAAAATTTGATAAAACCTTGTTTTGTGATCCGTTTGTTATAGGTTTCGTAAGAGCGGGTCTAAATAGGCCTAATAATGGATCCGTTGGAATTTTACTTGAATAAAAAGTACAGAAATTGAATTTTTGTAACATAATCGTGTTGAAATACTCGTAATCAAGCATTTGAACTCCTAAAATATGATTAAAACTTGTTTCACGGTCTGATTTGTACAAGTTTCAAACGAGTGGGTCTACATAGGCCTTATAATTGACCCGTTTGAATTTTACTTGAGTAAAAAGTACAAAAATTGAGCTTTTGCAATATAATCTTGTTGAAATGCTTCTAATCAAGTATATGAACTCCTAAGCTTTGATTAAAACTTGTTTCGCGGTCCGTTTTGTAGAGATTTCGGACGAGCGGGTCTAAATAGGCCTTACAATGGACCCGTTGGAATTTTAACTGAGTAAAACTTACATAAATTGAGTTTTTGCAAGATAATCATGTTGAAATGCTCGTAATCAAGTATATGAACTCCTAAAATTTGATTAAACCTTTTTTTGGCGGTCCGTTTGTTATAGGTTTCGGTCGAGCGGGTCTAAATAGCCTTATAATGGACCCGTTGGAATAATACTCGAGTAAAAAGTACATAAATTGAGTTTTTGCAATATCATCGTGTCGAAATGCTCGTAATCAAGTATATAACTCCTAAAATTTGAAAAAACCTAAGTTTTGCAGTCCATTTATTATTGAGTAAAATGTACATAAATTGAGTTTTTGAAATATAATCGTGTCGAAATGCTCGTAATCAAGTATATGAACTCCTAAAATTTGATAAAATCTTATTTTGCGGTCCGTTTGTTATAGGTTTCGGTCGAGCGGGTCTAAATAGGCCTTATAATGGACCTGTTGGAATTTTAACTGAGTAAAAATTACATAAATTAAGTTTTTGCAATATCATCGTGTCGAAATGCTCGTAATCAAGTATATGAACTCCTAAAATTTAAAAAAATCTTGTTTTGCGGTACGTTTGTTATAGGTTTCGATCGAGCGGGTCTAAATAGGCCTTATAATGGACCCGTTGGAATTTTAACTGAGTAAAAAGTACACAAATTGAGTTTTGGCATTATTATGTTGTCGAAATTATCGTAATCAAGTATATGAACTACTAAATTTTGATAAAACCTTGTTTTGCGGTCTGTTTGTTATAGGTTTTGGACGAGCGGGTCTAAATAGGCCTTAAGATGGACCCGTTGGAATTTTACTTGAATTAAAAGTACATATATTGAATTTTTGCAATATAATTGTGTTGAAATACTCGTAATCAAGCATATGAACTCCTAAGATTTGATTAAAACTTATTTCGCGGTCCGTTTTATAGAAGTTTCAGACGAGCGGGTCTAAATAGGCCTTACAATGGACCCGTTGGAATTTTACTTGAGTAAAAATTACAGAAATTGAGTTTTTGCAATATAATTGTGTTGAAATGCTTGTAATCAAGTATATGAACTATTAAAATTTGATAAAATCTTGTTTTGCGGTCCGTTTGTTATAGGTTTCGGTCTTGCGGGTCTAAATAGGCCTCACAATGGACCCATTGGAATTTTAACTGGGTAAAAAGTACAAAAATTGAGGTTTTGCAATATAATCGTGTCAAAATGCTAATAATCAAGTATTTGAACTCCTAAAATTTGATTAAACCCTGTTTTGCGGTCCGTTTGTTATAGGTTTCGGTCTTGCGGGTCTAAATAGGCCTCACAATGGACCCGTTGGAATTTTAACTAAGTAAAAAGTACAGAAATTGAGGTTTTACAATATAATCGTGTCGAAATGCTCATAATCAAGTATATGAACTCCTAAATTTTTATTAAACCTTTTTTTGCGATCCGTTTGTTATAGGTTTCGGACGAGCTGGTCTAAATAGGCCTTATGTTGGACCCGTTGGAATTTTAACTGAGTAAAAGGTACATAAATTGAGTTTTAGGATTATAATCATGTGGAAAACGCTCGTAATGAAGTATATGAACTCTTAAAATTTGATAAAACCTTGTTTTTGCGGTCCGTTTATTATAGATTTCGGACGAGCGGGTCTAAATAGGCCTTAAAATGGACCCATTGGAAGTTTATTTGAATAAAAACTACGGAACTTGAATTTTTGCAATATAATTGTGTTGAAATACTCATAATCAAGCATATGAACTCCTAAATTTTGATTAAAACTTTTTTCGCGGTCCATTTTGTAGAGGTTTCAGACGAGCGGGTCTAAATAGGTCTTACAATGGACCCATTGGAATTTTACTTGAGTAAAAAGTACATAAATTGAGTTTTTGCAATATAATTGTGTTGAAGTGCGTGTAATCAAGTATATGAACTCCTAGAATTTGATTAAAACTTGTTTCGCGGTCCGTTTTGTAGAGGTTTCGGAAGCGGGTCTAAATAGGCCTTACAATGGACCCGTTGGAATTTTAATTGAGTAAAAATTACATAAATTGAGTTTTTGCAATATCATCGTGTCGAAATGCTCGTAATCAAGTATATGAACTCCTAAAATTTGATAAAATCTTGTTTTGCGGTACGTTTATTATAGGTTTCGGTCTTGCGGGTCTATATAGGCCTCACAATGGACCCGTTGGAATTTTAACTGAGTAAAAACTACAGAAATTGAGTTTTTGCAATATAATCGTGTCGAAATGCTCATAATCAAGTATATGAACTCCTTAAATTTTATTAAACTTTGTTTTGCGGTCCGTTTATTATAGGTTTCAGTCGAGCAGGTCTAAATAGGCCTTATAATGGACCCGTTGGAATTTTAACTGACTAAAAAGTACAAAAATTGTGTTTTTGAAATATAATCATATCGAAATGCTCGTAATCAAGTATATGAACTCCTAAAATTTGATAAAACCTTGATTTTGCGGTCCTTTGTTATAGGTTTCGAACGAGCGGGTCTAAATAGTCCTTAAAATAGACCTATTGGAATTTTACTAGAATAAAAACTACAGAAATTGAATTTTTGCAATATAATTGTGTTGAAATACTCGTAATCAAGCATAAGAACTCCTAAATTTTGATTAAAACTTTTTTCGCAGTCCGTTTTGTAGAGGTTTCAGACGATCGGGTTTAAATATGCCTTACAAAGGACCCGTTGGAATTTTAACTGAGTAAAAAGTACAAAAATTGAGTTTTTGCAATATCATTGTGTCGAAATGCTCGTAATCAAGTATATGAACTCCTAAAATTTGATAAAACCATGTTTTGCGGTCCGTTTGTTATAGGTTTTGGTCTTGCGGGTCTAAATAGGCCTCACAATAGACCCGTTGGAATTTTACTTGAGTAAAAAGTACAGAAATTGAGTTTTTGCAATATAATCATGTCGAAATGCTCATAATCAAGTATATGAACTCCTAAAATTTGATTAAGCCCTGTTTTGCAGTCCGTTTATTTTAGGTTTCGGTCGAGCGGGTCTAAATAGGCCTTATAATGGACCCGTTGGAATTTTAACTGAGTAAAGAGTACATAAATTGAGTTTTTGCAATATCATCTTGTCGAAATTCTCGTAATCTAGTATATGAACTCCTAAATTTTGATAAAACGTTGTTTTGTGGTCCGTTTGTTATAGGTTTCGGAGAAGCGGGTCTAAATAGGCCTTAAAATGCACCCATTGGAATTTTACTTGAATAAAAAGTATAGATATTGAATTTTTGCAATATAATTGTGTTGAAATACTCGTAATCAAGCATATGATCTCCTAAATTTTTATAAAAACTTATTTCGTGGTCCGTTTTGTAGAGGTTTCAGACGAGCGGGTCTAAATAGGCCTTACAATGGACCCGTTAGAATTTTACTTGAGTAAAAAGTACAGAAAATGAGTTTTTGCATTATAATTGTATTGAAATTCTTGTAATCAAGTATATGAACTCCTAAAATTTTATTAAAACTTGTTTCGCGGTCCGTTTTGTAGAGGTTTCGGAAGCGGGTCTAAATAGGTCTTACAATGGACCCGCTGGAATTTTAACTAAGTAAGAAGTACATAAATTGTGTTTTTGCAATATCATCGTGTCAAAATGCTCGTAATCAAGTATATGAACTGCTAAAATTTGATAGAATCCCTTTTTGCGGTCCGTTTGTTATAGCTTTCGGTCTTGCGGGTCTAAATAGGCCTCACAATGGACCCGTTGGAATTTTAACTGAGTAAAAAGTACAGAAATTGAGGTTTTGTAATATAATCGTGTCGAAATGCTCATAATCAAGTATATGAACTCCTAAAATTTGATTAAACCTTGTTTTGTGGTCCGTTTGTTATAGGTTTCGGTCGAGCGGGTCTAAATAGGCCTTATAATGGACCCGTTGGAATTTTAACTGAGTAAAAGGTACAGAAATTGAGTTTTTGAAATATAATCATGTCGAAATGCTCGTAATAAAGTATATGAACTCGTAAAATTTGATAAAACCATGTTTTTGCGGTCCGTTTGTTATAGGTTTCGGAAGAGCGGGTCTAAATAGGCCTTGCAATGGATCCGTTGGAATTTTACTTGAATCAAAAGTACATAAATTGAATTTTTGCAATATAATCATGTTGAAATACTCGTAATCAAGCATTTGAACTCCTAAAATTTGATTAAAACTTGTTTCACGGTCTGATTTGTAGAGTTTTCAGACGAGCGGGTCTAAATTGAATTTTTGCAATATAATCGTGTTGAAATGCTTGTAATCAAGTATATGAACTCGTAATATTTGATTAAAACTTGTTTCGCGGTCCGTTTTGTAAAGATTTCGGACGAGCGGGTCTAAATAGGCCTTACAATGGACCTGTTGGAATTTTAACTAAGTAAAAATTTTAGAAATTGTGTTTTGCAATATAATCATGTTGAAATGCTCGTAATGAAGTATATGAACTCCTAAAATTTGGTTAAAACTTGTTTCCCGGTCCATTTTGTAGAGGTTTCGGACGAGCGAATCTAAATAGGCCTTACAATAGACCTGTTGGAAAATTTTTTTTTGAAGAAAGTGGGCCTCATTAAAAACCCCTACTAACATCCCCAAGCACAAGACCTGGAGAAACCTAAAAAGGGGAAAAGAGTACCCAAAGTTTATTTATAAAGACCGAGGTGGGACCTCGCAGAGTACAACATTGCGAATACAGTCCGGAAAATTGGACACAAAAGACAAAGAAGTCATAGTCCTAAGAGTATGGGTTGCCAGGGTATGAGCAACTAAATTAGCCTCCCGACAAACAAACTGGACACGAGCAAAAGAAAAACAGGACAAAGCTTCATGGGCTTGCAAAATCGTCGGACCCATAGAGGAGAGATCAGGTCCCAGAAGGTTGAGTCTGTTCGCTAGAGATGCACAGTCCGTCTCAAAAATCAAGCGGTCCCATCCTTGAGATTGAGCAAAAGTAATACCAGCTAGAAGGCTCATACCTTCAGATGTAACAGCATCCAAGCAACTACCCAAAGGGTAAGCCAAACCGCCAACAACCGTACCTGCTTCATCACGGGCCACAACACCTACCGCCGATGCACGTGTGGAAGGGTCAAAAGCCCCATCCACATTAATTTTAATGTGCCCCCGAGGGGGGGATGTCTCCAGCGAGGAGGAGATACCGGTGAAGAGGTAGGGGAAGAAATAGCATCAGAGTAGTCGCGATGAAGACTGATAGAATTGACGGCAATTAACTACGGGGGTTGAAGATGACGGTTATGGATCCAGTCATTACGCCGTGTCCAAATGTTCCACAGAGTAGTCAGGAAAAGCCCGAAAAGTTCAGAGGATAGATGGCGAGCACCTTCCTCTAGCCATTGTAGGCCGGTGGATGTCGTGCTATTAATCAAAGAATTAGGGAGGCCAACCAGACGGAGGGCCTCCGAGGCACCAGGGCAGTCACGGAGAGCATGAAGGATAGACTCCGTGCCGGAGTGACAAACGGGGCAGGGGCCTGATTCTGGAGCAAAGGCATGTAGACGAACCCCAACGGGTAGAGCCTCAGATCCCATACATCATCCAAAGGTTTTGACTTTAGGCAAGACCTTGAGCTTAGAGAGAAACTTCCAAATCCAGGGAGGGCGAATTCTGGGTTATGGAGGGCGTTGCAGGAATAGGTAGCCAGATCTGACCGAGTAAATACCAGAATCATTGGGACTTCAAAGGATGGAATCACGAGTATCATTGATAATAGGAATTGACAAAATAGAGTCGGCATCGGCCGTAGTAAAATATGCACGGACCTTAGCAGGGTCCCAGGCTGTTTGGTTCCGAATCATAAAATCGCGACAACGAACATGGATTTCATCCGAAATCTCATAATCCCCATAGAGTTGAACGGTCGAAGAACCTCCCCAGTTATCCTGATGGAGTCGAATATTACTATTAATACCAGGACGATAAAGAAAGCCTCCAAAGAGATGTTGCATAGCATGATAGAGACCATGCCAGGCAAAAGATCCACGAGAAGGTCAAGATGCATGAAGGATGTTACCTGAAGGAAAGTATTTAGCTTTATAGATTTGACCTAGAAGAGAATCCGGTTCGCAAATAAGCCGCCATAATTGTTTACCAAGAAACGCAATGTTAAAGTTATTGAGATCCCGAAATCCCATACCTCCTACTGATTTAGGTAAGCACACCTGTTCCCAGGGGAGCATGTGCCAACCTTTCTTGTTATTTTTACCAGACCACCAATATCGTCTGATGGCAGCAGTCATATCATCAATAATGTTTTGAGGCAATAAATAGCAGGACATAACATATTGAGGAAGAGATTGTAACACAACCTTGATAAAGATTTCCCTACCACTGAAGGAAAGGAGTTGTTTGTCCCATTTGGACAATCTTTCATGAACTTTATCACGTATAAAACCTAAGGATAAGGTCTTATTTTTACCAATGAGAAGTGGAACCCCTAGATACACACCAGGAGTGGAGACCTCACGAACTTGAAGGTAGGAATTAATAGCATGACGAGTCGAACTAGGGGTACGAGGATTGTAAGAGATAGTGGACTTATCAAAATTAACTGCCTGGCCAGAGGCAGAAGCGTAAGTTTGGAGAGCCAATTTAAGGTGAGCGGCTTCCTATGTTTTTGAGTTGATAAAAACTATACAGTCGTCTGCAAAAAGGAGATGGTTAACCTTGGGACCCTGCTTGCTGGCACCAAGGCCAGGAAGCAGACCATGTTGTTTAGCATCGGACAGAAAGGCAGAGAGCCCTTGAGTGCAAAAAAGGAAGAGGAAAGGGGACAAAGGATCTCCTTGGCGGAGACTCCTCTGAGGGCGAAAAAAGGGAGAGAAAGAGTTTTTGACCTTGACAGAGAAAGAGACCGAAGAGATACATCGCATTATAAGAGAGACCGATGATGGCGCAAAACCTATGCGGGTCACAACATTTTCAAGAAACGTCCATTCAACCCTATCAAAAGCCCTCTTCATATCAAGCTTAAGAGCAGCACCTTGAGAGAATTTAGAGGTACCAGTATTGATAGAGTGAATGATTTCATGGGCAATAAGAATGTTGTCAGAAATGTTACGACCTTGAACAAAGGCATCTTGGTTGGTACTAATGCAAAAGGGGATAGTGTGTTTCATTCTATTAACCAAGACCTTGGCAATAATTTTGTATATAACTGTGCAGAGGCTTATGGGCCTAAGATGCCTCATAGTTGTTGGATCCTTTATCTTAGGTATAAGGACCAGGATGGTTTGGTTAACCGAAGCCATATCAGCAGATCCATTGAGAAGATTAAGGCAAAGTGTGGTGACATCTTCCCCTACCGTATCCCAGTGTTGTCGAAAGAAACTGCTAGGCAAGCCATCAATGCCAGGGGCTTTCCTGGGGTCAATATCTCGGAAAGCGGTGATGATCTCCTCCGCTGTGAATTCCTTAGTGAGGGACTCATTCATAGCAGGTGTAATGGACGAAGAGATTTTTGATAAAATTTGATCAGAAAAGGAGGGGTTGAAAGAGGTAAAGAGAGTGTGCAAGTATGAGGATGCAATGGTCATAAGATCTGAGTCAGTAGTACACCAATTATTGTTTGAATCAAAAAGGCCAACGATGGTATTCTTCTTTTTCCTACTAGTAGCACGGGCATGAAAAAAACGAGTATTTTTGTCTCCTTGAGATAACCGTAGATTACGAGAATGTTGTGCCCAAGTTTAGACCATGTGAACCAACCCGAAGTAGGTTTGCAGTCAAAAAGGTTGTTGTGGTCCGTTTGTTATAGGATTCGGTCGAGCGGGTCTAAATAGGCCTTATAATGGACCTGTTGGAATATTAACTGGGTAAAAAGTATAGAAATTGAGTTTTTGCAATATAATCGTGTCGAAATGCTCCTAATCAAGTTTATGAACTCCTAAAATTTGATTAAGAATTGTTTTGCGGTCCGTTTGTTATAGGTTTCGGTCGAGCGGGTCTAAATAGGCCTTATAATGGACCCGTTAGAATTTTAACTTAGTAAAAAGTACATAAATTGAGTTTTTGCAATATCATCATGTCGAAATGCTCGTAATCAAGTATATGAACTCCTAAAATTTGATAAAACTTTGTTTTGTGGTCGTGTTGAAATGCTTGTAATCAAGTATATGAACTCGTAATATTTGATGAAACTTGTTTCGCGGTCCGTTTTGTAAAGATTTCGCACGAGCGAGTTTAAATAGGACTTACAATGAACCTGTTGGAATTTTAAATGAGTAAAAATTACAGAAATTGTGTTTTGCAATATAATCATGTTGAAATGCTCGTAATCAAGTATATGAACTACTAAAATTTGGTTAAAATTTGTTTCGCGGTCCGTTTTGTAGAGGTTTCAGACGAGCGAGTCTAAATTGGCCTTACAATGGACCCGTTATAATTTTAGCTGAGTAAAAAATACAGAAATTGAGTTTTTGCAATATCATTGTGTCGAAATGCTCGTAATCAAGTATATAACTCCTAAAATTTGATAAAACCTAAGTTTTGCGGCCCGTTTGTTATAGGTTTCGTTCTTGCGGGTCTAAATAGGCCTCAAAATGGACCCGTTGGAATTTTAACTGAGTAAAAAGTATAAAAATTGAGTTTTTGAAATATAGTCATGTTGAAATGCTTGTAATCAGGTATATGAACTCCTAAAATTAGATAAAACCTTTTTTTGCGGTCCGATTGTTATAGGTTTTGCGGGTCTAAATAGGCCTCAAAATGGACCAGTTGGAATTTTAACTGAGTAAAAAGTACAAAAATTGAGTTTTTGCAATATATCGTGTCAAAATGCTCATAGACAAGAATATGAACACCTAAATTTTCCTTAAAACTTGTTTTGTCGTCCGTTTTGTAGAGGTTTAGGACGAGCGGATCTAAATAGGCCTTACAATGGACCCATTTGAATTTTAACTGATTAAAAAATACAGAAATTGTGTTTTTGCAATATAATCGTGTTGAACTAATCGTAATCAAGAATATGAACTCCTAAAATTTGATTAAAACTTGTTTTGCGGTCCGTTTTGTAGAGGTTTCGGACGAGCAGGTCTAAATAGGCCTTATAATGGACTCGTTGCAATTTTACTTGAGTAAAAAGTACAGAAATTGAGTTTTAGCAATATAATCTTGTTGAAATGCTCGTAATCAAGTATATGAACTCCTAAAATTTGATAAAACTTTGTTTTGTGGTCGTGTTGAAATGCTTGTAATCAAGTATATGAACTCGTAATATTTGATGAAACTTGTTTCGCGGTCCGTTTTGTAAAGATTTCGCACGAGCGAGTTTAAATAGGAATTACAATGAACCTGTTGGAATTTTAAATGAGTAAAAATTACAGAAATTGTGTTTTGCAATATAATCATGTTGAAATGCTCGTAATCAAGTATATGAACTACTAAAATTTGGTTAAAATTTGTTTCGCGGTCCGTTTTGTAGAGGTTTCGGACGAGCGAGTCTAAATTGGCCTTACAATGGACCCGTTATAATTTTAACTGAGTAAAAAATACAGAAATTGAGTTTTTGCAATATCATTGTGTCGAAATGCTCGTAATCAAGTATATAACTCCTAAAATTTGATAAAACCTAAGTTTTGCGGCCCGTTTGTTATAGGTTTCGTTCTTGCGGGTCTAAATAGGCCTCAAAATGGACCCGTTGGAATTTTAACTGAGTAAAAAGTATAAAAATTGAGTTTTTGAAATATAGTCGTGTTGAAATGCTTGTAATCAGGTATATGAACTCCTAAAATTAGATAAAACCTTTTTTTGCGGTCCGATTGTTATAGGTTTTGCGGGTCTAAATAGGCCTCAAAATGGACCAGTTGGAATTTTAACTGAGTAAAAAGTACAAAAATTGAGTTTTTGCAATATATCGTGTCAAAATGCTCATAGACAAGAATATGAACACCTAAATTTTCCTTAAAACTTGTTTTGTCGTCCGTTTTGTAGAGGTTTAGGACGAGCGGATCTAAATAGGCCTTACAATGGACCCATTTGAATTTTAACTGATTAAAAAATACAGAAATTGTGTTTTTGCAATATAATCGTGTTGAACTAATCGTAATCAAGAATATGAACTCCTAAAATTTGATTAAAACTTGTTTTGCGGTCCGTTTTGTAGAGGTTTCGGACGAGCAGGTCTAAATAGGCATTACAATGGACCTGTTGGAATTCTTACTAAGTAAAAAGTATAGAAATTGTGTTTTTACAATATAATCGTGTCGAAATGCTCGTAATCAAGTATATGAACTCCTAAAATTTGATTAAAACTTGGTTTGCGGTCCGTTTTGTAGAGGTTTGGGACGAGCGGGTCTAAATAGGCATTACAATGGACCCATTGGAATTTTAACTGAGTAAAAAGTACATAACCTGAGTTTTTGCAATATCATCGTGTCAAAATGCTCGTAGTTAAGTATACGAACACCTAAATTTTGCTTAAAACTTATTTTTGTCGTCCGTTTTGTAGAGGTTTTGGACGAGCGGGTCTAAATAGGCCTTACAATGGACCCATTGGAATTTTACTTGAATAAAAAGTACAGAAATTGAATTTCTGCAATATAATCATGTCGAAATACTCGTAATCAAGCATATGAACTCCTAAAATTTGATTAAAACTTATTTCGCGGTCCGTTTTGTAGATGTTTCAGACGAGCGGGTCTAAATAGGCCTTACAATGGACCCGTTGGAATTTTACTTGAGTAAAAAGTACAAAAATTTAGTTTTTGCAATATCATCGTGTCGAAATGCTCGTAATCAAGTATAAGAATAGCTAGAATTTGATAAAATCTTATTTTGCGGTCTGTTTGTTATAGGTTTCGGTCTTGCGGGTCTAAATAGGCCTCACAATGGACCCGTTGGAATATTAACTAAGTAAAAAGTACAGTAATTGAGTTTTTGCAATATAATCGTGTCGAGATGCTCATAATCAAGTATATGAACTCCTAAAATTTGATTAAATCTTCTTTTGCGGTCCGTTTGTTATAGGTTTCGGTCGAGCGAGTCTAAATAGGCATTACAATTGACCCGTTGGAATTTTTACTGAGTAAAAAGTACAGAAATTGAGTTTTTGCAATATTATCGTGTCGAAATGCTCATAATCAAGTATATGAACATCTAAATTTTGATAGAACAATGTTTTGCGGTCCGTTTGTTTTTGGGTTCGGTCGAGCAGGACTAAATAGGACTTACAATGGACCCGTTGGAATTTTAACTGAGTAAAAAGTACAGAAATTGAGTTTTTGAAATATAATCGTCTCCAAATGCTCGTAATCAACTATATGAACTCCTAAAATTTGATAAAACCTTGTTTTTGCGGTTCGTTTGTTATAGGTTTCGAACGAGCTGGTCTAAATAGGCCTTAAAATGGACCAATTGGAATTTTACTTGAATAAAAACTACAGAAATTGAATTTTTTCAATATAATCGTGTTGAAATATTCGTAATCAAGCATATGAACTCCTACAATTTGATTAAAACTTGTTTCGCGGTGCGTTTTGAAGAGGTTTCATTCGACCGGGTCTAAATAGGCTTTACAATGGACCCGTTAGAATTTTAACTATGTAAAAAGTACAAAAATTTTGTTTTTGCAATATCATCGTGTCAAAATGCTCGTAATCAAGTATATGAACTCCTAAAATTTGATAAAACCTTGTTTTGCAATCCGTTTGTTATAGGTTTCGGTCTTGCGGGTCTAAATAAGCCTCACAATGGACCCGTTGGAATTTTAACTGAGTACAAAGTACAAAAATTGAGTTTTTGCAATATCATCGTGTCGAAATGCTCGTAATCAAGTATATGAACTCCTAAAATTTGATAAAACCTTGTTTTGCGGTCCGTTTGTTATAGGTTTTAGTCTTGCGGGTTTAAATAGGCCTCACAATAGACCCGTTAGAATTTTAACTAAGTAAAAAGTACATAAATTGAGTTTTTGCAATATAATCGTGTCGAAATTCTCATAATCAAGTATATGAACTCCTAAAATTTGATTAAACATTGTTTTGCGGTCCGTTTGTTATATGTTTCGGTCGAGCGGGTCTAAATAGGCCTTATAATGGACCTGTTGGAATTTTAACTGAGTAAAAAGTACATAAATAGAGTTTTTGCAATATCATAGTGTCGAAATGCTCGTAATCAAGTATATGAACTCCTAAAATTTGATAAAACCTTGTTTTTGTTGTCCGTTTGTTATAGGTTTCGGACGAGCGGGTCTAAATAGGCCTTACAATGGATATGTTGGAATTTTACTTGAATAAAGAGTACATAAATTGAATTTTTGCAATATAATGGTGTGGAAATACTCGTAATCAATCATATGAACTCCTAAAATTCTATTAAAACTTGTTTTGCGGTCCGATTTGTAGAGGTTTCAGACAAGCGGGTCTAAATAGGCCTTACAATGGACCCGTTGGAATTTTATTTGAGTAAAAAGTATAGAAATTGAGTTTTTGCAATATAGTCATGTTGAAAAGCTTGTAATCAAGTATACGAACTCCTACAATTTGATTAAAACTTGTTTTGCGGTCCGTTTTGAATAGGTTTCGGACGAGCGGGTCTAAATAGGCATTACAATGGACCCGTTGGAATTTTCATTAAGTAAAAAGTAAAGAAATTGAGTTTTTGCAATATAATCGTGTTGAAATGCTCATAATCAAGAGTATGAACTCCTAAGATTTGATTAAAACTTCTTTTACGGTCCGTTTTGTAGAGGTTTGGGACGCGCTGGTCTAAATAGTCATTACAATGGACCAGTTGGAATTTTTACTAAGTAAAAATATAGAAATTGAGTTTTTGAAATATAATCGTGTCGAAATGCTCGTAGTCAAGTATATGAACACCTAAAATTTGATAAAACCTTGTTTTGTGGTCCGTTTGTTATAGGTTTAGGTAGAGCGGGTCTAAATAGGCCTTACGATGGACCCGTTGGAATTTTAACTGAGTAAAAAGTACATAAATTGAGTTTTTGCAATATTATCGTCTCGAAATGCTCGTAATCAAGTATATGAACTGCTAAAATTTGCTAAAACCTTGTTTTGCGGCATGTTTGTTATAGGTTTCGATCTTGCAGGTCGAAATAGGTCTCACAATGGACCCGTTGGAATTTTAATTGAGTAAAAAGTACAGAAATTGAGTTTTTGCAATATATCGTGTTGAAATGCTCGTAGTCAAGTATATGAACACCTAAATCTTGATTAAAACTTGTTTTCTCGTCCGTTTTGTAGATGTTTAGGACGAGCGGGTCTAAATAGGCTTTACAATGGACCCGTTGGAATTTTAACTGAGTAAAAAATACAGAAATTGTTTTTTTTGCAATATAATCGTGTTGAAATGCTCGTAATCAAGAATATGAACTCTTAATGTTTGATTAAAACTTGTTTTGCGGTTCGTTTTGTTGAGTTTTTGGACGAGCGGGTTTAAATAGGCTTTACAATGGACCAGTTGGAATTTTTACTGAGTAAAAAGTACTGAAATTGAGTTTTTGCAATATAATCTTGTCGAAATGCTCGTAATCAAGAATATGAACTCCTAAAATTTTTAAAACCTTGTTTTGCGGTCTGTTTGTCATAGGTTTAGGTAGAGTGGGTCTAAATCGGCCTTACAATGGACCCGTTGGAATTTTAACCGAGTAAAAAGTACATAAATTGAGTTTTTGCAATATCATCGTGTCGAAATGCTCGTAATCAAGTATATGAACTCCTAAAATTTGATAAAACCCTTTTTTGGTGGTCCATTTGTTATAGGTTTCGTATGAGCGGGTCTAAATGGATCTTACAATGGATCCGTTGGAATTTTACTTGAATAAAAAGTACAAAAATTGAACTTTTGCAATATAATCATGTTGAAATACTCTTAATCAAGCATATGAACTCCTGAAGTTTGATTAAAACTTGTTTCGCGATCCGTTTTGTCGAGGTTTCAGACGAGCGTGTCTAAATAGGCCTTACAATCGACCCGTTGGAATTTTACTTGAGTAAAAAGTACAGAAGTTGAGTTTTTGCAATATAATCGTGTTGGAATGCTTGCAATCAAGTATATGAACTCCTAAAATTTGATTAAACATTGTTTTGCAGTCCGTTTTGTAGAGGTTTCGGACGAGCGGGTCTAAATATGCATTACAATGGACCCGTTGGAATTTTCATTCAGTAAAAAGTAAAGAAATTGAGTTTTTGCAATATAATCGTGTTGAAATGCTCGTAATCAAGAATATGAACTCCTAAGATTTGATTAAAACTTGTTTTACGTTTCGTTTTGTAGAGGTTTGGGACAAGTTGGTCTAAATAGTCATTACAATGGACCAGTTGGAATTTTTACTGAGTAAACAGTATAGAAATTGAGTTTTTGAAATATAATCGTGTCGAAATGCTTGTAGTCAAGTATATGAACTCCTAAAATTTGATAAAACCTTGTTTTGTGGTCCGTTTGTTATAGGTTTAGGTAGAGCTAGTCTAAATAGGCCTTACGATGGACTCGTTGGAATTTTAACTGAGTAAAAAGTACATAAATTGAGTTTTTGCAATATTATCGTGTCGAAATGCTCGTAATCAAGTTAATGAACTGCTAAAATTTGCTAAAACCATGTTTTGCGACCTGTTTGTTATAGGTTTCGGTCTTGCGGGTCGAAATAGGTCTCACAATGGACCCGTTGGAATTTTAATTGAGTAAAAAGTACAGAAATTGAGTTTTTGCAATATATCGTGTTGAAATGCTCGTAGTCAAGTATATGAACACCTAAATCTTGATTAAAACTTGTTTTGTCGTCCGTTTTGTAGATGTTTCGGACGAGCGGGTCTAAATAGGCCTTACAATGGACCCGTTGGAATTTTAACTGAGTAAAAAATACAGAAATTGTTTTTTTTTGCAATATAATCGTGTTGAAATACTCGTAATCAAGCATATGAACTCCTAAAATTTTTATTAAAACTTGTTTCGCGGTGCGTTTTGAAGAGGTTTCATTCGATCGGGTCTAAATAGGCTTTACAATGGACCCGTTAGAATTTTAACTATGTAAAAAGTACAAAAATTTTGTTTTTGCAATATCATCGTGTCAAAATGCTCGTAATCAAGTATATGAACTCCTAAAATTTGATAAAACCTTGTTTTGCAATCCGTTTGTTATAGGTTTCGGTCTTGCGGGTCGAAATAGGTCTCACAATGGACCCGTTGGAATTTTAATTGAGTAAAAAGTACAGAAATTGAGTTTTTGCAATATATCGTGTTGAAATGCTCGTAGTCAAGTATATGAACACCTAAATCTTGATAAAAACTTGTTTTCTCGTCCGTTTTGTAGATGTTTAGGACGAGCGGGTCTAAATAGGCTTTACAAAGGACCCGTTGGAATTTTAACTGAGTAAAAAATACGGAAATTGTTTTTTTGCAATATAATCGTGTTGAAATGTTCGTAAACAAGAATATGAACTCTTAATGTTTGATTAAAACTTGTTTTGCGGTTCGTTTTGTTGAGTTTTTGGACGAGCGGGTTTAAATAGGCTTTACAATGGACCAGTTGGAATTTTTACTGAGTAAAAAGTACTGAAATTGAGTTTTTGCAATGTAATCTTGTCGAAATGCTCGTAATCAAGAATATGAACTCCTAAAATTTTATAAAACCTTGTTTTGCGGTCTGTTTGTCATAGGTTTAGGTAGAGTGGGTCTAAATCGGCCTTACAATGGACCCGTTGGAATTTTAACCGAGTAAAAAGTACATAAATTGAGTTTTTGCAATATCATCGTGTCGAAATGCTCGTAATCAAGTATATGAACTCCTAAAATTTGATAAAACCCTTTTCTGGTGGTCCATTTGTTATAGGTTTCGTATGAGCGGGTCTAAATGGATCTTACAATGGATCCGTTGGAATTTTACTTGAATAAAAAGTACAAAAATTGAACTTTTGCAATATAATCATGTTGAAATACTCTTAATCAAGCATATGAACTCCTGAAGTTTGATTAAAACTTGTTTCGCGATCCGTTTTGTCGAGGTTTCAGACGAGCGGGTCTAAGTAGGCCTTACAATCGACCCGTTGGAATTTTACTTGAGTAAAAAGTACAGAAGTTGAGTTTTTGCAATATAATCGTGTTGGAATGCTTGCAATCAAGTATATGAACTCCTAAAATTTGATTAAACATTGTTTTGCAGTCCGTTTTGTAGAGGTTTCGGACGAGCGGGTCTAAATAGGCATTACAATGGACCCGTTGGAATTTTCATTCAGTAAAAAGTAAAGAAATTGAGTTTTTGCAATATAATCGTGTTGAAATGCTCGTAATCAAGAATATGAACTCCTAAGATTTGATTAAAACTTGTTTTACGTTTCGTTTTGTAGAGGTTTGGGACAAGCTGGTCTAAATAGTCATTACAATGGACCAGTTGGAATTTTTACTGAGTAAACAGTATAGAAATTGAGTTTTTGAAATATAATCGTGTCGAAATGCTTGTAGTCAAGTATATGAACTCCTAAAATTTGATAAAACCTTGTTTTGTGGTCCGTTTGTTATAGGTTTAGGTAGAGCTAGTCTAAATAGGCCTTACGATGGACCCGTTGGAATTTTAACTGAGTAAAAAGTACATAAATTGAGTTTTTGCAATATTATCGTGTCGAAATGCTCGTAATCAAGTTAATGAACTGCTAAAATTTGCTAAAACCATGTTTTGCGGCCTGTTTGTTATAGGTTTCGGTCTTGCGGGTCGAAATAGGTCTCACAATGGACCCGTTGGAATTTTAATTGAGTAAAAAGTACAGAAATTGAGTTTTTGCAATATATCGTGTTGAAATGCTCGTAGTCAAGTATATGAACACCTAAATCTTGATTAAAACTTGTTTTGTCGTCCGTTTTGTAGATGTTTCGGACGAGCGGGTCTAAATAGGCCTTACAATGGACCCGTTGGAATTTTAACTGAGTAAAAAATACAGAAATTGTTTTTTTTTGCAATATAATCGTGTTGAAATGCTCGTAATCAAGAATATGAACTCTTAAAATTGGATTAAAACTTGTTTCGCGGTGCGTTTTGAAGAGGTTTCATTCGATTGGGTCTAAATAGGCTTTACAATGGACCCGTTAGAATTTTAACTATGTAAAAAGTACAAAAATTTTGTTTTTGCAATATCATCGTGTCAAAATGCTCGTAATCAAGTATATGAACTCCTAAAATTTGATAAAACCTTGTTTTGCAATCCGTTTGTTATAGGTTTCGGTCTTGCGGGTCGAAATAGGTCTCACAATGGACCCGTTGGAATTTTAATTGAGTAAAAAGTACAGAAATTGAGTTTTTGCAATATATCGTGTTGAAATGCTCGTAGTCAAGTATATGAACACCTAAATCTTGATAAAAACTTGTTTTCTCGTCCGTTTTGTAGATGTTTAGGACGAGCGGGTCTAAATAGGCTTTACAAAGGACCCGTTGGAATTTTAACTGAGTAAAAAATACGGAAATTGTTTTTTTGCAATATAATCGTGTTGAAATGTTCGTAAACAAGAATATGAACTCTTAATGTTTGATTAAAACTTGTTTTGCGGTTCGTTTTGTTGAGTTTTTGGACGAGCGGGTTTAAATAGGCTTTACAATGGACCAGTTGGAATTTTTACTGAGTAAAAAGTACTGAAATTGAGTTTTTGCAATGTAATCTTGTCGAAATGCTCGTAATCAAGAATATGAACTCCTAAAATTTTATAAAACCTTGTTTTGCGGTCTGTTTGTCATAGGTTTAGGTAGAGTGGGTCTAAATCGGCCTTACAATGGACCCGTTGGAATTTTAACCGAGTAAAAAGTACATAAATTGAGTTTTTGCAATATCATCGTGTCGAAATGCTCGTAATCAAGTATATGAACTCCTAAAATTTGATAAAACCCTTTTTTGGTGGTCCATTTGTTATAGGTTTCGTATGAGCGGGTCTAAATGGATCTTACAATGGATCCGTTGGAATTTTACTTGAATAAAAAGTACAAAAATTGAACTTTTGCAATATAATCATGTTGAAATACTCTTAATCAAGCATATGAACTCCTGAAGTTTGATTAAAACTTGTTTCGCGATCCGTTTTGTCGAGGTTTCAGACGAGCGGGTCTAAATAGGCCTTACAATCGACCCGTTGGAATTTTACTTGAGTAAAAAGTACAGAAGTTGAGTTTTTGCAATATAATCGTGTTGGAATGCTTGCAATCAAGTATATGAACTCCTAAAATTTGATTAAACATTGTTTTGCAGTCCGTTTTGTAGAGGTTTCGGACGAGCGGGTCTAAATAGGCATTACAATGGACCCGTTGGAATTTTCATTCAGTAAAAAGTAAAGAAATTGAGTTTTTGCAATATAATCGTGTTGAAATGCTCGTAATCAAGAATATGAACTCCTAAGATTTGATTAAAACTTGTTTTACGTTTCGTTTTGTAGAGGTTTGGGACAAGCTGGTCTAAATAGTCATTACAATGGACCAGTTGGAATTTTTACTGAGTAAACAGTATAGAAATTGAGTTTTTGAAATATAATCGTGTCGAAATGCTTGTAGTCAAGTATATGAACTCCTAAAATTTGATAAAACCTTGTTTTGTGGTCCGTTTGTTATAGGTTTAGGTAGAGCTAGTCTAAATAGGCCTTACGATGGACCCGTTGGAATTTTAACTGAGTAAAAAGTACATAAATTGAGTTTTTGCAATATTATCGTGTCGAAATGCTCGTAATCAAGTTAATGAACTGCTAAAATTTGCTAAAACCATGTTTTGCGGCCTGTTTGTTATAGGTTTCGGTCTTGCGGGTCGAAATAGGTCTCACAATGGACCCGTTGGAATTTTAATTGAGTAAAAAGTACAAAAATTGAGTTTTTGCAATATATCGTGTTGAAATGCTCGTAGTCAAGTATATGAACACCTAAATCTTGATTAAAACTTGTTTTGTCGTCCGTTTTGTAGATGTTTCGGACGAGCGGGTCTAAATAGGCCTTACAATGGACCCGTTGGAATTTTAACTGAGTAAAAAATACAGAAATTGTTTTTTTTTGCAATATAATCGTGTTGAAATGCTCGTAATCAAGAATATGAACTCTTAAAATTGGATTAAAACTTGTTTCGCGGTGCGTTTTGAAGAGGTTTCATTCGATCGGGTCTAAATAGGCTTTACAATGGACCCGTTAGAATTTTAACTATGTAAAAAGTACAAAAATTTTGTTTTTGCAATATCATCGTGTCAAAATGCTCGTAATCAAGTATATGAACTCCTAAAATTTGATAAAACCTTGTTTTGCAATCCGTTTGTTATAGGTTTCGGTCTTGCGGGTCGAAATAGGTCTCACAATGGACCCGTTGGAATTTTAATTGAGTAAAAAGTACAGAAATTGAGTTTTTGCAATATATCGTGTTGAAATGCTCGTAGTCAAGTATATGAACACCTAAATCTTGATAAAAACTTGTTTTCTCGTCCGTTTTGTAGATGTTTAGGACGAGCGGGTCTAAATAGGCTTTACAAAGGACCCGTTGGAATTTTAACTGAGTAAAAAATACAGAAATTGTTTTTTTGCAATATGATCATGTTGAAATGTTCGTAAACAAGAATATGAACTCTTAATGTTCGATTAAAACTTGTTTTGCGGTTCGTTTTGTTGAGTTTTTGGACGAGCGGGTTTAAATAGGCTTTACAATGGACCAGTTGGAATTTTTACTGAGTAAAAAGTACTGAAATTGAGTTTTTGCAATATAATCTTGTCGAAATGCTCGTAATCAAGAATATGAACTCCTAAAATTTTATAAAACCTTGTTTTGCGGTCTGTTTGTCATAGGTTTAGGTAGAGTGGGTCTAAATCGGCCTTACAATGGACCCGTTGGAATTTTAACCGAGTAAAAAGTACATAAATTGAGTTTTTGCAATATCATCGTGTCGAAATGCTCGTAATCAAGTATATGAACTCCTAAAATTTGATAAAACCCTTTTTTGGTGGTCCATTTGTTATAGGTTTCGTATGAGCGGGTCTAAATGGATCTTACAATGGATCCGTTGGAATTTTACTTGAATAAAAAGTACAAAAATTGAACTTTTGCAATATAATCATGTTGAAATACTCTTAATCAAGCATATGAACTCCTGAAGTTTGATTAAAACTTGTTTCGCGATCCGTTTTGTCGAGGTTTCAGACGAGCGGGTCTAAATAGGCCTTACAATCGACCCGTTGGAATTTTACTTGAGTAAAAAGTACAGAAGTTGAGTTTTTGCAATATAATCGTGTTGGAATGCTTGCAATCAAGTATATGAACTCTTAAAATTTGATTAAACATTGTTTTGCAGTCCGTTTTGTAGAGGTTTCGGACGAGCGGGTCTAAATATGCATTACAATGGACCCGTTGGAATTTTCATTCAGTAAAAAGTAAAGAAATTGAGTTTTTGCAATATAATCGTGTTGAAATGCTCGTAATCAAGAATATGAACTCCTAAGATTTGATTAAAACTTGTTTTACGTTTCGTTTTGTAGAGGTTTGGGACAAGCTGGTCTAAATAGTCATTACAATGGACCAGTTGGAATTTTTACTGAGTAAACAGTATAGAAATTGAGTTTTTGAAATATAATCGTGTCGAAATGCTTGTAGTCAAGTATATGAACTCCTAAAATTTGATAAAACCTTGTTTTGTGGTCCGTTTGTTATAGGTTTAGGTAGAGCTAGTCTAAATAGGCCTTACGATGGACCCGTTGGAATTTTAACTGAGTAAAAAGTACATAAATTGAGTTTTTGCAATATTATCGTGTCGAAATGCTCGTAATCAAGTTAATGAACTGCTAAAATTTGCTAAAACCATGTTTTGCGGCCTGTTTGTTATAGGTTTCGGTCTTGCGGGTTGAAATAGGTCTCACAATGGACCCGTTGGAATTTTAATTGTGTAAAAAGTACAGAAATTGAGTTTTTGCAATATATCGTGTTGAAATGCTCCTAGTCAAGTATATGAAAACCTAAATCTTGATTAAAACTTGTTTTGTCGTCCGTTTTGTAGATGTTTCGGACGAGCGGGTCTAAATAGGCCTTACAATGGACCCGTTGGAATTTTAACTGAGTAAAAAATACAGAAATTGTTTTTTTTGCAATATAATCATGTTGAAATGCTCGTAATCAAGAATATGAACTCTTAAAATTGGATTAAAACTTGTTTCGCGGTGCGTTTTGAAGAGGTTTCATTCGATCGGGTCTAAATAGGCTTTACAATGGACCCGTTAGAATTTTAACTATGTAAAAAGTACAAAAATTTTGTTTTTGCAATATCATCGTGTCAAAATGCTCGTAATCAAGTATATGAACTCCTAAAATTTGATAAAACCTTGTTTTGCAATCCGTTTGTTATAGGTTTCGGTCTTGCGGGTCGAAATAGGTCTCACAATGGACCCGTTGGAATTTTAATTGAGTAAAAAGTACAGAAATTGAGTTTTTGCAATATATCGTGTTGAAATGCTCGTAGTCAAGTATATGAACACCTAAATCTTGATAAAAACTTGTTTTCTCGTCCGTTTTGTAGATGTTTAGGACGAGCGGGTCTAAATAGGCTTTACAAAGGACCCGTTGGAATTTTAACTGAGTAAAAAATACAGAAATTGTTTTTTTGCAATATAATCGTGTTGAAATGTTCGTAAACAAGAATATGAACTCTTAATGTTTGATTAAAACTTGTTTTGCGGTTCGTTTTGTTGAGTTTTTGGACGAGCGAGTTTAAATAGGCTTTACAATGGACCAGTTGGAATTTTTACTGAGTAAAAAGTACTGAAATTGAGTTTTTGCAATATAATCTTGTCGAAATGCTCGTAATCAAGAATATGAACTCCTAAAATTTTATAAAACCTTGTTTTGCGGTCTGTTTGTCATAGGTTTAGGTAGAGTGGGTCTAAATCGGCCTTACAATGGACCCGTTGGAATTTTAACCGAGTAAAAAGTACATAAATTGAGTTTTTGCAATATCATCGTGTCGAAATGCTCGTAATCAAGTATATGAACTCCTAAAATTTGATAAAACCCTTTTTTGGTGGTCCATTTGTTATAGGTTTCGTATGAGCGGGTCTAAATGGATCTTACAATGGATCCGTTGGAATTTTACTTGAATAAAAAGTACAAAAATTGAACTTTTGCAATATAATCATGTTGAAATACTCTTAATCAAGCATATGAACTCCTGAAGTTTGATTAAAACTTGTTTCGCGATCCGTTTTGTCGAGGTTTCAGACGAGCGGGTCTAAATAGGCCTTACAATCGACCCGTTGGAATTTTACTTGAGTAAAAAGTACAGAAGTTGAGTTTTTGCAATATAATCGTGTTGGAATGCTTGCAATCAAGTATATGAACTCCTAAAATTTGATTAAACATTGTTTTGCAGTCCGTTTTGTAGAGGTTTCGGACGAGCGGGTCTAAATAGGCATTACAATGGACCCGTTGGAATTTTCATTCAGTAAAAAGTAAAGAAATTGAGTTTTTGCAATATAATCGTGTTGAAATGCTCGTAATCAAGAATATGAACTCCTACGATTTGATTAAAACTTGTTTTACGTTTCGTTTTGTAGAGGTTTGGGACAAGCTGGTCTAAATAGTCATTACAATGGACCAGTTGGAATTTTTACTGAGTAAACAGTATAGAAATTGAGTTTTTGAAATATAATCGTGTCGAAATGCTTGTAGTCAAGTATATGAACTCCTAAAATTTGATAAAACCTTGTTTTGTGGTCCGTTTGTTATAGGTTTAGGTAGAGCTAGTCTAAATAGGCCTTACGATGGACCCGTTGGAATTTTAACTGAGTAAAAAGTACATAAATTGAGTTTTTGCAATATTATCGTGTCGAAATGCTCGTAATCAAGTTAATGAACTGCTAAAATTTGCTAAAACCATGTTTTGCGGCCTGTTTGTTATAGGTTTCGGTCTTGCGGGTCGAAATAGGTCTCACAATGGACCCGTTGGAATTTTAATTGAGTAAAAAGTACAGAAATTGAGTTTTTGCAATATATCGTGTTGAAATGCTCGTAGTCAAGTATATGAACACCTAAATCTTGATTAAAACTTGTTTTGTCGTCCGTTTTGTAGATGTTTCGGACGAGCGGGTCTAAATAGGCCTTACAATGGACCCGTTGGAATTTTAACTGAGTAAAAAATACAGAAATTGTTTTTTTTTGCAATATAATCGTGTTGAAATGCTCGTAATCAAGAATATGAACTTTTAAAATTGGATTAAAACTTGTTTCGCGGTGCGTTTTGAAGAGGTTTCATTCGATCGGGTCTAAATAGGCTTTACAATGGACCCGTTAGAATTTTAACTATGTAAAAAGTACAAAAATTTTGTTTTTGCAATATCATCGTGTCAAAATGCTCGTAATCAAGTATATGAACTCCTAAAATTTGATAAAACCTTGTTTTGCAATCCGTTTGTTATAGGTTTCGGTCTTGCGGGTCGAAATAGGTCTCACAATGGACCCGTTGGAATTTTAATTGAGTAAAAAGTACAGAAATTGAGTTTTTGCAATATATCGTGTTGAAATGCTCGTAGTCAAGTATATGAACACCTAAATCTTGATAAAAACTTGTTTTCTCGTCCGTTTTGTAGATGTTTAGGACGAGCGGGTCTAAATAGGCTTTACAAAGGACCCGTTGGAATTTTAACTGAGTAAAAAATACAGAAATTGTTTTTTTGCAATATAATCGTGTTGAAATGTTCGTAAACAAGAATATGAACTCTTAATGTTTGATTAAAACTTGTTTTGCGGTTCGTTTTGTTGAGTTTTTGGACGAGCGGGTTTAAATAGGCTTTACAATGGACCAGTTGGAATTTTTACTGAGTAAAAAGTACTGAAATTGAGTTTTTGCAATATAATCTTGTCGAAATGCTCGTAATCAAGAATATGAACTCCTAAAATTTTATAAAACCTTGTTTTGCGGTCTGTTTGTCATAGGTTTAGGTAGAGTGGGTCTAAATCGGCCTTACAATGGACCCGTTGGAATTTTAACCGAGTAAAAAGTACATAAATTGAGTTTTTGCAATATCATCGTGTCGAAATGCTCGTAATCAAGTATATGAACTCCTAAAATTTGATAAAACCCTTTTTTGGTGGTCCATTTGTTATAGGTTTCGTATGAGCGGGTCTAAATGGATCTTACAATGGATCCGTTGGAATTTTACTTGAATAAAAAGTACAAAAATTGAACTTTTGCAATATAATCATGTTGAAATACTCTTAATCAAGCATATGAACTCCTGAAGTTTGATTAAAACTTGTTTCGCGATCCGTTTTGTCGAGGTTTCAGACGAGCGGGTCTAAATAGGCCTTACAATCGACCCGTTGGAATTTTACTTGAGTAAAAAGTACAGAAGTTGAGTTTTTGCAATATAATCGTGTTGGAATGCTTGCAATCAAGTATATGAACTCCTAAAATTTGATTAAACATTGTTTTGCAGTCCGTTTTGTAGAGGTTTCGGACGAGCGGGTCTAAATAGGCATTACAATGGACCCGTTGGAATTTTCATTCAGTAAAAAGTAAAGAAATTGAGTTTTTGCAATATAATCGTGTTGAAATGCTCGTAATCAAGAATATGAACTCCTAAGATTTGATTAAAACTTGTTTTACGTTTCGTTTTGTAGAGGTTTGGGACAAGCTGGTCTAAATAGTCATTACAATGGACCAGTTGGAATTTTTACTGAGTAAACAGTATAGAAATTGAGTTTTTGAAATATAATCGTGTCGAAATGCTTGTAGTCAAGTATATGAACTCCTAAAATTTGATAAAACCTTGTTTTGTGGTCCGTTTGTTATAGGTTTAGGTAGAGCTAGTCTAAATAGGCCTTACGATGGACCCGTTGGAATTTTAACTGAGTAAAAAGTACATAAATTGAGTTTTTGCAATATTATCGTGTCGAAATGCTCGTAATCAAGTTAATGAACTGCTAAAATTTGCTAAAACCATGTTTTGCGGCCTGTTTGTTATAGGTTTCGGTCTTGCGGGTCGAAATAGGTCTCACAATGGACCCGTTGGAATTTTAATTGAGTAAAAAGTACAGAAATTGAGTTTTTGCAATATATCGTGTTGAAATGCTCGTAGTCAAGTATATGAACACCTAAATCTTGATTAAAACTTGTTTTGTCGTCCGTTTTGTAGATGTTTCGGACGAGCGGGTCTAAATAGGCCTTACAATGGACCCGTTGGAATTTTAACTGAGTAAAAAATACAGAAATTGTTTTTTTTTGCAATATAATCGTGTTGAAATGCTCGTAATCAAGAATATGAACTCTTAAAATTGGATTAAAACTTGTTTCGCGGTGCGTTTTGAAGAGGTTTCATTCGATCGGGTCTAAATAGGCTTTACAATGGACCCGTTAGAATTTTAACTATGTAAAAAGTACAAAAATTTTGTTTTTGCAATATCATCGTGTCAAAATGCTCGTAATCAAGTATATGAACTCCTAAAATTTGATAAAACCTTGTTTTGCAATCCGTTTGTTATAGGTTTCGGTCTTGCGGGTCGAAATAGGTCTCACAATGGACCCGTTGGAATTTTAATTGAGTAAAAAGTACAGAAATTGAGTTTTTGCAATATATCGTGTTGAAATGCTCGTAGTCAAGTATATGAACACCTAAATCTTGATAAAAACTTGTTTTCTCGTCCGTTTTGTAGATGTTTAGGACGAGCGGGTCTAAATAGGCTTTACAAAGGACCCGTTGGAATTTTAACTGAGTAAAAAATACAGAAATTGTTTTTTTGCAATATGATCGTGTTGAAATGTTCGTAAACAAGAATATGAACTCTTAATGTTTGATTAAAACTTGTTTTGCGGTTCGTTTTGTTGAGTTTTTGGACGAGCGGGTTTAAATAGGCTTTACAATGGACCAGTTGGAATTTTTACTGAGTAAAAAGTACTGAAATTGAGTTTTTG
Source organism: Hibiscus trionum (assembly GCA_030270665.1). Taxonomy (NCBI): domain Eukaryota; kingdom Viridiplantae; phylum Streptophyta; class Magnoliopsida; order Malvales; family Malvaceae; genus Hibiscus; species Hibiscus trionum. The sequence continues at coordinate 42,716,519 of BSYR01000027.1, read as the reverse complement.
CAATATAATCTTGTCGAAATGCTCGTAATCAAGAATATGAACTCCTAAAATTTTATAAAACCTTGTTTTGCGGTCTGTTTGTCATAGGTTTAGGTAGAGTGGGTCTAAATCGGCCTTACAATGGACCCGTTGGAATTTTAACCGAGTAAAAAGTACATAAATTGAGTTTTTGCAATATCATCGTGTCGAAATGCTCGTAATCAAGTATATGAACTCCTAAAATTTGATAAAACCCTTTTTTGGTGGTCCATTTGTTATAGGTTTCGTATGAGCGGGTCTAAATGGATCTTACAATGGATCCGTTGGAATTTTACTTGAATAAAAAGTACAAAAATTGAACTTTTGCAATATAATCATGTTGAAATACTCTTAATCAAGCATATGAACTCCTGAAGTTTGATTAAAACTTGTTTCGCGATCCGTTTTGTCGAGGTTTCAGACGAGCGGGTCTAAATAGGCCTTACAATCGACCCGTTGGAATTTTACTTGAGTAAAAAGTACAGAAGTTGAGTTTTTGCAATATAATCGTGTTGGAATGCTTGCAATCAAGTATATGAACTCCTAAAATTTGATTAAACATTGTTTTGCAGTCCGTTTTGTAGAGGTTTCGGACGAGCGGGTCTAAATAGGCATTACAATGGACCCGTTGGAATTTTCATTCAGTAAAAAGTAAAGAAATTGAGTTTTTGCAATATAATCGTGTTGAAATGCTCGTAATCAAGAATATGAACTCCTACGATTTGATTAAAACTTGTTTTACGTTTCGTTTTGTAGAGGTTTGGGACAAGCTGGTCTAAATAGTCATTACAATGGACCAGTTGGAATTTTTACTGAGTAAACAGTATAGAAATTGAGTTTTTGAAATATAATCGTGTCGAAATGCTTGTAGTCAAGTATATGAACTCCTAAAATTTGATAAAACCTTGTTTTGTGGTCCGTTTGTTATAGGTTTAGGTAGAGCTAGTCTAAATAGGCCTTACGATGGACCCGTTGGAATTTTAACTGAGTAAAAAGTACATAAATTGAGTTTTTGCAATATTATCGTGTCGAAATGCTCGTAATCAAGTATATGAACTGCTAAAATTTGCTAAAACCATGTTTTGCGGCCTGTTTGTTATAGGTTTCGGTCTTGCGGGTTGAAATAGGTCTCACAATGGACCCGTTGGAATTTTAAATGTGTAAAAAGTACAGAAATTGAGTTTTTGCAATATATCGTGTTGAAATGCTCCTAGTCAAGTATATGAAAACCTAAATCTTGATTAAAACTTGTTTTGTCGTCCGTTTTGTAGATGTTTCGGACGAGCGGGTCTAAATAGGCCTTACAATGGACCCGTTGGAATTTTAACTGAGTAAAAAATACAGAAATTGTTTTTTTTTTTTGCAATATAATCATGTTGAAATGCTCGTAATCAAGAATATGAACTCTTAAAATTGGATTAAAACTTGTTTCGTGGTGCGTTTTGAAGAGGTTTCATTCGATCGGGTCTAAATAGGCTTTACAATGGACCCGTTAGAATTTTAACTATGTAAAAAGTACAAAAATTTTGTTTTTGCAATATCATCGTGTCAAAATGCTCGTAATCAAGTATATGAACTCCTAAAATTTGATAAAACCTTGTTTTGCAATCCGTTTGTTATAGGTTTCGGTCTTGCGGGTCGAAATAGGTCTCACAATGGACCCGTTGGAATTTTAATTGAGTAAAAAGTACAGAAATTGAGTTTTTGCAATATATCGTGTTGAAATGCTCGTAGTCAAGTATATGAACACCTAAATCTTGATAAAAACTTGTTTTCTCGTCCGTTTTGTAGATGTTTAGGACGAGCGGGTCTAAATAGGCTTTACAAAGGACCCGTTGGAATTTTAACTGAGTAAAAAATACAGAAATTGTTTTTTTGCAATATAATCGTGTTGAAATGTTCGTAAACAAGAATATGAACTCTTAATGTTTGATTAAAACTTGTTTTGCGGTTCGTTTTGTTGAGTTTTTGGACGAGCGAGTTTAAATAGGCTTTACAATGGACCAGTTGGAATTTTTACTGAGTAAAAAGTACTGAAATTGAGTTTTTGCAATATAATCTTGCCGAAATGCTCGTAATCAAGAATATGAACTCCTAAAATTTTATAAAACCTTGTTTTGCGGTCTGTTTGTCATAGGTTTAGGTAGAGTGGGTCTAAATCGGCCTTACAATGGACCCGTTGGAATTTTAACCGAGTAAAAAGTACATAAATTGAGTTTTTGCAATATCATCGTGTCGAAATGCTCGTAATCAAGTATATGAACTCCTAAAATTTGATAAAACCCTTTTTTGGTGGTCCATTTGTTATAGGTTTCGTATGAGCGGGTCTAAATGGATCTTACAATGGATCCGTTGGAATTTTACTTGAATAAAAAGTACAAAAATTGAACTTTTGCAATATAATCATGTTGAAATACTCTTAATCAAGCATATGAACTCCTGAAGTTTGATTAAAACTTGTTTCGCGATCCGTTTTGTCGAGGTTTCAGACGAGCGGGTCTAAATAGGCCTTACAATCGACCCGTTGGAATTTTACTTGAGTAAAAAGTACAGAAGTTGAGTTTTTGCAATATAATCGTGTTGGAATGCTTGCAATCAAGTATATGAATTCCTAAAATTTGATTAAACATTGTTTTGCAGTCCGTTTTGTAGAGGTTTCGGACGAGCGGGTCTAAATAGGCATTACAATGGACCCGTTGGAATTTTCATTCAGTAAAAAGTAAAGAAATTGAGTTTTTGCAATATAATCGTGTTGAAATGCTCGTAATCAAGAATATGAACTCCTAAGATTTGATTAAAAATTGTTTTACGTTTCGTTTTGTAGAGGTTTGGGACAAGCTGGTCTAAATAGTCATTACAATGGACCAGTTGGAATTTTTACTGAGTAAACAGTATAGAAATTGAGTTTTTGAAATATAATCGTGTCGAAATGCTTGTAGTCAAGTATATGAACTCCTAAAATTTGATAAAACCTTGTTTTGTGGTCCGTTTGTTATAGGTTTAGGTAGAGCTAGTCTAAATAGGCCTTACGATGGACCCGTTGGAATTTTAACTGAGTAAAAAGTACATAAATTGAGTTTTTGCAATATTATCGTGTCGAAATGCTCGTAATCAAGTTAATGAACTGCTAAAATTTTCTAAAACCATGTTTTGCGGCCTGTTTGTTATAGGTTTTGGTCTTGCGGGTCGAAATAGGTCTCACAATGGACCCGTTGGAATTTTAATTGAGTAAAAAGTACAGAAATTGAGTTTTTGCAATATATCGTGTTGAAATGCTCGTAGTCAAGTATATGAACACCTAAATCTTGATTAAAACTTGTTTTGTCGTCCGTTTTGTAGATGTTTCGGACGAGCGGGTCTAAATAGGCCTTACAATGGACCCGTTGGAATTTTAACTGAGTAAAAAATACATAAATTGTTTTTTTTGCAATATATTCGTGTTGAAATGCTCGTAATCAAGAATATGAACTCTTAAAATTGGATTAAAACTTGTTTTGCGGTTCGTTTTGTTGTGTTTTTGGACGAGCGGGTCTAAATAGGCATTACAATGGACCAGTTGGAATTTTTACCGAGTAAAAAGTACTGAAATTGAGTTTTTGCAATATAATCTTGTCGAAATACTCGTAATCAAGTATATGAACTCCTAAAATTTGATAAAACCTTGTTTTGCAATCCGTTTGTTATAGGTTTCGGTCTTGCGGGTCTAAATAAGCCTCACAATGGACCCGTTGGAATTTTAACTGAGTACAAAGTACAAAAATTGAGTTTTTGCAATATCATCGTGTCGAAATGCTCGTAGTCAAGTATATGAACTCCTAAAATTTGATAAAACCTTGTTTTGCGGTCCGTTTGTTATAGGTTTTAGTCTTGCGGGTTTAAATAGGCCTCACAATAGACCCGTTAGAATTTTAACTAAGTAAAAAGTACATAAATTGAGTTTTTGCAATATAATCGTGTCGAAATTCTCATAATCAAGTATATGAACTCCTAAAATTTGATTAAACATTGTTTTGCGGTCCGTTTGTTATATGTTTCGGTCGAGCGGGTCTAAATAGGCCTTATAATGGACCTGTTGGAATTTTAACTGAGTAAAAAGTACATAAATAGAGTTTTTGCAATATCATAGTGTCGAAATGCTCGTAATCAAGTATATGAACTCCTAAAATTTGATAAAACCTTGTTTTTGTTGTCCGTTTGTTATAGGTTTCGGACGAGCGGGTCTAAATAGGCCTTACAATGGATATGTTGGAATTTTACTTGAATAAAGAGTGCATAAATTGAATTTTTGCAATATAATGGTGTGGAAATACTCGTAATCAATCATATGAACTCCTAAAATTCTATTAAAACTTGTTTTGCGGTCCGATTTGTAGAGGTTTCAGACAAGCGGGTCTAAATAGGCCTTACAATGGACCCGTTGGAATTTTATTTGAGTAAAAAGTATAGAAATTGAGTTTTTGCAATATAGTCATGTTGAAAAGCTTGTAATCAAGTATACGAACTCCTACAATTTGATTAAAACTTGTTTTGCGGTCCGTTTTGAATAGGTTTCGGACGAGCGGGTCTAAATAGGCATTACAATGGACCCGTTGGAATTTTCATTAAGTAAAAAGTAAAGAAATTGAGTTTTTGCAATATAATCGTGTTGAAATGCTCGTAATCAAGAGTATGAACTCCTAAGATTTGATTAAAACTTCTTTTACAGTCCGTTTTGTAGAGGTTTGGGACGCGCTGGTCTAAATAGTCATTACAATGGACCAGTTGGAATTTTTACTAAGTAAAAATATAGAAATTGAGTTTTTGAAATATAATCGTGTCGAAATGCTCGTAGTCAAGTATATGAACACCTAAAATTTGATAAAACCTTGTTTTGTGGTCCGTTTGTTATAGGTTTAGGTAGAGCGGGTCTAAATAGGCCTTACGATGGACCCGTTGGAATTTTAACTGAGTAAAAAGTACATAAATTGAGTTTTTGCAATATTATCGTCTCGAAATGCTCGTAATCAAGTATATGAACTGCTAAAATTTGCTAAAACCTTGTTTTGCGGCATGTTTGTTATAGGTTTCGATCTTGCAGGTCGAAATAGGTCTCACAATGGACCCGTTGGAATTTTAATTGAGTAAAAAGTACAGAAATTGAGTTTTTGCAATATATCGTGTTGAAATGCTCGTAGTCAAGTATATGAACACCTAAATCTTGATTAAAACTTGTTTTCTCGTCCGTTTTGTAGATGTTTAGGACGAGCGGGTCTAAATAGGCTTTACAATGGACCCGTTGGAATTTTAACTGAGTAAAAAATACAGAAATTGTTTTTTTTTGCAATATAATCGTGTTGAAATGCTCGTAATCAAGAATATGAACTCTTAATGTTTGATTAAAACTTGTTTTGCGGTTCGTTTTGTTGAGTTTTTGGACGAGCGGGTTTAAATAGGCTTTACAATGGACCAGTTGGAATTTTTACTGAGTAAAAAGTACTGAAATTGAGTTTTTGCAATATAATCTTGTCGAAATGCTCGTAATCAAGAATATGAACTCCTAAAATTTTTAAAACCTTGTTTTGCGGTCTGTTTGTCATAGGTTTAGGTAGAGTGGGTCTAAATCGGCCTTACAATAGACCCGTTGGAATTTTAACCGAGTAAAAAGTACATAAATTGAGTTTTTGCAATATCATCGTGTCGAAATGCTCGTAATCAAGTATATGAACTCCTAAAATTTGATAAAACCCTTTTTTGGTGGTCCATTTGTTATAGGTTTCGTATGAGCGGGTCTAAATGGATCTTACAATGGATCCGTTGGAATTTTACTTGAATAAAAAGTACAAAAATTGAACTTTTGCAATATAATCATGTTGAAATACTCTTAATCAAGCATATGAACTCCTGAAGTTTGATTAAAACTTGTTTCGCGATCCGTTTTGTCGAGGTTTCAGACGAGCGTGTCTAAATAGGCCTTACAATCGACCCGTTGGAATTTTACTTGAGTAAAAAGTACAGAAGTTGAGTTTTTGCAATATAATCGTGTTGGAATGCTTGCAATCAAGTATATGAACTCCTAAAATTTGATTAAACATTGTTTTGCAGTCCGTTTTGTAGAGGTTTCGGACGAGCGGGTCTAAATAGGCATTACAATGGACCCGTTGGAATTTTCATTCAGTAAAAAGTAAAGAAATTGAGTTTTTGCAATATAATCGTGTTGAAATGCTCGTAATCAAGAATATGAACTCCTAAGATTTCATTCAAACTTGTTTTACGTTTCGTTTTGTAGAGGTTTGGGACAAGCTGGTCTAAATAGTCATTACAATGGACCAGTTGGAATTTTTACTGAGTAAACAGTATAGAAATTGAGTTTTTGAAATATAATCGTGTCGAAATGCTTGTAGTCAAGTATATGAACTCCTAAAATTTGATAAAACCTTGTTTTGTGGTCCGTTTGTTATAGGTTTAGGTAGAGCTAGTCTAAATAGGCCTTACGATGGACCCGTTGGAATTTTAACTGAGTAAAAAGTACATAAATTGAGTTTTTGCAATATTATCGTGTCGAAATGCTCGTAATCAAGTTAATGAACTGCTAAAATTTTCTAAAACCATGTTTTGCGGCCTGTTTGTTATAGGTTTCGGTCTTGCGGGTCGAAATAGGTCTCACAATGGACCCGTTGGAATTTTAATTGAGTAAAAAGTACAGAAATTGAGTTTTTGCAATATATCGTGTTGAAATGCTCGTAGTCAAGTATATGAACACCTAAATCTTGATTAAAACTTGTTTTGTCGTCCGTTTTGTAGATGTTTCGGACGAGCGGGTCTAAATAGGCCTTACAATGGACCCGTTGGAATTTTAACTGAGTAAAAAATACAGAAATTGTTTTTTTTTTTGCAATATAATCGTGTTGAAATGCTCGTAATCAAGAATATGAACTCTTAAAATTGGATTAAAACTTGTTTTGCGGTTCGTTTTGTTGTGTTTTTGGACGAGCGGGTCTAAATAGGCATTACAATGGACCAGTTGGAATTTTTACCGAGTAAAAAGTACTGAAATTGAGTTTTTGCAATATAATCTTGTCGAAATACTCATAATCAAGTATATGAACTCCTAAAATTTGATAAAACCTTACATAAATTGAGTTTTTGCAATATCATCGTGTCGAAATGCTCGTAATCAAGTATATGAACTCCTAAATTTTGATAAAACCCTTTTTTGGTGGTCCGTTTGTTATAGGCTTCGTACGAGCGGGTCTAAATAGATCTTACAATGGATCCGTTGGAATTTTACTTGAATAAAAAGTACAAAAATTGAACTTTTGCAATATAATCATGTTGAAATACTCTTAATCAAGCATATAGACTCCTGAAGTTTGATTAAAACTTGTTTCGCGATCCTTTTTGTCGAGGTTTCAGACGAGCGGGTCTAAATAGGCCTTACAATCGACCCGTTGGAATTTTACTTGAGTAAAAAGTACAGAAGTTGAGTTTTTGCAATATAATCGTGTTGGAATGCTTGCAATCAAGTATATGAACTCCTAAAATTTGATTAAACATTGTTTTGCAGTCCGTTTTGTAGAGGTTTCGGACGAGCGGGTCTAAATAGGCCTTACAATGGATATGTTGGAATTTTACTTGAATAAAAAGTACATAAATTGAATTTTTGCAATATAATCGTGTTGAAATACTCGTAATCAAGCATATGATCTCCTAAAATTCTATTGAAACTTGTTTCGCGGTCCGATTTGTAGAGTTTTCAGACGAGCAGTCCTAAATAGGCCTTACAATGGATCTGTTGGAATTTTACTTGAATTAAAAGTACATAAATTGAATTTTTGCAATATAATCGTGTTGAAATACTCGTAATCAAGCATATGAACTCCTAAAAATCTTTTAAAACTTGTTTCGCGGTCCGATTTGTAGAGGTTTTAGACGAGCGGGTCTAAATAGGCCTTACAATGGACATGTTGGAATTTTACTTGAGTAAAAAGTACAGAAATTGGGTTTTTGCAATATAATCATGTTGAAATGCTTGTAATCAAGTATATGAACTCCTAAAATTTGATTAAAACCTGTTTCGCGATCCGTTTTGTAGAGATTTCAGACGAGCGGGTCTAACTAGGCCTTAAAATGGACCCGTTGGAATATTAACTGAGTAAAAAATACATAAATTGAGTTTCTGCAATATAATCATGTTGAAATGCTCGTAATCAAGTATATGAACTCCTAAAATTTGATAAAACCTTGTTTTGCGGTCCGTTTGTTATAGGTTTCGATCGAGCCGGTCTAAATAGGCCTTATAATGGACCCTTAGAATTTTAACTGAGTAAAAAGTACATAAATTGTGTTTTTGCAATATCATCTTGTCGAAATTCTCGTAATCAAGTATATGAACTCCTAAATTTTTTTAAAACCTTGTTTTGCAATCCGTTTGTTATAGGTTTCGGTCTTGCGGGTCTAAATAGGCCTCACAATGGACCCGTTGGAATTTTAACAGAGTAAAAAATACAGAAATTGTTTTTTTTGAAATATAATCATGTTGAAATGCTCGTAATCAAGTATATGAACTCCTAAAGTTTGGTTAAAACTTGGGTTACGGTCCGTTTTGTAGAGGTTTCAGACGAGCGAGTCTAAATAGGCCTTACAATGGACCGTTGGAATTTTAACTGAGTAAAAAGTACATAAATTTAGTTTTTGCAATATATCGTGTTGAAATGCTCGTAGTCACGTATATGAACACCTAAATTTTGATTAAAACTTGTTTTGTTGTCCGTTTTGTCCAGGTTTCGGACGAGCGGGTCTAAATAAGCCTTACAATGGACCCGTTGGAATTTTAACTAAGTAAAAAATATTAAAGTTTTGGCTTTTTGCAATATAATCATGTTGAAATTGTAACTCCCCAATTTTGGGCTTAGAAGTTTTGGGTTTGGACCGGACCGGTCGGGTTGCGGTTCGAATATAAAAGGGTGAATTTAGGAAAGCCTAGTTCGGGTTGCATTAAAAATATGGAAAAATGTCTTAAAATCCTCTTTTATTATATATAAGAGAAAGGTGAAATCAATTTTACAAAATGAGGTTTGGAAGAGTGACATTTTGGGTTAGTGACCAAAATGTAATTTTCGGAAACTTGGTGACTGTTTTAAAAAGGATTGAAACTTTGAATCTTTAAGGAGCTATTTACCCAATAGGAGTTTCTCCAGATTTTTCTTAAATATTAAAGGATTAATTAATGGTTTGAAAATAAAAGTAAAAGGGAGGGAAAGATATTTTGGCATTTTCAACTAACTTTTCCCAAATTCCATTTTCCTTTTCTCTCAATTTTCTCTCAACCCAAACACATTTCTCCAGCACATTTTCCCTCTGATTTTTGACATCCAAATATGAGATTTCAATCCTCTTTTGATCTCTAATCATCTCTTCAACAAAACCTTAGCATTTGCTTATTGGATTTTCAAGAATCTTGGTTCCAAAAAGGGAGAAACTCAAGTTTAGAGGTATGAACGTCCTTCTCCTCTAAATTCTCAGTTCTTTACTGAAATTCCCAAGTTCTCAATCCTTGATTTGTGTTTTATAAAAGGTTTTATAATTGTGTTCTTGATCTTGGCTTTAAAATGCAAGATTTGCTTTAATTTTGATGAAATTCGTATGATCTGATTGGGCACTGTTTTGAGGTGTCTTTTTGATGTTAAATGAATGTTTAATTGATGAGAAATTGAGGTTTAATCAATGCAATCCCGAATAGGTTGATTTTTCTAAGTTTTGCTTGAGTTTTTAGTGGTTTTTGGAGTGATCTTGATGATCTGTTATAGCTGGAGGTATAAGGACGTGGTTAGATCCTTTTTGGATGTTAATTGAGGTTTATGAATGTTTGGAATTGATGGATCTTGGCTGGGTAGTGTTGTGGAGTTGTTTGGATGTGATTTCGGTTGTGTTTGGTAGCCGAAATGTGAGTGTTGATGTGAGCAGCGAGTTTAGATGTCTTGGTTGAGGATATTAATGCATGATGATGCATTAATCTACAGTTTTGATGTGTTTAAAACAGGGGAGACATCTTCGGATCCTCGTGGTGTTGATCCGGAAGCTTGATTGGTGTTTCGGCAAGTGGCGAAACGGAATCGGTGAGTGGATTTTGGTTTTCAGCTTTGAAACCAATGTTTTGAAGGTTTGGGAGCTTAGTTTAAGTCTAAACAACTTTGCTAAGCTCAAGAGTAAGTTTTCGGAAAAACTCTCTTGTTGATGAACCATGAGTTGGTTGAGTGCAATGTGATTGTTGCATGTTTTAAATACTGTTTTGAAAGCATATTTTAGCATGTTTAATTGCTGGTTTTATAAGCCATATGTTGAAGGATGCTCAAGGTAAGAGATCCTTGTTTTGAACATTTGATAAAATGTGGTTTTGTTGCATAAAGATGCATGATGATTAATGGCTTGTTAAATGCTTTAAAACAGTGGATTATTGTTGTTAAATGATGCATATTGGCAAGTGATGTTTTGAGAAAGGTTAAGAACACTATGGTGGTTAAAAGTCCATAGGTGGTTCTTGTGTTAAGAACAACATGGTGGTTAAAAGTCCATGATTGGTTCTTGTGCTAAGGTCACCAAGGTGGTTAAAAGTCCTTGAGTGAGCCTTGTAAGGTCACAAAGGTGGTTAAAAGTCCTTGTGTGAGCCTTGTGTATTTAAGAACACCATGGTGGTTAAAAGTCCATGGGTGATTCTTGTTTTAAGGTCGCAAGGTGGTTAAAAGTCCTTGTGTAGACCTTGTGTATTTTAAGAACACCATGGTGGTTAAAAGTCCATGGGTGATTCTTGTGCTCAGGACACAATGGTGGTTAAAAGTCCATGTGTGGTCCTTGTGAATTGTAAGATCACAATGGTGTTTAAAAGTCCATGTGTGGATCTTGTATTGATTGTATCACTTGTGGCCAATATGACATGTTATATACTTGAAGCATGAGATGCTTGTTTTAAATGCTTTTGTGCATGGTTAAAGGTTGTTTTGAATTGAGGTTTATAAAAGTGTTTTATAAATGCATTATTGTGTTGATTTAAATGAGCATTCCTCACTAAGCTATTTGCTTACGCTCTCTCTTTTCTTAAATCAATAATGCAGAGCATTGAAGTGCATTAGGGGCAGCAAGGAAGCCAAGAATCCAAGTGAAGGTTTAAGCTCATGTATGGTGAATGTTTTCTAACACTATTAGCTTTTGGGCATTTGGCAATGGGGAACCTATATTGTTGTTTTGGGAGATGTTTGGGACTCCCTAAGTTGGTTTTATATTGTTGATGATGTTGGAACATGTAATTGGCCTCTTGGTATTTGTTTTGGTGATTTGAGGATTGCATGGTTTGCTATATAGGATTCATGCCTTTAGAATTGGGGATTTGCTTAATTGATGCCATGTTTAAGTATGGTTGATGCAATTATGTTCCTTATGTATGTAATGACTTGTTGGTATAATTTGGTTGCCTTTGGAGCATGTTTGATGGGTCAATTGTGTGTTTAATCAGAAAAAATCTGCAAACCTGTGCAGGCCGTATCGGAACGGGTGCTACCGTTTCAGAACAGGGGCCTGAAATGGCCTAGGCATTTCGAAACGGGAGGAACCGTTCCGAAACGGAAATGCTACTGATACCATAAAAGTCCATGTGTGGTCCTTGTGAATTGTAAGATCACAATGGTGTTTAAAAGTCCATGTATGGATCTTGTATTGATTGTATCACTTGTGGCCAATATTACATGTTATATACTTGAAGCATGAGATGCTTGTTTTAAATGCTTTTGTGCATGGTTAAAGGTTGTTTTGAATTGAGGTTTATAAAAGTGTTTTATAAATGCATTATTGTGTTGATTTAAATGAGCATTCCTCACTAAGCTATTTGCTTACGCTCTCTCTTTTCTTAAACCAATAATGCAGAGCATTGAAGTGCATTAGGGGCAGCAAGGAAGCCAAGAATCCAAGTGAAGGTTTAAGCTCATGTATGGTGAATGTTTTCTAACACTATTAGCTTTTGGGCATTTGGCAATGGGGAACCTATATTGTTGTTTTGGGAGATGTTTGGGACTCCCTAAGTTGGTTTTATATTGTTGATGATGTTGGAACATGTAATTGGCCTCTTGGTATTTGTTTTGGTGATTTGAGGATTGCATGGTTTGCTATATAGGATTCATGCCTTTAGAATTGGGGATTTGCTTAATTGATGCCATGTTTAAGTATGGTTGATGCAATTATGTTCCTTATGTATGTAATGACTTGTTGGTATAATTTGGTTGCCTTTGGAGCATGTTTGATGGGTCAATTGTGTGTTTAATCAGAAAAAATCTGCAAATCTGTGCAGGCCGTATCGGAACGGGTGCTACCGTTTCAGAACAGGGGCCTGAAATGGCCTAGGCGTTTCGAAACGGGAGGAACCGTTCCGAAACGGAAATGCTACTGATACCATAAAAGTCCATGTGTGGTCCTTGTGAATTGTAAGATCACAATGGTGTTTAAAAGTCCATGTATGGATCTTGTATTGATTGTATCACTTGTGGCCAATATTACATGTTATATACTTGAAGCATGAGATGCTTGTTTTAAATGCTTTTGTGCATGGTTAAAGGTTGTTTTGAATTGAGGTTTATAAAAGTGTTTTATAAATGCATTATTGTGTTGATTTAAATGAGCATTCCTCACTAAGCTATTTGCTTACGCTCTCTCTTTTCTTAAACCAATAATGCAGAGCATTGAAGTGCATTAGGGGCAGCAAGGAAGCCAAGAATCCAAGTGAAGGTTTAAGCTCATGTATGGTGAATGTTTTCTAACACTATTAGCTTTTGGGCATTTGGCAATGGGGAACCTATATTGTTGTTTTGGGAGATGTTTGGGACTTCCTAAGTTGGTTTTATATTGTTGATGATGTTGGAACATGTAATTGGCCTCTTGGTATTTGTTTTGGTGATTTGAGGATTGCATGGTTTGCTATATAGGATTCATGCCTTTAGAATTGGGGATTTGCTTAATTGATGCCATGTTTAAGTATGGTTGATGCAATTATGTTCCTTATGCATGTAATGACTTGCTGGTATAATTTGGTTGCCTTTGGAGCATGTTTGATGGGTCAATTGTGTGTTTAATCAGCAAAAATCTGCAAATCTGGGCAGGCCGTATCGGAACGGGTGCTACCGTTTCGGAACAGGGGCCTGAAATGGCCTAGGCGTTTCGAAACGGGAGGAACCGTTCCGGAACGGAAATGCTACTGCCAGGCTCTGTTCCGATACTCGTTTCGGAACGGTCCCGCGTTTCGGAACAGGCTCTCCCTGTTTCGGAACACCCGACCGTTGGGCACTGAAATTGATGGTTATATGTTTTGAAATCTTTGCGCTTTGGTCCTGAAACTTGTTTATGCATTTGAATGAGTTTGAGATGTCCGTTTGAGTTGAAATTTGACAGAGAAGCATGAAATATGACTAATTTCATAATGGTAACTCAAAAATTGGTTAAGTCCTTATAACTTCCAAAATTTACATTTTGGTCCCTAAATTCATGTTTTGTGCAATTAAGTCCCTGAATGTTTTCCGAATGGGCTGATCTTTGAGTATGCTGTTGTTATGAACATGTCTAGGGTTAATGTGCATTTAGATAAGATTAAAAAGAAAAAAAAGGGTCGTTAATCAAGGTTGACTTTCGGGTTGACTTTGGTTTTCCCCGTGTAAACTTCTTAATTCGGTTCAACCGTCTAGGCCGGGTTAAGGGGGTTACATTTGGTGGTATCAGAGCTGAGTTCTCGTGTAATTGGGAATGATTATGTGGGTGATTAATGTATGTATGTTTTGTATGATTGTTGAATGGAAGCATGTTGTGTGAATTGTAAGTATGTTACAATTGTGATGTATGCTATGGTGAAGCATGATAGAGGGACCCATTGCCAAATCAAAGCTAATGAAATGATGTTGTTTTTAATTGGAAATGAGCTTGAGTACTTGGATTGCTTACCTTGCTGAGCCTGACTTTGTTTATTGCATTGTGATTGCATTGTTTAGTGAATGGCACCTCGTAGAGAGTTGGGGGTTAATACGCGAGCTATGGCTCGAAATGAGAATGAGGAGAATGCTGAAAATATGGTGGATTTACCTCCTCCACCTGGTGGTGGTGGTGCTGGGGGTGAAGGAGCTGGAGTTGCAACTGGTGCTGGGGTCGCTGGACCTGAAGCTGGTCAGGGACAAGCTATTCCTGACATGACAATGCTGGTTCAAGCCATTGCTGGAGCTTTTCGAGCAGCGATAGCTGGAGCTCAAGGAGCTGGGCATTAAGGTGATGCTGGTGTTAGACTACCTTTGGAGCGTTTGCGCAGTCTGGGAGGGACTTAGTTCAGGGGTTTGTCTGCTGAAGGTTCGGAGTCTTGGTTGGAAAGTACCAAGAGAATCTTGGGGCAAATGAATTGAACTGATGTGCAGAAGCTGGGCTGTGTGGTATCGTTGTTGCAGGACGATGCTTACACTTGGTGGACAACCTCTATCTCTGGAATGGAGGAAGCTGATGTAACTTGGACGTTCTTTCAGAACGCGTTCAAGAGAAGGTATCTGGGTGTGAGGTACCTAGATGAGAAGAAGAGGGAATTCATGTCTCTTACCCAAGGGAGCATGTCTGTAGCTGAGTACGAGGTTCAGTTTGTCCGACTCAGTCAGTATGCACCTGAGCTTGTTCCGGATGAGCGGGAAAGGTGTGAAAGGTTCCGTTATGGTTTGGTGACGGAAGTAAAGACGTATATGCTAGCTGCTGAGTATAATGATTTTGATGTGCTGGTTGGCCGAGCAAAGGACATTGAGATGAACTTGGGTTTATCTTCTAGAAGTGCTGGAAAGCGAGTTGCTGAGTACAGTTCTGATGGTGGACGGAACAAGAGGGGACGTGATCAGAAGTATCAGTCTTCAGCTAAGCGAGGTGGTGGTGCGCCTGCTCAGGGAGGCAAGGCAAGAACTGAACCGAACGCATGTTGGACATGTGGATCGCGTGGCCATATGAAACGTGATTGTCCTCGAGCTGTGAGGGAGGTGCAAGCTCCTGTTGTGGCAGCTGGTAATTCGTGCTGGAACTGTGGATCTACGGATCACATGAGGAGAGAGTGTCCTATGTTGGCTGGTGGCCAAGGGCGTGCTCCTGTTGTTGTTGCACCACAGAGAGGTCGTGGGCGCGGCCGTGGTAACTTCCAGCGTAGGGAGGATGGTGGACGTAATGTGGCTCATGTTGTAGCTGTTCAGCCAGAGGGTGGTGGCCAGGCTAGAGTGTTTGCTCAGAGGGAGGGGAGGAATGACGCGGATGTGATTGCAGGTACTTTTACTTTGCAGTCCTTATCATTACTTTCCTTGATTGATTCTTGATCTACGCACTCATACATTTTGCGTGAGCATGCTGAATTGCTTGGTTTGCCTGTTGAGTCTTTGGATGTTGGTATGCGTGTCACTAGTTCTTTTGGTGAGACTGTTGTGACTCGAAAGCTTTATAGAAGATGTCCTTTGGTTGTGCAAGATCATGTTTTTCATGTTGATCTTATGGAGTTGCCTTTCTATGGTTTTGGTGTAATCCTTGGTATGGATTGGCTTGCTGAGCATCGTGCTGAAGTGGATTGTGAGAATAAGCGAGTTTCGTTGAAGCTTGCGGATGATTATGAGGTGGTTGTGGTTGGTGAGAATGTGAAGTTTCTTGCCAATGTGGTGTCTACATTGGAGGCGAGCCGGATGCTGAGGCAAGGTTGTGAAGCTTATCTAGCCTTTGTGATGAATCCTAGCTCTAAGGAGTTGCGTGTGCAAGATATCAGGACTGTGCGAGAGTTTCCTGGTGTGTTTCCGGAGGAGTTGCCTGGATTGCCTATTAATCGTGAGGTGGAGTTTGGGATTGAGCTGTATGAAAACACAACTCCTGTGTCCATTACTCCTTATCAAATGGCACCTAAAGAGTTAAAAGAGCTGAAGACGCAATTGCAAGAGTTGCTTGACCGTGGTTTCATTCGGCCGAGTGTGTCACCTTGGGGTGCACCGGTCTTGTTTGTGAAGAAGAAGGATGGCACTATGAGAATGTGCATTGATTACCGTCAGCTTAACAAGTTGACTATCAAGAATCGGTATCCATTGCCGAGAATTGATGATCTTTTTAATCAATTTCGGGGAGCAGCTGTGTTCTCTAAGATTGACTTAAGGTCAGGGTATTACCAGTTGAAGGTAAAGGATGTGGATGTGCCAAAGACAGCTTTCAGGACGAGGTATGGCATTATGAGTTCCTTGTGATGCCGTTTGGTTTGACAAATGCTCCTGCAGCTTTCATGGACATGATGAATCGTGTGTTTCATGAATACCTGGATAAGTTTGTTGTGGTGTTCATTGATGATATCCTCGTGTACTCGCGTACTGAGGAGGAGCATGAAGGGCATCTGAGAATTGTGCTGCAAGCTTTGTTGGAGAATCAGCTTTATGCTAAGCTGAGCAAGTGTGAGTTCTGGCTTAGAGAAGTGGTGTTTCTTGGTCATGTGGTTTCTGCTGAAGGGATTCGTGTCGATCCTCAGAAGATTGAGGCGGTGATGAGTTGGAAGGTCCCTAAGTCTGTTCATGAAGTTCGTAGTTTCCTTGGTTTGGCAGGATACTACCGAAGGTTTGTGGATGGGTTTTCGAAGATTGCTGCACCTTTGACAAAGTTGTTGCAGAAGGATGTTAAGTATGAGTGGACGGAAGCGAGACAGCAGGCTTTTGAGAAGCTTAAGGCAGCCTTGACACAAGCTCCTATCTTGGTTCAACCTGAATCATGGAAAGAGTTTGTGGTGTATAGTTATGCGTCCTATGTTGGTTTGGGATGTGTGTTGATGCAGGAGGGTAAGGTGGTGGCTTATGCATCACGGCAGTTGAAGGTGCATGAGCGCAATTATCCTATGCATGACATCGAGGTAGCTGCGGTGGTTTTTGCTTTGAAGATCTGGAGACATTATATGTATGGTGAGAAGTGTACTGTGTACACGGATCACAAGAGTTTGAAGTATCTGATGTCTCAGAAGGAGTTGAATCTTAGACAGCGACGTTGGGTGGAGTTGCTCAAGAATTATGATTTGACGATTGAGTATCACCCTGGAAAAGCTAATGTTGTAGCGGATGCCTTGAGTAGGAAGGTAGCTGTTGAGTTGAGGGCTGTGTTTGCCAGTTTGAGTATTTCGCGTGATGGTGGTCTTGTGGCTGAGTTGCAAGTGAAACCATCCTTGGTTCAGTTGATCAAGGAAAAACAGTTGTTGGATGATTCCTTGGTACCGCATGTTCAGGATATTGCGGAGGATAGGCCTTCGGATTTCTGTTTTAATGATGATGGAGTGTTGTGTTTTGGGAGTCGGATAGTAGTGCCCAATGATGCTGAGTTGAGGCGTGCTATTCTGACTGAAGGTCATAGTAGTCCTTTTGCTATGCACCCTGGTAGTACTAAGATGTATCGTGATCTTCGTGATGAGTACTATTGGGTGGGTTTAAAGAAGGATGTTGCTGAGTTTGTGAGCAAGTGCATGGTGTGTCAGCGAGTTAAGGCTGAGCATCAGTTTCCTTCAGGGCTGTTGCAACCGTTGAGAATCCCTGAATGGAAGTGGGAAAGGATTACCATGGACTTTGTGTCTGGTTTGCCTTTGTCGCCATCGAAGAGGAATTCGGTGTGGGTGATTATGGATCGCCTGACGAAGTGTGCGCATTTCTTGCCTGTGCATACTACGTATTCTTTGGATAAGCTTGCGGAGCTGTACATTGCTGAGATTGTGCGGCTGCATGGTGTGCCAAAGTCGATTGTGTCGGATAGGGATCCGAGGTTTACATCGCGTTTCTGGCAGTGTTTGCATCAAGCTTTGGGTACACGGTTGAATTTCAGTACATCTTATCATCCTCAGTCGGATGGTCAATCTGAGCGTGTTATCCAGGTTTTGGAGGATATGTTGAGGTGTTGCGTGATTGAGTTTCAGGGCTCATGGGAGAAACATTTGCCTTTGGTGGAGTTTGCCTATAACAATAGTTATCAGGCGAGTATTCAAATGGCACCTTATGAGGCTTTGTACGGGAGGAAGTGTAGGACTCCTCTATGTTGGGCTGAAACGGGTCAGAAGTTGGTTTCGATGCCAGCTATGTTGAAAGGAACCACCGAGAAGGTGAAGCTCATTTGTGAGCGCTTGAAGGCAGCTTCTGATCGGCAAAAGTCTTACGCGGATTTGAAGCGTAAGGAGATTGAGTATGCGGTGGGTGACCGTGTGTTTTTGAAGGTTTCGCCTTGGAAAAAGGTGATGAGGTTTGGCCGAAAAGGTAAGTTGAGCCCTAGGTACATTGGACCATACGAGGTGGTTGAGCGTGTGGGTCCTGTTGCGTACAGGTTGAGGTTACCGCAAGAGTTGGAGAAGATTCATGATGTGTTTCATGTTTCTATGCTTCGGAAGTATAGATCGGATCCTTCACATGTGATGCCTGTGGAAGAAGTGGCATTGAATCCGGATTTGACCTATGATGAGGAACCGGTGAGGATTCTGGATTCGGATAGTAAGGTTCTTCGTGGCAAGACCATTGAGTTGGTAAAGGTGTTGTGGAAACATCGTGGTGTTGAAGAAGCCACGTGGGAACGGAAGGATGACATGTTGAAGCAGTTTCTGTACCTCTTTCCTTCAGGTAAATTTCGAGGACGAAATTTCTTAAGGGGGGAGAGTTGTAACACCCCAATTTTGGGCTTAGAAGTTTTGGGTTTGGACCGGACCGGTCCGGTTGCGGTTCGAATATAAAAGGGTGAATTTAGGAAAGCCTAGTTCGGGTTGCATTAAAAATATGGAAAAATGTCTTAAAATCCTCTTTTATTATATATAAGAGAAAGGTGAAATCAATTTTACAAAATGAGGTTTGGAAGAGTGACATTTTGGGTTAGTGACCAAAATGTAATTTTCGGAAACTTGGTGACTGTTTTAAAAAGGATTGAAACTTTGAATCTTTAAGGAGCTATTTACCCAATAGGAGTTTCTCCAGATTTTTCTTAAATATTAAAGGATTAATTAATGGTTTAAAAATAAAAGTAAAAGGGAGGGAAAGATATTTTGGCATTTTCAACTAACTTTTCCCAAATTCCATTTTCCTTTTCTCTCAATTTTCTCTCAACCCAAACACATTTCTCCAGCACATTTTCCCTCTGATTTTTGACATCCAAATATGAGATTTCAATCCTCTTTTGATCTCTAATCATCTCTTCAACAAAACCTTAGCATTTGCTTATTGGATTTTCAAGAATCTTGGTTCCAAAAAGGGAGAAACTCAAGTTTAGAGGTATGAACGTCCTTCTCCTCTAAATTCTCAGTTCTTTACTGAAATTCCCAAGTTCTCAATCCTTGATTTGTGTTTTATAAAAGGTTTTATAATTGTGTTCTTGATCTTGGCTTTAAAATGCAAGATTTGCTTTAATTTTGATGAAATTCGTATGATCTGATTGGGCACTGTTTTGAGGTGTCTTTTTTATGTTAAATGAATGTTTAATTGATGAGAAATTGAGGTTTAATCAATGCAATCCCGAATAGGTTGATTTTTCTAAGTTTTGCTTGAGTTTTTGGTGGTTTTTGGAGTGATCTTGATGATCTGTTATAGCTGGAGGTATAAGGACGTGGTTAGATCCTTTTTGGATGTTAATTGAGGTTTATGAATGTTTGGAATTGATGGATCTTGGCTGGGTAGTGTTGTGGAGTTGTTTGGATGTGATTTCGGTTGTGTTTGGTAGCCGAAATGTGAGTGTTGATGTGAGCAGCGAGTTTAGATGTCTTGGTTGAGGATATTAATGCATGATGATGCATTAATCTACCGTTTTGATGTGTTTAAAACAGGGGAGACATCTTCGGATCCTCGTGGTGTTGATCCGGAAGCTTGATTGGTGTTTCGGCAAGTGGCGAAACGGAATCGGTGAGTGGATTTTGGTTTTCAGCTTTGAAACCAATGTTTTGAAGGTTTGGGAGCTTAGTTTAAGTCTAAACAACTTTGCTAAGCTCAAGAGTAAGTTTTCGGAAAAACTCTCTTGTTGATGAACCATGAGTTGGTTGAGTGCAATGTGATTGTTGCATGTTTTAAATACTGTTTTGAAAGCATATTTTAGCATGTTTAATTGCTGGTTTTATAAGCCATGTGTTGAAGGATGCTCAAGGTAAGAGATCCTTGTTTTGAACATTTGATAAAATGTGGTTTTGTTGCATAAAGATGCATGATGATTAATGGCTTGTTAAATGCTTTAAAACAGTGGATTATTGTTGTTAAATGATGCATATTGGCAAGTGATGTTTTGAGAAAGGTTAAGAACACTATGGTGGTTAAAAGTCCATAGGTGGTTCTTGTGTTAAGAACAACATGGTGGTTAAAAGTCCATGATTGGTTCTTGTGCTAAGGTCACCAAGGTGGTTAAAAGTCCTTGAGTGAGCCTTGTAAGGTCACAAAGGTGGTTAAAAGTCCTTGTGTGAGCCTTATGTATTTAAGAACACCATGGTGGTTAAAAGTCCATGGGTGATTCTTGTTTTAAGGTCGCAAGGTGGTTAAAAGTCCTTGTGTAGACCTTGTGTATTTTAAGAACACCATGGTGGTTAAAAGTCCATGGGTGATTCTTGTGCTAAGGACACAATGGTGGTTAAAAGTCCATGTGTGGTCCTTGTGAATTGTAAGATCACAATGGTGTTTAAAAGTCCATGTGTGGATCTTGTATTGATTGTATCACTTGTGGCCAATATGACATGTTATATACTTGAAGCATGAGATGCTTGTTTTAAATGCTTTTGTGCATGGTTAAAGGTTGTTTTGAATTGAGGTTTATAAAAGTGTTTTATAAATGCATTATTGTGTTGATTTAAATGAGCATTCCTCACTAAGCTATTTGCTTACGCTCTCTCTTTTCTTAAACCAATAATGCAGAGCATTGAAGTGCATTAGGGGCAGCAAGGAAGCAAAGAATCCAAGTGAAGGTTTAAGCTCATGTATGGTGAATGTTTTCTAACACTATTAGCTTTTGGGCATTTGGCAATGGGGAACCTATATTGTTGTTTTGGGAGATGTTTGGGACTCCCTAAGTTGGTTTTATAGTGTTGATGATGTTGGAACATGTAATTGGCCTCTTGGTATTTGTTTTGGTGATTTGAGGATTGCATGGTTTGCTATATAGGATTCATGCCTTTAGAATTGGGGATTTGCTTAATTGATGCCATGTTTAAGTATGGTTGATGCAATTATGTTCCTTATGCATGTAATGACTTGCTGGTATAATTTGGTTGCCTTTGGAGCATGTTTGATGGGTCAATTGTGTGTTTAATCAGAAAAAATCTGCAAATCTGGGCAGGCCGTATCGGAACGGGTGCTACCGTTTCGGAATAGGGGCCTGAAATGGCCTAGGCGTTTCGAAACGGGAGGAACCGTTCCGGAACGGAAATGCTACTGCCAGGCTCTATTGCGATACTCGTTTCGGAACGGTCCCGCATTTCGGAACAGGCTCTCCCTCTTTCGGAACACCCGACCGTTGGGCACTGAAATTGATGGTTATATGTTTTGAAATCTTTGCGCTTTGGTCCTGAAACTTGTTTATGCATTTGAATGAGTTTGAGATGTCCGTTTGAGTTGAAATTTGACAGAGAAGCATGAAATATGACTAATTTCATAATGGTAACTCAAAAATGGGTTAAGTCCTTATAACTTCCAAAATTTACATTTTGGTCCCTAAATTCATGTTTTGTGCAATTAAGTCCCTGAATGTTTTCCGAATGCGCTGATCTTTGAGTATGCTGTTGTTATGAACATGTCTAGGGTTAATGTGCATTTAGATAAGATTAAAAAGAAAAAAAGGGTCGTTAATCAAGGTTGACTTTCGGGTTGACTTTGGTTTTCCCCGTGTAAACTTCTTAATTCCGTTCAACCGTCTAGGCCGGGTTAAGGGGGTTACAGAAATGCTCGTAATCAAGAATATGAGCTCCTAAGATTTGATTAAAACTTGTTTTGCGGTCCTTTTTGTAGAGGTTTCGGACGAGCGGGTCTAAATAGGCATTACAATGGACCAGTTGGAATTTTTACTGAGTAAAAAGTACAGAAATTGAGCTTTTGCAATATAATCATGTCGAAATGCTCGTAGTCAAGTATATGAACTCCTAAAATTTGATAAAACCTTGTTTTGTGGTCCGTTTGTTATAGGTTTAGGTAGAGCGAGTCTAAATAGGCCTTACAATGGGCCCGTTGGAGTTTTAACTGAGTAAAAAAGTACATAAATTGAGTTTTAGCAATATTATTGTGTCGAAATGCTTGTAATAAAGTATATGAACTCATAAAATTTGATAAAACCTTGTTTTTGCGGTCTATTTGTTATAGGTTTCGGACGAGCGGGTCTAAATAGGCCTTACAATGGACCCATTGGAATTTTACTTGAATAAAAAGTACAGAAATTGAATTTTTGCAATATAATACTTTTGAAATACTCGTAATCAAGCATATGAACTCCTAAAGTTTGTTTAAAACTTGTTTCGCGGTCTGTTTTGAAGAGGTTTCAGACGAGCGGGTCTAAATAGGCTTTACAATGGACCTGTTGCAATTTTACTTGAGTAAAAAGTACAGAAGTTGAGTTTTTGCAATATAATCGTGTTGGAATGCTTGCAATCAAGTATATGAACTCCTAAAATTTGATTAAAACTCGTTTTGCGGTCTGTTTTGTAGAGGTTTCGGAAGCGGGTCTAAATATGCCTTACAATTGACCTGATGGAATTTTAACTGAGAAAAAAGTACATAAATAGAGTTTTTGCAATATCATCGTGTCGAAATGCTCGTAATCAAGTATATGAACTCCTAAATTATTATAAAACCCTGTTTTGCGGTCCGTTTGTTATAGGTTTCAGTCTTGCGGGTATAAATAGGACTCACAATGAACCCGGTGGAATTTTAACTGAATAAAATGTACAAAAAATGAGTTTTTGCAATATAATCGTGTCGAAATGCTCATAATCACGTATATGAACTCCTAAAATCTGATAAAATCTTCTTTTGCGGTCCGTTTGTTATTGGTTTCGGTCTAGCGGGTCTAAATAGGCCTTACAATGGACTCGTTGGAATTTTACTTCAGTAAAAAGTACATATATTGAGTTTTTGCAATATAATCGTGTTGAAATGCTTGTAATAAAGTATTTGAACACCGAAAATATGATTAAAACTTGTTTCGCAGCACGTTTTGTAGAGATTTCGGACGAGCAGTTCTAAATAGGCCTTCCAATGGACCCGTTGGAATTTTAACTGAGTAAAAAGTACAGAAATTGAGTTTTTGCAATATCATCGTGTTGAAATGCTCATATTCAAGTATATGAAATCCTAAATTTTGATAAAACCTTGTTTTTGCGGTCCAGTTGTTATAGGTTTCGGATGAGCGGGTCTAAATAGTCCTCACAATGGATCTGTTGGAATTTTACTTGAATAAAAACTACAGAAATAAGAATTTTTGCAATATAATCGTGTTGAAAAACTTGTAATCTAGCATATGAACTCCTAAAAATTTCATTAAAACTTGTTTTGCGGTCCGTTTTGTAGAGGTTTCAGACGAGCGGGTCTAAATAGGCCTTACAATGGACCCGTTGGAATTTTACTCGAGTAAAAAGTACAAAAATTGAGTTTTTGCAATATAATTGTGTTGAAATGCTTGTAATCAAGAATATGAACTCCTAAGGTTTGATTAAAACTTTTTTCGCGATCCGTTTTGTAGAGATTTCGAACGAGCGGGTCTAAATAGGCCTTACAATGAACCCGTTGGAATTATAACTGAGTAAAAAGTAGAGAAATTGATTTTTTGAAATATAATCATGTTGAAAATGCTCTTAATGAAGTATATGGACTCCTAAAATTTGGTTAAAACTTGTCTAGCGGTCCATTTTGCAAAGGTTTCAGACGAGCGAGTCTAAATAGGCCTTAAAATGGACCCATTGGAATTTTACTTGAATAAAAACTACAAAAATTGAATTTTTGCAATATAATCGTGTTGAAATACTCGTAATCAAGCATATGAACTCCTAAAATTTGATTAAAACTTGTTTCGCGGTCCGTTTTGTAGAGGTTTCAGACGAGCGGGTCTAAATAGGCCTTACAATGGACCCGTTGGAATTTTACTTGAGTAAAAATTACATAAATTGAGTTTTTGTAATATAATTGTGTTAAAATGCTTGTAATCAAGTAAATGAACTCCTAAAATTTGATTAAAACTTGTTTTGCGGTCCGATTTATAGAGGTTTCGGAAGCGGGTCTAAATAGGCCTTACAATGGACCCGTTTGAATTTTAACTGAGTAAAAAGTACAGAAATTGAGTTTTTCCAATATCATCGTGACGAAATGCTCGTAATCAAGTATATGAACTCCTAAAATATGATTAAAACTTGTTTTTCGCTTCGTTTTGTTGATGTTTTGGACGAACGGGTCTAAATAGGCATTACAATGGACCAGTTGGAATTTTTATCGAGTAAAAAGTACAGAAATTGAGTTTTTGCAATATAATATTGTCGAAATGCTCGTAATCAAGTATATGAACTCCTAAAATTTGATGAAACCTTGTTTTCTGGTCCATTTGTTATAGGCCTTACAATGGACCCATTGGAATTTTAATTGAGTAAAAAGTACATAAATTGAGTTTTTGCAAAACAATCGTGTTGAAATGCCCTTAATCAAGTATATGAACTCCTAAAATTTGATTAAAACTTATTTCGCGATCCGTTTTGTAGAGGTTTTAGACGAGCGGGTCTAAATTGGCCTTACAATGGATCCCTTGGAATTTTAACTGAGTAAAAAGTACAGAAATTGAGTTGTTGCAATATAATCAAGTTGAAATTTTCTTAATAAAGTATATGAACTCCTAAAATTTGATGAAACCTTGTTTTACGGTCCGTTTGTTATAGGTTTCAGACGTGTAGGTCTAAATAGGCCTTATAATGGACTCGTTGCAATTTTACTTGAGTAAAAAGTACAGAAATTGAGTTTTAGCAATATAATCTTGTTGAAATGCTCGTAATCAAGTATATGAACTCCTAAAATTTGATTAAAACTTGTTTCGCGATCCGTTTTGTAGAGGTTTCGGACGAGTGGGTCTAAGTAGGCCTTACATTGGACCTGTTGGAATTTTAGCTGAGTAAAAAGAACAGAAATTGAGTTTTTGAAATATAATCGTGTTGAAATGCTCGTAATCAAGTATATGAACTCCTAAAATTTGATAAAACCTTGTTTTTGCGGTCTATTTGTTATAGGTTTCGGACCAGCGGGTTTAAATAGGCCTTAAAATGGACCCATTGGAGTTTTACTTGAATAAAAACTACAAAAATTGAATTTTTGCAATATAATCGTGTTAAAATACTCGTAATCAAGCATATGAACTCCTAAAATTTGATTAAAACTTGTTTCGCGATCCGTTTTGTAGAGGTTTCAGATGAGCGTGTCTAAATAGGCCTTATAGTGGACCCGTTGGAATTTTACTTGAGTAAAAAGTACATAAATTGAGCTTTTGCAATATAATTGTGTTGAAATGCTTGTAATCAAGCACATGAACTCCTAAAATTTGATTAAAACTTGTTTCGTGGTCCGTTTTGTAGAGGTTTCAGACGAGCGGGTCTAAATAGGCCTTACAATGGACCCGTTGGAATTTTACTTGAGTAAAAATTTTATAAATTGAGTTTTTGCAATATAATTGTGTTAAAATGCTTGTAATCAAGTAAATGAACTCCTAAAATTTGATTAAAACTTGTTTTGCGGTCCGTTTTATAGAGGTTTCGGAAGCGGGTCTAAATAGGCCTTACAATGGATCCGTTTGAATTTTAACTGAGTAAAAAGTACAGAAATTGAGTTTTTCCAATATCATCGTGACGAAATGCTCGTAATCAAGTATATGAACTCCTAATATTTGATTAAAACTTGTTTTGCGTTTCGTTTTGTTGAGGTTTTGGACAAACGGGTCTAAATAGGCATTACAATGGACCAGTTGGAATTTTTACCGAGTAAAAAGTACAGAAATTGAGTTTTTGCAATATAATCTTGTCGAAATGCTCGTAATCAAGTATGTGAACTCCTAAAATTTGATGAAACATTGTTTTGTGGTCCATTTGTTATAGGTTTAGGTAGAGCGGGTCTAAATAGGCCTTACAATAGACCCGTTGGAATTTTAACTGAGTAAAAAGAACATAAATTGATTTATTGCAATATTATCGTGTCAAAATGCTCGTAATCAAGTATATGAACTCCTAAATTTTGATTAAAACTTGTTTTGCAGTCCGTTTTGAAGAGGTTTCGGACGAGCGGGTCTAAATAGGCCTTACAATGGACCCGTTTGAATTTTAATTGAGTAAAAAGTACAAAAATTGAGTTTTTGCAAAATAATCATGTTGAAATGCCCTTAATCAAGCATATGAACTCCTAAAATTTGATTAAAACTTGTTTCGCGATCTTTTTTGTAGAGGTTTTAGACGACGGGGTTAAAATAGGCCTTACAATGGATCCGTTGGAATTTTAACTGAGTAAAAAGTACAGAAATTGAGTTTCTGCAATATAATCATGTTGAAATTCTCTTAATCAAGTATATGAACTCCTAAAATTTGATGAAACCTTGTTTTTCGGTCCGTTTGTTATAGGTTTCAGACGAGTAGGTATAAATAGGCCTTATAATGGACTCGTTGCAATTTTACTTGAGTAAAAAGTACAGAAATTGAGTTTTAGCAATATAATCTTGTTGAAATGCTCGTAATAAAGTATATGAACTCCTAAAATTTGATTAAAACTTGTTTCGCGATCCGTTTTGTAGAGATTTCGGACGAGTGGGTCTAAGTAGGCCTTACATTCGACCAGTTGGAATTTTAACTGAGTAAAAAGTATAGAAATTGAGTTTTTGAAATATAATCGTGTTGAAATGCTCGTAATCAATTATATGAACTCCTAAAATTTGATAAAACCTTGTTTTTGCGGTCTATTTGTTATAGGTTTCGGACGAGCGGGTCTATATAGGCCTTAAAATGGACCCATTGGAGTTTTACTTGAATAAAAACTACAGAAATTGAATTTTTGCAATATAATTGTGTTGAAATACTCGTAATCAAGCATATGAACTCCTAAAATTTGATTAAAACATGTTTCGCGGTCCGTTTTGTAGAGGTTTCAGACGAGCGGGTCTAAATAGGCCTTACAGTGGACCCGTTGGAATTGTACTTGAGTAAAAAGTACATAAATTGAGTTTTTGTAATATAATTGTGTTGAAATGCTTGTAATCAAGTATATGAACTCCTAAAATTTGATAAAAACTTGTTTTACGGTCCGTTTGTTATAGGTTTTAGTCTTGCGGGTGTAAATAGGCCTCAGAATGGACCCATTGGAATTTTAACTGTGTAAAAAGTACAAAAATTGAGTTTTTGCAATATAATCGTGTCGAAATGCTCATAATCAAGTATAAGAACTCCTAAAATTTGATTAAGCCTTGTTTTGCGGTCCGTTTGTTATAGGTTTCGGTCGAGCGGGTCTAAATAGGCCTTATAATGGACCCGTTGGAATTTTAACTGAGTAAAAAGTACATAAATTGAGTTTTTGCAATATCAACTTGTCGAAATTCTCGTAATCAAGTTTATGAACTCCTAAAATTTGATAAAACCTTATTTTGCAGTCCGTTTGTTATAGGTTTCGCTCTTGCGGGTCTAAATAGGCCTTACAATGGACCCGTTGGAATTTTAACTGAGTAAAAAGTACAGAAATTGAGTTTTTGCAGTATAATCATATTGAAATGCTCGTAATCAAGTATATGAACTACTAAAATTTGGTTAAAACTTGTTTCGCGGTTCGTTTTGTAGAGGTTTTGGACGAACGAGTCTAAATAGGCCTTACAAGGGACCCGTTGGAATTTTAACTAAGTAAAAAGTACAAAAATTGAGTTTTTGTAATATCATTGTGTCGAAATGCTCGTAATCAAGTATATGAACTCCAAAATTTTGATAAAACCCTGTTTTGCGGTCCGTTTGTTATAGGTTTCAGTCGAGCGGGTCTAAATAGGCCTTATAATGGACCCGTTTGAATTTTAACTGAGTAAAAAGTACATGAATTGAGTTTTTGCAATATCATATTGTCGAAATTCTTGTAATCAAGTATATGAACTCCTAAAATTTGATAAAACCTTGTTTTGCAGTCCGTTTGTTATAGGTTTCGGTCTTGCGGGTCTAACTAAACCTTACAATGGACCCGTTGGAATTTTAACTGAGTAAAAAGTACAGAAATTGAGTTTTTGCAATATAATCATATTGAAATGCTCGTAATCAAGTATATAAACTCCTAAAATTTGGTTAAAACTTGTTTCGCGGTCCGTTTTGTAGAGGTTTCGGACGAGCGAGTCTAAATAGGCCTTACAATGGACCCGTTGGAATTTTAACTGAGTAAAAAAAATAAAGAAATTGAGTTTTTGCAATATATCGTGTCGAAATGCTTGTAGTCAAGTATATGAACACGTAAATTTTGCGTAAAACTTGTTTTGTCGTCCGTTTTGTAGAGGTTTCGGACGAGCGGGTCTAAATAGGCCTTACAATGGACCCGTTGGAATTTTAACTGAGTAAAAATTACAGAAATTGTGTTTTTGCAATATAATCGTGTTGAAATGCTCGTAATCAAGAATATGAATTCCTACTTTTTGATTAAAACTTGTTTTGCGGTCCGTTTTGTAGAGGTTTCGGACGAGCGGGTCTAAATAGGCTTTACAATGGACCAGTTGGAATTTTTACTGAGTAAAAAGTATAGAAATTGAGTTTTTGCAATATAATCGTGTCGAAATGCTCGTAATCAAGTATATGAACTCCTAAAATTTGATAAAACCTTGTTTTGTGGTCCGTTTGTGGTCCGTTTGCAATATAATCGTGTCGAAATGCTCGTAATCAAGTATAGAAATTGTGTTTTTGCAAAATAATCGTGTTGAAATGCTCGTAATCAAGCATATGAACTCCTAAAATTTGATTAAAACTTTTTTTGCGGTCCGTTTTGTAGAGGTTTCAGACGAGTGGGTCTAAATAGGCCTTACAATTGAACCGTTGGAATTTTAACTGAGTAAAAACTACATAAATTGAGTTTTGCAATATAATCATGTTGAAATTCTCGTAATCAAGAATATGAACTCCTAAAATGTGATTAGAACTTGTTTTACGGTCCTTTTTGTAGAGGTTTCGGACGAGCGGGTCTAAATAGGCATTAAAATGGACCCGTTGGGATTTTAACTGAGTAAAAAGTACATAAATTGAGTTTTTGCAATATCATCATGTCGAAATGCTCGTAATCAAGTATACGATCTCCTAAAATTTGATAAAACCTTGTTTTTGTGGTCCGTTTGTTATAGATTTCGGAAAAGCGAGTCTAAATAGGCCTTACAATGGATCCGTTGGAATTTTCCTTGAATAAAAAGTACATAAATTGAATTGTTGCAATATAATCATGTTGAAATACTCGTAATCAAGCGTTTGAGCTGCTAAAATTTGATTAAAACTTGTTTCACGGTCCGATTTGTAGAGGTTTCAGACGAGCGGGTCTAAATAGGCCTTACAATGGACCCGTTGGAATTTTACCTGAGTAAAAAGTACAAAAATTGAGTTTTTGCAATATAATCGTGTTGAAATTCTTGTAATCAAGTATAAGAACTCCTAAGGTTTGATTAAAACTTGTTTCGCGGTCCGTATTGTAGAGATTTCGGACGACCGGGTCTAAATAGGCCTTACAATGGACCCGTCGGAATTTTAACAGAGTAAAAAGTACAGAAATTGAGTTTTTGCAATATAATCATGTTGAAATGCTCGTAATCAAGTATATGAACTCCTAAAATTTGGTTAAAACTTGTTTCGCGGTCTGTTTTGTAGAGGTTTCGGACGAGTGAGTCTAATTAGGCCCTACAATGGACCCGTTGGAATTTTACTTTAGTAAAAAGTACAGAAATTGAGTTTTTGCAACATTATCATGTCAAAATGCTCGTAATCAAGTATATGAGCTCCTAAAATTTAATAGAAACTTTGTTTTTGCGGTCCGTTTGTTATAGGTTTTGGTCGAGCGGGTTTAAATAGGCCTTATAATGGACCCGTTGGATTTTTAACTAAGTAAAAAGTACATAAATTGAGTTTTTGCAATATCATCTTGTCGAAATTCTCGTAATCAAGTATATGAACTAATAAAATTTGATAAAACTTTGTTTTGCGGTCCGTTTGTTATATGTTTCGGTCTTGCGGGTCTAAATAGGCCTCACAATGGACTCGTTGGAATTTTAACTGAGTAAAAAGTACTGAAATTGAGTTTTTGCAATATAGTCATGTTGAAATGTTCGTAATCAAGTATATGAACTCCTAAAATTTGGTCAAAACTTTTTTCGCGATCCGTTTTGTAGAGGTTATATACGAGCGAGTCTAAATAGGCCTTACAATGGACCCGTTGGAATTTTAACTGAGGAAAAAATACAGAAATTGAGTTTTTGCAATATATCGTGTCGAAATGCTCGTAGTCAAGTATATGAACTCCTAAAATTTGATAAAACCTTGTTTTATGGTCCGTTTGTTATAGGTTTAGGTAGAGCGGTTCTAAATAGGCCTTACAATGGACCCGTTGGAATTTTAAGTGAGTAAAAAGTACATAAATTTAGTTTTTGCAATATATCGTGTCGATATGCTTGTAGTCAAGTATATGAATACCTAAATTTTGCTTAAAACTTGTTTTGTCGTCCGTTTTGTAGTGGTTTCGGACGAGCGGGTCTAAATAGGCCTTACAGCGGACTTGTTGGAATTTTAATTGAGTAAAAAAATACAGAAATTGTGTTTTTGAAATATAATCGAGTTGAAATGCTCATAATCAAGAATATGAACTCCTACTATTTGATTAAAACTTGTTTTGCGGTCCGTTTTGTAGAGGTTTCTGACGAGCGGGTCTAAATAGGCATTACAATGGACCAGTTGGAATTCTTACTGAGTAATAAGTATAGAAATTGAGTTTTTGCAATATAATCATGTCGAAATGCTCGTAATCAAGTATATGAACACCTAAAATTTGATAAAACCTTGTTTTGTGGTCCGTTTGTTATAGGTTTAGGTAGAGCGGGTCTAAATAGGCCTTAAATGGACCCGTTGGAAATTCAATTGAGTAAAATGTACATAAATTGAGTTTTTGCAATATCATCATGTCGAAATGCTCGTAATCAAGTATATGAACTCCTAAAATTTGATAAAACCCTTTTTTGTGGTCTTTTTGTTATAGGTTTCGGACGAGCGGGTCTAAATAGACCTTACAATGGATCCGTTGGAATTTTACTTGAATAAAAATTACAAAATTGAATTTTTGCAATATATTCGTGTTGAAATACTCGTACTCAAGCATATGAACTCCTTAATTTTGATTAAAACTTGTTTCGTGGTCCGTTTTGTAGAGGTTTCAGACGAGCGGGTCTAAATAGGCCTTACAATGGACCCGTTGGAATTTTTCTTCAGTAAAAAGTACATATATTGAGTTTTTACAATATAATCGTGTTGAAATGCTTGTAATAAAGTATTTGAACACCGAAAATATGATTAAAACTTGTTTCGCAGCACGTTTTGTTGAGATTTCAGACGAGCGGTTCTAAATAGGCCTTCCAATGGACCCGTTTGAATTTTAACTGAGTAAAAAGTACATAAATTTAGTTTTTGCAATATCATCGTATCGAAATGCTCGTAATCAAGTATACGAACTCCTAAAATTTGTTAAAACCTTGTTTTTGTGGTTCGTTTGTTATAGGTTTCGGAAGAGCGGGTCTAAATAGGCCTTACAATGGATCCGTTGGAATTTTCCTTGAATGAAAAGTACAGAAATTGAATTTTTACAATATAATTGTGTTGAAATACTCGTAAACAAGCATTTGAACTCCTAAAATTATATTAAACTTATTTCGATGTCCGATTTGTAGAGGTTTGAGACGAGCGGGTCTAAATAGGCCTTACAATGGACCCGTTGGAATTTTACTTGTGTAAAAAGTACAGAAATTGAGTTTTTGCAATATAATCGTGTTGAAATGCTTGTAATCAAGTATATGAACTCCTCAAATTTGATTAAAACTTGTTTCGCGGTCCGTTTTGTAGAGATTTCGGACGAGCGGGTCTAAATAGGCCTTACAATGGACCCGTTGGAATTTTAACCGAGTAAAAAGTACAGAAATTGAGTTTTTGCAATAGAATCATGTTGAAATGCTCGTAATCAAGTATATGAACTACTAAAATTTGGTTAAAACTTGTTTCGCGGTCCGTTTTGTAGAGATTTCGGACGAGCGGGTCTAAAGAGGCCTTACGATGGACCCGTTAGAATTTTAACTGAGTTAAAAGTACAGAAATTTAGTTTTTGCATTATAATCATTTTGAAATGCTCGTAATCAAGTATATGAACTGTAACGCCCTGGTTTTCGGCCTAGATGTTTTAGAGATCGAATCGGACCGGTCGGGAATGGTTCGAATCGCGTAAGGTGATTTTAAGGAATCAAGGATCGGGATAGGATAAAATTGTGATTAAAATTGCTAAAATCCTCTAAAAATATAATTAAGAGGTTGGTCAAATCAATTTTACAAAAAGGGATTTGGAAAATGGACATTTTGAGTAGTGACCAAATTGTAAAGTTTCAAAACTAGGAAAATGTGATTTTAAAGTTGGAAGCCAAAATCTTAGAATCTTTAGGGGGCTTTAAGTCAATTTGACCTTTCTTCAAATATGGCTTTTGTTTTAAATGGATTTTAATTAAAGGATTTTAATTAAAATAAAATATTAATTAATTGGTAGTTAGTGGATTTTCATTTTACGTAACTATCATTTCCCTCTCATTTTAGCAAAACACCATTTTCTCTCATTGTTTCCAGAATTCTTTCTCGCAAAAGTTCTCTCAACATTTTCTAAATCAATTTCAAGAGATCTTCCTTAATTCTTCAAGATTTTTGCAAGGAAAACTTGTCATCTATTGAAGGAAGCAAGGAATGGAGGTAAATCCCGTTCTTAACCTCTAATCTAAGTTCTTTATTGAAATTCCCAAGATATTTGGCTTCTAATAACTGTTTTTGATTGAGTTTTTAATATAGTTTTGATTTGAGATCAAAATCTTGTAAAATGTGAGTGAAATCTTGATTTTCGGACTTGATGAGTTGGGCACTGTTTTGTGTTGATTCTAATTGATTTTTAAGTTGATTTATATGTTAAGATGATGTGTTATTAACATAGATCCCGAAATCCTTGAGATCTTTGAGTTTCTTGGTAGTTTTAAGTGTGCTTTTGGGGTGTAATGGTGGAATTGTGATTGCTGGAGGTATAAGGATGAGTTAGGATGTTTAATAGATGTGTTTTGATGTTGTTAATGCTTTGGAAGTGTTGCATGATGGCTGGGCTTGGTTTAGGAGGCAATCGATTGGGTTTTCGGTTGTGTTGGAAGGGTATTTTGGTGTAGTTTGAGTGGGCAACGAGTCTAAGGATTGTTGCTGGTGTTAGAATGCATTTTAATGCATTTAGATCTCTATTTTGTTGGTGTGAAAACAGGGGATCTTGATAAATAGGCTAACAATGTGATTTTGGAAGCTCCGAAGGTGTAAATTTCCGTGTCGACGAACAAGGCTTCGCGTACCGGTGAGTGGAAATGCAATTTCCTGCTTTGTAACGCTTTGGTGTACTCTTGGGAGCTTAGTGTAAGCTTGATACGCTTAACTAAGCTCAAGTGTAAGTGTTTTGGTAATCTCTCTCTTGGAAATATGTTAAGTTGGTTGAAAATGCATTTGATGTGAGAGTGGTTTTGTCTATTGTTTTTAAGCATGTTTAAGCATGGTTTAATGCTGGATTTTAATGTCATTATGTTAAGGATGCACTAGGTAAGTGATCCTTGGTTTTCATATGAAAATGCATATGATGTTAAGCATGTGTGCTTGTGGAAATGACATTGTGGTTATGCTTGAAAAACAGTGAATTAATGTGGATAAATGATTATATTGGCAAGTGATGAAATGGTTTTTGGTTACTTTAATCAGATATAGTTAGCCAGCTATAGGATTGGGTGCACCGTGAATAAAGTCGCCTTGGATGTTGAGGGGTTGTGATTGTGTCGTAATCTCCATCCAAGTACCCTAACGATTGAGGTTAAGATCACAATGGTGAATGGTTAGTCCCGTGTGTGAGTCTTGTGTATGTGTCCCATACTCTCGTTAGTAGAATTATACAACTACCGATGAGTGATGTTGAGGGATTGTGATTGTGCCATTAGTCTCCATCACGGGTGTCGAGGGGTTGTGATTGTGCCATTTGTCTCCACCTTGTGTAGTCCAGTAGTTTGTATGAAGCGTGAGGGACAACGCTTGTAATCCGCGTATCCGATTGTGTCTTGTGTTGAAATGATTTGTGGACTATCACTTGGAAGCCAATATAATGTAAATGAACTAAGTGAAGCCTGAGATGCTTGTAAATGATGCAAGGGTGCATGAGAAATATGTGTATGATGCAAGAATGCAGGTGATGCTTGTTAAAGCATGAGCAAAGGTTTATTTGCTGTTGTAATTGATGCATATGTGCATGAGGTTTCAAAAGTGCATTGAAGTCTAGAGAAGACTTGTTTTATAAAGGGCATCTGTTGTAAAGTGTTGCTTTTGCGAGTCATGAGTTATGCATTGATGAATGTTGTCTAGCGATCCTCACTAAGCTTATTGCTTACGCTCGTTAGTTTCATCAATGCTGAAAATGAACATTTGGAGGCTGCTCAAGAGCAAGAGGAACCCAAGGTTTTGCTAAAGAAATCTATGTGGTTCACCCTTAATGTAATAAGAGGCAATGGGTGGGAATTTATACTTTGGAATGTTTGAGAATGTTTCTTTTACTTTGAGCATGTTGGTTTGACTATATTTGAATTGTAAATGGCCTTTGGAGTTTGGATTTTGGTTTATTTGGAGTTTTGACTTGTTATGGTTTTGGGTGAGCTAGGAAGCATGCCTTTAGTGCCTTTGCTTGGGTATTTGTTGATAAGTTTAGGCTATAGCTTCGATATGATGATTGTTGATATGTATCCTTGATGTATGCATGATGTGGCATGTCTCGGGGTTGATTCGAGTATGAAAAAGCATGAAAAACCAACAATTTCTGCTGTCACAGTGCAGGGTGTATCGAAACACCCTTAACTGTTCCGAAACGGAGGCTTGTAATGGCCATAGCGTTTCGGAACATTTTGGCCACTGGAGAGGCCTGTTCCGATACCGGTCTCGGAACATACTCAAGTACCGAAACGGTCAACACCGTTTCGATACGGCGTTTCGATACAAGGGTTTGGTGTTCCGAAACGGATGACCGTTGGATGATGTTTTTAAATTGCTTTATGTTTCCATGTTTTACATTTTAGTCCTGAATGTCGTGGATGCAATTGCTTGAACTTGGAATATCCTTTTTAGTTGAAATTTGACAGAGGAGCATATAATATGATTAATCACATAATGGTAAGCTTAAAATCTATTAAGACCTCATATTTTCTAAAAATTACATTTTGGTCCCTAAAATGTGTAAATCATGCAATTGAGTCCTTAAATGTTTTCTGATCGCTAGGTCCTTCTCTCCTTGAATTCTCGAGTAATCACATAGGCTTAATGTGCATTTAGAAAAGATAAAAAGGGTCGTTAATCAAGGTTGACTTTCGGGTTGACTTTGGTTTTCCCCGTGTAATCTTCGTAGTTCGGGTCAAACGTCTAGGTCGGGCTAAGGGGGTTACATGAACTCCTAAAATTTGGTTAAAACTTGTTTCGCGGTCCGTTTTGTAGAGGTTTCGGACGAGCGAGTCTAAATATGCCTTACAATGGACCCGTTGGAATTTTAACAGAGTAAAATGTACATAAATTGAGTTTTTGCAACATCATTGTGTCGAAATGCTCGTAATCAAGTATATAACTCCTAAAATTTGGTAAAACCTAGTTTTGCGGTCCGTATGTTATAGGTTTCATTCTTGCGGGTCTAAATAGGCCTCACAATGGACCCATTGGAATTTTAACTGAGTAAAAAGTACAGAAATTGAGTTTTTGAAATATAATCGTGTCGAAATGCTCGTAATCAAGTATATGAACCCCTAAATTTTGATAAAACCTTGTTTTGCGGTCCGTTTGTTATAGGTTTCGGTCGAGCGGGTCTAAATAGACCTTATAATGGACCCGTTGGAATTTTAACTGAGTAAAAAGCACATGAATTGAGTTTTTGCAATATCATCTTGTCGAAATTTTCGTAATCAAGTATATGAATTCCTAAAATTTGATAAAACCTTCTTTTGCGGTCCGTTTGTTATAGGTTTCGGTTTTGCTGGTCTAAATAGGCCTTACATTGGACCCGTTGGAATTTTAACTGAGTAAAAAGTACAAAAATTGAGTTTTTGCAATATAATCATGTTGAAATGCTCGTAAGCAAGTATATGAACTCGTAAAATTTGGTTAAAACTTGTTTCGCGGTCCGTTTTGTAGAGATTACAGACGAGCGAGTCTAGATAGGCCTTACAATGGACCCGTTGGAATTTTAACTGAGTAAAAAGTATAGAAATTGAGTTTATGCAATATATTGCGTCGAAATGCTCGTAGTCAAGTACATGAACACCTAAAGTTTGCTTAAAACTTGTTTTGTCGTCCGTTTTGTAGAGGTTTCGCAGGAGCGGGTCTAAATAGGCCTTACATTAGACCCGTTGGAATTTTAACTGAGTAAAAAATACAGAAATTTTATTTTTGCAATATAATCATGTTGAAATGCTCGTAATCAAGAATATGAACTCCTACTATTTGATTAAAACTTGTTTTGCGGTCCGTTTTGTAGAGGTTTCGGACGAAGGACTCTTAATAGGCCTTATAATGGACCCTTTGGAATTTTAACTGAGTAAAAAGTACATAAATTGAGTTTTTGCAATATCATCGTGTCGAAATGCTCGTAATCAAGTATATGAACTCCTAAAATTTGATAAAACCCTTTTTTGTGGTCCGTTTGTTATAGGTTTCGGACGAGCGGGTCTAAATAGGCCTTACAATGGACCCGTTGGAAATTTAACTGAGTAAAAAGTACATAAATTGAGTTATTGCAATATATCATGTCGAAATGCTCGTAGTCAAGTATATGAACACCTAAATTTTGCTTAAAACTTGTTTTGCCGTCCGTTTTGTAGAGGTTTCGGACGAGTGGGTCTATTTAGGCCTTACAATGGAACCGTTGGAATTTTAACTAAGTAAACAAAGACAGAAATTGTGTTTTTGCAATATAATCGTGTTGAAATGCTCGTAATCAAGAATATGAACTCCTACTATTTGATTAAAACTTGTTTTGCAGTCTGTTTTGTAGAGGTTTCGGACGAGCAGGTCTAAATAGGCATTTAAATGGACCAATTGGAATTCTTACTGAGTAATAAGTATAGAAATTGAGTTTTTGCAATATAATCGTGTCGAAATGCCCGTAATCAAGTATATAAACTCCTAAAATTTGATAAAACCTTGTTTTGTGGTCTGTTTGTTATAGGATTAGGTAGAACGAGTCTAAATAGGCCTTACAATGGACCCGTTAGAATTTTAACTGAGTAAAAAGTACATAAATTGAGTTTTTGCAATATCATCGTGTCGACATGCTCGTAATCAAGTATATGAACTTCTAAAATTTGATAAAACCCTTTTTTGTGGTCCATTTGTTATAGGTTTCGGACGAGCAGGTCTAAATAGACCTTACAATGGATATGTTGGAATTTTACTTGAATAAAAAGTACAAAAATTGAATATTTTCAATATAATCGTGTTGAAATACTCGTAATAAAGCATATGAAATCCTAAAATTTGATTAAAACTTGTTTCGCGGTCCGTTTTGTAGAGGTTTTGGACGAGCGAGTCTAAATAGGCCTAACATTGGACCCGTTGGAATTTTAACTGATTAAAAAGTACAGAAATTGAGTTTTTGCAATATATCATGTTGAAATGCTCGTAGTCAAGTATATGAACACCTAAATCTTGATTAAAACTTGTTTTGTCGTCCGTTTTGTAGAGGTTTCGGACGAGCGTGTCTAAATAGGCCTTACAATGGACCCATTGTAAGTTTAACTGAGTAAAAAATACAGAAATTGTTTTTTTTGCAATATAATCGTGTTGAAATGCTCGTAATCAAGAATATGAATTCCTAAAATTTGATTAAAACATGTTTTGCGGTTCGTATTGTTGATGTTTTGGACGAGCGGTTCTAAATAGGCATTACAATGGACCAGTTGGAATTTGTACGGAGTAAAAAGTACATAAATTGAGTTTTTGCAATATAATCTTGTCGAAATGCTCGTAATCAAGTATATAAACTACTAAAATTTGATAAAACCTTGTTCTGTGGTCCATTTGTTATAAGTTTAGGTAGAGCGTGTCTAAATAGGCCTTACAATGGACCTGTTGGAAATTTAACTGAGTAAAAAGTACATAAATTGATTTATTGCAATATTATTGTGTCGAAATGCTCGTAATCAAGTATATGAACTCCTAAATTTTGATTAAAACTTCTTTTGCTGTCCGTTTTGTAGAGGTTTCGGACGAGCGGGTCTAAATATGCCTTACAATGGACCTGTTGGAATTTTAACTAAGTAAAAAGTATAGAAATAGTGTTTTTGCAAAATAATCGTGTTGAAATACTCGTAATCAAGCATATGAACTCCTAAAATTTGATTAAAACTTTTTTCGCGGTCCGTTTTGTAGAGGTTTCAGACGAGTGGGTCTAAATAGGCCTTACAATGGAACCGTTGGTATTTTAATTAAGTAAAAAGTACAGAAATTGAGTTTTGCAATATAATCATGTTGAAATGCTCGTAATCAAGAATATGAACTCCTAAAATGTGATTAAAACTTGTTTTACGGTCATTTTTGTAGAGGTTTCGGACGAGCGGGTCTAAATAGGCATTACAATGGACCCGTTGGGATTTTAACTGAGTAAAAAGTACATAAATTGAGTTTTAGCAATATAATCGTGTTGAAATGCTCGTAATCAAGAATATGAACTCCTACTATTTGATTAAAACTTGTTTTGCGGCCGTTTTGTAGAGGTTTCGGACGAGCGGGACCAAATAGGCATTACAATGTACCAGTTGGAATTCTTACTGAGTAAAAAGTATAGAAATTGAGTTTTTGCAATATAATCGCGTCGAAATGCTCGTAATCAAGTATATGAACTCCTAAAATTTGATAAAACCTTGTTTTGTGGTCCGTTTGTTATAGGTTTAGGTAGAGCGGGTCTAAATAGGCCATAAAATGGACCCGTTGGAATTTTAACTAAGTAAAATGTACATAAATTGAATTTTTGCGATATCATCGTGTTGAAATGCTCGTAATCAAGTATATGAACTTCTAAAATTTGATAAAACCCTTTTTTTGTGGTCCGTTTGTTATAGGTTTCGGATGAGCGGGTCTAAATAGGCCTTACAATGGACCCGTTGGAATTTTAACTGAGTAAAAAGTACAAAAATTGAGTTTTTGCAATATATCGTGTCGAAATGGTCGTAGTCAAGTATATGAACACCTAAATTTTGCTTAAAACTTGTTTTGTTGTCCGTTTTGTAGAGGTTTCAGACGAGCGGGTCTAAATAGACCTTACAATGGACCCATTGGAATTTTAACTGAGTAAAAAATACAGAAATTGTGTTTTGCAATATAATCGTGTTGAAAGGCTCGTAATCAAGAATATGAACTCCTACTATTTGATTAAAACTTGTTTTGCGGCCCGTTTTGTAGAGGTTTTGGACGAGCGAGACTATATAGGCATTACAATGGACCAGTTGGAATTCTTACTATGTAATAAGTACAGAAATTGAGTTTTTGCAATATAATCGTGTCTAAATGCTCATAATCAAGTATATGAACTCCTAAAACTTGAGAAAATCTTGTTTTATGGTTCGTTTGTTATAGGTTTTGGTAGAGCGGGTCTAAATAGGACTTACAATGGACCCGTTGGAATTTTAACCGAGTAAAAAGTACATAAATTGAGTTTTTGCAATATATCGTGTCGAAATGGTTGTAGTCAAGTATATGAACACCTAAATTTTGCTTAAAACTTGTTTTGTTGTCCGTTTTGTAGAGGTTTCAGACGAGCGGGTCTAAATAGACCTTACAATGGACCCATTGGAATTTTAACTGAGTAAAAAATACAGAAATTGTGTTTTGCAATATAATCGTGTTGAAAGGCTCGTAATCAAGAATATGAACTCCTACTATTTGATTAAAACTTGTTTTGCGGCCCGTTTTGTAGAGGTTTTGGACGAGCGAGACTATATAGGCATTACAATGGACCAGTTGGAATTCTTACTATGTAATAAGTACAGAAATTGAGTTTTTGCAATATAATCGTGTCTAAATGCTCATAATCAAGTATATGAACTCCTAAAACTTGAGAAAATCTTGTTTTATGGTTCTTTTGTTATAGGTTTTGGTAGAGCGGGTCTAAATAGGACTTACAATGGACCCGTTGGAATTTTAACCGAGTAAAAAGTACATAAATTGAGTTTTTACAATATCATCGTGTCGAAATGCTCGTAATCAAGTATATGAACTCTTAAAATTTGATAAAACCTTTTTTTGTGGTCAGTTTGTTATAGGTTTCAGACGAGCGGGTCTAAATAGACCTTACAATGGATTCGTTGGAATTTTACTTGAATAAAAAGTACAAAAATTGAATTTTTGCAATATAATCGTGTTGAAATACTCGTAATCAAGCATATGAACTCCTAAAGTTTGATTAAAACTTGTTTTGCGGTCCGTTTTGTGGAGGTTTCGGACGAGCGAGTCAAAATAGGCCTCACAATGGACCCGTTGGAATTTTAACTGAGTAAAAAGTACAGAAATTGAGTTTTTGCAATATATCGTGTTGAAATGCTCGTAGTCAAGTAAATGAACACCTAAATCTTGATTAAAACTTGTTTTGTCGTCCGTTTTGTAGAGGTTTCGGACGAGCATGTGTAAATAGGCCTTACAATGGACCCGTTGTAAGTTTAACTGAGTAAAAAATACAGAAATTGTTTTTTTGCAATATAATCGTGTTGAAATGCTCGTAATCAAGAATATGAACTCCTAAAATTTGATTAAAACATGTTTTGCGGTTCGTATTGTTGATGGTTTGGACGAGCGGTTCTAAATAGGCATTACAATGGACCAATTGGAATTTTTACAGAGTATAAAGTACATAAATTGAGTTTTTGCAATATAATCTTGTCGAAATGCTCGTAATCAAGTATATGAACTCCTAAAATTTGATAAAACCAGGTTTTGTGGTCCGTTTGTTATAGGTTTAGGCACAACGCGTCTAAATAGGCCTTACAATGGACCCGTTGGAAATTTAACTGAGTAAAAAGTACATAAATTGATTTATTGCAATATTATTGTGTCGAAGTGCTCGTAATCAAGTATATGAACTCCTAAATTTTGATTAAAACTTGTTTTGCAGTCCGTTTAGTAGAGGTTTCGGACGAGCGGGTCTAAATAGGCCTTACAATGGACCTGTTGGAATTTTAACTAAGTAAAAAGTATAGAAATTGTGTTTTTGCAAAATAATCGTGTTGAAATGCTCGTAATCAAGCATATGAACTTCTAAAATTTGATTAAAACTTTTTTTGCGGTCCGTTTTGTAGAGGTTTCAGACAAGTGGGTCTAAATAGGCCTTACAATTGAACCATTGGAATTTTAACTGAGTAACAAGTACATAAATTGAGTTTTGCAATATAATCAAGTTGAAATTCTCGTAATAAAGAATATGAACTCCTAAAATGTGATTAGAACTTGTTTTACGGTCCTTATTGTAGAGGTTTCGGACGAGCGGGTCTAAATAGGCTTTAAAATGGACCTGTATGGATTTTAATTGAGTAAAAAGTATAGAAATTGAGTTTTAGCAATATAATCGTGTTGAAATGCTCGTAATCAAGTATATGAACTCCTAAAATTTGATTAAAACTTGTTTCTCGGCCCGTTTTTTAGAGGTTTCAGACGAGCGAGTCTAAATAGGCCTTACAATGGACCCGTTGGAATTTTAACTGAGTAAAAAGTACAGAAAATTGAGTTTTTGCAAAATAATCGTGCTGAAATGCTCGCAATCAAGCATATGAACTCCTAAAGTTTGGTTAAAACTTTTTTCGCGGTCCGTTTTGTAGAGGTTTCAGACGAGTGGGTCTAAATTGGCCTTACAATGGAACCGTTGGAATTTTAACTGAGTAAAAAGTACAGAAATTGAGTTTTTGCAATATAATCATGTTGAAATGCTCGTAATCAAGAATATTAACTCTTAAAATGTGATTAAAACTTGTTTTACGGTCCTTTTTGTAGAGGTTTCGAATTTGCGGGTCTAAATAGGCATTACAATGGACCCGTTGGGATTTTAACTGAGTAAAAAGTACATAAATTGAGTTTTAGCAATATAATCGTGTTGAAATGCTCGTAATCAAGTATATGAACTCCTGAAATTTGATTAAAACTTGTTTCGCGGTCCGTTTTGTAGAGGTTTCGGACGAGCCGGTCTAAATAGGCCTTACAATGGACCCGTTGGAATTTTAGCTGAGTAAAAAGTACAGAAATTGAGTTTTTGCAAAATAATTGTGTTGAAATGCTCGCAATCAAGCATATGAACTCCTAGATTTTGATTAAAACTTTTTTCGCGGTCCATTTTGTAGAGGTTTCAGACGAGCGGGTCTAAATAGACCTTACAATGGACCCGTTGGAATTTTAACTGAGTAAAAAGTACAGAAATTGAGTTTTTGCAAAATAATCTTGTGGAAATGCTCGTAATCAAGCATATGAACTCCTAAATTTTGATTAAATTTTTTTTGCGATCCGTTTTGTAGAGGTTTCAGACGAGCGGGTCTAAATAGGCCTTACAATGGACCCGTTAGAATTTTAACTGGGTAAAAAGTACAGAAATTGAGTTTTTGCAATATAATCATGTTGAAATGCTCGTAATCAAGTATATGAACTCCTAAAATTTGATGAAACCTTGTTTTGCGGTTCGTTTGTTATAGGTTTCGGACGAGCGGGTCTAAATAGGCCTTATAATGG
Organism: Hibiscus trionum; assembly: GCA_030270665.1. Taxonomy (NCBI): domain Eukaryota; kingdom Viridiplantae; phylum Streptophyta; class Magnoliopsida; order Malvales; family Malvaceae; genus Hibiscus; species Hibiscus trionum. The sequence continues at coordinate 42,673,498 of BSYR01000027.1, read as the reverse complement.
ACCTGTTGGAATTTTAGCTCGAGTAAAAAGTATAGAAATCGAGTTTTTGCAATATAATTGTGTTGAAATGCTCGTAATCAAGTATATGAACTCCTAGAATTTGATTAAAACTTGTTTTGTGGTCCGTTTTGTAGAGGTTTCGGCCGAGCGGGTCTAAACATGCCTTAAATGGACCCGTAGGAATATTAACTGAGTAAAAAGTACAGAAATTGAGTTTTTGCAATATATCGTGTCGGAATGGTTGTAGTCAAGTATATGAACAACTAAATTTTGCTTAAAACTTGTTTTGTCGTCCGTTTTGTAGAGGTTTCGGACGAGCGGATCTAAATAGGCCTTACATTGGACCTGTTGGAATTTTAACTGAGTAAAAAATACAGAAATTGTGTTTTTGCAATATAATCGTGTTGAAATGCTCGTAATCAAGTATATGAACTCCTACTATTTGATTAAAACTTGTTTTGCGACCGTTTTGTAGAGGTTTCGGACGAGCGGGACCAAATAGGCATTACAATGGACCAGTTGGAATTCTTACTGAGTAAAAAGTATAGAAATTGAGTTTTTGCAATATAGTCGTGTCGAATTGCTCGTAATCAAGTATATGAACTCCTAAAATTTGATAAAACCTTGTTTTGTGGTCCGTTTGTTATAGGTTTAGGTAGAGCGGGTCTAAATAGGCCTTAAAATGGACCCATTGGAATTTTAACTAAGTAAAATATACATAAATTGAATTTTTGCAATATCATCGTGTCGAAATGCTCGTAATCAAGTATATGAACTTCTAAAATTTGATAAAACCCTTTTTTTGTGGTCCGTTTGTTATAGGTTTCGGATGAGCGGGTCTAAATAGGCCTTACAATGGACCCGTTGGAATTTTAACTGAGTAAAAAGTACATAAATTGAGTTTTTGCAATATATCGTGTCGAAATGGTCGTAGTCAAGTATATGAACATAAATAGGCCTTACATTGGACCTGTTGGAATTTTAACTGAGTAAAAAATACAGAAATTGTGTTTTTGCAATATAATCGTGTTGAAAGGCTCGTAATCAAGAATATGAACTCCTACTATTTGATTAAAACTTGTTTTGCGGCCCATTTTGTAGAGGTTTTGGACGAGCGAGACTATATAGGCATTACAATGGACCAGTTGGAATTCTTACTAAGTAATAAGTACATAAATTGAGTTTTTGCAATATAATCCTTTCGAAATGCTCGTAATCAAGTATATGAACTCCTAAAACTTGATAAAATCTTGTTTTGTGGTTCGTTTGTTATAGGTTTTGGTAGAGCAGGTCTAAATAGGACTTACAACGGACCGTTGGAATTTTAACCGAGTAAAAAGTACATAAATTGAGTTTTTACAATATCATCGTGTCGAAATGCTCGTAATCAAGTATATGAACTCTTAAAATTTGATAAAACCTTTTTTTGTGGTCAGTTTGTTATAGGTTTCGGACGAGCGGGTCTAAATAGACCTTACAATGGATTCGTTGGAATTTAACTTGAATAAAAAGTACAAAAATTGAATTTTTGCAATATAATCGTGTTGAAATACTCGTAATCAAGCATATGAACTCATAAGATTTGATTAAAACTTGTTTCGCGGTCCGTTTTGTAGAGGTTTCGGACGAGCGAGTCTAAATAGGCCTCACAATGGACCCGTTGGAATTTTAACTGAGTAAAAAGTACAGAAATTGAGTTTTGCAATATAATCATGTTGAAATGCTCGTAATCAAGAATATGAAATCCTAAAATGTGATTAAAACTTGTTTTACGGTCCTTTTTGTAGAGGTTTCGGACGAGCGGGTCTAAATAGGCATTACAATGGACCCGTTGGGATTTTAACTGAGTAAAAAGTACGGAAATTGAGTTTTAGCAATATAATCGTGTTGAAATGCTCGTAATCAAGAATATGAACTCCTACTATTTGATTAAAACTTGTTTTGCGGCCGTTTTGTAGAGGTTTCGGACGAGCGGGACCAAATAGGCATTACAATGTACCAGTTGGAATTCTTACTGAGTAAAAAGTATAGAAATTGAGTTTTTGCAATATAATCGCGTCGAAATGCTCGTAATCAAGTATATGAACTCCTAAAATTTGATAAAACCTTGTTTTCTGGTCCGTTTGTTATAGGTTTAGGTAGAGCGGGTCTAAATAGGCCATAAAATGGACCAGTTGGAATTTTAACTAAGTAAAATGTACATAAATTGAATTTTTGCGATATCATCGTGTCGAAATGCTCGTAATCAAGTATATGAACTTCTAAAATTTGATAAAACCCTTTTTTTGTGGTCCGTTTGTTATAGATTTCAGATGAGCGGGTCTAAATAGGCCTTACAATGGACCCGTTGGAATTTTAACTGAGTAAAAAGTACATAAATTGAGTTTTTGCAATATATCGTGTCGAAATGGTTGTAGTCAAGTATATGAACATAAATAGGCCTTACATTGGACCTGTTGGAATTTTAACTGAGTAAAAAATACAGAAATTGTGTTTTTGCAATATAATCGTGTTGAAAGGCTCGTAATCAAGAATATGAACTCCTACTATTTGATTAAAACTTGTTTTGCGGCCCATTTTGTAGAGGTTTTGGACGAGCGAGACTATATAGGCATTACAATGGACCAGTTGGAATTCTTACTAAGTAATAAGTACATAAATTGAGTTTTTGCAATATAATCGTGTCGAAATGCTCATAATCAAGTATATGAACTCCTAAAACTTGATAAAATCTTGTTTTGTGGTTCGTTTGTTATAGGTTTTGGTAGAGCAGGTCTAAATAGGACTTACAATGGACCCGTTGGAATTTTAACCGAGTAAAAAGTACATAAATTGAGTTTTTACAATATCATCGTGTCGAAATGCTCGTAATCAAGTATATGAACTCTTAAAATTTGATAAAACCTTTTTTTGTGGTCAGTTTGTTATAGGTTTCGGACGAGCGGGTCTAAATAGACCTTACAATGGATTCGTTGGAATTTTACTTGAATAAAAAGTACAAAAATTGAATTTTTGCAAAATAATCGTGTTGAAATACTCGTAATCAAGCATATGAACTCCTAAGATTTGATTAAAACTTGTTTCGCGGTCCGTTTTGTAGAGGTTTCGGACGAGCGAGTCTAAATAGGCCTCACAATGGACCCGTTGGAATTTTAACTGAGTAAAAAGTACAGAAATTGAGTTTTTGCAATATATCGTGTTGAAATGCTCGTAGTCAAGTAAACGAACACCTAAATCTTGATTAAATTTTTTTTTGTCGTTCGTTTTGTAGAGGTTTCGGACGAGCGGGTCTTAATAGGTCTTACAATAGACCCGTTGGAATTTTAATTGAGTAAAAAATACAAAAATTGTTTTTTTTTGCAATATAATCGTGTTGAAATGCTCGTACACAAGAATATGAACTCCTAAAATTTGATTAAAACATGTTTTGCGGTTCGTTTTGTTGAGGTTTTGGACGAGCGGTTCTAAATAGGCATTACAATGGACCAGTTGGAATATTTACTGAGTAAAAAGTACATAAATTGAGTTTTTGCAATATAATCTTGTCGAAATGCTCGTAATTAAGTATATGATCTCCTAAAATTTGATAAAACCTCGTTTTGTGGTCCGTTTGTTATAGGTTTAGGTAGAGCGGGTCTAAATAGGCCTTACAATAGACACGTTGGAATTTTAACTTAGTAAAAAGTACATAAATTGATTTATTGCAATATTATCGTGTCGAAATGCTCGTAATCAAGTATATGAACACCTAAAATTTGATTAAAACTTGTTTTGCAGTCCGTTTTGTAGAGGCTTCAGACGAGCGGGTCTAAATAGGCCTTAAAATGGACCCGTTGGAATTTTAACTGAGTAAAAAGAACAGAAATTGAGTTTTTACAAAATAATCATGTTGAAATGCTTGTAATCAAGCATATGAACTCCAAAAGTTTGATTAAAACTGTTTTCGCGGTCCGTTTTGTAGAGGTTTCAGACGAGCGGGTCTAAATAGGCCTTACAATGGACCCGTTGGAATTTTAACTGAGTAAAAAGTACAAAAATTGAGTTTTTGCAATATAATCATGTTGAAATGCTCGTAATCAAGTATATGAACTCCTGAAATTTGATTAAAACTTGTTTCGCGGTCCGTTTTGTAGAGGTTTCAGACGAGTGTGTCTAAATAGGTCTTACAATGGACCCGTTGGAATTTTAACTGTTTAAAAAGTACAAAAATTGAATTTTAGCAATATAATCATGTTGAAATGCTCGTAATCAAGTATATGAACTCCTAAAATTTGATTAAAACTTGTTTCGTGGTCCGTTTTGTAGAGGTTTCGAACGAGCGGGTCTAAATAGGCCTTACAATGGACCCGTTGGAATTTTAACTGAGTAAAAAGTACAGAAATTGAGTTTTTGCAATATAATCATGTTGAATTGCTCGTAATCAAGTATATGAACTCCTAAAATTTGATAAAATCTTGTATTGCGGTATGTTTGTTATAGGTTTCGGACGAGCGGGTCTAAATTGGCCTTACAATGTACCCGTTGGAATTTAACTTGAGTAAAAAGTACATAAATTGAGTTTTTGCAATATAATCGTGTTGAAATGCTCGTAATCAAGTATATGAACTCCTAGAATTTGATTAAAACTTGTTTTGCGGTCCATTTTGTAGATGTTTTAGGCGAGCGGATCTAAACATGTCTTACAATGGACCCGTTGGAATTTTAACTGAGTAAAAAATACAGAAATTGAGTTTTTGCAATATAATCGTGTTCAAATGCTCGTAATCAAGAATATGAACTTCTAAAATTTGATTAAAACTTGTTTTGCGGTCCGTTTTGTAGAGGTTTCGGACGAGCGGGTCTAAATAGGCCTTACAATGGACCCGTTGGAATTTTACTCAAGTAAAAAGTACAAAAATTTAGTTTTTGCAATATAATTGTGTTGAAATGCTCGTAATCAAGCATATGAACTCCTAAAATTTGATTAAAACTTCTTTCGTTGTTCGTTTTGTAGAGGTTTCAGACGATCGGGTCTAAATAGGCCTTACAATGGACCCGTTTGAATTTTTTTGAGGAAGTGGGCCTCATTAATAACCCCTACTAACATCCCCAGGCACAAGGCCCGAAGATCCCTAAAAAGGGGAAATGAGTACCCGAATATTATTAGGTAGATCGAGAAAAATTCTTGGCAAGTGCAAAGTTGCAGATACAATTTGGATAAATGGAACCAAAAGACATAGAAGTCATGGTTCGAAGTGCATGAGTAGCCAGAGTATGAGCACCTAAATTAGCCTCACGGCTTACATAGTGAACATTGGCATAAGAAAAGGAAGATAGAGAATCTCATGCTTGGAGAAGCGTAGGACCCATGGTAGGGAGGTCAGGCCCCGGCCGGTTGAGCCTATTTGCAATGGACGCACAATCTGTCTCAAAGAACAACTTGCTCCAACCTTGAGACTGAGCAAAAGTGATGCATGCGAGAAGGTCCGCACATTCAGAAGTAATAGCATCTGGACAGCTGCCCAACTGGTAAGCCAAATCACCAACAACTTTGCCCGAATCATCACGGACCACAACTCCAACTGCTGCCGCGCGGGTGGCTAGGTCAAAAGCCCTGTCAACATTAACCTTAAAGTACCTAGGAAGGGGATGCCTCCAGCGAGGTGGAGAGGGTGGTGGATGATCCGTTGGGGAAGAAGAAGAAGAAGAAGAGATTGTATTGGAGTAATCATGATGAAGACTAAGAGAGTTGATAGCAATTAGCCAAGGGGGTTTTAGATGTCGATTATGGACCCAGTAATTGCGCCTGTTCCAAATATTACATAAAGTAGTAAGGAAGAGCCCAAAGAGATCAGCAGATAAATGGTGGGCGCCCTCCTCTAGCCACTGAAGACCAGTGGGGGCCAAACTATGGATCAAAGACACCGGAATGCCAACTAAACGGAGAGTCTCCGAGGCACCAGAGCAATCTCGAAGTGCATGAAGAACAGATTCCTGATTGGATCGACAAAGATGGCAAGGGCCCGAATCCTGAGCAAAAGCTTGTAGCCGTGAGCCAATAGGTAGAGCTTCAGAACACATACGCCAGCCAAAAGTTTTAACTTTCAGAAGATCCTTTAGCTTAGCCAGAATTTTCCAGATTCGAGCAGGGCGATTACGAGGTTCCGGAGGCCTCTGTAAATAAAGGTAGCCCGACCGGACTGAGTAGACACCAGAGTCATTGGGATTCCAAAGAATGGAATCACGACTATCATTAATGATGAGAATATTCAAAATAGCGCTAGCATCCTCATATGAGAAATAGTTGCGGACCTTAATAAGGTCCCAAGCAGCTTGGTTTCATACCATAAAATCTCGACAACGAACATACATTTCGTCGGAGATCTCATATTCCCCATAGAGATGTATTGGAGAGGATCCTCCCCAATTGTCTTTATGGATACGAATACTACTATTTACTCCAGGTCGATAGCGAAACCCACCATAGAGATGCTGCATAGCATTGTATAGCCCTTGCCAAGCAAACGACCCACGATGCGATAGGTTGGCTTCAAGGATGTTGCTCGAAGGGAAATATTTCGCCTTGTAGACTTGTCTGAGTAATGATTCTGGTTCACAAATAAGCCTCCAGAGATGCTTCCCCAGAAGCGCTATATTGAAGTTGTTTAAGTCGCGGAAGCCCATACCTCCCGTAGATTTAGGTAAGCAAACATGTTCCTAGGGGAGCATGTGCCAACCCTTTTTGTTGTTTTTACCAGACCACCAGTAACGTCGAATAACGGATGTCATGTCGTCAATTATGTTTTGTGGGATCAGATAACACGACATGACGTATTGGGGTAAGGACTGCAGAATAGCTTTTATAAAAATTTCCCGACCACTAAAAGAGAGAAGTTGCTTGTCCCAGTGGGATAACCGGTCATAAACTTTATCGCGAATGAAAACAAGAGCTTCCGTTTTATTCTTTCCAATGAGAAGTGGTACACCCAAGTAGACCCCTGGGTTATTGACCTCGCGTACCTGCAAGGAATTATTTATTGCTTCTCGAATTGAGTGGGGGGTACGCGGGTTGTAGGAAATTGTCGATTTTTCAAAATTCACCGCTTGCCCAGAGGCGGAAGCATAGGTTTGGAGGGATATTTTAAGATGTTCTGCTTTCTCAGGTTTGTTGTTAATAAATACCATACAATCATCTGTAAAGAGAAGGTGATTGACTTTTGGCCCTAATCTGCTAGCTCCAAGGCCAAGAAGCAAATCATGTTTCTGAGCATCAGAGAGGTACGCAGAGAGTCCTTGAGTACAGAAGAGGAAAAGAAAAGGTGACAAGGGATCGCCTTGTCGAAGACCCCGTTGTGGTTTAAAAAAGGGAGAAAAGGAATTGTTAACTTTAACTGTGAAGGAGGCCGAAGAAATACAACGTATAATGATTGATACCCATGAGGGTGCAAAGCCCATCCGGTTCATAACATTCTCAAAGAAAGACCATTCCACTATATCGAAAGCTTTTTCCATGTCCAGCTTGAGTGCAGCACCATGGGAGGATTTAGTTTGGCCAATATTAATAGAATGTATAATTTCATGGGTAATAAAGATGTTGTCAGATATGTTGCACCCCTGAACAAAGGCATCTTGGTTTGTATTGATACAAAAAGGAATCATATGCTTCATTCTGTTAACCAGGACCTTAGCAACAATTTTGTAAATTATCGAGCAAAGACAAATAGGTCAGAGGTGCCTCATAGTAGTGGGATCTTTAATTTTTGGAATAAGCACTAAGATTGTCTGATTAACTGAGGCCATATCGGTCGATCCATGAAGGAGGTCCAGACACAGTTGATTGACATCCGCACCTAGCGTGTCCCAATGTTGTCTGAAAAAACCACTCGGAAGACCATCAATTCCAGGGGCCTTCTGAGGATCAATATCACGAAAAAGCTAGAAGAATTTCTTCAGCAATGAAATCCCTCATAAGGGATTCATTCATGGTTGGTGTAATGGAGGGAACTACTTTAGAAAGAATCTGGTCAGAAACTTGAGGGTTCGAAGACGTGAACAAGGTTTGGAAATATTTTGATGCAATAGACATAAGGTCGTTCTCTGCTACACACAAGTTATTATTGACATCATATAAGCTAGTTATAGTATTCTTCTTTCGACGGTTGTTTGCATGTGCATGAAAGAAGTGGGTGTTCTTATCCCCTTGAGCAAGCCATAAGTTACGAGATCTTTGGGCCCAATAAGATTCTTGTTCATCAAGTAGCTTATTGAGTTCAGATTTTGCCTCGAGGTAAGCTATCTCGGATGAGGGAGTGAGAGGCCTCTTGAGATACTTATTAATTTTCTTAGTAAGAAGATATATACGCCCTATGCAATTATAATGTTGTTGAGATTGCCAGTCACCTAAGCAAGAAACCAACAGCTCGAATTTTATCAAGTGTATGGCCCTGAGTTAAAGCCCAAGCTCGTTTAATCAATGAAATACCTTCCGTATTGTTTGCCCAAAAGTTTTCAAATCGAAAGTTAGGTGTAATGGGTCAGGAAGCATTGTGCATAGGAGGTTCAGTGTCGAAGAGAAGAAAACAATGATCCGATTTGGATTCGAAATCCGAGATGATGTGATAAGAAGGATTAAAGGCTTTCCAGGCCGAGTTCCCTAGAAAACGATCTAGACGTTCAAATATTGTTCGGGTATTAAGCCCAGTTTTTGTCCAAGTGAACCAACCAGAGGTCGGTTTGCAATAAAAAAGATTATTACGTGATAGATAGTTACGAAAGTTGTTAATTTGAGATCTTGCACATCGATTACCTTCTTGTTTTTCATTATCTTATAATATTTCATTTAAATATCCACCTAGAATCCAAGGAAGATTACTATTGTTGTTTAGAGAGTCAATTAGATCCCATGTTTTAATTTTCTGACTTGTTTCAGAGAATCCATGCATTCCAGTAAAATACATTGAATAAGCATCAAATGGATAAGTGTATGAATAAAACGATCCGAGTACGAAAGCAAGGAAATATTAATATTATTTGAAGTAAACAAAGCTAGTCCAGAGTAAGCAACACTAGGTTCTAAAGAAAATAATTCAAACATTCCCAAAGAAACACAAAGGGGGGAACAAGCCGCTTTATTTAGTTTAGTTTCGCATAAAAATAAAATATCTGGGGAGGTACGTTGGACATACTACTTGAGATGACGAACTGCCTGGACCTTCCCTAGACCCTAGCAGTTCCAACATAACACAATCATTTCCCTCGGCGGGGTTGGGAATGAACCGCTGCCGGAGAGTTTTAAGAGCTGCTCATCCCAGCTTTTGGAGTAGACGAGGAAGAGGGTTTGGCTTTCTTAGGCTGAAGTATCACTTGGATAGGGGACCTTCGCTTAGTACCAGGACTGGCAGGTGCAGGAGCAAGAGTAGTAGCTACATCATTTGGATAGTTTTTAAGTAGTCAGTGTTCAAAGTCATTAATAAGTGGAATACCGGTTTGAAGGAAAGGCTTACGTAGTTGGGCATCCAGATCTAGGATCTGCTGGGCAATAGGACTCGAAACACTATCATCTTGAACATCTAGTTCACCCCTCGGCGGATTCTTCAGGGATGGGGAAAATTGTGTTCAAAGGCTAGGGGGCCATAACTCTGGGGGGTAGAGTAACGCGTGGATTTGAGCGAGGAGAGGGATCTTTTGGTTTTGGGCCTTGGCCCTCATGCTCCTTTGGCACTTGTGGTGCATCTCCCATAGCCTCATCAGTTTAAGGGTTGTCCTTAATTGGTTGTTCCGAGAATGAAGCAGCATCCCCTTCATTTAAATTGCCTATGAATTTAGAAAAAGACAGTGTGAGATGTAGATATAGAAATCGATTGGTAAATAAGAGGTGATGAGAAAGGATAAAGGGGAGACCCGTGCCACTAGGTTCAATTATAGATTTCCCAGTTGTAGTCGGATCTAGAATTGGAAAAGAGAAAGTAAGTTGCAGAATATCGACTGAGTGAGGGTACAAGAAGATTAGTGAAAAATAAGGAAATTGTAATTGAAAGAGTGCGATAGGTAAACAACATACCCATAGGAGTTGGATTCACATTATTGTGATTCGAACCCACAGCTCTTATCCTACCTCTTGGGCCTTGGTTACGTCGGCGTGGAGGTAAATAGCGAAGCCATTCCCCATATTGTGGCTTAGTAAGATCGAGGGATGACGTGATCGGCCAGTTCTCAATTGTGTGGCTTATAATCCCACATCCATGACATAATAGAGGTAGTCGTTCATATTGTAGGTGACACATTTTCTTGTTCTTACCGTTCCCAATGAACAGAAATCGCGTAACGGGCCGAGATACGTCTAGCATTATTTCAACCCGTAAAAAATCAGACATATTTCCTTCTTGATCACATGTATCTGTCCTAAGGACAGTCCCTACCATTGAACCGAGCGACTGCCCAACTAGGTGTGCACGGTCAGCAACTTCAAAGATCGGGGCTGGTAGACCAATGATACAGATCCATATGCGCATTAGGGAGAAGGTATACTCTTCTACATTCTTAATAGGTTTGGATTTCCAAATGCCTTCAAAGGCACTCAGGACATCATAGTTGTCAATGGGCTTGGATGAGATGAAACAACCGATGAGGATAAGCTTCGGGTCCTCATCCTCAAAGTCCCAACCGAAATTAGGTGTGTACAAGAGAGCAGCCTCTTCGTTGGTTAAGTTCAATTGGTTGAATTGTGGGAGTGAATGGTTTGCCATTGGAGAAAAATAGAGTAAGGGACGAGAATAGAAAGAGGGAGAGGTAAGTAGAGTAGGGATGTTATCGATGGGGTAGAGAAAGTTGATAATAGACGAGATATATAGGGTTCGAATTAGGGAATTTAGGAAAGAAATTGAATTTGGGTTGAAAGAAAATACTTTAAATATTTGATTTAGAATAAAACTTAAATTCCTTAAAAATAGGATAGATGAGTTGCGTGAAAATATAGAAATAATTAAAGGAGTATTTAAGAAAAATAAAATGAGTTGTGTATATAAGGGAAAATTGAAATCTTGATTAGTTTGATTTGGAAAAGTAATTAAATTCCTAGAAAAAGGGGAAAGTAATCGAGTAGTAGTAAAAAGTAACTTAGTCAGAAAAGGGAAGCTAATATATTTATATGGCAAAGATTTGGGATATGGTAAGCTCGTTACTAGCCTTAATAGAGAATGTTGTGGTGAAATAATCGGGTAGCTTAGAGCACCGTTCTATTGGCGTATAGATAAAAAATTAGTAAAGTAGTTAGGAGTGAGAGAATAACGGTAAGATATTATACTTTGCAGAATTGTTTTTAATGGGAGGATGTGTATAAAATATTGGTAGATAGTATAAGTGGTAGAGAGGGTAAACCTTATATAAATCCATAAGATTTGTAAAGATGAAAACATTTCCACCATGAAGGTGATCGTATTTATTTCCCTAAAAAGGGCTCGAATAGTTTCACCTTGAGCGGTGTAGAAAGGGGCGATGGAAAGGTATATATCAGTCGAATATTAGGGGTAGTAAGAAAATATGCATCGAAATATATTATAGTAGCATCCATAACATAAAATCATTAGAAGGAAGGAAAGCATGCAACACATAATCAACAGTCTAGGCTTGATCCATTAAAGCAGAACAAGTATAGATATGTTGCGACATAGATACAAACATGCATAATCAGGGAAGTATATCAAAGAGGTGTAAGGCATGCATAGTAAAAAAACACAAAATAAGTAAACGAAAAAACAAAAGGGAAGATGGGGGAAATAAATAAATTTACAACCCAAGGAGAGAAAAAGATAGGGGATAAGAAACTTATTACAGACCAAAAGAGTAAAAGAAAAGGGGGTAAAAAATAATAAATACTGACCAGCAAATAAAGTAAATCAATAAAACGAAAGAGGATATCTAGAAGGAAGGATTGGGCATGCTGGAGAGATACCAGCCTATTGTTGACGTTGTCATCATGAGAATTCAACAAAAGAAAGTAAGAGGTTACAATAGATGAGACAAACCCGTTAACCAAAACCAAGAAATAAAGATGACAGTGCATTTGATACGTAGCATAGTGTAAGTGACTATTGTAAGCTAAGGAAAGGAAGCATGAAATCAATAAAAAAATATAATTAAACAGAGTAACCAGAGGCTATAAAAAAGTTACATGGTGGAAGCAAAAATGTTGCTCAAAAGACCTCGATGGCAGGTTGAAAAGAATATGAACTCCTAAAATTTGAGTAAAACTTGTTTTGCGGTCTGTTTTGTAAAGGTTTCGGACGAGCGAGTCTAAATAGGCATTACAATGGACCAATTGGAATTTTAACAGAGTAAAAAGTACAAAAATTGAGTTTTTGCAATATAATCGTGTTGAAATTATCGTAATCAAGTATATGAACTCCTAAAGTTTGATTAAAATTTGTTTCGCGGTCCGTTTTGTAGGGGTTTCAGACGAGCGAGTCTAAATACGCCTTACAATTGACCCGTTGGAATTTTAACTGAGTAAAAAGTACTGAAACTGAGTTTTTGCAATATAATAGTGTTGAAATGCTCGTAATTGTGTATATGAACTCCTAAAATTTGATTAAAACTTGTTTTGCGGCCCGTTTTGTAGATGTTTAAGACGAGGGCGTCTAAATAGGCCATACAATAGACCCATTACAATTTTAACTTAGTAAAAAGTACATAAATTGAGTTTTTGCAATATAATCATGTTGAAATGCTTGTAATCAAGTATATGACCTCCTAAAATTTGATTAAAACTTGTTTTGCGGCCCATTTTGTAGAGGTTTCGGACGAGCGGGTCTAAATAGGCCTTACAATGGACCCGTTGGAATTTAAACTGAGTAAAAAGTACAGAAATTAAGTTTTTGCAATATAATCATGTTGAAATGCTCGTAAAAAGTATATGAACTTATAAAATTTGATAAACCTTGTTTTGTGGTCTGTTTGTTATAGGTTTCGGACGAGCGGGTCTAAATAGGCCTTACAATGGACCCGTTGGAATTTTACTTGAGTAAAAAGTACAGAAATTAAGTTTTTGCAATATAATAATGTTGAAATGCTCGTATTCAAATATATGAACTCCTAAAATTTGATTAAAACTTGTTTCGTGGTCCGTTTTGTAGAGGTTTCGAACGAGCGGGTCTAAATAGGCCTTACAATGGACCCATTGGAATTTTAACTGAGTAAAAAGTACATAAATTGAATTTTTGCAATATAATCGTGTTGAAATTCTCGTAATAGAGTATATGAACTCCTAAAGTTTGATTAAAACTTGTTTTGCGGTCTGTTTTTAGAGGTTTCGAACGACCGGGTCTAAATATGCGTTACAATGGACCCGTGGGAATTTTAACTAAGTAAAAAGTACAGATGTTGAGTTTTTGCAATATTATCGTATTGAAATGCTCGTAATCAAGTATATGAACTCCTAAAATTTGACAAAACCTTGTTTTGCGGTCGGTTTGTTATAGGTTTCGTATGAGTGGATCTAAATAGGCCATACAATGGACCCGTTGGAATTTATATTGAGTAAAAAGTACATAAATTAAGTTTTTGCAATATAATCGCGTTGAAATGCTCGTAGTCAAGTATATGAACTCCTAAAATTTGATAAAACCTTGTTTTGCAGTCCGTTTGTTATAGGTTTCGGAGGAGTGGGTCTAAATAGGCCTTACAATGGACCTGTTGGAATTTTACTTGAGTATAAAGTACATAAATTGAGTTTTTGCAATATAATCATTTTGAAAAGCTCGTAATCAAGTATATGAACTCCTAAAATTTGATTAAACTTGTTTTGCGGTCCGTTTGTTAAAGGTTTTGGACGAGCGGGTCTAAATAGGCCTTACTATGGACCCGTTGGAATTTTACTTGAGTAAAAAGTACATACATTGAGTTTTAGGAAAATAATCGTGTTGAAATGCTCTTAATCAAATATATGAACTCCTAAAAATTTACTAAAACTTGTTTTGTTGTCCGCTTTGTAGAGGTTTCAGACGAGCAGGTTTAAATAGGCCTTACAATGCAACCGTTGGAATTTTAACTAAGTAAAAAGTATAGAAATTGAGTTTTTGCAATATAATCCTGTTGAAATGCTTGTAATCAAGTATATGATCTCCTAAATTTGATAAAACCTTGTTTCGCTGTCCGTTTGTTATAGATTTCGGACGAGCGGGTCTAAATAGGCCTTACAATGGACTCGTTGGAATTTTACTTGAGTAAAAACTACATAAATTGAGTTTTTGCAATATAATCGTGTTGAAATGCTCGCAATCAAGTATATGGACTCCTAAGATTTGATTAAAACTTGTTTCACGGTCTGTTTTGTAGAGGTTTCGGACGAGCAGGTCTAAATAGGCCTTACAATGGACCCATTGGAATTTTAACTGAGTAAAAAGTACATAAATTGTTTTTGCAATATAATCGTGTTGAAATGCTCGTAATCAAGTATATGAACTCCTAAAGTTTGATTAAAACTTGTTTTGCGGTCCGTTTTTAGAGGTTTCGAACGACCGTGTGTAAATAGGCGTTACAATGGACCCGTTGGAATTTTAACTGAGTAAAAAGTACAAATATTGAGTTTTTGCAATATTATCATATTGAAATGCTCGCAATCAAGTATATGAACTCCTAAAATTTGATAAAACCTTGTTTTGCGGTCCATTTATTATAGGTTTCGGATGAGTGGATCTAAATAGGCCTTACAATGGACCCGTTGGAATTTATATTGAGTAAAAAGTACATAAGTTGAGTTTTTGCAATATAATCGTGTTGAAATGCTCGTGGTCAAGGATATGAACTCCTAAAATTTCATAAAACCCTGTTTTGAGGTCCGTTTGTTATAGGTTTCGGAGGAGTGGGTCTAAATAGGCCTTACAATGGACCCGTTGGAATTTTACTTGAGTAAAAAGTTCATAAATTGAGTTTTTGCAATATAATCATTTTGAAATGCTCGTAATCAAGTATATGAACTCCTAAAATTTGATTAAACTTGTTTTGCGGTCCGTTTGTTAAAGGTTTTGGACGAGCGGGTCTAAATAGGCCTTACTATGGACCCGATGGAATTTTACTTGAGTAAAAAGTACATACATTGAGTTTTTGCAATATAATCGTGTTGAAATGCTCTTAATCAAGTATATGAACTCCTAAAAATTTACTAAAACTTGTTTTGTGGTCCGCTTTGTAGAGGTTTCAGACGAGCGGGTTTAAATAGGCCTTACAATGCAACCGTTGGAATTTTAACTAAGTAAAAAGTATAGAAATTGAGTTTTTGCAATATAATCCTGTTGAAATGCTCGTAATCAAGTATATGATCTCCTGAAATTTGATAAAACCTTGTTTCGCTGTCCGTTTGTTATAGATTTCGGACGAGCGGGTCTAAATAGGCCTTACAATGGACTCGTTGGAATTTTACTTGAGTAAAAACTACATAAATTGAGTTTTTGCAATATAATCTTGTTGAAATGCTCGCAATCAAGTATATGGACTCCTAAGATTTGATTAAAACTTGTTTCGCGGTCTGTTTTGTAGAGGTTTCGGACGAGCAGGTCTAAATAGGCCTTACAATGGACCCATTAGAATTTTAACTGAGTAAAAAGTACATAAATTGTTTTTGCAATATAATCGTGTTGAAATGCTCGTAATCAAGTATATGAACTCCTAAAATTTGATAAAACCTTGTTTTATGGTCTGTTTGTTATAGGTTTCGGAGGAGTGGGTCTAAATAGGCCTTACAATGGACCCGTTGGAATTTTACTTGAGTAAAAAGTACATAATTTGAGTTTTTGCAATATAATCATTTAAAAATGCTCGTAATCAAGTATATGAACTCCTAAAATTTGATTAAACTTGTTTTGCGGTCCGTTTGTTAAAGGTTTTGGACGAGCGGGTCTAAATAGGCCTTACTATGGACCCGTTGGAATTTTACTTGAGTAAAAAGTACATTCATTGAGTTTTTGCAATATAATCGTGTTGAAATGCTCTTAATCAAGTATATGAACTCCTAAAAATTTATTAAAACTTGTTTTATGGTCCGCTTTGTAGAGGTTTCGGACGAGCGGGTTTAAATAGGCCTTACAATGCAACCATTGGAATTTTAACTAAGTAAAAAGTATAGAAATTTAGTGTTTGCAATATAATCGTGTTGAAATGCTCGTAATCAAGTATGTGAACTCCTAAAATTTGATAAAACCTTGTTTCGATGTCCGTTTGTTATAGGTTTCGGACGAGCGGGTCTAAATAGGCCTTACATTGGGCTCGTTCGAATTTTACTTCAGTAAAAACTACATAAATTGAGTTTTTGCAATATAATCGTGTTGAAATACACTCAATCAAGTATATGGACTACTAAAATTTGATTAAAACTTGTTTCGCGGTCTGTTTTGTTGAGGTTTCGGACGAGCAGGTCTAAATAGGCCTTACAATTAACCATATGTAATTTTAACTGAGTAAAAAGTACAGAAATTGAGTTTTTGCAATATAATCGTGTTGAAATGCTCGTAATCAAGTTTATGAACTCCTAAAATTTGATAAAACCTTGTTTTGCGATCTGTTTGTTATAGGTTTCGGACGAGCGGGTCTAAATAGGCCTTACAATGGACACGTTGTAATTTTACTTGAGTAAAAAGTATAGAAATTGAGTTTTTGCAATATAATGGTGTTGAAATGCTCGTAATCAAGTATATGAACTTCTGAAATTTGATTAAAACTTGTTTCGCGGTCCGTTTTGTATAGGTTTCGGACGAGCGGGTCTAAATAGACCTTACAATGGACCCGTAAGAATTTTAAATGAGTAAAAAGTATATAAATTGAGTTTTTTCAATATAATCGTGTTGAAATGCTCGTAATCAAGTATATGAACTCCTAAAATTTGATAAAACCTTTTTTTGCGGTATGTTAGTTATAGGTTTCGGAAGAGTGGGTCTAAATAGGCCTTACTATGGACTCGTTGGAATTTTACTTGAGTAAAAAGTACAGAAATTGAGTTTTTTCAATATAATCGTGTTGAAATGCTCGTAATCAAGAATATGCACTCCTAAAATTTGATTAAAACTTGTTTCGTGGTCCGTTTTCTAAGGTTTTGGACAAGCGGGTCTAAATAAGCCTTACAATAGACCCGTTGAAATTTTAACTGAGTAAAAAGAACAGAAATGGAGTTTTGGTAATATAATCGTGTTGAAATGCCCATAACCAAGTATATGAACTCCTAAAATTTGATTAAAACTTGTTTCACGGTCTGTTTTATAGAGGTTTCAGACGAGCGGGTCTAAATAGGGCTTACAATGGAATCGTTGGAATTTTAAATAAGTAAAAAGTACGAAAATTGAGTTTTTGCAATATAATCGTGTTGAAATGATTGTAATCAAGTATATTACCTCCTAAAATTTGATTAAAACTTGTTTTGTGGCCCGTTTTGTAGAGGTTTCGGACGAGCGGGTCTAAATAGGCCTTACAATGGACCCGTTGGAATTTTAACTGAGTGAAAAGTACAGAAATTGAGTTTTTGCAATATAATCATGTTGAAATGCTCGTAATCAAGTATATGAACTTATAAAATTTGATAAAACCTTGTTTTGTGGTCCGTTTGTTATAGGTTTCGGACGAACGGTTCTAAATAGGCCTTACAATGGACCCGTTGGAATTTTACTTGAGTAAAAAGTACAGAAATTGAGTTTTTGCAATATAATCGTGTTGAAATGCTTGTATTCAAATATATGAACTCCTATAATTTGATTAAAACTTGTTTCACGATCCGTTTTGTAGAGGTTTCGGACGAGCGGTTCTAAATAGGCCTTACAATGGACCCATTGGAATTTTAACTGAGTAAAAAGTATAGAAATTGAGTTTTTGTAATATAATCGTGTTGAAATGCTCGTAATCAAGAATATTAACTCCTAAAATTTGATTAAAACTTGTTTTGCAGTCCGTTTTATAGAGGTTTCGGACGAGTGGGTATAAATAGACCTTACAATGGACCCGTTGGAATTTTAACTAAGTAAAAATTACAAAAATTGAGTTTTTGCAATATAAGCGTGTTGAAATGCTTGTAATCAAGTATATGAACTCCTAAAATTTGATAAAACCTTGTATTGCGGTCCGTTTGTTATAGGTTTCGGACGAGCAGGTCTAAATAGGCTTTACAATGGACCTGTTGGAATTTTACTTGAGTAAAAAGTACATAAATTAAGATTTTGCAATATAATCGTGTTGAAATGCTCGTAATCAAGTATATGAACTCCTAAAAATTGATTAAAACTTGTTTTGTGGTCCGCTTTTAGAGGTTTCAGACGAGCGGGTTTAAATAGGCCTTATAATGCAACCGTTGGAATTTTAACTGAGTAAAAAATATAGAAATTGTGTTTTTTCAACATAATCGTGTTGAAATGCTCGTAATCAAGTATATGAACTCCTAAAATTGGATTAAAACTTGTTTCACGGTCCGTTATGTAGAGGTTTTGGACGAGCATGTCTAAATAGGCCTTACAATGGACCCGTTGGAATTTAAATTGATTAAAAAGTATAGAAATTGAGTTTTTGCAATATAATCGTGTTTAAATGCTCGTAATCAAGTATAAGGACTCCTAGAATTTGATTAAAACTTGTTTCACGGTTTGTTTTGAAGAGGTTTCGGATGAGTGGGTCTAAATAATCTTTATAATGGACCCAATGGAATTTTTGTTGGGTCACGTCGGCATGCCCCGTGGCGCAGCGGAAAAATTAATCCGACGTAATCCAGCCAGGATCCATGTACAGGAGTGAATCCGGGGTGGTAAGATGAAGAGTTGCCTTTTAAAACTCTGGAAACTGGAAAACCGACGGTATGTCGAAATAACTACGTCAAGTAAAATCGAAATCGTCACAGGTTCACAACGACCTCTATGGAGTCCACTCGAACAAAACGAACAATGTTTCTGCCTCCCTAACACTTAGGGATAAATTTCGACAGGTTTGAACAACTTCTAAGGAGAAGTCGAAATCCCTCCAAGGATTCCTGAGGGAGTCTGAAATCAACCAGGAGTTCAACCGGGACTTGCAATCGAGTAAGGGAACCTTCAGGGATTTTCCAGGGGGCAAGTAGAACACCAGAAAAATATCGAACAACTTCTCAGAGAGCTTTTCTGGGATATGTCGAATTCTAGTGGGGAATCCCTAGAGGTGTTGTCGAAATCTTCAAGAGGAGAAAGAGGGATGATTTGGTTGCTAGCCCTTGTCCCTTTAAATAGTATTCAGAGACTTAATTCTAGTTGAATTCCTTAAATCCAAGTTCAACCAAAATTCATAGAATCTAATTCTACTTGAATTTGGTTTATATTAAATATACATTATATTTAATCCAAATATATATATTTTTATTATATAGAATCTCATTCTATCTTTACTTGGATTTAAATATATATTTTTAATTATGTAGAATCTAATTCTACATAAACTTGGAATTAGATATACATTATATAAATTCGAAATATATATTTAAATTTCTAGAATCTTATTCTATAATATTTAAGTCTCTAAATATTTTCCATGCTCTAAATAATATTTGATAAATACAATATTTATCCAATATTATTCCCATTTAAGGGAGTTGCCGATTTCCCCTATCCTATAGGGGATTTTCGGCAACCTCCCTAAAATAGGAAGTATGGTTTCCAATTTTTGTTCGTTTCATTCGAAGGGTGTGACCCTTGTAGGTTCATGCAACGTTAGCAACAAAATTAGAACTGTTCTAATTTTACAAAAAATGAGTGGCATCTAGCAATACATCATTGCTACCTAAGTTGCATGAAGTCATGGTTTGACTTTCCTAATTCCTGAATAAACTTTCTTTATGTATTTTATCCTTTTGTCCTTTATATCTTAGATGAACACAAGTCATGGGTTAGTCACACTTGCGTTGTCCATCTATTGTTTCTTGATGTTTTGAGTAGATTATTATAAACGAACCTCTATGATATCTCATATCATAATATTCGAGCATGGCCATGCATTTTCTAATCTCACTCAATCAAGTGGTCGAAGATATTTCTCCTATTATGTAGGAGGGACAAATCCTTTCTTGATCAACCATATTTCACTACATAGGTCATCACGTATCCAATCATCAGTCTTTATAATGTAGTCAGTTACGACACACGTTTGACTATGTCAAAATACGTAAATCTTTATGTTAAAATCATGTTGATCTCAAGTCTGAGGATCATACATATGGTTATCATGAGCAATGTTGTGACTGTCACATAATTACCCAAGAAACATGCTCATAGCGGGTCAATCCAGTATGATGTTCTCTAACAAATACTTATGTGTTGATTTTGACATCTCTATGTCAATTACAACACTTGTTATCAATCAACCACATATTAGTCTTTATATATTATCACTGTCCATACCCGTAATAATATTCGACTAAGGATTCTATTTAACAATAATTGTATTATTGTATGGACATTATTATACAATGGTTAGTTTGATGCACAGAAACATACCAAATGATAATAATGGCAATGCCATTACTTGATAAATCTAGTAAAATAATATGTCTATTCAATCATCATATGATTGGTCTTTGGGCATACTCCAACAATTCTAACTAAGTAAAAAGTACAGAAATTGAGTTTTTGCAATATAATCGTGTTGAAATGCCCGTAATCAAGAATATGAACTCCTAAAATTTGATTAAAACTTGTTTTGCGGTCTGTTTTGTAGAGGTTTTAGACGAGCGGGTCCAAATAGGCATTACAATGGACACGTTGGAATTTTAACTGAGTAAAAAGTACATAAATTGAGTTTTTTCCATATAACCGTGTTGAAATGATTGTAATCAAGTATATGAACTCCTAGAGTTTGATTAAAACTTGTTTCGCGGTCCGTTTTTTAGATGTTTCAGACGAACGAGTCTAAATAGGCCTTACAATGCAACCGTTGGAATTTTAACTAAGTAAAAAGTATAGAAATTGAGTTTTTATAATATAATCGTGTTAAAATGCTCGTAATCAAGTATATGAACTCCTAAAATTTGATTAAAACTTGTTTTGCAGCCCGTTTTGTAGAGGTTCCGGAGGAGCGTGTCTAAATAGTCCTTACAACGGACCCGTTGGAATTTTAACTGAGTAAAAAGTACATAAATTGAGTTTTTGCAATATAATCGTGTTAAAATGCTCGTAATCAAGTATATAAACTCCTACAATTTGATTAAAACTTGTTTTGCGGTCCGCTTTATAGAGGTTTCGTACGAGCGGGTCTAAATAGGTCTTACAATGGACCCGTTGGAATTTTAACTGAGTAAAAAGTACAGAAATTGAGTTTTTGCAATATAATCGTGTTGAAATGCTCCTAATCAAGTATATGAACTCCTAAAATTTGATAAAACCTTGTTTTGCGGTTCGTTTGTTATAGGTTTCAGACGAGCGGGTCTAAATAGGCCTTACAATGGACCCGTTGGAATTTTACTTGAGTAAAAAGTACATAAATTGAGTTTTTGCAACATAATCGTGTTGAAATGCTTGTAATCAAGTGTATGAACTCCTAGAATTTGATTAAAACTTGTTTTGCGGTCCAATTTGTAGAGGTTTTAGACGAGTGTGTCTAAATAGACCTTACAATGGACCCGTTGGAATTTTAACTAAGTAAAAAGTACAATAATTGAGTTTTTGCAATATAATCGTGTTGAAATGCTCGTAATCAAGTATATGAACTCTCAAAATTTGAAAAAACCTTGTTTTACGGTATGTTAGTTATAGGTTTCGGATGAGCGTGTCTAAATAGGCCTTACTATGTACCCGTTGGAATTTTACTTAAGTAAAGAGTACATAAATTATGTTTTTGCAATATAATCGTGTTCAAATGCTCTTAATCAAGTATATGAACTCCTAAAATTGGATTAAAACTTGTTTCGCGGTCTATTATGTAGAGGTTTCGGACGAGCGGGTCTAAATAGGCCTTACAATGGACCCGTTGTAATTTAAATTGATTAAAAAGTACAAAAATTGTGTTTTTGCAATATAATCGTGTTGAAATGCTCGTAATCAAGTATAAGGACTCCTAGAATTTGATTAAAACTTGTTTCGAGGTCTGTTTTGTAGAGGTTTCAGACGAGCGGGTCTAAATAGGCCTTATAATGGACCCGATGGAATTTTAACTAAGTAAAAAGTACAGAAATTGAATTTTTGCAATATAATGGTGTTGAAATGCTCGTAATCAAGAATATGAACTCCTAAAATTTTATTAAAACTTGTTTTGTGGTCTGTTTTGTAGAGGCTTTAGACGAGCCGGTCCAAATATGTATTACAATGGACCCGCTAGAATTTTAACTGAGTAAAAAGTACATAAATTGATTTTTTTCTCCATATAATCGTTTTGAACTGCTTGTAATCAAGTATATGAACTCCTAGAGTTTAATTAAAACTTGTTTCACGGTCCATTTTGTAGATGTTTCAGATGAGCGAGTCTAAATAGGCCTTACAATGCAACCGTTGGAATTTTAACTAAGTAAAAAGTATAGAAATTGAGTTTTTGCAATATAATCATGTTGAAATGCTTGTAATCAAGTATATGAACTCCTAGAGTTTAATTAAAACTTATTTCGCGGTCCGTTTTGTAGATGTTTCAGACGAGCGAGTCTAAATAGGCCTTACAATGCAACCGTTGGAATTTTAACTAAGTAAAAAGTATAGAAATTTTATTTTTGAAATATAATCATGTTGAAATGCTCGTAATCAAGTATATGAACTCCTAAAAATTGATTAAGACCTGTTTTGAGGTCCGCTTTGTAGAGGTTTCGAACGAGCGGGTTTAAATAGGCCTTATAATACAACTGTTGGAATTTTAACTAAGTAAAAAGTATAGAAATTGAGTTTTTGCAATATAATCGTGTTGAAATTCTCGTAATCAAGTATAAGAACACCTAAAATTGGACTAAAACTTGTTTCGCGGTCCGTTATGTAGAGGTTTCGGACGAGCGGGTCTAAATAGGCCTTACAATGGACCCGTTGGAATTTAAATTGATTAAAAAGTACAAAAATTGAGTTTTAGCAATATAATCGTGTTGAAATGCTCGTAATCAAGTATAAGGACTCCTAGGATTTGATTAAAACTTGTTTCGAGGACTGTTTTATAGAGGTTTCGGACGAGCGAATATAAATAGGCCTTATAATGGACCCGATGGTATTTTAACTAAGTAAAAAGTACAGAAATTGAGTTTTTGCAATATAATGGTGTTGAAATGCTCGTAATCAAGAATAAGAACTCCTAAAATTTTATTAAAACTTGTTTTGCGGTCTGTTTTGTAGAGGTTTTAGATGAGCGGGTCCAAATAGGCATTACAATGGACCCGTTGGAATTTTAACTGAGTTAAAAGTACATAAATTGATTTTTTCCATATAATCGTGTTGAACTGCTTGTAATCAAGTATATGAACTCCTAGAGTTTAATTAAAACTTGTTTCGCGGTCCGTTTTGTAGATGTTTCAGACGAGCGAGTCTAAATAGGCCTTACAATGCAAACGTTGGAATTTTAACTAAGTAAAAAGTATAGAAATTTAGTTTTTGCAATATAATCGTGTTGAAATGCTCGTAATCAAGTATATGAACTCCTAAGGTTTAATTAAAACTTGTTTCGCGGTCCGTTTTGTAGATGTTTCAGGCGAGCGAGTCTAAATAGGCCTTACAATGCTACCGTTGGCATTTTAACTAAGTAAAAAGTATAGAAATTGAGTTTTTGCAATATAATCGTGTTGAAATGCTCGTAATCAAGTATATGAACTCCTAAAAATTGATTAAAACTTGTTTTGCGGTCCGCTTTGTAGAGGTTTCAGACGAGCGGGTTTAAGTAGGCCTTATAATTCAACCGTTGGAATTTTAACTAAGAAAAAAGTATAGAAATTGAGTTTTTGCAATATAATCGTGTTGAAATGCTCGTAATCAAGTATATGAACTCCTAAAATTTGATTAAAACTTGTTTCGCGGTCCGTTATTAGAGGTTTCGGACGAGCGGGTCTAAATAGGCCTTACATTGGACCCGTTGGAATTTAAATTGATTAAAAAGTACAGAAATTGAGTTTTTGCAATATAATCGTGTTGAAATGCTCGCAATCAAGTATAAGGACTCCTAGGATTTGATTAAAACTTGTTTCGATGTCTTTTTTGTATAGGTTTCGGACGAGTGGGTCTAAATAGGCCTTATAATGGACCCGATGGAATTTTAACTAAGTAAAAAGTACAGAAATTGAGTCTTTGCAATATAATCGTGTTGAAATGCTCGTAATCAAGAATATGAACTCCTAAAATTTGATTAAAACTTGTTTTTCGGTCTGTTTTGTAGAGGTTTTAGACGTGCGAGTCCAAATAGGCATTATAATGGACCCGTTGGAATTTTAACTGAGTAAAAAAATACATAAATTGAGTTTTTTCCATATAATCGTGTTGAACTGCTTGTAATCTAGTATATGAACTCCTAGAGTTTAATTAAAACTTCTTTCGCGGACCGTTTTGTAGATGTTTCAGACGAGCGAGTCTAAATAGACCTTACAATGCAACCGTTGGAATTTTAACTAAGTAAAAAGTATAGAAATTTAGTTTTTGCAATATAATCGTGTTGAAATGCTCGTAATCAAGTATATGAACTACTAAAATTTGATTAAAACTTGTTTTGCGGCCCGTTTTGTAGAGGTTTCGGATGAGCGTGTCTAAATAGGCCTTACAATGGACCCGTTGGAATTTTTACTGAGTAAAAAGTACCGAAATTGAGTTTTTGAGATATAATCGTGTTGAAATGCTCGTAATCAAGTATATGAATTCCTAAAATTTGATAAAACCTTTTTTTTCGGTCCGTTTGTTATAGGTTTCGTACGAGCGGGTCTAAATAGGCCTTACAATGGACCCATTGGAATTTTGCTTGAGTAAAAAGTACATAAATTGAGTTTTTGCAACATAATCGTGTTGAACTGCTCGTAATCAAGTATATGAACTCATAAAATTTGATTAAAACTTGTTTTGCGGTCCGCTTTGTAGAGGTTTCGGGTGAGCCTGTCTAAATAAACCTTACAATGGACCCGTTGGAATTTTAACTGAGTAAAAAGTACAATAATTGAGTTTTTGCAATATAATCGTGTTGAAATGCTCGTAATCAAGTATATGAACTCCTAAAATTTGATAAAACCTTGTTTTGCGGTATGTTAGTTATAGGCTTAGGAAGAGCGGGTCTAAATAGGCCTTACTATGGACTCGTTGGAATTTTATTTGAGTAAAAAGTACATAAATTGAGTTCTTACAATATAATCGTGTTGAAATACTCTTAATAATCATTATGAACTCCTAAGAATTGATTAAAACTTGTTTTACGGTCCGCTTTGTAGATGTTTCGGACGAGCGAGTTTAAATAGGCCTTACAATGCAACCGTTGGAATAGGCCTTACAATGGACTCCTAAAATCGTGTTGAAATTGAGTTTTTCCAATATAATCGTGTTGAAATGCTCATAATCAAGTATATGAACTCCTAAAATTTGATAAAACCTTGTTTCACGGTCCGTTTGTTATAGATTTCGGACGAGCGAGTCTAAATAGGCCTTACAATGGACTCGTTGGAATTTTACTTGAGTAATAAGTACATAAATTGAGTTTTTGCAATATAATCATGTTGAAATGCTCGTAATCAAGTATATGGACTCCTACAGTTGGATAAAAACTTGTTTTGCGGTCTGTTTTTTAGAGGTTTCGGACGAGCGGGTCTAAATAGGCCTTACAATGGACCCGATGTAATTTTAACTGAGTAAAAAGTACATAAATTGAGTTTTTGCAATATAATCATTTTGAGATGCTCGTAATAAAGTATATGAACTCCTAAAGTTTGATTAAAACTTGTTTTGCGGTCCGTTTTGTAGAGGTTTCGAACGACCGGGAATTAAATAAGCGTTACAATGGACCCGTTAGAATTTTAACTGAGTAAAAAGTTCATAAATTGAGTTTTTGCAATATAATCGTTTTGAAATGCTCGTAGTGAAGTATATGAACTCGTAAAATATGATAAAACCTTGTTTCGCGATCCGTTTGTTATAGATTTCGGACGTGCGGGTCTAAATAGGCCTTACAATGGACTCGTTGGAATTTTACTTGAGTAAAAAGTACATAAATTGAGTTTTTGAAATATAATCGTGTTGAAATGTTCTTAATCAAGTATATGGACTCCTAAAATTGGATTAAAACTTGTTTCGCGGTCTGTTTTGTGGAGGTTTCGGACGAGCGGGTCTAAATAGGCCTTACAATGGACCCGATGGAATTTTAACTAAGTAAAAAGTACAGAAATTGAGGTTTTGCATTATAATCATTTTGAAATGCTCGTTATCAAGTTTATGAACTCCTAAAATTTGATAAAACCCTGTTTTGCGGTCCGTTTGTTATAGGTTTGGACGAGCGGGTCTAAATAGGCCTTACAATGGACACGTTGGAACTTTACTTGAGTAAAAAGTATAGAAATTGAGTTTTTGCAATATAATGGTGTTGAAATGCTCGTAATCAAGTATATGAACTCCTTGATTTCCAGAAATTGAGTTTTTATAACACCCTTGTTTTGGGCCTATATGTTTTAGAGATCGGATCGGACCGGTCGAGAACGGTTCGAATTGCGTAAGGTGATTTAAGGAAATCAAGGATCGGGATAGGATAAAAATACGGTATAAATTGCTAAAATCCTATAAAAATATGTTTAAGAGGTTGGTCAATTCAATTTTTAATAATGATTTAATAAATGGGACATTTTGAGTAGTGACCAAATTGTAAAGTTTCAAAACTGGGAAAGATGTGAATTTTAAAGAAGAGGCCAAAATCTTAGAATCATTAGGGGGCTTTAAGTCAATTTGACCTTTCCTCAATATGACATGTGTTTTAAAAGGTTTTTAATTAAATGATTTTAATTGGATTTATATTAATTAATTAAAAGGTATTTAATGTGAGATTTCAATTATATAACTACCAACTCTTTCTCATTTTCAGCCAAACACTAATTCACTCATCTCTCTCCAGAATTCTTTCTCCCAAAACTCTCTCAACATTTCCTAAATTATTTTCAAGTAATCTTTCCTAGTTCTTCAGGATTTTGCTAAGGAAAACTTGTCATTCATTGAGGGAAGCAAGGATTGGAGGTAAATCCCATTCTCAACCTCTAATCAAAGTTCTTTATTGAAATTTCCAAGATATTTGGCTTCTAAATACTATTTTTGGTTGAGTTTTCATTATAGTGTTGTTTGGAGATCAAAATCTTGTGAAATTGTGGTTGAAATCTTAATTTTCGGACTTGATGAGTTAAGCTCAGCTTTGTGTTGATTTTAATTGAGTTCTAAGTTGATTTATATGTTAAAATAAAGTGTTGATAACATAGGTCCCGAAATCCTTGAGTTTCTTGGTTGTTTTAAGTGAGTTTTTGAGGTGAAATTGTGGAATCTTGATTGCTGGAGGTATAAGGTTGGGTTAGGATGTTTGTTAGACGTGTTTTGATGTTTATTATGGGTTGGAAGTGATGTATGTTGGCTGGGCTAGGTTTAGGAAGCAATCGATTGAGTTTTCGGTTGTTTTGGATGGGTATTTTTGGTGTAGTTTGGGTGAGCAACGAGTTTGTGAATTGTTGTTGGTGTTGGAATGCATTTTAATGCATTTAGATCTCTGTTTTGATGATGTGAAAACAAGGGATCTTGATCCGGAAGCAAACGAGGTGTTGTTGGAGGCTCCAGAAGAGTAATTTTCGTGTCGGCAAGCAAGGCTTCGCGTATCGATGAATAGAGATGTAATTTCCTGATTTGTAACGCTTTGAGCGTGGTCTTGGGAGCTTAGTGTAAGTTTGATACACTTAGCTAAGCTCAAGAGTAAGTGTTTCGGAAATCTATCTCTTGGAAATGTGCTATGTTTGGTGAAAATGCACTTGAGTTAAGTGTAGATTTGTTTACTGTTTTTAAGCATGTTTAAAGCATGAATGTTGCTGGATTTTAATGCCATTAGGTTAAGGATGCACTAGGTAAGTGATCCTTGGTTTTCATGTGTTGAATGCATATGATGTAAGCATGTTATGCTTGTGGAAATGGCATTGTGGGTATGGTTGTAAAACAATGAATTAATGTGGTTAAATGATTATATTGGCAAGTGATGTAAATGATTTTTTGTTGTGTTAATTGGATATAGTTAGCCAGCTATAAGATTGGGTGCACCGTGAATAAAGTCGCCTTGGATGTTGAGGGGTTGTGAATGTGCCGTAAACACCATCCAAGTACCCTAACGATTAAGGTTAAGACCACAACGATAGATGGTTTAGTCCCGTGTGTGAGTCTTGTGTATGTGTCTCATACCCTCGTTAGTGGAATTATACAACTATCGATGAGTGATGTTGAGGGGTTGTGATTGTGCCATTAATCTCCATCACGGGTGTTGAGGGGTTGTGATTGTACCATTGATCTCCACCTTGTGTAGTCCAGTAGTATGTATGAAGCGTGTGGGACAACGCTTGAAATCCGCGTATCAGATTGTGTCTTGTGTTGAAATGGTTTATGGATTATCACTTGCGAGCCAATATAATGTAAATGATTAAAGTTAAGCATGAGATGCTTGTAAATGATGCAAGGATGCATGAGATGCTTGGTAAAGCATGAGCAAAGGTTTATTTGCTGATTTTAATGTTGCATATGAGCATATTTTTGAAAATGCAATGATGTTCTTGAATGAACTTGTTTTATGTAAAGGTATGAAATATGAAATGGTGGTTTTGCCATTGGTGTGAAATGCATTGGTGAGTGTTGCATAGCGGTCTACAATAAGCTTTGTGCTTACGCTCATTTGTTTCATCAATGCAGAAAACTAGGCATTTGAGGCAGCAAGTAAGCAAGAGGAATCCAAGCTTGTAACCATGCAAAGTATATGACTTTACTTTGGTGTAATAAAAGGCAATGGGTGGGGTTTATGCTTTTGAATGGTTGAGGATGTTTCCCTTTACTTTGAGCATGTTTGATGGTTTATCCTTGAGTTGTAATTGGCCATTATGGGTTGTTTTTGGATGTGAATGTTGGTTTTAGCTTGTTATTGTTTTGGTGGGCTAGGGAGCATGCATTTAGTGTCTATGTTTGCATGTTGGATGCCATGTCGTAGCTAATGCCTCTAAATGCTGATCATTGGTGTCAATCTATGTTGTATGCATGTTGTGGCATGTTTCAGGAATGTTTCGAATATGAAAGGATGTGAAAAACCTGCAAAATATGTTGTTGCAGGGCAAGGTGTATCGGAATACCCTTGCCTGTTTCGGAACGGGAGCCTGAAATGGCCTCGAGGTTTCGGAATGGGCAGTGACGTATCGAAACAGTTTTGCTACTGGAAGGGGGTGTTTCGATACGGGTCTTGGAACACACTCGAGTATCGAAACGGTCAACCAAGTTTCGAAACGACCGTTTCGGTACAAGGCCATCCGTTTCGAAACACCTGACCGTTGAGTTTGAATTTGAACTGTTTCAGGTTTCTGTTTCTTGCATTTTGGTCCCTGAGTTTTGGTTGCTTAATTTAATTAGTTTGAATGGTCCATTTGAGATGAAATTTGACATGATGGCATGTTATATGACTAATTATGGATTGGTCACACTAAAACTTGTTTAGCCCTTATAATTCTAGAAATTTATGTTTTAGTCCCTAAAAGACATTTCTACGCAATTGAGTCCCTGTTTGAGTTCTGTTCGCTGTGTCACTTCCGCTGAAATGATTTGCTAATCATATAGGTTAATAATAAGTATCTAGAAAAGAAAAAAAAGAAAAAAAATCAAGGTTGACTTTCAGGTTTACTTTGGTTTTCCCCGTGTAATCTTCGTAGCTCGAGTCGAGCGTCTAGGCTGGGCTAATGGTTACATTTGTTGGTATCAGAGCCAGGTTACGAAAGAATTGGGGATGTTGGTATGAGTAATTGATGTGTGTTGATATAAGTTTTGTGAAAAGCATGCAATTAGCTGAATTTTGAAGCTTATGCCATGCTTGATTTATGTGAATCGCATGTGGAATGGATATAATTGCGTGACAATGATGCAATGTTGTTATGTGCTGAATTTGGATGATGAAAAGCATGTTGAGCATGATGTTTCATGTATGCTATGCTATGTTGAGGGAAATCGGGGTGCCCATTGCCTTATTACACTAATCAAATGTTTTGTGAACTTGGATTCTTGCTTGCAGCTGGCCTAAACGGTTTGACTTGTTTTATTGTTATGCTTTGTTTAAAATAGCACTATAGGTCCAAGAAGAGAACTGAGGTCGAATACGATAGTGCCTGCGGCTGAGCAGGGTGACCAGGGTGAACAAGGGGCTGGTGTCCCTCCTGCTGGAAATTTACCTCCTCCGCCACCACCTGGAGGTGGGGAGCAGGTGCAGCAAGGACCTGCTGGTCTTGGGTCGGGTGATTTGGCGCCACTGGTTCAGGCGATCACCGGAGCATTTCAGGCTGCTGTAGCTAGAGTGCATGTACAGGCCCCTGCAGCTGGGCATGCAGGCCTACCTTTGGAAAGGTTGAGAAGCTTAGGAGGTATGTCACCTGAGGCGTCTGAGGCCTGGTTAGCAAGTACGATTCGTATCATGGATCAGATGGGCTGTAATGATGTGCGCAAGATGGTATGCACAGTTTCTTTGTTGTAAGTCGATGCCTACAGCTGGTGGACGACTACCACTGATGGTATGGAACCCAATGAGATTGATTGGGAGTTTTCAGAGGTGCCTTCAGGAGGAAGTATCTGGGGGTGAGATACTTGGACAAAAAGAAATGCAAGTTTATGTCGTTTGTTCAGGGCAATCTTTCTATGGCTGAGTACAAGGTTTAATTTGTACGTCTGAGCCAGTATGCTCTTGAGCTGGTACCTAGTGAGAGGCACTGATGTGATCGCTTCCGGTACGGGCTGGTACAGGAAGTTAAGATGTATATGTTGGCTGTAGATTATACTGACTTTCATGTGCTTGTGTGTCGAGCCAAAGACATCGAGCAGAACTTGGGATTGTCATCTCAAGGTGTTGGTTCTAGCTCTGGGAATAGAGCAGCTGAGTACAGTTCCGGAGGTGGACGGAACAAAAGAGGTCGAGATAGGAGACATCAGCCTGAGGGGAGGCGTGGTGCTTCGGGCCGAGGAGGTCAAGCCTAGGTAGGTCGTGTGAGATCTAAGCAGCGTACATATTGGACATGTGGTTCGAGAGACCATTTGAGGCGAGATTATCCTCGGGCGGCTAGAGAGGTCTAGGCTCTTGTTGTGGTGACATGGAGTGTCCTTTGTTGGCTGGTGGAGGCCAAGGACATGCTCCTGTGGTAGCTGCACCTCAAAGAGGTCGTGGGCGCGGCCGAGGGAACTTTTAGAGGAGAGACGAGGGGCAGCGGGGTATTGCTCATGTAGTAGCCGTTCGACCTGAGGGAGGTGGACTAGCGAGGGTTTACGCTCAGAGTGAGGAGCGCAATAACACTGATGTCATCCCAGGTACCTTTATTCTTCAGTCTTTATCTTTGATGGCTTTGATTGATTCTGAATCCACGCATTCTTATATCTTGAGTGAGCATGCACATTTTCTTGATATACTTGTTGAGTTGCTTGAAGTAGGAATGCAAGTGACTAGTTCTTTTGGTGAGATTGTAGTTATTAGAAAGTTGTATAAGAGATGCCCTTTATCTATACAAGGACATGTTTTTCTTGTGGATTTGATGGAGTTAACTTTCTACGGATTTGATGTAATCCTTGGCATGGATTGGTTGTCGCAGCATAGGGCGTTGGTTGACTTTGAGGTCGAGCGAGTCACCTTAAAGCTGGCTGATGATTATGAAGTAGTGGTAGTAGGCGAGAATGTGAAATTCTTGTCGAATGTGATTTCGGCTTTGGAAGCGAATCGTATGATGAGGTTTGGTTGCGAGGCTTACCTTGCCTATGTAATGAATCCTGGCACCAAGGATGTGCGTGTGCAGGACATCCGAACTGTTCGCGATTTTCCGGGTGTCTTTCCGGAAGAATTGCCTAGATTGCCACCAAACAGGGAAGTGGAGTTTGGTATTGAGATGTATGAGAATACAACTCCGGTGTCCATTGCTCCTTATCGCATGGCACCTAAAGAGCTAAAGGAGTTGAAAACACAATTGCAAGAGTTGTTGGATCGAGGTTTCATTCGGCCGAGTGTGTCACCTTGGGGTGCACCGGCCTTGTTTGTAAAGAAGAAGGATGGGACAATACGGATGTGCAGAGATTATCGGCAACTGAACAAGTTGACGATCAAGAACAAGTATCCCTTGCCTAGAATCGATGATCTCTTTGATCAGTTTTGGGGAGCCTCAGTGTTTTCTAAGATAGATTTGAGATCAGAGTATTATCAGCTGAAGGTGAAGGATGTGGATGTACCTAAGACAACTTTTCGGACAAGGTACGGGCATTATGAATTTTTGGTGATTGTGTTTGGTTTAACCAATGCGCCTGTTGCTTTCATGGATATGATGAATCGTGTGTTCCATGAATTCTTGGATCAGTTTGTGGTGGTGTTCATCGATGATATCCTTTTGTATTCGCGTACCGAGGAGGATCATGATAGACACTTGAGAATTGTTTTGCAAGCGTTATTGGAAAATCAGTTGTATGCCAAGCTGTTTAAGTGTGAGTTTTGGCTTAGGGAGGTGGTCTTCCTTGGACATGTTGTGTCAGTTGAGGGTATTCGTGTTGATCCGCACAAGGTAGAGGTTGTGATGAGTTGGAAAGTACCTAAGTCAGTGACGAAGGTGCGGAGTTTCCTTGGTCTAGCTGGGTATTACCGTAGGTTTGTCGAGGGTTTCTTGAAGATAGCAACACCTTTGACCAAGTTGTTGCAGAAGAATGTTCGCTTTGAGTGGACTGATGCGAGACAACAAGCTTTTGAGAAGCTAAAAGAAGCTTTGACGCAAGCTCCTGTTCTGATTCAACCTGAGTCTGGTAAGGAGTTTGTGGTCTATAGTGATGCGTCCATTGTTGGTTTGGGCTGCGTGTTGATGCAGGAGGGTAAGATAGTGGCCTATGCATCTAGGCAGTTGAAGGTGCATGAGCGCAACTACCCTACTCATGATCTTGAGCTTGCAGTTGTGGTGTTTGCCTTGAAAATTTGGAGGCATTACCTGTACGGTGAGAAGTGTGTTGTGTTTACAGATCATAAGAGCTTGAAGTATCTTATGTCTCAAAAGGAGTTGAATCTTTGGTAGCGTCGTTGGGTGGAGTTGCTTAAAGATTATGATTTAACGATTGAGTATCACCCGGCAAGGCTAATGTTGTGGTTGATGCTTTGAGCTGGAAAGTGGCTGTGGAGTTGAGGGCGATGTTTGCTCGCTTGAGCATATCGCATGATGGTGGTCTTACTACAGAATTGCAAGTGATGATTCTCTTGTTTCGCATGTTCAGGACATTGCGGAGGGTAGACCTTTGGATTTCAGCTTTAGTGATGATGGTGTTTGTGCTTTGGGAGTCAAATAGTGGTGCCAGATGATGTTGAATTGAGGCGCACTATTCTGACTGAAGCTCAAAGTAGCCCTTTTGCTATGCACCCTAGTATTACAAAGATGTAACGTGATTTGAAAGATGAGTACTACTGGGTGGGGTTGAAAAAGAACGTGGCTGAGTTCGTTAGTAAGTGCATTGTGTGTCAACGAGTGAAGGCTGAACATAAGGTTCCTTCTGGGTTGTTGCAGCCTTTGAGAAACCTAGAATGGAAGTGGTAGAGAATCACCATGGATTTTGTGTCAGGATTGCCTTTATCGCCATCAAAGAAAAATTCAGTTTGGGTGATTGTAGATCAGATCACGAAGTGTGCACATTTTCTGCCTGTGCATACTAGGTATACCTTGGATAAGTTGGCTGAGCTGTACATAGCCGAGATTGTGCGGTTGCACAGTGTGCCAAAGTCCATTGTGTCAGATAGAGATCTGAGGTTTACAGCACGATTTTGGGAATGTTTACATCAAGCCTTGGGTACACAGTTGAATTTCAGTACTTCTTATCATCCTCAGACGGATGGACACTTGGAACGTGTGATCCAACTGCTTGAGGACATGTTGAGATGTATAACCCCTCTCTGTTGGGCAGAAGCTGATTTCGATGCCAGCTATGCTAAAGGGAACCATGGAGAAGGTGAAGCTCATTTGTGAGCATTTAAAGGCAGCATCGGATAGGAAAAAGTCTTACGCGGACCTGAAGCGTAAGGATATTGAGTTCGCGGTTGGCGAACGTGTGTTCTTGAAAGTATCGCCATGGAAGAAGGTGATGAGGTTTGGGCGTAAGGGTAAGCTTAGCCCAAGGTTCATTGGATCTTACGAGATTGTGGAGCGTATTGGTCCTGTGGCATATCGGTTGAGATTGCCTGCGAAGTTGGAGAAGATACATAATGTGTTTCATGTCTCTATGTTACGAAGGTACAGATCGGATCCTTCTCATGTGATGCCTATTGAGGAGATAGAGTTGAATCCGAATCTGTCGTATGATGAGGAGCTAGTGAAGGTTTTGTATGTGAGTAACAAAGTTCTTCGTGGCAAGACGATAGAGCTTGTGAAGGTGTTGTGGCAACACCGAGGAGTTGAGGAGGCCACGTGGGAAAGCAAGGCGAATATGCTGAAGCAGTTTCTGCATTTCTTTCCATCAAGTAAGAATTTCGAGGCCGGAATTTCCTAAGTGGGGGAGAGTTGTAACGCCCTGGTTTTGGGCCTAGATGTTTTAGACATCGGATCGGACCGGTCGAGAACGGTTCGAATCGCGTAAGGTGATTCAAGGAAATCAAGGATGGGGATAGGATAAAAATGTGGTAAAAATTGCTAAAATCCTCTAAAAATATGTTTAAGAGGTTGATCAAGTCAATTTTACAAAAAGGATTTTATAAATGGGACATTTTGAGTAGTGACCAAATTGTAAAGTTTCAAAACTGGGAAAATGTGATTTTTAAAGAAGAGGCCAAAATCTTAGAATCTTTAGGGGGCTTGAAGTCAATTTGACCTTTCCTCAATATGACATGTGTTTTAAAAGGTTTTTAATAAAATGATTTTAATTGTATTTATATTAATTAATTAAAAGGTAGTTAATGTGAGATTTCAAATACCTAACTACCAACTCTTTCTCATTTTCAGCCAAACACTAATTCACTCATCTTTCTCTAGAATTCTTTCTCCCAAAAACTCTCTCAACATTTCCTAAATCATTTTCAAGAAATCTTTCCTAGTTCATCAAGATTTGGCTAAGGAAAACTTGTCATTCATTGAGGGAAGTAAGGATTGGAGGTAAATCCCGTTCTCAACCTCTAATCAAAGTTCTTTATTGAAATTCTCAAGATATTTGGCTTCTAAATACTATTTTTGGTTGAGTTTTCATTATAGTGTTGTTTGGAGATCAAAATCTTGTGAAATTGTGGTTGAAATCTTAATTTTCGGACATGATGAGTTAAGCTCAGTTTTGTGTTGATTTTAATTGAGTTCTAAGTTGATTTATATGTTAAAATGAAGTGTTGATAACATAGATCTCGAAATCCTTGAGATACTTGAGTTTCTTGGTTGTTTTAAGTGAGTTTTTGAGGTGAAATGGTGGAATCTTGATTGCTGGAGGTATAAGGTTGGGTTAGGATATTTGTTAGATGTGTTTTGATGTTTATTATGGGTTGGAAGTGATGTATGTTGGCTGGGCTAGGTTTATGAAGCAATCGATTGAGTTTTCGGTTGTTTTGGATGGGTATTTTGGTGTAGTTTGGGTGAGCAACGAGTTTGTGAATTGTTGCTTGTGTTGGAATGCATTTTAATGCATTTAGATCTCTGTTTTGATGATGTGAAAACAAGGGGATCTTGATCCGGAAGCAAACGAGGTGTTGTTGGAGGCTCCGGAAGAGTAATTTTCGTGTCGGCAAGCAAGGCTTCACGTATCGGTGAGTGGAAATACAACTTCCTGCTTTGTAACGCTTTGAGTGTGGTCTTGGGAGCTTAGTGTAAGTTTGATACACTTAGCTAAGCACAAGAGTAAGTGTTTCGGAAATCTCTCTCTTGGAAATGTGCTATGTTTGGTGAAAATGCACTTGAGTTAAGTGTAGATTTGTTTACTGTTTTTAAGCATGTTTAAAGCATGAATGTTGCTGGATTTTAATGCCATTAGGTTAAGGATGCACTAGGTAAGTGATCCTTGGTTTTCATGTGTTGAATGCATATGATGTAAGCATGTTATGCTTGTGGAAATGGCATTGTGGGTATGCTTGTAAAACAATGAATTAACGTGGTTAAATGATTATATTGGCAAGTGATGTAAATGGTTTTTGGTTGTGTTAATTGTATATAGTTAGCCGGCTATAGGATTGGGTGCACCGTGAATAAAGTCGCCTTGGATGTTGAGGGGTTGTGATTGTGTCATAATCTCCATCCAAGTACCCTAACGATTGAGGTTAAGACCACAACGGTAGATGGTTTAGTCCCATGTGTGAGTCTTGTGTATGTGTCCCATACTCTCGTTAGTGGAATTATACAACTACCGATGAGTGATGTCGAGGGGTTGTGATTGTGCCATTAATCTCCATCACGGTGTTGAGTTTTTGTGATTGTGCCATTGATTTCCACCTTGTGTAGTCCGGTAGTATGTATGAAGCGTGTGGGACAACGCTTGCAATCCGCGTATCCGGTTGTGTCTTGTGTTGAAATGGTTTATGGATTATCACTTGCGAGCCAATATAAAGTAAATGATTGATGTTAAGCATGAGATGCTTGGTAAAGCATGAGCAAAGGTTTATTTGTTGATTTTAATGTTGCATATCAGCATGTTTTTGAAAGTGCAATGATGTTCTTGAATGAACATGTTTTATGTAAATGCATGAGATATGAAATGGTGGTTTTGCCATTGGTGTGAAATGCATTGATGAGTGTTGCATAGTGGTCCTCACTAAGCTTTGTGCTTACGCTCTTTTGTTTCATCAATGCAGAAAACTAGGCATTTGAGGTAGCAAGTAAGCAAGAGGAATCCAAGCTTGTAACCATGCAAAGTATGTGGCTTTACTTCGGTGTAATAAAAGGAAATGGGTGGGATTTATGCTTTTGAATGGTTGAGGATGTTGCTCTTTACTTTGAGCATGTTTGATGATTTATCCTTGAGTTGTAATTGGCCATTATAGGTTGTTTTTGGATGTGAATGTTGGTTTTAGCTTGTTATGGTTTTGGTGGACTAGGGAGCATGCCTTTAGTGTCTATGATTGCATGTTGGATGCCATGTCGTAGCTAATGCCTCTAAATGATAATCATTGGTGTCTATCTATGTTGTATGCATGTTGTGGCATGTTTCAGGAATGTTTCGAATATGAAAAGATGTGAAAAACAAGCAAAATCTGTTGTTGCAGGGCAAGGTGTATCGGAACACCCTAGCCTGTTTCGGAACGGGCAACGACGTATCGAAACAGTTTTACTACTGGAAGGGGGTGTTTCGATACGAGCCTTGGATTGCACCCGAGTATCGAAATGGTCAAACAAGTTTTGAATCGACCGTTTCGTTACAGGGCCATCCGTTTCGAAACACCTGACCGTTGAGTTTGAATTTGAACTATTTCAGGTTTCTATTTCTTGCATTTTGGTCCCTGAGATTTAGTTGTTTAATTTAATGAGTTTGAATGGTCCGTTTGAGATGAAATTTGACATGATGGCATGCTATATGACTAATTATGGATTGGTAACACTAAAACTTGATTAGCCCTTATAATTATGGAAATTTACGTTTTAGTCCCTAAAAGACGTTTCTACGCAATTGAGTCCCTGCTTGAGTTCTGTTCGCTATGTCGCTTCCGCTGAAATGATTTGCTAATCATATAGGTTAATAATGAGTATCTAGAAAAGATAAAAAGAAAAAAA
This sequence comes from Hibiscus trionum, assembly GCA_030270665.1. NCBI lineage: Eukaryota > Viridiplantae > Streptophyta > Magnoliopsida > Malvales > Malvaceae > Hibiscus > Hibiscus trionum. The sequence goes on along the minus strand of BSYR01000027.1, from coordinate 42,635,679 downwards.
GGGTTGCTAATCAAGGTTGACTTTTGGGTTGACTTTGGTTTTCCCCGTGTAATCTTCGTAGCTCGAGTCGAACGTCTAGGCCGGGCTAAGGGGGTAACAGTTTTTGCAATATAACCGTGTTGAAATGCTCGTAATCACATATATGAACTCCTATAATTTGATTAAAACTTGTTTCGCGGTCCGTTTTCAAGAGGTTTCGGACGAGCGGGTCTAAATAGGCCTTACACTAGACCCGTTGGAATTTTAACTGAGTAAAAAGTACATAAATTGAGTTTTTGCATTATAATCGTGTTAAAATGCTCGTAATCAATAATATGAACTCCTAAAATTGGATTAAAACTTGTTTCGCGGTCCGTTTTGTAGAGGTTTCGGACGAGCGGGTCTAAATAGGCCTTACAATAGACCCATTGGAATTTTAACTTAGTAAAAAGTACAGAAATTGAGTTCTTGTAATATAACCGTGTTGAAATGCTCGTAATCAAGTATATGAACTCCTAAAATTTGAATAAAACTTGTTTCGCGGTCCGTTTTGTAGAGGTTTCGGATGAGCGAATCTAAATAGGCCTTACAATGGACCCGTTGGAATTTTAACTAGGTAAAAAGTATAGAAATTGAGTTTTTTCAATATAAACGTGTGGAAATGCTATTAACCAAGTATATGAACTCCTAAAATTTGATTAAAACTTTTTTGTGGCCCGTTTTGTAGAGGTTTCGGACGAGCGGGTATAAATAGGCCTTGCAATGGACCCGTTGGAGTTTTAACTGAGTAAAAAGAACAGAATTTGAGTATTTGTGATATAACCGTGTTGAAATGCTCGTAATCAAGTATATGAACTCCTAAAATTTGATTAAACCTTGTTTTGCGGCCAGTTTTGTAGAGGTTTCGGATGAGCATGTCTAAATAGGCCTTACAATGGACCCGTTGGAATTTTACTTGAGTAAAAAGTACATAAATATAGTTTTTGCAATATAATCGTGTTGAAATGCTCGTAATCAAGTATATAAACTCCTTGAATTTGATAAAAACTTGTTTCGCGGTCTGTTTTGCAGAGGTTTCGGACGATCAAATCTAAATAGGTCTTACAATGGACCCGTTGGAATTTTAACTGAATAAAAAGTACAAAAATTTAGTTTTTTTAATATAATCGTGTTGAAATGCTCGTAATCAAGTATATCAACTCCTAAAATTTGATAAAACATTGTTTTGTGGTCCGTTTGTTATAGGTTTCGGACGAGCGGGTCTAAATAGGCCTAACAATGGACTCGTTGGAATTTTACTTGAGTAAATAGTACAGAAATTAAGTTTTTGCAATATAATCGTATTGAAATAATTGTAATTAAGTATACGAACTCCTAAAATTTTATTAAACTTGTTTTGTGACCTGTTTTGTAGAGGTTTCGGATGAGCCGGTCTAAATAGGCCTTACAATGGACCCGCTAGAATTTTAACTTAGTAAAAAGTACAGAAATTGAGTTTTTGTAATATAATCGTGTTGAAATGCTCGTAATCAAGTATATGAACTCCTAAAATTTGAATAAAACTTGTTTCGCAGTCCGTTTTGTAGAGGTTTCGGACGAGCGAATCTAAATAGGTCTTAAAATGGACCCTTTGGAATTTTAACTGAGTAAAAAGTATAGAAATTGAGTTTTTGCAATATAAACGCGTTGAAATGCTATTAACCAAGTATATGAACTCCTAAAATTTGATTAAAACTTTTTGCGGCCCGTTTTGTAGAGGTTTCAGACGAGCGGGTATAAATAGGCCTTGCAATGGACCCGTTGGAATTTTAACTAAGTAAAAAGTACAAAATTTGAGTATTTTTAATATAATCGTGTTGAAATGCCCGTAATCAAGTATATGAAATCCTAAAATTTGATTAAAACTTGTTTTGCGGCCAGTTTTGTTGAGGTTTCGGATGAGCGGGTCTAAATAGGCCTTACAATGAACCCTTTGGAATTTTACTTGAGTAAAAAGTATAAAAATTGAGTTTTTGCAATATAATCATGTTGAAATGCTCGTAATCAAGTATATAAACTCCTAAAATTTGATTAAAATTTGTTTTGCGGTCCGTTTTGAAGAGGTTTCGGATGATAGAATCTAAATAGGACTTAAAATGGACCTGTTGGAATTTTAACTGAGTAAAAAGTACAGAAATTTAGTTTTTACAATATAAACATGTTGAAATGCTCGTATTCAAGTATATGAACTCCTAAAATTCGATTAAAACTTGTTTCGCGGTCCGTTTTGTAGAGGTTTCGGACGAGCGGGTATAAATATGCCTTACAATGGACCCGTTGGAATTTTAACTGAGTAAAAAGTACAAAAATTGAGTTTTTGCAATATAATCGTGTTGAAAGGCTCGTAATCAAGTATATGAACTCCTAGGGTTTGATTAAAACTTGTTTCACGGTCCGTTTTGTAGAGGTTTCGGACGAGTGGGTCTAAATAGGCCTTACTATGGACCCGTTGGAATTTTACTTGAGTAAAAAGTACATAAATTGAGTTTTTGCAATATAATCGTGTTGAAATGCTCGTAATCAAGTATATGAACTCCTAAAATTTGATTAAAACTTGTTTTCGGTCCATTTTGTAGAGGTTTCGGACTAGCGAATCTAAATAGGCCTTACAATGGACCCATTGGAATTTTAACTGAATAAAAGGTACTTAAATTGAGTTTTTGCAATATAATCATGTTGAAATGCTCGTAATCAAGTATATGAACTAATAGAATTTCATTAAAACTTGTTTCGTGGTCTGTTTTGTAGAGGTTTCGGACGAGCGGATCTAAATAGGCCTTACAATGGACCCGTTAGAATTTTAACTAAGTAAAAAGTACATAAATTGATTTTTTGCAATATAATCGTGTTCAAATTCTCGTAATCAAGTATATGAGCTCCTAGAGTTTGATTAAAACTTGTTTTGTGCTCCGTTTTGTAGATGTTTCAGACGAGTGGATCTAAATAGGCATTACAATGGACTCGTTAGAATTTAAACTTTGTAAAAAATACAGAAATTGAGTTTTTGCAATATAACCACGTTGAAATGCTCGGAATCAAGTATATGAATTCCTAAAATCTGATTAAATCTTGTTTCGCGGTCCGTTTTGTAGAGGTTTCGGACGAGCGAGTCTAAATAGGCCTTACAATGCACCCGTTGGAATTTTAACTAAGTAAAAAGTACAGAAATTGTGTTTTTGCAATATTATCGTCTTGAAATACTCTTAATCAAGTATATGAACTCCTAAGTTTTGATTAAAACTTGTTTAGCGGCCCGTTTTGTAGATGTTTCGGACAAGTGGGTCTAAATAGGGCTTACAATGGACCCATTGGAATTTTAACGTAATAAAAGGTACATAAATTGAGTTTTTGCAATATAATCGTGTTGAAATGCCCATAATCAAGTATATGAACTCCTAATATTTGATTAAAACTTGTTTTGCGGCCCGTTTTGTAGAGCGTTCAGACAAGCGGGTCTAAATAGGCCTTACAATGGACCCGTTGGAATTTATTTGAGTAAAAAGTACAAAACTTGAATTTTTGCAATCTAATCGTGTTGAAATGCTCATAATCAGGTATATGAACTCCTAGAATTTGATTAAAACTTGTTTCGAGGTCCGTTTGTAGAGGTTTCGGACGAACTAATCTAAATAGGCCTTACAATGGACCCGTTGGAATTTTAATTGAGTAAAAAGTACAGAAATTGAGTTTTTGCAATATAAACGTGTTGAAATGCAATATAATCGTGTTGAAATGCTTGTAATGAAGTATATGAACTCCTAAAATTTGATTAAAACTTGTAGCGGGTCTAAATAGGCCTTACAATGGACCCATTGGAATTTTAACCGATTAAAAAGTACTGAATTTGAGTTTTTGCAATATAATTGTGTTGAAATTCTGGTAATCAAGTATATGAATTCTTAAAGTTCGATTAAAATTTATTTTGCATTCCGTTTTGTAGAGGTTTCAGACGAGCGGGTCCAAATAGGCCTTACAATGGACCCGTTGGAATTTTAACTTTCTAAAAAGTACAAAAATTGAGTTTTTGCAATATAATCGTGTTGAAATACTCGTAATCAAGAATATGAACTCCTAAATTTTGATTAAAACTTGTTTCACGGTCCGTTTTGAAGAGGTTTCGGACGAGAAGGTCTAAATAGTCCTTACAATGGACCCGTTGGAATTTTACTTGAGTAAAAAGTACAGAAATTGAGTTTTTCCAATATAATCGTGTTGAAATGCTCGTAATCAAGTATATGAACTCCTAAAATTTGATTAAAACTTGTTTCCTGGTCCATTTTGTAGAGGTTTCGGACGAGCGAATCTAAATAGGCCTTACATTACATAAATTGAGTTTTTGCAATATAATCGTGTTGAAAGGCTCGTAATCAAGTATATGAACTCCTAAAGTTTGATTAAAACTTGTTTCGTGGTCCGTTTTGTAGAGGTTTCGGACGAGCGGGTCTAAATAGGCCTTACTATGGACCCGTTGGAATTTTACTTGAGTAAAAAGTACAGAAATTGAGTTTTTGCAATATAATCGTGTTGAAATGCTCGTAATCAAGTATATGAACTCCTAAAATTTGATTAAAACTTGTTTCCGATCCATTTTGTAGAGGTTTCGGACGAGCGAATCTAAATAGGCCTTACAATGGACCCATTGGAATTTTAACTGAATAAAAGGTACATAAATTGAGTTTTTGCAATATAATCGTGTTGAAATGCTCGTAATCAAGTATATGAACTCATAGAATTTGATTAAAACTTGTTTCGTGGTCTGTTTTGTAGAGGTTTTGGACGAGCGGGTCTAAATAGGCCTTACACATGACCTGTTGGAATTTTAATTGAGTAAAAAGTACAGAAATTGAGTTTTTGCAATATAATCGTGTTCAAATTCTCGTAATCAAGTATATGAACTCCTAAAGTTTGATTAAAACTTGTTTTGTGCTCCGTTTTGTAGATGTTTCAGACGAGTGGATCTAAATAGGCATTACAATGGACTCGTTAGAATTTAAACTTTGTAAAAAATAGAGAAATTGGGTTTTTGCGATATAACCGCGTTGAAATGCTCAGAATCAAGTATACGAATTCCTAAAATCTGATTAAATCTTGTTTCGCGGTCCGTTTTGTAGAGGTTTCGGACGAGCGAGTCTATATAGGCCTTACAATGCACCCGTTGGAATTTTAACTAAGTAAAAAGTACAGAAATTGTGTTTTTGCAATATTATCGTGTTGAAATACTTGTAATCAAGTATATGAACTCCTATGTTTTGATTAAAACTTGTTTAGCGGCCCGTTTTGTACATGTTTCGGACAAGTGGGTCTAAATAGGGCTTACAAATGACCCATTGGAATTTTAACTGAATAAAAGGTACATAAATTGAGTTTTTGCAATATAATCGTGTTGAAATGCCCATAATCAAGTATATGAACTCCTAAGATTTGATTAAAACTTGTTTTGCGGCCCGTTTTGTATAGCTTTCAGACAAGCGGGTCTAAATAAGCCTTACAATGGACCTGTTGGAATTTATTTGAGTAAAAAGTACATAACTTGAATTTTTACAATCTAATCGTGTTGAAATGCTCATAATCAAGTATATGAACTCCTAAAATTTGATTAAAACTTGTTTCGCGGTCCGTTTGTAGAGGTTTCAGACGAACTAATCTAAATAGGCCTTACAATGGACCCGTTGGAATTTTAATTGAGTAAAAAGTACAGAAATTGAGTTTTTGCAATATAAACGTGTTGAAATGCTTGTAATGAAGTATATGAACTCCTAAAATTTGATTAAAACTTGTAGCAGGTCTAAATAGGCCTTACAATGGACCTGTTGGAATTTTAACTTTCTAAAAAGTACAAAAATTGAGTTTTTGCAATATAATTGTGTTGAAATACTCGTAATCAAGAATATGAACTCCTAAATTTTGATTAAAATTTGTTTCGCGGTCCGTTTTGAAGAGGTTTCGGACGAGCAGGTCTAAATAATCCTTACAATGGACCCGTTGGAATTTTACTTGAGTAAAAAGTACAGAAATTGAGTTTTTGCAATATAATCATGTTGAAATGCTCGTAATCAAGTATATGAACTCATAAGATTTGATTAAAACTTTTTTCCTGGTCCATTTTGTAGTGGTTTCGGACGAGCGGGTCTAAATAGGACTTACAATGGACCCATTGGAATTTTAACTGAGTAAAAGGTACGTAAATTGAGTTTTTGCAATATAATCGTGTTGAAATGCTCGTAATCAAGTATATGAACTCCTAAAATTTGATTAACATTTGTTTTACGGCCCATTTTGTAGAGGTTTCGGATGATCGGGTCTAAATAGGCCTTACAATGGACTCATTGGAATTTTAACTAAGTAAAAAGTATAGAAATTATGTTTTTGCAATATAATCGTGTTGAAATACTCGTAATCAAGTATATGAACTCCTAAATTTTGATTAAAACTTGTTTAGCGGCCCGTTTTGTAGAGGTTTCGGACAAGCGGGTCTAAATAGGCCTTACAATGGACCCGTTGGAATTTTAACTGAGTAAAAAGTACAGAAATTGAGTTTTTGTAATATAATCGTGTTGAAATGCCCGTAATCAAGTATATTCTTGATAGGCCTTACAATGGACCCGTTGGAATTTTAACTGAGCAAAAAGTGTAGAAATTGTGTTTTTGCAATATAATAGTATTGAAATGCTTGTAATCAAGTATATGAACTCCTAAAATTTGATAAAACCTTTTTTTGCGATGCGTTTTGTAGAGGTTTCAGACGAGTGGATCTAAATAGGCATTACAATGGACCCGTTAGAATTTAAACTTTGTAAAAAGTACAGAAATTGAGTTTTTGCAATATAATGGTGTTGAAATGCTTAGAATCAAGTATATGAATTCCTAAAATTTGATTAAACTTGTTTCGCGGTCCGTTTTGTAGAGGTTTCGAACGAGCGAGTCTAAATAGGCCTTACAATGGACCCGTTGGAATTTTAACTACGTAAAAAGTACAGAAATTGTGTTTTTTGCAATATTATCGTGTTGAAATACTCGTAATCAAGTATATGAACTCCTAAAATTTGATTAAAACTTGTTTAGCGACCCGTTTTGTAGAGGTTTCGGACAAGCGGGTCTAAATAGGCCTTACAATGGACCCATTGGAATTTTAACTGAATAAAAGGTAAATAAATTGAGTTTTTGCAATATAATCGTGTTGAAATGCCTGTAATCAAGTATATGAACTCCTAATATTTGATTAAAACTTGTTTTGCGGCCCGTTTTGTAGAGCTTTCAGACTAGCAGGTCTAAGTAGGCCTTACAATGGACCCGTTGGAATTTATTTGAGTAAAAATTACAGAAATTGAGCTTTTACAATATAATCGTGTTGAAATGCTCGTAATCAAGAATATGAACTCCTAAAATTTTATTAAAACTTGTTTCACGGTCCGTTTTGTAAAGGTTTCGGACGAACGAATCTAAATAGGCCTTACAATGGACCCGTTGGAATTTTATCTGAGTAAAAAGTACATAAATTGAGTTTTTGCAATATAAACGTGTTGAAATGCAATATAATCGTATTGAAATGCTCGTAATCAAGTATATGAACTCCTAAAATTTGATTAAAACTTGTAGCGGGTCTAAATAGGCCTTACAATGGACCCGTTGGAATTTTAATCGAGTAATAAGTACAGAATTTGAGTTTTTGCAATAAAATCATGTTGAAATTCTCAAAATCAAGTATATGAAATCCTAAAGTTCGATTAAAACTTATTTCGTGGTCCGTTTTGTAGAGGTTTCGGACGAGCGGGTCTAAATAGGCCTTACAATGGACCCGTTGGAATTTTAACTGAATAAAAAGTACAGAAATTGAGTTTTTGCAATATAATCATGTTGAAATGCTCGTAATCAAGTATATGAACTCCTAAATTTTGATTAAAACTTGTTTCGTGTTCCGTTTTGTAGAGGTTTCGGACGAGCGGGTCTAAATAGGCCTTACAATGGACCCGTTGGAATTTTAACTGAATAAAAAGTACAGAAATTGAGTTTTTGCAATATAATCATGTTGAAATGCTCGTAATCAAGTATATGAACTCCTAAATTTTGATTAAAACTTGTTTCGTGTTCCGTTTTGTAGAGGTTTCGGACGAGCGGGTCTAAATAGGCCTTACAATGGACCTGTTGGAATTTTACTTAAGTAAAAAGTACAGAAATTGAGTTTTTGCAATATAATCGTGTTGGAATGCTCGTAATCAAGTATGTGAACTCCTAAAATTTGATTAAAACTTGTTTCCTGATCCATTTTGTAGAGGTTTTGGACGAGCGAATCTAAATAGGCCTTACAATGGACCCATTGGAATTTTAACTAAGTAAAAGGTACATAAATTGAGTTTTTGCAATATAATCGTATTGAAATGCTCGTAATCAAGTATATGAACCCCTAAAATTTGATTAAAACTTGTTTCGTGGTTCGTTTTGCAGAGGTTTCGAACGAGCGGGTCTAAATAGGCCTTACAATGGAAGAGCGGGTCTAAATAGGCCTATGCATCTAGGCAGTTGAAGGTGCATGAGCACAACTACCCTACTCATGATCTTGAGTTTGCAGTTGTGGTGTTTGCCTTGAAAATTTGGAGGCATTACCTGTACGGTGAGAAGTGTGTTGTGTTTACAGATCATGATCTTGAGTATCACCCGGGCAAGGCTAATGTTGTGGTCGATGCTTTGAGCCGGAAAGTGGCTGTGGAGTTGAGGGCGATGTTTGCTCGCTTGAGCATATCGCGTGATGGTGGTCTTATTTCAGAATTGCAAGTGATGATTATCTTGTTTCGCATGTTCAGGACATTGCGGAGGGTAGACCTTCGGATTTTAGCTTTAGTGATGATGGTGTTTTGTGCTTTGGGAGTCGAATAGTGGTGCCATATGATGTTGAGTTGAGGCGCACTATTCTGACTGAAGCTCAAAGTAGCCCTTTTGCTATGCACCCTTGTAGTACAAAGATGTACCGTGATTTGAAAGATGAGTACTACTGGGTGGGGTTGAAAAAGGACGTGGCTGAGTTCGTTAGTAAGTGCATGGTGTGTTAACGAGTGAAGGCTGAACATCAAGTTCCTTCTGGGTTGTTGCAGCCTTTGAGAATCCCAGAATGGAAGTGGGAGAGAATCACCATGGATTTTGTGTCTGGATTGCCTTTGTCGCCATTAAAGAAAAATTCAGTTTGGGTGATTGTAGATCGGATCACGAAGTGTGCACATTTTCTACCTGTGCATACTATGTATACCTTGGATAAGTTGGCTGAGCTGTACATAGCTGAGATTCTGCGGTTGCACAGTGTGCCAAAGTCCATTGTGTCGGATAGAGATCCAAGGTTTACAGCACGATTTTTGGAATGTTTACATCAAGCCTTGGGTACACGGTTGAATTTCAGTACTTCTTATCATCCTTAGACGGATGGACAGTTGGAACGTGTGATCCAACTGCTTGAGGACATGTTGAGATGTTGTGTGATAGCTTTTCAGGGTTCTTGGGAGAAGCAATTGTCGTTGGTTGAGTTTGCGTATAATAACAGTTACCAGGCAAGTATTCAAATGGCTCCATACGAGGCTTTGTATGAGAGAAGATGTAGAACCCCTCTCTGTTGGGCAGAAGCTGATTTCGATGCCAACTATGCTAAAGGGAACCACGGAGAAGGTGAAGCTCATTTGTGAGCATTTAAAGGCAGCATCGGATAGGCAAAAGTCTTACCCGAACCTGAAGCGTAAGGATATTGAGTTCGCGGTTGGTGAACGTGTGTTCTTGAAAGTATCGCCTTGGAAGAAGGTGATGAGGTTTGGGCGTAAGGGTAAGCTTAGCCCAAGGTTCATTGGACCTTACGAGATTGTAGAGCGTATTGGTCCTGTGGCATATCGGTTGAGATTGCCTGCGAAGTTGGAGAAGATACATGATGTGTTTCATGTCTCTATGCCACGAAGGTACAGATCGGATCCTTCGCATGTGATGCCTATTGAGGAGATAGAGTTGAATCCGGATCTGTCATATGATGAGGAGCTAGTGAAGGTTCTGTATGTGAGTAACAAAGTTCTTCGTGGCAAGACGATAGAGCTTGTGAAGGTGTTGTGGCGACACCGAGGAGTTGAGGAGGCCACGTGGGAAAGCAAGGCGGATATGCTGAAGCAGTTTCTGCATCTCTTTCCATCAGGTAAGAATTTCGAGGACGAAATTTCCTAAGTGAGTGAGAGTTGTAACGCCCTGGTTTTGGGCCTAGATGTTTTAGACATCGGATCGGACCGGTCGAGAACGGTTCGAATCGCGTAAGGTGATTCAAGGAAATCAAGGATCGAGATAGGATAAAAATGTGGTAAAAATTGCTAAAATCCTCTAAATATATGTTTAAGAGGTTGATCAAGTCAATTTTACAAAAAAGATTTTATAAATGAGACATTTTGAGTAGTGACCAAATTGTAAAGTTTCAAAACTGGGAAAATGTGATTTTTAAAGAAGAGGCCAAAATCATAGAATCTTTAGGGGGCTTTAATTCAATTTGACCTTTCCTCAATATGACATGTGTTTTAAAAGGTTTTTAATAAAATGATTTTAATTGGATTTATATTAATTAATTAAAAGGTAGTTAAGGTGAGATTTCAATTACGTAACTACCAACTCTTTCTCATTTTCGGCCAAACACTAATTCACTCATCTTTCTCTAGAATTCTTTCTCCCAAAAACTCTCTCAACATTTCCTAAATCATTTTCAAGAAATCTTTCCAAGTTCTTCAAGATTTGGCTAAGGAAAACTTGTCATTCATTGAGGGAAGCAAGGATTGGAGGTAAATCTCGTTCTCAACCTCTAATCAAAGTTCTTTATTGAAATTCCCAAGATATTTGGCTTCTAAATACTATTTTTGGTTGAGTTTTCATTATAGTGTTGTTTGGAGATCAAAATCTTGTGAAATTGTGGTTGAAATCTTAATTTTCGGACTTAATGAGTTAAGCTATGTTTTGTGCTGATTTTAATTGAGTTCTAAGTTGATTTATATGTTAAAATGAACTGTTGATAACAAAGATCTCGAAATCCTTGAGATACTTGAGTTTCTTAGTTGTTTTAAGTGAGTTTTTGAGGTGAAATGGTGGAATCTTGATTGCTGGAGGTATAAGGTTGGGTTAGGATGTTTGTTAGATGTGTTTTGATGTTTATTATGGGTTGGAAGTGATGTATGTTGGCTGGGCTAGGTTTATGAAGCAATCGATTGAGTTTTCGGTTGTTTTGGATGGGTATTTTGGTGTAGTTTGGGTGAGCAACGAGTTTGTGAATTGTTGCTGATGTTGGAATGCATTTAGATCTCTGTTTTGACGATGTGAAAACAAGGGGATCTTGATCCGGAAGCAAACGAGGTGTTGTTGGACGCTCCGAAAGAGTAATTTTCGTGTCGGAAAGCAAGGCTTCGCGTATCGGTGAGTGGAAATGCAATTTTATGCTTTGTAACGCTTTGAGCGTTGTCTTGGGAGCTTAGTGTAAGTTTGATACACTTAGCTAAGCTCAAGAGTAAGTGTTTCGGAAATCCCTCTCTTGGAAATGTGCTATGTTTGGTGAAAATGCACTTGAGTTAAGTGTAGATTTGTTTACTGTTTTTAAGCAAGAATGTTGCTGGATTTTAATGCCATTAGGTTAAGGATGCACTAGGTAAGTGATCCTTGGTTTTCATGTGTTGAATGCATATGATGTAAGCATGTTATGCTTGTGGAAATGGCATTGTGGGTATGCTTGTGATGAATTTCCATTCAAAAAATCTTCAAACCCTAAATTTTGAAACTCGATTCCATGATCACTTCTAATATGTGAAATTCTAAGTTCAAGATCATTTTGGGTTAGTTTTGAAAATGTGATGAATTTTTCTAAAGCCTCATCTTTAGTACTTAAAAATAGAACCCAAGTAAATCTAGAAAAATCATCAACAATTAAAAATGCATAAGATTTACCACCCAAGCTCATAGTCCTAATTGGCCCAAATAAATCCATATGGATAAGTTATAAACATCTACTTGTAGAAACATCATTAATGGATTTAAAGGAAGACCTATGTTGTTTACCATTAGAGCACGCATCACAAATTTTATCGTTTGAAAATTTAATCTTGGGTAAACCTCTAACTAGATCAAGGGAAACTAGTTTTTCTAAAACACTAATGCTAGCATGTCCTGGTTTCCTATGCCACAATCATGCATCATTTTCATTTTGTGCTACTAAGAATGCATGAGATGTATGTATGTCATCTAGATGCACCATGTATATGTTCCCTATGCGATGACCTATGAGCATAATATTATTAGATTTAATGTCAACAATTTTGCACCCATTTTTATCAAATAAAACATTAAATCCTTTATCACACAATTGACTTATGCTCAATAAGTTATGTTTAAGACCATCAACATACAAGACATTTTCAATGAGAATAGTAGAGTGATTACCTATGGAGCCAATACCTTTAATGTGGCCTTTGGAGTTGTCACCAAATGTCACCACTCCTCCACTTTTTGGCTTTAGATCCATGAATCTACTCTTGTCTCCGGTCATATGCCTTGAGCATCCACTATCAAGGTACCATGAGTTTTGACTTTGTGCTTTGGCCTTGTAGCAATGCCCCCTACAAACAAAGATATTAAGCTTTTGTTTTTGGTACCCAAATCATTTTGGGTCCATGAGTGTTAGCTCCCAATACCTTGGTTCCCTTAGGAATCCAAGATGACATAGCAACAATGTTATTAGATTTTACAAGTTCCTTAGGAACCCATACACTTCTAATCCTTTTAGTTCTACTATGTCTGGGAAAGCTACCTTGTTTGTAGTAATTAGTCTTTTTCTTAGGTTGGTTTGTTTTTGAAGATTCACCTATTTCATGCTTTACACTACCAATATTTTTAAAAGACTCTTTGAGCTTATTTAGCTCATCTAACACCTTTTGGTGTTCACTATTACATTGAGATAAAAGATTATTACGGTCAATATTTTCATCTTGAAAAAATTTTAGTTCATCTTTCAACCCTAATATCTTTTTCTCAAATTTTAAATTAGCCTTAGAGAGTGAGTCATTTTTATCATTTAGTTCCAAAATAATTTTCTTATTCCTAATGACCGACTCCTTGTATTTCTCAACTAATTCATCATAAACCTCTTGCAACTCATCATATGCATCATTTAATTCATCATATGCAAAATCTAAAGATGACGAGTTAGAGGTTACCATGGAGGAATCTTCCTCAAGTGCCATGAGGCAAAGGTTGGCCACTTCTTGTTCGTCATCCTCGGATGACTCCTCATCACTCCAAGTAGCAAGCTTGGCTTTGAGCTTCTTCTTCTTCTCAAAGCCCTTCTTCTTGAGTTGAGGGCACTCCGAACGTATGTGGTCGGGTTTATTGCACTCGAAGCAAATGATTTGATCCCTTGCTTCTTCTTTGTTTTAACCTTTGAAGTCCATCTTCCTTTGAATTTTTCTTCCCCGGTTGGACCTCATAAAGCGTGAGAATCGTTTGGCTATCATAGCCAATTCTTCTAGCTCATCCTCCTCACTAGAAGAGCTCTCCTCAAGTAATGAAGCTTTGAGAGCTATTCCCATCTTCTTCTTCTTTTCAACCTCTAGCTTTTCTACTCTCTTCTCTTCCTTCTTCTTCTCTTCTTCCCGTCCTTGCTTCATAATCTCATGAGTAAGGAGAGAACCCACTAGCTCATCAAGCTTTAAAGTCTTCAAATTTTTAGCTTCTATGATGGCGGTTCTCTTCCCATCCCAAGATTCGGGAAGTGAGTAGAGTAGCTTCCGGACAAGCTTGTATTCCGGTATTGTCTCTCCAAATCCTTTGAGCCCATTGACTATGGTGGAGAAACGATCAAACATCTTGGACACCGTCTCATCAGGCTCCATCTTGAAATTTTCATAACTAAGATTGAGAATTCCAATCTTAGTTTCCTTGACATCATTGGTTCCCTCATAGGTAGTCTCAAGAGTGTCCCACACTTCTTTGGCACTCTCAATGGATGATACTTTGGAGTAGATGTCCGTACCGAAAGAACAAAAAAGCATGTGGAGAGCTTTGTCATTTATTTGGATCTTCTTACTTTCTTCTTCACTCATCTCCACCTTTTTCTTCAAAACCATCTTTCCTTCACTATCTTGCTTCAATGGAATGTAAGGGCCATCTTCAATGACATCCCAAACCAAGTAGTCATTAGACTTGATGAAGAGACGCATTCTATTCTTCCAAAACGGATAGTTGTCACCATTGAAGAAGGGTGGTTTTGTAGTGGATTGAGACTCATACATGCTCGAACCGGAGGTAGAAGCCATCTCTTGATTTTTGGATGATCACACTCTTCCTAGGAACTCCTCTTGTGGTTGTTAATCCTCAAAGAGGTAGGCTCTGATACCAATTGTTGAGTGGATCAAATGATCGAACTAAACCAAGAGGGGGTGAATTGGATTTTTAATGTTCTTGGTGGTGGAAATTTCAAATAAAAAGATAGACAAGGAATTTTTGTAACCCCCTAAACCCGGCCCAGACGGTTGAACCGAATTAAGAAGTTTACACGGGGAAAACCAAAGTCAACCCGAAAGTCAACGTTGATTAACGACCTTTTTTTTCTTTTTAAACTTGTCTAAATGCTCATTAACCCTAGGTGTGTTCACAACAACGTCATACCCAAAGATCATAACCATCAGAGAACATTTAGGACCCAATTGCACAAATTACAACTTTAGGGACCAAACTGCAAATTCTGGGAATTACAGGGACTTAACCCAATTAAAAGTTACCAATATGAAATTAGTCATGTTTCATGCTTCACTGCCAAATTTCAGCTCAAACGGACATCCAGAACTCATACAATTGCAAAAACATGTTTTAGGACCAAAACGCAAACATTTCGAAACACATAACCGCCAATGTCAGCCCCCAACGGTCAGGTGTTCCGAAACAGGGAGAACCTGTTTTGAAACGCGGGGCCGTTCCACAACGTGTTCCGAAACGGGGACTGGCAGTAGCATATCCGTTTCGGAACGGTTCCTCCTGTTTCGAAACGCCCTGGCCATAACATGCCCCTGTTCCGAAACGGTAGCGATCGTTCCGAAACGACCTGCCCAGATTGCAGCAACCTTGCTGGTTAAACACAACATTGACCCACCAAACATGCTCCAAAAGCAACCAAATCACACCAGCAAGCCATTCAACATATAAGGAACATAAATGCATCAAAACTAGATTCATGATCACCCCTAGGTGCACCAACACATTTAACACATTCAAAGCTCAATCATGCTTTTAAACAAAGAGCATAACATAGCAACTTAAGCTCAAGATGATTCAAACATTACAACATTAATCCACATGATTCAAAAACATAAACCATACATGTCCAACATACACAATCTCATGAATCATCAACATAGAGATTCTTTCCCCCCATTGCCTTTATTATCTATAGCTATTAACCGAGACATACATCTCAAATGGAGTCCTCCTTGAATCCCTTGCTTCTCGTTGTCCAAACTTCAAATATCTGCATTGATGGACAAAAAGGAGCGTAAGCACATAAGGCTTAGTGAGGAATGCTCAAAACCAAAACACCATCAATGCAGCGAATCATAAAACCACTTTTAAAAGCAACTCGATTTCTTAAACCAAAGCCTTGTTTGAAAACCCCTTTTCAACAACGTGCTTAAAACCATGCATTGCTCAATCATGAAAACCAATCCTTACCTTAGAAAGCTAAGCAAGCCTTTTCAACACATAAACTTGCAAATCCATCAATTTAACCATTCCATGCATAAACATCAAATGCCAAGTTAAATTCAAAACCTTGGAAACCACTTCCACTTCACATCATACCTTCCTTATACTTGATTATCTTTTCAAGCAAGAAGCCTTTTAAAACCTTTTAATCATTCAATCCAACACATGCATTAAATAGATGCACAAATGAACCACATCATCAACATTTACATCATATGCCTTTAAAAACAAGTCTTAGCAAGACTTCAATGCACTAAAGAGATCTCATGCACACATGCACCATCCTCAATAGATAATCAACACTTGTTCAAACTAACAAGTACACATGCATTCATAATACATTAAGCAAATCTCATGCAACCATGCATCAATTCAAGCATCTCATGCTTCATTATATTCAAGAACATTATATTGGCTTCCAAGTGATCAACCAAATCCACTTTTCAACTCAACATCCAATCGGATACGCGGATCACAAGCGTTGTCCCCACGCTTCATACACCCTACCAATCCAAGGTCCCCAAATGGACTTTTAAACACCATTTGACCTTACCATTCACAAGGTTCCCATGTATGGACTTTTAAACACCATACAACCTTAACTTTCACAAGGTTCCCATGTATGGACTTTTAAACACCATACAACCTTAACTTTCACAAGGTTCCCATGTATGGACTTTTAACCACCATACAACCTTAACTTTCACAAGGTTCCCATGTATGGACTTTTAAACACCATACAACCTTAACATGCACAAGGTTCCCATATATGGACTTTTAAACACCATATAACCTTAGCATCACCGATTGGTAGTTGTATAACATCACTAACGAGATCCGGGACACCCTATACAAGATCCACACATGGACTTTACACCACCATTGCGATCTTAACAAGCACAAGGTCCACCAATGGAATTTTAACCACCATTATTACCTTTGCTTACCCAAGGTCCTCGAATGGGATTCCAATCACCATTATAACCTTAACCATCTCGTTAGGATACTTGGATGGAGTTTACAAGTTCACACTTAAGCACTCCATATCCAAGGCGACTTTATTCACGGTGCACCCAATCCTATAGCTGGCTAACTATATCCGATCAAAGAACCAAGAACCACTTACATCACTTGCCAATATAACCATCTTACCACATTAATCCTTTAATTCACATGCATAACCGTAATGCAAAATTCATCATTTACCATCATCAATTCACTGTTTTTAAAGCATTACACAAAGCCATTAAACAACATGCAACACCATGCATCAAAACCACAATTTCCATGTACAAAATCCAAGGATCTCTTACCTTGAGCATCCTTCACATATGGCTTTCAAAACCAGCATTAAACCATGCTAAAACATGCTTCCAAACAGAATTTAAAACATGCAAATCATATGCTGTAACCCCCTTAACCCGGCCTAGACGGTTGACCCGAATTAAGAAAGTCACACGGGGAAAACCAAAGTCAACCCGAAAGTCAACCTTGATTAACGACCCTTTTTTTTCTTTTTAAAACTTGTCTAGATGCATTTTAGACCTAATTGTGATCATACAAACATCATACTAAAAGATCACAAACATCAGAGATCAAACAGGGACTCAATTGAACAAAATACAACTTTAGGGACCAAATTGTAAATTCTGATAATTATAAGGACTTAACCCAAATTGAAGTTACCAACTTGAAATTAATCATGTTTCATGCTTCTCTGTGAAATTTCAGCTCAAAAGGACTTCCCAAACTCATACAATTGCACAAACAAGTTTCAGGACTAAAACGCAAACATTCCAAAACATATAACTGCCAATGTCAGCCCCCAACAGTCACCCGTTCCGAAACAGGCATAGCCCGTTTCGAAACTCGAGGCCGTTCCGCAATGCGTACCGAAACGGGGGTCTGGCAGTGGCCTTTCCGTTTCGGAACGGCCCCTCCCGTTTCGGACGCCTGGGCACAATTAAGGCACTCGTTCCGCAACGGTAGGTGCTGTTCCGAAACACCCTGCACAGATTGCCTAAAAATGCATACTTTAACATGCAATTGACCAACCAATCATGCTCCAAATGCCACCAAACTTTGCCAACATGCAATTCAACATATATGAGACATACTTGCATCAACAATTCATCAAAACATCCACATATATGAAAAGCCCCAAATCTATAGGCATGCTTCCTACACAAGTAAGCCATTCAAGCATAAACTTCCAATTCAAGCATAAGAAGACCAACCATAAAAGCAGCATTCTCAACAACATTTAACATACTTAGGGAGTTCAAAACATCTCCCAAAACATACACATAGGTCCCCCATTGCCAAATTACCAAAAGCTAAAATGTACTTAGAAAACTTTCCATACTTAGAGCTTTGTTTCCACTTGGATGCTTGCCCTCCTTGCTGCCCTCAAGTACTCTAATGCTCTGCATTATTGAATTAAGAAAAAAAAAAGAGCGTAAGCAAAAGCTTAGTGAGCAATGCTCAATTAAACCATTCAATAATGCATTTATAAAACACTTTATAAATCATGCTTCAACCATCATTTACACATGCTCAAAAGCATACTTAAACATGCATCTCATGCATCAAATCATAACATGTCATATTGGCCTCAAGTGATAAGTTCCATTTCTTTAAAAACAAGTTCATCAACTTTCACCCCAAGGACTTTTAAACACCTTGGCCCCAAGGACTTTTAAACACCTTGGCCATGGACTTTTAAACACCATGAATTGTATCACATCAAGGACTTTTAAACACCTTGATCCCAAGGACTTTTAAACACCTTGGCCTATGGACTTTTAAACACCATAGAAATGTATCACATCAAGGACTTTTAAACACCTTGATCCCAAGGACTTTTAAACACCTTAGCCCATGGACTTTTAACCACCATGGAAGGACCACACAAGGACTTTTAAACACCTTTGTGTCCGTAGCAAGAACCATCCAAGGACTTTTAACCACCTTGATGTTCTTAAGTAAACAAGGCTCACTCAAGGACTTTTAACCACCTTAGTGACCTTAACCCTTTTCAAAACATCACTTGCCAATATACATCATTATCATCAATTTATCCACTGTTTTAAAGCATAAAACCAAGCCATATTCGTCATGCATTTAAAAGCATCAAATCACATTTAATCAATGTTCAACAACAAGGAACTCCTACCTTGAGTTACCTTCAACATATGGCTTACAAAAACAGCATTAACCATGCTAAATCATGCTTTCAAAACAGTAATTAAAACATGCAATAAACCACTTTGCATCACACATAGTCATGGCCACCACTAGAGAGAATTTCCGAAAACTTACACTCGAGCTTAGCAAAGTTGTTTAGACTTAAACTAAGCTCCCAAGACATTGGTTTCAAAGCCGAAACCCAATTTCACTCACCTATTCCACTTCGCCTCTTGCCGAAGTACCAATTCAAGCTTCCGGATCAACAACTCTTGGATCCAAAGATGCCTCCCCTGATTAAACACATTAAAGCAGAGATTTAATGCATCATCATGCATCAAAAGCTTCAATGAAAGCACTCAAACTCGCTGCTCTCATTCATACTCCAATTTCGGCCACCAAACACAACCGAAATTGCATCAAAACCACTTCTCAACAAAGCCCAGCCATAAACCAGCAAAACCTAACATCCATTAACACCATTTAACATCTAAAAACAACCTATAAACATCCTTATACCTCCAGCAACATCAGATCCACAAGATCACCACAAAAACATCCAAGAATCACAAGCTAAACTTAGGAAACACAACCTATCCGGGATTGCATTAATCAAAACTCATTTCCTTATCAAATTAACATTCATTAATCATCATTTTAACACCTCAAAACACTGCTTAAACAGATCCAACGAAATTTCATCAAAAACACACCAAATCTTGCATTTTAAGCCAAGATCCACTAAACAAACTTAAAAACCATTTATAAAACATCAATTAAGGATTGAGAACTTGGGAATTTCATTAAAGAACTTGAAGTTCAGAGGAGAAGGACGTTCTTACCTCCAAACTTGAGTTTCTCCTCTTTTAGAGCCAAAAAGCTTGATGAATCAAGTAGCAAATACAAAGGTTTTGATGAAGAGATGATTAGGAATCAAATGAGGATTGAAAAGAAGTATTTAGGTGATAAAAATCAGAGGAAAAGATCTGGAGAGAATGTGTTTGGTTTGAGAGAAAAGATGAGAGAAAATGGGAATGGAAAATTTAGAAAGTTAGTTAAATGACTAAAAATATCTTTCCCTCCTTTTTACTTTTATTTTAAACCATTATTAAATCATTTAATATTCTAGAAAATCTGGAGAAACTCCCCTTTGGGTAAATAGCTCCCTAAAGATTCAAAGTTTCAATCCTTTTTAAAACAGTCACAAAACTTTCAAAAATTACATTTTGGTCACTAGCCAAAATGTCACCCTTCCGAAACTCATTTTCCAAAATTGATTTCACAGTTCACTTAATTATATTAAAAGATGATTTTAGAACATTTTTCCATATTTTTAATGCAACCCGAACTAGGCTTTCCTAATTTCACTCTCTTAGATTCGAACAGCACTTTGACCAAACCGGTCAACGCCCAAAACTTCTAAGCCCAAAACCGGGGCGTTACAACTCTCCCCCCCTTAAGAAATTTCGTCCTCGAAATTTACCTGAAGGAAAGAGATAAGGAAACTGCTTCAGCATGTCTTCCTTCCGCTCCCACGTGGCTTCCTCAACACCGCGATGCTTCCACAGCACCTTCACCAACTCAATGGTCTTGCCACGAAGAACCTTGCTATCCGAATCCAGAACCTTCACCGGTTCCTCATCATAGGTCAAATCCGGATTCAAAACCACTTCCTCCACAGGCATCACATGCGAAGGATCAGATCTATACCTCCGGAGCATAGAGACATGGAACACATCATGAATCTTCTCCAACTCCTGTGGTAACCTCAACCGATACGCAACAGGACCCACACGCTCAACCACCTCATATGGTCCAATGTACCTAGGGCTCAACTTACCCTTTCGGCCAAACCGCATCACCTTCTTCCGAGGCGAAACCTTCAAGAACACACGGTCACCCACCGCATACTCTATCTCCTTACGCTTCAAATCCGCGTAAGACTTCTGCCGATCAGAAGCAGCCTTCAACCGCTCACAAATGAGCTTTACTTTCTCTGTGGTCCCTTTCAACAAAGCCGGCATCGAAACCAACTTTTGACCAGTCTCAGCCCAACAAAGAGGAGTCCTACACTTCCTCCCGTACAAAGCCTCATAAGGTGCCATCTGTATACTTGCCTGATAACTGTTGTTATAAGCAAACTCAACCAAAGGCAGATGCTTCTCCCAAGAACCTTGGAACTCAATCACGCAGCACCTCAACATATCCTCCAAAATCTGGATAACTCGTTCAGACTGACCATCCGACTGAGGATGATAGGATGTACTGAAATGCAACCTTGTACCCAGAGCTTGATGCAAACACTGCCAGAAACGCGATGTGAACCTCGGATCCCTATCCGACACAATCGACTTAGGCACACCATGCAGCCGCACAATCTCAGCAATGTACAGCTCTGCCAACCTATCCAAAGAAAACGTGGTATGCACAGGCAAGAAATGCGCACACTTCGTCAGGCGATCCACAATCACCCAGACCGAATTCTTCTTCGACGGAGACAAAGGTAAACCAGATACAAAATCCATGGTAACCCTCTCCCACTTCCATTCAGGGATTTTCAACGGTTGCAACAACCCTGAAGGAAACTGATGCTCAGCCTTAACTCGCTGACACACCAAACACTTGCTAACAAACTCTGCAACATCCTTCTTCAAACCCACCCAATAGTATTCATCACGAAGATCTCGGTACATCTTAGTACTACCAGGGTGCATAGCAAAAGGACTACTATGACCTTCAGTCAGAATAGCACGCCTCAACTCGGCATCAGCAGGCACTACTATCCGACTCCCAAAACACAGCACACCATCATCATTGAAACAGAAATCCGAAGGTCTACCCTCCGCGATATCCTGAACATAAGACACCAAGGAATCATCCAACAACTGCTTATCCTTGATCAACCGAACCAAAGAGGGTTTCACTTGCAACTCAGCAACGAGACCACCATCTTGCGATATGCTCAAGCTAGCAAACATAGCCCTCAACTCAACAGCTACCTTCCTACTCAAGGCATCCGCAACAACATTAGCTTTTCCAGGATGATACTCAATCGTCAGATCATAATCCTTGAGCAACTCCAACCAACGCCGCTGCCTAAGATTCAACTCCTTCTGAGACATCAGATACCTCAAACTCTTGTGATCCGTGTACACAGTACACTTCTCACCATACAGATAATGCCTCCAGATCTTCAGAGCAAAAACCACTGCAGCCAGCTCAATATCATGCGTAGGGTAATTGCGCTCATGCACCTTCAACTGCCGCGATGCATAAGCCACCACCTTACCCTCCTGCATCAGCACACACCCCAAACCAACATAGGATGCATCACTGTAAACCACAAACTCTTTCCCTGATTCAGGCTGAATCAAGATAGGAGCTTGCGTCAAAGCCGCCTTAAGCTTCTCAAAAGCCTGCTGTCTCGCTTCCGTCCACTCATACTTAACATCCTTTTGCAACAGCTTCGTCAAAGGAGCAGCAATCTTGGAAAAACCATCCACAAACCTTCGGTAGTATCCCGCCAAACCAAGGAAACTACAGACCTCATGAACAGACTTAGGAACTTTCCAACTCATCACCGCCTCAATCTTCTGAGGATCAACACGAATCCCCTCAGCTGAGACCACATGTCCAAGAAAAACCACCTCCCTTAACCAGAACTCACACTTGCTCAGCTTAGCATAAAGCTGATTCTCCAACAAAGCTTGCAAAACAATCCTCAAATGCTCTTCATGCTCCTCCTCAGTACGCGAGTACACGAGGATATCATCAATGAACACCACAACAAACTTGTCCATGTATTCATGAAACACACGATTCATCATGTCCATGAAAGCAGCAGGAGCATTTGTCAACCCAAACGACATCACAAGAAACTCATAATGCCCATACCTTGTCCTGAAAGCTGTCTTAGGCACATCCACATCCTTCACCTTCAACTGATAATACCCTGACCTCAAGTCAATCTTAGAGAACACAGCAGCTCCCCGAAATTGATCAAAGAGATCATCAACCCTCGGCAAAGGATACCGATTCTTGATAGTCAACTTGTTCAGCTGACGGTAATCAATGCACATTCTCATAGCGCCATCCTTCTTCTTCACAAACAAGACCGGTGCTCCCCAAGGTGACACACTCGGCCGGATGAAACCACGATCAAGCAACTCTTGCAATTGCGTCTTCAGCTCCTTCAGCTCCTTAGGTGCCATTCTATAGGGGGTAATGGACACAGGAGTTGTATTCTCATATAGCTCAATTCCAAACTCCACCTCGCGGTTAGGAGGTAAACCAGGCAACTCCTCAGGAAAAACACCAGGAAACTCCTTCACAACTCTGATATCTTGCACCATCAACTCTTTAGAACTAGGATTCATCACAAAAGCTAGATAAGCTTCGCAACCTTGCCTCAGCATCCTGCTCGCCTCCAAGGTAGACACCACATTGGCAAGAAACTTCACATTCTCACCAACCACAACAACTTCATAATCATCCGCAAGCTTAAGCGAAACCCGCTTGTTCTCACAATCCACAACAGCACGATGCTCAGCAAGCCAATCCATACCAAGGATCACATCGAAACCATAGAAGGGCAACTCCATAAAATCAACATGGAAAACATGCTCTTGAACGACCAAGGGACACCTTCTATAAAGCTTCCTAGTCACAACAGTCTCACCAAAAGAACTAGTGACTCGAACACCAACATCCAAAGACTCAACAGGCAAACCAAGCAATTCAGCATGCTCACGCAAAATGTATGAATGCGTAGATCCAGAATCTATCAAAGAAAGCAATGACAAGGATTGCAAAGTAAAGGTACCTGCAATCACATCCGCATCATCCCTGCCCTCTCGCTGAGCATACACCCTCGCTTGGCCTCCACCCTCAGGCTGAATAGCCACAACATGGGCCACTCCACGACCACCTTCCTCTCTCCTCTGGAAATTACCACGGCCGCGCCCACGACCTCTCTGCGGTGCAGCAACAACAGGAGCACGCACCTGCTCACCAGCCAACCTCGGACAATCTCGCCTCAAGTGGTCTGCAGAACCACAACTCCAGCACCCGTTACCAGCAGCCGCAACAGGAGCTTGCACCACCCTCTCAGCACGAGGACAGTCACGTTTCATGTGACCACGTGAACCACAGATCCAACAAGCACTCGGATCAGCTCTAGCACCGCCACCCCTAGCAGGTGCACCACCACCTCTCTTGGCTGAGGACTGATACTTCTGATCACGTCCCCTCTTGTTCCGTCCACCTCCGGAACTAAACTCAGCTGATCGCTTCCCAGCACTTGCTCCAGCACCTCTCACAGATAAACCCAAGTTCATCTCAACATCCTTGGCTCGGCCCACCAACACGTCGAAATCATCATACTCGGCGGCCAGCAAATACATTTTCACATCCGTCTCTAAACCATAACGGAACCTCTCGCACCTTGCCCGCTCATCAGGTACCAGCTCCGGTACATACTGACTGAGTCGCACAAACTGCACCTCATACTCAGCCACACTCATGCTCCCTTGGGTAAGAGACATGAATTCACGCTTCTTCTCATCTAGATATCTCACACCAAGATATCTCCGCTTGAACACATTCTGAAAGAATGTCCAAGTCACATCAGCTTCTGCCATCCCAGCAATAGTGGTTGTCCACCACGTATACGCATCTTTCTGCAGCAAGGACACAACACAACCCAGCTTCTGCACATCAGTGCAACTCATCTGGCCCAAGATTCGCTTGGTACTCTCTAGCCAAGCTTCAGAACTCTCAGCAGACATACCCCTGAACTCAGTCCCACCAAGACTGCAATAACGCTCCAAAGGTAGTCTGACACCAGCATCTTCCTGATGCCCCGCTCCACGAGCCCCAGCTACTGCTGCTTGAAAAGCACCAGCAATAGCTTGCACTAACATCGTCATATCAGGCATAGCTTGCCCCTGACCAGCCCCAGGTCCAGCAGCTCCAGCGCCAGCTGCAGCTCCAGCTTCCTCAGCCCCAGCACCACCACCACCAGGTGGAGGAGGAGGTAACACCACACTACCCGTGTTTTCCTCATTCTCGTTCTCATTAGGAGCCGTAGCTCGCACATTACCTCGTAACTCTCTACGTCGTGCCATACTTTTACCATGCAATCACAACACAAATAAAACAAAGTCAGGCCCAGCAAGGTAAGCAATCCAAGTATTCAAGCTCAATTTCATTTCAAAACAACATCTTTCCTTTAGCTTTGAGTTGGCAATGGGTACCCACAACATGCTACATCACAGCACATACTTCAATTGCATCAAAATCACAAGCCATTAATCATGCTTTCACTCAACAAGCATACAAAACATACATACTTCAATCATGCATACATACATTCCCAATTACTCGAGAACTCGGCTCTGATACCACCAAATGTAACCCCCTTAACCCGGCCTAGACGGTTGACCCGAATTAAGAAAGTCACACGGGGAAAACCAAAGTCAACCCGAAAGTCAACCTTGATTAACGACCCTTTTTTTTCTTTTTAAAACTTGTCTAGATGCATTTTAGACCTAATTGTGATCATACAAACATCATACTAAAAGATCACAAACATCAGAGATCAAACAGGGGCTCAATTGAACAAAATACAACTTTAGGGACCAAATTGTAAATTCTGATAATTATAAGGACTTAACCCAAATTGAAGTTACCAACTTGAAATTAATCATGTTTCATGCTTCTCTGTGAAATTTCAGCTCAAAAGGACTTCCCAAACTCATACAATTGCACAAACAAGTTTCAGGACTAAAACGCAAACATTCCAAAACATATAACTGCCAATGTCAGCCCCCAACAGTCACCCGTTCCGAAACAGGCATAGCCCGTTTCGAAACTCGGGGCCGTTCCGCAACGCGTACCGAAACGGGGGTCTGGCAGTGGCCTTTCCGTTTCGGAACGGCCCCTCCCGTTTCGGACGCCTGGGCACAATTAAGGCACCCGTTCCGAAACGGTAGGTGCTGTTCCGAAACACCCTGCACAGATTGCCTAAAAATGCATACTTTAACATGCAATTGACCAACCAATCATGCTCCAAATGCCACCAAACTTTGCCAACATGCAATTCAACATATATGAGACATACTTGCATCAACAATTCATCAAAACAACCACATATATGAAAAGCCCCAAATCTATAGGCATGCTTCCTACACAAGTAAGCCATTCAAGCATAAACTTCCAATTCAAGCATAAGAAGACCAACCACAAAACCAGCATTCTCAACAACATTTAACATACTTAGGGAGTTCAAAACATCTCCCAAAACATACACATAGGTCCCCCATTGCCAAATTACCAAAAGCTAAAATGTACTTAGAAAACTTTCCATACTTAGAGCTTTGTTTCCACTTGGATGCTGCCCTCCTTGCTGCCCTCAAGTACTCTAATGCTCTGCATTATTGAATTAAGAAAACAAAGAGAGCGTAAGCAAAAGCTTAGTGAGGAATGCTCAATTAAACCATTCAATAATGCATTTATAAAACACTTTATAAATCATGCTTCAACCATCATTTACACATGCTCAAAAGCATACTTAAACATGCATCTCATGCATCAAATCATAACATGTCATATTGGCCTCAAGTGATAAGTTCCATTTCTTTAAAAACAAGTTCATCAACTTTCACCCCAAGGACTTTTAAACACCTTGGCCCCAAGGACTTTTAAACACCTTGGCCATGGACTTTTAAACACCATGAATTGTATCACATCAAGGACTTTTAAACACCTTGATCCCAAGGACTTTTAAACACCTTGGCCTATGGACTTTTAAACACCATAGAAATGTATCACATCAAGGACTTTTAAACACCTTGATCCCAAGGACTTTTAAACACCTTGGCCCATGGACTTTTAACCACCATGGAAGGACCACACAAGGACTTTTAAACACCTTTGTGTCCGTAGCAAGAACCATCCAAGGACTTTTAACCACCTTGATGTTCTTAAGTAAACAAGGCTCACTCAAGGACTTTTAACCACCTTAGTGACCTTAACCCTTTTCAAAACATCACTTGCCAATATACATCATTATCATCAATTTATCCACTGTTTTAAAGCATAAAACCAAGCCATATTCATCATGCATTTAAAAGCATCAAATCACATTTAATCAATGTTCAACAACAAGGAACTCCTACCTTGAGTTACCTTCAACATATGGCTTACAAAAACAGCATTAACCATGCTAAATCATGCTTTCAAAACAGTAATTAAAACATGCAATAAACCAATTTGCATCACACATAGTCATGGCCACCACTAGAGAGAATTTCCGAAAACTTACACTCGAGCTTAGCAAAGTTGTTTAGACTTAAACTAAGCTCCCAAGACATTGGTTTCAAAGCCGAAACCCAATTTCACTCACCGATTCCACTTCGCCTCTTGCCGAAGTACCAATTCAAGCTTCCGGATCAACAACTCTTGGATCCAAAGATGCCTCCCCTGATTAAACACATTAAAGCATAGATTTAATGCATCATCATGCATCAAAAGCTTCAATGAAAGCACTCAAACTCGCTGCTCTCATTCATACTCCAATTTCGGCCACCAAACACAACCGAAATTGCATCAAAACCACTTCTCAACAAAGCCCAGCCATAAACCAGCAAAACCTAACATCCATTAACACCATTTAACATCTAAAAACAACCTATAAACATCCTTATACCTCCAGCAACATCAGATCCACAAGATCACCACAAAAACATCCAAGAATCACAAGCTAAACTTAGGAAACACAACCTATCCGGGATTGCATTAATCAAAACTCATTTCCTTATCAAATTAACATTCATTAATCATCATTTTAACACCTCAAAACACTGCTTAAACAGATCCAACGAAATTTCATCAAAAACACACCAAATCTTGCATTTTAAGCCAAGATCCACTAAACAAACTTAAAAACCATTTATAAAACATCAATTAAGGATTGAGAACTTGGGAATTTCATTAAAGAACTTGAAGTTCAGAGGAGAAGGACGTTCTTACCTCCAAACTTGAGTTTCTCCTCTTTTAGAGCCAAAAAGCTTGATGAATCAAGTAGCAAATACAAAGGTTTTGATGAAGAGATGATTAGGAATCAAATGAGGATTGAAAAGAAGTATTTAGGTGATAAAAATCAGAGGAAAAGATCTGGAGAGAATGTGTTTGGTTTGAGAGAAAAGATGAGAGAAATGGGAATGGAAAATTTAGAAAGTTAGTTAAATGACTAAAAATATCTTTCCCTCCTTTTTACTTTTATTTTAAACCATTATTAAATCATTTAATATTCTAGAAAATCTGGAGAAACTCCCCTTTGGGTAAATAGCTCCCTAAAGATTCAAAGTTTCAATCCTTTTTAAAACAGTCACAAAACTTTCAAAAATTACATTTTGGTCACTAGCCAAAATGTCACCCTTCCGAAACTCATTTTCCAAAATTGATTTCACAGTTCACTTAATTATATTAAAAGATGATTTTAGAACATTTTTCCATATTTTTAATGCAACCCGAACTAGGCTTTCCTAATTTCACTCTCTTAGATTCGAACAGCACTTTGACCAAACCGGTCAACGCCCAAAACTTCTAAGCCCAAAACCGGGGCGTTACATATGCATTGCAACCATCATTCACAATTGCTTAAAAAGCCAATTCACAACACAAACCAAGAGCGAAAATCCATTTACTTACTCTTGAGCTTAGCAAAGTTGTTTAGACTTAAACTAAGCTCCCAAACCTTCAAACCCTGGTTTAAAAGCTGAAAACCCAACTTCACTCACCGATACACAAAACAAGGCTAGCCAACAAGCCTTCCAAGCATCCGAAACCTTCCACACCACCTCAAATGCTCACGGATCTTCCTCCCCTGTTTCAAGCACATAACAACAGAAGATTAATGCATCATTATGCATTAAAAACACCAGCAACACAACTAAACTCGCTGCTCATCACAAATCCAATATTTCGGCTACCAAACACAACCGAAATCACCACCAAACACTTCCGAAACTTAACCCAGCCAAGATCCATCACTTCTAACCATTTTTAAACATCAATTAACATCCAAAATGATCACAATCACGTCCTTATACCTCCAGCTATAACAGATCATCAAAAACACCCCAAAAACAACCAAAAACATCAAGCAAAACTTAGGAAATTCAACCTATTCGGGATTGCATTGATAAAACCTCAATTCCTTATCAATTTAACATTCATTTAACATCAATTTGACACCTCAAAACACTGCCCAAACAGATCTCACGAAATTTCACCAAAAAAATCACCAAATCTTGCATTTTAAAGCCAAAATCAAGATTACCATTGTAAAACCTTTAATAAATCATAATTCAAGGATTGAGAACTTGGGAATTTCAGTAAAGAACTGAGAGTTTAGAGGAGAAGGACGTTCTTACCTCCAAACTTGAGTTTCTCCCTTTTTGGAACCAAAATCTTGAAAATTCCACTTAGCAAATGGTGAGGTTTTGTTGAAGAAATGATTAGAGATCAAAAGAGAATTGAAAAGAGATGTTTAGGTGACAAAATCAGAAGAAAATCTCTGGAGAAAAGATGTTTGGGTTGAGAGAAAATGAGGGAAAAGAAAATAGAAGATTGAGAGAAAAGTTAGTTAGAAAATGACAAAATATCTTCCCTCCACTTTTCTTTTATTTAAAAACCATTTAATAAACCTTTAATATTTTAGAAAAATCAGGAGAAACTCCCATTGGGTAAATAGCTCCTTAAAGATTCAAAGTTTCAATCCTTTCTAAAACAGTCACGCAACTTTCAAAAATTACATTTTGGTCACCAGCCAAAATGTCACCCTTCCCAACCTCATTTTGTAAAATTGATTTCACAGTTCACTTATATATATTAAAAGAGGATTTTAGGACATTTTTCCATATTTTTAATGCAACCCGAACTAGGCTTTCCTAATTTCACCTTTATATATTCGAACCGCAACCCGACCGGTCCGGTCCAAACCCAAAACTTCCAAGCCCAAACCCGGGGCGTTACAACTCTCCCCCTCTTAGGAAATTTCGTCCCCGAAATTTCAACTGGCGAAAAGAGCACAACCGAACTTCTCAAGCAACACGCAAACAACACAAGAGACTTAACCACCACTGAACACTCTCTCCACAAACTCCACCCAAACTCAACACCACCACATACTGTCCACAAATTCCAGAACACTCAGATGTTAACCACATCTTAACTTTTCACACTTCCAGACTGCACATAGCCTCAACAACAACCTGAAGAACCTCAAACTTTTTACAACATATTCCACCTTAACACACAACTCCCAAAACTTGTTCACACAGTGACACCAACCAATTCAATCAGCCACTATGTAACACACAACCTTCACTGCTTCTAATACTCTTTGCAACTTCCCTGACCTCTTTCAAAGATTTCTCAACAAGTAAAAATTCTTAAGCAACAACTGCTTACCCAAACTTCTCAACGTATTACTGTCCTTACTTCACATCCACCACAATCTTTACCATCGACTCACCAGAACTGCTCACTCATCGACAGATAATCACGTCACTAACCCCAACCTTGGCTTCGCCCACCATTCCACACACCACCAGCTGAACTCAAAAAGAAAATTCACTTACTCACAACCAACCAACCACTTCCCACAAGAACTCATTCAACCAACAATGGCCTTCCATCTTTCATTGCCTTTCCACCACAAGCTTTGACCACAACACTTGCCTTACTAGAACACCGCCCAACCTGAACATACATACCATCTTCTCAACTCCTCGAAGATTGCTACGAACTCCCACCCACATAAACAACCCTTCTATTACAACATCCATGCCAAGCTACCCCATCACTTTAAAAACACAACCACTAACCTGCAACATCACTTAACACCAAGGGACTACCACTTCAACTAGCCATTTAAAACCAACTGATCGGTTCGGACTTCAACCAGCAATCTCCTCACCGCCACACCATTAAGCCCATTAAGCAGCAAACACTTTCCTTCTACCAACATGCTATACCGCACTCACTATTACTAACAGCTCACTTAATACCCTCCACAACTTCTAACATTTCCTAGCACCAAAACAACCTCTAAAAACCCATCATTCAACCTAACTCTATCACAACACTAACAGACTCGATTAGTTATTAGCGAGTGTGAACGTTCGTATGCATGGTCACCAATATGCCCTATTAATGCCTAATGTACATGTATGCAAAACCTCTAATGTCATGCCACATGTATGCATGGACCAGCACATATAAAATATAGCATATAACAATGATTTTAACTGTGCATGAATGCCAGTTCACACCCTCCAATAACATCCTCAGAATCCGTCTAAGAACAACCCCTCCACCTCACTTCTAACTTGACCCATTCTATCATTCTAACAACTCATTATCCACAAGATACTCACTAAAGCCCTCTTCACACTAAGGATGTTCCCAAACAGCAACATCAACTATCTCAACATGCTAACAACAAAACCATACTCACTACGCAAGAAAAACCAACAGATACCAAACTAGGATACTAGAGCAAAGGCTACTTAACAAGGTTACCTGAAAACACCTCACTACCCTGAAGCTTCAACAGACGAGCTCTCTTCCACGCAGAACCACCATCCTCCAGCTGCACCGCCGCAGCATCAACTAGCACACTAAGATCACCACCATCTCCCTGCGGTAAAGAACCCTGGCGGTTCCTAGCCAACATCAAACAATTACGTCTCATGTGTCCAACAGACCCACATTTCCAACAGATCTCCTCTTCCAAACTCTTCACAACTTTATGCTCTTTCTGCCACCTCCGAACCTTGCCTCGGCCGTGCCCACGACCCTTCAGAGACCCCTTGGCTACCACTGAAGCTGACTTCACCCCAAGAGAACAATTTCACTTCACATGCTCTTTAGAACCACAGTTCCAACAAGCACCCGCGCCCCAACAACCTCCAACATGGCGCCTTCAACAACGGTCACACACTGGTAGCTGAGCCTCCACTCCTTGATCAAGCAGCACTTGCCCCAGATCTGCTCTACCTTCAACTTGCTTAACCCTTGGGAATTTTTCCCCAAGATACCTTTCATAAAAGGCAGACACAAAGAAATCCCAATCAATATCGTGGATGTGCGATGCCACCGCCACAGATGTCCACCAGGCACATGCATCCTCCAACATCAAAGAGACAACACTTCCCAGCTTACAGGCATAATCACAGCCTTCCTGATCCAAAATCAGAATCACACTGGCCAACCAGGCCTCAAACGTCTCCGGTGTTGAACCATGATACTCCACAGCACCCAAATCATGCAACCGCTGTTTCGGCAAACCCACACATCCCACAGCCAGCATATCCACTGACCTTACCTTCGCCACAACCTGAGATGTTCCCAACACCTCCTGCACAACAGATGATGAACTCTTCATCACAGAACCAACTTCTTCCTTCTGCCTTACCATCCCAACCCCAGGCACAGAAGACTGAGACGAAACATCCCCACTAAAGGGTGAATTCCATGCCTTAACAACCTGCCCTAAGGCAGCAACCATCTCACCCAACTGCCATTCTTTCATCGACTTCGCCATACTATTAACAACAAGCAATCACAACAAAACAAACAAAACCATTAGACCAGCTTAAAGCAAGGATTCAAACTCCAACTCCAAAATAACACAATAGCTATAATAATAAGGCAATGGGTATCCCGAATCCTCCCCTTTTTTCATGACATAACAGTCAACACAAACATGGATATCTCAACATCAAGCATATCAAACAACATTTCGATCATGCTTACATCAAACAACGTCCACTTGCAACAGCATAACATCATCAACATATCATACCCATTACACTTTCATCATGCATAAAATCAACTCACAACACCAACATATCTTCAGCACAAAACCACATTAGCTCAATGAAGATTCATAACCACAAAGCATGCTTGAAAACATCATCAATTTGCTCAGAAACATGTGTTTCAACCAACTTTCAACCACACATCAGGGTAACATCAAACACACATTAAAACAACTTACCGCTTTCCTCAAGCATTCGCAACTCAGCTCTGATACCACCAAATGTAACCCCCTTAACCCGGCCCAGACGGTTGAACCGAATTAAGAAGTTTACACGGGGAAAACCAAAGTCAACCCGAAAGTCAACGTTGATTAACGACCTTTTTTTTTCTTTTTAAACTTGTCTAGATGCTCATTAACCCTAGGTGTGTTCACAACAACGTCATACCCAAAGATCATAACCATCAGAGAACATTCAGGGACCCAATTGCACAAATTACAACTTTAGGGACCAAACTGCAAATTCTGGGAATTACAGGGACTTAACCCAATTAAAAGTTACCAATATGAAATTAGTCATGTTTCATGCTTCACTGCCAAATTTCAGCTCAAACGGACATCCAAAACTCATACAATTGCAAAAACATGTTTTAGGACCAAAACGCAAACATTTCGAAACACATAACCGCCAATGTCAGCCCCCAACGGTCAGGTGTTCCGAAACAGGGAGAACCTGTTTCGAAACGTGGGGCCGTTCCACAACGTGTTCCGAAACGGGGACTGGCAGTAGCATATCCGTTTCGGAACGGTTCCTCCCGTTTCGGAACGCCCTGGCCATAACAGGCCCCTGTTCCGAAACGGTAGCGATCGTTCCGAAACGACCTGCCCAGATTGCAGCAACCTTGCTGGTTAAACACAACAATGACCCACCAAACATGCTCCAAAAGCAACCAAATCACACCAGCAAGCCATTCAACATATAAGGAACATAAATGCATCAAAACTAGATTCATGATCACCCCTAGGTGCACCAACACATTTAACACATTCAAAGCTCAATCATGCTTTTAAACAAAGAGCATAACATAGAAACTTAAGCTCAAGATGATTCAAACATTACAACATTAATCCACATGATTCAAAAACATAAACCATACATGTCCAACATACACAATCTCATGAATCATCAACATAGAGATTCTTTCCCCCCATTGCCTTTATTATCTATAGCTATTAACCGAGACATACATCTCAAATGGAGTCCTCCTTGAATCCCTTGCTTCTCGCTGTCCAAACTTCAAATATCTGCATTGATGGACAAAAAGGAGCGTAAGCACATAAGGCTTAGTGAGGAATGCTCAAAACCAAAACACCATCAATGCAGCGAATCATAAAACCACTTTTAAAAGCAACTCGATTTCTTAAACCAAAGCCTTGTTTGAAAACCCCTTTTCAACAACGTGCTTAAAACCATGCATTGCTCAATCATGAAAACCAATCCTTACCTTAGAAAGCTAAGCAAGCCTTTTCAACACATAAACTTGCAAATCCATCAATTTAACCATTCCATGCATAAACATCAAATGCCAAGTTAAATTCAAAACCTTGGAAACCACTTCCACTTCACATCATACCTTCCTTATACTTGATTATCTTTTCAAGCAAGAAGCCTTTTAAAACCTTTTAATCATTCAATCCAACACATGCATTAAATAGATGCACAAATGAACCACATCATCAACATTTACATCATATGCCTTTAAAAACAAGTCTTAGCAAGACTTCAATGCACTAAAGAGATCTCATGCACACATGCACCATCCTCAATAGATAATCAACACTTGTTCAAACTAACAAGTACACATGCATTCATAATATATTAAGCAAATCTCATGCAACCATGCATCAATTCAAGCATCTCATGCTTCATTATATTCAAGAACATTATATTGGCTTCCAAGTGATCAACCAAATCCACTTTTCAACTCAACATCCAATCGGATACGCGGATCACAAGCGTTGTCCCCACGCTTCATACACCCTACCAATCCAAGGTCCCCAAATGGACTTTTAAACACCATTTGACCTTACCATTCACAAGGTTCCCATGTATGGACTTTTAAACACCATACAACCTTAACTTTCACAAGGTTCCCATGTATGGACTTTTAAACACCATACAACCTTAACTTTCACAAGGTTCCCATGTATGGACTTTTAACCACCATACAACCTTAACTTTCACAAGGTTCCCATGTATGGACTTTTAAACACCATACAACCTTAACATGCACAAGGTTCCCATATATGGACTTTTAAACACCATATAACCTTAGCATCACCGATTGGTAGTTGTATAACATCACTAACGAGATCCGGGACACCCTATACAAGATCCACACATAGACTTTACACCACCATTGCGATCTTAACAAGCACAAGGTCCACCAATGGAATTTTAACCACCATTATTACCTTTGCTTACCCAAGGTCCTCGAATGGGATTCCAATCACCATTATAACCTTAACCATCTCGTTAGGATACTTGGATGGAGTTTACCGGTTCACACTTAACCACTCCATATCCAAGGCGACTTTATTCACGGTGCACCCAATCCTATAGCCGGCTAACTATATCCGATCAAAGAACCAAGAACCACTTACATCACTTGCCAATATAACCATCTTACCACATTAATCCTTTAATTCACATGCATAACCGTAATGCAAAATTCATCATTTACCATCATCAATTCACTGTTTTTAAAGCATTACACAAAGCCATTAAACAACATGCAACACCATGCATCAAAACCACAATTTCCATGTACAAAATCCAAGGATCTCTTACCTTGAGCATCCTTCACATATGGCTTTCAAAACCAGCATTAAACCATGCTAAAACATGCTTCCAAACAGAATTTAAAACATGCAAATCATATGCATTGCAACCATCATTCACAATTGCTTAAAAAGCCAATTCACAACACAAACCAAGAGCGAAAATCCATTTACTTACTCTTGAGCTTAGCAAAGTTGTTTAGACTTAAACTAAGCTCCCAAACCTTCAAACCCTGGTTTAAAAGCTGAAAACCCAACTTCACTCACTGATACACAAACAAGGCTAGCCAACAAGCCTTCCAAGCATCCAAAACCTTCCACACCACCTTAAATGCTCACGGATCTTCCTCCCCTGTTTCAAGCACATAACAACAGAAGATTAATGCATCATTGTGCATTAAAAACACCAGCAACACAACTAAACTCGCTGCTCATCACAAATCCAACATTTCGGCTACCAAACACAACCGAAATCACCACCAAACACTTCTGAAACTTAACCCAGCCAAGATCCATCACTTCTAACCATTTTTAAACATCAATTAACATCCAAAATGATCACAATCACGTCCTTATACCTCCAGCTATAACAGATCATCAAAAACACCCCAAAAACAACCAAAAACATCAAGCAAAACTTAGGAAATTCAACCTATTCGGGATTGCATTGATAAAACCTCAATTCCTTATCAATTTAACATTCATTTAACATCAATTTGACACCTCAAAACACTGCCCAAACAGATCTCACGAAATTTCACCAAAAAAATCACCAAATCTTGCATTTTAAAGCCAAAATCAAGATTACCATTGTAAAACCTTTAATAAATCATAATTCAAGGATTGAGAACTTGGGAATTTCAGTAAAGAACTGAGAGTTTAGAGGAGAAGGACGTTCTTACCTCCAAACTTGAGTTTCTCCCTTTTTGGAACCAAAATCTTGAAAATTCCACTTAGCAAATGGTGAGGTTTTGTTGAAGAAATGATTAGAGATCAAAAGAGAATTGAAAAGAGATGTTTAGGTGACAAAATCAGAAGAAAATCTCTGGAGAAAAGATGTTTGGGTTGAGAGAAAATGAGGGAAAAGAAAATAGAAGATTGAGAGAAAAGTTAGTTAGAAAATGACAAAATATCTTCCCTCCACTTTTCTTTTATTTAAAAACCATTTAATAAACCTTTAATATTTTAGAAAAATCTGGAGAAACTCCCATTGGGTAAATAGCTCCTTAAAGATTCAAAGTTTCAATCCTTTCTAAAACAGTCACGCAACTTTCAAAAATTACATTTTGGTCACCAGCCAAAATGTCACCCTTCCCAACCTCATTTTGTAAAATTGATTTCACAGTTCACTTATATATATTAAAAGAGGATTTTAGGACATTTTTCCATATTTTTAATGCAACCCGAACTAGGCTTTCCTAATTTCACCTTTATATATTCGAACCGCAACCCGACCGGTCCGGTCCAAACCCAAAACTTCCAAGCCCAAAACCGGGGCGTTACAATTTTAGAGTGGTTCAAGTTCCAAATGAACTCTGCATGCACTACCTTAGCTTCACTAAGGATTTGCAACAATTCCACTAATTGCTCTTCCCCTTTTCTAGGCTAAGGAGGTAACCCTTACAATTTTCGGTCAAATTTTCTACCCAATCCTCACACAATTGAAACAAAGAATTTGTTGGCTAAACAAGTATCTCTCAATACATAAACTAGCCCAATTACAAGCACTCAACCCAATTGAAATGATAAGAATGAAAATTAGAATTGGGGTTACAAGACAATAATGAGATTTAGGCACAAATGCTTGGATTTGATGTTTGGATGTTTGCTTTAGGATCAATAGTTGTTGTTGAAGCTTTTAGAGGTCCCTTTTATACCTTCTCATTGAATTCTAGCCGTTGTGGTTGTTCCATTCATCAATAGAGTCGTTGGGGAGTTATCTCCCCTCCATAAATGCAGTCTGCAACCAACCGTTTCGAAACGCCCTACCCTGTTTCGAAACAAACCAAAATAGAAAGAGCCGTTGGGGTGCATTAAAGAGCGCGTATCGAAACGGTCTGACCTGTTTCGATACGCTAAGAGCTGTTTCGAAACTTGTTTCGAAACATTTTTTCACTGTCAATGATCGTATCGAAACAGCTTGAGATCGTTTCGATACGGTGTCTCTTTGTTCTAAAGCTGTTTCGAAACTTGTTTCGAAACACAGGTTGACAGTGTTGAAATCGGTTCGATACCCGTTTTGAAACATGGACTCACAGTTTCAAAACTGTTTCGAAATGCCTTAGGCCGTTTCGAAACGGTGACTCGAAAATCACTGTTTTGGCTTTAAGAACACTTAGAAAATATTTGATAAACTTAGTTTTTAACTTAGGCATATTCTTTAAAACATATATGGATGTTTGAGGACTTAAAAATTCGTTTTCACATTTTCAATTTAGTCC
The DNA here is from genome assembly GCA_030270665.1 of Hibiscus trionum. NCBI lineage: Eukaryota > Viridiplantae > Streptophyta > Magnoliopsida > Malvales > Malvaceae > Hibiscus > Hibiscus trionum. The sequence continues at coordinate 42,597,627 of BSYR01000027.1, read as the reverse complement.
TTAGGTTCTTTAGTTATATCAAAATAAAATATCGGTTTCACAATCTCCCCCTTTTTGATATAACAAAACCAAAGTTAGAATTTTTAAGAGTTTTGAAAGTTTTGAATACATTCTAACTCCCTCTCAATTTAAGATAGGTTTTTAAATTTTTAAAAGGATTTGAATTTTAAATTCAAGGTTTGAAACTTAAAAACACTTTAAACATTTAAAATGAATTTTGGCTCTTAGATTACTTCTCCCCCTTTTGTTAAATCAAAAATAATAAACAAGGCTAAAAGAGAAGAGATAGGGTTAAAAGCAATAATCAATAAGCAATAAGCAACAATAATATTAATTCATAAAATTAAAATATCCAAAACATAAATCTTAAACAAGAAGTTCAAAGCATAATCCCAAATAAAATCAAAAGCATAGGTTCATAAAACATAATGGAAATAAAGATGCAAACTAAATCCTAAAATGCATAGCTAATATGATATGTCATGAGAATCCTAGGCCTCGTCGTCACCATCATCATCCGAGGACTCATCATCGCTCTTGACTTGAGATAGACGAAACTTCATCCATTGGCCATAAAAGGTGGAGAAGGACATATCCATGGCCGAGTGTTGATTCTCAAGGGATTGGAGTCGATCCTCTACATTTTGCAAGCGTGTATTCATAGCACCAAAGCCCGAAGCCATGTTAGTGTCCATGGAGTTGAACCGTTTGGTGAGGAAAGTCATGAGACCTTCATTGTTCGCAACTTGAGCTTGTGGTTGCGGTTCAACGGGAGGAGGAGGAGGTGCTTCCATTTCAACACGTTCCCAATGTCCATTGTTTACATAGTGAAAACCGGACTTATGGAGAGAGGACTCACCAATTTTTGACTTGCGGGGTTCCAGAGAGTCGTAGGTGCAATCAAGATTAAGCTTGCTAAAGATGTGACTTAAAATCGTTCCATAAGTGAAGGATTTCAGGGCATCGGTGTCACGAAGCTTAACATTATTGACTATCTCGGCAAATATGATCTTAACAAGATTAGGGCGCTCACCACGACGGAAACACTCAAGCCAAAAATAGTCTACTTGACGAATGTGAGAATATTTACCTCTGGAGGGGCGAAGGAACCATGAGACCATCAAATGGAGGAATATATCGTGCCCATCCAAGGTAAGCACCGAACCGGTGTGAGAACCAAACTGACTCTCATTCTCAATTCCTTCGTCCTTAAGAGAAAACGTTGACTCCAAGAGAAGAATGTTAATGACAATCCTCTTCCCCAAGATAAAAGACTCAAGGCCAACAACTTCGGAGTTGTCTTCATCATTGATAAATTGAGCATTGGAGTAAAAGAGAAGTACCATGTGTTTGTAGAAAATGTCTGGGATACTCAAAAGACCAAGGAAACTCCATTCTCTCAAGAAAGGTGAGATCAATAACACGCTCACGACGAACTTCGTACTCCTTGACATAAGCAAACCGATCCCTCATCTCTTGAGTTCGAAGACTTTTTTTGAAATAGTTGAGTGAGATTAGGACGAATACTCGATTCACTTGCTTGACCGGTCTTACGCTTTTTGTTAACATTCTCCGTAGCCATCCTAAAAACATTAAGCAAGCGATATAAAAACAAGTTGAAGTGTATGCATGAGATTTCGTAATTCAATCCAATGATAAATCCCACTTAGGTTTAACAACAAGTTTTAAAAACAAATATAAAAAACAAAACAAAACAAAAAAAAAATTAAGAGAAAAACAGTAAAGAAAATACGAGTGAAAATTTATATATTTGAATCAAAAAATTGAAGATTTTGAAATTTTTTTACAAGATTTGAAAAACCCAAGTATCAAAACATATAAACTATACAAAATTAAAATTTTCTAACCTAAGATTCGAATACAAATTGAAGGAAAAAGAAAAAGATGAAAAATACCTTAAATTGGGATTTTGGATGAATGGATGAAAATCCTTGCACAATATTGTTGATGCTTGCTTAGACTTGTGTTTAAGAGAAAAAGCCCTCAAGATTTGATGAAAAACAATGAGGTATAGAGGGTTTTTATAGGAAAAATTGATTCTAGGGTTTTTGGGAGAGTTTTAATTTGTGTTTAACTTTAACATTAAAAGCCCCTTTAAAGCAGTCCGTGAATCCGTTTCGGAACGGTCTTGACCGTTTCGAAACGCGAGAATGAAAGATTGACCGACTTTTCAACTCCAACTGACCGTTTCGATACGGGTTTGACCGTATCGAATCCCCGTTGACTCATATCGAAACTTGTTTCGATACACCCCTTGGCAGTAGCCAAAACATTTCGAAACTCTTTTAAGGCGTTTCGAAACTCCCTTCTCTCAGATAGAAATTTAAAGCATCCGTATTGAAACAGGTGGACCCGTTTCGATACACCTAGGCCTGGAAGTGCAGATGAGGCTCTAAAAGTGCAGAAAAATGGAATTTTCTAAGGCCTATCTTGCATGAATGACATGAATGAGCAGGAAAAACATATGCAAACATAAACATACTCCCCCTAGCTATAGGCATGGATGAAATTAGGAGTAAAACACATAAACATGGCATTTCACAAGATCAAGCAATTTTAAGCACAAAAGAGGTCCTAAAAGGTCAAGATAGGCTAGCTAGACGTAACTCTCTCCTAAGGGACCAAAAACGCTCTTTGTCTAAAGGTTTTGTAAATATGTCCGCTAATTGATTTAAGGTGTCAACATACTCTATAACCACATCTTCTTTAAGGACATGATCTCTAATGAAATGATGCCTTATTTCTATGTGTTTGGTTCTAGAGTGTTGGATGAGATTTTTTGTCAAACATATAGCACTAGTGTTATCACATTTAAGGGGTATGGTTTGAACTTTAATACCATAATCTAAGAGTTGTTTCTTCATCCAAAGGACTTGAGCACAACAACTCCCTAAGGATATGTAACGCCCCGGTTTTGGGCTTAGAAGTTTTGGGCGTTGACCGGTTTGGTCAAAGTCCTGTTCGAATCTTAAGAGGTTAAATTAGGAATGCCTAGTTCGGGTTGCACTAAAAATATGGAAAAATGTTCTAAAATCATCTTTTAATATAATTAAGTGAACTGTGAAATCAATTTTGGAAAATGAGTTTTGGAAGGTTAATATTTTGGCTAGTGACCAAAATGTAATTTTCGCAAGTTTGGTGGCTGTTTTATAAAGAGTTGAAACTTTGAATCTTTAAGGAGCTATTAATCCAAAAGTGTTTTCTCCAGATTTTTCTAAGATATTTTGGGTTATAATCTGATTTTAAAACATATTAGAAGTGGAGGGAAAATTCATTTGGCATTTTCTCAACTAACTTCTCATTTTCTTTCTCTCTTTTTCTCTCAACCCAAACACTCCATTTCCAGAGTTTTGTTTCTGTTTTTTTCACCTAAATCCCTCCATTCAACTCTCATTTGATTGCAAATCATTGTATCTTCAAAACCTCTTCAATTGCTACAAGTTTCATCAAGGATTTTCATTCCAAAAAGTGGAGAATCACAAGTTTGGAGGTAAGAACGTCCTTCTCCTCTAAACTATCAGTTCTTTACTGAAATTCCCAAGTTATCAACTCTTGATTTATGTTTAATTAAAGGCTTTTGAGTTTGGAATTGTATCTTGGCTTATAATGCAAGATTTGATGGTTTTTCATGATTTTCATTAGATCTGATTGATCTGTGATTTAAGATGTGTTTTTGATGTTAAATGAACTCTAAATTGATAAGGAAATGAGTTTTGATTGATGCAATCCCGGATAGGTTGTGTTTCCTAAGTTTAGCTTAAGTTTCTTGGATGTTTTTGTGGTGATCTTGTGGATCTGTTGTTGCTGGAGGTATAAGGATGTTAATAGGTTGTTTTTAGATGTTATATGGTGATGTTGGATGTTAAGTTTTGCTGGTTTATGGCTGGGCTTTGTTTAGAAGTGGTTTGGATGCATTTTCGGTTGTGTTTGGTGGCCGAAAATGGAGGTTGAATGAGAGCAGCGAGTTTGAGTGCTTTCATTGAAGCTTTTGATGCTTGATGATGCATTAAACCTCTGCTTTAATGTGTTTAATCAGGGGAGGCATCTTTGGATCCAAGAGTTGTTGATCCGGAAGCTTGAATTCGTGCTTCGGCAAGTGGCGAAGTGGAATCGGTGAGTGAAAATGGGTTTTCAGCTTTGAAACCAATGTCTTGGGAGCTTAGTTTAAGTCTAAACAACTTTGCTAAGCTCGAGCGTAAGTTTTCGGAATTTCTCTCTAGTGGTGGCCATGATTTTGTTGTGATGCGAAATGATAATTTGCATGTTTTACATACTGTTTTGGAAGCATGTTTTAGCATGGTTTTTGCTGTTGATGTAAGCCATATGTTGAAGGTAACTCTAGGTAGGGTTCCTTGTTTTTGTACATTGAAATGGTGTGGTTTAATGCTTTGAAATGCATGATGAATATGGCTTGGTTTTATGCTTAAAAACAGTGATGTAAGTGATGAAAATGATGTATATTGGCAAGTGAGGTTTTAAAATGTTAAGGTCACTAAGGTGGTTAAAAGTCCTTGAGTGAGCCTTGTTGCTTATGAACATCAAGGTGTTTAAAAGTCCTTGGATGGTTCATGATGTGGACACTAAGGTGGTTAAAAGTCCTTAGGTGATCCTTTTCTATGGTGTTTAAAAGTCCATAGGCCAAGGTGTTTAAAAGTCCTTGGGATCAAGGTGTTTAAAAGTCCTTGATGTGTTACTTCATGGTGTTTAAAAGTCCATGGCCAAGGTGTTTAAAAGTCCTTGGGAAGTTGATGAACTTGTTTTAAGAAATGAAATGTATCACTTGAGCCAATATGACATGTTAAGAATGTAAGAAGCATGAGATGCTTGTTTTGATATAAGATATGAAGCATGAGATTGCTTGTTTAAAAGTATGCTTGAGCATGTGCATAGGTTGACTTTAAGCATGATTTATAAATGGTTTTAACTGCATTATTGAATTGTTTTTATTGAGCATGCCTCACTAAGCTTTTGCTTACGCTCTCTTCGTTTTCTTAATTCAATAATGCAGAGCATTAGAGTAACTTGAGGGCAGCAAGAAAGGTCAAGCAATCAAGTTCAAGTGAAGCTCAATGTATGAAGGTTTTATAAGTACATTTTAGCTTTTGTGTGATTTGGCAATGGGGGACCAATGTGTATGTTTTGGGAGGTGTTGGAGACTCCCTAAGTATGTTAAATGTTGATGTGTTTGTTGGCTTTTGGATTGGAACCTTATATGCTTGTTTTGGAAGTTTGGTGTTGAATAGCTAGCTTGTGTAGGAAGCATGCCATTAGAATTGGGGCTTTTTGCATATGAAGATGTTTGGTTGAATTGTTAGTGCTTATCTGTTCCTTATATGTTGAATTGCATGTTGGCAAAGTTTGGTAGCATTTGGAGCATGATTGGTTGTGTAATTGCATGTTTAAAGTTGTGTTTTGGAGTAATCTGGGCAGGGTGTTTCGGAACAGCACCTACCGTTTCGGAACGGGTGCCTTAATCGTGCCCAGGCGTCCGAAACGGGAAGGGCCGTTCCGAAACGGAAAAGCCTCTGCCAGACCCCCGTTTCGAAACATGCTATGCCTGTTTCGGAACGGCCCCGCGTTTCGGAACGGGCTGTCTCCCGTTTCGGAACGGTCGACCGTTGGGGGCTGACATGGGCAGTTATGTGTTTTGAATTGTTTGCGTTTTGGTCCTGAAACTTGTTTGTGCAATTGTATGAGTTTGGGAAGTCCTTTTGAGCTGAAATTTCACAGAGAAGTATGAAATCTGATAAATTTCAAGTTGGTAACTTTAATTTGGATTAAGTCCTTTAATTTATCAGAATTTACAATTTGGTCCCTAAAGTTGTAAATTGTTCAATTGGGTCCCTGTTTGATCTCTGATGTTTGTGATCTTTTGGTATGATGTTTGTATGATCACCATTAGGCTTAATGTGCATCTAGACAAGTTTTAAAAAGAAAAAAAAGGGTCGTTAATCAAGGTTGACTTTCGGGTTGACTTTGGTTTTCCCCGTGTGACTTTCTTAATTCGGGTCAACCGTCTAGGCCGGGTTAAGGGGGTTACATTTGGTGGTATCAGAGACAGGTTTTCGAGTAATTGGGAATGTTTGTATGCATGATTGAAGTATGTATGCTATGAATGCTTGTTCTTTGAAAGCATGTTCAGTGGTTTGAAATGTTGATGCAGTTGAGTTGTATGCTTTGATGTTGCATGTTGAGGGTACCCATTGCCAAACAAAAGCTAAAGGAAAGATGTTGTTTTGAAATGAAATTGAGCTTGAATACTTGGATTGCTTACCTTGCTGGGCCTGATTTTGTTTTATTTGTGTTGTGATTGCATGGTAAAAGTATGGCACCACGTAGAGAGTTAAGGAGTAACGTGAGAGCTACGGCTCCTAATGAAAACGAGAATGAGGAGAGTGCGGTTCTACCTCCTCCACCTGGTGGTGGTGGAGCTGAGGGAGGTGGAGCTGAAGCAGCGGCTGATGCTGGAGCTGCAGGACCTGAGGCTGGTCAGGGGCAAGCTATGCCTGACATGACGATGTTGGTACAAGCTATTGCGGGTGCTTTTCGAGCAGCAGTAGCTGGAGCTCAGGGAGCTGTGCATCAGGGAGATGCTGGAGTCAGATTGCCTTTGGAGCGTCTGCACAGTCTTGGAGGGACTGAGTTTAGAGGTTTATCAGCTGAGAGTTCTGAGGCTTGGCTGGAAAGTACCAAGCGTATCTTGGGTCAGATGAGTTGCACGGATGTGCAAAAGCTGGGTTGTGTTGTGTCCTTGCTGCAGGACGATGCTTATACATGGTGGACGACTACCATTGCTGGAATGGCTGAAGCTGATGTTACCTGGACATTCTTTCAGAATGTGTTTAAAAGAAGATATCTTGGAGTGAGATATCTGGATGAGAAAAAGCGGGAATTCATGTCTCTTACCCAAGGGAGCATGAGTGTAGCTGAGTACGAGGTACAGTTTGTACGGCTCAGTCAGTATGCACCGGAGCTGATACCTGATGAGAGGGCTAGGTGCGAGAGGTTTCGTTACGGTCTTGTGACGGATGTCAAGATGTATTTGTTGGCCACCGAGTATGTTGATTTTGATGTGTTGGTGGGCCGAGCAAAGGATGTTGAGATGAACCTGAGTTTGTCTGCTAAGGGTGCTGGCAAGCGAGCTGCTGAGTATAGTTCCGGAGGTGGACGGAACAAGAGGGGACGAGATCAGAAGTATCAGTCCTCAGCCAGGAGAGGTGGTGGTGTGCCTGCTAGAGGAGGCAATGCTAGAGCTGATCCCAGTGCTTGTTGGATCTGTGGTTCCCGTGGTCACTTGAAGCGTGACTGTCCTCGTGCTGAGAGAGTGGCACAAGCTCCTGTTGCGGCTGGTGGTAACGGGTGCTGGAATTGTGGTTCTGCAGACCACATCAGGCGAGATTGTCCGAGGTTGGCTGGTGAGCAGGTGCGTGCTCCTGTTGTTGCTGCACCGCAGAGAGGTCGTGGGCGCGGCCGTGGTAATTTCCAGAGGAGAGAGGAAGGTGGCCGAGGGTAGCTCATGTTGTAGCTATTCAGCCTGAAGGTGGAGGCCAAGCGAGGGTGTATGCTCAGAGAGAGGGCAGGAATGATGCAGATGTGATTGCAGGTACCTTTACTTTGCAGTCCTTGTTATTGCTTTCTTTGATTGATTCTGGATCTACGCATTCATATATTCTTCGTGAGCATGCTGAATTGCTTGGTTTGCCTGTTGAGTCTTTGGATGTTGGTGTTCGGGTCACTAGTTCTTTTGGTGAGACTGTTGTGACTCGTAAGCTTTATAGAAGGTGCCCTTTGGCTGTTCAAGAGCATGTCTTTCATGTTGATCTTATGGAGTTGCCCTTCTATGGTTTCGATGTGATCCTTGGTATGGATTGGCTTGCTGAGCATCGTGCTGTTGTGGATTGTGAGAATAAGCGTGTTTCGCTTAAGCTTGCGGATGATTATGAAGTTGTGGTGGTTGGTGAGAATGTGAAGTTTCTTGCCAATGTTGTGTCTTCTTTGGAGGCGAGCAGGATGCTGAGGCAAGGTTGTGAAGCTTATCTAGCTTTTGTGATGAATCCTAGCTCTAAGGAGTTGAGGGTGCAAGATATCAGGGTTGTAAAGGAGTTTCCTGGTGTTTTTCCTGAGGAGTTGCTTGGTTTACCTCCTAATCGCGAGGTGGAGTTTGGAATTGAGCTGTATGAGAATACAACTCCTGTGTCCATTACTCCATATAGAATGGCACCTAAGGAGCTGAAGGAGCTGAAGACGCAGTTGCAAGAGTTGCTTGATCGTGGTTTCATCCGGCCGAGTGTGTCACCTTGGGGAGCACCGGTCTTGTTTGTGAAGAAGAAGGATGGCACTATGAGAATGTGCATTAATTACCGTCAGCTGAACAAGTTGACTATCAAGAATCGGTATCCTTTGCCGAGGATTGATGATCTTTTTGATCAATTTCGGGGAGCTGCTGTGTTCTCTAAGATTGACTTGAGGTCAGGGTATTATCAGTTGAAGGTGAAAGATGTGGATGTGCCTAAGACAGCTTTCAGGACAAGGTATGGGCATTATGAGTTTCTTGTGATGCCGTTTGGGTTGACAAATGCTCCTGCTGCTTTCATGGACATGATGAATCGTGTGTTTCATGAATACCTAGACAAGTTTGTTGTGGTGTTCATTGATGATATCCTCGTGTACTCGCGTACTGAGGAGGAGCATGAAGAGCATTTGAGGATTGTTTTGCAAGCTTTGTTGGAGAATCAGCTTTATGCTAAGCTGAGCAAGTGTGAGTTCTGGTTAAGAGAGGTGGTTTTTCTTGGACATGTGGTTTCAGCTGAGGGGATTCGCATTGATCCTCAGAAGATTGAGGCGGTGATGAGCTGGAAGGTTCCTAAGTCTGTTCATGAGGTCCGTAGTTTCCTTGGTTTGGCGGGATACTATCGAAGGTTTGTGGATGGGTTTTCCAAGATTGCTGCTCCTTTGACAAAGCTGTTGCAGAAGGATGTTAAGTATGAGTGGACAGAAGCGAGACAGCAGGCTTTTGAGAAGCTGAAGGCGGCTTTGACGCAAGCTCCTATCTTGATTCAGCCTGAATCAGGGAAAGAGTTTGTGGTTTACAGTGATGCATCCTATGTTGGTTTGGGGTGTGTGCTAATGCAGGAGGGTAAGGTGGTGGCTTATGCATCGCGGCAGTTGAAAGTGCATGAGCGCAATTACCCTACGCACGATATTGAGCTGGCTGCAGTGGTTTTTGCTCTGAAGATCTGGAGGCATTACCTGTATGGTGAGAAGTGTACTGTGTACACAGATCACAAGAGTTTGAGGTATCTGATTTCTCAGAAGGAGTTGAATCTTAGGCAGCGGCGTTGGTTGGAGTTGCTCAAGGATTATGATCTGACGATTGAGTACCATCCTGGAAAAGCTAATGTTGTTGCTGATGCCTTGAGTAGGAAGGTAGCTGTTGAGTTGAGAGCCATGTTTGCTAGCTTGAGCATATCGCGTGATGGTGGTCTTGTGGCTGAGTTACAAGTGAAGCCATCTTTGGTTCAGATGATCAAGGATAAGCAGTTGTTGGATGATTCCTTGGTATCTCATGTTCAGGATATCGCGGAGGGTAGACCTTCGGATTTCTGTTTCAATGATGATGGTGTGCTGTGTTTTGGTAGTCGGATAGTTGTGCCCAATGATGCTGAGTTGAGGCGTGCTATTCTGACTGAAGGTCATGGTAGTCCTTTTGCTATGCACCCTGGTAGTACTAAGATGTATCGTGATCTTCGTGATGAGTACTATTGGGTTGGTTTGAAGAAGGATGTTGCGGAGTTCGTGAGCAAGTGTTTGGTGTGTCAGCGAGTTAAGGCTGAGCATCAGTTTCCTTCTGGTTTGTTGCAACCGTTGAAAATCCCTGAATGGAAGTGGGAGAGGGTTACCATGGATTTTGTATCTAGTTTACCTTTGTCACCATCGAAAAAGAATTCGGTCTGGGTGATTGTGGATCGCCTGACGAAGTGTGCACATTTCTTGCCTGTGCATACCACGTTTTCTTTGGATAAGCTGGCAGAGCTGTACATTACTGAGATTGTGAGGCTGCATGGTGTGCCTAAGTCGATTGTGTCGGATAGGGATCCGAGGTTCACATCGCGGTTCTGGCAGTGTTTGCATCAAGCTCTGGGTACAAGGTTGCATTTCAGTACATCCTATCATCCTCAGTCGGATGGTCAGTCTGAGCGAGTTATCCAGATTTTGGAGGATATGTTGAGGTGCTGCGTGATTGAGTTCCAAGGTTCTTGGGAGAAGCATCTGCCTTTGGTTGAGTTTGCTTATAACAACAGTTATCAGGCGAGCATACAGATGGCACCTTATGAGGCTTTGTACGGGAGGAAGTGTAGGACTCCTCTTTGTTGGGCTGAAACTAGTCAAAAGTTGGTTTCGATGCCGGCTTTGTTGAAAGGGACCACAGAGAAGGTGAAGCTCATTTGTGAGCGGTTAAAGGCTGCTTCTGATCGGAAGAAGTCTTACGCGGATTTGAAGCGTAAGGAGATAGAATATGCGGTGGGTGACCGTGTGTTCTTGAAGGTTTCGCCTTGGAAGAAGGTGATGAGGTTTGGCCGGAAGGGCAAGTTGAGCCCTAGATACATTGGACCATATGAGGTAGTTGAGCGTGTGGGTCCTGTTGCGTATCGGTTGAGGTTACCTCAGGAGTTGGAGAAGATTCATGATGTGTTTCATGTTTCTATGCTCCGGAAGTATAGATCTGATCCTTCGCATGTGATGCCTGTGGAGGAAGTGGTTTTGAATCCGGATTTGACCTATGATGAGGAACCGGTGAAGGTTCTGGAATTGGATAGCAAGGTTCTTCGTGGCAAGACCATTGAGTTGGTGAAGGTGCTGTGGAAGCATCGCGGTGTTGAGGAAGCCACGTGGGAACGGAAGGAAGACATGCTGAAGCAGTTTCCTTATCTCTTTCCTTCAGGTAAATTTCGAGGACGAAATTTCTTAAGGGGGGGAGAGTTGTAACGCCCCGGTTTTGGGCTTAGAAGTTTTGGGCGTTGACCGGTTTGGTCAAAGTCCTGTTCGAATCTTAAGAGGTTAAATTAGGAAAGCCTAGTTCGGGTTGCACTAAAAATATGGAAAAATGTTCTAAAATCATCTTTTAATATAATTAAGTGAACTGTGAAATCAATTTTGGAAAATGAGTTTTGGAAGGTTAATATTTTGGCTAGTGACCAAAATGTAATTTTCGCAAGTTTGGTGGCTGTTTTATAAAGAGTTGAAACTTTGAATCTTTAAGGAGCTATTAATCCAAAAGTGTTTTCTCCAGATTTTTCTAAGATATTTTGGGTTATAATCTGATTTTAAAACATATTAGAAGTGGAGGAAAATTCATTTGGCATTTTCTCAACTAACTTCTCATTTTCTTTCTCTCTTTTTCTCTCAACCCAAACACTCCATTTCCAGAGTTTTGTTTCTGTTTTTTTCACCTAAATCCCTCCATTCAACTCTCATTTGATTGCAAATCATTGTATCTTCAAAACCTCTTCAATTGCTACAAGTTTCATCAAGGATTTTCATTCCAAAAAGTGGAGAATCACGAGTTTGGAGGTAAGAACGTCCTTCTCCTCTAAACTATCAGTTCTTTACTGAAATTCCCAAGTTATCAACTCTTGATTTATGTTTAATTAAAGGCTTTTGAGTTTGGAATTGTATCTTGGCTTATAATGCAAGATTTGATGGTTTTTCATGATTTTCGTTAGATCTGATTGATCTGTGATTTAAGATGTGTTTTTGATGTTAAATGAACTCTAAATTGATAAGGAAATGAGTTTTGATTGATGCAATCCCGGATAGGTTGTGTTTCCTAAGTTTAGCTTAAGTTTCTTGGATGTTTTTGTGGTGATCTTGTGGATCTGTTGTTGCTGGAGGTATAAGGATGTTAATAGGTTGTTTTTAGATGTTATATGGTGATGTTGGATGTTAAGTTTTGCTGGTTTATGGCTGGGCTTTGTTTAGAAGTGGTTTGGATGCATTTTTGGTTGTGTTTGGTGGCCGAAAATGGAGGTTGAATGAGAGCAGCGAGTTTGAGTGCTTTCATTGAAGCTTTTGATGCTTGATGATGCATTAAACCTCTGCTTTAATGTGTTTAATCAGGGGAGGCATCTTTGGATCCAAGAGTTGTTGATCCGGAAGCTTGAATTCGTGCTTCGGCAAGTGGCGAAGTGGAATCGGTGAGTGAAAATGGGTTTTCAGCTTTGAAACCAATGTCTTGGGAGCTTAGTTTAAGTCTAAACAACTTTGCTAAGCTCGAGCGTAAGTTTTCAGAATTTCTCTCTAGTGGTGGCCATGATTTTGTTGTGATGCGAAATGATAATTTGCATGTTTTACATACTGTTTTGGAAGCATGTTTTAGCATGGTTTTTGCTGTTGATGTAAGCCATATGTTGAAGGTAACTCTAGGTAGGGTTCCTTGTTTTTGTACATTGAAATGGTGTGGTTTAATGCTTTGAAATGCATGATGAATATGGCTTGGTTTTATGCTTAAAAACAGTGATGTAAGTGATGAAAATGATGTATATTGGCAAGTGAGGTTTTAAAATGTTAAGGTCACTAAGGTGGTTAAAAGTCCTTGAGTGAGCCTTGTTGCTTATGAACATCAAGGTGTTTAAAAGTCCTTGGATGGTTCATGATGTGGACACTAAGGTGGTTAAAAGTCCTTAGGTGATCCTTTTCTATGGTGTTTAAAAGTCCATAGGCCAAGGTGTTTAAAAGTCCTTGGGATCAAGGTGTTTAAAAGTCCTTGATGTGTTACTTCATGGTGTTTAAAAGTCCATGGCCAAGGTGTTTAAAAGTCCTTGGGAAGTTGATGAACTTGTTTTAAGAAATGAAATGTATCACTTGAGCCAATATGACATGTTAAGAATGTAAGAAGCATGAGATGCTTGTTTTGATATAAGATATGAAGCATGAGATTGCTTGTTTAAAAGTATGCTTGAGCATGTGCATAGGTTGACTTTAAGCATGATTTATAAATGGTTTTAACTGCATTATTGAATTGTTTTTATTGAGCATGCCTCACTAAGCTTTTGCTTACGCTCTCTTCGTTTTCTTAATTCAATAATGCAGAGCATTAGAGTAACTTGAGGGCAGCAAGAAAGGTCAAGCAATCAAGTTCAAGTGAAGCTCAATGTATGAAGGTTTTATAAGTACATTTTAGCTTTTGTGTGATTTGGCAATGGGGGACCAATGTGTATGTTTTGGGAGGTGTTGGAGACTCCCTAAGTATGTTAAATGTTGATGTGTTTGTTGGCTTTTGGATTGGAACCTTATATGCTTGTTTTGGAAGTTTGGTGTTGAATAGCTAGCTTGTGTAGGAAGCATGCCATTAGAATTGGGGCTTTTTGCATATGAAGATGTTTGGTTGAATTGTTAGTGCTTATCTGTTCCTTATATGTTGAATTGCATGTTGGCAAAGTTTGGTAGCATTTGGAGCATGATTGGTTGTGTAATTGCATGTTTAAAGTTGTGTTTTGGAGTAATCTGGGCAGGGTGTTTCGGAACAGCACCTACCGTTTCGGAACGGGTGCCTTAATCGTGCCCAGGCGTCCGAAACGGGAAGGGCCGTTCCGAAACGGAAAAGCCTCTGCCAGACCCCCGTTTCGAAACATGCTATGCCTGTTTCGGAACGGCCCCGCGTTTCGGAACGGGCTGTCTCCCGTTTCGGAACGGTCGACCGTTGGGGGCTGACATGGGCAGTTATGTGTTTTGAATTGTTTGCGTTTTGGTCCTGAAACTTGTTTGTGCAATTGTATGAGTTTGGGAAGTCCTTTTGAGCTGAAATTTCACAGAGAAGTATGAAATCTGATAAATTTCAAGTTGGTAACTTTAATTTGGATTAAGTCCTTTAATTTATCAGAATTTACAATTTGGTCCCTAAAGTTGTAAATTGTTCAATTGGGTCCCTGTTTGATCTCTGATGTTTGTGATCTTTTGGTATGATGTTTGTATGATCACCATTAGGCTTAATGTGCATCTAGACAAGTTTTAAAAAGAAAAAAAAGGGTCGTTAATCAAGGTTGACTTTCGGGTTGACTTTGGTTTTCCCCGTGTGACTTTCTTAATTCGGGTCAACCGTCTAGGCCGGGTTAAGGGGGTTACAGGATATGTACTCGGCTTCGATGGTAGATAAGGCTACACTATTTTGTTTCTTAGAGAACCAAGATATGAGCATACTACCTAGGAATTGACAAGTTCCCGAAGTACTCTTCCTATCGATTTTGCATCCCTTATAATCCGCATCCGAATAAGCATGAAGGTTGAAGGTGGAGTCTCTAGGGTACCAAAGACTTAAACAAGGAGTATCTCTAAGGTACCTAAAGATTCTCTTAACGGCTATAAGGTGAGACTCTCTAGGACTAGCTTGAAACCTAGCACACAAGCAAACACTAAACAAGATATCTGGTCTACTTGCGGTAAGGTAAAGCAATGATCCAATCATAGAACGGTAAAGTTTAGAGTCGACACACTTACCTCCTTCATCTTTCAAGCTTTGTAGATGAGCTCATAGGTGTGGCTTGAGGCTTTGCATTCTCCAAGCCAAACTTCTTGAGCATATCCTTTATGTACTTTGCTTGATTTATGAAGGTGCCATCCTTCTTTTGCTTGATTTGGAGTCCCAAAAAGAATGAGAGCTCCCCCATCATACTCATCTCAAATTCACCTTGCATTAGCTTAGCAAACTCTTTGCAATGACATTCGTTAGTAGAACCAAAAATAATATCATCAACATAAATTTGTACTACTAAGATGTCATTTTTATACCTTTTTATAAAAAGTGTAGTGTCCACCTTGCCTTTTTCAAAACCTTTTTCAATTATAAAGTTTGAAAGCCTTTCATACCAAGCTCTAGGAGCTTGTTTTAAACCATAAAAAGCTTTAGTGAGTTTGAAAACATGATTTGGAAATTTTGAGTCTTCAAAGCCCGGTGGTTGTTCCACATACACTTCTTCATTTATAAAACCATTTAAAACGCGCTTTTAACATCCATTTGAAAAAGCTTAAAATCATGATAACATGCATATGCAAGCAATATCCTAATGGCTTCCATTCTAGCTATGGGTGCATAGGTTTCATCAAAATCTATTCCCTCTTCTTGAGTGTAACCTTGTGCTACTAGTCTAGCTTTATTTCTCACAATGTTACCACTCTCATCTAGCTTGTTCCTAAAGACCCATTTAGTTCCTATGGTAGATTGATTACTAGGCCTATCAACTAATGTCCAAACGTTACTTCTCTCAAATTGATTTAACTCTTCTCGCATAGCCATAATCCAAAAATCATCTTTCAATGCTTCTTTTATATTCTTAGGCTCTATGCATGAGATAAATGCAACATGATTCATTAATCTAAGAGAACATCAAGTGGTTACCCCCTTGGATGGATCACTCAAGATTTCACCATCTTTGACATAGTTGAACTCCCTTGGGTAGCTCACTTCCTTTTCCTCAAGAGACAAGTCCTTCAAGGCTTCAAGAGGTGGATCTTGTGTGTCCTCTTCTTTTGTTGGAATCTCATCCTCCTTTGAAGTTTGTCCTCCATCAAAGGCATTTATGATTCCTACATCATCATCATCACAAGAATCCTTCCTTGGAAGGAGGTTATCATTGAATACAACATGTATAGATTCTTCTACTACTAAAGTTCTCTTGTTAAATACTCGATAGGCTTTAGAGGTTAAAGAGTATCCTATGAAAATAGCTCCATCACTTTTTGCATCAAAATTACCTAAGTTGTCTTTTTCATTATTTAAAACAAAACACTTGCAACCAAAAGGGTGAAAATAGCTAATGTTAGGCTTTTTACATTTTAAAATCTCATAAGGTGTTTTCTTTAAAATTGGCCTAATCATTACTCGGTTAACAATATAGCAAGAGGTGTTTGTGGCTTCCGCCCAAAAATATTTAGGTAAATTATTTTCACAAAGCATGATTCTAGCCATTTCTTGCAAACTTCTATTTTTCCTCTCAACTACCCCATTTTGTTGAGGAGTTCGAGGAGTCGAAAAATTGTGGCTAATGCCATTTTCATTCAAAAAATCTTCAAACCCTAAATTTTGAAACTCGGTTCCATGATCACTTCTAATATGTGAAATTCTAAGTTCAAGATCATTTTGGGTTAGTTTTGAAAATGTGATGAATTTTTCTAAAGCCTCATCTTTAGTACTTAAAAATAGAACCCAAGTAAATCTAGAAAAATCATCAACAAGTACAAATGCATAAGATTTACCACCCAAGCTCATAGTCCTAATTGGCCTAAATAAATCCATATGGATAAGTTGTAAACATCTACTTGTAGAAACATCATTAATGGATTAAAAGGAAGACCTATGTTGTTTACCCTTAGAGCGTGCATCACAAATTTTATCGTTTGAAAATTTAATCTTGGGTAAACCTCTAACTAGATCAAGGGAAACTAGTTTTTCTAAAACACTAATGCTAGCATGTCCTAGTTTCCTATGCCACAACCATGCATCATTTTCATTGTGTGCTACTAAGCATGCATGAGATGTATGTATGTCATCTATATGCACAATGTATATGTTCCCTATGCGATGACCTATGAGCGTAATATTATTAGATTTAATGTCAACAATTTTGCACCCATTTTTATCAAATAAAACATTAAATCCTTTATCACACAATTGACTTATGCTCAATAAGTTATGTTTAAGACCATCGACATACAAGACATTTTCAATGAGAATAGTATAGTGATTACCTATGGAGCTAATACCTTTATTGTGGCCTTTGGAGTTGTCACCAAATGTCACCACTCCTCCACTTTTTGGCTTTAGATCCATGAATCTACTTTTGTCTCTGGTCATATGCCCCCTACAAACAAAGATATTAAGCTTTTATTTTTGGTACCCAAATCATTTTGGGTCCATGAGTGTTAGCTCTCAATACCTTGGTTCCCTTAGGAATCCAAGATGACATAGCAACAATGTTATTAGATTTTACAAGTTCCTTAGGAACTCATACACTTCTAATCCTTTTAGTTCTACTATGTCTAGGAAAGCTACCTTGTTTCTAGTAATTAGTCTTTTTCTTAGGTTGGTTTGTTTTTGAAGATTCACCTATTTCATGCTTTACACTACCAACATTTTTAAAAGACTCTTTGACCTTATTTAGCTCATCTAACACCTTTTGGTGTTCACTATTACATTGAGATAAAAGATTATTAAGGTCAATATTTTCATCTTGAAAAAATTTTAGTTCGTCTTTCAACCTTAATATCTTTTTCTCAAATTTTAAATTAGCTTGAGAGAGTGAGTCATTTTTATCATTTAGTTCCAAAATAATTTTCTTATTCCTAATGATCGATTCCTTGTATTTCTCAACTAATTCATCATAAACCTCTTGCAACTCATCATATGCATCATTTAATTCATCATATGTAAAATCTAAAGATGATGAGTTAGAGGTTACCATGGAGGAATCTTTCTCAAGTGCCATGAGGCAAAGGTTGGCCACTTCTTGTTCGTCATCCTCGGATGACTCCTCATCACTCCAAGTAGCAAGCTTGGCTTTGAGCTTCTTCTTCTTCTCAAAGCCCTTCTTCTTGAGTTGAGGGCACTCCGAACGTATGTGGCTGGGTTTATTGGACTCGAAGCAAATGATTTGATCCCTTGCTTCTTCTTTGTTTTTACCTTTGAATTCATCTTCCTTTGAATTTTTCTTCCACGGTTGGACCTCATAAAGCGTGAGAATCGTTTGGCTATCATAGCCAATTCTTCTAGCTCATCCTCCTCACTAGAAGAGCTCCCCTCAAGTAATGAAGATTTGAGAGCTATTCCCATCTTCTTCTTCTTTTCAACCTCTAACTTTTCTACTCTCTTCTCTTTCTTCTTCTTCTATTCTTCCCTTCCTTGCTTCATAACTCATGAGTAAGGAGAGAACCCACTAGCTCATCAAGCTTTAAAGTCTTCAAATTTTTAGCTTCTATGATGGCGGTTCTCTTCCCATCCCAAGATTCGGGAAGTGAGTAAAGTAGCTTCCGGACAAGCTTGTCTTCCGGTATTGTCTCTCCAAATCCTTTGAGCCCATTGACTATGGTGGAGAAACGATCAAACATCTTGGACACCGTCTCATCGGGCTCCATCTTGAAATTTTCATAACTAAGATTGAGAATTCCAATCTTAGTTTCCTTGACATCATTGGTTCCCTCATAGTTAGTCTCAAGAGTGTCCCACACTTCTTTGGCACTCTCAATGGATGATACTTTGGAGTAGATGTCCGGACCGAAAGAACAAAAAAGCATGTGGAGAGCTTTGTCATTTATTTGGATCTTCTTACTTTCTTCTTCACCCATCTCCACCTTTTTCTTCAAAATCATCTTTCCTTCACTATCTTACTTCAATGGAATGTAAGGGCCATCTTCAATGACATCCCAAACCAAGTAGTCATTAGACTTGATGAAGAGACGCATTCTATTCTTCCAAAACGGATAGTTGTCACCATTGTAGAAGGGTGGTTTTGTAGTGGATTGAGACTCATACATGCTCGAACCGGAGGTAGAAGCCATCTCTTGATTTTTGGATGATCACACTCTTCATAGGAACTCCTCTTGTGGTTGTTAATCCTCAAAGAGGTAGGCTCTGATACCAATTGTTGAGTGGATCGAATGATCGAACTAAACCAAGAAGGGGTGAATTGGATTTTTAATGTTCTTGGTGGTGGAAATTGCAAATAAAAAGATAAACAATGAATTTTAGAGTGGTTCAAGTTCCAAATGAACTCTACATCCACTACCTTAGCTTCACTAAGGATTTGCAACAATTCCACTAATTGCTCTTCCCCTTTTCTAGGCTAAGGAGGTAACCCTTACAATTTTCGGTCAAATTTCTACCCAATCCTTACACAATTGAAACAAAGAATTTGTTGGCTAAAGAAGTATCTCTCAATACATAAACTAGCCCAATTACAAGCACTCAACCCAATTGAAATGATAAGAATGAAAAATACAATTTGGTTACAAGACAATAATGGGATTTAGGCACAAATGCTTGGATTTGATGTTTGGATGTTTGCTTTAGGATCAATAGTTGTTGCTAAAGCTTTTAGAGGTCCCTTTTATACATTCTCATTGAATTCTAGCCGTTGTGGTTGTTGCATTTATCAACAGAGCCGTTGGGGTGTTATCTCCCCTCCATAAATGCAGTCTGCAACCAACCGTTTCGAAACGCCCTACCTTGTTTCGAAACAGACCAAAATAGAACGAGCCGTTGGGGTGCATTAAAGAGCCCGTATCGAAATGGTCAGACCTGTTTCGATACGCTAAGAGCCGTTTCGAAACTTGTTTCGAAACATTTTGCCACTGTCAAGGATCGTATCGAAACGGCTTGAGATCGTTTCGATACGCCTTAACGGTTTGTTAAAAATCAGTTAGAAACATTCAACGGTCATATTTTTCAAATCAATTTAAGAACCGTTTCGAAACACTGGATGTCGTTTCGATACGGTGTCTCTTTGTTCTAAAGCCGTTTCGAAACTTGTTTCGAAACACAGGTTGGCAGTGTTGAAATCGTTTCGATACCCGTTTTGAAACATGGACTCACAGTTTCAAAATTATTTCGAAACGCCTTAGGCCGTTTCGAAACGGTGACTCGAAAATCACTGTTTTGGCTTTAAGAACACTTAGAAAATATTTGATAAACTTAGTTTTTAACTTAGGCATATTCTTTAAAACATATAGGGATGTTTGAGGACTTAAAAATTCATTTTCACATTTTCAATTTAGTCCTTAGGTTCTTTAGTTATATCAAAATTAAAATATCGGTTTCACAGATATGAAATGGTGGTTTTGCCATTGGTGTGGAATGCATTGATGAGTGTTGCATAGCGGTCCTCACTAAGCTTTGTGCTTACACTCTTTTGTTTCATCAATGTAGAAAACTAGGCATTTGAGGCAGCAAGTAATCTAAAGGAATCCAAGCTTGTAACCGTGCAAAGTATGTGGCTTTACTTCGGTGTAATAAAAGGCAATGGGTGGGATTTATGCTTTTGAATGGTTGAGGATGTTTCCCTTTACTTTGAGCATGTTTGATGGTTTATCCTTGAGTTGTAATTGGCCATTATAGGTTGTTTTTTGATGTGAATGTTGGTTTTAGCTTGTTATGGTTTTAGTGGACTAGGGAGCATGCCTTTAGTATCTATGAATTCCTAAAATTCGATTAAAACTTGTTTCGCGGTCTGTTTTGTAGAGGTTTCAGACGAGCGGATCTAAATAGGCCTTGCAATGGACCTGTTGGAATTTTAACTGAGTAAAAAGTACAAAAATTGAGTTTTTGCAATATAATTGTGTTGAAAGGCTCGTAATCAAGTATATGAACTCCTAAGGTTTGATTAAAACTTGTTTCGCGTTCCGTTTTGTAGAGGTTTCGGACGAGCAGGTCTAAATAGGCCTTACAATGGACCCGTTGGAATTTTACTTGAGTAAAAAGTATAGAAATTGAGTTTTTGCAATATAATCATGTTCAAATTCTCGTAATCAAGTATATGAATTCTTAAAGTTCGAGTAAAACTTATTTCACGTTCCGTTTTGTAGAGGTTTCGGACGAGCGGGTCTAAATAGGCCACACAATGGAACCGTTGGAATTTTAACTTTCTAAAAAGTACAAAAATTGAGTTTTTGCAATATAATCGTGTTTAAATGCTCATAATCAAGAATATGAACTCCTAGATTTTGATTAAAACTTGTTTCGTGGTCCGTTTTGAAGAGGTTTCGGACGAACAGGTCTAAATAGGCCTTACAATGAACCTGTTGGAATTTTACTTGAGTAAAAAGTACAGAAATTAAGTTTTTGCAATATAATCGTGTTGAAATGCTCGTAATCAAGTATATGAACTCCTAAAATTTGATTAAAACTTATTTCCTGGTCCATTTTGTAGAGGTTTCGGAGGAGCGAATCTAAATAGGCCTTACATTGGACCCATTGGAATTTTAACTGAGTAAAAGGTACATAAATTGTGTTTTTGCAATATAATCGTGTTGAAATGCTCGTAATCAAGTATATGAACTCCTAAAATTTAATTAAAACTTGTTTCGTGGTCCATTTCGTAGAGGTTTCGGACGAGCGGGTCTAAATAGGCCTTTAATGGACCCGTTGGAATTTTAACCGAGTAAAAAGTACAGAAATTGAGTTTTTGTAATATAATCGTGTTGAAATTCTAGTAATCAAGTATATGAACTCAAAAAATTTGATTAAAACTTGTTTGGTGCTCCATTTTGTAGAGGTTTCGGACGAGTGGATCTAAATAGGGATTACAATGGACCCGTTGGAATTTAAACTTTGTAAAAAATAAAGAAATTCAGTTTTTGCAATATAATCGTGTTGAAATACTCGGAATCAAGTATATGAATTTCTAGACTTTGATTAAAACTTGTTTTGCGGTCTGTTTTGTAGAGGTTTCGGACGAGTGGGTCTAAATAGGCCTTACAATGGACCCGTTGAAATTTTAACTGAATAAAAAGTACAAAAATTGAGTTTTTGCAATATAATCGTGTTGAAATGCTCGTAATCAAGTGTATGAACTCGTAAAATTTGTTAAAACCTTGTTTGCGGTCCGTTTGTTATAGGTTTCGGACGAGCGGGTCTAAATACGACTTACAATAGACCCGTTGGAATTTTACTCGAGTAAAAAGTACAAAAATTGAGTTTTTGCAATATAAACGTGTTTAAATGCTCGTAATCAAGTATATTAACTCCTAAAATTTGATTAAATCTTGTTTTGTGGCCCATTTTGTAGAGGTTTCGGATGATCGGGTCTAAATAGGCCTTACAATGGACCCGTTGGAATTTTAACTGAGTAAAAAGTATAAAAATTGTGTTTTTGCAATATAATATTGTTGAAATGCTCGTTATCAAGTATATGAACTCCTAAAATTTGATCAAACCTTTTTTTTGCGGTGCGTTTTGTAGAGGTTTCAGACGAGTGAATATAAATAGGCATTACAATGGACCTGTTAGAATTTAAACTTTGTAAAAAAATACAGAAATTGAGTTTTTGCAAAATAATAGTGTTGAAATGCTCGGAATCAAGTATATGAATTCCTAAAGTTTGATTAAAACTTGTTTCGCGGTCCGTTTTGTAGATGTTTCGAACGAGCGAGTCTAAATAGGCCTTACAATGGACCCGTTGGAATTTTAACTAAGTAAAAAGTACATAAATTGTGTTTTTGCAATATTATCGTGTTGAAATACTCGTAATCAAGTATATGAACTCCTAAATTTTGATTAAAACTTTTTTAGCGACCCGTTTTGTAGAGGTTTCGGACAAACGAGTCTAAATAGGCCTTACAATGGACACATTGGAATTTTAACTAAATAAAAGGTACATAAATTGAGTTTTTGCAATATAATCATGTTGAAATGCCTGTAATCAAGTATATGAACTCCTAAGATTTGATTAAAACTTGTTTTGCGGCCCAATTTGTAGAGCTTTCAGACGAGCGGTTCTAAATAGGCATTACAATGGACCCGTTGGAATTTATTTCAGTAAAAAGTATAGAAATTGAGTTTTTGCAATATAATCGTGTTGAAATGCTCGTAATTAAGTATATGAACTCCTAGAATTTGATCAAAACTTGTTTCGGGGTCCGTTTTGCAGAGGTTTCGGACGAACGACTCTAAATAGGCCTTACAATGGACCTGTTGGAATTTTAACTGTGTAAAAAGTACAGAAAATGAGTTTTTGCAATATAAGCGTGTTGAAATGCAGTATAATCGTGTTGAAATGCTCGTAATCAAGTATATGAACTACTAGAATTTGATTAAAACTTGTAGCGGGTCTAAATAGGCCTTACAATGGACCCATTGGAATTTTAACCGGGTAAAAAGTATAGAATTTGAGTTTTTGCAATATAATCGTGTTGAAATTCTCAAAATCAAGCATATGAATTCCTAAAGTTCGATAAAAACTTATTTCGCGGTCTGTTTTATAGAGGTTTCGGACGAGCGGGTCTAAATAGGCATTACAATGGACCCGTTGGAATTTATTTCAGTAAAAAGTATAGAAATTGAGTTTTTGCAATATAATCGTGTTGAAATGCTCGTAATTAAGTATATGAACTCCTAGAATTTGATCAAAACTTGTTTCGGGGTCCGTTTTGTAGAGGTTTCGGACGAACGACTCTAAATAGGCGTTACAATGGACCCGTTGGAATTTTAACTGTGTAAAAAGTACAAAAATTAAGTTTTTGCAATATAATCGTGTTGAAATGCTCGTAATCAAGTATATGAACTCCTAATTTTTTATTAGAACTTGTTTCGCGGTCCGTTTTGTAGAGGATTCGGACGAGCGGGTCTAAATAGGCCTTACAATGGACCTGTTATAATTTTACTTGAGTAAAAAGAACATAAATTGAGTTTTTGCAATATAATCGTGTTGAAATGCTCGTAATCAAGTATACGAACACCTAAAATTTGACTAAAACTTGTTTCCTGATCCATTTTGTAGAGGTTTCGGACGAGCGAATCTAAATATGCCTTACAAAGGACCCATTGGAATATTAACTAAGTAAAAGGTTCATAAATTGAGTTTTTGCAATATAATCATGTTGAAATTCTCGTAATCAAGTATCCGAACCCCTAAAATTTGATTAAAACTTGTTTCGTGGTCTGTTTTGCAGAGGTTTCGGAGCGGGTCTAAATAGGCCTTACAATGGACCCGTTGGAATTTTAACATAGTAAAAAGTACAGAAATTGTGTTTTTGAAATATAATCGTGTTGAAATTCTAGTAATCAAGTATATGAACTCCTAAAATTTTATTAAAACTTGTTTTATGCTTCGTTTTGTAGAGGTTTCGGACGAGTGGATCTAAATAGGCATTACAATGGACCCGTTGGAATTTAAACTTTGTAAAAAATACAGAAATTGAGTTTTTGCAATATAATCGTGTTGAAATGCTCGGAATCAAGTATATGAATTCCTATAATTTGATTAAAACTTGTTTCGCGGTCCGGTTTGTAGAGGCTTCGGACGAGTGGGTCTAAATAGGCCTTACAATTGAGCCGTTGGAATTTTAATTGAGTAAAAAGTATAGAAATTGAGTTATTGCAATATAATCGTGTAGAAATGCTCGTAATCAAGTATATGAACTCGTAAAATTTGATAAAACCTTGTTTTGCGGTCCGTTTGTTATAGGTTTCGGACGAGCGGGTCTAAATAGGACTTACAATGGACCCGTTGGAATTTTACTTGAGTAAAAAGTACAGAAATTGAGTTTTTGCAATACAATCGTACTGAAATGCTCGTAATCAAGTATATTAACTCCTAAAATTTGATTAAAATCTGTTTTGCGGCCCATTTTGTAGAGGGTTTCGGATGATCGGGTCTAAATAGGCCTTACAATGGACCTGTTGGAATTTTAACTGAGTAAAAAGTACATAAATTGTGTTTTTGCAGTATAATCGTGTTGAAATGCTCGTAATCAAGTATATGAACTCCTAAAATTTGATTAAAATTTGTTTCGCGGTCCGTTTTGTAGGGTTTCGGACGAGCGAGTCTAAATAGGCCTTACAATGGACCCGTTGGAATTTTAACTAAGTAAAAAGTACAAAAATTGTGTTTTTGTAATATAATCGTGTTGAAATGCCCGTAAATAAGTATATGAACTCCTAAAGTTTGATTAAAACTTGTTTTGCGGCCCGTTTTGTAGAGGTTTCGGACGAGCGAGTTTAAATAGGCCTTACAATGGACCCATTGGAATTTTACTTGAGTAAAAAGTACAAAAATTGAGTTTTTGCAATTAAATCGTGTTGAAATTCTCGTTATCAAGTATGTGAACTCCTAAAATTTGATTAAAACTTGTTTCGCGGTCCTTTTTGTAGAGGTTTCGAACGAGCGAATCTAAATAGGCCTTACAATGGACCCGTTGGAATTTTAACTGAGTAAAAAGTACAGAAATTGAGTTTTTGCAATATAAACGTGTTGAAATGCTCGTAATCAAGTATATGAACTCCTAAAATTCGATTAAAACTTGTTTCGCGGTCCGTTTTGTAGAGGTTTCGGACGAGCGGGTCGAAATAGGCCTTACAATGGACCCGTTGGAATTTTAAGTGTGTAAAAAGTACAAAAATTGAGTTTTTGCAAGATAATCGTGTTGAAATGCTCGTAATCAAGTGTATGAACTCCTAAAGTTTGATTAAAACTTGTTTCGCGGTCCGTTTGATATAGGTTTCGGAGGAGTGGGTCTAAATATGCCTTACAATGGACCCGTTGGAATTTTACTTGAGTAAAAAGCACAGAAATTGAGTTTTTGAAATATAATCGTGTTGAAATGCTCGTAATCAAGTATATGAACTCCTAAAATTTTATTAAAACTTGTTTCCGGTCCATTTTGTAGAGGTTTCGGACGAGCGAATCTAAATAGGCCTTACAATGGACCCATTGGAATTTTAACTAAATAAAAGGTACATAAATTGAGTTTTTTCAATATAATCGTGTTGAAATGCTCGTAATCAAATATATGAAATCCTAAGATTTGATTAAAACTTGTTTCGTGGTCCGTTTTGTAGAGGTTTCGGACGATAGGGTCTAAATAGGCCTTACAATGGACCCTTTGAAATTGTAACTGAGTAAAAAGTACAGAAATTGAGTTTTTGCAATATAATTGTGTTCAAATGCTCGTAATGAAGTATATGAAGTCCTAAAATTTGATTAAAACTTGTTTTGTGCTCCGTTTTGTAGTGGTTTCAGACGAGTGGATCTAAATAGGCATTACAATGGACCCGTTAGAATTTAAACTTTGTAAAAAATACAGAATTTGTGTTTTTGCAATATAATCGTGTTGAAATGCTCGCAATCAAGTATATGAATTCCGAAATTCTGATTAAATCTTGTTTCGCGGTCCGTTTTGTAGAGGTTTCGGACGAGCGAGTCTAAATAGGCTATATAATGGACCCGCTGGAATTTTATCTAAGTAAAAAGTACAGAAATTGTGTTTTTGCAATATTATCGTGTTGAAATACTCGTAATCAAGAATATGAACTCCTAAATTTTGATTAAAACTTGTTTAGCGGCCCGTTTTGTAGATGTTTCGGACAAGCGGGTCTAAATAGGGCTTACAATGGACCCATTGGAATTTTAACTAAATAAAAGGTACATAAATTGAGTTTTTGCAATATAATCATGTTGAAATGCCCGTAATCAAGTATATGAACTCCTAAGATTTGATTAAAACTTGTTTTGTGGCCCGTTTTGTGTAGCTTTCTGACGAGCGGGTCTAAAT
Source organism: Hibiscus trionum (assembly GCA_030270665.1). Taxonomy (NCBI): domain Eukaryota; kingdom Viridiplantae; phylum Streptophyta; class Magnoliopsida; order Malvales; family Malvaceae; genus Hibiscus; species Hibiscus trionum. The sequence continues at coordinate 42,571,353 of BSYR01000027.1, read as the reverse complement.
AGGCCTTACAATGGACCCGTTGGAATTTATTTGAGTAAAAAGTTCAGAAATTGAGTTTTTGATATATAATCGTGTTGAAATGCTCGTAATCAAGTATATGAACTCATAAAATTTGACTAAAACTTGTTTCAGGATCCGTTTTGTAGAGGTGTCGGACTAACTAATCTAAATAGGCCTTACAATGGAATTTTAACTGAGTAAAAAGTACAGAAATTGAGTTTTTGCAATATAAACGTGTTGAATTGCAATATAATGGTGTTGAAATGCTTGTAATCAAGTATATGAACTCCTAAAATTTGATTAAAACTTGTAGCGGGTCTAAATAGGCCTTACAATGGACCCGTTGGAATTTTAACCGAGTAAAAAGTACATAATTTAAGTTTTTGCAATATAATCGTGTTGAAATTCTCGTAATCAAGAATATGAACTCCTAAATTTTGATTAAAACTTGTTTCGCGGTCCGTTTTGAAGAGGTTTCGGACGAGCAGGTCTAAATAGGCCTTACAATGGACCCGTTGGAATTTTACTTGAGTAAAAAGTATATAAATTGAGTTTTTGCAATATAATCATGTTGAAATTCTCGTAATCAAGTATATGAACTCCTAAAATTTGATTAAAACATGTTTCCTGTTACATTTTGTAGTGGTTTCGGATGAGCGAATCTAAATAGGTCTTTCATTGGACCCATTGGAATTTTAACTGAGTAAAAGGTACATAAATTGAGTTTTTGCAATATAATCATGTTGAAATGCCCGTACTCAAGTATATGAACTCCTAAATTTTGATTAAAACTTGTTTCGTGGTCCGTTTTGTAGAGGTTTCGGTCGAGCGGGTCTAAGTAGGCCTTTAATGGACACGTTGGAATTTTAACCGAGTAAAAAGTACAGAAATTGAGTTTTTGCAATATAATCGTGTTGAAATTCTAGTAATCAAGTATATGATCACCTAAAATGGACCCGTTGGATTACAATGGACCCGTTGGAATTTAAACTTTGTAAAAAATACAGAAATTGAGTTTTTGCAATATAATCATGTTGAAATGCTCGGAATCAAGTATATGAATTCCTAGAGTTTGATTAAAACTTGTTTCGCGGTCCGTTTTTTAGAGGTTTCGGACGAGTGGGTCTAAATAGGCCTTACAATGGACCTGTTGGAATTTTAACTGAGTAAAAAGTACATAAATTAAGTTTTTGCAATAATCGTGTTGAAATGCTCGTAATCAAGTATATGAACTCGCAAAATTTGTTAAAACCTTGTTTTGCGGTCCGTTTGTTATAGGTTTCGGAGGAGCGGGTCTAAATAGGACTTACAATGGACCGTTGGAATTTTAACTGAGTAAAAAGTACAGAAATTGAGTTTTTGCAATAAAATAGTGTTGAAATGCTCGTAATCAAGTATATTAACTCCTAAAATTTGTTATAACCTTGTTTTGCGGTCCATTTGTTATAGGTTTCGGACGAGCGGGTCTAAATAGGCCTTACAATGGACCCGTTGGAATTTTAATTGAGTAAAAAGTACATAAATTGTGTTTTTGCAATATAATCGTGTTGAAATGCTTGTAATCAAGTACATGAACTCCTAAAATTTGATTAAAACTTGTTTCGCGGTCTGTTTTTTTAGAGGTTTCGGACGAGCGAGTCTAAATAGGCCTTACAATGGACCCGTTGGAATTTTAACTAAGTAAAAAGTATATAAATTGTGTTTCTGCAATATAATCGTGTTGATATGCTCGTAATCAAGTATAAGAACTCCTAAATGTTGATTAAAACTTGTTTAGCGGCCCGTTTTGTAGAGGTTTCGGACAAGCGGGTCTAAATAGGCCTTACAATGGACCCGTTGGAATTATAAATGAGTAAAAAGTACATAAATTGAGTTTTTGTAATGTAATCGTGTTGAAATGCCTGTAATAAAGTATATGAACTCCTAAAGTTTGATTAAAACTTGTTTTGCGGCATGTTTTGTAGAGGTTTCGGACGAGCGGGTCTAAATAGGCCTTACAATGGTCCCGTTGGAATTTTAACTGAGTAAAAAGTATAGAAATTGTGTTTTTGATATATAATAGTGTTGAAATGCTCGTAATCAAGTATATGAACTCCTAAAATTTGATAAAACCTTTTTTGTGGTGCGTTTTATAGAGGATTCAGACGAGTGGATCTAAATAGGCATTACAATGACCCGTTAGAATTTAAACTTTGTAAAAAATATAAAAATTGAGTTTTTGCAATATAATAGTGTTGAAATGCTCGGAATCAAGTATGTGAATTCCTAAAATTTGATTAAAACTTGTTTCGCGGTCCGTTTTGTAGAGGTTTCGAACGAGCGAGTCTAAATAGGCCTTACAATGGACCCGTCGGAATTTTAACTAAGTAAAAAGTACATAAATTGTGTTTTTGCAATATTATCGTGTTGAAATACTCGTAATCAAGTATATGAACTCCTAAATTTTGATTGAAACTTGTTTATCGACCCGTTTTGTAGAGGTTTTGGACAAGCGGGTCTAAATAGGCCTTACAATGGACCCATTGGAATTTTAACTGAATAAAAGGTACAAAAATTGAGTTTTTGCAATATAGTCGTGTTGAAATGCCCGTAATCAAGTATATGAACTCCTAAGATTTGATTAAAACTTGTTTTGCGGCCCATTTTGTAGAGCTTTCAGACGAGCGGGTCTAAATAGGCCTTACAATGGACCCGTTGGAATTTATTTGAGTAAAAAGTACAGAAATTGAGTTTTTCCATTGTAATCGCGTTGAAATGCTCGTAATCAAGTATATGAACTACTAAAATTTGATTAAAACTTGTTTCGTGGTCCGTTTTGTTGAGGTTTTGGAAGAACAAATCTAAATAGGCCTTACAATGGACCCGTTGGAATTTTAACTAAGTAAAAAGTACAGAAATTGAGTTTTTGCAATAAAAACGTGTTGAAATGAAATATAATCGTGTTGAATGCTCGTAATCAAGTATATGAAATCCTAGAATTTGATTAAAACTTGTAGCGAGTCTAAATAGGCCTTACAATGGACCCGTTGGAATTTTAACCGATTAAAAAGTATAGAATTTGAGTTTTTGCAATATAATCGTGTTGAAATTCTCGAAATCAAGTAAATGAATTCCTAAAGTTCGATTAAAACTTATTTCGCGGTCCGTTTTGTAGAGGTTTTGGACGAGCGGGTCTAAATAGGCCTTACAATGGACCCGTTTGAATTTTAACTTTCTAAAAAGTACACTAATTGAGTTTTTGCAATATAATCGTGTTGAAATGCTCGTAATCAAGTATAAGAACTCCTAAATTTTGATTAAAACTTGTTTCGCGGTCCGTTTTGTAAACGTTTCGAACGAGCGAGTCTAAATAGGCCTTACAATGGACCCGTTGGAATTTTAACTAAGTAAAAAGTACATAAATTGTGTTTTTGCAATATTATCGTGTTGAAATACTCGTAATCAAGTATATGAACTCCTAAATTTTGATTGAAACTTGTTTATCGACCCGTTTTGTAGAGGTTTTGGACAAGCGGGTCTAAATAGGCCTTACAATGGACCCATTGGAATTTTAACTGAATAAAAGGTACAAAAATTGAGTTTTTGCAATATAGTCGTGTTGAAATGCCCGTAATCAAGTATATGAACTCCTAAGATTTGATTAAAACTTGTTTTGCGGCCCGTTTTGTAGAGCTTTTAGACGAGCGGGTCTAAATAGGCCTTACAATGGACCCGTTGGAATTTATTTGAGTAAAAAGTACAGAAATTGAGTTTTTCCATTCTAATCGCGTTGAAATGCTCGTAATCAAGTATATGAACTACTAAAGTTTGATTAAAACTTGTTTCGTGGTCCGTTTTGTTGAGGTTTCGGAAGAACAAATCTAAATAGGCCTTACAATGGACCCGTTGGAATTTTAACTAAGTAAAAAGTACAGAAATTGAGTTTTTGCAATAAAAACGTGTTGAAATGAAATATAATCGTGTTGAATGCTCGTAATCAAGTATATGAAATCCTAGAATTTGATTAAAACTTGTAGCGAGTCTAAATAGGCCTTACAATGGACCCGTTGGAATTTTAACCTATTAAAAAGTATAGAATTTGAATTTTTGCAACATAATCGTGTTGAAATTCTCGAAATCAAGTATATGAATTCCTAAAGTTCGATTAAAACTTATTTCGCGGTCCGTTTTGTAGAGGTTTCGGACGAGCGGGTCTAAATAGGCCTTACAATGGACCCGTTGGAATTTTAACTTTCTAAAAAGTACACTAATTGAGTTTTTGCAATATAATCGTGTTGAAATGCTCGTAATCAAGTATAAGAACTCCTAAGTTTTGATTAAAACTTGTTTCGCGGTCCGTTTTGTAGAGGTTTCGAACGAGCGAGTCTAAATAGGCCTTACAATGGACCCGTTGGAATTTTAACTAAGTAAAAAGTACATAAATTGTGTTTTTGCAATATTATCGTGTTGAAATACTCGTAATCAAGTATATGAACTCCTAAATTTTGATTGAAACTTGTTTATCAACCCGTTTTGTAGAGGTTTTGGACAAGCGGGTCTAAATAGGCCTTACAATGGACCCATTGGAATTTTAACTGAATAAAAGGTACAAAAATTGAGTTTTTGCAATATAGTCGTGTTGAAATGCCCGTAATCAAGTATATGAACTCCTAAGATTTGATTAAAACTTGTTTTGCGGCCCGTTTTGTAGAGCTTTCAGACGAGCGGGTCTAAATAGGCCTTACAATGGACCCGTTGGAATTTATTTGAGTAAAAAGTACAGAAATTGAGTTTTTCCATTGTAATCGCGTTGAAATGCTCGTAATCAAGTATATGAACTACTAAAATTTGATTAAAACTTGTTTCGTGGTCCGTTTTGTTGAGGTTTCGGAAGAACAAATCTAAATAGGCCTTACAATGGACCCGTTGGAATTTTAACTAAGTAAAAAGTACAGAAATTGAGATTTTGCAATAAAAACGTGTTGAAATGAAATATAATCGTGTTGAATGCTCGTAATCAAGTATATGAAATCCTAGAATTTGATTAAAACTTGTAGCGAGTCTAAATAGGCCTTACAATGGACCCGTTGGAATTTTAACCGATTAAAAAGTATAGAATTTGAGTTTTTGCAATATAATCGTGTTGAAATTCTCGAAATCAAGTATATGAATTCCTAAAGTTCGATTAAAACTTATTTCGCGGTCCGTTTTGTAGAGGTTTCGGACGAGCGGGTCTAAATAGGCCTTACAATGGACCCGTTGGAATTTTAACTTTCTAAAAAGTACACTAATTGAGTTTTTGCAATATAATCGTGTTGAAATGCTCGTAATAAAGTATAAGAACTCCTAAATTTTGATTAAAACTTGTTTCGCGGTCCGTTTTGTAGAGGTTTCGAACGAGCGAGTCTAAATATGCCTTATAATGGACCGTTTGGAATTTTAACCGAGTAAAAAGTACAAAAATTGAGTTTTTGCAATATAATCGTGTTGAAATGCTCGTAATCAAGTATATGAACTAGTAAAATTTGATAAAACCTTGTTTTGCGGTCCGTTTGTTTTAGGTTTCAGACGAGCGGGTCTAAATAGGCCTTACAATGGACCCGTTGTAATTTTAACTGAGTAAAAAGTACATAAATTGAGTTTTTGCAATATAATCATGTTGAAATGCTCGTAATCAAGTATATGAACTCCTAAAATTTGATTAAAACTTGTTTTGTGTTCCATTTTGTAGAGGTTTCGGACGAGTGGTTCTAAATTGGCCTTACAATGGACCCGTTCGAATTTTAAATGAGTAAAAAGTACATAAATTCAGTTTTTGCAATATAATCGTGTTGAAATGCTCGTAATCATGATTATGAACTCCTAAAGTTTGATTATAACTTGTTTCACGGTATGTTTAGTTGAGGTTTCGGACGAGCAGGTCTAAATAGGCATTAGAATGGACCCGTTGGAAATTTAACTAAGTAAAAAGTACTGAAATTGAGTTATTGGAATATAATCATGTTGAAATGCCCGTAGTTAAGTATATGAACTCCTAAAGTTTGATTAAAACTTGTTTTGTGGCCTGTTTTGTAGAGGTTTCGGACGAGCGGGTCTAAATAGGCCTTATAGTGGACCCGTTGGAATTTTAACTGAGTAAAAACTATATAAATTGTTTTTTTGCAATATAATCGTGTTGAAATGCTCGTAATCAAATATATGAACTCCTAAAATTTGATTAAAACTTGTTTCTCGATCCGTTTTGTAGAGGTTTCGGAAGAACGAACCTAAATAGGCCTTACAATAGACCCGCTGGAATTTTAACTAAGAAAAAAGTACAGAAATTGAGTTTTTGCAATAAAAACGTGTTGAAATGCAATATAATCGTGTTGAATGCTCGTAATCAAGTATATGAAATCCTAAAATTTGATTAAACCTTGTAGCGAGTCTAAATAGGCCTTACAATGGACCCGTTGGAATTTTAACCGAGTAAAAAGTATAGAATTTGAATTTTTGCAATATAATCGTGTTGAAATTCTCGAAATCAAGTATATGAATTCCTAAAGTTCGATTAAAACTTATTTTGCGGTCCGTTTTGTAGAGGTTTCGGACGAGCGGGTCTAAATAGGCCTTATAATGGACCCGTTGGAATTTTAACTTTCTAAAAAGTACACTAACTGAGTTTTTGCAATATGATCGTGTTGAAATGCTCGTAATCAAGTATATGAACTCCTAAATTTTGATTAAAACTTGTTTCGCGGTCCGTTTTGTAGAGGTTTCGAACGAGCGAGTCTAAATATGCCTTACAATGGACCCTTTGGAATTTTAACCAAGAAAAAAGTACAGAAATTGAGTTTTTGCAATATAATTGTGTTGAAATGCTCGTAATCAAGTATATGAACTAGTAAAATTTTATAAAACCTTGTTTTGCGGTCCGTTTGTAATAGGTTTCGGACGAGCGGGTCTAAATAGGACTTACAATGGACCCGTTGGAATTTTACTTGAGTAAAAAGTACATAAATTGAGTTTTTGCAATATAATCATACTGAAATGCTCGTAATCAAGTATATTAACTACTAAATTTTGACTAAAATTTGTTTTGCGGCCCATTTTGTAGAGGCTGCGGACGAGCGGGTCTAAATAAGCCTTACAATGGTCCCGTTGTAATTTTAACTGAGTAAAAAGTACAAAAAATGAGTTTTTGCAATATAATCGTGTTGAAATGCTCATAATCTAGTATATGAACTCCTAAATTTTGATTAAAACTTGTATCACGGTCCGTTTTTAGAGGTTTCGGATGAGCGGGTCTAAATAGGCCTTACAATGGACATGTTGGAATTTAAACTTTGTAAAAAATACAAAAAATGTGTTTTTGCAATATAATCGTGTTGATATTCTCGCAATCAAGTATATGAATTCCTAAAATCTGATTAAATCTTTCTTCGCGGTCCGTTTTGTAGAGGATTCGGACGAGAGAGTCTAAATAGGCCTTATAATGGACTCGTTGGAATTTTAACTGAGTAAAAAGTACATAAATTGTGTTTTTGCAATATTATCGTGTTGAAATACTCGTAATCAAGTATATGAACTCCTAAATTTTGATTAAGACTTGTTTAGCAGCCCGTTTTGTAGATGTTTCGGACAAGCGGGTCTAAATAGGCCTAACAATGGACCCATTGGAATTTTAACTAAATAAAAGGTACATAAATTGAGTTTTTGCAATATAATCATGTTGAAATGCCCGTAATCAAGTATATGAACTCGTAAGATTTGATTAAAACTTGTTTTGCGGCCCGTTTTGTAGAGCTTTCAGACGAGCGGGTCTAAATAGGCCTTACAATGGACTCGTTGGAATTTATTTGAGTAAAAAGTACAAAAATTGAGTTTTTGATATATAATCGTGTTGAGATGCTCGTAATCAAATATATGAACTCCTACAATTTGATTAAAACTTGTTTCGCGGTCCGTTTTGTAGAGTTTTCGGAGTAACTAATCTAAATAGGCCTTACAATATAAATTGAGTTTTTGCAATATAAACGTGTTGAAATGCAATATAATCGTGTTGAAATGCAATATAATCTTGTTGAAATGCTTGTAATCAAGTATATGAACTCCTAAAATTTGATTGAAACTTGTAGCGGGTCTAAATAGGCCTTACAATGGACCCGTTGGAATTTTAACCGAGTAAAAAGTACAAAATTTGAGTTTTTGCAATTTAATCGTGTTGAAATTCTCGTAATCAAGAATATGAACTCTTAAATTTTGATTAAAACTTGTTTCGCGGGCCGTTTTGAAGAGGTTTCGGGCAGGTCTAAATAGGCCTTACAATGGACCCGTTGGAATTTTACTTGAGTAAAAAGTACAGAAATTGAGTTTTTGCAATATAATCGTGTTGAAATGCTCGTAATCAAGTATATAAACTCCTAAAATTTGATTAAAACATGTTTCATGGTCCATTTTGTAATGGTTTCGGACGAGCGAATCTAAATAGGCCTTACATTGGACCCATTTCTAATTTTAACTGAGTAAAAGGTACATAAATTGAGTTTTTGCAATATAATCGTGTGTAAATGCTCGTAATCAAGTATATGAACTCCTAAAATTTGATTAAAACTTGTTTCGTGGTCTGTTTTGTAGAGGTTTCGGACGAGCGGGTCTAAATTGGCCTTTAATGGACACGTTAGAATTTTAACCGAGTAAAAAGTACAGAAATTGAGTTTTTGCAATATAATCGTGTTGAAATTCTAGTAATCAAGTATATGCACTCCTAAAATTTGATTAAAACTTGTTTGGTGCTCCGTTTTGTAGAGGTTTCGGACGAGTGGATCTAAATAGAGATTATAATGGACCCGTTGGAATTTAAACTTTGTAAAAAATACAGAAATTGAGTTTTTGCAATATAATCGTGTTGAAGTGCTCGGAATCAAGTATATGAATTCCTTGAATTTGATTCAAACTTGTTTTGCGGTCCGTTTTGTAGAGGTTTCGGACGAGTGGGTCTAAATAGGCCTTACAATGGACCCGTTGGAATTTTAACTGAGTAAAAAGTATAGAAATTGAGTTTTTGCAATATAATCATGTTGAAATGCTCGTAATCAAGTATATAAACTCGTAAAATTTGTTAAAACCTTGTTTTGCGGTCCGTTTGTTATAGCTTTCGGACGAGCGGGTCTAAATAGGACTTACAATGGACCCGTTTGAATTTTAACTGAGTAAAAATTACAGAAATTGAGTTTTTGCAATATAATCGTGTTGAAATGCTCGTAATCAAGTATATTAACTCCTAATGTTTGTTAAAACCTTGTTTTACGGTCCGTTTGTTATAGGTTTCGGTCGAGCGGGTCTAAATAGGCCTTACAATGGACCCGTTGGAATTTTAACTGAGTAAAAAGTACATAAATTGTGTTATTGCAAAATAATCGTGTTGAAATGATCGTAATCTATGTTAACCATAAGGGAAAGTGAAGGGGAAAAAGCAATATGCGTAAAAATAAATAAATAAAGAAAAAAAGTCAGATTTGTACATGAGATGGCTCTCGATGAATCTCTATGTTGAAGCACATGGTTCTATGACTTGAAAGAAGCGCCGATTGGTAGTGGGGAGGAAAGGAGGGCGGACGACGTAGGTAGAGGAAGGATTGCGGTGGAGGGGAGAGGGGAAAGAAAATGATAAACGGGTAAGGGAAAGGGGGGAAGGGGGAAGCACGAGGAAAGGGGAAAAAAGAAAGGAAAAATGAAAAAACCCGAAAATCCCCCAACGGGTGGGTATGGCTCTCGATTTTCTCTCATTCCTCTCGGTTCTCAAAAATCCCCTTTACTGATTTTTTTTCCATTTTGTCTAACCCAGACTTTCGATCTCCCCTTTGCTGCCACTTTCCGGCCGCCAACTGAGGAAGCCACAGTTATCTCTCTCCCTTACCACCATGACCCAATCTGGGTTTGTCTCCAGATCTACAGGGATCTCAGACAGGGACTGTCCTCCTCCCTAATCCCGTGCCTCTTTTTTATATTGTTGACCCCGATATCCCCTGGCTATTAACCACTTTTATATTGTTACTCTTCAGGGTTCCCCTTCGCCGGCCACCTACTGCCGAGGGTACCCACCATTCTCCACAGCCTTGCAATTCTCCAGGTAATTTCCTCCAAATTTGGTTTTCACTTTCTGGTTACTTTCCTTTCTTAATCCACGGTAATCAGCTATCCTTTTATGTTATTTTTTCTTGTTTGATTAACCTGGCTATCCATTTTTGTTTGATTAACCTGGCTGTCCATATAACAAACTATTTGTTTATTCTGTTTCATATATACATCTCAGTGTCCCTCTCTGTTTTTTTTATTACCCTCAATCGGGGGTTCTTTCGAATGCAATTTATGAACTATTTTATTACATTTTTTGATATAGTCCACCTGCTCACATGCTATGCTAACGAATCTCTATCTTTGGTTTGTATAAACTTCTTGCTACATATATGCACTTCCTATACCATCCTCTACTTGAGGAACTTTCGATCCCTCCATAGGGAAAATCTATCGAACCACTATGTGGGCCATTACTTACTGTACTCAGTGACTATCACCTGGTTCTTATCTATTTTAGTTTTTAGATGGACTTCACTGAAGGTCTATTATTCTAATGTTCTTGTACTTAACCTGCACTTTCACTCTCGTTTATTCCTAGTTGTATTTTCTAAGTATGTCTTCAATCATGCCATCTACTTTAGCATCTCTTTTATTTCTATGTTACTTCCTATTGCACCTATGTATCCTCTTTACCTTCTGCAATTCCTCCACAAGCTCTGTTGCTCTTGTGACCATGTTGCTCATTTTACTATCTTTCTGGCCCTGGCCCACTATGAATTCTTTACTGGCTTTTGGCATGTTTTTGTCTCCATGTTTTATTTTCTTGTTCACATCTACTTTTTTACCCATTGTCATACACATGCTAGTACATTTGTCTCTTATTTTTTGCTCTGCCATCACCTTACTCCCCATTCTTCTTACTTCTATGTTTTCCCTCTTTACTTGCTAGTTCATTCTAGTGTAGTCACCTACCTTTTTCTAACTTCTTTATCTTTTTTTATGCATGTTTTCGAGGACCTCAAAACTACAGGGCATTTTCTGTTTCGGGATCTCTACATATCCTGCCGGCTCGGTATCTATTTCTTTTTACCCTTTTGTTTTTATTCTTTTAGTCCCCCATTTTTATTTGCTCCTTTGGTCTATACTAGGCTTCTTACCCCTCTTCCTCTCTATCCTTGGGTTGTATTAATTTTCCTTATCTTGCCTTTTACTCCTGCTTTCCTTGTGTTTATGCCTGTTTTGTTTATCTTTATATCCACTTGCTATGGATATATTATATCCCCCTGCAAGATCTCATTGCTCATGCATATCTGCATATATACTATGCGATACCAATACATGCTCCCTTTATTTGGTTCAAATTTAGACACTCGTCTTTATTAAGCATGAATTCTCTTTTTCTTTATTTTTTAAATGTGGGTTGCTTCTTTAGTTATATCATTACATTTACTCCATTTACTGCTAGCTATTGTATGTATATTCACTCTTTTCTTACGCCTCTCGACACCCACCAAGGTGAATTCACATGAGCCCTTTTAAGGGAAACTTTACGATCACGCCTTTGGTGAAACTATCAATTTTAATGGTGAAATCAAATGCCTCTCCGTTACTGCATATGCCAATCAAATCTATTTCAAAAATTCAACATATGCTTATTAATCTTCCTTCCTTATTGTATTGGCTCGCCATTGTTATACTTTCTCTATTCTATTGCCACTTCACAATCCTTTACGACATCGTTTTAAATGCACATTTTCTATCCCCCGTATGGGAAATTATAACGACCACTTTTTTTGGTAAAATTACATTTCAAATTAAATTGCAACGCAATTTGGCTTCAACTAAATATCCTTAATTCTTTTTCCATAAATAAACTTCAATATGCAAGTCCTCAATTAACTCTGAAGACCTATCTATACACCCAACTGTTTTACAAATCAATTAGCACTTATCTGCACTATTTTACCAATCATCAATTTCGTTTCTCAATTTATGGGAGTCAGTCTTAACTAATCTTGATCTCCCTCCACCTGGTTTCCACTATCGACTTGCCCCTACACTACAACCTCTCAATCCCACACATATTCTTAGGAGACTATCCAACTTTCCTCATGGAACACATCCACCTCTCTTTAATCTTATGACCCTCATCCGTGAATTATCAACTTCCCATTACAATAATTTCAATTTCTCGTCTCTTCTACCAATGCCTAAATTTATCCCCTATCTTTTAATTCTGCTCATAATTTACTTCCTAATTTATTTCATTCCTCTATCAATCCTTACTTTTACCATAAATATATATATTTTCTTTTTTCAAGTTAAACCTGAGAATCTACTTTCCCTCTTGAATATACTGCCTTTTATTTTATTTGAATTGTACACTTACTTTGATTGTTTCTTTCCTTTTCCTACTATAGCTACAGACTATACATAGTTCTTACCATAATTGTTTCTCATACCCCTCCCCCTTACGATTTTCCTTCCTCAAATTATTTCCTATTAATTCTCTTAATACTATACTATCTTATGCTCCCCCATAATTCAAGGGGTTTCTTTCCATACTATATTTTAGATGATCTCCTAATTGACCTCTCTTTCCTTCCCATATTCACCCTCCTAATATACTTTATTTCCTTTCTAATTTGTCCTACAAATCAGATCCTAAATTAAAAGTTCCCATTTCCCACGTTTCCTTCTCTTTTCCTTAATTACATGCGAATCTCATATCTAAATTTTGGAAACTTTTCTTCCACTTCTTTCAATTACATTTATTTCTCTTTCCTTATTCCATCAACTACCTTCTTTCTTTCTGTAATACTTATTTTTAAGACTCCTTTCTTTTTTATTTTTCTCTACCTAGGCTACCACTATCCGTCCCTCTCACTCACCATAGCTCACTCTCCTTTTTTCGACCAAATGGCTTCCTCATCCTCTCTTCCCCAATACACCAACTTAGACCTCACAAATGAAGAGGCAAATGCCATCTACACCCCAGATTTTTATTTTTTTGAAGAGGACCCGAAAACAATCCTAATTGGAAAATTTATTTCTACAAAGCCGATCGACGACTGGGCTGTTCTCTCAGCTTTTGAAGGTATATGGAAAAAGAACAACCTCAAATCAATCTCCATTATTAGAGATTATTTCTTTAGGATTGAATTTGCTACATTAAGTGATCGTGATGACGTTTTTGAATGAGGCCCCTGGCTATACAAAGACGAGTGGTTGGCTCTTGCTGAATATATTCCCGGGAAAAGTATGGATGAATATTCTTTCAACCATATGCGGATCTGGTTCTGTATACTTGCTCTACCCAATCCTTTAATGGAAGATCCATACAGAACTCACTTAGTGGGCCAATCTCTTGGTTCTATGGTTGGCACCGCTCTCAGAACTGACACACGAAGGAAAGATGGAAACATGACCGAGTTTTTACATGTTGAAATCCTCATGGATATTTCTAAGCTTGACCGACGCTTCCTCCTCATTGGGAAAGGTACACGTACTACTTCTTGTCGTCTCCAATATGAGCGTCTTCCTCTACTTTGCCACGGCTGTGGTATCATTAGTCATATCTTCGAACATTGTCCTAACAAAGCCGCGATTGACCCGGCTAAACTTCAATATGATGAGTGGCTCCGTTGGCTTCCCCCGCGTCACCGGGATTAGGGACCGCGTGGCCGAATCCGAGTAGTTGAGCCCTCTACTAATGCTAGCCGCCACTCACCGTTAGGTATTTTATCACTTTTATTTTGGTTCCAACAACTTCTTTATTTTTGTTTGCGCTCATTTATTGACTCTCCCTTTCATTCAGATCCAAAGGAGAAGGGCAAATCTGTTGTTGAACCTGTTGCCTCAGCGCAAGAATCGGGTCTGTCTTTTATCCATTCCCAGCATTTACTTTTTATCTGACGTTTTCCACAATTGAAACTCAACTCCTCTTTCTCTGAATTTCTAGGGAAGCTCAATGAAGGGGATGTTGCCTCATTTGCAGATCTTCCTGCTGAGGATATTAACAATAATGATGAGATGATAGGAGAGGAATCATCCGAGCCGCCTATGACCAAAATGGACCCCCAGAAACCATCTCGAGTCACACTTCGTCCTCGGGTTATCTCACTGCAACCTTTGAACACAATATTCCCTATCCCTGAGAACTCTGAGAAAGGCGATTGGGATACCCAAGATGATAGTGTTCCAAGCCCTACTTCTCAACAAGTGAATAATCTGGATGCTCAATTAAGTAAGTCTTTCCTTCAAACCGGTATTTCACTTTTTGATGCATTTGACTCTTGGCTTCTTAAAAACTATCCCAATGATGCAGCTTCGGCCCCTGCTCCTAAACCAATTCCTCCTAACCGTGGTACTAAGAGACGCTCCCCCATCCAAGTGATCCTCCAGCCAAAGAAATCCAGGCCCTCTCCTTCTTCAACTCTGAAAGCTAGGATGAGCAGCGGAAAAAACTCTCCGGCGGCGGCTGACTCACAGCCCCGCCGAGGGAAATGATTATTTTATGCTGGAACTATCAGGGTCTTGGGAAGGTCCAGGCAGTTCAACATCTCCAACAATATGTTCGACGTCATTCTTCTGATTTTCTTTTTTTATGTGAAACGAAACTTAAAAATACGGCTTGTAGCCGTCTTAGTTCTTTATTAGGTATGCATGAAGTTTTTTCGATTGAATCTAGTGAACACTGCTCTGGCCTTGCTTTATTTTCGACGAATAAATATGATATTACCATGCTTTCTTATTCGGATCGTTTCATTCATACTCAAATTCATTGTGACTCTTACTCATTTTATTTCACTGGTATACATGGTTACTCTGAAACAAGTCATAAAACTAAAACTTGGGATTTAATTGACTCACTAAATAACAATGACGGTCTACCTTGGCTCCTAGGTGGTGATTTCAACGAAATCCTATCTGATAATGAGAAACAAGGAGGCTGTCGACGCGCAAGATCTCAAATCAATAATTTCCGAAAATGCCTCTCACGCAATAACCTTTTTGAATGCAAACCTACTTCGGGTTGGTTCACATGGTCTAAACTTGGGCCTAAAACCCCTACGTTGTTCGAGCGACTAGACCGATTTGTAGGTAATATGGCATGGAAAGCTAGTAATCCCAATTATAACATCATCTCTGATTTTGATGCTAAATCTGATCATTGCTTTTTACTATTGAATACGGAGCCCCCATCTCAAACCGATCACCGACCACCCCCCTCTAAATTCCGCTTCAAAAATTGCTAGGCAACCAATGAAGAAGGCATCTATGTAGTCAAGCAAACTTGGAACTCTACAAAGGGCAATACCCTTGATAAAATTCAAGCTATTGGCTCCTGTTTAGGAGATTGACAATCTCAACAACGCTTTAAATCCACTGGTCGTATCAACATTCTCTCTAAGAAAATCAACAAATTCCTACAACGCCCCCTCTCAGCCGCTGCTGAGGAAAAATACATCGCTGCTAGATCTGAGCTCCACAAGTTATTAAACGAACAGGAAGTGTACTGGGCACAACGCTCTCGTAACTTATGGTTGTCTCAAAGAGACAAAAATACCCGTTTTTTTCATGCCCGTGCTACTAGCAGGAAAAAGAAGAATACCATCACTGGCCTTTTTGACGCGAACAATAATTGGTGTACTGCCGACTCAGATCTTATGACCATTTCATCTTCATACTTCCACACTCTCTTTACCTCCTCCAACCCCTCATTTTCAGATCAAATACTATAAAAAATCCCTTCTTCCATTACGCCTGCTATGAATGAGTCCCTCACTAGGGAATTCACAGCGGAGGAGATCATCATCGCTTTCCGCGATATTGACCCCAGGAAAGCCCCTGGCATTGATGGCTTGCCTAGCGGTTTCTTCCGACAACACTGGGATACGGTAGGGACAGATGTCACCACACTTTGCCTAAATCTTCTCAATGGATCTACAGATATGGCTTCGGTAAACCAAACCATCTTGGTACTTATACCTAAGATAAAGGATCCAACAACTATGAGGCATCTTAGACCCATTAGTCTCTGTACAGTAATATACAAAATTATTGCCAAGGTCTTGGTTAATAGGATGAAACATACTATCCCCTTTTGCATTAGTTCCAACCAAGCTGCCTTCGTTCAGGGACGTAATATTTCAGACAACATTCTTATTGCTCACGAAATAATTCACTCTATCAATACTGGTACCTCTAAGTTCTCTCACGGTGCCGCTCTTAAGCTTGATATGGAGAAGGCTTTTGATAGGGTTGAATGGACCTTTCTTGAAAATGTTATGACCCGTATGGGCTTTGCGCCATCATGGGTCTCTCTTATATTGCGATGTATCTCTTCGGTCTCTTTCTTGGTTAAGGTCAACAACTCTTTCTCTCCTTTTTTTCGCCCTCAACGGGGTCTCCGCCAAGGAGACCCTTTGTTCCCTTTCATCTTCCTTTTTTTTTTGCACTCAAGGGCTCTCAGCCTTTCTGTCTGATGCTAAACAGCATGGTCTGCTTCCTGGCCTTGGTGCCAGCAAGCAGGGTCCCAAGGTTAACCATCTCCTATTTGCAGATGATTGTATAGTTTTTATCAACTCAAAATCAGAGGAAGCCGCTCACCTTAAACTGGCTCTCCAAACTTACGCTTCTGCCTCTGGCCAAGCAGTTAATTTTTATAAGTCCACTATCTTTTACAATCCTCGTACTCCCAGCTCGACCCGTCATGCTATTAATTCCTACCTTCAAGTTCGTGAAGTCTCCAATCCTGGTGTCTATCTAGGGGTTCCACTCCTTATTGGTAAAAATAAGACCTTATCTTTAGGTTTTATACGTGATAAAGTTCATGAAAGATTGTCCAAATGGGACAAACAACTCCTTTCCTTCAGTGGCAGGG
The DNA here is from genome assembly GCA_030270665.1 of Hibiscus trionum. Classification (NCBI taxonomy): domain Eukaryota; kingdom Viridiplantae; phylum Streptophyta; class Magnoliopsida; order Malvales; family Malvaceae; genus Hibiscus; species Hibiscus trionum. The sequence goes on along the minus strand of BSYR01000027.1, from coordinate 42,554,429 downwards.
AAATCTTTATCAAGGCTGTGTTACAATCTCTACCTCAATATGTTATGTCATGTTATTTATTGCCTCAAAACATTATTGATGATATGACTGCTGCCATCAGGCAATATTGGTGGTCTGGTAAAAATAACAAGAAAAGATGGCACATGCTCCCCTGGGAACATGTGTGTTTACCTAAATCAGTAGGAGGTATGGGATTTAGGGATCTAAAAAACTTTAACATTGCGCTTCTTGGTAAACAATTATGGTGCCTTATTTGCGAACCAGATTCTCTTCTGGGTAAAATCTATAAAGCTAAATACTTTCCTTCAGGTAACATCCTTCATGCATCTCGGCCTTCTCGTGGATCTTTTGCCTGGCAAGGTCTCTATCATGCTATGCAACATCTCTGTGAAGGCTTTCTTTATTGTCCGAGTATTAATAGTAATATTCGACTCCATCAGGATAACTGGGGAGGCTCTTCGACTGTTCACCTCTATGGGGATTATGAGATCTCGGATGAAGTCCATGTTCGTTGTCGCGATTTTATGATTCGAAACCAAGGAGCCTGGGACCCTGCTAAGGTCCGTGCGTATTTTACTACGGCCGATGCCGACTCTGTTTTGTCAATCCCTATTATCAATGATACTCGTGATTCCATCCTATGGAGTCCTAATGATTCTGGTATTTACTCGGTCAGATCTGGCTACCTATTTCTGCAACGCCCTTCGAAACCCAGAATCCGTCCTCCCCGGATTTGGAAGTTTCTCTCTAAGCTCAAGGTCTTGCCTAAAGTCAAAACCTTTGGTTGGCGCATGGGATCCGAGGCTCTACCCGTTGGGGTTCGTCTACAGGCTTTTGCACCAGATTCAGGCCCCTGCCCCGTTTGTCACTCCGGTACGGAGTCTATCCTCCATGCTCTCCGTGACTGCCCTGGTGCCTCGGAGGCCCTTCGTTTGGTTGGCCTCCCTAATTCTTTAATTAACAGCACGGCATCCACTGGCCTATAATGGTTAGAGGAAGGTGCCCGCCATCTATCGTCTGACCTTTTCGGGCTTTTCCTGACTACTCTGTGGAACATATGGAACCGGCGTAATGATTGTATCCATAACCGCCATCTTCAACCCCCGTGGTTAATTGTCGTCAATTCTATCAGTCTTCATCGTGACTTCTCCGATGCTATTTCTTCTCCTACCTCTTCGCCGGTCTCTCCTCCTCGCTGGAGACATCCTCCTCGGGGGTACATTAAAATTAATGTGGATGGGGCTTTTGACCCTTCCACACGTGCAGCGGCGGTTGGTGTTGTGGCCCGTGATGAAGCAGGTACGGTTGTTGGCGGTTTGGCTTACCCCTTGGGCAGATGCTTGGATGTCGTTACATCCGAAGGGACGGGCCTTCTAGCTGGTATTACTTTTGCTCAATCTCAAGGATGGAGCCGCTTGATTTTTGAGACGGACTGTGCATCTCTTGCAAACAGACTCAACCTTATGGGACCCGATCTCTCTTCTATGGGCCCGACGATTTTGGAAGCCCTTGCGGATTTGTCATGTTTTTCTTTTGCTCATGTTCAATTTGTTTGCCGCGAGGCTAATTTAGTTGCACATACCCTGGCCACCCATGCCCTTAGGACCATGACTTCTATGTCTTTTGGGTCCATTTATCCTGATTGTATTCGCAATGCTGTACTCTGCGAGGTCTCACCTCGGTCTATAGAAATGAACTATGGGTACTCTTTCCCCCTTTTTAGGTTTCTCCAGGCCTTGTGTCTGGGGATGTTAGTAGGGGTTTTTAATGAGGCCCACTTTCTTCAAAAAAAAGTCCAACGAGTCCATTTTAGGGCCCATTTAGACCTGCTCGTCCGAAAATTCTACAAAAATGATCGCAAAACTAGTTTTAATCAAATTTTAGGAGTTCATATAGTTGACTACAAGCTTTTCAACACGAATATATTGCAAAAACTCGATTTCAGAACTTTTTACTTAGTTAAAAGTACAACGGGTCCATTTTACGGCCCATTTAGACCCGATCGTTCGAAAACTCTACAAAAATGACTGCAAAACTAGTTTTAAACAAATTTTAGGATTTTATATAGTTGACTACGAGCTTTTCAACACGATTATATTGCAAAAATATAATTTCTATACTTTTTACTCAGTTAAAACTCCAACGGGTCCATTTAACGGCCCATTTAGACTCGCTCGTCCGAAACCTCTACAAAAAGGACCGCAAAACTAGTTTTAATCAAATTTTAGGAGTTCATATAATTGATCACGAGCTTTTCAACATGATTATTTGACAAAAACTCAATTTTTGTACTATTTATCCTGTTAAAAGTCCAACGGATCAATTTTACGACCCATATAGACCCGCTCGTCCGAAACCTCTAAATAAATGAACACGAAACTAGTTTAATCAAATTTTAGGAGTTCATATAATTGTTCACGATCTTTTCAACATGATCATATTGCAAAAACTCAATTTTTGTACTTTTCACTCAGTTAAAAGTCCAACGAGTCCATTTCACGGCCCATTTGGACCCGCTCGTCCAAAACCTCTAAAAAATCACCTTGAATCTAGTTTTAATCAAATTTTAGGAGTTCATATATCAAGAGCTTTTCAACACGATTATATTGCAAAAACTCAATTTATGTACTTTTTCCTCAGTGAAAAGTCCAACAGGTCCTTTTTACGGCCCATTTAGACCCGCTCGTCCGAAACCTCTACAAAAATGACCGCAAATCTAATTTTAATCAAATTTTAGGAGTTCATATAGTTGACTATGAGCTTTCCTACAAGATTATATTGCAGAAACTCGATTTCTGTACTTTTTACTCAGTTAAAACTCCAACGGGTCCATTTTACGGCCCATTTAGTCCTGCTCGTCCGAAACCTCTAAAAAAAGGACCGCAAAACTAGTTTTAATCAAATTTTAGCAGTTCATATAATTGATCACGAGCTTTTCAACACGATTATATTACAAAACCTCAATTTTTGTACTATTTACCATGTTAAAAGTCCAACGGGTCCATTTTACGACCCATCTAAACCCACTCGTCCGAAACCTCTAAAAAATGACCGTGAAACTAGTTTTATTAAATTTTAGGAGTTCATATAGTTGTTTACGAGCTTTTCAACACGATCATATTGCAAAAACTCAATTTCTGTACTTTTCACTCATTTAAATGTCCAACGGGTCCATTTTACGGCCCATTTAGACCCACTCGTCCGAAACCTCAACAAAAATCACCGTGAATCTAGTTTTAATCATATTTTAAGAGTTCATATAGTTGTTCACGAGCTTCTCAACACGATTATATTGCAAAAACTCAATTTCTGTACTTTTTACTCAGTTAAGAGTCCAATGGGTCCATTTTACGGCGCATTTAGACCCGCTCGTCCGAAACCTCTACAAAAATGACCGCAAAACTAGTTTTAATCAAATTTTAGGAGTTCATATAGTTGACTACAAGCTTTTCAACACGATTATATTGCAAAAACTCAATTTCTATACTTTTTACTCAATTAAAAGTCCAACGGGTCCAATTTACGGCCCATTTAGACCCGCTCGTCCGAAACCTCTACAAAAATGACCACAAATCTAGTTTTAATCAAATTCTAGGAGTTCATATAATTGACTACGAGCTTTTCAACACTATTATATTACAAAAACTCAATTTACGTACTTTTTACTCAGTTAAAAGTACAACGGGTACATTTTACGGCCCATTTAGATCCGCTCGTCCGAAACCTCTACAAAAGGACCGCAAAACTAGTTTTAATCAAACTTTAGGAGTTCATATAGTTGATCACGAGCTTTTCAACACGATTATATTGCAAAACACAATTTCAGTACTTTTTACTTAAGTAAAACTTAAACGGGTCCATTTTAGGGCCCATTTAGACTCGCTCGTCGTAAACCTCTACAAGAAAGACCGCAAAACTAGTTTTAATCAAAATTTAGGAGTTCATATAGTTGACTACGAGCTTTTCAACACGATTATATTGCAAAAACTCAATTTTTGTACTTTTTACTCAGTTAAAAGTCCAACAAGTCAATTTTATGGACTATTTAGACCAGCTCGTCCGAAACCTCTACAAAAATGACCGCAACACTAGTTTTAATCAAATTTTAGGAGTTCATATAGTTGATCACAAGTTTTTCTACACGATTATATTGCAAAAACTCGATTTCTGTTCTTTTTACTCAGTTTAAACACCAACGGGTCCAATTTACAGCACATTTAGACTAGCTCGTCTGAAACCTCTACAAAAATGACCGCAAAACTAGTTTTAATAAATTTTAGGAGTTCATATAGTTGACTACGAGCTTTTCAACACGATTATATTGCAAAAACTCGATTTCTATACTTTACACTCAGTTAAAAGTCCAACGGGTCCATTTTACGGCCCATTTAGACCCGCTCTTCCGAAACCTCTACAAAAATCATAGTGAATCCAGTTTTAATCAAATTTTAGGAGTTCATATAGTTTTTCATGAGCTTTTCAACACGATTATATTGCAAAAACTCAATTTATGTACTTTTTACTCAGTTAAAAGTCCAACGGGTCCAATTTATAGCCCATTTAGACCAGCTCGTCCGAAACCTCTACAAAAATGACCGCAAAACTGGTTTTAATCAAATTTTAGGAGTTCATATAGTTGAATACAAGCTTTTCAACACGATTATATTGCAAAAACTCAATTTCTATACCTTTTACTCAGTTAAAAGTCCAACGGGTCCCATTTACGGCCTATTTAGACCCGCTCGTTCGAAATATCTACAAAAATGACCGCAAATCTAATTTTAATAAAATTGTAGGAGTTCATATATTTGACTACGAGCTTTTCAACACGATTATATTGCAAAAACTTGATTTATGTACTTTTTACTCAGTTAAAAGTCCAACGGGTGTATTTTACGGCCCTTTTAGACCCGCTCGTCCGAAACCTCGACAAAAGGACTTCAAAACTTGTATTAATCAAACTTTAGGAGTTCATATAGTTGACTATGAGCTTTTGTACACTATTATATTGCAAATACTCGATTTCTGTACTTTTTACTCAGTTAAAACTCCAACGGGTCCATTTTACGGCCCATTTAGACCCGCTCGTCTGAAACCTCTTCAAAAATGACCGCAAAACTAGTTTTAATCAAATTTTAGGAGTTCATATAGTTGGCTACGAGATTTTCAACATGATTATATTGCAAAAACTTGATTTATGTACTTTTTAATCAATTAAAACTCCAATGGGTCCATTTTACGACCCATTTAGACTCGCTCGTTCGAAACCTCTACAAAAAAGACCGCAAAACTATTTTTAATCAAATTTTAGGGGATCTTATAGTTGATCACGAGCTTTTCAACACGATTATATTGCAAAAACACAATTTATGTACTTTTTACTCAAGTAAAACTCCAACGGGTCCATTTTACGGCCCATTTAGATCCGCTCGTCTGAAACCTCTACAAAAAGGACAACAAAACTAGTTTTAATCAACTCTTAGGAGTTCATATAGTTAATCACGAGCTTTTCAACACGATTATATTGCAAAAACTCATTTTTTGTACTTTTTACTCAGTTAAAAGTCTAATGGGTCAATTTTACGACCCATTTAGACTCGCTCGTTCGAAACCTCTACAAAAAGGACCGCAAAACTAGTTTTAATCAAATTTTAGGAGTTCATATAGTTGACTACGAGCTTTTCAACACGATTATATTGCAAAAACTCATTTTCTGTACTTTTTACTCAGTTAAAAGTCTAACGGGTCTATTTTACGGCCCATTTAGACCCGCTCGTCTGAAACTTCTACAAAAATCATCGTGAAACCAATTTTAATCAAATTTTAGGAGTTTATATAGTTATTAACGAGCTTTTCAACACAATTAGATTGCAAAAACTCATTTTATGTACTTTTCAAACTGAGATATTGTTCCTCGGAAGGCCCGTTGAATTAATGGCCTCCCAAGTGGGTTCTTTCAACAACACTGGGACACGGTAGGTGCAGATGTCACCACACTTTGTCTAAACCTCCTCAACGGCTTAGCCAATATGGCATCGGTTAACCAAACCATTTTGGTTCTTATCCCAAAAATCAATGATCCAACTACTATGCGACATCTCCGACCTATTAGTCTTTGTACGGTAATTTATATAATTGTGACTAAGGTCCTGGTTAAAAGAATGAAGCAAACGATACCTTTTTGTATTAGTTACAACCAAGCTGCCTACGTTCAGGGGCGCAACATCACTGATAACATCCTTTATTGCTCATGAAATTATACACTCTGAAACTCAATTTATGTACTTTTTACTTTCTTAAAAGTCTAACGGGTTCATTTTACGGTCCAATTAAACCCACTAGTCCGAAACCTCAACAAAAAGGACGACAAAACTAGTTTTAATCAAAATTTAGGAGTTCATATAGTTGACTACGAGCTTTTCAACACGATAATATTGCAAAATCTCAATTTCTGTACTTTTTACTCAGTTAAAAGTCCAACGGGTCCAGTTTACGGCCCATTTAGCTCACTCGTCCGAAACCTCTACAAAATGGACCACAAAACTAGTTTTAATCAAATTTTAGGAGTTCATTTAGTTGATCACGAGCTTTTCAACATGATTATATTGCAAAAACTCATTTTCTGTACTTTTTACTTAGTTAAAACTCCAACGGGTCCATTTTACGGCCCATTTAGACCCGCTCGTCTGAAACCTCTACAAAAAGGACTGCAAAACTAATTTTAATCAAAATTTAGGAGTTGATATAGTTGACTCGAGCTTTTCAACACGATTATATTGAAAAAACTCAATTTTTGTACTTTTTACTCATATAAAAGTCTGACGGGTCCATTTAGACCCGCTCGTCCGAAACCTCTACAAAAATCACCGTGAAAGTAGTTTAATCAAATTTTAGAAGTTCATATAGTTGTTCACGAGCTTTTCAACACGATTATATTGCAAAAACTTAATTTCTGTACTTTTTACTCAGTTCAATGTCCAACGGGTCTATTTTACGCCCCATTTAGACCCGCTCGTCCGAAACCTCGACAAAAGGACCTCAAAACTAGTATTAATCAAAATTTAGGAGTTCATATAGTTGACTACGAGCTTTTATACACTATTATATTGCAAAAACTCAATTTTCGTACATTTTACTCAGTTAAAAGTCCAACTGGTCCATTTTACGGCCAATTTAGACCCGCTCGTCCGAAACCTCTAAAAATGACTGCAAAACAAGTTTAAAACAAATTTTAGGAGTTCATATAGTTCTTCACGAGCTTTTCAACACTATTATATTGCAAAAACTCAATTTCTGTACCTTTTACACAGTTAAATGTCCAACGGGTTCATTTTACGACCCATTTAAACCCGCTCGTCCGAAACCTCTACAAAAATGACCGCAAAACTAGTTTTAATCAAATTTTAGGAGTTCGTAATGTTGACTACAAGCTTTTCAACACAGTTTTATTGCAAAAACTCAATTTTTGTACTTTTTACTGAGTTAAAAGTCCAATGGGTCCCTTTTACGGCCCATTTAGGTCTGATCGTCTGAAACCTCTACAAAAAGGACCGCAAATCTACTTTTAATCAAATTTTAGGAGTTCATATAGTTTATCACATTCTTTTCAACACGATTATATTGCAAAAACATTATTTATGTACTTTTTACTGAAGTAAAACTCTAACGGGTCCATTTTACGGCCTATTTAGACCCGCTCCTCTGAAACCTCTACAAAACGACCGCAAAACTAGTTTTAATCAAATTTTAGGAGTTCATATAGTTGATCGCGAGTTTTCAACACGATTATATTGCAAAAACACAATTTCGGTACTTTTTACTCAGTTAATAGTCCAACGGGTCCATTTACGGCTCATTTAGACCCGCTCGTGTGAACCTCTAAAAAAAATGACCGTGAAACTAGTTTAAAACAAATTTTAGGTGTTCATATAGTTGTTCACGAGCTTTTCAACACGATTATATTACGAAAACTCGATTTTTGTACTTTTTACTTAGTTAAAAGTCCAACGGGTACATTTTACGACCCATTCAGATCCTCTCGTCCGAAACCTCTACAAAAATCACCGCGAAATTAGTTTTAATCAAATTTTAGGAGTTCATATAGTTTCTCGCGAGGTTTTCAAAATGATAATATTGCAAAAACTCAATTTATGTACTTTTTAATAAGTTAAAAGTCCAACTGATTCATTTTACGGCCCATTTAGACCCGTTGGTCCGAAACCTCTACAAAAGTACCGCAAAACTAGTTTTAATCAAATTTTAGGAGTTCATATAGTTGACTACGAGCTTTTCAACACGGTTATATTACAAAAACTCAATTTTTGTACTTTTTACTAAGTTAAAAGTCCAACGGGTCCATTTTACGGACCATTTAGGTCCGCTCGTCCGAAACCTCTACAAAAAGGACCGCAAAATTACTTTTAATCAAATTTTAGGAGTTCATATACTTTATCACAAGCTTTTATACATGATTATACTGCAAAAACATAATTTATGTACTTTTTACTGAAGTAAAACTCCAACGGGTCCATTTTACGGCTTATTTGGACCCGCTCCTCCGAAACCTCTACAAAACGACCGTAAAACTAGTTTTAATTAAATTTTAGGAGTTTATATAGTTGATCAGGAGTTTTTCAACACGATTATATTGCAAAAGCACAGTTTCGGTACTTTTTACTCAGTTAATAGTCCAACGGGTCCATTTACGGCCCATTTAGACCCGCTCATCTGAAACCTCTAAAAAAATGCCCGTGAAACTTGTTTAAAATAAATTTTAGGAGTTCATATAGTTGTTCACGAGCTTTTCAACACGATTATATTACGAAAACTCGATTTTTGTAGTTTTTACTCAGTTAAATTTCCAACGGGTCCATTTTACGACCCATTTAGATCCTCTCGCCCGAAACCTCTACAAAAATCACCGTGAAACTAGTTTTAATCAAATTTTAGGAGTTGATATAGTTGACTACGAGCTTTTCAACACGGTTATATTGCAAAAACTCAATTTCTATACATTTTACTCAGTTAAAAGTCCAACGGGTCCTTTTTACGGCCAATTTAGACTCGCTCGTCCAAAACCTCTAAAAAATGACCGCAAAACTAGTTTAAAATTTTTTTAGGAGTTCATATAGTTGTTCACGAGCTTTTCAAAATGATTATATTACGAAAACTCAATTTTTGTACTTTTTACTCAGTTAAAAGTTCAACGGGTCCATTTTACGACCCATTTAGATCCGCTCGTCCGAAACCTCTACAAAAATGACCGCAAAACTTGTTTTAATCAAATTTTAGGAGTTCATATAGTTTATAACAAGCTTTTCAACACGATTATATTGCAAAAACATAATTTATGTACATTTTACTCAAGTAAAACTCCAACGGGTCCATTGTACGGCCCATTTAGACCTGCTCGTCCAAAACCTCTACAAAAAGGACCGCAAAACTAGTTTTAATCAAATTTTGGGAGTTCATATAGTTGTCCACGAGCTTTTCAACACGATTATATTTCAAAAACACAATTTATGTACATTTTACTCAGTTAGAGGTCCAATGTGTCCATTTACGGCCCATTTAGACCCGCTCGTCCGAAACCTTTACAAAAAGGACCGCAAAACTTGTTTTAATCAAATTTTAGGTTTTCATATAGTTGATCACGAGCTTTTCAACACGATTATATTGCAAAAACACAATTTTAGTACGTTTTACTCAAGTCAAACTCCAACGGGTCCATTTTAGGGCCCATTTAGACTCTCGTCGTAAACCTCTACAAAACGACAACAAAACTAGTTTTAATTAAATTTTAGGAGTTCATATAGTTGATCACGAGCTTTTCAACACGATTATATTGCAAAAACAAAATTTCGGTACTTTTTACTCAGTTAAAAGTCCAACGGGTCCATTTACGACCCATTTAGACCCGCTCGTCCCAAACGTCTAAAAAATGACCGCGAAACTAGTTTAAAACAAATTTTAGGAGTTCATATAGTTGTTCACGAGCTTTTCAACACGATTATATTGCAAAATCATAATTTTTGTACTTTTTACTCAAGTAAAACTCAAACGGGTCCATTGTACGGACCATTTAGACCCGATCGTCCGAAACCTCTACAAAAGGACCGCAAAACTAGTTTTAATCAAAATTTTGGAGTTCATATAGTTGTTCACGAGCTTTTCAACAAGATTATATTTTAAAAACACAATTTATGTAATTTTTACTCAGTTAAAGGTCTAACGGGTCCATTTACGGCTCATTTAGACCCGCTCGTCTGAAATCTCTACAAAAATCACCGCGAAAATAGTTTTAATCAAATTTTAGAAGTTCATATATTGATGACGAGCTTTTCAACATGATTATATTACAAAAACTAAATTTATGTACATTTTACTCAGTTAAAAGTCCAACTTGTCCATTTTACGGCCCATTTAGACCCGATCGTCCGAAACCTCTTCAAAAATGATCGCAAAACTAGTTTTAATCAGATTTTAGGAGCTCATATAGTTGACTACGAGCTTTTCAACACGATTGTATTGCAAAAACTCAATTTCTGTACTTTTTACTTTGTTAAAAGTTTAACAGGTCCATTTAACGGACCATTTAGAACCGCTCGTACAGAACCTCTACAAAAAGGACAACAAAAATAGTTTTAATCAAATTTTAGGAGTTCATATAGTTGATCAGGAGCATTTCAACAAAATTTTATTGCAAAAACATAATTTCTATACTTTTTACTCGAGTAAAACTCCAACGGGTCCATTTTACGGCTCATTTAGACCAGCTCGTCCGAAACCTCTACAAAAAGGACTGCAAAATTAGTTTTAATCAAATTCTAGGAGTTCATAGAGTTGGTCACGAGCTTTTCAACACGATTATTTTTCAAAAACACAATTTATGTACTTTTTACTCAGTTAAAAGTCCAACGGGTCCATTTTACGACCCATTTAGACCCGCTCGTCCAAAAGCTATACAAAAAGGCCCGCAAATCTAGTTTTAATCAAATTTTAGGCATTCATAAAGTTGGTCACAAGCTTTTCAACACGATTATATTGCAAAAACATAATTTTTGTACTTTTTACTAAAGTAAAACTCGAACGGGTCCATTTTACGGCCCATTTAGACCCGCTCATCCGAAACCTCTACAAAGAGGACCGCAAAACTAGTTTGAATCAAATTTTAGGAGTTCATATAGTTGATAACGAGCTTTTAAACATGATTATATTGTAAAAACATAATTTATGTACTTTTTACTCAGTCAAAAGTCCAACGGGTCCTTTTTAGGGCCCATTTAGACCCGCTCATCCGAAACCTCTGCAAAAATGACCGCAAAACTAGTTTTAATCAAATTTTAGGAGTTCATATAGTTGACTATGGGCTTTTCATCATGATTATATTGCAAAAACTCAATTTATGTACTTTTTACTCAGTTAAAAGTCCAACGGGTCTATTTTACGGCACATTTAGACCCGCTCGTCCGAAACCTCTACAAAAATCACCGTGAAACTAGATTGAATCAAATTTTAGTATTTCATATAGTTTTTCACGAGCTTTTCAACACGGTTATATTAAAAACTCAATTTCTATACTTTTTACTCAGTTAAAAGTCCAACTAGTCCATTTTACGGTCCATTTAGACACGCTCATCCGAAACCTCTTCATAAATCACCGCGAAACTTGTTTTAATCAAATTTTAGGAGTTAATATAGTTGTTCACGAGCTTCTCAACACGATTATATTGCAAAAACTCAATTTATGTACTTTTTATTAAGTTAAAAGTCCAACTAATTCATTTTATGGCCCATTTAGACCCGCTGGTCCGAAACCTCTACAAAAGTACCGCAAAACTAGTTTTAATCCAATTTTAGGAGTTCATATAGTTGACTACGAGCTTTTCAACACGATTATATTGCAAAAACTCAATTTATGTACATTTTACTAAGTTAAAAGTCCAATGGGTCCATTTTACGGCCAATTTAGACCCGCTCGTTCCAAAACCTCTAAAAAAATGACCGCGAAACTAGTTTAAAACAAATTTTAGGAGTTCATATAGTTGTTCACGAGCTTTTCAACACGATTATATTACGAAACTCAATTTTTTTACTTTTTACCCAGTTAAAAGTCCAACGGGTCCATTTTAAGACCCATTTAGATCCGCTCATCCGAAACCTCTAGAAAAATGACCGCAAAACTGATTTGAATAAAATTTTAGGAGTTTATATAGTTTACTACGAGCTTTTCAACACGATTATATTACAAAAACTCAATTTTTGTACTGTTTACTCAGTTAAAAGTCTAACGAGTCCATTTTACGGACCATTTAGTTCCGCTCTTCCGAAACCTCTACAAAAAGGACCGCAAAACTATTTTTAATCAAATTTTAGGAGTTCATATAGTTTATCACGAGCTTTTCAACACTATTATATTGCAAAAACATAATTTATATGCTTTTTACTCAAGTAAAACTCCAACGGGTCTATTTTACGGTCCATTTAGACCCGCTCGTCCGAAACCTCTACAAAACGATCGCAAAACTAGTTTTAATCAAATTTTAGGAGTTCATATAGTTGATCACGAGCTTTTCAACACGATTATATTGCAAAAACTCAATTTCTGTACTTTTTACTTAGTTAAAAGTCAAACGGGTAAGGGATGACTCTCGATTCTCTCTCTCTGTTTCCGTATTTCTCTGGGTTTGGCTTGGTCTTTTCATTTCTTCCCCCTTTTTCGGTTTTTTGTTTCACCCTCTTTTCTTACTCTTTCCCCCTTCCCCGCACGACTCTTGACCTCCCTCTGCCGCTCATCATCATCATTTCCCTTGACAGCCATAATCAATTGAAGCACAAAATCAAAGGTAAGAGTTTTCTGAGGGTCATCCCACCCCGATTTTTATGTTTCAATTTCATTTTGCTTCGTTCAAATCCTTTTATTTTCTACCGTTTTTCTAACCCTAATTTATACTTTTTATTTTTTGCAACCCCTCCTTTGGCGAATCAGAGCACCACTTTCCCTTCTCCGACGGAAGCCGTGTTTTTCCGGGCACTTGTTTGGAGACTGGGCTCTCATCGTTCGGATCTGAGTTTCCTCTTATTTTCTCTAAAGAATACCAAGTTTCCTCACATTCTTATTCTTCATATTTTCGCTAACGTACATCAAGGTTTTATTGTGGGTTTGATTTGTACTCCCCTTAATTTTAACCCTTTTGTTATTTTTATTATTTTAGTCTGCAGATCTCTTCGTTTGCGACAAGGAATTGCTAGGATCTACTTGATTTGGGTTTCCCCCATGACCACCGTTCATAGTCCGGGCCTCCTCCGACTGTCGTTTCACTTTCTAGGGCTCTTCTCTGAATCGATTCAACGCCTCGATTTCGATTCTGTTTTTCACGATTTGGGCTCCCTTTCCCTAGATCTACTTTTTCTCCTATTTCTATCATAGATTTTCTTTTTTCTAATTACATCTTTTTCATCCTCTCTTTTCCAGTATCGGACGATGCCCATCCACACATGGACTACTATGAGGGTTAAGAGTCGACTGCTGATTTATCTTTCACTCCCTATCCGGTTTCTGGGCATCTCATCGGACAGACGACACAGTTTCTCTCCCTATCTTTCTTATCCATTTTGCTTTTCTTTACTCCCTGGTTTTAGTTTTATTATCCTTTGTATTTTTTGTTCGACTGATGGTTTATTTATTTTCCTGTTAGTAATACGATTGTTGTTGCTCTGTTATTTCTATGTTCTCCATATGCTTCCCAATTTCCCCTCATATTGTTCTGCATTTTTTTATCTATTTCCTACATGTTTTTTTGTCTTTCGTATTCGTTCTGGTTTTTGCTTCTCTTATTGTTTTTTCTATCTGCTTATGCTTAGCCAAAACCTCATGGTCATCCTCTTTGCATTTTTGCCTTTTAGTCGTTCTTATTTCCGCCTCTTTCTTTTGTGGTACTTCTAATAAGAATGTTTATACTACTATCGTTGCTTATCTCAATAACAATATTCGTTCCCTTTTAGGGAACTTAAAATCAACCCACCCAGTGGGATCTTTTTCTTCTTTGGCTTGTTGCTTTTCTACCCAGCTATTGCTTTCGTGGCTTTTAATCCTCTATCTTTATTCCAGTCATACTTCTTCTTATTCTGACTATTTCTATTGTCATGTTTCTTTCATGCTTTTCTCTAATTTAAATTCAATGAATGATGTCCTATTATTCATCTATGTACTGGTGTTTACCCCTACTATTGTTCTACTAATTCGTCTACATATATGCATGTCCCCTTTACATCCTTATTTCAACTTTGTCTTTCTATCTCCCACGGTTGCACCTGCCCCTACATATATGCTTTTCTCGTGTTCTCTAGGCATGATTTATCCTATTTCCATCCCTTAGCACTTAAGCTACCACAATCGAGCCCTTTTAGGGAATTTTATTTTAACCCACCATGTGGGATTTTTTTATTATCAACCTCAACTTTCTCATTCTGTATATTCTATTCCACATTACAATTCCCTTCCATTGTGGAGCTCTCTTATCCATGTCATTCTGCCCCCATGCCTAATCATAAGTTATTTTGTTTTAAGCACATATATGCCATGCGTTACATACTATGTTTTTTTGTCTTTTCTTATTCGTACTACAAGCATCTTGCATCTTTTTATAGTGTCCCTTAAGTTTTTATACTACTTTTTGGCACACTCCTTGGGGTCTGACTTCTACTGTATGAATAGTCCCCATAAGTTTTTAAATATGAGGTTGTGGACCATATTTATGCTTTTTCCCTTCAATTAACTTCATCTCTTTTGTGCATAACAATTTGCCCTATTTGGTTCTTGAACATATGCATATCTTTTATGTACTACATTCTACATTTACTCTGTTTTAAATTATCTCAGTCCATTTATATGGTTGATCGATCGGCCCCCTTCCTGCCTCCAATCTTACCCCCTGTAATGCATGCTCTTCTCCCATTCAACACACTCAGTTTCTCTTGAGGCTCCACTTTACTTACTTTTTTCCTTCTATAGTATGCCTCTCCTCTTCACATAATTTTTACAAAGTTTCTAACTTCCATCCTGTGCTTTTATGTATCTCCCACCTCCTTTCTGCTTGCATTTATACTCTCTTTTCTTTGCATGCAACTTGTTCGTGTATCTTGATATTTGCATCCTCTTGCTACATTTCACTTTTGACTATGCTCTATTCTATATTCCTTACTTTTATTTTTGATTTTATCTGGCTTATTACTCTCTCTCATGGAAATTTTTTGTTTCTCTATGTGTATTATGCTAATCTTTGGGAGCAACTTCATCAACAAGATGACTCACTATATGTTGATCCACTGGGATATGTTCCATTGTTTCGAAGCAGCTTCTTCCAGCCTCATTATCATTGGGTCTGTAATTACTTTTTTGTTATTTTCTTCCATTTCTTTCTTCCCCATTATTTGCTCTTTTGGTATGTAATTATTTTCTTAGCCCCGCTCCTTCCCTCCCCATGGTTTGTAATCTTTTTTAATTCCTGTTCTTCCTTCCTGCTTTTCTTTCCTTTATGTTTTTATTTTTTTGTTTGATTGTATGCTGCCTATCTATTTATTTCCCTGCTTATTTTAATTATTTTTATAACTCGTACAGATTTTTTAAAATCATTTCTACCCTAGTCTCAAGGGAATTTCTTCTCCACTACACCTTATTAGGTGCTTATACCTAGCCCTTTTCATGGATTTCAATACGACCATCTTGCTAGTGGAACACAGTCGTCTACTACCATTCTCATACCATTTCCTTGTATTCATCATATTTTTTCAAAACATCTGTAATAGTAAGGCTTTTTCTTCCCTATATTTTACCTCTTTAACTTTTAACCTTCCTTTTTTCCCCAACTACCACAATTTTGGTCTATACATATTATTAATTTCATTTCCTACCTTAATTACACGTTTGACTTTTTTTATTTGTTCCCACCCATATTCTATTACCTCCATATTTATAGTAATTTTGACTTTCCCAAAGCATTTAGTTTCAGATAATACTCCTAAAATACCGACTTTTAATTCCCATTTTCAAACTCTACTTTATATTCTCCATTACCTTTCCATTGATATTCAAATACCATATCAGGACTATCAATTACGACATACTTTTTACGATAGCATAAACCACTCTTTTACTCCTTCTAATGTCTATACTTTTGACCATTTATATTTTCCTTTTTTAACTGATGCCTTTATTATTTGGTCTTTTTCTTTAACTCCTGCTTTGCACCCGGTATCTCCCATATTAATATGGGCAACTTCCTCTTTTAATCAATTCTCCCTAATTAGTAGGGATCTGCTTTCGATTACATTCTCTTGTAATCAAATTTTCTTACCTTATCTCTCTACTTTCTATAACCTAGGTTTAACACCCACTATTACCCTCCGCCCATCTATTTATATCAACCATATTAACCCTAACACCAACATTGACCACCCCTTCTCTCTGCCTATCTTCTCTATCGTCCTTCTTACACTCAATATGGCATCTTCCTCCTTCCCTCAGCTCAATTCCATTGCTCTTACTAGCGAAGAAGCTGAACTTTTGTACACACCTGATTTTGGCTGGGACTTTGCCAAGGAAGACCCTAAACTATTTCTTATCGGCTCTTTCATCTCCTCCAAATCAATTAACAGTTATGCTGTCCTAGGCGCTTTCGAAGGAATCTGGAAACCTAGCAATTTGGTTTCTATCTCAGTCATTAAAGACAACTTCTTTAAAATCAAGTTTAAGGAAACCAAAGATTGTTATGAAGTCCTCAACAAAGGGCCATGGTTATACAAGGATGAATGGCTTGCCTTGAATGAATACAACCCCTCCAAAAATACCGATGACTACTCCTTCACTATCATGCGTATCTGGATTCGAATTTTTGGTTTACCGACCTCCCTTTTTGAAGATATTGATCGCTCCCACCTTGTAGGCCACGCTCTGGGCTCAATGGTTGGCAACGTCCTCCGCACTGGTACTCGTGAAATTGATGGTAATATGAACGAATTCTTAAGAGTTGAAATTTTGCTTGATGTCACCCGACCGGTTACCCGATTCCTTTTTATTGGGAATGGATCCGACAAGACTATGTGTCATTTGCAATATGAACGCCTCCCTACTCTGTGCCCTGGTTGTGGGATTATTAGCCATACCATTGACAACTGTCCGATTCGTTCTTCTCTTGATCTAACCAAGCTACAATACGGGGAATGGCTTCACTACCTCCCCCCTCGACGCCGCCCACTCGGTCTGCGAGGTAGAAACCGTAATGTTGGTGCTGAATGCAACCAAGCAAACCCTATTCCCTCGGGTAGGATACTTTCGCTATTCGCATCTTGTTCACATGTTTTTTTCTTCACATTATTTTAGTTTCTTTTTACCTTTTTCCGAACTCATTACTAATATCTGCACTCTTTCCCATAGTTCCAACTGCTAATGCACCTGAACCTACCGATCCGAACAACATAGGTCACTTCCCATGCCCTCTTCTTTCCTTACTTCCTCATTCCTATCGAATCTTCCATATATACCTGCTAATACACCCTTTTACCTTCACAGGCAATCTTAATGAGGGTGATGTTGCATCCTTCTCTGAACAACCTGTAGAGGAGGCTCCTAATAACGATGCAAATATGGATGATGCCCCACTTCCGAAGGACACCAATGCCTCGGGTTCTAAGCTGAAAAATCCCCAACCTCGCTCCAATCCGCAAGTCTCCTTACCCCCAAGGGCCCTGGTGCCACAACCTCTGAACACAATTTTCCCAATTCTGGAGGATGCTTCGGACGATGATTGGGACTCCAAGGATGATAGTATCTGTAACCCCCTTAACCCGGTCTAGACGGTTGAACCGAATTAAGAAGTTTACACGGGGAAAACCAAAGTCAACCCGAAAGTCAACCTTGATTAACGACCCTTTTTTTTTCTTTTTAATCTTATCTAAATGCACATTAACCCTAGATATGTTCATACAAACGACATACTCAAAGATCAGCGCATTCGGAAAACATTCAGGGACTTAATTGCACAAAACATGAATTTAGGGACCAAAATGTAAATTTTGGAAATTATAAGGACTTAACCCACTTTTGAGTTACCATTATGAAATTAGTCATATTTCATGCTTCTCTGCCAAATTTCAACTCAAACGGACATCTCAAACTCATTCAATTGCATACACAAAGTTCAGGACCAAAACGCAAAGGTTTCAAAACATATAACCATCAATTTCAGTGCCCAACGGTCGGGTGTTTCGGAACAGGGATGATCCGTTCCGAAACGCGGGACCGTTTCGAAACGCGGGACCGTTCCGAAACGCGTTGCGCAACAGGGCCTGGCAGTGGCCAAACTGTTTCGGAACAGCCCTGCCCGTTTCGAAACGCCTAGGCCATTTCAGGCCCTCTATTCTGAAACGGCAGCACCTGTTCCGAAACAGGCTGCCCAGATTGCAGATTTTTCTCTGGTTTAACATGCTTTTGACCAATCAAACATAATCCAAAGACCCTCAAATTATACCAGCAAGTCATTACATGCATAAGGAACATAATTGCATCAATCATACTCAAACATGGCATCAATTAAACAAATCCCCAATTCTATAGGCAAGAATCCTATATAGCAAACCATGAAATCCTCATTGCCAAATGCCCAAAAGCTAATAGTGTTAGAAAACATTCACCATACATGAGCTTAAACCTTCACTTGGATTCTTGGCTTCCTTGCTGCTCCTAATGCACTTCAATGCTCTGCATTATTGGTTTAAGAAAAGAGAGAGCGTAAGCACATAGCTTAGTGAGGAATGCTCATTTAAAACAACACAATAATGCATTTATAAACACTTTTATAAACCTTACTTCAAAACAACATTAAACCATGCACAAAAGCATTTAAAACAAGCATACATGCTTCACATTATTAACATGTCATATTGGCCACAAGTGATAATCATAATCTTTCCATTTCACAATACAATCAACATAAGATTCACACATGGACTTTTAAACACCATTGTGATCGTACAATTCACAAGGACCACACATGGACTTTTAACCACCATTGTGTCCTTAGCACAAGAATCACCCATGAACTTTTAACCACCTTGCGACCTCAAAACAAGAATCACCCATGGACTTTTAACCACCATGGTGTTCTTAAAATACACAAGGCTCACACAAGGACTTTTAACCACCTTTGTGACCTTACAAGGCTCACCCAAGGACTTTTAACCACCTTGGTGACCTTAGCACAAGAACCAATCATGGACTTTTAACCACCATGTTGTTCTTAACACAAGAACCACCTATGGACTTTTAACCACCATAGTGTTCTTAACCTTTCTCAAAACATCACTTGCCAATATGCATCATTTAACAACAATAATCCACTGTTTTAAAGCATTTAACAAAGCCATTAATCATCATGCATCTTTATGCAACAAAACCACATTTTATCAAATGTTCTAAACAAGGATCTCTTACCTTGAGCATCCTTCAACACATGGCTTATAAAACCAGCAAATAAACATGCTAAGTATGCTTTCAAAACAGAATTTAAAACATGCAAACAATCACATTGCACTCAACCAACTCATGGTTCATCAACAAGAGAGTTTTTCCGAAAACTTACTCTTGAGCTTAGCAAAGTTGTTTAGACTTAAACTAAGCTCCCAAACCTTCAAAACATTGGTTTCAAAGTTGAAAACCAAAATCCACTCACCGATTCCGTTTCGCCACTTGCCGAAACACCAATCAAGCTTCCGGATCAACACCACGAGGATCCGAAGATGTCTCCCCTGTTTTAAACACATCAAAACAGTAGATTAATGCACCATCGTGCATTAATATCCTCAACCAAGACATCTAAACTCGCTGCTCACATCAACACTCACATTTTGGCTACCAAACACAACCGAAATCACATCCAAACATCTCCACAACACTACCCAGCCAAGATCCATCAATTTCAAACATCCTTAAACATCAATTAACATCCAAAAAGGATCTAACCACGTCCTTATACCTCCAGCTATAACAGATCATCAAGATCACTCCAAAAACCACCAAAAACTCAAGCAAAACTTAGGAAAATCAATCTATCCGGGATTGCATTGATTAAACCTCAATTTCTCATCAATTATACATTCATTTTACATCAAAATGACATCTCAAAACAGTGCCCAATCAGATCATACGAATTTCATCAAAATTAAAGCAAATCTTGCATTTCAAAGCCAAGATCAAGAACACAATTGTAAAACCTTTAATAAAACACAAATCAAGGATTGAGAACTTGGGAATTTCAGTAAAGAACTGAGAATTTAGAGGAGAAGGACGTTCATACCTCTAAACTTGAGTTTTCTCCCTTTTTGGAACCAAAATCTTGAAAATCCAATAAGCAAATGCTAAGGTTTGATTGAAGAGATGATTAGAGATCAAAAGAGGATTGAAATCTCATATTTGGATGTCAAAATCAGAGGGAAAATGTGCTGGAGAAATGTGTTTGGGTTGAGAGAAAATTGAGAGAAAAGGAAAATGGAATTTGGGAAAAGTTAGTTGAAAATGCCAAAATATCTTTCCCTCCCTTTTACTTTTATTTTTAAACCATTAATTAATCCTTTAATATTTAAGAAAAATCTGGAGAAACTCCTATTGGGTAAATAGCTCCTTAAAGATTCAAAGTTTCAATCATTTTTAAAACAGTCACCAAGTTTCCAAAAATTACATTTTGGTCACTAACCCAAAATGTCACTCTTCCAAACCTCAATTTGTAAAATTGATTTCACCATTCTCTTATATATAATAAAAGAGGATTTTAAGACATTTTTCCATATTTTTAATGCAACCCGAACTAGGCTTTCCTAAATTCACCCTTTTATATTCGAACCGTAACCCGACCGGTCCGGTCCAAACCCAAAACTTCTAAGCCCAAAATTGGGGTGTTACAACTCTCCCCCCTTAAGAAATTTCGTCCTCGAAATTTACCTGAAGGAAAGAGGTACGGAAACTGTTTCAACATGTCATCCTTCCGTTCCCACGTGGCTTCTTCAACACCACGATGTTTCCACAACACCTTTACCAACTCGATGGTCTTGCCACGAAGAACCTTACTATCCGAATCCAGAATCCTCACCGGTTCCTCATCATAGGTCAAATCCGGATTCAATTCCACTTCTTCCACAGGCATCACATGTGAAGGATCCGATCTATACTTCCGAAGCATAGAAACATGAAACACATCATGGATCTTCTCCAGCTCTTGCGGCAACCTCAACCTGTACGCAACAGGACCCACACGTTCAATCACCTCGTATGGTCTAATGTACCTAGGGCTCAACTTACCCTTTCGGCCAAACCTCATCACCTTTTTCCAAGGCGAAACCTTCAAAAACACACGGTCACCCACCGCATACTCAATCTCCTTACGCTTCAAATCCGCGTAAGACTTCTGCCGATCAGAAGCTACTTTCAAACGCTCACAAATGAGCTTCACCTTCTCGGTGGTTCCTTTCAACATAGCTGGCATCGAAACCAACTTCTGACCTGTTTCAGCCCAACAAAAAGGAGTACTACACTTCCTCTCGTACAAAGATTCATAAGGTGCCATTTGAATACTTGAATGATAACTATTGTTATAAGCAAACTCCACCAAAGGCAAATGTTTCTCCCAAGAGCCCTGAAACTCAATCACACAGCACCTCAACATATCCTCCAAAACCTGGATAACACGCTCAGATTGACCATCCGACTGAGGATGATAAGATGTACTGAAATTCAACCGTGTACCCAAAGCTTGATGCAAACACTGCCAGAAACGCGATGTAAACCTCGGATCCCTATCCGACACAATCGACTTTGGCACACCATGCAGCCGCACAATCTCAGCAATGTACAGCTCCGCAAGCTTATCCAAAGAATACGTAGTATGCACAGGCAAGAAATGCGCACACTTCGTCAGGCGATCCACAATCACCCACACCGAATTCTTCTTCGATGGCGACAAAGGTAAACCAGATACAAAATCCATGGTAATCCTTTCCCACTTCCACTCAGGAATTCTCAACGGTTGCAACAAACCTGACGGAAACTGATGCTCAGCCTTAACTCGCTGACACACCAAGTACTTGCTTACAAACTCAGCAACATCCTTCTTTAAACCCACCCAATAGTACTCATCACGAAGATCACGGTACATCTTAGTACTACCAGGGTGCATAGCAAAAGGACTACTATGACCTTCAGTCAGAATAGCACGCCTCAAATCAACATCATTGGGCACTACTATCCGACTCCCAAAACACAACACTCCCTCATCATTAAAACAGAAATCCGAAGGTCTACCCTCCTCAATGTCCTGAACATGCTGTTGAGTTGTGTGGTGCTCGATTCGTTCAACCGATTATGCTCACCAAGTGGTGGAGAGGTGGATATTTGGTTGTAAGGGTTTAGGAAGCTAGAAAGAATAAAGACACAATGATTTTAGAGTGGTTCGGTCTTCTAACAAGCACCTACATCCACTACCTTAGCTCCCCACTAAGGATTTCACAATCAATCCACTAATTGATTCGTCCCCTTTTCTAGGCTTAGGAGGAAACCCTTACAACCAATCAAGCTTTCTACCCAAAGCCTTGATTGAAACCCTCTTTACAAGAGATAAACAAAGCAAACTTGTAATCCTCTAATAGGAGTTTGTTTGCACAAATAAGCACTCACCCAAACCTAAAACACTTGAGCAAATTTGACAATTTTGGCTCACTAGTGTTTGTCTATACAAGAATTGACAATTTAAGTGCTAAGACAATATTTGATCATTTGGTGTTTGACAATATGAGCATTAGCCTTCTCTTGATGCTTGGAGGTCCCTTTTATACTCCCAAATGAGTTTGTAGCCGTTACTAGCCGTTGGGATCCAATTGGAGCCGTTGAGGACTTTATTCCCACCATAAATGCAGTTCTGCAGCTCCCCATTTCGAAACGCTCGAGGCCGTTTTGAAACACTCTCAATGTAGAAAGAGCCGTTGCAGTCTGTCAGGGTACCCGTTTTGGAACACCCCTTGCCGTTTCGGAACGCGTATCGAAACGCTATAAGCCTGTATCGAAACGCCTGCATTTAAAAGTTAGTTGAGAAAATAGCCGTTGGGGTTTATGACCGTTGTGGTCATTGCCACGTGGGCGTATCGAAACGGCCTAGCCCGTTTCGAAACGTTGGGCAAATTTCAAGTCTAGGGAAAGCCCGTTTCGAAACGAGTTTCGAAACGAAAACGCTACTGGAGCCTCCTGTTTCGAAACGCCCTAAGGTGTTTCGAAACACCTGGACATGTTTGATAAATTTGGCTTTGAAACACATATTAAACCCATTTAAAAACATCCCTAAACATATATTTGGACTTGGGAAATGTTTTAGATACTTTTTAAACAGTCCAAAACATTTTTCAATTATTATATCAAAACGTTAGTTCTACAATCTCCCCCTTTTTGATATAATAAAACTCTCTTGAAAAATTGTTTGGGATTCTCCCCCTTTAACTTAAAAAAATGTGAATAAGAGACTAAAGATATGAAATCAAATAAAGCTCCCCCTTATTCATTTGAAAATTCAATTTTTCAAACCATTTCTCTCCCTTTTTGTTATATCAAAAAGAATTTAAAACATTAAGTTCAAAAATAACAATAGAGGTAAAAGTTTGACAAAAGTAAGAATTTGGTTTTAAAATGGCTCCCCCTTACTCAAAGCATCATCAAAATGTTAGTCACAACATATATGATCATCTAGTTGACATAAAAAGAAAATAAAACAAATAAACACTAAAGCAACTAGATTTTTACCACACTTGAACGCAAGGGAGGATGTGAAGCCTTCCTTCTTCAAGTGTTCATCCTTGTGTGCATGGAGCTCCCCCTCAATGTTGGACTTGTTGAACATCTCCATCACACCTAGCAAAAGACAATCAAGTAACTTTTGGTATCCAAATTGCTTTGGATCCATGAACGTTAGTAGCACAAATTTTTGACCCCTTAGGAATCCATTTTTCAATGTCATCCTTTTTAATTGAAGTGGTTAGTCCTTTTGGGACCCAAACACTTCTAAAACATTTACCATTTTTAAATCTAGGGGCACTAGATTGTCTAACATAAAAATTTGATTTTCCAAAATCATTTTTCTTTTGAAGTTCATTTGAAATCAAATCTTTTTCCTTTTTGAGATCATCAACTTCCCTTTGATGATCTTTTTCCATCGTTTGAAGCAAGTTTTGTAAGTTTAAAACTTTAAGCTCAAAATCTTTAATTTTTGCTTCAAACTCTAAATTGGTTTTAGAAAGCAAATCATTTTCGATTTTCAACTTTGAAATCAATTTCTTATTTTTCGAAAATGAAGCCTTGAACTCAAAAACCAATTCATCGTAGGCTTCTTGTAACTCATCAAAAGAATACGAATTTGAACAAGATGAGTTAGAAGTTACCTCCCCCTCATTGAGGGCCATCAAGCATAGGTCGGCTACTTCATCATCGATGGAGTCTTCATCACTCCAAGTGGCCACATATGCTTGCTTTGAAGATGATCCCCTCTTGTTGGACTTGTGGGATTCCTTCATCTTCTTCCTCGATTCATGCTTGGATTTTTCCATTTCGCTCTTTATGAACCGGGTAAATTTGTTGAAGAGATAGGCCATCTCTTCATCTTCACTATCCTCCTCACTAGAATCTTCATGATGACATGTGGAGGACTTGAGAGCCATGGCACTTGCATTGATGCCAAGCCCTTTGATTTTCTTCTCTCCCATAGCTCTAATTTCTTCCCTCTTCTTCTCATCCTCTTTATTCTTCTTCATGATTTGATCAGTAAGGAGTGACCCCAAGAGTTCATCAAGCTTCAAAGTCTTCAAATTTTTGGCTTCGATGATGGCGGTCCTCTTTGAGTCCCAAGACTCGGGAAGTGAGTAGATGAGCTTTCGAACAAGCTTCTCCTCCGGGATGGCTTCTCCATATCCTTTAAGACCATTGGTGATTGTGGAGAATCTATCAAACATCTTCTCGATGTTCTCTTCCGGATCCATTTTGAAGTTCTCATACTCTAAGGTTAGGAGCCCAATCTTGGTCTCCTTAACTTCATTTGTCCCCTCGTATGTGACTTCAAGCTTGTCCCATACCTCCTTGGCACTCTCACAAGAAGACATCTTCTCATAGATGGATGGACCAAATGCACAAAATAGAATGTGCAAGGCTTTGCAATTTAGCTCCATCTTCTTGCGATCGTCGGCACTCCACTCCGCTTTACTTCTTTGAGGCAAGAAACGGACCATCTTCAACTATGTCCCATAGCTTGTAATCTCTTGACTTTAAGAAGAATTTCATCTTTGTCTTCCAATGGGCATAGTGGTCTCCGTCAAAGAAAGGCGGTTTGTCGATTGATTGTGCCATTTGAGTCGGTTGATGAACTAGTGATCGAGCTTGCCGGATCTTCTCAATAGGATGTGAATCCCCTTCGATTGAGCCAAGCTCTGATACCAATTGTTGAGTTGTGTGGTGCTCGATTCGTTCAACCGATTATGCTCACCAAGTGGTGGAGAGGTGAATATTTGGGTGGAAGGGTTTAGGAAGCTAGAAAGAATAAAGACACAATGATTTTAGAGTGGTTCGGTCTTCTAACAAGCACCTACATCCACTACCTTAGCTCCCCACTAAGGATTTCACAATCAATCCACTAATTGATTCGTCCCCTTTTCTAGGCTTAGGAGGAAACCCTTACAACCAATCAAGCTTTCTACCCAAAGCCTTGATTGAAACCCTCTTTACAAGAGATAAACAAAGCAAACTTGTAATCCTCTAATAGGAGTTTGTTTGCACAAATAAGCACTCACCCAAACCTAAAACACTTGAGCAAATTTGACAATTTTGGCTCACTAGTGTTTGTCTATACAAGAATTGACAATTTAAGTGCTAAGACAATATTTGATCATTTTGTGTTTGACAATATGAGCATTAGCCTTCTCTTGATGCTTGGAGGTCCCTTTTATACTCCCAAATGAGTTTGTAGCCGTTACTAGCCGTTGGGATCAAATTGGAGCCGTTGAGGACTTTATTCCCACCATAAATGTAGTTCTGCAGCTCCCCGTTTCGAAACGCTCGAGGCCGTTTCGAAACACTCTCAATGTAGAAAGAGCCGTTGCAGTCTGTCAGGGTGCCCGTTTCGGAACACCCCTTGCCGTTTCGGAACGCGTATCGAAACGCTATAAGCCTGTATCGAAACGCCTGCATTTAAAAGTTAGTTGGGAAAATAGCCGTTGGGGTTTATGACCGTTGTGGTCATTGCCACGTGGGCGTATCGAAACGGCCTAGCCCGTTTCGAAACGGTGGGCAAATTTCAAGTCCAGGGAAAGCCCGTTTCGAAACGAGTTTCGAAACGAAAACGCTACTGGAGCCTCTTGTTTCGAAACACCCTAAGGTGTTTCGAAACACCTGGACATGTTTGATAAATTTGGCTTTGAAACACATATTAAACCCATTTAAAAACATCCCTAAACATATATTTAGACTTGGGAAATGTTTTAGATACTTTTTAAACAGTCCAAAACATTTTTCAATTATTATATCAAAACATTAGTTCTACACATGCGGTACCAAGGAATCATCCAACAACTGCTTTTCCTTGATAAACTGAACCAAAGATGTTTTCACTTGCAATTCAGCCACAAGACCACCATCACGCGAAATACTCAAACTGGCAAACATAACCCTCAACTCAACAGCTACCTTCCTACTCAAGGCTTCCGCTAGAACATTAGCTTTTCCAGGGTGATACTCAATCGTCAAATCATAATCCTTGAGCAACTCTACCCAACGCCGCTGTCTAAGATTCAACTCCTTCTGAGACATCAGATACTTCAAACTTTTGTGATCCGTGTACACAATACACTTCTCACCATACAGATAATGTCTCCAGATCTTCAAAGCAAAAACCACCGCAGCCAACTCGATGTCATGCGTAGGATAATTGCGCTCATGCACCTTCAACTGCCGTGATGCATAAGCCACCACCTTACCCTCCTGCATCAACACACATCCCAAACCAACGTAGGACGCATCACTATACACCACAAACTCTTTCCCTGATTCAGGTTGAACCAAGATAGGAGCTTGTGTCAAAGCTGCCTTAAGCTTCTCAAAAGCCTGCTGTCTCGCTTCCGTCTACTCATACTTAACATCCTTCTGCAGCAACTTTGTCAAAAGTGCAGCAATCTTCGAAAACCCATCCACAAACCTCCGGTAGTAACCCACCAAACCAAGGAAACTACGAACTTCATGAACAGACTTAGGAACCTTCCAATTCATCACCGCCTCAATCTTCTGAGGATCAACACGAATCCCTTCAGCAGAAACCACATGACCAAGAAACACCACTTCTCTAAGCCAGAACTCACACTTGCTCAGCTTAGCATAAAGCTAATTCTCCAACAAAGCTTGCAGCACAATTCTCAGATGCCCTTCATGCTCCTCCTCAGTACGTGAATACACGAGGATATCATCAATGAATACCACCACAAACTTATCCAGGTATTCATGAAATACACGATTCATCATGTCCATGAAAGCTGCAGGAGCATTTGTCAAACCAAACGGCATCACAAGGAACTCATAATGCCCATACCTCGTCCTGAAAGCTGTCTTTGGCACATCCACATCCTTCACCTTCAACTGGTAATACCCTGACCTTAAGTCAATCTTAGAGAACACAGCTGCTCCCCGAAATTGATCAAAAAGATCATCAATTCTCGGCAATGGATACCGATTCTTGATAGTCAACTTGTTAAGCTGACGGTAATCAATGCACATTCTCATAGTGCCATCCTTCTTCTTCACAAACAAGACCGGCGCACCCCAAGGTGACACACTCGGCCGAATGAAACCACGGTCAAACAACTCTTGCAATTGCGTCTTCAGCTCTTTCAACTCTTTAGATGCCATTTGATAAGGAGTAATGGACAATGGAGTTGTGTTTTCATACAGCTCAATCCCAAACTCCACCTCACGATTAGGAGGCAATCCAGGAAACTCCTCCGGAAACACACCAGGAAACTCTCGCACAGTCCTGATATCTTGCACACGCAACTCCTTAGAGCTAGGATTCATCACAAAGGCTAGGTAAGCTTCACAACCTTGCCTCAGCATCCGGCTCGCCTCCAATGTAGACACCACATTGGCAAGAAACTTCACATTCTCACCAACCACAACCATCTCATAATCATCCGCAAGCTTCAACGAAACTCGCTTATTCTCACAATCCACTACAGCACGATGCTCAGCAAGCCAATCCATACCAAGGATTACATCAAAACCATAGAAAGGAAACTCCATAAGATCAACATGAAAAACATGATCTTGCACAACCAAAGGACATCTCCTATAAAGCTTTCGAGTCACAACAGTCTCACCAAAAGAACTAGTGACACGCATACCAACATCCAAAGACTCAACAGGCAAACCAAGCAATTCAGCATGCTCACGCAAAATGTATGAGTGCGTAGATCCAGAATCAATCAAGGAAAGTAATGACAAGGACTGCAAAGTAAAAGTACCTGCAATCACATCCGCGTCATTCCTCCCCTCCCTCTGAGCAAACACTCTAGCCTGGCCACCACCCTCTGGCTGAACAGCTACAACATGAGCCACATTCCGTCCACCCTCTTCTCTCCGCTGCAAGTTACCACGGCCGCGCCCACGACCTCTCTGTGGTGCAGCAACTACAGGAGCACGCCCTTGGCCACCAGCCAACATAGGACACTCTCTCCTCATGTGATCCGTAGATCCACAGTTCCAGCACGAATTACCAGCTGCCACAACAGGAGCTTGCACCTCCCTCACAGCTCGAGGACAATCACGTTTCATATGGCCACGCGATCCACATGTCCAACACGCGCTCGGATCAACTCTTGCCTTGCCTCCCTGAGCAGGCACACCACCACCTCGCTTAGCTGAAGACTGATACCTCTAATCACGTCCCCTCTTGTTTCGTCCACCACCGGAACTATACTCAGCAACTCGCTTACCAGCACCAGAACCATCACCTTTAGATGATAAACCCAAATTCATCTCAATGTCCTTTGCTCTCCCAACCAGCACATCAAAATCATTATACTCAGCAGCTAGCATATACGTCTTTACTTCCGTCACCAAACCATAACGGAACCTTTCACACCTTTCCCGCTCATCAGGAACAAGTTCAGGTGCGTATTGACTGAGTCGGACAAACTGAACCTCGTACTCAGCTACAGACATGCTCCCTTGGGTAAGAGACATAAATTCTCTCTTCTTCTCATCTAGGTACCTCACACCCAGATATCTCCTCTTGAACGCGTTCTGAAAGAACGTTCAAGTTACGTCAGCTTCCGCCATCCCAGAGATAGTGGTTGTCCACCAAGTATACGCATCATCCTGTAGCAAGGATACTACACAGCCCAGCTTCTGCACATCAGTGCAACTCATTTGCCCCAAGATTCTCTTGGTACTTTCTAACCAAGACTCCGAACATTCAGCAGACAAACCCCTGAACTCAGTCCCTCCCAGACTGCGCAAACGTTCCAAGGGTAGTCTAACACCAGCATCACCTTGATGCCCAGCTCCTTGAGCTCCAGCTATCGCTGCTCGAAAAGCTCCAGCAATGGCTTGAACCAGCATTGTCATGTCAGGAATAGCTTGTCCCTGACCAGCTTCAGGTCCAGCGACCCCAGCACCAGCTGCAACTCCAGCTCCTTCACCCCCAGCACCACCACCACCAGGTGGAGGAGGTAAATTGATCAGTACTTAAAAGTTCTATATTTTACCCATCATTTATCCTTATTTTTGCTGCACTCAAGCATGTTTAACTGCATTTTAGGTTAAGTTTTGCATAAACATCACATTTAGATAAAATTGCGCAGATAGTGCTAAATTTGGTTACTTTTGCAGGTATCTGTCGTGGCAGCAGTCGTGACAGCACCCAGGGCAGCAATCGTAGTAGGCGCTGGGCGGAGAAGCAGAAGATTTGAACTGGACAAGCAGACAAAGAGGACGATGCTGCCATGGTGCCGCCGTGACAGCATGGTGACAGCAGTTTTGTGGAGAGAAAAAGCAAAGTCGACCTCGATATATAGAGAAAATTCTACTCGTCTGTCGTGTGAAAACCTCATATTTTTCCGAGCCCCAGATCAAAAGATATGTCAAGCCCAAAGTTCAAGGAGAGAAAATCCCAAGAAACAAGGAGGGCGGCTGGAAAGTAGATTCCTTGAAGATTTAGTCATTATTAGAATCATACTTTTAATTAAAGTTGTAATCCTTGTTAAATTAGATAACTTGAGCCCAAAGCTTATATAAGGGCATGTATTTTAACCTAGGGAGATCTGAACCTCCACATCCCATAACCCATAGCCGATTTCCCTTTAAACCGACAACCAAAAACCCTCCGCCGTCTACCCGTCGTCTACCCACCGTCGACATGTTCTAAAATCCCCTAGGGCCACAAGTTGATTTGAAAAGTAGTTGCAAGGGTTGTTTTGTTTTAGGAATTTTCAGTTCAATAAAATAAACTTCAAGTTCTCTTATTTTGGTTATTAATATCTTGCAAGAGCATCGAGAGAGCATTGTGAGGTTATCTATTTACTTAGCATCGGGAGAGTTAAGTATACGAAAGAAATAAGAGCAAGTTCTCTAGTTTATAGTTGAACTATCTTGTGCCTAGGGATAGGGCAAGGTTAAGTGGCTAAGAAAGAATTCATACACATCGGTGTTCATCCTTCGATTAACGCCGGGAGGTATCATCAAAGACGTGATCATCGACAGACTTGGACCTAGGGGTAGGCCAAGGCAGATCTGAGATTCTTGCCAAACTTGAAAGTACTGAGTTGGTGTGTTTGCTGCCGCGACGACCAACGGACAGCTGCCGCGACAGGTGCTGCCAGCGACAGGCGCGACGACAGAACTGGAGTTCCCAAGCAATACAATACATGCACTACTGAGCAATTCAATACCAGCCCATTCTCTCTATCTTGATTACTTTACTTCTATTTTCCAGTACTTTTTATTATTTTCGTGACAAACTATTAAATCTCTTCTTTACTCCTTGTGCAGATAGCAAAGGAAAGGGTTAGCCCAGTCCCTGTGGAGACGATATCCGATACTCTAGTATCACTTTACTACTTGCGTCGTGTACACTTGCACTACATTGCGATAGACACTTTTACACGCAACAAGTTTTTGGCGCCGTTGCCGGGGACTGGCAACACACTCTTACCCTAGCTTCTGCACTTTTCTTTTTTTTTTATTTTTTTTATTTTTTATTTTTTTAACAAAAAAAAAACTCATGTGAAAATACAGGTTCAAGGGCATCAACTTGCCAGGAAAAACCATTCGAGAGTTGATGTGGGAAAGTTCTTGCAATTACCGTAAAGATATGCTGCCACAGCAGCAACAGGGGCAGCAACAGCCAATGCCGCAACAGTAAAAAATTTTATGGTACGATCAAAACCCGCACAATTTTTTATACCATAACAGTTTTGCTGCAGAACCCGACCTGCCCTGGCAATGTCATCATCCTCAAGAGCAGTCAAAATCCTTAGAAGACACACTGCAAGCCTTCATGGCACTCACTCAAGAAGTGTCGGTTTCTATGGACGCAAGTATCGCCAAGATGGATGCACTCTTGAGCAGACCGGTCCTCATTCATTCCACGACTGAACCTGAAATCCCAAGGAAAGATGACGAGGACGCCCATGTGAAGGAATACCCAACATATGATGAGTCTGAGCAACAACTTGCCATGGCAATGATCGAGGAGCCGGAATGGAGCAACACCGCGACAACGCTGAGTGAAATTCAAGAGAATGTCACGGCAGCAACCACTTCCGAGGCAGAAACCCCATTCAAAGTGGAAACTGCCGACTCGACAGAAACTGCCGCCTCGGCAGCAACTGATGCTGAAGCAGCAACCACATCAGAGGCAAATTCTCAACCCACTACCTCGATTATGCCTGACCAAGATTGCACACATCCATCCCTGCCATGGCACTCGCACAACCACCTAGAAGAGCTACCCACTGACAATGCCTCGCCGATGGAATATGAGCAGGTAATAAACGAACCTTTTGAATTCTTTGAAAACTCACAAATTCCATTGCAGGTATTAGAGGAACCAAAGCCGGTGGACATAGAATCATCAAAGTCTCTACTGACGGAGATCTACGAGTGGTCAACAGAATTTAGTATAGAGAGTGATGGCACTTACCAATGTCCCATTGACCTGCAAAGTAACCTGACAACGGACTGTCAAAATAACTGGCTGCAGCAGCAGACACGACAGCAAGGGCTACATTCAACCACAACAACATTCAACGAAAACAAGGTAAGCTTGTGGCCGAATGTCAATTTGATTTTTTCTAATCATATATTCATGCCCTCAGAAACATTACCAAGAAGGGAGGACTTCATGGACTACAAAGGGAAGAGAAAGAAAGGAGCCTCCACCATGAGAATAATCACCAGATGGAGGGTACGGATGGACTTCAAGAAGTACCGGAAACGACCCCTCAAGCATCAATAGAACAGGGAGTAGTTACTTTAGGAGATGCCCCTCAAGGCACTCCTAATTTAACTTATTTTATTTTTATTTTATCTTTATTATTTTAGGAATTAGAAATTTGATATTGGTTTTAGTTTGTTTTTGTTATTAGGTAAACAAAGAAAAACCCTTGCAATGACGATACAAGCAACCCGAGGAAGCTCTGCCTCCACCCCTGCCGCGGCAGCACTCATACTCTCAGGGCAGCACCCACAGCTCCTCCGACAAAGTTCAAAGAGACAGCTTGCCGACAGCTCCTCATCCAAAGCTCTAGCAGCAACGACGACAGCCGCACAACTTAAGTTTTCTTTTTCTTTTTCTCTGTCGCCTGCTATATATATTATCTTTTTGTGATGTTTAACTTTTCTGTCATCTTTTTCTTCTGTTTTTTCATCTTTTGTGTCATGCATTGAGGATAATGCAACCCTTGAGTTTGGGGGTAGGCAGTCCTCCTAATTATTAATATAATATTGCATTTAGTTTTAATTGTGTCTCATTTATTTTATGCAAAAAAAATGAAAATATTGAAAATTTTGGCTTAAAACTATGAACTGAACTTGCCTGTCGTGACAGCTCTGTCGTGGCAGAAACTTTAGGATAGTTTAAGGAGAAGTTTAGAGCCTTTCTATAGTCCTGAAAACTTAAACACCATTGTGACTGTTATACTGCTTAAACTTCTTTTAGCCAAACTAGAATAGGAAGCTTAGCACTTGAATAGCCCCTAGAGGTGCCTAACACTGGCTCTAGGAAAGAAGTTTAGCAAAAGAGACTCAAAGCCCTAGAGGTGCCCGAAACCGGCTCTAGGAAGTTAGCTAGAGGTGCCCGAAACCGGCTCTAGTGAAACTTTAGCTTAAAAAAAAATTGAAATCGAGTCAAAACAGAAAATCAAAGGAGCATAAGAAGTGCCTTCAAAAGATAAACTTGGCATAAAAATTCGAGTTAAGAGCTGAAATTTTCTAGTGAAACTAAGAGAGTCTTGGCATATAACTGTTCACAAGCATGCACACACTGCACGAGGACTATAGGGAGATTCCAGACAGATCCTAAATTATCCGATAGGTTGCTGCCGTCACAGGGAACGAACGACGGGTAAGGGAAAGTTCACTGTTTGAAAGCCAAAACAAAAAAATATTTTTCTTTTAGGTCTAATTTGCTTGAGGACAAGCAAAGATTCGAGTTTGGGGGTGTGATCAGTACTTAAAAGTTCTATATTTTACCCATCATTTATCCTTATTTTTGCTGCACTCAAGCATGTTTAACTGCATTTTAGGTTAAGTTTTGCATAAACATCACATTTAGATAAAATTGCGCAGATACTGCTAAATTTGGTTACTTTTGCAGGTATCTGTCGTGGCAGCAGTCGTGACAGCACCCAGGGCAGCAATCGTGGCAGGCGCTGGGCAGAGAAGCAGAAGAGCTGAACTGGACAAGCAGACAAAGAGGACGATGCTGCCATGGTGCCGCCGTGACAGCATGGTGACAGTAGTTTTGTGGAGAGAAAAAGCAAAGTGGACCTCGATAGATAGAGAAAATTCTGCTCGTCTGTCGTGTGAAAACCTCATATTTTTCCGAGCCCCAGATCAAAAGATATGTCAAGCCCAAAGTTCAAGGAGAGAAAATCCCAAGAAACAAGGAGGAAGGCTGGAAAGTAGATTCCTTGAAGATTTAGTCTTTATTAGAATCATACTTTTAATTAAAGTTGTAATCCTTGTTAAATTAGATAACTTGAGCCCAAAGCTTATATAAGGGCATGTATTTTAACCTAGGGAGATCTGAACCTCCACATCCCATAACCCATAGCCGATTTCCCTTTAAACCGACAACCGAAAACCCTCCGCCGTCTACCCGTCGTCTACCCGCCGTCGACATGTTCTAAAACCCCCTAGGGCCACGGTTTGATTTGTAAAGTAGTTGCAAGGGTTGTTTTGTTTTAGGAATTTTCAGTTCAATAAAATAAACTTCAAGTTCTCTTATTTTGGTTATTAATATCTTGCAAGAGGATCGGGAGAGCATTGTGAGGTTATCTATTTACTTAGCATCGGGAGAGTTAAGTATACGAAAGAAATAAGAGCAAGTTCTCTAGTTTATAGTTGAACTATCTTGTGCCTAGGGATAGGGAAAGGTTAAGTGGCTAAGAAAGAATTCATACACATCGGTGTTCATCCTTCGATTCACGCCGGGAGGTATCATCAAAGACGTGATCATCGACAGACTTGGACCTAGGGATAGGCCAAGGCAGATCTGGGATTCTTGCCAAACTTGAAAGTACTGAGTTGGTGTGTTTGCTGCCGTGACGACCAACGAACAGCTGCCGCGACAGGTGCTGCCAGCGACAGGCGCGACGACAGAACTGGAGTTCCTAAGCAATACAATACATGCACTACTGAGAAATTCAATACCAGCCCATTCTCTCTATCTTGATTACTTTACTTCAATTTTCCAGTACTTTTTATTATTTTCGTGACAAACTATTAAATCTCTTCTTTACTCCTTGTGCAGATAGCAAAGGAAAGGGTTAGCCCAGTCCCTGTGGAGACGATATCCGATACTCTAGTATCACTTTACTACTTGCGTCGTGTACACTTGCACTACATTGCGATAGACACTTTTACACGCAACATAAATCCACCATATTTTCAGCATTCTCCTCATTCTCATTTCGAGCCATAGCTCGCGTATTAACCCCCAACTCTCTACGAGGTGCCATTCACTAAACAATGCAATCACAATGCAATAAACAAAGTCAGGCTCAGCAAGGTAAGCAATCCAAGTACTCAAGCTCATTTCCAATTAAAACAACATCATTTCATTAGCTTTGATTTGGCAATGGGTCCCTCTATCATGCTTCACCATAGCATACATCACAATTGCAACATGCTTACAATTCACACATCATGCTTTCAATCAACAAGCATACAAAGCATACATACATTAATCACCCACATAATCATTCCCAATTACTTGATAACTCAGCTCTGATACCACCAAATGTAACCCCCTTAACCCGGTCTAGACGGTTGAACCGAATTAAGAAGTTTACACGGGGAAAACCAAAGTCAACCCGAAAGTCAACCTTGATTAACGACCCCTTTTTTTTCTTTTTAATCTTATCTAAATGCACATTAACCCTAGATATGTTCATACAAACGACATACTCAAAGATCAGCGCATTCGGAAAACATTCAGGGACTTAATTGCACAAAATATGAATTTAGGGACCAAAATATAAATTTTGGAAATTATAAGGACTTAACCCACTTTTGAGTTACCATTATGAAATTAGTCATATTTCATGCTTCTCTGCCAAATTTCAACTCAAACGGACATCTCAAACTCATTCAATTGCATACACAAAGTTCAGGACCAAAACGCAAAGGTTTCAAAACATATAACCATCAATTTCAGTGCCCAACGGTCGGGTGTTTCGGAACAGGGATGATCCGTTCCGAAACGCGGGACCGTTCCGAAACGCGTTGCGCAACAGGGCCTGGCAGTGGCCAAACTATTTCGGAACCGCCCTGCCCGTTTCGAAACGCCTAGGCCATTTCAGGCCCTCTGTTCCGAAATGACAGCACCTGTTCCGAAACAGGCTGCCCAGATTGCAGATTTTTCTCTGGTTTAACATGCTTTTGACCAATCAAACATAATCCAAAGACCCTCAAATTATACCAGCAAGTCATTACATGCATAAGGAACATAATTGCATCAATCATACTCAAACATGGCATCAATTAAACAAATCCCCAATTCTATAGGCAAGAATCCTATATAGCAAACCATGAAATCCTCAAATCACCAAAACAAATACCAAGAGGCCAATTACATGTTCCAACATCATCAACAATATAAAACCAACTTAGGGAGTCCAAAACATCTCCCAAAACATCAACATAGGTTCCCCATTGCCAAATGCCCAAAAGCTAATAGTGTTAGAAAACATTCACCATACATGAGCTTAAACCTTCACTTGGATTCTTGGCTTCCTTGCTGCCCCTAATGCACTTCAATGCTCTGCATTATTGGTTTAAGAAAAGAGAGAGCGTAAGCACATAGCTTAGTGAGGAATGCTCATTTAAAACAACACAATAATGCATTTATAAACACTTTTATAAACCTTACTTCAAAACAACCTTAAACCATGCACAAAAGCATTTAAAACAAGCATACATGCTTCACATTATTAACATGTCATATTGGCCACAAGTGATAATCATAATCTTTCCATTTCACAATACAATCAACATAAGATTTACACATGGACTTTTAAACACCATTGTGATCTTACAATTCACAAGGACCACACATGGACTTTTAACCACCATTGTGTCCTTAGCACAAGAATCACCCATGGACTTTTAACCACCATGGTGTTCTTAAAATACACAAGGTCTACACAAGGACTTTTAACCACCTTGCGACCTCAAAACAAGAATCACCCATGGACTTTTAACCACCATGGTGTTCTTAAAATACACAAGGCTCACACAAGGACTTTTAACCACCTTTGTGACCTTGCAAGGCTCACCCAAGGACTTTTAACCACCTTGGTGACCTTAGCACAAGAACCAATCATGGAATTTTATCCACCATGTTGTTCTTAACACAAGAACCACCTATGGACTTTTAACCACCATAGTGTTCTTAACCTTTCTCAAAACATCACTTGCCAATATGCATCATTTAACAACAATAATCCACTGTTTTAAAGCATTTAACAAAGCCATTAATCATCATGCATCTTTATGCAACAAAACCACATTTTATCAAATGTTCTAAACAAGGATCTCTTACCTTGAGCATCCTTCAACACATGGCTTATAAAACCAGCAAATAAACATGCTAAGTATGCTTTCAAAACAGAATTTAAAACATGCAAACAATCACATTGCACTCAACCAACTCATGGTTCATCAACAAGAGAGTTTTTCCGAAAACTTACTCTTGAGCTTAGCAAAGTTGTTTAGACTTAAACTAAGCTCCCAAACCTTCAAAACATTGGTTTCAAAGCTGAAAACCAAAATCCACTCACCGATTCCGTTTCGCCACTTGCCGAAACACCAATCAAGCTTCC
Source organism: Hibiscus trionum (assembly GCA_030270665.1). NCBI lineage: Eukaryota > Viridiplantae > Streptophyta > Magnoliopsida > Malvales > Malvaceae > Hibiscus > Hibiscus trionum. The sequence goes on along the minus strand of BSYR01000027.1, from coordinate 42,516,764 downwards.
GGATCAACACCACGAGGATCCGAAGATGTCTCCCCTGTTTTAAACACATCAAAACAGTAGATTAATGCACCATCATGCATTAATATCCTCAACCAAGACATCTAAACTCGCTGCTAACATCAACACTCACATTTCGGCTACCAAACACAACCGAAATCACATCCAAACATCTCCACAACACTACCCAGCCAAGATCCATCAATTCCAAACATCCTTAAACATCAATTAACATCCAAAAAGGATCTAACCACGTCCTTATACCTCCAGCTATAACAGATCATCAAGATCACTCCAAAAACCACCAAAAACTCAAGCAAAACTTAGGAAAATCAACCTATCCGGGATTGCATTGATTAAACCTCAATTTCTCATCAATTATACATTCATTTTACATCAAAATGACATCTCAAAACAGTGCCCAATCAGATCATACGAATTTCATCAAAATTAAAGCAAATCTTGCATTTCAAAGCCAAGATCAAGAACACAATTGTAAAACCTTTAATAAAACACAAATCAAGGATTGAGAACTTGGGAATTTCAGTAAATAACTGAGAATTTAGAGGAGAAGGACGTTCATACCTCTAACCTTGAGTTTTCTCCCTTTTTGGAACCAAAATCTTGAAAATCCAATAAGCAAATGCTAAGGTTTTGTTGAAGAGATGATTAGAGATCAAAAGAGGATTGAAATCTCATATTTGGATGTCAAAATCAGAGGGAAAATGTGCTGGAGAAATGTGTTTGGGTTGAGAGAAAATTGAGAGAAAAGGAAAATGGAATTTGGGAAAAGTTAGTTGAAAATGCCAAAATATCTTTCCCTCCCTTTTACTTTTATTTTTAAACCATTAATTAATCCTTTAATATTTAAGAAAAATCTGGAGAAACTCCTATTGGGTAAATAGCTCCTTAAAGATTCAAAGTTTCAATCCTTTTTAAAACAGTCACCAAGTTTCCAAAAATTACATTTTGGTCACTAACCCAAAATGTCACTCTTCCAAACCTCATTTTGTAAAATTGATTTCACCATTCTCTTATATATAATAAAAGAGGATTTTAAGACATTTTTCCATATTTTTAATGCAACCCAAACTAGGCTTTCCTAAATTCACCCTTTTATATTCGAACCGCAACCCGACCGGTCCGGTCCAAACCCAAAACTTCTAAGCCCAAAATTGGGGTGTTACAGTATCCCTAGTCCCACTGCCCAACAAATCAAGAAATTCGATGCTGATATACGTAAGCCTCTCGTTAATACTGACTCCTACACTTTTCATGAATTTAACCTTTGGCTTTTAAAGACTTACCCGAATGATGCAGCTAATGCTCTTGCTCCTGCCCCCACAAACCGCGGTACCAAGCGTCGGTCCCCTATCCAAGTGGTCCTCCAACCAAAGAAGGCAAAGCCCTCCGGGTCTACTCCTAAGGCTGGGATGAGCAGCTCAAAAAACTCTCTGGCGGCGGCTGACTCTCAGCCCCGCCGGGCGAAATGAGAGCTCTATGTTGGAACTGCCAGGGTCTAGGACAAATTCAGACAGTTCAACACCTACAGCGATATGTCCAACATTCATCTCCGGATATTTTATTTCTTTGCGAAACTAAACTAAATAATGAGGCATGTAGCCGTCTTAGTCTTTCCCTTGGTATGGTTGAAATTATTTCTATTCCTCCGAACGATAACTGTTCTGGCATTGCGTTTTTTAAGTCCAATAATATTAATATCAGTTTGCTTTCATATTCGGACCGTTTCATACATACATTAATTCAACTTGATTCATTTTCAATGAAATTTACTGGTATGCATGGATATTCTGAAACCAGCCATAAATATAAAACTTTGGATATTATAGACTCCTTAAATACTGACAATGATATTCCTTGGCTCCTTGGTGGAGACTTTAATGAAATTCTATCGGATAATGAAAAACAAGGAAGCATTCGTCGTGCTAGATCTCAAATAAATAATTTTTGCCAATGCCAATCACGAAATAATCTTTATGATTGCAAGCCAACCTCCGGTTGGTTCACTTGGACGAAAATTGGGCCACAAACTCCAACAATTCATGAGCGTTTAGACCGATTCATCGGTAACTCAGCTTGGAAAGCTTTACACCCCTCTCATAAGATTTATTCAGACTTTGTTGCTAAATCTGATCATTGCTTTTTATTACTTGATACCTCCCCCAACTTACAAACACCCATTCAACATTCTCCCAACAAATTTCGCTTTGAAAATTGTTGGGCATCCCACGATGACAATATCTCCCTTGTTCAGCGAACTTGGGCTAACACCAACGACACTGCACTAGACAAAACCCAAGCAATCGACTCTTGTCTGGAAGTTTGGCAATCACAACAATGATCTAAAACGTCAGGGAGAATTGCATTCTTAACCAATAAAATTAATAAGTTCCTTCGTCGTCCATTAACACCCTCAACTGAAGAATCTTATCTAAGAGCTAGATCTGAACTTAATAAACTTCTTCTCGAACAGGAAACCTATTGGGCGCAAAGATCTCGAAACCTATGGCTCTCTCAGGGAGACAAGAATACTCGATTTTTCATGCCCAAGCAAATAACAGAAGGAAAAAAATACAATTACCAGTCTTTTCGACTCTAACTCTAATTGGTGTACCGATGCAAATGACATTATGAATATCGCTTCTGACTATTTTCAGACCCTATTCACATCCTCTAATCTGCAGTTTTCAGAACAGATCTTATCAAAAATTCCATCAACCATCACCCCAACCATGAATGAATCCCTCTCAAGGGCATTCACGACGGAAGAGATCATTCATGCTTTCCGTGACACTGATCCATGGAAGGCACCTGGTATAGATGGTCTCTCTAAAGGATTTTTTCGGCAACATTGGGACACTTTGGGCGATGATGTCACCTCCCTCTGTCTCAGCCTCCTTTATGGTAATACAGACATGGCTTCAGTCAATAAAATTATCTTGGTACTTATTCCTAAGATCAAAGACCCGACTACCATGAGGCACCTTCGACCAAGTAGCCTTTGCACTGTGATCTATAAAATTGTCGCTAAAGTTGTAGTTAACATGATGAAACAAACGATTCCCTTCTACATTAGCTATAATCAGGCCGCATTTGTTCAGGGTCGTAATATCTCAGAAAACATACTCATAGCTCATGAAATTATACATAACATAAATTCTGGGAACACAAAATCCTCCCAAGGCGCTGCCCTCAAATTAGATATGGAAAAAGCCTTTGACAGAGTTGAATGGTCCTTTGCTGCGAATGTAATGCACCGTATGGGCTTTGCACCTACATGGGTCTCTCTTATTATGTGTTGCATTTCTTCGGTTTCCTTTTCTGTTAAAATTAACAATTCCTTCTCACCTTTCTTTCGACCACAACGGGGTCTGCGGCAAGGAGATCCCCTATCGCCCTTCCTATTCCTATTCTGTACACAAGGTCTTTCATCATACCTCTTTGATGCCCAACAGCTCAACTCCCTGCCTGGCCTTGTGCTGGCAGATTGGGACCAAAAGTTAACCATCTCCTTTTTGCGGATGACTGTATGGTCTTCCTCAACACTAACCCTGAGGAAGCGGTTCATCTCAAATTGTCTCTACAAACTTACGCATCTACCTCGGGACAAGCTGTCAACTTTAAGAAATCGACTATTTTCTATAATCTGCGCACCCCTCGCTTGACCCGAGAAGCGATTAATAGCACCCTACAAGTACGAGAGGTTACTAATCCCGGTGTTTACCTAGGTGTTCCGTTACTCATCGGGAAAAATAAAATTGAATCCTTAGGTTTCTTTCGTGATAATGTTCATGATCGTTTATCTACGTGGGACAAACAACTCCTCTCCTTTAGCGGTCGAGAAATATTCATCAAAGCGGTTCTACAATCTTTGCCTCAATATGTCATGTCCTGCTATCTTCTACCCCAAAATATTGTGGATGATATGGCTTCTGCTATCCGTCAATACTGGTGGTTTGGAAAGTCCAATAAAAAAGGATGGCACATGCTTCCTTGGAATCGAGTTTGTTTACCAAAATCGGCCGGAGGCATGGGCTTCCGGGATCTAAATGATTTTAATATTGCTCTCCTTGGTAAACAGCTCTGGCGGCTCATCTGTGAACTGGAATCATTGTTGGGCCAAATTTACCGTGCTAAGTATTTCCCTTCTGGCAATATCTTAGATGCTACCCGGCCACTACGGGGATCGTTTGCCTGGCAAGGCCTTTATAATGCCTTACAACATCTTTTTGGTGGGTTCCTGTACCGATATGGTATTAATAGTAATATACGTGTTCATAAAGATAACTGGGGAGGCTCCTCTCCTATCTTCCTCTCCGGTGATTATGAGATCTCGGATGAAGTACACGTTCGTTGTCGTGAATTTATGATCAGGAATCAGACTGCTTAGGATCCTCTAAAATTTCGACGCTACTTCAACCCTGCTTATGCAGATGCTATCCTTCGTATTCCTATAGTCAATGATTCCTGAGATTCTATTCTTTGGTCTCCTAATGATTCTGGGATCTACTCGGTTCGTTCTAGTTACCTCTTTCTTCAACGGTCTACGGAACCCCGAAACCGGCCAACTCGGATTTGGAAGGTCCTAGCTAAATTTAAGGCTCTCCCTAAGGTCAAAACATTTGGCTGGCGTATGGCCTCCGAAGCCCTACCTGTTGGCTCGAGACTACGAGTTTTTTCTCCTACTTCTAGGCCCTGCCCTATTTGTGGTTTTTCTTCGGAATCCACTCTGCATGCTCTTTGCAACTGTTTTGTGGCCTCTGAGGCCCTACGACTATCTGGCATCTCTGATGCCCTCTCCAACATTTCAGCTTCTACCAGCATCCAGTGGTTGGAGGAGGGTGCTCACCTTTTATCTACCGACCAATTTGGTCTTATTTGGAATATCTAGAATAGACGTAATGATTGGGTCCACAATCATCATTTGCAACCCCCATGGCTTACTGCCATCAACTCGATCAGTCTACATAATGATTACTGCAGTTTTACTTTTTCACCCCATTCCCTACTGAATTCCTCTGTGCTCTCACCTCCATGTTGGAGCCCCCCCATGATTACATCAAGATTAATATGGACGGGGCTTTTGACCCAGCCACTCGTGCAACGGCTGTTGGTGTTGTGGCGCGTGATGATTCGGGAATGGTTGTTGGGGGCCTTGCTTACCCCTTGGGCAGTTGTTCGGATGCTGCTACTTGCGAAGGTCTGGGCCTTCTTGCGGGTGTTACTTTTGCTCAATCCCAGGGCTGGCAAAGGTTGATGTTTGAGACAGACTGTGCCTTCCTTGCGAACAGGCTCAACAATCCAGGGCCAGATCTCTCTATCCTAGGTCCACTGCTTCTGCAAGCTCGTAATGCTCTATTTTCTTTACCTTTTGCACATGTTTCTTATGTAAGCCGTGAGGCTAATTCCGTGGCCCATACTCTGGCCACTCATGCTCTCAGAACTATGACTTCTATGTCCTTTGGTTCTGACATTCCTTTTTGTATTAAACACCTTGTGATGGGCAAGTTCTCAAATTAATAAAACATAGGCACTCTTTTCCCCTTTTTAGGGTTCTCCAGGGGCCTGGGGACATTAGTAGGGGTTTTTAACGAGGCCTTCTTTCTCAAAAAAAAGTCCAACAGGTCCATTTACGGCCCATTTAGACCAGCTCGTCTGAAAACCTCTACAAAAATCACCGCGAAACTAGTTTTAATCAAATTTTAGATGTTCATATAGTTGTTCACGAGCTTTTCAACACGATTATATTGCAAGAACTCATTTTCTCTACTTTTTACTAAGTTAAAAGTCCAACGAGTCTATTTTACGGACGATTTAGACCCACTCGTCCGAGACCTCTACGAAAAGGGCTGCAAAACTAGTTTTAATCAAATTTTATGAGATCATATAGTTGATCACGAGCTTTTCAACACGATTATATTGCAAAATGACAATTTCTTTACTTTTTCCTCAAGTAAAACTCCAATGGGTCCATTTTACGGCCAATTTAGACCCACTCGTCTGAAACCTCTACAAAAAGGACCACAAAACAAGTTTTAATCAAATTGTAGGAGTTCTTATAATTAATCACGAGCTTTTCAACACGATTATATTGCAAAAACTCATTTTCTGTACTTTTTACTCGGTTAAAAGTCAACCGGGTTAATTTTAGGGCCCATTTAGACCTGCTAATCCGAAACCTCTACAAAAATGACCGCAAAACTAGTTTTAATCAAAATTTAGGAGTTCATATAGTTGACTACGAGCTTTTCAACACGATTATATTGCAAAAACATATTTTCTGTACATTTTACTCAAGTAAAACTCCAACGAGTCCATTTTACAGACCACTTAGACCCGCTCGTTCGAAACCTCTACAAAAAGGACCGCAAAACTAGTTTAAATCAATTTTTAGGAGTTCATATAGTTGATCACGAGCTTTTCAACATGATCGTATTACAAAAACTCAATTTCTGTACTTTTTACTAAGTTAAAAGTCCAACGGGTCCATTTTACGGCCCATTTAGACCCGCTCGTCCCAAACCTCTACAAAAATGACCGCAAAACTAATTTTAATTAAATTTAGGAGTTCATATAGTTGTTGACGAGCTTTTCAACATGATTATATTACAAATACTCGATTTCTGTACTTTTTACCTAGTTAAAATTCCAACGGGCCCATTTTACAGCCCATTTATACCCGCTCGTCCGAAGCCTCTTCAAAAATGACCACAAAACTAGTTTTGATCAAATTTTAGGAGTTCATATAGTTGTTCACGAGCTTTTCAACATGATTATATTGCAAAAACATAATTTATGTACTTTTTACTCAAGTAAAACTCCAACGGGTCCATTTTACGGCCCATTTAGACTCGTTCCTCTGAAACCTCTACAAAAAAGACCGCAAAACTAGTTTTAATCAAAATTTGGGAGTTCATATAATTGTTCACGGGCTTTTCAACACGATTATATTGCAAAAACTCAATTTTTGTACTTTTTACTCAGTTAAAAGTCCAACGGGTCCATTTATGGCCCATTCAGACCCGCTCGTCCGAACCTCTACAAAAAGGACTGCAAAACTAGTTTTAGTCAAATTTTACGAGTTCATATAGTTGTTCACGAGCTTTTCAACACGATTATATTGCAGAAACTCAATTTTTGTACTTTTTACTATGTTAAAAGTCTAACGGCTCCATTTTTCGGCCCATTTAGACCCGCTCGTCCGAAACCTCTACAAAAAGGTCAACAAAACTAGTTTTAATAAAAATTTAGGAGTTCATATAGTTGATCACGAGCTTTTCAACACAATTATATTGCAAAAAGACAATTTCTGTACATTTTACTCGAGTAAAACTCCAACGGGTCCATTTTACGGTCCATTTAGACCCGCTCGTCCAAAACCTCTACAAAAGGACCGCAAAACTAGTTTTAATCAAAATTTATCGATGTTCATGAGCTTTCAACACGATTATATTGCACAAACATAATTTTTTTACTTTTTACTCAAGTAAAACTCCAACGGGTACATTTTACGGCCCATTTAGACCCGCTCGTTCGAAACCTCTACAAAAAGTACCGCAAAACTAGTTTTAATCAAATTTTAGGAGTTCATATTGTTGACTACGAGCTTTTCATCATGATTATATTGCAAAAACCCAATTTCTGTACTTTTTACTCAGTTAAAAGTCTAACGGGTCCATTTTACGGCCCATTTATTCCCTCTCGTCCGAAACCTCTACAAAAATGACTGCAAAACTAGTTTTAATCAAATTTTAGGAGTTCATATAGTTGACTAAGAGCTTTTCTACACGATTATATTGCAAAAACTCAATTTTTGTACTTTTTACTAAATTAAAAGTCCAACGGGTCCATTTTAAGGCCCATTTAGACCCGCTTGTCCGAAACCTCTACAAATAGGATCGTGAAACCAATTTTAATCAAATTTTCGGAGTCACATAGGTGATCACGAGCTTTTCAATACGATTAGATTGCAAAAACTAAATTTCTGTACTTTTTACTAAGTTAAAAGTCCAACGGGTCCACATTACGGCCAATTTAGACCCGCTCGTCCGAAACCTCTACAAAAAGGACCGCAAAATTAGTTTTAATCAAATTTTAGGAGTTCATATAGTTGTTCACGAGCTTTTCAACACGATTATATTGCAAAAACTCAATTTCTATACTTTTTAATCAGATAAAGGTCTGACGGGTCCATATTTCGGCCCATACAGACCCACTCGTTCGAAACCTCTACCAAAAGGTCCTCAAAACTAGTTTTAATCAAATTTTAGGAGTTCATATAGTTGATCACGAGCTTTTCAACACAATTATATTGCAAAAAGACAATTTCTGTACTTTTTACTCGAGTAAAACTCCAACGAGTCCATTTTACGGTCCATTTAGACCCGCTCGTCCGAAACGTCTACAAAAAAGGCCGCAAAACTAGTTTCAATATAATTTTAGGAGTTCATATAGTTGAATACAAGCTTTTAAACATGATTATATTGGTAAAACTCAATTTATGTACTTTTCACTCAATGAAAAGTCCAACGGGTCCATTTTACAGCCCATTTACACCCGCTCATCCAAAACCTCTACAAAAAGGACAACAAAACTAGTTTTAATCAAATTTTAGGAGTTAATATAGTTGATCACGAGCTTTTCAACACGATTACATTGCAAAAATATAATTTATGTACTTTTTACTCAAGTAAAACTCCAACGGGTCCATTTTACGGCTCATTTAGACCCGCTCGTCCGAAACCTCTACAAAAAGGACCGCAAAACTAGTTTTAATCAAATTTTAGGAGTTCATATAGTTGATTACGAGCTTTTCAACACGATTATATTGCAAAAACACAATTTATGTACTTTTTACTCAGTTAAAAGTCCAACGGGTCCATTTTACGGCACATTTAGACCCGCTCGTCCGAAACCTCTACAAAAAGGACCACAAAACTAGTTTTAATCAAATTTTAGGAGTTCATATAGTTGATCACGAGATTTTCAACACGAGTATATTACAAAAACATAATTTCTGTACTTTTTACTCTAGTAAAACTCCAACGGGTCCATTGTACGGCCCATTTAGACCCGATCGTCCGAAACCTCTACAAAAAGAACCGCAAAACTAGTTTTAATCAAATTTTGGGAGTTCATATAGTTGATCACGAGCTTTTCAACACGATTATATTAAAAAAACAAAATTTTTGTACTTTTTACCATGTTAAAAGTCCAACGGGTCCATTTTAAGTCCCATTTAGACCCGCTCGTCTGAAACCTCTGAAACAATGACCACAGAACTAGTTTGATAAAATTATAGGAGTTCATATAATTGTTCACGAGCTTTTCAGAATGACCATGCTGCAAAAACTCAATTTTTGTACTTTTTACTACGTTAAAAGTCCAAGGAGTCCATTTTACGGCATATTTAGACTCGCTCGTCCGAAACCACTACAAAAATGACCGCAAATCTTGTTTTAATCAAATTTTAGGAGTTCATATAGTTGATCACGAGCTTTTCAACAAGATTATACTGCAAAAACATAATTTATGTACTTTTTACTCAAGTAAAACGCCAATGGGCCCATTTTACTACCTATTTAGACTAGTTTGTCCGAAACCTCTACAAAAAGAACCACAAAACTAGTTTTAATCAAATTTTAGGAGTTCATATAGTTGATCACGAGCTTTTCAACATGATTATGTTGCAAAAACACAATTTCTGTACTTTTTACTTAGTTAAAAGTCCAACGGGTCCATTTTACTGCCCAATTAGACCCGCACGTCTGAAACCTCTACAAAAATCACTGCGAAACTAGTTTTAATCAAATTTTAGGAGTTCATATAGTTGTTGACGAGGTTTTCAACACGATTATATTACAAAAACTCTATTTATGTACTTTTTACTCAGTTAAAAGTCCAACATGTCCATTTTACGGCCCATTTAGATCTGCTCGTCCGAAACCTCTACAAAAATAACCGCAAAACTAGTTTTAATCAAATTTTAGGAGTTCATATAGTTGAGTACGAGCTTTTCAATACGATTATATTGCAAAAACTCAATTTCTGTACTTTTTACTCTATTAAAAGTCCAACGGGACCATTTATGGTCCATTTAGACCTGCTCATCCGAAACCTCTACAGAACAACATCAAAACTAGTTTTAATCAAATTTTAGGAGTTCATATACTCTATCACGAGCTTTTCAACACGATTATATTGCAAAAACATAATTTTTGTACGTTTTACTCAAGTAAAACTCCAACGGGTCCATTTTACGGCTCATTTAGACTCGCTCGTCCGAAACCTCTATAAAAAGGACCGCAAAACTAGTTTTAATCAAATTTTAGGAGTTCATAAAGTTGATCACGAGCTTTTCAACATGATTATATTGCAAAAACTTAATTTTGTACTTTTTACTCAGTTAAAAGTCCAATGGGTCCTTTTTAGGGCCCATTTAGACCCGCTCATCCGAAACCTCTGCAAAAATGATCGTAAAACTAGTTTTAATCAAAATTTAGGAGTTCATATAGTTGTCTACGAGCTTTTCAACACAATTATATTGCAACAACTCAATTTCTATACTTTTTACTCAGTTAAATGTCCAACGGGTCAATTTTACGGCCCATTTAGACCCGCTCATCCGAAACCTCTACAAAAATCACCGTGAAACTAGTTTTAATCAAATTTTAGAAGTTCATATAGTTTTTTACGAGGTTTTCAACACGATTATATTAAAAAAACTCAATTTATGTTCTTTTTACTTAATTATTTTCTCATCAATCATTTACGTTGGATGCTACTTGCTGTTAGAATGGGCATGTTTTACTTATGAGAATTTTCAGATTCATAGTCCAACATGGCCTCGTTTTAATCAGCTTTTGGGTTTTGGAACCATCTCGTTATCCAAATTATTTCCCGATCTGCTAATCAATGCACGGGTTTACTCATGGCCACAATGGTCTTGTAATTTCATCACATTCTTTTTTAACATAAGGAATTATTCCTGGCCTTTTGGGCCTTGTATTAATGTCAGATTCGATGGACGTGTGGTGCTTATGTTGCCTCACGTAGGGCCTCCAATATTGTGGCAGCTTGTCTCCACGATTGTGGGGGTTCTGATAAATCGACAAATTACATCCACGATTAAGAGGGTTCTAACGAGTGGACGGCCCACAAGGCAATTCACTGCCTGCCATTGGCCCGGTGCCATCGACTGGGAGCCCATGCAATCTGCATGGTTCATGCAGGGTGCACATTACGTCCAAGGCTTTTACGTAGATATTATGTTTTATTCACTACCAACTATACCAGGAAAATGGTTGCAGTTTACTTCTGTCATTTTGGGCCATGGGGTTGCAAAAGGGAAAGGTTTTTTCCTCAGGCCGTCCATTCACGACGGCGCCGCCAGGTGCATGAGTCTGGGGTTCATCGAATCAGGGCCAAGTACGAAATATCCTATCCTCAATTTTAGGAGCTGGAATCCCTGATTTTTTTGGAGAGAAAATAATCCTCGGTTGATTAGCATAAATTTAAATTTTAAATTCATGCTAGGACTCCTACCTTACCTGAATCTCCAGACTTTTCCAAAAACACTGCTCCTAATAATTAGGGATGTTGCTGCTATTGTGATAATCGATCTCCTCCTTTTTTTGAGGAGTATCTTTTATCACATTTAAACAGATCTCACTCACTCTAAACCCTTTGAATTTGAATTCTTTTCTCTACATCCTATATCTCTAATTCAAATTCATTTTTTTGAAATATAGTCTCACCGTTAATTGTGGAACCAGACTGGGTTTATCATCACCATATCACCTTTTCATCTATCAATTACCTTTATTGCGTCAGAGACAGTGTCTACCACTCCCTTTGACATCTCTGCTACCAACTTTCCCCAAACTTACACCACATCTCTATGGCTTCCTCCGACTCCTTTATGGACCACTTTGATAATCTGCAGTTCACTGCAGAGGAACAAAGTGTGGTCTACGCCCCAAAAGCCACAAAAGCCATACCACTCGAAGACCAGAAATGCTCTTTGTTAGGGAAAATCTTCCCCACTGCAAAAGTTGATGTGGCTGCCCCTGTGAGGGTATTCACGACTGTTTGGAAAAATGACAGAGTCATCTCCATCACTATCCTCGGATCGGGGTACTTTCTCTTCAAGTTTGAATCAGCAGCACGGGTGAGGGAGATTCTCAAGAGAGGACCATGGACTTTTAAACGAGACTGGTTAGCTCTCGTTCCCATTCAGCCTCAATTAATGATCGATGAATACCGATTCACACACATGAGGATATGGGTTCGTATCCTTCCAGTGCCTTTGGCGATGATGATGGGTGACACAGTGGCTCACGCAGCGGAACGTGCTTTGGGTAGTGGCCTAGGAGCAGTGATAAGCACGGATACACGAAAAGATGATGAGGGTAACATGGTGAAATTTTTACGTGTTGGTATCCTAGTCGACATCACCCAGCCACTCCGTCGTGGAGTAGCCTTGGCAGATGAGGAGGAACCTAAGAAGCCCAAAATGCTGCCAGTGCAGTATGAAAAGCTTCCCACTTTCTGTCATGGATGGATACTTTCTCATCTTAGAGCCACCTGTGCTGCATTCAAGGACAAGCCTAGTGCAGGTCTGCCACATAGGGATTGGCTCCGTGCACCGGCCCCAAAGCCAACTCTTAAAACTAATGTGAGAGGTCAGGTTCGATACTTCGAACCGGGCTCGTCTTCCAAAGAGCATGAGGCCGTCACAGGTTATTCTTACACATCCTATTGTTTATCCTTCTCGTTATTTTACCTTTCAATAACCGCCTTTGGTTGCAAGTTTATTATACACACCGTTTTTTCCTTACGACTCCAAGTGTACTCTGTTTCTTTATGTTCAGAAAATAATGCAAAGGATCGAGCTGCCAATGTAGTTGCAACCCCGGTTGAGGTAGCACAACCAGTGAAACATGCTGCTGCAGATGCCACCACATGTGCAGTAGTGGATATGCCCCTGGATGATGATGATTTGCTTGGGGAGGATGAGCCTGTTCCCACGACAGAAGCTAAGGAACCTGTGACGTCCACTGAGCTGCCCTTCACTACTCTGGTTGATGAGGTGACTGGCCACATGGAACCCCTGGACATTGCCCCATTGGATATGATCCCCGCCGATGAAGAATCAGTGGTCAATGGATCTCATGAAGCTGAGGAGGATGATGGTACCGTTGTGCAGCCACATGCCCCCGACACGCCGCCAGAAAAAAGGTTTATTCTCATTGATGAAGATGATGTCCCAGTGCCCACCGTCATTGACACGGCCACACGGGAAAGCACTAACAAATCTGGCGTTCCAGTTAACCCGGAATTTGAAGACTGGCTGGCTACCACCACGAACAAGGGGAAGAGTGTTGCTGGCCCTAAGAAAGCAAAGCGTAGCCCTCCTATCATCACTGGAGGAATTGCTAAATGTCTTCGCACGTCCCCTCTGATCGCAGGCAAAGTTGGAAAGCAACCAGAAAAAAATCCAAAAAATTTGAAAGCTGGGATGAGCAGCAAAAACTCTCCGGCGGTGGTTGACGGTCAACCCCACCGAGAGAAATGAGAGTCCTATATTGGAAATGTCGAGGCCTTTGTATGCCCTCGGCAGTTCATGAGTTACGTTCTATTGTTTTTCGTTTACATCTGGACGTTATTTTTTTGTCAGAAACTCGTTTAAATTCTGTTAGGTTTGAAAGTCTTAAACTTTTTCTTCATATGGATGGTTTTTTAGCTGTGGATAACAACACTTCGTGTTCAGGCTTAGGCCTGTTTTGGAATAATAATATTTCCCTGGATTTGCTCTCGTCCTCCGAGAGATATATTGATGTGCTTTTGAAATACTCTAATGATCATTTTAGATTTACTGGTATATATGGTTACGCTGCAACAAATATGAAATCTCGAACGTGGGACCTCATTGATTCTCTAAAACCTAATTCACCTCTTCCATGGCTTATCGAAGGTGAACTTAATGACATTCTCGATGACAAGGAAAAGCAAGGTGGGGGTCGTCGACCTCGCTCCCAAATTCATAATTTTCGAGACTGTTTTTCTCGTAATGATCTTTATGATTGTAAACCCACCAAGGGTTGGTTCACTTGGACCCGGACTGGGCCAAATGTTACCCCGGTCTGCGAGAGACTCGATCGCTTTGTGGCTTGCTCTAAATGGTTGCATGATCACCCTCACTTCTCGCACTCCCACTCTTTCTCATCTGAATCGGATCATAGTGTTATCATATTGGACACATCTAATATTTGTCATCCGCATACTGTCCAAGAGCTTACCTCGGATCACTTCTGGTTCGAATCCTGTTGGGCCCACGACCCATCATGCGTACAGATTTGTCAACAAACATGGTCCTCCTCTTTTGGGCCTCTTTTAGACAAACTTTCCATATTGGGCCACCAACTTCAAGAGTGGCAAAGCACTCGTCCCCAGCAATCCGCAAAAAGAATAGCGGAGTTGCAGCGTCGAATCAACGCCCTTCTACGTCGAAGGCACCTTTCCAACAAGGCGCTGACATCGCTTTATAGTGAAAAATCGGAGCTCATGAGTTTAACGGATGCCAAGGAGGCATACTGGGCACAACGCTCTCGGGTTTCATGGTTATCCAATGGAGACAAAAATACCACATATTTCCATGCTCGAGCATCTCGACGTCGGAAGAAGAACACAATCCGTGGCCTCCTTGATGAGACCGGTGTATGGCAAACCTCGAATTCTGAAACACTACGCATTGCCTCATCCTACTTTCAAGACATTTTCACTTCATCCAATCCGGTGTCTTCCCTGGCACTGCTCGAGAATGTACATTCCACCGTTACTTCGGACATGAACACATCTCTCTTGCAACCCTTCACTGAGGGGGAAATTTTAGCCGCCTTCTATGATATAAACCCAAAGAAGGCACCGGGAATTGATGGATTCCCAAGTAGCTTTTACCGTCAGCACTGGGATCTGATAGGACCTGAATTCCTTACACTTTGCTTGGATCTCCTTTAGGGGAAAGCTGACATGGCATTGGTTAACCGGTCAGTGATTGTACTCATTCCTAAAATACCTGACCCTACTACCATGAAACATTTTAGACCCATTAGCCTATGCATTGTCATCTACAAGACGGTTTCTAAGGTTCTGGTTAATCTTCTTAAATCCACTTTACCCTGTTGTATTAGTGCTTCTCAAGCCGCGTTCATTAGCGGCCACAATATCACTAATAACATCCTCATAGCACACGAGTTAGTGCACTCACTTCATTCTAACGAGTCAGTAGCCTCGCAAAGGGCAGTAGTCAAGATGGATATGGAGAAGGCTTTTGACCGGGTCGAATGGTCCTTCTTGAGTGATATTATGTTGCGCATGGGGTTTGCCAAGGACTGGGTGAATCTTATTCTCCGCTGCGTTTCGTCTGTTTCGTTCTCGGTACGGGTCAACGGTTCCTTATCCCAGGAGTTCTTTCCCACCCGGGGTATTCGACAAGGTGACCCTCTATCACCCTTCCTTTTCTTGATCTGCTCCCAAGGTCTTTCGGCAACCCTAGAAACGGAACAAAGGGAGGGACGGTTGCTGGGCCTCAATGCGAGTCGTCATGGGCCTCATGTTACCCATCTACTTTTTGCTGACGATAGCATTGTGTTTTTACGTAACCGGCCTGAGGAAGTTGACCGTCTACGTTACATTCTTTCCATGTATGCCTCCTCCTCAGGACAGACGATCAATTTTGATAAATCCACAGCCTTTTGCAGCCCTAAGTGTTCGGCCCATTTCCTCCACACGATGCGATCAACTCTGGGTGTGCGATTAGTTGACGACCCAGTCATCTATCTGGGTGTGCCACTTTTAATCAAACAGAACAAGGCTGCCTCATTAGGGTTCGTTCGTGACAAAGTGCACTCTCGGATAAGTAAATGGGACAGTAACTTTCTTTCCTACAGTGGGAGAGAAATCCTTATCAAATCTGTGGCTCAAGCGATGCCTTAATACGTTATGTCCTGCTACTTGTTACCGCAAAACATCATTGATGACATTACCTCTTCTATTCGCCGCTATTGGTGGTCGGGGAGCAGTAACAAGCGAGGCTGGCCACTCCTGTCATGGGACACCCTCTGCACCCCTAAATATGTAGGGGGCTTAGGTTTCCGGGATCGAAGTGATTTTAATATTGCCCTTCTTGGGAAACAGATTTGGCACCTTATATCGAACCCAGACTCTCTGATAGTGCGGGTTCTTCGTGCAAAGTACTATCCCTCGGGCGACTTGCTGCACGCACAGGCTGATAAGCGTGCATCTTTCGCCTAGAAGGGGATTAGTCACGCTATACGGTCTCTGGGTCCGGGTTATTTTTGGCGCCCAGGGCATAAAAGTAATATACGCATCCTTAGTGACAACTGGGGTGGTGACTCGTCGATTACCCTGTTCGGGGAGTATTTGGACAATGACTAGCTGCTTGCATGTTGTCGTGATTTTATGTCTCGTGACTACACTAGCTGGGACGAAGACAAGCTTCGTCGAGTCTTTGACTGGGATGATGTTGATCGCATCCTACAGGTTCCAATCATCCGAACCCAAAGAGATACCCTGATATGGGATCATCATGACTCTGGGACCTACTCCGTTCGACCAGGATACTTCTTTCTACGTAGGCCTCCGCGACCAATGGAAAGGCTAAACGGACTTTGGAAGGTTATTGCCAAGGCCACAACGTTGCCCAACATTCGCTCCTTTAGCTGGCGTGCAAGACGGGACGTGTTACCCACTGGAGATAGACTACGGATTATTCATCCTACCGCTGGACAGTGCCCGTTTTTTCCTACCGTTGCGGAGACGACAGTGCATGCCCCGCGTGATTGTCCAGGGGCTAATGAGGTTCTTCGCCTAGTTGGGCTTCCCTCTGGCATCTATGCTAGTCACTCCGCTTCCATGGCTTCTTGGTTATCTGAGGGTACCAAGAGACTGGATGATATGGGTTTTTCCCTGCTCTTGATGGCACTTTGGAATATCTGGAATCGTCGGAATGACTGGATCCACACTCAACGGCTCCAGCCACCATGGCTCATTGCCATGAACACACAGGGTCTTTTGCAGGATTATGCCACTGCCAACGCTCTCCCCGCCTCCTATCCACCGACTGCCGTGCCCGCCGCCGCCCCACCACGATGGAGACCGTCGATGACGGAGGTTATCAAGATTAATGTGGACGGTGCCTTTCACCATGGGTCAGGTTCTGCAGCCATCAGAGTTGTCGCTCGTGATGCTCATGGTTCTATTCTTGGAGGATGTGCCGTTCATGAGGCCGGCTGTCGGGATGCAACCATGGTTGAGCTCCACGCCATCGTTGCTGGTATCATGATGGTCAGAGATAGGGGCTGGGGTGAGGTGCTCATAGAATCAGACTCAGCCATCGTTGTCAATAAGCTCTCTCGGTCCACTACTGATGCTTCTTTATTGGGCCCGCAGATTGCAGAAGCTAAGGCTTTGCTTGAGGCTTCTCCTTTGATTAGTTTATCTTTTGTACCTAGATCCGCCAATTTTGTGGCTCATAGCTTAGCCTCTTGGGCTTTACATTCTGCATCCTCTATTTACTTTGACTATATTATTCCTGATTGTATTCAATCTGTTGTACTGACTGATATTCAGTCTTTTCATTCAAATATATTTCAGGGCACTCTTTTCCCCTTAGGTTCACCTTTCGCCTCGGCACAGGGTGGTTAGAGGGGTTTTTAATGAGGCCCATTTTCTTCAAAAAAAAAGTCTAAATGGTCCATTTTACAGCCCATTTAGGCCCGCTCATCCGAAACCTCTACAAAAATCATCGCGAAACTAGTTTTAATCAAATTTTTAGAGGTTATATAGTTGTTCACGAGCTTTTCAACACGATTATATTGCAAAAACTCAATTTATGTACTTTTTACTAAGTTAAAAGTCCAACTGATTCATTTTACGGCCCATTTAGACCCGCTGGTCCGAAACCTCTACAAAAGTACGGCAAAACTAGTTTTAATCAAATTTTAGGAGTTCATATAGTTGACTACGAGCTATTCAACACGATTATATTGCAAAATTTCAATTTCTGTACATTTTACTCTGTTAAAAGTCCAACGGGTCCATTTTACGGCCAATTTAGAACCGCTCGTCCAAAACCTCTAAAAAATGACCGCGAAACTAGTTTAAAACAAATTTTAGGAGTTCATATAGTTGTTCAAGAGCTTTTCAACACGATTATATTACGAAAACTCGATTTTTGTACTTTTTCCTCAGTTAAAAGTCCAATGGGTCCATTTTACGAAGCATTTAGATCTGCTCGTCCAAAACCTCTAAAAAATGCCTGCAAAACTAGTTTTATTCAAATTTAGGAGTTCATATAGTTGACTACGAGCTTTTTAACACAATTATATTGCAAAAACTCATTTTTTGTACTTTTTACTTAGTTAAAAGTCCAACTGGTCCATTTTATGGACCATTTAGGTCCGCTCGTCCGAAACCTCTACAAAAAGGACCGCGAAACTATTTTTAATCAAATTTTAGGAGTTTATATAGTTTATCACGAGCTTTTCAACACGATTATATTGCAAAAACTCAATTTCTGTACTTTTTACTCAGTTAAAAGTTCAACAGGTCCATTTTACGGCCAATTTAGACCCGCTCGTCCGAAACCTCTACAAAAATGATCGCGAAACTAGATTTAATCAAATTTTAGTACTTTATATAGTTGTTCACGAGCTTTTCAACACGATTATATTGCAAAAGCTCAATTTTTGTACTTTTTACTTAGTTAAAAGTCCAACGGGTCCATTGTACGGCCCATTGGGACCCGCTGGTCATAAATCTTTACAAAAATCACCGCGAAACTAGTTTTAAACAAAATTTTGAAGTTCATATAGTTGACTATTAGCTTTTCAACACGATTATATTGCAAAAACTCAATTTCTGTACTTTTTACTTAGTTAATAATCCAACGAGTCCATTTAGACCCGCTCGTCCGAAACCTCTATAAAAAGGTCCGCAAAACTAGGTTTAATCAAATTTTAGGAATTCATATAGTTGACTACGAGCTTTTCAACACGATTATATTGCAAAAACTCAATTTCTGTACTTTTTACTGAAGTAAAAGTCCAACGGGTCCAATTTACGGCCCATTTAGACCCACTCGTCCGAAACCCTCTACAAAAACTACCGCGAAACTAGTTTTTATCAAATTTTAGGAGTTCATATAGTTGTTCATGAGCTTTTCAACACGATTATATTACAAAAACTCGATTTCTGTACTTTTTACTCAGTTAAAAGTCGAACGGGTCTATTTGACGACCCATTTAGATTTGCTCGTCCGAAACCTCTACAAAAATAACCGCAAAACTAGTTTTAATCAAACTTTAGGAGTTCATATAGTTTTTCACGAGCTTTTCAACACGATTATATTACGAAAACTCAATTTATGCACATTTAGACCCGCTCGTCCAAAACCTCTACAAAAAGGAACTGGAAACTAGTTTTAATTAAATTTTATGAGTTCATATAGTTAACGACGAGCTTCTCAACATGATTATATTACAAAAACTCAATTTCTGTACTTTTTACTCAGTTAAATGTCCAATGGGTCCATTTTACGGACCATTTAGACCCGCTCGTCCAAAACCTCTACAAAAGACCGCAAAACGAGTTTTAATCAAATTTTAGGAGTACATTTAGTTAATCACAAGCTTTTCAACACGATTATATTGCAAAAACATAATTTCTGTACTTTTTACTTAAGTAAAACTCCAACGGGTCCATTTTACGGCCCATTTAGACCCGCTCATCTGTAACCAATACAAAAAGGACCGTAAAACTAGTTTTAATCGAATTTTAGGAGTTCATATAGTTGACTACAAACTTTTCAACACGATTATATTACAAAAACTCAATTTATGTACTTTTTACTCAGTTAAAAGACCAACGAGTCCATTTTACGGCCCATTTAGACCCGCTCTTCCGAAACTTCTAAAAAATGACCGCGAAACTAGTTTATATCAAATTTTAGGACTTCATAAAGTTGATCACGAGCTTTTTAACACGATTATATTGCAAAAACACGATATCTGTACTTTTTACTAAGTTAAAAGTCCAAGGGGTCCATTTACGACCCATTTAGACCCACTCGTCTAAAACCTCTAAAAAAATAACCGAGAAACTAGTTTTATACAAATTTTAGGAGTTCATATAGTTGTTGACGAGCTTTTCAACATGATTATATTACAAAAACTCGATTTATGT
The DNA here is from genome assembly GCA_030270665.1 of Hibiscus trionum. Classification (NCBI taxonomy): domain Eukaryota; kingdom Viridiplantae; phylum Streptophyta; class Magnoliopsida; order Malvales; family Malvaceae; genus Hibiscus; species Hibiscus trionum. Next base: position 42,496,481 of record BSYR01000027.1, on the reverse strand, counting down.
ACTTTTTACTCAGTTAAAAGTCCAACGGGTCCATTTTACGGACCGTTTAGATCCGCTCGTCCGAAACCTCTACAAAAATGACCGCAAAACTAGTTTTGATCATATTTTAGGAGATCATATTGTTGACAAAGAGCTTTTCAGCACGATTATATTGAAAAAACTCAATTTCTATACTTTTTACTCAGTTAAAAGTCCAAATGGTCCATTTTACGGCCCATTTAGACCCGCTCGACCGAAACCTCTGAAAAAATAACCACGAAACTAGTTTAAATAAAATCCTAGGAGTTCATATAGTTGTTGACGAGCTTTTCAACACGATTATATTACAAAAACTCGATTTATGTACTTTTTACTCAGTTAAAAGTCCAACGGGTCAATTTTACGGCCCATTTAGATCCGCTCGTCCGAAACCTAAACAACAATGAGCGCAAAACTAGTTTTGATCAAATTTTAGGAGTTCATATAGTTGACTACGAGCTTTTCAACACAATTATATTACAAAAACACAATTTGTGTACTTTTTACTCACTTAAAAGCCCAACGGGACCATTTTACGGATCATTTAGACCCGCTCGTCCGAAACCTCTACAAAAAGACTGCAAGACTAGTTTTAATCAAATTTTAGGAGTTCATATAGTTAATCACAAGCTTTTCAACACGATTATATTGCAAAAACATAATTTCTGTACATTTTACTCAAGTAAAACTCCAACGGATCCATTTTACGGCCCTTTTAGACCCGCTCGTCCGAAACCTCTACAAAACAACCGCAAAACTAGTTTCAATCAAATTTTAGGAGTTTATATAGTTAATCACAAGATTTTCAACATTTTTATATTGCAAAAATATAATTTATGTACTTTTTACTCAAGTAAAACTCCAACGGGTCCGTTTTACGGCTCATTTAGACCCGCTAGTCCGAAACCTCTACAAAAAGGTCCGCAAAACTAGTTTTAATCAAAATTTAGGAATTCATATAGTTGACTACAAGCTTTTCAACATGATTATATTGCAAAAACTCAATTTCTATACTTTTTACTCAAGTAAAATTCCAACGAGTCTATTTTACGGCCCATTTAGATCCGCTCGTCCGAAACCTCTACAAAAATGACCGCAAAACTAGTTTTAATCAAATTTTAGGAGTTCAAATAGTTGACTACGAACTTTTCAACACGATTATATTGCAAAAACTCAATTTCTATACTTTTTACTCAAGTAAAAGTCAACCGAATCCAATTTACGGCACATTTAGACTCGCTCGTCCGAAACCGTCTACAAAACTACGGCGAAACTAGTTTTAATCAAATTTTAGGAGTTCATGTAGTTGTTCATGAGCATTACAGCACGATTATATTACAAAAACTCGCATTCTGTACTTTTTACTCAGTTAAAAGTCCAACAGGTCCATTTTACGGCCCATTTACTCCCGGTCGTCAAAAACTTCTACAAAAATGACCATGAAACTAGTTTTAATCAAATTTTAGGAGTTCATATAGTTGTTCACAAGCTTTTCAACACGATTATATTGCAAAAACTCAATTTATGTACTTTTTACTTAGTTAAAAGTCCAACGGGTCCATTTTACGGCCCATTTAGACCCGATCGTCCGAAACCTCTACAAAAATGACCGCAAAACTAGTTTTAAACAAATTTTAGGAGTTCATATAGTTGACTACAAACTTTTCAACATGATTATATTGCAAAAACTCAATTTCTGTACTTTTTACTCAGTTAAATGTACAACGGGTCCATTTTACGGACCATTTAGACCCGCTCATTCGAAACCTCTACAAAAGACCGCAAAACGAGTTTTAATCAAATTTTAGGAGTACATTTAGTTAATCACAAGCTTTTCAACACGATTATATTGCAAAAACATAATTTCTGTACTTTTTACTCAAGTAAAACTCCAACGGGTCCATTTTACGGCCCATTTAGACCCACTCGTCCGTAACCAGAACAAAAAGGACCGCAAAACTAGTTTTAATCAAAATTTAGGAGTTCATATAGTTGACTACGAACCTATCAACACGATTATATTGCAAAAACTCAATTTTTGTACGTTTTACTCAAGTAAAAGTCCAACGGGTCCATTTTACGGCCCATTTAGACCCCCTCGTCCGAAACTTCTAAAAAATGACCGCGAAACTAGTTTTTATCAAATTTTAGGACTTCATATAGTTTATCACGAGCTTTTCAACACGATTATATTGCAAAAACTCGATTTCTGTACTTTTTACTCAGATAAAAGTCCAAGGGGTCTATTTACAACCCATTTAGACCCGCTCGTCTGAAACCTCTACAAAAATCTCCGAGAAACTAGTTTTAAACAAATTTTTGGAGTTTATATAGTTGTTGGCGAGCTTTTCAACATGATTTTATTACAAAAACTCGATTTATGTACTTATTACTCAGTTAAAAGTCCAACGGGTCAATTTTACGGCCCATTTAGATCCTCTCGTCCGAAACCTCTACAAAAATGACCGCAAAACTAGTTTTGATCAAATTTTAGGAGATCATATTGTTGACAACGAGCTTTTCAACACGATTATATTGAAAAAACCTCAATTTCTATAATTTTTACTCAGTTAAAAGTCCAACGGGTCCATTATACGGCCCATTTAGACCCGCTCGTCCGAAACCTCTAAAAAATGACCGCAAAACTAGTTTAAATAAAATCCTAGGAGTTCATATAGTTGTTGACGATCTTTTCAACACGATTATATTACAAAAACTCGATTTATGTACTTTTTACTCAATTAAAAGTCCAACGGGTCCATTTTACGACCCATTTAGATCCGCTCGTCCGAAACCTCAACAAAAATGAGCGCAAAACTAGTTTTGATCAAATTTTAGGAGTTAATATAGTTTACTACGAGCTTTTCAACACGATTATATTACAAAAACACAATTTCTGTACTTTTTACTCAATTAAAAGCCCAACGGGACCATTTTACGGATCATTTAGACCAGCTCGTCCGAAACCTCTACATAATTTCTATACTTTTTACTCAAGTAAAACTCCAACGGGTCCATTTTACGTCCCTTTTAGACCCGCTCGTCCGAAACCTCTACAAAACGACCGCAAAACTAGTTTAAATCAAACTTTAAGAGTTCATATAGTTAATCACAAGCTTTTCAACATGATTATATTGCAAAAACATAATTTATGTACTTTTTACTCAAGTAAAATTCCAACGGGTCCGTTTTACGGCCCATTTAGACCCGCTCGTCCGAAACCTCTACAAAAAGGTCCGCAAAACTAGTTTTAATCAAATTTTAGGAATTCATATAGTTGACTAGAAGCTTTTCAACACGATTATATTACAAAAACTCTATTTCTGTACTTTTTACTCAAGTAAAAGTCCAACGGGTCCATTTTACGGCCCATTTAGACCCGCTTGTCCGAAACATCTACAAAAAGGACCGCGAAACTAATTTTAATCAAATTTTAGGAGTTCATATAGTTGTTCATGAGCTTTTCAACATGATTATATTAGAAAAACTTGATTTCTGTACTTTTTACTTAGTTAAAAGTCCAACGGGTCCATTTTACGACTCAATTAGATCCGCTCGTCCGAAACCTCTACAAAAAGACTGCAAGACTAGTTTTAATCAAATTTTAGGAGTTCATATAGTTAATCACAAGCTTTTCAACACGATTATATTTCAAAAACATAATTTATGTACATTTTACTCAAGTAAAACTCCAACGGATCCATTTTACGGCCCTTTTAGACCCGCTCGTCCGAAACCTCTATAAAACGACCGCAAAACTAGTTTCAATCAAATTTTAGGAGTTTATATAGTTAATCACAAGCTTTTCAACATTTTTATATTGCAAGAACATAATTTATGTACTTTTTACTCAAGTAAAACTCCAACGGGTCCGTTTTACGGCCTATTTAGACCCGTTAGTCCGAAACCTCTACAAAAAGGTCCGCAAAACTAGTTTTAATCAAAATTTAGGAATTCATATAGTTGACTACAAGCTTTTCAACATGATTATATTGCAAAAACTCAATTTCTATACTTTTTACTCAAGTAAAATTCCAACGAGTCTATTTTACGGCCCATTTAGATCCGCTCGTCCGAAACCTCTACAAAAATGACCGCAAAACTAGTTTTAATCAAATTTTAGGAGTTCAAATAGTTCACTACGAACTTTTCAACACGATTATATTGCAAAAACTTAATTTCTATACTTTTTACTCAAGTAAAAGTCAACCAAATCCAATTTACGGCACATTTAGACTCGCTCGTCCGAAACCGTCTACAAAACTACGGCGAAACTAGTTTTAATCAAATTTTAGGAGTTCATGTAGTTGTTCATGAGCATTACAGCACGATTATATTACAAAAACTCGCATTCTGTACTTTTTACTCAGTTAAAAGTCCAACAAGTCCATTTTACGGCCCATTTACTCCCGCTCGTCAAAAACTTCTACAAAAATGACCATGAAACTAGTTTTAATCAAATTTTAGATGTTCATATAGTTGTTCACAAGCTTTTCAACACGATTATATTGCAAAAACTCAATTTATGTACTTTTTACTTAGTTAAAAGTCCAACGGGTCCATTTTACGGCCCATTTAGACCCGATCGTCCGAAACCTCTACAAAAATGACCGCAAAACTAGTTTTAAACAAATTTTAGGAGTTCATATAGTTGACTACAAACTTTTCAACATGATTATATTGCAAAAACTCAATTTCTGTACTTTTTACTCAGTTAAATGTACAACGGGTCCATTTTACGGACCATTTAGACCCGCTCATTCGAAACCTCTACAAAAGACCGCAAAACGAGTTTTAATCAAATTTTAGGAGTACATTTAGTTAATCACAAGCTTTTCAACACGATTATATTGCAAAAACATAATTTCTGTACTTTTTACTCAAGTAAAACTCCAACGGGTCCATTTTACGGCCCATTTAGACCCACTCGTCCGTAACCAGAACAAAAAGGACCGCAAAACTAGTTTTAATCAAAATTTAGGAGTTCATATAGTTGACTACGAACTTCTCAACACGATTATATTGCAAAAACTCAATTTTTGTATGTTTTACTCAAGTAAAATTCCAACGGGTCCATTTTACGGCCCATTTAGACCCGCTCGTCCGAAACTTCTAAAAAATGACCGCGAAACTAGTTTTTATCAAATTTTAGGACTTCATATAGTTTATCACGAGCTTTTCAACACGATTATATTGCAAAAACTCGATTTCTGTACTTTTTACTCAGATAAAAGTCCAAGGGGTCTATTTACAACCCATTTAGACCCGCTCGTCTGAAACCTCTACAAAAATCTCCGAGAAACTAGTTTTAAACAAATTTTTGGAGTTTATATAGTTGTTGACGAGCTTTTCAACATGATTTTATTACAAAAACTCGATTTATGTACTTATTACTCAGTTAAAAGTCCAACGGGTCCATTTTACGGCCCATTTAGATCCTCTCGTCCGAAACCTCTACAAAAATGACCGCAAAACTAGTTTTGATCAAATTTTAGGAGATCATATTGTTGACAACGAGCTTTTCAACACGATTATATTGAAAAAAACTCAATTTCTATACTTTTTACTCAGTTAAAAGTCCAACGGGTCCATTATACGGCCCATTTAGACCCGCTCGTCCGAAACCTCTAAAAAATGACCGCAAAACTAGTTTAAATAAAATCCTAGGAGTTCATATAGTTGTTGACGATCTTTTCAACACGATTATATTACAAAAACTCGATTTATGTACTTTTTACTCAATTAAAAGTCCAACGAGTCCATTTTACGACCCATTTAGATCCGCTCGTCCGAAACCTCAACAAAAATGAGCGCAAAACTAGTTTTGATCAAATTTTAGGAGTTAATATAGTTTACTACGAGCTTTTCAACACGATTATATTACAAAAACACAATTTCTGTACTTTTTACTCACTTAAAAGCCCAACGGGACCATTTTACGGATCATTTAGACCAGCTCGTCCGAAACCTCTACATAATTTCTATACTTTTTACTCAAGTAAAACTCCAACGGGTCCATTTTACGTCCCTTTTAGACCCGGTCGTCCGAAACCTCTACAAAACGACCGCAAAACTAGTTTAAATCAAACATTAAGAGTTCATATAGTTAATCACAAGCTTTTCAACATGATTATATTGCAAAAACATAATTTATGTACTTTTTACTCAAGTAAAATTCCAACGGGTCCGTTTTACGGCCCATTTAGACCCGCTCGTCCGAAACCTCTACAAAAAGGTCCACAAAACTAGTTTTAATCAAATTTTAGGAATTCATATAGTTGACTAGAAGCTTTTCAACACGATTATATTACAAAAACTCTATTTCTGTACTTTTTACTCAAGTAAAAGTCCAACGGGTCCATTTTACGGCCCATTTAGACTCGCTTGTCCGAAACATCTACAAAAAGGACCGCGAAACTAATTTTAATCAAATTTTAGGAGTTCATATAGTTGTTCATGGGCTTTTCAACATGATTATATTAGAAAAACTTGATTTCTGTACTTTTTACTTAGTTAAAAGTCCAACGGGTCCATTTTACGACCCAATTAGATCCGCTCGTCCGAAACCTCTACAAAAAGACTGCAAGATTAGTTTTAATCAAATTTTAGGAGTTCATACAGTTAATCACAAGCATTTCAACACGATTATATTGCAAAAACATAATTTCTGTACATTTTACTCAAGTAAAACTCCAACGGATCCATTTTACGGCCCTTTTAGACCCGCTCGTCCGAAACCTCTACAAAACGACCGCAAAACTAGTTTCAATCAAATTTTAGAAGTTTATATAGTTAATCACAAGCTTTTCAACATTTTTATATTGCAAAAACATAATTTATGTACTTTTTACTCAAGTAAAACTCCAACGGGTCCGTTTTACGGCCCATTTAGACCCGCTAGTCCGAAACCTCTACAAAAAGGTCCGCAAAACTAGTTTTAATCAAAATTTAGGAATTCATATAGTTGACTACAAGCTTTTCAACATGATTATATTGCAAAAACTCAATTTCTATACTTTTTACTCAAGTAAAATTCCAACGAGTCTATTTTACGGCCCATTTAGATCCGCTCGTCCGAAACCTCTACAAAAATGACCGCAAAACTAGTTTTAATCAAAATTTAGGAGTTCAAATAGTTGACTACGAACTTTTCAACACGATTATATTGCAAAAACTCAATTTCTATACTTTTTACTCAAGTAAAAGTCAACCGAGTCCAATTTACGGCACATTTAGACTCGCTCGTCCGAAACCCTCTACAAAAACTACGGCGAAACTAGTTTTAATCAAATTTTAGGAGTTCATATTGTTGTTCATGAGCATTACAGCACGATTATATTACAAAAACTCGCATTCTGTACTTTTTACTCAGTTAAAAGTCCAACAGGTCCATTTTACGGCCCATTTACTCCCGCTCGTCAAAAACTTCTACAAAAATGACCATGAAACTAGTTTTAATCAAATTTTAGGAGTTCATATAGTTGTTCACAAGCTTTTCAACACGATTATATTGCAAAAACTCAATTTATGTACTTTTTACTTAGTTAAAAGTCCAACGGGTCCATTTTACGGCCCATTTAGACCCGATCGTCCTAAACCTCTACAAAAATGACCGCAACACTAGTTTTAAACAAATTTTAGGAGTTCATATAGTTGACTACAAGCTTTTCAACATGATTATATTGCAAAAACTCAATTTCTATACTTTTTACTCAGTTAAATGTACAACGGGTCCATTTTACGGACCATTTAGACCCGCTCATTCGAAACCTCTACAAAAGACCGCAAAACGAGTTTTAATCAAATTTTAGGAGTACATTTAGTTAATCACAAGCTTTTCAACACGATTATATTGCAAAAACATAATATCTGTACTTTTTACTCAAGTAAAACTCCAACGGGTCCATTTTACGGCCCATTTAGACCCACTCGTCCGTAACCAGAACAAAAAGGACCGCAAAACTAGTTTTAATCAAAATTTAGGAGTTCATATAGTTGACTACGAACTTCTCAACATGATTATATTGCAAAAACTCAATTTTTGTACGTTTTACTCAAGTAAAAGTCCAACGGGTCCATTTTACGGCCCATTTAGACCCGCTCGTCCGAAACTTCTAAAAAATGACCGCGAAACTAGTTTTTATCAAATTTTAGGACTTCATATAGTTTATCACGAGCTTTTCAACACGATTATATTGCAAAAACTCGATTTCTGTACTTTTTACTCAGATAAAAGTCCAAGGGGTCTATTTACAACCCATTTAGACCCACTCGTCTGAAACCTCTACAAAAATCTCCGAGAAACTAGTTTTAAACAAATTTTTGGAGTTTATATAGTTGTTGACGAGCTTTTCAACATGATTTTATTACAAAAACTCGATTTATGTACTTATTACTCAGTTAAAAGTCCAACGGGTCCATTTTACGGCCCATTTAGATCCTCTCGTCCGAAACCTCTACAAAAATGACCGCAAAACTAGTTTTGATCAAATTTTAGGAGATCATATTGTTGACAACGAGCTTTTCAACACGATTATATTGAAAAAAACTCAATTTCTATACTTTTTACTCAGTTAAAAGTCCAACGGGTCCATTATACGGCCCATTTAGACCCGCTCGTCCGAAACCTCTAAAAAATGACCGCAAAACTAGTTTAAATAAAATCCTAGGAGTTCATATAGTTGTTGACGATCTTTTCAACACGATTATATTACAAAAACTCGATTTATGTACTTTTTACTCAATTAAAAGTCCAACGGGTCCATTTTACGACCCATTTAGATCCGCTCGTCCGAAACCTCAACAAAAATGAGCGCAAAACTAGTTTTGATCAAATTTTAGGAGTTAATATAGTTTACTACGAGCTTTTCAACACGATTATATTACAAAAACACAGTTTCTGTACTTTTTACTCATTTAAAAGCCCAACGGGACCATTTTACGGATCATTTAGACCAGCTCGTCCGAAACCTCTACATAATTTCTATACTTTTTACTCAAGTAAAACTCCAACGGGTCCATTTTACGTCCCTTTTAGACCCGGTCGTCCGAAACCTCTACAAAACGACCGCAAAACTAGTTTAAATCAAACATTAAGAGTTCATATAGTTAATCACAAGCTTTTCAACATGATTATATTGCAAAAACATAATTTATGTACTTTTTACTCAAGTAAAATTCCAACGGGTCCGTTTTACGGCCCATTTAGACCCGCTCGTCCGAAACCTCTACAAAAAGGTCCGCAAAACTAGTTTTAATCAAATTTTAGGAATTCATATAGTTGACTAGAAGCTTTTCAACACGATTATATTACAAAAACTCTATTTCTGTACTTTTTACTCAAGTAAAAGTCCAACGGGTCCATTTTACGGCCCATTTAGACCCGCTTGTCCGAAACATCTACAAAAAGGACCGCGAAACTAATTTTAATCAAATTTTAGGAGTTCATATAGTTGTTCATGAGCTTTTCAACATGATTATATTAGAAAAACTTGATTTCTGTACTTTTTACTTAGTTAAAAGTCCAACGGGTCCATTTTACGACCCAATTAGATCCGCTCGTCCGAAACCTTTACAAAAATAACCGCAAAACTAATTTTAATCAAATTTTAGGAGTTCATATAGTTGTTCATGAGCTTTTCAACACGATTATATTACAAAAACTCGATTTCTGTACTTTTTACTCAGTTAAAAGTCCAACGGGTCCATTTTACGACCCATTTAGATCCGCTCGTTCGAAACCTCTACAAAAATGACCGCAAAACTAGTTTTGATCAAATTTTAGGAGATCATATTGTTGACAACGAGCTTTTCAACACGATTATATTGAAAAAAACTCAATTTCTATACTTTTTACTCAGTTAAAAGTCCAACGAGTCCATTATACGGCCCATTTAGACCCGCTCGTCCGAAACCTCTAAAAAATGACCGCGAAACTAGTTTAAATAAAATCCTAGGAGTTCATATAGTTGTTGACGAGCTTTTCAAAACGATTATATTACAAAAACTCGATTTATGTACTTTTTACTCAATTAAAAGTCCAACGGGTCCATTTTACGGCCCATTTAGATCCACTCGTCCGAAACCTCAACAAAAATGAGCGCAAAACTAGTTTTGATAAAATTTTAGGAGTTCATATAGTTTACTACGAGCTTTTCAACACGATTATATTACAAAAACACAATTTATGTACTTTTTACTCACTTAAAAGCCCAACGGGACCATTTTACGGATCATTTAGACCCGCTCGTCCGAAACCTCTACAAAAAGACTGCAAGACTAGTTTTAATGAAATTTTAGGAGTTCATATAGTTAATCACAAGCTTTTTAACACGATTATATCGCAAAAACATATTTTTTGTACTTTTTACTTAAGTAAAACTCTAACGGGTCCATTTTACGGCCCTTTTAGACCTGCTCGTCCGAAACCTCTACAAAACGACCGCAAAACTTGTTTCAATCAAATTTTAGGAGTTCATATAGTTAATCACAAGCTTTTCAACATGATTATATTGCAAAAACATAATTTTTGTACATTTTACTCGAGTAAAACTCCAACGGGTCCGTTTTACGGCCCATTTAGACCCGCTCGTCCGAAACCTCTACAAAAAGGTCCGCAAAACTAGTTTTAATCAAATTTTAGGAATTCATATAGTTGACTACAAACTTTTCAACACGATTGTATTGCAAAAACTCAATTTCTGTACTTTTTACTCAAGTAAAAGTCCAACGGGTCCATTTTACGGCCCATTTAGACCCGCTTGTCTGAAACATCTACAAAAAGGACCACGAAACTAATTTTAATCAAATTTTAGGAGTTCATATAGTTGTTCATGAGCTTTTCAACACGATTATATTACAAAAACTCGATTTCTGTACTTTTTACTCAGTTAAAAGTCCAACGGGTCCATTTTACGACCCATTTAGATCCGCTCGTTCGAAACCTCAACAAAAATGAGCGCAAAACTAGTTTTGATCAAATTTTAGGAGTTAATATAGTTTACTACGAGCTTTTCAACACGATTATATTACAAAAACACAATTTCTGTACTTTTTACTCACTTAAAAGCCCAACGGGACCATTTTACGGATCATTTAGACCAGCTCGTCCGAAACCTCTACATAATTTCTATACTTTTTACTCAAGTAAAACTCCAACGGGTCCATTTTACGTCCCTTTTAGACCCGGTCGTCCGAAACCTCTACAAAACGACCGCAAAACTAGTTTAAATCAAACATTAAGAGTTCATATAGTTAATCACAAGCTTTTCAACATGATTATATTGCAAAAACATAATTTATGTACTTTTTACTCGAGTAAAATTCCAACGGGTCCGTTTTACGGCCCATTTAGACCCGCTCGTCCGAAACCTCTACTAAAAGGTCCACAAAACTAGTTTTAATCAAATTTTAGGAATTCATATAGTTGACTAGAAGCTTTTCAACACGATTATATTACAAAAACTCTATTTCTGTACTTTTTACTCAAGTAAAAGTCCAACGGGTCCATTTTACGGCCCATTTAGACCCGCTTGTCCGAAACATCTACAAAAAGGACCGCGAAACTAATTTTAATCAAATTTTAGGAGTTCATATAGTTGTTCATGAGCTTTTCAACATGATTATATTAGAAAAACTTGATTTATGTACTTTTTACTTAGTTAAAAGTCCAACGGGTCCATTTTACGACCCAATTAGATCCGCTCGTCCGAAACCTCTACAAAAAGACTGCAAGACTAGTTTTAATCAAATTTTAGGAGTTCATACAGTTAATCACAAGCATTTCAACACGATTATATTGCAAAAACATAATTTCTGTACATTTTACTCAAGTAAAACTCCAACGGATCCATTTTACGGCCCTTTTAGACCCGCTCGTCCGAAACCTCTACAAAACGACCGCAAAACAAGTTTCAATCAAATTTTAGAAGTTTATATAGTTAATCACAAGCTTTTCAATATTTTTATATTGCAAAAACATAATTTATGTACTTTTTACTCAAGTAAAACTCCAACGGGTCCGTTTTACGGCCCATTTAGACCCGCTAGTCCGAAACCTCTACAAAAAGGTCCGCAAAACTAGTTTTAATCAAAATTTAGGAATTCATATAGTTGACTACAAGCTTTTCAACATGATTATATTGCAAAAACTCAATTTCTATACTTTTTACTCAAGTAAAATTCCAACGAGTCTATTTTACGGCCCATTTAGATCCGCTCGTCCGAAACCTCTACAAAAATGACCGCAAAACTAGTTTTAATCAAAATTTAGGAGTTCAAATAGTTGACTACGAACTTTTCAACACGATTATATTGCAAAAACTCAATTTATATACTTTTTACTCAAGTAAAAGTCAACCGAGTCCAATTTACGGCACATTTAGACTCGCTCGTCCGAAACCCTCTACAAAAACTACGGCGAAACTAGTTTTAATCAAATTTTAGGAGTTCATATTGTTGTTCATGAGCATTACAGCACGATTATATTACAAAAACTCGCATTCTGTACTTTTTACTCAGTTAAAAGTCCAACAGGTCCATTTTACGGCCCATTTACTCCCGCTCGTCAAAAACTTCTACAAAAATGACCATGAAACTAGTTTTAATCAAATTTTAGGAGTTCATATAGTTGTTCACAAGCTTTTCAACACGATTATATTGCAAAAACTCAATTTATGTACTTTTTACTTAGTTAAAAGTCCAACGGGTCCATTTTACGGCCCATTTAGACCCGATCGTCCTAAACCTCTACAAAAATGACCGCAACACTAGTTTTAAACAAATTTTAGGAGTTCATATAGTTGACTACAAGCTTTTCAACATGATTATATTGCAAAAACTCAATTTCTATACTTTTTACTCAGTTAAATGTACAACGGGTCCATTTTACGGACCATTTAGACCCGCTCATTCGAAACCTCTACAAAAGACCGCAAAACGAGTTTTAATCAAATTTTAGGAGTACATTTAGTTAATCACAAGCTTTTCAACACGATTATATTGCAAAAACATAATATATGTACTTTTTACTCAAGTAAAACTCCAACGGGTCCATTTTACGGCCCATTTAGACCCACTCGTCCGTAACCAGAACAAAAAGGACCGCAAAACTAGTTTTAATCAAAATTTAGGAGTTCATATAGTTGACTACGAACTTCTCAACATGATTATATTGCAAAAACTCAATTTTTGTACGTTTTACTCAAGTAAAAGTCCAACGGGTCCATTTTACGGCCCATTTAGACCCGCTCGTCCGAAACTTCTAAAAAATGACCGCGAAACTAGTTTTTATCAAATTTTAGGACTTCATATAGTTTATCACGAGCTTTTCAACACGATTATATTGCAAAAACTCGATTTCTGTACTTTTTACTCAGATAAAAGTCCAAGGGGTCTATTTACAACCCATTTAGACCCACTCGTCTGAAACCTCTACAAAAATCTCCGAGAAACTAGTTTTAAACAAATTTTTGGAGTTTATATAGTTGTTGACGAGCTTTTCAACATGATTTTATTACAAAAACTCGATTTATGTACTTATTACTCAGTTAAAAGTCCAACGGGTCCATTTTACGGCCCATTTAGATCCTCTCGTCCGAAACCTCTACAAAAATGACCGCAAAACTAGTTTTGATCAAATTTTAGGAGATCATATTGTTGACAACGAGCTTTTCAACACGATTATATTGAAAAAAACTCAATTTCTATACTTTTTACTCAGTTAAAAGTCCAACGGGTCCATTATACGGCCCATTTAGACCCGCTCGTCCGAAACCTCTAAAAAATGACCGCAAAACTAGTTTAAATAAAATCCTAGGAGTTCATATAGTTGTTGACGATCTTTTCAACACGATTATATTACAAAAACTCGATTTATGTACTTTTTACTCAATTAAAAGTCCAACGGGTCCATTTTACGACCCATTTAGATCCGCTCGTCCGAAACCTCAACAAAAATGAGCGCAAAACTAGTTTTGATCAAATTTTAGGAGTTAATATAGTTTACTACGAGCTTTTCAACACGATTATATTACAAAAACACAGTTTCTGTACTTTTTACTCACTTAAAAGCCCAACGGGACCATTTTACGGATCATTTAGACCAGCTCGTCCGAAACCTCTACATAATTTCTATACTTTTTACTCAAGTAAAACTCCAACGGGTCCATTTTACGTCCCTTTTAGACCCGGTCGTCCGAAACCTCTACAAAACGACCGCAAAACTAGTTTAAATCAAACATTAAGAGTTCATATAGTTAATCACAAGCTTTTCAACATGATTATATTGCAAAAACATAATTTATGTACTTTTTACTCAAGTAAAATTCCAACGGGTCCGTTTTACGGCCCATTTAGACCCGCTCGTCCGAAACCTCTACAAAAAGGTCCGCAAAACTAGTTTTAATCAAATTTTAGGAATTCATATAGTTGACTAGAAGCTTTTAAACACGATTATATTACAAAAACTCTATTTCTGTACTTTTTACTCAAGTAAAAGTCCAACGGGTCCATTTTACGGCCCATTTAGACCCGCTTGTCCGAAACATCTACAAAAAGGACCGCGAAACTAATTTTAATCAAATTTTAGGAGTTCATATAGTTGTTCATGAGCTTTTCAACATGATTATATTAGAAAAACTTGATTTCTGTACTTTTTACTTAGTTAAAAGTCCAACGGGTCCATTTTACGACCCAATTAGATCCGCTCGTCCGAAACCTTTACAAAAATAACCGCAAAACTAGTTTTAATCAAACTTTAGGAGCTCATATAGTTGTTCATGAGCTTTTCAACACGATTATATTATGAAAACTAAATTTTTGTAATTTTACTAAGTTAAAAGTCCAATGGGTCCATTTTACAGCCCATTTAGACTCGCTCGTCCGAAACCTCTACAAAAATGACCGCAAAACTAGTTTTGATCAAATTTTAGGAGATCATATTGTTGACAACGAGTTTTTCAGCACGATTATATTGAAAAAAACTCAATTTCTATACTTTTTACTAAGTTGAAAGTCCAACATGTCCATTTTACGGCCCATTTAGACCCGCTCGTCCGAAACCTCTAAAAAATAACCGCGAAACTAGTTTAAATAAAATCCTAGGAGTTCATATAGTTGTTGACGAGCTTTTCAAAACGATTATATTACAAAAACTCGATTTATGTACTTTTTACTCAATTAAAAGTCCAACGGGTCCATTTTATGGCCCATTTAGATCCACTCGTCCGAAACCTCAACAAAAATGAGCGCAAAACTAGTTTTGATAAAATTTTAGGAGTTCATATAGTTTACTACGAGCTTTTCAACACGATTATATTACAAAAACACAATTTATGTACTTTTTACTCACTTAAAAGCCCAACGGGACCATTTTACGGATCATTTACACCCGCTCGTCCGAAACCTCTACAAAAAGACTGCAAGACTAGTTTTAATGAAATTTTAGGAGTTCATATAGTTAATCACAAGCTTTTTAACACGATTATATTGCAAAAACATATTTTTTGTACTTTTTACTTAAGTAAAACTCTAACGGGTCCATTTTACGGCCCTTTTAGACCTGCTCGTCCGAAACCTCTACAAAACGACCGCAAAACTTGTTTCAATCAAATTTTAGGAGTTCATATAGTTAATCACAAGCTTTTCAACATGATTATATTGCAAAAACATAATTTTTGTACATTTTACTCAAGTAAAACTCCAACGGGTCCGTTTTACGGCCCATTTAGACCCGCTCGTCCGAAACCTCTACAAAAAGGTCCGCAAAACTAGTTTTAATCAAATTTTAGGAATTCATATAGTTGACTACAAACTTTTCAACACGATTGTATTGCAAAAACTCAATTTCTGTACTTTTTACTCAAGTAAAAGTCCAACGGGTCCATTTTACGGCCCATTTAGACCCGCTTGTCTGAAACATCTACAAAAAGGACCACGAAACTAATTTTAATCAAATTTTAGGAGTTCATATAGTTGTTCATGAGCTTTTCAACACGATTATATTACAAAAACTCGATTTCTGTACTTTTTACTCAGTTAAAAGTCCAACGGGTCCATTTTACGACCCATTTAGATCCGCTCGTCCGAAACCTTTACAAAAATAACCGCAAAACTAGTTTTAATCAAGCTTTAGGAGCACATATAGTTGTTCACGAGCTTTCCAACACGATTATATTACGAAAACTGAATTTTTGTAATTTTTACTAAGTTAAAAGTCCAATGGGTCCATTTTACGGCCCATTTAGACCCGCTCGTCCGAAACCTCTACAAAATGGACCTGAAAACTAGTTTTAATTAAATTGTAGGAGTTCATATAGTTGACTACGATCTTATCAACATGATTATATTGCAAAAACTCAATTTTTGTACTTTTTACTCATTTAAAAGTCCAACGGATCCATTTTACGGCTCATTTAGACCCGATCGTCTGAAACCTCTACAAAAATGACCGCAAAACTAGTTTAATCAAATTTTAGGAGTTCATATAGTTGACTACAAGCTTTTCAACATGATTATATTGCAAAAACTCAATTTCTGTAGTTTATACTCAGTTAAATGTCCAACGGGACCATTTTACGGCCCATTTTAACCCGCTCGTCCGAAACCACTAAAAATGACTGCGAAACTAGTTTTTATCAAATTTTAGGACATCATATAGTTGACCACGAGCTTTTCAACACGATTATATTGAAAAAAACTCGATTTCAGTACTTTTTACTCAGTTAGAAGTCCAACGGGTCCATTTACGACCCAATTAGACCCGCTCGTCTGAAACCTCTACAAAAATCACCGCAAAACTAGTTTTAATCAAATTTTAGAAGTTCATAAGGTTGTTGACGAGCTTTTCAACACGATTATATTACAAAAACTCGATTTCTGTACTTTTTACTCAGTTAAAAGTCCAACGGGTCTATTTTACGGCCCATTTAGATCCGCTCGTCCGAAACCTCTACAAAAATTACCGCAAAACTAGTTTTAATCAAATTTTAGGATTCATATAGTTGAATCCGAGCTTTTAATATATTGCAAAAACTCAATTTCTGTACTTTTTATGAACTTTTTTAGACCATTTAGACTCGCTCGTCCGAAACCTCTACAAAAAGACCGCTAAACTAGTTTTAATCAAATTTTATTAGTTCATATAGTTGATAACAAGCATATCAACACGATTATATTGCAAAAACATAATTTATGTACTTTTTACTCAAGTAAAACTCCAACGAGTCCATTTTACGGCCCATTTAGGCCCGCTCGTTCGAAACCTCTACAAAAGGAACGCAAAATTAGTTTAAATCAAATTTTAGGAGTTCATATAGTTGATCACGAGCTTTTCAACAAGATTATATTCCAAAAACATAAATTTTGTACTTTTTACTCAGTTAAAAGTCCAACATGTCAATTTTAAGGCCCATATAGATCTGCTTGTCTGAAACCTCTACAAAAATAACCGCAAAACTAGTTTTAATCAAATTTTAGGAGTTCATATAGTTGACTACGAGAATTTCAACACGATTATATTGCAAAAACTCAATTTCTGTACTTTTTACACCGTTAAAAGTCCAACGGGACCATTTTACGGTCGATTTAGACCTGCTCGTCCGAAACCTCTACAAAAGGACAACAAAACTAGTTTTAATCAATTTTTAGGAGTTCATATACTTGATCACGAGCTTTTCAACACGATTATATTGCAAAAACATAATTTTTGTACGTTTTACTCAAGTAAAACTCCAACGGGTCCATTTTACGGCCCATTTAGACCCGCTCGTCTGAAACCTCTATAAAAAGGACCGCAAAACTAGTTTTAATCAAATTTTAGGAGTTCATAAAGTTGATCACGAGCTTTTCAACATGATTATATTGCAAAAACTAAATTTTTGTACTTTTTACTCAGTTAAAAGTCCAATGGGTCCTTTTTAGGGCCTATTTAGACCAGCTCATCCGTAACCTCTGCAAAAATGACCGTAAAACTAGTTTTAATCAAATTTTAGGAGTTCATATAGTTGACTACGAGCTTTTCAACACGATTATATTGCAACAACTCAATTTTTGTACTTTTTACTCAGTTAAAAGTCCAACGGGTCAATTTTACGGCCCATTTAGACCCGCTCATCCGAAACCTCTACAAAAATCACCGTGAAACTAGTTTTAATAAAATTTTAGGAGTTCAAATAGTTTTTCACGAGCTTTTCAACACGATTATATTAAAAAAAACTCAATTTCTGTTCTTTTTACTTAGTTAAAAGTCCAAATGGTCCATTTTACAGCCTATTTAGGCCCGCTCATCCGAAACCTCTACAAAAATCACTGCGAAACTAGTTTTAATCAAATTTTTGGAGTTCATATAGTTGTTCATGAGCTTTTCAACACGATTATATAGCAAAAACTCAATTTATGTACTTTTTACTAAGTTAAAAGTCCAACTGATTCATTTTACGGCCCATTTAGACCAGCTGGTCCGAAACCTCTACAAAAGTACGGCAAAACTAGTTTTAATCAAATTTTAGGAGTTCATATAGTTGACTACGAGCTTTTCAACACGATTATATTGCAAAAATTCAATTTCTTTACATTTTACTCAGTTAAAAGTCCAACGGGTCCACTTTACGGCCAATTTAGAATCGCTCGTCCAAAACATCTAAAAAATGACCGCGAAACTAGTTTAAATTTTTTTAGGATTTCATATAGTTTTTCACGAGCTTTTCAACACGATTATATTACGAAAACTCGATTTTTGTACTTTTTACTAATTTAAAAGTCCAACGGGTCCATTTTACGACGCATTTAGATCCGCTCGTCCGAAACCTCTAAATAAATGTCTGAAAAACTAGTTTTAATCAAATTTTAGGAGTTCATATAGTTGACTACGAGCTTTTCAACACAATTATATTGCAAAAACTCAATTTTTGTACTTTTTACTTAGTTAAAAGTCCAACTGGTCCATTTTACAGACCATTTAGGTCCGCTCGTCTGAAACCTATACAAAAAGGACCGCAAAACTATTTTTAATCAAATTTTAGGTGTTTATATAGTTTAGCACGAGCTTTTCAACACGATTATATTGCAAAAACATAATTGATGTACTTTTTACTCAAGTAAAACTCCAATGGGTCCATTTTACGGCCCATTTAGACCCGCTCGTCCGAAACCTCTACAAAACGACCGCAAAACTAGTTTTAATCAAATTTTAGGAGTTCATATAGTTGATCACAAGCTTTTTAACACGATTATATTGCAAAAACACAATTTCTGTACTTTTTACTTAGTTAAATGTCCAACGGGTCCATTTACGGTCCATTTAAACCCGCTCGTCTAAAATCTCTACAAAAATCACCGCGAAACTAGTTTTAATCAAATTTTGGGTGTTCATAAAGTTGTTCACGAGCTTTTCAACACGATTATATTGCAAAAACTAAATTTCTGTACTTTTTACTCAGTTAAAAGTCCAACGGGTCCATTTACTGCCCATTTAGACCCTCTCGTCCGAAACCTCTACAAAAACTACCGCGAAACTAGTTTTAATCAAATTTTAGGAGTTCATATAGTTGTTCAAGAGCTTTTCAACACGATTATATTACAAAAACTCGATTTTTGTACTTTTTACTCAGTTAAAAGTCCAACGGGTCCATTTTACGACTCATTTAGATTCGCTCGTCTGAAACCTCTACAAAAATAACCGCAAAACTAGTTTTAATCAAAATTTGGTAGTTCATATAGTTGTTCACGAGCTTTTCAACACGATTATATTACAAAAACTCAATTTATGCACATTTAGACCCGCTCATCCAAAACCTCTACATAAAGGACCTGGAAACTAGTTTTAATTAAATTTTAGGAGTTCATATAGTTAACTAGGAGCTTTTCAACACAATTATATTGCAAAAACTCAATTTCTGTACTTTTTACTCAGTTAAAAGTCCAACGGGTCCATTTACTGCCCATTTAGACCCTCTCGTCTGAAACCTCTACAAAAACTATCGCGAAACTAGTTTTAATCAAATTTTAGGAGTTCATATAGTTGTTCAAGAGCTTTTCAACACGATTATATTACAAAAACTCGATTTTTGTACTTTTTACTCAGTTAAAAGTCCAACGGGTCCATTTTACGACTCATTTAGATTCGCTCGTCTGAAACCTCTACAAAAATAACCGCAAAACTAGTTTTAATCAAAATTTGGTAGTTCATATAGTTGTTCACGAGCTTTTCAACACGATTATATTACAAAAACTCAATTTATGCACATTTAGACCCGCTCATCCAAAACCTCTACATAAAGGACCTGGAAACTAGTTTTAATTAAATTTTAGGAGTTCATATAGTTAACTAGGAGCTTTTCAACACGATTATATTGCAAAAACTCAAAATTTGTACTTTTTTACTCAGTTAAAAGGCCAACGGATCCATTTTACGGCCCATTTAGACCTGATCATCTGAACCACTACAAAAATGACCGCAAAACTAGTTTTAAACAAATTTTAGGAGTTCATATAGTTGACTACAAGCTTTTTAACATGATTATATTGCAAAAACTCAATTTTTGTACTTTTTAATCAGTTAAAGGTCCAACGGGTCCATTTTACGGACCATTTAAACCCGCTCGTCCAAAACATCTACAAAAGACCGCAAAACGAGTTTTAATCAAATTTTAGGAGTACATTTAGTTAATCACAAGCTTTTCAACACGGTTATATTGCAAAAACATAATTTATGTACTTTTTACTCAAGTAAAACTCCAACGTGTCCATTTTACGGCACATTTAGACCCACTCATCCGTAACCAATACAAAAAGGACTGCAAAACTAGTATTAATCAAATTTTAGGAGTTCATATAGTTGACTACGAACTTTTCAACACGATTATATTGCAAAAACCCAATTTCTATACTTTTTACTTAGTTAAAAGTCCAACTGGTCCATTTTACGGCCCATTTAGACCCGCTCGTCCGAAACTTCTAAAAAATGACCGCGAAACTAGTTTTTATCAAATTTTAGGACTTCATATAGTTGATCACGAGCTTTTCAACACGATTATATTGCAAAAACTCGATTTCTGTACTTTTTACTAAGTTAAAAGTCCAAGGGGTCCATTTACGACCCATTTATGCCTTCTCGTCTGAAACCTCTACAAAAATCACCGAGAAACTAGTTTTAAACAAATTTTAGGAGTTCATATAGTTGTTGACGAGCTTTTCAACATGATTATATTACAAAAACTCGATTTATGTACTTTTTACTTAGTTAAAAGTCCAACGGATCCATTTTACGTACCGTTTAAATCCGCTCGTCCGAAACCTTTACAAAAATGACCGCAAAACTAGTTTTGATCAAATTTTAGGAGATCATATTGTTGACAACGAGCTTTTCAGCACGATTAAATTGAAAAAACTCAATTTCTATACTTTTTACTCAGTTAAAAGTCCAACGGGTCCATTTTACGGCCCATTTAGACCCGCTCGTCCGAAACCTCTGAAAAAATGACCGCGAAACTAGTTTAAATAAAATCCTAGGAGTTCATATAGTTGTTGACGAGCTTTCCAACACGATTATATTACAAAAACTCGATTTATGTACTTTTTACTCAGGTAAAAGTCTAACGGGTCCATTTTACGGCCCATTTAGATCCGCTCGTCCGAAACCTAAACAACAATGAGTGCAAAACTAGTTTTGATCAAATTTTAGGAGTTCATATAGTTGACTACGAGCTTTTCAACACGATTATATTACAAAAACACAATTTATGTACTTCTTACTCACTTAAAAGCCCAACGGGACCATTTTAAGGATCATTTAGACCCGCTCGTCCGAAACCTCTACAAAAAGACTGCAAGACTAGTTTTAATCAAATTTTAGGAGTTTATATAGTTAATCACAAGCTTTTCAACACGATTATATTGCAAAAACATAATTTTTGTACTTTTTACTTAAGTAAAACTCCAACGGGTCCATTTTACAGCCCTTTTAGACCCGCTCGTCCGAAACCTTTACAAAACGACCGCAAAACTTGTTTCAATCAAATTTTAGGAGTTCATATAGTTAATCACAAGCTTTTCAACATGATTATATTGCAAAAACATAATTTCTGTAATATTTACTCAAGTAAAACTCCAACGGGTCTGTTTTACGGCCCATTTAGACCCGCTCATCCGAAACCTCTACAAAAAGGTCTGCAAAACTAGTTTTAATCAAATTTTAGGAATTCATATAGTTGACTACAAGCTTTTCAACATGATTATATTGCAAAAACACAATTTATGTACTTTTTACTCAAGTAAAATTCCAACGGGTCCATTTTACGACCCATTTAGATCCGCTCGTCCGAAACCTCTACAAAAGTAACCGCAAAACTAGTTTTAATCAAATTTTAGGAGTTCATATAGTTGACTACGAACTTTTCAACACGATTTTATTGCAAAAACTCAATTTCTGTACTTTTTACTCAAGTAAAAGTCCAACGGGTCTAATTTACGGCCCATTTAGACCCGCTCGTCTGAAACCCTCTACAAAAACTACCGTGAAACTAGTTTTAGTCAAATTTTAGGAGTTCATATAGTTGTTCATGAGCTTTTCAAAACGATTATATTACAAAAACTCGATTTCTGTACTTTTAACTTAGTTAAAAATCCAACGGGTCCATTTTACGACCCATTTAGATCCGCTCGTCTGAAATCTCTACAAAAATAACCGCAAAACTAGTTTTAATCAAACTGTAGGAGTTCATAAAGTTGTTCACGAGCTTTTCAACACGATTATATTACAAAAACTCAATTTATGCATATTTAGACCCGCTCGTCCAACACCTCTACAAAAAGGACTTGGAAACTGGTTTTAATTAAATTTTAAGATTTCATATAGTTAACTACGAGATTTTCAACATGATTATATTGCAAAAACTCAATATTTGTACTTTTTTACTCAGTTAAAAGTCCAACGGATCCATTTTACGGCCTATTTCGACCTGATCGTCCGAAACCTTTACAAGAATAACCGCAAAACTAGTTTTAATCAAACTTTAGGAGCTCATATAGTTGTTCACGAGCTTTTCAACACGATTATATTACGAAAATTGAATTTTTGTAATTTTTACTAAGATAAAAGTCCAATGGGTCCATTTTACGACCCATTTAGACCCGCTCGTCCAATACCTCTACAAAATGGACCTGGAAACTAGTTTTAATTAAATTTTAGGAGTTCATATAGTTGACTACGATCTTATCAACACGATTATATTGTAAAAACTCAATTTATGTACTTTTTACTCAGTTAAAAGTCCAATGGATCCATTTTATGGCCCATTTAGACCCGATCGTCTGAAACCTCTACAAAAATGACCGCAAAACTAGTTTTAATAAAATTTTAGGAGTTCATATAGTTGACTATAAGCTTTTCAACATGATTTTATTGCAAAAACTCAATTTGTGTACTTTTTACTCAGTTAAATGTCCAACGAGACCATTTTACGACCCATTTAGACCCGCTCGTCCAAAACCTCTAAAAAATGACTGTGAAACTAGTTTTATCAAAATTTAGGACTTCATATAGTTGACCACGAGCTTTTCAACATGATTTTATTGCAAAAACTCGATTTTTCTACGTTTTACTCAGTTAAAAGTCCAACGGGTCCATTTACGACCCAATTAGACTCGCTCGTCTGAAACCTCTACAAAAATCACCGCGAAACTAGTTTTAATCAAATTTTATAAATTCATAAGTTTGTTGACGAGCTTTTCAACACGATTATATTACAAAAACTCGATTTCTGTAATTTTTACTTAGTTAAAAGTCCAACGGGTCTATTTTACGACCCATGTAGATCCGCTCGTCCGAAATCTCTAAAAAAATTCCTGCAAAACTAGTTTTAATCAAATTTTAGGAGTTCATACAGTTGAATCCGAGCTTTTAATTAAAATTTGGTAGTTCATATAGTTGTTCACGAGCTTTTCAACACGATTATATTACAAAAACTCAATTTATGCACATTTAGACCCGCTCGTCCAAAACCTCTACAAAAAGGACCTGGAAACTAGTTTTAATTAAATTTTAGGAGTTCATATAGTTAACTAGGAGCTTTTCAACACGATTATATTGCAAAAACTCAAAATTTGTACTTTTTTACTCAGTTAAAAGGCCAACAGATCCATTTTACGGCCCATTTAGACCCGATCATCTGAACTACTACAAAAATGACCGCAAAACTAGTTTTAAACAAATTTTAGGGGTTCATATAGTTGACTACAAGCTTTTTAACATGATTATATTGCAAAAACTCAATTTCTGTACTTTTTAATCAGTTAAAGGTCCAACGGGTCCATTTTACGGACCATTTAAACCCGCTCGTCCAAAACATCTACAAAAGACCGCAAAACGAGTTTTAATCAAATTTTAGGAGTACATTTAGTTAATCACAAGCTTTTCAACACGGTTATATTGCAAAAACATAATTTATGTACTTTTTACTCAAGTAAAACTCCAACGTGTCCATTTTACGGCACATTTAGACCCACTCATCCGTAACCAATACAAAAAGGACCGCAAAACTAGTATTAATCAAATTTTAGGAGTTCATATAGTTGACTACGAACTTTTCAACACGATTATATTGCAAAAACCCAATTTCTATACTTTTTACTTTGTTAAAAGTCCAACTGGTCCATTTTACGGCCCATTTAGACCCGCTCGTCCGAAACTTCTAAAAAATGACCGCGAAACTAGTTTTTATCAAATTTTAAGACTTCATATAGTTGATCACGAGCTTTTCAACACGATTATATTGCAGAAACTCGATTTCTGTACTTTTTACTAAGTTAAAAGTCCAAGGGGTCCATTTACGACCCATTTATGCCTACTCGTCTGAAACCTCTACAAAAATCACCGAGAAACTAGTTTTAAACAAATTTTAGGAGTTCATATAGTTGTTGACGAGCTTTTCAACATGATTATATTACAAAAACTCAATTTATGTACTTTTTACTCAGTTAAAAGTCCAACGGATCCATTTTACGTACCGTTTAAATCCGCTCGTCCGAAACCTCTACAAAAATGACCGCAAAACTAGTTTTGATCAAATTTTAGGAGATCATATTGTTGACAACGAGCTTTTCAGCACGATTAAATTGAAAAAACTCAATTTCTATACTTTTTACTCAGTTAAAAGTCCAACGAGTCCATTTTACGGCCCATTTAGACCCGCTCGTCCAAAACCTCTGAAAAAATGACCGCGAAACTAGTTTAAATAAAATCCTAGGAGTTCATATAGTTGTTGACAAGCTTTCCAACACGATTATATAACAAAAACTCGATTTATGTACTTTTTACTCAGGTAAAAGTCTAACGGGTCCATTTTACGGCCTATTTAGATTCGCTCGTCCGAAACCTAAACAACAATGAGTGCAAAACTAGTTTTGATCAAATTTTAGGAGTTCATATAGTTGACTACGAGCTTTTCAACACGATTATATTACAAAAACACAATTTATGTACTTCTTACTCACTTAAAAGCCCAACGGGACCATTTTACGGATCATTTAGACCCGCTCGTCCGAAACCTCTACAAAAAGACTGCAAGACTAGTTTTAATCAAATTTTAGGAGTTTATATAGTTAATCACAAGCTTTTCAACACGATTATATTGCAAAAACTTAATTTTTGTACTTTTTACTTAAGTAAAACTCCAACGGGTCCATTTTACAGCCCTTTTAGACCCGCTCGTCCGAAACCTTTACAAAACGACCGCAAAACTTGTTTCAATCAAATTTTAGGAGTTCATATAGTTAATCACAAGCTTTTCAACATGATTATATTGCAAAAACATAATTTCTGTAATTTTTACTCAAGTAAAACTCCAACGGGTCCGTTTTACGGCCCATTTAGACCCGCTCATCCGAAACCTCTACAAAAAGGTCTGCAAAACTAGTTTTAATCAAATTTTAGGAATTCATATAGTTGACTACAAGCTTTTCAACATGATTATATTGCAAAAACACAATTTATGTACTTTTTACTCAAGTAAAACTCCAACGGGTCCATTTTACGACTCATTTAGATCCGCTCGTCCGAAACCTCTACAAAAGTAACCGCAAAACTAGTTTTAATCAAATTTTAGGAGTTCATATAGTTGACTACGAACTTTTCAACACGATTTTATTGCAAAAACTCAATTTCTGTACTTTTTACTCAAGTAAAAGTCCAACGGGTCTAATTTACGGCCCATTTAGACCCGCTCGTCTGAAACCCTCTACAAAAACTACCGTGAAACTAGTTTTAGTCAAATTTTAGGAGTTCATATATTTGTTCATGAGCTTTTCAAAACGATTATATTACAAAAACCCGATTTCTGTACTTTTAACTTAGTTAAAAATCCAACGGGTAGTTAAAATTCTAACGGGTGTGGGATGGCTCTCAATTCTCTCTCAAAAATTTCAGGGGTTCTTTTTTGGGTTTTGCTTGCTCCGCTCTTTCCGGTGGATTTTTTCTTTCTTCCACCAGTTCCCCTTCCCCTTACGGCGCTTCATCTTCTGCCGCATTTGCAAGTGAAACATCAACTAATGCTTCCCTTGGAATTCGGGAAGAGTAATCGAAAAGTCATCCCACACCAACAGCCTTTTCCCATCATTTTGTATTGTTTTTCTATTATATTTTGTTATTATCTTTTTTTACTAACTATCTGGTCTTTTCTTTTTCATGTTTGCCGGTTGAGTTTTGGTTTTCTCCTTATCATTTCCATCCCTTTCATTTTTCTTGAGTTTGATCTGGGAATATCCTCTCGGAAATCGCCAGATCCGGTTGGTAAGCTTTATCCTTTCACTCATCCTTTATTTTTTTCACTTTTTTTCAATATTACTCTAATCCTTCCTTCTCATTTTTTTATGGGTTTCCCTTCTTGGATGCCTTCGGTTGCAAACCTCCGTCATCTCCATGTCGACGGCAAGGATCGATTTACAAGCAGATCTAATTTTCAGGCGGATCCTTGTATCATCACCAAATCCGTCCCCTTTCCTTAGCTGTGCTCAAATCAGAAGGGCTATTCAATTTTATCGTAGCCATGGATTTTTTTAAGATTCTCCTTCTCTATTTTCTTATAGTTCTATTCTTTTTATCAGATTTAATTTACCAAAATTTTTTTTCGTCTTTTTGCAGAACCATCTTTCTACATAAATCTAGATCGGAGTCCGTGGTGGTTTTTTTCCCCTCATCACCGTTTCTGGAACATGTGATAACAACCATATGGTTGTTTATGGCGGCCATTTACCACCGCCTCTATAAGGGTTTCTTCAATTCGCGAAGTGGTCTAGGGATTCTTCCTCCTTTACTTTCATCTTTTTTCCATTTTTTTTCATTGTTTTTTCCTCTCTACTTTACAAACATTCCTTTCCTTTCAAATCTGATTTTTTATCTTATCAATCTGTCATAGGTATTTCAGAAGTTTTACTTCTGCCATTTCCGATGTCGCAACTCCATCTTACCCTCTGTGAGATATGGTGGTGATTTTCAGCGGCGACCTTCCCCCAACGACGGCTAGGGTTTTCTCCCCCTTTCAATTTTATTTTATTTAAATGCTATAATATACTGTTAATCCATCTTTTCCTTCCCTTTTTTCAGTTATACCTTATCTTCCATCTCAGAAGGACTGCTTTTACTGCTAACATCTGGCAGATCTCGTTGTACGCTTTCTTTCTGTTCCTTGGCTTCTTTTGTTTTTATTCCTTCATTACTAATGTTTTTTTCCATTATCTGTATTTTATGTCAAGTTCATGCTGTTTACATATGTTAGGGTTTATTTCACCTTTTCTAAACTGCTGGGTTTTAAATTTTGAATTGCTATTATATATTATCTGTGCACATCTTGTAATAGATCCAAACAATTTCTCGCCCTTAGTTATATCATGTTCTCTGGTAATTACTTCGATATATAATTATTTTATTAACTCATCACTATATCAAGCCCTTCCAGGGAATCAACTACAAGCCCAACTTCTGGGATCCTCCATTTTACACTATTTTTGCAATATTTTATATTCTCTATTCATTTCTCTGTTTTTTCCTTTACATGTTTATCAATGTTTGGAACGGAAATCAACAGGTTACAATGTTGTCACACGGTCCTCTACATATCATAATCTCTTCCTCTCTAATAAACACTATACCCATACTTTTCTGTATTTTTTCTTAAACTTCATATATATTCTGTTTTGTAGCCAAGTGAGTATTACCGTTAAATTTTGTCTAGTTAAACCCCTCACTCTAATATACTTGTTTTCACCCCTCTCTATGATGTATGCTGAAACTTTTCCTTTTAAGAATATCACTATAGGCTTTATCATATTGATTTTACATTCTTTTCAGTTCGCAATTATGCATACATATACTAAGTTTTTTTCTGCATTCAATCCTATTTTAATTAACTTTTGGAGTACTAGAAGTAGTGCACAACTATACACGATTCCTTTCATCCTGACCAAGCTCTACTTAACTTTGTCATCAACCCCCTCTTTCAAGTTTCATCTTCATTTGCTGATTTTAAATTCCAAGTTTATCAGTATGATCTATGCCTATCATATTGCCATCAAAACTATCTTATTACAACAAATCATTCTCAATCCTTCTTTTCCTTTATATACTTCTATCGTCAATGTTACCTTCATGAATATTCTGTTCCTTTTGTATTGCCTGTACACTAATGTTATTTATACCATGCAGCTCTGCAGAGCCCGCAGCAACCCTTGGTGGCCCTTTCAACGATTACGTAATTATGTAATTATTTTTTGTTTAATTCACTTTCCCCCTATAATTTTTTTGCTCATTTGGTCTGCAATTATTTTCTCTGCCCCGCCTCTTTCTCTCCCCTGGTTTGTAATTTTGTTGTCCTGCTTTTTCTCTTGCTCTCTCTTTCTCTATGGTTTTTACCTGGTTGATTTCTATTATTAGATGTATGTCTCTAGGTTTACTATCTGATTTTAGATGTATGTCTCTAGGCTTGCTTTCTGTTACTAGATGTATGCCTATAGGTTACTTCTCTGCTTTATACGTTTATTTCTACGTCTACCAGCTTCATGAATGTTGCTTTATGCGTTTCAACTTATGTAATATCTATATCATATATTGCGTCGTCCACTACACCTTTTTAGGTGATCTTTCTCTAGCCCTATCAAGGGATTTTACATTTACCCTACCTCCCAGGGACATCTTCTTTTATTCCACCTCTACAAAATTCAAAATATTAATCGTTACAATTTCCCCATCCTTTTGCCAATTTTATTGGCAACGTACAATCCTAAATTCAAAAGTTTTCATTCCCTGGCCTTCACCACAACTAATAGGCAAGACTTTATCACTTAACCACCTTTTTTCAATCTCTATAATTAATTACACTTTTCAAATATCTCCTCTAATAACGATCTTAATTATTACTATTAATAATATTATCATTCCGTTTTTCCCCTGGTATTTGAGTTACTACTACATTAAAATTGTCCATTTATATGAATTCTATTTAATACAATTTATTTCTTTTCAAAAAGCCTATCCCATAATCTTTGCCTTTTCTTCCGTAACATTTATGCTATTAAATTTTTCATTCTTATGTATAACTATTTTCTATTTTACTTTATTAATTTCTCCTAAGTCTATTTTCTGTAATTATTACTTGTATTTTAAATCATCTCCTTTTATTATCAAAGCAACTCCAGCTGTCATATATACACCCCTAATTTCTAGCTTTCCAATCTTTAATAACTTTTTATATCTACTTTTCAATATAAAATTAATACTATATTATTATCTAAGGCAAACTTCCTACATTTACGCCTATATTATACCTTCTCTAAATAAATTTAATAGTTTTCTTTCCCTTAATAAATCGGCTAGATCAATTAAAGAAAGTTATTTTGATACTTTCCTTTATGTTATTAAAAGTTTCTATTTTTCCCAATATTCAATTACTTTCAAGAAATCTTTTCAATCTACTTCCCTTATTTCATATCCCTCAATGTTCTTCTTTATATATGCCCATCACATTTATCCCTTCTCACAAAACAAACTTTATCATCCTACTGCCCCAATCCTACCAATCCTCGTGATGGCTTCTTCCTCCTCCATTCCATAACTCAACTCTATCAACCTTACCAACGAAGAAGCGGAACTACTCTACACTCCTGACTTTGGTTGGGACATTATCAAGGAAGACCCCAAGCTTATTGTTGTTGGACGATTCATATCGTCTAAAATGTTAGACATATATGCTGTTATCAACGCGTTTGAAGGAATCTGGAAGCCTAATGATGTAGTTTCCATATCAGTCATACAAGACAACTTCCTCAAAATCAAGTTTAAGGAAATCAAGAATTGCTACGAGATCATCAACCGTGGTCCTTTGCTGTACAAGGATGAATGGCTAGCAGTTACTGAATATGATCCAGCCAAAGCCTTAAGTGATTACAACTTCAGCACTATGCGAATTTGGATCCGAATATTCTCCCTCCCTGATTCACTTTATGCGGATGTTGACCGATCCCATCTGGTGGGACATGCTCTAGGATTAATGGTTGGCACTGTCCTTCGGACGGATACCCGAGAAGTTGAGGGGAATATGAAGGATTTCCTTCGAGTTGAAATTCTGCTTAACATCACAAAACCTGTCACCCGCTTTGTCTTTATTGGATCAGGCGAAAACAAAATCATGTGCCGTATTCAGTACGAAAGACTGCCAACTCTCTGCCCTGGTTGTGGTATTATCAGTCACACATTAGAGAACTGCCCTATCCGATCTTCACTCGATCCCAACAAATTGCAATACGGAGAATGGCTCCGTTACCTTCCTCTTAGACGTCGCCCAGTTGGTTTTCGTGGGCGTATCCGCAATGTGGAACCGAATCTGAATCCAAACATCCCCCCATGTAACGGTAACTCTATATTAACATTTATAATAACATCTTTTTTCACTCGTTTTCTCACCCCAATTTTTCTATCAAAATATTTACCTTCTGTTTTTATCATAGTGGCCCCAATGAATATTCCAGCAGCTCCGGCCAATCCTACAGCTCCTCCTAACGAACAGAACAATATGGGTAAATTAATTTACTTCCTCCTCATCCTTCATACAAATAGTTATAAGTTTCTAATTACAATCATTCTCCAATACATAGGTTCTCTAAATGAAGGCGATGACGCCTCCTTTACGAAACAAGCAACCGAGGAAGCCCAAAACGTCGACACGGCCATGGATGAAGGCCCCAATTCTGTTAAAGATCCCCCTGCAGCTGATTTGAAGCAAAAAGCTCCTCTTGAGCCCCAACCCCTGAACACCATCTATCCCATTCCGGAAAATGGTTCTGATGATGATTGGGACACCACGGATGTTTATGGTGTCCCTAGCCCTACTGCCGAGCAGATTAAAAAGTTTGACTCTGAATCGAGTAAGCCTTCTAAACCCACTGATACAATATTCAATGACTTTAATCAGTGGTTGCTTAAAACTTACCCCAATGATGCAGCCCCTGCACCTGTTCCTGCACCAGCCCAAACAAACCGTGGCATGAAACGCCGTTCTCCAATACAAGTATCGCTCCCGCCGAAAAAATCCAAACCATCAGGATCCACTCCAAAAGCTGGGAAGAGCAGCTCTAAAAACTCTCCGGCGGCAACTGTTTCCCAGCCCCACCGAGCAAAATGAGGATCCTATGCTGGAACTGTCAGGGTCTTGGACAAGCCCCAACGGTTCAACATTTCCGGTCCTATGTCCAATGCACCAACCCCGATATTATTTTCTTATGCGAAACTAAAATAAATAACGCGGAATGTAACCGCATATGTCTTTCATTAGGTATGTTAGACATTATTTCTATTTCCCCTACGAAAGGGTGTTCCGGAATTTCCTTATTTGCTGCAAACAATATTAATATAAGTTTAATTTCCTATTCGTCGAGTTACATTCATACTTGAATTACAAAGAATAACTCCACAATGTTTTTCACTGGAATGCATGGTTTTCCGGAAACTAGCCAAAAATATAAAACATGGGAACTCATAGATTCATTATACTCTTCTACTAAAAATAACCCATGGCTTCTCGGCGGAGATTTCAATGAAATATTAACGGATTCAGAAAAACAAGGAGGTCCCCGAAGGGCTAGATCTCAAATTAAAAACTTTCGCAATTGTTTAACACGTAACAACCTCTTTGATTGTAAGCCAACTTCGGGTTGGTTCACATGGACTAAAGTAGGACCCTTAACCCCGATAATACATGAAAGACTAGATCGCTTTATAGCTAATTCCGCTTGGCAAGATCTCTACCCTTCTCATCGAATCACCACAGAATATGTTGCCAAATCTGACCATTGTTTCCTTCTTCTCGATTTAGATCCTTCGACTCCTACACCCAAAACACAACCTTCCAAGAATTTCCGATTCGAAAGCTGCTGGGCTAATAATGTAGATAATATCCAAACAATCAAAAGGGCCTGGGCCGTCACTCCCGGAACAGCCATAAACAAAATTGAAGCTGTTGGCACATACCTAGAAGAATGGCAAAACCAACAACGCTTTAAATCAACCGGACGAATTAAGTTCCTCACTAAAAAAATTAATAAATTACTATACCGTCCCTTAACAACCACAAATGAACAAGTTTACTTAAATTATAGAACTGAATTAAATAAACTTTTAACAGAACAAGAAATTTATTGGGCTCAAAGATCTCGCACTCTTTGGCTTTCCCAAGGGGACAAAAATACCAAGTTCTTCCATGCCCGAGCAACTAATAGGAACAAGAAAAATTTGATTATAGGCCTTTACGATGCTAACTCAAATTGGCGCACATCTGAATCAGACCTTATGAATATCGCTTCAGCATATTTCCAAAATTTGTTCACAACATCTAACCCCCAAATCTCGAACATCATTCTTGACAAAATTCACCCTTCCATCAATCCTTCAATGAATGAAACCCTTCTAAAAGCCTTCACTAAAGAGGAAATTCTCCATGCCTTTAAAGATATTGACCCTAGGAAAGCTCCTGGATTCGATGGCCTACCCAGTAGCTTCTTTAGACAACACTGGGATACAATGGGTGACGATGTTCTTAATCTTTGTATTAACCTCTTAAACGGCAACGCCGATATGGCCTCAATTAACAAAACTATATTGGTACTAATTCCCAAAGTACAGGACCCAACTTCCATGAAACAACTTAGACCAATTAGCCTCTGCACTGTCCTCTATAAAATAGTTGCCAAAACAATAGTCAACAGAATGAAACAGGCTATACCTCTATGCATTAGCCCTAATCAAGCAGCCTTTGTCCAGGGACGCAACATATCAGACAACATCCTCATTGCTCATGAAATTATTCACAATATTAACTCAGGAGCTACTAAGTCCTCCCAAGGAGCTGCTCTCAAGCTAGACATGGAGAAAGCTTTCGATAGAGTAGAATGGTCATTTCTTGCAAATGTTATGGAACGCATGGGCTTTGCATCCGAATGGATCGATCTTATAATGCGTTGCATTACTACAGTCTCATTCTCAGTTAAAATTAATAATTCGTTCTCTCCGCCCTTTCAACCTCAACGTGGTCTTCGCCAGGGGGACCCCCTATCCCCTTTCCTCTTTCTCTTTTGTACTCAAGGCCTCTCGGCTTACTTAGCTGCTGCTCAACAAACTAAAATACTTCCAGGATTAGGTGCATGTAAATATGGGCCCAAAGTCAACCACCTGCTTTTTGCCGATGATTGTATGGTATTCATTAATACTAATCAATCTGAAGCGTCCCTACTGAAAAATGCTCTTCAAACGTATGCTAATGCATCCGGTCAAGCGGTTAATTTTGAGAAATCAACAATTTTCTATAACCCGCGTACACCATCCACAACAAGAAATGCAATCAACAACCTTTTACAAGTACGTGAGGTTACTAACCCTGGAGTATACCTAGGCATCCCACTTCTAATTGGGAAAAATAAAACTGAATCACTAGGATTTGTGCGTGATAAAGTACATGATCGTCTCTCTAGTTGGGACAAACATCTACTATCCTTTAGTGGCAGAGAGATATTCATCAAAGCTGTTTTACAATCTCTCCCACAATATGTTATGTCTTGCTATCTTCTACCACAAAATATCATCGATGACATGACTACATCAATCCGCCAATACTGGTGGACTGGCAAATCCAATAAGAAAGGTTGGCATATGATACCTTGGAATCGTATATGCTTACCTAAATCTGCTGGTGGCATGGGTTTTAAGGATTTGCACGACTTTAACATTGCTCTCTTGGGCAAGCAAATTTGGAAACTCATCTGTGAACCAGATTCTTTATTAGGACAAATATACCGCTCTAAATACTTTCCCTCAGGCAACATTCTAAATACACAAAAACCCAACAGGGGCTCTTTCGCTTGGCAAGGTATATATAATGCACTTCAGCGTCTTTTCCCAGGCTTTCTCCACCGCCCTGGAATAAACAGTAATATTAGAATACACAAAGATATATGGGGAGGGTCTTCCCCGATAGAGTTTACTGGGGATTACGAAATCTCAGATGAATTTCATATTCGATGTCGTGATTTTATGATTCGTAACCAAACTGCATGGGATACGGATAAGGTAAACAATTATTTCAATCCAATTGATGCCGATGCTATTCTTCGCATCCCCATCATAAATGATCAACGGGATTCTATACTCTGGTCTCCCAACGACTCGGGTATTTACTCAGTCCGTTCTGGATATATTTTCTTACAACGTTCCATAATCCCACCTTCGTCACCAACTCGGTTCTGGAAGTTTTTATCCAAAGTCAAAGCTTTACCCAAAGTTAAAACTTTTGGTTGGTGTATGGCATCTGACGCTCTACCAGTTGGTTCTAAAATGCAAGCCTTTTCTCCTAACTCGGGCCCTTGCTCTATCTGTGGTAGCCACTCGGAATCGATCCTTCATGCGTTTCGAGACTGCCCCGGGGCGTCTGAAGCCCTCCAAATTAGTGGTATCCCTATCACTCTCTATAAGAGTATAGCTCCCACGCCTCTGCAATGGTTAGAGGAAGCAGCCTCTACACTTTCCCCTGATAAATTCGGTCTCTTCCTTACTGTTTTATGGAATATTTGGAACAGACGTAATGACTGGGTACATAACCACCATCTACAACCACCCTGGCTAATTGCTGTTAATTCCATTAGTTTACATGATGAATTTTGTAAATCTTTAAATTCGTTTGACCCAGCTCCATCTACCTTTTCTAAACCTTCCTGGACACTTCCTCCACCTCAGCATATCAAAATAAATGTGGACGAAGCCTTTAATCCATCAACTCGTGCAGCAGCCGTCGGCGCTGTTGCTCGTGATTCTGCAGGAGCAGTTGTGGGTGGCCTTGCATTCCCTCTTGGTAGCTGTCAGGACGCTATCACTAGTGAAGGGGAAAGCATCCTTGCTGGTCTCACCTTTGCCCGATCTCAAGGCTGGAACCGACTTTTGATCGAAACTGACTGCGCTTCTCTCGCGAATAGGATCAACAATCCTGCCCAGGACCTCTCTACCATGGGACCAATTATTCTTCAGATTCAAGCAGCTCTTCTCGACTTTGATTTTATATCTATTTATTTTGTACGCCGTGAGGCAAATGTTATAGCCCATACATTGGCTACTTATTCGCTGAATTCTATGACTTCTATGTCATTTGATTCAGATATCCCACCTTGTATACAACAATTTGTAACAAATCATTCTTGATTAATAATATTTGGGCACTCTTTTCCCCTTTTTAGGGTCCTCTAGCTTTGCTTGAAGGACAGTAGTAGGGGTTTTTAATGAGGCCTTTTCTTCAAAAAAAAAAAATCCAACGGGTCCATTTTACGACCCATTTAGATCCGCTCGTCTGAAATCTCTACAAAAATAACCGCAAAACTAGTTTTAATCAAACTGTAGGAGTTCATAAAGTTGTTCACGAGCTTTTCAACACGATTATATTACAAAAACTCAATTTATGCACATTTAGACCCGCTCGTCCAACACCTCTACAAAAAGGACTTGGAAACTGGTTTTAATTAAATTTTAGGATTTCATATAGTTAACTACGAGATTTTCAACACGATTATATTGCAAAAACTCAATATTTGTACTTTTTTACTCAGTTAAAAGTCCAACGGATCCATTTTATGGCCTATTTCGACCCGATCGTCCGAAACCTTTACAAGAATAACCGCAAAACTAGTTTTAATCAAACTTTAGGAGCTCATATAGTTGTTCACAAGCTTTTCAACACGATTATATTACGAAAATTGAATTTTTGTAATTTTTACTAAGATAAAAGTCCAATGGGTCCATTTTACGACCCATTTAGACCCGCTCGTCCAATACCTCTACAAAATGGACCTGGAAACTAGTTTTAATTAAATTTTAGGAGTTCATATAGTTGACTACGATCTTATCAACACGATTATATTGTAAAAACTCAATTTATGTACTTTTTACTCAGTTAAAAGTCCAACGGATCCATTTTACGGCCCATTAAACCCGATCGTCTGAAACCTCTACAAAAATGACCGCAAAACTAGTTTAATAAAATTTTAGGAGTTCATATAGTTGACTAGAAGCTTTTCAACATGATTATATTGCAAAAACTCAATTTGTGTACTTTTTACTCAGTTAAATGTCCAACGGGACCATTTTACGACCCATTTAGACCCGCTCGTCCGAAACCTCTAAAAAATGACTGTGAAACTAGTTTTTATCAAAATTTAGGACTTCATATAGTTGACCACGAGCTTTTCAACACGATTTTATTGCAAAAACTCGATTTTTCTACGTTTTACTCAGTTAAAAGTCCAACGGGTCCATTTACGACCCAATTAGACTCGCTCGTCTGAAACCTCTACAAAAATCACCGCGAAACTAGTTTTAATCAAATTTTATAAATTCATAAGTTTGTTGACGAGCTTTTCAACACGATTATATTACAAAAACTCGATTTCTGTACTTTTTACTTAGTTAAAAGTCCAACGGGTCTATTTTACGACCCATTTAGATCCGCTCGTCCGAAATCTCTAAAAAAATTACCGCAAAACTAGTTTTAATCAAATTTTAGGAGTTCATACAGTTGAATCCGAGCTTTTAACCATGATTATATTGCAAAAACTCTATTTCTGTACTTATTACTCAGTTAAAAGTCCAACGGGACCATTTTACGGACCATTTAGACCCGCTCGTCCGAAACCTCTACAAAAAGACCGCAAAACTAGTTTTAATCAAATTTATTAGTTCATATAGTTGATCACAAGCATTTCAACATGATTATAATGCAAAAACATAATTTATGTACTTTTTACTCAAGTAAAACTCCAACGGGTCCATTT
Source organism: Hibiscus trionum (assembly GCA_030270665.1). Lineage (NCBI taxonomy): Eukaryota > Viridiplantae > Streptophyta > Magnoliopsida > Malvales > Malvaceae > Hibiscus > Hibiscus trionum. The sequence goes on along the minus strand of BSYR01000027.1, from coordinate 42,459,119 downwards.
TACGGCCCATTTAGACCCGCTCGTTCGAAACCTCTACAAAAGGACCGCAAAACTAGTTTAAATCAAATTTTAGGAGTTCATATAGTTTATCACGAGCTTTTCAACAAGACTATATTCCAAAAACATAATTTTTGTACTTTTTACTCAGTTAAAAGTCCAAAGGGTCCATTTACGGCCACTTTAGACCCGCTCGTCCGAAACCTCTACAAAAATGACCGCGAAACAAGTTTAATCAAATTTTTGGAGTTCATATAGTTGTTCATGAGCTTTTCAACACGATTATATTACAAAACACGATTTCTGTACTTTTTACTCAGTTAAAAGTCCAACGGGTCCATTTTACTGCCCATTTAGACCCGCTCGTCCGAAACCTCTAAAAAATGACTGGGAAACTAGTTTTTATCAAATATTAGGACTTCTTATAGTTGACTACGAACTTTTCAACACGATTATGTTGCAAAAACTCAATTCTGGTACTTTTTTCTCAGTTAAAAGTCCAACTGGACCATTTTACGTACCATTTAGACTCGCTCGTCCGAAACCTCTACAAAAAGACCGCACAACTAGGTTTAATCAAATTTTAGGAGTTCATATAGTTGATCACAAGCTTTTCAACATGATTATATGGCAAAAACATAATTTCTGTACTTATTACTCAAGTGAAACTCCAACGGGTCCATTTTACGGCCCATTTAGACCCGCTCGTCCGAAACCTCTACAAAACGACCGCAAAACTAGTTTCAATCAAATTCTAGGAGTTCATATAGTTGATCACGTACTTTTCAACATGATTATATTGCAAAAACACAATTTCGGTACTTTTTACTCAGTTAAAAGTCCAACGGGTCCATAATCGGCCCATTTAGACCCGCAAGTCTGAAACCTCTACAAAAATCACCGCAAAACTAGTTTTAATCAAAATTTAGGTGCTCATATAGTTTTTCACGAGCATTTCAACATGATTATATTGCAAAAACTCAATTTCTGTACTTTCTACTCTGTTAAAAGTCCAACGGGTCTATTTACGGCCGATTTAGACCCCATTGTCTGAAACCTCTACAAAAAGAACCGTGAAACTAGTTTTAATCAAATTTTAGGAGTTCATATAGTTGGCTACGAGCTTTTCAACACGATTATATTACAAAAAAAATAAATTTCTGTACTTTTTACTCAGTTAAAAGTTCAACGGGTCCATTTTACGGCCCATTTAGACCCGCTTGTCCGAAACGTCTACAAAATTACCGCAAAACTAGTTTTAATCAAATTTTAGGAGTTCATATAGTTTTTCATGAGCTTTTCAACACGATTATATTATAAAAACTCGATTTCTGTACTTTTTACTCAATTAAAAGTCCAACGGGTGCATTTTACGACCCATTTAGATCTGCTCGTCTGAAAACTCTACATAAATAACCGCAAAACCAGTTTTAATCAAACCTTAGGAGTTCATCTAGTTGTTCACGAGCTTTTCAACACGATTATATTACAAAAACTCAATTTCTGTACTCTTTACTCAATTAAAAGTCAACCGTGTCCATTTAACGGCCCATTTAGACCCGCTCGTCCGAATTCTTTACAAAAAGGAATTGGAAACTAGTTTCAATTAAATTTTAGGAGTTCATATAGTTGACTACGAGCTTTTCAACACGATTATATTGCAAAAACTCAATTTCTTTACTTTTTACTCAAGTAAAAGTCCAACGGGTCCATTTTACGGCTCATTTAGACCCGCTCGTCCGAAACCCTCTACAAAAATGACTGCAAAACTGGTTTCAATCAAATTTTAAGAGTTCATATAGTTGTTCATGAGCTTTGCAACACGATTATATTATAAAAACTCGATTTCTTTACTTTTTACGCATTTAAAAGTCTAACGGGTCCATTTTACGACCCATTTAGATCCGCCCGTCTGAAACCTCTACAAAAATAACCGCAAAAATTAGTTTTAATCAAACTTTAGGAGTTCATATAGTTGTTCATGAGCTTTTCAACACGATTATACTACAAAAACTCAATTTATGTACTTTTTACTCAGTTAAAAGTCCAACGGGTCTATTTTACAGCCCATTTAGACCCGCTCGTTCGAAACCTCTACAAAAGGACCTGGAAACTAGTTTTAATTAAATTTTAGGAGTTCATATAGTTGACTAGGAGCTTTTCAACAAGATTATATTGCAACAACTCAATTTCTATACTTTTTAAACAGTAAAAAGTCAAACATGTCCATTTTACGGTCCATTTAGACCCGCTCGTCCGAAACTTCTACAAAAATGACTTCAAAACTAGTTTTAATCAAATTTTAAGAGTTCATATAGTTGACTACGAGCTTTTCAACACAATTATATTGCAAAAACTCAATTTTTGTACTTTTTACTTAGTTAAAAGTACAATGGGTCCATTTTACAGCCCATTTTGACCCGCTCGTCCGAAACTTCTATAAAATGACCACGAAACTTGTTTTTATCAAATTTTAGGACTTCATATAGTTGATCACGAGCTTTTCAACATGATTATATTACAAAAACTCGATTTATGTACATTTTACTTAGTTAAAAGTCCAATGGGTCCATTTACGACCCATTTAGACTTGCTCGTCTGAAACCTCTACAAAAATCACCGCGAAACATGTTTTAATCAAATATTAGGAGTTCATATAGTTGTTGATGAGCTTTTCAACATTATTATATTATGAAAACTCGATTTCTATACTTTTTAATCAGTTAAAAGTCTAACGGGTCAATTTTACAGCCCATTTAGATCCGCTCGTCCGAAACCTCTAAAAAATGACAGCGAAACTAGTTTAAATAAAATTTTAGGAGTTCTTATAGATCTTGAAGAGCTTTCCGACTCGATTATATTAGAGAAACTCAATTTCTGTACTTTTTACTCAGCTAAAAGTTCAACGGGTCCATTTTACAGCCCATTTAGACCCGCTCGTCCGAAACCTCTAAAAATGATCGCGAAACTAGTTTAAATAAAATTTTAAGAGTTCATATAGTTTTTGACGAGCTTTTCAACACGACTATATTACAAAAACTCAATATCTATACTTTTTACTCAGTTAAAAGTCCAACGGGTCCATTTTACGGCCCATTGGGACCCGCTGGTCAAAAATCTTTACAAAAATCACCGCGAAACTAGTTTGAATCAAATTTTAGGAGTTCATATAGGTTTTCACGAACTTTTTAACATGATTATATTGCAAAAACCCAATTCTATACTTTTTACTTAGTTAAAAGTCCAACGGGTCCATTTTACAGCACATTTAGACCCGCTCGTCATAAACCTCTACAAAAATCACCGCGAAACTAGTTTTAATCAAAATTTTGAAATTCATATAATTGACTACGAGCTTTTCAACACGATTGTACTGCAAAAACTCAATTTCTGTACTTTTTACGCAAGTAAAATTCCAACGGGTCCATTTTACGGCCCATTTTGACCCGCTCGTCCGAAACATCTATAAAAATGACTGTGAAACTAGTTTTAATCAAATTTTAGAAGTTCATATAGTTGTTCATGAGCTTTTCAACATGATTATATTACAAAACTCGATTTTTATACTTTTTACTCAGTTAAAAGTCCAACGGGTCCATTTTATGACCCATTTAGATCCGGTCGTGCGAAACCTCTACAAAAATAACCGCAAAACTAGTTTTAATCAAACTTTATGAGCTCATATAGTTGTTTACGAGCTTTTCAACACGATTATATTACAAAAACTCAATTTTTGTACTTTTTATTCAGTTAATAGTCCAACGGGTTCATTTTACGGCCCATTTAGACCCGCTCGTCCGACACCTCTACAAAAAGGACCTGGAAACTAGTTTTAATTAAATTTTAGGAGTTCATATAGTTGACTACGAGATTTTCAACACGATTATATTGTAAAAAATCAATTTATGTACTTTTTACTCAGTTAAAAGTCCAACGGGTCCATTTTATGGCCCATTTAGACCCGCTCGTCCGAAACCTCCACAAAAAGGACCGCAAAACTAGTTTTAATCAAATTTTAGGAGTTCATATAGTTGACTATGAGCTTTTTAACATGATTGTATTGAAAAAACTAAATTTCTGTACTTTTTACTCCGTTAAATGTCCGACGGGTCCATTTTACGGCCCATTTAGACCCGCTCGTCCGATATCTCTAAAAAAATAACCGCGAAACTAGTTTTTATCGAATTTTAGGACTTCATATAGTTGACCACAAGCTTTTCAACACCATTATATTGTAAAAACTCGATTTCTGTACTTTTTACTCAGTTAAAAGTCCAACGGGTCCACTTACGACCCAATTAGACTCGCTCGTATGAAACCTCTACAAAAATCACCGCGAAACAAGTTTTAATAAAATTTTAAGAGTTCATATAGTTGTTGATGATTTTTTCAACACGATTATATTACAAAAACTCCATTTATGTACTTTTTACTTAGTTAAAAGTCCAACGTGTCCATTTGCAGCCTATTTAGACTCGTTCGTCCGAAATCTCTACAAAAATGACAGCGAAACTAGTTTTAATCATATTTGAGGAGTTCATATAGTTGTTTACGAGATTTTGAACAAGATTATATTGCAAAATTCAATTTATGTAATTTTTACTCAGTTAAAAGTCCAACGGGTCCATTTTACTGCCCATTTAGACCCGCTTGTCATAAACCTTTACAAAAATCACCGCGAAACTGGTTTTTAATAAAATTTTAGAAGTTCATATAGTTGACTATGAGCTTTTCAACAGGATTATATTGTAAAAACTCAATTTATGTACTTTTTACTTAGTTAAAACTCCAACGGGTCAATTTTACGGCCCATTTAGACCCGCTCGTCCGAAACCTCTACAAAAGGTCCGCAAAACTGGTTTTAATCAAATTTTAGGAGTTCATATAGTTGACTACGAGCTTTTAACATGATTATATTGCAAAAACTAAATTTTAATCAAACTTTAGGAGCTCATATAGTTGATCACGAGCTTTTCAACACGATTATATTCCAAAAACACAATTTCTGTACTTTTTACTTAGTTAAAAGTTCAACGGCTCCATTTACGGCCTATTTAGACCCGCTCGTCCAAAACCTTTACAAACACGACCGCGAAACTAGTTTTAATCAAATTTTAGGTGTTCATATAGTTGTTCACGAGGTTTTCAACACGATTATATTGCAAAAACTTATTTTCTATACTTTCTACTTAGTTAAAAGTCCAACGGGTCCATTTTACGGCCCTTTTAGACCCGCTCGTCCGAAACCTCTACAAAAATGATCGCGAACCTAGTTTTAATCAAAATTTAGGAGTTCATATAGTTGACTACAAGCTTTGCAACACGATTATATTGCAAAAACTCAATTTATGTATTTTTTACTCACTTAAAAGTCCAACGGGTCCATTTTACGGCCCATTTAGACCCGCTCATTCGAAACCTCTAAAAATGATCGGGAAACTAGTTTTTATCAAATATTAGGACTTCATATAGTTGATCACGAGCTTTTCAACATGATTATATTGCAAAAACTCGATTTCTGTACTTTTTACTCGGTTAAAAGTCCAACGGGTCCATTTTACGACCCATTTAGACCCGCTCGTCTGAAACCTCTTCAAAAACCACCGAGAAACTAGTTTTAATCAAATTTTAGGAGTTCATATAGTTGTTAACGAGCTTTTTAACACGATTATATTACAAAAACTCAACACGTTCAGGGGCGCAATATCACTGATAACATCCTTATTGCTCATGAAATTATACACTCTAGTAATACTGGAATACTAAATCTTCCCATGGTGTTGCTCTTAAGTTGGATATGGAAAAGGCCTTTGATAGAGTGGAATGGTCTTTTCTTGAGATTGTTATGAACCGAATGGGCTTTGCACCTTCCCGGGTCTCAATCATCATGATATGTATCTCTTCGGTATCTTTCACTTTTAAGGTTAACAATTCCTTTTCTCCTTTCTTTAACCCACAATGGGGTCTTCGACAAGGCGATCCCCTATCACCTTTCCTCTTCCTCTTCTGTACTCAAGGTCTCTCTACGTTCCTCTCTGAGGCTCAATAACAAAACTCGCTTCCTGGCCTTGGTGCTAGTAGGTTGGGACCTAAGGTCAATCACCTCCTCTTTGCAGATGATTGTATGGTCTTTATTAACACTAAACCAGAGGAAGCTGAACATCTTAAAACGGCTCTCCAAACCTACGCTTCCGCCTCTGGGCAAGCAGTCAACTTTGAAAAATTGACTATTTTCTACAATCCACGTACCCCCCACTCGATTCGTGAAACAATTAATAATTCCTTGCAGGTACGCGAGGTCAATAACCCAGGGGTCTACTTGGGTGTCCCACTCCTCATTGGTAAGAATAAAATGGAATCCATAGGCTTCATTCGTGACAAAGTTCATGACCGATTGTCGAATTTTTATCAAAGCTGTTTTGCAATCTTTGCCCCAGTATGTCATGTCGTGTTATCTGCTTCCCCAAAACATAATCGATGATATGACTTCTTCTATTCGTTGTTACTGGTGGTCTGGTAAAAATAACAAAAAAGGTTGGCACATGCTCCCTTGGGATCAGGTTTCTTTACCTAAATTCGTGAGAGGCATGGGCTTCCGGGATTTAAATAACTTCAATATTGCGCTTCTAGGAAATAAGCTTTGGTGGCTTATTTGCGAACTGGAGTCTCTGCTGGGTCAAATTTACAAAGCAAAATATTTTCCATCTAGCAGCATCATTGATGCTACTCAACCACATCGTGGATCGTTTGCCTGGCAAGGGCATTATAATGCTATGCAACATTTGTATAGCGGGTTCCTCTATCGCCCTGGGATTAATAGTGGTATTCATATCCATAAGGATAATTGGGGAGGCTCTTCTCCTGTACATCTCTATGGGGAATACGAGATATCCGACGAAGTATATGTTCGTTGTCGAGATTTTATGATACGGAACCAAGCAGCTTGGGATCCTATCAAGGTCCACAACTATTTCACTACGGAAGATGCCAATGCTATCTTGAATATTCCCATCATTAATGATAATCGTGACTCCATTCTTTGGAACCCTATTGATTCCAGAGTTTACTCGGTTCGATCCGGTTACCAATTTCTACAATGGCCACCAGAACCTCGAAATCGACCTGCTCGGATCTAGAAAGTTCTGGCTAAATTAAAGGCTCTCCCCAAGGTTAAAACCTTTGGTTGGCGCATGGGCTGCGAGGCTCTACCTGTTAGATCCCGATTGCAAGCTTTTGCGCCGGACTCGGGTCCTTGCCCCATTTGTCGATCAAGCTCGGAATCTATCCTTCATGCTCTTCGTGACTGTCCTAGTGCCTCGAAGGCATTCTGTTTAGTGGGCATTCCAAGTTCTTTAATTAATAGTACGGCCCCTACTGGTCTCCAATTGCTAGAGAAGGGTGCTCGCCAATTATCTTCTGATCTCTTTGGGATTTTTCTTACCACTCTATGGAATATTTGGAACCGGCGCAATGACTGGGTCCATCATTGCCATCTGCAACCCCCTGGCTAATCGCCATCAACTCTATAAGTCTACATCGCAATTTCTCCAATGCTATCTCTTCTTCCCCCTCCCCGCCGGGTTATCCACCACTCTCTCCTCCTCGCTGGAGGCATCCCCCTCCTGGGTACATTAAAAAAAATATGGATGGGGCTTTTGACCCAACCACTCGCGCAGCAGCGGTTGGAGTTGTGGCCCGTGGTGATTCAGGTGCAGTGGGGGTTTGGCTTACCCTTTGGGTAGTTGTCTGGATGCTGCTACTTATGAAGGTGTGGGCCTTCTTCCTAGCATCACTTTTGCTCTGTCTCAGGGATGAAGCCGCATGCTCTTTGAGACAGACTGTGCTTCCCTTGCGAACAGGCTTAACCATACGGGGCCTAACCTCTCCACCTTGGGTCCGACGCTTCTACAAGCACGGGATGTGCTTTCTTCTTTTTCTTTTGCACATGTTCATTATGAAAGCCGCAAGGCCAATTTAGTTGCTCATACTCTGGCAACCCACCAGCTTAGAACCATGACTTCTATGTCTTTTGGTTCCGTTTTTCCGAATTGTATCTGCAACTTTGTACATGGCGAGATTTCTTCTCGATCTATATAAATAAATCTAGGGTACTATTTTCCCCTTTTTAGGGGTTTTTAATGAGGCCCACTTTCCTAAAAAAAGTCCAACGGGTACTTTTACGGCCCATTTAGACTCGCTCGTCTGAAACCTCTACAAAAAGGACCGCGAAACTAGTTTTAATCAAATTTTAGGAGTTCATATAGTTGTTCACTGGCTTTTCAACATGATTATATTGCAAAAACTCAAATTTTGTACATTTTACTCAGTTAAAATTCCAACAGGTCCATTTTACGGCCCATTTAGACCCGCTCGTCATAAACCTCTACAAAAATCACCGCGAAACTAGTTTTAAATTTTTTTAGAAGTTCATATAGTTGACTATGGGCTTTTCAACACGATTATATTGCAAAAACTAAGTTTATGTACTTTATACTCAGTTAAAAGTCGAACGGGTCCATTTTATGGCCCATTTAGACCCGCTCGTCCGAAACCTCTACAAAAAGGTCCACAGAACTACTTTTAATCAAATTTTAGGAGTTCATATAGTTGACTACGAGCATTTCAACACGATTATATTGCAAAAACTCAATTTCTGTATTTTTTATTCAAGTAAAAGTCCAACAGGTCCATTTTATGGCCCATTTAGACCCGCTCGTCCGAAACCTCTACAAAAATGACCGCGAAACTAATTTTAATCATATTTTAGGAGTTCATATAGTTGTTCATAAGCTTTTCAACACGATTATATTACAAAAACTCGATTTATGTACTTTTTACTTAGTTAAAAGTCCAACGGGTCCATTTTACGGCCCATTTAGACCCGCTCGTCCGAAACCTCTACAAAAAGGAAATTGAAACTAGTTTTAATTAAATTTTAGGAGTTCATATAGTTGACTACGAGCTTTTCAACAGGATTATATTGCAAAAACTCAATTTCTGTACTTTTTACTCAGTTAAAAGTCCAACGGGTCCATTTTACGGTGCATTTAGACCCGCTCGTCAAAAATCTCTACAAAAATGACCACAAAACTACTTTTAATCAAATTTTAGGAGTTCATATTGTTGACTACGAGCTTTGTAACACAATTATATTGCAAAAACTCAATTTATGTACTTTTTACTCAGTTAAAAGTCCAATGGGTCCATTTTACGTCCCATTTAGACCCGCTCGTCATAAACCTCTACAAAAAGGACCGCAAAACAAGTTTTAATCAAATTTTAGAAGTTCATATAGTTGACCACGAGCTTTTCAACACGATTATATTGCAAAAACATAATTTCTGTACCTTTTACTCAATGAAAACTCCAACAGGTCCATTTTACGGCCCGTTTAGACCCGCTCTTCCGAAACCTCTACAAAAAGGTCCGCAAAACTAGATTTAATCAAATTTTAGGTGTTCATATAGTTCTTCACGAGCTTTTCAACACGATTATATTGCAAAAACACAATTTCTGTACTTTTTACATAGTTAAAAGTCCAACGGGTCCATTTACGGCCCAATTAGACCCGCTCGTCCGAAACATCTACAAAAATGACCGTGAAACTAGTTTTAATCAAATTTTAGGAGTGCATATAGTTGTTCATGAGCTTTTCAACATGATTATATTACAAAAACTCGATTTTTGTAATTTTTACTTAGTTAAAAGCTAACGGGTCCATTTTACGACCCATTTAGATCTGCTCGTCCGAAACCTCTACAAAAATAACCGCAAAACTAGTTTTAATCAAACTTTATGAGCTCATATAGTTGTTCACAAGCTTTCCAACACGATTATAATTCAAAAACTCAATTTTTGTACTTTTAACTCAGTTAAAAGTCCAATGGGTCCGTTTTACGGCCTATTTAGACCCGCTCGTCCGAAACCTCTACAAAAATTTTAGTAGTTCATATAGTTCACTACGAGCTTTTCAACACGATTATATTGCAAAAACACAATTTCTGTACTTTTTACTCAGTTAAAAGTCCAACGGGTCCTTTTTACGCCCCATTTAGACACGCTCGTCCGAAACCTCTAAGAAAATGACCGCGAAACTAGTTTTTATCAAATTTTAGGAGTTCATATAGTTGACCTCGAGCTTTTTAACACAATTATGTTGCAAAAATATAATTGCTATACATATTACTCAATTAAAACTCCAACGAGTCTATTTTACGGCCCATTTAGACTCGCTCGTTCGAAACCTCTACAAAAGGAGCGCAAAACTAGTTTTAATCAAATTTTGGGAGTTCATATAGTTGACTACGAGCTTTTAGACACAATTATATTGCAAAAATTCAATTTCTGTACATTTTACTCAGTTAAAAGTCCAACGAGTCCATTTTACAGACCATTTAGACCCACTCGTCTTAAACCTTTACAAAAAGAACCGCAAAACTAGTTTTAATAAAATTTTAGGAGTTTATGAAGTTGATCACGAGCTTTTCAACACGATTATATTTCAAAACCATAATTTCTGTACTTTTTACTGAAGTAAAACTCCATCGCGTACATTTTACGGCCCGTTTAGACACGATCGTCCAAAACCTCTACAAGAATGACCGCAATACTAATTTTAATCAAATTTTAGAAGTTCATATAGTTTATCACAAGCTTTTCAACACGATTATATTGCAAAAACTCAATTTCTGTACTCCTTACTCAGTTAAAAGTCCAATGGGTCCATTTTACGACCCATTTAGACCCGCTCGTCATGAACCTCTACAAATAGGACCTCAAAACTAGTTTTAATCAAATTTTAGAACTTCATATAGTTGATAACAAGCTTTTCAACACGATTATATTGCAAAAACATAATTTATGTACTTTTTACTCAAGTAAAACTCCAACAGATCCATTTTACGGCACATTTAGAACCGCTCGTCCGAAACCTCTACAAAAAGATCTGCAAAACTAGTTTTAATCAAAATTTAGGAGTTTATATAGTTATTTACGAACTTTTCAACACGATTATACTGCAAAAACTCAATTTTTGTACTTTTTACTCAATTAAAAGTCCAACGGGTCCATTTACGGCCCATTTAGACCCGCTCGTCTGAAACCTCTACAAAAGGACCGCGAAACTAGTTTTTATAAAATTTTAGGTGTTCATATAGTTGACTACGAGCTTTTCAAAATGATTATATTGCAAAAACTCAATTTTTGTACTTTTTACTCGGTTAAAAGTCCAACGGGTCCATTTTACGGCCCATTTAGATTCGTTCGTCCGAAACCTCTACAAAAATGACCGTGAAACTAGTTTTAACCATATTTTAGGAGTTCATATAGTTGTTCACGAGCTTTTGAACAAGATAATATTGCAAAATTCAATTTATGTACTTTTTACTCAGTTAAAAGTCCAACGGGTCCATTTTACGTCCCATTTAGACCCGCTCGTCATAAACCTCTACGAAAATCTCCGCGAAACTGGTTTTAAATTTTTTTAAATGTTCATATAGTTGACTATGAGCTTTTCAACAGGATTATATTGCAAAAACTCAATTTCTGTACTTTTTACATAGTTAAAACTCCAACGGGTCAATGTTACGGCCCATTAAGACCCGCTCGTCTGAAACCTCTACAAAAAGGTTCGCAAAACTGGTTTTAATCAAATTTTAGGAGTTCATATAGTTGACTACGAGCTTTTTAACATGATTATATTGCAAAAACTAAATTTTAATCAAACTTTAGGAGCTCATATAGTTGTTCACGAGCTTTTCAACACGATTATATTACAAAAACTCGATTTTTGCACATTTTACTCAGTTAAAAGTCCTACGGGTCCATTTTACGGCCCATTTAGAATCGCTCGTCTGAAACCACTCCAAAAATCACCGCGAAACTAGTTTTAATCAAATTTTAGGAGTTCATATAGTTGTTCACAAGCTTTTCAACACGATTATATAGCAAAAAGTCAATTTCTGTACTTTTTACTTAGTTAAAAGTCCAACGGGTCCATTTTACGGCCATTTTAGACCCGCTCGTCCGAAACCTCTACAAAAATAACCGCAAAACTAGTTTTAATCAAACTTTAGAACTTCATGTAGTTGATCACGAGCTTTTCCACACGATTATATTTCAAAACCATAATTTCAGTACTTTTTACTCAAGTAAAACTCCAACAGGTACATTTTACAGCCCATTTAGACCCGCTCGTCCGAAACCTCTACAAAAAGGATCGCTAAACTAGTTTTAATCAAATTTTAGGAGTTCATAAAGTTGATCACGTTCTTTTCAACATGATTATATTGCAAAAACACAATTTCTGTACTTTTTACTCAGTTAAAAGACCAATGGGTCCATTTTACAAAAATGACCGCGAAACTAGTTTTAATCAAATTTTAGGAGTTCATATAGTTGTTCACGAGCTTTTGAACACGATTATATTGCAAAAATTCAATTTACGTAATTTTTACTCAGTTAAAAGTCCAACGGGTCCATTTTACGGCCCATTTAGACACGCTCGTCATAAACCTCTACAAAAATCACTGCGAAACTGGTTTTAATCAAATTTTAGAAGTTCATATAGTTGACTATGAGTTTTTCAACAGGATTATATTGCAAAAAATCAATTTATGTACTTTTTACTCAGTTAAAACTCCAACGTGTAAATTTTACGGCACATTAAGACCCGCTCGTCCGAATCATCTACAAAAAGGTCCGCAAAACTGTTTTTAATCGAATTTTAGGAGTTCATATAGTTGACTACGAGCTTTTTAACATGATTATATTGCAAAAACTAAATTTTTGTACTTTTTACTCAAGTAAAAGTCCAATGGGTCCATTTTACGGCCCATTTAGACCCGCTCGTCCGAAACATCTACAAAAATGTCCGCAAAACTAGTTTTAATAAAATTTTAGGAGTTCATATAGTTGTTCATGAGCTTTTCAACACGATTATATTACAAAAACTCGATTTCTGTACTTTTTACTTAGTTAAAAGTTCAACGGGTCCATTTTACAACCCATTTAGATCCGCTCGTTCGAAACCTCTACAAAAATAACGACAAAACTAATTTTAATAAAACTTTAGGAGCTCATATAGTTTTTCACGAGCTTTCCAACACGATTATATTACAAAAACTCAATTTTTGTACTATTTACTCAGTTAAAAGTCCAGCGGGTCCATTTTACGGCCCATTTAGAACCGCTCGTCCGAAACCTCTACAAAAAGGACCTAGAAACTTCTTTTAATTAAATTTTAGGAGTTCATATAGTTGACTACGAGCTTTTCAACACGATTATATTGCAAAAAATCAATTTATGTACTTTTTACTCAGTTAAAAGTCCAACGGGTCTATTTTACGGTTCATTTAGACCCGCTCGTCCGAAACCTCTAAAAATGACTAGGAAACTAGTTTTAATCAAATTGTAGGAGTTCATATACTTGATCACGAGCTTTTCAACACGTTTATATAGTAAAAACACAATTTCTGTACTTTTTACTCAGTTAAAAGTCCAACAGGTCCATTTACGACCCATTTAGACCCGCTCGTCTGAAACCTCTACAAAATTCCTCGCAAAACTAGTTTTAATCAAACTTTAGGAGCTCATGTAGTTGTTGACGAGCTTTTCAACACGATTATATTACAAAAACTCGATTTCTGTACTTTTTACTCAGTTAAAAATCCAACGGGCCCATGTTACAGCTTATTTAGATCCGCTCGTCCGAAATCTCTTCAAAAATGACATCGAAACTTGGTTTAATCAAATTTTAGAAGTTCATATAGTTGTTCATGAGCTTTTCATCATGATTACATTACTAAAACTCGATTTATGTACTTTTTACTCTGTTAAAAGTTAAACGGGTCCATTTTACGGCCCATTTAGACCCGCTCGTCCGAAACCTCTAGAAAAAAGACTTGGAAACTAGTTTTAATTAAATTTTAGGAGTTCATATAGTTCACTACGAGATTTTCAACACGATTATATTGCAAAAACTCAATTTCTGTATGTTTTACTCTTTTATAAGTCTAACGGGTCCATTTTACAGCCCATTTAGACACGATCGTCCAAAATGTCTATAAAAATGACCGTAAAACTAGTTTTAATCAAAATTTAGAAGTTCATATAGTTAATCACAAGCTTTTCAACATGACTATATTGCAAAAACTCAATTTCTGTACTTTTTACTCAGTTAAAAGTCCAATGGGTCCCTTTTACGGCCCATTTAGACCTGCTCGTCATAAACCTCTACAAATAGGACCACAAAATTAGTTTTAATCAAATTTTAGAAGTTCATATCGTTGATCACAAGCTTTTCAACACGATTATATTGCAAAAACATAATTTCTGTACTTTTTACTAAAGTAAAACTCCAACGGGTCCATTACGGCCCATTTAGAACCGCTCGTCCGAAACCTCTACAAAAAACTCCGCAAAACTAGTTTTAATCAAATTTAAGGAGTTCATATAGTTGATTACGAGCTTTTCAACACGATTATATTGAAAAAACACAATTTCTGTACTTTTTAATTAGGTAAAAGTCCAACGGGTCCATTTACGGCCCATTTAGACTCGCTCGTCTGAAACCTCTACAAAAAGGACCGCGAAACTAGTTTTCATAAAATTTTAGGTTTTCATATAGTTGACTACGAGCTTTTCAACACGATTATATTGCACAAACTCAATTTCTGTACTTTTTACTTAGTAAAAAGTCCAACGGGTCCATTTTACGGCCCATTTAGACCTGCTCGTCCGAAACCTCTACAAAAGGACCTGGAAACTAGTTTTGATTAAATTTTAGGAGTTCTTGTAGTTGACTACGAGCTTTTCAACACGATTATATTGGAAAAACTCAATTTTTGTACTTTTTACTAAGTTAAAAGTCCAACGGGTCCATTTTACAGCCCATTTAGACCCGCTCGTCCAAAAACTCTACAAAATGACCGTAAAACTAGTTTTAATCAAATTTTATGAGTTCATATAGTTGACTACGAGCTTTGCAACATGATTATATTGCAAAAACTCAACCTTTGCACTTTTTACTCAGTTACAAGTCTAACGGGTCCATTTTACGGCCTATTTAGATCCGCTCGTCCGAAACCTCCACAAAAATAACCACAAAACTAGTTTTAATCAAATTTTAGGAGTTCATATAGTTGACTATGAGCTTTTCAACACTATTATATTGCAAAAACTCAATTTCTGTACTTTTTACTCAATTAAAAGTCCAACGGGACATTTTACAAACCATTTAGACCCGCTCGTCCGAAACCTCTAAAAATGACCGCAAAACTAGTTGTAATCGAATTTTAGGAGTTCATATAGCTGATCACAAGATTTTCAACACGATTATATTGCACAAACAAAATTTCTATACTTTTTACTCAATTAAAATCCCAACGGGTCCATATAGAACCGCTCGTCCAAAACCTCTACAAAAAGGACCGCAAAACTAGTCTTAATCAAATTTTAGGAGTTCATATAGTTGATCACGAGCTTTTCAACATGATTATATTCCAAAAACACAATTTATGTACTTTTTACTCATTTAAAAGTACAACTGGTCCATTTACGGCCCATTTAGACCCGCTCGTCTCAAACCTCTACAAAAATCACCGCGAAACTAGTTTTAATCAAATTTTAGGTTTTCATATAGTTGTTCACGAGCTTTTCAACACGATTATATTGCAAAAACTCATTTTCTGTACTTTTTACTCAGTTAAAAGTCTAACGGGTCCATTTTACGGCCTATTTAGACCTGCTCGTCCGAAACCTCTAATAAATGACCGCAAAACTAGTTTTAATCAAACTTTAGGATTTCATAAAGTTGTTGACGAGCTTTTCAACATGATTATATTACAAAAACTCGATTTCTGTACTTTTGACTAAGTTAAAAGTTCAATGGGTCCACTTTACGGCCTATTTAGACACGCTCGTCATAAACCTCTACAAAAAGGACACCAAAACTAGTTTTAATCAAATTTTAGAAGTTCATATAGTTGACAATGAGCTTTTCAACATGATTATATTGCAAAAACACAATTTCTGTACTTTTTACCCAATTAAAAGTCCAACGGGTCAATTTTACGGCCCATTCAAACCCACTGGTCCGAAACCTCTACAAAAAGGTCCGCAAAACTAGTTTTAATAAAATTTTAGGAGTTCATATAGTTGATCATGAGCTTTTCAACACAATTATATTGCAAAAACACAATTTCTATACTTTTTACTCAAGTAAAACTCCAACGGGTCCATTTTAAGGCCCATTTAGACCCGCTCGTCCGAATCCACTACAAAAATAACCGCAAAACTAGTTTTAATCAAACTCTAGGAGTTCATATAGTTTTTCACGAGCTTTTCAACACGGTTATACATACAAAAACTCAATTTATGTACTTTTTACTCAGTTAAAAGTCCAACGGAACCATTTTATGGACCATTTCGACCCGCTCGTCATAAACCTCTACAAAAAGGACCCCAAATCTAGTTTTAATCAAATTTTAGAAATTCATATAGTTGGCTATGATGTTTTCAACCTGATTATATTGCAAAAACTCAATTTATGTACTTTTTACCCAGTTAAAAGTCCCACGAGTCCATTTTACAGCCGGTTTAGACCCGCTCTTCGAAACCACTACAAAAAGGACCGCCAAACTAGTTTTAATCAAATTTTAGGAGTTCATATAGTTGACTACGAGCTTTTCAACACGATTATATTGCAAAAATCAATTTCTGTACTTTTTACTTAGTTAAAAGTCCAATGGGTCCATTTTACGGCCCATTTAGACCCGCTCGTCTGAAACCTCTACAAAAGCGGCCGCAAAACTAGTTTTAATCAAATTTTAGGAGTTTATATAGTTGAGTATGAGCTTTTCAACACGATTATATTGCAAAAACTCAATTTATGTACTTTTTACTCAGTTAAAATTCCAGCGGGTCTATTTTACGTCCCATTTAGACCCGCTCGTCTGAAACCTCTAAAAAAATGACCAGGAAACTAGTTTTAATCAAATTGTAGGAGTTCATATACTTGATCATGAGCTTTTCAACACGTTTATATTGTAAAAACACAATTTTTGTACTTTTTAGTCAATTAAAAGTCCAACGGGTCCATTTACGACCTATTTAGACCCGCTCGTCTAAAACCTCTACAAAAATCATCGCGAAACTAGTTTTAATCAAATTTTAGGAGTTCATATATTTGTTGACGAACTTTTCAGCACAATTATATTACAAAAACTCGATTTATGTACTTTTTACACAGTTAAAAGTCCAACGGGTCCATTTTACGGCTTATTTAGATCCGCTCATTCGAAATCTCTTCTAAAATGACCGCGAAACTTGTTTTAATAAAATTTTAGGACTTCATATAGTTATTCACGAGCTTTTCACTAAGATTATATTGCAAAAACTCAATTTCTGTTCTTTTTACTCAGTTAAGAGTCCAACGAGTCCATTTTTTGGCACATTTAGACCCGCTTGTCCGAAACCTCTAAATAATGACCGCAAAACTAGTTTTAATCAAACTTTAGGAGTTCATATGGTTGTTGACGAGCTTTTCAACACAATCATATTACAAAAACTCGATTTCTGTACTTTTGACTTAGTTAAAAGTCCAACGGGTTCATTTTACGGCCCATTAAGACCCGCTCGTCCAAAACCTCTACAAAAATAACCGCAAAACTAGTTTTAATCAAACTTTAGGACATCATATTGTTTTTCACGAGCTTTTCAACATGATTATATTACAAAAACTCAATATATGTACGTTTTACTCAGTTAAAAGTCCAACGGGTCCATTTTACGACTCATTTAGACCCGCTCGTCATAAACCTCAACAAAAGAACCCCAAATCTAGTTTTAATCAAATTTTAGAAATTTATATAGTTGACTATGATGTTTTCAACCCGATTATATTTCAAAAACTCAATTTCTGTACTTTTTACCCAGTTAAAAGTCTAACGGGTCTATTTTACAGCCCATTTAGACCCGCTCGTCTGAAACCTCTACAAAAAGGTCCGCAAAACTAGTTTTATCAAAATTTTAGGAGTTTATATAGTTGATCACGAGCTTTTCAACACAATTATATTGCAAAAACTCAATTTCTGTACTTTTTAATTAGTTAAAAGTCCAACGGGACCATTTTACGAAACATTTAGACCTACTCGTCCGAAACCTATACAAAAAGACCGTAAAACTAGTTTTAATCAAATTTTAGGAGTTCATATAGTTGATCACAAGCTTTTCAACATGATTATATTGCAAAAACATAATTTATGTACTTTTTACTCAAGTAAAACTCCAACGGGTCCATTTTACAACTCATTTAGGCCTGCTCATCTGAAACCTCTACAAAAAGGACCGCAAAACTAGTTTTAATCAAATTTTAGGAGTTCATATAGTTGATCACGAGCTTTTCAACAGGATTATATTCCAAAAACACAATTTCTGTACTTTTTACTCCGTTAAAAGTCCAACGGGTCCATTTACGACCCATTTAGACCCGCTCGTCTGAAACCTCTAAAAAAATCATCGCGAAACTAGTTTGAATCAAATTTTAGGTGTTCATATAGTTGTTCACGAGCTTTTCAACATGATTATATTGTAAAAACTCATTTTATGTACTTTTTACTCAGTTAAAAGTCCAACGGGTCCATTTTACGTCCCATTTAGACCTGCTGGTCCGAAACCTCTACAAAAATGACCGCAAAACTAATTTAATCAAACTTTAGGAGTTCATATAGTTGTTCACGAGCTTTTCAACATGATTATATTAGAAAAACTCAATTTATGTACTTTTTACTCAGTTAATAGTCCAATAGGTCCATTTTACGGCCCATTTAGACCCGCTCAGCCGAAATCTCTTCAAAAATCACCGCGAAACTAGTTTTAATAAAATTTTAGGAGTTCATCTAGTTGTTCACGAGCTTTTCAAAATGATTATATTGCAAAAACTCAATTTATGTTCTTTTTACTCAGTTAAAAGCCCAACGGGTCCATTTTACGGCCCATTTAGACCCGCTTGTCATAAACCTCTACAAAAATCACCGCGAAACTAGTTTTAATCAAAATTTAAAAGTTCATATAGTTGATCACGAGCTTTTCAACATGATTATATTGCAAATACATAATTTCTGTACTTTTTACTCAAGTAAAACTCCAACGAGTCCATTTTACGGCCCATTTAGACCCGCTTGTCCAAAACCTCTTCAAAAAGGACTGCAAAACTAGTTTTAATCAAATTTTAGGAGTTCATATAGTTGATCACGAGCTTTTCAACACGATTATATTCTAAAAACACAATTTATGTACTTTTTACTCAGTTAAAAGTACAACGGGTAGTTAAAATTCCAACGGGTCGTAACGGGGAATGGGTAGGGTGATGAAAGTTCTCTCAACTTGTTTCTCTCAAAATTTCTCTTCCATACTCTCATCTTTTCTGCCCTCCACCGCCACCCACCCTTTCACCACCTATTTTCCCTGCCTCTGACACAGCCACAGCAGCCACATTGGTGCTTGCTTAGCAGCCCAACGGTGGTTGTGGAGCCCCGATCCATCAGCTTATAGAATTACACTGCCATTGCCATGGCTTTTGTCAAGGCTATCACCAAGCTATGGAAAATAGACGGTATTACACTACCTAATCACGGAATATCCACACCCAAGGTGCACACGATTGCCACTGGTGGCTATTCTTAATTGGAATTTATTGGTTAGTTTATTGGTAAGTTTCATCCTGCCATTTTTATTTATACGTTTCCTTCCTTGTTTTTCACTGCACAATCAGATTCCTTTCACCACTACATAGTGGCGTTTGGTTTAAAATCCGACACACAGTAGTATGTACTTCCACAGTATGTTGGCTCAACGATAGGCTAACCCTTTGGGTGCCCTATACTTCTCTGTTACCTTTCTTACGGGTGTGCGATTATTCCTGGATATTTAAGCCTTGTATATGTCATTTTATGACCATGATCTACTATCCTTGGACAAACAATCCCCTAGTCATGTTAATCCTAAAATCAGGATGTCATTCGATTTGGCACTCTTGCCAACTTTGGAGGCCTCAAAGCTCAATACGGGTAACATGGGGAATTCACGTTCCCATGCATGCGTTTCCATACACAATAGCCAAAAGCTCACGCCTCTTTCCGCCTCTTAATCTGGGTTATTTTCCATCAGTTTACGTGGGCATTTATTTTTTGCTTATTATTATTATGGGCCATCAATTGACTTTTGCTCACGATGGCTATATCATATTCTTGGTCTATTTTGGATGGCTGGGCCTGCCGAGCGTCAGCAGACTTTATCTTCGTTATGGCCTGGAAACCCAACTCTGCTATACACAGCCGCCAGTGGCAGCACAAGCGGCAGTCACCGAATCCACGGGCCAACAGCAACCTGCAGCTCTCCTCAACAGTCCTGGCTGCGAGGGATTCTACTGCTCCTAAAAATCGGGGAGTTAGATTTCCATTTCAAACTCAAACTACTCTATATTTTTAGGAGCATATCCTTTTCAAAAAAGGCAGAATATATTTTATATTGTTATCATATGTGCCATATATTTTAAAATTCAAATTCATTATCTTCTATCCTTTTTCAAATCCAAAGTATCTTTTGATTTTATAACACCTTATCCCCCGTATTTTGAGTCAACCAAACGATCTTCTCGGATTCTCTTAAATCTAGAGAGATTGCAGCTACTCTCCCTTACTAGCCTTCATCGTTTTGAACACTGGTTACTCTCCTAATCGATACTGATACCTCACTCTTCCTTCTTTGCTTTGATGGCATCATCTGACTCTTTTTTGGAGAGGTTCGATAACCTGCAATTCATTGCGGAGGAACAAAGCATCGTCTTTGCTCCACCAGCAAACAACTCCCTTCCCCTCGATGACCACAAGTCTTCCTTAATTGGAAAACTTTTTGCCACAACTGCGTTCGATGAGTCTGTTGTAGTACGGGTATTTACATCCATTTGGAAAAACGATAGACTCACTTCATTCACTGCTCTTGGCTCTGGTTACTTCCTCATCAAGTTTGATTCAGTACGGCACATGAAGGAGGTCATCAAACGTGAACCATGGACATTCAAAAGAGATTGGTTGGCCCTCCTACCAATCCAACCACATCTCACCATTGACGAGTATATCTTCAGCCATATGCGTATATGGGTGAGAATTCTCCGTGTCCCTCTAGCCATGATGGTGGGAGATACGATAGCCAATGCTACAGGGCGATGCCTTGGTGCTGGTCTGGGTACCTTTATAGGCACAGACTCTCGCAAAGATGAGGAAGGCAATATGGTGCAATTCCTAAGGGTTTGCGTGTTGGTCGATATAGCCCAGCCACTCCGACGGGGTGTTGCCTTGAGTGAAGAAGGCGCCAAGCCTAAAATGATACCGGTGCAATATGAGAAACTTCACTCATTTTTTCACGGGTGTGGACTGCTTGGCCATCTCCGAGCCAGCTGTGAGGAATACAAGAAAACCCAGTGGCATCCCTTCAATACGGTGACTGGCTGCGCGCCCCACCGTCGAAGTCTGCTGTTAAGCCTAAAAGGAGAGGAAGGGTACGCTATTTCGAGCCCGAATCCTCATCTAAAGCTCCAACGTCAATGATGGGTAACATTATTTTAATTTACTTTTTTTCGTATTTATATGCTACAAAAACCTCTTTGCTGTTATGATATTAATTCGACCATTTTGTCTCCTATTTTTCTCTATAACTCGACGTGTCTGTATTAAACAATGGTTTGGTCTCCATGTAGACGTTGATGCTAAGACAACGCCTATTGCTAAACTGATAGCACCAGCCCATGTGAGTGCTGCGGTGCTAGCCACTGTTGCACCTAACCTGGGCACAACTGCAAAAGCAAAGGAAGCAGACCCAGCTCCTATTGTTGCCGAGGAATAGGCCCCCGTGAGCGAAGTTGTTGCTGGTGATGCAGTGGCCGCTGCGGAGGCTGATGAACCACAGGGTGAAACCCAGGGGGATGATGATCAAACACTGCCGCTAGACATTGCACCGATTGACATGATTCCGGTTGATGAGGAATCCATCATTAATGGTTCCGATGAGGTGGATGATGCTGGGAACGGTTCCACACCTCCAGACAAAAGATTCATACTAGTCGAGGACGATGATTTTCCGCTGCCCACAGTTGAGGGAAATGTTCCTTTGAATGACGGAAATGGCGGAAAGATTTCGGTAAATCCTAATTTTGAAGTGTGGCTCGTTGCCATATCAGTGAAAGACCCTGCTGGTCCTCGTAAAATCAAAAGAAGCCCACCTATAATCTCGGGTGGCATCGCGAAGAGGCTTCGTACCTCCGGGAAACAAGTGACACCTAAAGCGAATGAGAAAGGCACCAAAGTTCTGAAAGCTGGGATGAGCAGCAAAAACTCTTCGGTGGCGGTTGACAGTCAACCCCGCCGATAGAAATGAGGATTATGTGTTGGAACGGTCGAGGCCTTGGTATGCCCTCGGTAGTTCATGCTTTACGTTATTCAGTTCTTAGATTAAGGTCAGATGTTATTTTTTTGTCAGAAACTCGTTTAAAGTGTTTTAGGATGATAATTTGAAATCTATTTTGGATATGCATGGTTGTATCGCTGTTGATAACAACCACACTTGCTCAGGTTTATCATTGTTCTGGAATAATAAAGTGCACCATGATTTTCTCTCGTCCTCCAAGAGATACATTGATGTTGCTTTACGTTTTGAAGATGATTGCTTTCATATTACTCGTTTGTATGGTTTTTCCGATATGAATCTTAAATCTAAAACTTGGGATCTTATCAACACTTTGTGCTCCACCTCGCCATTACCATGGCTTATAGGTGGGGACCTTAATGAAATCCTAAATGACAAGGAAAAACAAGGAGGAGGTCGACGACCTCGTTCACAAATTAACAACTTCTGTGAATGCTTAGCTCGTAACAATCTCTACGATTGCAAACCAACCAACGGATGGTTTACGTGGTCTCGAACTAGACCAAACGTTACCCCAGTTTGGGAACGATTGGACCGCTTTATTGCATGCACTCGGTGGCTACAAGACCACCCGCACTACTCTCATACTCACTCCTTTTCTCCGGATTCGGATCATTGCATTATCCTTTTGGATACCACCCCTATTAGCTCACTGCCTACTCACCATCGTGATGCACAAGACCATTTTAGGTTTGAATCGTGCTGGGCAGCGGATGCATCATGCGTTTCCCTTTGTCAGCAAACATGGGCATCAGCCACCAGATCCCTAGTTGACAAACTTCAAGTGATTGGGAACTGCCTCCATGAATGGCAAGACGCTCGCCGCTGCCAATCGACGGATAAAATCGGGGAGTTACAACGACGGATTACTTCATATCTCCGTCGCCGTAGGTTGTCAAATGCTGCACTTACATCTCTTCATAATGCGAATGAGCTTCGATGAGTTATTGACACCCGAAAAGCTTATTTGGCACAACGATCGCGTGTTTCATGGTTATCGCAAGGCGATAAGAACACGAGATACTTCCATGCATGGGCCTCCCGTCGTAGGAAAAAAAATTCTATCCACGATCTATTTGATGATGCGAACATATGGCACTCTTCTAGGCCAGAGATCCTGCAAGTGGCCTCGGCATACTTTCAGAATCTCTTTGCCTCTTCCAACTTCATCTCCTCCCCAATTTTACTGGGGAACGTTCGGCCCACAGTTACGGATTCCATGAATTCGTCCCTACTCCAACCCTTCACGGAGGCAGAAATCCTAACGGCGTTTCACGACATTAACCCGCGGAAAGCGTCTAGTATTGATGGATTCCCAAGTAGCTTCTACCGACAGCACTGGAATCTGATAGGTCCTGAATTCCTTAAACTTTGCTTGGATCTCTTAAATGGGAACGCTGATATGGCCTCAGTCAACCGTACGGTGACCGTTCTTATTCCCAAAGTGTCGGATCCTACTACGATGCGACAATTCCGGCCTATCAGCTTATGTACGGGTATTTATAAGATAGTGGCTAAGGTTCTTGTTAACCGTCTTAAAATTGTCTTACCTTGTTGCATCAGTGACTCCCAGTCGACCTTTATAAAAGGCAGGAACATCACTGATAATATACTTATAGCGCATGAATTGGTTCACTCTCTCCAATCGAACAGATCGGCTGCCTCGCAAGGGGCATCGATTAAGCTCGATAAGGAAAAGACATTTGACCGTGTTGAATGGTTCTTCCTTCACGACGTCAAGTTACAAATGGGTTTTTTTGAAGCTTGGGTGAATCTCTTCCTTCGTTGTGTATCATCCGTCTCCTTTACCGTACGGATCAACGACTCTCTCTCCCAGGAGTTTTACCCCTCACATGGCATTTGACAAGGCGACCCTCTGCCCCCTTTCCTTTTTTTAATACGATCCCAAGGTCTCTCCGCAGCCCTTGAAATGGAGCAACAGGAGGGTCGTCTACTAGGCCTTAATGCTAGCCGTCGTGGACCCAGAGTAACTCATCTCCTCTTTGCCGACGATAGCATGGAGTTCCTCAGGAATTGCCTAGAGGAAGTAGTGCGACTGCGAGATGTTTTGCTTCTTTATGCATCCTTATCGGGGCAAATTGTCAATTTCGAGAAATCAACGGCTTTCTGCAGCACCAAGTGTGCACCTGATTTCTTGCACGCAATACAATCAGTTCTTGGCGTCCGCATTGTAGATGATCCATGAATCTATCTAGGGGTTCCACTTTTGATCAAGCAAAACCAGATTGCGTCACTGGGTTTCGTACGTGATAAACTGAACTCTCGTATGAGCAAATGGGACAACAACTTCCTCACCTTCAGTGGTCGAGAAATCCTTATCAAATCTGTCGCACAAGCAATTCCCTAGTATGTTATGTCTTGCTACTTGCTCCCGTAGAACATCATTGATGATATGACTGCCTCTATCTGACGTTATTGGTGGTCGGGACATAATAACAAGCGAGGGTGGCCACTGATTTCGTGGGACTCCCTTTGTACTCCTAAGTCAGCAGGCGGTCTTAGATTTCGTGACCTTCACGCTTTTAATGTTGCTCTCCTGGGGAAGAAAATTTGGTGTTTGGTCTCTGACCCGACTCTCTGTTGGCACGTGTGCTACGATCTAAGTATTTCCTCTCTAGCGATATTTTGAATGCCAGTGCTGACAGGCGTGCCTCGTTCGCATGGCGTGGGATTTCTCATACAATACAATTGTTGGGACCATGTTTCTTTTGGAGGCCGGGTTACAAGAGCAACATACGCATTCATCAAGATAACTGGGGCGGATCTTCGAGGATCACGTTGTTTGGGGACTATGAGGATAATGAGGAATTACCTGCCCGTTGCCGAGATTTTATGTCTCGTGATTATGCAAGTTGGGACGAGGATAAGCTTCGTAGCTTTTTTGATTGGGATGATGTTGATCGTATACTTCGCATTCCCATATCCAGTGATCGGAGGGATGCCCTGATATGGGGTCACCATGATTCGGGAATTTACTATGTCTGATCCGGTTCTTTCTTTCTGCAACAGCCACCTCAGCCCCTGCCGCGGCCAACTGCACTATGGAAAACTATCTCTAAAGCTTCGACGTTGCCTAATATTTGATCCTTTTGATGGCGGGCGGATCGCGACGCTCTACCCACGAGAGATAGGCTGCAAGCAATCAATCTATCCCTTGGCCACTGCCCTTTTTGTCCCAATATTCCGGAGACGACCTTGCATGCTCTTCGTGACTGCACAGGGGCAAGGGAGGTTCTACAGCTAGCTGGTGTACCTTCCGGCATATGTTCTAGTCTCTCCCCTACCATGGTCTCCTGGTTAACAGAAGGAACTCGGGGACTAACTCATATGGGGTTAGCATTATTCCTTACGGTGCTTTGGAACACCTGGAACCGTCAGAATGACTGGATCCACTCTCTGCGGTTACAGCCACCCTGGCTCGCCGCTATGAATGCTCAGGGACTCTTGCAGGTCTACGCCAGTGCCAACTCCCTCCCCGCCTTGAAGCTGAACCTTGCCGAGCCCGCCGTTGCACCGCCACGATGGAGTCCACCACTACCTGCTGTTGTGAAGGTCAATGTTGATGGTGCTTTCAACCCAGAGACTGGCTCCGCCGCCGTTGGAGTCGTTGCACGTGATGCTCGAGGAACCATCCTGGGTGGCTGTGCCGTTCATGAGGCAGGCTGTGCTAATGCGGCAGTGGCTGAGCTTCATGTCGTCATTGTTGGGATCACATTTATCATAGATAGAGGTTGGCGTCATTTACTCTTAGAATCCGACTCTGCCTTCATCATCAATATGCTCACTCGCTCCACCGCTGATGCCCCGTTTTTGGACCCCATATTGCAGCGGCCAAGGCCCCGCTTGATACTATTTCGTACATTCGTTTGTATTTTGTACCTAGATCTACCATCTTTGTAGCCCATACCTTGGCTACATGGGCTTTGCATTCTGCTTCCTCTGTTTACTATGATTCTGTTATTCCTGACTGTATTCAAAACAATGTACGGTTGATTTTCAGCCTTTTTATTCTAATACACATCAGGCACTCATTTCCCCATAGATTCACCCCTTGCTTCGGCACAGGGTGGTTAGAGGGATTTTTAATGAGGCCCGGCTTTTCTTCAAAAAAGTCCAACGGGTCCATTTACGGCCCATTTAGACTCGCACGTCTTAAACCTCTACAAAAATCACCACGAAACTAGTTTTAATCAAATTTTAGGTGTTCATATAATTGTTCACGAGCTTGTCAACATGATTATATTGCAAAAACTCATTTTCTGTACTTTTTACACAGTTAAAAGTCCTATGTGTCCATTTAGACCCGCTCCTCCGAAACCTCTACAAAAATGACTGCAAAACTAGTTTAATCAAACTTTAAAAGTTCATATGGTTGTTCACGAGCTTTTCAACACGATTATATAACAAAAACTCAATTTATGTACTTTTTACTCAGTTAAAAGTCCAACGGGTCTATTTTACGGCCCATTTAGAGCCGTTCGTCCGAAACCTTTACAAAAATGACCGCAAAACTAGTTTTAATCATATTTTGGGAGTTCATATATTTGACTACGAGCTTTTCAACACGATTATATTGCAAAAACTAAATTTTTGTACTTTTTACTCAGTTAAAAGTCCAACGGCTCCATTTTACGGCCCATTTAGGCCCGCTCGTCCGAAACCTTTACAAAAATCACCGTGAAACTGGTTTTAATCAAATTTTAGGAGTTCATATAGTTTTTCACGATCTTTTCAACATAATTATATTACAAATACTCAATTTCTGTACTTTCTACTCAGTTAAAAGTCCAATGGGTCCAATTTACGGCCCAATTAGAACATATCCTCCGAAACCTCTACAAAAATGACCGAGAAACTAGTTTAATTAAATTTTAGGAGTTCATATAGTTGTTCACGAGCTTTTAAACACGATTATATTGCAAAATTTCAATTTCTGTACTTTTTACTCAGTTAAAAGTCCAACGTGTCCATTTTACGGCCCATTTAGAACCACTCGTCCGAAACCTCTACAAAAATTACCGCAAAACTAGTTTTAATCAAATTTAGGAGTTCATATAGTTGTTCACGAGCTTTTCAACATGATTATATTAAGAAAACTCAATTTCTGTACATTTTAATCAGTTAAAAGTCCAACGGGTCTATATTACGGCCCATTTAGAACCGCTCGTCTGAAACCTCTACAAAAATCACCGCAAAACTAGTTTTAATCAAATTTTAGGAGTTCATATAGTTGTTCACGAGCTTTTCAACACGATTATATTGTAAAAACTCATGTTCTGTACTTTTTACTCAGTTAAAAGTCCAACTGGTCCATTTTAGGGCCTATTTAGACCCGCTCATCCGAAACCTCTACAAAAATGATCGCAAACCTAGTTTTAATCAAATTTTAGGAGTTCATATAGTTGACTACGATCTTTTCAACACAATTATAATGCAAAAACTCAATTTCTATACTTTTTACTCAGTTAAAAGTCCAACGGGTCCATTTTACGGCCCGTTTAGACCCGCTCGTCTGAAACTTCTACAAAAATCACCGTGAAACTAGTTTTAATCAAATTTGAGGAGTTCATATGGTTTTTCACGAGCTTTTCAAAATGATTAGATTACAAAAACTCAATTTCTGTACTTTTTACTAAGTTAAAAGTCCAACGGGTCAATTTTACGGCCCATTTAGACATGTTCAACCGAAATCTCTTCAAAAATGACCGCGAAACTAGTTTTAATAAAATTTTAGGAGTTCATATAGTTGTTCACGAGCTTTTCAAAATGATTACATTGCAAAAACTCAATTTCTATTCTTTTTACTTAGTTAAAAGTCCAACGGGTCCATTTTACGGCCCATTTAGACCCGCTCAGCGGTAATCTCTTCAAAAATGACCGCGAAACTAGTTTTAATAAAATTTTAGGAGTTCATATAGTTGTTCATGAGCTTTTCAATACGATTACATTGCAAAAACTCAATTTCTATTCTTTTTACTCAGTTAAAAGTACAACGGGTCCACTTTACGGCCCATTTAGACCCGCTCAGCCAAAATCTCTTCAAAAATGACCGCGAAACTAGTTTTAATAAAATTTTAGAAGTTCATATAGTTGATCACGAGCTTTTCAACATGATTATATTGCAAACACATAATTTATTTACTTTTTACTCAAGTAAAACTCCAACGGGTCCATTTTACGGCCCATTTAGACCCGCTTGTCCGAAACTTCTACAAAGAGGACCGCAAAACTAGTTTTAATCAAATTTTAGGAGTTCATATAGTTGATCACGAGCTTTTCAACACGATTATATTCCATAAACACAATTTTTGTACTTTTTACTCAGTTAAAAGTCCAACGGGTCCATTTACAGCCCAATTAGATCCGCTCGTCTTAAACCACTACAAAAATCACCGCGAAACTAGTTTTAATCAAATTTTAGGTGTTCATATAGTTGTTCACGAGCTTTTCAACACGATTATATTGCAAAAACTCATTTTTGTACTTTTTACTCAGTTAAAAGTCCAACGGGTCCATTTTACGGCCCATTTAGACCCGCTCGTCCGAAACCTCTACAAAAATTAACCGCAAAACTAGTTTTAATCAAACTTTAGGAGTTCATATAGATGGTCATTTAGATCCGCTCGTCCGAAACCTATACAAAAAGGACTGAAAAACTAGTTTTAATCAAATTTTAGGAGTTCATATAGATGAATACGAGCTTTTCAACACGATTATATTGCAAAAACTCAATTTCTTTACTTTTTTCTCACTTAAAAGTCCAACGGGTCCATTTTACGTCCCATTAAGACCCTCTCGTCCGAAACCTCTACAAAAATCACCGTGAAACTAGTTTTAATCAAATTTTAGGAGTTCATATAGTTGTTCACGAGCTTTTCAACATGATTAGATTACAAAAACTCGATTTCTGTACATTTTACTCAGTTAAAAGTCCAACGGGTCCATTTTATGGCCCATTTTGACCCGCTCATCCGAAACCTCTACAAAAATGACCGCGAAACTAGTTTGATCAAATTTTAGGAGTTCATATAGTTTTTGACGAGCTTTTCAACACGATTATATTACAAAAACTCTATTTCTGTACTTTTTAATTAGTTAAAAGTCTAACAGGTCCATTTTTCGGCCCATTTAGACCCGCTCGTCATAAACCTCTACAAAAGGACCCCAAAACTAGATTTAATCAAATTTTAGAAGTTCATACAGTTGACTATGAGCTTTTCAACACTATTATATTGTAAAAACTCAATTTCTGTACTTTGTACCTAGTTAAAAGTCCAACGGGTCCATTTTACGACCCATTTAGACCCGCTCGTCTGAAACCTCTACAAAAAGGTCCGCAAAACTAGTTTTAATCAAATTTTAGGAGTTCATATAGTTGATCACTAGCTTTTCAACACAATTATCTTGCAAAAACAAAATTCCTGTGCTTTTTCCTCAAGTAAAACTCCAACGGGTCCATTTTACGGCTCATTTAGACCCGCTCGTCCGAAACCTCTTCAAAAAGGACTGCAAAATTAGTTTTAATCAAATTTTAGGAGTTCATATAGATGAATACGAGCTTTTCAACACGATTATATTGTAAAAACTCACATTCTTTACTTTTTTCTCAGTTAAAAGTCCAACGGGTCCATTTTACGTCCCATTTAGACCCGCTCGTCCGAAACCTCTACAAAAATCACCGCGAAACTAGTTTTAATCAAATTTTATGAGTTCATATAGTTGTTCACGAGCTTTTCAACACGATTAGATTACAAAAACTCGATTTCTGTACATTTTACTCAGTTAAAAGTCCAACGGGTCCATTTTACGACCCATTTATACCCGCTCGTCTGAAATCTCTACAAAAATCACCGTGAATATAGTTTTAATCAAATTTTAGGACTTCATATAGTTGTTCATGAGCTTTTCAACACGATTATATTGCAAAACTCAATTTAAGTACTTTTTACTCAGTTAAAAGTCCAAGGGGTCCATTTTACGGTCCATTTAGAGCCGCTCGCCCGAAACCTCAACAAAAATGACTGCAAAACTAGTTTATTCAAATTTTAGGAGTTCATATAGTTGACTACGAGCTTTTTAACACGATTATATTGCAAAAATACAATTTATGTACTTTTTACTCAGTTAAAAGTCCAACAGGTCCATTTACGGCTCACTTAGACCCGCTTGTCTGATACCTCTAAAAAAATCACTGCGAAAACTAGTTTTAATCAAATTTTAGGTGTTCATATAGTTGTTCACGAGCTTTTCAACACGATTATATTGCAAAAACTCAATTTCTTTACTTTTTACTCAGTTAAAAGTCCAACGGTTCCATTTAACGACCCATTTAGAACCGCTCGTCTGAAACCTCTACAAATATCACCGCGAAACTAGTTTTAATCAAATTTTAGGAGTTCATATAGTTGTTCACGATCTTTTCCACATGATTATATTACAAAAACTTGATTTCTGTACATTTCACTCAGTTAAAAGTCCAACGGGTCCATTTAGAACCGCTCGTTTGAAACCTCTACAAAAATCACGCGAAACTAGTTTTTATCAAATTTTAGGAGTTCATATAGTTGTTCACGAGCTTTTCAACACGATTATATTGCAAAAACCGAATTTCTGTACTTTTTACTCAATTTAAAGTCCAACGGGTCCATTTTACCTCCCATTTAGACCCGCTCGTCCGAAACCTCTACAAAAATGACCACGAAACTGGTTTAATCAAATTTCAGGAGTTCATATAGTTGGCTACGAGCTTTTCAACACGATTATATTGCGAAAACTCAATCATTGTTCACTATTATATTACAAAAACTTGATTTCTGTACATTTCACCCAGTTAAAAGTCCAACAGGTCCATTTTACGGCCCATTTAGACCCACTCGTCCGAAACCTCTACAAAAATCACCGTGAATCTAGTTTTAATCAAATTTTAGGAGTTTATATAATTGTTCACGAGCTTTTCAACACGATTATATTACAAAAACTCAATTTCTGTACTTTTTATTTAGTTAAAAGTCCAACTGGTCCATTTTACGGCCCATTTAGACCCCCTCGTCCGAAACCTCTACAAAAATGACCGCAAAACTAGTTTAATCAAATTTTAGGAGTTCATATAGTTTTTCACGAGCCTCTCAACACGATTATATTGCAAAAACTCGATTTCTGTACTTTTTAATTAGTTAAAAGTCCAACGGGTCCATTTTACGACCCATTTAGATCCGCTCGTCCGAAACCTCTACAAAAATGACCGCAAAACTAGTTTAATAAAACGTTAAAAGTTCATATGGTTGTTCACGAGCTTCTCAACACGATTATATAACAAAAACTCAATTTCTGTACTTTTTACTCAGTTAAAAGTCCAACGGGTCTATTTTACGGCCCATTTAGAGCCGCTTGTCCGAAACCTCTACAAAAATTACCGCAAAACTAGTTTTAATCATATTTTAGGAGTTCATATATTTGACTACGAGCTTTTCAACACGATTATATTGCAAAAACTCAATTTCTGTACTTTTTACTCAGTTAAAAGTTCAACGGGTCCATTTTGGTATGGTTGGGATACGGTTGGGACTGATGTCACCACACTTTGCCTAAATCTTCTCAATGGGACTGCAGATATGGCTTCGGTAAACCAAACCATTTTGGTACTCATACCTAAGATAAAGGACCCAACTACTATGAGGCATCTTAGGCCCATAAGTCTCTGCACAGTAATTTACAAAATTATCGCAAAGGTTTTGGTTAATAGAATGAAACATACTATTCCCTTTTGTATTAGCTCCAACCAAGCTGCCTTCGTTCAGGGACGTAATATTCAAGACAACATTCTTATTGCTCACGAAATAATTCACTCCATTAACACCGGTACTTCTAAGCATTCTCAAGGTGCCGCTCTTAAGCTCGATATGGAGAAGGCCTTTGATAGAGTTGAATGGACCTTCCTCGAAAATGTTATGGCCCGTATGGGCTTTGCGCCATCATGGGTCTCTCTTATAATGCGATGTATCTCTTCAGTCTCTTTCTCAGTTAAGGTCAACAACTCCTTTTCCCTTTTCTTTCGCCCTCAACGGGGTCTCCGACAAGGTGACCCTTTGTCCCCTTTCCTCTTCCTTTTTTGCACTCAAGGGCTCTCATCTTTTCTGTCTGACACTAAACAACATGGTCTGCTTCCTGGCCTTGGTGCCAGCAAGCAGGGCCCAAAGGTTAACCACCTATTATTTGCAGATGATTGTATTGTTTTTATCAATTCAAAACCAGAGGAAGCCGCTCACCTTAAATTGGCTCTCCAAACTTACGCTTCTGCTTCTGGACAGGCAGTTAACTTTGATAAGTCCACTATTTTTTACAACCCTCGTACCCCCAGCTCGACTCGCCATGCTATTAATTCATATCTTCAAGTTCGTGAGGTCTCCAACCCTGGTGTCTATCTGGGGGTACCTCTTCTTATTGGTAAAAATAAGACCTTATCATTAGGGTTTATACGTGATAAAGTTCATGAAAGATTGTCCAATTGGGACAAACAACTCCTTCCCTTCAGTGGCAGGGAAATCTTTATCAAAGCTGTTTTACAATCTCTACCTCAATATGTTATGTCATGTTATTTATTGCCCCAAAACATTATTGATGATATGACTTCTGCCATCAGACGATATTGGTGGTCTGGCAAAAATAATAAAAAAGGTTGGCACATGCTTTCTTGGGAGCAGGTGTGCTTGCCTAAGTCAGTTGGAGGTATGGGATTTAGGGATCTCAATAACTTCAACATTGCGCTTCTTGGTAAACAATTATGGCGCCTCATCTGCGAACTGGATTCTCTTCTGGGTCAAATCTATAAAGCTAAATATTTTCCTTCAAGTAACATCCTTCATGCATCTCGGCCTTCTCGTGGATCTTTTGCCTGGCAAGGTCTCTATCATGCTATGCAACATCTCTTTGGAGGCTTTCTTTATCGTCATGGTATTAATAGTAATATTTGTCTCCATCAGGACAACTGGGGAGGCTCTTCGCCCGTTCACCTCTACGGGGATTATGAGATCTCGGATGAAGTCCACGTTCGTTGTCGCGACTTCATGATTCGAAACCAAGCAGCTTGGGACCCTGCTAAGGTCCGTGCTTATTTTACTACGGCCGATGCCGACTCAGTTTTGTCTATACCTATTATCAAAGACACTCGTGACTCCATCCTTTAGAGTCCTAATGATTCTGGTATTTACTCGGTCAGATCTGGCTACCTTTTCTTGCAGTGCCATCCAGAACCCAGAATTCGTCCTCCCCGGATCTGGAAGTTTCTCTCTAAGCTCAAGGTCTTGCCTAAAGACAAAACCTTTGGTTGGCGCATGGGATCTGAGGCTCTACCCGTTGGGGTTCGTCTACAGGCTTTTGCACCAGACTCAGATTCCTGCCCCGTTTGTTACTCTAGTACTGAAACTATTCTCCATGCTCTCCGTGACTGCCTTGGTGCTTCAGAGGCCCTTCGTTTGGTTGGCCTCCCTAACTCTCTGATTAATAGCACTGCATCCACCGAACTACAATGGTTAGAGGAAGGTGCTCGCCATCTATCCTCTGACCTTTTCGGGCTTTTCTTGACTACTCTGTGGAACATATGGAACTGTCGTAATGACTGGATCCATAACCGTCATCTACAACCCCCGTGGTTAATTGCCTTCAATTCTATCAGTCTTCATCGCGACTGCTCCGATGCTATTTCTTCCACTAACTCCCATCCCCCTTCGCCGATCTCTCCTTCTCGCTGGAGACATCCCCCTCGGGGGCACATTAAAATTAATGTGGATGGGGCTTTTGACCCTTCCACACGTACAGCGGCGGTTGGAGTTGTGGCCCGTGATGAAGCAGGTACGGTTGTTGGCGGTCTAGCTTACCCTCTGGGCAGCTGCCCAGATGCCATTACGTCCGAAGGGCAAAGTCTTCTTGCTGGTATCACTTTTGCTCAATCTCAAGGATAGAGCGTTTGATTTTTGAGACAGACTGTGCTTCCCTTGCGAACAGACTAAACTTTCTAGGCCCTGATCTCTCTTCTATGGGCCTGACGATTTTGCAAGCTCATGCTGCTTTGGATTGTTTTTCTTTTGCTCATGTTCAGTTTGTTTGCCGCAAGGATAATTTTGTTGCACATACTTTGGCTACGCATGCTCTTAGGACCATGACTTCTATGTCTTTTGGGTCTATGTATCCTAATTGTATTCGCAATGCTGTACTCTGTGAGGTTTCACCTCAGTTTTTATAAATAAATCTTGGGGTACTCTTTTCCCCTTTTAGTTTCCCCAGGTGTTGTGCCTGGGGATATTAGTAGGGGTTTTTAATGAGGCCCTCCTTCTTCAAAAAAAAGTCCAAAAGCTCCATTTTACGGCCCATTTAGGCCCGCTCGTCCGAAACCTCTACAAAAATCACCGTGAAACTAGTTTTAATCAAATTTTAGGAGTTCATATAGTTGTTCACGATCTTTTTAACATGATTATATTACAAAAACTCAATTCATGTACTTTTTACTCAGTTAAAAGTCCAATGGGTCCAATTTACGGCCCAATTAGACCCGCTCCTCTGAAACCACTACAAAAATGACCGAGAAACTAGTTTAATTAAATTTTAGGAGTTCATATAGTTGTTTACGAGCTTTTAAACACAATTATTGTTGAGTGGATGAATGGATTGATCAATGCCAAGAGCGGGGGTGAATTGTGCTTTAAAAAATTGTTGGAGAAAAATGATAGCTAAAAATGAAGAACAAAGGATTTTAGAGTGGTTCAAGTTCTAAATGAACTCTACATCCACTACCTTAGCTACCACTAAGGATTTTCAACAATTCACTAAATTGTTCTTCCCTTTTTCAAGGCATAGGAGGTAGCTTTTCACAACCGGTAAAATTTTCTACCCAAAATTTGACCAAACCCTCACATGTGAACAAAGAAGAAATTAGGCAAGAAAGATATCTCTCAAATACAATATTGCCCCTTTCAGTACAAACACTCAACCAAAATTTGAGATAGGATACGAATTGAATACAACACAATTTGGGGTTTACAAGAAATTGGAAAATAAGCACAATGAGCTTGGATTTTTTCTTGGATGTTTATCTTTAATGCAATAGTTGTTGCTGGTCTTCAATAAGCTTCAATTTATACCTTCTCTATCAATTTTAGCCATTTGGGTGGTTAGGGTATTGATTATAGCCGTTGGGACCCTCTCTTTTCACCATAAATGCACTTCTGCAGCTATCCGTATCGGTACACGAACACCCGTATCGATACCTGTCTCAAAAAAGAAAGAGTCGTTGCACATAATAAAGAGGGTGTATCGAAACGCGTGTAAGCGTATCGGTACGGGACAGGGACCATTTTGATACGGATAAGATCGTATTGATACCTTTTTCTCAACTTAGCTCACTGGAAATTACCGTTTCGATACGGGTAACACCGTATCGATACGGGACAACTACCACTTTAAATGTTAGTTACCTAACGACTGACACCAACGATCGAAAACATTTAAACCTCTTTGAATTAAAAATTCCGTTAAAACTGTATTGATACGGGTGGATCCGTATCAGTACACCATTCAAACTCCTTCAGTTTTTACAGAGGGGCGTATCGATACAGATTGAATGTGTTTTGATACGCTATTTCGATACGGTTAAGAGCGCATCCAAACGCGACTTTCTAGTAGCCAACCTTGTAAAAAAGTATCGATACGGCTTCAAGCGTATCGATACGCCTGGACGTTTTTCAACACTTTGGCTTTGGAACACTTAGAAAATATTTGGAGTTTGAGTTTTTCAAATTAGATTAAGGTGTTGGTGATTTAAAAATCATTTAAGGGACTTAGAAATTTATTTCAAGTTTTCAATTTAATCCTTAACATACTTAGTTATATCAAAATCAAACATAGGTTTTATAATCTCCCCCTTTTTGATATAACAAAACCAAAACTTGAAATTTTTGATACTTTGAAAAACTTTGCAAAATAACTCCCCCTTAATATTAGCTAGGTAACTTTTAAGTTTGAAAATCAAAATTTTTAAGTGTTGTGAGCTTCCCTCTCCCCTTTTTGTTAGATCAAAAAAATTGAGACACAATGGAAAGTTCATAAAGGATAAAGGTATAAAGAAGCAACATAATATCATTAAGTTCAAATAAAAGATAAAATCAACTTAAAATCCAAAAAAATCAAAGCATAGATTTTAGAATAATGCAAACTTAGTCCTAAAAACATAAATCAAAGGTGTATAAATAAATATCCTAGATGATATGAATGATATGCAAAGATAGGCTACTATGCATCTCCATCGCCATCTTCATCATCTTCATCATCCTCTTCAATTTCATCATCATTCCTCCTAGTTTGACGCCACTCGTCATGTAAAGCGGTGAAGGATATGTTCATTGAGTTGTGACCGCCTTCAAGGGAAGTGAGTCGAGTCTCCAGTCTTCATTCGATCTTCAAGGCTTGTAAACCTTGTATCAATAGCGGTAAATCTCGAATTCATCACTTGATCGATTGAGGCCATTCTCGTGCGCAAACCCGTGAATTGCTCATTGAGATAAGTCATGAGGGATTCCATAGAAGGTGGAGGAGGAGCTTGAGGAACTTGATCAACTTGAGGATTAACAAATTGTTCTGCGGCCTCACTAGGGAGCTCGGATAGACGAAGCCAACTACCATTAAAGTAATAAAACTTACCCCTTGCAAGAGATCGTTCATCGATAGGATTGGTGAGTGGAGTTGGGTAGTCATGCGAGCAATCTATCTCCTTTTGTTGGAAGAAGTAACTCAAGGTCGTACCATAGGTGAAGGAAGTAACGAGTGTAGTGTAGCGATGTTGCATGAGAATTAACGGCCGTAACAACACCATCTCGATTGGCACAACACTTAGCATTAGCATAAAAGATCAAAACTAAGATGCGAAAGAAAAACCCGGGAATTTGGAGAAAATCCATAAACTTCCATTCTTGGAGCAAAGGTAGATATTCAAATTTGAAACGCTCCGAGTTAAGAAAAGGAATAGAGATTACCCTCTCCGGACGGATCTTATTGTTTTGAAATTGGCGAAAATAGGTGAGTTCTCCGGGGGACTTAAAGGAGTGTTGATAGATAAGAGTGAGGTTCGGGCGAGCACCACCTCCGGTATTGGATCCTTCACCGGCTTCACTAGTACGTGTTCTCTTTTTAGGAGGTGCCATGAACTAGAGAAAAGATTAAAAACAGTGTATGCATTAAGTTTTCTTCATTCAACTCATTGAAAACCAATAATCAAGGTTTTTGTAAAAAATTAGAAATAAATAAAAATTTGAAAAGATATTTTGATTGAGAAGACAAAACAAAAACAAAAGAAAATTTGGAACGAAAATTAAAAGAGAAAAAGAAAGAGTTTTACCTTGATATTGATTAGAGAGGAATGGGAGAAGAACTTAGCACCCAATTGATGAAAAGCTTAAGAGCTTTGCTTGATTTTGAAAACCCTCTAGAGATTTTGAGTTGTGGTGTGAAAATATGAGGGATTGAAAGGCTATTTATAGAGTGAAAACGGCTAGGGTTTCTAGGGTTTTGAGAAAATTCAATTTTGGTAAAAGTTGAACTCTTAAATGCCAATTGATAGCTGTCTGCGCAATCGCGTATCGATACGCCTGAGGGTGTATTGATACGGGGGTAAAACTATAATTACATTTAAAATGCCCGTTGAAGGTTCGTATCGAAACGGATGCAATCCATATCGAAACAATTGTTGTTCGTATCGAAACGGGTTTAACCGTATCGATACCCGTTTTAGGCAAAATGTAATAAGGGAAGCTAATACAGTACTCGTATCGATACACGTAAGGCCGTATTGATACCCTATGCCCAGAAATACATTTTAGGCTTTAAGAACAACCAAAAGCTCAATTTTAACATCTCCTAAATGAATGCAAACGATGAATGAGCAGTTCTAAGCATATTTTAACAGAATTATACTCCCACTAGCTATAAGCATCAATATTATCCAGAGGTACAACACATTAACATACAATTTCACAAGATCAAGCAATTTTAACTTTAAAAGTGTAACCCCCTTAACCCGGCCTAGATGATTGACCCGAATTAAGAAGTTTACACGGGGAAAACCAAAGTCAACCCGAAAGTCAACCTTGATTAACGACCCTTTTTTTTCTTTTTAATCTTATCTAAATGCACATTAACCCTAGATATGTTCATAACAACAGCATGTTCAAAGATAACAGCAATCAGAACACATTTAGGGACTCGATTGCACAAAACATGAATCTAGGGACCAAAATGTAAATTCTGGAAATTATAAGGACTTAACCCACTTTTAAGTTACCATTATGAAATTAATCATATTTCTTGCTTCTCTGTCAAATTTCAACTCAAACGGACATCTCAGACTCATTCAATTGCATAAACAAGATTCTGGACCAAAACGCAAAGATTTCAAAACATATAACCATCAATTTCAGTGCCCAACGGTCGAGTGTTCCGAAACAGGGAGGACCTGTTCCGAAACGCGGGACCGTTCCGAAACATGTTTCGATACAGGGCTTGGCAGTAGCATTTTCGTTCCGGAACGGTTCCTCCCGTTTCGAAACACCTAGGCCATTTCAGGCCCCCGTTTCGAAACGGTAGCACCCATTCCGGTACGGCCTGCCCAGATTTGTAGGATTTCGCTGGTTTTTCACACAATTGACCCATCAAACATGCTCCAAAGGCAACCAAATTATATCAGCAAGACATTACATGCATAAGGAACATAATTGCATCAACCATACTCAAACATGGCATCAATTAAGCAAATCCCCAATTCTATAGACATGCATCCTATTTAGAAAACCATTCAAGCATCATAATACTCAACCAACTTCACAAAGGCCTATTACATGTTCCATCATCAACAACAACATAAAACCAACTTAGGGAGTCCAAAACATCTCCCAAAACAACAACATAGGTTCCCCATTGCCAAATGCCAAAAGCTAATAGTGTAAAGAAACTTTCACCATACATGAGCTTAGTTCTTCACTTGGATTCTTGACCTCTTGCTGCCCTTATACGCACTTCAATGCTCTGCATTATTGGTTTAAGAAAAGAGAGAGAGCGTAAGCTAAAAGCTTAGTGAGGAATGCTCATTTAAAACAACTCAATAATGCAATTATAAAACACTTTTATAAACCTTAATTCAAAACAACCTTTATCCATGCACTTAAGCATTTAAAACAAGCATTTCATGCTTCAAATTATTAACATGTCATATTTGCCACAAGTGATAATCATAATCTTTCCATTTCACAATACAATCAACATAAGATCCACACATGGACTTTTAACCACCATGGTGTTCTTACAATACACAAGGTCCACACAAGGACTTTTAACCACCTTGTGACCTTAACACAAGAATCACCCATGGACTTTTAACCACCATGGTGTTCTTACAATACACAAGGTCCACACAAGGACTTTTAACCACCTTGTGACCTTAACACAAGAATCACCCATGGACTTTTAACCACCATGGTGTTCTTACAATACACAAGGTCCACACAAGGACTTTTAACCACCTTGTGACCTTAACACAAGAATCACCCATGGACTTTTAACCACCATGGTGTTCTTAAAATACACACGGCTCACACAAGGACTTTTAACCACCTTTGTGACCTTAACACAAGAATCACCCATGGACTTTTAACCACCATGGTGTCACTACAAGAAATTTATAATATTGCAGCAAAATTATTTATCACTGAAAGTATTAGATTTGTCATGATATATTTATTTTGACAAATTTTGTTTGTTACCATGTTTGTTAGAACAACCCCGTCATATAAAGTATATTGTGACGAAATTGTGTCTGTTGCCATTTATACTATTTATCGTAACAATAAAATTTTGTTACTACAATAAACTTATCATGACAAAATAGTTGTCACAATAAATTAACTATGTAATCATGAGAATTACATTTTGTCACAACAAACATGTATTTTAACATCAAATATAAGGAGTTTTTGTAACAAAAATACATATTACAACAAAAATTAATTTTTCATTGCTTCTATTTTGTCAGTAAAAAAGTTAACTTATAGAGATAAAATAATTGTTAGAATAAAATATTTAATTTATCACCAAAAGTAAATTATGTCACAATTAACTGAAATTTTAACATCAAACGAAATAGGTTTTCATGACAAAAATATATATTACAATAAAAATTAATTTCTCACTACTTTTATTTCGTCACTAAATGTTACTTATAAACACAAAATATTTATTAAAATAAAATATTTATTTCATCACAAAAAATACATTTTGTCACAACTAAATTTTATCACCAGACCTCTCGGCCACCCCCATGAACACTGAAACTTTGCACTTAGTTCACCTATATGCCCCACTAACCTTAGCCCCAATATCGTGATCTTTCTTTCATTCACCGCAACATCAATTAGCACATTTCCTAAGCCTCTCGGTTACCACTTATTTGACACCCATATTCTCATCATTATCAAACCAATATCCACAGCAGCACACATCCACATGGCCACAGCTCATCTTTGAATGTCGAGTCTAATCCCTCGCGACACAACTACCTGAAAGAGGGAGACAGAAGAGGGGTGAGCTAGAAAGCTCAATGTTGTCAAAAATGCGCAAAAATTAATCATAATATTTAAACAGCGAACACATTATCAAAAAATTATTAGAACGAATATACATCAATTATTACAGCCGCCTATGGCAGATTATACAATATGACATGCAACAATATAAGAACAAAAAATAGTAACCATAAAATGGCATGTAGATACAGTGTAAATAGCAGTTACATCGACAACATATACAATATAAGTAACATGAACATCAATAAACCAAAAATCTTAAGCGGACATCACAATCAACAGTGTCAACCAAATAATCATAAACATGTTTATTCGGCATATATGCATAAAATGTTTAAACAAACAGATTTAACACGGTAGAGACACATCGTGTAATGGCCAACCAAAACATCAAAGTTCAACTTCATCATCGGTTACTTTGTTGTCTATCGGTGCTCATATTGACCTTATTTGAATCTAAATAATAATAATAATATAACATCAATTAACCATCAATTTAACAAGATTAAAACTTTTGGATTAGAAACTATCTAATCATCTGATATGATGCACACACATAAATATAATAGATAAAAGTATATATGTAATATTATTTAAATAGAATAAAATAAAAGAAGCTAAATCGATTATTAACAATAAGAATTAGCTCAACTGAAAAAAGGATTAAAAATAAAATTAAACGATTCAAAAATAATTAAAAGAAGTATTTTCGAACATGCTTACCTTGCTTTGCTTGCACTGATTCGAATGATTGTTAATATCACAGTGACATGAATGCTTCGTTAGACGCATGATTGAAGAAGGATATTTGAGTTTTTGGTGCGAGGCAATATGTGATTTTTAAGAAAATGGAGTTTTGGGTCTTTAAGGGTTTCTTAATAAGGGGTTTAAGGGTTCTTTAAAATCAGAGAGAATTTTAAAGAGATGATGAGAACCCTCATTTTCTACAATATATAATATTATTTTTACTATTTATTATTATTAATTATAAAAATAAAATAAAAACAATAATTATAATTTAGAATGGCTACTGCATCAATACACGCGCTTTAGTAGCTTGGGTAAGGTTTAATAAAAGAAGTCAAATTGACATACAACCCCTTATATTTTCTAGGATTCATACAGATGGACCAAATCTTTTACTGGGTACTATATTGCTAAGTCTAATGTTGGGTATAAGTATGGAATTTGGCGTGTTATATATGATTTTTGTACCATGTCACGGTCTGGTCTTGGTCGCAATTTCAATTGAGGTAATATTTTTTTATATAAAAATATTCTTTATTCTAATTAATTATGATTATTTGTATGCTTCTAAATGAAATTACTTCTGATTTGTGCAATTGTGCATATTAATGGGTTTTCTAATATTTTGAGCATTGCAGAGTATGTGGGAAATGTGTGTAACATTTTGATCATCATTACAGAGGGAAACATTTGTGTCAAAGTATTTTGTCACTATAATTAAAATATATAACTACAAACATAATTTATCACAAAAAACTTGAATCTTATTATTTGTTGTGACAATTTTTTTTCTATAACAATAACTTTAACTTATATTTACAAAACTTATCACTATATAACTTTTTTACACAAAAAAAATGGAGGGAAACATATGTGATAATATATTTTGTCACTATAATTAAAATATATAATTACAGACACAATTTGTCACAAAAACGTGATTCTCATTGTTTGTTGTGACAATTTTTTTCAGTAACAGTAATTATGACTTGTAGTTACAAAACTTGCCAGTATAAGACTTTTTTCTGCGCCAAAAAGTGGAGGGAAACATATTTTACTATACATTTTGTCACTATAAACTTGAATCTCATTATTTGTTGTGACAATTTTTTTTATGTAATAATTATTAAAATTTATAGTTACAAAATTTGTCACTATATGACTTTTTTTGGCGCCAAAAAATGGAGGGAAATATTTATGACAAAAAATGATAAGAAAATTTATTTTGTCACAAATTGTCACTATATGTTATACAAGTTTGCTAATTGTGACAAAATATTACGACAGTTTTAGCTTTTGTAACAATTGTATATGTTTTTCTAATTTAAAGTGACCCTTATTTATTTTGTCACAATAAAGCTACTAATAGTGAAAAAAATAACTTTGTCAAAATTAAATTTGTCACAACAATAGAAATTTCTTGTAGTGTGTTCTTAAAATACACAAGGCTCACACAAGGACTTTTAACCACCTTTGTGACCTTAGCACAAGAATCAATCATGGATTCTTAACCACCATGTTGTTCTTAACACAAGAACCACCTATGGACTTTTAACCACCATAGTGTTCTTAACCTTTCTCGAAACATCATTTAACAACAATAGTCCACTGTTTTAAAGCATTTAACAAAGCCATTAATCATCATGCATCCTTATGCAACAAAACCACATTTTATCAAATGTTCAAAACAAGAATCTCTTACCTTGAGCATCCTTCAACACATGGCTTATAAAACCAGCAAATAAACATGCTAAAGTATGCTTTCAAAACAAAATTTAAAACATGCAAACAATCACATTGCACTCAACCAACTCATGGTTCATCAACAAGAGAGTTTTTCCGAAAACTTACTCTTGAGCTTAGCAAAGTTGTTTAGACTTAAACTAAGCTCCCAAACCTTCAAAACATTGGTTTCAAAGCTGAAAACCAAAATCCACTCACTGATTTCCGTTTCGCCACTTGCCGAAACACCAATCAAGCTTCCGGATCAACACCACAAGGGTCCGAAGATGTCTC
Organism: Hibiscus trionum; assembly: GCA_030270665.1. Classification (NCBI taxonomy): domain Eukaryota; kingdom Viridiplantae; phylum Streptophyta; class Magnoliopsida; order Malvales; family Malvaceae; genus Hibiscus; species Hibiscus trionum. Next base: position 42,415,242 of record BSYR01000027.1, on the reverse strand, counting down.
CCCTGTTTTAAACACATCAAAACAGTAGATTAATGCACCATCATGCATTAATATCCTCAACCAAGACACCTAAACTCGCTGCTCACATCCACACTCACATTTCGGCTACCAAACACAACCGAAATCACATTCAAACATCTCTACAACACTACCCAGCCAAGATCCATTAATTCCAAACATTCATAAACCTCAATTAACATCCAAACATTCCAAACACGTCCTTATACCTCCAGCTATAGCAGAACATCAAGATCACTCCAAAGACCACCAAAAACTTAAACAAAACTTAGGAAAATCAACCTATTCGGGATTGCATTGATTAAACCTCAATTTCTCATCAATTATACATCCATTTTACATCAAAAACACATCTCAAAACAATGGCCACTCAGATCATACGAATTTCATCAAAATTAAAGCAAATCTTGCATTTTAAAGCCAAGATCAAGAACTCAATTGCAAAACCTTTAATAAAACATAATTCAAGGATTGAGAACTTGGGAATTTCAGTAAAGAACTGAGAATTTAGAGGAGAAGGATGTTCATACCTCTAAACTTGAGTTTCTCCCTTTTTGGAACCATGATTCTTGAAAATCCAATAAGCAAATGCTAAGGTTTTGTTGTAGAATTGATTAGAGATCAAATAAGGATTGAAATCTAATCTTTAGTTGTCAAAATCAGAGAGAATTTTGCTGGAGAAATGTGTTTGGGTTGAGAGAAAGTTGAGAGAAAAGAAAATGGAAATTTAGAGAAAAGTTAGTTAAAATGCCAAAATATCTTTTCCCTCCTTTAACACTTAATTAAAAACCATTAATTAAATTGATTAATATTCAGAAAAATCTGGAGAAACTCTTTTGGGTAAATAGCTCCTTAAAGATTCAAAGTTTCAATCCTTTTTAAAACAGTCACCCAGTTTTCAAAAATTACATTTTGGTCACTAACCCGAAATGTCACTCTTCCAAACCTCATTTTGTAAAATTGATTTCACCTTTCTCTTATATATAATAAAAGAGGATTTTAAGACATTTTTCCATATTTTTAATGCAACCCGAACTAGGCTTTCCTAAATTCACCCTTATATATTCGAACCGCAACCCGACCGGCCCGGTTCAAACCCAAAACTTCTAAGCCCAAAATTGGGGTGTTACAAAAATGGTCCTAAAGGGTCAAACAAGGCTAGTTAGACCTAACTCTCAACTAAGGGACCAAAAACGCTCTTTATCTGAAGGCTTTGTAAAGATGTTTGCTAGTTGGTTTAAGGTGTCAACGTACTCTATAACAACATCTTTCTTAAGGACATGATCTCTAATGAAATTATGCCTTATCTCTATATGTTTGGTTCTAGAGTGTTGGATGAGATTTTTTGTTAAGCATATGGCACTGGTGTTATCACACTTAAGGGGTATGATTTCAACTTTATTACCACAATCTAAGAGTTGTTGCTTCATCCAAAAGAATTGAGCACAACAACTCCCTAAGGATATGTACTCGGCTTCGGTGGTAGAAAGAGCTACACTATTTTGTTTCTTAGAGAACCAAGATATGAGCATACTACCTAAGAATTGACAAGTTCCCGAAGTACTCTTCCTATCGATTTTACACCCCCCATAATCCGCATCCGAAAAAGCATGAAGGTTGAAAGTGGAGTCTCTAGGGTACCAAAGACCTAAATAAAGGGGTATCTCTAAGGTACCTAAAGATTCTCTTAACGGCTATAAGGTGAGACTCTCTAGGACTAGCTTGAAACCTAGTACACACGCAAACACTAAACAAGATATCTGGTCTACTTACGGTAAGGTAAAGCAATGATCCAATCATAGAACGGTAAAGCTTAGAGTCAACACACTCACCTCCTTCATCTTTGTCAAGCTTTGTAGATAAGCTCATAGGTGTGGCTTGAGGCTTTGCATTCTCCAAGTCAAACTTCTTGAGCATATCCTTGATGTACTTTGCTTGATTGATGAAGGTGCCATCATTTCTTTGCTTGATTTGGAGTCCCAAAAAGAATGAGAGCTCCCCCATCATTCTCATCTCGAATTCACCTTGCATTAACTTAGCAAACTCTTTGCAAAGACACTCATTAGTAGATCCAAAAATAATATCATCAACATAAATTTGTACTACTAAGATGTCATTTCTGTACCTTTTTATGAAAAGTGTAGTGTCCACCTTACCTTTTTCAATCAAAAAGTTTGAAAGTCTTTCATACCAAGCTCTAGGACTTGTTTTAAACCATAAAGAGCTTTAGTAAGTTTGAAAACATGATTTGGAAATTTTGAGTCTTCAAAACCCGGTGGTTGTTCCACATACACTTCCTCATTTATAAAACCGTTTAAAAAATCGCTTTTAACATCCATTTGAAAAAGCTTGAAATCATGATAACATGCATATGCAAGCAACATTCTAATGGCCTCCATTCTAGCTACGGGTGCATAGGTTTCATCAAAATCTATTCCCTCTTCTTGAGTGTAACCTTGTGCTACTAATCTAGCTTTATTTCTCACAATGTTACCACTCTCATCTAGTTTGTTCCTAAACTCCCATTTAGTTCCTATAGTAGATTGATTACTAGGCCCATCAACTAATGTCCAAACATTACTTCTCTCAAATTGGTTTAACTCTTCTTGCATAGCCATAATCCAAAAGTCATCTTTTAATGCTTCTTTTATATTCTTAGGCTCTATGCATGAGATAAATGCAACATGGTTCATAAGTTTAAGAGAAGATCTAGTGGTTACCCCCTTGGATGGATCACCCAAGATTTCACCACCTTTGACATAGTTGACTCCCTTGGGTAGCTCACTTCCTTTTCCTTAAGAGCCAAGTCCTTCAAGGCTTCAAGAGGTGGATCTTGTGTATCCTCTTCTTTTGTTGGAATCTCATCCTCCTTTGAAGTTTGTCCTCCATCAAAGGCATTAATGATTCTTACATCATCATCATCACAAGAATCCTTCTTTGGAAGGAGGTTATCATCGAATACAACATGTATAGATTCTTCTACTACTAAAGTTCTCTTGTTAAATACATGCAGTACAACAAATTTAATAATTAGTGACAAATTTTCTATACGACGTTGCCTATAACGTCACAAAATATATTGAAAATGTAACAATTTTTTATCTTCGTCACATTTAATGAATAATGGTATATAATTTTGTGACAATTTTTAAAAACGTCATTAGTTTCGTCACTATATGTTTGGCGCCAAAATATTTTTTGGAGGGAAGCATTTTAATGACGTTTAGTCAAGATGGCGACGTTGTAAAATCGTCAACAATGAAATGAAACTATTGGTGACGAATTATTATTATGATGATCTGATGTTAATTAGTGACGTTTTAAATTTGTCACCAATAAGTTTTATTTGTGACAATTTGATTCGTCAAATTTTAGAAGACATCAAAGGTGATGTTTTATTGTTGTCATAAAAATGGTTTAAGGCGATGAAAACATTATTTTGTCACTAATTGTTATTTCTTTTATATATTTTATATGACGATTTTCAAGAACGTGATAAGATTGTCATTTAATGCTAGACAACACTATGTAATGCAAAAAAATTGATGGGAAAAAATATTTCTGATGAATTTTGACATATTGGTTGCATTTCTAGTTCAAAAATCTTATTAATGGTGAATTTTCATATGCTTTGAATTTTAGGCTCAAAATCTCAATCATTAAAAAATAAGTCCTTACAATTAACCTTAATGAACAATGCATTTTGGAAAGCTTTTCTTGTGTTTTCAATTCTACTCACAGTATGATTTTGTATTAGAAAAAAGATCACATTCATATATTTTGTTTTAAAGGAAAACATAAAAGCAATAAATGAAAAATGATTAAGTGGTTTTTCTCTTACTAATATACTTCTACATTGTTTCACAAAATTACAATAATATTGAGTTTAGAGGAAAAAAAGATACTTATACTTTATCATAGAAAATAAATATTACCCACGGGATAAAAGAAAAACAAAAAAATATATTATAAAAAAATGTCATACAAAAAATTAAATTACAAAAGTCTTAAATTATTTAAACAAAATAAAATGGTAACTTACAAAATTCATCAATCTTTATAAAAGAAATTAACGATCACACAGTTCATATTGAAACAAAAAAGTTATAGAGTAGGTTCTATATTAGTATCATATTCATCACATTCAATTTCACCCTCTTCGACGCCATCTTCAATCTCTTGATCATAGTCAACCAAAATATGCATGTTGTCTACAAGCTCCGAATCAATTAGATTTGCAGCAATGTCATCTCTGTGTAATGATATATTCTATGAAATTTGCATTCCTATATTGTGATCATAAAATTCAAACTCTTCATCCACGTCAGAGACATCGTCATTTTCAGTAACTTGCATCTCTGGAACATCTGTAACACCCCAATTTTGGGCTTAGAAGTTTTGGGTTTGGACCGGACCGGTCGGGTTGCGGTTCGAATATAAAAGGGTGAATTTAGGAAAGCCTAGTTCGGGTTGCATTAAAAATATGGAAAAATGTCTTAAAATCCTCTTTTATTATATATAAGAGAAAGGTGAAATCAATTTTACAAAATGAGGTTTGGAAGGGTGACATTTTGGGTTAGTGACCAAAATGTAATTTTTGAAAACTGGGTGACTGTTTTAAAATGGATTGAAACTTTGAATCTTTAAGGAGCTATTTACCCAATAGGAGTTTCTCCAGATTTTTCTTAAATATTAAAGGATTAATTAATGGTTTTAAAATAAAAGTAAAAGGGAGGGAAAGATATTTTGGCATTTTCAACTAACTTTTCCCAAATTCCATTTTCATTTTCTCTCAATTTTCTCTCAACCCAAACACATTTCTCCAGCACATTTCCCTCTGATTTTGACATCCAAATATGAGATTTTAATCCTCTTTTGATCTCTAATCATCTCTTCATCAAAACCTTAGCATTTGCTTATTGGATTTTCAAGATTTTGGTTCCAAAAAGGGAGAAAACTCAAGTTTAGAGGTATGAACGTCCTTCTCCTCTAAATTCTCAGTTCTTTACTGAAATTCTCAAGTTCTCAATCCTTGATTTGTGTTTTATAAAAGGTTTTATAATTGTGTTCTTGATCTTGGCTTTAAAATGCAAGATTTGCTTTAATTTTGATGAAATTCGTATGATCTGATTGGGCACTGTTTTGAGATGTCATTTTGATGTAAAATGAATGTATAATTGATGAGAAATTGAGGTTTAATCAATGCAATCCCGGATAGGTTGATTTTCCTAAGTTTTGCTTGAGTTTTTGGTTGTTTTTGGAGTGATCTTGATGATCTGTTATAGCTGGAGGTATAAGGACGTGGTTAGATCCTTTTTGGATGTTAATTGATGTTTAAGGATGTTTAGAATTGATGGATCTTGGCTGGGTAGTGTTGTGGAGTTGTTTGGATGTGGTTTTGGTTGTGTTTAGTAGCCGAAATGTGAGTGTTGATGTGAGCAGCGAGTTTAGATGTCTTGGTTGAGGATATTAATGCATGATGATACATTAATCTACTGTTTTGATGTGTTTAAAACAGGGGAGACATCTTCGGATCCTTGTGGTGTTGATCCGGAAGCTTGATTGGTGTTTCGGCAAGTGGCGAAACGGAATCGGTGAGTGGATTTTGGTTTTCAGCTTTGAAACCAATGTTTTGAAGGTTTGGGAGCTTAGTTTAAGTCTAAACAACTTTGCTAAGCTCAAGAGTAAGTTTTCGGAAAAACTCTCTTGTAGATGAACCATGACTTGGTTGGGTGCAATGTGATTGTTTGCTTGTTTTAAATACTGTTTTGAAAGCATATTTTAGCATGTTTAATTGCTGGTTTTATAAGCCATGTGTTGAAGGATGCTCAAGGTAAGAGATCCTTGTTTTGAACATTTGATAAAATGTGGTTTTGTTGCATAATGATGCATGATGATTAATGGCTTGTTAAATGCTTTAAAACAGTGGATTATTGTTGTTAAATGATGCATATTGGCAAGTGATGTTTTGAGAAAGGTTAAGAACACTATGGTGGTTAAAAGTCCATAGGTGGTTCTTGTGTTAAGAACAACATGGTGGTTAAAAGTCCATGATTGGTTCTTGTGCTAAGGTCACCAAGGTGGTTAAAAGTCCTTGGGTGAGCCTTGTAAGGTACAAAGGTGGTTAAAAGTCCTTGTGTGAGCCTTGTGTATTTTAAGAACAACATGGTGGTTAAAAGTCCATGGTTGGTTCTTGGTTTAGGTCACAAAGGTGGTTAAAAGTTCTTGTGTGAGCCTTGTGTATTTAAGAACACCATGGTGGTTAAAAGTCCATGGGTGATTCTTGTTAAGGACACAAAGGTGGTTAAAAGTCCTTGTGTGGTCCTTGTGAATTGTAAGAACATCATGGTGGTTAAAAGTCCATGGATGATTCTTGTATTGATTGTATCACTTGAGGCCAATATGACATGTTATATACTTGAAGCATGAAATGCTTGTTTTAATTGCTTTTGTGCATGGTTAAAGGTTGTTTTGAATTGAGGTTTATAAAAGTGTTTTATAAATGCATTATTGTGTTGTTTTAAATGAGCATTCCTCACTAAGCTATTTGCTTACGCTCTCTCTTTTCTTAAACCAATAATGCAGAGCATTGAAGTGCATTAGGGGAAGCAAGGAAGCCAAGAATCCAAGTGAAGGTTTAAGCTCATGTATGGTGAATGTTTTCTAACACTATTAGCTTTTGGGCATTTGGCAATGGGGAACCTATATTGTTGTCTTGGGAGATGTTTTGGACTCCCTAAGTTGGTTTTATATTGTTGATGATGTTGGAACATGTAATTGGCCTCTTGGTATTTGTTTTGGTGATTTGAGGATTGCATGGTTTGCTATATAGGATTCTTGCCTATAGATTTGGGGATTTGTTTAATTGATGCCATGTTTGAGTATGATTGATGCAATTATGTTCCTTATGCATGTAATGACTTGCTGGTATAATTTGGTTGCCTTCGGAGCATGTTTGATGGGTCAATTGTGTGTTTAACCAGCTAAAATTCTGCAATCTGGGCAGCCTGTTTCGGAACAAGTGCTGCCGTTTCGGAACAGAGGGCCTGAAACGGCCTAGGCGTTTCGAAACGGGCAGGGCTGTTCCGAAACAGTTTGGCCACTGCCAGGCCCTGTTGCGCAACGCGTTTCGGAACGGTCCCGCGTTTCGGAACGGATCATCCCTGTTCCGAAACACCCGACCGTTGGGCACTGAAATTGATGGTTATATGTTTTGAAACCTTTGCGTTTTGGTCCTGAACTTTGTGTATGCAATTGAATGAGTTTGAGATGTCCGTTTGAGTTGAAATTTGACAGAGAAGCATAAAATATGACTAATTTCATAATGGTAACTCAAAAATGGGTTAAGTCCTTATAATTTCTAGAATTTACATTTTGGTCCCTAAATTCATGTTTTGTGCAATTAAGTCCCTGAATGTTTTCCGAATGCGCTAATCTTTGAGTATGCTGTTGTCATGAATATATCTAGGGTTAATGTGCATTTAGATAAGATTAAAAAGAAAAAAAGGTCGTTAATCAAGGTTGACTTTCGGGTTGACTTTGGTTTTCCCCGTGTAAACTTCTTAATTCGGTTCAACCGTCTAGACCGGGTTAAGGGGGTTACATTTGATGGTATCAGAGCTGAGTTCTCGTGTAATTGGGAATGTTTATATGGGTGATTAATGTATGTATGCTTTGTATGCTTGTTGAATGAAAGCATGATGTGTGAATTGTAAGCATGTTGCAATTGTGGTGTATGCTCTGGTGAAGCATGTTGTGGGTACCCATTGCCAAATCAAAGCTAATGAAATGATGTTGTTTTAATTGGAAATGAGCTTGAGTACTTGGATTGCTTACCTTGCTGAGCCTGACTTTGTTTATTGCATTGTGATTGCATTGTTTAGTGAATGGCACCTCGTAGAGAGTTGGGGGTTAATACGCGAGCAATGGCTCGAAATGAGAATGAGGAGAACGCTGAGAATGCGATGGATTTACCTCCTCCACCTGGTGGTGGTGGTGCTGGGGGCGAAGGAGCTGGTGTTGCAGCTGGTGCTGGGGTCGCTGGACCTGAAGCTGGTCAGGGACAAGCTATTCCTGACATGACAATGCTGGTTCAAGCCATTGCTGGAGCTTTTCGAGCAGTCTGGGAGGGACTGAGTACAGGGGTTTGTCTGCTGAAGGTGCTGAATCTTGGTTGGAGAGTACCAAGAGAATCTTGGGGCAGATGAGTTGCACTGATGTGCAGAAGCTGGGCTGTGTAGTATCCTTGCTACAGGATGATGCGTATACTTGGTGGACAACCACTATCTCTGGGATGGAGGAAGCTGATGTAACTTGGACGTTCTTTCAGAACGCGTTCAAGAGGAGATATCTGGGTGTGAGGTACCTAGATGAGAAGAAGAGGGAATTCATGTCTCTTACCCAAGGGAGCATGTCTGTAGCTGAGTACGAAGTTCAGTTTGTCTGACTCAGTCAGTATGCACCTGAGCTTGTTCCGGATGAGCGGGAGAGGTGTGAAAGGTTCCGTTATGGTTTGGTGACGGATGTAAAGACGTATATGCTAGCTGCTGAGTATAATGATTTTGATGTGTTGGTTGGGAGAGCAAAGGACATTGAGACGAATTTGGTTTATCATCTAAGGGTGCTGGTTCTGGTGCTGGTAAGCGAGTTGCTGAGTATAGTTCCGGTGGTGGACGGAACAAGAGGGGACGTGACCAGAGGAATCAGCCTTCGGCTAAGCGAGGTGGTGGTGCGCCTGCTCAGGGAAGCAAGGCAAGAGTTGATCCGAGCGCGTGTTGGACATGTGGATCGCGTGGCCATATGAAACATGATTGTCCTCGAGCTGTGAGGGAGGTGCAAGCTCCTGTTGTGGCAGCTGGTAATTCGTGCTGGAACTGTGGATCTACGAATCACATTAGGAGAGAGTGTCCTATGTTGGCTGGTGGCCAAGGGAGTACTCCTGTAGTTGTTGCACCACAGAGAGGTCGTGGGCGCGGCCGTGGTAACTTCCAGCGGAGAGAAGAGGGTGGACGGAATGTGGCTCATGTTGTGGCTGTTCAGCCTGAGGGTGGTGGCCAGGCTAGAGTGTTTGCTCAGAGGGAGGGGAGGAATGACGCGGATGTGATTGTCGGTACTTTTACTTTGCAGTCCTTGTCATTACTTTCCTTGATTGATTCTGGATCTACGCACTCATACATATTGCGTGAGCATGCTGAATTGCTTGGTTTGCCTGTTGAGTCTTTGGATGTTGGTATGCGTGTCACTAGTTCTTTTGGTGAGACTGTTGTGACTCGAAAGCTTTATAGAAGATGTCCTTTGGTTGTGCAAGATCATGTTTTTCCTGTTGATCTTATGGAGTTGCCTTTCTATGGTTTTGATGTAATCCTTGGTATGGATTGGCTTGCTGAGCATCATGCTGTTGTGGATTGTGAGAATAAGCGAGTTTCGTTGAAACTTGCGGATGATTATGAGGTGGTTGTGGTTGGTGAGAATGTGAAGTTTCTTGCCAATGTGGTGTCTACTTTGGAGGCGAGCCGGATGCTGAGGCAAGGTTGTGAAGCTTACCTAGCCTTTGTGATGAATACTAGCTCTAAGGAATTGCGTGTGCAAGATATCAGGATTGTGCGAGAGTTTCCTGGTGTGTTTCCGGAGGAGTTGCCTGGATTACCTCCTAATCGTGAGGTGGAGTTTGGGATTGAGCTGTATGAAAACACAACTCCAGTGTCCATTACTCCTTATCGAATGGCACCTAAAGAGTTGAAAGAGCTGAAGACGCAATTGCAAGAGTTGCTTGATTGTGGTTTCATTCGGCCGAGTGTTTCACCTTGGGGTGCGCCGGTCTTGTTTGTGAAGAAGAAGGATGGCACTATGAGAATGTGCATTGATTACCGTCAGCTTCACAAGTTGACTATCAAGAATCGGTATCCATTGCCGAGAATTGATGATCTTTTTGATCAATTTCAGGGAGCAGCTGTGTTCTCTAAGATTGACTTAAGGTCAGGGTATTACCAGTTGAAGGTGAAGGATGTGGATGTGCCAAAGACAGCTTTCAGGACGAGGTATGGGCATTATGAGTTCCTTGTGATGTCGTTTGGTTTGACAAATGCTCTTGCAGCTTTCATGGACATGATGAATCGTGTGTTTCATGAATACCTGGATAAGTTTGTGGTGGTATTCATTGATGATATCCTCGTGTACTCACGTACTGAGGAGGAGCATGAAGGGCATCTAAGAATTGTGCTGCAAGCTTTGTTGGAGAATCAGCTTTATGCTAAGCTGAGCAAGTGTGAGTTCTGGCTTAGAGAAGTGGTGTTTCTTGGTCATGTGGTTTCTGCTGAAGGGATTCGTGTTGATCCTCAGAAGGTTGAGGCGGTGATGAATTGGAAGGTTCCTAAGTCTGTTCATGAAGTTCGTAGTTTCCTTGGTTTGGCAGGATACTATCGAAGGTTTATGGATGGGTTTTCGAAGATTGCTGCACCTTTGACAAAGTTGTTGCAGAAGGATGTTAAGTATGAGTGGACGGAAGCGAGACAGCAGGCTTTTGAGAAGCTTAAGGCAGCCTTGACACAAGCTCCTATCTTGGTTCAACCTGAATCAGGGAAAGAGTTTGTGGTGTATAGTGATGCGTCCTATGTTGGTTTGGGATGTGTGTTGATGCAGGAGGGTAAGGTGGTGGCTTATGCATCACGGCAGTTGAAGGTGCATGAGCGCAATTATCCTACGCATGATATCGAGTTGGCTGCAGTGGTTTTTGCTTTAAAGATCTGGAGACATTATCTGTATGGTGAGAAGTGTACTGTGTACACGGATCACAAGAGTTTGAAGTATCTGATGTCTCAGAAGGAGTTGAATCTTAGGCAGCGACGTTGGGTGGAGTTGCTCAAGGATTATGATTTGACGATTGAGTATCACCCGGGAAAAGCTAATGTTGTAGCGAATGCCTTGAGTAGGAAGGTAGCTGTTGAGTTGAGGGCTATGTTTGCTAGTTTGAGTATTTCGCGTGATGGTGGTCTTGTGGCTGAGTTGCAAGTGAAACCATCTTTGGTTCAGTTGATCAAGGAAAAGCAGTTGTTGGATGATTCCTTGGTACCGCATGTTCAGGCTATTGCGGAGGGTAGACCTTCGGATTTCTGTTTTAATGATGATGGAGTGTTGTGTTTTGGGAGTCGGATAGTAGTGCCCAACGATGTTGATTTGAGGCGTGCTATTCTGACTGAAGGTCATAGTAGTCCTTTTGCTATGCACCCTGGTAGTACTAAGATGTATCGTGATCTTCGTGATGAGTACTATTGGGTGGGCTTAAAGAATGATGTTCCTGAGTTTGTGAGCAAGTGCATGGTGTGTCAGCGAGTTAAGGCTGAGCATCAGTTTCCTTCAAGGTTGTTGCAACTGTTGAGAATTCCTGAGTGGAAGTGGGAAAGGATTACCATGGATTTTGTATCTGGTTTACCTTGGTCGCCATCGAATAAGAATTCGGTGTGGGTGATTGTGGATCGCTTGACGAAGTGTGCGCATTTCTTGCCTGTGCATACTACGTATTCTTTGGATAAGCTTGCGGAGCTGTACATTGCTGAGATTGTGCGGCTGCATGGTGTGCCTAAGTCAATTGTGTCGGATAGGGATCCGAGGTTTACATCGTGTTTCTGGCAGTGTTTGCATCAAGCTTTGGGTACACGGTTGAATTTCAGTACATCTTATCATCCTCAGTCGGATGGTCAGTCCGAGCGTGTTATCCAGGTTTTGGAGGATATGTTGAGGTGTTGCGTGATTGAGTTTCAGGGCTCTTGGGAGAAACATTTGCCTTTGGTAGAGTTTGCTTATAACAATAGTTATCAGGCGAGCATTCAAATGGCACCTTATGAGGCTTTGTACGGGAGGAAGTGTAGGACTCCTCTTTGTTGGGCTGAAACGGGTCAGAAGTTGGTTTCGATGCCAGCTTTGTTGAAAGGAACCACCGAGAAGGTGAAGCTCATTTGTGAGCGCTTGAAGGCAGCATATGATCGGCAAAAGTCTTACGCGGATTTGAAGCGTAAGGAGATTGAGTATGCGGTGGGTGACCGTGTGTTTTTGAAGGTTTCGCCTTGGAAAAAGGTGATGAGGTTTGGCCGAAAGGGTAAGTTGAGCCCTAGGTACATTGGACCATACGAGGTGATTGAGCGTGTGGGTCCTGTTGCGTACAGGTTGAGGTTACCGCAAGAGTTGGAGAAGATCCATGATGTGTTTCATGTTTCTATGCTTCGGAAGTATAGATCGGATCCTTCGCATGTGATGCCTGTGGAAGAAGTGGAATTGAATCCGGATTTGACCTATGATGAGGAACCGGTGAGGATTCTGGATTCGGATAGTAAGGTTCTTCGTGGCAAGACCATTGAGTTGGTAAAGGTGTTGTGGAGACATCGTGGTGTTGAAGAAGCCACGTGGGAACGGAAGGATGACAAGTTGAAACAGTTTCCGTACCTCTTTCCTTCAGGTAAATTTCGAGGACGAAATTTCTTAAGGGGGGGAGAGTTGTAACACCCCAATTTTGGGCTTAGAAGTTTTGGGTTTGGACCGGACCGGTCGGGTTGCGGTTCGAATATAAAAGGGTGAATTTAGGAAAGCCTAGTTCGGGTTGCATTAAAAATATGGAAAAATGTCTTAAAATCCTCTTTTATTATATATAAGAGAAAGGTGAAATCAATTTTACAAAATGAGGTTTGGAAGGGTGACATTTTGGGTTAGTGACCAAAATGTAATTTTTGAAAACTGGGTGACTGTTTTAAAAAGGATTGAAACTTTGAATCTTTAAGGAGCTATTTACCCAATAGGAGTTTCTCCAGATTTTTCTTAAATATTAAAGGATTAATTAATGGTTTTAAAATAAAAGTAAAAGGGAGGGAAAGATATTTTGGCATTTTCAACTAACTTTTCCCAAATTCCATTTTCCTTTTCTCTCAATTTTCTCTCAACCCAAACACATTTCTCCAGCACATTTTCCCTCTGATTTTGACATCCAAATATGAGATTTTAATCCTCTTTTGATCTCTAATCATCTCTTCATCAAAACCTTAGCATTTGCTTATTGGATTTTCAAGATTTTGGTTCCAAAAAGGGAGAAAACTCAAGTTTAGAGGTATGAACGTCCTTCTCCTCTAAATTCTCAGTTCTTTACTGAAATTCCCAAGTTCTCAATCCTTGATTTGTGTTTTATAAAAGGTTTTATAATTGTGTTCTTGATCTTGGCTTTAAAATGCAAGATTTGCTTTAATTTTGATGAAATTCGTATGATCTGATTGGGCACTGTTTTGAGATGTCATTTTGATGTAAAATGAATGTATAATTGATGAGAAATTGAGGTTTAATCAATGCAATCCCGGATAGGTTGATTTTCCTAAGTTTTGCTTGAGTTTTTGGTTGTTTTTGGAGTGATCTTGATGATCTGTTATAGCTGGAGGTATAAGGACGTGGTTAGATCCTTTTTGGATGTTAATTGATGTTTAAGGATGTTTAGAATTGATGGATCTTGGCTGGGTAGTGTTGTGGAGTTGTTTGGATGTGGTTTCGTTTGTGTTTGGTAGCCGAAATGTGAGTGTTGATGTGAGCAGCGAGTTTAGATGTCTTGGTTGAGGATATTAATGCATGGTGATGCATTAATCTACTGTTTTGATGTGTTTAAAACAGGGGAGACATCTTTGGATCCTTGTGGTGTTGATCCGGAAGCTTGATTGGTGTTTCGGCAAGTGGCGAAACGGAATCGGTGAGTGGATTTTGGTTTTCAGCTTTGAAACCAATGTTTTGAAGGTTTGGGAGCTTAGTTTAAGTCTAAACAACTTTGCTAAGCTCAAGAGTAAGTTTTCGGAAAAACTCTCTTGTAGATGAACCATGACTTGGTTGGGTGCAATGTGATTGTTTGCATGTTTTAAATACTGTTTTGAAGGCATATTTTAGCATGTTTAATTGCTGGTTTTATAAGCCATGTGTTGAAGGATGCTCAAGGTAAGAGATCCTTGTTTTGAACATTTGATAAAATGTGGTTTTGTTGCATAATGATGCATGATGATTAATGGCTTGTTAAATGCTTTAAAACAGTGGATTATTGTTGTTAAATGATGCATATTGGCAAGTGATGTTTTGAGAAAGGTTAAGAACACTATGGTGGTTAAAAGTCCATAGGTGGTTCTTGTGTTAAGAACAACATGGTGGTTAAAAGTCCATGATTGGTTCTTGTGCTAAGGTCACCAAGGTGGTTAAAAGTCCTTGGGTGAGCCTTGTAAGGTCACAAAGGTGGTTAAAAGTCCTTGTGTGAGCCTTGTGTATTTTAAGAACAACATGGTGGTTAAAAGTCCATGGTTGGTTCTTGGTTTAGGTCACAAAGGTGGTTAAAAGTCCTTGTGTGAGCCTTGTGTATTTAAGAACACCATGGTGGTTAAAAGTCCATGGGTGATTCTTGTTAAGGACACAAAGGTGGTTAAAAGTCCTTGTGTGGTCCTTGTGAATTGTAAGAACATCATGGTGGTTAAAAGTCCATGGATGATTCTTGTATTGATTGTATCACTTGAGGCCAATATGACATGTTATATACTTGAAGCATGAAATGCTTGTTTTAATTGCTTTTGTGCATGGTTAAAGGTTGTTTTGAATTGAGGTTTATAAAAGTGTTTTATAAATGCATTATTGTGTTGTTTTAAATGAGCATTCCTCACTAAGCTATTTGCTTACGCTCTCTCTTTTCTTAAACCAATAATGCAGAGCATTGAAGTGCATTAGGGGCAGCAAGGAAGCCAAGAATCCAAGTGAAGGTTTAAGCTCATGTATGGTGAATGTTTTCTAACACTATTAGCTTTTGGGCATTTGGCAATGGGGAACCTATATTGTTGTTTTGGGAGATGTTTTGGACTCCCTAAGTTGGTTTTATATTGTTGATGATGTTGGAACATGTAATTGGCCTCTTGGTATTTGTTTTGGTGATTTGAGGATTGCATGGTTTGCTATATAGGATTCTTGCCTATAGATTTGGGGATTTGTTTAATTGATGCCATGTTTGAGTATGATTGATGCAATTATGTTCCTTATGCATGTAATGACTTGCTGGTATAATTTGGTTGCCTTCGAAGCATGTTTGATGGGTCAATTGTGTGTTTAACCAGCTAAAATTCTGCAATCTGGGCAGCCTGTTTCGGAACAGGTGCTGCCGTTTCGGAACAGAGGGCCTGAAACGGCCTAGGCGTTTCGAAACGGGCAGGGCTGTTCCGAAACAGTTTGGCCACTGCCAGGCCCTGTTGTGCAACGCGTTTCGGAACGGTCCCACGTTTCGGAATGGATCATCCCTGTTCCGAAACACCCGACCGTTGGGCACTGAAATTGATGGTTATATGTTTTGAAACCTTTGCGTTTTGGTCCTGAACTTTGTGTATGCAATTGAATGAGTTTGAGATGTCCGTTTGAGTTGAAATTTGACAGAGATGCATGAAATATGACTAATTTCATAATGGTAACTCAAAAATGGGTTAAGTCCTTATAATTTCCAGAATTTACATTTTGGTCCCTAAATTCATGTTTTGTGCAATTAAGTCCCTGAATGTTTTCCGAATGCGCTGATCTTTGAGTATGCTGTTGTCATGAATATATCTAGGGTTAATGTGCATTTAGATAAGATTAAAAAGAAAAAAAAAGGTCGTTAATCAAGGTTGACTTTCGGGTTGACTTTGGTTTTCCCTGTGTAAACTTCTTAATTCGGTTCAACCGTCTAGACCGGGTTAAGGGGGTTACAACATCATATAAATGCTTGTGATGAAACATTTGCACCACTCTCCAATCTTTCCCTAACTTGGTATCATCCAAGTAAAAGACTTGCTTTGCTTGAGTTGACAAAATAAAAGGGTCACTCTCGTACCAACATTTGCTAATATTGATACTTAGTAAATGACCGTCTTTATGCATTTTTCTCTTTTTATCGACCAAGTCAAACCATTTGCATTTGAATAAAATAACTTTGTAATCTTTGATATAATCCAACTTAATGATATCAGTGACAACTCCATAAAAATTGATTTGATCCTCTTCATGATTCCCTTCAACTGCCACACCACTATTTTGACTTGTCAAATGCTCATCATGCGTTTTGGTGTGAAATCGAACCCCATTAACAATGCAGCTTGTGTACCTTTGAACACATCTGTCAGGACCATAAGCTAGAGAAAGTAATTCACTAGATATTTCTTTCGGAGCTTGATTAGTAACCTATCATTCAAACACAGAAAAAAATACAAAAGTTATACTCAGTGTTTTCCATGATATGAAGAACATGTATAAAAACATCGACTTACATGATTTTTGAACCACAATGGAAATTGTGCTCTATGTATTTCTTCAGTAGACAATGAACTTTTCAATTGAATCTCCATTTTATGTTTTCTATTCCAATAACAAAATATAAGTTGAATCACATTAAATGTAAAAATTACTTAAATGATTAGATGATAAGATATATACTCACTCCATATATGGTTCAACTTCATCACAATTTGTCAGTATATACCACTGCATCATTTCGAAATCTTGCTGAGACAATAACTCATATTTCGCAGCTCCTAAAGGCCGAAAACGTCCTGAAAAAACAAAGAGACTTGGATCATGGAATTCTTTCCCCCCATCACCATCATCATTTCTATCTTCTCGATTAAATTTGGTCTCAATCCCAGAGAGATACATGGAGCAAAAGGTTAAACATTCAGTAGAAATATATGCTTCTGCTATACAACCTTCTGGGCGAGCTTTGTTTCGTGTATATTTCTTGAGCTTACCTAAAAACCTATAATATAAAAAAATCATTATGTAAAAAATCTATGAAATAATTTTAATTTGATTAAAAAATAATACAATGACATAATTACCTTTCAATAGGATACATCCATCGATAGTGCACAAGTCCCCCAAGAATGACTTCATGAGGCAAGTGTACAACTAAATGCACCATCGCATCAAAAAAACTTGGAGGAAAAATTTTCTCTAACTTGCACAGAATTAAGACACTAATTTTTTGTAAGTCTTCTACCTCATTCTTCTTTAGTGTCTTAGAGTATAATCTTAAAAAAGTTTCCATGCTCATCCAATGCTTGAAATACATCTTTCGCAACAAAATCTCTAATGCAAACTGGAATCAATCTTTGCAAAAGAATATGACAATCATGACTCTTCAATCCTAAAATCTTACCATCACTTATATTAGCACATCGTGAAATGTTTGATGCATATCTATCAGGAAACTTCACTGACTTTAAAAAATAACAAAATTTCTTCCTTTCCTCTTTTGATAAAGTGTAGCATGCAACAAGCATCAAGTAAGAACCATCATCCATTTTCTTCAAATGTAGTTCTTTCTTAATTTTCATGTCCTCAAGATCCGATCTCGCACTTACAGTATCTTTTGTTTTTCCTTCAATGTTCAACATTGTTCCTAAAAGATTATCACAAATGTTTTTCTCGATATGCATGACATCTAAATTGTGTCGTAACTTCAGTTTTTCCCAATAAGACAACTCAAAGAATATTCTTTTCTTAGTCCAATTCAACTCTTCAGGGGTACGCTTTCTTTTCATTTTGTTCGGATGTTTCCCAAAGTCGTTTTCTTTGATATTATTTAATTGGTGTAGTAACTCCTTCCCAGATAAATATTTTGGGCGCGATCTATTTTCTACCTTACACTCAAACATTCTACCTTTTCTCCAAACATGACCATGAGGAAGAAAACGACGATGAAATATGTAACATATCTTGTTTCTTAACTTTCGTGAAGGAGCATCCTTATTACAAACGGGGCAAGCCAAATAACCTTTAGTACTCCAACATGATAAATCTCCATAAGCATGGAAGTCATTTATAGTCCAAAGAACAGCTACATGCATTTGAAAATGCTCATTTTTATAAGCATCATAAGTCTATACTCCATATTCCCACAAATCTTTCAGTTCGTCGATCAATGGTCTTAAATAGACATCGATATCCTTTCTTGGAGAGTTTCGTCCAGGAATAAGTAATGAAAACATCATGAAAGGCTCTATCATACATTTCCAAGGTGGAAGATTATATGGCATAACAACAACTGGCCATATACTATATGAAGAGCTCATAATACCGAATGGATTGAAGCCATCAGTTGCTAGACCAAGTCTAACATTTCGCGGATCACGTGCAAACCAATCATTTTCTTTGTCGAAATTTTTCCAAGCATCTCCATTTGCTGGATGCCTTAATGTGTCATCATCAATGCGCTTTTCTGCATGCCACTGCATATCTTATGTTGTGTTCTTATTCATAAACAACCGTTGGAGCCTTGGTTTTAGTGGAAAATAACGTAAGACTTTCCATGGTATTTTCTTTTCAACAACCTTCCACCGTGATGTTTCACATTTTGGACAACTTTGTCTATCTTTGAACTCTCCCCAAAATAGAGCACAATCATACCTGCATACATGAATTGGTATGTAACTGAGTCCCATGTCTGTCAAAGTTTTCTTTGCCTCATAATATGATGTTGGAATTGTACTGCTGGGAAATGCCTCTCTCAATAGTTCCAGAATCATATTAATTGATTTGTTGCTGATTTGGCAATAAACTTTAATGTGCAACAATTTAACAATAAAAGACAATTTGGACATGCTTGAGTACCCTGGTAATAACACGGGTTGTGCATCATCCAATAATTTGTTAAATCTTCTAGCTTGTTCTTCACCTTCACCTAAATTAAAATCATGATTTGTTTGGTTTGCATCCATTGTGGGGAACACATCTCCTAATAATTCATTTAATCCATCATCTAAGTATTCATCATTATAATTTATCCCCTCAGAAGAAGTGCCCCTTCCAACAGTGAAATTAAAGTGCTCACCATGATAAACCCATTTGGTATAGCTTTCTGAAATACCTTTTAAAAGTAATTGATTTTCCACCTCATTTTGAGATCTCAAGCATACATTTACACACTCTCGACAAGGACATCGAATTTTACATTCCAATCCCATATTACTTTTAACGAATTCCATGAAAGTTGAAACACCCACAACATATTTTGCAGAATATTTAGACTCCACCATCCAGCTTTTATCCATAGCACTAACTTATCCTAGTAAAAAATAAAAAAATATACTAATTAAAACATAAAGAGAAATGTATGCAGAATTTCTCAAATTTAAACATTTAGCATCAGTTTGCATACTTACAAAATAAATTCTTGCAACTCTTTTAATAGTATGCTACTTGTGAACTGATTAAATTACAACCCAATACCTGAAAAAGTAACAATCCATAACAAAGTGTTAGTTTCGATGAAACCCAATAAGGTAATTAAGATTGACTAAAAGTATATTAAGTTTTAAAGTTAATTTAGACATATTTTTTCTGAAATAAAAAAGTATGCGATGATTAATCTCGAGTCAGTTATACCAACTAGTTCATAGATTCAAGAATAATATAAATTAAAAAGGAGAAACTGACATTTTGTGTACTGTGTGCACTTCACTTTTTGGAAAATTTTAAAGACAACTAGAATGAAGGTCGTAATTCTTTACTCGTTTCAGTTTATTTTATAAGATAAAGCTTTATAATGGAACTTTTATGGTAACAACATGGTGATTTAGATTCACATAAATATAAATTTTTAGATTGATGACGTTAGAAAAAATATAAAATTTAGAAAAAAGACTCAACTCATTAGAATTTTACTTCGATACAAGAATTTGACAAACCTGGTCCTATAAACTAAATCTAATGTAGCATAGAATTTCTAGTGTTTTTTGTGTGTGTGCAAAATCCCAGGAAGCGGATCTTCAAAAAAAAAAACAAAGTAGTTTTGTGATAACAATTTTTTGTTTATTAAACAAATTTTTCCATACCCACAAGTTTGCTATTGTAGTTCATATTTGAATGTTGAAATTGGAATTAGTTCTGTAGGGAGATTTTGTAAGCAATCCTAAGGTGTCACGGGTGAATTTTGTAAGCCAATGGTCTAATTCTCAAGGCTATTTTGTTGAAATTGGAGATGCAACAAAATAAGAATAAAAAATCAAGAATTTAAAAACTCTAATTAAGAAGAAAAGGTAAATTCTCTGATTTTCATCAATAAAAATAAATACTAAACATCTTAATCGACGGTATGAGCGAATTCGAGAAACCCAACAACACTTCAGGATAAGAATATTTTTATCTAAGATAATTGATAAGAAGATCAAGAAAAACACAATCTATAAATAAAGAAAGATTCTTGAAACAAAAAGAAGCACAAGAAATCGTACCATATAGCCACGCCCAATAATTCCAGTTGAATTTTAACCCGAAATAATTTTTATCCTTGATTATTGATTAGCCACGCCCAAGGAATTGCGATGGAGAATAATTTTGTTTAGACATTGGAGGTACTTAGATTTTTGCTAAAACTATAGTTTTAGGGAAAAAAAGGAAACGGTAAGTTTATAGGTTTCAACTTAACCTTTTATTTTTTATAGTAAAAGAGTAAATTTCATATGTCATCAATTAGTTATTTTATAATAAAATAATGGTATTAATTTCATAAAATACTATAATAATTAAAATATATTAAATTAAAAATATATTATACAATAATAATATTGTTAATATTTAGTTTAGAATACACGATTTATTTTTTTCTTACAAATATTTTACATTAAACCAAACAATATATTTTACTATCAGACCAATTCTAATTTCAAAGTTTAATAATAATAATAACAATAAATAAATAAATAAATAACTCATGTATGTATGTATGTGTGCGCGATAGTTTTGTTTCTAATTTCATATTGAGTTTAGTTTACTTACATGTATTTGTATTTTTTATTAAACAAATAAAATGAGAGAACACATGGTTTTGTAAAACTATCATAAGGTAGTAATGAATATAATGTTAGAGACAGTGACCATAATTTTATTTGACCCGATTTGAAAAGTTCGTGTTACGACTCGTTTGGTGTATTTAGCTTAACCTTACCTTATATAATTAGGGTAATTATTTGATACACTGGCGGTGAAAACTAAAAGTTTCCACAAGCGCCTTAGTTTTAGGGTTTAGGGATTTAGGGTGTATAGTTTAGGAGTTTAGGTGTATGGATTTTGAATTTAGGGATAGATGTTGAAATTTACAATTTAGGGTTATAATTTAGGGTTTATAGATTAAAACCAAAATTCTCACCATAATACCCTAAAAACTAAACCCTAACCTCCAAACTCTAAATTATAACCCTAAACCCTATGTTCTAACTACTATCCCTAAATTCTAAATCCCTACACCTTCACCCTAAACTAAGCCCCTAAACTCTAAAATAAGACGCTTGTAGAAATTTTTAGTTTCCACCACCAGTGTATAGGATAATAATCCATATAATTATATATAAAATGCTTTTTCTGACTGACATTAGATATCGTATTCGATTCAAACAACCCTACCCCCTTTCCCTTAATGAAAGAAAGCCTTTACTCACTCCAATTACGACTCAATTAACAAAGAAAGCCACTGAATTTTTAAGGTTTCATCCATTCTCCTTAATCAATCTTCTAAATATTAGTTCATGAAATAATCTCATATTTTTATAGTATATATGTCATCGATCCCAATTAAGCATAAAAATTAATGAATTTTCTTGTATCGATTGAGATGAAAACTTTAACACGATCAATTTGACCTATGTAAGTATTCTTTTTTTTTTCATACAGATCCTGTGAAGATTGTTTTTCCTCACATGAGAGGATAACTTTGGCAAAGTTTTGTAGTGGACGACTAACAATTACAGTAGCAACCACTCAAATTCTTAATTATTTTTTGATATCACTATTTCTCTATTTTTTAAATGTAATAAATCTCTCATTTTTGTCATGTGAATTATATAAATACAAAATAATAATAATAAAATTGTACTTTATGTAATTTTTGAAATAAAAGTAACGATAAGATTTGTAAATAACAATAGATAATTTTAAACAATATTTTATGACTGAATTAATTATTAAAATTATATATAACCTAATGAGATAAAATTTTCCATTTCCCTCTTCCTTCTTCTGTCTTCCATCTTCCCTCCAAAAAAATCACGTTCCCTGTTCATAGCAAGACTCTCCCATATTCATAGCCATTTTTGTATATATTTTTGTTAGCCGTCTGATTTCCTTAGTCAATACTTGGGCTAACGACATTTTAAGGTGATTTTTTTTTATTTTAATTACAAATTTCTTCTGTTATGTTCTGCTACTCGTGCTTTTCAATTTTTGTTACTGAATGTTCTATTTGTTTTTTTACTTCAGATTGAAGTTTTTGAGTAATTAGATTTCTGACCCATTTAAATTATAGGTAAAAAGAATTTTTATTCTATATTTTCTTTCTGTTGTGTATATCTAATTATGTTTTTCAAGAACCTGTAGATTTGTTTCTCATTCTTGGTTATCCTTAAGAAGCACTAATTTTTTTTTTATTTGGTGATTTTGATTGTGATGTCTATGAAAACACTATATTTTAATTTTTGCTTTTATTTTTATTAATACTTCAATTATCATGGCGTTCAATAGATTTTTTTTCCTATTTGGTGATTATGGTTGTGATTAGAATGAAATTTTTTAAGTTAATAAGAAAATGTTGAATATGTTTCTTGTTGTTTTTCGCCAACAACAACATTAAAAACAATTTTATAATCATAGTAGCAACAAAACGATAGTCATGGTAGTAAACAGCTTTAGATAGACTATATAATTGTCGTAAACTACTTTTGTAGAAAAAACATTAGTATAAGATGAGAAAATAGTTGTTGTAATTTTGGATTCGATGGATAAAATTCATATTGTTAACTTTGGATTTGACCTCATTACTCAGATTCTTCGTATGCTAAAGTTTTATGCATTATGGTGATGTAACAAGGCACTTTTTCATATTATTGAAGTGTTGGTGTTATACTGCTTCTTGAAATTTCTTGTTATTATTTTATTCAGCCATGTTTGTATATTCTTTCTGTCAATATAATTGTTCACATTTAATTCAACTTGTTTATAATTTTTCTTTATAAGAGAATGTTACACAAACTACTATTTTTTACAGTTGGCTGCAATTTCTTAAATTTATATTGGTTTGTCTTAAAAGATTCTTAAATTTAAAACATTTATATATTTAAAAGATTAATTACAGTTTACTTACTATGATTGTGTTTACATACATTGTCACCAAATAAATCTTATTCTTTGGTTAGTCTCAAACAGATATTAGAAAGTCAAGACCATAATACATCAAATATACCATTCTTTAGTATGCTTATATGACTTTTTTCAGCATATTAATATTTATGATTGTGCATAAGTTAAGTAACTAGATTTTATGATTATCCTTCTATCAATTATTTATCGAAATGATTTTATCTAAGTTTCAGGATGGCACCGAGAAAAACAATTAAAAAAAAGACTCGAACCCACTCAATCTGTAATCCCGTTCCAGCACAAAAGGGGAGACAATCAGCTCAACAACCTCAACTAGTCTTTGATGATCCAAATCAAACTCAAGAATCCGAACGTCAACAACTTTCTGATTCTCTAAATTGCAGACAAGTACTTGAACCTCAACATGTTCGTATTGCTCCAAATCAAACACATGAAGAAATTGATCAAGGTACAACCATTGGAAATTCAGGTAAACATTGTTTCCATTATTATTAAATACATAGAAAACGGGGGGTTGGATAGTAGCAGCATTTTAAGATAAAAAATAAGAAAATTGAGGAAAACATGGGTCAATTTCAACCTTCTAAAATTTATCTTAGCATGTTATAATTTATTTATTTTTATTATTACAAAACTAATATTTTAATTATACAGAACCAATTAATATATCGCGTAAAAGGGTATGAGGACCAAGTCGAGGTAAGGGACAAGAAAATCTCATCAAAGGTAAGAATAAGTTATTAGTAGAGATACCAGAGGGAAAGGGTCGACCTACTGATGTAATTCAATCTGCGAAATTATCTTCTGAAATTGAAATCATTTCTCGAAAATTCATCTTGATACCGACAAAGTGGAAAGATATGAAGGACAATGAAAAATTCCATGCCCTTGAGAGACTTAATGTAAGTTTAATTACTTTATTATTCTTTAGTTTTTAGTATTTATCTGCTTAATATAACCTTGTATTGTTTTATGTTGTGGTCAAAGTTTGAGATGAAATTGGATGATAGTTATGTGAAGAGTTCTATTATGTCAATTCTTTTCAAATTAACAAGAAACCATCGATATAAAGTTCATTTGCACTTTAAAACACTCCCAAATGCAGATGTTGCGCGCCAAAACAAGCCGACAAAATATAACTTGTCACAAAAAATTTGAGAGAAACTTTGTGATTTGTTTAGTGATCCTAAATACCAGGTATGATTTTCTAATTTTAATTTGTGTGTTTGGCATATTTTTATAATTTTATTTATGTAATAAATTATAAATTACACACACACACACACACACATATATATATATATATATATGACTGAAGAGGAGGTGTGAAACAAATGCAAGAGTCAGAAGAAATGTTAAGTTAACTCCTAACCAAGGATCTCGAGCTTTTGTTGCTAGTAGATAAGCTATGGTAAGTTGCATATTTAAAATTTATTAAAATATTCATATTTTTTATTTTCAAACTTAATTATTATTTTGATATGATGCAGCGCAATGATGATCAAGAACCTAATCGGATGGATTTCTTCAAGGCAACTCATTATTCAAATGATAAAGGATGGACAACATCTAAGGCACAAACAGCTTATGTAAGTATTTGAAAAATGAGTGTTAAAATTAAATTTTTAGTACAAGGATCATTTTATTTGTGGATGACTGTTTTAAATTTTAGGAGAAAATGTTTATTACATACTTAGTTATATCAAAATCAAACATAGGTGAGGTCCTTGGTACGAGGTCGGGATACATTCCAGGGCTTGGCTATGGGCCCAAGCCTAATAAAAAGAAATCAAGTGCAAATACAATCGACTTAGAAAAGCGTTTGAAGAATAAAGAAGAACTTAATGTGTATAAGTCTAATTTTGAAACTATTCAAACGCAAATGGAAGCTATGAGATCTGCTTTGTTAGCTGCCGGAATTCAAGTCCCCTCACTACAATTTTCAGGTAAAACGTGTAGTCAATCAAATGAAAATATTTTTATAAATTTAAATATGGTAATTTAATATGCTTATTATTTATGCAGCTCCAAATGATACCACAAACTCATCATCACTAGAATCAGAACCGACACAAGGTTTGGATTGAGATTCTCCCGACAAGTTATTCCACTAATCATGTTTAAATTATTTTCTAGTTCTTTTAAACATTTATGTTCTCTTTATTTATAGCAAAGAAATGATTATGTTTTTAAGTTATTGATTTGTTTTATTTTATTATTTTGAAAAAAGTATGATTTATGTTATATTCTTGTTAATTTTAATATAAATAATTTTATTTTATTATTCTTGATATAACTTGTCACAAAATATTAAGTAAAATGTGACATTTATAATTTATAAGTTGACTATATATATCGTCATTTCCTATGCGACAATATTTATTTCTACACTATGATAAAAATGTAATTCAATTATGGTGATGATTCTTATCATCAATGACTATTTGAAATTAACACCAAAACAAGAGTCGTGACATTAATTTATCATTTTAAATGATGATATTTTACGTCATTATCTATATCGGTGACAATTGTTTAAGATGACATTATACGCAAACGTCATTCATAATATTATTAGGTAACATTATATTACGTCACTAAAATTTATGGCTATATCTCTTTCGTCACTTATAGTTTGTTTTTAATGTACTATTGTTGAGTTGTGAGGTGCTCGATTCGATCAACCAATTTAGCTCACCAAGTGGTGGAGAGGTGGATTTTTGGGTGTTAGGGTTTAGGAAGCTAGAATGGAAATTGACACAATGATTTATAGTGGTTCAACCTTCTAACCAACGTCTACATCCACTACCTTAGCTCCCCACTAAGGATTTCTCAATCAATTCACTATTGATTCGTCCCCTTTTCTAGGCTTAGGAGGTAACCCTTACACACAATCAAGCTTTCTACCCAAAGCCTTGATTGAAACCCTCTCTTACAAAGAGATAAACAAAGCAAACTTAAAACCCTCTAATAGGTGTTTGTTTGCACAATTAAGCACTCACCCAAAACCTAAAACACTTGAGCAAATTTGACAATTTTGGCTCACTAGTGTTTGTCTATACAAGAATTGACAAATTAGGCACTAAGACAATATTTGATCATTTGATGTTTGACAATATGAGCATTAGCCTTCTCTTGATGCTTGGAGGTCCCTTTTATACTCCCAAATGAGTTTGTAGCCGTTACTAGCCGTTGGGATCAAATTGGAGCCGTTGAGGACTTTAATTCCCACCATAAATGCAGTTCTGCAGCTCCCCGTTTCGAAATGCTCGAACCCGTTTCGAAACACCCTTTAAGTAGAAAGAGCCGTTGCAGTCTGACGTGGACCTGTATCGAAACGCTTTTGTCCGTTTCGAAACACCCGTTTCGAAACGCCTAGTCCCGTATCGAAACGACCTGCATTTGAATGTTAGTTGGGAAATAGCCGTTAGGGTTTATGACCGTTGTGGTCAGTGCCACGTAGGTGTATCGAAATGGCAGAGCCCGTTTCGAAACGCTGGGAAAAAATCTTATCCAGGGAGTGCCCGTTTCGAAACAAGTTTCGAAACGATTTTGCTACTGGAATCCCCTGTTTCGAAACGCCCTAAGGTGTTTCGAAACACCTGGACAATTTTGTAAAGTTTGGCTTTGAAAAACATGTAAAACCTTTTAAAAACATCCCTAAAAATTGTTTCAAGATATTTGGACTTTGGAAGTTTGTTTTAAATACTTTTTAAATCAGTCCAAAACATTTTTCAATTATTATATCAAAACATTAGTTCTACAATCTCCCTCTTTTTGATATAATAAAACTATCTTGAAAAATTGTTTGGGATTCTCCCCCTTTAACTTTAAAAATGTGAATAAGAGAATTAAAGATATAAATCAAGTAAAGCTCCCCCTTATTCATTTGAAAATTCAATTTTTCAAACCATTTCTCCCCCTTTTTGTTATATTAAAAAGAATTTAAAACATTAAGTTCAAAAATAACAATAGAGATAAAAACTTTGACAAAAATAAAAATTTGGTTTTAAAATGGCTCCCCCTTACTCAAAGCATCATCAAAGATGTTAGTCCAACATATATGATCATCTAGTTGAATAAACTAAAAATAAAAAATAAATGCTAAAACAACTAGATTTTTACCAACACTTGAACTCAAGGTAGGATGTGAAGCATTCCTTCTTCAAGTGTTCTTCCTTGTGTGCATGGAGCTCCCCCTCAATGTTTGACTTGTTGAACATCTCCATCACACATAGCAATAGACAATCAAGTAATTTTTGGTATCCAAATTGCTTTGGATCCATGAACATTAGTAGCACAAATTTTAGTCCCCTTAGGAATCCATTTTTCAATGTCATCCTTTTTAATTGAAGTGGTTAGTCCTTTTGGGACCCAAACACTTCTAAAACATTTGCCTTTTATAAATCTAGGGGCACTAGATTGTCTAACATAAAAATTTGATTTTCCAAAATTGTTTTTCTTTTCAAGCTCTTTGGAAATCAAATCTTTTTCTTCTTGAACTTTTTGAAGCAATTTTTGTAAATCAAAACATTTTAATTCAAACTCTTCAAGTTTTGCTTCAAGTTCAAGTTTGGTTTTAGAAAGCAAATCATTTTGAATTTTTAACTTTGAAATCAATTTATTGTTTTTCAAAATGTGGCTTTTAAAATCTAAAACAAAATCGTCATAGGCATCTTGTAATTCATCAAAAGAGTAAGAACATGAAGTAGATGAATTAGAAGTTACCCTTGAATCTTCTTCGATGGCCATAAGGAAAAGGTTGGCTTGTTCATCGTCGGTGGAGTCCTCATCACTCCAAGTAGCCACATGTGCGTTCTTCTTATGGCTTGAAGTGCTTGCCCTCTCCTTTCTTTTAGGTTCTCGTTCAAGCTCTCTCAAGGCTTTCTTCATGAACGGGGCACACTTCTTGAAGAGATGAACTATCTCTTCATCTTCATCCTCCTCTTCACTTGAGTAGACATGATGACAAGTGGAGGATTTGAGAGCCATGGCACTTGAATTGATGCCTAGCCCTTTGATTTTCTTCTCTCCCATAGCTCTAATTTCTTCCCTCATCTTCTCATCCTCTTTGTTCTTCTTCATGATTTGATGAGTAAGGAGTGACCCCATGAGTTCATCAAGCTTCAAAGTCTTCAAATTTTTGGCTTCGATGATGGCAGTCCTCTTTGAGTCCCATGACTCGGGAAGTGAGTAGATGAGCTTTCGGACAAGCTTTTCTTCCGGGATGGCTTCTCCATAACCTTTAAGACCATTGGTGATGGTGGAGAATCTATCAAACATCTTCTCGATGTTCTCTTCCGGATCCATCTTGAAGTTCTCATACTCTAAGGTTAGGAGCCCAATTTTGGTCTCCTTGACTTCATCGGTTCCCTCGTATGTGACTTCAAGCTTGTCCCATACCTCCTTGGCACTCTCACAAGAAGACATCTTCTCATAAATGGTTGGGCCAAAAGCACAAAACAAGATGTGCAAGGCATTGCAATTAAGCTCCATCTTCTTGCGATCGTCGGCACTCCACTCCGCTTTGCTTCTTTGAGGCACTAACGGACCATCTTCAACTATATCCCATAGCTTGTAATCTCTTGATTTGATGAAGAACTTCATCTTCATCTTCCAATGGGCATAGTGGGTTCCGTCAAAGAAAGGTGGTTTGTCGATTGATTGTGCCATTTGAGTCGGTTGATGAAAAAGTGATCGAGCATGACAGATCTTCTCAATAGGATGTGAATCCTCCTCAATTGAGCCAAGCTCTGATACCAATTGTTGAGTTGTGAGGTGCTCGATTCGATCAACCAATTTAGCTTACCAAGTGGTGGAGAGGTGGATTTTTGGGTGTTAGGGTTTAGGAAGCTAGAATGGAAATTGACACAATGATTTATAGTGGTTCAACCTTCTAACCAAGGTCTACATCCACTACCTTAGCTCCCCACTAAGGATTTCTCAATCAATCCACTATTGATTCGTCCCCTTTTCTAGGCTTAGGAGGTAACCCTTACACACAATCAAGCTTTCTACCCAAAGCCTTGATTGAAACCCTCTCTTACAAAGAGATAAACAAAGCAAACTTAAAACCCTCTAATAGGTGTTTGTTTGCACAATTAAGCACTCACCCAAAACCTAAAACACTTGAGCAAATTTGACAATTTTGGCTCACTAGTGTTTGTCTATACAAGAATTGACAAATTAGGCACTAAGACAATATTTGATCATTTGATGTTTGACAATATGAGCATTAGCCTTATCTTGATGCTTGGAGGTCCCTTTGATACTCCCAAATGAGTTTGTAGCCGTTACTAGCCGTTGGGATCAAATTGGAGCCGTTGAGGACTTTAATTCCCACCATAAATGCAGTTCTGCAGCTCCCCGTTTCGAAACGCTCGAACCCGTTTCAAAACACCCTTTAAGTAGAAAGAGTCGTTGCAGTCTGACGTGGACTCGTATCGAAACGCTTTTGTCCGTTTCGAAACACCCGTTTCGAAACACCCGTTTCGAAATGCCTAGTCCCGTATCGAAACGACCTGCATTTGAATGTTAGTTGGGAAATAGCCGTTGTGGTTTATGACCGTTGTGGTCAGTGCCACGTAGGCGTATCGAAACGGCAGAGCCCGTTTCGAAACGCTGGGCAAAAATCTTATCCAGGGAGTGCCCGTTTCGAAACGATTTTGCTACTAGAATCCCCTGTTTCGAAACGCCCTAAGGAGTTTCGAAACACCTGGACAATTATGTGAAGTTTGGCTTTGAAAAACATGTAAAACCTTTTAAAAACATCCCTAAAAATTGTTTCAAGATATTTGGACTTTGGAAGTTTGTTTTAAATACTTTTTAAATCAGTCCAAAACATTTTTCAATTATTATATCAAAACATTAGTTCTACAACTATTCGTGACAATTTGGATTATCAATAACGAAAATTTATGAAATTTGATGACATAAATAACTGTCATTGAATATAAATTATTAAGTAACGTTTTGTATTTTTGTCATTAATACTACTATTAAGTGACAATATATTACGTCACTATATATGTGACGATATATTTTCTGTCACCTATTAGTAGAAGTTAATTCATTATTTGTGACGATGAGAATTATTAATAACGATATCGTAACTAATTTGGTGACGTAATTAGTTGTCATAGAATATATATTATAAAGTGATGTTATGTATTATTGTCATTCATACAACTCTTAGATGACGATATACTATGTCACTAACAATGTGACAACTTTTATTTTGTCACATATACAATAAAATTATTGTATTATTGGTGACGATATGAATGATTAATGACGAAATTTTTTATTATTTGGTGACGTAACCACATGTCACTAAATACAAATTATAAGGTGACATTATATATTAACATCATTATATGTTTGACAATGCGTGACGAAAATCATTACATCGTCACACTAGACATTTAGTGACACACCTAGCGTGACGATCGCCGTGGCGTCGGATTTTATGTCACAAAATAAAAATAGTGACGTAAATATAAGTTTTAATGACAATATTTTCAACGTCAATAATAGGCAAATTTGTTGTAGTGACGATAGGCTTTAGAGGTTAAGGAATATCCTATGAAAATAACTTCATCACTTTTTGCATCAAATTTACCTAAGTTGTCTTTTCCATTATTTAAAACAAATGGTCTAATGGATGAAAATAGCTAATGTTAGGCTTTTTAGATTTTAAAATCTCATATGGTGTTTTCTTTAAAAGTGGTCTAATCATTATTCGGTTTACAATGTAGAAAGCGGTATTTGTGGCTTCCGCTCAAAAATATTTAGGTAAATTGTTTTTACAAAGCATAGTTCTACCCATTTCTTGTAAAGTTCTATTTTTCCTCTCAACTACCCCATTTTATTGAGGAGTTCGAGGAGCCGAAAAATTGTGGCTAATACCATTTTTATTTAAAAACTCTTCAAACCCTAAATTTTGAAATTCGATTCCATGATCACTTCTAATATGAGAAATTCTAAGTTCAAGATCATTTTGGGTTAATTTTGAAAATGTGATGAATTTTTCCAAAGCCTCATCTTTAGTACTTAAAAATAGAACCCAAGTAAATCTAGAAAAATCATTAACAAGTACAAATGCATAAGATTTACAACTCAAGCTCATAGTCCTAATAGGCTCAAATAAGTCCATGTGAATAAGTTGTAAACACCTACTTGTAGAAACATCATTAATGGATTTAAAGGATGACTTATGTTGTTTGCCCTTAGAGCATGCATCACAAATTTTATCATTTGAGAACTTAATTTTGGGTAAACCTCTAACTAGATCTAGGGAAACTAATTTTTCTAAAACGCTAATGCTAGCATGTCCTAGTTTCCTATGCCATAGCCATGCATCTTTTCATTTTGAGCTACTAAACATGCATGGGGTGTATGTATGTCATCTAAATGCACCATGTAAATGTTACCTATGCGATGACCTATGAGCATAATATTATTTGATTTAATGTCAACAATTTTGCACCCACTTTTATCAAATAAGACATTAAATCCTTTATCACATAATTGGCTTATGCTCAACAAATTATGTTTAAGACCATCGACATACAAAACATTTTCAATAAGAATGGTAGAGAGATTACCTATGGAGCCAATACCTTTAATGTGGCCTTTGGAGTTGTCACCAAATGTCACTACTCCTCCACTTTTTGGCTTTAAGTCCATGAATCTACTCTTGTCTTCGGTCATATGCCTCGAGCATCCACTATCAAGGTACCATGAATTTTGACTTTGTGCTTTGGCCTTGTAGTAATGCTCCCCCTACAAACAAAAATATTAAACTTTTGTTTTTGGTACCCAAATCATTTTGGGTCCACGTGTGTTAGCTCCCAAAAGCTTGGTTCCCTTAGGAATCCAAGGTGACATAGCAACAAAATCATTAGACTTGACGAGTTCCTTAGGAACCCATACACTCCTAATCCTTTTAGGTCTATTATGTCTAGGGAGGCTACTTTGTTTGTAGTTATTAGTCTTTCTCCTAGGTTGGTTTGTTTTAGATGATTTACCTTTTTCATGCTTCACATTACCAATATTTTTGAAATACTCTTTGAGCTTGTTAAGCTCATCTAACACCTTTTGGTGTTCACTATTACATTAAGAAAGAAGATTATTTAGGTCTACATTTTCATCTTGGAAGAATTTAAGTTCATCTTTTAAACCTAAAATATTTTTCTCAAATTTTATGTTAGTTTGAGAAAGTGAGTCATTTTTATCATTTAGTTTCGAAATAATTTTCTTATTTCTAATGACCGACTCTTTGTACTTCTCAACTAATTCATCATAAACCTCTTGCAACTCATCATATGCATCATGTAATTCATCAAATGTAAAGTCAAAAGATGATGAGTTAGAGGTTACCACGGAGGAATCCTCCCCAAGTGCCATGAGGCAAAGGTTGGTCACTTCTTGTTCGTCATCCTCAGATGACTCCTCATCACTCCAAGTAGCAAGCTTGGCTTTGAGCTTCTTCTTCTTCTCAAAGCCCTTCTTCTTGAGTTGAGGGCACTCCGAACGAATTTTTGCACTCGTAGCAAATGATTTGATCCATCTCTTCTTCTTTGTTTTTACCCTTGAAGTCCATTTTTTTTAATCTTCCCTCCTCGGTTGGACCTCATGAATCATGAGAATCTTTTGGCTATCATAGCCAATTCTTCTAAATCATCCTCCTCACTAGAAGTGTTCTCCTCATGTAATGAAGCATTGAGAGCCACTCCCATTTTCTTCTTCTTTTCTACCTCTAGCTTCTCCACTCTTTTCTCTTCCTTCTTCTTTTCATCTTCCCTTCCTTGCTTCATTATCTCATGAGTAAGGAGAGAACCCACTAGCTCATCAAGTTTTTGGCCTCGATAATGGCGGTTCTCTTCCCATCCCAAGATTCGGGAAGTGAGTAGAGTAGCTTCCGGACAAGTTTGGCTTTCGGGATTGTCTCTCCAAAACCCTTAAGCCCGTTGACGATAGTTGAGAAGCGATCGAACATCTTGGACACGGTTTCGTCGGGCTTCATCTTAAAATTCTCATAACTAAGATTGAGAATTCCAATCTTGGTCTCCTTCACATCATTAGTTCCTTCATAGGTGGTCTCTAGAGTATCCCACACTTCCTTGGCACTTTCAATGGAGGAGACTTTGGAGTAGATGTCGGGACTGAAAGAACAAAAGAGCATGTGAAGAGCTTTGTCATTAATTTGGATCTTCTTTCTCTCATCTTCACTCATCTCAATCTTCTTCTTTAGAACCAATTTTCCTTCATCATCCCTCTTCAAAGGAATATAGGGACCATCTTCAATGACATCCCGAACAAGGTAATCGTTGGATTTGATGAAGAGGCGCATCCGGTTCTTCTAAAATGGATAGTTGTCACCATTGAAGAATGGTGGTTTTGTGGTGGATTGAGACTCGTACATGTTGATCCGGAGGTAGATGCCATGGCTTGATTTTTGGATGATCACACTCTTCCTAGGAACTCCTCTTGTGGTTGTTAATCCTTCAAAGAGGTAGGCTCTGATACCAATTGTTGAGTGGATCAATAGATTGATCAATGCCAAGTGGGGGGTGAATTGGGATTTAAAAAAATAGTTGGAGAAAAATGATAGCTAAAAATGAAGAACAAAGGATTTTATAGTGGTTCAAGTTCCAAATGAACTCTACATCCACTACCTTAGCTACCACTAAGGATTTGCAACAATTCACTAATTTGTTCTTCCCCTTTTCAAGGCTTAAGAGGTAACCTTTACACAACCGGTCAAATTTTCTACCCAAAATTTGACCAAACCCTCACAAGTGAACAAAGAAGAAATTATGCAAGAAAGATATCTCTCAAATACAATATTTCCCCTTTCAGTACAAACACTCAACCCAAATTTAAGATAGGATTGGAATTGAATACAACACAATTTGGGGTTTACAACAAATTGGAAAATAAGCACAATGAGATTGGCTTTTTGCTTGGATGTTTATCTTGAATGCAATAGTTGTTGCTGGTCTTCAATAAGCTTCAATTTATACCTTCTCTATCAATTCTAGCCGTTTGGGTGGTTAGGGTATTGATTATAGCCGTTGGGACCCTCTCTTTCCACCATAAATGCACTTCTGCAGCTATCCGTATTGGTACACGAAGACACGTATCGATACATGTCTCAAAACAGAAAGAGCTGCTGCACATAATAAAGAGGGCGTATTGAAACGCGTGTAAGCGTATCGGTACGGGACAGGGACCGTTTCGATACGGATAAGACCGTATCGAAACGCGTCTTTTTAGTAGTCAACTTTGTAAAAAAAGGTATCGATACGGCTTCAAGAGTATCAATACGCCAGGACATTTTTCAACACTTTGGCTTTGGAACACTTAGAAAATATTTGGAGTTTCACTTTTTCAAATCAGATTAAGGTGTTGGTGATTTAAAAATCATATAAGGGAATTAGAAATTTATTTCAAGTTTTCAATTTAATCCTTAACATACTTAGCTATATCAAAATCAAACATAGGTTTTACAATTATATTGCAAAAACTAAATTTATGTACTTTTTACTCATGTAAAACTCCAACGGGTCTATTTTACGGCCCATTTAGACCCGCTCATCCGAAACCTCTACAAAAGATCCGCAAAACTAGTTTTAATCAAATTTTAGGAGTTCATATATTTGTTCACGAGCTTTTCAGCACGATTATATTTCAAAAACTCATTTTCTGTACTTTTCACTCAGTTAAAAGTCCAATGGGTCCATTTTACGTACAATTTAGACCCGCTCGTCCGAAACCTCTACAAAAATGACCGCAAAACTGGTTTTAATCAAATTTTAGGAGTTCATATAGTTGACTACGAGCTTTTCAGCACGATTATATTGCAAAAACTCAATTTCTGTACTTTTTACTAAGTTAAAAGTCCAATGGGTCCATTTTACGGCCCATTTAGACCCGCTCTTCTGAAACCCCTACAAAAATCATTGTGAAACTAGTTTTAATCAAATTTTAGGAGCTCATATAGTTAATCAAGATCTTTTCAACACGATTATATTGCAAAAATACAATTTATGTACTTTTTACTCAAGTAAAACTCCATCGGGTCCATTTTACGACCCATTTAGACTCGCTCGTCCAAAACCTCTGCAAAAAGGACCGCAAAACTAGTTTTAATCAAATTTTAGGAGCTCATATAGTTGACTACGAGCTTTTTAACATGATTATATTGCAAAAATGAATTTCTGTGCTTTTTACTCAATTAAAAGTCCAACAGGTCCAATTTAAGGCCCATTTAGACCCGCTCGTCCGAAACCTCTACAAAAATAACCGAGAAACTAGTTTTAATCAAATTTTAGAAGTGCATATAGTTTTTCACGAACTTTTCAATATGATTATATTACAAAAACTCGATTTCTGTACATTTTACTAAGTTAAAAGTCTAACGAGTCCATTTTACGGCCCATTTAGACCTGCTCGTCTAAAACCTCTACAAAAATCACCGTGAAACTAGTTTTAATAAAATTTTAGGAGTTCATATAAATGTTCACGAGCTTTTCAACATGATTATATTGCAAAAACTCATTTTCTGTACTTTTTACTCAGTGAGAATTCTAAGAATGGCGATTGGGATGCCCCGGACAATAGTGTTCCAAGCCCTACTGCTCAACAAGTGAATAATCTGGATGCTCAACTAAGTAAGTCTTTTCTTCGAACATGTATTCCACTTTTTGATGCATTTGACTCTTGGCTTCTTAAAAATTATCCCAATGATGCAGCCTCGGCTCCTGCTCCTATAACCATACCTCCCAACCGTGGTACCAAAAGA
Source organism: Hibiscus trionum (assembly GCA_030270665.1). NCBI lineage: Eukaryota > Viridiplantae > Streptophyta > Magnoliopsida > Malvales > Malvaceae > Hibiscus > Hibiscus trionum. The sequence goes on along the minus strand of BSYR01000027.1, from coordinate 42,379,253 downwards.
CACTCCCCCATCCAAGTGATCCTCCTGCCAAAGAAGTCCAGGCCCTCCCCCTCCTCAACTCCGAAAGCTGGGATGAGCAGCGCAAAAAACTCTCCGGCGGCGGCTGACTCACAGCCCCGCCGAGGAAAATGATAATTTTATGCTGGAACTATTAGGGTCTCGGGAAGGTCCAGGTAGTTCATCATCTCCAACAATATGTTCGACGTTCTTCACCAGATTTTCTTTTTTTATGTGAAACGAAATTGGATAAAACGGCATGTAGCCGTCTTAGTTCTATTTTAGGGATGCATGATGTTTTTTCTATGGAACCAAGTAAACAATGTTCCGGTATTGCTTTATTTTCCTCCAATAATTATAATATCAATTTGCTTTCGTATTCAGATCGTTTTATTCATACTCAAATACATTGCGACTCTTACTCTTTTTATTTCACTGGTATACATGGTTTCTCTGAAACTAGTCATAAAACTAAAACTTGGGAGTTAATTGATTCTCTAAATAACAACGACGGCCTCCCCTAGCTTCTAGGAGGCGATTTTAACGAAATCCTCTCTGATAATGAAAAACAAGAAGGTTGTCGCCGCGCAAGATCTCAAATTAATAATTTTCGACAATGCCTTTCACGCAATAACCTTTTCGACTGCAAACCAACATCAGGTTGGTTCACATGGTCCAAACTCGGTCCCAATACCCCCACGTTGTTTGAGTGTCTAGATCGCTTCGTAGGCAATATGGCATGGAAAGCCACTAACCCGCACTATAACATCCTTTCTGATTTTGATGCTAAATCAGACCACTGTTTTCTTCTTTTAAACACAGAGGCCACCTTTCAAACCTATCAACGTCCACCTCCTGCCAAGTTTCGTTTCGAAAATTGTTGGGCAACCAATGAAGAAGGCATCTATGTTGTTAAACAAACTTGGGATTCTACTAAGGGCCATACCCTGGATAAACTTCAAGCTATAGGCTCATGCTTAGGGGATTGGCAATCTCAACAACGCTATAAATCTACAGGACGTATTCACATTCTCACTAAGAAAATTAATAAACTCCTAAATCGACCTCTCTCGGCCTCTGCTGAGAAAGCATACATTGCAACTAGATCCGAACTCTTTAAACTACTTAATGAACATGAAGTTTATTGGGCGCAACGCTCCCGTAACTTATGGTTGTCTCAAGGCGACAAAAATACCCGATTTTTTCACGCCCGTGCTACTAGCAGAAGAAAGAATCATACCATAACTGGTCTTTTTGATGCAAATAATAACTGGTGTGTTGCCGATTCTGATCTTATGTCCATTGCGTCCTCTTATTTCCGCACTCTTTTAACCTCCTCCAACCCCTCTGTCTCAGATCAAATCCTCTCAAAAATACCTTCTTCTATTATGCCTTCTATGATTGAAGCCCTCACAAGGGATTTCACGACTGAGGAGATCCTTGTTGCCTTTCGAGATATCGACCCCAGGAAAGCCCCTGGAATTGATGGCTTACCCAGTGGTTTTTTTTTACAACACTGGGATACGGTTGGGGCAGAGGTCACCACGCTTTGTCTAAATCTTCTCAACGGATCTGCTGATATGGCAATTGTAAACCAAACCATCTTGGTGCTTATACCTAAAATAAAGGATCCAACTACTATGAGACACCTTAGACCCATTAGTCTTTGCACAGTTATTTACAAAATTATTGCTAAGGTCCTGGTAAACAAGATGAAGCACACCATTCCCTTTTGCATTAGTGACAACCAAGCAGCCTTCGTTCAAGGACGTAATATATCTGACAACATCCTTATTGCTCACGAAATAATTCATTCCATCAATACTGGAACTTCCAAATTTTCTCAGGGAGCTGCTCTTAAGCTTGATATGGAGAAGGCCTTTGAAAGAGTTGAGTGGTCCTTTCTTGGAAATGTCATGACCCGCATGGGTTTTGCGTCTTCATGGGTCTTCCTCATAATGAGATGTATTTCCTCAGTTTCCTTCACTGTTAAGGTTAATAATTCTTTCTCTCATTTTTTTCGCCCACAACGGGGTCTTCGCCAAGGAGATCCTCTATCCCCTTTCCTCTTCCTCTTTTGCACTCAAGGGCTCTCTGTCTATCTCTCGGACGCTAAGGAACTTAACTTGCTTCTTGGCCTTGGTGCGAGCAGGCAGGGGCCTAAGGTCAACCATTTCCTTTTTGTAGATGACTGTATAGTCTTTATCAACTCTAAACCAGAGGAAACTGCTCACCTTAAACTGGCCCTTCAAATTTACGCTTCGGCCTCCGGTCAGACAGTTAACTTTGAAAAATCAAATATCTTTTACAACCCTCGTACCCCCAGTTCAACACACCGTGCAATCAATTCCTCCCTACAGGTACGTGAGGTTACCAACCCAGGTGTCTACCATGGGGTACCACTTCTTATTGGGAAGAATAAAACATTGTCCATGGGATTTATACATGATAAAGTTAATGATAGATTGTCCAACTGGGACAAGCAACTCCTTTCTTTCACTGGTAGGGAGATCTTTATCAAAGCAGTGTTACAATCTCTACCTCAATATGTAATGTTCTACTATTTATTGCCCCAAAACATCATTGATGATATGACCTCTGCCATTAGACGATATTGGTGGTCTGGAAAAAATAACAAAAAAGGATGGCACATGCTCCCCTGGGAACAAGTGTGCTTATCTAAATCAGTAAGAGGCATAAGATTCAAGGATCTCAATAATTTCAATATTGCACTTCTTGGCAAACAATTATGGCGTCTTATCTGCGAACCAGAGTCTCTTTTAGGTCAAATCTATAAAGCTAAGTATTTCCCTTCAGGTAATATCCTGGCTGCCTCTCGGCCTTCTCTTGGTTCTTTTGCCTGGCAAGGCCTCTACAATGCCATGCAGCATCTCTTTGATGGCTCTCTCTATCGTCCTGGTGTTAATAGCAATATTCTGTCGAGATTATGGGGAGGTTCTTCGTCCATCCATCTCTATGGGGATTATGAGATCTCGGATGAAGTCCATGTTCACTGCCGAGATTTTATGCTTCGGAACCAAGCAGCTTGGGACCCTGCTAAGGCCCGTGCTTACTTTACTGCGGAAGATGCTGATACTATTCTGTCTATTCCCATTATCAATGATTCTCATGACTCCATCCTTTGGAGTCCTAATGATTCCGGTATTTACTCGGTCCGTTCTGGCTACGAATTTCTACAACGTCATCCGGAACCCAAGCTTCGTCCTTCTCGGGTATAGAAGGTTCTTTCTAAACTCAAGGCCCTGCCTAAAGTCAAAACCTTTGGATGGCGTATGGGATCTGAGGCTTTACCCGTCGGGACCCGTCTGCAGGCTTTTGCACCAGACTCAGGCCCCTGCCCCATTTGTCATTCCAGTTCGGAGTCTATCCTCCATACTCTCAGTGACTGTCCTGGCGCCTCGGAGGCCCTCCGTGTGGTTGGCCTCCCTATTTCATTAATTAACAGCACGACTCCCACCGGCCTCCAATGTCTGGAGGAAGGTGCTCGTCATCTATCTTCTGACCTCTTCGGACTTTTCCTGACTACTCTGTGGAACATATGGAACCGACGTAATGATTGGGTCTATAATCACCATCTTCAACCCCCATGGTTAATTGCCGTCAATTTTACCAGTCTTCATTGTGACTACTACAATGCTATTTCTTCCCCATCCTCTTCGCCGGACTCTCCTCCTCGCTGGAGGCATCCCCCTCCGGGGCACATTAAAATCAATGTGGATGGGGCTTTTAACCCTTCCACTCGTGCGACGGCGGTTGGTGTTGTGGCCCGTGATGAAGCGGGTACAGTCATTTGGCGGCTTGGCTTACCCTTTGGGCAGTTCCGTATATGCCATTACTTCTGAAGGGGTGGGCCTTCTCGCTGGTATAACTTTTGCTTAATCTCAAGGTTGGAGTCGCTTGATTTTTGAGACGGACTGTGCTTCTCTTGCGAACAGACTCAACCTTCTGGGACCTGATCTCTCTACCATAGGCCCGACGATTTTGCAAGCCCATTCAGCTCTGTCCTGTTTTTCTTTTGCGCATGTTCAGTTTGTTCGCCGTGAGGCTAATTTAGTTGCACATACCCTGGCTACCCATGCTCTTAGGACCATGACTTCTACGTCTTTTGGGTCCAGTTATCCTGATTGTATTCGCAATGCTGTACTCTGCGAGGCTCCACCTTGTTTTATATGAATGAACCTTGGGTACTCTTTTCCCCTTTTAGGTCTCTCCATACCTAGTGCCTAGGGATGTTAGTAGGGGTTATTAATGAGGCCCACTTTCTTCAAAAAAAAAAGTCCAACGGGTCCATTTTAGGGGCCATTTAAACCCGCTCATCTGAAACCTCTACAAAAATGACAGCAAAACTAGTTTTAATCAAATTTTAGGAGTTCATATAGTTGACTACGAGCTTTTCAACACGATTATATTGCAAAAACACAATTTCTGTACTTTTTACTCAGTTAAAAGTCCAACGGGTCCATTTTACGGTCCATTTAGACTCACTCGTCCGAAACCTCTACAAAAAGGACCGCAAAACTAGTTTTAATCAAATTTTAGAAGTTCATATAGTTGACTATGAGCTTTTCAACATGATTATATTGATAAAACTCAATTTCTGTACTTTTTACTCAGTTAAAAGTCCAAGGGGTCCATTTTACGGCTCATTTAGATCCGCTCGTCCGAAACCTCTACAAAAAATGACCGCAAAACTAGTTTTAATCAAATTTTAGGAATTCATATAGTTGACTACGAGCTTTTCAACACGATTATATTGCAAAAACTCAATTTTTGTACTTTTTACTCAGTTAAAAGTCCAACGGGTCTATTTTACGGCCCATTTAGACCCGATCATTCGAAACCTCTACAAAAAAAGACCACAGAACTAGTTTTAATCAAATCTTAGGAGTTCATACAGTTGATCACGAGATTTTCAACAAGATTATATTACAAAAACTCAAATTCTGTACTTTTTACTCAGTTAGAAGTTCAACGAGTCCATTTTAAGGCCTATTTAGACCCGCTCGTCCGAAACTTTTACAAAAATGACCGCAAAACTAGTTTAATCAAATTTTACTAGTTAATATAGTTGTTCAAGAGCTTTTCAACACGATTATATTGCAAAATTTCGATTTCTATACTTTTTACACAGTTAATAGTCCAACGGGTCCATTTTACGACCCATTTAGATCCGCTCATCCATAATCTCTACAAAAAGGTCAACAAAATTAGTTTTAATCAAATTTTAGGAGTTCATACAGTTGATCAAGAGCTTTTCAACACGATTATATTGCAAAAACTCAATTTCTATACTTTTTACTCAGTTAAAAGTCCAACAGGTTCATTTTACGTCCCATTTAGACCCGATCGTCTGAAACCTCTAAAAAATGACCGTGAAACTAGTTTTAGTCAAATTTTAGGAGTTCATATAGTTGTTCATGAGTTTTCAACAAGATTATATTACAAAAACTCGATTTCTGTAATTTTTACTCAGTTAAAAGTCGAGCGGGTCCATTTTACGGCCCATTTAGATCCGCTCGTCTGAAACTTCTACAAAAATCACCGAGAAACTAGTTTTAATCAAATTTTATGAGTTCATGTAGTTGTTCACGAGCTTTTCAACATGATTATATTGCAAAAACTCAATTTCTGTACTTTTTACTCAAATTTTAGGGCCCATTTAGACCCGCTCGTCCGAAACCACTACAAAAGGACCACAAAACTAGTTTTATTCAAATTTTTGAAGTTCCTATAGTTGAGTATGAGCTTTTCAACACGATTATATTGCAAAAACTCAATTTCTGTACTTTTTAATTAGTTAAAAGTCCAACGGATCCATTTTACGGCCCATTTAAACCCGCTCGTCCGAAACCTCTACAAAAATAACCGCAAAACTAGTTTTAATCAAATTTTAGGAGTTCATATAGTTGACTAATGGCTTTTCAACACGATTATATTGCAAAAACTCTATTTATGTACTTTTTACTCATTTAAAAGTCCAACGGGTCCATTTTACGGCCCATTTAGACCTGCTCATCCGAAACCTCTACAAAAATAACCGCAAATGTAACCCCCTTAACCCGGCCTAGACGGTAAACCCGAATTAAGAAAGTCACACGGGGAAAACCAAAGTCAACCCGAAAGTCAACCTTGATTAACGACCCTTTTTTTTCCTTTTTAAAACTTGTCTAGATGCACATTAAGCCTAATGGTGATCACACAAACATCATACCAAAAGATCACAAACATCAGAGATCAAACAGGGACTCAATTGAACAATTTACAACTTTAGGGACCAAATTGTAAATTCTGATAATTATAAGGACTTAATCCAAATTGAAGTTACCAACTTGAAATTAATCAGGTTTCATGCTTCCCTGTGAAATTTCAGCTCAAAAGGACTTCCCAAACTCATACAATTGCACAAACAAGTTTCAGGACCAAAACGCAAACAATTCAAAACATATAACTGCCAATGTCAGCCCCCAACGGTCGACCGTTCCGAAACGGGAGACAGCCCGTTCCGAAACGCGGGGCCGTTCCGAAACGCGGGGCCGTTCCGAAACAGGCATAGCCCGTTTCGAAACGGGGGGTCTGGCAGAAGCCTTTCCGTTTCGGAACGGCCCCTCCCGTTTCGGACGCCTGGGCACAATTAAGGCACCCGTTCCGAAACGGTAGGTGCTGTTCCGAAACACCCTGCCCAGATTGCTCCAAAACTCCACTTTAAACATGTAATTACACAACCAATCATGCTCCAAATGCTACCAAACTTTGCCAACATGCAATTCAACATATAAGGAACATATTAGCACTAACAATTCAACCAAACATCATCATATGCAAAAAGCCCCAATTCTAATGGCATGCTTCCTACACAAGCTAGCTATTCAACACCAAACTTCCAAAACAAGCATATAAGGTTCCAATTCAAAAGCCAGCAAACACATCAACATTTAACATACTTAGGGAGTCTCCAACACCTCCCAAAACATACACATTGGTCCCCCATTGCCAAATCACCCAAAAGCTAAAATGTTTAACAAAAACCTTCCATACATTGAGCTTTACTTGCACTTGAATTCTTGCCCTTCTTGCTGCCTTCAAAGGTCTCTAATGCTCTGCATTATTGAATTAAGAAAAACGAAGAGAGCGTAAGCAAAGCTTAGTGAGGAATGCTCATTTAAACCATTCAATAATGCATTTATAAAACACTTTATAAAACATGCTTCAAACCATCATTTACACATTCTCAAAAGCATTCTTAAACATGCATCTCATGCATCAAATCAAAACATGTCATATTGGCTACAAGTGATAAATTCCATTTCTTTAAACACAAGTTCATCAACTTTCACCCCAAGGACTTTTAAACACCTTGGCCCCAAGGACTTTTAAACACCTTGGCCTATGGACTTTTAAACACCATAGAATGTATCTCATCAAGGACTTTTAAACACCTTGATCCCAAGGACTTTTAAACACCTTGGCCATGGACTTTTAAACACCATGAAACGTAACTCATCAAGGACTTTTAAACACCTTGATCCCAAGGACTTTTAAACACCTTGGCCTATGGACTTTTAAACACCATAGAAAAGGATCACCTAAGGACTTTTAACCACCTTAGTGTCCACAACATGAACCATCCAAGGACTTTTAACCACCTTGATGTTCATAAGTAACAAGGCTCACTCAAGGACTTTTAACCACCTTAGTGACCTTAACATTTTAAAAACATCACTTGCCAATATACATCATTTTCATCACTTACATCACTGTTTTTAAGCATAAAACCAAGCCATATTCATCATGCATTTAAAAGCATTAAACCACATCATTTCAGTGTACAAAAGCAAGGAACTCCTACCTAGAGTTACTTTCAACATATGGCTTACATCATCAGCAAAAACCATGCTAAAACATGCTTCCAAAACAGTATGTAAAACATGCAAATTATCATTTCGCATCACAACAAAATCATGGCCACCACTAGAGAGAAATTCCGAAAACTTACACTCGAGCTTAGCAAAGTTGTTTAGGCTTAAACTAAGCTCCCAAGACATTGGTTTCAAAGCCGAAAACCCATTTTCACTCACCGATTCCACTTCGCCACTTGCCGAAGCACGAATTCAAGCTTCCGGATCAACAACTCTTGGATCCAAAGATGCCTCCCCTGATTAAACACATTAAAGCAGAGGTTTAATGCATCATCAAGCATCAAAAGCTTCAATGAAAGCACTCAAACTCGCTGCTCTCATTCATACTCCAATTTCGGCCACCAAACACAACCGAAATTGCATCAAAACCACTTCTCAACAAAGCCCAGCCATAAACCAGCAAAACCTAACATCCATCATCACCATAAAACATCTAAAAACAACCTACAAACATCCTTATACCTCCAGCAACAACAGATCCACAAGATCACCACAAAAACATCCAAGAAACTTAAGCTAAACTTAGGAAACACAACCTATCCGGGATTGCATCAATCAAAACTCATTTCCTTATCAATTCAGAGTTCATTTAACATCAAAAACACATCTCAAATCACAGGTTAATCAGATCTAACGAAAAATCATGAAAAACCATCAAATCTTGCATTATAAGCCAAGATACAATTCCAAACTCAAAAGCCTTTAATTAAACATCAATCAAGAGTTGATAACTTGGGAATTTCAGTAAAGAACTGATAGTTTAGAGGAGAAGGACGTTCTTACCTCCAAACTTGTGATTCTCCACTTTTTGGAATGAAAATCCTTGAAGAAACACTTAGTAATTGAAGAGATTTGAAGATACAATGATTTGGAATCAAATGAGAGTTGAATGGAGGGATTTAGGTGAAGAAATCAGATCCAATTCTCTGGAAAAGTAGTGTTTGGTTTGAGAGAAAATGAGAGAAAGAAAGTTTAGCAAAGTTGGTTACAAAATCCAAAAATAGCCAAAATGGCTTCCCTCCAATTTTAATAACCTTTAAAATCAGATTTTAGACTTAAAATATCTTAGAAAAATCTGGAGAAATCATCTTTGGATTAATAGCTCCTTAAAGATTCAAAGTTTCAACTCTTTATAAAACAGTCACCAAACTTTCGAAATTTACATTTTGGTCACTAGTCAAAATGTCATACTTCCAAAACCCATTTTTCAAAATTGATTTCACAGTTCACCTAATTATATTAAAAGATGATTTTAGAACATTTTTCCATATTTTTAATGCAACCCGAACTAGGCTTTCCTAATTTCACCTCTTAAGATTCGAACAGGACTTTGACCAAACCGGTCAACGCCCAAAACTTCTAAGCCCAAAACCGCGGCGTTACAGCAAAACTAGTTTAATCGAATTTTAGGAGTTCATAGAGTTGCTCACAAGCTTTTCAACACGATTACATTGCAAAAACACAATTTCTATACTTTTTACTTAGTTAAAAGTCTAACGGGTCCATTTTACGGCCAATTTAGACCTGCTCGCCCAAAACCTCTACAAAAATGACCGCAAAACTAGTTTAATCAAAATTTAGGAGTCCATATAGTTTTTCACGAGCTTTTCATCACGATTATATTGCAAAAACTCAATTTTTGTACTTTTACTCAGTTAAAAGTCCAACGAATCCATTTTACGGCCCATTTAGACCCGCTCGTTCAAAACCTCTACAAAAATGACCGCAAAACTAGTTTAATCAAATTTTAGGAGTTCATATAGTTGCTCACGAGCTTTTCAACACGATTATATTACATAAACTCGATTTCTATACCTTTTACTCAGTTAAAAGTCCAACGGGTCCATTTTACGGCCCATTTAGACCCGCTCGTCCGAAACCACTACAAAAAGGACCGCAAAACTAGTTTTATTCAAATTTTTTAAGTTCATATAGTTGACTATGAGCTTTTCAACACGATTATATTGCAAAAACTTAATTCTGTACTTTTTAATTAGTTAAAAGTCCAACGGATCCATTTTACGGCCTATTTAAACCCTCTCGTCCGAAACCTCTACAAAAATAACAGCAAAACTAGTTTTAATCAAATTTTAGGAGTTCATAGAGTTTACTAATGGCTTTTCAACACGATTATATTGCAAAAACTCTATTTCTGTACTTTTTACTCATTTAAAAGTCCAACGGGTCCATTTTACGGCCCAATTAGACCTGCTCGTCCGAAACCTCTACAAAAATAACCGCAAAACTAGTTTAATCGAATTTTAAGAGTTCATAGAGTTTCTCACGAGCTTTTCAACACGATTACATTGCAAAAACACCATTTCTATACTTTTTACTTAGTTAAAAGTCTAACGGGTCCATTTTACGGCCAATTTAGACCTGCTCGTCCGAAACCTCTTCAAAAATGACCGCAAAACTAGTTTAATCAAAATTTAGGAGTCCATATAGTTTTTCACGAGCTTTTCATCACGATTATATTGCAAAAACTCAATTTTTGTACTTTTACTCAGTTAAAAGTCCAACGAATCCATTTTACGGCCCATTTAGACCCGCTCGTCCGAAACCTCTACAAAAATGACCGCAAAACTAGTTTAATCAAATTTTAGGAGTTCATATAGTTGCTCACGAGCTTTTCAACACGATTATATTACATAAACTCGATTTCTATACCTTTTACTCAGTTAAAAGTCCAACGGGTCCATTTTACGGCCCATTTAGATCCGCTCGTCCGAAACCTCTACAAAAATGACCGAAAAACTAGTTTTAGTCAAACTTTAAAAGTTCATATATTTGTTCACGTGTTTTTCAACACGATTATATATGAAAAACTCAATTTCTGTACTTTTTACTCGGTTAAAAGTCCAACGGGTCCATTTTACGGCCCATTTAGACCCGCTCGTCCGAAACCTCTACAAAAATGACTGCAAAACTAGTATTAATCAAATTTTAGGAGTTCATATAGTTAACTACGAGCTTTTCACACAATTATATTGCAAAAACTCAATTTTTGTACTTTTTAATCAGTTAAAAGTCCAACGGGTCCATTTTACGACTCATTTAGACCCGCTCGTCCGAAACCTCCACAAAAATCATCGTGAAACTAGTTTTAATCAAATTTTAGGAGTTCATATAGTTGTTCACGATCTTTTAAACACGATTATATTACAAAAACTCAATTTTTGTACTTTTTACTCGGTTAAAAGTCCAACGGGTCTATATTACGGCCCAATTAGACCCTCTCCTCCGAAACCTCTACAAAAATGACCGAGAAACTAGTTTAATTAAATTTTAGGAGTTCATATAATTGTTCACGAGCTTTTCAACATGATTATATTGCACAAACTCAATTTCTGTACTTTTTACTCAGTTAAAAGTCCAACTGGTCTATTTTACGGACCATTTAGACCCGCTCGCCTGAAACCTCTACAAAAATGACCGCAAAACTAGTTTTAATCATATTTTAGGAGTTTATATAGTTGACTACGAGCTTTTCAACACGATTATATTGCAAAAACTAAATTTTTATACTTTTTACTGAGTTAAAAGTCCAACGGGTCCATTTTACGACCATTTAGACCCGCTCATCCGAAACCTCTACAAAAAGGACCCCAAAACTAGTTTTACTCAAATTTTATGAGTTCATATAGTTGATCGCGAGCTTTTCAACACGATTATATTGCAAAAACACAATTTCTGTACTTTTTACTCAAGTAAAATTCCAAAGAGTCCATTTTACGGCCCATTTAGACCCGCTCGTCCGAAACCTCTACAAAAAGGTCCGCAAAATTAGTTTTAATCAAATTTTAGGAGTTTATATAGTTGATCAAAAGCTTTTCAAAATGATTATATTGCAAAAACTCAATTTCTGTACTTTTTACTTAGTTAAAAGTCCAACGGTTATGGCTCTCGAAATTCTCCCAATCCTCTCGGTTCTCTTTGGGGTTTGCGTTTGGTTTTTTGTTTTTCCCCATTTCCCTTTTTCATTTCCCGTGCCTCTCCCCCTCCTTTCCATCCTTTACCCTCCGTTTCCTCTCCTCTCCCCTTCCCTCTCCGCCGCCCTATCCTCCCAAACCACGCCGTCCGCCCTCACTTCTACCCCCATACTAACCGGCGCTCAACCCACTCAAGAGGCCCATGCGCTTCACGATGTGGATTTTTCGAGAGCCCAAGGTTTGTTTTCTATTTCCTTAACACCTCTGTTATTACGTTTTTTCCTTGTTTTTTTTCCCATATTTTTTCTCCGATCTGGTTGCCTATCTATTAATTCTTTGGGTTTTGTTTGTTGCGAGGGAAAATCCCCTTCCTCATGAGTTCCAGATTCATCGTCCCAACCCCCTTTTTTGTGCCTTGGATGGTTCCCGCTACAGTATCTCGCGGAGGCCTTCCCCGTTCAAAGAATCCACCGCGGCTCACGAGAATCATCCCCGATTTCACATCACCCTCTCCACCGATGGATATCATTATTTACACTCGTAAACCCTTTTATCTCCTCATATCGATTTTGTTTTTAATAACTTTTACATTAAATTAGGGTTTGTCACTTACCCAAAATTCTCTGTCTCTTTGTTTCAGATTTTCGACTGGAAATTTCAAACCCAGATCGTGTACATCCATCGATCTGCCCCTGTCTTACCACTCGAACGCTGGCCATGGGTCACCAGCTTAACAGCTTACATCTTCTACATCATATACCCCGTTCCATCTGCTCTTTTTTGCAATACGATTATATGAATATCCTATCTATAAACACATACTTTATGAATTCCACGAGGCCACCATTATTTTACTGCCATGTTAATAGTTTTTATTATCTCCCTAGTTCCAGTATTGAACTTTGGCAGATTCTCATTAATATGGTAAAGCTATCTCTGAGTTTATGGTTTTCTAATTACTATCTGCCTCCTTACGTTTCTCACTCTCATAAGTCCAAGGACTCACAACGATCCCTTAATGGGAACATCAATTCGACCCACCAAGTGGGACCTACCAACACGATCGACGATTCTTTTGCTCTTTCGATTAATAATATGCTTAATGACCATCCTCTATCTATTAATCACTGTTTTGCTCATTTCGTACCCCAGCTTTATTTACTACGATCATCTCACAGGTACATGTCCTATTGCAAGCAGATACACCCCACTTTTTTCACTAGCTCAATCTACACTCTACTTAGTGACACCTATTTTCACATAGGAATTTATTATTTGCATTTGCTGGTTAGGCCCTATCTAAAATATATGTCCTGTATTTCCCATCTAACTCATTTCATGGGTTACTCCTCTCCTTCACCCTATCATCCTCGATTCCATTTGTTTCACACTCACTTCCATACATTTTACTGTTTTTGCTTGCTGATCCTAATTCTATCCTTACTGTTCTTTACTGCTTTCTTATTATGGTTTTGCTTCCTCTATCGTTGATTCCCATGGACTTGTTACTACATATTCAATTTCTCTTTTTCTTTAGTTTATACACTGGTCTTGGTTTACTTATGTTACTGCTTTCTCTTGCTGTTTCATTTCACTAGTCAACTATCTCAATATACACCATTACTGACTATCGATCCCTGCTTGGGAAATTTTCATCGACCCACCTTGTGGGAATCATATGCAGCTCTATTATTCACCTGGTTATATGTTTGTCGTGGCATCTAGCTGGTTATATGTTTTGCTTGTTCAATACTTATCAATCTCACATTCCAGGGCCCTGGCTCCCCCTTATATCCCTATATCTAGATCATAACTACCTTTTCCCATCAATGTTCTGTAGTCCAACTTTATACCTTATCTTTTCGTTTACTTTGTACCATTTACATGTGATAGGATTGAACCTAAATTTTTTTTCAACTACTATTTTATTTTTGCTTATTGCTCGATGATTTCCATGGTTTTGCTACTACATAGTCTAATCCAATTTTCATTTAGTTTGTATACTGGTCACGGTGCACTTATATTAATGCTGCCTCTTGCTGTTTCAATTCACTGTATACTAGTCATGGTTTATTCTTAGTATGCTTCTCTAAATTTAACTTACGAATTCCCTTTTCCTTTAAAGTTATCTCTGCTTAGTTCTCCTAATATGTTCTTTTCTTATCATCACACTCATTCTAAATTTATTATGCTCCTCTTCTATGTAATATATCCATCATGCATTTTAATCACTTGGCTTGAATGCTTGAATTCCTTCCATCTCTCTTTTCGGGTATCACCTCTTTTTTCTCTCAGTATTATTTCAATCATCCTCTACTTTGCTTGTGTCATTATCGTTTGGCTTTGTTCCATCAATGAGATCTCCTTCATATTTATTTCTTATCGATGGCTCCCTTTTAATTCTGTTGTGTTATTACTTGTCTATTGTATTGTATGCTCTTTTCAAATTTCACTTGCTTTCTCTTCTTTGATTCTAGACATATGTCTCTGTTCATCTACTAATGTTACTTTTTCTTTCTTGGATGCCATGTCTCCCCGCACTACAAGGATGCCAAGACTAGACGCTTGCGTGTACCCCCAAGACGACGCTATCTATTTCTCCTTTTCCCTTTTATCTATTCGTTTAAGTTGGGCTTGTATTTTTTTCTCTCATCCCCCTGTTTATTTTATTTGCTCGTTTGGTCTGTATTTATTTTCTCTTCCCCCTTCCTCCCTCCCCCCGGGTTGTAATTTTATTTTTCCTTCCCTTTTCCTGGTTTGCTTTCTAGCTGTTTTGGTTTTTACAACTTTATTATGCATGATTACTGGTATCTCCTATGCATGCTTTTACCATCGATGGCCCATACGAATTTTCGTCTCCTTAGTAGCTATGTTTAGTTTCGTCACATTCTATTCTTTACTCCTGACTGCTTGCGTTGTATGCATATATATCTTTCTTGATAATTTAGTTCTAATGCTTATTTGGTATTGTCCAACCACAATTTTCGCAAGTATTATTCCAACTACACCTCTTTTGGTGGTGCCTCTTCAGCCCTCTCATGGGATATTTCTACGATCACCTTAATGGTGAAAATGATGTTTTATGCGCTCTTCTTCTTTGTTTCACCCACACAGTTGAACTCCGCTCATTATACCAACTCATCCCCGTTATATGATAGACTAACTTTGTGTACAACTTTTACTACGATTGTTTATAACCATCATCTTTCTGGTGCATTTATAGTGTTGTTTATCCTACTGGTAAATATTCTTATACCCACATGATTATCAGATTATTCCTGATGGTTCACACACCTTTAATTCATTCGCATTTCTCCCAGTTCTATACTATCAATAGACTTCCCATATCAGCCCAAACATATATTTCTCAAGTGTCCTTATCCGTCCTACCCATGGGCTTTAGGCACTGATTTTATCTACTACCTTCTCGGGATCCTACTATTATTCAATCACAAAATTATCAGAATTTATTAACCAACCTATTCACTTCTTGCCATATCTACTTGAATATGGTCTTTGACCGATGTTGTCCCCCCTTTTTTTAGGAATTTGTCTTTAATCTCCAACTATACAGTTTCCCTCTTTAACCCAAATTATACTTCTTTTACTTACCCCGCTAATATCCTTGCCTTATTTTCCCATCTTTTATTACCACAGCTTACTTGCCTTTTCCAAATGAACTTGTTTTCCCTAATTACTTTACACCAATTACCTTATTTAAGGAATTTAACCTCCTATTTCCAAAATTACCACAAATACTCGTTGACCTCTCCCAAATCTCTTTCCTCTTTTATGATAACCTTCCGCAAATCTATTCCAAAATTCGGAGATTGCTTTCAATAATATCCCATTACATTTATAACTTTTACCTTATTCCATTAATTGCCTTCTTTTTTCCCACGCAACTCCTATATAAGGATCACTTCCTTTTCACTTCCTTTTACCTAGCAACTCGATACCCGTTACCATCACTCTCTTTTGCTTACTCTCTCTTTCTCACCTACTTCCTTTCAATGGCATCCTCATCCTCTCTCCCCCATTACACTCACCTAGACTTAACTAACGAAGAAGCAAATGCCATCTACACTCCTAACTTCGATTTCCTTGAAGAGGACCCAAATACCATCCTAATCGGAAAATTTATCTCCTCCAAACCAATTGACGACTGAGCTGTCCTCTCTGCTTTTTAAGGCATATGGAAGAAGAACAACCTGAAATCGATTTCTATTATTAGGGATTCTTTCTTTAGGATTGAGTTTGCCACACATAGTGATCGTGATGATGTCTATGAACGAGGCCCCTAGTTATATAAGGATGAGTGGCTTGCCCTTGCAGAATACAATCCGGAAAAGAGCACAGATGAATACTCTTTCTCCCCTATGCGGATTTGGTTCCGTATCCTCAGCATTCCTAGACCCTTAGTGGAAGACCCTAACAGAGCGCACCTAGTGGGTCAATCTCTTGGTGCCATGGTGGGACTGCCCTCCAAACTTATACAAGAAAGAGAGAAGGAAACATGACTAAATTCCTCTGTGTCGAAATCTTGCTTGATATTTCTAAACTTGCCAGACGCTTCCTCCTCATTGGAAAAGGTACACGTACATCTTCATGTCGCCTCCAATATGAACGCATGCCACTTCTTTGTCACGGTTGTGGTATTATCAGCCATATTTTTGAAAACTGCCCTAACAAAGCGGCATATGATCCGACTAAGCTACAATATGGTGAATGGCTCCGGTACCTCCCCCTGCGTTGCCGGGATCAGGGGCCACGAGGCCGTATCCGATCAGTTGAACCAAACCCTAATGCTGGTCACCAACCTCCAATAGGTACATCTTTTTTTCTATTTTATTTCCAACATTCTTTATTTCCTTTCATCCTCTCATTTGTTAATCCTTTTTCACTAATAGATCCGAAAGACAAAGGCAAGTCAGTTGTTGATCCGAATGTGCCACTACATGAACTGGGTCTGTCCTTTATCCTTTCAACTCATCTCTCTTTTATTCATCGTCTTCCTCATCTCCAACTCAATTCCTCATTCTCTGAATTTTTAGGGAATCTCAACGATGGAGATGCTGCTTCTTTTGCTAAACACCCTGTTGAGGATGTCAATCAAACGGATGAGATGTTGGGTGAGGAATCATCCGAGCCGCCATTAGCAAAGGAGGATCCAAAGAAACCTTTGCGTGTCACACTCCCTCCTAGAGTTATAGCTCCACAACGATTTAACACAATCTACCCCATCCCTGAAGAATCTGAGAACGTTGACTAGGATGCCCAGGACGATAGTATGCCAAGTCCTACCGCACAACAGATCCACAATCTGGATGCCCAGCTACGTAAGCCCCTTCTTCGTACAAATATACCACTTATTGATGAATTTGACATTTGGCTTCTTAAAAATTATCCCAATGATGCAGCCTCGGCTCCTGCTCCTATTCCTATACCTTCCAACTATGGCAACAAAAGACGCTCCCCTATCCAAGTGATTCTCCAACCGAAGAAATCCAAGCCTTCCCCTTCATCAACACTGAAAGCTGGGATGAGCAGCACAAAAAACTCTCTGGCGGCGGCTGATTCCCAGCCCCGCCGAGGAAAATGATTATCTTATGCTGGAACTGTCAGGGTCTTGGGAAGGTCCAGGCACTTAATAAATAGGCATGTATCCGACTTAGTATTATTTTAGGAATGCATGAAATTATTTCTTTGGCCCCTAGCAAACGATGTTCTGGACTCGCTTTATTTTCATCGAATAAATTTAATATCTCTTTGCTCTCGTATTCAGATCGGTTTATTCATACTCAAGTTCAATGCGATTCTTCTTCTTTTTATTTCACTGGAATACATGGATTTTCTAAAATTAGTCACAAAACTAAAACATGAGGAATAATTGATTCTTTAAATAACAATGATGGCCTTCCTTGGCTTCTCGGAGGCGATTTCAACGAAATCCTTTCTGATAATGAGAAACAAGGAGGCTGCCGTCGCGCAAGATCACAAATTAATAATTTCCGACACTGCCTTTCACGTAATAGTCTCTTTGATTGCAAACCGACTACAGGTTGGTTCTCATGGACCAAAATCGGTCCTAACACCCCAACTCTCTTTGAACGACTTGACCGTTTTGTTAGCAATATGGCATGGAAAGCTTCTTACCCCCATTACAACATTACGTCGGATTTTGATGCTAAGTCAGATCACTGTTTCTTACTCCTGGACACTGAGGCTACCCTTCATACAGCTCACCACCCCTTTACTCCCAAATTTCGTTTCGAAAATTGTTGGGCAACCAACGAAGAAGGCATCTCCCTTGTTAAACAAACTTGGGCTTCCACCAAGGGCCACACTCTTGATAAAATTAAAGCTATAGGTTCTTGCTTAGGGGACTGGCAATCTCAACAACACTATAAATCTACAGGACGCATTCACACTCTTACAAAGAAAATTAATAAATTTCTAAACCGACCTCTCACACTTTCTGCTGAGAAAGCATATATTGCATCTAGATCTGAACTCCATAAATTACTTAACGAACAAGAAGCTTACTGGGCGCAACGCTCTCGTAACCAGTGGCTTTCTTAAGGAGACAAAAATACCTGCTTTTTCCACGCCCGGGCTAACAACATAAGGAAAAAGAATACTATTACTGGCCTTTATGACACAAACAACAATTGGTGTGTTGCCGAATCTGACCTCATGACTATTGCATCTAATTATTTCCAGACCTTATTCACCTCTTCAAACCCTTCTCTCTCCGAACAAATTCTCTCCAAAATACCTTCGTCCATTACATCCACTATGAACGAATCCCTTACTAGGGCTTTCACTGCTGAAGAGGTCTTGGTTGCCTTCCGTGATATTGATCCCCGCAAAGCCCCTAGTATTGATGGAGTTCCCAGTGGATTCTTTCGACAACACTGGGATACGGTTGGTGCGGACGTCACCACGCTTTGTCTAAATCTTCTCAATGTCTCTGCCGACATGGCATCGGTAAACCAAACCATTTTGGTACTTATACCAAAAATTAAAGATCCAACCACCATGCGGCACCTGAGACCTATTAGTCTTTGCACAGTAATTTACAAAATTGTTGCCAAGGTCCTAGTTAACAGGATGAAACATACAATTCCTTTTTGCATTAGCGACAACCAAGCGACCTTCATTCAGGGGCGCAATATATCCGACAATATCCTCATTGCTCATGAACTCATTCATACCATCAATACTGTAACTTCTAAATTCTCACAAGGAGCTGCCCTTAAGTTGGATATGGAGAAGGCCTTTGATAGAGTTGAATGGCCCTTCATTGAGAACATTATGACATGCATGGGTTTTGCGCCATCCTGGGTTTCCCTCATAATGCGCTGCATTTCTACGGTTTCCTTTACCGTCAAGGTTAATAATTCCTTTTCCACTTTTTTCTGCCCACAACGGGGTTTTCGTCAAGGCGATCCTCTTTCACCTTTCCTCTTCCTCTTTTGTACTCAAGGGCTCTCTGCATACCTCTCCGAGGCTTAGCAGCTTGGTCTGCTTCCTGGTCTTGGTGCTAGTAGGCTGGGGCCTAAAGTTAATCACCTTCTATTCGTGGACAGACAGTTAACTTTGAAAAATCAACTATCTTCTACAACCCACGTACTCCCAATTCGATACGTGATACAATTAATTCCTCCCTTTAGGTGCGTGAGGTTACTAACCCGGGAGTCTACCTGGGTGTACCACTACTTATAGGGAAAAATAAGACGGCATCCCTGGGTTTCATCCGAGACAAAGTTCATGACAAATTGTCCAATTGGGACAAGCAACTTCTTTCCTTCAGCGGCAGGGAAATCTTCATCAAAGATGTGCTACAATCCCTACCTCAGTATGTTATGTCATGCTATTTATTGCCCCAAAATATTATTGATGATATGACCGCTGCTATCCGGCGCTATTGGTGGTCAGGAAAATATAACAAAAAAGGTTGGCACATGCTTCCCTGGGAACAAGTTTGTTTACCTAAGTCAGTAGGAGGTATGGGCTTTCGGGATCTCAATAACTTCAATATCGCACTTCTTGGGAAACAGATATAGCGCCTTATATGCGAACCAGACTCACTATTAGGTCAAATCTATAAAGCCAAGTACTTCCCATCAAGCAATATCCTTGATGCCTCTCGACCATCTCGTGGATCGTTTGCCTGGCAAGGCATCTATAATGCCATGAAGCACCTCTACGGTGGGTTTCTCTATCGCCCTGACATTAATAGCAATATTCGTATCCACCAGTATAATTGGGGAGGTTCTTCTACCATACTCCTTTACGAGGATTACGAAATCTCTGGTAAAGTCCATGTTCGCTGTCGCGAGTTTATGCTTCGGAATCAAGCAGCTTGGGATCCTGTTAAGGTTCGTGCTTATTTACTTCGGACGATGCAGATGCTATTTTGTCTATTCCCATTATCAATGATGCTCGCGATTCCATCCTTTGGAACCCTAATGACTCTGGCATTTATTCGATCCGATCCGGCTACCAATTTTTACGACGCCCTCCGGAACCCCGGAATCGACCTGCTCAGATTTGGAAAGTTATGTCTAAACTTAAGGCTCTGCCTAAAGCCAAAACCTTTGGTTGGCGCATGGGATCTGAGGCTCTACCTGTGGGGTCCCGTCTGCAGGCTTTTGCACCTGACTCAGGTCCCTGCCTCGTTTGTCATTCCAGCTCAAAATCTACCCTCCATGCTCTTCGTGACTGCCCTGGTGCCTCGGAGGCGCTTCATTTGGTGGGACTCCCAAGGTCTTTGCTTGCCAGCTCGGCCTCCACTGGCCTCCAATGGCTAGAGGAGGGTGCTCACTAACTTTCTCCTGAGCTCTTTGGGCTTTTTCTAACCACTCTATGGAATATTTGGAACCGACACAATGACTGGGTCCATAACCTCCATCTACAACCCCCTGGCTAATTGCCGTCAACTCTATCAGTCTTCATCACGACTATTCCAATGCTATTTCTTCTTCTACTTCCCCACCGGTTTCTTCACCTCTCTCCCCTCCTCGCTGGAGGCATCCCCCTTCGGGGTACATTAAAATTCATGTGGACGGGGCTTATGATCCTTCTACTCGTGCAGCAGCGGTTGGAGTTGTGGCCCGTGATGAAGCGGGTGCGGTTGTTGGGGGCTTGGCTTATCTCTTGGGCAGTTGTTTGGATGCTGCGACTTCTGAAGGGGTGGGCCTTCTTGATGGTATCACCTTTGCTCAGTCTCAAGGACTGAGGCGCCTACTTTTCCAGACGGACTGTGCTTCTCTTGCAAATAGACTCAACCATATGGGACCTAATCTCTCCACTATGGGACCGACGATTTTGCAAGTCCATGAAGCTCTGTCTTATTTTCCTTTTGCGCATGTTCATTATGTAAGTCGTGAGGCCAATTTAGTGGCGCATGTTCACGAGCTTTTCAACACGATTATATTGCAAAAACTCAATTTCAGTACTTTTTACTCAGTTAAAAGACCAACGAATTCATTTTACGGCCAATTTAGACCCGCTAGTCCGAAACCTCTACAAAAGACCGCAAAACTAGTTTTAATCAAACTTTAAGAGTTCATATAGTTGTTCAAGAGCCTTTCAACACGATTATAGTACAAAAACTCGATTTATGTACTTTTTACTGAGTTAAAAGTCCACCCCGTCCATTTTACGGCCCATTTAGACCCGCTCGTCCGAAACCTCTAAAAAAAGGACCGCGAAACTAGTTTTAATCAAATTTTAGGTGTTAATATAGTTGTTCACGAACTTTTCAACAATATTATATTGCAAAAACTGAATTTCTATACTTTTCACTAAGTTAAAAGTCCAACGGATTCTTTTTACGGCCCATTTACACCGCTTGTCCGAAACCACTACAAAAAGGACGGCAAAACTAGTTTTAATCAAATTTTAGGAGTTAATATAGTTGACTACGAGCTTTTCAACAAGATTATATTGCAAAAACTCAATTTCTGTACTCTTTACTCGGTTAAAAGTCCAACGGGTCCATTTTACAGACCATTTAGACCCGCTCTTCTGGAACCTCTACAAAAAGGACCGCAAAACTAGTTGTAATCAAAATTTAGGAGTTCATATAGTTGATCACGAGCTTTTCAACACAATTATATTTTAAAAAAAAAACTCAATTTCTATACTTTTTACTCAGTTAAAAGTCCAACGGGTCCATTTTACGGCCAATTTAGACCTGCTCGTCCGAAACCTCTACAAAAAGGACCGCAAAACTAGTTTTAATGAAATTTTAGGAGTTCATATAGTTGACTAAGAGCTTTTCAACATGATTATATTGCAAAAACTCATTTTATGTACTTTTTACACAGTTAAAAGTCCAATGGGTCCATTTTACGTACAATTTAGACCCGCTCGTCCGAAACCTCTACAAAAAGGACAACAAAACTAGTTGTAATCAAAATTTAGGAGTTCATATAGTTGATCACGAGCTTTTCAAAACAATTATATTTCAAAAACTCAATTCATGTACTTTTTACTCAGTTAAAAGTCCAACGAGTCCATTTTACGGACCATTTAGACCTGCTCGTCCGAAACTTCAACAAAAATGACCGCAAAACTAGTATTAATCAAATTTTAGGAGTTCATATAGTTGACCACGAGCTTTTAAACATGTGTATGTTGCAAAAACACAATTTTTGTACTTTTTACTCAAGTAAAACTCCAACGGGCCCATTTTACTGCCTATTTAGACCCCAACTCTCTTTGAACGACTTGACCGTTTTGTTAGCAATATGGCATGGAAAGCTTCTTACCCCCATTACAACATTACGTCGGATTTTGATGCTAAGTCAGATCACTGTTTCTTACTCCTGGACACTGAGGCTACCCTTCATACAGCTCACCACCCCTTTACTCCCAAATTTCGTTTCGAAAATTGTTGGGCAACCAACGAAGAAGGCATCTCCCTTGTTAAACAAACTTGGGCTTCCACCAAGGGCCACACTCTTGATAAAATTAAAGCTATAGGTTCTTGCTTAGGGGACTGGCAATCTCAACAACACTATAAAACTACAGGACGCATTCACACTCTTACAAAGAAAATTAATAAATTTCTAAACCGACCTCTCACACTTTCTGCTGAGAAAGCCTATATTGCATCTAGATCTGAACTCCATAAATTACTTAACGAACAAGAAGCTTACTGGGCGCAACGCTCTCGTAACCAGTGGCTTTCTTAAGGAGACAAAAATACCTGCTTTTTCCACGCCCGGGCTAACAACATAAGGAAAAAGAATACTATTACTGGCCTTTATGACACAAACAACAATTGGTGTGTTGCCGAATCTGACCTCATGACTATTGCATCTAATTATTTCCAGACCTTATTCACCTCTTCAAACCCTTCTCTCTCCGAACAAATTCTCTCCAAAATACCTTCGTCCATTACATCCACTATGAACGAATCCCTTACTAGGGCTTTCACTGCTGAAGAGGTCTTGGTTGCCTTCCGTGATATTGATCCCCGCAAAGCCCCTAGTATTGATGGAGTTCCCAGTGGATTATTTCGACAACACTGGGATACGGTTGGTGCGGACGTCACCACGCTTTGTCTAAATCTTCTCAATGTCTCTGCCGACATGGCATCGGTAAACCAAACCATTTTGGTACTTATACCAAAAATTAAAGATCCAACCACCATGCGGCACCTGAGACCTATTAGTCTTTGCACAGTAATTTACAAAATTGTTGCCAAGGTCCTAGTTAACAGGATGAAACATACAATTCCTTTTTGCATTAGCGACAACCAAGCGACCTTCATTCAGGGGCGCAATATATCCGACAATATCCTCATTGCTCATGAACTCATTCATACCATCAATACTGTAACTTCTAAATTCTCACAAGGAGCTGCCCTTAAGTTGGATATGGAGAAGGCCTTTGATAGAGTTGAATGGCCCTTCATTGAGAACATTATGACATGCATGGGTTTTGCGCCATCCTGGGTTTCCCTCATAATGCGCTGCATTTCTACGGTTTCCTTTACCGTCAAGGTTAATAATTCCTTTTCCACTTTTTTTCTGCCCACAACGGGGTCTTCGTCAAGGCGATCCTCTTTCACCTTTCCTCTTCCTCTTTTGTACTCAAGGGCTCTCTGCATACCTCTCCGAGGCTTAGCAGCTTGGTCTGCTTCCTGGTCTTGGTGCTAGTAGGCTGGGGCCTAAAGTTAATCACCTTCTATTCGTGGACAGATAATTAACTTTGAAAAATCAACTATCTTCTACAACCCACGTACTCCCAATTCGATACGTGATACAATTAATTCCTCCCTTTAGGTGCGTGAGGTTACTAACCCGGGAGTCTACCTGGGTGTACCACTACTTATAGGGAAAAATAAGACGGCATCCCTGGGTTTCATCCGAGACAAAGTTCATGACAAATTGTCCAATTGGGACAAGCAACTTCTTTCCTTCAGCGGCAGGGAAATCTTCATCAAAGATGTGCTACAATCCCTACCTCAGTATGTTATGTCATGCTATTTATTGCCCCAAAATATTATTGATGATATGACCGCTGCTATCCGGCGCTATTGGTGGTCAGGAAAATATAACAAAAAAGGTTGGCACATGCTTCCCTGGGAACAAGTTTGTTTACCTAAGTCAGTAGGAGGTATGGGCTTTCGGGATCTCAATAACTTCAATATCGCACTTCTTGGGAAACATATATAGCGCCTTATATGCGAACCAGACTCACTATTAGGTCAAATCTATAAAGCCAAGTACTTCCCATCAAGCAATATCCTTGATGCCTCTCGACCATCTCGTGGATCGTTTGCCTGGCAAGGCATCTATAATGCCATGAAGCACCTCTACGGTGGGTTTCTCTATCGTCCTGACATTAATAGCAATATTCGTATCCACCAGTATAATTGGGGAGGTTCTTCTACCATACTCCTTTACGAGGATTACGAAATCTCTGGTAAAGTCCATGTTCGCTGTCGCGAGTTTATGCTTCGGAATCAAGCAGCTTGGGATCCTGTTAAGGTTCGTGCTTATTTACTTCGGACGATGCAGATGCTATTTTGTCTATTCCCATTATCAATGATGCTCGCGATTCCATCCTTTGGAACCCTAATGACTCTGGCATTTATTCGATCCGATCCGGCTACCAATTTTTACGACGCCCTCCGGAACCCCGGAATCGACCTGCTCAGATTTGGAAAGTTATGTCTAAACTTAAGGCTCTGCCTAAAGCCAAAACCTTTGGTTGGCGCATGGGATCTGAGGCTCTACCTGTGGGGTCCCGTCTGCAGGCTTTTGCACCTGACTCAGGTCCCTGCCTCGTTTGTCATTCCAGCTCAGAATCTACCCTCCATGCTCTTCGTGACTGCCCTGGTGCCTCGGAGGCGCTCCGTTTGGTGGGACTCCCAAGGTCTTTGCTTGCCAGCTCGGCCTCCACTGGCCTCCAATGGCTAGAGGAGGGTGCTCACTAACTTTCTCCTGAGCTCTTTGGGCTTTTTCTAACCACTCTATGGAATATTTGGAACCGACACAATGACTGGGTCCATAACCTCCATCTACAACCCCCTGGCTAATTGCCGTCAACTCTATCAGTCTTCATCACGACTATTCCAATGCTATTTCTTCTTCTACTTCCCCACCGGTTTCTTCACCTCTCTCCCCTCCTCGCTGGAGGCATCCCCCTTCGGGGTACATTAAAATTCATGTGGACGGGGCTTATGATCCTTCTACTCGTGCAGCAGCGGTTGGAGTTGTGGCCCGTGATGAAGCGGGTGCGGTTGTTGGGGGCTTGGCTTATCTCTTGGGCAGTTGTTTGGATGCTGCGACTTCTGAAGGGGTGGGCCTTCTTGCTGGTATCACCTTTGCTCAGTCTCAAGGACTGAGGCGCCTACTTTTCCAGACGGACTGTGCTTCTCTTGCAAATAGACTCAACCATATGGGACCTAATCTCTCCACTATGGGACCGACGATTTTGCAAGTCCATGAAGCTCTGTCTTATTTTCCTTTTGCGCATGTTCATTATGTAAGTCGTGAGGCCAATTTAGTGGCGCATGTTCACGAGCTTTTCAACACGATTATATTGCAAAAACTCAATTTCAGTACTTTTTACTCAGTTAAAAGACCAACGAATTCATTTTACGGCCAATTTAGACCCGCTAGTCCGAAACCTCTACAAAAGACCGCAAAACTAGTTTTAATCAAACTTTAAGAGTTCATATAGTTGTTCAAGAGCCTTTCAACACGATTATAGTACAAAAACTCGATTTATGTACTTTTTACTGAGTTAAAAGTCCACCCCGTCCATTTTACGGCCCATTTAGACCCGCTCGTCCGAAACCTCTAAAAAAAGGACCGCGAAACTAGTTTTAATCAAATTTTAGGTGTTAATATAGTTGTTCACGAACTTTTCAACAATATTATATTGCAAAAACTGAATTTCTATACTTTTCACTAAGTTAAAAGTCCAACGGATTCTTTTTACGGCCCATTTACACCGCTTGTCCGAAACCACTACAAAAAGGACGGCAAAACTAGTTTTAATCAAATTTTAGGAGTTAATATAGTTGACTACGAGCTTTTCAACAAGATTATATTGCAAAAACTCAATTTCTGTACTCTTTACTCGGTTAAAAGTCCAACGGGTCCATTTTACGGACCATTTAGACCCGCTCTTCCGGAACCTCTACAAAAAGGACCGCAAAACTAGTTGTAATCAAAATTTAGGAGTTCATATAGTTGATCACGAGCTTTTCAACACAATTATATTTTAAAAAAAAACTCAATTTCTATACTTTTTACTCAGTTAAAAGTCCAACGGGTCCATTTTACGGCCAATTTAGACCTGCTCGTCCGAAACCTCTACAAAAAGGACCGCAAAACTAGTTTTAATGAAATTTTAGGAGTTCATATAGTTGACTAAGAGCTTTTCAACATGATTATATTGCAAAAACTCATTTTCTGTACTTTTTACACAGTTAAAAGTCCAATGGGTCCATTTTACGTACAATTTAGACCCGCTCGTCCGAAACCTCTACAAAAAGGACAACAAAACTAGTTGTAATCAAAATTTAGGAGTTCATATAGTTGATCACGAGCTTTTCAAAACAATTATATTTCAAAAACTCAATTCATGTACTTTTTACTCAGTTAAAAGTCCAACGAGTCCATTTTACGGACCATTTAGACCTGCTCGTCCGAAACTTCAACAAAAATGACCGCAAAACTAGTATTAATCAAATTTTAGGAGTTCATATAGTTGACCACGAGCTTTTAAACATGTGTATGTTGCAAAAACACAATTTTTGTACTTTTTACTCAAGTAAAACTCCAACGGGCCCATTTTACTGCCTATTTAGACCCGCTCCTCCGAAACCTTTACAAAAAGGTCCGCAAAACTAGATTTAATCAAATTTTAGGAGTTCATATAGGTGACTATGAGCTTTTCAACACGATTATATTTCAAAAACTCAATTTCTATACTTTTTACTCAGTTAAAAGTCCAACGGGTCCATTTTACGGCCCATTTAGACCCGCTCGTCCGAAACCCCTACAAAAATTACCGTGAAACAAGTTTTAATCAAATTTTAGGAGTTCATATAGTTAATCATGATCTTTTCAACACGATTATATTGCAAAAATACAATTTCTGTACTTTTTACTCAAGTAAAACTACAACGGGTCCATTTTACGGCCCATTTAGACTCGCTCGTCCGAAACCTCTACAAAAAGGACCGCAAAACTAGTTTTAATTAAAATTTAGGAGCTCATATAGTTGACCACGAGCTTTTTAACATGATTATATTGCAAAACCCGAATTTTTGTACTTTTTACTCAGTTAGAAGTCCAACGGGTCCAATTTAAGGCCCATTTAGACCCGCTCGTCATAAACCTCTACAAAAATAACCGCGAAACTAGTTTTAATCAAATTTTAGAAGTTCATATAGTTGTTCACAAGCTTTTCAACATGATGATATTACAAAAACTCGTTTTCTGTACATTTTACTTAGTTAAAAGTCCAACGGGTCCATTTTACGGCCCATTTAGACCCGTTCGTCCGAAACCTCTACAAAAATCACCACAAAACTAGTTTAATCAAATTTTAGGAGTTCATATAGTTGTTCACGAGCTTTTCAACACCATTATATTGCAAAACTTCGATTTCTGAACTTTTTACACAGTTAAAAGTCCAACGGGTCCATTTTACGGCCCATTTAGATCCGCTCGTCCGAAACCTCTACAAAAATGACCGC
Source organism: Hibiscus trionum (assembly GCA_030270665.1). Lineage (NCBI taxonomy): Eukaryota > Viridiplantae > Streptophyta > Magnoliopsida > Malvales > Malvaceae > Hibiscus > Hibiscus trionum. The sequence goes on along the minus strand of BSYR01000027.1, from coordinate 42,351,150 downwards.
AAAACTAGTTTTAATCAAGCTTTAAAAGTTCATATAGTTGTTCACGAGCTTTTCAACACGATTATATAACAAAAACCCATTATTTGTACCTTTTACTTAGTTAAAAATCTAACGAGTCCATTTTACGGTCCATTTAGACCCGCTCGTCCGAAACCTCTACAAAAATGACCGTAAAACTAGTTTTAATCATATTTTGGGAGTTCATATAGTTTACTACGAGCTTCTCAACACGATTTTGTTGCAAAAACTTAATTTCTGTACTTTTTACTCAGTTAAAAGTCCAACGGGTCTATTTTACAGACCCTTTAGACCCACTCGTCCGAAACCTCTACAAAAAGAACCGCAAAACTAGTTTTAATCAAATCTTAGGAGTTCATATAGTTAATCACGAGGTTTTCAACACGATTATATTGCAAAAACATAATTTTTTGTTCTTTTTACTCAAGTAAAACTCCAACGGGTCCATTTTACGGCCCATTTAGACCCGCTCATCCGAAACCTCTACAAAAAGGTCCGTAAAATTTGTTTTAATCAAATTTTAGGAATTCATACAGCTAATCAAGAGCTTTCAACACGATTATATTGCAAAAACTAAATTTCTATAATTTTTACTCAGTTAAAATTCCAACGGGTCCATTTTACGTCCCGTTTAGACCCGATCGTCCAAAACCTCTACAAAAATGACCGCGAAACTAATTTTAATCAAATTTTAGCAGTTCATATAGTTGTTCATGAGGTTTTCAACACGATTATATTACAAAAACTCGATTTCTGTACTTTTTACTTAGTTAAAAGTCCACAAACCCCAACAATCCTAGAACGCCTTGACCGCTTCCTAGGTAACTCGGCTTGGAAAGCCTCTTACCCATCCCATCGGATATATTCGGATTTTATTGCCAAATCCGATCACTGCTTTTTGTTTTTAGACACCTCCCACAACTTACATAAACCCAATCATTCTACACCCCCTAAATTTCGTTTTGAAAGTTGTTGGACTACCAACGAAGAAGGTATCTCTCTTGTTCAACGTACTTGGGCTCGTACCAAAGGTAATATCTTGGACAAAATCCATGCTATTGGCTCATGTTTAAATGTTTGGCAATCACAGCAATGTTCCAATACATCTGGTCGCATCACTATCCTAACTAACAAAATTAATAATGACCTTCGAAAACCACTAACGACCTAATTCGTAGAGGCTTATTTAAAGACAAGATCTGAACTTAATAAATTACTTAATGAACAAGAAACCTATTGAGCACAAAGATCTCGTAATCTATGTCTTTCTAAGGGAGAAAAAATACTCGTTTCTTCCATGCCCGTGCTAACAACAGACAGAAAAAGAATACCATTACCGGCCTTTATGACGCTAACCTTAACTGGTGCACTGACGTAAATGACATTATGGATGTTGCATCCAACTATTTCCAAAACCTATTCACATCCTCCAACCCTCAATTTTCGGAACAAATCTTATCCAAAATTCCATCCACTGTTACTCCCACTATGAATGAGTCCCTAATAAAGGCCTTCACGGCTGATGAGATCCTTCATGCTTTCCGAGACATTGACCCCCGGAAGGCTCCATGTATAGATGGCCTCCCTAGTGGGTTCTTTCGTCAGCATTGGGACACTATGGGTGCAGATGTTACTACTCTCTGCCTCAACCTCCTTAATGGTACAGCCGACATGGCTTCGATCAATAGGACAATCTTGGTCCTTATCCCCAAAATCAAAGACCCGACCACTATGCGGCATCTCCGTCCTATTGGTCTTTGTAAGATTATCTATAAAATTGTCGTCAAGGTCCTGGTCAATAGAATGAAGCAAACGATTCTCTTCTGTATTAGTACAAATCAAGCTACCTTCGTTCAAGAACGCAATATCTCGGATAACATATTAATTGCCCATGAAATCATACACAACATAAACCAGGGAACACCAAGTCCTCCCAAGGTGCCGCTCTCAAGTTAGATATGGAAAAAGCTTTCGATAGAGTATAATGGTCCTTTCTTGCGAATGTAATGCACCGAATGGGCTTTGCACCCTCATGGGTCTCTCTTATCATGCGATGCATCTCTTCGGTATCCTTTTCTGTAAAGGTTAATAACTCATTCTCACCCTTTTTTAACCACAACGGGGTCTTCGGCAAGGCGACCACCTATCACCTTTTCTTTTCCTCTTCTGTACCCAAGGTCTCTCTGCATACCTCACTGAAGCTCAACAGCTTAATTCCCTTCCTGGCCTTGGTGCTGGTAGACTGGGCCCCAAGGTCAATCATCTTCTTTTTGCGGATGATTGTCTGGTCTTCCTCAACACAAACCCAGAGGAAGTAGCACAACTTAAAACGACTCTCGAAACCTATGCCTATGCGTCAGGTTAAGCTGTCAACTTCGAAAAGTCAACTATTTTCTATAATCCACACACCCCTCGCTCGATTCGTGACGCAATAAATGGCTCCTTGTAGGTTCGCGAGGTCAATAACCCTGATGTCTATCTAGGTGCACCACTCCTCATCGGTAAAAACAAGACTGAATCTTTAGGCTTCATTCGCGACAAAGTTCATGATTGCCTATCTACTTGGGATAAACAACTCCTCTACTTTAGCAGTAGAGAAATATTTATCAAAGCGGTTTTGCAATCTCTGCCTCAGTATGTTATGTCGTACTATATACTTTCTAAGAACATAGTGTATGATATGACTTCTGCTATCCGTCAGTACTGGTGGTCTGGCAAGAACAACAGAAAAGGCTGGCACATGCTCCCTTGGGATCATGTTTGCTTACCAAAATCTGCTGGGGGCATGGGCTTCCGGGATCTCAATAATTTCAACATTGCTCTCCTTGGGAAGCAGCTTTGGAGGCTTATTTATGAGCCGGAGTCCTTGTTGGATCAAATTTACAGAGTGAAGTACTTCACCTCTGGCAACATTTTAGATGCTACCCGTCCGCAACGTGGGTCGTTTGCATGGCAAGGTCTATACACTGCCATGCAACACCTCTTTGGTGGGTTCCTTTATCGTCCTAGTATTAATAGTAATATTCGTGTCCACAAGGACAATTGGGGAGGCTCCTCCCCTGTCAATCTCTATGGGGAGTATGAGATCTCTGATGAAGTCTATGTTCGCTGTCGAGATTTTATGATCCAGAACCAGGCTGCCTGGGATCCTTCTAAGGTTCAACGCTATTTCAGTGGTGACGATGCCGAAACAATCCTCCATATTCCAATCATCAATGATACCCGTGACTCCATTCTTTGGAATTCCAATGATTCCGGTATCTATTCGGTTCGTTCTGGCTACCAATATCTCCAGTGTCCACCAGAACCTCGAAACCGTCGACCTCAGATTTGGAAAGTCCTGGTTAAAGTTAAGGCTCTTTCTAAGGTTAAAACCTTTGGTTGGCGTTTGGGCTCTGAGGCTCTACCTGTTGGATCGAGATTGCAAACTTTTGCACCAAATTCTGGCCCTTGTCCTATTTGCGGGTCATCTTCGGAATCCACTCTGCATGCGCTTCGCGATTGTCCTGGGGCCTCTGAGGACCTCCGTTTAGCAGGTATTCATGTTCTTCTCTCTAATAGTTTGCCTGCTTTTGGCATTCAATGGTTGGAAGAGGGTGCCCGACTATTATCTCCTGGCCTTTTTGGTCTTTTCCTCACTACCATTTGGAATATTTGGAACCGGCGTAATGACTGGGTCCACAATCGCCATTTACAACCCCCTTGGCTTACTGCCATCAATTCTATAAGCCTCCATAAAGATTATTGCAATTCTATCTCTTCACCCCACTCCCCACTGAATTCCTCTCCGCCTCCCCGTTGGAGGCCTCCCCCTCGTGGTTACATTAAGATTAATGTGGATGGGGCTTTTGATCTAGCCACTCGTGCAGCGGCTGTTGGTGTTGTGGCGCGCGATGATTCGGGTACGGTTGTTGGGGGCCTTGCATACCCTTTGGGTAGTTGTTTGGATGCTGCTACTTCTGAAGGTGTGGGCCTTCTTGCTGTTATTACTCTTGCTCAGTCCTAAGGTTGGAGGCGGCTGTTGTTCGAGACAGACTGTGCATCTCTTGCGAACAAGCTTAACAATTTGGGGACTGATCTCTCTACCTTAGGTCCGACGCTTCTGCAAGCTCGAGACTTACTTTTTGCATTTCCACTTGCACATGTTTTTTATGTAAGCCCTAAGGCAAACTTAGTAGCTCATACTTTAGCTACCCATGCTCTCCGAACCATGACATCCATGTCTTTTGGTTCTGATCTTCCAGGTTGTATCCGTCACTTTGTACTTGGCGAGCTATCTTCTCGTTCTTCCAATTAATAATATTTGGGTACTCTTTTCCCCTTTTTAGGATCCCTGGGGACTTGTGCCTGGGGATATTAGTAGGGGTTTTTAATGAGGCCCTCTTTTCTCAAAAAAGTCCACCAGGTCCATTTTACGGCTCATTTAGACCCGCTCGTCTGAAACTTCTACAAAAATCACCGAGAAACTAGTTTTAATCAAAATTTAGGAGTTCATATAGTTGTTCACGAGCTTTTCAACACGATTAAATTGAAAAACCCAATTTATGTACTTTTTACTCAATTAAAATTCCAACGGGTCCATTTTAGGGCCCATTTAGACCCGCTCGTCCGACACCTCTACAAAAAGGACCGCAAAACTAGTTTTAATCAAATTTTTGAAGTTCATATAGTTAACTATGAGCTTTTCAACACGATTATATTGCAAAAACTCAATTTCTGTAGTTTTTAATCAGTTAAAAGTCCAACGGGTCCATTTCACGGCCCATTTAGACCCGCTCGTCCGAAACCTCTACAAAAATGACTGCAAAACTAGTTTTAATCAAATTTTAGGAGTTCATATAGTTGACTACAATCTTTTCAACACGATTATATTGCAAAAACTCAATTTCTGTACTTTTTACTCAGTTAAAAGTCCAACGGGTCCATTTTACGGCCCATTTAGACCCGCTTGTCCGAAACCTCTACAAAAAGGACCGCAAAACTAGTTTTAATCAAACTTTAGGAGTTCATATAGTTGTTAACGAGCTTTTCAACACGATTATATTACAAAAACTCGATTGCTGTACTTTTTACTCAGTTAATAGTCGACCGGGTCCATTTTACGGCCCATTTAGACCCGCTCGTCCGAAACCTTTACAAAAAGGACCGTGAAACTAGTTTTAATCAAATTTTAGTAGTTCATATAGTTGTTCGCGAACTTTTCAACACGATTATATTGCAAAAACTGAATTTCTATCCTTTTTACTAAGTTAAAAGTCCAATGGATTCATTTTACTGACCATTTAGACCCGCTTGTCCGAAACCTCTATAAAAAGGACCGCAAAACTAGATTTAATCAAATTTTAGGAGTTAATATATTTGACTACGAGCTTTTCAACACGATTATATTGCAAAAACTCAATTTTGGTACTCTTTACTGGTTTAAAAGTCCAATGAGTCCATTTTACGAACCATTTAGACCCGCTCTTCCGAAACCTATACAAAAAGGACCACGAAACTAGTTTTAAATTTTTTTTAGGAGTTCATATAATTATTCACGAGCTTTTCAACACAATTATGTTGCAAAAACTCAATTTCCTTACTTTTTACTCAGTTAAAAGTCCAACGGGTCCATTTTACGGACCATTTAGACCTGCTCGTCCGAAATCTCTACAAAAGGACCGCAAAACTAGTTTTAATCAAATTTTAGGAGTTCATATAGTGGATCACGAGCTTTTCAACCCGATTATATTGCAAAAACACAATTTCTATACTTTTTACGTAAAACTCCAACGGGTTTATTTTACGTCCTATTTAGACCCGCTCGTCCGAAACCTCTACAAAAAGGTCCGCAAAACTAGTTTTAATCAAATTTTAGGAATTCATACAGTTGATCAAGAGCTTTTCAACACGATTATATTGTAAAAACCCAATTTCTGTACATTTTACTCAGTTAAAAGTCGAACTGGTCCATTTTACGGACCCTTTAGACCCTCTCGTTTGAAACCTCAACAAAAATCATCGCGAAACTAGTTTTAATCAAATTTTAGGAGTTCATATAGTTGTTAACGATCTTTTCAACATGATTAAATTGCAAAAACTCAATTTTAGTACTTTTTACTCAGTTAAAAGTCCAATAGGTCCATTTTAGGGCCCATTTAGACCCGCTCATCCGAAACCTCTACAAAAATGACTGCAAAAGTAGTTTTAATCAAAATTTAGGAGTTCATATAGTTGACTACGAGCTTTTCAACACTAGTATATTGCAAAAACTCAATTTATGTAATTTTTACTCAATGAAAAGTCCAACGGGTCTATTTTACGACCCATTTAGACTCGCTCGTCCGAAACCTCTACAAAAAGAACCACAAAACTACTTTTAATTAAATTTTAGGAGTTAATATAGTTGACTACGAGATTTTCAACACGATTATATTGCAAAAACACAATTTCTGTACTTTTTACTCAGTTAAAATTCCAACGGGTCCATTTTACGGCCCATTTAGACCCGCTCGTTCGAAACCTCTAAAAATCACCGCAAACCTAGTTTTACTAAATTTTTAGGAGTTCATATAGTTGTTCACGAGCTTTTCAACACGATTAAGTTGCAAAAACACAATTTCCTTACTTTTTACTCAGTTAAAAGTCCAACGGGTCCATTTTACGGTCCATTTAGACCTGCTCGTCCGAAACCTCAACAAAAAGGACCGCAAAACTAGTTTTAATCAAATTTTAGGAGTTCATATAGTTGATCACGAGCTTTTCAATACGATTATATTGCAAAAACACAATTTTTGTACTTTTTACTCAAGTAAAACTCCAACGGGTCCATTTAGACCTGCTCGTCCGAAACCTCTACAAAAATGTCCGCAAAACTAATTTTAATCAAATTTTAGGAGTTCATATGGTTAATCACGAGTTTTTCAACACGATTATATTGCAAAAACTCAATTTTGTAATTTTTACTTAGTTAAAAGTCCAACTGGTCCATTTTATGGCCAATTTAGACCTGTTCGTCCGAAACCTCTACAAAAATGACCGCAAAACTAGTTTTAATCAAATTTTAGGAGTTCATATAGTTGTTCATGAGCTTTTCAACACAGTTATATTACAAAAACTCGATTTCTGTACTTTTTACTCAGTTAAAAGTCCAACGAGTCCATTTTACGGCCCATTTAGACCCGCTCGTCTGAAACTTCTACAAAAATCACTGCGAAACTACCTTTAATCAAATTTTAGAAGTTCATATAGTTGTTCATGAGCTTTTCAACACGATTATATTGCAAAAACTCATATTATGTACTTTTTACACAGTTAAAAGTCCAACGGGTCTATTTTACGGCCCATTTAGACCCGTTCGTCTGAAACCTCTACAAAAATGACCGCAAAACTATATTTAATCAAATTTTAGGAATTCATATAGTTGACTACGAGTTTTTCAACATGATTATATTGCCAAAACTCAATTTCTGTACTTTTTTCTTAGTTAAAAGTCCAACGGGTCCCTTTACGGCCCATTTAGACCCGCTCGTCCAAAACCTCTAAAAAAGAACCGCAAAACTAGTTTTAATCAAATTTTAGGAGTTGATATAGTTCACTACGAGCTTTTCAACATGATTTTATTGCCAAAACTCAATTTTTGTACTTTTTACTCAGTTAAAAGTCGAACGGTTTCATTTTACGGCCCATTTAGACCCGTTACTCTGAAACCTCTACAAAAATGACCGCAAAACTAGTTTAATCAAATTTTAGGAGTTCATATAGTTACTATTGCGTGTAAAAGAGTCATATTACAAATAGTACAAGTGTACACGACGCAAGTAGTAAAGTGATGCGAGAGTATCGGATAACGTCTCCATAGGAACTGGAAATAACTCTATCCTTGAATTTCTGCTAAACATGACAGGTTTCAGCTTGAAGTTTTCAGCTTCCACGTCTGGCAAGGTGGTTTCTAATTCAACATGGTCATTGTCCATGTAGTCTCGACAGGTCTGCCGTGCGGCAGCGGGCCGTTCATTCTGGGCATCTTGGGGAGGATCAACAATAACTCTCTGGTTATTGTTGTTTGGGTTATCTATCCCGTCATTTTGCCTTCCGTTCACCATTGCTTCTAGTTTCTCCCAAGATAGTTGTTTCTTACTATCAAGAGTCGGGATTGGTTCCTGAGTTGGTACGTGCGTTCGATTTCTAGGTCTAGTTCGTACTCAAGTTATTTACCTCGTCTAGATCTACACATAAGTAAAAAAATAAAACCTTGTGAAAAGCACGAGGTAAATAACACCACTAAAAACAGAAAAATAAAAAGAAAAAGTGCAGTAGTAAAAAGGGTAAAGATATTTTGCCAGTCCCTGGCAACGGCACCAAAAACTTGTTGCGTGTAAAAGAGTCCTATCGCAAATAGTGCAAGTGTACATGACGCAAGTAGTAAAGTGATACGAGAGTATCGGATATCGTCTCCACAGGGAGTGGAAGTAATCTTGGGAAACAAATAAAGTAAAAGATGAAGAAATCAGATTTAAAGAATAGGCTGGTATTGAATTGCTCAATAGTGCAGGTGTTGCACTGTTAGAGAAACTTTTGTCTTCTATTGTCGTTCCTTTCGCGGCAACACCTGTCACGGCAGAGGTATGTTGTCGTGGCAGCGATCAACTACTCTTTACTTCAAGCTTGGCAAGAATCCCTGTTATGACTTGTCCTATCCCTAGGCCCAAGTTCTGTTGATGAACACTTCTTGGATGATACCTCCCGGTGTGAATCGAAGGGTGAACACCAATGTTGTTGAATTCTTCTTTAGCCACTTAACCCCGTACTTATCCCTAAGCCGAGATGGTTTAACCATAAACTGGAAAACACGTACTTATTCCATTCGTATGCTTGACTCTCCCAATATCAAACAAATGGATAACCTCACAATGCTCTCCCGATACTCTTGTGAGATATGAAGAACCAGAATAAATAAACTTGAAGTTTTTATTTCATGACAGAAAATTCCTAAAACAATACAATCCTTGCAACTACTTTATAGAATCAACCCTTAGCCCTAGGGTGAGTTTAGAACATGATGAACAGGGGAAAAAGACAGGGGTTTAGAAGAAGACGACTAGGAATGAGATATCCTTCCCTAGATCGAATTACATGCCTTTATATAGGCCTTGGGTCCAAGTTTTCTAATATGGCAAGAATACAAGTTTAAACTAAAGTACAACTCTATTAAAGATTAAATTTCTGAGTAGATGCCTTTAATTCGTCATCTTTTCTTGCCTTGAGTTTCTTCCTTGGACTTTGGGCTTGGCCTTCATTCTGCCTCAGGGCTCAGAAAAATATGGGAGTGGTCCACGACAGACCGGCTTGAAATCCTCTATCTGTCGAGCTCCACTTAACTTTTCCACCTCACCATTCTGTCGTTATGGCTGCCGTGGCAGTAGCTTGTTAGGTGTTTTCTGGGTTTATCCGGAGCATTGCTATAGCTCTTGTGCAGTGTGTGCAGGTTTTGTGAACAAATATGTTTCTAGACTCCTTTAGTTACCAGAATAGTTATGCTTACAAACTTGGGTTTTATGCCAATCTCATTTTTTCTGGAGGCAATTCTTAGGCTCCTTTAGTTTTTTCTGACCTTAGACTTCATCTTTTATGGAGGCAATTCTTAGGCTCCTTTAGCTTTTTCTAACTTAAGCTCAAAGAAAAATCTTCCTAAAATCATTATAATGCAGTTTTGCGGGCAGTGGGTCTGAAATGTTTCTTTTATTTCTTTCCTAGAGCCAGTGATAGGCACCTTAAGGGGCAACTCAAGTGAGTAAACATTCCTATTCCAGTGTACTACAGAAGTCTAGACAGCATAAGAGTCACAAAGGGTGTTCTAAAGATCAGAATTATAGCAAGGCTCTAAACAGTTCCTAAAAACATCCTAAAGGCACTGTCACGACAGAGTATATTGCGGCAGGTAAGTTCAGTTCAAAGACTTAAGCCAAATTTTTGTTTTTATTTTCATTTTTTGACAAAAATAAACTAACAAATAGACACAAATTGAGACACAACTAACAAGTTCATTAATGGAGGGATGCCCACCCCCAAACTCGAGGGTTGCATTGCCCTCAATGCATGACAATAATAAAAATGAAAAAAAAGAAAATACATCACAGAATAGATAAAAAACAACAACAAAGACAGCAAATATATAAGTAAAAGCACTTAAGGGGAGGAGTTGTCGTTGTTGTTGCTGCTGACTTGGAGCTGTCGGCAGGCAGTGACCTTGACGGCCGGGGCTGGCAGGTTGCTGGGGGACGCAGAGGCTATCTTCTTCTTTTCCTCTCAAGGTGGCTGGACGCGGGTCGGTGAGATGTGTGGGGGCTGGTCCAAGACCTTGAGATTGTCATCGCTGCTGCTGCTGCTACTGGCAGATCTGCCGTGGCAGGGTCCTTCGACAGTCTCATTCAGCTTCTTCCTTTTCATCGGAGGAAAGTCCTTGGAGATGTCTCAGGCTACGGATGGCTCGGAGTCAGAGTCCTGTCAGACAGAAGAGGAGGAGAACCCTTCAAAATATTTTGGGTCTATCTCCGGTAGGGGGTCCTTCCTCTTCTCTCTACTAGGAGTGGAATTTTTTCTCCCGCCTTCGCCGATCGTGGCAGGTGTGGGTGTGGAGGCAGTAGATGGAGTTCTGGGGCTTGCAGAAGGTGTGGGTGCAGCAAAGAGATTTTCTAGGAAGGAGGGGAATTGCACATTGGTAAAATTTAAATCATTCTTAATAAAATTTACCGTTGCGGCAGTGAAGTTCCTCATAAAACCCATCAGGCCGAGCTATCGTTCCTCCATCCTTTGCAGCATCGTCAGAATCTGGCTGGAGGTGTCTGCCGGTGGTGCTACTGTCGGCTACTCTGGTTTTGTGGTGACATGTTCAGAGGAGCTAGGGTCTACCGTCGGTTCTGTCGCAGCATAGGGATTTATGTACGACAGAGGGGTGGCATCTTTCAATTCTATAAGACTGTAGATATTCTGCTGCGTCTACCCTTTTCGTCGGACCTTGACATCCTTATTGAGTTCTAGCACGTTGTTGCCCCGCCAGATTGTGGTGATGAGATGGGGGAAGACTAGGGGGCCTGACGGTCTGAGAGCGCACTCGATGATTCTGTCACGGATGTAGTGGCCGACGTTGATTTGCCTCTCGTTTAGAATAGAGTGGACGAGAGCTAACCTCTGCCAATCGACAGTGGTGTTGTGGGAGGTAGGCATGAGGCACTTCTTGACAAAGTGGTTCCACAACTTGGCTTGTGGGGTTAGCTGGGTCCTCCTCACGGTCCATCGATGCTTCGGGTCATCGTTTCACTCTGTTCCTTCCTCTGTCACTTCTACCATGAAAACGTCATAGTCTACCTGCGACAGACTATTCACGAACCTCCGGTGAGCGTCCTCCTTCTTGCTCACGTACAGTCCATATAGCGTGTTGATGTACGTTGGCTCGAGAGAGATTTCATTTCCTCAGACGGTCACTGTCGTGGCATCCTTATCGGTGACGGCAGCGTAGAATTCACGAACGAGGGTTATTTTCATTTCTTCGGGCTGGACATCAAACTTCTGCCACTTGGGTGCTTGTTTCTTCTTGGCGATGAAGCCTTCTAGCCCTAGCTCTCTCATTTGTTGGGTATAGATGAACCCTCATTCTTCTCACATTTCCCTCTTCTAGAAAGAACTGTAGTACCTCTTTGCTAAATCTGTGGATGCGAACCGGTTGGGTATGCCGCTGTGGCTTGGTGTTGACACTGCCGTGGCAGAGGTGAAGGCAGCGTTGTGTTGGGTATTTCTGTTGGCCATTGCAAGGAACTGTAGCAAAATGAACAAGAAAATTTTTTGAGATCTAAAATAGAGGAAGTAAGGTGAGAGAATGAAAATGAGATGAAAAATGAAAAGGGAGTGGGGGTTTATATATAACGGGATTTTTCTGCCCGTTGGGACGGTAACGGCAGGTGCGAATAATGAGGCCAACTATTACCCGGTTTCTGACGCGCCTGTCACGCGTTTTCGTGTCTGCTGCGCGTCTGTTACGCGTTTGCGTGTCTGTCACGACAGCTCTGTGATAGGTTGTCTTCTCCGCGTCTGTCGCGACAGCTGGTGACAGGCTGTAACGACAGACTTGTCCGTTGGGCTTTTTTTTGGGCTGTTATGAATGTGTTGGGCTGGTTCATTCCTCCTCTTTGCTTTGCTTCCTTTATTTCCTAAAAATATTAAAATAAATAAACTGAATTAAAATCTCATTTCCTAAAATAAATAATAAATAAAATTCTTAATTCCTAATAAACAAATTAAATAAAATAAAAACTAAGTTAAATTAGGGATGCCTTGAGGGGCATCTCCTAAAGTAATTACTTCATGCATCCTTGGGGCTTCAGTCCCCTGATAATGCTTGAGCCTTTTTCCATTGACCTTGAACTGGTGCCCATCTTTCAGTGATTTGATTGTAATGGCACCATGAGGGAAAACTTAGACAACCTGGAAAGGACCAGACCATCTAGATTTAAGCTTTCCTGGGAAAAGCTTCAACCTAGAGTTGAACAACAACACCTGCTGCCCAGGGCAGAACTGTCGTGGCAGTAGCTTCCTGTCGTGCCACTTCTTTGTTTTGTCCTTGTAGATCTTGGCATTGTCGTAGGCCATTACTCGAATTTCCTCTATATCATTCAAGTCTAGTAGCCTTTTCTGTCCTGCCTTATCCCAGTCCATATTTACTACCTTAATAGCCCAGTAAGCTCTTTGTTCTATCTCAATAGGTAAATGGCAGGTTTTCCCATAGATGAGTCGATAGGGTGACATCCCCAATGGTGTCTTGAACGCTGTTCTGTAGGCCCAGAGTGCATCATTGAGATGTAGAGACCAATTCTTTCGAGTGGGTTTAACCATCTTCTCTAGTATGTTCTTTACCTCTCTGTTGGATATCTCAGCCTGCCCATTGGTTTGAGGGTGGTATGCTATTGCAATTTGGTGATTTACTCCGTATTTCCTTAAGGCAGCGGCTATCACCCTGTTATCAAAGTGCCTCCCCTCATCACTAATTATCGCCCTTGGAATGCCAAATCTGGAGAAGATGTTCTTGTGAAGAAATCTTTGCACAGTCTTGGCATCTTTCTTCTGAGTGGCGAGTGCTTCTACCCACTTTGGCTCATAGTCAACTGCTAGTAGGATGTACAAATTCCCACAAGATGCTGGGAATGGTCCCATGAAGTCGATTCCCCATACATCGAAAATTTCAACGTCCAGTATGTTCTGTAGTGGCATCTCATGCATTCTCGATATGCTCCCAGTCCTTTGGCACTTTTCACAGCTCTTGTAAAACGTTTGTGCATCTTTGAATAGTGTGTGCCAATAGAGACCGGATTGTAGAACCTTGGCAGCGATTTTGTTTCCACCTAGGTGTCCTCCATAAGGGAAAGCATGACAGTGGTGAAGCACAGCTTTCTGTTCGTCCTGTGGTACGCATCTCCTGATAATCTGATATGCACAGTGTTTGAAAAGAAGAGGTTCGTCCCAATAGTAATTTTTTGCATCATTTTGGAACCTCTTCCTTGCTTGGTAGTTAAGCTCAGGAGGTAATAACCCACTTACAATGTAATTAACAATGTCAGCATACTAAGGGGTTTCAGAAAGTTTACCTGCCGCCATGGCTGTCGCGGCAGTACTGGTGGCAGCAAACAACTACTCATCTGGGAAGGTCTCCAATATTTTGGTCTTGTCTGTTGATTGACTCCTTCCCGTCTCCAGCCTCGACAAGTGGCCTGCTACTTGGTTCTTTGTTCCTTTTTTATCCTTGGTGTCAATGTCAAATTCATGCAACAGCAGAATCCAACGTATCAATCTAGGTTTTGCATCCTTTTTCGTGAACAGATAATTCAGTGCTGAATGGTCCGTATGGACCACCACCTTTGTTCCAAGTATATATGGATGGAACTTGTCGATTGAAAACACCACTGCTAATAGCTCCTTCTCTGTCGTGGTGTAGCTGATTTGGGCATCATTCAGTGTTTTGCTGGCATAATAAATCACATGGAAGAGCTTATCCTTCCTCTGCCCTAATGCTGCCCCGACAGCGTAATCACTGGCATCACACATTATTTCAAATGGCAAACTATAGTCTGGTGGATGTACGATCGGGGCTACTACCAGCTTCTCCTTCAGTATTCTGAATGCCTAAGTACATTCAGCATTAAAATCAAAGAGGCGATTATATTCCAACAGGTGACATAGGGGCTTTGTAATCTTCAAAAAAATTTGCTATAAATCGTCGATAAAACCCTGCATGCCCTAAGAAAATTTGAATCCCTTTGACTGTGGTGGGTGGCGGCAGCTTTTCGAAGACCTCTATTTTGGCTCTGTCCACCTCTATGTCGCGACAGCTCACCTTATGGCCCAGTACTATTCCTTCATCCACCATGAAGTGGCATTTTTCCCAGTTCAAAACCAAGTCCGCCTCTTCGCATCTCTCAAGAACCTTTTGTAAGTTGCCTAAACAACCTTAAAAACTGTCTCTAAAGACGGAAAAGTCGTCCATGAAAATCTCTAGGAAGTCCTCCACCATGTCGGAGAATATTGCCATCATGCACCGTTGGAAGGTTGCTGGTGCATTGCAGAGCCCAAATGGCATTCTCCGGAAGGCATGGGTGTCGTATGGGCATGTGATGGTGGTTTTCTCTTGGTTCTCCGCTGCGATTGCTATCTGGTTATAACCTCAGTAACCATCAAGAAAACAGTAGTAAGGTTTCCCCGCTAATCTGTCAAGCATTTGATCAATAAAAGGTAAGAGGAAGTGGTCCTTCCGGGTAGCTTTATTAAGCTTACGGTAATCCATACAAACCCTCCAACCGATCACAGTCTTGGTTGGGATTAGTTCATTTTCTTCGTTGGTTACCACGGTTATGCCTTTCTTTTTGGGCACACATTGCACCAGGCTCACCCACTTGCTATCTGAGATGGCGTATATAATTCCAGCATTAAGCCACTTGATAATCTCTTTCCTTACCACCTCTCTCATAGCCTCGTTCAATCGTCTTTGGGCATCAATGGTCGGCTTATGATCATCCTCCAATAGGATTTTGGGCATGCATAACGCCAGACTGATGCCTTGGATATCAGCTATAGTCCATCCATTGGCCTTTTTATGCTGCTGTAGCATTTTTATCAGCTGTTGTTCCTGTTCCTGCATCAACTTGGAAGAGATGATTACGGGCAACGTATCATTTAAACCAAGAAAGACATATTTAAGATGCCCTGGCAGGGGTTTAGGGTCTAGAACATGTGGCTTTTCAATGAAAGGCTTCCGGATTACATGTTCGTTCGAGGTATAATTTAGAGGCTCGAAGAACTTTCCTGGACGTGTGACTATCCAATTTACCTCCTCAGGACCTTCAGTGTCGGATGTTTCTGTGTCTAAGGAGTCACTGTCGTCGTTACTGCCGTGACACTCTTCCGGGTGACTGCGGTGGCAGTGACGAAACTGTCTGTCGTGGCACCTCGAACTGATGCAGGGTTGGTCAAGGACTACTTCAGAGATTGCCTTGCACTCTTCTTCTGCATCAGCCTATTTTATTACTTGGAGAACATTGAGTTTGATTTGCTGATCATTCACTCTCATGGTTAGTTCTCCTTTCTCAACATCGATCACAGTATGCCTATGGCTAGGAAGGGTAACCCCAGGATGATCGATGCGTTTTCATATGCTTCACAATCTAAAACAAGAAAGTCAGCAGGAAAAATAAATTTATCCACTCTTACTAGAATATCTTCGATCTTCCCTTCTGGTTGTACGTAAGAGCGGTCTGCCAACTGCAGCATGACTGTCTTGGGCCTTGCTTGTCCAATACCTAATTTCTGAAACATAGATTTACGCATCAGATTTATGCTAGCACCAAGATCACAAAGTGTTTTACCCATGAACTTATCGCCAATTATGCACGGTATGATGAAGCTCCCAAGGTCCTTCTTCTTTTGGGGTGGATGCTTGTGCAAGATTGTCATGCATCCTTCTGTCATCTTCACTATCTCAAACTCCCCAAGTCTGGACCTTTTGGACATTGCGTCCTTGAGAAACTTAGCATATCCAAGCATCTGCTTGATGGCCTCTAGAAGCGGTATGTTAATGTATACCTATTTAAAAATATCATAAATCTTTTTAAGCTGATACTCCTGTTTCTATTTCTGTAACCGATGTGGAAAAAGAGGTGGAGGACGGTAATCTTCAAGGCGTCCTTCACACGGAATTTGGATCTGAGGAGGCTTAAGTCCTTCAGCAGCTTCTGTCTGCTCCTCTGTCCATTCTGCTGTCGCGGCAGGTGTATCGACAGCAGGTTATCTCTCCTCTATCGGGGCAGTGTTCACGACATGTGTTTCTAGGGTCGGATCCTCACTTGGAATATCTTTCATCTTCGGCCCTTGTAACTGTTTCCCACTCCAAGTTGTGATTGCTTTACACTGCTCATGTGTGGGTTTTCTAGTGACCTCAGTATCACTAGGGAATCCTCCGTTCTGCCTTGGTTTGATATACTGGGAAACTTGGCCCATCTGTGTCTCCAGAGATTTTAGGGTAGCCTCATGGTTGCTCATCCTCATCTTTGTCTTGTCCATGAATGACTCAGTTTTCTTGACAAAGTGATCCATGTTTGCCATGTATGCTCCCGTCTGTGACATAAAAGTGGCCAAGGTCTGTTCCAGTATACTAGGTGATGTTGCCAGCTGCTGTTGTGGCTGCTGTCGTGACAGAATTCTGGGTACCCCTTGGTTTTGGTTGTTCTGCACTGGAGGATTCGGTGCATTGTTCGGATTGCTCCCGAAAAACTTTTGGTCCTTCGTCCAGTTGGGATTGTAATTGTTGGAATCATAATTTCTTGGTTTGTTATAATTCCCAGCATACATCCCTTCTTCCAACTGTAAAGGACAGTCTTCTGAACTGTGGTTCCCGCTACAGGTTTCACATACCTCTTCTGCAGAATATACCACTTTAGAATCTTTCCGTTGCAGATTTTTGACTATCTTTGTGAGGTATGCAACCTGTGATTTCATCGAATTATCATCTTCAAAATCCTTTACACATATTCCTCGTTTGCCTCCTCTCCTAGCTGTAGGAAATTTCTCATCGTTCTTTGCTAATTTCTTCAACACTATCATTGCCTCGTCTGGTTCCTTATCCAGTAATATCCCATTCGCGGTTGAATCTATTCTCAGTCTAGTATGTGCATTGGCTGTGTTGTAGAATTTGACAACCTGATTCCACACGGGGAATCCATGCATCGGGCAGTTCCGTAAAAGAGTTGTAAATCTTTCCAACGCCTTGTGCATTGGTTCATCATCTTCCTGTTGAAAAGTAGCAATCTCATTACGCAATCTTTCAGATAAATGAGAAAGATTAAAACGAGAAAGGCATTCATAAGAGAGATCTGCCCAAGTTCGTATTGAACTCGGCGTTAATTTGTTCCACCAAGTTTTAGCTCTGTCTCTCAATGAATGGGGAAATAACCGAAGCCTCCGTACTTCTGGATTTATTCCTGGCAGACTGAACGGTCCATGGATTTCTTGGAACGTTTTCAGATGTTCTCAGACATCCTCAGTTGCAGAACCACTAAACTGACCAGCGGAATTTATCATGCTAAACATGACAGGTTTCAGCTTGAAGTTTTCAGCTTCCACGTCTGGCAAGGTGGTTTCTAATTCAACATGGTCATTGTCCATGTAGTCTCGACAGGTCTGCCGTGCGGCAGCGGGCCGTTCATTCTGGGCATCTTGGGGAGGATCAACAATAACTCTCTGGTTATTGTTGTTTGGGTTATCTATCCCATCATTTTGCCTTCCGTTCACCATTGCTTCTAGTTTCTCCCAAGATAGTTGTTTCTTACTATCAAGAGTCGGGATTGGTTCCTGAGTTGGTACGTGCGTTCGATTTCTAGGTCTAGTTCGTACTCAAGTTATTTACCTCGTCTAGATCTACACATAAGTAAAAAAATAAAACCTTGTGAAAAGCACGAGGTAAATAACACCACTAAAAACAGAAAAATAAAAAGAAAAAGTGCAGTAGTAAAAAGGGTAAAGATATTTTGCCAGTCCCTGGCAACGACACCAAAAACTTGTTGCGTGTAAAAGAGTCCTATCGCAAATAGTGCAAGTGTACATGACGCAAGTAGTAAAGTGATACGAGAGTATCGGATATCGTCTCCACAGGGAGTGGAAGTAATCTTGGGAAACAAATAAAGTAAAAGATGAAGAAATCAGATTTAAAGAATAGGCTGGTATTGAATTGCTCAATAGTGCAGGTGTTGCACTGTTAGAGAAACTTTTGTCTTCTATTGTCGTTCCTGTCGCGGCAACACCTGTCACGGCAGAGGTATGTTGTCGTGGCAGCGATCAACTACTCTTTACTTCAAGCTTGGCAAGAATCCCTGTTATGACTTGTCCTATCCCTAGGCCCAAGTTCTGTTGATGAACACTTCTTGGATGATACCTCCCGGTGTGAATCGAAGGGTGAACACCAATGTTGTTGAATTCTTCTTTAGCCACTTAACCCCGTACTTATCCCTAAGCCGAGATGGTTTAACCATAAACTGGAAAACACGTACTTATTCCATTCGTATGCTTGACTCTCCCAATATCAAACAAATGGATAACCTCACAATGCTCTCCCGATACTCTTGTGAGATATGAAGAACCAGAATAAATAAACTTGAAGTTTTTATTTCATGACAGAAAATTCCTAAAACAATACAATCCTTGCAACTACTTTATAGAATCAACCCTTAGCCCTAGGGTGAGTTTAGAACATGATGAACAGGGGAAAACGACAGGGGTTTAGGAGAAGACGACTAGGAATGAGATATCCTTCCCTAGATCGAATTACATGCCTTTATATAGGCCTTGGGTCCAGGTTTTCTAATATGGCAAGAATACAAGTTTAAACTAAAGTACAACTCTATTAAAGATTAAATCTTCTGAGTAGATGCCTTTAATTCGTCCTCTTTTCTTGCCATGAGTTTCTTCCTTGGACTTTGCGCTTGGCCTTCATTCTGCCTCAGGGCTCAGAAAAATATGGGAGTGGTCCACGACAGACCGGCTTGAAATCCTCTATCTGCCGAGCTCTACTTCATTTTTCCACCTCACCATTCTGTCGTTATGGCTGCCGTGGCAGTAGCCACGACAACGTTTGCTTCCCGACTCCAGTTCTGTGATCCGCTTCTGCTCCTTTACTGCCCTGAGTCTGCTGATACCTGCAAAATTAACCAAAATCAGTAGCAAATGTGCCATTTTATCTATTTGTGATGTATATGCAAAATTCTATCCTAAATGCAATGAATTATGCTTGAATGCAGCAGAAATATAGGTAAATGGGAGGTAAAATATAGAACTTTTATACACTTTACATTGAATACAAGCTTCTCAACACGATTATATTGCAAAAACTCAATTTTTGTACTTTTTAATCAGTTAAAAGTCCAACGGGTCCATTTTTCAGCCCATTTAGACCCGTTCGTCCGAAACCTCTACAAAAATAACTGCGAAACTAGTTTTAATCAAATTTTAGGAGTTCATATAGTTACTCACAAGCTTTTCAACACGATTATATTACAAAAACTCAATTTCTGTACTTTTTACTTAGTTAAAAGTCTAACGGGTCCATTTAGACCCGCTCGTCCGAAACCTCTACAAATATGACCACAAAACTAGTTTTAGTCAAATTTTAGGACTACATATAGTTGACTATGAGTTTTTCAAAACGATTATATTGCACGAACTCAATTTCTATACTTTTTACTCAATTAAAAGTCCAACGGTTTCATTGTACGGCCCATTTAGACCCGCTATTCTGAATCCTCTACAAAAAGGACAACAAAACTATTTTTAATCAAAATTTAGGAGTTCATATAGTTGACTACGAGCTTTTCAACACGATTAGATTGCAAAAACTCAATTTCTGTACTTTTTACTCAGTTAAAAGTCCAACGGATTCATTTTACAGCGCATTTAGACCCGCTAGTCCGAAACCTCTACAAAAATGACCGCAAAACTAGTTTTAATCAAAATGTAGGAGTTCATATAGTTGACTACAATATTTTCAACACGATTATATTGCAAAAACTTAATTTTCATACTTTTAACACAGTTAAAAGTTTAACGGGTCCATTTTACGACCCATTTAGACCCGCTCGTCTGAAACCTCTACAAAAATGACCGTTAAACTAGTTTTAATCAAATTTTAGGAGTTCATATAGTTTTTCACGAGCTTTTCAACACGATTATGTTACAAAAACTTGATTTATGTACTTTTTACTCAGTTAAAAGTCCAACGAGACTATTTTACGGCCCATTTAAACTCGCTCGTCCGTAACCTCTACAAAAATGACCGCAAAACTAGCTTTCTTCAAAATTTAGGAGTTCATATAGTTCTTCACGAGTTTTTCAACATGATTATATTACAAAAATTCTATTTATGTACTTTTTACTCAGTTAAAAGTCCAACGGGTCCATTTTACAGCCCATTTAGACCCGCTCGTCCGAAACCTCTACAAAAAATTATCGCAAAACTAGTTTTAATCAAAATTTAGGAGTTCATAAAGTTGACTACGAGCTTTTCAACACGATTATATTGCAAAAAATCTCAATTTATGTACTTTTTACTCAGTTAAAAGTTCAACGGGTCCATTTTACGGCCCATTTAGACGCGCTCGTCCGAAACCTCTACAAAAATCACCGCGAAACTAGTTTTAATCAAATTTTAGGAGTTCATATAATTGTTCACGAGATTTTCAACACGATTATATTGAAAAAACTCAATTTCTGTACTTTTTACTCGGTTAAAAGTCCAACAGGTCCATTTTACGGCCCATTTAGACCTGCTCGTCCGAAACCTCTACAAAAAGGATCGCAAAACTAGTTTTAATCAAATTTTAGGAGTTCATATAGTTGACTACGAGCTTTTAAAATGTTTATATTGCAAAAACTCAATTTCTATACTTTTTACTCAGTTAAAAGTCCAACGGGTCCATTTTACAGCCTATTTAGACACACTCGTCCGAAACCTTTAAAAAGGACCGTAAAACTAGTTTTAATGAAATTTTAGGAATTAATATAGTTGAATACGATATTTTCGACACGATTATATTGCAAAAACTCAATTTCTATACTATTTACCAGTTAAAAGTCCAACGGGTCCATTTTATGACCCATTTAGACCCTATCATCTGAAACCTTTACAAAAATCACCGCGAAACTAGTTTTAATCAAATTTTAGGAGTTCATATAGTTGTTCACGATCTTTTGAACACGATTATATTGCAAAAACTCAATTTCTGTACTTTTTACTAAGTTAAAAGTCCAACGGATTCATTTTACGGCCCATTTAGACCCGCTAGTCCGAAACCTCTACAAAAAGGACCACAAAACTAGTTTTAATCAAATTTTAGGAGTTCATATAGCGGACTAAGAGATTTTCAACACGATTATATTGCAAAAACTCATTTTCTGTACTTTTTACACAGTTAAAAGTCCAATGGGTCCATTTTACGGCCCATTTAGACCCGCTCATCCGAAACCTCTACAAAAATCACTGCGAAACTAGTTTTAATCAAATTTTAGGAGTTCATATAGTTGTTCACGAGCTTTTCAACACGATTAAATTGCAAAAACTCGATTTATGTATTTTTTACTCATTTAGAAGTCCAACTGATTCATTTTACGACCCATTTAAACTCGCTAGTCCGAAACCTCTACAAAAAGGACCATAAAGCTAGTTTTTGTAACACCTAGGTTTGTGGTTCGGGAGTTAAGAGTGTGGATCGGGTTCAAGTCGTGGACTTGTTTTAAATTAAAAACGGTCTTTGGTTTTGATTAAAAAGGGCTTGAGTTTTCATTAAGTCCAAAGTGGTAAATTTCTAAATAAAGGAATAAGCTATGTAAAAAATGGGCTTTTTACTAAGTCACCATCTTCTTCTTCTCCCCCAAAAATCAAATTTCACGACAACTAAAACCTCCTTAACCCCAAAACACTATTCCATTCATTTCTTCATCGATTTCAAGAGCTTTCATCAAGGTAAATATATTTTTGACTTATCATCATCTTTCTAAACATTTCTATGGTTTTAGTTTTTAGTAAACTCCATTTTTGTGACATTTCAAGTTTTCAAGTTTTAAGAAAAAGGTGGAAGCTTTAATGGTTTATCATTAGGTTTTTGATTTTTAAAGATAATTTATGTTATACTCTTGCCCTTAGGTGTATCATATTTTAAAATGGTAGTGTTTTGTTGAAAATCTCGAAATGGGTTTTTGAGGGTGTGTTAAAGGGTAGAAAACATGGGTTTTTGAGGTAGCTTTGTGTGGGAAAGTTGGGTTGATGTTATGGTTATGCTTAAGGGTTTCTTTGAATGTGTTTAGTGATGATTTGGGTGTTGGAATCAATGGATTTCTGATGGGTTAAGTTCAAGTCCGAAAATGAGAATTTTGGGTTAGTTCATGGCTTGGAAATGTAGAGAAATGGTTTTGTGGTTGTAATCTGATTAGTGGCAGTGTTTTGTGGATGATTTGTTGAGTAATATGTTGTTTTTGGTTGATTAGAATCAAGGGAAATTGTTGGAGAAGCTTCGGGCTCGATACCGGGAAATTTGGAGGCTTGATCGACTATCTCGGTTTGCTTTAAGGGTTCTCGGTGAGTGGATTGTTTAAAATGGTTTTAAATTGGTTAAAGTGTGCGGTTGAGGTGTTAGATGGTGCTTAGTAGGCCAATCTAATGTGGAGATTAAGTTGGTAGCTTAATCTCTTGTTTGACTTTATGAGTTTCTTGTTAAATGTGCAAATGTTGTTTGTGTGATACATATTCGTTTATGCATATCCGCATATCCGAGTAAGCTATATAGTTGCCAATATACTTGTTTCTGTGTGGTGGTTGTGATAAGATGTTCTATTGCATTTGTACTTAGCATAACATGAGGTAAGATGCCATGTTCATGCACCCTAGTAGCGATCGACTATGTAGTTATGTTGGTGTTGATGTATGCCTTGTGAATGTCTTGTGGATGCCATGCTTTGAACCCCGCATTGTGATGTTTTGTTTTTGAGCTCCCTCACTAAGCTTCTAGCTTATGCTCTCGTTTTCGACAATGCAGATCATTAGTGTGGAGTTAGCAAAGAGCAAGGAAGGGGCATCCAAGCGCGGGTGTGGTTGCTCAAGTATGATTTTATTGAATAATGTAATAGTTAGCAGTGGGGATGCTACGTGTTGTAGGAGCATTTGTTAGACTCATATTTTGTTAATGCTTTTGCGTTGAAGATTAGTAAACCATGTGTTATGAGATGCTTATGTTTGAGTGAGAAGCATGTAAACCTTGTTTTATGTTATGTTTATGTGGATGCATGTTTCCTATGAATGAAATGGACTTTTTATACATGTTTATATGTTTGATCATGCTTTTGGTAGGACATGATGCCTTTAGATTATGTGTATGATTGCTATTTTATGATTCTTGTTGTTTGGAGCATGTTTGGGAATGTTTGAAGATGCAGAAAACTGTTTTCAGGTGCAGGCATTTCGAAACGCTCGTGGTTGTTTTGGAATGGTAGTAGCTCCAGGGATACTCGTATTGGAACAGGGGTGGTGCCGTTTCGATACGATTTGACACTGTGAGCTCCCATTTCGATACGCGTTTCAATACGGTTTGCCTTTGTGAGTGCTTGTTTCGGAAACAGTTCCTGAACATTTCGACACAAGAGACCCCCGTACCGGAACGAAATGGGTCGTATCGGTACGACCAGGTCCGACTTTTAAACTGGAGCCCGTGTATCGAAACGGGCTAGCCTGTTTCGAAACACATGCCTGTAATTTGGCTTTTTGGCATCTTCGAAGGTTCTTGGATGTTGTGCTTTAGTCTCTTTTGTTTGTAAGCTTCCTTGTTTAGTTTATATGCATATTTTATGTATGGTTATGGTCTCGTAAGCATGCAAATGGACTAACATGTCACTTGGTAAATTTAAATTACCTTGTGTTTGATTTGATGTTTTCTATATCGTTTTCTGATGTCGTTTTCTTACATAGGACTTGTAACCCCCTTAGCTCGGCCTAGACGGTTGACCCGAACTACGAAGATCACACGGGGAAAACCAAAGTCAACCCAAAAGTCAACCTTGATTCACGACCGTTTCTTTTTTTAATCTTGTCTAGATGCTTGTTAACCCTAAGTGAGTACTCACAAAACATATTTGAGAAAGGCACATCGATCGGATAACATACAGGGACTCAATTGCACTTTTTACAAGTTTAGGGACCAAAATGCAATTTTTGTAAATTAGAAGGTCTTTATTGATTTTAAGTTTACCAATATGAAATTAGTCACGTTACATGCTTCTCTGCCAAAATTCGTCTTAAAAGTACTTCTCAAACTCATGCAATTTCAACTTCAACATTTGGGACTAAAATGTAAAGCTTGCAAACTTCAGCACCATTCAAATCTATGCCCAACGGTCACCTGTTTCGAAACACTCACCTGCTGTATCGAAACGTTGGATCGAAACGACGTTGATCGTTTCGATACCCAGGTTGGTGCCGAGACTGGTTCCGAAACGAGGCACTCCAGTAGCCAAATCGTTTCGAAACATCCTTTAGCGTTTCGAAACACGAAGGCCATTTCAGACCCCCGTTTCGAAACACTAGAGGGTGTTTTGATACAGTTTGCCCAGAAACTGCAGCAATTGCTGGTTTTTCATGCATAAACCCATTCAAACACAACCAAAGGACTCCCCAAACATACCAACAAGTCATCTAACATATAAGGTACATGTTTAGAACTCCTAAACACCTTCATAGCATCAAACATGAAAACTCACAAATCTAGAGGCATGCTTCCTATTAACAAAACCAAATAGGCAATCAAACTTCAAATCAAACATTTAAGGCCATTTACAATTCAAACCAACGAGGCAAACATGCCACAACCTTAGGGAGTTCAACACATCTCCCAAAACAAATCTTAGGTTCCCATTGCCAATTTATCAAAACTAATAGTGTACGAAAACTTCACCATACATGAGCTTGGATTCCCTTGGACAAACTTAGCTTCCTTGATGCCCTTAAACACCTCAATTATCTGCATTATTAGTAAAAGAGAGCGTAAGGATAATTGCTTAGTGAGGCATGCTCTAAAGAAACCAACACAATAATGCAATTTTAGAAAACACTTCCATCAAGCTTTTAAACCACATGCTCATCTCTTTCTCATGCTTGATAAACTTTCAAAGCAAAACTCATTGAAACCACATGTACCTTCACTCTATCTCGTGCATTAAAACCAATGCAAAACACATGGCATGGCCATTCAGATGCTTGTATTGTCAAAGCATTTCTAAACAAAACACATGCATGTCTCATAGCATAAATCATTTCATCAAGGTACATGTGTAACAAAAATCATTTCATCATTTATATTGGCATTTAGCATCTCATTAATACTCGGATATGCGGACACATTTCTACACTAGACTCTTCCGGTGGAATCTCACATCACTGTACTCACTTGTCTAGCAACACAACTTCCGGTGGAATCTCTCATCACCATACTCATATGGCGGAATCTCTCATCGCCACAAAGCTTGGGTATTTCACCAAGTCCTACCCGATGGAATGCCCATCATGGGAAAATCTCCCTTTGGCTTAACCAAAGAGCACGTACGAATTTTTAGTTTATAGTGCACTCTCATCCTATTGATCGATCAATTATATCCGGTAAGTTTCTCAACATCTATGCCAATATAATGTGTTAAAATATCATCACACCTACTGTTTTTCATGCAATAAAACTCAAAGGTTTTCTCACCACATTTCAAATCATTAATCATACTTTGCTTCAAATCAAAAGCTTAAATCTTTTCAATGCAACATGCCATATCATGACATCTTTACAAGCATAATCTCATGCTCCAAAACATGCATAAAAACAGTAGGAATTTAACAGTCTCAAACCATGAGCATGTAAAAGCATTTTTAGGGGCAAACACCACTTTAGAGAGACCAAATCAAAACATACTTACTTCCGGACTTAGGAAGGTGTTTCAAACCTCTCCTGGACTTCAAACCCAAACGCACTCACCGATTTCGTTTCGCTTGCTTGCCGAAACGCCGATTAACCTCTCGGATCAACTCCAAAAGTGTCCGAAGATGTCTCCCCTATTTTAGACACATCAAAGCAGAGGATTAATGCATCATCATGCATTGAAATCTTCAGCCAACACTCCTAAACTTGATGCTCTACCTAAAACCAACATTTCTGTAACACCCTAATTTTGGGCTTAGAAGTTTTGGGTTTGAACTGGACCGGTCAGATTTTCAGTTCGAATATAAAAGGTGGTTTTAAGGAAAGCTTAGTTCGGGATGCATTAAAAATATGGAAAAATGTCTTAAAATCCTCTTTTATTATATATAAGAGAAAGGTGAAATCAATTTTACAAAATGAGGTTTGGAAGAGTGACATTTTGGGTTAGTGACCAAAATGTAATTTTTGAAAACTGGGTGACTGTTTTAAAAAGGATTGAAAATTTGAATCTTTAAGGAGCTATTTACCCAAAAGAGTTTCTCCAGATTTTTCTGAATATTAATCAATTTAATTAATGGTTTTTAATTAAGTACAAAAGGAGGGGAAAGATATTTTGGCATTATAACTAACTTTTCTCTAAATTTCCATTTTCTTTTCTCTCAACTTTTCTCTCAACCCAAACACATTTCTCCAGCAAAATTCTCTCTGATTTTGACAACTAAAGATTTGATTTCAATCCTCATTTGATCTCTAATCAATTCTACAACAAAACCTTAGCATTTGCTTATTGGATTTTCAAGAATTATGGTTCCAAAAAGGGAGAAACTCAAGTTTAGAGGTATGAACGTCCTTCTCCTCTAAATTCTCAGTTCTTTACTGAAATTCCTAAGTTCTCAATCCTTGATTTGTGTTTTATTAAAGGTTTTACAATTGTGTTCTTGATCTTGGCTTTAAAATGCAAGATTTGGTTAATTTGTGATGAAATTCGTATGAAATGGTTGGGTACTGTTTTGAGATGTGTTTTTAATGTAAAATGGATGTATATTTGATGAGAAATTGAGGTTTAATCAATGCAATCTCGAATAGGTTGATTTTCCTAAGTTTCTACTTGTGAAAATGGTGGTTTTTGGGGTGATCTTGGTGTTTTGTTAATGCTGGAGGTATAAGGACGTGTTTGGGATCATTTTGGATGTTAATTGATGTTTAAAAATGGTTAGAAGTGATGGATCTTGGCTGGGTTAAGTCTTGGAAGTGTTTGGAGGTGATTTCGGTTGTGTTTGGTAGCCGAAATGTTGGTTTTGCAAAGAGCAGCGAGTTTAGGTGTGTTGCTGGTGTTTTTAATGCATTATGATGCATTAATCCTCTGTTGTTATGTGCTTGAAAAAGGGGAGAATGATCCGTGAGCAATAGAGGTGGCGTTGAAGGTTTCGGATGCTTGGAAGGCTTGTTGTCTAGCCTTGTTTTGTGTATCGGTGAGTGAAGTTGGGTTTTCAGCTTTAAAACAAAGGTTTGAAGGTTTTGGGAGCTTAGTTTAAGTCTAAACAACTTAGCTAAGCTCAAGAGTAAGTAAATAGAATTTCTCTCTTGGTTGTGTTATGAATTGGTTTTTAAAGCACTTGTGATTGTTGGATGCAATGCATGTGATTTGCATGTTTTAAATTCTGTTTTGAAAGCATATTTTAGCATGGTTTAATGCTGGTTTTGAAAGCCATGTGTGAAGGTTGCTCAAGGTAAGAGATCCTTGGTTTTGTACATTGAAATTGTGGAATTGTTGCATAGTGTTGCATGTTGTTTAATGGCTTTGTGTAATGCTTCAAAAACAGTGGATTGATGATGGTAATTGGTGGTTTTGGCATTTTGGTTATGCTTGTAAAACAATGGATTAATGTGGTAAATTGGTTATATTGGCAAGTGATGTAAGTGGTTCTTGGTTACTTGAATCGGATATAGTTAGCCGGCTATAGGATTGGGTGCACCGTGAATAAAGTCGCCTTGGATGTGGAGTGGTTGTGATTGTACCGGTAACTCCATCCAAGTACACTAACGAGATGGTTAAGAACACCATGGTGGTTAAAAGTCCATGGGTGGGTCTTGTGTATGTTAAGGTCATAATGGTGGTTAAAATTCCATTTGAGGACCTTGTGTATGTTAAGGTCATAATGGTGGTTAAAATTCCATTTGAAGACCTTGTGTACGGTAAGATCACAATGGTGGTGTAAAGTCCATGTGTGGATCTTGTGTGTATGTCCCGTGATCTCGTTAGTGATGTTATACAACTACCAATGAGTGATGGTAAGGTTATAATGGTGGTTAAAATTCCATTTGAGGACCTTGTGAATGTTAAGGTCATATGGTCGTTAAAAGTCCATATGAGGACCTTGTGTATGGTAAGGTCATAATGGTGGTTTAAATTCCATTTGGGGACCTTGAGATTGGTAGTGTGTATGAAGCGTGGGGACAACGCTTGTAATCCGCGTATCCGATTGTTTTTTGCGTTATGATGGTTTGTGAATTATAACTTGGAAGCCAATATAATGTTCTTGAATATGATGAAGCATGAGATGCTTGAAATGATGCATGGTTGCATGAGAAGTGTGTAGTGTTCTATGAACGCATGTTTTACTTGTTAACTTGTACAAGTGTTTATCTTCTATTGAGAATGGTACATATGTGCATGGAATCTCTTTGGTGCATTGAAGTCTTGTGAAGGCTTGTTTTAAAAGGCATGTAATGCAAGTGTTGAATTTGTGGTTCATATGTTGCATTTGCTTAATGCATGAGATGGAATTGAGGGTGTAAGTGGTTTTTAAAGGTTTCTTGCTTTTAAATGATTTTCAAGTATAAGAAAAGTATAATGTGAAGTGGAAGTGTTTTCCAAGGATCTTGTATTTAACTTTGCATAGGATGTTCGTGCATGGAATGGTTTAATTGATGGTTTTGCAAGGTTGTGCTTTGAAGTGAATTACTTAGCTTTTCTAAGCTAAGGGTTGGTTTTGCATGTTTGAGCAATGCATGATTTAAAGCATGTTGTTAAAAGGGGGTTTTCAAACATTGTTTTGGTTTATCGAATTGTGTTTACTTTTAAAAGAGGTTTTATGACTCGCTGCATTGATGGTGTTTTGGTTTGAGCATTCCTCACTAAGCATTATGTGCTTACGCTCCTTTTTGTCCATCAATGAAGATATTTGAAGTTGGGACAGCGAGAAGCAAGGGATTCAAGGAGAGCTCCATTTGAGATGTATGTCTCGGTTAATAGCTATAGATAATAAAGGCAATGGGGGGGAGAATCTCTTATGTTGATGTTTAATGAGATTGTGTATGTTGGACAAGTTTGGTTTATGATTTTGAACTATGTGGTTTAACGCTTGCAACGTTTGAATCTTCTTATTCTTAAGTCGTTATGCTATGCTTCTTGTTTTAAAAGCATGATTGAGTGTTGGATGTGTTGAATGAGTTGGTGCACCTAGGGGTGGTTTTGTATCTAGATTTTGATGCAAATTGGTAGGTATGATGCTTGGCATGTTGTTGATTTATTGTGGAATGGTTTGGAGCATGTTTGATGGGGTTTAAAGGTGTTAAAACAGGCCTATCTGCTGTTTCTGGGCAGGGTGTTTCGAAACACCCTTGCCTGTTTCGAAACAGGCCCTTGTTTTGGCTAGGGTGTTCCTGAACGGCCTTGACCCGTTTCTGAACACTTTGGCTACTGCCAAGGGGTGTTCCTGAACGGCCTAGACCCGTTTCGGAACACCTGACCGTTGGGCATAAAATTTGAATGGTTTTGAGGTTTGCAAGCTTTACGTTTTAGTCCCGATTCTTGTATGTGCAATTTCTTGAGTTTGAGATGTCCGTTTGAGATGAAATTTGACAGAGAGGCATGAAACATGACTAATTTCATAATGATAACTTAAAAATTGTTAAAGTCCTCTTAATTTTCAGAATTTACAAATTGGTCCCTAAATTCGTATTTTGTGCAATTGGGTCCCTTATTGTTTTCCGATTGCTGTGATTTTTGAGTATACTTATCTCAAGAGAATGCCTATGGTTAATGTGCATCTAGACAAGTTTAAAAAGAAAAATAAAGGGTCGTTAATCAAGGTTGACTTTTGGGTTGACTTTGGTTTTCCCCGTGTAATCTTCGTAGTTCGGGTCAACCGTCTAGACCGGGCTACGGGGGTTACATTTGGTGGTATCAGAGCTGAGTTGCGAAAGCTTGGGGGAAATGGTAAATTGTTGTAATAAGTGTTTAATGTTTATTCTGATGTGGGGTTGGAAGTCGGTTGGAAAGTGTGTATTTGAGCGAATTGTTGATGTTTTTAGCATGCTTTTTGTTTGTGAATCTTCATTGAGTTAATGTGGATTTGTGCTGGTGATATGTTGGTGATGTGAGCTGATTTTATGAATGATGAAAGTGTGATGGGTATGATATGTTGATATTATGCTGTTGCGAGTGAATGTTGTTTGATGAGAGCATGATCGAAATATGTTGATTGATATGCTCAATGTTGTGATATCCATGTTTTTATTGACTGTTATGTCATGTAAAAGGGGAGAATTTGGGATACCCATTGCCTTATTATTATAGCTATTGTGTTATTTTGGAGTTGGAGCTTTGAATCCTTGCTTAAAGCTGGTCTGATCGATTTGTTTGTTTTGTTATGATTGTTTGTTGTTAATAGCATGGTGAAATCGATGAGAGAATGGTAGTTGGGTGAGATGGTTGCTGCTTTAGAGCAGGTTGTTAAGGCGTGGAATTCACCTTTTGGTGGAGGTGTTTCGTTTCAGCCTACAGTGCCTGGAGTTGAGGTAGTGAGGCAGGAGGAAGAAGCTGGTTCTGTGATGAAGAGTTCATCACCTTTAGTTCAGGAGGTGTTGGGAACATCTAAGGCTGTGGCAAAAGTAAGGCTAGTAGACGTGCCGGCTGTGGGATTTGCGGGTTTGTCGAAACAGCGTTTACATGATTTGGGAGCTGTGTAGTATCATGGTTCGACGCCTGAAACGTTCGAGGCCTGGTTGGCCAGTGTAATTCTGATTTTGGATCAGGAGGGTTGTGACTATGCCTGTAAGCTGGGAAGTGTTGTCTCATTGATGTTGGAGGACGCTTGTGCCTGGTGGACATCTGTGGCGGTGGCATCGCACATCCACGATATAGATTGGGACTTCTTTGTGTCTGCCTTTTATGAAAGGTACCTTGGAGAGAAATTCCCAAGGGTTAAGCAACGTGAGGGTGTGGTATCAGTTTATGAAGGTGAGAAAAGTTTAAGCGAGAGAGTTGTGGGTACTGACCTCGAGAGCGGTCAGCGTAAGAGGCTACGTGATAGAAGGTTTTGCTTGAATCGAAGTCTGAGTGGTAGTGCAAATCTGGGGCAAGTGCTGCATGATCAAGGAGTGGAAGCTCAGTTACCAGTGTGTGACCATTGTGGAAGGCGTCATGTTGGAGGTTGTTGGGGCGCAGGTGTTTGTTGGAACTGTGGTTCTAAGGAGCATGTGAAGCAGAATTGTCCTCATGTGGTGAGATCAGTTTCAGTGGTAGCAAAAGGGTCTCTGAAGGGTCGTGGGCATGACCGAGACAAGGTTCAAAGTTGGCAGGAAGGTGTGAGGAGCTTGCAGAATGAATCTTGTTGGAATTGTGGGTCTGTTGGACATTTGAGACGTAATTGTTTGAAGTTGGCTCGGGGTAGTCAGGGTTCTTTACCGCAGGGAGATGGTGATGACCTTAATATGTTAGCTGATGTTGCAGCAGTGCGGCTGGAGAATGATGGTTCTGCGAGGAAGAGAGCTCGTCTGTTGAAGCTCCGGGGTAGTGAGGTGTTTACAGGTAACCTTGTTAAGTAATCTTTGCCTTAGTTATCTTAGTTTGGTTTCAGTTGGTATTTCCCTTGTGTAGTGGGTATGGTCTCGTAGCTAGAATTCTTGGGGTAGTAGTTGGTGTTGTTTTGAAAACAACTTTAGTGTGAAGAGGGCATTAGTGAGTATCTTGTGGATAGTGGGTTGAAAGAATGATGGAGTTGGTCAAGTTGGAAGTGAGATAGGAGGTTGTTTTAGGTGGATTCTGAGGATGTTATTGGTGGGTGTGAACCGACATACATGCACAGTTAAAATCATTTGTTATATGCTATATTATATATGTACTGGTCTATGCATACATGTGACATGACATTAGAGGTTTTGCATGCATGTACATCAGGCATTGATAGGGCATATTGGTGACCATGCATACGAACGTTCACACTCGCTGATAGTTAATCGGGTCCGTTAGAGTTGTGATAGGGTTAGGTTGGATGATGGGTTTTAAAAGTTGTGTTGGTGCTAGGAGAATGCTAAAAGTAATGGAGGGTATTAAGCGAGTTGTCAGTAATGGTGAGTGCGATATAGCGTGTTGGTAGAAGGAAAGTGTTTGGCGCTTAATGAGTTTAGCGAGATGGTGGTGAGGAGATTACCGGTTGAAATTAGAATCGGTTAGAGTGGTCGTGAATAGCTGGTAGAAGTGGTAGTTTCTTGGTGTTAAGTGATGTTGTAAGTTAGTGGATGTGTTCCAGAGTGCTGAGGTAACTTGGCATTGATGTAGTTGTAGAAGGATTGTTTATGTAGGTGATGGTTCATAGCAACCTTCGAAGAGTTGAGAAGAGGTTGTGTTGTGGGTTGTAGAAAATGTTTGGCCTGGGGTGAATAGAAGTTTCGTAATCTTGATATGTATGTATAGGTTGGGCGATGTTCTAGTAAGGCAAGTGTTGTAGTCAAAACTTGAAGTGGAAAGGCAATGTAAGATTAAAGGCCATTGTTGGTTGGACGGGTTCTTGTGAGAAGTGGTTGGCTAGTTGTGTATGAGTAAATTCCGTCTGAAGACAGTTGGTGGTGTATGGAACGGCTGGCGGAGTCAAGGTTGGGGTTTTGTGATGTGATTTTCGGATGTTAGGTGAGTAGTTCTGGTGAATCGTTATGGTAATGATAGCGGCGGATTGGAAGGAATGTCAGCATTACGTTGAGAAATTTGGGTAAGCAGTTGATGCTTAAGAATTTTTGCTTGTTGTGATAGTCTTTGAAAGAGGTTGAGTAGTTTTGCAAGGAGTTTTAGAAGCAGTGGAGGTTGTGGGTCACCTGGTGGCTGAACTGGATTGGTTGGTGTCACTGTGTGAACAAGTTTTGAGAGTTTTGAGTTAGGGTGGTGTATGCTGTAAAAGTTTGGAGGTTCTTCAGGTTGTTGTTGGGGCTATGTGTAGTCCGGAAGTGTGAAAGGTTAAGATGTGGTTAACATTTGAGTGTTCTGGAATTCGTGAACAGTATGTGTTGGTGTTGGGTTGGTGGAGTTTTGTGAGGAGAGTGTTCAGTGGTGGTTAAGTCTCCTGTGTTGCCTTGTGTGTTGCTTGAGAAGTTTGGTTGTTCTCTTTTCGCCGGTTGAAATTTCGAGGACGAAATTTCTTAAGGGGGGAGAGTTGTAACACCCCAATTTTGGGCTTAGAAGTTTTGGGTTTGAACTGGACCAGTCGGATTTTCTGTTCGAATATAAAAGGTGGTTTTAAGGAAAGCTTAGTTCGGGATGCATTAAAAATATGGAAAAATGTCTTAAAATCCTCTTTTATTATATATAAGAGAAAGGTGAAATCAATTTTACAAAATGAGGTTTGGAAGAGTGACATTTTGGGTTAGTGACCAAAATGTAATTTTTGAAAACTGGGTGACTGTTTTAAAATGGATTGAAACTTTGAATCTTTAAGGAGCTATTTACCCAAAAGAGTTTCTCCAGATTTTTCTGAATATTAATCAATTTAATTAATGGGTTTTAATTAAGTACAAAAGGAGGGGAAAGATATTTTGGCATTATAACTAACTTTTCTCTAAATTTCCATTTTCTTTTCTCTCAACTTTTCTCTCAACCCAAACACATTTCTCCAGCAAAATTCTCTCTGATTTTGACAACTAAAGATTTGATTTCAATCCTCATTTGATCTCTAATCAATTCTACAACAAAATCTTAGCATTTGCTTATTGGATTTTCAAGAATTGTGGTTCCAAAAAGGGAGAAACTCAAGTTTAGAGGTATGAACGTCCTTCTCCTCTAAATTCTCAGTTCTTTGATGAGTGTTTAAAAGTTCTATTATTTACACCCTTTTTAACCCATATTTCTGCTGCATTCAAGCATTATTCATTGCATTTAGGTCAGTTTACAGCAAAACATCACAAATATATTAAAAGGCACAGATTCTACTAAAAATGGTTGTTTTTGTAGGTATCTGCCATGGTTGACGATGAAGGCAGGCGCAGGGCAGATAAGCAGAAGAGCTGAACTGGACAAGCAGCCGAGGAAGACGAACCTGTCATGGACCTGTCGTGACAGCAGACTTATGAAGAGGAAAAGTAAAGTGGATCTCGATAGATAGAGAAAAATCTGCTCGTCTGTCGTGTGGAAGCCAAATATTTTTCCAAGCCCCGGATCAAAAGATATGTCAAGCCAAAGCTCAAGGAGAAGAAATTCCTAGAAACAAGGATGCGGCTGGAAAGTAGGAGACTTTAGAGATTTAGTCTTTATTAGAATCTTACTTTTAATTAAAGTTGTAATCCTTGTTACCTTAGATAACTTGAGCCCAAAGCTTATATAAGGGCATAGATTAAACCTAGGGCATAACCGATTACCCCATAACCGAAACCTAAACCCCCTGTCGTCCACCCGTCACCGACATGTTCTAATTTCCCCCTAGGGCTACGGGTTGTTTTGTAAAGTAGTTGCAAGGGTTGCTTTGTTTTAGGATTTTTCAAGTTCAATAAAATAAACTTCAAGTTCTTTTATCTTGGTTTTAATATCTTGCAAGAGCATCGGGAGAGCATTGTGAGGTTATCCATTTACTTAGCATCGGGAGAGTTAAGTATACGAAAGAGATAAGAGCGCGTTCTCTAGTTTATAGTTGAACCATCTCGTGCCTAGGGATAGGGCGAGGTTAAGTGGCTAAGGAAGAATTCATACACATCGATGTTCATCCTTCGATTCACGCCGGGAGGTATCATCAAAGACGTGATCATCGACAGACTTGTGCCTAGGGATAGGGCAAGGCAGATCTGGGATTCTTGCCAAGCTTGAAGTACGGAGTTAGTGTTCGCTGCCGCGACAGCTAACGGACAGCCGCCGCGACAGGTGCTGTCGGCGACGGGCGCGACGACAGAACTGGAGATCCTAAGCAATTCAATACCTGCACTACTGAGCAACTCAATACCAGTCCATTCTTTCTATCTTGATTTCTCTACTCTTTTATTTAAGTATTCTTTATTATTTTCGTGACAACCATCTTAAATATTTTCTTTCCCCTTGTGCAGATAGCGAAGGAAAGGGCTAGCCCAGTCCCTGTGGAGACGATATCCGATACTCTAGTATCACTTTACTACTTGCGTCGTGTACACTTGCACTACATTGCGATAGACACTTTTACACGCAACATTCTTTACTGAAATTCCTAAGTTCTCAATCCTTGATTTGTGTTTTATTAAAGGTTTTACAATTGTGTTCTTGATCTTGGCTTTAAAATGCAAGATTTGGTTAATTTGTGATGAAATTCGTATGAAATGGTTGGGTACTGTTTTGAGATGTGTTTTTAATGTAAAATGGATGTATATTTGATGAGACATTGAGGTTTAATCAATGCAATCTCGAATAGGTTGATTTTCCTAAGTTTATACTTGTGAAAATGGTGGTTTTTGGGGTGATCTTGGTGTTTTGTTAATGCTGGAGGTATAAGGACGTGTTTGGGATCATTTTGGATGTTAATTGATGTTTAAAAATGGTTAGAAGTGATGGGTCTTGGCTGGGTTAAGTCTTGGAAGTGTTTGGAGGTGATTTCGGTTGTGTTTGGTAGCCGAAATGTTGGTTTTGCAAAGAGCAGCGAGTTTAGGTGTGTTGCTGGTGTTTTTAATGCATTATGATGCATTAATCCTCTGTTGTTATGTGCTTGAAACAGGGGAGAATGATCCATGAGCAATAGAGGTGGCGTTGAAGGTTTCGGATGCTTGTAAGGCTTGTTGTCTAGCCTTGTTTTGTGTATCGATGAGTGAAGTTAGGTTTTCAGCTTTAAAACAAAGGTTTGAAGGTTTTGGGAGCTTAGTTTAAGTCTAAACAACTTAGCTAAGCTCAAGAGTAAGTAAATAGAATTTCTCTCTTGGTTGTGTTATGAATTGGTTTTTAAAGCACTTGTGATTGTTGGATGCAATGCATGTGATTTGCATGTTTTAAATTCTGTTTTGAAAGCATATTTTAGCATGGTTTAATGCTGGTTTTGAAAGCCATGTGTGAAGGTTGCTCAAGGTAAGAGATCCTTGGTTTTGTACATTGAAATTGTGGAATTGTTGCATAGTGTTGCATGTTGTTTAATGGCTTTGTGTAATGCTTCAAAAACAGTGGATTGATGATGGTAATTGGTGGTTTTGGCATTTTGGTTATGCTTGTAAAACAATGGATTAATGTGGTAAATTGGTTATATTGGCAAGTGATGTAAGTGGTTCTTGGTTACTTGAATCGGATATAGTTTGCCGGCTATAGGATTGGGTGCACCGTGAATAAAGTCGCCTTGGATGTGGAGTGGTTGTGATTGTACCGGTAACTCCATCCAAGTACACTAACGAGATGTTTAAGAACACCATGGTGGTTAAAAGTCCATGGGTGGGTCTTGTGTATGTTAAGGTCATAATGGTGGTTAAAATTCCATTTGAGGACCTTGTGTATGTTAAGGTCATAATGGTGGTTAAAATTCCATTTGAAGACCTTGTGTACGGTAAGATCACAATGGTGGTGTAAAGTCCATGTGTGGATCTTGTGTGTATGTCCCGTGATCTCGTTAGTGATGTTATACAACTACCAATGAGTGATGGTAAGGTTATAATGGTGGTTAAAATTCCATTTGAGGACCTTGTGAATGTTAAGGTCATATGGTGGTTAAAAGTCAATATGAGGACCTTGTGTATGGTAAGGTCATAATGGTGGTTTAAATTCCATTTGGGGACCTTGAGATTGGTAGTGTGTATGAAGCGTGGGGACAACACTTGTAATCCGCGTATCCGATTGTGTTTTGCGTTATGATGGTTTGTGAATTATCACTTGGAAGCCAATATAATGTTCTTGAATATGATGAAGCATGAGATGCTTGAAATGATGCATGGTTGCATGAGAAGTGTGTAGTGTTCTATGAACGCATGTTTTACTTGTTAACTTGTACAAGTGTTTATCTTCTATTGAGAATGGTACATATGTGCATGGAATCTCTTTGGTGCATTGAAGTCTTGTGAAGGCTTGTTTTAAAAGGCATGTAATGCAAGTGTTGGATTTGTGGTTCATATGTTGCATTTGCTTAATGCATGAGATGGAATTGAGGGTGTAAGTGGTTTTTAAAGGTTTCTTGCTTTGAAATGATTTTCAAGTATAAGAAAAGTATAATGTGAAGTGGAAGTGTTTTCCAAGGATCTTGTATTTAACTTTGCATAGGATGTTCGTGCATGGAATGGTTTAATTGATGGTTTTGCAAGGTTGTGCTTTGAAGTGAATTACTTAGCTTTTCTAAGCTAAGGGTTGGTTTTGCATGTTTGAGCAATGCATGATTTAAAGCATGTTGTTAAAAGGGGGTTTTCAAACATTGCTTTGGTTTATCGAATTGTGTTTACTTTTAAAAGAGGTTTTATGACTCGCTGCATTGATGGTGTTTTGGTTTGAGCATTCCTCACTAAGCATTATGTGCTTACGCTCCTTTTTGTCCATCAATGCAGATATTTGAAGTTGGGACAGCGAGAAGCAAGGGATTCAAGGAGAGCTCCATTTGAGATGTATGTCTCGGTTAATAGCTATAGATAAAAAAGGCAATGGGGGGAGAATCTCTTATGTTGATGTTTAATGAGATTGTGTATGTTGGACAAGTTTGGTTTATGATTTTGAACTATGTGGTTTAACGCTTGCAACGTTTGAATCTTCTTATTCTTAAGTCGTTATGCTATGCTTCGTGTTTTAAAAGCATGATTGAGTGTTGGATGTGTTGAATGAGTTGGTGCACCTAGGGGTGGTTTTGTATCTAGATTTTGATGCAAATTGGTAGGTATGATGCTTGGCATGTTGTTGATTTATTGTGGAATGGTTTGGAGCATGTTTGATGGGGTTTAAAGGTGTTAAAACATGCCTATCTGCTGTTTCTGGGCAGGGTGTTTCGAAACACCCTTGCCTGTTTCGAAACAGGCCCTTGTTTTGGCCAGGGTGTTCCTGAACGGCCTTGACCCGTTTCTGAACACTTTGGCTACTGCCAAGGGGTGTTCCTGAACGGCCTAGACCCGTTTCGGAACACCTGACCGTTGGGCATAAAATTTGAATGGTTTTGAGGTTTGCAAGCTTTACGTTTTAGTCCCGATTCTTGTATGTGCAATTGCTTGAGTTTGAGATGTCCGTTTGAGATGAAATTTGGCAGAGAAGCATGAAACATGACTAATTTCATAATGGTAACTTAAAAATTGGTAAATTCCTCTTAATTTTCAGAATTTACAAATTGGTCCCTAAATTCGTATTTTGTGCAATTGGGTCCCTTATTGTTTTCCGATTGCTGTTATTTTTGAGTATGCTTATCTCAAGAGAATGCCTAGGGTTAATGTGCATCTAGACAAGTTTAAAAAGAAAAAAAGGTCGTTAATCAAGGTTGACTTTCGGGTTGACTTTGGTTTTCCCCGTGTAATCTTCGTAGTTCGGGTCAACCGTCTAGACCGGGCTACGGGGGTTACAATTTCAGCCACCAAACACAACCTAAATCACCTCCAAACTCTTCCAAAACTTAACCCAGCCAAGATCCATCACTTCTAATCATTTGTAAACATCAATTAACATCAAAAACAACTCTAAACTCGTCCTTATACCTCCAGCTATAACAGAACACCAAAAACACCTCAAAAACCACCATTTTCATAAGCAAAAACTTATGAAACACAACCTATTCGGGATTGGATTGATAAAACATCATTTCTAACATCATTTAACATTCAAACTACATTTGAGAACCATCTCAAAATAGAGCCCAATCAATTACAACGAAAATCTTCAATATCTCTTCTAAAATCTTGAGTTTTAAGCCAAAATCTTGTTTCTAACATTAAAACCATTTATAAAACTTTAATAAAGGATTGACAACTTGGGAATTTCAGTAAAGAACTGAGTATTTAGAGGAGAAGAACAATCTTACCTCTAAAAGATGATTTCTCCTTGATTTGGGCAAAATTCCATGAAAATGCAATGTGGAAATCAAAAGGATTTGTTGCAAGATTGATTAGGAACCAATGATTGATGAAAATATCATCAATTGAAGTTAGAATCAAAGTGAATTTTGCTGGAGAAAAGGTGTTTGGATGATAGGATTTTGAGAGAAATAGGAATGAGAGAAAATTAGAGAAAGGTAGTTAAGAAAGTCAAAAAGTAGTTTTCACTTTTCTTTTATTTAATTAAACCATTAATTAAATCACCCAAATTAAGGAAAAATCTGGAGAAAAACATTTTGGGTAAATTACCTCCTTAAAGATTCAAAGTTTCAATCCTTTACAAAACAGTCACTACTAAACTTTGCAAAAATCGCAATTTGGTCACTACACCGAAATGTAGTATTTCCAAACCTTATTTTGTAAAATTGATTTCACCACTCTCTTATATATATTAAATGAGGATTTTTAGATATTTTTCTATATTTTAAAGCATTTCGAACTAGGCTTTCCCTAAAACCTCCTTTAATATTCCAACCGTTTCTCAGACTAGTCCGGTTCAGACCCTAAACTTCTAAGCCCAAAATTGGGGTGTTACAGGAATAATTGTAAAATTTATACAAGATAATTAAAAGAAATTTTCTAGGGTAGCTAATCGGAGTGGAGCCCTAGCAGGTTTCTCTCCGGTTTTCCCCGTGTAACATGTTCGGACCGGTCTGTCGTCTAGTCCGGGAAGAGGGGGTTACATTTGTTGGTATCAGAGCCTGAGGTTTCCGTGACCTCGGGAATGTATGTAAGGTAAATTCGAAGTGTTATGTTGAAATGTCTTGGTGTATATTGTACGATGAATGCTTTTGCTAAGTATGCTTGTTGTTTGCGTGCTTGCACGGTGTTTGAAAGCATGTGTTAGCATGGTAGATGTGTTGAGGCGTAGTGTCGAGTTCCCATTGCTACTATT
This sequence comes from Hibiscus trionum, assembly GCA_030270665.1. Classification (NCBI taxonomy): domain Eukaryota; kingdom Viridiplantae; phylum Streptophyta; class Magnoliopsida; order Malvales; family Malvaceae; genus Hibiscus; species Hibiscus trionum. The sequence goes on along the minus strand of BSYR01000027.1, from coordinate 42,310,968 downwards.
ACTTATTGGAAAATATTTTATAAAGGAATACTTGAGCACCTTGGACCCTTGTCTTTGCTAACTTAATCCTTGTATGTTTTTTTTGTAGTTGTTATCTTGCTAGCCGTAAGATGAGACCTAGAGGCAGGCCTAGGGTGGTTCATTCGGAACCACGAACATCAGTTCCAGAATTTGAGTCGGTTGTAGAGGCGGAGGCTCCTCCACCTCCTCCTTCTCATCCTCATCAAGAGGGAGGTGAGGCGAGAGCTGAGGGCGTAGAACCTCAAGTTGGCCAAGGTCCGACCTGTATAGATTTGGCTCCGTTGGTTCAGGCTATAGCTGGGGCTTTCCAAGCAGCTGTAGCTGGAGAAAAGGAAGTGGTACAAACTTAGGGTGACGGCACCAGTTTGCCACTTGAGAGGCTTCGTAGTTTGGGATTTGAAGAGTTACGAGGGTTGGCGCCCGAGAGATTAGAGGCTTGGTTTGACAAGACTGTTCATATCTTGTCTCAGATGGGTTGTACCGGGGCACACAGAATGGGGTGCATTGTTTTTTTGCTTAAGGGTGATGCCTACACTTGGTGGGTCACCATTACTACATGCATGCCAGATGCTGAGATTACTTGGGAGTTCTTTGAGTCTGCCTTTCGCAAGAAGTATCTGGGTCCCCGTTATCTTGATGAGAAGAAGAGAAAGTTCATGGCTTTGCTTCAGGGTAGCATGACAGTGACTGAGTATGAGATACGATTTGTCAGATTGAGTCAGTACGCGTCCGAGCTGGTTCCTACTGAGAGGGAACGATGCGACCGTTTCCGTTACGGGTTGAGTGAGGATGTGAAGAGGTATACTTTGGCTATGGATTATACGGACTTCGATGTCTTGGTCGCTAGGGCCACGGACATAGAGCACAGTTTGGGTCTGACCAAACGTTCAGGTGGTTCTAGTTTAGGGAAGAGGTCTGCCGACTTTGATAGAGGTGATGCTAAGAGGCATAGGGATAATAGGCATCATTTTGATCACAGACGTGGTGGTGGTAACCACGTGAGAGGCCATCAGGGCCAAAGAGCTGGTGGGCGTTTGCCCGAGTGTGCTAGATGCGGGAGGCATCACACCAGTGAGTGTTGGGGAAACTTTCATGCGTGTTGGAACTGTGGAGCTAGAGATCACCTTAGGCGTGATTGTCCACATCAGGCTGGGTTTGCACCGGTTCATGTTCAGGCTCCTGCTAAAGCTATCGAATATCCGAAAGGTCGTAGGCGCGGTCGAGGTAACTTCCAGCCGAGGAACAATGGTCAGAGAAATGTGGCACATGTGGTTGCGGTTCAGCTAGAGGGCCGAGGTCAGGCTAGATTTTATGCTCAGCGAAAGGGACAGAACGACACGGATGTGATTGCAGGTAATTGCTCGATACAGTCTCTAAGTTTGCTTTCCTTGATTGACTTCGGGTCTACGCATTCATACATTTTGAGTGAGCATGCAAAGATGTTGAATATACCTTTTGAGGTACTAGAGGTAGGTGTTAGTGTTACTAGTTCCTTCGGGGATACAGTAGTGGTTAGAAAGATGTACAAAAGGTGTCCATTAATGGTTCAAGGACATGTATTTCTAGTGGACATGATGGAGTTACCGTTCTATGGCATCGATGTGATTTTGGGTATGGACTGGCTTACAGAACATAGAGCTAGGATAGATTTCGAAAGAAAGAGAGTTTTCTTGAAGCTTGCAGATGACTATGAGATTGTGGTAGTAGGTGATAATGTGAAATTCTTATCGAATGTTGTTTCAGCCTTAGAGGCTCAGAGATTAGTCGAGTTGGGTTGTGAGGCGTACTTGGCCTACGTGATGAATCCGAACATGAATGAAGTTAGACCACAGGATATCCGAACAGTGTGTGATTTTCCAAGTGTGTTTCCGGAAGAATTGCCTATTTTACCGCCTGATAGAGAGGTAGAGTTTGCGATAGAGACATACTCAGATTCTGCTCCTCTTTCGATTGCTCCATACCGTATGGCACCGAAAGAACTGAAAGAGTTGAAGACCCAGTTACAAGGGCTATTAGATAGAGGTTTTATCCGTCTGAGTTCTTTGCCTTGGGGCGCCCCGGTATTATTCGTGAAGAAGAAAGACGGTAGTATGAGGACGTGCATTGATTATAGATAGTTGAATCAGTTGACAGTGAAAAACAAGTATCCCTTGCCGCGTATCGGTGATTTGTTTGATCAGTTGAGAGGGGCATCGGTCTTTTAGAAGATTGATTTGAGATCTGGTTATTACCAGTTGAAGGTAAAAGAGGTTGATGTACCGAAGACAGCTTTTAGGACTAGATATGGTCACTACGAGTTTTTAGTTATGCCGTTTGGGTTGACGAATGCACCGGCTGCTTTTATGGACATGATGAATAGAATCTTCCATCACTACTTAGATCAGTTTTTGGTTGTTTTCATAGATGATATTTTGGTGTATTCACGTACCGAGGAAGATTATGACAGGCATTTGAGGTTAGTTTTGCAGACTTTTCTAGACAACCAGTTGTACGCTAAGTTGAGTAAGTGTGAGTTCTGGATCCGAGAAGTAGTCTTCTTAGGACATGTGGTGTCAGACGAGAGGATTAGAGTTGATCCGAAGAAGATAGAAGCCATTGTTGAGTGGAAGCAACCAAAGTCTGTGACAGAGATTCGTAGTCTCTAAGGCTTAGCAGGTTACTATATGAGGTTTGTGGATGGATTCTCGAAGATAGCCTCTCCTTTGACAAAAATGCTTCAGAAGAATGTACAGTTTGAGTGGTCAGATGCGATACAGCAAGCCTTTCAGAAACTAAAAGAAGCTTTGACCAATGCACCAATTTTGATTCAGCTAGAGTCGGGGAAAGAGTATGTGATCTATAGTGATGCTTCATATATAGGGTTAGGTTGTGTGCTCATGAAACACAGAAGAGTTATAGCTTATGCCTTGAGACAGTTGAAGAATCACGAGCGCAATTATCCGACACACGAAATAGAGCTAGCCGTAGTTGTGTTTGCCTTGAAGATTTGGAGACATTATTTGTATGGTGAGAAATGCACAGTGTATACAGATCACAAGAGTCTGAAGTATATAATGATGCAAAGAGAGTTGAACTTTAGACAGCATAGGTGGCTAGAGTTGCTTAAGGACTATGATCTCACGATTGAGTACCATCCGGGTAAAGCCAATATAGTGGCAGATGCTTTAAGTAGGAAGGTAGCCGTTGAGTTAAGAGCCATGTTTGCTAGTTTGAGCTTGTCCGGTGATGGTGGTTTAGTGGCCGAGCTTCAGGTTAGACCCACCTTAGGCCAGTTGATTAGAGAGAAACAGTTGTTAGATAGATCTTTGGCACCTCACGTACAAGATATAGCCGAGGGTAAACCATCTGATTAGAGTTTTAGTGTTGATAGGGTCTTGTGTTTTAGAGATAGAATAGTTGTGTCGGATGACAGTGATTTGAGACGTACTATCTTGACCGAAGCACACAATAGCCCGTTTGCTATGCATCCAGGTAGTACAAAGATGTATCATGATATGAAGAATGATTACTACTGGGTTGGTTTGAAGAAAGACGTAACCAATTTCGTGAGTAAGTGTATGGTGTGCCAGAGAGTGAAGGCAGAACATCAGGTTCCTTCAGGTTTTTTACAACCGTTGAGGATTCCGGAATGGAAGTGGGAAAATATCACCATGGACTTCGTTTCAGGTTTGCCTCTGACTCCTTCGAAGAAGAACTCAGTTTGGGTTCTAGTTGACCGTTTCACAAAGTGTGCTCACTTTATAGCTGTTCATACGACTTACTCCTGAGATAAGTTGGCCGATTTATACATCAGTGAGATTGTTAGACTGCATGGTGTGCCGAAGTCCATTGTGTCTGACAGAGATATGAGATTTACAGCCAGATTTTGGGAGTGTTTACGTACAACTTTGGGTACCCGATTGAACTTCAGTACGTCGTATTATCCTCAGTCAGATGGTCAGTCAGAGAGGGTTATACAGATTTTAGAGGTCATGTTGTGTTGTTGCATTATTGATTTTTAGGGTACTTGGGAGAAACACTTGCTGTTGGTCGAGTTCGCATACAATAACAGTTATCAGTCGAGCATTCAGATGGCTCCATATGAGGCACTGTATGGTAGAAAATGTAGAACTCCGATTTGTTTGGCCAAAGCATGTCAGAAATTGCTACCGATGCTGAATTTGCTTAAGGGGACTACCGATAAGGTGAAGTTGATTTATGACCGTTTGAGGGAAGCTTCGGATAGGCAAAAATACTATGCCAATTTGAAGAGGAAAGAAGTTGAGTATGCCGTGAGAGATAGAGTGTTCTTGAAAGTTTCTTCGTGGAAGAAGGTTATGAGGTTTGGCAGAAAAAGGAAGTTGAGTCCGAGATTGTAGAACTAAGTGTTTTGATATAATATTTGAAAAATGTTTTGGACTAAATTGAAAAGAATTTAAAATATGTTTTTAGTCAAAAACAACTTGAAAATATGTTTAAGGGTTTTACAAGGCTTTGTAATGATTTAAAGTTCATTTAAATTAGTCAAAACCAAGCTTTTCAAGTGCCCGTACCGATACGGTCTAGTACTGTACCGATACGCCTTAGGGTTTCAACTACAGGATTTTCCAGTAGCCAAAACACGTACCGATACGCTTAGCCGTATCGATACGATGTGTTTTGAAACAGTCCAACGACTAGTCACGTACCGATACGCCTAACTACCCCAACGGTCATATTTCCCAACGGTCTTTTAAACTGCAGGACCGTACTGATACGCTAGGTAAGCGTATCGATATGCATCAGATGAAGTGCACAACGACTACTTCCTTATCGGGACCGTATCGATACGGTTTGAAGGGTATCGATACGCAAAGCTATAAAACTGCATTTATGGTGGGAAATAAAGGCTCCAACGGCTCTAATTCATCCCCAACGGTCCTCAAGGACTACAAACTCAATTAGAAGTATAAAAGGGACCTCCAAGCATCAACTAATGGTTAATGCTTCAATTGTCAACAACATAATGATCAAGAATTTGGCTTAGGGCTTTATTATACAATTTATTGTATAGACAACACTTGTGAGCCTAATTGTCAAATTTGCTCAAGTGTTTAGGTTTTGGGTGAGAGCTTTAATTGTGCAAAAATATACCTTCTAGAGGGATTTCTAGTTTGCTAAGTCTTTCTTGTGTAAGAGAGTGTTTGATCAAGCTTTGGGTAGAAAGCTTGATCGTTGTAACAGTTTCCTCCTAAGCTGAGAAAATGGGACGAAATTCTTAATGAATTTGTTTGGAAATCCTTAGTGGGAAGCTAAGGTAGTGGATGTAGACCTTGGTTAGAAGGATGAACCACTATAAATCCTTGTGGCAATTGCCTATCTTTTTATTCCCAATAAAACACCCAATTATCCAACTTCTCCATACTCGGCGAGCAAGAACGGTTGAAGGAATCGAGCCACCGCAAAACCCAACAGAGATACATTGGTCCATATGAGATTGTGAAGCGAATCGGTCTGGTTGCTAATCAGTTACGTTTGCCATCTGAGTTAGAGAAGATTCACAATGTGTTCCATGTTTCGATGCTTCGTAAGTATAGATCAGATCCGTCACACGTTATGCATGTGGAAGAGATTGAGTTGAACCCAGATTTGACGTACGATGAGGAACCAGTTGAGATCTTAGCCTTAGATAGCAAAGTGTTGCGTGGTAGATCGACTGAGTCGGTCAAAGTGAGGTGGCAACGCCGACGCGTAGAAGAGGCCACTTGGGAAAGAAAGGATGATATGGAGAGGCAGTTTCCGTATCTCTTTCAGTTAGGTAATTTCGAGGACGAAAATCCTTAAGTGAGGGAGAGTTGTAACACCCGGGTTTGGGGGTCGGGAGTTAAGTGTGTGGATCGGGTTCGAGTCATGGGCTTGTTTTAAATTAAAAATGGGCTTTGGTTTTGATTAAAAAGGGCTTGAGTTTTCATTAAGGGCAAAGTGGTAAATTTCTAAATAAAGGAATAAGCGAAGTAAAAATGGGCTTTTTACTAAGTCACCATCTTCTTCTTCTTCTTCCCCAAAAATCAAATTTCACGAAAACTAAAACCTCCCAAACCCCAAAATACTGTTCCATTCATTTCTTCATCGATTTCAAGAGCTTTCATCAAGGTAAATACATTTTCGACTTCCCCTCATCTTTCTAAACATTTCTATGGTTTTAGTTTTTAGTAAACTCCATTTTTGTGACATTTCAAGTTTTAAGAAAAAGGTGGAAGCTTTAATGGTTTATCATTAGGTTTTTGATTTGTAAAGATAATTTATGTTATACTCTTTCCCTCAGGTGTATCATATTTTAAAATGGTAGTGTTTTGTTGAAAATCCCGAAATGGGTTTTTGATGGTGTTTTAAAGGGTAGAAAACTTGGGTTTTTGAGGTAGCTTTGTGTGGGAAAGTTGGGTTGTTGTTATGCTTATGCTTGAGTGTTGCTTTGAATGTGTTTAGTGATGATTAGTGGTAGTGTTTTGTGGATGATTTGTTGAGTAATATGTTGTTTTTGGTTGATTAGAATCAAGGGAAATCGTTGGAGAAGCTTCGGGCTCGATACCAGGAAATTTGGAGGCTTGATCGGCTATATCGGTTTGCTTTAAGGGTGCTCGGTGAGTGGATTGTTTAAAATGGTTTTAAATTGGTTCAAGTGTGTGGTTGAGGTGTTAGATGGTGCTTGGTAGGCCAATCTAATGTGGATATTAAGTTGGTAGCTTAATCTCTTGTTTGACTTTATGAGTTTCTTGTTAAATATGCAAATGTGGTTTGTGTGATATATGTTCGTTTATGCATGTTGCTATATATTGATGTGGCATAATGGTGACTGTATGTTGTGTTGTATGACTGTGAAATCATGGTGAGACTTGGTTAGTGTGTTGGCACTAGTTATATATACCGGGTATAAATGATCGATCATTAGGATGAGTGTGCACACGGTAAGAGTTAAATTCGTGTGTGGCCTTGGTGATGTGTAGTCACCAAGGAGGAGTACGGTGAGGTAACATTCCACCGAAAAGTGTTTGTATGTGATGATAAGTGAAATCCCATCCGTAAATGAAAACAGTGATGTGTGTAATCCCACCGGAAGGTAATATGGTTGTTTGAGTACGTTGGGGCGAAAATCCCAACGGAATTTATCCGCATATCTGAGTAAGCTATATAGTTGCCAATATACTTGTTTTTGTGTGGTGGTTGTGATAAGATGTTTTATTGAATAATGTAATAGTTAGCAATGGGGATGCTACGTGTTGTAGGAACATGTGTTAGACTCCTATTTTGTTAATGCTTTTGTGTTGAAGATTAGTAAACCATGTGTTATGAGATGCCTATGTTTGTGTGAGAAGCATGTAAACCTTGTTTTATGTTATGTTTATGTGGATGCATGTTTCCTATGAATGAAATGGACTTGTTATGCATGTTTATATGTTTAATCATGCTTGTGGTAGGACATGATGCCTTTAGATTATGTGTATGATTGCTATTTTATGATTCTTGTTGTTTGGGGCATGTTTGGGAATGTTTGAAGATGCAGAAAACTGTTTTCAAGGTCACTCTGTGTGCAGGCGTTTCAAAATGCTCGTGGTTGTTTCGGAACTGTAGTAGCTTCAGGGATACTCGTATCGGAACGGGGGTGGTCCGTTTCAATACGATTTGACACAGTGAGCTCTCATTTCGGTACGCGTTTCGATACAATTTGCCTCTGTGAGTGCCTATTTTGGAACAAGTTCTAGAACGTTTCGACACTAGAGACCCCCGTACCGGAACGAAGTGGATCATATCGGTACGGCCTGGTGTGGCTTTTAAACTGGAGCCCGCGTATCGAAACGAGCTAGCCTGTTTCGAAACGCATGCCTGTAATTTGGCTTTTTGGCATCTTCGAAGGTTCTCGAATGTTGTGTTTTAGTCCCGTTTGTTTGTAAGCTTCCTTGTTTAGTTTATATGCATCTTTTATGTATGGTTATGGTCTCGTAAGCATGCAAATGAACTAACATGTCACTTGGTAAATTTAAATTTTCTTATGTCAGATTTGATGTTTCTATATCGTTTTCCGTCGTCGTTTTCTCACATAGGACGAATTGTAAAATTTAGACAAGATAATTAAAAGAAATTTTCTAGGGTTGCTAATCGGAGTGGAGCCCTAGTAGGTTTCACTCCGGTTTTCCCCGTGTAACCTGCTCGGACCGGTCTGTCGTCTAGCCCGAGAAGAGGGAGTTACAGTTTTAATCAAATTTTAGGAGTTCTTATAGTTGACTACGAGCTTTTCAACACGATTATATTGCAAAAACTAAATTTATGTACTTTTAACACAGTTAAAAGTCCAACGGGTCCATTTTACGGCCCATTTAGACCCGCTCGTCCGAAACCTCTACAAAAATGACCACGAAACTAGTTTTAATCAAATTTTAGGAGTTCATATAGTTGTTCACGAGCTTTTCAACACGATTATATTACAAAAACTCGATTTCTGTACTTTTTACTATGTTAAAAGTCCAACAGGTAAATTTTACGCCCCATTTAGACCCGCTCGTCTGAAACCTCTACAAAAAGACCGAAAACTAGTTTTAATCAAATTTTAGGAGTTCAAATAGTTGTTCACGAGCTTTTCGACACGATTATATTACAAAAACTCGATTTCTGTACTTTTTACTTAGTTAAAATTTCAACGGGTCCATTTAGATCCGTTCGTCTAAAACCTCTACAAAAATGACCGCACAACTAGTTTTATTCAAACTTTAGGAGTTCATATAGTTGTTCATGAGCTTTTCAACACGATTATATTACAAAAACTCATTTTTTGTACTTTTTACTCAGTTAAAAGTCCAACGGGTCCATTTTACGGCCCAATTAGGCCCGCTCGTCCGAAACCTCTACAAAAATGACGGAAAAACTAGTTTTAATCAAATTTTAGGAGTTCATATAGGTTACTACGAGATTTTTAACACGGTTATATTGCAAAAACTCGATTTATGTACTTTTTACTCAATTAAAAGTCCAATGGGTCTATTTTACGGCCCATTTAGACCTGCTCGTCCGAAATCTCTACAAAAATCACCGTGAAACTAGTTTCAATCAAATTTTAGGAGATCATACAGTTTTTCACGAGCTTTTCAACACGATTATATTTCAAAAACTAAATTTCTGTACTTTTTACTCTATTAAAAGTCCAACGGGTCCATTTTACGGCCCATTTAAACTCGCTCAGCCGAAATCTCTTCAAAAATGACTGCGAAACAAGTTTTAATAAAATTTTAGGAGTTCATATAGTTGTTCACGAGCTTTTCAATACGATTACATTGCAAAAACTCAATTTTTTTTCTTTTTATTCAGTTAAAAGTCCAATGGGTCCTTTTTACGGCCTATTTACACCCACTCGTCCGAAACCTCTACAAAAATGACCGCAAAACTAGTTTTAATCAAATTTTAGGATTTAATATAGTTGATTAGGCGCTTTTCATCACGATTATATTGCAAAAACTCAATTTCTGTACTTTTTACTCAGTTAAAAGTCCAACGGGTCCATTTTACGGCCCATTTAGACCCGTTCGTCCGAAACCTCTACAAAAATCCCTGTGAAACTAGTTTTAATCAAATTTTAGGAGTTCATATAGTTGTTCACGAGCTTTTCAACATGATCATATTGCAAAAACTCAATTTCTGTACTTTTTACTAAGTTAAAGTCCAACGGATTCATTTTACAGCCCATTTAGACCCGCTAGTCCGAAACCTCTACAAAAAGGACCGCAAAACTAATTTTAATCAAGTTTTAGGAGTTCATATAGTTGACTATGAGCTTTTCAACATGATTATATTTAAGAAACTCGATTTATGTACTTTTTACACAGTGAAAAAGTCCAACGGGTCCATTTTACGCCCCATTTAGACCCGCTCGTTCGAAACCTCTACAAAAATAACCGCAAAACTCGTTTTAATCAAATTTTAGGAGTTCATATAGTTGTCTACGAGCTTTTCAACATTATTATATTGCAAAAACTCAATCTCTATACTTGTTACTCAATTAAAAGAACAACGGGTCCATTTTACGGCCCATTTAGACCCGCTCGTCCGAAACCTCTACAAAAAGGATCGCGAAACTAGTATTAATGAAATTTTAGGAGTTAATATAGTTGACTACGAGCTTTTTAACACGATTATATTGCAATAACACAATTTATGTACTTTTTACTTAGTTAAAAGTCCAACGGGTCCATTTTACGGCCCATTTAGACCCGCTCGTCCGAAACGTCTACAAAAATCACCGCGAAACTTGTTTTTTAAATTTTAGGAGTTCATATAGTTGTTCACGAGCTTTTCAACATGATAAAATTGCAAAAACACAATTTTTGTACTTTTTACAAAGTTAAATGTCCAACGGATTCATTTTACAGCCCATTTAGATACGCTAGTCCGAAACCTCTACAAAAAGGATCACAAAACTAGTTTTAATCAAATTTTAGGAGTTCATATAGTTGTTCACGAGCTTTTCAACTCGATTATATTGCAAAAACTCATTTTATGTACTTTTTACTCAGTTAAAAGGTCAACGGGTCCATTTTACAGCCCATTTAGACCCGCTCGTCTGAAACCTCTACAAAAATGACCGCAAAACTAGTTTTAATCAAATTTTAGGAGTTCATATAGTTGACTACGAGCTTTTCAACATGATTATATTGCAAAAACTTAATTTATGTACTTTTTACTCATTTTAAGTCCAACGGGTCCATTTTACGACGCATTTAGAACCGCTCGTCCGAAACCTCTACAAAAAAGACCGCGAAACTAGTTTTAGGAGTTCGTATAATTGTTCACGGGCTTGTCAACATGAATATATTACAAAAACTCGATTTCTGTACTTTTTACTCAATTAAAATACAACGTGTCCATTTTAGGGCCCATTTAAACCCGCTCGTCCGAAACCGCTACAAAAATCACCACGAAACTGGTTTTAATCAAATTTTAGGAGTTCATATAGTTGTTCACGAGCTTTTCAACACAATAATATTGCAAAAACTCATTTTCTGTACTTTTTACTAAGTTAAAGTCCAACAGATTCATTTTACAGTCTCATTTAGACCCGCTCGTTTGAAACCTCTACAAAAAGAACCACAAAACTAGTTTTATTCAAGTTTTAGGAATTCATATAGCTGACTATGAGATTTTCAACATGTTTATATTGCAAAAACTCAATTTATGTACTTTTAACTCAGATAAAAGTCCAACGGGTCCATTTTACGCCCCATTTAGACCCCCTCGTTCGAAACCTCTACAAAAATGACCACAAAACACGTTTTAATCAAAATTTAGGAATTCATATAGTTGACTACGAGTTTTTCAAAATGATTATAATGCGCGAACAAAATTTCGGTACTTTTTACTCAGTTAAAAGTCCAACGGATTCATTTTACATCCCATTTAGACCCGATAGTCAGAAACCTCTACAAAAATGACCGCAAAACTAGTTTTAATAAAATTTTAGGAGTCATATAGTTGACTACGAGCTTTTCAACACGGTTATATTGCAAAAACTCAATTTCTGTACTTTTGACTCAGTTAAAAGTCCAACGGGTCCATTTTATGGCCCATTTAGACCCGCTCGTCCGAAACTTCTACAAAAATGATCGCGAAACTAGTTTTAATCAAATTTTAGGAGTACGTATAGTTGTTCACGAGCTTTTCATCACGATTATATTGCAAAAACTCAATTTCTGTACTTTTTACTCACTTAAAAGTCCAAAAGGTCCATTTTTACGGCCCATTTAGACCTGCTCAGCCGAAACCTCTTGAAAATTGACAGCGAAACTGGTATTAATCAAATTTTAGGAGTTCATATAGTTGTTCACGAGCTTTTCAACATGATTATCTTACAGAAACTCGATTTTGTACTTTTTACTCAGTTAAAAGTCCAACGGGTCTGTTTTACAGCTCATTTAGACCTGCTCGTCCGAAACCTCTACAAAAAGGACCGCAAAACTAGTTTTAATCAAATTTTGGGAGTTCATATAGTTGAATACGAGCTTTTCAACACGATTATGTTGCAAAAACTCAAATTTTGTACTTTTTACTTAGTTAAAAGTCTAACGGTTCCATTTTATGGCCCATATAGAACCCTCGTCCGAAACCTCTACAAAAATGACCATGAAACTAATTTCAATCAAATATTAGGAGTTCATATAGTTTGTTCACGAGCTTTTCAACACGATTATATTACAAAAACTCGATTTATGTACTTTTTACGCAGTTAAAAGTCCAGCGGGTCCATTTTACGACACATTTAGACCCACTCGTCTGAAACCTCTACAAAAATCACCGTGAAACTAGTGTTAATCAAATTTTAGGAGTTCATATAGTTGTTCACGAGCTTTTCAACATGAATATATTTCAAAAACTCAATTTATGTACTTTTTACTCAGTTAAAAGTCTAACAGGTCCATTTTACGGCCCATTAAGTCCTGCTCGTTGGAAACCTCTACAAAAATGACTAGAAAACTAGTTTTGATCAAATTTTAGGAGTTCATACAGTTGAATACGAGCTTTTCAACGCGATTATATTACAAAAACTCAATTTTTGTACTTTTTACTCAGTTAATATTCCAACGGATCCATTTTACGGCCCTTTAGACCCGCTCGGTCGAAACCTGTTCAAAATTGACCGCGAAACTAGTATTAATCAAATTTTAGGAGTTCATATAGTTGTTCACGAGCTTTTCAACATGGTTATATTACAGAAACTCGATTTATGTACTTTTTACTTAGTCAAAAGTCCAATGGGTCAGTTTTACGGCCCATTTAGACCGGCTCGTCCGAAACCTCTACAAAAAGGACCGCAAAACTAATTTTCATCAAATTTTAGGAGTTCATATAGTTGAATACGAGCTTCTCAACATGATTATGTTGCAAAAACTCCATTTTTGTACTTTTTACTCAGTTAAAAGTCCAACGGGTCCATTTTACGGCCCATATAGAACCGCTCGTCCGAAACCTCTACAAAAATGACCATGAAACTAGTTTTAATCAAATTTTGCTTCGAGCTTCTATTCACCAGACTTTCTATGTATCTATGTGATCTCCTGATATTGTATGGCCATTTTATGATTTGGGGCAAACCCCTTGTTTTATATATATTTGCTTTCGATTCTAAGTCTTTTTTAACTGTTTCTTTGGTTAAATCTGCTCTTACCATCCTTTCAAAAGCGGGTCGTTGTTTAACTAACCTCCTTTGTGTTTTGTTTCCTTTTTATATTCGTTATCATGCTAAATGTTCTATCCATCATTTTCCTATTTGGGGTTTTACCAATTTTACATATCCTAGGTTTATGATTTGTGTGTTTAATTTCTTATTGTTTTCAGTGTACAACTTATCTTCCTATGTTGTTAACATCACTGTGATCATTGGTGTCTTTCGATCCCTCCACGGGAATTTTGCTACGACCCACCATGTGGGAACCTTCATAACTATTGATTTCTATTATGCTCTTATGTACAATATGTTCACTGCTGATCCCTCCTATTCTGCACATATCATCCCTATCAGGCCTTTTGGCTCTTTGTGGTGCTGCATCATATTGCTTTGCTTTTTCGGCTCTCATACCTTCATATTGCTTCTTTTTGTTTACCGAGTTTTCTCTACTTTTTACAAGAACGGTTCCCTTTCGTTACATGCTCCACATTATAATGTTATGCTTACCTCTTCATATTTACCACACCATATTTCTATGCCTCTTTTTATTTTTGCTATAATGGTTGGAATGTTTCATTACTTTTATCACTCTATCATACCATGCTTATCCACCCTCTTTGCTATGAGACTATGGAACTCTTTGTTTCCTTTTATATTTTGTACTACTATATGGCCTTTTCTTTACTACAATCTTTCTTCGTCATCTTACGCCTTTCTTCTTGTTTTGCATGTTACATACCCCACCCGTGAGGCTGCCGTTCTACTAAGCTGGTCGCATAGCTGCGTCTGCTGCTTCTACCCAAGTCTAGCTGCCTTTATTTTTTATATGTTCCTCTTTTATTGCTTATGGGCCTATAATTATTCTTTTACCCCTCTTTCCTTTGCTCATTTGGTATGTACTAAGTTTCTTCTCCCCTCTTCTCTCTATTCCATGGTTTGTAATCCTTATTTTTTGGGTGTGCCTTTTCTCTGCTTGCTTCTTTCTTTACTTTTGCTTCCTGCTTTCTTTTTTACTCTTATTTCATGCTTAGTTCTTTTACTTGATGACATGCTTCCTGGTATTATTTTCTTCCTGTTTAGATTCTCCTATACCAATACCATATCCTCTATTTATATTTGGCCTTATTTGTTATCTACGTATAGTATGTCTTTTACCCTCATCATGCATTTATTCTATGGATGGTTCGTTAGTTTTTTTGATGGATTTATTTTTCCTCGTACACTTAAGATCTTCAATTACGTTGTTCATATCTTTTTTAACCTTTATCTGTTCTTGTTGTGTTCTTCTGTTTCCCACTACACCTATTCTGGTGCCATTAATCGAACCCTCTCAAGGGGAATTACTACGATCACCTCCCAAGTGAAAACAATCTATTACACAAAACTATTATACAATAATATCCCCAATCCTTTTATCATTCTTTCTCTCCACTCATCTCCTTGCAAAATTTACAAAATTTTATCAAAATTCGTTAAAATTACAAGGCCGTACTCAGACATTTTATTAATATGGCCTCAAGTTCCATCAAAATTATATGCTCTCAATCAGACTCTGCCCTCTTTAATTGCTAGACAAAAGGTCAAACGCTACCCAATCCATCAAATTCAATCCCTAATATTTAGGCTTTTGAATGCTATCAATTTTAAAGTCAGCTCTCCTTACGTAACACATCCTTCCCTCTTTCACCTTATGGTGCTAATCTATGACTCATTAACACCCTCTTACAACAATTACTATTTTTCGTTTCTTCCACCAATACCTACATTTACCCCCCACCCCTTAATTATTTTCATAATTTATTTCCTACTTTATTTCATTCCTCTAGCGATCCTCACTATTACCATAAATACAAATATCTTATCTGTCAAAGCTGTAAATCTACTTGCCTTTTGGAATATTTTGCCTTTTACCTTATTTGTCCTACACAATTACTTGAATATCTTTCTTCCCAGATTCCATTATAATTACAGATTGTATACAACACTTACCTTAATTATTTCTAACACTTCCCCCATTTATGAATTTCCTTCCTCAAATTATCCCCTATTATTTTTCTTCACACTATCCTTTCATACGTTCCCCCATTATTTAAGGGGTTTCTTTCCATACCACACTTTATATGATTTCCTAATTGACCTTTCTTTCTTTACCATATTCACTCTCCTACTATTCTTTCTTTCCTTTTCAATATATCCTATAACTCAGATTCTTAATTCCATCCGTCCAATTCCCACGATTCTCCCTTCTTTCCTTATTAGCATAAGATCTTCATATCCAAATTTTGGAAACTTTCTCTCCTCTTATTCCACAATCCAGCTCATTAATTTCATATGTCAATTTCCCACGATTCTCTCTCCTATCAATCTTAATCTACGAACTTCATTTCTAAATTATGGAAACTTTTTCTACTCTCATTCCAACTACATTTCTTTCCCTTCCCTTATTTCAATAGTTACCTTCTTTCTTTATGCAATACTTTTTTATAAGGTACCTTTATTTCTCAATTTCATTTTCCCAGTATTCCACTATTCGTCAACCCTTACTTCTCACTCTCCTTTCTTCGACCAAATGGCTTCTTCATCCTCTCTTCCCCACTACATCAACCTCGACCTTACAAATGAGGAGGCAAATGCTATCTATACTCCAGATTTTGACTTCTTTGAGGAGGATCCGAAAACAATTCTAATTGGTAAATTCATATCCACAAAGCCGATTGATGACTGAGCTGTTCTCTCAGCTTTTGAAGGTATTTGGGAAAAGAATAATCTCAAGTCAATTTGCATTATTAGAGATTCTTTTTTCAGAGTTCAGTTTGCCACAATTAATGATCGAGATGATGTTTTTGAACGAGGCCCCTGGCTTTATAAAGATGAATGGATGGCTCTTGCTGAATATAACCCCGGGAAAAGTATGGATGAATATTCTTTCAATCCTATGCGGATCTGGTTCCGTATACTTGCTCTACCCAAGCCTTTTTTGGAAGATCCCGATAGAGCTCACCTAGTGGGCCAATCTCTTGGTGCTATGGTTGGCACTGTTCTCAGAACTGACACACGAAGAGAAAGAGGAAATATGACTGAATTTTTACGAGTTGAAATTCTCATGGACATCTCTAAGCCTGTCCGTCGATTCCTACTTATTGGGAAAGGTACACGTACTACTTCTTGTCGTCTCCAATTTGAGCGTCTTCCTCTACTTTGCCACGGGTGTGGCCTCATTAGTCATATTTTCGAACACTGTCCCAACAAAGCCACGATTGATCCGACTAAACTTCAATATGGCGAATGGCTCCGTTGGCTTCCACGCGCCGCCGGGATCAGGGACCACGTGGTCGTATCCGAACTGTTGAGCCCTCTACTAATGCTAGTCGCCACCCACCAATAGGTATTTTATCAATTGTCTTCTGGATCCAACAACTTATCTATTTTTCACCTTGTTTATATATGGATTCTCTTTTTTATACAGATCCAATGGACAAGGGTAAATCTGTTGAACCCCCTGCTAATGCTAACCAGCACCCACCGATAGGTATTTTACCACCTTTATTCTGGCACCTACAACTTCTCTATTTTCTTTTATGTTTTTTTGATTAGTTCCCCCTTCTCTACAGACCCAAAGGACAAGGGAAAATCCGTTGTTGAACCTGTTGCCTCTACGCAAGATTCGGGTCTGACTCTTATTAAATACCATCATTTACTTTTTATCCAACGATTCCCACAATTGAAACTCATTTCCTCTTTCTCTGAATTCTTAGGAAAACTCAACGAAGGGGATGCTGCCTCTTTTGCAGATCTTCCTACTGAGGATATTAACAATAATGATGAGATGATAGGGGAGGAATCTTCTGAGCCGCCCACTACTAATTTGGAATCCCAGAAACCATCACGAGCTCCACTTCCTCCTCGGGTTATATCACCACAACCCCTGAATACAATATACCCTATCCCTGAGGACTCTGAGCAAGGCGACTTGGAAGGCCAAGATGATGGTGTGCTAAGCCCTAATGCTCAACAAGTGCAGAAACTGGATGCTCAATTAAGTAAGCCTTTCCTTCAAACCGGTATTTCACTTTTTGATGCATTTGACTCTTGGCTTCTTAAGAACTATCCCAATGATGCAGCATCGGCTCCTGCTCCTATCCCTATTCCTCCCAACCGTGGCACTAAGAGACGCTCCCCCATCCATGTGATCCTTCAGCCAAAGAAGTCCAGGCCCTCTCCTTCTCCAACCCTAAAAGCTGGGATGAGCAGTGGAAAAAACTCTCCGACGGCGGCTGACTCACAGCCCCGCCGAGGGAAATGATCATCTTATGCTAGAACTGTCAGGGTCTTGGGAAGGTCCAGGCAGTTCAACACCTCCAGCAATATGTTCGTCTTCATTCTCCTGATTTACTCTTTTTATGTGAAACTAAACTTAAAAATACGGCTTGTAGCCGTCTTAGTTCTTTGCTAGGTATGAATTTGGTTTTTTCGGTTGATTACTCTGAACATTGCTCTGGTATTGCTTTATTTTCCTTGAATAATTATGATATTTCTATGCTTTCTTATTCGGATCGTTTCATTCATACTTATATTTGTTGTAATTCTTATTCGTTTTATTTCACTGGCATACATGGTTACTCTGAAACAAGTCATAAAACTAAAACTTGGGATTTAATTGATTCACTAAACAACAACGACGGTCTACCTTGGCTTCTCGGTGGTGATTTCAATGAAATCCTATCTGATAATGAGAAACAAGGTGGCTGTCGTCGTGCAAGATCTCAAATCAATAATTTTCGACAATGCCTCTCCCGTAATAACCTTTTTGACTGCAAACCTACCTCGGGTTGGTTCACTTGGTCTAAACTTGGGCCTAAAACTCCTACTTTATTTGAGAGACTAGACCGTTTTGTAGGAAATATGGCATGGAAAGCTAATAATCCCAATTATAACATTATTTCCGATTTTGATGCTAAATCTGATCACTGCTTTCTACTCTTGAATACGGAACCACCACCTCTAACAAATCACCGACCCCCGCCATCTAAGTTCCGTTTTGAAAATTGCTGGGCAACCAACGTCGACGGCATCTCTGTTGTCAAACAAACTTGGACTTCTTCTAAGGGTAATACCCTTGATAAAATTAAAGCTATTGGCTCCTACTTAGGAGATTGGCAATCCCAACAAAGATTTAAGTCAACTGGTCGTATGAATATTCTCACTAAGAGAATCAACAAATTTTTACAGCGACCTCTCTCGGCTACTGCTGAAGGTAAATACATTGCTGCCAAAATTGAGCTCCACAAATTACTAAATGAGCAGGAAGTGTACTGGGCGCAGCGCTCTCGCAACCTATGGTTATCTCAAGGAGACAAAAATACCCGTTTTTTTCATGCCCGCGCTACTAGCAGGAAAAAAAGAATACCATCACTGGCCTTTTTGATGCCAACAACAATTGGTGTATTGTCCACTCCGATCTTATGACAATTGCATCCTCATACTTCCACACTCTTTTTACTTCCTCTAACCACTCCTTGTCAGATCAAATTCTATCAAAAATCCCTCCCTCCATTACGCCTGCTATGAATGAGTCCCTCACTAGGGAATTCACAGCGGAGGAGATCATCACCGCTTTCCGTGATATTGACCCAAGAAAATCCCCTGGCATTGATGGCTTGCCTAGCGATTTCTTTCGACAACACTGAGATACGGTAGGGTCAGATGTCACCACACTCTGCCTTAATCTTCTCAATGGGTCAGCAGATATGGCTTCGGTAAACCAAACAATTTTGGTACTCATACCTAAGATTAAGGATCCAACCTCTATGAGGCATCTCAGGCCCATTAGTCTCTGCACAGTAATATACAAAATTATTGCCAAAGTTTTAGTTAATATAATGAAACATACTATCCCCTTTTGCATTAGTTCCACCCAAGCTGCCTTCGTACAGGGACGTAATATCACAGATAACATTCTTATTGCTGACGAAATAATTCACTCTTTTAACACTGGTACTTCTAAGTCTACTCAAGGTGCTGCTCTTAAGTTTGATATGGAAAAGGCCTTTGATAGGGTTGAATGGTCTTTCCTTGAAAATGTCATGAACCGTATGGGCTTTGCACCATCATGGGTATCTCTTATAATGCAATGTATCTCCTCATTTTCTTTTACGGTTAAGGTCAACAACTCCTTCTCCCCCTTTTTTTCGGCCTCAACGGGGTCTCCGCCAAGGTGACCCTTTATCCCCTTTTCTTTTCCTTTTTTACACTCAAGGGCTCTCAGCTTTTTTGTCCGATGCTAAACAACATGGTCTTCTTCCTGGCCTTGGTGCCAGCAAGCATGGACCCAAGGTTAACCACCTTCTATTTGCAGATGATTGTATAGTTTTTCTCAACTCAAAACCAGAGGAAGCCGCTCACCTTAAATTAGCTCTCCACACATACGCTTCTGCCTCTAGACAAGCAGTTAATTTTGATAAGTCCACTATTTTTTACAATCCACACACTCCCAGTTCGACTCGCCATGCTATTAATTCCTACCTTCAAGTTCGTGAGGTCTCCAACCCTGGTGTCTATCTGGGGGTACCACTTCTTATTGGTAAAAATAAGACCTTTTCCTTAGGGTTTATACGAGACAAAGTTCATGAAAGATTGTCCAAATGGGACAAACAACTCCTTTCCTTCAGTGGTAGGGAAATCTTTATTAAAGCTGTGTTACAATCTCTACCTCAATATGTTATGTCATGTTATTTATTGCCCCAAAACATTATTGATGATATGACCTCTGCCATCAGACGATATTGGTGGTCTGGCAAAAATAACAAGAAAGGTTGGCACATGCTCCCTTGGGAACAGGTGTGCTTGCCTAAATCAGTAGGAGGTATGGGATTTAGGGATCTCAATAACTTTAACATTACGCTTCTTGGTAAACAATTATGACGCCTTATCTGCGATCCAGATTCTCTTCTGGGTCAAATTTATAAATCCAAATACTTTCCTTCAGGCAACATCCCTAATGCATCTCGGCCTTCTCGTGGATCTTTTGCCTGGCAAGGTATCTATCATGCTATACAACACCTTTTTGGAGGCTTCC
Source organism: Hibiscus trionum (assembly GCA_030270665.1). NCBI lineage: Eukaryota > Viridiplantae > Streptophyta > Magnoliopsida > Malvales > Malvaceae > Hibiscus > Hibiscus trionum. The sequence goes on along the minus strand of BSYR01000027.1, from coordinate 42,290,710 downwards.
TATATCGACCTGGTATTAATAGTAACATACGACTCCATCAGGACAACTGGGGAGGCTCTTTGCCTATACACCTTTATGGGGATTATGAGATATCGGATGAAGTCCACATTCGTTGTCGCGACATTATGATTCGGAACCAAGCAGCTTGAGACCCTGCTAAGGTCCGTACGTACTTTACAATGGATGATACCGACTCAGTTTTATCAATTCCTATTATCAATGATACTCGTGATTCCATCCTCTGGAGCCCTAATGATTCTGGTATTTACTCAGTTAGATCTGGCTACCTCTATTTGCAACGCCCCCCAGAACCTAGAATTCGCCCTCCACGGATTTGGAAGTTTCTCTCCAAACTTAAGATCTTACCTAAAATCAAAACTTTTGGCTGGCGCTTGGGATCTGAGGCTCTACCTGTCGGGGTTCGCCTACGGGCTTTTGCACCAGACTCAGGTCCCTGCCCCATTTGTCATTCCGATACGGAATCGATTCTCCATGCTCTCCGAGATTGCTCTGGTGCCTCGGAAGCCCTTCGTTTGGTTGGCCTCCCTATCTCTCTAATCAACAGCACTGCGTCCACCGGCCTTCAATGGCTAGAGGAAGGTGCTTGCCTCCTTTCCTCTGACCTTTTCGGGCTTTTTTTGACAACTCTGTGGAACATTTGGAACAAGCGTAATGACTGGATCCATAACCGACATCTTCAACCCCCGTGGTTAATTGTTGTCAATTCCATCAGTCTTCATCGTGACTACTCTGACGCTATTTCTTCCCCTACCTCTCCTACCACTTTGACGGTATGTCCTTCTCGCTGGAGACATCCCTCTCGGGGGCACATTAAAATTAATGTGGATGGGGCTTTCAACCCCTCCACACGTGCAGCGGCGGTTGGTGTTGTGGCCCGTGATGAAATAGGGATGGTTGTTGGCGGTCTGGCTTACCCTTTAGGCAGTTGCTCAGATGCCATTACGTCCGAAGGGAAAGGTCTTCTAACTGGTATTACTTTTGCTCAATCTCAAGGATGGAGCCACTTGATTTTCGAGACAGGATGTGCTTCTCTTGCGAATAGGATCAACTCTCTGGGCCCAGATCTTTCTTCTATGGGTCCGACGATTCTGCAAGCTCATGCAGCTTTGGATTGTTTTTCTTTTTCTCATGTTCAGTTTGTTTGCCGTGAGGCTAATATTGTTGCACATACTTTGGCTACCCATGCCCTTAGGACCATGACTTCTATGTCTTTTGGGTCCTTGTATCCTGATTATATTCGCAACGCTGTACTCTGCGAGGTTTCACCTCGGTCTTTATAAATAAATTCTGGGTACTCTTTTCCCCTTTTAGGTTTCTCCAGGTCTTGTGCCTGGGGATATTAGTAGGGGTTTTTAACGAGGCCCGCCTTCTTCAAAAAAAAGTCCAACGGGTCCATTTTATGGCCCATTTAGACCCGCTCGTCCGAAACCTCTACAAAAATGACCGCAAAACTAGTTTTAATCAAAATTTAGGAGTTCATATAGTTGACAACGAGCTTTTCATCATGATTATATTGCAAAAACTCAATTTCTGTACGTTTTACTTAGTTAAAAGGTCCAACGGGTCCATTTTACGGCCCATTTAGACCCACTCGTCCAAACCTCTACAAAAATCACCGTGAAACTAGTGTTAATCAAATTTTAGAAGTTCATATAGTTGTTCACGAGCTTTTCAACACAATTATATTACAAAAACTCAATTTTTGTACTTTTTACTCAGTTAAAAGTCCAATGGGTCCATTTTACGGCCCATTAAGACCCGATCATCCGAAACATCTACAAAAATAACAACGAAACTAGTTTTAATCAAATTTTAGGTGTTTATATAGTTGTTCACTAGCTTTTCAACACGATTATATTACAAAAACTCAATTTCTGTACTTTTTACTCAGTTAAAAATTTAACGGGTCCATTTTACGGCCCATTAAGACCCGCTCGTCCGAAACCTCTACAAAAATGACCAGAAAACAAGTTTTGATCAAATTTTAGGAGTTCATATAGTTTTTCACGTGCTTTTCAACACGGTTATATTACAGAAACTATATTTCTGTACTTTTTACTCAGTTAAAAGTCCAACGGGTCCATTTTACTGCCCCTTTAGACACGCTCATCCGAAACCACTACAAAAATGACCACAAAACTAGTTTTATTCAAACTTTAGGAGTTCATAAAGTTGTTCACGAGCTTTTCAACACGATTATATTACAAAAACTTGATTTTTGTACTTTTTACTCAGTTAAAAGTCCAACGGGTCCATATTACGGCCCATTTAGACTCGCTCGTTCGAAACCTCTACAAAAATGACCATGAAACTAGTTTTAATCAAATTTTAGGAGTTCATATATTTTGTTCACGAGCTTTTCAACACGATTATATTACAAAAACTCGATTTCTAAATTCTTTACTTAGTTAGAAGTCGAACGGGTCCATCTTACGTCCCATTTAGACATGCTCGTCCAAAACCTCTACAAAAATGACCGCAAAACTAGTTGTAATCAAAATTTAGGAGTTCATATTGTTGACAACGAGCTTTTCAACTTCATTATATTGCAAAAACTCAATTCCTTTACTTTTTACTCAGTTAAAAGTCCAACGGGTTTATAACTATCATTCTTCATGTAAATACTTTTAATATTCACACCTTTTTCTTTTTGACTATTTATTCTATATTTAAGAATTTATGCACCTTTCCTTTCAAGTTTTTTTTTATGTTTATTATGATATTTTTGCAGACAATGAACCCTTATGATAGCATAATCATGCAGCGTTGCAGGACTTACTGTACTCCCTTCTTTCTCCTTCTTTGGTTATGTAATTTTTTATTAGTAGTTAATTTTATTTTCTTACCCCCCTTTATTTTTTGCTCATTTGGTCTGTATTAATTTTCTTTACCCCGCTTCCTCCTTTCCCTGGGTTTGTAATTATTTATGGCTGTTTTCTTTTTGCTTGTCTTTTTTCTATGCTTTTTATCTGCTTTCTTTATGTCTCTAGATGTATGTCTCCATACCATAATTCTGCTTTGCATGCTAATATTTATCTATCCTATGTATGTTACTATGTATATATATATATATTTCTATTCGATTAACACCAAGGAATTTTATTCCTACTATGCCTTTTTAGGTGACTCCTCACTAGCCCAATTAAGGGATTTTATAAAAAAAACCCTATCAAATAGGGACCATTTTCCTCTATATGCTAATCAAATTCACAAATTTTCAATTTTTTCCCTCCTACTCAATTATTACTCGAAACGCCCAACTGAATTTAAACTCGAAATTAATCGCCCTGCTTCTCACTACATTTATTTCTCGACTTTTAATAATATTAATGTGTCAAATTTTTCTAATTAACTACTCTCTTCCTTTTTCTCTTATCTGTTATATCTTTCTTTTTTCTCCCAATCCTCCCGTATTAAATTATATATTAATTTCTAAACTAATCTTCTCTTCCATTATAACGCTTTCAATAATTGCCAATAGTAACTCAGTCCTTCCTTTTTTATCCCTTAATATAAGTAATTACATCGACAAATACACCTTTTATTTCCTTTCAATCCTTCTGTCACAATTCTTTCTGCTTTCAAAGATTAATTCCTTAAACTTTGCCTTTTCTTTTGCATTATTCAAATTTTTTAATAATATTCCTCCTCCTACATATCTATTTAATTTTAGTAGGATACGTTTTACCCAAAATTTCTTTTATGTCATTAAATTAAACCAACCTTTCAATACTTATTTTCATTACTACTCTGACTTTATTACTTTCCCTGATTCTACTCATAAATCCCTTAAGGCATCTTATTTATTACAATCAAAATTTTTACATCTGGTTTCCTTATTAATCATTCTATTTTCATACTATTCTGTCGGTTTTTAAACTTTCCCTCTTAATATCAATTTAACCCACAATTTAAGGACTTTAAATCTTTATATCCTTCCTTTTTTTAACACTTACCATAATTTAACTTTCATAAACAACTCCTTTTTTATATGACCAACACTTAAACACATTACCACAAGCCCTCTATTATTCCCCTTCTCTCACTTCTCCCTATCCTTCAACTATGGCATCTTCCTCTATTCCCCAACTCAGCGCCCTTGACCTCACCAATGAGGAAGCAGAACTCCTCTATACCCCAGAATTCGGCTGGGATTTTGTCAAGGAGGATCCCAAGCTTTTCCTCTTAGGATGTTTTATCTCTTCCAAAACTATTGACATATATGCTGTCATCAACGCTTTTGAAGGCATTTGGAGGCCAAACAATGTGGTGTCTATTTCCGTTATCCAAGACAACTATCTCAAGATCAAATTCAAGGACGTCAAGTCATGTTACGAAGTCCTTAATCGCGGCCCTTGGCTGTATAAGGATGAATGGCTAGCCATTACTGAGTACGACCCTGCTAAACCGATTGGAGAGTATTCCTTTAACATTATGAGGATCTGGATCCGCATCTTTGCCCTTCCCTCCTCTCTCTTTGAGGACATTGACCGTTCGCACCTAGTGGGACATGCCCTAGGGTCTATGGTAGGCAACGTCATAAGGACTGATACTCGAGAAGTTGAAGGAAACATGAAAGAATTCTTGCGTGTAGAACTATTCTTGAATATGACCAAACCAGTCATCCGTTTTGTATTCATAGGATCGGGGCCAACAAAACCATGCGTCGTCTTCAATACGAACGCCTTCCCACCTTATGTCCTGGCTGTGGAATAATTAGCCATACGATTGAAAACTGCCCTACTCGATCATCTCTTGATCTAAACAAGTTGCAATACGAGGAGTGGCTCCGCTACCTCCCTCCAAGACGTCACCCAGTTGGTACACGGGGGCGCCTCCGCTATGTCGAGCCTAATATTAACCAGAATAACCCCTTACTAACTGGTACCATCTCTTACTTTACTACCGATTGTTCATCTCTCTCACAGTTTAGACTTATATTTATCTTATACTTTTAATTTTTCTTACTTCTGTTTTTATACTTACTACTTTATTTACTCACAGCTACTCCTGTTCCAACTGCTTCTGCCAACACTAATATCCCCAATAATGAACCGTATGTTATGGGTATATCTCCCTCTCCTTCTCTTTTCACTATTCCCTTTATTAAAAATATTTCGTTTACTAAACTGGTTTTTTTCCACAAATTTTCCATAGGCTCTCTTAATGAGGGCGATGCTGCATCCTTCTCGGAACAACCCACTGAGGAAGCCCCCAACACAGACACGGCAATGGGTGATGTTCCCCCTACCAAAGATCCATCTGCATCAGATTCAAAACAGAAAGGCCCTCTTGAGCCTCAACCCCTGAATACCATCTATCCTATCCCTGAAGATGCTTCAGATGATGATTGGGATGCCACGGATGATGGGGTTCCAAGCCCAACTGCCCAGCAAATTAAGAAAATTGAAGCTGAACTGCGTAAGCCCCCTATTTCTACCGATACCATTTTCAATGATTTTAACCAATGGCTTTTGAAAACTTATCCAAATGATGCAGCTCCTGTCCCTGCTCCAGTCCCACCGAATCGTGGCACAAAACGCCGCTCTCCTATCCAAGTATTGCTCCCACCAAAGAAATCCAAACCCTCCGGTTCCACCCTAAAGGCTGGGATGAGCAGCTCAAAAAACTCTCCGGCGGCGGCTGATTCCCAGCCCCGCCGAGAAAAATGAGGATACTATGCTGGAACTGCCAGGGTTTAGGACAAGCCCCGGTGGTTCAACATCTTCGCGACTATGTCTGGCAATCCAACCCTGATGTTATTTTCCTTTGCGAAACAAAACTTAATAATGTGGCTTGTAGCCAACTTTGTCTTTCTTTAGGTTTTATAAACGTTATTGCTATTCCCCCTACGGAGGGGTGTTCAGGTATTGCTCTTTTCGTTACAAACAATATTAATATTACTTTACTTTTGTACTCTCCGCGTTATATACACACCCAAATCACATCAGATAATTGCAATATGTTTTTCACGGGTATACATGGCTACTCCGAAACTAGCCAAAAATATAAAACATGGGAAATTATTGATTCATTAAATAGTAATAATAACAATATCCCATGGCTTTTAGGAGGGGATTTTAATGAAATCTTATCCGATTCTGAAAAGCAAGGTGGAAGCCGTAGGGCTAGATCACAAATAACAAACTTCCGTCATTGCCTTTCACGCAATAATCTTTTTGATTGTAAGCCCACTTCGGGATGGTTTACATGGACAAAAGTTGGGCCTCTAACCCCAACTATACATGAAAGACTAGATCGATTCATTGCTAACTCGGCCTGGCAGGTTCTTTTTCCTTCCTACCGTATCACAACGGACTATGTGGCCAAGTCTGACCACTGCTTCCTATCTCTTGATACATCCCCCGCGGTTACTACCCCACCTAAGCGGCCACCCAACACATTCAAGTTTGAGAACTGTTGGGCAAATAATAAGGACAATATTTCTGCTATTAAACGCACGTGGACCAATACTTCCGGAACAACTATTGATAAAATAAATGCTGTTGGTACTTGCCTGGAGGAATGGCAAAATAAACAAAGACAAAAATCTACAGGCCGTATTAATTTCCTCACCAAGAAAATAAACAAATTTTTATGTCGCCCCCTAAACACCACAACCGAAGGTATCTATATAAAATACAGAACTGAACTTAATAAACTCCTAATGGAACAAGAAATTTATTGGGCTCAAAGATCTCAAACACTTTGGCTCTCACAAGGAGATAAAAATACGAGGTTCTTCCATACACGTGCAAATAATAGAAGGAAAAAAAACTTGATCACTGGATTATTTGATTCCAACTCGAATTGGTATACAGCTGATTCGGATCTGATGTCTATTGCCTCAAGATACTTCCAAAATCTCTTTACGTCCTCCAATCCCCAATTTTCTAATAGTATACTCGACAAAATTACACCTTCTACCACTCAATCTATGAATGACAACCTCCTACGGACCTTCACAAAGGAAGAAATTCTCCATGCCTTCCGGGACATTGATCCTAGGAAGGCTCCTGGTTTTGATGGATTACGAAGTAGTTTTTTCCGTCAACACTGGGACACTGTTGGAGATGATGTTATTAATTTATGCCTCAATTTACTAAATGGCACTGCTGATATGTCCTTGGTCAATAAAACTATTCTGGTTCTAATCCCCAAAATCCAAGACCCAACTACCAAGAAACAACTACGACCTATTAGTCTTTGCACTGTTCTTTATAAAATAGTTGCTAAAACCATTGTCAATAGAATGAAACAAGCTATTCCCCTCTGTATTAGCCCTAATCAAGCAGCCTTCGTCCAGGGACGTAACATCTCTGATAACATCCTTGTTGCCCATGAAATTATCCACAACATCAACTCAAGGGCAACCAAATCCTCCCAAGGAGCTGCTCTTAAACTAGATATGGAAAAAGCTTTTGATCGAGTTGAATGGTCTTTTTTAGCAAATGTTATAGAACGCATGGGTTTCACATCTAATTGGATCTCCCTCATCATGCGTTGCATTACCACAATTTCTTTTTCAGTTAAAATTAATAACTCTCTCTCTCCCTTTTTTCAACCTCAACGTGGTTTACGTCAAGGTGACCCTCTTTCCCCTGTTCTCTTCCTATTTTGCACACAAGGGCTCTCTGCTTACCTATCTGCTGCCCAACAAATAAACATTCTTCCGGGGCTTGGTGCCTGTAAATATGGGCCCAAAGTCAATCATCTACTCTTTGCTGATGATTGTATGGTCTTCATTAATAATACTACTACTGAAGCTACTCATCTCAAAAGAGCCCTACAAAGTTATGTTGCTGCTTCCGGTCAAGCAATTAATTTTGAGAAATTGACCATTTTTTATAATCCTCGTACCCCATCCTCAACTAGATCTGCTATTAATAGTCTTCTGCAAGTACGTGAGGTTTCTAACCCTGGTGTATACCTCGGTGTTCCCCTTCTCATTGGCAAGAACAAAACTGAATCATTAGGCTTTGTACGTGATAAAGTTCATGATCGACTTTCTAGCTGGGATAAGCATCTCCTTTCCTTCAGTGGTCGAGAGATCTTCATTAAAGCTGTCCTACAATCTCTACCTCAATATGTTATGTCTTGTTATCTCCTTCCACAAAACATTATTGATGATATGACTTCGTCCATAAGGCAATATTGGTGGACCGACAAATCCAATAAAAAAGGATGGCATATGCTTCCATGGAATCATGTTTGTTTACCCAAGACAGCTGGAGGTATGGGGTCTAAGGACTTACATGACTTCAATATCGCTCTATTGGGCAAACAATTATGGAGGCTCATTTGTGACCCAGATTCTTTATTAGGCCAAATATATCGTGCTAAATACTTCCCTTCTGGGAATATCCTTGATGCTTCCAGGCCCAACCGTGGTTCTTTTGCATGGCAAGGTATGTATAATGCTCTTCAGCGTCTCTTTCCAGGTTTCCTATATCGCCCAGGTATTAACAGTGATATACGAATACACAAAGACATCTGGGGTGGTCCTTCCCCTATTACCCTAACTGGGGATTACGAAGTCTCGGATGAAGTTCATATTCGTTGCCGCGATTTCATGCTTCGTAACCAAACATCTTGGGACCCTGTCAAGGTCCATCGTTATTTTAACCCAACCGACGCCAATGCCATTCTCAGTATACCAATTATAAATGATCACCGTGATTCTATTCTTTGGTCTCCTAATGATTCGGGCATTTACTCGGTTTGCTCTGGTTATCTTTTCTCACAACGTTCTGCGCTTCCACAAGCATCAACTACACGGTTTTGGAAATTTCTGTCTAAAGTCAGGACCTTGCCTAAGGTCAAAACTTTTGGATGGCGTATGGCGTCTGGTGCTCTACCAGTTGGCTCCAAAATGTAAGTTTTTTCACCAGACTAGGGGCCTTGTCCCATTTGTGGTGGCCACTCAGAGACCATTCTCCATGCTCTTCGTGATTGTGCAGGGGCTACTGAAGCCCTTCAACTCTCTGGTATTCCCATAACCCTCTCTAGGAGTTCGGCTAATACCCCATTACAATGGTTGGAAGAAGCCGCCCATCTCCTATCTTCTGACAAGTTTGGCCTTTTCCTTACTACTATTTGGAATGTTTGGAATAGGCGTAACGACTGGATTCATAATCACCATTTGCAACCATCATGGCTTATTGCCGTTAACTCTATTAGTTTACATAATGACTACTATAATGCCTCTCCGCCTACCATCCCAACGCCTTCCCTTCTCTCTTTCTCATGTTGGAATCCTCCTCCATCTAATCATATAAAAATTAATGTGGATGGGGCTTTCAATCCCTCAACTCGTGCTGCGGCTGTTGGTGCTGTAGCACGTGATTCTACAGGTACAGTTGTGGGTGGCCTCGCTTTTCCGCTAGGTAGCCGCCTGGACGCAGTTACTTGTGAAGGTGAAAGCCTTCTTGCCGGAATCACCTTCTCTCGTTCTCAAGGATGGACTCGGATCTTACTTGAAACTGATTGTGCTTCCATTGCAAATTGGATCAACAATCCAGGATTGGACCTTTCTACCTTGGGGCCTCTTCTTCATCAGATTCGAGAGTCTCTTCATGATTTTGATTCAGCTTCTGTTTCTTTTGTACGCCGTGAGGCAAATTATGTGGCACATACCTTGGCTACTTTTTCGCTTAGCTCTAAATCTGCCATTTCTTTTCATTCTGACATTCCTCCTTGTATCAATCATCTTGTAACAAATTCTATTTGATTTAATAAAACTTAGGCACTCTTTTCCCCTTTTTAGGGTCCTCTAGCTTTGCTTGAAGGACATTAGTAGGGGTTTTTAACGATGCCTTTCTGTCAAAAAAAAGTCCAACGGGTCCATTTTACGGCCCATTTAGACCCAATCGTCCGAAACCTCTACAAAAATCACCGTGAAACTAGTGTTAATAATATTTTAGGAGTTCGTATAGTTGTTCACGAGCTTTTCAACACGATTATATATTACAAAAACTCAATTTTTGTACTTATTACTCAGTTAATTGTCAAACGGGTTCATTTTACGGCCCATTTAGACCCGCTCGGCCAAAACCTCTTCAAAATTTACAGCGAAACTGGTATTAATCAAATTTTAGGAGTTCATGTAGTTGTTCACGAGCTTTTCAACATGATTATATTACAGAAACTCGATTTATGTACTTTTTACTCAGTTAAAAGTCCAACGGGTCCGTTTTACGGCCCATTTAGACTCGCTCGTCCGAAACTTCTACAAAAATGACCATGAAACTAGTTTTAATCAAATTTTAGGAGTTCATATAGTTTGTTCACGAGCTTTTCAACACGATTATATTTTAAAAACTCAATTTCTGTACTTTTTACTCTGTTAAAAGTCCAACGGGTCCATTTTACGGCCCATTTAGACCCGCTCGGCTGAAACCTCTTCAAAATTGACCGCGAAACTTGTTTTAATCAAATTTTAGGAGTTCATATTGTTGTTCACGAGCTTTTCAAAACGATTATATTACAAAAACTCAATTTTTGTACATTTTACTCAGTTAATATTCCAACGTGTCCATTTTACGGCCCATTTAGACTCGCTCGGCCGAAACCTCTTCAAAATAGACCGTGAAACTGGTATCAATCAAATTTTAGGAGTTCATATAGTTGTTCACGAGCTTTTCAACATGATTATATTACAGAAACTTGATTTATGTACCTTTTACTCAGTTAAAAGTCTAACGGGTCCATTTTACGGCCCATTTAGACCCGCTCGGCCGAAACCTCTACAAAATTCACCGCGAAACTAGTTTTAATCAATTTTAGGAGTTCATATAATTCTTCACGAGCATTTCAACACGATTATATTGGAAGAAAAAAATTCAATTTTTGTACTTTTTACTCAGTTAAAAGTCCAACGGGTCCATTTTAGAGCCCAAATAGAACAGCTCATCCAAAACCTCTACAAAAATGACCATGTAACTAGTTTTAATCAAATTTTAGGAGTTAAAAGTCCAGCAGGTCCATTTTACGGCCCATTTAGACCCACTCGTCTGAAACCTCTACAAAAATCACTATGAAACTAGTGTTAATTAAATTTTCAACATGATTATATTGCAAAATCTCAATTCTGTACTTTTTACTTAGTTAAAAGTCCAACGGGTCCATTTTACGGCCCATTTAGACCCATTCGTCCGAACCTCTACAAAAATCGATGTGAAGCTAGTGTTAATCAAATTTTAGGAGTTCATATAGTTGTTCACGAGCTTTTTAACACGATTATATTACAAAAACTCAATTTTTGTACTTTTTACTCTGTTAAAAGTCCAACGGGTCCATTTTACGGCCCATTTAGACCCGCTCGGCTGAAACCTCTTCAAAATTGATCGCGAAACTTGTTTTAATCAAATTTTAGGAGTTCATATAGTTGTTCACGAGCTTTTCAACACGATTATATTACAAAAACTCAATATTTGTACTTTTTACTAAGTTAAAAGTCCAACGGTCCATTTTACGGCCCATTTAGACCCGCTCGGCCAAAACCTCTTCAAAATTCACCACGAAACTGGTTTTAATACATTTTAGGAGTTCATATAGTTGTTCGTGAGCTTTTCAAAATGATTATATTACAAAAACTCGATTTCTGTACTTTTTACTCAGTTAAAACTCCAACGGGTACATTTTACAGCCCATTTAGACTCGCTCGTCCGAAACATCTACAAAAAAGAACCGCAAAACTAGTTTTAATCAAATTTTAGGAGTTCACATAGTTGAATACAAGCTTTTCAACGTGATTATATTACAAAAACTCGATTACTGTACTTTTCAACGCCCATTTAGACCCGCTCGTCCGAAACCTCTACAAAAAAGAACCGCAAAACTAGTTTAATCAAATTTTAGGAGTTCATATAGTTGAATACGAGCTTTTCAACGCGATTCTATTACAAAAACTCGATTATTGTACTTTTTACTCAGTTAAAAGTTCAACGGGTCCATTTTACGGCCCATTTAGACCCGCTCGTCCGAAACCTCTACAAAAAGGACCACAAAACTAGTATTAATCAAATTTTAGGAGTTCATGTAGTTGAATACGAGCTTTTCAACGCGATGAAATTGCAAAAACTCAATTTTTGTACTTTTTACTCAGTTAAAAGTCCAACGGGTCCATTATACGGCCCATATAGAACCCCTCGTCCGAAACCTCTACAAAAATGATCATGAAACTAATTTTAATCAAATTTTAGGAGTTCTTATAGTTTTTCACGTGCTTTTCAACACGATTATATTACAAAAACTTGATTTATGTACTTTTTACATAGTTAAAAGTCCAACGAGTCCATTTTACGGCCCATTTAGATCCGCTCGTCCAAAACCTCTACAAAAAGGACCGCAAAACTAGTTTTAATCAAATTTTAGGAGTTCATATAGTTGAATACGAGTTTTTCAACGTGATTATATTGCAAAAACTCAATTTTTGTACTTTTTACTCAGTTAAAAGTCCAACGGGTCTATTTTACGGCCCATATAGAACCGCTCGTCCGAAACCTCTACAAAAAGTACTGCAAAACTAGTTTTATTCAAACTTTAGGAGTTCATATAGTTGTTCACAAGCTTTTCGACATGATTATATTACAAAAACTCGATTTCTGTACTTTTTTACTTACTTAAAAGTCGAACGGGTCCATTTTACGGCCCATTTAGACCCGCTCCTCCGTAACCTCTACAAAAAGACCGCAAAACTAGTTTTATTCAAACTTTAGGAGTTCATATATTTGTTCACGAGCTTTTCAACACGATTATATTGGAAGAAAAAAATTCAATTTTTGTACTTTTTACTCAGTTAAAAGTCCAACGGGTCCATTTTAGAGCCCAAATAGAACAGCTCATCCAAAACCTCTACAAAAATGACCATGTAACTAGTTTTAATCAAATTTTAGGAGTTAAAAGTCCAGCAGGTCCATTTTACGGCCCATTTAGACCCACTCGTCTGAAACCTCTACAAAAATCACTATGAAACTAATTTAAATTAAATTTTCAACATGATTATATTGCAAAATCTCAATTCTGTACTTTTTACTTAGTTAAAAGTCCAACGGGTCCATTTTACGGCCCATTTAGACCCACTCGTCCGAACCTCTACAAAAATCGATGTGAAGCTAGTGTTAATCAAATTTTAGGAGTTCATATAGTTGTTCACGAGCTTTTCCACACGATTATATTACAAAAACTCAATTTCTGTACTTTTTACTCTGTTAAAAGTCCAACGGGTCCATTTTACGGCCCATTTAGACCCGCTCGGCTGAAACCTCTTCAAAATTGATCGCGAAACTTGTTTTAATCAAATTTTAGGAGTTCATATAGTTGTTCACGAGCTTTTCAACACGATTATATTACAAAAACTCAATATTTGTACTTTTTACTAAGTTAAAAGTCCAACGGTCCATTTTACGGCCCATTTAGACCCGCTCGGCCAAAACCTTTTAAAAATTTACCACGAAACTGGTTTTAATACATTTTAGGAGTTCATATAGTTGTTCGCGAGCTTTTCAAAATGATTATATTACAAAAACTCGATTTCTGTACTTTTTACTCAGTTAAAACTCCAACGGGTACATTTTACAGCCCATTTAGACTCGCTCGTCCGAAACATCTACAAAAAAGAACCGCAAAACTAGTTTTAATCAAATTTTAGGAGTTCACATAGTTGAATACAAGCTTTTCAACGTGATTATATTACAAAAACTCGATTATTGTACTTTTCAACGCCCATTTAGACCCGCTCGTCCGAAACCTCTACAAAAAAGAACCGCAAAACTAGTTTAATCAAATTTTAGGAGTTCATATAGTTGAATACGAGCTTTTCAACGCGATTATATTACAAAAACTCGATTATTGTACTTTTTACTCAGTTAAAAGTTCAACGGGTCCATTTTACGGCCCATTTAGACCCGCTCGTCCGAAACCTCTACAAAAAGGACCACAAAACTAGTATTAATCAAATTTTAGGAGTTCATGTATTTGAATACGAGCTTTTCAACGCGATAAAATTGCAAAAACTCAATTTTTGTACTTTTTACTCAGTTAAAAGTCCAACGGGTCCATTTTACGGCCCATATAGAACCCCTCGTCCGAAACCTCTACAAAAATGATCATGAAACTAATTTTAATCAAATTTTAGGAGTTCTTATAGTTTTTCACGTGCTTTTCAACACGATTATATTACAAAAACTTGATTTATGTACTTTTTACATAGTTAAAAGTCCAACGAGTCCATTTTACGGCCCATTTAGATCCGCTCGTCCAAAACCTCTACAAAAAGGACCGCAAAACTAGTTTTAATCAAATTTTAGGAGTTCATATAGTTGAATACGAGTTTTTCAACGTGATTATATTGCAAAAACTCAATTTTTGTACTTTTTACTCAGTTAAAAGTCCAACGGGTCTATTTTACGGCCCATATAGAACCGCTCGTCCGAAACCTCTACAAAAAGTACCGCAAAACTAGTTTTATTCAAACTTTAGGAGTTCATATAGTTGTTCACAAGCTTTTCGACATGATTATATTACAAAAACTCGATTTCTGTACTTTTTTACTTACTTAAAAGTCGAACGGGTCCATTTTACGGCCCATTTAGACCCGCTCCTCCGTAACCTCTACAAAAAGACCGCAAAACTAGTTTTATTCAAACTTTAGGAGTTCATATATTTGTTCACGAGCTTTTCAACACGATTATATTACAAAAACTCAATTTATGTACTTTTTACTCAGTTAAAAGTCCAACGGGTCCATTTTACGGCCCATTTGGACCCGCTTATCCGAAAACTCTACAAAAATGACAAGAAAAATAGTTTTAATCAAATTTTAGGAGTTCATATAGTTGACAACGAGCTTTTCATTACGATTATATTGCAAAAACTCAATTCCTATACTTTTTACTATATTAAAAGTCCAACGGGTCCATTTTACGGCACATTTAAACCCGCTCGTTCGAAACCTTTACAAAATGATCACGAAACTAGTTTTAATCAAATTTTAGGAGTTCATATAGTTGTTAACGAGCTTTTCAACACGATTAAATTACAAAAACTCAATTTTTCTATACTTTTTACTCAGTTAAAAGTCCAACGGGTCCATTTTACGGCCCATTAAGACCCGCTCGTCCGAAACCTCTACAAAAATGACTAGAAAACTAGTTTTAATCAAAATTTAGGAGTTCATATAGTTGACAACGAGCTTTTCAGCACGATTATATTGCAAAAACTCAATTTCTGTACTTTTTACTCAGTTAAAACTCTAAAGGGGGTGGTGATATGGGTAAGATTTTTCAGGATGTCATTCCCCCCGAATCCGGTTTTCTTTTTTCTCTATTTTCATTTTTATCTGTTATCTACCTTTTGTACTTTGTTTTTCTCTAATTTTTGTTCTTTATTTTTCTCTACACATATTGGCTTTGGCGTTTTTCTGGCCGTTGAGTGGAAATCCGACCGTCGCGTATCTCTAATAATTTTCCTTTTCCATCTCTTTTTACTATTCATTCTTTTCGTTTTCATTTTCATCTTATTTTTTTTTCTAATAACCTTGGACCTATCTCTGGTGTCCGATTTCCCCGTTTTCAGACTGTCGTTGCTCGTTCTCGCCAGATCTGGGTTTTATCCCTTTTGGTTCATGCAGGCAATCTAGGTTTCGCATCATTCTATATCCCTTTCCCCTTCATCGATTTGATTTCATTAACCGTAAATCTGGGTTTTCTTTTAATATTATCATTGGGCTCTGATTTTCTTGTTTTTTCTCTTCTTTTGATTACAGTTAGGCTTTCCGATCGCCTGAAGTCAAGGATCTGGATTTCCTCTCCATTAATCGGTAATTTTTATTTTGATTTCAATTATTCTTCTTACCATTCCTCTGATTTTATCTCATCGTTTATATTGTTTAATGCATAAATCTGATGATTATTGCTTTAATTTGCCCCTTCCTTCGTTACTGTCGTCGTCCAATTTCTAGGTTTTTTTTCAGATTCCATTATATTATTATTATGCAAATGTTTTTAAGGACCTCGGTTTTGTTGACTCATGACTATTCATCTCCCCCCGATCTGCTCTCTCTTCTCTGCCGACCCTTCAATTTTTTTCAATTAGCAATCAACACTTTACGAATCAAGAATACAAAGGAACGGAATTAGCAAGTTTCATTCCTTCAAAAGATTGTCTTCATCAATTTTATCAGCTTTGCAATCCCCAACCTATTGTCTGGGGTTCACTAAAGTTAAAACTACCCTATCTTTCTCAATTTTCTAAGATTTATTCTTTCTTTCAAACTGATACTAACTTTCGTCTTCCCTTCCTTACAGGTCAACCATGGATCGTTCACCAACTGAGGATTAATTCCTTTGTCAGGATGATGCAAAGGTACTGGGGTTTCTTTCTAACTACTGGTAACACTTTGAAATTTGGCCGATTCAGATTTTTTTATATCGATTATTATGGATATCTCTTCGATTCTGATCTATCCCACTTAATCTCCTCTTTGATTTGTTTATTAGGCTATCTGATATTCTTTGCTTTGATATTCTTTTCAATAGTTCCCTGGGTTTTTTATCCTTACCCTTTGTTTCACTTTCATGGTCTATGTATTGTATGTCTGTGTGTTTCTATATTTTTTCATCCAAACTATTTGCTTGCTGATGTCTTGCCATCTATTTTCAAGAATTATTCTTCTCGACCCCTTCTAGGGGACTCAATCTCAACCCACCTGCTGGGAAACTACGCTCTATTTAATCTCTCTCTTTTTTCTAGTCTAGTAGGTTCAATGCTGTCCAATTTCCTCATGCTGAATAACCTCTTGCCCAACCACTTCCTTCACTTTGTTTTAGTTCATTTACTTCCTTTAATATATATTTTCCCTGTAAGAGTAACAATATCAGGAATAACTGTGAGTTTTTATATAACTTTTAACCCTCTCAACGCTCTCTGTTTGGTATACGTTGCTTATCTCAATAGGTGTATTATATCATTTATACTCTGTCTTTCCATGATATATGGGTCCTCTCATATGTTTAAGCTCTTACTTAAATCCTTCATGCGAGTAATTTATCTCTCTCCTGCTGCTGCTTTGATACTTTATATATTGCTCCATTCTTTTATTCATTCTCGGTGCTCTATACTCTTTGTTAATAATATTACTACGATGGTTTTAGCATGGCCTCTCCCTACTATCTCTTTACTGTTTTTCCATCTTGTTTGTGGACTGTTATCTTTTATTTTCTTCCCTTCTGGCTTTGCTTTTGTCTTGTGGCCTTTACTTTTATCTTATTTCCATGGTTCATTATTTTATGTTAAATGTATATCAACTCTTACTTTAATTAATACTCACTTTCTGTTTCTTTGTTTCTTACAATCGCATATATGGGAGCTCCTCCACCAACTCACTTTATCTCATAAGGTTTGGCTTCCAACTCAGATCACTCAAAGTACATACCTATTTCATTCTCTCCAAGGAATTTATATTCTTTATTCTGTTGTAATTATTATTCTTTTCCTTAGTATTTCGTCCCCCCTTATTTTTTTGCTCTTTTGGTATGTAATTAATTTCTTTGCCCCGCTTCTTTCTTCCCCACGGTCTGTAATTTTATTTTCCTGGTTTTCCTTTTTGCTTTTCTTTCCATTATGCTTTTATGGTGTGTATGTTTGCTATGTTTATGTTCTTAGATTTAGTTCTTACCCTCAATCCTCAATTCTGCATTGGTTTATTATTAACTTATCTACCCTTTGTATAAGGGATTTACCTCTCAACTACGCATTTATAGGTGATTTCAATCCAGCCCTTCTCAGGGATTTTTATAACACCTTATTTACTTTAATCATATTCCACCGCTGCTCTCATGTGTACGGAATCTCCGGCCAACAGTTTATATTACTAACGCATTCTCTATTAATGTGCTATTATTATTTCCTCTTATATTCCATACCATCCATATTTATGATATTCCTAATTCTTTCGAACAACTTTTGTATTATGTATATTACGGAATTTACTCCCTTACACCTCTCTTTTCAAATTTTGCCAGTCATTTATTACCCTTTTCATCTTCTGAAATTATTCCTCCATAAATATTTCTACTTTTACTCCCTCACGTTCATATTTATTTTATTCATAATTTTTACCCCGATTTTTTTGCTCCCGAAATTTACCATATTAACTCATGCTTTTAGTAATTTCCCCCCTTCTCCAACAATATTGTCTACAAAATCTTATTCTTTATTCTGGGTATCTTACATTATTAGTCAATGCGCCCTAATTACTAGGGATTCACACTTAATATTCCTTCCTTTTACCCTTACTTTCTATAACCTAGCCATCCCTAATAACCACTATTTAGATCGGACAAGAAGACCTACTATCTCACAAACCCTTTCATCACTCCTCTGCCCAATCACTCTTTTTTCTGTCCTTATGGCTTCCTCCTCCACCCCCCAGCTAAGCTCAATTGCTCTCACTAATGAAGAAGCCGAATTGCTCTATACCCCAGATTTTGGCTGGGACTTTGTTAAGGAAGACCCCAAACTTTTCTTTGTAGGTTGCTTTATCTCTTCAAAACCTATAGACATATATGCTGTCCTCAGTGCCTTTGAGGGCATCTGGAAACCAAGCAACTTGGTCTCTATATCTATCATACAGGATAACTTCCTCAAGATTAAGTTTAAGGATGTTAAATCTTGCTACGAAGTGCTCAACCGCGGGCCCTGGTTATACAAGGACGAATGGTTAGCCATCACATAATACAATCCCTCAAAAGCTATCGGTGACTATTCTTTCAATATTATGCGAATTTGGATCCGTATCTTTGGCCTGCCTACCTCACTCTTTGAGGATGTAGATCGCTCACACCTTGTGGGACACGCTCTAGGCTCCATGGTAGGCAATGTCCTGCGCACTGATACCCGTGAGCTTGAAGGCAACATGAAAGAATTTCTGCGTGTGGAAATTATGCTCGATATCACTCGCCCGGTAACCCGATTTCTGTTTATTGGGAAAGGAGCTGATAAAACTATGTGTCATTTACAGTACGAACGTCTTCCAACCTTGTGTCCTGGCTGTGGAATAATTAGCCATACCATCGAAAACTGCCCAATCCGTTCATCTCTTGATTTAAGTAAATTGCAATATGGGGAGTGGCTTCGCTACCTTCCCCCAAGACGTCGTCCAATTGGTACTCATGGGAGAATCCGCAATGTGCAACCCGAACTCAATCAGAATAACCCCTTACCCGCTAGTAATTTATTTATTTTCTCCATAATAGCTCTTCCTAATTTATATTATATTTTAAATCTGCTTTTACCCTTACAATCTCTTATGTTTCTCTCAGCGCCTACTGCTAATGTCTCGGGGACCAATGACCCAAATCCTATAGGTTACACCCCATTTTTTTTGTTTCAATTTTTTATTCAAATTTTTCCAACTCACAGTCTTTGACGCATTTGTTAATTCCCAACCAATTACAGGCTCCCTGAATGAGGGTGACGCTGAATCTTTTTCTGAACAGCCCAATGATGAAGTACCCAATAATGACACCACCATGGGTGATGTTCCTCATCCGAAAGAACCTGCTGCTTCGGACCCAAAGCAAACAAATTCTTCAATGCCTATACAGCCACAACCTCTGAACATTATCTACCCTATTCCGGAGGATACATCGGATGATGACTGGGATGCCACTGATGATGGCGTACCTAGCCCCACTGCTCAACAAATCAAGAAAATTGAAGCTAAACTACGTAAGCCTCCTGTTACTACTGACTCCATCTTCCATGATTTTAACACTTGGCTCTTAAAAACTTACCCAAATGATGCAGCTCCTGCCCCTGTTCCAGACCCGCCTAATCGAGGCACAAAACGCCGATCACCCATCCAAGTGGCACTCCCGCCCAAGAAGTCCAAACCCTCTGGCTCCACTCCTAAGGCTGTGATGAGCAGCTCAAAAAACTCTCCGGCGGCGGCTGACTCTCAGCCCCGCCGTGCAAAATGAGGATCCTTTGTTGGAACTGCCAGGGTTTAGGACAAGTCCAGGTAGTCCAACATTTTCAGAGCTATGTCCAACAATCCAATCCGGATATTATCTTTATTTGCGAAACTAAGATTAATAATGCGACATGTAGCCGTCTTTGTCTCTCCCTAGGCATGGTAGAAATTATTACTATCCCCCCTAATGATGGATGTTCTGGTATGGCGCTTTTTATTTCGAACAATATAAATATTAATTTGATCTCGTACTCGTCTCGTTATATACATACTCAACTTTACTTGAATGATCGCACTATGTATTTTACTGGCATGCATGGCTATTCCGAAACTAGTCAAAAATATAAAACATGGGAGATTATTGATTCATTAAATATAAACAACAGTAATATTCCCTGGCTTCTGGGCGGGGATTTTAACGAAATTTTATCCGATTCTGAAAAACAAGGTGGTAGCCGACGGGCTAGATCACAAATTAACAATTTCCGTCACTGCCTCTCACGCAACAATCTCTATGACTGTAAACCAACATCTGAATGGTTTACTTGGACAAAATTGGGCCCTTAACTCCAACCATCCATGAAAGATTAGACCGCTTCATCGTTGACTCGGCAAGGAAGAATCTTTTTCCCTCATGTCGAATTACTACGGATTATGTGGCAAAATCAGATCACTGCTTCCTACTTCTTGATACCTCCCCCGCGGCTTCAACTCCCTCTCATCGCCCCCCAATGCTTTTCAATTCGAAAATTGTTGGGCGAATCATGAGGACAACATTTCAACTATCAAACGCACTTGGGTTAATACTTCTGGAACAGCTCTTGAAAAAATACAAGCCGTTGGTACATGCCTGGAAGAATGGCAAAATCAACAAAGATTTAAGACTTCTGGTCGTATAAAATTTCTTACCAAAAAAATCAACAAGTTTTTGTGTCGCCCATTAACCGCTACGAATGAAGAACTCTATATCAAATACAGAGCTGAACTTAATAGACCTCTAATGGAACAAGAAATATATTGGGCACAAAGATCCAGAAATTTATGGCTCTCTCAAGGGGATAAAAATACAAGATTCTTTCATGCCCGTGCAAATAATAGAAGGAAAAAACTCAATCACAGGCCTATTTGACTCTAATTTGATTTGGTGTACTGCTGAAAACGATTTAATGACAATTGCTTCTGGCTACTTCCAAAACCTTTTTACGTCATCCAACCCTCAATTTTCCGATCATATACTCAATAAAATTTCGCCTTCTATCACACAATCCATGAATGATACTCTCTTGAGGACATTCACAAAAGAAGAAATAATTCATGCCTTCCGGGACATTGATCCACGGAAAGCGCCTGGTTTTGATGGATTACCAAGCAGCTTTTTTAGAAAACATTGGGACACTGTTGGCGAAGATGTTATTACTCTATGCCTTAACCTGCTAAATGGCACCGCAGATATGGCCTCGGTGAACAAAACTATCCTTGTCCTGATTCCTAAAATCAAAGACCCTACTACTATGAGACAACTAAGACCCATCAGTCTGTGCACTGTTCTTTATAAAATAGTAGCTAAAACCATTGTAAACAGAATGAAACAAACAATACCCCTTTGTATTAGCCATAACCAGGCAGCTTTTGTTCAGGGACGTAATATTTCTGACAACATCCTCGTCGCCCATGAAATTATTCACAATATCAATTCTGGGGCTACAAAATCTTCCCAAGGTGCTGCTCTAAAGCTAGACATGGAAAAAGCTTTTGATAGAGTCGAATGGTCTTTTTTGGCTAATGTAATGGATCGCATGGGCTTTGCACCCGCATGGGTCTCTCTTATCATGCGATGCATTTCCACAGTTTCCTTTTCTGTTAAAATTAATAACTCTTTCTCTCCTTTCTTTCAACCACAACGCGGCCTTCGTCAAGGAGATCCCCTATCACCTTTTCTTTTCCTCTTTTGTACACAAGGCCTTTCTGCATACCTGTCTGCTGCCCAACAAACAAACGTTCTACCAGGGCTTGGGGCCTGTAGATACGGTCCTAAAGTCAACCACCTTCTCTTTGCTGATGACTGCATGGTATTCATTAATACTAATCCAGATGAAGCTACCCAACTAAAAAGGGCTCTGCAAACATATGCTGCAGCTTCCAGTCAAGCGGTTAACTTTGAGAAATCGACAATCTTTTATAATCCACGTACCCCATCCTCAACAAGACTTGCGATCAATAATCTCGTGCAAGTACGTGAGGTATCCAACCCTGGTGTATATCTAGGTGTCCCACTTCTCATTGGGAAAAATAAAACTGAGTCATTAGGATTTGTACGTGAAAAAGTTCATGATCATCTATCTAACTGGGATAAACAACTCCTCTCCTTTAGTGGACGGGAAATTTTCATTAATGCAGTTCTACAATCTCTACCTCAATATGTCATGTCTTGTTATTTACTTCCACAAAATATTATTGATGATATGACTTTAGCGATTCGACAATATTGGTGGACTGGAAAATCTAATAAGAAGGAGTGGCATATGCTCCCATGGAATCATGTTTGTCTACCTAAGGCTGCGGGAGGTATGGGGTTCAAAGATTTACATGATTTCAATGTTGCCCTCCTGGGTAAGCAACTATGGAGACTCATCTGCGAACCAGATTCTTTATTGGGCCAAATATATCGAGCCAAATATTTCCCTTCTGGGAATATCCTTGATGCCTCTCGTCCTAACCGAGGCTCTTTTGCTTGGCAAGGTCTTTATAATGCTCTACAACGTCTTTTTCTGGGCTTTTTATATCGTTCAGGTATTAACATTAATATACGTATGCATATAGACATTTGGGGAGGCTCCTCTCCTATTACCCTTATTGGGGACTATGAAATCTCAGATGAAGTCCATATTCGATGTCGCGACTTCATGATTCGTAATCAGTCTGCCCGGGACCATGAAAAGGTTCGAAACTATTTTAACCCAATTGATGTCGATGCCATTCTCCGTACCCCCATTATTAATGACCACCGTAACTCTATTCTTTGGGCTCCTAATGATTTCGGTATTTACTCGGTTCGCTCTGGCTACCTATTTTTACAACGTTCTGCGGAACCATATACGTCACCTACACGTTTTTGGAAATTCCTGTCCAAAGTCAGAGGCCTCCCTAAGGTTAAAACTTTCGGATGGCGTGTGGCGTCTGCAGCCCTTCCCGTTGGCTCCAAATTGCAAGTTTTTTTCCCCAAACACAGGGCCTTTTCCTATCTGTGGGGCTCCCTCGAAATCCATTCTTCGTGCTCTTCGTGATTGTGCAGGGGCTTCAGAAGCCCTTCACCTCTCTCGAGTCCCCACTGCTCTTTCTAGGAGCTCGGCTGTCACTCCTATATAATGGTTAGAGGAGGCTGCCCACCTCTTATCTACTGACCACTTTGGTCTATTCCTCACAACTATATGGAACATTTGGAATAGACGTAACGATTGGGCTCATAATCGCCATCTACAACCACCATGGCTTACTGCCATTAACTCCATTAGTCTAAATGATGATTTTTGTAAAGCCACTTCTTCTTCCAACCCGACATCCTCTATCCTCTCTCCCCCATGCTGGAAACCTCCCCCACCTGACCACATCAAAATAAATGTCAATGGGGCTTTTGACCCCTCCACTCGTGCAGCGGCTGTTGGCATCGTGGCACGTGATTCTACAGGCGCGGTTGTCGGCGGCCTTGCGTTCCCGCTAGGAAGCTGTTTGGATGCAATTACTTGTGAAGGTGAAGGTCTTCTTGCGGGGGTCACGTTCGCCCGATCTCAAGGTTGGAATCTGATTTTGTTCGAGACAGATTGTGCTTCACTTGCGAATAGGATCAACAATCCAGGACAGGATCTTTCTACAATGGGACCTCTTCTCCGCCGGATTCGAGAGTCTCTCAATTCTTTACCTTTTGCTCCTGTTTTTTTGTACGCCGAGAGGCAAATTATGTAGCCCATACTTTGGCTAATTATTCTCTGGGTTCTATGTCTTCCTTGTCTTTTAATTCTGTTGTTCCACCATGTATCAATCACCTTGTAAAGAGCTTCTCTACGATTTAATAAAATTTAGCCACTCTTTTCCCCTTTTTAGGGTCCTCTAGCTCTGCTTGAAGAACATTAGTAGGGGTTTTTAACGAGGCCTTTTCTTCAAAAACAAAACTCTAACGGGTCCATTTTATGGCCCATTTAGACCCGCTCGTCCGAAACCTCTACAAAAAGGACCGCAAAACTAGTTTTATTCAAACTTTTGGGGTTCATATAGTTTTTCACGAGCTTTTCAGCACGATTATATTACAAAAACTTGATTTATGTACTTTTTACTCAGTTAAAAGTCCAAAGGGTCCATATTACGGCGAATTTAGACTCGCTCGTCTGAAACCTCTACAAAAAAGACCGCAATACTAATTTTATTCAAACTTTAGGAGTTCATATAGTTTGTAACGCCCCGGTTTTGGGCTTAGGAGTTTTGGGATTCGGACCGGTTCGGTCAGATCGCGGTTCGAATATATAAGAGTGAATTTAGGAAAACCTAGTTCGGGTTGCGTTAAAAATATGGAAAAATGTCTTAAAATCCTCTTTTATTATATATAAGAGTTTGGTGAAATCAATTTTACAAAATAAGGTTTGGAAGTGTGACATTTTGGTTAGTGACCAAAATGTAAATTTCGAAAATTGTGAGACTATTTTAAAAAGGATTGAAACTTTGAATCTTTAAGGAGCTATTTACCCAATGGGAGTTTCTCCAGATTTTTCTAAGATATTAAATGTTTAATTAAAGGTTTTTAAATAAAACTAAAAAGGAGGGAAGATATTTTGGCATTTCCAACTAACTTCCTAAAATTTCATTTCCATTTTCTCTCATCTTTTCTCTCAAACCAAACACTTTTCTCCAGAGCTTTTCCTTCTGATTTTGATGTCCAAACATGAGATTATAATCCTCTTTTGATCTCTAATCATCTCTTCAACAAAACCTCACCTTTTGCTAATTGGATTTTCAAGATTTTGGTTCTAAAAAGGGAGAAACTCAAGTTTGGAGGTAAGAACGTCCTTCTCCTCTGAACTCTCAGTTCTTTACTGAAATTCCTAAGTTCTCAATCCTTGATTTATGTTTTATAAAAGGTTTTATAGATGTATCCTTGATTTTGGCTTTTAAATGCAAGATTGGATTGATTTTGATGAAATTTCGTATGATCTGATTGGGCAGTGTTTTGAGTTGTCAATTTGATGTTAAATGAATGTTGAATTGATGTGAAATTGAGGTTTAATTAATGCAATCCCGGATAGGTTGAATTTCCTAAGTTTAGCTTGTGTTCTTGGTTGTTTTTGGAGTGATCTTGATGATCTGTTATAGCTGGAGGTATAAGGGTTTGATTAGATCCTTTTTTGGATGTTAATTGATGTTTAAGGATGATTAGATTTGATGGATCTTGGCTGGGTAGTGTTGTGGAGTTGTTTGGAGGCATTTTCGGTTGTGTTTGGTAGCCGAAAATGGAGTGTGGTTGAGAGCAGCGGGTTTAGGTGCTTTCATTGAGGATATTAATGCATGATGATGCATTAATCTACTGTTTTGATGTGTTTAAAACAGGGGAGTCATCTTTGGATCCTAGTGGTGTTGATCCGGAAGCTTGATTGGTGTTTCGGCAAGAGGCGAAACGGAATCGGTGAGTGGATTTTGGATTTCAGCTTTGAAACCAATGTTTTGAAGGTTTGGGAGCTTAGTTTAAGTCTAAGCAACTTAGCTAAGCTCAAGAGTAAGTTTTTGGAAAAACTCTCTTGATAATGAACCATGGATTGGTTGTATGCAATGTGGTTGTTTGCATGTTTTAAATTCTGTTTTGAAAGCATATTTTAGCATGTTAGTTGCTGATTTTATAAGCCATGTATTGAAGAATGCTCAAGGTAAGAGATTCTTGTTTTTGAACATTGTTAAATGTGGTTTTGATGCATAATGATGCATGATGTTTATGGCTTTGTTAAATGCTTTAAAACAGTGGAATATTGTTGTAATGATGCACATTGGCAAGTGATGGTTAAGGTCACAAAGGTGGTTAAAAGTCCTTGTGTGAGCCTTGTTTATTTAAGAACAACATGGTGTTTAAAAGTCCATGGTTGGTTCTTGGTTAAGGTTCAAGGTGGTTAAAATTCCTTGAGTAAGCCTTGTTTATTTAAGAACAACTTGGTGTTTAAAAGTCCATGGTTGGTTCTTGGTTAAGGTTCAAGGTGGTTAAAATTCCTTGTGTAAGCCTTGTTATCTAAGAACTCTAAGGTGTTTAAAAGTCCTTGGGAGATTCTTGTTAAGGACACAAAGGTGTTTAAAAGTCCTTGTGTGGTCCTTGCCATGGTGTTTAAAAGTCCATGGGGTTAAGGACACAATGGTGTTTAAAAGTCCATGTGTGGTCCTTGGAAAGTGTAAGATCACAATGGTGTTTAAAAGTCCATGTGTGGATCTTATGTTGAATGAATCACTTGT
Source organism: Hibiscus trionum (assembly GCA_030270665.1). Taxonomy (NCBI): domain Eukaryota; kingdom Viridiplantae; phylum Streptophyta; class Magnoliopsida; order Malvales; family Malvaceae; genus Hibiscus; species Hibiscus trionum. Next base: position 42,264,237 of record BSYR01000027.1, on the reverse strand, counting down.
TGCCAATATGACATGTTATGAACTTGAAGCATGTATTGCTTGTTTTAAATGTTTATGAGTATGTACAAATGATGATTGGATTTAAGGGTTATAAATGTGTTTTGTAAATGCATTATTGTGTGGTTTTAAATGAGCATTCCTCACTAAGCTTTTGCTTACGCTCTCTCTCTTTTCTTAAACCAATAATGCAGAGCATTAAAGTGCATTGAGGGCAGTAAGGTGGTGAAGAATCCAAGTGGTGAACTAAGCTCAAGTATGGTGAAGGTTTCTTAAACACTATTAGCTTTTGGCATTTGGCAATGGGAACCTATATTGTTGTTTTGGGAGATGTTTTGGACTCCCTAAGTTGGTTTAATGATGTTAATAATGTTGGAGCTTGTATTTGGCCTTTATGAGATGGTTTTGGTATTTTGATGCTTGAATGGTTTGCTAAGTAGGAAGCATGCCTATAGATTTGAGGATTTTCATAATTGTTGCCATGTTGATGATTGGTTGATACAATTATGTTCCTTGTATGTTGAATGACTTGCTGGTATAATTTGGTTGCTTTTGGAGCATGTTTGTTAAGTCAATTGCATGATAAACCAGCAAATTTTTCTGCAATCTGGGCAGCCTGTTTCGGAACAGGTGCTACCGTATCGGAACGGGGGCCTGAAATGGCCTTGGCGTTCCGAAACGGGAGGCACTGTTCCGGAACGGTTTGGCCTCTGCCATGCCATGTTTCGGTACCAGTTTCGGAATGGTCCCGCGTTTCGGAACGGGCCTTCCCTGTTCCGAAACACTCGACCGTTGGGCACTGAAATTGTTGGTTAAATGTTCTGAAATGTTTGCGTTTTGGTCCTGAAACTTGTTATTGCAATTGTATGCGTTTGAGATGTCCGTTTGAGCTGAAATTTGGCAAAGAAGCATGAAAGATGATTAATTTAAAGTTGGTAACTTTAATTTGGGTTAAGTCCTTATAATTATCAGAATTTACAATTTGGTCCCTTAAGTTGTAATTTGTGCAATTGGGTCCCTGAATGTTCTCTAATTGTTATGATGTCTGAATATGATTATCTTGTGAACATATCTAGGGTTAACGTGCATCTAGACAAGATTAAAAAGAAAAAAAAGGGTCGTTAATCAAGGTTGACTTTCGGGTTGACTTTGGTTTTCCCCGTGTGATCTTCTTAATTTGGGTCGACCGTCTAGGCCGGGTTAAGGGGGTTACATTTGGTGGTATCAGAGCTGAGTTTTCGAGTAAGTGGGAATGTTTATGTGAATGATTAAAGTATGTATGCTTTGTATGCTTGTTGAGTGAAAGCATGATGTGTGATTTGCGAATATATATTGCAATTGAGTTGTATGCTGTGATGAAGCATGTTGTGGGTACCCATTGCCAAATCAAAGCTAATGAAATGATATTGTTTTTAATTGAAAATGAGCTTGAGTACTTGGATTGCTTACCTTGCTGGGCCTGACTTTGTTTAATTGCATTGTGATTGCATTGTTAGAGTATGGCACCTCGTAGAGAGTTGAGGAGTAATGTGCGAGCTACGGCTCAGAACGAGAACGAGAATGATGAGAATGTTGAGGGTGCGGTGGATTTACCTCCTCCACCTGGTGGTGGTGGTGCTGGGGGTGAAGGAGCTGGAGCTGCAGCTGGTGCTGGGGTCGCTGGACCTGAGGCTGGTCAGGGGCAAGATGTTCCTGACATGACAGTGTTGATACAAGCTATTGCTGGAGCTTTTCAAGCAGCAGTAGCTGGAGCTCAAGGAGCTGGGCATCAGGGAGATGCTGGAGTTAGACTACCCTTGGAGCTCAAGGAGGGACTGAGTTCAGGGGTTTGTCTGCTGAAGGTTCGGAATCTTGGTTAGAAGGTACCAAGAGAATCTTGGGTCAGATGAGTTGCACTGATGTGCAAAAGCTGGGCTGTGTGGTATCATTGTTGCAAGATGATGCTTACACTTGGTGGACTACCTCTATCGCTGGGATGGCGGAAGCTGACGTAACTTGGACGTTCTTTCAGAACGCGTTCAAGAGAAGGTATCTAGGTGTGAGGTACCTAGATGAAAAGAAGAGGGAGTTCATGTCTCTTACCCAGGGGAGCATGACTGTGGCTGAGTATGAAGTACAGTTTGTTCGACTCAGTCAATACGCACCTGAGCTTGTTCCGGATGAGTGGGAAAGGTGTGAAAGGTTCCGTTATGGTTTAGTGACGGATGTAAAGATGTATGTGCTGGCTACCGAGTATGATGATTTTGATGTGTTGGTGGGCCGAGCAAAGGATATTGAGATGAACTTGGGTTTATCTGCTAGAAGTGCTGGGTCATGTACTGGTAAGCGAGCTGCTGAATATAGTTCCGGTGGTGGACGAAACAAGAGGGGACGTGATCAGAAGTATCAGTCCTCAGCTAGGCGAGGTGGTGGTGCGCCTGCTCGGGGAGGCAATGCTAGAGTTGATCCGAGTTCTTGTTGGACATGTGGTTCGCGTGGCCATATGAAACGTGATTGTCCTCGTGCTGAGAGGGAGGTGCAAGCTCCTGTTGTGGCAGCTGGTAATGCGTGCTGGAATTGTGGATCTAAGGATCATATGAGGAGAGAGTGTCCTATGTTGGCTGGTGGCCAAGTGCGTGCTCCTGTTGTTGCTGCACTACAGAGAGGTCGTGGGCGCGGCCGTGGTAACTTTCAGCGGAGAGAGGAAGGTGGTCGGGGTGTGGCTCATATTGTGGCTATTCAGCCTGAGGGTGGCGGCCAAGCCAGGGTGTATGCTCAGCGAGAGGGAAGGAATGACGCGGATGTGATCGCAGGTACTTTTACTTTGCAATCCTTGTCATTACTTTCCTTGATTGATTCTGGATCTACGCACTCATACATATTGCGTGAGCATGCTGAATTGCTTGGTTTGCCTGTTGAGTCTTTGGATGTTGGTGTGCGTGTCACTAGTTCTTTTGGTGAGACTGTTGTGACTCGAAAGCTTTATAGAAGATGTCCTTTGGTCGTACAAGATCATGTTTTTCATGTTGACCTTATGGAGTTACCTTTCTATGGTTTTGATGTAATCCTTGGTATGGATTGGCTTGCTGAGCATCGAGATATTGTGGATTGTGAGAATAAGCGAGTTTCGTTGAAGCTTGCGGATGATTATGAGATTGTTGTGGTTGGTGAGAATGTGAAGTTTTGCCAATGTGGTGTCTTCTTTGGAGGCGAGCCGGATGCTGAGGCAGGGTTGTGAAGCTTATCTAGCTTTTGTGATGAACCCTAGTTCTAAGGAGTTACGTGTGCAAGATATCAGGATTGTGCGAGAGTTTCCTGGTGTGTTTCCTGAGGCGTTGCCTGGTTTACCTCCTAATCGCGAGGTGGAGTTTGGGATTGAGTTGTATGAGAATACAACTCCTGTGTCCATTACCCCTTATAGAATGGCCCCTAAAGAGTTGAAGGAGCTGAAGATGCAGTTGCAAGAGTTGCTTGATCGTGGGTTCATTCGGCCAAGTGTGTCACCTTGGGGTGCACCGGTCTTGTTTGTGAAGAATAAGGATGGCACTATGAGAATGTGCATTGATTATCGTCAGCTGAACAAGTTGACTATCAAGAATCGATATCCTTTGCCGAGGATTGATGATCTCTTTGATCAATTTCGGGGAGCAGCTGTGTTCTCTAAGATTGACTTGAGGTCAGGGTATTACCAGTTGAAGGTAAAGGATGTGGATGTGCCTAAGACAACTTTCAGGACAAGGTATGGGCATTATGAGTTCCTTGTGATGCCGTTTGGTTTGACAAATGCTCATGCAGCTTTCATGGACATGATGAATCGTGTGTTTCATGAATACCTGGATAAGTTTGTTGTGGTGTTCATTGATGATATCCTTGTGTACTCGCGTACTGAGGAGGAGCATGAAGAGCATTTGAGGATTGTATTGCAAGCTTTGTTGGAGAATCAGCTTTATGCTAAGCTGAGCAAGTGTGAGTTCTGGTTAAGTGAAGTGGTGTTTCTTGGGCATGTGGTTTCTGCCGAGGGAATTCGTGTTGATCCTCAGAAGATTGAGGCGGTGATGAATTGGAAGGTTCCTAAGTCTGTTCATGAGGTTCGTAGTTTCCTTGGTTTGGCGGGATACTACCGGAGGTTTGTGGATGGCTTTTCTAAGATTGTTGCACCTTTGACGAAGTTGTTGCAGAAGGATGTTAAGTATGAGTGGATGGAAGCGAGACAGCAGGCTTTTGAGAAGCTTAAGGCAGCTTTGACGCAAGCTCCTATCTTGGTTCAACCTGAATCAGGGAAAGAGTTTGTGGTGTATAGTGATGCGTCCTATGTTGGTTTAGGATGTGTGTTGATGCAAGAGGGTAAGGTGGTGGCTTATGCATCGCGGCAGTTGAAGGTGCATGAGCGCAACTATCCTACGCATGATATTGAGTTGGCTGTAGTGGTTTTTGCTTTGAAAATCAGGAGACATTACCTGTATGGTGAGAAGTGTACTGTGTACACGGATCACAAGAGTTTGAAGTATCTAATGTCTCAGAAGGAGTTGAATCTTAGGCAGCGACGTTGGGTGGAGTTGCTCAAGGATTATGATTTGACGATTGAGTATCACCCTGGAAAAGCTAATGTTGTAGCGGATGCCTTGAGTAGGAAGGTAGCTGTTGAGTTGAGGGCTATGTTTGCCAGTTTGAGTATTTCGCGTGATGGTGGTCTTGTGGCTGAGTTGCAAGTGAAACCATCTTTGGTTCAGTTGATCAAGGAAAAGCAGTTGCTGGATGATTCCTTGGTATCTCATGTTCAGGATATCGCGGAGGGTAGGCCTTCGGATTTCTGTTTTAATGATGATGGTGTGTTGTGTTTTGGGAGTCGGATAGTAGTGCCCAATGATGTTGAGTTGAGGTGTGCTATTCTGACTGAAGGTCATAGTAGTCCTTTTGCTATGCACCCAGGTAGTACTAAGATGTATCGAGATCTTCGTGATGAGTACTATTGGGTGGGTTTGAAGAAGGATGTTGCTGAGTTTGTAAGCAAGTGCATGGTGTGTCAGCGAGTAAAGGCTGAGCATCAGGTTCCTTCAGGGTTGTTGCAACCGTTGAGAATCCCTGAATGGAAGTGGGAAAGGATTACCATGGATTTTGTATCTGGTTTACCCTTGTCACCAACGAAGAAGAATTCGGTGTGGGTGATTGTGGATCGCCTGACGAAGTGTGCGCATTTCTTGCCTGTGCATACTACGTACTCCTTGGATAAGCTTGCGGAGCTGTACATTGCTGAGATTGTGCGGCTGCATGGTGTGCCAAAGTCGATTGTGTCGGATAGGGATCCGAGGTTTACATCGCGGTTCTGGCAGTGTTTGCATCAAGCTTTGGGTACACGGTTGAATTTCAGTACATCTTATCATCCTCAGTCGGATGGTCAGTCCGAGCGTGTTATCCAGATTTTGGAGGATATGTTGAGATGCTGTGTGATTGAGTTTCAGGGCTCTTGGGAGAAACATTTGCCTTTGGTAGAGTTTGCTTATAACAATAGTTATCAGGCAAGTATTCAAATGGCACCTTATGAGGCTTTGTACGGGAGGAAGTGTAGGACTCCTTTGTGTTGGGCTGAAACGGGTCAGAAGTTGGTTTCGATGCCGGCTTTGTTGAAAGGAACCATCGAGAAGGTGAAGCTCATTTGTGAGCGTTTGAAGGCAGCTTCTGATCGGCAAAAGTCTTACACGGATTTGAAGCATAAGGAGATTGAGTATACGGTGGGTGACCGTGTGTTTTTGAAGGTTTCGCCTTGGAAAAAGGTGATGAGGTTTGGCCGTAAGGGTAAGTTGAGCCCTAGGTACATTGGACCATACGAGGTGATTGAGCGTGTGGGTCCTGTTGCGTACAAGTTGAGGTTACCTCAAGAGTTGGAGAAGATTCATGATGTGTTTCATGTTTCTATGCTCCGGAAGTATAGATCAGATCCTTCGCATGTGATGCATGTGGAAGAAGTGGAATTGAATCCGGATTTGACCTATGATGAGGAACCGGTGAAGGTTCTGGATTCGGATAGCAAGGTTCTTCGTGGCAAGACCATTGAGTTGGTGAAGGTGTTGTGGAAGCACCGTGGTGTTGAGGAAGCCACGTGGGAACGGAAGGATGACATGCTGAAGCAGTTCCCGTATCTCTTTCCTTCAGGTAAATTTCGAGGACGAAATTTCTTAAGGGGGGGAGAGTTGTAACGCCCCAGTTTTGGGCTTAGGAGTTTTGGGATTCGGACCGGTTCGGTCGGATTGCGGTTCGAATATATAAGAGTGAATTTAGGAAAACCTAGTTCGGGTTGCGTTAAAAATATGGAAAAATGTCTTAAAATCCTCTTTTATTATATATAAGAGTTTGGTGAAATCAATTTTACAAAATGAGGTTTGGAAGTGTGACATTTTGGTTAGTGACCAAAATGTAAATTTCGAAAATTGTGAGACTGTTTTAAAAAGGATTGAAACTTTGAATCTTTAAGGAGCTATTTACCCAATGGGAGTTTCTCCAGATTTTTCTAAGATATTAAATGATTAATTAAAGGTTTTTAAATAAAACTAAAAAGGAGGGAAGATATTTTGGCATTTCCAACTAACTTCCTAAAATTTCATTTCCATTTTCTCTCATCTTTTCTCTCAAACCAAACACTTTTCTCCAGAGCTTTTCCTTCTGATTTTGATGTCCAAACATGAGATTATAATCCTCTTTTGATCTCTAATCATCTCTTTAACAAAACCTCACCTTTTGCTAATTGGATTTTCAAGATTTTGGTTCTAAAAAGGGAGAAACTCAAGTTTGGAGGTAAGAACGTCCTTCTCCTCTGAACTCTCAGTTCTTTACTGAAATTCCTAAGTTCTCAATCCTTGATTTATGTTTTATAAAAGGTTTTATAGATGTATCCTTGATTTTGGCTTTTAAATGCAAGATTGGATTGATTTTGATAAAATTTCGTATGATCTGATTGGGCAGTGTTTTGAGTTGTCAATTTGATGTTAAATGAATGTTGAATTGATGTGAAATTGAGGTTTAATTAATGCAATCCCGGATAGGTTGAATTTCCTAAGTTTAGCTTGTGTTCTTGGTTGTTTTTGGAGTGATCTTGATGATCTGTTATAGCTGGAGGTATAAGGGTTTGATTAGATCCTTTTTGGATGTTAATTGATGTTTAAGGATGATTAGATTTGATGGATCTTGGCTGGGTAGTGTTGTGGAGTTGTTTGGAGGCATTTTCGGTTGTGTTTGGTAGCCGAAAATGGAGTGTGGTTGAGAGCAGCGGGTTTAGGTGCTTTCATTGAGGATATTAATGCATGATGATGCATTAATCTACTGTTTTGATGTGTTTAAAACAGGGGAGTCATCTTTGGATCCTAGTGGTGTTGATCCGGAAGCTTGATTGGTGTTTCGGCAAGAGGCGAAACGGAATCGGTGAGTGGATTTTGGATTTCAGCTTTGAAACCAATGTTTTGAAGGTTTGGGAGCTTAGTTTAAGTCTAAGCAACTTAGCTAAGCTCAAGAGTAAGTTTTTGGAAAAACTCTCTTGATAATGAACCATGGATTGGTTGTATGCAATGTGGTTGTTTGCATGTTTTAAATTCTGTTTTGAAAGCATATTTTAGCATGTTAGTTGCTGATTTTATAAGCCATGTATTGAAGAATGCTCAAGGTAAGAGATTCTTGTTTTTGAACATTGTTAAATGTGGTTTTGATGCATAATGATGCATGATGTTTATGGCTTTGTTAAATGCTTTAAAACAGTGGAATATTGTTGTAATGATGCACATTGGCAAGTGATGGTTAAGGTCACAAAGGTGGTTAAAAGTCCTTGTGTGAGCCTTGTTTATTTAAGAACAACATGGTGTTTAAAAGTCCATGGTTGGTTCTTGGTTAAGGTTCAAGGTGGTTAAAATTCCTTGAGTAAGCCTTGTTTATTTAAGAACAACTTGGTGTTTAAAAGTCCATGGTTGGTTCTTGGTTAAGGTTCAAGGTGGTTAAAATTCCTTGTGTAAGCCTTGTTATCTAAGAACTCTAAGGTGTTTAAAAGTCCTTGGGAGATTCTTGTTAAGGACACAAAGGTGTTTAAAAGTCTTTGTGTGGTCCTTGCCATGGTGTTTAAAAGTCCATGGGGTTAAGGACACAATGGTGTTTAAAAGTCCATGTGTGGTCCTTGGAAAGTGTAAGATCACAATGGTGTTTAAAAGTCCATGTGTGGATCTTATGTTGAATGAATCACTTGTTGCCAATATGACATGTTATGAACTTGAAGCATGTATTGCTTGTTTTAAATGTTTATGAGTATGTACAAATGATGATTGGATTTAAAGGTTATAAATGCATTATTGTGTGGTTTTAAATGAGCATTCCTCACTAAGCTTTTGCTTACGCTCTCTCTCTTTTCTTAAACCAATAATGCAGAGCATTAAAGTGCATTGAGGGCAGTAAGGTGGTGAAGAATCCAAGTGGTGAACTAAGCTCAAGTATGGTGAAGGTTTCTTAAACACTATTAGCTTTTGGCATTTGGCAATGGGAACCTATGTTGTTGTTTTGGGAGATGTTTTGGACTCCCTAAGTTGGTTTAATGATGTTAATAATGTTGGAGCTTGTATTTGGCCTTTATGAGATGGTTTTGGTATTTTGATGCTTGAATGGTTTGCTAAGTAGGAAGCATGCCTATAGATTTGGGGATTTTCATAATTGTTGCCATGTTGATGATTGGTTGATACAATTATGTTCCTTGTATGTTGAATGACTTGCTGGTATAATTTGGTTGCTTTTGGAGCATGTTTGTTAAGTCAATTGCATGATAAACCAGCAAATTTTTCTGTAATCTGGGCAGCCTGTTTCGGAACAGGTGCTACCGTATCGGAACGGGGGCCTGAAATGGCCTTGGCGTTCCGAAACGGGAGGCACTGTTCCGGAACAGTTTGGCCTCTGCCAGGCCATGTTTCGATACTAGTTTCGGAACGGTCCCGCGTTTCGGAACGGACCTTCCCTGTTCCGAAACACTCGACCGTTGGGCACTGAAATTGTTGGTTAAATGTTCTGAATTGTTTGCGTTTTGGTCCTGGAACTTGTTATTGCAATTGTATGAGTTTGAGATGTCCGTTTGAGCTGAAATTGGGAAAAGAAGCATGAAAGATGATTAATTTCATGTTGGTAACTTTAATTTGGGTTAAGTCCTTATAATTATCAGAATTTACAATTTGGTCCCTTAAGTTGTAATTTGTGCAATTGGGTCCCTGAATGTTCTCTAATTGTTATGATGTATGAATATGATTATCTTGTGAACATATCTAGGGTTAACGTGCATCTAGACAAGATTAAAAAGAAAAAAAGGTCGTTAATCAAGGTTGACTTTCGGGTTGACTTTGGTTTTCCCCGTGTGATCTTCTTAATTCGGGTCAACTGTCTAGGCCGGGTTAAGGGGGTTACATAGTTTCTCAAGAGTTTTTCAACAAGATTATATTACAAAAACTCAATTTCTGTACTTTTTACTTAGTTAAAAGTCCAACGGGTCCATTTTATGGTCCATTTAGACCCGCTCGCCCGAAACCTCTACAAAAATGACCGCAAAACTAGTTTTAATCAAAATTTAGGAGTTCATATAGTTGAAAACGAGCTTTTCATCATGATTATATTACAAAAACTCAATTTCTGTACGCTTTACTTAGTTAGAAGGTCCAACGGGTCCATTTTACAAAAACTAGTGTTAATCAAATTTTAGGAGTTCATATAGTTGTTCACGAGCTTTTCAACACAATTATATTACAAAAACTCAATTTCTGTACTTTTTACTCAGTTAAAAGTCCAACGGATCCATTTTACGCCCATTAAGACCCAATCGTCCGAAACCTCTACAAAAATAACCATGAAACTACTATTAATCAAATCTTAGGAGTTCATATAGTTGTTCACGAGCTTTTCAACACGATTATATTACAAAAACTCAATTTTTGTACTTTTTACTCAGTTAAAAGTCTAACGGGTCCATTTTACGGCCCATTAAGACCCGCTCGTCCGAAACCTCTACAAAAATGATAAGAAAACTAGTTTTCATCAAATTTTAGGAGTTCATATAGTTTTTCACGTGCTTTTCAACACGGTTATATTACAAAACTCTATTTCTGTACTTTTTACTCAGTTAAAAGTCCAACAGGTCCATTTTACGGCCCCTTTAGACACGCTCGTCCGAAACCACTACAAAAATGACCGCAAAACTAGTTTTATTCAAACTTTAGGAGTTCATAAATTTGTTCACGAGCTTTTCAACATGATTTTATTACAAAAACTTGATTTCTATACTTTTTACTCAGTTAAAAGTCCAAAGGGTCCATATTACGGCGAATTTAGACTCGCTCGTCCGAAACCTCTACAAAATAGACCGCAAAACTAGTTTTATTCAAACATTAGGAGTTCATATAGTTGTTCCCGAGCTTTTCAACATGATTATATTACAGAAACTCGATTTATTTACTTTTTACTCAGTTAAAAGTCTAACGGGTCCATTTTACGGCCCATTTAGACCCGCTCGCCCGAAACCTCTTCAAAAATGACCGCAAAACTAGTTTTAATCAAAATTTAGGAGTTCATATAGTTGACAACGAGCTTTTCATCATGATTATATTGCAAAAACTCAATTTCTATACGTTTTACTTAGTTAAAAGGTCCAAAGGGTATTGGCCTTTTTGATTCAAACAATAATTGGTGTACTACTGACTCAGATCTTATGACCATTGCATCCTCACACTTCCACACTCTCTTTACCTCTTCCAGCCCCTCCTTTTCTGATCAAATTTTATCAAAAATCACTTCGTCCATTACACCTGCTATGAATGAGTCCCTCACTAAGGAATTCACAACGGAGGAGATCATCGCCGCTTTCCGAGATATTGACCCCAGGAAAGCCCCTAGCATTGATGGCTTGCCTAGCGGTTTCTTTCGACAACACTGGGATACGGTAGGGGAAGATGTCACCACACTTTGCCTTAATCTTCTCAATGGATCTGCTGATATGGCTTCGGTTAACCAAACCATCCTAGTCCTTATACCTAAGATAAAAGATCCAACAACTATTAGGCATCTCAGGCCCATAAGCCTCTGCACAGTTATATATACAAAATTATTGCCAAGGTCTTGGTTAATAGAATGAAACACACTATCCCCTTTTGCATTAGTACCAACCAAGCTGCCTTTGTTCAAGGTCGAAACATTTCCGACAACATTCTTATTGCCCATGAAATCATTCACTCTATCAATATTGGTACCTCTAAATTCTCTCAAGGTGCTGCTCTTAAGCTTGATATGGAGAAGGCTTTTGATAGGGTTGAATGGACGTTTCTTGAAAATGTTATGACCCGCATGGGTTTTGCTCCATCATGGGTCTCTCTTATAATGTGATGTATCTCTTCGGTCTCTTTCTCTGTCAAGGTCAACAACTCTTTCTCTCCCTTTTTTCTCCCTCAGAGGGGTCTCCGCCAAGGAGACCCTTTGTCCCCTTTGCTCTTCCTTTTTTGCACTCAAGGGCTCTCAGCCTTTCTGTCCGATGCTAAACAACATGGTTTGCTTCCTGGCCTTGGTGCTAGCAAGCAGGGTCCCAAGGTTAACCATCTTCTTTTTGTAGATGACTGTATAGTTTTTATCAACTAAAAAACAGAGGAAGCCGCTCACCTTAAATTGGCTCTCCAAACTTACGCTTCTGCCTCTGGCCAAGCAGTTAATTTTGATAAGTCCACTATCTTTTACAATCCTCGTACCCCTAGTTCGACCCGTCATGCTATTAATTCCTACCTTCTATCTAGGGGTTCCACTTCTCATTGGTAAAAATAAGACCTTATCCTTAGGTTTTATACGTGATAAAGTTCATGAAAGATTGTCCAAATGGGACAAACAACCCCTTTCCTTCAGTGGTAGGGAAATCTTTATCAAGGCTGTGTTACAATCTCTTCCTCAATATGTTATGTCAAGCTATTTATTGCCTCAAAACATTATTGATGATATGACTGCTGCCATCAGACGATATTGGTGGTCTTCTAAAAATAACAAGAAAGGTTGGCACATGCTCCCCTGGGAACATGTGTGCTTACCTAAATCAGTAGGAGGTATGGGATTTCGGGATCTCAATAACTTTAACATTGCGCTTCTTGGTAAACAATTATGGTGGCTTATTTGCGAACCAGATTCTCTTCTGGGTCAAAACTATAAAGCTAAATACTTTCTTTCAGGTAACATCCTTCATGCATCTCGACCTTCTCGTGGATCTTTTGCCTGGCAAGGTCTCTATCATGCTATGCAACATCTCTTTGGAGGCTTTCTTTATCGTCATGGTATTTATAGTATTATTCGACTCCATCAGGATAATTGAGGAGGTTCTTCGACCGTTCAACTCTATGGGGATTATGAGATTTCGGATGAAGTCCACGTTCGTTGTCGCGATTTTATGATTCGGAACCAAGCAGCCTGGGACCCTGCTAAGGTCCGTGCATATTTTACTACGGCCGATGTCGACTCTATTTTGTCAATTCCTATTATCAATGATACTCGTGATTTCATCCTTTGGAGTCCCAATGATTCTGGTATTTACTCGGTCAGATATGGCTACCTATTCCTGCAACGCCCTCCAGAACCCAGATTTCGCCCTCCCTGGATTTGGAAGTTTCTCTCTAAGCTCAAGGTCTTGCCTAAAGCCAAAACCTTTGGATGGCGTATGGGATCTGAGGCTCTACCCGTTGGGGTTCGTCTACAGGCCTTTGCTCCAGAATCAGGCCCCTGCCCCGTTTGTCACTCCGGCACGGAGTCTATCTTTCATGCTCTCCGTGACTGCCCTGGTGCCTCGGAGGCCCTCCGTCTGGTTGGCCTCCCTAATTCTTTGATTAATAGCACGACATCCACCGGCCTACAATGGCTAGAGGAAGGTGCTCGCCATCTATCCTCTGACCTTTTTGGGCTTTTCCTGACTACTTTGTGGAACATTTGGAACCGGCGTAATGACTGGATCCATAACCGTCATCTTCAATCCCCGTGGTTAATTACCGTCAATTCTATCAGTCTTCATCGTGACTACTCTGATGCTATTTCTTCCCCTACCTCTTCACCGGTATCTCCTCCTCGCTGGAGACATCCCCCCAGGGGCACATTAAAATTAATGTGGATGGGGCTTTTGAACCTTCCACACGTGCAGCGGCGGTAGGTGTTGTAGCCCGTGATGAAGCAGGTACGGTTGTTGGCGGTTTGGCTTACCCTTTGGGTAGTTGCTTGGATGCTGTTACATCTGAAGGTATGAGCCTTCTAGCTGGTATTACTTTTGCTCAATCTCAAGGATGGGACCGCTTGATTTTTGAGACGGACTGTGCATCTCTAGCGAACAGACTCAACCTTCTGGGACCTGATCTCTCCTCTATGGGTCCGACGATTTTGCAAGCCCATGAAGCTTTGTCCTGTTTTTCTTTTGCTCATGTTCAGTTTCTTTGCCGGGAGGCTAATTTAGTTGCTCATACCCTGGCAACCCATACTCTTAGGACTATGACTTCTTTGTCTTTTAGGTCCAATTTTTCGGACTGTATTTGCAATGTTGTACTCTGCGAGGTCCCACCTCGGTCTTTATAAATAAACTTTACGTACTCTTTTCCCCTTTTTAGGTTTCTCCAGGTCTTGTGCTTGGGGATGTTAGTAGGGGTTTTTAATGAGGCCCACTTTCTTCAAAAAAAAAGAAGGTCCAACGGGTCCATTTTACGGCCCATTTAGACCCACTCGTCCAAACCTCTACAAAAATCACCGCGAAACTAGTGGTAATCAAATTTTAGGAGTTCATATAGTTGTTCATGAGGTTTTCAACACGATTAAATTACAAAAACTCAATTTTTCTGTACTTTTTACTCAGTTAAAAGTCCAACGGGTCCATTTTACGGCCCATTAAGACATGCTCGTCCAAAACCTCTACAAAAATGACCAGAAAACTAGTTTTAATCAAAATTTAGGAGTTCAAATAGTTGACAACGAGCTTTTCAAAACGGTTATATTGCAAAAACTCAATTTCTGTACTTTTAACTCAGGTAAAACTCTAACGGGTCCAATTTATGGCCCATTTAGACTCGCTCGTCCGAAACATCTACAAAAAGGACCGAAAACTAGTTTTTTTCAAACTTTTGGGGTTCATATAGTTGTTCACAAGCTTTTCAACACGATTATATTAAAAAAAACTTGATTTCTGTACTTTTTACTCAGTTAAAAGTCCAAAGGGTCCATATTACGGCGAATTTAGACTCGCTCGTTCGAAACCTCTACAAAAAAGACCGCAAAACTAGTTTTATTCAAACTTTAGGAGTTCATATAGTTTTTCAAGAGTTTTTCAACACGATTATATTACAAAAACTCAATCTTTGTACTTTTTACTTAGTTAAAAGTCCAACGGGTCCATTTTATGGTCCATTTAGACCCGCTCGCCCGAAACCTCTACAAAAATGATCGCAAAACTAGTTTTAATCAAAATTTAGGAGTTCATATAGTTGACAACGAGCTTTTCATCATGATTATATTACAAAAACTCAATTTCTGTACGTTTTACTTAGTTAAAAGGTCCAACGGGTCCATTTTACAAAAACTAGTGTTAATCAAATTTTAGGAGTTCATATAGTTGTTCACGAGCTTTTCAACACTATTATATTACAAAAACTCAATTTCTGTACTTTTTACTCAGTTAAAAGTCGAACGGATCCATTTTACGCCCATTAAGACCCAATCGTCCGAAACCTCTACAAAAATAACCACGAAACTAGTGTTAATCAAATTTTAGGAGTTCACATAGTTGTTCACGAGCTTTTCAACACGATTATATTATAAAAACTCAATTACTATACTTTTTACTCAGTTAAAAGTCTAACGGGTCCATTGTACGGCCCATTAAGACCCGCTCGTCCGAAACATCTACAAAAATGATAAGAAAACTAGTTTTCATCAAATTTTAGGAGTTCATATAGTTTTTCACGTGCTTTTCAACACGGTTATATTACAAAACTCTATTACTGTACTTTTTACTCAGTTAAAAGTCCAACGGGTCCATTTTACGGCCCCTTTAGACACGCTCGTCCGAAACCACTACAAAAATGACCGCAAAACTAGTTTTATTCAAACTTTAGGAGTTCATAAATTTGTTCACGAGCTTTTCAACATGATTTTATTACTTTTCAACATGATTATATTACAGAAACTCGATTTATGTACTTTTTACTCAGTTAAAAGTCTAACGGGTCCATTTTACGGCCCATTTAGACCCGCTCGCCCGAAACCTCTTCAAAAATGACCGCAAAACTAGTTTTAATCAAAATTTAGGAGTTCATATAGTTGACAACGAGCTTTTCATCATGATTATATTGCAAAAACTCAATTTCTATACGTTTTACTTAGTTAAAAGGTCTAACGGGTAGTGGCCTTTTTGATTCAAACAATAATTGGTGTACTACTGACTCAGATCTTATGACCATTGCATCCTCATACTTCCACACTCTCTTTACCTCTTCCAGCCCCTCCTTTTCTGATCAAATTTTATCAAAAATCCCTTCGTCCATTACACCTGCTATGAATGAGTCCCTCACTAAGGAATTCACAACGGAGGAGATCATCACCGCTTTCCGAGATCTGAGGCTCTACCCGTTGGGGTTCGTCTACAGGCCTTTGCTCCAGAATCAGGCCCCTGCCCCGTTTGTCACTCCGGCACGGAGTCTATCCTTCATGCTCTCCGTGACTGCCCTGGTGCCTCGGAGGCCCTCCGTTTGGTTGGCCTCCCTAATTCTTTGATTAATAGTACGGCATCCACCGGCCTACAATGGCTAGAGGAAGGTGCTCGCCATCTATCCTCTGACCTTTTCGGGCTTTTCCTGACTACTTTGTGGAACATTTGGAACCAGCGTAATGACTGGATCCATAATCGTCATCTTCAACCCCCGTGGTTAATTGCCGTCAATTCTATCAGTCTTCATCGTGACTACTCTGATGTTATTTCTTCCCCTACCTCTTCACCGGTATCTCCTCCTCGCTGGAGACATCCCCCCCCCCCGTGGGCACATTAAAATTAATGTGGATGGGGCTTTTGAACCTTCCACACGTGCAGCGGCGGTAGGTGTTGTGGCCCGTGATGAAGCAGGTACGGTTGTTGGCGGTTTGGCTTACCCTTTGGGTAGTTGCTTGGATGCTGTTACATCTGATGGTATGAGCCTTCTAGCTTGTATTACTTTTGCTCAATCTCAAGGATGGGACCGCTTGATTTTTGAGATGGACTGTGCATCTCTAGCGAACAGGCTCAACCTTCTGGGACCTGATCTCTCCTCTATGGGTCCGACGATTTTGCAAGCTCATGAAGCTTTGTCCTGTTTTTCTTTTGCTCATGTTCAGTTTGTTTGCCGGGAGGCTAATTTAGTTGCTCATACCCTGGCAACCCATACTCTTAGGAATATGACTTCTTTGTCTTTTGGGTCCAATTTTTCGGATTGTATTCGCAATGTTGTACTCTGTGAGGTCCCACCTCGGTCTTTATAAATAAACTTTGGGTACTCTTTTCCCCTTTTAAGGTTTCTCCAGGTCTTGTGCTTGGCGATGTTAGTAGGGTTTTTAATGAGGCCCACTTTCTTCAAAAAAAAAGGTCCAACGGGTCCATTTTTCGGCCCATTTAGATCCACTCGTCCAAACCTCTAAAAAAATCACCGTGAAACTAGTTTTATTCAAACTTTAGGAGTTCATATAGTTTTGACGAGCTTTTCAACACGATTATATTACAAAAACTCAATTTCTGTACTTTTTACTTAGTTAAAAGTGCAACGGGTCTATTTTATGGCCCATTTAGACCCGCTCGCCCGAAACCTCTACAAAAATGACCGCAAAACTAGTTTTAATCAAAATTTAGAAGATCATATAGTTGACAACGAGCTTTTTATCATGATTATATTGCAAAAACTCAATTTTTGTACGTTTTATTTAGTTAAAAGGTCCAATGGGTCCATTTTACAAAAACCGGTGTTAATCAAATTTTAGGAGTTCATATAGTTGTTCACGAGCTTTTCAACACAATTATATTACAAAAACTCAATTTCTGTACTTTTTACTCAGTTAAAAGTCCAACGGGTCCATTTTAAGGCCCATTAAGACCCGATCGTCTGAAACCTCTACAAAAATAACCATGAAACTAGTGTTAATCAAATTTTAGGAGTTCATATAGTTGTTCACGAGCTTTTCAACACGATTATATTACAAAATTCAATTTCTTGACTTTTAACTTAGTTAAAAGTCTAACGGGTCATTTTACAGCCCATTAAGACCCGCTCGTCCGAAACCTCTACAAAAATGATTAGAAAACTAGTTTTGATTAAATTTTAGGAGTTCATATAGTTTTTCACGTGCTTTTCAACACGGTTATATTAAAAAAACTTTATTTCTGTACTTTTAACTCAGTTAAAAGTCCAACGGGTCCATTTTACGGCCCCTTTAGACACGCTCGTCCGAAACCACTACAAAAATGACCGCAAAACTAGTTTTATTCAAACTTTAAGAGTTCATAAAGTTGTTCACGAGCTTTTCAACACGATTATATTACAAAACTTGATTTATGTACTTTTTACTTAGTTAAAAGTCCAAAGGGTCCATATTACGGCCTATTTAGACTCGCTCGTTCGAAACCTCTACAAAAATGACCGCAAAACTAGTTTTATTCAAACTTTAGTAGTTCATATAGTTGTTCACAAGCTTTTCAACACGATTATATTACAAAAACTCAATTTCTAAACTTTTTACTTAGTTAAAAGTGGAACGAGTCCATTTTGTGGTCCATTTAGACTTACTCGTCTGAAACCTCTACAAAAATGACCGCAAAACTAGATGTAATCAAAATTTAGGAGTTCATATTGTTGACAACGAGCTTTTCAACTTCATTATAGTGGAAAAACTCAATTTATGTACTTTTTACTCAGTTAAAAGTCCAACGGGTCCATTTTACGGCCCATTTAGACCCAATCGTCCGAAACCTCTACAAAAATCACCGTAAAACTAGTGTTAATCAAAATTTAGGAGTTCATATAGTTGTTCACGAGCTTTCCAGCACGATTATATTACAAAAACTCAATTTTAGTACTTTTTACTCAGTTAATAGTCCAACGGGTCCATTTTACGGCCCATTTAGAACCGCTCGGCCGAAACCTCTTCAAAATTGACCGCGAAACTGGCATTAATCAGATTTTAGGAGATCATATAGTTGTTCCCAAACTTTTCAACATGATTATATTACAGAAACTCGATTTATGTACTTTTTAACAGTTAAAAGTCCAACAGGTCCGTTTTACGGCCCATTTAGACCCGCTCGTCCGAAACATCTACAAAAAGGATCGCAAAACTAGTTTTAATCAAATTTTAGGAGTTCATATAGTTGAATACGAGTTTTTCAACCCGATTATGTTGCAAAAACTCAATTTATTTACTTTTTACTCATTTTAAAGTCCAACGGGTCCATTTGACGGCCCATATAGAACCGCTCGTCCGAAACCTCTACAAAAATGACCATGAAACTAGTTTTATTCATATTTTAGAGTTCATATAGTTTATTCACGAGCTTTTCAACACGATTATATTACAAAAAATAGATTTCTGTACTTTTTACGCTATTAAAAGTCCAGCTGGTCCATTTTACGGCCCATTTAGACCCACTCATCCGAAACCTCTACAAAAATCACCGTGAAACTAGTGTTAATCAAATTTTAGGAGTTCATATAGTTGTTCACGAGCTTTTCAACATGATTATATTTCAAAAACTCAATTTATGTACTTTTTACTTAGTTAAAAGTCCAACGGGTCCGTTTTACGGCTCATTTAGACCCGCTCGTCCGAAACCTCTACAAAAAGGACCGCAAAACTAGTTTTAATCAAATTTTAGGAGTTCATATATTTGAATACGAGCTTTTCAACGCGATTATATTACAAAAACTCAATTTTTGAACTTTTTACTTAGTTAAAAGTCTAACGGGTCCATTTTATGGCCCAATTAGACCCGCTCGCCCGAAACCTCTACAAAAATGACCGCAAAACTAGTTTTAATCAAAATTTAGGAGTTCATATAGTTGACAACGAGCTTTTTATCATGATTATATTGCAAAAACTCAATTTTTGTACGTTTTACTTAGTTAAAAGGTCCAACGGGTCCATTTTACAAAAACTAGCGGTAATCAAATTTTAGGAGTTCATATAGTTGTTCACGAGCTTTTCAACACAATTATATTACAAAAACTCAATTTCTGTACTTTTTACTCAGTTAAAAGTCCAACGGGTCCATTTTACGGCCCATTAAGACCCGATCGTCCGAAACCTCTACAAAAATAACCACGAAACTAGTGTTAATCAAATTTTAGGAGTTCATATAGTTGTTCACAAGCTTTTCAACACGATTATATTACAAAAACTCAATTTATGTACTTTTTACTTAGTTAAAAGTCTAACGGGTCCATTTTAAGGCCCATTAAGACCCGCTCGGCCGAAACCTCTACAAAAATGATCAGAAAACTAGTTTTGACCAAATTTTAGGAGTTCATATAGTTTTTCACGTGCTTTTCAACACGGTTATATTACAAAACTCTATTTCTGTACTTTTTACTCAGTTAAAATTCCAACGGGTCCATTTTACGGCCCCTTTAGACACGCTCGTCCGAAACCACAACAAAAATGACCGCAAAACTAGTTTTATTCAAACTTTAGGAGTTCATAAAGTTGTTCACAAGCTTTTCAACACGATTATATTACAAAAACTTGATTTATGTACTTTTTACTCAGTTAAAAGTCCAACGGATCCATTTTACGGCCCATGTAGAACCGCTCGTCCGAAACCTCTACAAAAAGTACCGCAAAACTAGTTTTATTCAAACTTTAGGAGTTCATATAGTTGTTGAAGAACTAATGTTTTGATATAATAATTGAAAAATGTGTTGGACTGATTTAAAAAGAATTTAAAACATTTCCAAAGTCCAAACAACTTGAAATTATGTTTAGGGAAGTTTTCAAACCGTTTCGATACTCCCACATAAACCCCATTGTTATTATGTACTATAAAGATTTGAATTATTTTTGATATAACAAAAAAAGGGGAGAAATAAGTGAAAAATTAAGGGGGAGCTTTTTGTCAAAAACAATTTTTCAAAGAAGTTTTGTTATATCAAAAAGGGGGAGATTGTTGAGAAATATTTTGATATAACAATTTTGTGAAAAATGTTTTGGGACTTGTTTAAAGATTTCAAAAATAATTCAAAAGTCCTTAAAACGTGACAAAATGTTCTGAAAGAGTTCGACTTAGTACCTATATCGAATTACACTTTTAAAAGTCGACAAATGCCCAAAATGTTCATTTTCAAAGGAAAGTTTCGAAACTATACTAAAGTTTCGAAACTTATCAGGGCAGTAGCACTCTGTTTTGGAAACCTAAGCAAAGGTTTCGAAACCTCTATAAGGTTTCGAAACCTTGGCTCAAAGGTTTCGAAACCTTGTAAAGGTTTCGAAACTTTGGGCCTGTAACGGCTCCAAACGGCTATAAAACGGCTAGTTTTTCAAATCCCCTCTTAAGGTTTCGAAACCTCTTCAAAGGTTTCGAAACTATTGTGCAGGTGAGCATTTAAAGCTCGACTTTAATGGCTTCCAACGGCTCCAAAACATCCCCAACGGCCATAAACGGCTAGATACTCATTCCACACTATATAAACACCCCAAGGACACTTGAAGATTGCAAGAAACAAGATCCAAGCTTAATGATCAAGAGAAATCGAGTTTAAGTCTTTATTTTCTTCATTTCTCTTGTATATATTGTATAGAGAGTGTTTTTCATTGTTTTTATTCTTTACACTCTTGTGAGCTTAATTCTCGTAAACACCCACCTTGTGAGGTTTCATTGTTTACACAAACTACCCTTGTATAAGGAGAGGTTCTAGTTTAGCCTTGAGAGAAAAACTAGAGTGGTTCTATCTTAGCCATTGAAAAGATAGGGTTGTAAGGTTACCCTTTGTCCTCAAAAGGAAGAATTCATTGTTGAGTGAATTGGGAAATCCTTAGTGGCGTGCTAAGGTAGTGGATGTAGACTCGGTTGAGTAGTCGAACCACTCTAAAATCCTCGTGCAAATATTGTCTACTATTTTCGGTTTTAGCCAATTCAACCACCAAGCAATTACAACCCTCCTTGACGGTTTCGGTGATCGATTCGAGCGTGCCTAAAAAACCCAACAATTGGTATCAGAGCCTCGTCTCCATCGAAGGACTAGCATCCAGGAGTAAAGATCCAACGCTCGTAGTCCACCGTACAAGAAAATGGCAAGCGGTTTTACAATGATTTCATTTGAAGAAGGCCGCTCTATCATGTGTCCTCCTCTCTTCAAAGGAGAAGGTTACTTCCAATGGAGCAACATCATGAAGTATTTCATCCAAGGCTTCAACCTCGACATTTGGAGGATTATCAATGATGGACATTCGGAAGCTCCTAAGAAGAAGAAGAAAAGGATTGTCAATGACACAAAGAAGGACCATCTCAATGCAAAGGCTATGCACATTCTTCTCTGTGCCCTAAGTGAAGAGATTTCCAAGAAGGTCTCCCCATCCAAAAGTGCCAAAGAAATTTGGGAGAAGCTTGAGAAATTCTATGGGAAAGGAGAGAAGAAAGATGATGCTTCATCATGTGCAATCCTCCCCTCAACACCTAAGGTGGATGGTGTTTTGGCTCTCGATGAGCCCGAGGTATCTTCTAACTCAGATGAATTAAATTCACATTCTTTTGATGAGTTACAAGATGCATTTAATGAATTATATTTGGAATTTGAGACCATGAATTCCAAATTTAGGAAAATGATTTCAAAACTCGAAACTGAAAATGATTTTCTTTTAAAAACAAAAATGGATTTTGAAAATCAAAATGAAACTTTGAAAAATGATTTAGAATTTTCAAAAACAAACAAAGATGTTTTAGAAAAAGAAAATCTTGATTTAAAGGTTAAGCTTGAAAGCTTAACAAAAGAAAAAGAAATCATTTTTAATAATTCATTTCATCCCATAATGGCAAAATGCTCACATTGCCATTATCATGGTCATTCTTTGCATACTTGTCCTATAAAGAAGAGAAAATCTTATAGGATTAGACAAGTATGGGTTCCTAAGGGAACTAGAGACATTGAAATTAATGTTAATGGATCCAAAGCAATTTGGATACCAAAATCGAAGTAAATGTCTCTTGTAGGTGTGTTGGAGCAAAGGCAAGAAAAGCAAGAATTTTATATGCTCTAGTCACACAAGTGAAGAAGATAGGTAACCTCTAAGCTTAATTCTTTTATTTTTTTTTTGGTTATCTAATTTTTGTTTGACTAATGTTCATGCATTTGAGCTTTTATTCAAATATCTAAACAAGCATGACATTATTTGAAAATTTTATGCATATGAGTCTAATGGTTTCATTTATATGTTAGCATAAAATTTTTAAGTCTTGGATAAATTGAATTTCATATGCTCTTAATTTGATTTTATTTTGAAATTCAATGCCTTTAAGTGTCAAGTTTTGTGCTAAAAAAAATTAATGGAATGCTTGAGTAAGGGGGAGCCAAATTTTAAAACAAAATTTTTTAATCGAATCAAAATTTTTTAAACCTCCATTGTTATTTTGAACTTAAAATATTTTAAATTCTTTTTGATATAACAAAAAGGGGGAGAATTTGGTTTGAAAAATTGTATTTTCAAAAGAATAAGAGGGAGCTACTTACTTTACAGATTTTCATCTCTTATTCACATTTTTAAACGTTTTAAACTTGAAGGGGGAGAATCCCAAACAATTTTTCAAGTTGGTATTATTATATCAAAAAGGGGGAGATTGAAGAACTAATGTTTTGATATAATAATTGGAAAATGTGTTGGACTGATTTAAAAAGAATTTAAAACATTTCCAAAGTCCAAACAACTTGAAATTATGTTTAGGGAAGTTTTCAAACAGTTTCGATACTCCCACATAAACCCCATTGTTATTATGTACTATAAAGATTTGAATTATTTTTGATATAACAAAAAAAGGGGAGAAATAAGTGAAAAATTAAGGGGGAGCTTTTTGTCAAAAACAATTTTTCAAAGAAGTTTTGTTATATCAAAAAGGGGGAGATTGTTGAGAAATATTTTGATATAACAATTTTGTGAAAAATGTCTTGGGACTTGTTTAAAGATTTCAAAAATAATTCAAAAGTCCTTAAAACGTGACAAAATGTTTTGAAAGAGTTCGACTTAGTACCTATATCGAATTACACTTTTAAAAGTCGACAAATGCCCAAAATGTTCATTTTCAAAGGAAAGTTTCGAAACTATACTAAAGTTTCGAAACTTATCAGGGCAGTAGCACTCTGTTTTGGAAACCTAAGCAAAGGTTTCGAAACCTCTATAAGGTTTCGAAACCTTAGCTCAAAGGTTTCGAAACCTTGTAAAGGTTTCGAAACTTTGGCCCTGTAACGGCTCCAAACGGCTATAAAACGGCTAGTTTTTCAAATCCCCTCTTAAGGTTTCGAAACCTCTTCAAAGGTTTCGAAACTATTGTGCAGGTGAGCATTTAAAGCTCGACTTTAATGGCTTCCAACGGCTCCAAAACATCCCCCACGGCCATAAACGGCTAGATACTCATTCCACACTATATAAACACCCCAAGGACACTTGAAGATTGCAAGAAACAAGATCCAAGCTTAATGATCAAGAGAAATCGAGTTTAAGTCTTTATTTTCTTCATTTCTCTTGTATATATTGTATAGAGAGTGTTTTTCATTGTTTTTATTCTTTACACTCTTGTGAGCTTAATTCTCGTAAACACCCACCTTGTGAGGTTTCATTGTTTACACAAACTACCCTTGTATAAGGAGAGGTTCTAGTTTAGCCTTGAGAGAAAAACTAGAGTGGTTCTATCTTAGCCATTGAAAAGATAGGGTTGTAAGGTTACCCTTTGTCCTCAAAAGGAAGAATTCATTGTTGAGTGAATTGGGAAATCCTTAGTGGTGTGCTAAGGTAGTGGATGTAGACTCGGTTGAGTAGTCGAACCACTCTAAAATCCTCGTGCAAATATTGTCTACTATTTTCGGTTTTAGCCAATTCAACCACCAAGCAATTACAACCCTCCTTGACGATTTCGGTGATCGATTCGAGCGTGCCTAAAAAACCCAACAGTTGTTCACAAGCTTTTCGACATGATTATATAACAAAAACTCGATTTCTGTACTTTTTACTTAGTTAAAAGTCGAACGGGTCCATCTTACGGCCCATTTAGACCCGCTCGTCCGAAACCTCTACAAAAGGACCGCAAAACTAGTTTTATTCAAACTTTAGGAGTTCATATAGTTGTTCACGAGCTTTTCAACACGATTATATTACAAAAACTCAATTTCTGTACTTTTTACACAGTTAAAAGTCCAACGGGTCCATTTTACGGCCCATTTGGACCCGCTTATCCGAAAACTCTACAAAAATGACCAGAAAAATAGTTTTAATCAAATTTTATGAGTTCATATAGTTCACAACGAGCTTTTCATTACGCTTATATTGCAAAAACTCAATTCCTGTACTTTTTACTATATTAAAAGTCCAACGGGTCCATTTTACGGCCCATTTAGACCCGCTCGTTCAAAACATCTGCAAAAATGATCACGAAATTAGTTTTAATCAAATTTTAGGAGTTCATATAGTTGTTCACGAGCTTTTCAACACGATTATATTACAAAAACTCAATTTCTGTACTTTTGACTCAGTTAAAAGTCTAACGGGTCCATTTTACGGCCCATTAAGACCCGCTCGTCCGAAACCTCTACAAAAATAACCAGAAAACAAGTTTTGATCAAATTTTAGGAGTTCATATAGTTTTTCACGTGCTTTTCAACACGGTTACATTACAGAAACTATATTTCTGTACTTTTTACTCAGTTAAAAGTCCAACGGGTCCATTTTACTGCCCCTTTAGACACGCTCATCCAAAACCACTACAAAAATGACCGCAAAACTAGTTTTATTCAAACTTTAGGAGTTCATAAAGTTGTTCTCGAGCTTTTCAACACGATTATATTACAAAAACTTGATTTCTGTACTTTTTACTCAGTTAAAAGTCCAACAGGTCCATATTACGGCCCATTTAGACTTGCTTGTTCGAAACCTCTACAAAAATGACCATGAAACTAGTTTTAATCATATTTTAGGAGTTCATATATTTTGTTCACGAGCTTTTCAACACGATTATATTACAAAAACTCGATTTCTAAACTCTTTACTTAGTTAGAAGTCGAACGGGTCCATCTTACGGCCCATTTAGACCTGCTCATCCAAAACCTCTACAAAAATGACCGCAAAACTAGTTGTAATCAAAACTTAGGAGTTCATATTTTTGACAACGAGCTTTTCAACTTCATTATATTGCAAAAACTCAATTTCTGTACTTTTTACTCAGTTAAAAGTCCAACGGGTCCATTTTACGGCCCATTTAGACCCAATCGTCCGAAACCTCTACAAAAATCACCGTGAAACTAGTGTTAATAATATTTTAGGAGTTCATATAGTTGTTCACGAGCTTTTCAACATGATTATATATTACAAAAACTCAATTTTTGTACTTTTTACTCAGTTAATTGTCCAACGGGTCCATTTTACGGCCCATTTAGACCAGCTCGGCCAAAACCTCTTCAAAATTGACAACGAAACTGGTATTAATCAAATTTTAGGAGTTCATATAGTTGTTCACAAGCTTTTCAACATGATTATATTACAGAAACTCGATTTATGTACTTTTTACTCAGTTAAAAGTCCAACGGGTCCATTTTACGGCCCATTTAGACTCGCTCGTCCGAAACCTCTACAAAAATGACCACGAAACTAGTTTTAATCAAATTTTAGGAGTTCATATAGTTGTTCACGAGCTTTTCAACATGATTATATTACAGAAACTCGATTTATGTACTTTTTGCTCAGTTAAAAGTCCAACGGGTCCATTTTACGGCCCATTTAGACCCGCTCGTCCGAAACCTCTACAAAAATGACCATAAAACTAGTTTTAATCAAATTTTAGGAGTTCATATAGTTTGTTCACGAGCTTTTCAACATGATTATATTTTAAAAACTCAATTTATGTACTTTTTACTCTGTTAAAAGTCCAACGGGTCCATTTTACGGCCCATTTAGACCCGCTCGGCTGAAACCTCTTCAAAATTGACCGCGAAACTTGTTTTAATCAAATTTTAGGAGTTCATATTGTTGTTCACGAGCTTTTCAACACGATTATATTACAAAAACTCAATTTTAGTACTTTTTACTCAGTTAATATTCCAACGTGTCCATTTTACGGCCCATTTAGACTCGCTCGGCCGAAACCTCTTCAAAATAGACTGTGAAACTGGTATTAATCAAATTTTAGGAGTTCGTATAGTTGTTCACGAGCTTTTCAACATGATTATATTATAGAAACTCAATTTATGTACTTTTTACTCAGTTAAAAGTCTAACGGGTCCATTTTACGGCCCATTTAGACCCGCTCGCCCGAAACCTCTTCAAAAATGACCGCAAAACTAGTTTTAATCAAAATTTAGGAGTTCATATAGTTGAGAACGAGCTTTTCATCATGATTATATTGCAAAAACTCAATTTCTATACGTTTTACTTAGTTAAAAGGTCCAACGGGTATTGGCCTTTTTGATTCAAACAATAATTGGTGTACTACTGACTTAGATCTTATAACCATTGCATCCTCATACTTCCACACTCTCTTTACCTCTTCCAGCCCCTCCTTTTCTGATCAAATTTTATAAAAAATCCCTTCGTCCATTACACCTGCTATGAATGAGTCCCTCACTAAGGAATTCACAACGGAGGAGATCATCACCGCTTTCCGAGATATTGACCCCAGGAAAGCCCCTAGCATTGATGGCTTGCCTAGCGGTTTCTTTCGACAACACTGGGATACGGTAGGGGAAGATGTCACCACACTTTGCCTTAATCTTCTCAATGGATCTGCTGATATGGCTTCGGTTAACCAAACCATCCTGGTCCTTATACCTAAGATAAAGGATCCAACAACTATGAGGCATCTCAGGCCCATAAGCCTCTGCACAGTTATATACAAAATTATTGCCAAGGTCTTGGTTAATAGAATGAAACACACTATCCCCTTTTGCATTAGTACCAACCAAGCTGCCTTTGTTCAAGGTCGAAACATTTCCGACAACATTCTTATTGCCCATGAAATCATTCATTCTATCAATATTGGTACCTCTAAATTCTCTCAAGGTGCTACTCTTAAGCTTGATATGGAGAAGGCTTTTGATAGGGTTGAATGGACGTTTCTTGAAAATGTTATGACCCGCATGGGTTTTGCGCCATCATGGGTCTCTCTTATAATGTGATGTATCTCTTCGGTCTCTTTCTCTCCCTTTTTTCGCCCTCAGAGGGGTCTCCGCCAAGGAGACCCTTTGTCCCCTTTCCTCTTCCTTTTTTGCACTCAAGGGCTCTCTGCCTTTCTGTCCGATGCTAAACAACATGGTTTGCTTCCTGGCCTTGGTGCCAGCAAGCAGGGTCCCAAGGTTAACCATCTTCTTTTTGTAGATGACTGTATAGTTTTTATCAACTAAAAAACAGAGGAAGCCGCTCACCTTAAATTGGCTCTCCAAACTTACGCTTCTGCCTCTGGCCAAGCAGTTAATTTTGATAAGTCCACTATCTTTTACAATCCTCGTACCCCTAGTTCGACCCGTCATGCTAATAATTCCTACCTTCAAGTTCATGAGGTCTCCACTCCTGGTGTCTATCTAGGGGTTCCACTTCTCATTGGCAAAAATAAGACCTTATCCTTAGGTTTTATACGTGATAAAGTTCATGAAAGATTTTCCAAATGGGACAAACAACTCCTTTCCTTCGGTGGTAGGGAAATCTTTATCAATGCTGTGTTACAATCTCTTCCTCAATATGTTATGTCATTCTATTTATTGCCTCAAAACATTATTGATGATATGACTGCTGTCATTAGACGATATTGGCGGTCTGGTAAAAATAACAAGAAAGGTTGGCACATGCTCCCCTGGGAACAGGTGTGCTTACCTAAATCAGTAGGAGGTATGGGATTTCGGGATCTCAATAACTTTAACATTGCGCTCCTTGGAAAACAATTATGGCGGCTTACTTGCGAACCAGATTCTCTTATGGGTCAAATCTATAAAGCTAAATACTTTCTTTCAGGTAACATCTTTCATGCATCTCGACCTTCTCGTGGATCTTTTGCCTGGCAAGGTCTCTATCATGCTATGCAACATCTCTTTGGAGGCTTTCTTTATTGTCATGGTATTTATAGTATTATTCGACTCCATCAGGATAATTGAGGAGGTTCTTCGACCGTTCAACTCTATGGGGATTATGAGATTTCGGATGAAGTCCACGTTCGTTGTCGCGATTTTATGATTCAGAACCAAGCAGCCTGGGACCCTGCTAAGGTCCATGCATATTTTACTACGGCCGATGTCGACTCTATTTTGTCAATTCCTATTATCAATGATACTCGTGATTTCATCCTTTGGAGTCCCAATGATTCTGGTATTTACTCGGTCAGATTTGGCTACCTATTCCTGCAACGCCCTCCAGAACCCAGATTTCGCCCTCCCTGGATTTGGAAGTTTCTCTCTAAGCTCAAGGTCTTGCCTAAAGTCAAAACCTTTGGATGGCGTATGGGATCTGAGGCTCTACCCGTTGGGGTTCGTCTAGAGGCCTTCGCTCTAGGATCAGGCCCCTGCCCCGTTTGTCACTCCGGCACGGAGTCTATCCTTCATGCTCTCCGTGACTGCCCTGGTGCCTCGGAGGCCCTCCGTCTGGTTGGCCTCCCTAATTCTTTAATTAATAGCACGACATCCACCGGCCTAAAATGGCTAGAGGAAGGTGCTCGCCATCTATCCTCTGACCTTTTCGGGCTTTTCCTGACTACTTTGTGGAACATTTGGAACCGGCGTAATGACTGGATCCATAACCGTCATCTTCAACCCCCGTGGTTAATTGTCGTCAATTCTATCAGTCTTCATCGTGACTACTCTGATGCTATTTCTTCCCCTACCTCTTCACCGACATCTCCTCCTCATTGGAGACATCCCCCCCAGGGGCACATTAAAATTAATGTGGACGGGGCTTTTGAACCTTCCACACGTGCAGCGGCGGTAGGTGTTGTGGCCCGTGATGAAGCAGGTACGGTTGTTGGCGGTTTGGCTTACCCTTTGGGTAGTTGCTTGGAAGCTGTTACATCTGAAGGTATGAGCCTTCTAGTTGGTATTAATTTTGCTCAATCTCAAGGATGGGACCGCTTGATTTTTGAGACGGACTATGCATCTCTAGCGAACAGACTCAACCTTCTGGGACCTGATCTCTCCTCTATTGGTCCGACGATTTTGCAAGCCCATGAAGCTTTATCCTGTTTTTCTTTTGCTCATGTTCAGTTTGTTTTCCGGGAGGCTAATTTAGTTGCTCATACCCTGGCAACCCATACTCTTAGGACTATGACTTCTTTGTCTTTTAGGTCCAATTTTTCGGGCTGTATTCGCAATGTTGTACTCTGCGAGGTCTCACCTCGGTCTTTATAAATAAACTTTGGGTACTCTTTTCCCCTTTTTAGGTTTCTCCAAGTCTTGTGCTTGGGGATGTTAGTAGGGGTTTTTAATGAGGCCCATTTTCTTCAAAAAAAAAGGTCCAACGGGTCCATTTTACGGCCCATTTAGACCCACTCGTCCAAACCTCTACAAAAATCACTGTGAAACTAGTGTTAATCAAATTTTAGGAGTTCATATAGTTGTTCATGAGCTTTTCAACACGATTAAATTACAAAAACTCAATTTTTCTGTACTTTTTACTCAGTTAAAAGTCCAACGGGTCCATTTTACGGCCCATTAAGACCCGCTCGTCCGAAACCTCTACAAAAATAACCAGAAAACTAGTTTTAATCAAAATTTAGGAGTTCAAATAGTTGACAACGAGCTTTTCAATACGGTTATATTGCAAAAACTCAATTTCTGTACTTTTAACTCAGGTAAAATTCTAACGGGTCCATTTTATGGCCCATTTAGACTCGCTCGTCCGAAACCTCTACAAAAAGGACCGCAAACTAGTTTTTTTTCAAACTTTTGGGGTTCATATAGTTGTTCACGAGCTTTTCAACACGATTATATTAAAAAAAACTTTATTTCTGTACTTTTTACTCAGTTAAAAGTCCAAAGGGTCCATATTACGGCGAATTTAGACTCGCTCGTCCGAAACCAATACAAAAAAGACCGCAAAACTAGTTTTATTCAAACTTTAGGAGTTCATATAGTTTTTCACGAGCTTTTCAACACGATTATATTACAAAAACCTCTACAAAAAAGACCGCAAAACTAGTTTTATTCAAACTTTAGGGTCTATTTTATGGCCCATTTAGACCCGCTCGCCCGAAACCTCTACAAAAATTACCGCAAAACTAGTTTTAATCAAAATTTAGGAGATCATATAGTTGACAACGAGCTTTTTATCATGATTATATTGCAAAAACTCAATTTTTGTACGTTTTATTTAGTTAAATGGTCCAATGGGTCCATTTTACAAAAACTAGTGTTAATCAAATTTTAGGAGTTCATATAGTTCACAACGAGCTTTTCAACACGATTATATTACAAAAACTCAATTTCTGTACTTTTTGCTCAGTTAAAAGTCTAACGGGTCCATTTTACGGCCCATTAAGACCCGCTCGTCCGAAACCTCTACAAAAATGATCAAAAAACTAGTTTTGATCAAATTTTAGGAGTTCATACAGTTTTTCACGTGCTTTTCAACACGGTTATATTAAAAAACTCTATTTCTGTACTTTTTACTTAGTTAAAAGTCCAACGGGACCATTTTACGGCCCCTTTAGACACGCTCGTCCGAAACCACTACAGAAATGACCGCAAAACTAGTTTTATTCAAACTTTAGGAGTTCATAAAGTTGTTCACCAGCTTTTCAACACGATTATATTACAAAACTTGATTTCTGTACTTTTTACTTAGTTAAAAGTCCAAAGGGTCCATATTACAACCCATTTAGACTCGCTCGTTCGAAACCTCTACAAAAATGACCGCAAAACTAGTTTTATTCAAACTTTAGGAGTTCATATAGTTGTTGAGAAGCTTTTCAGCACGATTATATTACAAAAACTCAATTTCTAAACTTTTTACTTAGTTAAAAGTCGAACGGGTCCATTTTATGGCCCATTTAGACCTGCTCGTCTGAAACCTCTACAAAAATGACCGCAAAACTAGATGTAATCAAATTTTAGGAGTTCATATTGTTGACAACGAGCTTTTCATCATGATTATATTGCAAAAACTCAATTTCTGCACGTTTTACTTAGTTAAAAGGTCCAACGGGTCCATTTTACGGCCCATTTAGACACAATCGTCCCAAACCTCTACAAAAATCACCGTGAAACTATTGTTAATCAAATTTTAAGAGTTCATATAATTGTTCACGAGCTTTTCAACACGATTACATTACAAAAACTCAATTTTTGAACTTTTTACTCAGTTAATAGTCCAACGGGTCCATTTTACGGCCCATTTAGACCCGCTCGGCCGAAACCTCTTTAAAATTGACCGTGAAACTGGTATTAATCAAATTTTAGGAGTTCATATAGCTGTTCACGAGTTTTCAACATGATTATATTACAGAAACTCGATTTATGTACTTTTTATTCAGTTAAAAGTCCAACGAGTCTGTTTTACGGCCCATTTAGACCCGCTCGTCCGAAACATCTACAAAAAGGACCGCAAAACTAGTTTTAATCAAATTTTAGGAGTTCATATAGTTGAAAACGAGCTTTTCAACACGATTATGTTGCAAAAACTCAATTTTTTTTACTTTTTACTCAGTTAAAAGTCCAACGGGTCCATTTGACGGCCCATATAGAACCACTCGTCCGAAACCTCTACAAAAATGACCATGAAATTAGGCTTAATCAAATTTTAGCAGTTCATATAGTTTGTTCACGAGCTTTTCAACACGATTATATTACAAAAACTCAATTTTTGAACTTTTTACTCAGTTAATAGTCCAACGGGTCCATTTTACGGCCCATTTAGACCCGCTTGGCCGAAACCTCTTTAAAATTGACCGCGAAACTGGTATTAATCAAATTTTAGGAGTTCATATAGTTGTTCCCGAGCTTTTCAACATGATTATATTACAAAAACTCGATTTATGTACTTTTTACTCAGTAAAAAGTCCAACGAGTCTGTTTTACGGCCCATTTAGACCCGCTCATCCGAAACATCTTCAAAAGGACCGCAAAACTAGTTTTATTCAAACTTTAGGAGTTCATATAGTTGTTCACGAGCTTTTCAACACGATTATATTACAAAAACTCAATTTCTGTACTTTTTACTCAGTTAAAAGTCCAACGGGTCCATTTTACGGCACATTTGGACCCGCTTATCTGAAACCTCTACAAAAATGATCACGAAACTAGTTTTAATCAAATTTTAGGAGTTCATATAGTTGTTCACGAGCTTTTCAACATGATTAAATTACAAAAACTCAATTTTTCTGTACTTTTTACTCAGTTAAAAGTCCAACGGGTCCATTTTACGGCCCATTAAGACCCGCTCGTCCGGAACCTCTACAAAAATGACCAGAAAACTAGTTTTAATCAAAATTTAGGAGTTCATATAGTTGACAACGAGCTTTTCAACACGATTATATTGCAAAAACTCTATTTCTGTACTTTTTACCCAATTAAAACTCTAATGGGTCCATTTTATGGCCCATTTAGACCCGCTCGTCTGAAACCTCTACAAAAAGGACCGCAAAACTAGTTTTATTCAAACTTTTGGGGTTCATATAGGTTTTCACCAGCTTTTCAACACATTATATTACAAAAACTTGATTTTTGTACTTTTTACTTAGTTATAAGTCCAACGGGTCCATTTTATGGTCAATTTAGACCCGCTCGCCCGAAACCTCTACAAAAATGACCGCAAAACTAGTTTTAATCAAAATTTAGGAGTTCATATAGTTGACAACTAGCTTTTCATCATGATTATATTGCAAAAACACAATTTCTTTACTTTTTACTTAGTTAAAAGTCCAACGGGTCCATTTGACGGCCCATATAGAACCACTGGTCCGAAACCTCTACAAAAATGACCATGAAACTAGGTTTAATCAAATTTTAGGAGTTCATATAGTTTGTTCACAAGCTTTTCAACATGATTATATTACAAAAACTCGATTTATGTACTTTTTAGGCTGTTAAAAGTTCAGCGAGTCTATTTTACGACCCATTTAAACCCACTCGTCCGAAACCTCTACAAAAATCATCGTGAAACTAGTGTTAATCAAATTTTAGGAGTTCATATAGTTGTTCACGAGCTTTTCAACATGATTATATTTCAAAAACTCAATTTATGTACTTTTTACTTAGTTAAAAGTCCAACGGGTCCGTTTTACGGCTCATTTAGACCCGCTCGTCCGAAACCTCTACAAAAAGGACCGCAAAACTAGTTTTAATCAAATTTTAGGAGTTCATATATTTGAATACGAGCTTTTCAACGCGATTATATTACAAAAACTCTATTTTTGTACCTTTTACTCAGTTAAAAGTCCAACGGGTCTATTTTACGGCCCCTTTAGACACGCTCGTCCGAAACCACTACAAAAATGACCGCAAAACTAGTTTTATTCAAACTTTAGGAGTTCATAAAGTTGTTCACGAGATTTTCAACACGATTATACTACAAAAACTTGATTTATGTACTTTTTACTCAGTTAAAAGTCCAACGGGTCCATTTTACGGCCCATATAGAACCGCTCGTCCGAAAACTCTACAAAAAGTACCGCAAAACTAGTTTTATTCAAACTTTAGGAGTTCATATAGTTCTTCACAAGATTTTCGACATGATTATATTACAAAAACTCGATTTCTGTTCTTTTTACTTAGTTAAAAGTCGAACGGGACCATTTTACGGCCCATTTAGACTCGCTCGTCCGAAACCTCTTCAAAAGGACCGCAAAACTAGTTTTATTCAAACTTTAGGAGTTCATATAGTTGTTCACGAGCTTTTCAACGCGATTATATTACAAAAACTCAATTTCTGTACTTTTTACTCAGTTAAAAGTCCAACGGGTCCATTTTACGGCACATTTGGACCCGTTTATCCGAAACCTCTACAAAAATGATCACGAAACTAGTTTTAATCAAATTTTAGGAGTTCATATAGTTGTTCACGAGCTTTTCAACACGATTAAATTACAAAAACTCAATTTTTCTGTACTTTTTACTCAGTTAAAAGTCCAACGGGTCCATTTTACGGCCCATTAAGACCCGCTCGTCCGGAACCTCTACAAAAATGACCAGAAAACTAGTTTTAATCAAAATTTAGGAGTTCATATAGTTGACAACGAGCTTTTCAACACGATTATATTCTAAAAACTCTATTTCAGTACTTTTTACCCAATTAAAACTCTAACGGGTCCATTTTATGGCCCATTTATACCCGCTCGTCTGAAACCTCTACAAAAAGGACCGCAAAACTAGTTTTATTCAAACTTTTGGGGTTCATATAGGTTTTCACCAGCTTTTCAACATGATTATATTACAAAAACTTGATTTTTGTACTTTTTACTTAGTTATAAGTCCAACGGGTCCATTTTATGGCCAATTTAGACCCGCTCGCCCGAAACCTCTACAAAAATGACCGCAAAACTAGTTTTAATCAAAATTTAGGAGTTCATATAGTTGACAACGAGCTTTTCATCATGATTATATTGCAACAACTCAATTTCTTTACTTTTTACTAAGTTAAAAGTCCAACGGGTCCATTTGATGGCCCATATAGAACCACTCGTCCGAAACCTCTACAAAAATGACCATGAAACTAGGTTTAATCAAATTTTAGGAGTTCATATAGTTTGTTCACGAGCTTTTCAACACGGTTATATTACAAAAACTCGATTTCTCTACTTTTTACGCTGTTAAAAGTCCAGCGGGTCTATTTTACGACCCATTTAAACCCACTCGTCCGAAACCTCTACAAAAATCATCGTGAAACTAGTGTTAATCAAATTTTACGAGTTCATATAGTTGTTCACGAGCTTTTCAACGTGATTATATTTCAAAAACTCAATTTATGTACTTTTTACTTAGTTAAAAGTACAACGGGTCCGTTTTACGGCTCATTTAGACCCGCTCGTCCGAAACCTCTACAAAAAGGACTGCAAAACTAGTTTTAATCAAATTTTAGGAGTTCATATATTTGAATACGAGCTTTTCAACGCGATTATATTACAAAAACTCTATTTTTGTACCTTTTACTCAGTTAAAAGTCCAACGGGTCTATTTTACGGCCCCTTTAGACACGCTCGTCTGAAACCACTACAAAAATGACCGCAAAACTAGTTTTATTCAAACTTTAGGAGTTCATAAAGTTGTTCACGAGCTTTTCAACACGATTATACTACAAAAACTTGATTTATGTACTTTTTACTCAGTTAAAAGTCCAACGGGTCCATTTTACGGCCCATATAGAACCACTCGTCCGAAAACTCTACAAAAAGTACCACAAAACTAGTTTTATTCAAACTTTAGGAGTTCATATAGTTCTTCACAAGCTTTTCGACATGATTATATTACAAAAACTCGATTTCTGTTCTTTTTACTTAGTTAAAAGTCGAACGGGACCATTTTACGGCCCATTTAGACTCGCTCGTCCGAAACCTCTTCAAAAGGACCGCAAAACTAGTTTTATTCAAACTTTAGGAGTTCATATAGTTGGTCACGAGCTTTTCAACACGATTATATTACAAAAACTCAATTTCTGTACTTTTTACTCAGTTAAAAGTCCAACGGGTCCATTTTACGGCAAATTTGGACCCGCTTATCCGAAACCTCTACAAAAATGATCACGAAACTAGTTTTAATCAAATTTTAGGAGTTCATATAGTTGTTCACGAGCTTTTCAACACGATTAAATTACAAAAACTCAATTTTTCTGTACTTTTTACTCAGTTAAAAGTCCAACGGGTCCATTTTACGGCCCATTAAGACCCGCTCATCCGGAACCTCTACAAAACTGACCAGAAAACTAGTTTTAATCAAAATTTAGGAGTTCATATAGTTGACAACGAGCTTTTCAACACAATTATATTGCAAAAACTCTATTTCTGTACTTTTTATCCAATTAAAACTCTAACGGGTCCATTTTATGGCCCATTTATACCCGCTCGTCTGAAACCTCTACAAAAAGGACCGCAAAACTAGTTTTATTCAAACTTTTAGGGTTCATATAGGTTTTCACCAGCTTTTCAACACGATTATATTACAAAAACTTGATTTTTGTACTTTTTACTCAGTTAAAAGTCCAAAGGGTCCATATTACGGCAAATTTAGACTCGCTCGTCTGAAACCTCTAGAAAAAAGACCGCAAAACTAGTTTTATTCAAACTTTTGGGGTTCATATAGTTGCTCACGAGCTTTTCAACACGATTATATTACAAAAACTCAATCTTTCTGTACTTTTTACTCAGTTAAAAGTCCAACAGGTCAATTTTACGGCCCATTAAGACCCGCTCGTCCGAAACTTCTACAAAAATGACCAGAAAACTAGATTTAATCAAAATTTAGGAGTTCAAATAGTTGACGACGAGCTTTTCAACAAGGTTATATTGCAAAAACTCAATTTCTATACTTTTAACTCAGGTAAAACTCTAACGGGTCCATTTTATGGCCCATTTAGACTCGCTCGTCCGAAACCTCTACAAAAAGGGCCGCAAACTAGTTTTTTTTCAAACTTTAGGAGTTCATATAGTTTTTCACGAGCTTTTCAACACGATTATATTACAAAAACTCAATCTCTGCACTTTTTACTTAGTTAAAAGTCCAACGGGTCCATTTTATGGCCCATTTAGACCCGCTCCCCCGAAACCTCTACAAAAATGACCGCATAACTAGTTTTAATCAAAATTTAGGAGTTCATATAGTTGACAACGAGCTTTTCATCATGATTATATTGCAAAAACTCAATTTCTGTACGTTTTACTTAGTTAAAAGGTGCAACGGATCCATTTTACGCACATTAAGACCCGATCGTCCGAAACCCGTACAAAAATAACCACGAAACTAGTGTTAATCAAATTTTAGAAGTTCAAATAGTTGTTCACGAGCTTTTCAACACGATTACATTACAAAAACTCAATTTCTGTTCTTTTTACTCAGTTAAAAGTTTAACGGGTCCATTTTACGGCCCATTAAGACCCGCTCGTCCGAAACCTCTACAAAAATGATTAGAAAACTAGTTTTCATCAAATTTTAGGAGTTTATATAGTTTTTCACGTGCTTTTCAACGTGGTTATATTACAAAAACTCTATTTCTGTACTTTTTACTCAGTTAAAAGTCCAACAGGTCCATTTTACGGCCCCTTTAGACACGCTCGTCCGAAACCACTACAAAAATGACCGCAAAACTAGTTTTATTCAAACTTTAGGAGTTCATAAAGTTGTTCACGAACTTTACAACACGATTTCATTACAAAACTTGATTTCTGTACTTTTTACACGGTTAAAAGTCCAAAGGGTCCATATTACTGCGAATTTAGACTCCCTCGTCTGAAACCTCTACAAAAAGACCGCAAAACTAGTTTTATTCAAACTTTAGAAGTTCATATAGTTTTTCACGAGCTTTTCAACACGATTATATTACAAAAACTCAATTTATGTACTTTTTACTTAGTTATAAGTCCAACGGGTCCATTTTATGGCCAATTTAGACCCGCTCGCCCGAAACCTCTACAAAAATGACCGCAAAACTAGTTTTAATCAAAATTTAGGAGTTCATATAGTTGACACCGAGCTTTTCATCATGATTATATTGCAAAAACTCAATTTCTTTACGTTTTACTTAGTTAAAAGGTCCAACGGGTCCATTTTACGACCCATTTAGTCCCACTCGTCCAAACCTCTACAAAAATCACCGTGAAACTAGTGTTAATCAAATTTTAGGAGTTCATATAGTTGTTCACGAGCTTTTCAACACGATTAAATTACAAAAACTCAATTTTTCGGTACTTTTTACTCAGTTAAAAGTCCAACGGGTCCATTTTACGGCCCATTAAGACCCGCTCGTCTGAAACCTCTACAAAAATGACTAGAAAACTAGATTTAATCAAAATTTAGGAGTTCAAATAGTTGACAACGAGCTTTTCAACACGGTTATATTGCAAAATCTCAATTTATGTACTTTTAACTCAGGTAAAACTCTAGCGGGTCCATATTACGACGAATTTAGACTCGCTCGTCCGAAACCTATACAAAAAAGACCGCAAAACTAGTTTTATTCAAACTTTAGGAGTTCATATAGTTTTTCACGAGCTTTTCAACACGATTATATTACAAAAACTCAATTTCTGTACTTTTTACTTAGTTAAAAGTCCAACGGGTCCATTTTATGGCCCATTTAGACCCGCTCGCCCGAAACCTCTACAAAAATGACCGCAAAACTAGTTTTAATCAAAATTTAGGAGTTCGTATAGTTGACAACGAGCTTTTTATCATGATTATATTGCAAAAATTCAAGTTTTGTACGTTTTATTTAGTTAAAAGGTCCAACGGGTCCATTTTACAAAAACTAGTGTTAATCAAATTTTAGGACTTCATATAGTTGTTTACGAGCTTTTCAACACAATTATATTACAAAAACTCAATTTCTGTACTTTTTACGCAGTTAAAAGTCCAACGGGTCCATTTTACGGCCCATTAAGACCCGATCGTCTGAAATCTCTACAAAAATAACCATGAACTAGTGTTAATCAAATTTTAGGAGTTCATATAGTTGTTCACGAGCTTTTCAACACGATTATAATACAAAAACTCAATTTCTGTACTTTTTGCTCAGTTAAAAGTCTAACGGGTCCATTTTACGACCCATTAAGACCCGCTCGTCCGAAACCTCTACAAAAATGATCAAAAAACTAGTTTTGATCAAATTTTAGGAGTTCATACAGTTTTTCACGTGCTTTTCAACACGGTTATATTAAAGAACTCTATTTCTGTACTTTTTACTTAGTTAAAAGTCCAACGGGTCCATTTTACGGCCCCTTTAGACACGCTCGTCCGAAACAACTACAGAAATGACCGCAAAACTAGTTTTATTCAAACTTTTGGAGCTCATAAAGTTGTTCACGAGCTTTTCAACACGATTATATTACAAAACTTGATTTTTGTACTTTTTACTTAGTTAAAAGTCCAAAGGGTCCATATTACGACCCATTTAGACTCGCTCGTTCGAAACCTCTATAAAAATGACCGCAAAACTAGTTTTATTCAAACTTTAGGAGTTCATATAGTTGTTCACAAGCTTTTCAACACGATTATATTACAAAAACTCAATTTCTAAACTTTTTACTTAGTTAAAAGTCGAACGGGTCCATTTTATGGCCCATTTAGACCTGCTCGTATGAAACCTCTAAAAAAATGACCGCAAAACTAGATGTAATCAAAATTTAGGAGTTCATATTGTTGACAACGAGCTTTTCATCATGATTATATTGCAAAAACTCAATTTCTGCACGTTTTACTTAGTTAAAAGGTCCAACGGGTCCATTTTACGGCCCATTTAGACACAATTGTCCCAAACCTCTACAAAAATCACCGTGAAACTAGTGTTAATCAAATTTTAAGAGTTCATATAATTGTTCACGAGCTTCTCAACACGATTATATTACAAAAACTCAATTTTTGAACTTTTTACACAGTTAATAGTCCAACGGGTCCATTTTACGGCCCATTTAGACCCGCTCGGCCGAAACCTCTTCAAAATTGACCGCGAAACTGGTATTAATCAAATTTTAGGAGTTCATATAGTTGTTCATGAGCTTTTCAACATGATTATATTACAGAAACTCGATTTATGTTTTTTTTACTCAGTTAGAAGTCCAACGAGTCTGTTTTACGGCCCATTTATACCAGCTTGTCCGAAACATCTACAAAAAGGACCGCAAAACTAGTTTTAATCAAATTTTAGGAGTTCATATAGTTGAATACGAGCTTTTCAACACGATTATGGTGCAAAAACTCAATTTTTGTACTTTTTACTCAGTTAAAAGTCCAGCGGGTCCATTTGACGGCCCATATAGAACCACTCATTCGAAACCTCTACAAAAATGACCGTGAAACTAGTTTTAATCAAATTTTAGGAGTTCATATAGTTTGTTCACGAGCTTTTCAACACGATTATATTACAAAAACTCGATTTCTGTACTTTTTACGTTGTTAAAAGTCCAGCGGGTCTATTTTACGGCCCATTTAAACCCATTCGTCCGAAACCTCTACAAAAATCATCGTGAAACTAGTGTTTATCAAATTTTAGGAGTTCATATAGTTGTTCACGAGCTTTTCAACATGATTATATTTCAAAAACTCAATTTATATACTTTTTACTCAGTTAAAAGTCCAACGGGTCCGTTTTACGGCTCATTTAGACCCGCTCGTCCGAAACCTCTACAGAAAGGACCGCAAAACTAGTTTTAATCAAATTTTAGGAGTTCATATATTTGAATACGAGCTTTTCAACGCGATTATATTACAAAAACTCAATTTTTGTACTTTTTAAATAGTTAAAAGTCCAACGGGTCCAGTTTATGACCCAATTAGACTCGCTTGCCCGAAACCTCTACAAAAATGACCGTAAAACTAGTTTTAATCAAAATTTAGGAGTTCATATAGTTGACAACGAGCTTTTTATCATGATTATATTGCAAAAACTCAATTTTTGTACGTTTTACTTAGTTAAAAGGTCCAACGGGTCCATTTTACAAAAACTAGTGTTAATCAAAATTTAGGAGTTCATATAGTTGTTCACGAACTTTTCAACACAATTATATTACAAAAACTCAATTTCTGTACTTTTTACTCAGTTAAAATTCCAACGGGTCCATTTTACGGCCCATTAAGACCCGATCGTCCGAAACCTCTACAAAAATAACCACGAAACTAGTGTTAATCAAATTTTAGGAGTTCATATAGTTGTTCCCGAGCTTTTCAACACGATTATATTACAAAAACTCAATTTTTCTGTACTTTTTACTCAATTAAAGTCCAACGGGTCCATTTTACGGCCCATTAAGACCCGCTCGTCCGAAACCTCTACAAAAATGACCAGAAAACAAGTTTTAATCAAAATTTAGGAGTTCAAATAGTTGACAACGAGCTTTTCAACACGGTTATGTTGCAAAAAATCAGTTTATGTACTTTTTACTCAGGTAAAACTCTAACGGGTCCATTTTATGGCCCATTTAGACCCGCTCGCCCGAAACCTCTACAAAAATGACAACAAAACTAGTTTTAATTAAAATTTATGAGTTCATATAGTTGACAACGAGCTTTTCATCATGATTATATTGCAAAAACTCAATTTTTGTACGTTTTGCTTAGTTAAAAGATCCAACGGGTCCATTTACGGCCCATTTAGACCCACTCGTCTAAACCTCTACAAAAATCACCGTGAAACTAGTGTTAATCAAATTTTAGGAGTTCATATAGTTGTTCACGAGCTTTTCAACACGATTAAATTACAAAAACTCAATTTTTTTGTACTTTTTACTCAGTTAAAAGTCCAACGGGTCCATTTTACGGCCCATTAAGACCCGCTCGTCCGAAACCTATACAAAATGACCAAAAACTAGTTTTAATCAAAATTTAGGAGTTCAAATAGTTGACAACGAGCTTTTCAACACGGTTATATTGCAAAAACTCAATTTCTGTACTTTTTACTCAGGTAAAACTCTAACGGGTCCATTTTATGGCTCATTTAGACTCGCTCGTCTGAAACCTCTACAAAAAGGACCGCAAACTAGTTTTTTCTCAAACTTTTGGGGTTCATATAGTTGTTCACGAGCTTTTCAACATGATTATTGTACAAAAACTTGATTTCTGTACTTTTTACTCAGTTAAAAGTCCAAAGGGTCCATATTACGGCGAATTTAGACTCGCTCGTTCGAAACCACTACAAAAAAGACCGCAAAACTAGTTTTATACAAACTTTAGGAGTTCATATAGTTTTTCACGAGCTTTCTAACATGATTATATTACAAAACCTCAATTTCTATACTTTTTACTTAGTTAAAAGTCCAACGGGTCCATTTTACGGCCCATTTAGACCCGCTCGGCCGAAACCTCTTTAAAATTCACCGCGAAAACTGGTTTTAATCAATTTTAGGAGTTCATATAGTTGTTCACGAGCTTTTCAACACGATTATATTACAAAAACTCGATTTTGTACTTTTTACTCAGACAAAAGTACAATGGGGCCATTTTACGACCCATTTAGACCCGCTCGTCCGAAACCTTTTCAAAATTCTCCGCGAAACTGGTTTTAATCAATTTTAGGAGTTCATATAGTTGTTCACGAGCTTTTCAACAAGATTATATTACAAAAACTCGATTTTGTACTTTTTACTCAGTTAAAAGTATAACGGGTCCATTTTACGGCCCATTTATACCCACTCGTCCGAAACATCTACAAAAATTACCGCGAAAATAGTTTTAATCAAATTACCGCGAAACTTGTTTTAATCAAATTTTACTCAGTTAAAAGTCCAACGGGTCCATTTTACGGCCCATATTGAACCGCTCGTCCAAAACCTCTACAAAAATGACCATGAAACTAGTTTTAATAAAACTTTAGGAGTTCATATAGTTTTTCACGAGCTTTTCAACACGATTATATTACAAAAACTCAATTTCTGTAATTTTTACTCTGTTAAAAGTCCAACGGGTCCATTTTACGGCCCATTTAGACCCGCTCGGCTGAAACCTCTTCAAAATTGACCGCGAAACTTGTTTTAATCAAATTTTAGGAGTTCATATAGTTGTTCACGAGCTTTTCAACACGATTATATTACAAAAACTCAATATATGTACTTTTTACTAAGTTAAAAGTCCAACTGGTCCATT
The DNA here is from genome assembly GCA_030270665.1 of Hibiscus trionum. Classification (NCBI taxonomy): domain Eukaryota; kingdom Viridiplantae; phylum Streptophyta; class Magnoliopsida; order Malvales; family Malvaceae; genus Hibiscus; species Hibiscus trionum. Next base: position 42,221,302 of record BSYR01000027.1, on the reverse strand, counting down.
TTACGGTCCATTTAGACCCGCTCAGCCGAAACCTCTTAAAAATTCACCACGAAAATTGGTTTTAATAAATTTTAGGAGTTCATATAGTTGTTCACGAGCTTTTCAACACGATTGTATTACAAAAATACGATTTTGTACTTTTTACTCAGTTAAAAGTACAATGGGTCGTTTTACGGCCCATTTAGACCCACTCGTCCGAAACATCTACAAAAATCACCTCGAAACTAGTTTTAATCAAATTTTAGGAGTTCATATAGTTTTCACGCGTTTTTCAACACGATTATATTGAAAAAAAAAATTCAACTTCTGTACTTTTTACTCAGTTAAAAGTCTAGCGGGTCCATTTTACGGCCCATTTAGACCCACTCGTCAGAATCCTCTATAAAAATCACCGTGAAACTAGTGTTAATCAAATTTTAGGAGTTCATATAGTTGTTCACGAGCTTTTCAACACGATTATATTACAAAAACTCAATTTCTGTACTTTTTACTCAGTTAAAAGTCCAACGGGTCCATTTTACGGCCCATTTAGACCCGCTCGGCCGAAACCTCTTCAAAATTCACCGCGAAACTGGTTTTAATTAATTTTAGGAGTTCATATAGTTGTTCACGAGCTTTTCAACACGTTTATATTACAAAAACTCGATTTTGTACTTTTTACTCAGTTAAAAGTACAACGGGTCCATTTTACGGCCTATTAAGACCCGCTCGGCCGAACCACTACAAAAATGATCAGAAAACTAATTTTAACCAAATTTTAGGAGTTCATATAGTTGAAAACGAGCTTTTCAACACGAATATGTTGCAAAAACTCAATTTATGTACTTTTTACTCAGTTAGAAGTCTAACGGGTCCATTTTATAGCCCATTTTGACACACTCGTTCGAAACCTCTACAAAAAATACCGCAAAACTAGTTTTATTCAGACTTTTGGAGTTCATATTGTTGTTCACGAGCTTTTCAACACGATTATATTACAAAAACTTAATTTCTGTACTTTTTACTCAATTTAATATCCAAAGGGTCCATATTACGGCCAATTTAGACTCGCTCGTCCGAAACCTCTACAAAAAAACCGCAAAACTAGTTTTATTCAAACTTTAGGAGTTCATATTGTTTTCCACGAGCTTTTCAACATGATTATATTACAAAAACTCAATTACTGTACTTTTTACTTAGTTAAAAGTCTAACGGGTCCATTTTATGGCCCATTTAGTCCTGCTCGTCCGAAACCTCTACAAAAATGACCGCAAAACTAGTTTTATTCAAACTTTAGGAGTTCATATAGTGGTTCACAAGCTTTTCAACATGATTATATTACAAAAACTCAATTTCTGTACTTTTTACTCAGTTAAAAGTCCAACGAGTCCATTTTACGGCCCATATAGAACCGCTCGTCCGAAACCTCTACAAAAGTTACCGCAAAACTAGTTTTATTCAAACTTTAGGAGTTTATATAGTTTTTCACGAGCTTTTCGACATGATTTTATTACAAAAACTTGATTTCTGTACTTTTTACTCAGTTAAAAGTCGAACGGGTCCATTTTACGGCCCATTTAGACCCGCTCGTCCGAAACCTCTACAAAAGGACCGCAAAACTAGTTTTATTCAAACTTTAGGAGTTCATATAGTTGTTCACGAGCTTTTCAACACGATTATATTACAAAAACTCAATTTCTGTACTTTTACTCAGTTAAAAGTCCAACGGGTCCATTTTACGACCAATTTAGACCCGCTCGGCAGAAACCTCTTCAGAATTCACCGCGAAACTGGTTTTAATCAATTTTAGTAGTTCATATAGTTGTTCACGAGCTTTTCAACACGATTATATTAGAAAAACTCAATTTTTGTACTTTTTACTCAGTTAAAAGTCCAACTGATCCATTTTACGGTCCATTTTAGACCCGCTCGTCCGAAACCTCTACAAAAATGACCGCAAAACTAGTTTTATTCAAAATTTAGGAGTTCATATAGTTGTTCACAAGCTTTTCAATACAATTATATTACAGAAACTCAATTTCTATACTTTTTACTTAGTTAAAAGTCCAACGGGTCCATTTTGTGGCCCATTTAGACCCGCTCGTCCGAAACCTCTACAAAAATGACCGCAAAACTAGTTTTAATCAAAATGTAGAAGTTCACATAGTTGACAACGAGCTTTTCACCATGATTATATTGCAAAAACACAATTTATGTACTTTTTACACTGTTAAAAGTCCAACGGGTCCATTTTACGGCCCATTTAGACCCACTCGTCTGAAACCTCTGCAATAATCACCGTGAAACTAGTGTTAATCAAATTGTAGGAGTTGATATAGTTGTTCACGAGCTTTTCAACACGATTATATTACAAAAACTCAATTTTTGTACTTTTTACATAGTTAAAAGTCCAACGGGTCCATTTTACGGCTTATTTAGACCCGCTCGGCGAAACCTTTTCAAAATTCACCACGAAACTGGTTTTAATCAATTTTAGGAGTTCATATAGTTGTTCGCGAGCTTTTCAACATGATTATATTACAAAAACTTGATTTCTGTACTTTTTACTTAGTTAAAAGTCGAATGGGTCCATTTTACGGCCCATTTAGACCCGCTCGTACGAAACCTATACAAAAATGACCATGAAACTAGTTTTAATCAAATGTTAGGAATTCATATAGTTTTTCACGTGCTATTCAACACGATTATATTACAAAAACTTGATTTCTGTACTTTTTACTTAGTTAAAAGTCTAACGAGTCCATTTTAGGGCCCATTTAGATCCGCTCGTCCAAAACCTCTACAAAAAGGACCGCAAAACTAGTTTGAATCCAATTTTAGGACTTCATATAGTTGAATACGAGTTTTTCAACGCGATTATATTGCAAAAACTCAATTTTTGTACTTTTTACTCAGTTAAAAGTCCAACGGGTCCATTTTACGGCCCATATAGAACCGCTCGTCCGAAACCTCTACAAAAAGTACCACAAAACTAGTTTTATTCAAACTTTAGGAGTTCATAAAGTTGTTCACAAGCTTTTCGACATGATTATATTACAAAAACTTGATTTCTGTACTTTTTACTCAGTTAAAAGACGAACGGGTCCATTTTACGGCCCATTTAGACCCGCTCGTCCGAAACCTCTACTAACGGAACGCAAAACTAATTTATTGAAACTTTAGGAGTTCATATAGTTATTCACGAGCTTTTCAACACGATTATATTACAAAAACTCAATTTCTGTACTTTTACTCACTTAAAAGTCCAACGGGTCCATTTTACGGCCCATTTAGACCCTCTCGGCCAAAACCTCTTCAAAATTCACCACGAAACTGGTTTTAATTAATTTTAGGAGTTCATATAGTTGTTCACGAGCTTTTCAACATGATTATATTACAAAAACTCAATTTCTGTACTTTTTACTAAGTTAAAAGTCCAACGGGTCCATTTTACGGCCCATTTAGACCCGCTCGGCCGAAACCTCTTCAAAATTCACCACGAAACTGGTTTTAATCAATTTTAGGAGTTCATATAGTTGTTCAGGAGCTTTTCAACACGATTATATTACAAAAACTCGATTTTCTACTTTTTACTTAGTTAAAAGTACAACAGGTCCTTTTACGGCCCATTTAGACCCGCTCGTCCGAAACATCTACAAAAATCACCGCGAAACTAGTTTTAATCAAATTTTAGGAGTTCATATAGTTTTCATGCGTTTTTCAACACGATTATATTGAGAAAAAAAATTCTATTTCTGTACTTTTTACTCAGTTAAAAGTCCAACGGGTCCGTTTTACGGCCCATTTAGACCGACTCGTCCGAAACCTCAACAAAAATGACCACGAACCTAGTTTTAATCAAATTTTAGGAGTTCATATAGTTGTTCACGAGCTTTTCAACACGATTAAATTACAAAAACTCAATTTCTGTACTTTTTAGTCAGTTAAAAATCCAACGGGTCCATTTTACGGCCTATTAAGACCTGCTCGGTTGAAACCACTACAAAAATGACCAGAAAACTAATTTTAACCAAATTTTAGGAGTTCATATAGTTGACAACGAGCTTTTCAAAACGATAATATTGCAAAAACTCAATTTCTTTACTTTTTACTAAGTTAAAAGTCCAACGGGTCCATTTTACGGCCCATATAGAACCGCTCGTCCGAAACCTCTACAAAAAGTACCCGCAAAACTAGTTTTATTCAAACTTTAGGAGTTCATATTGTTGTTCACGAGCTTTTCAACACGATTATATTACAAAAACTTAATTTCTGTACTTTTTACTCAATTAAATGTCCAAAGGGTCCATATTACGGCCAATTTATACTCGCTCGTCCGAAACCTCTACAAAAAAACTGCAAAACTAGTTTTATTCAAACTTTAGGAGTTCATATTGTTTTTCACGAGCTTTTCAACATGATTATATTACAAAAACTCAATTAATGTACTTTTTACTTAGTTAAAAGTCCAACGGGTCCATTTTATGGCCCATTTAGACCCGCTCGTCCGAAACCTCTACAAAAATGACCGCAAAACTAGTTTTATTTAAACTTTAGGAGTTCATATAGTGGTTCACAAGCTTTTCAACACGATTATATTACAAAAACTCAATTTCTGTACTTTTTACTTAGTTAAAAGTCCAACGGGTCCATTTTTGGCCCATTTAGACCCGCTCGTCCGAAACCTCTACAAAAATGACTGCAAAACTAGTTTTAATCAAAATTTATGAGTTCATATAGTTGACAACGAGCTTTTCAACATGATTATATTGCAAAAACTCAATTTCTGTACTTTTTACTCAATTAAAAGTCCAACGGGTCCATTTTACGGCCCATTTAGACCCGCTCGACCTAACCCTCTACAAAAATGACCGCAAAACTAGTTTTAATAAAATTTAGGAGTTCATATAGTTGACAACGAGCTTTTCAACATGATTATATTGCAAAAACTCAATTTCTGTAGGTTTTACTTAGTTAAAAGTCCAACGGGTTCATTTTAAGGCCCATTTAGACCAACTCGACCGAACCTCTACAAAAATCACCGTGAAACTAGTGTTATTAAAATTTTAGGAGTTCATATAGTTTTTCACGAGCTTTTCAACACGATTAAATTAAAAAAACTCAATTTCTGTACTTTTTACTCAGTTAAAAGACCAATGGGTGGGTGGGATGGCTCTCAATTTTCTCTCAACTTTCTTGGGTTCCGTTTTTGCTTTTGGTTTTGTCTCTTCAACTTCCCCCCTTTTCGGCCGCTCTCCTCCCTTCATCTTACCCTCTTCCCCTCCCCCTCACGGCTTTTTGTTTCTCTCTGCCGCATTTGATGTTTATTCGAGACAATCCTAGCAAATCAGTTTTCATAGATAAGGGTAAGCGTTTATTGAGGGTTATCCTACCCTGCCCAATCTCTTCATTTTTCCTATTTTCATTTTATTTGTCTTTCTGGTTTAACTCATTTACTTTGCTTGTTTTTTGCGAGAATCGGCCATTCTCTCACCAATCTCCCCAAGTTTTTCGTTTAAACTTGGCCAGATCTGCTTCACCAGGCGATTGGATTTACCAACGATCGCTTCAATTTCCCCAGCACCCGGCATCCCGTCTTCTGGGCTTTCCGTTTTTAGGGTTTCCTGCAAACCCCCCACGCTCCGATCAGATTCGACTGTGGAATTTGAATCGGATCATCGTCCCTCTGTTTTCTATATTTTTTGCTTATCTTACGAGTTCCAATTTATTTTGCTTTAAGGTTTCTTTACGTTTTCCCCTATTCCCCTTTTCTTTCGTTAATTTCCCTTCTACCCATTGCAGATCTCCACCCTTGCGACAAAGGGTTTCCAAGATCCTTTTGATCTGGTATCTCCCCACGGTGAATATTACACTTTTGAGTTTCCGATTGACGAATCATCTAGTGGGTCATACATGGATCCCCTCAAGCTTCATGAACCGTCTATGGTTTTTTGGCATCCTAACGGATGATCGTTTTTTATCTGTGGTTCTTTTTCTCAACTCGCTCTTTTTCCTTTCGATAGATCTTCTTCTGAATTTCCTTTGGTTTCTTTATTTTCTTACTTATTCAATTTCTGTTTCAATCTTTTCTGTCTTAGATTTCAATTTTTTTCTAATCCCTTCTCTCTACTCTTCCATTTGCCAGAATTGGAGGAATGACATCAATTTTTGGTCCCTATCATGGATTAGAAGCCTTGAGTGTTCTCTGCTGAGACAGTACAAACTCTCTACCTTTTTAATCTATCAGTCACTAATCCCTGTTTTATTCTGCTATGTACAATGTTTACCTTGCTCGAATATTGGTCCATCTAATTTCCTTCTGTTTATGTCTTTAATTACGTTTCGAGTGTTATATGTCTCCATGATGACTAATGTATGTTCATCCCTCTGCACTGTATATGGTTTCACTCTCATACATGTTTTTTTATACTTTTTAATCAAAAGCATTGCCTCCTAGTTATCCACTTCCTTTTATGGGAAAACTTTCTTTTCTTTATATCTAATACTCCCTTCCTGGTCTTTTATTCAATTTTTTCTACAGTTTTCTCTTTATGTACTATAATGGTTCTTCCTGATTGCTTTAATTTCCCTTTACCAGCTAACATCTCTGCTTCTCAGTGTACTAATATTGTTTACTACAACAACTATCGATCCCTTTTAGGGAACCTGCTCTCAGCCCACCTTGTGGGATCCTTTCCTATTATTTACTTTATAATCTTTTTGTGCTTCTACATTGTATTGATGTATACGTTTCTTCCCTCTTTCTTCATACCAATGCCTTCCCCATCTACGGATTTGTTAGGCTATTCTCTTGATAAAGTCAATGTTTACCACCTAGTACATTATGTCTCTTTCATGCAAGCAAGATGCAATCAATTTCAAATTAATTGGTCTCTAGTTTTCACCATTCTAATGGTTCGAATTAATGACAACCTTTCCTTTCTGATGCAGGCTTTTCGATTGGCCACTCTTCGAAAAGGTACTCCCTCTGCCCACCTTTTCAGTATATACATTGTTCTACTTCTTATAAACCCCTTTACTCAGTACTCCCTCCTATCTTCCCTTTTCATCCTTGTGGATTTTATGACTGCTACCTCAATTTTATCTATTTTAAGCCATCGTTTATATATTATTTCAAAATGGATGCGTGTCTACTCTTATTATAATGTATACCTTACCTGTTCATCTTTAACCTGTGAACTTCCCTCTATGATTCTTCTTCTGCCTGCTTTCTTCTTCAACTTTACTACTAAAATGCTAATGCACAATTTATTCACATTCCATTATTATTACTGCAATTTTTTATCCCTCTTTGGGAAATCAACTACATCCCACATCGTGGGAACTTTTTCACTTATGGACGGTTGCTTCTATACCAAGCCTCTGGCCAATATAATAAACCTTCTTTTTAACCTAACTTTATTCCCAATGTACTATTTCAATAGACCCAAACTAATATTTTATGACTCTCCTCTTACCCTTAATCTCTCTTCGATCCTTTTTGATCATATCGATTATGACTTAATTCCTGCTTTAATATCTTTTTTGATCTATTATGTTTTTATGGTTTTTTATATGTCTTTATTTCTATATGTACCACCTTGGTTCCTCTGGCTTCTAATTGTAACTGTATACCACTCACTGCCTCTGCTTGTATGTACTAGTTTACATGATTTCACTAATTTATTATTTTTATTCTTCTATGTGCTTAATGCATATACTTGGGAGCACACGAGATATATGGCTATCACCTTCAAACAACATTGTTGGGCTCAGAGTATCTTTTATTTCCCTTTTCCTTTATGGATCTGTATTTATTTAATGGCTGTTTTTTTCCTTTGCATTTATTCCTCCATTTTTTGCTCATTTGGTCTGTAATTATTTTCTTAGCCCCGCTTCTTCCTCTCCTTGGGTATGCAATTTCTTTTTTCTGATTTCTTTTCCTGCTTTTCCTTTCTTTATGCCTTTATACTAGGTGTATGCTAGCATGTTTAAATTTTGCTTTCATTATTATTTATATTATTCACTCCTTCCTGTACGAATCTACACGGCACAACTCAATATTTACTAAGGAATCTACTTCCTACTACGCCTACTCAGGTGTATATCTACCAGCCCTCATATGGGATTTTATTAGAACCCTGTCAAATAGGGAATTTTTTCAGCTGCCTTCTTTCTATCTTTATGACTTTTCAAATTTTCCTCTTTTATCGACAATCATTAATTCAAACGATTGCCCTAATTTACATTCAAATCTATCGTTTTCGTTTTTCTTCTTCCTCAATTCCTGTATTTTAGTGATATTAATAATCAAAACTTTCGCATACTATTCTCTCTCCTCGTATATTTCCCTAATTACTTTAATTTTGAGCCTTCCAAACCTCTTTCCTTTTATCGTTTTTTCAACTTTAAAATATACATTAAATACCCTTTTGATCTTTATCTCTCTCCATATTCCTTTTATCACCATCAAGGTTAATTTCTTCTTACCTTATCCAACCCGAAATATCAGTATTCATAAACAATCAAATTCCTCTTCTAACCATGCCCCTAAATACATACTTTCTCTTCCCTTAAAATTTCCACTATTTTTAAGGAACCTTTCCTTAATTCTAGAATTATTCATGGTACTTACTTATTTGCTTTATGTAAATTCTTCTTTTACTTACTCAAATTTGTTTTGCAAGGAAAGTCATTTTAATTCTTTCCTTTCCAATTCAACTATCCCACCGACTTCTTACTCTTACTATTTTCTTTTAAACAATATCAACTTTATCTCCTCTATTTATATCAAGCATACCTTCTCTCCATTCAGCACCACTCTCCCTTCCTTTATAGAAATTTTTCCTCTAGTCTCCCTCTATTTCACTATGGCATCCTCCTCCATTCCCCAACTCAACTCCATTGCCCTTACAAGTGAAGAAGCCGAACTCCTCTATACACCAGACTTTGGCTGGGACTTTGTTAAAGAAGATCCCAAACTTTTCCTCATAGGTTATTTCATATCGTCTAAACCGATCGACATTTATGCTGTTCTAAGTGCCTTTGAGGGCATTTGGAAACATAGTAATCTTGCCTCTATCTCTGTTCTCAAAGAAAACTTTCTCAAAATCAAATTCAAAGACGTCAAATCCTGCTATGAAGTTATCAACCGAGGACCCTGGTTATACAAAGACGAATGGATGGCCTTGACCGAATACAATCCCTCAAAGAACGTTGAGGACTATTCTTTTAATACCATGCGCATCTGGATCCGTATCTTCAGTTTACCCACTTCACTTTTTGAAGATGTTGATCGCTCTCATCTCGTGGGCCACGCCATGGGATCTATGGTTGGAAATGCTCTACGCACTGATACCCGTGAACAAGAAGGAAACATGTCTGACTTTCTGCGAGTAGAGATATTGCTCGATGTCACCCGCCCTATTACCCGATTCCTTTTCATCGGAATTAGTTCCGACAAGACCATGTGTCGTCTTCAATATGAACGACTCCCTACTCTTTGCCATGGCTGCAGCATTGTCTGTCATTCACTCGAAAATTGCCCGATCCGTTCATCTCTAGACCTGAACAAGCTACAATATGGGGAGTGGCTCCGGTATCTCCCCCCTCGTCGCCGCCCTATCGGTACCCGAGGGCGAATTTGCACTATTGAGACTGAGCTCAACCGAGCCAATCCGAATCCCTCGGGTAAGGCCTCTCCTTTATTTACATTTTATCAAATATTTTTTCTTACCATAAAATTGGGGCTTATCTATCTTTAATCCTTAACATTTCATTAATATTCACTTCATTCCTCTCAGTTCCAATTGTCAATGGGCCCACTCCTAATGATCGAAACAACATAGGTAATTTACTGAATCCTCTTCCCACCTGTTTTACTTATTATTTTATTTCACCGAAATACCCCTTGATGCAATTCACTTTCACACTTCCAGGTTCTCTTAATGAAGGAGATGCTTCATCCTTCACGGAGCAACCTGTTGAGGAAAACCCCAATACTGATGCTAATATGGATGATTTACCACCTTCGAAGGACACCTCTGCTTCGGAATCTAAACTGAAATGTACCCAACCTCGCCCTAATCCGAGAGTCACTCTCCCTCCTCAGGCTCTAGAACCTCAACCATTGAACATTATCTTCCCAATTCCTGAGGACACATCGGATGATGACTTGACTGCCCAGGATGATAGCATTCCCAGCCCTACTGCTGAACAAATCAAAAAGTTTGATGCTGATTTACGTAAGCCTATTGTTTCTTCCGATTCCTCCATTTTTCATGAATTTAATACTTGGCTGCTAAAGAATTATCCGAATGATACAGCTACTGCTCCTGCTCCCTCTACAAGCCGTGGAACTAAACGCCGTTCCCCAATCCAAGTGGACCTCCATCCATGTAACGCCCCGGTTTTGGGCTCAGAAGTTTTGGGCGTTGACTGGTTCGGTCAAAGTGCTGATCGAATATATAAGAGTGAATTTAGGAAAGCCTAGTTCGGGTTGCATTAAAAATATGGAAAAATGTCCTAAAATCATCTTTTAATATAATTAAGTGAACTGTGAAATCAATTTTGGAAAATGAGGTTCGTAAGGTTGACATTTTGGCTAGTGACCAAAATATAATTTTTGAAAGTTCGGTGACAGTTTTATAAAGGATTGAAACTTTGAATCTTTAAGGAGCTAATATTCCAAAAAGAGTTTCTCCAGATTTTTCTAAGATATTTTAAGGCTTTATTCTGATTTTAAAGTTTATGAAATGTGGAGGGAAATCATTTTATCATTTTATAACTAACTTTTCTATTTTCTCTCAATTTTTCCTTTTCTCTCATTTTCTCTCAACCCAAACACATTCTCCAGATTTTCTTCTTTGATTTTGTCAATCTAAATCACTCATTTCAACTCTCATTTGATTCCTAATCATCTCATCAACAAAACCTCTCAATTTGCAAGTTGTTTCATCAAGCTTTTTGGCTCTAAAAAGGAGAAACTCAAGTTTGGAGGTAAGAACGTCCTTCTCCTCTGAACTTCAAGTTCTTTATTGAAATTCCCAAGTTCTCAATCCTTGATTTATGATTTGTTAAAGGCTTTTCAATTGAAATCTTGATTTTGGCTAAAATGCAAGATTTGGTGATTTTGGTGGAATTTTCGTATGATCTGTTTAAGCAGGGTTTTGAAGTGTCAAAATGATGTTAAATGAATGATAAATTGATTAGAAGTTGAGGTTTAATTAATGCAATCCCGGATAGGTTGAATTTCCTAAGTTTTGCTTGAGTTTTTGGTTGTTTTTGGAGTGTTTTGGTGATCTGTTATACCTGGAGGTATAAGGACGTGTTTGTGATTATTTTGGATGTTAATTGATGTTTAAAAGTGGTTAGAAGTGATGGATCTTGGCTGGGTTAAGTTTTGGAAGTGTTTGGAGGTGATTTCGGTTGTGTTTGGTAGCCGAATTGTTGGATTTGTGATGAGCAGCGAGTTGTGTTGTGTTGCTGGTGTTTTTAATGCATAATGATGCATTGATCTTCTGTTGTTGTGTGCTTGAAACAGGGGAGTTTGATCCGTGAGCTTTAGAGGTGTTGCGGAAGGTTTCGGATGCTTGGAAGGCTTGTTGGCTAGCCTTGTTTTGGTTATCGGTGAGTGAAGTTGGGTTTTCAGCTTTTAAACCAAGGTTTGAAGGTTTTTGGGAACTTAGTGTAAGTCTAAACAACTTTGATAAGCTCAAGAGTAAGTGAATGGGTTTTCGCTCTTGAATTATGATTGTGAAATTGGCTTTTAAGCAATTGTGGTTGATGATTGAAATGCATGTGTTTTGCATGGTTTAAATCTGTTTTGAAAGCATATTTTAGCATGGTTTAATGCTGGTTTTGAAAGCCATATGTGAAGGATGCTCAAGGTAAGAGATCCTTGGTTTTATACATTGAAAATGTGGTTTTGATGCATGGTGTTGCATGTTGTTCAATGGCTTTGTTTAATGCTTTAAAACAGTGAATTAATGTTGGTAAATGATGGTTTTTGCATTATGGTTATGCATGTGAAACATTGGACTAATGTGGTAAGGTGGTTATATTGGCAAGTGATGTAAGTGGTTCTTGGTTCTTTGATCGGATATAGTTAGCCGGCTATAGGATTGGGTGCACCGTGAATTAAGTCGCCTTGGAGGTGGAGTGGTCAAGAGTGGACCGGTAAACTCCCTTCAAGTATCCTAACGAGATGGTTGAGGTCATAATGGAGGTGTTGCCCATTCGAGGACCTTGGTTGAGCAAAGGTTATATGGTGTTTAAAAGTCCATATGTGGGAACCTTGTGCTTGTTGAGATCACAATGGCGGTGTTAAGTCCATGTGTGGATCTTGTGTAGGGTGTCCCGGATCTCGTTAGTGATGTTATACAACTACCAATCGGTGAATGCAAAGGTTGTATGGTGTTTGAAAGTCCATACATGGGAACCTTGTGCATGTCAGGGTTGTATGGTGTTTGAAAGTCCATACATGGGAACCTTGGGGAAAAGTTGAGGTTGTATGGTGTTTGAAAGTCCATACATGGGAACTTCGGGAAAGCTAAGGTTGTATGGTGTTTAAAAGTCCATACATGGGAACCTTAGGATGTTGAGGTCAAATGGTGTTTAAAAGTCCATTTGGGAGACCTTGGATTGGTAGGGTGTATGGAGCGTAGGGACAACGCTCGGAATCCGCGTATCCGATTGGGTGTTGAGTTGAAAAGTGAATGTGGTTGATCACTTGAAGGCCAATATGATGTTCTTGATTGTGATGAAGCATGGGATGCTTGAAATGATGCATAATTGCATGTGAAGCATGAGATGCTTGAAAAGATGCATGGTTGCATGGAAAGTGTATAATGCTTGTGAATGCATGTTTACTTGTTAAGTTGAACAAGTGTTGATTATCATTTGGAAAATGATGCATGTGAGCATGAAATATCTTTAGTGCATTGGAGTCTTGTTAAGACTTGTTTTTAAAGGCATGTGATGATGATGTTGTGGTTCATATATGTTGCCTTTGGTTTAATGCATGTGTTGGTTGGTTTGTGAAATGGTTTTAAAAGATTCTTGCTTGAATTGGCTTTCAAGTTTAAGAAAGGTATGTTGTGAAATGGGAGTGTTTTCCAAGGTTTTGTTTTAGCTTGCATATGGTGTTTACGCATGGTTTGGCTAAATGGATGATTTTGTAAGTTGTGCTTTGAAAAGGTTTTCTTAGCATGCTAAGCTAAGGGTTGGTTTTCATGTATGTGCAATGCATGGTTTTGAGCTTGTTGTTGAAAAGGGGTTTTCAAACATGGCTTTGGTAAACAAATCGAGTTTGTTTTAAAAGTGATTTATGACCCGCTGCATTGATGGTGTTTTGGTTTTGAGCATACCTCACTAAGCATTATGTGCTTACGCTCCTTTTTGTCCGTCAATGCAGATTCTTGAAGTTTGGACAGCAAGGAGCAAGGGATTCAAGGTGGACTCCACTTGAGATGTATGTCTCGATGAATAGTTATAGTTAATAAAGGCAATGGGGTAGAATCTATCGGGTTTTTGTGTATGTGTTCGTTTATGTTTGGACAAGGATGTTTTTATGTTGATGATGTTGTTGGATCATGTTTCGGTTTTAATGAGATTGATTTGGAAGGTTTGTGCCTAAATGGTTGCTTGTGTAGGAAGTATGCCTTTAGAATTGGGGCTTTTCATGTATGGTGTTATATTGATGAATTGTTGATGCAAGTATGTCCCATTTATGTTGAGTTGCATGTTGGTAATGTTTGGAGGCTTTAGGAGTATGATTGGATGGCCAATTATGTGTTTGGGTGAGCAAAATGCAGCAATCTGGGCAAGGCGTTTCGGAACAGTTGACACCGTTTCGGAACGGGTGCCCTGCATAAACCCAGGCGTCCGAAACGGGTGCCACCGTTCCGGAACGGGTTGGCTACTGCCAGTCCCCCGTTGCGGTACGCATTGCGGAACGACCCCGTGTTTTGAAACGGGATCTGCCTGTTTCGGAACGGGTGACCGTTGGGGACTGACATGGGCGGTTAAATGTTTCAGAATGTTTGCATTTTGGTCCTGAAACTTGTTTGTGCAATTGTATGAGTTTGGGTTGTCCGTTTGAGCTGAAATTTGGCAGAGAAGCATGAAACATGATTAATTTTAAGTCGGTAACTTAAAATCTGGTTAAGTCCTTAAGGTTTTCAGAATTTACAATTTGGTCCCTAAAGTTGTAAATTGTTCAATTGGGTCCCTGTTTGATCTCTGATGTTTGTGGTCTTTGAGTATGATGTTTGTGTGATCACATCTAGGGTTAATGAGCATCTAGACAAGATTAATAAGGAAAAAAAGGGTCGTTAATCAAGGTTGACTTTCGGGTTGACTTTGGTTTTCCCCGTGTAATCTTCTTAATTCGGGTCAACCGTCTAGGCCGGGTTAAGGGGGTTACATTTGGTGGTATCAGAGCTGAGTTGCGAATGCTTGGGGAAAACGGTTAGTTGTTGTGATGTGTGTTAATGTTTACCTTGTTGTGTGGATGAAAGTTGGTTGAATGTTGGTTGAAACACGTGTTTCTGGGCATGATGCTGATGTTTCTGAGCAAATTGTTGATGTTTCTGATCAAGTTGCTGATGTTTTCGAGCATGCTTTGTGTTTATGAATCATTGTTGAATTAATGTGGATATGTGCTGATGTTGTGAGCTGGTGTTATGCTTGATGATTGTGTAATGAGTATGTTATGTTGATATTATGCTGATGCAAATGGATGCTGTTGGATGTAAGCATGATCGAGTATGTTGATTGATATGCTTGATGTTGTGATATCCATGTTGTGTTGACTGTTATGTCATGTGAAGGGGAGGATTCGGGATATCCATTGCCTTATTAATATAGCTATTGTGTTATTTTGGAGTTGGAGTTTGAATCCTTGCTTAATGCTGGTCTAACTGGTTTGTTTGTTTGTTGTGATTGTATGTTTGTTGTTGTTAGTAGTATGGCTAAGTCGATGAAAGAATGTCAGTTGGGTGAGATGGTTGCTGCCTTGGGGCAGGTTGTTAAGGCGTGGAATTCACCCTTTGGTAGAGGTGTTTTGTCTCAGCTTTCTGTGCCTGGGGTTGAGGTGATAAGGCAAGGGAAAGAAGCTGGTTCTGTGGTGAAGAGTTCATCATCTGATGTTCAGGAGGTGTTGGGAACATCTCAGGCTGTGGTAAAGGTAAAGTCAGTGGATGTGCTGGCTGTGGGATGTGTGGGTTTGCCGAAGCAGCGTTTGCTTGATTTGGGTGCTGTGGAATATCATGGTTCTACACCGGAGATGTTTTAGGCCTGGTTGGCCAGTGTGGTTCTGATCTTGGATCAGGAAGGCTGTGATCTTGCTTGTAAGCTGGGGAGTGTTGTTTCTTTGATGTTGGAGGATGCCTGTGTCTGGTGGACATCTGTGGCTGTGGCGTCACATATTCCTGATATTGATTGGGATTTCTTTGTATCTGCCTTTTATGAAAGGTATCTTGGAGGGAAGTTCCCAAGGGTTGAGCAATGTGACAGTGGTGCTGTTATAGAGCAAGTGTTGCTTGGGCAAGGAGTGGAAGTTCAGCCACCGGTGTGTGACCGTTGTGAAAGGCGCCATGTTGGAGGTTGTTGGGGCGCGGGTGCTTGCTGGAACTGTGGTTCCAAAGTGCATGTTAAGCGTGATTGTCCTTTTAGAGTGAAGTCAGCTTTGGTGTTAGCCAAAGGGTCTCAGAAAGGTCGTGGGCACAGCCGAGGCAAGGTTCAGAAGTGGCAGAAAGAGCAGAAAGTTGTGAAGAGTGTGGAAAAGGAGAATTGCTGGAAATGTGGGTTTGCTGGACACATGAGACGTGATTGTTTGATGTTGGCTCGGAACAACCAAGGTCCCTTACCGCAAGGAGTTGGTGGTGACCCTGGTGTGTTAGCTGGTGCTGCAGTGGTGCGGCAGGAGGATGATGGTTCCGCGAGGAAGAGAGTTCGTCTGATGAAGCTTCAGGGTGGTGTTGTGCTTTCAGGTAACCTTGTTTAGTAATCTTTGCTCTAGTTACCTTAGTTTGGTTTCTGTTGGTTTTCCTTGCGTGGTAAGTTTAGTCTTGTTGCTAGTTGTTGGGGTAATAGTTGTAGTTTGGAAACATCTTTGGTGTGAAGAGGCTTAGGTGAGAATCTTGTGGTTAATGATTGTTGGTATGATGGAGTTAGATAAGTTAGAAGTGAGGTAGGAGGTTGTTCTTAGACGGATTTGAGGATGTTATTGGAGGGTGTGAACTGGCATTCATGCACAGTTAAAATCATTGTTATATGCTATATTATATATGTTGGTCCATGCATACATGTGGCATGACATTAGAGGTTTTGCATACATGTACATCAGGCATTGATAGGGCATGTTGGTGATCATGCATACGATGTTCACACTCGCTAATAACTAATCGAATCTGTTAGAGTGGTGGTTGGGTTAGGTTGGATGATGGGTTTTTAGAGGTTGTTTTGGTGCTGGGTGAGAGTTAGACGTAATGGAGTATATTAGGCTAGTTGCTAGTAATAGTGAGAGTGGTATGGTCTGATGGTAGAAGGATAGTGTTTGTTGCTTAAAGAGAGTTTAGTGGTTTGGATAGCTAAGTGGAAGGGGTAGCACCTTGATGCTAAGTGATGTTGTAGTTTAACGGTTGTGTTTCCAGGTGCTGGGGTAGCTTAGCATTTGGGTTGTTGTGGAAGGGTTGTGTTTGTAAGTGCTGGTTCTTAGCAACCTTTGAGGAGTTGAGGAGTTGGTATGTATGGTAGGTTGGGCGATGTCCTGGTAAGACAAGTGTTATGGTTGAAGTTTGAAGTGGAAGGGTTATGAAAGATCGGAGGCTTTTGTTGGTTATTTGGGTTCTTGTGAGAAGTGGTTGGCTGGTTGTGTGTATGTGAATTTCTTTTGAGGTCAGCTGGTGGTGTATGGAATAGCTGGCGGAGTCGAGTTGGGGTTGTGATGTGATTTTTGGAATCTGGGTGAGTGATCCTGGTGAGATGTTGTGGTAATGTTAGCAACAGTTGTGAGGGTTTATCAACATTCGTTGAGGAGTCTGGGTAAGCAGTTGATGTTTAAGGATTTTTGCTTGTTGGGAAATTCTTGGAAGAGGTTTGGGAGTTGCAAGAGTTTTAGAAGCAGAGAAGGTTGAATAGTGGCTGAATTGGATTGGTTGTTGTCTCTGTGTAAACAGGTCTTGGGAGTTGTGTGTTGCAGTGATGTGTGCTGTAAGGGCTGAAGTTCTTCAGGTTGATATTGGGGCTGTGTACCGTCCGGTTATGTGAAAGGTTAAGTTGTGGTTATCTTTGTGTGCTCTGGATTTTGTGAACAGCATGTGGTGGTGCTAAGTTGGTGGAGTTTTGTGTGGAAAGTGTCCAGTGATGGTTGAGGCTTTTGTGTTGCCTTGTGTGTGATTTGAGAAGGTTGTGGTTCTCTTTTCGCCGGTTGAAATTTCGAGGACGAAATTTCCTAAGGGGGGGAGAGTTGTAACGCCCCGGTTTTGGGCTCAGAAGTTTTGGGCGTTGACTGGTTCGGTCAAAGTGCTGATCGAATATATAAGAGTGAATTTAGGAAAGCCTAGTTCGGGTTGCATTAAAAATATGGAAAAATGTCCTAAAATCATCTTTTAATATAATTAAGTGAACTGTGAAATCAATTTTGGAAAATGAGGTTCGTAAGGTTGACATTTTGGCTAGTGACCAAAATGTAATTTTTGAAAGTTCGGTGACAGTTTTATAAAGGATTGAAACTTTGAATCTTTAAGGAGCTAATATTCCAAAAAGAGTTTCTCCAGATTTTTCTAAGATATTTTAAGGCTTTATTCTGATTTTAAAGTTTATGAAATGTGGAGGGAAATCATTTTATCATTTTATAACTAACTTTTCTATTTTCTCTCAATTTTTCCTTTTCTCTCATTTTCTCTCAACCCAAACACATTCTCCAGATTTTCTTCTTTGATTTTGTCAATCTAAATCACTCATTTCAACTCTCATTTGATTCCTAATCATCTCATCAACAAAACCTCTCAATTTGCAAGTTGTTTCATCAAGCTTTTTGGCTCTAAAAAGGAGAAACTCAAGTTTGGAGGTAAGAACGTCCTTCTCCTCTGAACTTCAAGTTCTTTATTGAAATTCCCAAGTTCTCAATCCTTGATTTATGATTTGTTAAAGGCTTTTCAATTGAAATCTTGATTTTGGCTAAAATGCAAGATTTGGTGATTTTGGTGGAATTTTCGTATGATCTGTTTAAGCAGGGTTTTGAAGTGTCAAAATGATGTTAAATGAATGCTAAATTGATTAGAAGTTGAGGTTTAATTAATGCAATCCCGGATAGGTTGAATTTCCTAAGTTTTGCTTGAGTTTTTGGTTGTTTTTGGAGTGTTTTGGTGATCTGTTATACCTGGAGGTATAAGGACGTGTTTGTGATTATTTTGGATGTTAATTGATGTTTAAAAGTGGTTAGAAGTGATGGATCTTGGCTGGGTTAAGTTTTGGAAGTGTTTGGAGGTGATTTCGGTTGTGTTTGGTAGCCGAATTGTTGGATTTGTGATGAGCAGCGAGTTGTGTTGTGTTGCTGGTGTTTTTAATGCATAATGATGCATTGATCTTCTGTTGTGTGCTTGAAACAGGGGAGTTTGATCCGTGAGCTTTAGAGGTGTTGCGGAAGGTTTCGGATGCTTGGAAGGCTTGTTGGCTAGCCTTGTTTTGGTTATCGGTGAGTGAAGTTGGGTTTTCAGCTTTTAAACCAAGGTTTGAAGGTTTTTGGGAACTTAGTGTAAGTCTAAACAACTTTGCTAAGCTCAAGAGTAAGTGAATGGGTTTTCGCTCTTGAATTATGATTGTGAAATTGGCTTTTAAGCAATTGTGGTTGATGATTGAAATGCATGTGTTTTGCATGGTTTAAATCTGTTTTGAAAGCATATTTTAGCATGGTTTAATGCTGGTTTTGAAAGCCATATGTGAAGGATGGTCAAGGTAAGAGATCCTTGGTTTTATACATTGAAAATGTGGTTTTGATGCATGGTGTTGCATGTTGTTCAATGGCTTTGTTTAATGCTTTAAAACAGTGAATTAATGTTGGTAAATGATGGTTTTTGCATTATGGTTATGCATGTGAAACATTGGACTAATGTGGTAAGGTGGTTATATTGGCAAGTGATGTAAGTGGTTCTTGGTTCTTTGATCGGATATAGTTAGCCGGCTATAGGATTGGGTGCATCGTGAATTAAGTCGCCTTGGAGGTGGAGTGGTCAAGAGTGGACCGGTAAACTCCCTTCAAGTATCCTAACGAGATGGTTGAGGTCATAATGGAGGTGTTGCCCATTCGAGGACCTTGGTTGAGCAAAGGTTATATGGTGTTTAAAAGTCCATATGTGGGAACCTTGTGCTTGTTGAGATCACAATGGCGGTGTTAAGTCCATGTGTGGATCTTGTGTAGGGTGTCCCGGATCTCGTTAGTGATGTTATACAACTACCAATCGGTGAATGCAAAGGTTGTATGGTGTTTGAAAGTCCATACATGAGAACCTTGTGCATGTCAAGGTTGTATGGTGTTTGAAAGTCCATACATGGGAACCTTGGGGAAAAGTTGAGGTTGTATGGTGTTTGAAAGTCCATACATGGGAACTTCGGGAAAGCTAAGGTTGTATGGTGTTTAAAAGTCCATACATGGGAACCTTAGGATGTTGAGGTCAAATGGTGTTTAAAAGTCTATTTAAAAGTCCATACACGGGTCCATTTTACGGCCCATTTAGACCCGCTCGTCCGAAACCTCTACAAAAATGACCACAAAACTAGTTTTAATCAAATTTTAGGTGTTCATATAGTTAAAAACAAGCTTTCCAACATTATTATATTGCAAACACTCGATTTATGTACTTTTTACTCAGTGAAAAGTCCAACGGGTCCATTTTAAGGCCCATTTAGACCCGCTCTTCCGAAACCTTTACAAAAAAAAACCGCAAAACTAGTTTTATTCAAACTTTAGGAGTCCATATTGTTGTTCACGATCTTTTCAACACGATTATATTACAAAAACTCGCCTTCTGTTCTTTTTACTCAGTTAATAGTCCAACGGGTCCATTTTACTGCCCATTTAGACCCACTCGTCTAAATCCTCTACAAAAAGGACGGCAAAACTAGTTTTATTCAAACTTTAGGAGTTCATATAGTTGTTCACGAGCTTTTCAACACATTATATTACAAAAACTCGATTTCTGTATTTTTTACTCGGTTAAAAGTCCAACGGGTCCATTTTACGGCCCATTTAGACCCGCTCGTTCGAAACCTCCATCACGGGTGTTGAGGGGTTGTGATTGTACCGATAAACTCCACCTTGTAACGCCGGTAGTGTGTATGAAGCGTGTAGGACAACGCTTGTAATCCACGTATCTGATTGTGTCTTGTGTCGAAATGGTCATAAACTATCACTTGTAGCCAATATAATGTATTTGATTGTAACGAAGCTTGAGATGCTTGAAAATGTTGCAAGGTAACATGAGAAAGTGATGAGCATGTGGTTTAAAAGTTTTGTTGAAGTATTTTCTAAAAATGCCAATATATGAGAAAGAAATGTGTCACATGTACCAATGCTTGAGATGTTGTATGTTTTGAGAAATGTATTTGAGATAATAATTTTATGAAATGCTTTTGTATATCAAGCATATGTGGCCTTGCCATGAGATTTGCATAGGTTGTATGAATGTGTTAGCTAGATGGTACATGTGGTTTTCAAAATGGAGATTTGCTTATGTAAATGAGGTTTTGAGTTTATGAAATGCTTTTGAGTAACAAGCATGTATGGCTTTGCCATGAGTTTTGCATTTGTTGAATGCATGAGATAGATAGAAGAAACATATGGTTTCCAAAAGGTATGTTGCTTTGAAATGATCATCAAGCATGAGAAGAGTATAGTGTGAAGTGGAAGTGTTTTCCAAGGAAATTGGTTTAAACTTTGCATGAAGTGATTGTGCATTGAAAGGTTTAAATGGTAGTAATTACAAGGATGTTGTTTGGGGTGAGTTGTTTGGTGTTTCAAAGTTAAATGTTGGTTTTCTTGTTGAGCAATGCATGTTTTAAAGCAATGGTTTTTCAAAGGAGATTTCCAATCAATACGTTGGGTTTTTGAGTTGTGATAACATTTTAAGATGGTTTTATGATCCGCTGCATTGATGGTGTTTTGGTTTTGAGCATTCCTCACTAAGCATTATGTGCTTACGCTCCTTTTTGTCCATCAATGCAGATATTTGAAGTTGGGACAGCAAGAAGCAAGGGATTCAAGAAGAGCACCACTTGAGAAGTATGTTTTGGTTTATAGCTATAGATAATAAAGGCAATGGGGGGAAGAGTCTTATATGTTGATGTGTAATGAGATTGTTCATTTTGAGCATGTTCGGTTTATGGTTCGATACTTGTTGGTGATTGTTTTGTGATGTTTGGATTTTCATCTTCATATTTGATATAGCTACATTCCTTGTTTAAAAGCAAGATCATGTGTTGAGCGTAGTAGTTGAGTAGGTGTGCTTAAAACTTGTAATGTATCTAGTTTCTGTTGCAATATGATGGCTTAAATGCTTGGCATGTTGTTGATATGTTGTGGAATGGTTTAAAGTATGTTTGATGGTGTTTGGATGTATAAAACCAGAATTTTCTGCTGTTTCTGGGCAGGGTGTATCGAAACACCCTTAGATGTTTCGAAACGGGTGCCTGAAATGGCTTGGGCGTTTCGGAACGGCTAGAAGTGTTTCGAAACACTTTGGCTACTGGAATGCCCTGTTCCGGAACCAGTTTCGAAACAAGTGGGTGTTTTGACCTGGTGTTTCGAAACACCCTTAGCTGTTTCGAAACGGGTGTCCGTTGGATACAGATTTGAATTCCTCTGAAGTCTGCATGCTTTACATTTTAGTCCTGAATTTTGTAATGGCAATTGCTTGAGATGTGTTTTTAAGCTGAAATTTGGTAGAGAGGCTTGTAATATGATTAATTAAGGTTCGGTAAAGCTAAAATCTACAAAGTCCTTATATTTTCCAAAATTTACATTTTGGTCCCTAAATGTGTATTTCTTGCAATTGAGTCCTTAAATATTTTTCGATCGCTGTGCTTTTCTCTTCCAAGGTTCTTGGGCATTCACATAGGCTTAATAGGCATCTAGAAAAGATAAAAGAAAAAAAGGGTCGTTAATCAAGGTTGACTTTCGGGTTGACTTTGGTTTTTCCCGTGTGATTTTCGTAGTTCGGGTCTAACGCCTAGGCCGGGCTAAGGGGGTTACATTTGTTGGTATCTGAGCTAAGTTGCGAACTTTTGGGGCAACGATAAGTTTGTGGTAAGTTGTTATGGTAAGTGTTGGATGTTTAATCTAATGTGTGGTTGAATGTTGGTGGGAAAATATGAGTTTGAGTGAATTGTTGATGTTTTATCAAGCTTTTTGGTTATGAATCTTCTATGGGCTAGTGTGAGCATGCATTGGTGGTATGCTGATGTTGTATATTGATTTTGAGTAATGAAAATGTGATGGGTATGATATGTTGATATTATGCTGTTGAGGGTGAATGTTGTTTTGATGAGGGCATGGTTGAAGTTTGCTGATGGATATGCTCGATGTTTGTAATATCAATGTTTTTATTGATTGTTATGTCATGTAAAAAGGGAAAACACGGGATACCCATTGCCTTATTATTATAGCTATGTGTTAGTTTGGAGTTGGAGTCTTGAATCCTTGCTCGAAGCTGGTCTGATCGATTTGTTTGTTTTGTTATTGTTGCTTTGTTAATAATAGCACAATGGGATCAATGAGAAAATGGCAATTGGGTACGATGGTTGCTGCTTTAGAGCAGGTTGTTAAGGGGTGGAATTCACCTTTTGGTGGAGGTGTTTCGTTTCAGTCGTCTGTGCTTGGAGTTGAGGTGGTAAGGCAGAATGAGAGAGTTGGTTCTCTGATGAAGGATTTGTCATCTGTGGGACATGAGAGTTTGTCGAAGCAGTGTTTGCATGGTTTGGGGGCTGTAGAGTATCATGGTTCGACACCTGAGGCGTTCGAGGCTTGGTTAGCCAGTATAATTCCGATTCTGGATCGAGAAGGGCGTGATAACGCCTGTAAGCTGGGAAGTGTCGTCTTGTTAATGTTGGAGGATGCTTGTGCTTGGTGGATATCTGTAGCGGTGGCAACGAATATCCACTATATAGATTGGGAGTTCTTTGTGTCTGCCTTTAATAGAAGATACCTTGGAGATAGGTTTCCAAGGGTTAAGCAGCGTGGGAGTGTGGGTTCAGTTTGTGATGGTGAGAAGAATGCAAACAAAAGAGTTGTGAGTACTGATCTTGAGAGTGGTCAGTGTAAGAGGTTACGCGATGGTAGGGTTCGCCTGAACCAAGGTTTTGGTGGTGGTGTGGATGTGGGTTTAATGCAATATGACCAAGGAGTGGTAGCTCGGTTGCCGATGTGTGACCGTTGTGGAAGGCATCACGTTGGAGTTTGTTGGGGTGTGGGAGTTTGTTGGAAATGTGGTTCTAGGGAGCATGTGAAGCGGGATTGTCCTCAAGGGGTGAGATCAGCTTCAGTGCGTGAAAAAGGGTCTCGAAAGGGTCGTGAGCGCGGCCGAGACAGAGTTCGGAGGTGGCAAGAAAGGCAAGGAGGTGTGGGGTGTTTGGAGGATGGATCTTGTTGGAATTGTGGGTCTGTTGGACATTTGAGGCGGATTTGTCTGGAGTTAGCTCGGGGTAGTCAGGGTTCGTTGCAGCAAGGAGTCGGTGATGACCGTAAGGTGTTGGTTGATGTTGCGGCGGGACGGCCAGAGAATAGTGGTTCTGTAGGGAAGGGAGTTTGTCTTTTGGAACTCTGGGGCGATGAGGTGGTTACAGGTAATTTTTCTAAGTAATCTTTGCCCCAGTAATCTTTGTTTGGTTCCGGTTTGGATTTCTTTGTGTAGTGAGTAGAGTCTTATAACTAGTAAGTTTGGGTGGTAGCCGGTGTTGTTTTTGGAAACAACTTTAGAGTGAAGAGGGTACTAGTGGAGTATTTTGTAGTTAGTAATTGTTAGAGTGGTGGGGCTGGAAAAGTTGGAGATGAGGTAAGAGGTTGTTCTTAGACGGATTCTGAGGATGTTATTGGTAAGTGTGAACCGGCATACATGCACAGTTAAAATCATTTGATTATATATTATATATATATGTTGGTACATGTATACATGTGACATGACATTAGCGGTTTTGCATACATATGCACATGCATTGATAGGGCATGTTAGAGATCATGCATACGAACGTTCACACTTGCTAATATCTAATTGGGTCCGATAGTGTTATGGTAGGATTAGGTTGATTGGTGGCTTTAAAGTGTTGTTTTGGTGCTAGGTGAATGCTAGAAGTAGTAGAAGATAGTAGATATGTTGTCAGTAGTAGTGGGTGTGATCTAGCATGGTGGCGGAAGGAAGGTGTTTAGGTGCTTAGAGAGTTTATCGGTGTGGTGATAATGAGGTGATCGTTTAGAGTTAGAATCGTTTGAGGTGGTTTGGAATAATAGATAAGTGTTGTAGTTTCTCTGTGCTGGGTGTTTGTTGTAGGATAGTGGATGTGTTTTCGGAGTGTGGAGGTATCTTGCATTGATAGATGCAATAGGAGGGTTTTTGCTATGTAGGTGGTGATTCATAGTAACCTTAGGGAAGTCAGGAGGAGGTTATGTTGAGAGTTGTAGATAAGGTTTGGCTTGGGATGAGTAGAGGTTTCATTGTCTCATTATGTTTGCATGTGGATGGTGTGGGTGGTATCCAGGTAAGGTTAGTGTTATAGTTTAAGATTGATGTGGAAAGGCAATGTAAGTTCAAGGGTCATTGTTGGGTGGTTGGGGTTTTTGTGAGAAGGTGGTTGGTTAGTCGTGTACATGTAAATCTTTCCTAAGTCAGTTGGGGTAAGTGGAACAGCTGGTGGAGTTAAGGTTGGAGTCTTGTGACGTGAATTTCGGATGTTGTGTGAGTAGTTTTGATGAGTTGTCGTGGTAGTGGTAGAGGCAGATGTGAAGGAATGTTATCAATACATTGAGAGGTTTGGGTAAGCAGTTGTTGCTTAAGAAATTTGTGCTTGT
Source organism: Hibiscus trionum (assembly GCA_030270665.1). Taxonomy (NCBI): domain Eukaryota; kingdom Viridiplantae; phylum Streptophyta; class Magnoliopsida; order Malvales; family Malvaceae; genus Hibiscus; species Hibiscus trionum. Next base: position 42,196,263 of record BSYR01000027.1, on the reverse strand, counting down.
TGTGATAATCTTTGGAAGGAGTTGAGTGGTTTTGCAATGGGTTTTTAGAAGCAGTGAAGGTTGTGGGTTACATAGTGGCTGAAAAATGGATGGGTTGGTGTCACCGAGTGTGTGAGTTTGTTGAAGGAGTTATGAGGTGAGGCGGAGTATGTTGTGAAGGCTTAAAAAGTTCTTCGTGTTGTTGAGGGTCCTGCACAGTTTGAAAGTGTGAAAAGTTAAGTTGTGGTTAGTAACCGTGTGTGTCAGAAGACTTGCACCGTGAGTAGTGGCGTTGGATTTGGGATTAGTGTAAGTTTGATTTGAGGATGCTTCAGTGGTGGTTAAGTCTCCGGTGTTACATTGTGTTTTGCTTTGAGAAGTTTGGTATCATGCTCTTTTCGCAGGTTGAAATTTTGAGGACGAAATTTCCTAAGAGGGGGAGATTTGTAACACCCCAATTTTGGGCTTAGAAGTTTAGGGTTTGAACCAGACCGATCTGAGAAATGGTTCGAATATAAAAGGGAGTTTTAGGGAAAGCCTAGTTCGGGATGCTTTAAAAATATAGAAAAATATCTAAAAATCCTCATTTAATATATATATAAGAGAATGGTGAAATCAATTTTACAAAATAAGGTTTGGAAATACTACATTTCGGTGTAGTGACCAAATTGCGATTTTTGCAAAGTTTAGTAGTGACTGTTTTGTAAAGGATTGAAACTTTGAATCTTTAAGGAGCTAATTTACCCAAAATGTTTTTCCCCAGATTTTTCCTTAATTTGGGTGATTTAATTAATGTTTTAATTAAATAAAAGAAAGGTGAAAACTACTTTTTAACTTTCATAACTACCTTTTCCTAATTTTCTGTCATTCCTTTTTCTCTCAAAATCCCATCATCCAAACACATTTTCTCCAGCAAAATTCACATTGATCTTCACTTCAATTGATGAGATTTCCATCATCTTTTGGTTCCTAATCAATCTTGCATCAAATCCTTTTGATTTCCACATTGTATTTTCATGGAATTTTGCCCAAATCAAGGAGAAATCATCATTTATAGGTAAGATTGTTATTTCCTCTAAATACTCAGTTCTTTACTGAAATTCCCAAGTTGTCAATCCTTTATTAAAGATTTATGAATGGTTTTAATGTTAGAAACAAGATTTTGGCTTAAAACTCAAGATTTTGGAAGAGATCTTGAGGATTTTCGTTGTGATTCGTTGGGCTCTGTTTTGAGATGGTTTTCTAATGTATTTTGGATGTTAAATGATGTTAGAAAAGAGGTTTTATCAATCCAATCCCGAATAGGTTGTGATTCTTGAGTTTTTGCTTGTGAAAATGGTGGTTTTTGGGGTGATTTTGGTGTTCTGTTATAGCTGGAGGTATAAGGACGAGTTTAGGGTTGTTTTTTATGTTAATTGATGTTTAGAAATGGTTAGAAATGATAGATCTTGGCTGGGCTTTGCTTTGAAAGAGTTTGTAGGTGATTTCGGTTGTTTTTGGAAGCCGAAATGAGGTTCTTGTGTAGAGCAGCGAGTTTAGGTTGAATTGTTGGTGATTTTAATGCATGGTGATGCATTAATCCTCTGTTGTTATGTGTTAAAAATAGGGGAGAATGATCCAGAAGCAATAGAGGTGGCGTTGGAGGTTTCGGACGCTTGGGAGGCTTGTCGGCTAGCATAGTTTTGTGTATCGGTGAGTGGAGATGGTTTTTCAGCTTTGAAACGATTATTTGGAGGTTTTGGGAGCTTAGTTTAAGTCTAAACAACTTAGCTAAGCTCAAGAGTAAGTTTTCAGAAAAACTCCCTCGGATGTGCTAAGTTATGGTTTGATGCATTAGTTGTGAAATGCATGTTTAATTGCTGTTTTGAAAGCATGTTTTAGCATGATTAATGCTAGTTTTGAAAGCCATGTATTGAAGGATGCTTAAGGTAAGAGATCCTTGGTTTGTCATGTTATTAATATGATTATGATGCATGGAGATGCATGGTGATAAGTGGCTTTGATTAATGCTTAGAACAGTGAATTGATGATGGTATTTGATGTATAATGGCAAGTGATTAAATGGTTTTTAAGTACTTGAATCGGATATAGTTAGCCGGCTATAGGATTGGGTGCACCGTAAGTAAAGTCGCCTTGGATGACGAGGGGTTGTAATTGTACCGTAAACTCCATCCAAGTACCCTAGCGATTGAGGAAATTGGCGTCACCACGATGGAGGATGGCTCTCGTGGGTGGACTTTGTTAAGCGTCACAACGGTGGAGGGTTGCTCCCGTGTGTGAGCTTGGTTAAGGTGATTACAATGGTTGAGGTAGCTCCCATGTGTAAGCCTTGTGTTGTGTCCCGACTCTCGCTAGTGGGTTATACAACTACCGATGAGTGATGTTGAGGGGTTGTGATTGTACCGTTAAACTCCATCACGGGTGTTGAGGGGTTGTGATCGTACCGATAAACTCCACCTTGTAACGCCGGTAGTGTGTATGAAGCGTGTGGGACAACGCTTGTAATCCTCGTATCCGATTGTGTCTTGTGTCGAAATGGCAAGGATGTTGTTTGGGGTTTCAAAGTTAAATATTGGTTTTCTTATTGAGCAATGCATGTTTTAAAGCAATGTTTTTTCAAAGGAGATTTCCAATCAATACTTTAGGTTTTTGAGTTGTGATTACATTTTAAGATGGTTTTATGATCCGCTGCATTGATGGTGTTTTGGTTTTGAGCATCCCTCACTAAGCATTATGTGCTTACGCTCCTTTTTGTCCATCAATGCAGATATTTGAAGTTGGGACAGCAAGAAGTAAGGGATTCAAGAAGAGCTCCACTTGAGAAGTGTGTTTTGGTTTATAGCTATAGATAATAAAGGCAATGGGGGGAAGAGTCTTATATGTTGATGTGTAATGAGATTGTTCATTTTGAGCATGTTCGGTTTATGGTTCGATACTTGTTGGTGATTGTTTTGTGATGTTTAGATTTTCTTCTTCATATTTGATATAGCTATGTTCCTTGTTTAAAAGCAAGATCATGTGTTGAGCATAGTAGTTGAGTAGGTGTGCTTAAAACTTGTAATGTATCTAGTTTTTGTTGCAATATGATGGCTTAAATGCTTGGCATGTTGTTGATATGTTGTGGAATGGTTTAAAGTATGTTTGATGGTGTTTGGATGTGTAAAACCCGATTTTTCTGTTGTTTCTGGGCAGGGTGTATCGAAACACCCTTAGCTGTTTCGAAACGGGTGCCTAAAATGGCTTGGGCATTTCAGAACGGCTAGAAGTGTTTCGAAACACTTTGGCTACTGGAATGACCTGTTTCGGAACCAGTTCGAAACGGGTGGGTGTTTTGACCTGGTGTTTCGAAACACCCTTAGCTGTTTCAAAACGGGTGACCGTTGGACACAGATTTGAATTGCTCTGAAGTCTGCATACTTTACATTTTAGTCCTGAATTTTGTAATGGCAATTGCTTGAGCTTGAGATGTCTTTTTAAGCTGAAATTTGGCAGAGAGGCTTGTAATATGATTAATTAATGTTCGGTAAAGCTAAAATCTACAAAGCCTTTATATTTTCCAAAATTTACATTTTGGTCCCCAAATGTGTATTTCTTGCAATTGAGTCCTTAAACGTTTTCCGATCGCTGTGCTTTTCTCTTCCAAGGTTCTTGAGCATTCACATATGCTTAATACACATCTAGGAAAGATAAAAGAAAAAAAGGGTCGTTAATCAAGGTTGACTTTGGTTTTTCTCGTGTGATCTTCGTAGTTCGGGTCTAACGCCTAGACCGGGCTAAGAAGGTTACAAAACGGGTCCATTTTATGGCCCATTTAGACCCACTCATCCAAAACCTCTACAAAAAAGACCGTAAAACTAGATTTAATCAAATTTTAGGAGTTCATATAGTTGACTACGATCTTTTCAACACGGTTATATTGCAAAAACTCAATTTATGTACTTTTTACTTAGTTAAAAGTCCAACGGGTCCATTTTACGGCCCAATTAGACCCGCTTGTCTGAAACCTCTACAAAAATGACCACGAAACTAGTTTTAATCAAATATTAGGATTTCTTATAGTTATTGACGAGCTTTTCAACACGATTATATTACAAAAACTTGATTTATGTACTTTTAACACAGTTAAAAGTGCAACGGATCCGTTTTACGGCCCATTTAGACCCGCTCGTCCGAAACCTCTATAAAAATGACCGCAAAACTAGTTTTATTCAAACTTTAGGAGTTCATATAGTTGTTCACGAGCTTTTCAATGGGATTATATTATAAAAACTCAATTTATGTACTTTTTACATAGTTAAAAGTCCAACGGGTCCATTTTACAAACCATTTAGACCCGGTCATCCGAAACCTCTAAAAAAGTTACTGCAAAACTAGTTTTAATTGAATTTTAGGAGTTCATATAGTTGACTACGACCTTTTCAACACGATTATGATGCAAAAACTCAATTTCTGTACTTTTTACTCAGTTAAAAGTCCAACGGGTCCATTTTACGGCCCATTTAGACCCGCTAGTCCAAAATCTCAACAAAAAAGACCGCAAAACTAGTTTTAATCAAATTTTAGTAGTTCATATAGTTGACTACGAGCTTTTCAACACGATTATATTGCAAAACATATTTTTTGTACTTTTTACTAAGTTAAAAGTCCAACGAGTCCATTTTATGGCCCATTTAGACCCGCTCATATGAAACCCTACAAAAATGACCGCAAAACTAGTTTTAATTGAATTTTAGGAGTTCATATAGTTGACTACGAGCTTTTCAAAACGATTATATTGCAAAAACACAATTTTTGTACTTTTTACTCAGTTAAAAGTCCAACGTGTCCATTTTACGGTCCATATAGACCCGGTCGTCCGAAACCTCTACAAAAATAACCGCAAAACTAGTTTTAATCAAAATTTAGGAGTTCATATGGTTGACTACGAGCTTTTCAACACGAATATATTGCAAAAAATCAATTTTTGTACTTTTTACTCAGTTAAAAGCCCAATGGATTCATTTTACGGCTCATTTAGACCCGCTAGTCCGAAACCTCTACAAAAAGGACCGCAAAACTAGTTTTAATCAAATTTTAGGAGTTCATATAGTTCACTATGAGCTTTCAACACGATTTTATTTTGCAAAAACTCAATTTCTGTACTTTTTACTCAGTTAAAACTCCAACGGGTCCATATTACGGCCCATTTAGACCCGGTCGTCCGAAACCTCTACAAAAATGACCGCAAAACTAGTTTTGTTCAAACTTTAGGAGTTAATATAGTTGTTCACGAGCTTTTCAACACGATTATTTTACAAAAACTCAATTTATGTACTTTTTACTTAGTTAAAAGTCCAACGGGTCCATTTTACGGCCCATTTAGACCCGCTCGTTTGAAACCTCTACAAAAATGGTCGCAAAACTAGTTTTAATATTTTTTTAGGAGTTCCTATAGTTGAAAACGAGCTTTTCAACATGGTTATACTGCAAAAACTCAATTTCTGTACTTTTTACTCAGTTAAAAGTCCAACGGGCCCATTTTACGGCCCATTTAGACCCGCTCGTCCGAAACCTCTACAAAAATCATCGTGAAACTAGTGTTAATCAAATTTTAGGAGTTCATACAGTTGTTCACAAGCTTTTCAACACGATTATATTAAAAAAACTCGATTTATGTACTTTTTACTCAGTTAAAAGTCCAACGGGTCCATTTTACGGCCCATTTAGATCCGCTCCTCCGAAACCTCTACAAAAATGACCGCAAAACTAGTTTTATTCAAACTTTATGAGTTCATATAGTTTTTCACGAGCTTTTCAACACGATTATATTATAAAAACTCGATTACAAAAAGGACTCCAAACTAGTTTTAATCAAATTTTAGTAGTTCATATAGTTGACTACGAGCTTTTCAACACGACTATATTGCAAAACACAATTTCTGTACTTTTTACTCAATTAAAAGTCCAATAGGTCCATTTTACAGCCCATTTAGACCCGCTCTTCCGAAACCTCTACAAAAATGACCATGAAACTAGTTTTAATTAAATTTTAGGAGTTCTTATAGTTGTTCACGAGCTTTTCAACACGGTTATATTACAAAACTCGATTTCTGTACTTTTTACTAAGTTAAAAGTCCAACGTGTCCATTTTACGGCCCATTTAGACCCGGTCGTCCGAAACCTCTACAAAAATGTCCGCAAAACTAGTTTAATCAAATTTTAGGAGTTCATATAGTTGACTACGAGCTTTTCAACACGATTATATTGCAAAAACTCAATTTCTGTACTTTTTACTTAGTTAAAAGTCCATCAGGTCCATTTTACTGCCCATTTAGACCCGCTCGTCCGAAACCACTACAAAAATTACCACAAAACTAGTTTTAATTGAATTTTAGGCGTTCATATACTTGAGTACGAGCTTTTCAACATGATTATATTGCAAAAACTCAATTTTTGTACTTTTTACATAGTTAAAAGTCCAACGGGCCCATTTACACCAGCTCGTCCGAAACCTCTACAAAAATGACCGCAAAACTAGTTTTAATGAAATTTTAGGAGTTAATATAGTTGACTAAGAGCTTTTCAACACGATTATATTACACAAACTCAATTTCTGTACTTTTTACTCAATTAAAAGTCCAACGGGACCATTTAGACCCGCTCGTCCGAAACCTCTACAAAAAGGACCGCGAAACTAGTTTTAAACAAATTTTAGGAGTTCATATAGTTTAAACAAATTTTAGGGGTTCATATAGTTCATATAGTTTAATACGATTAAATTACAAAAATGATAACGAAACTAGTTTTAATCAAATTTTAGGAGTTCATATAGTTGATCACGAGCTTTTCAACACAATTAAATTACAAAAACTTAATTTCTGTACTTTTTACTTAGTTAAATGTCCAACGGGTCAATTTTACTGCCCATTTAGACCCGCTCGTCCGAAACCACTACAAAATTACCACAAAACTAGTTTTAATTGAATTTTAGGCGTTCATATACTTGAGTACGAGCTTTTCAACACGATTATATTGCAAAAACTCAATTTTTGTACTTTTTACTTAGTTAAAAGTCCAACGGGCCCATTTACACCAGCTCGTCCGAAACCTCTACAAAAATGACCGCAAAACTAGTTTTAATGAAATTTTAGGAGTTAATATAGTTGACTAAGAGCTTTTCAACACGATTATATTGCACAAACTCAATTTCTGTACTTTTTACTCAATTAAAAGTCCAACGGGACCATTTAGACCCCCTCGTCCGAAACCTCTACAAAAAGGACCGTGAAACTAGTTTTAAACAAATTTTAGGAGTTCATATAGTTTAAACAAATTTTAGGAGTTCATATAGTTCATATAGTTTAATACGATTAAATTACAAAAATGATAACGAAACTAGTTTTAATCAAATTTTAGGAGTTCATATAGTTGACTACGAGCTTTTCAACACGATTAAATTACAAAAACTCAATTTCTGTACTTTTTACTCCGTTAAAAGTCCAACGGGTCAATTTTACTGCCCATTTAGACCCGCTCGTCCGAAATCTCTATAAAAATAACTGCAAAACTAGTTTTATTCAAACTTTAGGAGTTCATATAGTTGTTCACGAGCTTTTCAACACGATTATTTTACAAAAACTCGATTTCTGTACTTTTTACTCAATTAAAAGTCCATCGGGTCTATTTTACTTCCCATTTAGACCAGCTCGTCTGAAACCTCTACAAAAATGACCGCAAAACTAGTTTTAATCAAATTTTAGGAGTTCATATAGTTGACAACGAGCTTTTCAACATGATTATATTGCAAAAACTCTATTTCTATACTTTCCACACAGTTAAAAGTCCAACCTGTCCATTTTACGGCCCATTTAGACCAGCTTGTCTGAACCCTCTACAAAAGGTACCGTGAAACTAGTGTTAATCAAATTTTAGGAGTTCATATAGTTTTTCACGAGCTTTTCAACATGATTATGTAGAACTAATGTTTTCATAAAATAAATGAAAAATGTTTTGGCCTAATTTAAAAGAATTCAAAACTATTTCCAAAGTCCAAATAACTTGAAACTATGTTTAGGGATGTTTTCAAAAGGGTTTTACATGTTTTCAAAAGCCAAACTATACAAAACCATCTAGGTGTTTCGAAACACCCTTAGGTGTTTCGATACGGGGTATTCCAGTAGCAAAAACGTTTCGATACGGGTATCGAAACGGGCCTTTCCTGGATGAGAACTTTGCCCAGCGTTTCGATACGGGCTATGCCGTTTCGATACGCCTACGTGGCATCGACCACAACGGTAATAAACCCTAACGGCTATTTTCCAACTAACATTTAAATACAGAGCGTTTCCATACGGTGCCTAGCGTTTCGATACGGGCGTTTCGATACGACCCATGGTGTTTCGATACGGATGCTCATCTGACTACAACAGCTCTTTCTACTTAAAGAGCGTATCGAAACGGGTTCGAGCGTTTCGATACGGGCAACAGCAGAACTGCATTTATGGTGGGAAATAAAGTCCTCAACGGCTCCAATTCAACCCCAATGGCTAGTAACAGCTACAAACTCATTAAGGAGTATAAAAGGGACCTCCAAGCATCAAGATATGGTTAATGCTTTGATTGTCAATCAACAAATGATCAAAAAGTGTCTTTGTACTTAAATTGTCAATTCTTGTATAGACAAACACTAGTGAGCCAAAATTGTCAAATTTGCTCAAGTGTTTTAGGTTTTGGGTGAGTGCATTAGTGAAAAAATAAATACCTATTAAAGGGATTTAAGTTTGCATTTTTCTTTTCTCTTGTAAAGAGGGTTTGATCAAGGCTTTGGGTAGAAAACTTGATCGGTGTATAAGGGTTTCCTCCTATGCCTAGAAAAGGGGACGAATCAATAGTGGATTGATTGGAAATCCTTAGTGGGAAGCTAATGTAGTGGATGTAGACCTTTGTTAGAAGGTTGAACCACTCTAAAATCATTGTGCCATCTTTGTTTTAGCTTCCACACCACATCCACCCAAAAGTCCACCTCTCCACCACTTGGTGAGCAAGATTGGTTGAAGGAATCGAGCACCCTACAACTCAACAATTGGTATCAGAGCTTGGCTCAATCGAAGATTATTAACATCCCATTGAGAAGATCCGGCAAGCTCGATCATCATTTCACCAACTGGCTCAAATGGCGCAATCCATCGACAAACCGCCTTTCTTCGACGGAACCTACTATGCCCATTGGAAGCCAAGATGAAGTTTTTCATAAAGTGGAGAGACTACAAACTATAGGACATAGTTGAAGATGGTTCGTTTGTGTCTCAACGAAGCAAAGCGGAGTGGAGTGCCGATAATCGCAAGAAGATGGAGCTAAATTGCAAAGCCTTGCACATCCTCTTTTGTGCATTTGGCCCAACCATCTATGAGAAGATGTCTTCTTGTGAGAGTGCCAAGGAGGTATGGGACAAGTTTTAAGTCACATACGAGGGAACCGATGAAGTTAAGGAGACCAAGATTGGGCTCCTCACCTTAGAGTATGAGAACTTCAAGATGTATCCAGAAGAGAATATCGAGAAGATGTTTGATAGGTTCTCCAAAGTCACAAATGGTCTAAAGGGATATGGAGAAGCCATTCTGGAGGAGAAACTTGTCCAGAAGCTCATCTACTCACTTCCCGAGTCTTGGGTCTCAAAGAGGACCGCCATCATCGAAGCCAAGAACTTAAAGACCTTGAAGCTTGATGAACCCATAGGGTCACTCCTCACTCATCAAATCATGAAGAAGAACAAAGAAGATGAGAAGAAGAGGGAATAAATTAGAGCTATGGGAGAAAAGAAGCTCAAGGGGCTTGACATCAACACCAATGCCATTGCTCTCAAATCCTCTATTTGCCATCATGTTGATTCAAGTGAAGAGGAGGATGAAGAAGAAAAGATAGTTCATCTCTTCAAGAAGTGTGCCTCATTCATGAAGAAAGCCTTGAGAGAGCTTGAACGAGAATCTATGAAAAAGGAGAGGGCAAACACTTCAAGCCATAAGAAGAAGGCACATGTGGCTTCTTGGAGTGATGAGGACTCCACCGACGATGAACAAGCCAGCCTTTGCCTTATGGCCATCGAAGAAGATTCAAGGGTATCTTCTAATTAATCTAATTCATGTTCTTACTCTTTTGATGAATTACAAGATGCCTACGATGATTTGGTTTTAGAGTTTAAAAATCACATTTTGAAAAACAATATTTTGATTTCAAAGTTAAAAATTCAAAATGATTTGATTTCTAAAACCAAACTTGAACTTGAAGCAACACTCGAAGAGTTTGAACTAAAGTGTTTTGATTTACAAAATTTGCTTCAAAAAGTTCAAGAAGAAAAAGATTTGATTTCCAAAGAGCTTGAAAAGTAAAATAGTTTTGTAAAATCAAATTTTTATGTAAGACAATCTAGTGCCCCTAGATTTGTAAAAGGAAAATGTTTTAGAAGTGTTTGGGTTCCAAAAGGACTTAGCACTTCAATTAAAAATGATGACATTGAAAAATGGATTCCTAAGGGGACTAAAATTTGTGCTACTAATGTTCATGGATCCAAAGCAATTTGAATACCAAAAATTACTTGATTGTCTTTTGCTAGGTGTGATGGAGAGTGATCAACAAGTCCAACTAATGAGGGAGAGCTCCATGCACACTAAGGAAGAACACTTGAAGAAGGAAGGCTTCACATCCTCCCTTGAGTTCAAGTGAGGTAAAATCTAGTTGCTTTTGTTTTATTTGATTTATTTTTATTTATGTCAACTAGATGATCATAAATGTTGGACTAACACTTTTAATGATGCTTTGAGTAAGGGGGGGCCATTTTAAAACCAAATTCTTATTTTTTATCAAATTATTCCTCTATAGTTATTTTGAACTTAATGTTTTAAATTCTTTTTGATATAAAAAAGGGGGAGAAATGGTTTGAAAAATTGAATTTTCAAATGAATAAGGGGGAGCTTTATTTGATTTCATATCTTTAATCTCTTATTCACAATTTTAAAGTTAAAGGGGGAGAATCCCAAACAATTTTTCAAGTTGGTTTTATTATATCAAAAAGGGGGAGATTGTAGAACTAATGTTTTGATATAATAATTGAAAAATGTTTTGGACTGATTTAAAAGAATTCAAAACTATTTCCAAAGTCCAAATAAATTGAAACTATGTTTATGGATGTTTTCAAAAGGGTTTTACATGTTTTCAAAAAGCCAAACTACACAAAACCATCCAGGTGTTTCGATACGGGGTATTCCAGTAGCAAAAACGTTTCGATACGGGTATCGAAACGGGCCTTTCCTGGATTAGAACTTTGCCCAGCGTTTCGGTACGCCTACGTGGCATCGACCACAACGGTCATAAACCCCAACAGCTATTTTCCAGCTAACATTTAAATGTAGAGCGTTTCGATACGGTGCCTAGCATTTCGATACGGGTGTTTTGATACAACCCATGGTGTTTCGATACAGATGCTCATTAGACTGCAATGTCTCTTTCTACTTAAAGAGCGTATCGAAATGGGTTCGAGCGTTTCGATACGGGCAGCAGCATAACTGTATTTATGGTGGGAAATAAAGTCCTCAACGGCTCCAATTCAACCCCAACGGCTAGTAACAGCTACAAACTCATTAAGGAGTATAAAAGGGACCTCCGAGCATCAAGATATGGTTAATGCTTCAATTGTCAATCAACAAATGATCAAAAAGTGTCTTTGTACTTAAATTGTCAATTCTTGTATAGACAAACACTAGTGAGCAAAAATTGTCAAATTTGCTCAAGTGTTTTAGGTTTTGGGTGAGTGCATTAGTGAGCAAACAAATACCTATTAGAGTGATTTAAGTTTGCATTTTTCTTTTCTCTTGTAAAGAGGGTTTGATCAAGGCTTTGGGTAGAAAGCTTGATAGGTGTATAAGGGTTTCCTCCTAAGCCTAGAAAAGGGGACGAATCAATAGTGGATTGATTGGAAATCCTTAGTGGTAAGCTAAGGTAGTGGATGTAGACCTTGGTTAGAAGGTTGAACCACTCTAAAATCATTGTGTCATCTTTGTTTTAGCTTCCACACAACATCCACCCAAAATTCCACCTCTCCACCACTTGGTGAGCAAGATCGGTTGATGGAATCGAGCACCCTACAATTCAACAGATTATATTGCAAAAACTCAATTTTTGTACTTTTTACTCAGTTAAAAGTCCAACGGGTCCATTTTACGGCCCATTTAGACCCGCTTGGCCGAAAACTGACCGCAAAACTAGTTTAATCAAATTTTAGGAGTTCATATAGTTGTTCACGAGCTTTTCAACACGATTGTATGCAAAAACTCAATTTTGTACTTTTTACTCAATTAAAAGTCCAACGGGTCTATTTTACGGCCCATTTAGACCTGCTCGTCCGAAACATCAACAAAAATGACCGCAAAACTAGTGTTAATCAAATTTAAGGAGTTCATATAGTTGACTAAGAGCTTTGAACGTAATTATATTACAAAAACTCAATTTCTATACGTTTTAATCAGATAAAGTCCAACAAGTTCATTTTACGTCCCATTTAGACCCCCTTGTCCGAAACCTCTACAAAAATGAGCACAAAACAAGTTTTAACAAAATTTTAGGAGTTCATATAGTTTTTCACGAGCTTTTCAACACGATTATTTTACAAAAACTCGATTTTTGTACTTTTTACTAGGTTAAACGTCCAACGGGTCCATTTTATGGCCCATTTAGACCCGTTCGTCCGAAACCTCTACAAAAATGATCGCAAAACTAGATTTAATCAAATTTTAGGAGTTCATATAGTTGACTTCGAACTTTTCAACACGATTATATTGCAAAAACTCAATTTATGTACTTTTTACTCAGTTAAAAGTCCAACGGTCCATTTTACGGCCCATTTAGACCCGGTCGTCCGAAACCTCTACAAAAATGACCACGAAACTAGTTTTAATCAAATATTAGGAGTTCTTATAGTTGTTCACGAGCTTTACAATACGATTATATTACACAAACTTTTTTATGTACTTTTAACTCAGTTAAAAGTCCAAAGGGTCCATTTTACGGCCCATTTAGACCCGCTCATCTGAATCCTCTACAAAAATGACCGCAAAACTAGTTTTATTCAAACTTTCGGAGTTCATAAAGTTGTTCACGAGCTTTTCAACACGATTATATTACAAAAACTCAATTTCTGTACTTTTTACTCAGTTAAAAGTCCAACGGGTCCATTTTATGGGAGTTCATATAGTTGACTACGAGCTTTTCAACACGATTATAATGCAAAAACTCAATTTCTATACTTTTTAATCAGTTCAAAGTCCAACGGGTCCATTTGACGGCCATTTAGACCTGCTCGTCCGAAACCTCTACAAAAATGACACCAAAACTAGTTTTAATCAAATTTTAGTTGTTCATATAGTTGTTCATGAGCTTTTCAGCACGATTATATTACAAAACACAATTTATGTACTTTTTTACTCAATTAAAAGTCCAACGGGTCCATTTTACGGCCTATTTAGACCCGCTCATCCGAAACCACTACAAAAATAACTGCAAAACTAGTTTTACTCAAACTTTAGGAGTTCATATAGTTGTTCACGAGCTTTTCAACACGATTATATTGAAAAAACTCAATTTTTGTACTTTTTACTCAGTTAAAACTCCAACGGTTCCATATTACGGCCCATTTAGATTCGCTCGTCCGAAACCTCTACAAAAATAACTACAGAACTAGTTTTACTCAAACTTTAGGAGTTCATATAGTTGTTCACGAGCTTTTCAACACGATTATATTACAAAAACTCGATTTCTATACCTTTTACTCAATTAAAAGTCCAACGGGTCCATTTTACTGCCCATTTAGACCATCTCGTACGAAACCTCTACAAAAATGACCGCAAAACTAGTTTTAATCAAATTTTAGGAGTTCATATAGTTGACAACTAGCTTTTCAACACGATTATCTTGTAAAAACTAAATTTCTATACTTTTTACTCAGTTAAAAGTCCAACAAGTCCATTTTACGGCACATTTAGACCCGCTCTTTCGAAATCTCTACAAGAGTCACCGTGAAACTAGTGTTAATCAAAATTTAGGAGTTCATATAGTTTTTCACGAGCTTTTCAACATCATTATATTGCAAAAACTCAATTTTTGTACTTTTTACTCAGTTAAAAGTCCGACGGGTTCATTTTACGGCCCATTTAGACCTGCTCGGCCGAAAACTGACCACGAAACTAATATAATCAAATTTTAGGAGTTCATATAGTTTTTCACAAGCTTTTCAACACGATTATATTGCAAAAACTCAATTTTTGTACTTTTTACTCAGTTAAAAGTCCAACGTGTCATTTTTACGGCCAATTTAGACCTGCTCGTCCGAAACCTCTAAAAAAATGACCGCAACACTAGTGTTAATCAAATTTAAGGAAATCATATAGTTGACTAAGATCTTTTGAACATGATTATATTACAAAAACTCAATTTCTATACTTTTTAATCAGTTAAAAGTCCAACAAGTCAATTTTATGGCCCATTTAGACCTCCTTGTCCGAAACCTCTACAAAAATGATCACGAAACAAGTTTTAATCAAATTTTAGGAGTTCATATATTGGTTCACGAGCTTTTCAACACGATTGTTTTACAAAAACTCGATTTTTGTACTTTTTACTAAGTTAAAAGTCCAACGGGTCCATTTTACGGCTCATTTAGACCCCCTCGTCCAAAACCTCTACAAAAAGGACCGCAAAATTAGATTTAATCAAATTTTAGGAGTTCATATAGTTGACTACGAGCTTTTCAACACGATTATATTGCAAAAACTTAATTTATGTACTTTTTACTCAGTTAAAAGTCCATCGGTTCAATTTTACGGCCCAATTAGACCCGCTCGTCCGAAACCTCTACAAAAATGACCACGAAACTAGTTTTAATCAAATATTAGTAGTTCTTATAGTTGACTACAAGCTTTTCAACACGATTATATTGCAAAACACAATTTCTGTACTTTTTACTCAATTAAAAGTCCAACGGGTCCATTTTCGGCCCATTTAGACTCGCTCGTCCGAAACCTCTACAAAAATGACCACGAAATTAGTTTTAATCAAATTTTAGGAGTTCTTATAGTTTTTCACGAGCTTTTCAACATGATTATAGTACAAAACTCGATTTCTGTACTTTTTACTAAGTTAAAAGTCCAACGAGTCCATTTTACGGCCCATTTACACCTGCTCATATGAAACCTCTACAAAAATGACTGACAAAGTAGTTTTAATTGAATTTTAGGAGTTCACATTGTTGACTACGAGCTTTTCAAAACGATTATATTGAAAAAAAACTCAATTTTTGTACTTTTTACTGAGTAAAAAGTACAACGTGTCCATTTTACGACCCATTTAGAATCGGGCGTCCGAAACCTCTACAAAAATGACCGCAAAACAAGTTTTAATCAAACTTTAGGAGTTCATATAGTTGACTACCAGCTTTTCAACACGATTATATTGCAAAAACTCAATTTTGGTACTTTTTACTTAGTTAAAAGTCCAACGGGTCCATTTTACTGCCTAGTTAGACTCGTTCGTCCGAAACCTCTACGAAAATTACCACAAAACTAGTTTTAATTGAATTTTAGGCATTCATATACTTGAGTACAATCTTTTCAACACGATTATATTGCAAAAACTCAATTTTTGTACTTTTTACTCAGTTAAAAGTCTAATGGGTCCATTTTACAGCCCATTAAGACCCGCTCGTCCGAAACCTCTACAAAAAAGGACTGCTAAACTAGTTTTAAACAAAATTTAGGAGTTCATAAAGTTTAATACAAGCTTTTCAACACGATTATACTGCAAAAGCTACATTTTTGTACTTTTTACTCAGTTAAAAGTCCAACGGGTCCATTTTACGGCCCATATAGAACCGCTCGTCCGAAACCTCTACAAAAATGACCATGAAACTAGTTGAATCAAATTTTAGGAGTTCATATAGTTGTTCACAAGCTTTTCAACACGATTGTATTACAAAAACTCGATTTTTGTACTTTTTACTCAGTTAAAAGTCCAACGGGTCCATTCTACTGCCCATTTAGATTCGCTCGTCCGAAACCTCTACAAAAATGACCGCAAAACTAGTTTTATTCAAACTTTAGGAGTTCATATAGTTGTTCACGAGGTTTTCAACACGATTATATTACAAAAACTTGATTTCTATACTTTTTACTAAGTTAAAAGTCCAACGGGTCCATTTTACGGCCCATTTAGACTTGCTTGTCTGAAACCTCTACTAAAATGACCGCAAAACTAGATTTATTCAAACTTTAGGAGTTCATACTTTTTGCTACATGGGCTTTGCATACTGTTTCCTCTATTTATTTTGATTTCATCATTCCTGATTGTGTTTAAAACGATGTACTGGTTGATTTTCAGCCTTTTTATTCTAATATACATCAGGGCATTCTTTTCCCCTTAGGTTCATCCCTTACTTCGGCTCAGGGTGGTTAGAGGGGTTTTAAATGAGGCCCGCCCTTTTTCTTCAAAAAAAAGTCCAACGGGTCCATTTTACGGCCCATTTAGACACGCTCGTCTGAAACCTCTACAAAAATGACCGCAAAACTAGTATTAATCAAATTTTAAGAGTTCATATAGTTGACTACGAGATTTGCAACACGATTATATTGAAGAAAACTCAATTTTTGTACTTTTTACTCAGTTAAAAGACAAACGGATTCATTTTACGGTCCATTTAGGCTCACTAGTCCGAAACCTGTACAAAAATGACCGCAAAACTAGATTTAATCAAATTTTAGGAGTTCATATAGTTGACTTCGAACTTTTCAACACGATTATAATGCAAAAACTCAATTTATGTACTTTTTACTAAGTTAAAAGTCCAACGGGTCCATTTTACTGCCCATTTAGACCCGGTCGTCCGAAACCTCTACAAAAATGACCACGAAACTAGTTTTAATCAAATATTATGAGTTCTTATTGTTGTTCACGAGCTTTTCAACACGATTATATTACAAAAACTTTTTTATGTACTTTTAACTTAGTTAAAAGTCCAACGGGTCCATTTTATGGCCCATTTAGACCCGCTCATTCGAAAACTCTACAAAAATGACCGCAAAACTAGTTTTATTCAAACTTTAGGAGTTCATATATTTGTTCACGAGATTTTCAACACGATTATATTACAAAAACTTGGTTTTCTGTACTTTTTACACAGTTAAAAGTCCAACGGGTCCATTTTACGGCCCATTTAGACCCGCTCGTCCAAAACCTCTACAAAAATGACCGCAAAACTAGTTTTAATCAAATATTATGAGTTCTTATAGTTGTTCACGAGCTTTTCAACACGATTATATTACAAAAACTTGATTTATGTACTTTTAACTCCAACGGGTCCATTTTACGGTCCATTTAGACCCGCTCATCCGAATCCTCTACAAAAATGACTGCAAAACTAGTTTTATTCAAACTTTCGGAGTTCATAAAGTTGTTCACGAGCTTTTCAACACGATTATATTACAAAAACTCAATTTCTGTACTTTTTACTCAGTTAAAAGTCCAACGGGTCCATTTTATGGCCCATTTAGACCCGGTCGTCTGAAACCTCTAAAAAAATGACCGCAAAACTAGTTTTATTTGAATTTTAGGAGTTCATATTGTTGATCGGTGTATAAGGGTTTCCTCCTAAGCCTAGAAAAGGGGAAGAATCAATAGTTGATTGATTGGAAATCCTTAGTGGGAAGCTAAGGTAGTGGATGTAGACCTTGGTTAGAAGGTTGAACCACTCTAAAATCATTATGTCATCTTTGTATTAGCTTCCACACAACATCTACCCAAAATTCCACCTCTCCACCACTTGGTGAGCAAGATCGGTTGAAGGAGTCGAGCACCCTACAACTCAACAGATTATATTGCAAAAACTCAATTTTTGTACTTTTTACTCAGTTAAAAGTCCAACGGGTCCATTTTACGGCCCATTTAGACCCGCTTGGCCGAAAACTGACCGCGAAACTAGTTTAATCAAATTTTAGGAGTTCATATAGTTGTTCACGAGCTTTTCAACACGATTGTATGCAAAAACACAATTTTGTACTTTTTACGCAGTTAAAAGTCCAACGGGTCTATTTTACGGCCCATTTAGACACGCTCGTCCGAAACCTCAACAAAAATGACCGCAAAACTAGTGTTAATCAAATTTAAGGAGTTCATATAGTTGACTAAGAGTATTGAACATAATTATATTACAAAAACTCAATTTCTATAATTTTTAATCAGTTAAAGTCCAACAAGTCCATTTTACGTCCCATTTAGACCCCCTTGTCCGAAACCTCTACAAAAATGACCACAAAACAAGTTTTAACAAAATTTTAGGAGTTCATATAGGTTTTCACGAGCTTTTCAACTCATATTTTACAAAAACTCGATTTTTGTACTTTTTACTAGGTTAGACGTCCAACGGGTCCATTTTATGGCCCATTTAGACTCGTTCGTCCGAAACCTCTACAAAAATGATCGCAAAACTAGATTTAATCAAATTTTAGGAGTTCATATAGTTGACTTCGAACTTTTCAACACGATTATATTGCAAAAACTCAATTTATGTACTTTTTACTCAGTTAAAAGTCCAACGGGTCCATTTTACGGCCCATTTAGACCCGGTCGTCCGAAACCTCAACAAAAATGACCACGAAACTAGTTTTAATCAAATATTAGGAGTTCTTATAGTTGTTCATGAGCTTTTCAACACGATTATATTACACAAACTTTTTTATGTACTTTTAACTCAATTAAAAGTCTAACGAGTCCATTTTACGGCCCATTTAGACCCGCTCATCCGAAACCTCTACAAAAATGACCGCAAAACTAGTTTTATTGAAACTTTAGGAGTTCATATATTTGTTCACAAGCTTTTCAACACGATTACATTACAAAAACTCGATTTCTATACTTTTTACACAGTTAAAAGTCCAACGGGTCCATTTTACGGCATATTTAGACCCGCTCGTCCGAAACCTCTACAAAAATGACCGCAAAACTAGTTTTAATAAAATATTAGGAGTTCTTATAGTTGTTCATGAGCTTTTCAACACGATTATATTACAAAAACTTGATTTATGTACTTTTAACACAGTTAAAAGTCCAACGAGTCCATTTTACGGCCCATTTAGACCCGCTCATCCGAAACCTCTACAAAAATGACTGCAAAACTAGTTTTATTGAAACTTTAGGAGTTCATAAAGTTGTTCACGAGCTTTTCAACACGATTATATTACAAAAACTCGATTTCTGTACTTTTTACACAGTTAAAAGTCCAACGGGTCCATTTTACGGCATATTTAGACCCGCTCGTCCGAAACCTCTACAAAAATGACCGCAAAACTAGTTTTAATCAAATATTAGGAGTTCTTGTAGTTGTTCACGAGCTTTTCAACACGATTATATTACAAAAACTTGATTTATGTACTTTTAACACAGTTAAAAGTCCAACGGGTCCATTTTACGGCCCATTTAGATCCGCTCATCTGAATCCTCTACAAAAATGACCGCAAAACTAGTTTTATTCAAACTTTCGGAGTTCATAAAGTTGTTCACGAGCTTTTCAACACGATTATATTACAAAAACTCAATTTCTGTACTTTTTACTCAGTTAAAAGTCCATAGGGTCCATTTTATGGCCCATTTAGACCCGGTCGTCCGAAACCTTTAAAAAATAACCGCAAAATTGGATTTATTTGAATTTTGGTAGTTCATATTGTTGACTACGAGCTTTTCAACACGATTAGAATGCAAAAACTCAATTTCTATACTTTTTAATCAGTTCAAAGTCCAACGGGTCCATTTTACGGCCCATTTAGACCCGCTCGTCCGAAACCTCTACAAAAATGACACCAAAACTAGTTTTAATCAAATTTTAGTAGTTCATATAGTTGTTCATGAGCTTTTCAACATGATTATATTACAAAACACAATTTCTGTACTTTTTACTATATTAAAAGTCCAACGGGTCCATTTTACGGCCTATTTAGATCCGCTCATCCGAAACCTCTACAAAAATAACTGCAAAACTAGTTTTACTCAAACTTTAGGAGTTCATATAGTTGTTCACGAGCTTTTCAACACGATTATATTGCAAAAACTCAATTTTTGTACTTTTTACTCAGTTAAAACTCCAACAGGTTCATATTACGGCCCATTTAGATCCGCTCGTCCGAAACCTCTACAAGAAAAACTGCAAAACTAGTTTTACTCAAAGTTTAGGAGTTCATATAGTTGTTCACGAGATTTTCAATACGATTATATTACAAAAACTCGTTTTCTATACTTTTTACTCAATTAAAAGTCCAACGGGTCCATTTTACTGCCCATTTAGACCATCTCGTACGAAACCTCTACAAAAATGACCGCAAAACTAGTTTTAATCAAATTTTAGGAGTTCATATAGTTGAAAACTAGCTTTTCAACACGATTATCTTGCAAAAACTAAATTTCTATACTTTTTACTCAGTTAAAAGTCCAAGAAGTCCATTTTACGGCCCATTTAGACCCGCTCTTTCGAAACCTCTACAAGAGTCACCTTGAAACTAGTGTTAATAAAAATTTAGGAGTTCATATATATTTCACGAGCTTTTCAACATCATTATATTGCAAAAACTCAATTTTTGTACTTTTTACTCAGTTAAAAGTCCAACGGGTCCATTTTACGGCCCATTTAGACCCGCTCGGCCGAAAACTGACCACGAAACTAGTATAATCAAATTTTAGGAGTTCATATAGTTTTTTCACAAGCTTTTCAACACGATTATATTGCAAAAACTCAATTTTTGAACTTTTTACTCAGTTAAAAGTCCAACGCGTAATTTTTACGGCCAATTTAGACCCGCTCGTCCGAAACCTCTACAAAAATGACCGCAACACTAGTGTTAATCAAATTTAAGGAAATCATATAGTTGACTAAGATCTTTTCAAAATGATTATATTACAAAAACTCAATTTCTATACTTTTTAATCAGTTAAAAGTCCAACAAGTCAATTTTACGGCCCATTTAAACCCCCTTGTCCGAAACATCTACAAAAATGATCACGAAACAAGTTTTAATCAAATTTTAGGAGTTCATATATTGGTTCACGAGCTTTTCAACACGATTATTTTAGAAAAACTCGATTTTTGTACTTTTTACTAAGTTAAAAGTCCAACGGGTCCATTTTACGACACATTTAGACCCCCTCGTCCAAAACCTCTACAAAAAGGACCGCAAAATTAGATTTAATCAAATTTTAGGAGTTCATATAGTTGACTACGAGCTTTTCAACACGATTATATTGCAAAAACTCAATTTATGTACTTTTTACTCAGTTAAAAGTCCAACGGGTAAATTTTACGGCCCAATTAGACCCGCTCGTCCGAAACCTCTACAAAAATGACCACGAAACTAGTTTTAATCAAATATTAGTAGTTCTTATAGTTGACTACAAGCTTTTCAACACGATTATATTGCAAAACACAATTTCTGTACTTTTTACTCAATTAAAAGTCCAACGGGTCCATTTTCGGCCCATTTAGACTCGCTCGTCCGAAACCTCTACAAAAATGACCACGTAATTAGTTTTAATCAAATTTTAGGAGTTCTTATAGTTGTTCACGAGCATTTCAACATGATTATATTACAAAACTCGATTTCTGTACTTTTTACTAAGTTAAAAGTCCAACGAGTCCATTTTACGGCCCATTTACACCCGCTCATATGAAACCTCTACAAAAATGACTGACAAGGTAGTTTTAATTGAATTTTAGGAGTTCACATAGATAACTACGAGCTTTTCAAAACGATTATATAGAAAAAAAAACTCAATTTTTGTACTTTTTACTGAGTAAAAAGTCCAACGTGTCCATTTTACGACCGATTTAGATCCGGGCGTCCGAAACCTCTACAAAAATGACCGCAAAACAAGTTTTAATCAAATTTTAGGAGTTCATATAGTTGACTACCAGCTTTTCAACACGGTTATATTGCAAAAACTCAATTTTTGTACTTTTTACTTAGTTAAAAGTCCAACGGGTCCATTTTACTGCCTAGTTAGACCCGTTCGTCCGAAACCTCTACAAAAATTACCACAAAATTAGTTTTAATTGAATTTTAGGCATTCATATACTTGAGTACAAGCTTTTCAACACGATTATATTGCAAAAACTCAATTTTTGTAAAAGCTCTACAAAAAGGACTGCTAAACTAGTTTTAAACAAATTTAAGGAGTTAATAAAGTTGAATACGAGCTTTTCAACACGATTATATTGCAAAAGCTACATTTTTGTACTTTTTACTCAGTTAAAAGTCCAACGGGTCCATTTTACGGCCCATATAGAATCGCTCGTCCGAAACTTCTACAAGAATGACCATGAAACTAGTTTTAATCAAATTTTAGGAGTTCATATAGTTGTTCACAAGCTTTTCAACACGATTGTATTACAAAAACTCGATTTTTGTACTTTTTACTCAGTTAAAAGTCCAACGGGTCCATTCTACTGCCCATTTAGATTCGCTCGTCCGAAACCTCTACAAAAATGACCGCAAAACTAGTTTTATTCAAACTTTAGGAGTTCATATAGTTGTTCACGAGCTTTTCAATACGATTATATTACAAAAACTTGATTTCTATACTTTTTACTAAGTTAAAAGTCCAACGGGTCCATTTTACGGCCCATTTAGACTTGCTCGTC
Source organism: Hibiscus trionum (assembly GCA_030270665.1). NCBI lineage: Eukaryota > Viridiplantae > Streptophyta > Magnoliopsida > Malvales > Malvaceae > Hibiscus > Hibiscus trionum. Next base: position 42,173,587 of record BSYR01000027.1, on the reverse strand, counting down.
TGAAACCTCTACTAAAATGACCGCAAAACTAGATTTATTCAAACTTTATGAGTTCATACTTTTTGCTACATGGGCTTTGCATACTGTTTCCTCTATTTATTTTGATTCCATCATTCCTGATTGTATTCAAAATGATGTACTGGTTGATTTTCAGCCTTTTTATTCTAATATACATCAGGGCACTCTTTTCCCCTTAGGTTCATCCCTTGCTTCGGCTCAGGGTGGTTAGATGGGTTTTAAATGAGGCCCGCCCTTTTTCTTCAAAAAAAAGTCCAACGGGTCCATTTTACGGCCCATTTAGACACGCTCGTCCGAATCCTCTACAAAAATGACCGCAAAACTAGTATTAATCAAATTTTAAGAGTTCATATAGTTGACTACGAGATTTTCAACACGATTATATTGAAGAAAACTCAATTTTTGTAGTTTTTACTCGGTTAAAAGACAAACGAATTCATTTTACGGTCCATTTAGGCTCACTAGTCCGAAACCTCTACAAAAATGACCGTAAAACTAGATTTAATCAAAATTTAGGAGTTCATATAGTTGACTTCGAACTTTTCAACACGATTATAATGCAAAAACTCAATTTATGTACTTTTTACTAAGTTAAAAGTCCAACGGGTCCATTTTACGGCCCATTTAGACCCGATCGTCCGAAACCTCTACAAAAATGACCACAAAACTAGTTTTAATCAAATATTAGGAGTTCTTATAGATTTTCACGAGCTTTTCAACACGATTATATTACAAAAACTTTTTTATGTACTTTTAACTTAGTTAAAAGTCCAACGGGTCCATTTTATGGCCCATTTAGACCCGCTCATTCGAAACCTCTACAAAAATGACCGCAAAACTAGTTTTATTCAAACTTTAGGAGTTCATATATTTGTTCACGAGCTTTTCAACACCATTATATTACAAAAACTTGATTTTCTGTACTTTATACACAATTAAAAGTCCAACTAGTCCGTTTTACGGCCCATTTAAACTCGCTCGTCCGAAACCTCTACAAAAATAACTGCAAAACTAGTTTTAATCAAATATTATGAGTTCTTATAGTTGTTCACGAGCTTTTCAACACGATTATATTACAAAAACTTGATTTATGTACTTTTAACTCAGTTAAAAGTCCAACGGGTCCATTTTAAAGCCAATTTAGACCCGCTCATCCGAATCCTTTACAAAAATGACCGCAAAACTAGTCTTATTCAAACTTTCGGAGTTCATAAAGTTGTTCACGAGCTTTTCAACACAATTGTATTACAAAAACTCAATTTATATACTTTTTACTTAGTTAAAAGTCCAACGGGTCCATTTTATGGCCCATTTAGACTCGGTCGTCCGAAACCTCTAAAAAAATTACCGCAAAACTGGTTTTATTTGAATTTTAGGAGTTCATATAGTTGATTACGAGCTTTTCAACACGATTAGAATGCAAAAACTCAATTTCTGTACTTTTTAGTCAGTTAAAAGTCCAACGGGTCCATTTTACGTCCCATTTAGACCCGCTCGTCCGAAACCTCTACAAAAAGGACCGCAAAACTAGTTTTAATCATATTTTAGTAATTCATATAGTTTTTCAGGAGCTTTTCAACACGATTATATTGCAAAACACAATTTCAATACTTTTTACTCAATTAAAAGTCCAACGGGTCCATTTTACGGCCTATTTAGACCCGCTCGTCCGAAACCTTTACAAAAATAACTGCAAAACTGGTTTTATTCAAACTTTAGGAGTTCATATAGTTGTTCACGAGCTTTTCAACACAATTATATTGCAAAAACTCAATTTTTGTACTTTTTACTTCGTTAAAACTCCAATGGGTCCATATTACGGTCCATTTAGATCCGCTCGTCCGAAACCTCTACAAAAATGACCACAAAACTAATATTATTCAAACTTTAGGAGTTCATATAGTTGTTCACGAGCTTTTCAACACGATTATAATACAAAAACTCGATTTCTGTAGTTTTTAATCAATTAAAAGTCCAACGGGTCCATTTTACTGCCCATTTAGACCAGCTCTTACGAAACATCTACAAAAATGACCGCAAAACCAGTTTTAATCAAATTTTAGGAGTTCATATAGTTGACAACGAGCTTTTCAACACGATTATATTGCAAAAACTCTATTTCTGTACTTTTTACGTAGTTAAAAGTCCAACGGGTCTATTTTACGGCCCATTTAGACCCGCTCTTTCGAAACCTCTACAAAAGTCACCGTGAAACTAGTGTTAATCAAAATTTATGTGTTCATATAGTTGGTCACGAGCTTTTCAACATGATTATTTTGCAAAAACTCAACTTTTGTACATTTTACTCAGTTAAAAGTCCAACGGGTCCATTTAGACCCGCCTGGCCGAAAACTGACCACAAAACTAGTTTAATCAAATATTATGAGTTCATATAGTTGTTCAGAAGCTTTTGAACAGGATTATCTTGCAAAAACTCAATTTTTGTACTTTTTAATTAGTTAAAAGTCCAACGGGTCTGTTTTACGGCCCATTTAGACCCGCTCGCCCGAAACCTCTACAAAAATGACCGCAAAACTAGTGTTAATCAAATTTAAGGAAATCATATAGTTGACTAAGAGCTTTTGAACATGATTATATTACAAAAATTTAATTTCTATACTTTTTAATCAGTTAAAAGTCCTACAAGTCCATTTTACGGCCCATTTAGACCCACTTGTCCGAAACCTCTACAAAAACGACCACGAAACAAGTTTTAATCAAATTTTAGGAGTTCATATAGGTTTTCACGAGCTTTTCAACCCGATTGTTTTACAAAAACTTGATTTTTGTACTTTTTACTAAGTTAAAAGTCCAATAGGTCCATTTTACGGCTCATTTAGACCCCCTCGTCCTAAACCTCTACAAAAAGGACCGTAAAATAGATTTAATCAAATTTTAGGAGTTCATATAGTTGACTACAAGATTTTCAACACGATTATATTGCAAAAACTCAATTTATGTACTTTTTACTTAGTTAAAAGTCTAACGGGTCCATTTTACAGCCCAATTAGACCCGCTCGTCCGAAACCTCTACAAAAATGACCACGAAACTAGTTTTAATCAAATATTAGGAGTTCTTATAGTTGTTCACGAGCTTTTCAACACGATTATAATACAAAAACTTGATTTATGTACATTTAACACAGTTAAAAGTCCAACAGGTCCATTTTACGGCCCATTTAGACCCGCTCGTCTGAAACCTCTACAAAAATGACCGCAAAACTAGTTTTCTTCAAACTTTAGGAGTTCATATAGTTGTTCACGAGCTTTTCAACAGGATTATATTACAAAATCTCAATTTCTGTACTTTTTACTCAGTTGAAAGTCCAACGGGTCCATTTTACGTCCCATTTAGACCTGGTCGTCTGAAACCTCTAAAAAATGACCGCAAAACTAATTTTAATTGAATTTTAGGAGTTCATATAGTTTACTACGATCTTTTCAATACGATTATAATGCAAAAACTCAATATCTGTACATTTTACTGAGTTAAAACTCCAACGGGTCCATTTTACGGCCCATTTAGACCCGCTAGTCCGAAACCTCTACAAAAAGGACCGCAAAACTAGTTTTAATCAAATTTTAGTAGTTCATATAGTTGACTACGAGCTTTTCAACACGATTATAATGCAAAACACAATTTCTGTACTTTTTACTCAATTAAAAGTCCAACGGGTCCATTTTCGGCCCATTTAGACTCGCTCGTCCAAAACCTCTACAAAAATGACCACGAAATTAGTTTTAATCAAATTTTAGGAGTTCTTATAGTTGTTCACGAGATTTTCAACACGATTATCTTACAAAAACTTGATTTTTGTACTTTTTACTAAGTTAAAAGTCCAACGGGTTCATTTTACGGCTCATTTAGACCCCCTCGTCCAAAACCTCTGCAAAAGGACCGTAAAACTAGATTTAATCAAATTTTAGGAGTTCATATAGTTGACTACGAGCTTTTCAACACTATTATATTGCAAAAACTCAATTTATGTACTTCTTACTCAGTTAAAATTACAACGGGTTCATTTTACGGCCCAATTAGACCCGCTCGTCCGAAACCTCTAAAAAATGACAACGAAACAAGTTTTAATAAAATATTAGGAGTTCTTATAGTTGTTCACGAGCTTTTCAACGCGATTATAATACAAAATCTTGATTTTTGTATTTTCAACACAGTTAAAAGTCCAACAGGTCCATTTCACGGCCCATTTAGACCCGCTCGGCCGAAACCTCTACAAAAATGACCGCAAAACTAGTTTTATTCAAACTTTAGGAGTTCATATAGTTGGTCACGAGCTTTTCAATAGGATTATATTACAAAATCTCAATTTCTTTACTTTTTACTTAGTGAAAGTCCAACGGGTCTACTTTACGGCCCATTTAGACCCGGTCGTCCGAAACCTCTAAAAAATGACCACAAAACTAATTTTAATTGAATTTTAGGAGTTCATATAGTTGACTACGATCTTTTCAATACGATTATAATGCAAAAACTCAATTTCTAAACATTTTACTCAGTTAAAAGTCCAACGGGTCCATTTTACGGCCCATTTAGACCCGCTAGTCCGAAACCTCTACAAAAAGGACCGCAAAACTAGTTTTAATCATATTTTTGTAGTTCATATAGTTGACTACGAGCTTTTCAACACGATTATATTGCAAAACCCAATTTATGTACTTTTTACTCAATTAATAGTCCAACGGGTCCATTTTCGGCCCATTTAGACTCACTCGTCCGAAACCTCTACAAAAATGACCACGAAATTAGTTTTAATCAAATTTGAGGAGTTCTTATAGTTGTTCACGAGCTTTTCAACATGATTATATTCCAAAACTCGATTTCTGTACTTTTTACTAAGTTAAAAGTCCAACGAGTCCATTTTACAGCCCCCATTTAGACCCGCTCATATGAAACCTCTACAAAAATGACTGCAAAACTAGTTTTAATTGAATTTTAGGAGTTCACATAGTTGACTACGAGCTTTTCAAAACGATTATATTGAAAAAACTCAATTTTTGTACTTTTTGCTGAGTAAAAAGTCCAACGTGTCCATTTTACGACCCATTTAGACTCGGGCGTCCGAAACCTCTACAAAAATGACCGCAAAACTAGATTTAATCAAATTTTAGGAGTTCATATAGTTGACTACGAACTTTTGAACACGATTATATTGCAAAAACTCAATTTCTGTACTTTTTACTTAGTTAAAAGTCCAACGGGTCCAGTTTATTGCCCAGTTAGACCCGTTCGTCCGAAACCTCTACAAAAATTACCACAAAACTAGTTTTAATTCAATTTTTTGCGTTCATATACTTTAGTACAATCTTTTCAACACGATTATATTGCAAAAACTCAATTTTTGTAGTTTTTACTTAGTTAAAAGTCCAACGGGTCCATTTTACAGCCCATTAGACCCGCTCGTCCGAAACCTCTACAAAAAGGACCGGTAAACTAGTTTTAAACAAATTTTAGGAGTTCATATAGTTGAATACGAGCTTTTCAACATTATTATATTGCAAAAGCTACATTTTTGTACATTTTACTTAGTTAAAAGTCCAATGGGTCCATTTTACGGCCCATATAGAACCGCTCGTCTGAAACCTCTACAAAAATGACCATGAAAATAGTTTTAATCAAAATTTAGGAGTTCATATAGTTGTTCACAAGCTTTTCAACACGATTATATTACAAAAACTCAATTTCTGTACTTTTTACTCAATTAAAAGTCAAACAGGTCCATTCTACTGCCCATTTAGATTCGCTCGTCCGAAACGTCTACAAAAATGACCGCAAAACTAGTTTTATTCAAACTTTAGGAGTTCATATTGTTGTTCACGAGCTTTTCAACACGATTATATTACAAAAACTTGATTTCTATACTTTTTACTCAGTTAAAAGTCCAATGGGTCCATTTTACGGCCCATTTAGACTTGCTCGTCTGAAACCTCTACTAAAATGACCGCAAAACTAGATTTATTCAAACTTTAGAAGTTCATATTTTTTGTTACATGGGCTTTGCATACTGCTTCCTGTATTTATTTTGATTCCATCATTCCCAATTGTATTCAAAACGATGTACTGGTTGATTTTTCGCCTTTTAATTCTAATATACATCAGGGCACTCTTTTCCCCTTAGGTTCATCCTTTGCTTCGGCTCAGGGTGATTAGAGGGGTTTTAAATGAGGAACACCCTTTTTCTTCAAAAAAAAAAAGTCCAACGAGTTCATTTCACGGCCCATTTAGACCCGCTCATCCGAAACCTCTACAAAAATGACCGCAAAACTAGTATTAATCAAATTTTAAGAGTTCATATTGTTGACTACGAGCTTTTCAACACTATTATATTGAAGAAAACTCAATTTTTGTACTTTTTACTCAGTTAAAAGTCAAACGGATTCATTTTACGGTCCATTAAGACCTGCTAGTCCGAAACCTCTACAAAAATGATCGCAAAACTAGTTTTTAATGAAATTTTAGGAGTTAATATAGTTGACTACGAGCTTTTTGTTGAGTGGATCGCAAGATCGAAATTGACCAAGAGGGGGGGTGAATTGGAAATTTAAAGGTTTGTGGTGGAAGTTTGCAAATTAAAAATTAAAGGACAAGAGATTTAGAGTGGTTCAAGTTCCAAATGAACTCTACATCCACTACCTTAGCTTCACTAAGGATTTGCAACAATTCCACTAAATCGTTCTTCCCCTTTTCTAGGACAAGGAGGCAACCCTTTACAATTTCGGTTGATTTTTCTACCCAAAAATCAACCCAACCCTCACACAAGAGAACAAAGAAATTTGAAGGCTAATAAGGTATCTCTCAATACAAATGATAGCCCCAATACAAGCACTCAACCCAATTTGACAAAATATGAATGAAGATTACAATTGGGATTTTTACACAAAATGGGATTTTTGCACAATTGCTTGATTTTGATGTTTGGATGTTTGCTTTAGGATCAATAGTTGTTGTTGATGGTTTTGGATGTCTCTTTTATACCTTCTCATTGATTTCTAGCCGTTTGGGTGGTTGGGAACATAAATGGAGCCGTTGGAACCCTCTCTTGCCACCATTAATGCAGTCTGCACCAACCCGTTTCGAAACGCGGGGTACCTGTTTCGGAACGGACTAAAATAGAAAGAGCCGTTGGGGTGCATTTAAGAGCCCGTTTCGAAACGCCTTAGGGCCGTTTCGAAACACTTTTGCCACTGTCAAAGGTCGTTTCGAAACGGTCTTAGCCCGTTTCGAAACACCTTAACGGTTTTCAAAAAGTTAGTTAAAAACAATTAACGGTCATATTTTCAAATTAATATTGAGACCTGTTTCGAAACGATATGGATCCGTTTCGAAACGGATTTGCTACTGTCAAGGGTCGTTTCGGAACGACTTTGATCCGTTTCGAAACACCCTCTTTATCTTTATAAAATCAGCAAATATTTGAACCGTTGTACTATTTTTAAATCAAATATGAAGAACAGTTTCGAAACGAGTGATTCCGTTTCGGAACGGGTTCAAGTGTTTCGATACACGTTTCGGAACGGTGGTCGACAGTGATGAAAACGTTTCGAAACGCATGAGGGCCGTTTCGAAACAGGAGCTTAAAATTCACTGTTTTGACTTGAAACACTTAGAAAAATATTTGAAAAGTTTGTTTTTAACTTGGGCATAATCTTAAAATTATATAGGGATATTTTGAGGACTTAAAATTCGTTTTGACATTTTCAATTTAGTCCTTAGGTTTTTAGTTATATCAAAATTAAAATATTTGTTTCACAATCTCCCCCTTTTTGATATAACAAAACCAAAGTTAGAATTTTTGATAAATTTGAAGGTTTTGAGAAATATTCTAACTCCCCCTTAATTTAAGATAGGTTTTTAAAGTTAAAAGAAATTTTTGATTTGAAATCCAAGTTTGAAATCCAAGTTGTAAACCTTTAAAAACCTTTTAAAATTTAAAACGAATTTTAGTTTTAGTGTGGCTCTTAAATTTCTTCTCCCCCTTTTTGTTAGATCAAAAAGAATAATAAAAGCTCATAGAGAAGACAAAGGATTAGTACCAATAAGCATTAATAAAAGCAACCATAATATTAATTCATAATCATCAAAATATCCAAAACATAAACCAAACATAAGTTCATAATAAAATCCCAAATAAAAAGCCATAAGCATAGGTTCCTAAAACATGAGAAAACATAAAGATGCAATCTTAATCCTAAAATGCATAGATAATATGATATGAAAATCCTAGGCCTCGTCATCATCATCCGAAGTATCATCATCGCTCTTGGCTTGAGAACGGTGAAACTTCGTCCATTGCCCATAGAGCGTAGAGAAAGATAGGTCCAAGTTTGCATGAGAGGTCTCAAGAGTATGAAGACGGTCCTCGACATTCTTCAAGCGATTGTCCATAGAAGTAAAACCCGAAGCAATGCTAGTATCCAAAGCATTGAACCGCTCGGTAATGAGAGCCGTGAGGGCTTCATTGTTTGCAATCGGAACTTGCGGTAGAGGAGCAACGGGAGGAGGAACCACTTCTCTATCAACTCTTTCCCAAACATCATTCACATATGTGAACCCAGACTTGCGAAGTGAGGACTCACCAATCTTGGTCTTGCGAGGGTCCGGAGAGTCGTAGGAACAATCAATACCAAGATCGTTAAAGAGGTAGCTCAAAAGAAAGCCATAGGTGAAAGATTTCAACTCATTTGTGTCAATAAGCTTAATGTTATTGACTATCTCGACAAAGATAATTTTAGGAGCATTAGGGCGCTCACCTCTACGGAAGCATTGAAGCCAAAAATGATCGGTTTGACGGATGTGAGAGTATTTACCTCCGGAAGGTCGAATGAACCAAGAGACCACAAGTGAAGAACTCGATCATGCACATCCAAGTGAAGTGCTTTACCGGTGAAAGTGCCAAAGTGGCGTTCATCCTCAATACCCTCATCTTTGAGATCGAAGGTTGATTCCAAAAGAGCAACATTTACAGTAAACTTCTTGCCCAATAAGGAAGATTCAATTCCTATAATCTCGGTTTTGTCTTCATTATAGATAAAGCGAGCGTTGGAGTAAAAGAGAAGTATCAAGTGTTTGTAGCAAATGTCTGGAATGCTCAAGAAAGAGATAAGATTCCACTCGGTTAAACGGTTGAGATAACGGAATAGGAAACGCTCGGAGTTGAGAAAATCGAGATCAATCACACGTTCCTTACGAACTGCAAAATCCTTGACATAGGCAAAACGAGCACGCGCGTCCGGAGTTTTAAGGGATTTCTGAAAAAGCATAGTGAGATTGGGACGAATGCTCGAATCACCGGATTGAACGGCCTTGCGCTTCTTGTTAGCTTGATCCGCCATCTAAAAACATTAAGCAAGTGTATTTTAAAATTAAGTGTATGCATGGATATTTTAGAATCAATCCAATAATAAATCCCACTTAGGTTTTTGAAAACAAAATTAAAATAAAAAAAATAAAAAAAAAACAGTAAAGAAAAATACGACTGAAAAATTTTATATTCGAATAAAAAATTTTGGGATTTTGAATTTTTTTTTACAAGATATGGAAAACCCACAAAGGAAAAACTATAATTTATACAAAAATAAAATTTTCTAACCTAAGATTCGAACATAAATTGAAAGAACAAGAAAAGAAAAAAAATTACCTTAGTTTGGGATTTTGGATGATTTGATGAAAATCCTTGCACAATGCTGATGAAACTTGCTTAGACTTGAGTTTTAGAGTAAAACCCCTCACAATTTTGTGAAAATCAAAGAGTTTGAGAGGGTATTTATAGAGAGGGAGGCGGTTTAGGGTTTTAAGAGTTTGATAAAAAAAAGTGAATTTTATCATTAAAAGCCCTAAATAAAGCAATCCGCGATGCCGTTTCGGAACAGTCAAGGCCGTTTCGAAACGGGGCGGCTAGGGTTTTGACCGATTTGAGACCATAGGCAGACCGTTTCGATACGATGTTGACTGTATCGAAACCCTTTTGACCCGTATCGGAACGCGTTGCGATACACCCCTTGGCAGTAGCAAAAACGTTTCGGAACGCTTTTGAGGCGTTTCGAAACGCCCTTCTCTCAGAACAGGATTTAAGGTATCCGTATCGAAACAGGGTCACCCGTTTCGATACACCTGGGCCTGGAAGTGCAGATGAGGCTCTAAAAGTGCAGAAAATTGAAGTTTTAGGAGGCCTAACATGCATAAATGTTATGAATGATCAGGCGAAACATATTTAAGCATAAACATACTCCCCCTAACTATAGGCATGGATGAAATTAGGAGATTAAACACATAAACATGGCATTTCACAAGATCAAGCATATTTAAGCACAAAAGAGGTCCTAAAAGGTCAAGATAGGCTAGCTAGACCTAACTCTCTCCTAAGGGACCAAAAACGCTCTTTGTCTAAGGGTTTTGTAAATATGTCCGCTAATTGATTCAAAGTGTCTACGTACTCTATAACCACATCTTCCTTAAGGACATGATCTCTAATGAAATGATGCCTTATTTCTATATGTTTGGTTTTAGAGTGTTGGATGGGATTTTTTGTTAAACAAATAGCACTAGTGTTGTCACATTTTAGGGGTATAGTTTCAACTTTAATTCCATAATCTAAGAGTTGTTGCTTCATCCAAAGGACTTGAGCACAACAACTCCCTAAGGATATGTACTCGGCTTCGGTGGTAGATAAGGCTACACTATTTTGTTTCTTAGAGAACCAAGATATGAGCATACTACCTAAGAATTGACAAGTTCCCGAAGTACTTTTCCGATCGATTTTACAACCCCCATAATCCGCATCCGAGTAAGCATGAAGGTTGAAGGTAGAGTCTCTAGGATACCAAAGACCTAAACAAGGAGTTCTCTAAGGTATCTAAAGATTCTCTTAACGGCTATAAGGTGAGACTCTCTAGGACTAGCTTGAAACCTAGCACACAAGCAAACACTAAACAAGATATCCGGTCTACTTGCGGTAAGGTAAAGCAAAGATCCAATCATAGAACGATAAAGCTTAGAGTCAACACACTTACCTCCTTCATCTTTGTCAAGCTTTGTAGATGAGCTCATAGGAGTGGCTTGAGGCTTTGCATTCTCCAAGCCAAACTTCTTGAGCATATCCTTTATGTATTTTGCTTGGTTGATGAAGGTGACATCCTTCTTTTGCTTGATTTGGAGTCCCAAAAAGAATGAGAGCTCCCCCATCATGCTCATCTCAAATTCACCTTGCATTAACTTAGCAAACTCTTGACAATGACATTCATTAGTAGAACCAAAAATAATATCATCAACATAAATTTGAACTACTAAGATGTTATTTTTATACATTTTTATAAAGAGTGTAGTGTCCACCTTACCTTTTTCAAATCCTTTTTCAATCAAAAAATTTGAAAGCCTTTCATATCAAGCTCTAGGAGCTTGTTTTAAACCATAAAGAGCTTTGGTAAGTTTGAAAACATGATTTGGAAATTTTGAATCTTCAAAACCCGGTGGTTGTTCCACATACACTTCTTCATTTATAAAACCATTTAAAAATGCGCTTTTAACATCCATTTGAAAAAGCTTGAAATTATGATAACATGCATATGCAAGCAACATCCTAATGGCTTCCATTCTAGCTACGGGTGCATAGGTTTCATCAAAATCTATTCCCTCTTCTTGAGTGTAACCTTGTGCTACAAGTCTAGCTTTATTTCTCACAATGTTACCACTCTCATCTAGTTTGTTCCTAAAGACCCATTTTGTTCCTATTGTAGATTGATTACTAGGCCTATCAACTAATGTCCATACATTACTTCTCTCAAATTGATTTAACTCTTCTTGCATATCCATAATCCAAAAGTCATCTTTCAATGCTTCTTTTATATTTTTAGGCTCTATGCATGAGATAAATGCAACATGGTTCATTAATCTAAGAGAAGAACGAGTGGTTACCCCCTTGGATGGATCACCCAAGATTTCACCATCTTTGACATAGTTCAACTCCCTTGGGTAGCTCACTTCCTTTTCCTCAATGGCCAAGTCCTTCAAGGCTTCAAGAGGTGGATCTTGTGAGTCCTCTTCCTTTGTTGGAATCTCATCCTCCTTTGAAGTTTGACCTCCATCAAAGGCATTTATGATCCCTACATTATCATCATCACAAGAATCCTTCCTAGGAAGAAGGTTATCATCGAATACAACATGAATGGATTCTTCTACTACTAAAGTTCTTTTGTTAAATACTCGATAGGCTTTAGAGGTTAAAGAGTAACCTATAAAAATGGCTTCATCACTTTTTGCATCAAATTTACCTAAGTTGTCTTTTCCATTATTTAAAACAAAACACTTGCACCCAAAAGGGTGGAAATAGCTAATGTTAGGCTTTTTAGATTTTAAGATCTCATAAGGGGTTTTCTTTAAAATTGGCCTAATCATTACTCGATTAACAATATAACAAGCGGTGTTTGTGGCTTCCGTCCAAAAATATTTAGGTAAATTGTTTTCACAAAGCATAGTCCTAGCCATTTCTTGTAAAGTTCTATTTTTCCTCTCAACTACCCCATTTTGTTGAGGAGTTCGAGGAGCCGAAAAATTATGGCTAATACCATTTTCATTTAAAAAATCTTCAAACCCTAAATTTTGAAACTCGGTTCCATGATCACTTCTAATATGTGAAATTCTAAGTTCAAGATCATTTTGGGTTAGTTTTGAAAATGTGATGAATTTTTCCAAAGCCTCATCTTTAGTACTTAAAAAGAGAACCCAAGTAAATCTAGAAAAATCATCAACTAGCACAAAAGCATAAGACTTACCACCCAAGCTCATAGTCCTAATTGGCCCAAATAAATCCATGTGAATTAATTGTAAGCATCTACTAGTAGAAACATCATTAATGGATTTAAAGGAAGACCTATGTCGTTTACCCTTTGAGCATGCATCACAAATTTTATCATTTGAGAACTTTATTTTGGGTAAACCTCTAACTAGGTTTAGAGAGACTAGTTTTTCTAAAACACTTATGCTAGCATGTCCTAGCTTCCTATGCCACAACCATGCATCATTTTCATTTTGAGCAACTAAGCATGCATGAGATGTATGTATGTCATCTAAATGCACCATGTATATGTTTCCTATGCGATGACCTATGAGCAAAATGTTATTAGATTTAATGTCTACAATTTTGCATCCATTTTTATCAAATAAAACATTAAATCCTTTATCACATAATTGACTTATGCTCAATAAATTGTGTTTAAGAACATCGACATATAAGACATTTTCAATAAGAATGGTAGAGTGATTACCTATGGAGCCAATACCTTTAATGTGGCCTTTGGAGTTGTCACCAAAAGTTACTACTCCTCCACTTTTTGGCTTTAGATCCATGAATCGACTCTTGTCTCCGGTCATGTGTCTCGAGCATCCACTATCAAGGTACCATGAGTTTTGACTTTGTGCCTTGGCCTTGTAGCAATGCTCCCCCTACAAACAAACATATTAAACTTTGGTTTTTGGTACCCAAATCATTTTGGGTCCATGAGTGTTAGCTCCCAAAACCTTGGTTCCCTTAGGAATCCAAGATGACATAGCAATAATATTATTAGATTTGACAAGTTCCTTAGGAACCCATACACTTCTAATTCTTTTAGTTCTACTATGTCTAGGGTAGCTACCTTGTTTGTAGTAATTAGTCTTTTTCTTAGGTTGGTGTGTTCTAGAGGATTCTCCTACTTCATGCTTGACACTACCAACATTTTTTAAAGACTTTTTGAGCTCATTTAGCTCACCCAACACCTTTTGGTGTTCACTATTACATTGAGATAAAAGATTATTAAGATCAACATTTTCATCTTGAAAGAATTTGAGTTCATCTTTTAATCCTAAAATCTTTTTCTCAAATTTAGAATTAGCTTGAGTAAGTGAGTCATTTTTCTCATTTAGTTCTAGAATAATCTTTTTATTCCTAATGACAGACTCCTTATACTTCTCAACTAATTCATCATATACCTCTTGTAACTCATCATATGCATCATTTAATTCTTCATATGAAAAATCTAAAGTAGATGAGTTAGAGGTTACCATGGAGGAATCCTCCTCAAGTGCCATGAGGCAAAGGTTAGCCACTTCTTGTTCGTCATCCTCCGATGACTCCTCATCACTCCAAGTAGCAAGCTTGGCTTTGAGCTTTTTCTTCTTCTCAAAGCCCTTCTTCTTGAGTTGAGGGCACTCCGAACGTATGTGGCCGGGCTTATTGCACTCAAAGCAAATGATTGGATCCTTTCCATCTTCCTTGTTCTTGCTTTTGAAGTCCATCTTCCTTTGGATTTTTCTTCCCCGGTTGGACCTCATAAAACGTGAGAATCGTTTGGCTATCATAGCCAATTCTTCAAGTTCATCCTCATCACTAGATGAGCTCTCATCATGTTGTGAAGCTTTAGCCTTGAGAGCTATTCCCATCTTCTTCTTCTTCTCTACCTCAAGCTTCTCTACCCTTTTCTCTTCTTTCTTCTTCTCATCTTCCTTTCCTTGCTTCATGATCTCATGAGTAAGGAGAGAACCCACAAGCTCATCAAGCTTCAAAGTCTTCAAGTTCTTTGCTTCGATGATAGCGGTTCTCTTCCCATCCCAAGACTCGGGAAGTGAATAGAGTAGCTTCCGGACAAGCTTGTCTTCCGGTATGATCTCTCTAAATCCCTTTAGACCATTGACGATCGTGGAGAATCGATCGAACATCGTTGACACCGTCTCATCGGACTCCATCTTGAAATTTTCATAACTAAGATTGAGAATTCCAATCTTAGTTTCCTTGACATCATTGGTGCCTTCATAAGTGGTCTCAAGAGTGTCCCACACTTCCTTGGCACATTCAATTGATGAGACTTTTGAGTAGATGTCCGGACCGAAAGCACAAAATAGCATGTGGAGAGCTTTATCATTGACTTGAATCTTTTTCCTCTCCTCTTCACTCATTTCGGCTTTCTTCTTCAACACCATCTTGCCTTCACCGTCTTGCTTCAATGGAATGTATGGCCCATCCTCAATGACATCCCACACAAGATAGTCATTTGACTTGATGAATAGACGCATTCTATTCTTCCAAAAAGAATAGTTATCACCGTTGAAGAAGGGAGGCTTTGTGGTCGATTGTGACTCGTACATGCCGGAACCGGAGGTAGAAGCCATCTCTTGATAATTTGATGATCACACTCTTCCAAGGATCTCCTCTTGTGGTTGTTAATCCTCAAAGAGTTAAGCTCTGATACCAATTGTTGAGTGGATCGCAAGATCGAAATTGTCCAAGAGGGGGGGTGAATTGGAAATTTAAAGGTTTGTGGTGGAAGTTTGCAAATTAAAAATTAAAGGACAAGAGATTTAGAGTGGTTCAAGTTCCAAATGAACTCTACATCCACTACCTTAGCTTCACTAAGGATTTGCAACAATTCCACTAAATCGTTCTTCCCCTTTTCTAGGACAAGGAGGCAACCCTTTACAATTTCGGTTGATTTTTCTACCCAAAAATCAACCCAACCCTCACACAAGAGAACAAAGAAATTTGAAGGCTAATAAGGTATCTCTCAATACAAATGATAGCCCCAATACAAGCACTCAACCCAATTTGACAAAATATGAATGAAGATTACAATTGGGATTTTTACACAAAATGGGATTTTTGCACAATTGCTTGATTTTGATGTTTGGATGTTTGCTTTAGGATCAATAGTTGTTGCTGATGCTTTTGGATGTCTCTTTTATACCTTCTCATTGATTTCTAGCCGTTTGGGTGGTTGGGAACATAAATGGAGCCGTTGGAACCCTCTCTTGCCACCATTAATGCAGTCTGCACCAACCCGTTTCGAAACGCGGGGTACCTGTTTCGGAACGGACTAAAATAGAAAGAGCCGTTGGGGTGCATTTAAGAGCCCGTTTCGAAACGCCTTAGGGCCGTTTCGAAACACTTTTGCCACTGTCAAAGGTCGTTTCGAAACGGTCTTAGCCAGTTCCGAAACACCTTAACGGTTTTCAAAAAGTTAGTTAAAAACACTTAACGGTCATATTTTCAAATTAATATTGAGACCTGTTTCGAAACGATATGGATCCGTTTCGAAACGGATTTGCTACTGTCAAGGGTCGTTTCGGAACGGCCTTGATCCGTTTCGAAACACCCTCTTTATCTTTATAAAATCAGCAAATATTTGAACCGTTGTACTCTTTTTAAATCAAATATGAAGAACAGTTTCGAAACGAGTGATTCTGTTTCGGAAAGGGTTCAAGTGTTTCGATACACGTTTCGGAACGGTGGTCGACAGTGATGAAAACGTTTCGAAACGCATGAGGGCCGTTTCGAAACAGGAGCTTAAAATTCACTGTTTTGACTTGAAACACTTAGAAAAATATTTGAAAAGTTTGTTTTTAACTTGGGCATAATCTTAAAATTATATAGGGATATTTTGAGGACTTAAAATTCGTTTTGACATTTTCAATTTAGTCCTTAGGTTTTTAGTTATATCAAAATTAAAATATTTGTTTCACACTTTTCAACACGATTATATTGCAAAAACTCAATTTATGTACTTTTTACTCAGTTAAAAGTCTAACGGGTCCATTTTACGGCTCATTTAGACCCGCTCGTCCATTTCGTCTACAAAAATCACCGTGAAACTAGAGTTAATCAAATTTTAGGAGTTTATATAGTTTTTCACGAGCTTTTCAACACGATTATATTACAAAAACTCGATTTATGTACTTTTTACTCAGTTAAAAGTCCAACGGGTCCATTTTACGGCTCATTTAGATCCGCTCGTCCGAAACCTCTACAAAAATGATCGCAAAACTAGTTTTATTCAAACTTTAGGAGTTTATATAGTTGTTCACGAGCTTTTCAACACGATTATATTACAAAAACTTGATTTCTATACTTTTTACTCAGTTAAAAGTCCAACGGGTCCATTTTACGGCCCATTTAGACTTGCTCGTCTGAAACCTCTACTAAAATGACCGCAAAACTAGATTTATTCAAACTTTAGAAGTTCATAGTTTTTGCTATATGGGATTTGTATACTGCTTCCTGTATTTATTTTGATTCCATCATTCCTGATTGTATTCAAAATGATGTACTGGTTGATTTTTAGCCTTTTAATTCTAATATACATCAGAACACTCTTTTCCCCTTAGGTTCTTCCTTTTCTTCGGCTTAGGGTGATTAGAGGGGTTTTAAATGAGGCCCACCCCTTTTCTTCAAAAAAAAGTCCAACAAGTTCATTTCACGGCCCATTTAGACCCGCTCATCCGAAACCTCTACAAAAATGACCGCAAAACTAGTATTAATCAAATTTTAAGAGTTCATATTGTTGACTACGAGCTTTTCAACACGATTATATTGAAGAAAACTCAATTTTTGTACTTTTTACTCAGTTAAAAGTCAAACGGATTCATTTTACGGTCCATTTAGACCTGCTAGTCCGAAACCTCTACAAAAATGATCGCAAAACTAGTTTTTAATGAAATTTTAGGAGTTAATATAGTTGACTACGAGCTTTTCAACACGATTATATTGCAAAAACTCAATTTATGTACTTTTTACTCAGTTAAAAGTCTAACGGGTCCATTTTACGGCCCATTTAGACTCGCTCGTCCGAAACGTCTACAAAAATCACCGTGAAACTAGAGTTAATCAAATTTTAGGAGTTTATATAGTTTTTCACGAGCTTTTCAACACGATTATATTACAAAAACTCGATTTATGTACTTTTTACTCAGTTAAAAGTCCAACGGGTCCATTTTACGGCTCATTTAGATCCGCTCGTCCGAAACCTCTACAAAAATGATCGCAAAACTAGTTTTATTCAAACTTTAGGAGTTTATATAGTTGTTCACGAGCTTTTCAACACGATTATATTACAAAAACTTGATTTCTATACTTTTTACTCAGTTAAAAGTCCAACGGGTCCATTTTACGGCCCATTTAGACTTGCTCGTCTGAAACCTCTACTAAAATGACCGCAAAACTAGATTTATTCAAACTTTAGAAGTTCATAGTTTTTGCTATATGGGATTTGTATACTGCTTCCTGTATTTATTTTGATTCCATCATTCCTGATTGTATTCAAAATGATGTACTGGTTGATTTTTAGCCTTTTAATTCTAATATACATCAGAACACTCTTTTCCCCTTAGGTTCTTCCTTTGCTTCGGCTTAGGGTGATTAGAGGGGTTTTAAATGAGGCCCACCCCTTTTCTTCAAAAAAAAAGTCCAACAAGTTCATTTCACGGCCCATTTAGACCCGCTCATCCGAAACCTCTACAAAAATGACCGCAAAACTAGTATTAATCAAATTTTAAGAGTTCATATTGTTGACTACGAGCTTTTCAACACGATTATATTGAAGAAAACTCAATTTTTGTACTTTTTACTCAGTTAAAAGTCAAACGGATTCATTTTACGGTCCATTTAGACCTGCTAGTCCGAAACCTCTACAAAAATGATCGCAAAACTAGTTTTTAATGAAATTTTAGGAGTTAATATAGTTGACTACGAGCTTTTCAACACGATTATATTGCAAAAACTCAATTTATGTACTTTTTACTCAGTTAAAAGTCTAACGGGTCCATTTTACGGCCCATTTAGACTCGCTCGTCCGAAACGTCTACAAAAATCACCGTGAAACTAGAGTTAATCAAATTTTAGGAGTTTATATAGTTTTTCACGAGCTTTTCAACACGATTATATTACAAAAACTCGATTTATGTACTTTTTACTCAGTTAAAAGTCCAACGGGTCCATTTTACGGCTCATTTAGATCCGCTCGTCCGAAACCTCTACAAAAATGGTCGCAAAACTAGTTTTATACAAACTTTAGGAGTTCATATAGTTGTTCACGAGCTTTTCAACACGATTATATTACAAAAACTTGATTTCTATACTTTTTACTCAGTTAAAAGTCCAACGGGTCCATTTTACGGCCCATTTAGACTTGCTCGTCTGAAACCTCTACTAAAATGACCGCAAAACTAGATTTATTCAAACATTAGAAGTTCATACTTTTTGCTACATGGGCTTTGCATACTGCTTCCTGTATTTATTTTGATTCCATCATTCCTTATTGTATTCAAAACAATGTACTGGTTGATTTTTAACCTTTTAATTCTAATATACATCAGGGCACTCTTTTCCCCTTAGGTTCATCCTTTGCTTCGGCTCAGGGTGATTAGAGGGGTTTTAAATGAGGCCCACCCTTTTTCTTCAAAAAAAAAGTCCAACGAGTCCATTTCACGGCCCATTTAGACCGGCTCATCCGAAACCTCTACAAAAATGACCGCAAAACTAGTATTAATCAAATTTTAAGAGTTCATATTGTTGACTACAAGCTTTTCAACACGATTATATTGAAGAAAACTCAATTTTTGTAATTTTTACTCAGTTAAAAGTCAAACGGATTCATTTTACGGTCCATTTAGACCCGCTAGTCCGAAACCTCTACAAAAATGACCGCAAAACTAGTTTTGATCAAATTTTAGGAGTTCATATAGTTGACTACGAGCTATTCAACACAATTATATTGCAAAAATTCAATTTTTGTACTTTTTACTCAGTTAAAATCCCAACGGATTCATTTTACGGCCCATTTAGACCCGCTAGTCCGAAACCTCTACAAAAAGGACTGCAAAACTAGTTTTAATCAATTTTTAGGAGTTCATATAGTTGACTACGATCTTTTCAACACGATTATATTGCAAAAACTCAATTTCTGTACTTTTTACTTAGTTAAAAGTCCAACTAGTCCATTTTACTGCCCATTTAGACCCGCTCGTCCGAAACCTCTACAAAAATTACCACGAAAGTAGTTTTAATTGAATTTTAGGCGTTCATATACTTGAGTACGAGCTTTTCAACATGATTATATTGCAAAAACTCATTTTTTGTACTTTTTACTCAGTTAAAAGTCTAACGGGTCCATTTTACGCCCATTTAGACCCGCTCGTCCGAAACCTCTACAAAAATGATCGCAAAACTAGTTTTAATGAAATTTTAGGAGTTAATATAGTTGACTACGAGCTTTTCAACACGATTATATTTCAAAAAATCAATTTATGTACTTTTTACTCAGTTAAAAGTCTAACGGGTCCATTTTACGGCCCATTTAGACCCGCTCGTCCAAAACCTCTACAAAAATCACCGTGCAACTAGAGTTAATCAAATTTTAGGAGTTTATATAGTTTTTCACGAGCTTTTCAACACGATTATATTACAAAAACTCGATTTATGTACTTTTTACTCAGTTAAAAGTCCAACGGGTCCATTTTACGGCTCATTTAGATCCGCTCGTCCGAAACCTCTACAAAAATGGTCGCAAAACTAGTTTTATACAAACTTTAGGAGTTCATATAGTTGTTCACGAGCTTTTCAACACGATTATATTACAAAAACTTGATTTCTATACTTTTTACTCAGTTAAAAGTCCAACGGGTCCATTTTACGGCCCATTTAGACTTGCTCGTCTGAAACCTCTACTAAAATGACCGCAAAACTAGATTTATTCAAACTTTAGAAGTTCATAGTTTTTGCTATATGGGATTTGTATACTGCTTCCTGTATTTATTTTGATTCCATCATTCCTGATTGTATTCAAAATGATGTACTGGTTGATTTTTAGCCTTTTAATTCTAATATACATCAGAACACTCTTTTCCCCTTAGGTTCTTCCTTTGCTTCGGCTTAGGGTGATTAGAGGGGTTTTAAATGAGGCCCACCCCTTTTCTTCAAAAAAAAAGTCCAACAAGTTCATTTCACGGCCCATTTAGACCCGCTCATCCGAAACCTCTACAAAAATGACCGCAAAACTAGTATTAATCAAATTTTAAGAGTTCATATTGTTGACTACGAGCTTTTCAACACGATTATATTGAAGAAAACTCAATTTTTGTACTTTTTACTCAGTTAAAAGTCAAACGGATTCATTTTACGGTCCATTTAGACCTGCTAGTCCGAAACCTCTACAAAAATGATCGCAAAACTAGTTTTTAATGAAATTTTAGGAGTTAATATAGTTGACTACGAGCTTTTCAACACGATTATATTGCAAAAACTCAATTTATGTACTTTTTACTCAGTTAAAAGTCTAACGGGTCCATTTTACGGCCCATTTAGACTCGCTCGTCCGAAACGTCTACAAAAATCACCGTGAAACTAGAGTTAATCAAATTTTAGGAGTTTATATAGTTTTTCACGAGCTTTTCAACACGATTATATTACAAAAACTCGATTTATGTACTTTTTACTCAGTTAAAAGTCCAACGGGTCCATTTTACGGCTCATTTAGATCCGCTCGTCCGAAACCTCTACAAAAATGGTCGCAAAACTAGTTTTATACAAACTTTAGGAGTTCATATAGTTGTTCACGAGCTTTTCAACACGATTATATTACAAAAACTTGATTTCTATACTTTTTACTCAGTTAAAAGTCCAACGGGTCCATTTTACGGCCCATTTAGACTTGCTCGTCTGAAACCTCTACTAAAATGACCGCAAAACTAGATTTATTCAAACATTAGAAGTTCATACTTTTTGCTACATTGGCTTTGCATACTGCTTCCTGTATTTATTTTGATTCCATCATTCCTTATTGTATTCAAAACAATGTACTGGTTGATTTTTAGCCTTTTAATTCTAATATACATCAGGGCACTCTTTTCCCCTTAGGTTCATCCTTTGCTTCGGCTCAGGGTGATTAGAGGGGTTTTAAATGAGGCCCACCCTTTTTCTTCAAAAAAAAAGTCCAACGAGTCCATTTCACGGCCCATTTAGACCCGCTCATCCGAAACCTCTACAAAAATGACCGCAAAACTAGTATTAATCAAATTTTAAGAGTTCATATTGTTGACTACAAGCTTTTCAACACGATTATATTGAAGAAAACTCAATTTTTGTAATTTTTACTCAGTTAAAAGTCAAACGGATTCATTTTACGGTCCATTTAGACCCGCTAGTCCGAAACCTCTACAAAAATGACCGCAAAACTAGTTTTGATCAAATTTTAGGAGTTCATATAGTTGACTACGAGCTATTCAACACAATTATATTGCAAAAATTCAATTTTTGTACTTTTTACTCAGTTAAAATCCCAACGGATTCATTTTACGGCCCATTTAGACCCGCTAGTCCGAAACCTCTACAAAAAGGACTGCAAAACTAGTTTTAATCAATTTTTAGGAGTTCATATAGTTGACTACGATGTTTTCAACACGATTATATTGCAAAAACTCAATTTCTGTACTTTTTACTTAGTTAAAAGTCCAACTAGTCCATTTTACTGCCCATTTAGACCCGCTCGTCCGAAACCTCTACAAAAATTACCACGAAAGTAGTTTTAATTGAATTTTAGGCGTTCATATACTTGAGTACGAGCTTTTCAACATGATTATATTGCAAAAACTCATTTTTTGTACTTTTTACTCAGTTAAAAGTCTAACGGGTCCATTTTACGCCCATTTAGACCCGCTCGTCCGAAACCTCTACAAAAATGATCGCAAAACTAGTTTTAATGAAATTTTAGGAGTTAATATAGTTGACTACGAGCTTTTCAACACGATTATATTTCAAAAAATCAATTTATGTACTTTTTACTCAGTTAAAAGTCTAACGGGTCCATTTTACGGCCCATTTAGACCCGCTCGTCCGAAACCTCTACAAAAATCACCGTGCAACTAGAGTTAATCAAATTTTAGGAGTTTATATAGTTTTTCACGAGCTTTTCAACACGATTATATTACAAAAACTCGATTTATGTACTTTTTACTCAGTTAAAAGTCCAACGGGTCCATTTTACGGCTCATTTAGATCCGCTCGTCCGAAACCTCTACAAAAATGGTCGCAAAACTAGTTTTATACAAACTTTAGGAGTTCATATAGTTGTTCACGAGCTTTTCAACACGATTATATTACAAAAACTTGATTTCTATACTTTTTACTCAGTTAAAAGTCCAACGGGTCCATTTTACGGCCCATTTAGACTTGCTCGTCTGAAACCTCTACTAAAATGACCGCAAAACTAGATTTATTCAAACATTAGAAGTTCATACTTTTTGCTACATGGGCTTTGCATACTGCTTCCTGTATTTATTTTGATTCCATCATTCCTGATTGTATTCAAAACGATGTACTAGTTGATTTTTAGCCTTTTAATTCTAATATACATCAGGGCACTCTTTTCCCCTTAGGTTCATCCTTTGCTTCGGCTCAGGGTGATTAGAGGGGTTTTAAATGAGGCCCACCCTTTTTCTTCAAAAAAAAAGTCCAACGAGTCCATTTCACGACCCATTTAGACCCGCTCATCCGAAACCTCTACAAAAATGACCGCAAAACTAGTATTAATCAAATTTTAAGAGTTCATATTGTTGACTACAAGCTTTTCAACACGATTATATTGAAGAAAACTCAATTTTTGTACTTTTTACTCAGTTAAAAGTCAAACAGATTCATTTTACGGTCCATTTAGACCCGCTAGTCCGAAACCTCTACAAAAATGACCGCAAAACTAGTTTTGATCAAATTTTAGGAGTTCATATAGTTGACTACGAGCTATTCAACACAATTATATTGCAAAAATTCAATTTTTGTACTTTTTACTCAGTTAAAATCCCAACGGATTCATTTTACGGCCCATTTAGACGCGCTAGTCCGAAACCTCTACAAAAAGGACTGCAAAACTAGTTTTAATCAATTTTTAGGAGTTCATATAGTTGACTACAATCTTTTCAACACGATTATATTGCAAAAACTCAATTTCTGTACTTTTTACTTAGTTAAAAGTCCAACTAGTCCATTTTACTGCCCATTTAGACCCGCTCGTCCGAAACCTCTACAAAAATTACCACGAAACTAGTTTTATTTGAATTTTAGGCGTTCATATACTTGAGTACGAGCTTTTCAACACGATTATATTGTAAAAACTCATTTTTTGTACTTTTTACTCAGTTAAAAGTCCAACGGGTCCATTTTACACCCATTTAGACCCGCTCGTCCGAAACCTCTACAAAAATGATCGCAAAACTAGTTTTTAATGAAATTTTAAGAGTTAATATAGTTGACTACGAGCTTTTCAACACGATTATATTGCAAAAAATCAATTTATGTACTTTTTACTCAGTTAAAAGTCCAACGGGTCCATTTTACGGCTCATTTAGATCCGCTCGTCCGAAACCTCTACAAAAATGATCGCAAAACTAGTTTTATACAAACTTTAGGAGTTCATATAGTTGTTCACGAGCTTTTCAACACGATTATATTACAAAAACTTGATTTCTATACTTTTTACTCAGTTAAAATTCCAACGGGTCCATTTTACGGCCCATTTAGACTTGCTCGTCTGAAACCTCTACTAAAATGACATCAAAATTAGATTTATTCAAACTTTAGAAGTTCATACTTTTTGCTAAATGGGCTCTGCATACTGCTTCCTATATTTATTTTGATTCCATCATTCCTGATTGTATTCAAAACGATGTACTGGTTGATTTTTAGCCTTTTAATTCTAATATACATCAGGGCACTCTTTTCCCCTTAGGTTCATCCTTTGCTTCGGCTCAAGGTGATTAGAGGAGTTTTAAATGAGGCCCACCCTTTTTCTTCAAAAAAAAGTCCAACGAGTCCATTTCATGGCCCATTTAGACCCGCTCATCCGAAACCTCTACAAAAATGACCGCAAAACTAGTATTAATCAAATTTTAAGAGTTCATATTGTTGACTACGAGCTTTTCAACACGATTATATTGAAGAAAACTCAATTTTTGTACTTTTTACTCAGTTAAAAGTCAAACGGATTCATTTTACGGTCCATTTAGACCCGCTAGTCCGAAACCTCTACAAAAATGACCGCAAAACTAGTTTTGATCAAATTTTAGGAGTTCATATAGTTGACTACGAGCTATTCAACACAATTATATTGCAAAAACTCATTTTTTGTACTTTTTACTCAGTTAAAAGCCCAACGGATTCATTTTACGGCCCATTTAGACCCGCTAGTCTGAAACCTCTACAAAAAGGACTGCAAAACTAGTTTTAATCAAATTTTAGGAGTTCATATAGTTGACTACGATCTTTTCAACAGTATTATATTGCAAAAACTCAATTTTTGTACTTTTTACTTAGTTAAAAGTCCAACTAGTCCATTTTACTGCCCATTTAGACCCGCTCGTCCGAAACCTCTACAAAAATTACCACGAAAGTAGTTTTAATTGAATTTTAGGCGTTCATATACTTGAGTACGAGCTTTTCAACATGATTATATTGCAAAAACTCATTTTTTGTACTTTTTACTCAGTTAAAAGTCTAACGGGTCCATTTTACGCCCATTAGACCCGCCCGTCCGAAACCTCTACAAAAATGATCGCAAAACTAGTTTTTAATGAAATTTTAGGAGTTAATATAGTTGACTACGAGTTTTTCAACACGATTATATTGCAAAAACTCAATTTATGTACTTTTTACTCAGTTAAAAGTCTAACGGGTCCATTTTACGGCCCATTTAGACCCGCTCGTCCGAAACCTCTACAAAAATCACCGTGAAACTAGAGTTAATCAAATTTTTGGAGTTTATATAGTTTTTCATGAGCTTTTCAACACGATTATATTACAAAAACTCAATTTATGTACTTTTTACTCAGTTAAAAGTCCAACGGGTCCATTTTACGGCTCATTTAGATCCGCTCGTCCGAAACCTCTACAAAAATGACCGCAAAACTAGTTTTATTCAAACTTTAGGAGTTCATATAGTTGTTCACGAGCTTTTCAACACGATTATATTATAAAAACTCAAGTTTTGTACTTTTTACTCAGTTAAAAGTCCAATGGGTCCATTTTACGGCCCATTTAGACTCGCTCGTCTGAAACCGTACAAAAATAACCGCAAAACTAGCTTTATTCAAACTTTAGGAGTTCATATAGTTTTTCACGAGCTTTTCAACACGATTATATTACAAAAACTCAATTTATGTACTTTTTACTCAGTTAAAAGTCCAACGGCTCCTTTTTACGGCCCATTTACACCCGCTCGTCCAAAACCTCTACAAAAATTACTGCAAAACTAGCTTTATTCAAACTTTAGGAGTTCATATAGTTGTTCACGAGCTTTTCAACATGATTATATTACAAAAACTCGATTTTTGTACTTTTTACTCAGGTAAATCGGAGGCTTTATGGCTCGCTGGGTTTCCGCATTGCTTCTGCACAAGCCATACAGTCACTATGTCCTCCTTGCTTGAAGAGGGGTCCCAACGGTTCTTTCATCTAGATTTTGCACTTCTTCTCACTGTGCTGTGGAACATATGGAACCAATGGAATGATTTGGTTCATTCTGCGCGGCTGCAGCCACCTTGGATTACCGTCATGAATGCACAGGGACTCATGCAAGACTATGCCAATGCCAACGCACTATCAGCCATGCCGCCGCGTCCCGAGCCTGCCATCGTACTACCAAGCTGGAGTCCCCCATTGGCTGTTGCCGTGAAGATCAATGTTGACGGCGCTTTCCATCCGGACTCTGGTTCTGCCGTTGTTGGTGTCATTGCCCGTTATTCTCAGGGAGCTATCCTTGGTGGAGGTGTTGTGCATACTGCAGGTTGTGCGGATGCATCAACGAACGAGCTACATGCTGTCATTGCTGGGATCACCCTGATTAATGAGCGTGGATGGACCAATGTAATCATGAAATATGATTCCGTTGTTATTGTCAACAAGCTTACCCTCTCCTCCGATGATATCTCTGTTTTGGGGCAACAGATAGCAGCGACTCGGCCCCTTTTTTACTCTATTCCGAATTTTAGGCTGGTTTTTGTACCTCGATCTGCTAATCATGTTGCCCACACTCTTGCCACTTGGGCTTTACGTTCTGCTTCGTTTGTCTATTTTGATTCTGCTTTACCTGATTGTATTCAAAACTTTGTATTGGTTGATTCTCAACCCATTTATTCTAATATATATCAGGGCACTCTTTTCTCCTTAGGTCCGCCCTTTGCTCTGGCACAGGGTGGTTAAAGGGGTTTTTAATGAGGCCCGCTCTTTTCTTCAAAAGAAAAGTCCAACAAGTCCATTTGACGACCCATTTAGACCCGCTCGTCCGGAATATCTACAAAAGTGACCATGAAACTAGTTTTAATCAAATATTAGGAGTTCATATAGTTGTTCACGAGCTTTTCAACACGATTAATATTACAAAAACTCGATTTCTGTACTTTTTACTCAGTTAAAAGTCCAACGAGTCCATTTTACGACCCATTTAGACCCGCTCGTCCGAAACCTCTACAAAAATGACCGCAAAACTAGTATTAATCAAATTTTAGGAGTTCATATAGTTGACTACGAGCTTTTCAACATGATTATATTGAAAAAAAAACTAAATTTTTGTGCTTTTTACTCAGTTAAAAGTCCAACGGATTCATTTTACGGCCCATATAGACCCGCTAGACCGAAACCACTACAAAAAGGACCGCAAAACTTGTTTTAATCAAATTTTAGGAGTTCATATAGTTGACTACGAGCTTTTCAACACGATTATATTGCAAAAACTCAATTTTTATACTTTTTTACTCAATTAAAACTCCAACGAGTCTATTTTACGGCCCATTTAGATCGCTCGTCCGAAACCTCTACAAAAATCATCGCAAAACTAGTTTTATTCAAACTTTAGGAGTTCATATAGTTGTTCACGAGCTTTTCAACACTATTATATTACAAAAAACTCAATTTCTGTACTTTTTACTAAGTTAAAAGTCCAACGGGTCCATTTTAGGGCCCTTTTAGACCCGCTCGTTTGAAACCTCTACAAAAATGACCGCAAAACTAGTTTTAATAAAATTTTAGGAGTTCCTGTAATTGGCAAAAAGCTTTTCAACATGATTATATTTCAAAAACTTATTTTATGTACTTTTTACTCAATTAAAAGTCCAACGGGTCCATTTTACGGCTCATTTAGACCTGCTAGTCCGAAACCTCTACAAAAATCAACGTGAAACTAGGGTTAATCAAATTTTAGGAGTTCATATAGTTATTCACGAGCTTTTCAACACTATTATATTACAAAAACTCAATTTCTGTACTTTTTACTAAGTTAAATGTCCAACGGGTCTATTTTATGGCCCATTTAGACCAGCTTGGCCGAAAATTCTTCAATACTGACCGCGAAACTTGTTTTAATCCAATTTTAGGAGTTCATATAGTTGTTCACGGCTTTGCAACACGATTATATTGCAAAACCTCAATTTTTGTACTTTTTACGCTGTTAAAAGTCCAACGGGTCCATTTTACGGCCCATTAAGACCCCCTCGTCCGAAACCTCTACAAAAATGACCACGAAACTTGTTTTAATCAAATTTTAGGAGTTCATACAGTTGTTCACGAGCTTTTCAACACGATTATTTTACAAAAACTCGATTTCTGTACGTTTTACTCAGTTTAAAGTCCAACGGGGCCATTTTACGTCCCATTTGGACTCGCTTGTCCGAAACCTCTACAAAAATGACCGCAAAAGTAGTTTTATTCAAACTTTAGGAGTTCATATAGTTGTTTACGATCTTTTCAACACGATTATTTTACAAAAACTCGATTTCTATACTTTTTACTCAGTTTAAAGTCCAACGGGTCCATTTTACGTCCCATTTAGACCCGCTCGGCTGAAACCTCTACAAAAATGACCACGAAACTAGTTTTAATCAAATTTTAGGAGTTCATATAATTTTTCACGAGCTTTTCAACACGATTATATTACAAAACTCGATTTTTGTACTTTTTACTCAGTTAAAATTCTAACGGGCCATTTAGACCCACTCGTCTGAAACCTCTATGAAAAGGACCGCAAAACTAGTTTTAATCAAATTTTAGGAGTTCATATAGTTGAATACGAGCATTTCAACACGATTATATTACAAAACTCAATTTCTATACTTTTTACTCAGTTAAAAGTCCAACAGGTCCAATTTACGGCCCATTTGGACCCGCTCGGCCGAAACCTCTTTAAAATTAACCGCGAAACTGGTTTTAATCAATTTTAGGAGTTCTTATAGTTGTTCATGAGCTTTTCAACATGATTATACTACAAAAACTCGATTATATTGCAAAAACTCAAATTATGTACTTTTTACTCAGTTAAAAGTCCAACGGGTCCATTTTACGGCCCGTTTAGAAACGCTCGTCCGAAACCTCTACAAAAATGTTAACGAAACTAGTTTTAATCAACTTTTAGGAGTTCATATAGTTGTTCACGAGCTTTTCAACACGATTAAATTACAAAAACAAAATTTGTGTACTTTTTACTCAGTTAAAAGTCCAACGTGTCCATTTTACGGCCCATTTAGACCCGCTCGTCCGAAACCTCTAGAAAAGTCATCGTGAAACTAGTGTTAATCAAATTTTAGGAGATCATATAGTTGTTCACGAGCTTTTCAACATGATTATATTGCAAAAACTCAATTTTTGTACTTTTTACTCAGTTAAAAGTCCAATGGGTCTATTTTACGGCCC
Source organism: Hibiscus trionum (assembly GCA_030270665.1). NCBI lineage: Eukaryota > Viridiplantae > Streptophyta > Magnoliopsida > Malvales > Malvaceae > Hibiscus > Hibiscus trionum. The sequence goes on along the minus strand of BSYR01000027.1, from coordinate 42,144,089 downwards.
ATGTAGACTCGCTCGTCCGAAACCTCATCAAAAATGACGGCAAAACTAGTGTTAATCAAATTTAAGGAGTTCATATAGTTGACTAAGATCTTTTGAACATGATTATATTACAAAAACTCAATTTCTATACGATTATATTGCAAAAACTAAATTTATGTACTTTCTACTCATTAAAAGTCAAACGGGCCCATTTAGACCCCCTCGTCCAGAACCTCTACAAAAAGGACCGCAAAACTAGATTTAATCAAATTTTAGGGGTTTATATAGTGGACTACGAGCTTTTCAACATGGTTATATTGCTAAAACTCATTTTCTGTACTTTTTACTCAGTTAAAAGTCCAATAGGTCCATTTTACGACCCATTTAGACCCGCTCGTCTGAAACCTCTATAAAAAGGACCGCAAAACTACTTTTATTCAAACTTTAGGAGTTCATATAGTTGTTCACAAGCTTTTCAACACGATTATATTACAAAAACTCAGTTTCTGTAATTTTTACTTAGTTAAAAGTCCACCGGGTTCATTTTACGGCCCATTTAGACCCGCTTGTCTGAAACCTCTACCAAATGACCAGAAAACTAGTTTTAATCAAATTTTAGGAGTTCATATAGTTGACAACGAACTTTTCAACACAATTATATTGCAAAAACTCAATTTTACGTACTTTTTACTCAGTTAAAAGACCAACGGGTCCATTTTACGGCCCATTTAGACCCGCTCCTCCGAAACCTTTACAAAAATGACAACAAAACTAGTTTTAATCAAATTTTAGGAGTTCATATAGTTGTTCACGAGCTTTTCAACAAGATTAAATTACAAAAACTCAATTTTTGTACTTTTTACTCAGTTAAAAGTCTAACGGGTCCATTTTACGGCCCATTTGGACCCCCTCGTACGAAACCTCTACAAAAATGACCATTAAACTAGTTTTAAACAAATTTTAGGAGTTCATACAGTTGTTCACGAGCTTTTCAACACGATTATTTGACAAAAACTCGATTTCTGTACTTTTTACTCAGTTTAAAGTCCAACGGGTCCATTTTACGGCCCATTTGGTCTCCCTCGTCTGAAACCTCTACAAAATTGACCGCAAAACTAGTGTTAATCAAATTTAAGTAGTTCATATAGTTGACTAAGAGCTTTTGAACACGATTATATTACAAAAACTCAATTTATATACTTTTTACTCAGTTAAAAGTCCAACAAGTTTTATTCAAATTTTAGGAGTTCATATAGTTGTTGACGAGCTTTTCAACACGATTATTTTACAAAAACTCGATTTTTGTACTTTTTACTAAGTTAAAAGTCCAACAGGGCCATTTTAAGGCTCATTTAGACCCGTTCGTCCGAAACCTCGACAAAAATGACCGCAAAACTAGTTTTAATCAAATTTTAGGAGTTCATATAGTTGACTTCGAACTTTTTAACACGATTATATTGCAACAACTAAATTTATGTACTTTTTACTCATTTAAAGACAAACGGGTCTATTTTACGGCCCATTTAGACCCCCTCGTCCAAAACCTCTTCAAAAAGGACCACAAAACTAGATTTAGTCAAATTTTAGGAGTTCATATAGTTGACTACGAGCTTTTCAACATGATTATATTGCAAAAACTCAATTTATGTACTTTTTACTCAGTTAAAAGTCCAACGGGTCCATTTTACGGCCCAATTAGACCCGCTCGTTCGAAACCTCTACAAAAATCACCACGAAACTAGTTTTAATCATATATTAGGAGCTCTTATAGTTGTTCACGAGCTTTTAACCATGTTTATATTACAAAAACTTGATTTATGTACTTTTAACACAGTTAAAAGTCCAAAGGGTCCATTTTACGGCCTATTTAGACCCGGTCATCCGAAACCTCTACAAAAATGACCATAAAACAAGTTTTAATCAAAATTTAGGAGTTCATATAGTTGTTCACGAGCTTTTCAACACGATTATATTACAAAAACTCGATTTCTGTACTTTTTACTAAGTTAAATGTCCAACGGGTCCATTCTACTGCCCATTTAGATTCGCTCCTCCAAAACCTCTACAAAAATGACCGCAAAACTAGTTTTATTCAAACTTTAGGAGTTCATATAGTTGTTCATGAGCTTTTCAACACGATTATATTACAAAAACTTGATTTATGTACTTTTTACTCAGTTAAAAGTCCAACGAGTCCATTTTACAGCCCATTTACACTTGCTCGTCTGAAACCTCTACTAAAATGTCCGCAAAACTAGATTTATTCAAACTTTAGGAGTTCATACTTTTTGCTACATGGGCTTTAAAAACCGCATCCTCTATTTATTTTGATTCCATCATTCCTGATTGTATTCAAAACGATGTACTGGTTGATTTTCAGCCTTTTTATTCTAATATACATCATGACACTCTTTTCCCCTTAGGTTCATCCTTTGCTTCGGCTCAGGGTGGTTAGAGGGGTTTTAAATGAGGCCCGTCCTTTTTCTTCAAAAAAAGTCCAACGGGTCCATTTTATGGCCATTTAGACCCGCTCGTCCGAAACCTCTACAAAAATGACCGCAAAACTAGTATTAATCAAATTTTAGGAGTTCATATAGTTGACTAAGAGCTTTTCAACACGATTATAATGAAGAAAACTCAATTTTTGTATTTTTTACTTAGTTAAAAGTCCAACGGGTCCATATTACGGCCCATTTAGACCCGCTCGTCCGAAACCTCTACAAAAATGACCGCAAAACTAGTTTTGTTCAAACTTTAGGAGTTCATATAGTTGTTCACGAGCTTTTCAAAACGACTATATTACAAAAACTCAATTTTTGTACTTTTTACTTAGTTAAAACAGTCACTAGTCAACTTTTGCAAAAAACTGCATTTTGGTCACTATACCAAAATGTAATATTTCCAAATCTCATTTTGTAAAATTGTTTTCACCATAATAATTTATATAGAAAATGAAGATTTCTAGATATTTTTTCATATTTTTAAAACATTCAGAACTAGGTGTTCCTTAAACCAACCTCAAGGGTTCGAACCGTTCTCGACCGGCCCGATTCAACATCTAAAACATATAGGCCCAAAACCAGGGCGTTACAACTCTCCCTCACTTAAGAAATTTCTTCCTTGAAATTTACCTGGTGGAAAAAGGTAAGGAAATTGGTTCTTCATGTCATCCTTCCTTTCCCACGTGGCTTCCTCAACGCTACGATGTCTCCACAAGACTTTGACCAGCTCGATGGTCTTACCTCAGAGAACCTTGCTATCCGTATCCAGAATCTCAACGGGCTCCTAATCATATTTTAAATCTGGATTCAAATCAACCTCTTCTACAAGCATAACATGCGACGGATCCGATCTATACCTCCGAAGCATAGATACATGGAATACATTGTGTATCATTTCTAACTCTGAAGGCAGTCTCAACTTGTAAGCAACAGGACCCACACATTCTATCACCTCATATGGTCCAATGAACATCGGACTCCACTTTTCCTTCCGGCCAAATCTCATCACCTTCTTCCAAGGTGAAACTTTTAGAAACACATGTTCGCCAACAACGAACTCTATCTCCTTATGCTTTAAATACGCGTAAGACTTTTGTCGGTCCGATGCTGCCTTCAAACGCTCACAAATGAGCTTCACCTTCTCGGTGGTTCCTTTCAACAAAGCTGGCATCGAAATCAACCTTTGCCCCGTTTCAGCCCAACAAAGGGGAGTTCTACACTTCCTCCAGTACAAAGCCTCGTACGGTGCCATTTGAATGCTTGCCTGGTAACTATTATTATAAGCAAACTCAACCAAAGGCAAGTGCTTCTCCCAAGAACCTTGAAACTCAATAACGCAGAACCTTAACATATCCTCAAGCACTTGGATAACACGCTCTGATTGTTCATCTATCTGTGGATGATAAGAAGTACTGAAATTCAACCGCGTACTCAAGGCTTGATGCAAACATACCTAAAACCTCGACGTGAACCTCGGATCCCTATCCGATACTATAGATTTCGGCACCCTATACAAACGCACAATCTCAGCAATGTACAACTCAGCTAGCTTATCCAAGGTATACGTAGTATGCACAGGCAAGAAATGTGCACACTTCGTAAGGCGATCCACAATCACCTAAACTTAATTCTTTTTCGATGGCGACAAAGGCAAACCAGACACGAAGTCCATGGTAATCCTTTCCCACTTCCATTCTGGGAATCTCAATGACTGCAACAACCCAGAAGGAACCTGATGTTCAGCCTTAACCCGCTGATAAACCATACACTTGCTAAAAAAACTCAGCAACATCTTTCTTCAACCCCAACCAATAGTACTCATCCTTCAAATCACGATACATTTTCGTACTCTCATGGTGCATAGCGAAATGACTACTATGAGCTTCAGTCAGGATAGTGCGCTTCAACTCCACATCATTCGGAACCACTATTCGACTCCAAAAACATAAAACACCATCATCACTAAAACTGAAGTCCGAATGCCTACCTTCCGCAATATCCTGAACATGCGGTACAAGAGAATCATCAAGTAATTGCTTATCTTTTATTAACTGAACCAAAGATGGCTTCACTTGCAACTCAGCAACAAGGCCACCATCTCGCGATATCCTCAAACAAGTAAACATCGCCCTCAACTCCACCGCCACTTTCCTGCTCAAAGCATCGACCACAACATTGGCCTTTCCCGGATGATACTCGATCGTTAGATCATAATCCTTTAGCAATTCCACCCAATGTCGTTGTCTAAGGTTCAACTCCTTCTGAGACATAAGTTACTTCAAACTCTTGTGATCCGTGTACATAATACACTTCTCACCATATAGGTCATGTCTCCAAATCTTTAGAGCGAATACCATCGTTGCTAAGTCAATATCATGTGTGGGATAGTTACGCTCATGCACCTTGAACTGTCGTGATGCATAAGCTACTACCCTACCCTCTTGCATCATCACACATCCCAAACCAACATAGGATGCGTCACTATACACCACAAACTCTTTTCCAGATTCAGGTTGAATCAAGATAGGAGCTTGCGTAAAAGATTCCTTAAGCTTCTCAAAAGCTTGCTGTCTCGCTTCCGTCCACTCAAACTTAACATCCTTCTGCAATAACTTCGTCAAAAGAGCAACAATCATGGAAAATCCATCCATAAACCTTTGGTAGTAACCTGTCAAACAAAGGAAACTACGAACTTCATGAACAGACCTAGGAGGCTTCCATTTCACCACTGCCTCAATCTTCTGAGGATCAACACGAATTCTCTCGGCCGAAAACACATGACCAAGGAAAACAACCTCCTTCAACCAAAACTCACATTTACTCAGCTTAGCATAAAGCTGATTCTCTAGCAACACTTGAAAAACAATTCTCAAATGTCCCTCGTGCTCCTCCTCAGTACGAGAGTACACAAGGATGTCATCGATGAACACCACAACAAACTTATCTAATAACTCATGAAACACCATTTTCATCATATCTATGAATGCAACATGAGCATTCGTCAAACCAAAAGGCATCACCAGAAATTCATAATGCCCATACCTTGTTCGAAAAGCAGTTTTTGGCACATCCACACCATTAACCTTCAATTGATAGTACCCAGACCTTAAATCAATCTTCGAGAACACAGCTGCTCCACAAAACTGATCAAAAAGATCATCTATCCATGGCAGAGGATACTTATTCTTAACAGTCAACTTATTTAGCTGACGATAATCAATGCACATTCTCATCGTGCCATCTTTCTTCTTTACAAACAAGACCGGTGCACCCCACGGTGACACACTAGGCTGACTAAATCCTCGGTCAAGCAACTCCTGAAGTTGCGTCTTTAGCTCCTTCAACTCCTTAGGTGACATTCGATAGGGAGCGATGGACACCGGAGTTGTGTTCTCATACAACTCAATTCCAAGCTCGACCTCCCGACTAGGCGGCAACCTAGGTAACTCCTCCGGAAACACCCCAGGGAATTCACACACGGTCCTTATATCTTGAACCCTAAAATCCTTCGTACTAGGATTCATCACAAAAGCTAAATAAGCTTCGCATCCTTGACGCAATAACCGGCTCGCTTCAAGCGTCGAAACCACATTAGATAAAAACTTTACATTCTCTCCCACCACCACAACTTCACAATCATCAACAAGTTTCAGCGAAACTCGCTTATTCTCAAAATCCATAATAGCCCTATGCTCAACTAGCCAATCCATACCCAGGATTACATCGAATCCATAGAAAGGCAATTCCATGAGATCCACCAAGAGCACAAGTTCTTTCACCATTAAGCGACACCTCTTATAACACTTCCTCGTTAGAACCGTTTCACTAAAAGGACTAGTCAAACGCATACCAATATCTAAAGACTCAATAAGCAAACCAAGCATTTGAGCATGTTCACGCAATATGTACGAGTGTGTAGATCCAGAATCAATTAGATAAAGTAATGACAAAGACTACAAAGTAAAGGTACCTGCGATAACATCAGTTTCATTCCACCCTTCACGATGGGCATACACTCTGGCATGGCCACCTCATTCGTGCTGAATAGCTACAACATGTGCTACATTCCTCGCACCATCATCTCTACGCTGAAAATTGCCATGGCCGCGCCCACAATCTCTTTGTGGCTCAACTCCTCTCACCAGAGCATGTCCCTCTCTCATCGGCTAAGGGCAATCTCGTTTCATGTGCCCACGGGAACCACAATTCTAGCATGTACCAATGTTGCTCCAACATTCTCCCGTGTGCCTCCTGCCACACTGATTACACTCAGGTGTACGAATGAAACCATTCGACCCTTGCTGACCTCTCCCTGGATTACCTCCCCCACGTCTAGCATCCACATGAGACCTTCGATCCTTCGGCCTCTTAAAATGCCCCTTTCTTGCATCATAACCCGCAGCTCGCTTCCCTGAGCTAGATCCCCTGCTCGACTCGCCAGACCAAGGTTCAGCTCAATGTCCTTTGCTCGAGTGACAAGGACATCGAAATAAGTGCAATCCGATGCAAGCATATATGTCTTCACATCAGCCACCGGCACATATCTGAAATGCTCACATATCTCCCATTCATTAGGGATCAATTCCGACGCATACTGGCTAAGGCGTACAAACTGCACCTCGTATTTCGCCATTGTCACACTACCTTGCACTAGGGACATGAATTCTCTCTTTTTCTCGTCCAAATAACGGACACCCATATATTTCCTCTTGAACGCATTCAGAAAGAATGTCCAAGTCACCTCGGCATCTTCCAAACCAGCTATAGTGGTCATCCACCATGTATAGGCATCACCATGCAACATGGACACGATGCACCTCAACTTCTTGACATCATTACAGTTCATCTGCCCAAGGATTCTCTTGGTGCTCTCTAACCAAGATTCAGAACCATCAGGCGTCAGCCCCCTAAACTCAGTCCCACTGAGACTGCGGACTCGCTCTAATGGCAGACTTACACCAGCACCAGCCTGAGGTGCAACCACATGAGCACCAGCTACTGCTGCCTGAAAGGCTCCAGCAATAGCCTGATTTAGCACAGACATATTAGGAGCAGCTTGCCCTCGTGCTCCATCGGGTTCAACAACCCCTACTCCAGCTCTAGCAACACCATCCCCCGCTCCGCCACCACCGGGTGGTCCACCAGGAGGAGGAGGCGGTAGATTCTCAACACACTCTTCCATCTCATTAATCTCATTCTCAGGCGCATTACGCGTATTAATTCTATGCTCTCTATGTGGCCCCATTCAAAATAATGCAACTAGCAAAATGCAACAAAACTCAGTTAGGCAATATAAGGCAAGAAATCCAAGGTGCTCAAGCTCTTTTTCAAAACAATTCTTTCCAATAGTAATGATATGGCAATGAGTTCCCCATCTATACCCCAAACATAGCATAACAACACAATTTCATCTCAAACAATCAACTTGCATGCATTTCAATTCAATAAGGCTCAAACATTGCACAATTACACCACATGCTTTCACAAAGTTCATAACTACTCACATTTACACTCACCAACCACTTACCAACGCCCCAATTATTCTCAAACCTGGCTCTAATACCAGCAAATGTAACCCCCTTAGCCCAGTCTAGACGGTTGACCCGAACCGAGGTGATTACATAGGGAAAACTGAAGCCAACTCGTTAAAGCCGACTCCGATTGACGACCCTTTTTATTATCTTTTATAAATGCAAATTAAGTCCTATGTGATCACCAAAGTGCATAGGACGAAACATCACCGCGATCGGATTTTGTTTAGGGGTTTAATTGCATAAACTAGACATTTTGGGACCAAAATGTAATTTTTGCAAATTACAAGGACTTATCTCATTTTAAAGTCACATTTATTCAATTAGTCACATTTCATGCTTATCTTTCAATTTTCATCACAATCTGACTAACCAATCACATCCAATTGCATTCATGAAGTTCAGGGACTAAAATATAATGTTTGAAACTTTAAAAGATGTCATTAACAGAATTAACAATCATGTATCGGTACGCCTAGGGACTGTATCGATACGTGGGAAGGCAATGACCAAAATTGCAGAAACGGTATCGGTATGCTCCCCCGCATATCGGTACGCCCTTCAAACCTGTATCGAAACACTCCCCAACCGTACCGAAACCCCTGCGCAGAAAAGCACAAATTTGGCTTATGTGTATCGATACGCAAGCCCGTGTATCGATACACATACCAGAACTGTCTCAAAATCAACCCTAAAATCGTATCAAACTTGAACAAATCATCATCAAATCACATAGACATGTTTATGGCATCTACTCAATCATATAAGCATGCAATTCCAAGAACATGGTAACTTTGGTTGATTAACTCAAGCATATCAAGGCATATAGTGAAGCATGCTTAAACCACAACCAAAAGAATCCCAAAAGGTAAGATAAAGCATCAAACCAATATCAGGGCCTTTTACAAACCAAATAAGCCACATATAACATGCATCAACTTCAGGGAGTCCAAAAATACATCTCCCAAAACAAACCATTAAATCCCATTACCATATATCATTACTAAAGTAAAAGTATAACACCATACTTGAGCTTATCTATTCCTTCGATTCCTCGAAGCCTCCTCGCTGCCCAGGATATCTCAATTATCTGCATTGTTGGTAAAAGAGAGCATAAGCATGATAGCTTAGTGAGGCAAGCTCTAGAAACACCAACACGACAATGCAAGCATTAAAACTCTATCTTGAAAACCATTTCTAAAACCATGCTCTTTCTATCTCATGCTTGAAAACCATTTCAAAGCAAAGCACCATTTGAACATCACATGTACCTTCTATCTATCTATCTCATGCATTCAACCAATGCAAATCTCATGGCAAAGCCACACATGCTTGTTATTCAAAAGCATTTCATAAATCTCAAAATCTCATATGCAATTCTCATAGCATAAAATCATTTCAACAATGGTACATGTGAATTAAAGTTCTTTCTCATATATTGGCATTTCATATTCTATCTTTACTGGGATATGCAGATAGCTTGACTCGAGGCCAAGTCCTACCCTGGTGGGATCTCGCCACTGGACTCTCATAGCGGTATCTATCTTCGCCACAAAGCTTGGGAGTTTCACCAAGACCTACTCCAATGGTATCTCTCATCATCAGACTCTCACTTTGGATCGGGATGGCATTACCCCCATTGCCCGACTCCAAAGAGCACATACGAATTTTTAGTTTATAGTGCACTTTACATCCTATTGGTCGACCAATTATATACGGTAATCTTCTCATCATTTACGCCAATGTATTACATTAAAATCATCATCTCACCTACTGTTTTGATGCAACATTTCTAAAATCAATCTCATCCCATTTCAAAACCACAATTCATGCATAACATTTAATCAAAATCTCAAAACTCTTTGCAATGTCATTCTATCTCATGGGATCAATATGAAACAACATTTCATGTCATAAATCATGCATAAAACAGTAGGAATTTGTCTATCTCAAATCAAAAGCATGTCAAAAGAATTTAGGGGCATCAACCATTTTTCTAGAGCAAATCTAAAAATACTTACTTCCGGACTTAGGATGGTGTTTCAAACCAATCCTAAATCCCCAAACCTTGTTCCCATGTCCCTCAAGGACTTGGCAGATTATATTGCATCGTAGTGTGGAAACCAATTGAACTGTCTCAATCTTTGAATGCAACAAACACCATATTGCCTCGGCAGAGACCAAAGTCAATGCCGCGGCAACAAGATAAACAACTGCCTCGTCAATCCCTTGCGGGGGTGGCATCGAACAACGTCAAGGTTCGGCAAAGCAACTTTCAGTGGCTCCTCCTTATCCATAAGTCGAAACCGTGCTGATGTGCAAACCTTGATAATACCTCCCAACCTGAACCAAGGATGAACACCAACCAATCTTATGCTTCTTTTAACCGTTGAAACTCTAACTTATCCCTAAGCTAAGTTAGTTTTCACCTATTGGGTTGAAAACCATACTTATTCATTTCGTGAGTCGGACTCTCCTGATATTAGACAAATAGATAGTTAACGAGATACTCTCCAAATTCACTCGAAAACAAGAATAAGAACCAAGAATAAGCAAACCTTGAACTAAATTGCATAAACAAAAACAAAAACAAAATCCAATCGTTTTCTCACAACTACTAAACAATATAACCTCAACCCTAAGAAGAAATTAGAACATAATGAAAATGGAAACTCGCTACAAGTTCTCTCAAAAGCTCGATTCTCTCTCCCCTTAGCTCAATGGTTGGCTTTGCTACATATATATAGAGGAGGTTTGGGTCAAGTTATTCTTGAGGAGGAAGTTATATTAGAATTAAACACATTAAAAGAAAAGGTCTTCATTTAAAGTATTATATATTTCTTCCTTAAAATCCTCCTTTTTGCGTGGAACCTTCTCTAACCTTTCTTCGGTGTTTTCATGGTCTTCTCGAAGTCTGATCCTCATGAAAAGTGCATAGAAAAATTCAGCTTTTCCTTCTCTTCAAAATGCTCTCCACTTTGCATGTTTTCTTCTTCTACCGCCTTGTTAGTGCACTACCTCGGCAGACGTCTGTCAGCTGGTTCTGCTCCATAAGGCTATTTCTCATAGTTCAGCTTCCTTCAGTAGAAACTGTTGTTCACGATTGACTTGATCTAGACCGTCGAGTGATAATTCTGCTCCACTCCTCTCTTTCCTTCACTACCGCGACAGTGGTTGTCCGGGTAGTGAGTGACAAAATATGCATTTGCACCAAACACACACATAATAGCATCTTTTTCACCAGATAAACTAAATATAAGGATTGAGCATAATAAAGATTAGATCAATGTGATTGATGCATGTAGGGATACAATGTGATTCGAATGGGTGTAGGTTTAGCAATAATTGTCAAAGAAAAAAGGTGAAATCATTGTACTTTTACACACTTAACAAATAACTTTCAAAGTATTTAGTGAAAGTATTTGAGAAAAAGAATTTTGATAGGAGATTTTGTCTCTATCTAAAGATCGAGCACTTAAATATGCGTTTTTGTCTATGAATAGACATATGCTGAAAGAATCTTAATGAGATCAAATATGAATAAAGCATATCCATTGAGTACCCCAATAATTGTAAGATTGTTGGATGTGAATAAAGATAACTATATCTTTTCTTGGTCTTGAAGCATCATATCTTAATTGGTCCAGAAACACTAGATTTTAGTTGCTCTATAAAATATTATCATGGTGCAACAAGGTCATTTGAGATCTTTAAACTTGATATCTCTTCAAATCATATAATTGTTATACACAAGACAAGCCAAGAATGTGTTTGGCTAAGACCATTGATCCAACATATCCAAAAGATGTGTGATTTACTTTCAAAAGATATGATGCAAAGCTATTTTGTGTAGAGCTAATGCAAGATGTATATCTTAATCGAAAGGCGGATACATCAAAGATGAAAAAGTGGAACACATATTACTCCAAAATTTCATCCCTCGCGGTCTGTAGAAAAATAGTATTCAAGATTGAATTATAAAGATTCAAAGATCTTATGTCATGTTTTCATGAGAAGGGGTAAATTCCCGTTACACTCTTTTTCCCTTAACCGAGGTTCTGTCCCAATGGGTTTTCTTGGTAAATTTTTTTATTAGTCAGCATGTTATGCATATCAAAGATGTGTGTACTCTTTTTCATTCACTAAAGAATTTTTTTCCTATTGGGTTTTTATCTTAGTAAGGTTTTAACGAGGCACATTATCTTCATAGACTTCCAAGGGGGAGCGTTATGAATATTTATCTATGTGGATGTCTATCATGATAATAACTTTATCTAGGAGATTTGATTTACTTTATCATTAGGAATATTATCTTCAATAATTAGAGTTCAATGAATTATGTACTTCTTATACCTATAAAAAGATGATTTGATTAAGGAATTGTACACATGTCTATTTTTGAGAATAATACAAATCTCCCTCTTTCTCTCATCTCTTTGTTCTTTTATTCTTGTTCGCTATTCTTTGTTATTTTATTGACAACAAATATATATTATTTGCATATATATATATATATATATATATCAACATATAAAAATAAAAATATATTCTTAATAATATAAATATATTATTTTTAAACCCCCAAAATATTCATAAAAATAATATATTTATATTATTAATAATATATAAAACCCTAAACTCTAAATTGTTAACCCATAAACCTTAACCATCAAACTTAAACCCTAAACCTTAGGGTTTAAGGGTTTTTTATATATTAATTATATGAATATTTTATGTTTTTTAAATAATATATTTATATGATAAATAATATATAAAAATAAAATATTTTTATTTAAATTATATAAACTTATCCATTTGGTTTAACCAAATTATTTTATAAAAAATAATACTATAAATAATTTTAATATATAAATAATATAAAATATATTATTTACACATATATCAATAAAAATATTTTATTTTTATATTAAAAAAAAACAAAAAATATTCATAAAAATAATATATTTTTATTTTATATAATAAATTTTAGGGTTTGAGGTTTGAGCTTTGTAGATTGAGCTTTATGATTTAGGGATTAGAGTTTTTATATAATATTTATAATATAAATATTTTTTTATGAATTGTTTGGCAGTTTTTTTAAAGTAATATATTTATATTATAAATATTATATAAAAAATAAAAACAATACACTTTTATTTATATTGTTATATATACAAATAATATATTTTATACTATTTATATATTAATATTATTTAAAGTATTATTTATTTCATAAAATAATTTGATTTAATCTCGAGTAGTTTGAGATATATAATATATTTATGATATAACATTATATGATATCATGTTGGTTCAGTGGTTAAGGCTTAGGTCTTTCTACTAAAGGTCTTGGGTTAAAACCCCCCAAAGTGCATGATTTTAATATTTTACCTCAAGCAAAACGATGTCGTTTGGGACTAAATTAGGCTTCAAAACAGCCGCACAAAAACGACGTCGTTTTGGCCTAACAAAATGTTAAGAGTTAACAACGGAGTGGTATTTTCGAGTCACATATTAAAGTTTAGTGCTAGCTTTAAACATTTTTAAAGTTCGGTAGCATGTTCGAGTCAGGGGCCATAATTAAGTGGTATGTGGTGTAGTTTACCCTAAAATTTATTATGTTATCATATGATTGGATTCATTGTCTTTACCAGCTGAATGACTTAATTATTGAATTTAGATTAAGATTGCTAATGTATTCATAAATTTATGTAATTCAATCCTTCATGTATGTTATTTTGTGACTCAACCCAAATATTGACAATAACGCCGCAATCTCCAATCTTTCCACGCAGAGTGGCGGTGATTCCTCCTTCAACAAAGTGGCTCATTACTGTTCGAGGTAATTTTGATTTGAATTGAAATTTTAATCGGTGGTTTGTGGTGATTACGAGTACTGTTATCTGAAACTTGGATCTGGAAATCTTGTTTTATTGTCATAATTATGAATAAAAATTAGATCGAATAATTAACCGTCTTTAAAGTTGGGATGGAGAGAAACAAAAATCGCCAAAAAAAGATGGACCATTTTCGTGGGAAACCTATCGAATCAAATATCTTAGAAGGGGTGTGGCAGGTGTTTGATCGCCATGGGCGAGTAATGTGGCAGGTATTTGTCCTATTAAAGGAGTACATGATGGGTTAAGATTTGATTTTGTTCGTATGACATCGAAAAAAAAGGCGTGGCGGGCGATCGAACGTTTGAATGGGAAGTTGATTTATGGTTCGAGAATCAAAATTGTCCTTGCTTATGAAAGATGGCGTGATAAATATTGGAAGAGGAATGCTAATTGGGATTCTCAAGGGGCTAGGGGGTCGGTAAAAGCGATCGTATTACAGACGAAGAGGTGGGAATGGTTCCACGTTTGTTGTCAAATGTAAACGAGTTTGATAGATTGGTGGATTTGAATGACTTGTCACTAGTAGAGCCTCCCGAGGAGTTTTCGATGATGAATTTGGAGGTCGGTGAAATTGAGCCCATTGACATCCGATATGAAGTACTTGTGGAACCTGTAGAAGACCACATTGTTGAGGACGCTATTAACTCCTCAAAAGTTTTACTTTTCATGCTTATATTGCCATGCTTTTGCTTTACTTTAGGTACATATTAATACATTTTGCCAGCAGTTTCATGTATTTGCATATTGGAGTTAAGGAATGCATTGATTTTATTGCCAGAGTGAAGGGGTATTTTTGTAACCCCTTGACCCGGCCTAGACGGTAGACCGAATCGAACGGGTCACACGGGGAATATTGAAGTAAACCGAGAAGTTTACTCCAATAAACAACCCTAATTTTTTTTATCTTGTCTAGTTGCTTTTTAGTATCCTAAGTGATAAACATCGCAGCGGAACGATTTGCAACTTGATCCGACATCGATTAAAAACTCAATTGCATACAATTACATTTTATGGACCATTTTATAATTTTAGAGTAAAACCTAATCGAACGGGTCATACACTTACCTTAATAATAAATCAGCATATAAGTTGCAACAACATGTATTATGCTTTCGACAATAATAACTTTTTTTCAACACTCAATTTAAGCCTTCCCATGCATAGCTAACATATGCAAACCTTAAAGAGTAAAACATGCATTTTACAAATTATGCATCATAAACCAATTCATAATACATCATCAATTATATTGGCTCACAAGTGATCATTAACAAGCTCATTTCTCAAAACCACATCGGATACGCGAATTCTCAAGTGTTGTCCCAACACTTCATACAATCTCATCGAGATCTCAAGGTTCACACACGGGTGCTACCCTCCAACATTGTGATACTCGTGGTGGAGTATTCGGTACATCGTATAAACCCCTCAACAACACTCATCGGTAAATGTATAACCCCACTAACGAGAGATGGGACACCATACACTTTCCTCAATTGTTAGGGTACTTGGATGGAGTATTCGGTATATCGTATAAACCCCTCAAAATCTAAGGCGACTTGTTTATAGTGCACTCAATCGTATAGCCGGTTAACTAAATCTGATTTCATTTATAAATCATTTTCACAACATCATTTGTCAATATAATTCATATTTACCATAGACCTCACTGTTTTCAAAGCATTACCAATAAACCACATTTATAATCATCAAACTGTTGAGTGGATCGATTGAATGATAAAGACCAAGATGGGGGTGAATTGGGATTTTAAAACTTTGTTGGAGTGAATGGACAATTAAAAATGAAGAACAAAAGATTTTAGAGTGGTTCAAGTTCCAAATGAACTCTACATCCACTACCTTAGCTACCACTAAGGATTTGCAACAATTCACTAATTTGTTCTTCCCCTTTTCAAGGCTTAGGAGGTAACCTTTACACAACCGGTCAAATTTTCTACCCAAAATTTGACCAAATCCTCACAAATGAACAAAGAAGAAATTGGACAAGAAATATATCTCTCAAATACAATTTTGTCCCTTGAAGTACAAAACTCAACCCAAATTTGAAGATAGAATAAAAATTGAATACAACTCAATTTGGGGTTTACAAGAAATTGGAAAATAGGCACACTTGAGGTTGGATTTTTGCTTGGATGTTTTGCTTTTATGCAATAGTTATTGCTGGTCTTCAAAGAGCTTCAATTTATACCTTCTCTATCAATTATAGCCGTTTGGGTGGTTAAGGAATTGATTATAGCGGTTGGGACCCTCTCTTTCCACCATAAATGCACTTTTGCTGCTATCCGTATCGGTACACGGGGAGCCGTATCGATACGTATCTCAAAACAGAAAGAGCCGTTGTACATAATAAAAGGGCGTATCGAAACACACGTAAGCGTATTGGTACGGGACAGGGACCGTTTCGATACGGAAGAGACCGTATTGATACCTTTTTCTCAACTTAGCTCACTGGAAGTCTCCGTTTCGATACGGGGGTTTACCGTATCGATACGGGTCAACTGCCACTTTAAATGTTAGTTACCTAACGACTGACACCAACGGTCGAAAACATTTAAAACACTTCGAATTAAAAATTCAATTAAAACCGTATCGATACGGGTTACGCTGTATCGGTACACAATTCAAACTCCTTCAGTTTTGCAGAGGGGTGTATCGATACAGATTGAATCTGTTTCGATACGTTGTTTCGATACGGTTAAGAGCGTATCGAAACATGTCTTTCCAGTAGCCAACTTTGTAAAAAAGGTATCGATACGGTTGGAAGCGTATTGATACACCTAACCGATTTTCAATTCTTTGGCCTTGGAACACTTAGAAAATATTTGGAGTTTGAGTTTTTCAAATCAGTTTTAAAGTGTTGGTGATTTATAAATTATTAAAGGGACTTAGAAATCAATTTCATGTTTTCAATTTAATCTTAACAATTTAATTATATCAAAATCAAACATAGGTTTTACAATCTCCCCCTTTTTGATATAACAAAACCAAAACTTGAAATTTTTTACACTTTGAAAAACTTTGCAAAATAACTCCCCCTCAATATTAGCTAGGTAACTTTTAATTTGAAAATCAATTTTTTTTTAAGTGTGTGAGCTTCCCTCTCCCCCTTTTTGTAGATAAACAATATTTGAGACATAATGTAAAGTGCATGAATAGGCAAGAGGTATAAATAAGCAAGCAACATAATATCATTAAGTTCAAATAAAGGATAACATCAACTTAAAAATCCAAACAACAGAAAATAAAAGCATAGGTTTAAAATAATTCAAAATTAATCCTAAAATCATAAAGCAAAGGTGCCTAAAATAAATATCCTAGATGATATGAATGGTATGCAAAGATAGGCTACTATGCATCATCATCGTCTTCTTCATCATCTTCATCTTCTTCCTCAATTAGATCATCATTCCTCAAGGTTTGACGCCACTCATCATGGAAAGCGGTGAGAGAGATATTCATTGAGTTGTGACTACCTTCAAGAGAAGTGAGTCAAGTCTCCACGTTTGTCATCCGTTCTTCAAGGCTTGTGAAACGAGTATCAATCGTGGTAAACCCTGAAGCCATGTCCGTGCGCAATCCCGTGAATTGCTCATTGAGAAAAGTCATTAGAGCATCCATGGAAGGTGGAGGAGGAGGAGCTTGAGGAACTTGTTCAACTTGAGGATTAGCAATTTGTTCTGCGGCCTCACTAAGGAGCTCGGATAGACGTAACCAATTACCATTTAAATAATGGATCTTACCCCTTGCAAGAGAGCGTTCATCGATAGGATCGGTGAGGGGAGTTGGGAAGTCATGCGAGCAATCAATCTCTTTTTGTTGGAAAAAGTAGCTTAGGGTCGTGCCATAGGTGAAGGAAGTGACAAGTGTGGTGTGGCGATGTTGCACGAGATAGACGATCTCCGCAAATATGATACGGGCAAGGTTCGGACGTTTTCTCTCACGGAAGCATCGAATCAAAAAGTCATCTACTTGGCGGATAGTAGAATACTTCCCTCCCGAGGGCCTAAACCACCAAGAGACCATCAAATGGAGGATCAGATCCTGAGCATTTAGGGCGGTGACGGAACCACTAAGAACATGGCCAAGAGCATTCTCATCATCAAGGCCTTCATCCTCCAACTTAAAGACATCACAAATAGATTTAACATCTATAGTGACCTTTTTACCCATAAAATAGGAATTAACTGCCGTAACAACACCATCTCAATTGGCACAACATTTGGCATTAGCATAAAAGATTAAAACCAAAATGCAAAAGTAAAACACGGGAATAGTGAGAAAATCCATAAACTTCCATTCTTGGAGCAAAGATAGATATGCAAATTTGAATCGCTCCGAGTTAAGAAAAGGAATAGAGATTACCCTCTCCGGACGGATCTTATAGTTTTGGAATTGACGAAAATAGGTGATAGCTCCGAGGGATTGAAAAGAGTGTTGATAGATTTGAGTGAGATTCGGACGAGCACCACATCCGGTATTAGATCCTTCACAGGTTTCATTAAGACGAGATCTCTTCCTAGAAGGTGCCATGAACTAGAGAAAACAATGTATGCATTAAGATTTCTTCATTCAACTCATTGAAAAACAAAGAATCAAGGTTAAAAAAAATTTTAAAACCAAATTTGGAAAAGAGAGTTTGGTTGAAAAGACAAAAATAAAAAAACAAAACAAGAAAAAGTTTGAAAACGAAAATAATAAGAAAAATTAAAAGAAAACGAAAGAGTTTTACCTTGATATTGATTAGAGAGGAATGGAAGAAAAGCTTAGCACCAAATTGATGAAAAAGCCTTAGAGCTTTTCTTGATTTTGAAACCCTCTTGATATTTTGAGTTGTGGTGTGAAAATATGAGGGAGGAAGAGGCTATTTATAGAGTGAAAGCGGATAGGGTTTTTAGGGTTTTGAGAAATTTTAATTTTGGTAAAAGTTGAACTCTTAAATTCCATATTAAAGCTGTCTGCGGAATCGCATATCAATACGCCTGAGGGTGTATCGATACGGGGGTAAAAACGTAATTCCAATAAAAATGCCCGTTGAAGGATCGAATCGAAACTGATGCAATCCGTATCGAAACGATTTTAGCTCGTATCGAAACGGGTTTAACCGTATCGATACCCGTTTAAGGCAAAATGAAGTCTGGGAAGCTAATATAGTACTCGTATCGATAAGCATAGGACCGTATCGATACCTTATGCCCAAAACTACATTTTAGGCCTAAAGAACAACCAAAAGCTCGATTCTAACATCTCCTAAAGGAATGCAAATGATGAATGAGCAGTTCTAAGAATATTTTAACAGAAACATACTCCCCTAGCTATAAGCATGGATATTTTCAAGAGTTACAACACATTAACATGCAATTTCACAAGATCAAGCAATTTAAGCACAAAAAGGGTCCTAAAAGGTCAAGATAGGCTAGTTAGACCTAACTCTCTCCTAAGGGACCAAAAACGCTCTTTATCTAAAGGCTTTTTAAAGATGTCTGCTAATTGATTTAACGTGTCAACATACTCTATAACAACATCTTATTTAAGGACATGATCTCTAATGAAATGATGCCTTATTTCTATATGTTTGGTTCTAGAGTGTTGGATGGGATTTTTTGTTAAACATATGGCACTAATGTTATCACACTTAAGGGGTATGGTTTCAACTTTAATACCATAATCTAAAAGTTGTTGCTTCATCCAAAGGACTTGAGCACAACAACTCCCTAAGGATATGTACTCGGCTTCGGTGGTAGATAAGGCTACACTATTTTGTTTCTTAGAGAACCAAGATATGAGCATACTACCTAAGAATTGACAAGTTCCCGAAGTACTCTTCCTATCGATTTTACACCCCCCGTAATCTGTATCCGAATAAGCATGAAGGTTGAAGGTGGAGTCTCTAGGGTACCAAAGACCTAAACAAGGAGTATCTCTAAGGTACCTAAAGATTCTCTTAACGGCTATAAGGTGAGACTCTCTAGGACTAGCTTGAAACCTAGCACACAAGAAAACACTAAACAAGATATTCGGTCTACTTGTGGTAAGGTAAAGCAATGATCCAATCATCGAACGGTAAAGCTTAGAGTCAACACACTTACCTCCTTCATCTTTGTCAAGCTTTGTAGATGAGCTCATATGTGTGGCTTGAGGCTTTGCATTCTCCAAGCCAAACTTCTTGAGCATATCCTGGATGTACTTTGCTTGATTGATGAAGGTGTCATCCTTCCTTTGCTTGATTTGGAGTCCCAAAAAGAATGAGAGCTCCCCCATCATGCTCATTTCGAATTCACCTTGCATTAACTTAGCAAACGCTATACAATGATATTCATTAGTAGATCCAAAAATAATATCATCAACATAAATTTGTACTACTAAGATGTCATTTTTATACCTTTTTATGAAAAGTGTAGTGTCCACCTTACCTTTTTCAAAACCTTTTTCAATTAAAAAGTTTGAAAGTCTTTCATACCAAGCTCTAGGAGCTTGTTTTAAACCATAAAGAGCTTTAGTGAGTTTGAAAACATGATTTGGAAATTTTGAGTCTTCAAAACCCTGTGGTTGTTCCACATACACTTCCTCATTTATAAAACCATTTAAAAATGTGCTTTTAACGTCTATTTGAAAAGGCTTGAAATCATGATAACATGCATATGCAAGCAACATCCTAATGGCTTCCATTCTAGCTACGGGGGCATAGGTTTCATCAAAATCTATTCCCTCTTCTTGCGTGTTACCTTGTGCTACTAGTCTAGCTTTATTTCTCACAATGTTACCACTCTCATCTAGTTTGTTCCTAAAGACCCATTTAGTTCCTATAGTAGATTGATTACTAGGCCTATCAACTAATGTCCAAACATTACTTCTCTCAAATTGATTTAACTCTTCTTGCATAGCCATAATCCAAAAATCACCTTTTAATGCTTCTTTTATTTTCTTAGGCTCTATGCAAGAGATAAATGCAACATGGTTCATAAGCTTAAGAGAAGATCTAGTGGATACCCCATTGGATGGACCACCCAAGATTTCACCATCTTTGACATAGTTGAACTCCCTTGGGTAGCTCACTTCCTTTTCCTCAAGAGCCAAGTCCTTCAAGGCTTCAAGAGGTGGATCTTGTGTATCCTCTTCTTTTGATGGAATCTCATCCTCCTTTGAAGTTTGTCCTCCATCAAAGGCATTTATGATTTCTACATCATCATCATCACAAGAATCCTTCCATGGAAGGAGGTTATCATCGAATACAACATGTATAGATTCTTCTACTACTAAAGTTCTCTTGTTAAATACACGATAGGCTTTAGAGGTTAAAGAATATCCTATGAAAATAGCTTCATCACTTTTTGCATCAAATATACCTAAGTTGTCTTTTCCATTATTTAAAACAAAACACTTGCAACCAAATGGATGAAAATAGCTAATGTTAGGCCTTTTAGATTTTAAAATCTCATATGATGTTTTCTTTAAAATTGGCCTAATCATTACTCGATTTACAATGTAGTAAGCGGTGTTTGTGGCTTCCGCCCAAAAATATTTAGGTAAATTGTTTTCACAAAGCATGGTTCTAGCCATTTCTTGTAAAGTCCTATTTTCCCTCTCAACTACCCTATTTTGTTGAGGAATTCGAGGAGCCGAAAAATTGTGGCTAAGACCATTTTCATTTAAAAACTCTTCAAACCCTAGATTTTGAAATTCGGTTCCATGATCACTTCTAATATGGAAAATTCTAAGTTCAAGATCATTTTGGGTTAATTTTGAAAATGTGATGAATTTTTCTAAAGCCTCATCTTTAGTACTTAAAAATAGAACCCAAGTAAATCTAGAAAAATCATCAACAAGAACAAATGCATAAGATTTACCACCCAAGCTCATAGTCCTAATTGGCCTAAATAAATCCATGTGGATAAGTTGTAAACACCTACTTGTAAAAACATCATTAATGGATTTAAAGGATGACTTATGTTGTTTACCCTTAGAGCATGCATCCCAAATTTTATCGTTTGAGAACTTAATCTTGGGTAAACCTCTAACTAGATCAAAGGAAACTTATTTTTCGAAAACACTAATGCTAGCATGTCCTAGTTTCCTATGCCATAGCCATGCATCATTTTCATTTTGAGCTACTAAACATGCATGGGATGTATGTATGTCATCTAAATGCATCATGTAAATGTTACCTATGCGATGACCTATGAGCATAATATTATTAGATTTAATGTCAACAATTTTGCACCCATTTTTATCAAATAAAACATTAAATCCTTTATCACATAATTGGCTTATGCTCCACAAATTATGTTTAAGACCATCGACATACAAGACATTTTCAATACGAATGGTAGAGTTATTACCTATGGAGCCAATACCTTTAATGTGGCCTTTGGAGTTGTCACCAAATGCCACCACTCCTCCACTTTTTGGCGTTAAGTCCATGAATCTACTCTTGTCTCCGGTCATATGCCTCGAGCATCCACTATCAAGGTACCATGAATTTTGACTTTGTGCTTTGGCCTTGTAGCAATGCTCACCCTACAAACAAAGATATTAAACTTTTGTTTTTGGTACCCAAATCATTTTGGGTCCACTAGTGTTAGCTCCCAATAGCTTGGTTCCCTTAGGAATCCAAGGTGACATAGCAACAATATTATTAGATTTTACAAGTTCCTTAGGAACCCATACACTTCTAATCTTTTTAGTTCTATTATGTCGAGGGAAGCTACTTTGTTTGTAGTTATTAGTCTTTCTCCTAGGTTGGTTTGTTTTAGAAGATTCACCTTTTTAGTGCTTCACACTACCAACATATTTAAAAGACTCTTTGAGCTTGTTAAGCTCACCTAACACCTTTTGGTGTTCACTATTGCATTAAGAAAGAAGATTATTTAGGTCTACATTTTCATCTTGGAAAAACTTAAGTTCATCTTTCAAACCTAAAATCTTTTTCTCAAATTTTATGTTAGCTTGAGAAAGTGAGTCATTTTTATCATTTAATTATGAAATAGTTTTCTTATTCCTAATGACCGACTTCTTGTATTTCTCAACTAACTCATCATAAACCTCTTGCAACTCATCATATACATCATTTAATTCTTCAAATGTAAAATCAAAAGATGATGAGTTAGAGGTTACCATGGAGGAATCCTCCTCAAGTGCCATGAGGCAAAGGTTGGCCACTTCTTGTTCGTCATCCTCGGATGACTCCTCATCACTCCAAGTAGCAAGCTTGGCTTTGAGCTTCTTCTTCTTCTCAAAGCCCTTCTTTTTGAGTTGAGGGCACTCCGAACAAATGTGACCGGGCTTATTGCACTCGAAGCAAATGATTTGATCCCTCCCTTCTTCTTTGCTTTTAACTTTGAAGTCCATCTTTCTTTGAGTTTTCCTTCCACGGTTGGACCTCATGGATCGAGAGAACTTTTTGGCTATCATAGCCAATTCTTCAAGGTCATCCTCCTCACTAGAAGAGCTCTCCTCAAATAATGAAGCTTTGAGAGCCACTCTCATTTTCTTCTTCTTTTCCACCTCTAGCTTCTCTACTCTTTTCTCTTCATTCTTCTTTTCTTCTTCCCTTCCTTGCTTCATAATTTCACGAGTAAGGAGAGAACCCACTAGCTCATCAAGTTTTAGAGTCTTCAAGTTTTTGGCCTCGATGATAGCGGTTCTCTTCCCATCCCAAGATTCGGGAAGTGAGTAGAGTAGCTTACGGACAAGCTTGTCTTCCGGAGTAGTCTCTCCAAATCCTTTAAGCCCGTTTACTATGGTTGAGAAGCGATCAAACATCTTGGACACCGTTTCGTCGGGCTCCATCTTGAAATTCTCATAGCTAAGATTGAGAATTCCAATCTTGGTTTCCTTCACATCATTGGTTCCTTCATAGGTGGTCTCAAGAGTATCCCACACTTCCTTGGCACTCTCAATGGAGGATACTTTGGAGTAGATATAGGGACCGAAAGAGCAAAAGAGCATGTGAAGAGCTTTGTCATTTATTTGTATCTTCTTCCTCTCATCTTCACTCATCTCTCTCTTCTTCTTTAGAACAATCTTTCCATCATCATCTCTCTTCAATGGAATGTAGGGACCATCTTCAATGACATCCCAAACCAAGTAATCGTTGGACTTGATGAAGAGGCGCATCCGATTCTTCCAAAAAGGATAGTTGTCACCATTGAAGAATGGTGGCTTTGTGGTGGATTGTGACTCGTACATACTCGATCCGGAGGTAGATGCCATGGCTTGATTTTTGGTTGATCACACTCTTCCTAGGAACTCCTCTTGTGGTTGTGAATCATTCAAAGAGGTAGACTCTGATACCAATTGTTGAGTGGATCGATTGAATGATCAAGACCAAGAGGGGGTGAATTGGGATTTTAAAACTCTATTGGAGTGAATGGACAATTAAAAATGAAGAACAAAGGATTTTAGAGTGGTTCAAGTTCCAAATGAACTCTACATCCACTACCTTAGCTACCACTAAGGATTTGCAACAATTCACTAATTTGGTCTTCCCCTTTTCAAGGCTTAGGAGGTAACCTTTACACAACCGGTCAAATTTTCTACCCAAAATTTGACCAAACCCTCACAAATGAACAAAGAAGTAACTGGACAAGAAATATATCTCTCAAATACAATTTTGTCCCTTGAAGTACAACACTTAACCCAAATTGTAAGATAGAATAAGAATTGAATACAACTCAATTTGGGGTTTACAAGAAATTGGAAAATAGGTACACTTGAGGTTGGATTTTTACTTGGATGTTTTTCTTTTATGCAATAGTTGTTGATGGTCTTCAAAGAACTTCAATTTATACCTTCTCTATCAATTCTAGTCGTTTGGGTGGTTAGAGAATTGATTATAGCCATTGGGACCATCTCTTTCCACCATAAATGCACTTATGCAGCTATTCGTATCAGTACACGGGGAACCATATCGATACCTGTCTCAAAACAGAAAGAGTCGTTGTACATAATAAAGAGGGCGTATCGAAACGCACGTAAGCGTATCGGTACGGGACAGGGACCGTTTCGATACGGAAGAGACCGTATCGATACCTTTTTCTCAACTTACCTCACTGGAAGTCTCTGTTTCGATACAGGGGTTTACCGTATCGATACGGGGGTTTACCGTATCGATACGGGTCAACTGTCACTTTAAATGTTAGTTACCTAACGACTGTCACCAACGGTCGAAAACATTTAAAACACTTCGAATCAAAAATTCAATTAAAACCGTATCGATACAGGTTACGCCGTATCGGTACACCATTCAAACTACTTCAGTTTTGCAGAAGGGCGTATCGATACATATTGAATTTGTTCCGATACGCTATTTTGATACGGTTAAGAGCTTATTGAAACACGTCTTTCCAGTAGCCAACTTTGTAAAAAAGGTATCGATACGGCAAGAAGCGTATCGATACACCTAACCGATTTTCAATACTTTGGCCTTGGAACACTAAGAAAATATTTGGAGTTTGAGTTTTTCAAATCAGTTTTAAAGTGTTGGTGATTTATAATTATTAAAGGACTTAGAAATTAATTTCAAGTATTCAATTTAATCCTTAACAATTTAATTATATCAAAATCAAACATAGGTTTTACACAAACCATGCTTCAAAATACAAGTATAAGCATATACTTACAAGGATCACTTACCATGTGCATCCTTCATCAACATAACATCAAAATTAGTAAATCGCTTACTTTAAATCATGCCTTAAATAGTAGGTAACATGCATTTAAAATCAAGAGCATCAACAAACTCATAATAGCAAAATCCGAGGGAGAAACTCCTTGCCTATTCCTTCAATTAGAAAGATTTTGTTGAAAACCTTCAAAGATCCTTTGAGACAAATAAAGAAATCACCAAGGAAATCATTTGCCAAACAAAAAGAATTGCAAAGATGAGATTCTCTGGAGATTTTGAGAGAAAGGAGGTGTTAGGATGAAGAGAAAAAAGAGAAAATGGAAGTTACGTCAAAACTGATTTTAAAAAACTAAATCTCCTTTTTAATAAAACTCTTTTAAGTCTTTTAACTAAACCATAATTAAAATGTGCTCAATTGAAGGGAAAATGTTGATTACTTTTAACTTAGCTCCCTAAATATTCTAAGCATTGACCCTCTTTCAAAACAATCCTTTAAAAACAATTTTCAATTTTTACATTTTAGTCACCAAACTGAAATGTCGACCTTCCAAAATTGGCTTCTCTTTTCCCCCAATACATATTTAAAGAGGATTTTAGAAAATTTTCGCATACTTCTATCACATCATGAACCAAGTTTTCCCTAAACCAACTCCGAACTAACCCAGATCTCTAATCTAGGTTCATCGAACCCTACACCACCTTTAAAACCTCTAGGACCAAAACTGGAGCGTTACAACTTTCTTGCCATGGTGTGTAAGTTTGGCATCTCTAGAGCACAGTTGGCAACACGCAGTAGAGAGAAATGCTGAGCGTAGTTGGCAAAACTTCAAGAAAAGAATGCCACACTCGGTTGGCAAAAGAAGGAAGTCTGATGCCCGACCAAACAACCGTGAGTCAGATCCAGGTCGGCCCTAATTCAATGAGAAGATAATGCGCCGAGAATGGTGGTAAAAAACTCTCAAAACCCTAACCCTAACATGATCATCTATATAAAGAGTCTAATGAATGAGCAAAAAAGTGTTACACCGTGAGGAAGAGAGAGAGGGTAGAGGCGAACCAAGGTTCAACTAGGCAGTCTTACCAAGAGCTCTTGATCCATTAAAGGGTTGCATTGACGAATCTCCTTCTTTAGTCCATTTCTCTTAGAAATATTTCTAATTTTTATGATGATTTTTAAAAATGATTATGTGTGTTGGTTTCCTAGCCGTGAACTAATCTTTTAAGTTTGTGATGATTGCCGAATATTGATGCACTTTAGAGAAAGTATACTCGATTAATCAAGTAATAAAGTGATGAGTAAAGGATTGGATCGATGATTACGAAGTTTTTGAACTTAAGAATGTGTTTGCAAGTAATGGTGGTTGATGATTTACTTAAGACTAAAACAATTAAACTAAAGCTAGCTATGATTAAGACAAACAGTTGCGACAAATAATAGATAATTATGAAAGCTGGGATTATAACTAAGGATATGTGCTTGATTAATGATTAGAATGTTATAGCGATTGGCAATACATGTCTGCGTAAACCATTAAGATCTTTATCTACTCGATAAGATTTTCTAATGAACTTCTAACTCTCTCGTCGCTTAGAAGTTAATAATATTGAAGCTAAGGTAATGCATGTCTGCGTGAACCCTAACAACTCTATTATTTGTTTAAGAACTCCCTTTTAGTTGTTTAAACCCTAAACTTATGCCTAAGCCAAATTAAGACTAAGTTAACAACTTAGCCCCACTGTTTACGTTTGTATAACCTAACTCTCTCGATATTAAGTCGCATATCAATAGTTAAAAGGTCTCTCTCGATAGCTCTTACAATAACAATGCATGAAAAATAATGAACATAGTAAATAGATGGAAAACAACTATACCATTATAATAAACTAATCAAAACATAAAATCATGGGAAGCAATAATCCCAACTAAAGTATTTAGCTCATATTTGAGCCTAAAACATCTATAACAGAAAGTATTAAGTTGTGCAGTTTATCAAGCAACGAAAAGAAAAGTGTAGAGGGTCCTTGACAAACTCCCTCCGTGTCGTCCAACAGTTGTTGCAGGTCTCCCACTCTATCAGCCTCTTTCGATGGCGTATGTCATGAGAAGAATTCACTATCTTCCTCCCTATGGTTCTCTGTAAGCTTTAGACTAGGATTGTTGTCTATAATCGTGCTCCTTTTAAAGTAGCATCCAAGTCTCTCTTATATAGATGGTGAAACTAGGGTTCTAGAACCCTAAAGTTTGCACGGCTTCATTAAAGAAGGCCATTGACTTCCAGCTATCTTTATTGTTCCGTATGTGGGAGAAAGTCCACGTAGGAAAAAGTAGATTCATCTCCAACTCTTTATGCCTCGTCATCTCCAGCCATGCGATCTGCTAATCTTCCGCTCCAGCACTCCTCCAACATCCTACACATGCACTACAAAACACCACCTTTCCTATAAAAAGCACCAATATATATATATATATATGACATTAAAGCGCATGCGGTGTAACTCTCTATCTACAAGCAAATTATATACAATCTAACCTAAATGCAAACTATATGAGCTTAAAAAATGCAAAAGACAAGTTAAAAGGGTATACAAAGTAGATCATTTGCAAACTCGTCAGTTGGCTAGGGGTGTTTGGATAAACCCTTAGCTTTTAGGTTTTTAATAGTTGAATGCCTTGGCTTTATTGTCTATTTTCTTGCGCTTAATTTTATCATATTTTTTGTCATACGACACTTGGTATTGAATGCTCATTATCTCCTAATATCTTAACAAACTTAGGAGATAAGGGCTAATTGCCAAGTACTAAGGATAAGCTTCGATAGAAGATTTTCAAGTAGATGAGCTTACTTTTGAAGTGAGTCTACCCTTTATGAGTAAAGATTAAAACTTTACCAAGTTAATTGTTTGAAATCTCACTATAGAGATATAGGTCTAAAAGTAATTAACATAGAGTATTGCCATCGACAGAGGTAATACTAGCTTAAAATATGCCTGGAAATAAAACCAAGGTTTAACTTTATTAATTGCAGCCATAGCTAGCGTGAAATCCAAACATCCTTTGCCAAGTCGATCAATCACCTTGAAACAAGTGTTTGTCAATCTGCCTGAATCTTCGCTTCATTTTTCGTTAATCATTTTCTTAATTAAATCTGAAAACAATTGTCATCCTATTTGTTTCAATTCACAAGTATTTACCGTGGTATTTAATTCCTGGACAAGTTTTTATCCTGGTATTTGTTTCAACTTACTACTACATTACATGATGATCGTGCATACTTGCACGCAAAAAGACATATTCTTAGCATTATTTACTTGCATTATTACAATGAATCATCAACCTTTTTGCCAAGCATTAGTATGCAACAAGTGTTTGGCGTCATTGTCAAGGATTGCAACGAGATTAATTGTTTTGATTTTTACTTGTTTCTGTTTTCCTTTACTTATCACAATTTGTTTGGTGTATGACCAGGACCTGCATTGCGAAGGAATATTTGCAATACGATCCGTAAATTGCAAGAACCTTACGCAAACTACAAAAAATGTCAAAAAATGGCTCGTAACAGAAATGGTGGGATATATGGTGCCCTAAATAATGCCAAAAACAAGGAGAATTCGGCATTACACGATGGGGTATCGCCCGCTCCTACTATTTCTACTGATATACCTAAAGAACGACCCATTAGAGCACTTTGCACCAAAAATGGATAATTTATTGCCAGGATTGATTGGTACAGAGGTAAATTTGGCTAATTTTGAACTTAAACCAGTAATAATTCAGACGCTACTGAATGTAGGTCAATTTGATGGAGCACCTACGGTAGACCCAAGGAAGCATCTGATGCAATTTATGGAGTTGTGCCAACTATTTCAACAACCCGGTGTGACTGAAAAGACATTAAAATTGAGGTTATTCTCATTCTTTTTGACAGATAGAGCAAAATCGTGGCTAAGTTCTTTGCCACCTGGTTCAGTTATTTCGTGGAAAATTTTATGCTAGAAGTATCTCTTGAGGTTTTAGCCGCCTAAAATTAATGCCAAGCTATAAGGTGATATCATTACCTTTAGGCAGGCTGAGGATGAGACGTTATATGATGCTCGTGAGTGATTCAATGACCTGTTGAGAAGATGTCTCATGCATTGATTCCCTACCTGGACTCAGATTGTAACACCCCTTAATAGGTTTAGGAAAATAAACAGAGTTATGGAGTATTACCAACAAATGTGAACATTCAGACCACAAACACGGATGAACTCTTATCTTGAATCAAGAAGAGTTAAAGCTATTCGAATAACATATTGTACCAAGATCACAATGTCTTCAAATCTACTTTTTAATCTTAACATTTAAACATCTTGTAGATTCATTAGAGCATTATATCTAAGCTATACAAGATATTTTCCATTCACGGATGGCCAAATCCTTAATTTAATCATCAAGCAAATCATTAAACTTTATTAACTTACTAGCCAAACTCAAAACATCAATACCAAGGTTCAACTCATGTCTTATTACATTTCTCGTTGTTTTGAAACAATGTAGGAAATACCAATTACAACAATTGTATCCATTTACCAAACTTAATGTTCCTCAAATTCAAAACGGCTTTTCGTAAATAACTATATTTTCAAGAAACAATTCTAACTTAAAAAAATAACTTCATATTCAAATATATACTCATTTAACTTAATCAAATTCATAGTAAGATTCAATATATCTCATAGACCATTATTCAAGTAGTCAAGTAAGTGATTACTTGTCCTAAAATCAGACGCATATAATTCATCCCATTTACCACTAAAACCTATACTTAGCACAACCATGCTTTCATACGATTAACCAATGGATCTCTATCATTGCAATCTATACAGTTTTACATCATAATTAACTTACCTAGAAAGCAAAGTGATTAACCATTTAACATATCAAATCTTAATAATCAAATTGCTAAAATTATGCCTTTAACAACTACTAAATTATCTACTCTGGATAATATTTACCTGCAATCTTATACAACCCAATATTTCTATACTTAAACCATATATAACCGGATTACAAATTCAGCGCATAGCAAAACCAAATGTAGAATTCATTAACATTCAAGCATTTGTTTATTTAATCCTTTTTAATTAATCATTCGATCCGCACCTCTTCTATTTCAGGTCTAACACATGCTAATATATATATATATATATATATATATATATATATATGTATGTATGTATGTATTATATTCTAACACACAAAATATCATACTGAACTATTAACCTAAGGCTACTATAACTAATTGAGCAATCACACAACTATAGCAATGATTAAACCACACAAAGCATGCAACATCCAAGAAATAGTTTAAGGACCATTACAGAACTTTTGATATTTATCATGCTTATACACATATAAGCCAAAAGGGAATTTAAATGCATATGCAATTTAATGACTATGTGCCACTCTCTAGGAGTTCTAAGGATATTGATTCGAACCATACTTAATTCAATGTGATCACGTCCATGCTCGGAAGAAACCAAAGGCACCTTATCCTGAAATGAAATGAAGGAATAGAATAATCATAATCTTAGTAAGGTAGCTTAAGGTAAATAAAACATGAACAAATATTCCACCTTTCGTTTAAATCTAATAATCATACATGTACGCTTCTAAGCTCGAACCAAAGTTTTTCCATTATAAGACAAGGAAATTAGTCAAGCACTCATACTTAACTAAAGATAATTCGAATAGAACTTAGCATATAGAAATTCACTTATCATTCAAACAAAACATAGAATCGGCATATTCGCATAACTACCAAATAAACATATCCTGTAACACCCCGGTTTTGGGCCTAGATGTTTTAGGCATCGGTTGGGTTAGTCGAACCTAGAATTAGAGATATGAGCCTTTAGAAGCGGTTCAAGGAAAACGAGGTCCGGAATGGGATAAAATTATGAGAAAAATTGCTAAAATCTTTTAAAAATATATATTGATGGTTGGTAAAATCAATTTTAGGAAATGAGATTTGGAAAGTTGAGATTTCAGAAAGTGACCATTTTGTAACAAGTGCAAAGTTGGATTTTAAGGACTAAAATGAAAAGAGGACAAGACTTAGAATCTTTAGGGAGCTTATATCATTTTTTGGACCTTTTCCCTCAAATTGACCATTTTAATTATTGTAATAAAAATATTTTAAAAAGGGTTTCAAATGAAAAGGGGATTTTAATTAAAACAAGAGAATATTTTATGTAACTAACTTCTCTTATTTTTCACTCAGCCAAACACTCTTTCTTTTCTAAAGACTAGAGAGTTTTTTTCCATCTTTTCTAATTCTTTTTGAATAGCAAAAGAATTCTTTGATTCTCCTATCATTTATCATCGAGTTTACTTGAGAATTTCATCAAAATCTTGTCATTTGAGGAGAAAAGGCAAAGTTAGAGGTAAGATTTCGTTTAACTCCTCTAATCAAGGTTCTTTAATGAAATTCCCAAGTCTTGTGCCTCATAAGTTTGTTTATTAACCTAGTTTTATAATTGATTAATGGGAAATTGGCTAAAAATGGCTTTATTTGGTGATTTTCTAAGATTTTCGTTTAGGCACTGTTTTGGTTGATTTTGGATTGATTTTAAAGTTTTTTTTGGATATTAAATGATGTTGAAATAAAGGCTCTATCTTAATAATCCCGGATTAGGTTGGATCTCTAAAGGTTTAGGTTGTTAGTTATGGGTTTTAGCTTAGAGATGTGAATATGATGTTGATGGGCGTTATTAGAAATAATTAGAGTGTTTTTGGATGTTAATCGATGGTTAAAAGTAGATGGATGTAATGGATTGAGGCTGGGTCAAGTTTGGAGTATGATCGATTGTGTTTTCAATTGTTTTGGATGGGTATTTTGGGTATCTTGGACAAACCAACGACATTGTTTAAGTTGCTGGTGGTTTTAATGCATTATGATGCATTGATCCTCTGTTCTTGCATGGTATAAACTAGGGAGAATACTTCGGAAGCAATCAGTGAAGATTCAGGCACTTCAGACGCTTGATTTTCGCGTCGGCGTTTGAGGTTTCACGAGTCGGTGAGTGGAAATCGGATTTCCAGCTTTGAAACACCTTTAAAGTGGTTTTGGGAACTTAGTGTAAGCTTGAAACTCTTTACTATGTTCGGAAGTAAGTAAAGTGATTTTCTCCCTCGGATTGTGCTATTATAGGCTTGTTGATGCACTTGATTTTATATGTGTTTAGCTAGTGTTTTTAAGCATGATTTTGAGTAAGAGATTTGTTGTTTATGATGCCATATTGTTAAAGGATGCACATGGTAAGTTTTCCTTGTATGTATATGTTTATACACGTTTTATGAATCATGGTTTGATGCTTGGAAATTTTGCTTACTGTGAATTCTTTGAAAACAGTGAGGTTTGTACTAATTGAGGATTATATTGGCAAGTGATGTTGTGTAAAGTGGTTTATAAATGAAATCGGATATAGTTAGCCGACTATAGGATTGAGTGCACCATAAACAAGTCGCCTTGGATGTTGAGGGGTTGTGAATGTACCAGAATCTCTATCCAAGTACCCTAACGATTTAAGAAATTGAGTTGTCCCGTCTCTCGTTAGTGGGGTTATACATCTACCGATGAGTGGTGTTGAGGGGTTGTAAGGAACCGAATACTCCACCACGAGTGTCACAATGGTGGAGGGTATGTCCCTTGTGTGAACCTTGAGATGCCTGTGAGAATGTATGAAGTGTTGGGACAACGCTTGGGAATCCTCGTATCCGATATGATTTGAGAAATGAGTATGTTGATGATCAATTGTGAGCCAATATAATTCATAAATTGTTATGAAATGTATATGGACGCACAGTATGGAAAAACATGTCTTAATCTTTAAGCTTTACATATGGTAGCTATGCATGGAAAGGCTTAAGAAGGGTGTTGGCAAATGGTTTTTTCTGTTGAAGCATGTGATACTTGTTGCATGATGAATAACATGCTTATTTTGTTAATGAAGTGTAAGGATTATTCAATAAAAGGCATGATGGTTTTCAAATGGTGTAAAAATGGTTTTTAAGCATTGATGATGTTTTTGGTTTTGAGCATTCCTCGGTAAGCTTGTATGCTTACGCTATATCTTTTGTCCATCAATGCAGATAACTAAGTGTTTGGAGGAAACAACTTGCCAGGGGACCTAAGGAGATTTCACTTTTGAATGTATGTTTCATTTTATGGACTACAATAATAAGGGTAATGGAGATACCATAGTCTATTTGGGAGATGTGGATGAACTCCCTTTATGTGCATATTTGGTTATTGATTTTGAACTTGTAAAAGGCTTCTATATGATGGTTTAAGCCATGACTTGAGTTTTGACTTTTGGATGGTTTGATTTTCATAGGAAGCATGCCTCTAGAATACCTTGATGACAATTGCCATGTTTCATTGATTGAAACTACTTTGTATGCTTAGGGAATGTTGTTTAGTTTTCATTGGATATGTTCGAAAGTATGTTGGATTAAGTCCCTTTAAACCACAACAATTACAAATCGGTCCCTGGTTTTGGGCTATCGATACCGATTTTGGCTACCGGTTTTGGGCGTACTGATACGGGCTCAAAAGTTATAGGTACGACCTCTGTCTCATTGAAATTGAGTGTTGCATCAGTCGAGGGCGTATCGATACCCTTCTCAAGGGCATCAGTACGATGGTCTTTATGGTAGTTGAAAGCTTATTTAAATGTTTTGTTTTTCTTACATTTTTGTCCCTAAAAGTTGTGGATGTAATTAATTGAGTTTGAATGATTATTTTGAGCTGAGAACTGACTGAGATGCATGGTTGTGACTAATTAAAAGTTGGTAACACAAAAATGGCTTAAGTCAGTATAAACCACAAAAATTACAAATTGGTCCCTAAAGTCGTAGTTGAACGTAAATGATGATCAATCGAGTTATGAATGTTCCGCTACAATGGTTAACACATAGGATTCTAATTAACATATAGAGAAGATAAAAAGAAACAAAAGGTTTGTTTATTGAGGTAAACCTTCCCGGTTTACTTCAATAATCCCCGTGTGACCTGTTCGGTTCAGTCTATCGGCTAGGCCTGGTTGTATCAGAGACAGGTTAACAAATAATGGTATGATGGTAAGTTAATGGTAAACCGACGTGATGTGATTTTAAGTGATTGGTGATGTTTGCTTTGCACGGTGAATGTAATAAGCATGGCAATGTTGATCTAATGATAGTGATGCTATGTATGATGATTGTGATGTAAATATGAGTTTTTATATGATGATGTTGTGGGCTGAATATTGGTTGTAATGCACAATGACTGTGATATGCACGTTGAATAATTTATGCTATGTTTGTGGAAAATTTGGGATGCACATTGCCTTATTACTGTAGTGAAGTGTTTTTAAATTAAATTCAAAATCTTGGATCCTTACTAGAAGCTGGCCTGATTTCTTGTTTAGTTTTATATTCATGCTTTAATTATAATAGCACAATGGGACCAAGGAGAGAGCTACTTTCGAGATAAGTTGCTCCTGTTGGTGAGCAAAGGAATCAGGAGAACAAGGTTCTGCCTGGTGCGAATTTACCTCCTCCACCGCCTCCACCTTAGGGTGAGGAGCAAGTACAACACAGGCAAGATGGTCCAGTGTTGGGAGATTTGACGCCTTTAGTTCATGCGATGACTGGGCATTCCAGACTACTGTTACTGGAGTACAAGTGTAAGCTCAAGTTGCTGGGCAGTTGGGATTGCTGTTGGAACGGTTGCAAAGTTTAGGAAGCATTGAGTATCATGGATTGTCTCCTGAAGCATCCGAGGCTTGGATGGCTAGTACGATCCAGATTTTGGATCAAATTGGGTGCAATGATGCACGTAAATTAGGATGTGTTGTTTCCTTGTTGCATGGTGATGCGTACATTTGGTGGACGACTGTAAGTGCGGTTGTGGAGCCCAATGAGGTGGATTGGGAGTTATTCCAAACTTCCTTTAAGAAGAAGTATCTAGGAGTTAGATACTCAGATGACAAAAAGCTTGAATTCATGTCCTTGGTGCAAGGAAAAATGATAGTGGCTGAGTATGAGGTTCAGTTCGTACGTTTAAGCCAGTATGCTCCGGAGTTTGTACCGAGTGATAGGCATCGATGTGATCTCTTCCGTTTATGGATTGGTGCAGGAAATATAGACTTTCATGCTAGCTTCCGATTATACTAATTTTGATGTGTTGGTGACGCGAGCCAAAAATATTGAGCAGAGTTTGGGTTTGACCTCTCGCGGGGGTGGTTCTAGCTCGGGTAAGAGAGTTGCAGATTATGGTCTTAGTCGTGGACAATATAAGAGAAATCATGATCGTAGGTATTGGCCTAAGGCGAGGTGAGGTAATTTTGGGTGAGGTGCGCTAGTTCGGAGTAATAGGGTGAGGTCTGAGTAAAATTCTTTTTGGACATGAGGATCACGAGAGAATTTTAGGCAAGATTGTCCTCGTGTGGCTCGAGAGGCGCATGCTCCTGCGGCTGGGGCAACTAATTCTTGTTGGAACTGTGGATCAGTTGATCATATGAGACGTGAGTGTCTCTTGTTAGCTATAGGTGGTCAGGGAAGGGGACCCGTTCTTGCACCACAAAGAGGCCATAGGCTCGGTCGTGGTAATTTCTAACGGAGGGAGGAGGGATAGAGAGGTGGTCCTGCGAGGGTGTACGCACATCGCTAGGGAAGTAATGACACCGACGTGATTGTAGGTACTTTCACTTTGCAATCTTTATCTTTGTTAGCTTTAAATGATTCTGGATCTGTACATTCATACATCTTGAGTGAGCATGCACAATTTCTTGATATCCCTGTTGAGACGTTAGATGTGGGGATGCGAGTAACAAGCTCATTTGGTGAAACTGTTGTTACGAGAAAGTTGTATAGGAGATGCCCTTTACCTGTTCAAGGCCATGTGTTTTCAGATGATTTGATGGAGTTGCCTTTCTATGGTTTTGATGTAATTCTTGGAATGGATTGGTTGACCGAGCATAGGGTTGTGGCCGATTTTGATGTTAAGCCCTGTAATCTTGAAACTAGATGATGATTACGAAGTGGTAATCATGGGCGAGAATGTGAAATTCTTGTCCAATGCAATTTCAGCTATTGAAGCGAGTCGTATGATGGAGTTGGGTTGTGAAGCTTTCCTAGCTTACGTGATGAACTCTGGTACAAAAAGGTGTGAGTACAAGACATACGAACGATATGTGAGTTTCTGGGTGTCTTTCCGGAAGAGTTACTTGGTTTGCCATCGAACAGAGAAGTTGAGTTTGACATAGAGTTGTATGAAAATACGACTCCAGTGTCAATTGCTTCTTATCGAATGACACCTAAGGAGTTGAAGGAATTGAAAATGCATCTTCAAGAGTTGCTAGATCGAGGGTTCATAAGGCCATGTGTTTCACCTTGGGCTGCATCAGTCTTGTTTGTAAAGAAAAAAGATGGTACGATGCGAATGTGTATAGATTATCGGTAACTGAACAAGTTTACGATTAAGAACATGTACCCTTTTCCAAGGATTGATGATTTGTTTGACCAGTTTCGAGATGCTTCAGTGTTTTCTAAGATTGATTTGAGGTCTGGATATTATCAACTGAAGGTCAAGGATGTAGATGTACCTAAGACAGCTTTTCGGACAAGGTACGAGCATTATGATTTCTTGGTGATTCCGTTTGGTTTGACAAATGCACCGACTGCATTCATGGACATGATGAATCGTGTGTTCCATAAGTTTTTAGATCAGCTTGTGGTAGTGTTTATTGATGATATCCTCGTGTACTCTCGTATCGAGGAGGATCGTGATAAGCATTTGTGAATTGTGCTACAAGTGTGGTTGGAAAATGAGCTTTATGCTATGCTGAGCATGTGTGAGTTTTGGCTCAGGGAAGTTGTCTTCCTTTGACATGTAGTATCGGCCGAGGGTATCAGAGTTAACCCACACAAGATTGAGGCGGTGATGAATTGGAAAACTCCTAAATCGGTGACGGAAGTGCGTAGTTTCCTTGGTTTAACTGGATATTATCGAAGGTTTGTTGAGGGTTTCTCTAAGAATGCTACTCCGTTGACTAAATTTGTAACGCCCCGGTTTTGGGCTTAGAAGTTTTGGGCGTTGACCGGTTCGGTCAAAGTGCTGTCGAATCTAAAAAGGTGAAATTAGGAAAACCTAGTTCGGGTTGCATTAAAAATATGGGAAAATGTTCTAAAATCCTCTTTTAATATATATAAGTGAACTGTGAAATCAATTTTGCAAAATGAGGTTTGGAAGGGTGACATTTTGGGCTAGTGACCAAAATGTAATTTTTGAAAACTGTGAGACTGTTTTAAAAAGGATTGAAACTTTGAATCTTTAAGGAGCTATTTACCCAATGGGAGTTTCTCCAGATTTTCTAAATATATTAAATGATTAATTAAAAGGTTTTAAATATAAACAAAGTGGAGGGACGATATTTTAGTTTTAACTAACTTTTCTCTCAACTATTTTCTCTCATTTTCTCTCAAGCCAAACACCTTTTCTCCAGAGCTTTTCTCTCTGATTTTGTCACCTAAATTCATCTTTTCAATTACCTTTTGATTGCTAATCATCTCTACAACAAAACCTCACCATTTGCTAAGTGGATTTTCAAGAAAACTTGATTCTAAAAGGGAGAAACTCAAGTTTGGAGGTAAGAACGTCCTTCTCCTCTGAACTCTAAGTTCTTTACGGAAATTCCCAAGTTCTCAATCCTTAAATTGTGTTTTATAAATGGTTTTAAGGTTGTGTTATGGATCTTGGCTTTTAAATGCAAGATTTGATTGATTTTGGTGAATTTTCGTTGGATCTGTTAAAGCAGTGATTTGAGGTGTATAATTGATGTTAAATGAATGTTAAATTGATTGGAAATTGAGTTTTAACTAATGCAATCCCGGATAGGTTGAATTTCCTAAGTTTAGCTTGTGATTCTTGGTTGTTTTTGGGTGATCTTGTGGATCTGTTGTTGCTGGAGGTATAAGGATGTTGTTAGGTCCTTTTTAGATGTTGAATGATGTTTAAGGATGCTTAGTTTTGATGGTTTATGGCTGGGCTTTGTTGAGGAGTTGTTTAGATGCATTTTCGGTTGTGTTTGGTGGCCGAAAATGGAGTGTGGATGAGAGCAGCGAGTTTAGGTGCTTTCATTGAAGCTATTAATGCATGATGATGCATTAATCTACTGTTTTGATGTGTTAAAACAGGGGAGTCATCTTTGGATCCAAGTGGTGGTGATCCGGAAGCTTGATTTGGTGTTTCGGCAAGAAGCGAAACGGAATCGGTGAGTGGATTTTGGGTTTCGGCTTTGAAACCAATGTTTTGGAGGTTTGGGAGCTTAGTCTAAGTCTAAACAACTTTGCTAAGCTCAAGAGTAAGTTTTCGGAAAAACTCTCTTGATGAGGAA
Source organism: Hibiscus trionum (assembly GCA_030270665.1). Lineage (NCBI taxonomy): Eukaryota > Viridiplantae > Streptophyta > Magnoliopsida > Malvales > Malvaceae > Hibiscus > Hibiscus trionum. The sequence continues at coordinate 42,105,112 of BSYR01000027.1, read as the reverse complement.
CCATGTGATGGTTGGGTGCAATGTGTTTGTTGCATGTTTAAATTCTGTTTTTAAAGCATATCTAGCATGTTTGTTTGCTGAGATTATAAGCCATGTGTTTAAGGAAGCTCAAGGTTAGAGTTCCTTGCTTTTGAACATTGTTTAAATGTGGTTTAATGCTTAAAGATGCATGTTGTTTATGGCTTGGTTAAATGTTTTAAAACAGTGGATTATTGATGATAAATGATGTATATTGGCAAGTGATGTTTTGAAAAGGTTAAGGTAACCAAGGTGGTTAAAAGTCCTTGAGTGAGCCTAGTTTACTTAAGAACATCAAGGTGGTTAAAAGTCCTTGGATGGTTCTTGTTACGGACACAAAGGTGTTTAAAAGTCCTTGTGTGGTCCTTTCCAAGGTGGTTAAAAGTCCTTGGGGCCAAGGTGTTTAAAAGTCCTTGGGGTGATTCATGTCATGGTGTTTAAAAGTCCATGGGCCAAGGTGTTTAAAAGTCCTTGGGGTCAAGGTGTTTAAAAGTCCTTGAAGTGAAACTTGTTAAGGACACAAAGGTGTTTAAAAGTCCTTGTGTGGTCCTTGCCATGGTGTTTAAAAGTCCATGGGCCAAGGTGTTTAAAAGTCCTTGGGGTCAAGGTGTTTAAAAGTCCTTGAGGTAAAACTTGTTAAGGACACAAAGGTGTTTAAAAGTCCTTGTGTGGTCCTTGCCATGGTGTTTAAAAGTCCATGGGCCATGGTGTTTAAAAGTCCATGGGGATAAGATCACAATGGTGTTTAAAGTCCATGTGTGAGTCTTATGTTGATCTTGTTAAAAAATGGTAATTATCACTTGTGGCCAATATGACATGTTATGATATGAAGCATGAGATGCTTGGTTAAGATTGCTTGAGAGCATGTTTAAATGTTGATTGAAGTATGATTTATAAAAGTGTTTTATAAATGCATTATTGTTTGGTTTTAATGAGCATTCCTCACTAAGCTTTTGCTTACGCTCTCTCTCTTTTCTTAAACCAATAATGCAGAGCATTAAGGTGCATTGAGGGCAGCAAGGAAGGCAAGCAATCAAGTGGAAGTTGAGCTCAAGTATGGAAAGGTTTTCTTAAACATTTTTAGCTTTTGGCATTTGGCAATGGGGGACCTATGTTGTTGTGTTGGGAGATGTTTTGGACTCCCTAAGTTGGATTTATATTGTTGTTAATGTTGGTTTTTGTAATTGGCCATTATGTGTTTGATTTGGAGGTTTTATGCTTGAATGGTTTGCTTGTGTAGGAAGCATGCCTTTAGATTTGGGGCTTTTCATAATTGATGCCATGATGTCGAATTGATGTTGCAATTATGTCCCTTATATGTTGTATGAGTTGCTGGTAAAGTTTGATAGCTTTTGGAGCATGTTTGGTTGGTCAATTGTGTGTTTAAGCAAGCAAATTTCTGCATTTTGTGCAGGCCGTATCGGAACAGTGCCTACCGTTTCGGAACGGGTGCCTCGATGTAGCCCAGGCGTCCGAAACGGGGGACACCGTTCTGAAACGGAAAGGCCACTGCCAGCCCTTGTTTCGGTACGCGTTGCGGAACGGCCCCGCGTTTCGGAACGGGCTGTCTCCCGTTTCGGAACGCATGACCGTTGGGGGCTGACATTGGTAGTTATATGTTTCAGAATGTTTGCATTTTGGTCCCGATTCTTGTTTGTGCAATTGTATGAGTTTGGGATGTCCGTTTGAGCTGAAATTTGACAGTGAAGCATGAAACATGATTAATTTCAAGCTGGTAACTTTAATTTGGATGAAGTCCTTATAATTATCAGAATTTACAAATTGGTCCCTAAAGTTGTAATTTGTTCAATTGGGTCCCTGTTTGATCTCTGATGTTTATGTTCTTTGAGTATGTTGTTTGCTTGATCACAACTAGGGTTAATGTGTATCTAGACAAGTTTAAAAAAAAGGGGTCGTTAATCAAGGTTGACTTTCGGGTTGACTTTGGTTTTCCCCGTGTAATCTTCTTAATTTGGGTCAACCGTCTAGGCCGGGTTAAGGGGGTTACAAAATTGTTACAAAAGAATGTTCACTTTGAGTGGACGGATGTTACACAACAAGCTTTCGAGAAGTTGAAGGAAACTTTTACGCAAGCTCTTATCTTGATTCAACTAGAATCGGGTAAGGAGTTTGTGGTTACAGTGATGCGTCATATGTTGGTCTGGGTTGTGTGTTGAATCAAGGTGAGAAGGTTGTGGCATATGCATCTAGGCAATTGAAGGTTCTTGAACACAACTATCCTACTCATGATCTAGAACTTGATGCAGTTGTGTTTGCTTTGAAGATCTGGAGGCATTACCTTTACGGTTAGAAGTGTGTGGTCTATACAGATCATAAGTGTTTGAGATATCTAATGTCTCAGAGGGATTTGAATCATAGGTAGCGAAGATGGTTGGAGTTGCTCAAAGACCATGATCTGTCGATAGAGTACCATCCGAGAAAGGCCAATGTAGTGAGCGATGCATTGAGTAGGAAGGTGGATGTTGAGTTGAGAGTGATGTTTGCTCGGTTGAGTATATCGCTTGATGGTGGGTTGATAGCCGAGTTACAAGTGAAACCTTTTTTTAATTCAGTTAACTAAGGATAAGCATTTGCTTGGTGATTCTTTGGTGCCTCATGTTTAGGATATAGATGATGGTAATGTAAGGGATTTTTGTTTCAAAGATGGTGTTTTATGCTTTAAAAGTTGGATAGATGTGTTGGAGGATGTTGAGTTGAGGCGCATTATTTTGACTGAAGCTCATAGCATTCCTTTTGCTATGCATCCTGGTAGTACAAAGATGTATCATGGTTCGAAAAATGAGTACTATTTGATTGGGTTGAAAAAGGATGCTGCTAATTTTGTGAGCAAGTGTATGGTTTGTCAACGTGTGAAAGCTGAGCACTAGTTTCCTTCCGGTTTGTTGCAGCCTTTGAGGATACCGGAATGGAAATGGGAAGGGATTACGATGGATTTTGTGTTCTATTTGCCTTTGACACCATCGAGGAAGAATTCCATTTGGGTGATTGGAGATCATCTTACGAAGTGTGCACATTTCTTGGCTTTGCATACTACGTATACGTTGGACAAGCTATTGGAGTTTGATATTGATGATATTGTGCGCTTGCATGGTGTGCCTAAATCTATAGTGTCGGATAGAGATCCGAGGTTTACAGAGAGGTTTTAGGAGTGTCTACACCAAGCATTGGATACAAGGCTTAATTTTCAGTACCTCGTATCATCCTCAGACGGATAGATAGTCGAAGCAAGTTATTTGAGTGCTGGAGGATATGTTGAGATGTTGTGTTATAGATTTCCACGGTTCTTGGGAAAATCAGTTGCCCTTAGTGGAGTTTGCCTATAATAATAGTTTCTAGGAAAGCATACAAATGGCTCCGTATGAAGCTTTGTATGGAATGAAGTGTAGAATGCCTCTTTGATGGGCGGAGGCGGGGCAAAAGTTGGTTTCCTTGCCGGATTTGCTAAAGGGAACGAATGAGAAGGTGAGACTTATATGTGAGCGGTTGAAGGTTGCATCGGATCATCAAAAGTCTTACGTAGATTTAAAGCGGAAAGAGATTGAGTTCGCAGTTGGAGATCGTGTGTTCTAGAAGGCATTACCTTGGAAGAATGTGATGAGGTTTGGTCGTTAGGGTAAGCTTAGTCCAAGGTTTATTGGACCTTATGAGGTTGTGGAGCTTGTTGGTCATGTTGCATATCGATTGAGGTTTCCTCCTGAGTTAGAGAAAATCCATGATGTGTTTCATGTTTCGATGTTGCGAAGGTATAGATCGGATCCATATCATGTAATGCATGTTGAAGAGATTGAGTTGAATCTGGACTTGTCTTATGATGAGGACCCAGTAGGGATTCTTGATTCTAGTAGCAAAGTTCTTCGTGGTAAGACGATTGAACTTGAGAAGATGTTGTGGCGACATCGAGGAGTTGAGGAGGCCACGTGGGAAAGAAAGGCTAACATGTCGAAGCAGTTTCTGCACCTTTTTCCTTCAGGTAAAATTTTGGGGATGAAATTTCCTAAGTGGGGAAGAGTTGTAACACCCCGGTTTTGGGCTTAGATGTTTTAGGCATCAGTTGGGTTAGTCGAACCTAGAATTAGAGACTCGAGCCTTTAGAAGTGGTTCAGGGAGAACGTGGTCCGGGATGGAATAAAATTATGAGAAAAATTGCTAAAATATTTTAAAAATATACATTGAAGGTTGGTAAAAACAATTTTAGGAAATGAGTTTTGGAAAGTCGAGATTTCGGAAAGTGACCATTTTGTAAAAGTGCAAATTTGGATTTTAAGGACTAAAATGAAAATAGGATAAGACTTAGAATCTTTAGGTAGCTTATATCTTTTTGTGGACCTTTTCTCTCAAATTGACCATTTTAATTATTCTAATAAAAAGGGTTTCAAATTAAAAGGGGGTTTTGATTAAAACAAGAGAAGAGTTTACGTAACTAACTTCCCTCATTTTACACTCAGCCAAACACTCTTTCTTTTCTAAAAACCAGAGAGTTTTTCCATCTTTTCTAACCCTTTTTAATGCGATTCTGATGTTGCTGGGCATTATTAGAAGTAATTAGAGTGCTTTTGGATGTTAATCGATGATTAAAAGTGAATGAAAGAGATGGACTAAGGCTAGGTTAAGTTTGGAGTATGATAGATTGAGTTTTCAGTTATTTTGGATGGGTATTTTGGGTGTCTTGGACAGAGCAACGAGAATGTTTAAGTTGTTGGTGGTTTTGATGCATTTTGATGCATTGATCCTCTATTCTTGTGTGGTATAAACATGAGAGAATACTTTGGAAGCAATCAATGAAGATCTGGGGGCTTCAGACCCTTGATTTTCGCATCAGCGATAGAGGTTTCGCGAGTCGGTGAGTGGAAATGGGATTTCCAGCTTTGAAACACCTTTAAAGTGGTTTTGGGAACTTATTGGAAGCTTGAAACGCTTTACTAAGTTCAGAAGTAAGTAAAGTGATTTTCTCCTTCGGATTGTGCTATTATAGGCTTGTTGATGCACTTGATTTTATATGTGTTTAGCTACTGTTTTTAAGCTTGATTTTGAGTAAGAGATTTGATGTTTATGATGCCATATTGTTAAAGGATTCACATGGTAAGTGAGGTTATACATCTACCAATGAGTGGTGTTGAGGGTTTGTAAGGTACCGAATACTCTACCATGGGTGTCACAACAGTGGAGGGTAGCTCCCGTGTGTGAACCATGAGATGCCGATGAGAATGTATGAAGTGTTAGGACAACACTTTGGAATCCGCGTATCTGATATGATTTGAGAAATGAGTATGTTGATGTTCACTTGTGAGCCAATATAATTGATAAATTGCTATGGAATGTATATGGATGCATATTATAGAAAAACATGTCTTAATCTTTAAGCTTTGTATATGGTAGCTATGCATAGAAAGGCTTAAGACGAGTGTTGGCAAATGGTTTTGCTGTTGAAGCATGTGATACTTGTTGTTTGATGAATAACATGTTGATTTTGTTTATGAAGTGCAATGATTTTACAATAAAGGCATGATGGTTTTCAAATGGTGTAAAAATGGTTTTTTAGCATTAATGGTGTTTTTAGTTTTGAGCATTCATCGCTAAGCTTGTATGCTTACGCTCTCTCTTTTGTCCATCAATGCATATAACTAAGTGTTTAGAGGTAGCAACCTGCAAGGGGACCTAAGGAGACTTCACTTTTGATTGTATGTTTCGTTTTATAGACTAGAGTAATAAGGGCAATGGGGGTACAATAGTCTACTTGGGAGAGGTGGATGAACTCCATTTATGTGCATATTTGGTTATTGGTTTTGAACTTGTAAAATGCCTCTATTTGATGGTTTAAGCCATGACTTGAGTTTTTACTTTTGGATGGATTGATTTTCATAGGAAGCATGCCTCTAGAATACCTTGATGACAATTGTCATGTTTCATTGATTGAAACTGCTATGTACGCTTATGGAATGTTGTTTAGTTTTCATTGGATATGTTCGAAAGTATGTTGGATTGCTTATGAGTGAGTCTAAATAGGTAAAACCAGCTTTCAGTGTAATTGCTGACTGCAGGGTATCGATACCCTTCTTAGAGTATCAGTACGGTCTTGCAATTTGGGAAGGGGGTACCGATACGCGGGGGTGTATCGATACCGACTGACTACTGGTTTTGGGCGTACTAATACGGGCTCGAAGGGTAACGGTACAACCTCTGTCTCATTGAATTTGAGTGTTGCATCAGTCGAGGGCGTATCGATACCCTCCTCAAGGGTATCGATATGATGGTCTTTATGGTAGTTGAAAGCTTATTTAAATGTTCTGGTTTTCTTACGTTTTAGTCCCTGAAAGTTGAGGATGCAATTAATTGAGTTAGAATGATTATTTTGAGCTGAGAATTGACTGAGATGCATGTAATGTGACTAATTAAAAGTTGGTAACCCAAAAATTGCTTAAGTCCCTATAAACCACAAAAATTACAATTTGGTCCCTAAAGTTTTAGTTGAACGTAAATGATGATCGATCGAGTTACGAATGTTCCACTGCAATGGTTAACACATAGGATTCTAATTAGCATCTAGATAATATAAAAAGAAGAAATAGGGTTGTTTATTGAGGTAAACTTTCATGGGTTACTTCAATAATCCTCGTATGACCTATTCAGTTCGGTCTATCGACTAGGTCGGGTCGAGGGGGTTACATGTCCATTTCCTTAATTATAATCCGCATACATATGTAACTTCTTATTCACCCAACAACTCTCTCTAAGTACCAGTAATTATATATTTACTTGGTATGCAAGTCATTTCATTCCATCCTTGATTTAGTTGTAAGTTTCATGATTTCTTGTCAACATATCTTAGGAATTTAAAAGATACTTGACACAAAAGTCATCAATTATTGTATAATATAACACATTTTCATAGCATATGAGTCATTAGACATAACATAACATTTTCTTGAATTACTTAACTCAAAAGTTATCAAACGCATGTGATAATTATCTCATAAGTTATCAAGATAATTTGCTTGTTAGAAATGCCAATTTCATTATTTTATCATGTACATAGCCTTTCATTCAAAGCAAATACACATATTAGAATCATGTTACTTATGTAACGTCCTCAACCTGGTTTAAAAGAAAATTCAGAATCGAGAATGTCACAGCAAGGAAAACCGAAAACAGGAACCAGGAAATTTCAAAATTTATTTATTATTTAACCATAGCTACTCAAAAGATCACTTGATTCTCTTAATCATATTTTTATTTCAAGTGCTTAGCAAACATCTAACATAATCATGTCCACTCTCGATTCAATTAACCTAGTCTCATTAAAGTTTGTTATTCAGCAGTCGCAGGTAAAACATTTCCTCGCATCTCGTTGATGAAGCCTCTTTCAATCATTATCACATTGCATAGTCAATGCAATTCATATACATAAACAATGACCAAGGTACAGGGTCCCAAGATAACATTCTTTTCTTCATTTAGTACTTTAATATAATCAAAACAAGAGCCCTTCTGATATACATTTCCATTTTATTTTAACACAAGTTCTGAAGGGGATCGATCCCTTCTTTTGAAAGAATCGATACTTACAGTTTTAATATATAGATGATAACTTTTACACATTACGAATTTAACAATGCTTTACCAGGTTATCTCAATGGTTCGACTATATTGCTTAACCCATAGTCAATATTTAATCTTACAAATAAACTCATACAGTCTTTTAATGTTATACATACTCAAAATATTTCTAAGAACATATGTTCCCATTCCTATGCATCGAAACAATTCACTTATGGACCATGTACAGTCAAGACATATTTTATAACATTCTGTATATATAATATACCAAGCTAACCCACAAACATATTAGCTTTCACACAATTGCTCATTAGGTTTTACGTAATTAGATAACAACTTACTAAATCTACCTCCTTTAGAACCTAGCAGAACCGTATCACAATACACAAACAAGACTGCACTGTTAAAATACAATACTGCACTTATTCTTTGACCCAAAACTGCACTTATTCAATACAGTTCACTTACAAGCATATATATATATATATATATATACACACACACACACAAACAGAACATCTTTCTACTTGATTTTAAGTTCGATCTTAATAGCCCAAGTGACTATGATTATAAGCACAATATTATCCATTATTCAATCCTCTAATGTAGCTAGTAAAGACATCAAAGTTCAGGTTTCAAATTACCCCAAAACAGCCTCTAACACATAAAACAGTTTCTTATGAGTTACTAGATTGATTTCCGTGTTTTCGTTACTCAAACCAGGACATTTCCATTACCATATATACGTATATACATATATCTGTTCAAAACATCTATGCATATCCTTATATATTTAAGGTAGCCCCATATTTCTTTTACACTCGATGATAATTCATTCTAAGCTTAAGACTTGAACCATCACATTACGCAACTAATCAAACATAGATATTTAACAACACAGGTTGTCGCGACCGTTTTTTAGGCCCATTTATAGAAAAATAGCCTGATGATTAGGGTTTTGGAAATCGAGGTTTTTATTTTAATTTGGCCTTGAAGTTAGGGGTTTTTTCATTTTAATCAAATTTCCTTTATTTTCTTAAAAATTGTTTTGGAGTCGCCACCGATCACTTTGGTAGATCGAACACCATAAAAAGCGGACCATATATTGTTTTAATAAAATTCAGGTTCGGGAGTCGATTACGTATAGGGAAGGGTTAGCACCCCTACAAACGCCCGTTATCGGTACCTTATTAATTCCACGTGGCATTTTGGCATTTCGAACATTTATATGAATTTAATTAAATCATTTAATTGTTAAACGGACTCCATTTCGAATGGGGATATCCTTTTGTAAAAAAATACATTTTGGACAAATATAAGTTTTGAAACGTCCAAATACATTAGGACACTTCAATTTATATTTGAAATGTATCTCAACACAAAAGGTTTAGTGCATGTCCAATTATTGTCTTTTCAAATTTAAGTCAACCCTAATTGAGGCTCATTTAATTTAATTGGTTAAGAAACTAAGAATATTATTAATTTTTGTGTTTTTATGGTAACATCCAAATAATTGAACACTACCTATGTTTGGCCCAAAAGTAATAATATTCCTAATTTTAGTATCACTAATTATTTAATCCTATTTTAATTTTCGTTAAACTAACTATAAGTGATTTCTATTTTCTATGTTTAAATGGAACATTGAATTTCTTATTTAAATATCCCCTTGATTAACATCACATTATAATGTGATACTAACTAACTTAGGACACTTAAACTCTTATTCAAATATCCATTTATTTACTACATTGTCCTTTTCTTATCAAATCAATTAAATTTAATTAGAGAACCTAACCCAAAAATGCTCTAATTACTACACTAAGCGAATTAATCACCTAAATAATTATAATACATGCTTTCTTTTAAATCATACAACATTCATATAAATTAAACAATTAAATTAAAATTGGAAAATGGACTAAATTGAGAGAATTAAAAGCTTTAATTTGAATTCTATTAGAATTTAAGACCAAACTGAATTACACATGCGTCTATATAAGGCCCCCTTTAGCTAAAAATTGCCTTTTTCCTCTCATTTTTCAGAAAATCTCTCTCTCTACCCATTCTCTCTCACTCTCTCTCAACAAACATTATTTTCTAGAAAACTCTCATCAAAACGGAGATCTATCAATTCTAACATTTCCTAAACTTCAATTACCATCAAAAATCAACAGAAACACTGCCTTATACCTTCAGCAACGGCAGAACATCAAAAACACCCCAAAAACCACAAATCTAACATCTTAAACTTAGGGACCCAAGCCTATTCGGGATTTATTTGTTAAAACCTTATTCTAAAAATAAAATAACATCCAAAATATGTTGAAAACCAACCTCAACTCAGAGCTTAACATAGAAATACGAAAATCACCAAGATCTCATCAAGAATCTTGAATTTAACTACTCTTTCTTGTTCATAAACTTAAAACAACTAAAAAACATTAACAAAAGATTGATAACTTGGGAATTTCAGTAAAGAACTGATCATTAGAGGAGAAGAATGAAGCTTACCTCTAATGGTTGATCTCTCTTCAATTTGGGCAAGTTTTCTTGAAAACTCCAAAGCAAAATCAATGTGATTTGATGAAACAAAGTTGGAGAATCATTTAGAGGATTAAATCTCAGCAATCAAGGTGAAAATCAAAGGTTTTTTGATGAGAGAAAAGTGTTTAGCTGAAAAGAAGTTGAGAGAAAATGAGAAGAGAAAAACTATCGTGAAATTAGTTATGAAAAGTCACTTTTGATTTTCTTTTTAGTTCCCTTTATTTCTTTTATAAAATCATTTATTAAAAGCTCCCGAATTAAAGAGAAATATGATGAAAATAAATGGTAAAAATATCTCCTTAAAGTTTCAAAGTTTCAATCCTTTACAAAACAGTCACTAGCCAACTTTTGCAAAAACTGCATTTTGGTCACTATACAAAAATGTAATATTTCCAAAAATCATATTGTAAAATTGTTTTTACCATAATCATTTATATAATAAATGATGATTTTTAGATATTTTTCCATATTTTTAAAATACCCCGAACTAGGTTTTCCCTAAACCACCCTCAAGGATTCGAACCGTTCCCGACCGGCCCGATCCTACGTCTAAAACATCTAGGCCCAAATCCAGGGCGTTACACTGTGAATCTTCTTCATTTGATCTCAAACTCAATCCATCTTGTTTTCCATTCTCTCTCTTTTAACTGGTAACCCAAGAGGTTAATATCTTTGCCACGATCCGCTTTCTTCAAATGGATTGTTGAGATCCTCTTCTGTAAGTGTGATATCTTGGGATTCACTTCTATAAACGGGACATCTTGAAATCCTCCTATGTAAACAGAATGTTGAGATCTGCCCCTGTAAGCGAGTTATCTTGGGATCTGCCTCTGTAAGTGGAATGTTTTGAGATCCACCTCTGTAATCGGGATATCTTGGGATCCGCCTCTGTAAACAAAATGTTTTAAGATCCGCCTTTGTAAACAGAATGTGTTTGTATCTAGGAAAAAAGGTCCAAAACGTACGGAAAGAAATATCATTGGTTAATAAGAATTTAAATTGGTATAGTATGAAACATCTTCAATTCCCATCTTGAAGCAATAAGATCCTTAAAGTCACTTCTTTCTGTAAAAGGCATCCCCATCTTTCAAATTGAAACTCATATCAAGACTCTTGTTTCCTTTTATATAAGTCCATCTCTTTCCAGTGTATATGACTGTTTAAGTGCTCCAACAAGAAACTCTGAAATTTTGAATGATTATATTGCGCATCTTTCTTATTTGATTCTAAGGTTGATCTTTCTCGTGCTTCCCTCCTGATAGCATGAACCATTTTGTTTTTCTATCTCTTCTCTCGCTACTTCTTCCGAAATTAGGATGGTGTTTCAAACAAATCCCAAATCCCCCAAAACTTGTTTCCTTGTCCCTCAAGGACTTTTAAAACCATTTCCCTCACCGATAATGTTTCACTCGCTTTCCGAAACGATTTCTAGGCTCCTGGTACTTCCGGATGAACACCAAACTCGTCCGATGAAGTCTCCCATGTTCAACACACATAAGAGCTGAAGATTAACGCATCACCATGTATTTAGCACAACAGCCACTCTGATGTGAGCACGATTATGCCACCCAACGAATGCTACTTCAAAATTTCAGGGAAGCTCTTTTCTTTACTTGTGCTAATATTTCTGAATCATTTGATAATACTTGTGGCTTAGACGATAGGACTTTTAATTTGTTGCATAATTAATATGTGACATGATTAGGTTATATTACTTATTAGGTATATTTAATTATGTATATAATATGATACATATGTTTGGAATAATTTAATATGGAATGGTGATGTTATATATATATATATATATATGTGTGTGTGTACGTGAATTTAGAAGTGAATGCATGTAACTTATACTAGTGTTTTATGTGTGTGCAGCAGTCCATGCACGTGAGCTAAATGACCAATTGTACGTGACAACAAGGATCCAATGCATTTTCGGCTTGTGCCCGAAGGGAGCCTTGTACCTCAGTGTGATATCCCATGCAGCCACGACTTGCAGCATGCATTGCAACAAATGGGTTTTGAAATTCCTTCAGCGCATAATTACACATATGCGGCAACAATGGATAAGAGCAATGGGTTTTTTTCTCGTTTAAAATTCAAATGTATTTTTCACATGTTAATTGTGATTTGTGAGACCAGCATGCTCTCTCCATGATGCGGCAGATCAAGATGAGAACAAATGGTGTGTTTGCGTTTTGAAATTCAAAATGTTATTATCACATGTTAAATGTGATATACACATTTCTGCCCATTTTCAAAATGCATGGCTGAAAAGCACATGCCGCCACATTAGGAAGTTTTTTTTTCATTTGACTTTAATATTCAAATGGCTTCATTAACAACCATATGTTTGTAAACTCAGCAACCACCCTTGTAATTATAAATATGGCCGAACAACATTTGTACAAGTTAGACTCTTTAATGAATAAATTACTTTGTGAGATTTTCTCTCAAATTTGGTTCTTTTTAGAACTTTTTCTTTGATACACCGGGTTCTCAATTGTTCGATAATTGAAGGGTCCAAGTCCGTATTTGAACAAATTAAAGATAAGGTTCGAGTTCGTTCAACAGATTGTTCGAGTTCTTCCTTGGAGTTTGTTCAACCTTTTTCGACTACGAAGAACAGTTTTGATTCGGGTTTGCATAACAGATTATGCAGGTTCTTTCGAGTTCATCGTGTCAAATCCCAAGAACGTTGCTACCGTTGTTGAATGCTTGAAGAATTTCATCTTCGTCGTTCAAATTATCCTAAAAATTTCTGCAACTTTCTTCTCTCCCAATTCTGAATTTGTTTTCCTTTCTTTCTTTCATTTTTTTACTATTTAAATTATCTAACTTGTACATCATGTTTGTTTCTATTGCAGAGAAGTGTTTGCTATTATCCTAGATCCGTGAATGAACGAGGAATGTTGTTTTCTTCAACAACACCCTTGTATCACACTCAATCCAACCCACTACTTTACCCTAAACTGGTATTTCGGCTATCCGAAATAACCAAAAGCATATCCAAACTTCCACCAAACAAAGCCCATCCAAGATCTATCAATTCTAACATTTCTTAAACTTCAATTACCATAAAAAATCAACATAAACACTACCTTATACCTCCAGCAATGGAAAAACATCAAAACACCCCAAAAACCACAAATGTAACATCTTAAACTTAAGTACCCAAACCTATTCGAGATTTATTTGTTAAATCATTATTCTTAACATCAAATAACATCCAAAATATGTTGAAAATCAACCTCAACTCAGAGCTTAACAAAGAAATACGAAAACCACCAAGATCTCATCAAGAATCTTGAATTTAACAACCATTTCTTGTTCATAACATTAAAACAACTCAAAAACCATTAACAAAGGATTGATAACTTGGAAATTTTAGTAAAGAACTGATCATTAGAGGAGAAGAACGAAGCTTACCTCTAATGGTTGATCTCTCTTCAATTTGGGCAAGTTTTCTTGAAAAATCCAAAACAAGATCAATGTGATTTGATGAACCAAAGTTGGAGAATCATTTAGAGAATTAAATCTCAGCAATCAAGGTGAAAATTGAAGGTTCTTTGATGAGAGAAAAGTGTTTGGCTAAAAAGAAGTTGAGAGAAAATGAGAAGAGAAAAACTATCGTGAAGTTAGTTATGAAAAGTCACTTTTGATTTCCTTTTTAATTCCCTTTATTTCTTTTATAAAATCATTTATTAAAAGCTCCCAAATTAAAGAGAAATCTGATGAAAATAAATGGTAAAAGTAGCTCCTTAAAGATTCAAAGTTTCAATCCTTTACTAAACATTCACTAGCCAACTTTTGCAAAAACTGCATTTTGGTCACTATACCGAAATGTAATATTTCCAAAACTCATTTTGTAAAATTGTTTTTACCATAATCATTTATATAATAAATGATGATTTTTAGATATTTTCCATATTTTTAAAACACCCTGAACTAGGTTTTCCCTAAACCACCCTCAAGGATTCGAACCGTTTCTAACCGGCCCGATCCTACGTCTAAAACATTTTGGCCCAAATCCAGGGCGTTACAACTTTCCCCCACTTAAGAAATTTCGTCCTTGAAATTTACCTGTTGGAAAGATGTACGGAAACTGCCTCCTCATGTCATCCTTCCTTTCCCACGTAGCTTCCTCAACACCACGATGACGCCATAAGACCTTGACCAACTCGATGGTCTTACCCCGGAGAACCTTGCTATCCGAATCTAGAACCTCAACGGGCTCCTCATCATATGTTAAGTCTGGATTCAACTCAACCTCTTCTATAGGCATAATATGCGACGAATTCGATCTATACCTCCGAAGCATGGATACATGGAACACATTATGTATCTTTTCTAACTCTGAAGGCAACCTCAACTTGTAAGCACCATGACCTACACGTTCTATCACCTTATACGGTCCGATGAACCTCGGACTAAATTTGACCTTCCGGCCAAATCTCATCATCTTCTTCCAATGTGAAACTTAAAAAAAACACGTTTGCCAACTATGAACTCCATCTCCTTACGCTTCAAATCTGTATAAGAATTTTTCCGGGCTGATGCTGCCTTCAAACGCTCAAAAATGAGCTTCACCTTCTTAGTGGTTCCTTTCAACAAAGCTGGCACCGAAATCAACTTTTGCCCTATTTCAGCCCAAGAAAGAGGAGTTCTACACTTTCTCCCGTATAAAGCCTCATACGGAGCCATTTGAATGCTTGCCTAATAACTATTAATGTAAGCAAACTCAACGAAAGGCAAGTGTTTCTTCTAAGAACCTTGGAACTCAATAACGCAGCACCTCAACATGTCCTCAAGCACTTGGATAACATGCTCCGACTATCCATCCGTTTGCGGATGATAAGAAGTACTGAAATTCAACTGTGTATCCAATGCTTGATGCAAACATATCCAAAACCTCGATGTGAACCTCGGATCCCTATCCAACACTATAGACTTCGGAACCCCGTGCAAACGCACAACCTCAGCAATATATAGCCCAACTAGCTTATCCAAATTATACGTAGTACATACAGACAAGAAATGTGCACACTTTGTAAGGTGATTAACAATCACCCAAACAAAATTCTTCTTTGATGGTGACAGGGGCAAACTAGACACAAAATCAATGGTAATCCTTTCCCATTTCCATTCTAGGATTCTCAACGGTTGCAACAACCCAGAAGGAACCCGATGTTCAGCCTTTACCCACTGATAAACCATACATTTGCTAACAAACTCGACAAAATCCTTCTTCAACCCCACCCAATAGTACTCAACCTTCAAATCACGATATATCTTCGTACTACCATGGTGCATAGCGAAGGGACTTCTATGAGCTTCAGTCAAGATAGTGCGTCTCAACTCAACATCATTCAGCACCACTATCTGACTTCCAAAGCATAGAACACCATCATCATTGAAACTGAAATCTGAAGGCTTACCATCCGCAATATCCTAAACGTGAGGAACAAGAGAACCATCAAGCAACTGCTTATCCTTTATTAACTGAATCAAAGATGGTTTCACTTGCAACTCAACAACAAGACCACCGCCTCGCGATATGCTCAAGCAAGCAAACATCGCCCTCAACTCCACATCTACCTTCCTACTCAAAACATCAGCCACAACATTGGAATTTCCGGGATGATACTCGATCGTTAGATCATAATCCTTAAGCAACTCCAACCAACGTCGTTGCCTAAGATTCAACTATTTCTGAGACGTAAGATACTTCTAAATTTTGTGATCCGTTTACACAATACACTTCTCACCATATAGGTAATGCCTCCAAATCTTAAAGCGATCACTTACGCTCATGCACCTTCAACTGTCGTGATGCATAAGCTACAACCCTACCCTCCTGTATCAATACACACCCCAAACCAACATAGGATGCGTCGCTATACACTACAAACTCTTGTCCAGATTTAGGTTGAATCAAGATAGGAGCTTGCGTCAATGCCTCCTTTAGCTTCTCAAAGGCTTGTTGTCTCGCTTTCATCCAGTCAAACTTAACATCCTTCTGAAATAACTTCATCAAAGGAGCAATAATCTTGGAAAATCCATCCATAAACCTCCGGTAGTAACCCGCCAAACCGAGGAAACTACGAACTTCATGAACAGACCTAGGAGGCTTCAAATTCACCACTGCCTCAATCTTCTGAGGATCAACACGAATTCCCTCGACCGAAACCACATGGCCTAGGAAAACAACTTCCTTCAACCAAAACTCACATTTACTCAGCTTAGCATAAAGCTGATTCTCTAGAAATACTTGTAAAAGAATCCTCAAATGTTCCCCGTGCTCCTCCTCTGTACGAGAATACACAAGGATGTCATCGATGAACACCACAACAAACTTATCCAAGAACTCATGAAACACCCTATTCATCACATCCATGAATGTAGCAGGAGCATTCGTTAAACCAAAAGGCATCACCAGGAATTCATAATGCCCATACCTAGTGCGAAAAGTAGTTTTTGGCACATCCACATACTTAACCTTCAATTGATAGTACCCGGAACTCAGATCAATCTTTGAGAACATCGCCGCTCCACAACATTGATCAAAAAGATCATCTATCCTTGGTAGAGGATACTTATTCTTAACAGTCAACTTATTCAGATGACAGTAATCAATACACATTCTCATCGTGCCATCTTTCTTATTTACAAACAAGACTGGTGCACCCCAAGGTGACACACTAGGCCGAATAAAGCCTCGGTCCAGTAATTCCTGGAGTTGGTCTTCAGCTCCTTTGACTCCTTAGGTGCCATTCAGTAGGGAGCAATAGACACCGGAGTCGTGTTCTCATACAACTCAATTCCAAACTCAACCTCTTGACTAGGCGGTAAACTAGGTAACTCCTTTGGAAACACCCTAGGGAATTCGCATACAGTCCTTATATCTTGTACCCATACATCCTTTGTATTAGGATTCATCACAAAAGTTAAATAAGCTTCACCTCTCTGACGCAATAACTGACTCGCATAAAAAGTCAAAACCACATTAGATAAGAACTTTACATTCTCTCCCACTACAACAACTTTGTAGTCGTCAGCATGTTTCAACGAAACTCGCTTATTCTCAAAATCCACAACAGCCCTATGCTCAACTAGCCAATCCATACCAAGGATTACATCAAATCCATAGAAAGGCAATTCCATGAGATCAACCATAAACATATGTTCTTGCACCATTAAGGGACATCTCTTATATAACTTCCTTGTTACAATTGTTTCACCAAAAGAGCTAGTAACACAGACACCCACATCAAAAGACTCAACAAGCAAACCAAGCTTTAGAGCATGTTCACACAATATGTATGAATGTGTAGACCCAGAATCAATCAGAGAAAGTAATGACAAAGACTGCAAAGTAAAGGTACTTGCGATCACGTCAGTGTCATGCCTCCCCTCACGGTGCACATAAACTCTGGCCTGACCACCTACCTCGGGCTGAACCGCTACCACGTGTGCTACATTCTTCGGGCCATCATCTTTACGCTGAAAGTTGCCACGACTGTGCTCACGGCCCCTCTATGGCTCAGCTGCTCTCATCGGAGCGTATCCTTCTCTCGTCGACTGAGGAAAATCTTGTTTCATGTGCACACGAGAACCACAATTCTAGCATGTACCCACATTGCCCCAAAAATCTCTCGTCTGCCTCCTACTGCACCGATTCAACTTAGGTGTACGTACAAAAGCTTTCGGTCCCTACTGACCTCTCTCTGAGTTACCTCGTCCACATCTAGGATACATGTGAGACCTTCAATTCTTAGGCCTCTTAAAACGATCCCTTCCAGCATCATAACATGTAGCTCGTTTCCCTAAGCTAGGTCATCCTGCTCGACCCGCCAGACCAAAGTTCAGCTCAATGTCCTTGGCTCGAGTGACCAGAACATCAAAATCAAAATAATCCGATGCAAGTGTGTACGTCTTCACATCTGCCATTAGACCATATCGAAAACACTCGCATCTCTCCCGCTCATTAGGGATCAACTCATGTGCATACCGACTGAGATGCACAAACTGTACTTCATATTCAGCCACAAACATGCTTCCTTGTACCAGGGACATAAATCCCCTTTTCTTTTCGTCAAGGTAACGGACACCTAGGTACTTCCTCTTGAACGCATTAAAAAAGAACATCCAAGACACCTCATCATCCTCCAAACCCGCAATAGTGGTCGTACACCACGTATAAGCATCACCGTGCAATAGGGATACAATACATCCTTGCTTCTGGACATCATTGTAACTCAATTGTCCAAGGATCCTCTTGGTGCTTTCCAACCAAAACTCAGAACTCTCAAGGGACAGCCCCTTAAACTCAGACCCACTAAGACTGCGGAGTCGCTCTAATGGCAAACTCGCACCAGCACCATGCTGTGGTGCAGCCACATGAGCACCAGCTACTACTGCCTAAAATGCTCCAGCAATAGCCTGAATAAACACTGTCATATCAGGAGCATCTTGCCCACGTGCTCCCTAGGGTACAACAACCCATACTCTAGCCCCAACACCAGCCCCCGCTCCACCACTACCGGGTGGTCCACCTAGAGAAGGAGGCGGCAAATTCTCTACACACTCTTCCATCTCATTCATCTCATTCTCAATCGTGCTACGAGTATTAATTCTAAGCTCTCTTCACGGCCCCATTCAAAATAATGCAACTAGCAAAAATGCAACAAAACTCAGTTAGGCAATGTAAAGCGTTTAGGTGTTCTCCTTTTGTGAGCGCAAGTTATAGTATAAAAGATATCGTCTCCACGGGGATTGAAGTAGCTCCCATGAATAGTTTCCTACACAAAGATTTAATAAATGCGCCTTTAAATCTCAAGATATGGAAATATAACAACTTAAATAAAGATAAAGATAATGATAGTGATAAGAGGAATGATAAGGAAAGATTGGGCGATAAGCTGGGTAAGACAAGTGCTGCTTAATAGCTTGTAGACTGCATTGCAAAGTCTTGAGTATGTTTTGTGCTGCCACGAGATGCTAGCGCAGCGGGCGGCAAACTACGACCTTGTCACACGATCACAGCAGATCACTGCCATGGCAGGGGTGTGTACTACCTCGGTAGGTGGAACAGAGAGAAGTCCTGGCGGCAAGTCTGGCAGTCATTCCAAGTTCAGCAGGATATTCGACAGTGATCCCTCCTATTTCTAGGTTAGGATGATCGAGATTGCTTAACTTGAGGACTAGTGTGGGACCAAATTAGACAACTCAGTTGGTAATCCCTTTTAGCCGTTGAAACTTGTGGACTAGTGTGGAACCAAGTTAGTCACGCCTCTGTCAGTTGTGACCGTGCTTAACCCTTTCATGAGCCTTGCTCTTTCGTGCCCGAGAAATAGATTTTTTTCTTCAACTGTCTGGTGTGGACTAATTCAACGAACATGAAGCATAGATTAAGCAAACTCAGAAATTTGTTGAAAATAACTCAAAGCTATACAACTGTTTCCCAATTTAATTTACATACACGTGCCTAAACCCTATGAGAGTTGGGCCGCGACCCCCAACACTCCAACTTATCTAGCTAACCCTCCATCAACACTCTCGTGAGCACATGTCGTCAATTCCTCACGACAAGCATGTCTCTATACCCTTACATACATTGGGTATATATAGGGCTCTTGACCTAAGTTGAGTCCTTCTTGAAGTAGAAGTCCTAAAAGTAAATTACATTAAATATAGACTCTTTTATGCTTTAAATACAGACTCTTTGGATGTTGCCTTCTTTCGCAAGTAAGGATAAGTGCTCCTACTTATCGATCTTGTATTAACTCTACCGGCCGCTACAGACTTCAGGAAGTTGCGAGACTGGGCTCAATGGGCTTAGGAAATTGTCCTCTTGAAATCGCAACCCATCTTGGCTAAGTCGGTGTAACTCCTACCAGGGCGGCTTTTAGCTGCAATGTTGCTTCAGCAGCATCCTTTGCAGCAACTTGAGCTGCTTCAGTACAGCTTCTCTGGTTCCAGCATTCCTTGCCTTGTCCTATCCTCTCCTCTACTTTCTTAGCTACAACGCGTGAAATTATAAACCAACTAAAATAGTAACTTTGTTCACCAATCATAAAATATTCAATAAAAGCATGGCACAAGAGAAGATGTTGTTATAATGCATGCAATGAACCTAAATTTGCTTAAATGAGCTCAAGACCAACAATAATAAAGGTAGGATTGTGTACAAAATATAGGACTCATGGACACTCTTCGCACCTCCAAACTCGAACTATTGCTTTTCCTGAAGCAATGCAACCTAACTAGTAAAACTGCCATTTGCGCAAAATAAATAGAACGTTAGCTTTTCAACTTGATTTCTTGCCTCAAGACCGTGGCACCTGTATAATGTTAGTGATATAGAACAACATGAAAGAACTTAGAATATTTTTTTCTTAATGCCATTGCAGTGTGTGCATGTCTATATTCATGCTAAACATGCTGAAGTTATCAAATTAACAAAGTATGCCTAAAATAATTCAATCTCTTAAACAGATACAAGTTGCTGCCTTGGCAGCACAGCTGGGCACTTTTGTTTTCTTTTTCTGATTATGGCTTTAACGGCTTCAGCTCATCACAACTATTCTCCAGGTTTGAAGATAAGGTAGGTGTATTCCTTTGAATAGAGTCATCCTGTGAAGACTTTCATTCACTCTTGCTAATTTGTTCGTCAGTTGGTTTAGATTCATGGACTTTGATAGCAGCAGAGTGTCCTTGCTCATGATCCTTCCTAGAGCCTATTTCGGGCACCTCTAGGGTCTTCATTCTTCCTAGAGCTTGTTTCGGGCACCTAAAGGTTTTTCATCAAATTTGTTGTGCTGCCATGGCGGCGAACATGTATTCAATCAAGAAAATTTTATTAAGTAAGGTAGGGGATGTTAAACTTTAGAACTTAAACAAAAATTCATCATTTAACAGACAAGTGTAAAGGAAAATTGGCACAAATAAAATTTTCTAAGTATTTTCACACTTCTTCCCAAAGTTAGGTTAGAATTTTTAGAATGGTGCGAATATAAGTAGTCGGCTAAACTATCATAAGCACATGTTTTGAACTAAGGATTCTATTTCATTAAGTACTAGGGGCAGAATTTACATATGCATCTAAATATGATAAACCTAAAACAAAGAGGACTAATTTCCCCCAAACTCAAGGTTGGCATTGTCCTCAATGCCTTTACAAAATAAAATGAAAATAAAAGATAAAAAGAATATAAAACAGAAAAAATAAAACAGAAATAGAAAGCAAGATTAAAAAAATAAAAAGGAAAATTGTGCTATAGGCTAGGGGAGTTCCCCTCTGTTGTTCCCGCGTCAGCGGAGGAATCTGAGAAGGCAGGTAGGACAAGGCGGTGCGTAGCGGTTGGACTTTTGCTGGGCTCTTCTTCGAGCTACACGACGATTGGATGCGGCTGGGAGTGGCTTTCTTAATTTGTCTATTAGCTACTCCACCCAGGGGTTCTGCTGCTGGCCGCTTCCCTTTACCTTCTACCTCGGCCGGTGCATCATCAAAGGAGTCTAAAATCTCCATGTCGGAGTAGTCAGAGTCTTGGGCAGCAGTGGCTTTGTCTATTAGGGAGGAAGCAGTGGTCTCTTGTTCCTTCTCGGATTCTGAGGAAGAGGTGAGGTCATAAGGCTGGATGGGGGTCAGGGAGGTTCTTCTCTTGAGGCGGTAGTGCGGCCCTTCGCTGTCGTCAGCAGCAAGAGCAGCAGTAGGTCTTGAAGTGATGTGTACCGGTTTGGATGCTGCTAGCTCCATTAGAAAGGCAGGTAACTATTGTCTGGCGTCCTGGTATTTGTCCAGCAGGTAGGCCACAAAGGCCTTATGCACGTCTACTACATATTTGGTGAAGATCACCTGCTTGTTCTCGATCCGATGCTAGCTTTCCACTAGGCTGTGCAGTAGGGGAATTGCAGCTGATGTAAGGGCAACATCAGTACTGCATGCTGCGACTGGGGTGGCGGCAGCTTGGGACGTCAGCTGGGATGTGGATGGTGTTTCTGGCTCTGCACTATGCATCATTTTTTGGCGTGCTCTTCTTGTCCATCCTTCCTTAGCAGGAAGAATTTTATATTTTGGGTGTAGTGGCACGACAAAATTGGCACAGAGGACTGTGATGAGTGCAGAAAACAAGAGTGGGCCTTTAACGGTTGGCTTTTCTGCGTGGGCGTAGATCTCCTTTCGTATTATATCGCCAACGTTGATTTGTCGCCCTTTCATGATGCTGCTGATGAGGGCGAGTCGTGGCCTGTTTACTATCGATCCGTGCGAGGTTGGCATCAGGCGGTACCGGACGAAGTAGCTCCATAGGGCGCCCTCTGGCAGCAAGTCTTTACGGTTGACTGACCCATTATTTTTGGCTGCCAGCCATTTGGTGTTTGGCCATCAGAGCTCTTTCTTGATTTTGTTGCAAACAGCCACTGTCAGATATGACTATCACTCTCCATGCTGGTCGCTGTTGACTTCTATGATGTAGAAGCTATTGATC
Source organism: Hibiscus trionum (assembly GCA_030270665.1). Classification (NCBI taxonomy): domain Eukaryota; kingdom Viridiplantae; phylum Streptophyta; class Magnoliopsida; order Malvales; family Malvaceae; genus Hibiscus; species Hibiscus trionum. The sequence goes on along the minus strand of BSYR01000027.1, from coordinate 42,082,484 downwards.
ATGTCAGTAGTCAGCTTAGCACCTTCTCATCGGACGTAGACAAATGGACTTTCCGGGTTTGGCCGGTGGGCATAGAACTCTCGCACGTTGTTGTTGTTAATCCTCTCTGGCTGCCGTGCGAATTGGTCCCAACCTATATTATGGATCGTCTCGAACATGGAAGGTTCCAATCCGAAGTCACCATCAGGCTGGGTGTAGTGGGAGTCCATCTCTTCCCATAGTTGCATGTCTTTTGTAGAACTGGTTGTATGTATCCTCGATGGCATGTTTCAAGAACCTCTTGTATTAGGTTTTGGAGGTGGCGGCGGGTTTCTTTTATGAGGCCATAGTTTAGGGAACGACTGTTTTCCTAAAGAAGGTAAAAAGAATGTGAAAGAAAGAAAATAAAGCAACAAATTCTTGGTAGCAAAAACTGTAGAAAGAATTCAGAGAAAAGAGAGAGCTTCGTGAAAAACGGGTGGTAGAATAGTTGGCCTTATATAGCCTTTTCTCTCCACTACCTTGGTGGGCATGCTGTCGATGGGAGGCAATTATTGTGGCACGAATAACGGGGTTCTAGCCGTTACACAGATATCCGTTCCGCTTGCTGGGGCAAATATAGTTGTTGCGGCTAGCCGTTATGCTCATCTGCCTTAGCCGCTTCTTGGGCCTCTCCTTTATTCTTTCTTCTTTCTTGGTCCTTCTTTCCTTCCTATCCTGAAATACAATAAATACGAAACTTAAATAAAAATTAAAATTTATTCCTAAGAAATAAAAGGAAATTAAAAATTAAAAGTAAAAGTAAAATATTGATTGGGTTATGATGCGCTCCCCTTTTCCCAAGCATAACCACTTCCTAAGGGTCTTTGTGTTTGGCTATTCGTCTGGGCATGTCCTTCCCCTCCTCAGGTGGATGTTGCTGCCAACCTCGCTGCCCTGGCGGGATATACACCAAGAAAGAAAAGAGGTTATGTAATATATATATATATATATATAAGCAAAAAAAATAAAATAAAAAGAGATTTAATGTGCAAAAACGAAATAGAAGTGCAAAAATTCAAACGTAGTATAAAAGATATCGTCTCCATAGGGATTGGAGCAGCTCCCATGAATGGTTTCCTGCACAAATATTTAATAAATGCGCCATTAAATCTCAAGATGTGGAAATAAAAAACAAATAAAGATAAAGATAGTGATGAGAGGAATGATAGGGAGAGATTGGGCGATAAGCTGGGTCAGACAAGTTCTGCTCAGTAGCTTGTGGACTGCCTTGCAAAGTCTTGAGTATGTTTCACGCTGCCATGAGATGCTACTACGTCGGGTAAGGTGGGCGGCATTCTACGACCTTGTCACACGATCGCAGCAGATCACTGCCATGGAAGGAGTGTGTACTACCTCGGCAGGTGGAACGAAGAGAAGTCCTTGCGTCAAGTCTGGCAGTCATTCCAAGTTCGGCAGGATAGTCGACGATGATCCCTCCTATTTCTAGGTTAGGATGCTCGAGATTGCTTAACTTGAAGACTAGTGTGGAACCAAATTAGACAACTCGGTTGGTAATCCCTTTTAGCTGCTGAAACTTGTGGACTAGTGTGGAACCAAGTTAGTCACGCCTTTGTGAGTTGTGATCGTGCTTAACCCTTTCGTGAGCCTTGCACTTTCGTGCCCAACAAATAGATTTTATCTTTAACTGTCTGGTGTGGACTAATTGAACGAACAAGAAGCATAGATTAAGAAAAATAAGAACTTTATTGAAAACAACTCAAAGCTATACAACTGTTTCCCAATTTACTTTTCATACACGCGCCTAAACCCTAGGAGAGTTGGGTCGGGACCTCCAACACTCCAACTTATCTATCTAACCTCCATCTAGACTCTCATTGGCAGATGTTGTCAATTGCACACGACAAGCATGCCTCTATACCCTTACACACATTGGGTATATATAGGGCTCTTGACCTAAGTTGAGTCCTTCTTGAAGTAGGAGTCCTAAAAGTAAATTACATTAAATATAGACTCCTTTATGCTTTAAATACAGACTCTTTGGACGTTGCCTTCCTCAGAAAGTAAGGATAAGTGCTCATACGATCGATCTTGTATTAACGCTACCAGACGCTATAGACTTCAAGAAGTTGCGAGGCTGGGCTCATTGGGCTTAGGAAATTTTCCTCTTGAAATCGCAACCCATCTTGGCTAAGTCGGTGTAACTCCTGCCTGGGCGGCTTTTAGCGGCAATGCTGCTTCGGCAGCGTCGTTAGCGGCAACTTGAGCTGCTTCAGTACAGCTTCTCTGGTTCCAGCTTTCCTCGTCTTGTCCTATCCTCTCCTCTACTTTCCTAACTACAACGCCTAAAATTATAAACTAACTAAAACAATAACTTTTCTTCACCAATCATAAAATATTTAATAAAAGCATGGTACAAGAGAAGATGCTGTTATAAAGCATGCAATGCACCTAAATTTGCCTAAATGAGCTCAAGAACATCAATTATAAGGGTAGGAATGTGTACAAAATATAGGACTCATGGACACTGTACAAGCAATTTAAGGCAAGAAAATCAAAGGTGCTCAAGTCTCATCTTCAAAACATTTTCTTCTGTTAGTAATGATATGGAAATGAATTCCCCATTTATACTCCAATCATAGCACAACAAAACCACTTAATCGCAACAAACAAAATTGCATCAATTTATCTCAATCAAGCTCAAACATTGCACAAATACACAACATTCATTCAAAGTATCCAACACAACTCGTATTTAAACTTACCAACCACTTACCAACGCCACAATTGTTTGCAAACCTGGCTCTGATACCAACAAATGTAACCCCCTTAGCCCAGTCTAGATGGTTGACCCAAACCGAGGTGATTACAAGGGGAAAACCGAAGCCAACTCGTTATAGTCTACTTCGATTGAGAACCTTTTTTTTCTTTTTAACTTCTCAAGAGGGAATTTAGATTCTATGTGATTATTAAAGGGCATAGGATGAAACGACACATCGATGGATTTCATTAAGGGGTTTAATTGCATAAGATAAGCACTTAGGGACCAAAATGTAAATATTGCAAAATACAAGGGTATTTCCGATATTAAGGTTACCAATATTCGATTAGTCACATTTCATGCTTTTCTACAAATTTTCGTTACAATCATACCATCCTAACTCATCTAATTGCATACATGATGATCAGGGACTAAAATATAACGTTTCAGAACATTAAATGATGCCTTTAACTGAATTTAACGGTCGCGTATCGGTACACCTAGGGGTCGTATCGGTACACGAAAAGGTAGTGGCAAAACTCGAAGAAAAGGTATCGATACGAACCCCCGCATATCGGTACGCCCTTCAAATTCTGCTTAGGCGTATCACTACACTTCCTTTTCGTACCGATACCCCTGAACCATTTGGCACAAATTTGGCTTATGCGTATCGATACGCAAGCCCGAGTATCGATACGCATACCAGAAGTGTCCCAAAAATAACCCCAAACTCATGTCTAACCTCATGAAAACATCACCAGAATATATGAACATGCTTATAACATCAACATTAACACAAAGACATCCAATTCTAAGCACATAGCAAGCACTAGGCATAACATCGCTAGATCACATGGCATAAAAAAGAGCATGCTTAATCCACAAACCATAAACATCCCAAAAGACAAGATAAAGTATCAAAACCAATATAATGGCCTTCTACAAACCAAACAGGGCACACATAACTTTCATCAACATCAGTGAGTCCAAAATACATCTCCCAAAACTAACCCTAAAATCCCATTGTCATATATCATTACAAAGGAAAACGTAAAACATCATACTTAAGCTTATCTATTCCTTGGATTCCTTTAAGCCTCCTTGCTTCCCAAGATACCTCAATTATTTGCAATATTGGTAAAAGAGAGCATAGCACAATAGCTTAGTGAGGCATGCTCTAAAAACACCAACACAACAATGCAAACTTTTTAAAATGTTGCCCTAAAATCCATTTCTAAAACTGTGCTCTTTCTATTTCATGCTTGAAATCCATTTCAATGTAAAACATGATTTGAAACCACATGTACCATCTATCTATCCATCTCATGCATTCAACCAATGCAAAACCCATGGCAAAGCCACACATGCTTGATACAAAAAAGCATTTCATAATCTCAAAATCTCATATACATTTCTCATAGCATAAAATCATTTCAAACATTGGTACATGTGAAACATAGCTCTTTCTCATATATTGGCATTTCATATTCTATCTTTACTCGGATATGCAGATTAGCTTGACATAAAGTCAAGTCCTACCCCGGTGGAATCTCGCATCACCAGATTCTCATGGTGGTATCTATCATCACCACAAAGCTTGGGTGTTTCACCAAGACCTACCCCGATGGAATCTCTCATCATTGGACTCTCACTTTGGATCGTGATGGCACTACCCCCATTGCCCGACTCCAAAGAGCATGTACGAATTTTAGTTTAGATCTCACTTAACATCCTATTGGTCGACCAGTTATATCCGGTAACATCTCATTAATTATGCCAATATATTTACATTAAAAACATCATCTCACCTACTATTTTGATGCAACATTTCTAAACCAAACTCATCCCATTTCAAAATCAAAATCCATGCATAGCATTTAATCAAAATCTCAATACTCTTTGCAACAATGCTCAATCTCATGGGATCAATATAAAACATCATCTCATGTCATAATTCATGCATAAAACAGTAGGAATTTATCTTTCTCAAATCAAGAGCATGTTAAAAGCATTTAGGGGCATCATCCACATTTCGAGAGCAAATCTAAACATACTTACTTCCGGACTTAGGATGGTGTTTCAAACCAATCCAAAATCCCCCAAAACTTTTTCCTTGTCTCTCAAGGACTTCTAAAACCATTTTCACTCACCGATAACGTTTCACTCGCTTGCCAAAACGATTTCTAAGCTCTCGGTACTTCCAGATCAACACCAAACGCATCCGATGAAGTCTCCTATGTTCAACACACATAAAAGCAGAGGATTAATGCATCACCATGCATTAAAAATACCAGCCACACAACCCAACCTGCTGCATTACTCAAAACTAGTATTTCGGCTATTAGAAATTACCGAAAGCACTTCCAAACTTCCATCAAACAAAGCCCAGACAAGATCTATCAATTCTAACATTTCCTAAACTTCAATTACCATAAAAATCAACAGAAACACTACCTTATACCTTCAGCAACGGCAGAACATCAAAAACACCCCAAAAACCACAAATCTAACATCTTAAACTTAGGGACCAAAGCCTATTCGGGATTTACTTGTTAAAACCTTATTCTAAACATCAAATAACATCCAAAATATGTTGAAAACCAACCTCAACTCAAAGCTTAACATAGAAATACGAAAATCACCAAGATCTCATCAAGAATCTTGAATTTAACTACTCTTTCTTGTTCATAAACTTAAAACAACTCAAAAAACATTAACAAAGAATTGATAACTTGGGAATTTCAGTAAAGAACTGATCACTAGAGGAGAAGAACGAAGCTTACCTCTAATGGTTGATCTCTCTTCAATTTGGGCAAGTTTTCTTGAAAAATCCAAAGCAAAATCAATGTGATTTAATGAAACAAAGTTGGAGAATCATTTAGAGGATGAAATCTCAGCAATCAAGGTGAAAATCAAAGGTTTTTTTAATGAGAGAAAAGTGTTTGGCTGAAAAGAAGTTGAGAGAAAATGAGAAGAGAAAAACTATCGTGAAGTTAGTTATGAAAAGTCACTTTTGATTTTCTTTTTAGTTCCCTTTATTTCTTTATAAAATCATTTATTAAAAGCTCCCGAATTAAAGAGAAATCTGATGAAAATAAATGGTAAAAATAGCTCCTTAAAGTTTCAAAGTTTCAATCCTTTACAAAACAGTCACTAGCCAACTTTTGCAAAAACTGCATTTTGGTCACTATACAAAAATGTAATATTTCCAAAACTCATATTGTAAAATTGTTTTTACCATAAACATTTATATAATAAATGATGATTTTTAGATATTTTCCATATTTTTAAAACACCCCGAACTAGGTTTTCCCTAAACCACCCTCAAGGATTCGAACCGTTCCCGACCGGCCTGATCCTACGTCTAAAACATCTAGGCCCAAACCCAGGGCATTACACTGTGAATCTTCTTCATTTGAGCTCAAATTCAATCCATCTTGTTTTCCATTCTATCTCTTTTAACTGGTAACCCAAGAGGTTAATATCTTTGCCACGATCCGCTTTCTTCAAATGGATTGTTGAGATCCTCTTCTGTAAGTGTGATATCTTGGGATTCGCTTCTGTAAACGAGACATCTTGAAATCCTCCTATGTAAACGGAATGTTGAGATCTGCCCCTGTAAGCGAGTTATCTTGGGATCTGCCTCTGTAAGTGGAATGTTTTGAGATCCACCTCTGTAATCGGAATATCCTGGGATCTGCCTCTATAAACAAAATGTTTTAAGATCCGCCTTTGTAAACACAATGTGTTTGTATCTAGGAAAAAAGGTCCAAAACGTACGAAAAGAAATATCATTGGTTAATAAGAATTTAAATTGGTATAGTATGAAACATCTTCAATTCCCATCTTGAAGCAATAAGATCCTTAAAGTCACTTCTTTCTGTAAAAGGCATAACCATATTTCAAATTGAAACTCATATCAAGACTCTTGTTTCCTTTTATATAAGTCCATCTCTTTCCAGTGTATGTGACTGTTTAAGTGCTCCAACGAGAAACTCTGAAATTTTGAATGATTATATTGCGCATCTTTCTTATTTGATTCTAAGGTCGATCTTTCTCGTGCTTCCCTCCTGATAGCATGAACCATTTTGTTTTTCTATCTCTTCTCTCGCTACTTCTTTCTTCTTTTTCACGTACCAAGGTCCCAAAAGATTCTTGTCAACACCACGCTCCAACTTTCTTACTGTAACGCCATCGAGAAAGTTATCATCATTTCTGTGCAAACAATCGAATATCTCTGTAGAGATCCGCCTCTTCAAACGGGTTGAAATCTTTGTTAAAATCTTTGTAATTCTTTGTTGGATCTTCTCTCTGAATCCTGGAGCTGTAGATTGAAATATGGCTTGTTTCTTGTTGATTTCTGTAAATTCCTGCAAAAATGTAAAATGTTTGAAATGTATGAGTTAGCATGCTCTATCTTATGGATGCCTAACTATATGATGCATGAATGTTTTCAATTGAGAACCACTCGGGTGAGCTTTCATTTTCAAGGAAGCTCAACAAATTTCTTGCAGCATTTTTCATTAAAACTCTTTCGCTTCCAATGCAACCCATCTCACACTCAAGTCCAATCTTCATGATTTCTACTTTTTCCCTCTAAAGCGCCTTTTCAGGTTTTCACTTTGGTTTTTTAAGTCAAATTGATCTCACCAATATCTCAACAGTTGACAATTCAAATTTCCTTTTCCGACGAAGGAACTTGAGACTGTAAGTCTATGAAGCCGACGATCAATATCTAAAAATCTTCTTCACACTTCGTAAATTGTCCCAACTGAGATGCTGCCTAAAATAGCGAATAGGAGCGACAACAGGGATGACAATAATGTTCCTTTGAAACACATAGGACAGAGAATGGACAAGTTTCTGCAGATCATCGGCTGAAAAGCCAAATTGATCCAAGAAGACATGATAATGTGTTGGCTTTGTGGTTTTGATTATCCCAACAGAGATAAAAATCATTGTTCTTCTGGTGACAGACTTTGTTGTCAATATCATTTCCAGGTTGCACATTGTATGGAGACCCATTTACATGTATTTGTTTGTGTGGGATTCAACACTATCTTCACTTTATATTGTCTTCTTTACTATCTAGGATTCATGGTTCCCAATAGAGTCCATCACCTTTGAAACATAATACATTCTTCTAGACTGATCTTTGTAGTATTGCCCCGCTCTTGAATTCAAATGTCATCTCTACTTACTCTAAGATTCACAAAGCGTTCTTATCTTGCATTACCTAAAAAATTATGATATTTGCTCTTGAATAATGTGAATCTTTAACGGATTGACCTTGTTACAGTTGTGGGGCCAATAATGGTTCTTATTCTCTTTTTGCTCTAGGGATGTCTGTGTCACTTTCTTGCAGCTTTGTGTAAATTTTTCCGATCCTCGGAGTTGTGCCCTTTCCTCCTCATACTTTTTCATCATTAACCAAGTACCGAGGCTACCTCATGTTCTGCCTGCACTTAAAGGATTAGTACATCATAATAATACCCATGAAATCCTTTGATTTTCTTGTATCTAATCAATTTATCCACAAAATCTTGCTGAACCTATAAGTGAAAGGCTCAAAATATCTTATTAAATCGGAATAATTTGATAAGTCGTGGCAAACAAAAGAAAAAACAAAACTAGGCCCTGTAATATTAAGTGCGAGAGTGCCCTCGAACCAAATTTACAAATATCAACTCAAATGTGACCCCTTCCACTTTATTCGACTTCCAAGAGAAACTCCTCTTCCTCCAATACTATCCCGTTTAAGTGGTACTCTTTGCTTCCCTAACTCCCCAACCCAATCCTTCCCTTTTTTCTGATCTCAATCAAGCATTAGAAGTCTGGAAATGCTTGAAGAAAGGTTAACCCTGATAAGCGGGATGTATTCTGAAGACAAACTCCTCTTCCTCCAATACTCGTATATGATCAAAATGGTCTTTTGAGGCTTGTAATGTGGCTATGGCTCACGGCTAAGAAAGAAATGATATATAGGCTCAAATAAATATTTAAGGGTAATGAAACCAAGCATCATTTCTTCCAAGTGAAATCTTATTTTTGTGCTCCTTGATCTGGATATGCTCGGATGAAATACTCTTCTTCTTCTTTTTTCTTTTTTTGTGGATCGCTCTAGACTGCCCATTTCTAGGTTTTCACCCTAGAGTTTATTTCCTTTTGTTAAATTCAAAAGTGATCAATCCTCCACTTCACCTATTTTAAATTGAAGATATCACGTTTGTCACTTTTTCTTGCACTTTTTCAACTTTGTGCTTTCTCTTTTCAACTACTTCAACTTTTATGTCAACAATCTTCAACTTGATTCAGTTGATTTTTTGAACTTGAACTTTCCACTATTTTCTTTTTCTTTTTTCATTTCTTCTTCTTTCTTTTCTTTGTTTTTTTTCCTTCTTTTTATATTCTTTTCTTTTTTGACTTGATTCTGAATATGTGTCTTCATTCAGCTTGCATTTCTTGCTCTTGCACATTCACTTTTTGTTTCTTGACCATAATTCTCAAGGCATCACCATTATAGCACGATCAAAACCAAACTTCTTTTACTTGTAAACAAACTTTCATCCTCTTTGCCCTAAGTGTAGGGGTGATCCTTGGTTTGGGTTGAATCGAAAGAAATTCATCAAGCTCAAAGGGGACAACAAATTATATTTTTCTTATTTTCTTTCTTTGTGAAGGGAGATGAAGTAATGTCAAATTTCTTCCCATATACGAATATCTTCGAAGAAAAGCAGCCTTTAAGTGGTAGATGTTTTGGGTTATCACTTCATTCAAGGACCTTAGTCAACAATGTATGTGACGAAAATTCACTCATATTTTATATTTGGGATTCTCCCATGATTCCTGAACACTCATTAATGCCTTCTCGTTGACCTAAATATCTTGGAAGAGAGCCACATTTCGAAATAGATCTCTAAATTTGATTTTTGGTCACTCTTGCCATTAATATCCAGGGACCTAATAAAAAATGATGGAGAAGATATATACATACATGTATGGGAGAAAAAAAACTAACTCATAACAAAGAATAAATGAATTATTTAAAAGAATCAAAGAATGCAGAATGCTTGCCATTTGAGAAAAATTATATAGGAAACAAGCATCGTAAAAATATAAACCTATTAACCTCCCTTACAAAAGACCCCCAATGCTCGTGGGAAAAAGCGATTGGGATGGTTCAGGGTATTATTCTACAACGGTCCTAAAAGTGCAGACATATCTCCTGCGGACAAACTGTCAATCATTGGTCAAGGAAAACTTGAGTCAATTTCAGCCACTTCAATTCTATCAGCATTTCTTCATTTATTTTTGTCTGCCAGTACAAAGATATGCCTTTTTTGCTGATGTTCTGATATTATCATCGAATCTCGAAGTAAGACCATTCTACTTATGAGTTTTTTTGTTTCTTCAATCAGTTGCTTGCTCTTTTTCATGGAATGTTTAGTCTTTCGCATGCGAAAATGGCAACTTCTTCTGGCCGGCATTTAGATGAAATCTGCTTTTCAAGATGCCGAGTTGATGTGTTGAAGCTTTTAATGGGCATGCCTGCTTAAGGTTTCTTCCTTGACGGCTGCTAATTCTCAATTAGTTTCACCTTGCTTTTCCTTCTCATTCTTTTCTTGATGCCTTTACAGCATTTGATTTTCAGGCAACCCAATCCCATTCGCTCCGATTAGGTGACTACATCATGAATTACAAATCTTAATTGGCTAAACTTCAATGTCACCTTAAAAAACCCTTGGTTCAGAAAGTTTGAACTTGTCGCTCGAAATTGTAATAGTCCTCAATGGCATGATTATGAACTCCATTACGATATTCACAATGATTCTTGATGTTGTAACAACTCGAGTGACGGGGCTTTAAAGATTTCAAATGACATAGTGAAGCTTCAAATAATACAGCTCTCGATAGGAAACATATATGAGATTCATTTTAGTCTTTGATTTTCCACTTATAGGTGCATCTGGAGCATCTAACTTTGGAGTATTCCTCAGTAAAGAAAAACTTTGAGGAGTTAAATGTTCAAACATGACTCTAACTCTGATAAATCCTGAACTGTAACGGATTACCCACAAAAATTTGCTGTAGATTCTGCCCTTCCCCTTTTATCTCAATTCTTCTAGCAAATAATGGTCTTTTGTAGAACTGAGGTTCTATGTTCTCACATCATAAATGTTCATTTCCGATGAAATCACCAACTCGATTTCAGAACCATACCATGAAAAGACATATGAAACTTCAGGGCACTATAATCTAAAGGTGGATTTTGCACGGGGTAGGGCAAAAAGTCTGAATACGACATTGGACTAGGAATAGCAGTATCTATTTTCCTGTTGAACCATTAAATCTCTCTATCTTGAGTTTCTGTGCTCTTTGCTCTTTGATAAATGCCCAAATGTCATATATTTTTACCTTTTTTACATGACAATTATGGCTTAACATATAGTCATTCGAGTGGCATTATGGCCTTATATGCATTATTTACACTACTTTTACCTTTGATTTTGATATTTGATTTATTTAATGAAAAGGTACCGCCGAGGGCAGGTGATGCCGAGTGAGCAATGAAGAAAAGGAAAGATGGTGCAGAATGAGCTCAAGACCGATCCAGATCAAGCAAATCCAGAGATGACAACTTCTACTAACGGAAGCTAAGTTATGAAGAGGAACCTAGCCAGCGATGAGGCAGTGCACAGACCAACTTGCCAGAGGGAAAAGCATGCAAAGTGATAGTCGATTTGAAGAGCATAAAACGCTAGACTTTTCTACATACTTTGCATGGCAATCAGAGCACAAGAAGATGATGAAAGCATGGAAGGTAGGTTGAAGATGGAATTTGACAAAAGTTGATAAAGACATTAAAATTAAAGATATTTACCTCTCTAATGAAGACAAGTCAAAGTCCAACTTAACTTCCTATCCAAGAAAGACATTGCCCTGCTCCTCTTCCTATATAAGCAAGGCTTGACGCACACATCATGAGACAAGTGGGAATCGAGAGAAGAGTCGAGAGCTTGAAATTAGGGTTTAGTCGTGTGTTCTCCAAGTCCATTATATTCTAAACTTTCTTAGGATTAGGATTGTAACCCCCTTAACCCGGCCTAGACGGTTGACACGAATTAAGAAAGTCACACGGGGAAAACCAAAGTCAACCCGAAAGTCAACCTTGATTATCGACCCTTTTTTTTAAAAAAAAAACTTATCTAGATGCACATTAACCCTAAAAATGATCATACAAACGACATACTAAAAGATCATAAACATCAGAGATCAAACAAGGACCCAATTGAACAATTTACAACTTTAGGGACCAAATTGTAAATTCTGATAAATATGAGGACTTATCCCAAATTAAAGTTACCATCTTGAAATTAATCGTGCCTCATGCATCTCAGCCAAATTTCAGCTCAAAAGGACATTCCAAACTCATACAATTGCACATACAAGATTCAGGACCAAAATGTAAACATTCCGAAACATATAACTGCCACTGTCAGCCCCCAACGGTCAGCCGTTCCGAAACGGGGGACAGCCCGTTTCGAAACTCAGGGCCGTTCCGCAACGCGTACCGGAACAGGGTCGGGCAGTAGCATATCCGTTCCGGAACGGTGTTGCCCGTTTCGAACGCCTGGGCTACTTCGAGGCACCCGTTCCGAAACGGCAGGCACTGTTCCGAAACGGCCTGCACAAAATGCAGAATTTTACCTACTTTAACATGTAATTGACCAACCAATCATGCTCCAAATGCCACCAAACTTTACCAGCATGCAATTCATCATAAAAGAGACATGTTTGCATCAACCAATCAACATATTAGCATCACATATGAAAAGCCCCAAATCTAATGGCATGCTTCCTACACAAGCAACTATTCAAGCATAAAACCTCTAATCCATACATGTAAAGGCCAATTACAAAACCAGCATTATCAGCGACATTAAACATACTCAAGGAGTTCAAAACATCTCCAAACAACATTCACAAAGGTCCCCCATTGCCATAAACCAAAAGCTAAATGTGTTCGATAAAACCTTTCCATACTTGAGCTTAGTTTTCCCTTGGTTGCTTGCCTTCCTTGCTGCCCTCAAATCACCTTAATGTTCTGCATTATTGGTTTAAGAAAACGAAAGAGAGCGTAAGCAAAAGCTTAGTGAGGAAAGCTCCTTAAAACCACACAATAATGCATTTATAAAACTCATTCATAAATCATGCTTCAAGATACACTTTAACATGCTCACAAGCAAACTTTTAACAAGCATCTCATGCTTCATATCATTACATGTCATATTGGCCACAAGTGATACATTTCATCTTTTAAAAAAAACAAGATCAACATAAGACTCACACATGGACTTTTAAACACCATTGTGATCTTATAATTTCCAAGAACCACACAAGGACTTTTAACCACCTTTGTGTTCTTCCCAAGGACTTTTAAACACCTTGGCCCCAAGGACTTTTAAACACCTTGGCCCATGGACTTTTAAACACCATGGCAAGGACCACACAAGGACTTTTAACCACCTTTGTGTCCTTAACAAGAACCATCCAAGGACTTTTAACCACCTTGATGTTCTTAAGTAACAAGGCTCACTCAAGGACTTTTAACCACCTTAGTGACCTTAGCAAGAATCATCCAAGGACTTTTAACCACCTTGATGTTCTTAAGTAACATGGCTCACTCAAGGACTTTTAACCACCTTGGTAACCTTAACCTTTTTCAAAACATCACTTGCCAATATACATCATTTCATCATTAAATCCACTGTTTTAAAGCATTAAACCAAGCCATATTCATCATGCATTTCAAAGCATCAAACTACATTTAATCAATGTTCAAAAACAAGGAACTCTTACCTTGAGCTTCCTTCAACATATGGCTTACAAAATCAGCAATAACCATGCTAAATCATGCTTTCAAAACAGAATTTAAAACATGCAATAAACCACATTGCACAACAACCAAACCATGGCCACCACTAGAGAGTATTTCCGAAAACTTACACTTGAGCTTAGCAAAGTTTTTTAGACTTAAACTAAGCTCCCAAGACATTGGTTTCAAAGCCGAAAACCCAATTTCACTCACCGATTCCACTTCGCCTCTTGTCGAAGCACCAATCAAGCCTCCGGATCACCACCACTTGGATCCAAAGATGACTCCCCTGTTTTAACACATCAAAACAGTAGATTAATGCATCATCATGCATTAATATCCTCAATGAAAGCACCTAAACTCGCTGCTCTCATCCCCACTCCATTTTCGGCCACCAAACACAACCGAAAATGCATCCAAACCACTTCTCAACAAAGCCCAGCCATTAACCATCAAAACCTAACATCCTTTAACATCATTTAACATCTAAAAAGAACCTAATAACATCCTTATACCTCCAGCAACACCAGATCCACAAGATCACCTCAAAAACAATCAAGAATCACAAGCTACACTTAGGAAACCAAACCTATCCGGGATTGCATCAATCAAAACTCAATTCCTTATCAATTTAGAGTTCAAATAACATCAAAAACACATCTCCAATCACAGATTTAACAGATCAAATGAAAATCATCAAAAATCACCAAATCTTGCATTATAAGCCAAGATCCATTTCACAACTTAAAAGCCTTTAATAAAACATCAATTAAGGATTGAAAACTTAGGAATTTCAGTAAAGAACTGATAGTTTAGAGGAGAAGGACGTTCTTACCTCCAAACTTGAGTTTCTCCTCTTTTTGGAATAAAAAACCTTGATGAATCAAGTAGCAAATGATGAGGTTTTGTAGATATGATGATTAGGAATCAAAAGAGAGTTGAAAGGAGAGATTTAGGTGAGAAAATCAGAAAAAATTCTCTGGAAAGAAAGTGTTTGGGTTGAGAGAAAATGAGAGAAAAGAAAATAGGAAGTTAGTTATCAAAATGGCCAAAATGGCTTTCCCTCCTCTTTTGATATGTTTTAAAATCAGAATATAGCTTAAAATATCTTAGAAAAATCTGGAGAAACTACTTTTGGAATAATAGCTCCTTAAAGATTCAAAGTTTCAACCCTTTCTAAAACAGTCACAAAACTTTCAAAAATTACATTTTGGTCACTAGCCAAAATGTCACCCTTCCAAAACTCATTTTCCAAAATTGATTTCACAGTTCACTTATATATATTAAAATATGATTTTAGAACATTTTTCCATAATTTTAATGCAACCCGAACTAGGCTTTCCTAAATTCACCCTTTTAGATTCGAACATCACTTTGACCAAACCGGTCAACGCCCAAAACTTCTAAGCCCAAAACTGGGGCGTTACAACTCTCCCCCCCTTAAGAAATTTCGTCCCCGAAATTTACCTGAAGGAAAGAGATAAGGAAACTGCTTCAGCATGTCTTCCTTCCGCTCCCACGTGGCTTCCTCAACACCTCGATACTTCCACAACACCTTCACCAACTCAATGGTCTTGCCACGAAGAACCTTGCTATCCGAATCCAGAACCTTCACCGGTTCCTCATCATAGGTCAAATCCGGATTCAATTCCACTTCCTCCACAGGCATCACGCGCGAAGGATCAGATCTATACTTCCGGAGCATAGAAACATGAAACACATCATGAATCTTCTCCAACTCCTGAGGTAACCTCAGCTTGTACGCAACAGGACCCACACGCTCAACCACCTCGTATGGTCCAATGTACCTAGGGCTCAACTTACCCTTCAGGCCAAACCTCATCACCTTCTTCCAAGGCGAAACCTTCAAGAACACACGGTCACCCACCGCATACTCAATCTCCTTACGCTTCAAATCCGCGTAAGACTTTTGCCGATCAGAGGCAGCCTTCAACCGCTCACAAATGAGCTTTACCTTCTCTGTGGTCCCTTTCAACAAAGCCGGCATCGAAACCAACTTTTGACCAGTTTCAGCCCAACAAAGAGGAGTCCTACACTTCCTCCCGTACAAAGCCTCATAAGGTGCCATCTGTATACTTGCCTGATAACTGTTGTTATAAGCAAACTCAACCAAAGGCAGATGCTTCTCCCAAGAACCTTGAAACTCAATCACGCAGCACCTCAACATATCCTCCAAATTCTGGATAACACGCTCAGACTGACCATCCGACTGAGGATGATAGGATGTACTGAAATGCAACCTTGTACCCAGAGCTTGATGCAAACACTGCCAGAAACGCGATGTGAACCTCGGATCCCTATCCGACACAATCGACTTAGGCACACCATGCAGCCGCACAATCTCAGCAATGTACAGCTCTGCCAACTTATCCAAAGAAAACGTGGTATGCACAGGCAAGAAATGCGCACACTTCGTTAGGCGATCCACAATCACCCAAACAGAATTCTTCTTCGAGGGAGACAAAGGTAAACCAGATACAAAATCCATGGTAACCCTTTCCCACTTCCATTCAGGGATTTTCAACGGTTGCAACAACCCTGAAGGAACCTGATCTCAGCCTTAACTCGCTGACACACCAAACACTTGCTCACAAACTCCGCAACATCCTTCTTCAAACCCACCCAATAGTACTCATCACGAAGATCACGATACATCTTGGTACTACCAGGGTGCATAGCAAAAGGACTACTATGACCTTCAGTCAGAATAGCACGCCTCAACTCAGCATCAGCAGGCACTACTATCCGACTCCCAAAACACAACACACCATCATCATTAAAGCAGAAATCCGAAGGTCTACCCTCCGCGATATCCTGAACATGAGACACCAAGGAATCATCCAGCAACTGCTTATCCTTGATCAACTGAACCAAAGATGGTTTCACTTGCAACTCAGCAACAAGACCACCATCTTGCGATATGCTCAAGCTAGCAAACATAGCCCTCAGCTCAACAGCTACTTTCCTACTCAAGGCATCCGCAACAACATTAGCTTTTCCAGGATGATACTCAATCGTCAGATCATAATCCTTGAGCAACTCCAACCAACGCCGCTGCCTAAGATTCAACTCCTTCTGAGACATCAGATACCTCAAACTCTTGTGATCTGTGTACACAGTACACTTCTCACCATACAGATAATGTCTCCAGATCTTCAGAGCAAAAACCACTGCAGCCAGCTCAATATCATGCGTAGGGTAATTGCGCTCATGCACTTTCAACTACCGCGATGCATAAGCCACCAGCTTACCCTCCTGCATCAGCACACACCCCAAACCAACATAGGATACATCACTGTAAACTACAAACTCTTTCCCTGATTCAGGCTGAATCAAGATAGGAGCTTGCGTCAAAGCCGCCTTAAGCTTCTCAAAAGCCTGCTGTCTCGCTTCCGTCAACTCATACTTAACATCCTTTTGCAACAACTTCGTCAAAGGAGCAGCAATCTTGGAAAAACCATCCACAAACCTTCGGTAGTATCCCGCCAAACCAAGGAAACTACGGACCTTATGAACAGACTTAGGAACCTTCCAGTTCATCACAGCCTCAATCTTCTGAGGATCGACACGAATCCCCTCAGCAGAAACCACATGCCCAAGAAACACCACCTCCTTAAGCCAGAACTCACACTTGCTCAGCTTAGCATAGAGCTGATTCTCCAACAAAGCCTGCAGCACAATCCTCAAATGCTCTTCATGCTCCTCCTCAGTACGCGAGTACACGAGGATATCATCGATGAACACCACAACAAACTTGTCCAGGTATTCATGAAACACACGATTCATCATGTCCATGAAAGCAGCAGGAGCATTTGTCAAACCAAACGGCATCACAAGGAACTCATAATGCCCATACCTTGTCCTGAAAGCTGTCTTAGGCACATCCACATCCTTCACCTTCAACTGATAATACCCTGACCTCAAGTCAATCTTAGAGAACACAGCAGCTCCCCGAAATTGATCAAAGAGATCATCAATTCTCGGCAAAGGATACCGATTCTTGATAGTCAACTTGTTCAGCTGACGGTAATCAATGCACATTCTCATAGTGCCATCCTTCTTCTTCACAAACAAGACCGGTGCTCCCCAAGGTGACACACTCGGCCGGATGAAACCACGATCAAGCAACTCTTGCAACTGCGTCTTCAGCTCCTTCAGCTCCTTAGGTGCCATTCTATAAGGAGTAATGGACACGGGAGTTGTATTCTCATACAGCTCAATTCCAAACTCCACCTCGCGGTTAGGAAGTAAGCCATGCAACTCCTCAGGAAAAACACCAGGAAACTCCTTCACAACTCTGATATCTTGCACCCTCAACTCTTTAGAGCTAGGATTCATCACAAAAGCTAGATAGGCTTCGCAACCTTGCCTCAGCATCCTGCTCACCTCCAAGGTAGACACCACATTGGCAAGAAACTTCACATTCTCACCAACCACAACAACTTCATAATCATCCACAAGCTTAAGCGAAACTCGCTTGTTTTCACAATCCACAACAGCACGATGCTCAGCAAGCCAATCCATACCAAGGATTACATCAAAACCATAAAAGGGCAACTCCATAAGATCAACATGAAAAACATGTTCTTGAACAACCAAGGGACACCTTCTATAAAGCTTTCGAGTCACAACAGTCTCACCAAAAGAACTAGTGACACGAACACCAACATCCAAAGACTCAACAGGCAAACCAAGCAATTCAGCATGCTCACGCAAAATGTATGAATGCGTAGATCCAGAATCTATCAAAGAAAGCAATGACAAGGATTGCAAAGTAAAGGTACCTGCAATCACATCCGCATCATTCCTTCCCTCACGTTGAGCATACACCCTCGCTTGGCCCCCACCTTCAGGCTGAATAGCCACAACATGGGCCACTCCACGACCACCTTCCTCTCTCCTCTGGAAATTACCACGGCCGCGCCCACGACCTCTCTGTGGTGCAGCAACAACAGGAGCACGCACTTGATCACCAGCCAACCTAGGACAATCTCGCCTCAAATGGTCTGCAGATTCACAATTCCAGCAACCATTACCAGTTGTCGCAACAGGAGCTTGCACCTCCCTCACAGTACGAGGACAGTCACGCTTCATGTGACCCCGTGAACCACAAATCCAACAAGCACTCGGATCAGCTCTAGCATTGCCTCCCCGAGCAGGTGCACCACCACCCCTCTTAGCTGAGGACTGATACTTTAGGTCACGTCCCCTCTTGTTCCGTCCACCTCCGGAACTATACTCAGCAGCTCTCTTACCCGAACTTGCTCCAGCACCTTTCGCAGATAAACCCAAGTTCATCTCAATGTCCTTGGCTCGACCCACCAACACATCAAAATCATCATATTCGGTGGCCAACACATACATCTTCACATCCGTCACTAAACCATAACGAAATCTTTCGCACCTTGCCCGCTCATCAGGTACCAGCTCAGGTGCATACTGACTGAGTCGCACAAACTGTACTTCATACTCAGCCACATTCATGCTCCCCTGGGTAAGAGACATGAACTCTCGCTTCTTTTCATCCAGGTACCTCACACCAAGATACCTCCTCTTGAACACATTCAGAAAGAATGTCCAAGTTATGTCAGCTTCAGCCATCCCAGCTATAGTGGTCGTCCACCACGTATACGCATCATCCTGCAGCAAGGATACAACACACCCCAGCTTCTGCACATTAGTGCAACTCATCTGGCCCAAAATCCTCTTGGTACTCTCTAACCAAGCTTCAGAACCTTCCGCAGACATACCCCTAAACTCAGTCCCACCAAGACTGCGTAAGCGCTCCAAAGGTAGTCTAACACCAGCATCTCCCTGATGCCCAGCTCCTTGAGCTCCGGCTACTGCTGCTCGGAAAGCACCCGCAATAGCTTGTACCAACATCGTCATGTCAGGCATAGCTTGCCCCTGACCAACCTCAGGTCCAGCAGCTCCAGCACCAGCTGCAACCCCAGCTTCCTCAGCCTCAGCACCACCACCACCAGGTGGAGGAGGAGGTAACACCGCACTACCCGCATTCTCTTCATTTTCATTCTCATTCGGAGCCGTAGCTCGCACATTACTTCTCAACTCTCTACGTGGCCCAGCAAGGTAAACAATCCAAGTACTCAAGCTCAATTTCATTTAAAAGCAACATCATTTCTTAGCTTTGATATGGCAATGGGTACCCACAACATGCTTCATCACAACATACAACTCAATTGCATCAAACTCACATACTACTCAACATGCTTTCACTCAACAAGCATATATAGCAGACATACATCAAACATTCACATACACATTCCCAATTACTCGAGAACTCAGCTCTGATACCACCAAATGTAACCCCCTTAACCCGGCCTAGACGGTTGACACGAATTAAGAAAGTCACACGGGGAAAACCAAAGTCAACCCGAAAGTCAACCTTGATTATCGACCCTTTTTTTAAAAAAAAAAACTTATCTAGATGCACATTAACCCTAAAAATGATCATACAAACGACATACTAAAAGATCATAAACATCAGAGATCAAACAAGGACCCAATTGAACAATTTACAACTTTAGGGACCAAATTGTAAATTCTGATAAATATGAGGACTTATCCCAAATTAAAGTTACCATCTTGAAATTAATCGTGCCTCATGCATCTCAGCCAAATTTCAGCTCAAAAGGACATTCCAAACTCATACAATTGCACATACAAGATTCAGGACCAAAATGTAAACATTCCGAAACATATAACTGCCACTGTCAGCCCCCAACGGTCAGCCGTTCAGAAATGGGGGACAGCCCGTTTCGAAACTCGGGGCCGTTTCGCAACGCGTACCGGAACGGGGTCGGGCAGTAGCATATCCGTTCCGGAACGGTGTTGCCCGTTTCGAACGCCTGGGCTGCTTCGAGGCACCCGTTCCGAAACGGCCTGCACAAAATGCAGAATTTTACCTACTTTAACATGCAATTGACCAACCAATCATGCTCCAAATGCCACCAAACTTTACCAGCATGCAATTCATCATACAAGAGACATGTTTGCATCAACCAATCAACATATTAGCATCACATATGAAAAGCCCCAAATCTAATGGCATGCTTCCTACACAAGCAACTATTCAAGCATAAAACCTCTAATCCATACATGTAAAGGCCAATTACAAAACCAGCATTATCAGCGACATTAAACATACTCAAGGAGTTCAAAACATCTCCAAACAACATTCACAAAGGTCCCCCATTGCCATACACCAAAAGCTAAATGTGTTCGATAAAACCTTTCCATACTTGAGCTTAGTTTTCCCTTGGTTGCTTGCCTTCCTTGATGCCCTCAAATCACCTTAATGTTCTGCATTATTGGTTTAAGAAAACGAAAGAGAGCGTAAGCAAAAGCTTAGTGAGGAAAGCTCCTTAAAACCACACAATAATGCATTTATAAAACTCATTCATAAATCATGCTTCAAGATACACTTTAACATGCTCACAAGCAAACTTTTAACAAGCATCTCATGCTTCATATCATTACATGTCATATTGGCCACAAGTGATACATTTCATCTTTTAAAAAAACAAGATCAACATAAGACTCACACATGGACTTTTAAACACCATTGTGATCTTATAATTTCCAAGAACCACACAAGGACTTTTAACCACCTTTGTGTTCTTCCCAAGGACTTTTAAACACCTTGGCCCCAAGGACTTTTAAACACCTTGGCCCATGGACTTTTAAACATCATGGCAAGGACCACACAAGGACTTTTAACCACCTTTGTGTCCTTAACAAGAACCATCCAAGGACTTTTAACCACCTTGATGTTCTTAAGTAACAAGGCTCACTCAAGGACTTTTAACCACCTTAGTGACCTTAGCAAGAATCATCCAAGGACTTTTAACCACCTTGATGTTCTTAAGTAACATGGCTCACTCAAGGACTTTTAACCACCTTGGTAACCTTAACCTTTTTCAAAACATCACTTGCCAATATACATCATTTCATCATGAAATCCACTGTTTTAAAGCATTAAACCAAGCCATATTCATCATGCATTTCAAAGCATCAAACTACATTTAATCAATGTTCAAAAACAAGGAACTCTTACCTTGAGCTTCCTTCAACATATGGCTTACAAAATCAGCAATAACCATGCTAAATCATGCTTTCAAAACAGAATTTAAAACATGCAATAAACCACATTGCACAACAACCAAACCATGGCCACCACTAGAGAGTATTTCCGAAAACTTACACTTGAGCTTAGCAAAGTTGTTTAGACTTAAACTAAGCTCCCAAGACATTGGTTTCAAAGCCGAAAACCCAATTTCACTCACCGATTCCACTTCGCCTCTTGTCGAAGCACCAATCAAGCCTCCGGATCACCACCACTTGGATCCAAAGATGACTCCCCTGTTTTAACATATCAAAACAGTAGATTAATGCATCATCATGCATTAATATCCTCAATGAAAGCACCTAAACTCGCTGCTCTCATCCCCACTCCATTTTCGGCCACCAAACACAACCGAAAATGCATCCAAACCACTTCTCAACAAAGCCTAGCCATTAACCATCAAAACCTAACATCCTTTAACATCATTTAACATCTAAAAAGAACCTAATAACATCCTTATACCTCCAGCAACACCAGATCCACAAGATCACCTCAAAAACAATCAAGAATCACAAGCTAAACTTAGGAAACCCAACCTATCCGGGATTGCATCAATCAAAACTCAATTCCTTATCAATTTAGAGTTCAAATAACATCAAAAACACATCTCCAATCACAGATTTAACAGATCAAACGAAAATCATCAAAAATCACCAAATCTTGCATTATAAGCCAAGATCCATTTCACAACTTAAAAGCCTTTAATAAAACATCAATTAAGGATTGAAAACTTAGGAATTTCAGTAAAGAACTGATAGTTTAGAGGAGAAGGACGTTCTTACCTCCAAACTTGAGTTTCTCCTCTTTTTGGAATCAAAAACCTTGATGAATCAAGTAGCAAATGATGAGGTTTTGTAGATATGATGTTTAGGAATCAAAAGAGAGTTGAAAGGAGAGATTTAGGTGAGAAAATCAGAAACAATTCTCTGGAAAGAAAGTGTTTGGGTTGAGAGAAAATGAGAGAAAAGAAAATAGGAAGTTAGTTATCAAAATGGCCAAAATGGCTTTCCCTCCTCTTTTGATATGTTTTAAAATCAGAATATAGCTTAAAATATCTTAGAAAAATCTGGAGAAACTACTTTTGGAATAATAGCTCCTTAAAGATTCAAAGTTTCAACCCTTTCTAAAACAGTCACAAAACTTTCAAAAATTACATTTTGGTCACTAGCCAAAATGTCACCCTTCCAAAACTCATTTTCCAAAATTGATTTCACAGTTCACTTATATATATTAAAATATGATTTTAGAACATTTTTCCATAATTTTAATGCAACCCGAACTAGGCTTTCCTAAATTCACCCTTTTAGATTCGAACATCACTTTGACCAAACCGGTCAACGCCCAAAACTTCTAAGCCCAAAACCGGGGCGTTACAAGGATTATTTTGCTTATTAGTTGTGAGAAAAATTTTGTACTTTGTTTAAGTTTTTAATGCAATATTACTTCAAGGTTTGCTTATTCTTGGCATTGAATTCATTCTTGCAATCTCATCGAGAGAGATTTTGTGAGGTTATCTATTCGTCTGGCATCAAGAGAATTAGACTCACGAAACGAATAAGTATGGTTTTAATCCCAAACAGTGGAAGCTAACTCGGCTTAGAGATAAGTTAGAGTTTCAACGGCGAAAAGAAGCGTGAGATTGGTTGGTGTTTAACTTTGGTATACGCCAAGAGGTATTATGAAGGTCCATTCATCAGTATGTTTTCGACCTTAGAGATAAGAAGTTGCTATTGAAGGATGCTTTGCTGAACCATGACATCACTGCCGACCAGCAAGAGATTGCTGAGGCAGCACACCTTATTGTTGCGGCAGGAACGAATGACACTATCGAGGCAGTTTGGTGATCATTGCAATTAAAGACCGAGACAAGACAATTGGATTCCACATTACGACGCAATCTAATCCGGCCCATTCCATCATCTTGAATTCTCAATCTTTACTTATTTGCTTTAGTTTATTTTCTTCAGTTTAGTTAAATCCAAAACCCCTTTTACTTGTGTTTTTACATTTAATTTCTCCTTTTTAGTTGTAGAGCATTTTAGTGTTCACTAAATATGAGCGCAAGTGCACACTCTTGTCAAGTAAGAGTATAAAAAGATATCATCTCCTACAGGGATTGGACAGCTTGACTCGAATCGTAACTCCTGCACAATGGAAAATTAAATACACAAATAAGTTGAATCGTTTAAGAAGAAAATAAAATAAAACACAAGTAAATAAAGGGAAAAGTTCAGATTGATGGAATGAGCCGGTTTATGTTGTTTCTTAGTGTGAAACTGCGTTAAATAGGATAAGTTGCTTTGCACTGCCAGACTTCACTTCTCGGCGGGGGATGGCAGGTAGGCTGCTGTGACGCTCTCGCTGCCCTGGTAGTGGAATGGAAGTGTGTCTCGGCAGCGAATTCGGCAAAACTTTATAACATAACCCTAATTCGGTAGTGGAATGGAAGTGATCCCGCTTATGTCTAAGTAACAATGATGTTGATGCCCACTGCAGATAATACCAGTTGTGGTGTGTTTCATGCAAAGAAAGCAATGTTTTGTTCGTTCTCTTTTCGCCGCCTTAAACCCTAACCTATGTCTAGGCTAGATTGATCAACACTTTATTAAGGTGAAGGCCATACTTACTCCTTTCGTGAGTTCGACACTCTCGATACCGAACAAATGGATAGTAACCAACTAATCTTTCGCCTTAATTGAAAACTATGAAGAACATGGAATAAGCAAACCTTGAAGCTTTATAGCAAAAACAAACTTAAAATCCTAAACAACCGTTCTCACATTAATTACAACTTAACCCAAACCCAAAGAGAATTTTAGAACATAATGGCGGCAAGAAAACCTAAACTATGTTTAAGTTGTTCTTGAAGTACAAAATACATTGAGTATATATAGGCATTAGCTAGGTCAAGTCCTCCTTGGAGTAGATGTCTTCAAAGTAGCTTTTGCATTAAATGCAACCTTTAATTCTGAATTCTTTGAGTTGAATGTGGACTCCTTCATGTTGCCTTGCTCATCAAGTTATCTTCATTCTCTTCCTTCGACAGCTCTGTCTGGTTCTACAGGTATAAAAAAATTGTGTGGATGGC
Source organism: Hibiscus trionum (assembly GCA_030270665.1). Taxonomy (NCBI): domain Eukaryota; kingdom Viridiplantae; phylum Streptophyta; class Magnoliopsida; order Malvales; family Malvaceae; genus Hibiscus; species Hibiscus trionum. The sequence continues at coordinate 42,057,613 of BSYR01000027.1, read as the reverse complement.
ATCGTTAGAATTAGGATTTTCTGCTCTACATATCGCACTCCAATTCTCCAATTCCTCAGCCTGATTTCCTGGGCGGCAGGTACGGTGGCAGCAGCTACTCGGCGTATGCTATCTCTGTCTGGAACTGCATCGGTATAGCTCCCTAGTATGTTGCCTCAGCATCAGCTCCTGCTGCCGCGGCGGGTTCCGGTGGCACCTTGCTGTCACGGTAGGTTCTGGCGGCACCTTGCTGTCGCAGCGGGTTCCGACGAGCAATTTTCCTGCATACACTAAAATATGTAATCAAGATAAATGGTGAAGGAAATTATGAGAATATGAAATAATGCCTAATTATGTAACTAAAATGTGCCAAAGTCTAACAATAATATGAGTAAAAAGGGAAAATAAAATAAGACTTTTAGACACTTTACATTAGTGCAAGAAGATAATTGAAGGAGGGTGTCCCAATCCCTGTGGAGATGATACTCTAAAACTTCTCACTTTATTACTTGAGTCGTGTACACTTGTACTAAATGCGGAGCACCTTTTACACACAACAAGTTTTGGCGCCGTTGCCGGGGATTGGAAATAGCGACTTTCAATTTATTTTATTGCACGTTTATTTATCTGCTTTTTCAAGCACTAATAAACTTTGGTTTTGCATTAGTGTTTTTCAAGCACTAATAAAATTTGGTTTTGCATTAGTGTTTTTCAAGCCCTAATAAACTTTGGTTTTGCATTAGTGTTTTTCAAGCACTAATAAAAATCGATCGAAGTTGTTCGAGACTCAAGCGAAAAATAAGGAAACAGTTGCGACAAAAGATGGCACACGTAGTTGGCACCAACGATGCCAACAACAACCGAAATGCCAATGGGCAACAACCTACCGACGGGCAGCCAGTTGTCGATGGGCAGCAAAATGCCGCTGCAGGCTATAGAGACAACTCGCCATTGTACTTTGGGCTAGAACGAAACCCAATGGTCCGAGACTATCTTGAAGAGGATCTGAACGGACTAAATCCTAGAGTTGTTACACAAGAAATAGAGACCGCCCGCTTTGAACTCAAGCCCGTGATGTTCAATACGATCAATACTATGGGGCAATTTGGTGGCTCAACAACCGAAGAAGCTAGACAACACCTCAAATCCTTCATGTAGATTTGTAATTTATTTAAAATACAGGGAGTACATGAGAACATTTTGAGATTAAAATTGTTCCCCTATTCACTGAGGGATAGGGCTAAAACATGGCTAAACATTATTCCAGCAGGATCAATTGGATCCTGGAGTGATTTATGTTGTGATTTCTTAGCAAGTTTTAATCTTGCAAATTTAATTGATAAATTGTGTAACGAAATAACTCTTTTTCGACATACTGACGATGAATCCATGCACGGGGCTTAGGAGCGATACAGAGAGCTGTTACATAAATGCCCCTTGCACGGATTCCCATTGTGGAAGCAGGTAACCATGTTCTACAATGCTGTCAACACGTGAACTAGGATGATGCTCGATGCCTCAGCAAACGACATACTCCTAGACAAAGAACCGGAGCAAGCAATGGATATTCTGAACGGGACGGCCAAGAACGACTATCAGTTCCCAACGGCCAGACAAGGAGGAATCCGACGCCAACCCACAGTAAACGAAATAGGGTCCTCAGACTCAATTTCATCCCAAATTACCACCTTGACAAAGCTGGTCATGAACATGCAATCACATAACAACAACGTGATGTCAAACAACTACAACCCAGCATGGAAGAAACACCTGAATTTCTCCTGGAGCAACTCCAACAACGCACTCAATCCTAACAATCAGAATGCTCTAGCTGCAGGATTTCAGAAAAACAATGCCCCTCGGCAGACCATGCCGCAAAAGCAGCCTATGCTAACTAGTTCCCTAGAAAACACTCTTAATGCTTTTATGTCTCAAACCATTGCATATATGGCTAATACAGATAAGTTCATAAAGAAAACTGAAACTTTTATGGACAAGACCGAGATGATGCTGTAAAACAATGAGGCAACAATGAATTCCCTAGAGACTCAAGTCGTGCGAATTGCACAGATCCTAAACACAAGGCCGACGAGAGGTTTACCTAGCGACACAGAAGTAGCTAAGAGAACATCGTACGAGCAATGCAATGCCATAACCACTCAAAGTGGTATTCAGCTCAAGGAGTCCCAAGTTAAGGAAGCAAATCAGGAAATGCCAAAGGAGCCAAATACCACAACAGTGCCCAACAACAATGTCGCAGCAGTAGATCCTGAAGGCACTGCCTCAGCAGAACCTCTGGCAGCACCAATGACAAATCCCAATGTCGTTGTTAAAGGCACGACCACTGAAAGCATAATGGATACTCGACCAACCCTACCATTCCCACAAAGGCTGAAGCAACAAAAGTAGGAGTACCAATTCAAGAAGTTCTTAGACATCTTGAAACAGGTACATATCAACCTGCCATTGGTTGAAGCGATCAAGCAAATCCCAAATTATGCCAAATTTCTCAAGGACATTGTCTGTAGCACCCCTTCCCGGCCTGGTAGAGAATCGGGTCGAAACGTGTTGCCGATGAACAGTGCGGTGTTCGGTGCGATTAAATTTCAACTTTTTAATAACCTTTAGTCAATATTTCACACTCAAACATTACCAATATATGTATTAGTTCATTTCATTTATAGAAGGATCACACTTAACTAAACATGTATCGAAACGCTTAGGGCCGTTTCGATACGGGAAGACAATGGTCAACCTTGTTGACATTCCTTCTTAGACCTTATCGATACATGATCACCCGTATCAGTACAAGTTGACTACCTTTAACTTAGGCTTTGACTCATTTTGATACATTATGAACCCGTATCGAAACAGAGGTCTCCAGTGACAAAATGTTTCGAAATATCCCTATCTGTTTCGGTACACCATGTGTACTAAGGTTCATTTATGCTCACCCGTATCGAAACGTCATCACCCATTCTGAAACGTCCTGGCCTGTAATGACCGAATTTTTTTGGTTTTTACCCAGTTTACCATACCAAACAATGTCCAAAAATAGTGAAACTTCACACACAACATTATAAACGTATATTCTACTTGCAAGTTTGATTTTAGAGCCTTTTGAATCCATTTACCCGATTTCTACCCTCTAGTACTAAAACACACACTTTAAGTCGTATAGAAAGTTCATATTATCATATCAAACTTAACCACAACATAGGCACATCAAAAGAGACATAGCAGACTCATATATAGACCTTGCCACCATACTAGGAGTTCAAAAGGACAAAATACATTACTTAGAGCTCGATTGTGACTTGTGCAACGCCTCAACTTCTCCGATCTTGATTCAGAAACTTGTCTAACCTTAATTGGATGCAACGGAATGCAATATGCATACTTTGCCTAGTGAGGTAGTCACAAACACAATGAAGGCTATGAATGCCAAAATAACATGCTTCAATAATAATCATAGTATCATGTCATCAATAACAAAATCATCTTTACTTTATAAACATTGTCAATAATCAACAATTCCCTTGGATTGATTCATGGTATATGGATACACGAATTCCACCTTCTCGCCAAATCAGTAAATGGTCATCCCACCGACATCGCCAAAGACCAATACATAATACATCCCTCCGCCTTGCCAAATCATATAGGTCGTAGCCTTAGAACCGTAGTCCACCCGTACCAATGAGCTCATGAATTTCTATGCCATGTCAATTGTATCCAATACTTCGAATCCAAGGTCCAATAACAATAGTTCGACAGTCATGATTCATTAACATCATTTCATGTCAATAAACAATAACAATAATTCATGTCAATGATTCCTGCATGTTGATGCTTCAATGATATCCAAGACAATGGTAGCAATGCTATAATCAATAAATCAATGTAATACTTACCAACATGGCCATAATAATGTTTCATGCAAAAAATCTTATAAATCAATGGTTAGTAAATCGATAATCAATGATTAGAGATGACACCTAGCCATTCTCGAGACGCTACAACACTCACCTTGCTCGGTTAACGCTTTATGGATGGTAATAACTCGTCTGATGCTTAAATTCTCCTTCTCGTATTTGAATGGATTAAACGAGATTCTTAAACGAAGGAAGACAAAGCTTTGGTTTTGTCTTCAATGGAGGTGCTTGCTTTAAGCTTGAGGTCGAAGATGGAAATGGAGGAGCTTGCTTGTTTTCTAAAGGAAAGTTTAGGCTCGGTGGGGAAATAAAAAACAAGATTCCTTTCATTCTCTTCTTATTTATAGGGGATTAGGGAATTATTAATCACCTCTCTAACAACCAATAAAAAGGTTTCCCTTGCATGAGGGTTTGCTTGGCCCAACACACCTCATCAAGAACCAATAAGAACATTTCCTCTTCTCCAAGATTTCCTATTTATTTTTCTCATCAATTCACATCATAATTGCTGATAAAAGAGTCACTTGCTAAGATTAAAAACATGTGATGAGATGCCAAGCAAGTAGGTGACTCACATAAGGGCTGTAACTTTTGACTTTGGGGCACCTACTGTGTTTTCTGCAGGGTACCGTTTCGATACGCTCGAGGCTGTATCAGTACGGGTAAGCATTAGTCAAAATAAGTATTTAACAATGTTACACCGTATCGATACGCCCTTAATCATTTCGGAACGCCTTACCTAAATCGTTTCGGTACGTGTCTAACTCTACTGAAACACCTAGCTCAAAAACATCAAATAGGCATTCACAAGGAAATCTAAAGGCTTGGTTCAGTTTGGGGTCTTTCATACTATAATATCATTACAAAGACATGATATTTTAATATTCTAATATCAATACTCCGATCATCGGAACCTAATTCTGACTAGAACGGTTTTTAGGGTGTTACAACTCTCCCCCCTTAGAAAAGAATTCGTCCTCGCATTCTTACCTGCTGTTTCGGGTTGCTCATCAGTGCACACTTCGGGATCAGAATCTTCCAGAGGTGAAGAATTCGTCTTTCCTAATCCTTCTGGCCAAGTTCGATTTGCACTTACACGTCGATGGTTCTTGTAAAATTTCTTGGGGCAATATCGGACGAGATGATCCGTCTTACCACAATTGTAATAAGCTCCAATTCTCCTATGACATTGTTCTGTTGGATGTTTGCCGTGGCAAAAACTACAAGAAAGACTTTCTTGTTCTGGTTTAATTGGTTTCTTGACTGGATTAGACATTACTTGGAAACGGTGGTATTTTCAGGAAGAATGCTTATTTTTATCTCTTGGAACGAAGATGGATTTTGGCCTCTATAGAATCTTTCAATATATAGAATACAAGGTTTGTCTTATTCCTACCTTTCTAAGAACCAATCAAAACATTTTTAAGGCCTTTCAAAGTTTATCCCTTCACCTCTTTATATCTATGCGACACCTAGCCATTTTTCTGATGGTTTTATATGACTTGGATGACAAGCACATAAATGAGTCATCATTTCCTAATTTTCTTTCCAATTCTTATCCTTGATCCTATTCGAAAATGGGTACCCGTATCGATACACTCCCGACCGTATCGATACGGCTAAGAAAAAAATCCAAAATTCGGTTAAGACCGTTAATCCGTTTCGATACCCATATATGCGTATCGAAACGCCTTTACCTAGGTCGTTTCGATACGTATCCTTTCCGTACCGATACGCTCAGCTCAACATCTTTACTTTATAAATGGGTTCTTATCGAAGGATTGCTTCAAGAGGGATTTCTTATCAATATATAACCTAGACATTAAAGTCAAATTCCTTACCTGAGATGGTGTCGTGGTCGATTTCTGAGTCCTTGCCTGGATGTGAAATATCCGTGCAGAAGCTTTAAATTCGGGTTTACTTGTTACTTTCAACGATCCCGATCCTCTCGACTTTCCGAAGGATCCTTGGTTTGCTCCCTTGCCTCAAGAAGATTTAGTAGGGGATGGATTAGATGATACAGAAACATGCTTGTTAGGGTTCTCCGGACATTCTCGAATGAGATGACCTAACTCTCCGCAAAAGAAACAAGCACCGGATTTCTTGCGGCATTGCCCTTCGTGCCTTCGTTGACAGAAATTACACTTGGAAATTCTCATCTCTTGTTTAGAACCAACATTGCTTTCAATGGGATTGACACCCGATGGAGAACGAGATACAACTTGGGACTTGGCAACATATTCGAATTGGGAAGGTTGCGAATACACATTTTGTTCTGAGCTGCGATGCTTCCATTTCTTAGAAGATCCTGAGAAATGAGACTAATCTCGATTTCTCTTTTCAGACTTATTGGATCCACTAGTTTTCTGGGCTCTATGTGCTCCTTCCGTAGCTTTAACTTTCTTTACAAGATCTTGGAAATTGGTGATGCACAATGCTGTGAACATGGGACGTAATTCATCTTTGAGTCCAGCGATGAACATCCGACACTTTTCTTCCTCTTTCTTAATAAAATCAGCACCATATCTACAATACATGCAAAAGTCGTGGATGTAATGTTCGATCGGCCGTCCACTTTGTTTAAGATGAAGTATGATGTTTCGCCTCTTGGCAAGATGGAATTCGCTTATATACTTCTTACGAAACTCTTTCAGAAAGAAATCCCAATTCACAGTATCCTCAGATACGGTAAGAATGGTAGTCTCCCACCACTGTAAAGCTTCTAACCAATACTCGGCAATTTCTGGATCGTCATCGTCCCGATCAATGAAGGTACATGTTCGGTATTGAGATAACTTATCGATAGGAGCTCGAAGAGGTTGAGCAACAGGTGGCGTAGGATGTACAACTTGATTAGTCTTTATCACATTCATAAATTGCTGGAACATATCAGCCATGTTCCGATAACACTCTGCCTGAGACGTGGGTACTTCAGGCTCTACACCCTGAACATGAGGGTTCTAGGGATTCAGAGGATTTCCTCCTCGTACCTCTTCGCCGTGAGTCGAGGAGTTAGAAGCAAACTCATTATCACAAACTTTGTTAGTTTGAGACATATCTATAAAAAGAGATTGGATCAGTTGACAAGTCACAATACTCAACGAAATAACTCCTAGGTGGCAAAGTAACATAATAAACAATACAACATACATAGGTTTAGTCCAGAACTGACTAAAATCTAGCTATGTTACCACAAATGTAACACCCCCTTCCCAGCCTGATAGAGAACTGGGTCGGAACGTGTTACCGATGAACAGCGCGGTGTTTGGTGTGATAAAATTTCAACTTTTTAATAACCTTTAGTCAATATTTTACACAGAAACATTACCAATATACGTAATAGTTCATTTCATTCATAAAAGGATCACACTTAACTAACCCTGTATCGAAACGCTTAGGGTCGTTTAGATACGGGAGGACAATGGTCAACCCTCTTGACTTTCCTTCTTAGACTGTATCGATACATGATCACCCGTATCGATACGAGTTGACTACCTTTGACTTAGGCTTTGTCTCGTTTTGATACATTATGAACCCGTATCGAAACAGAGGTCTCTAGTGACAAAACCTTTCGAAACATCCCTACCTGTTTTGGTACACCATGTTTAATAAGGTTCATTTATGCTTACCCGTACCGAAACGTCATCACCCGTTCCGATACGGCTTGGCCTATAATGACAGAATTTTACTGGTTTTAATCCATTTTATCATACCAAACAATGTCCAAAAATAGGGAAACTTCACACATAGCATTATAAACGTATATTGTACTTGCAAGTCTTATTTTAGAGCACTTTGAATCCATTTGCTCGATTTCTACCCTTTAGTACTAAAACACGCGTTTTAAGCCATATAGAAAGTTCATATTATCATATCAAACTTAAAACACTTAACCACAATATAGGCACATCAAAAGAGACATAACAGACTCATACATAGACCTTTCCACCATACTAGGAGTTCAAAAGGACAAAATACATTACTTGGAGCTTGATTGCAACTTGTGCAACGCCTCAACTTCTCTGATATTGATCCCAAAACTTGTCTAACCTGAAATGGATGCAATGGAATGCATTAGGCATACTTTGCCTAGTGAGGTAGTCACAAACACAATAAATGCTATTGATGCTAAAATATCATGCTTCAATAATAATCATAGTATCATGTCATCAATAACAAAATCATGATTTCATAGTAAACATTGTTAATAATAAAAAATTCCCTTGTATCGATTCATGGTATGTGGATACACGAAATCCACCTCCTCGCCAAGTCAATAAATGGTCATCCCACCGACATCGCCAAAGACCAATACACAATACATCCCCCCGCCTCATCAAATCATATAGGTCGTAGCCCTAGGACCGTAGTCCACTCGTACCAGTGAGCTCATGAATTCTATGGCATGCCAATTGTATCCAATACTTCGAATCCAAGGTCCAATAACAATAGTTCAACATTCATGATTCATTAACATCATTTCATGTCAATAATGAATAACAATAATTCATGTCAATGATTCCTGCATGTCGATTCTTCAATGATATCCATGACAATGGTAGCAATGCTATAATCAATAAATTGATGCAATACTTACCAACATGGTCATAATAATGCTTCATGCAAAAACCCTTATAAATCAATGGTTAGTGAATCGATAATCAATGATTCGAGATGACACCTAGCCATTCTCGAGAGGCTACTACACTCACCTTGCTCGGTTAAGGCTTTATGGATGGTAATACCTCGTCCGATGCTTAAATTCTCCTTCTCGTATTTGATTGGATTAAATGAGATTCTTAAACGGAGGAAGACAAAGCTTTGGTTTTGTCTTCAATTGAGGTACTTGCTTTAAGCTTGAGGTTGAAGATGGAAATGGAGGAGTTTGCTTGTTTTTTAAAGGAAAGTTCAGGCTCGGTGGGGAAATCAAAAACAAGACTCATTGCTTGAGGGTTTGCTTGGCCCGACAAACCTCATCAATAAAAAGGTTTCCCTTGCTTGAGGGTTTGCTTGGCCCAACACACCTCATCAAGAACCAATAAGAACATTTCCTCTTCTCCAAGATTTCCTATTTGATTATTTCCATCAATTCACATCATAATTGCTGATAAAAGAGTCACTTACTCAGCTTAAAAACATGTGATGAGATGCCAAGCAAGTAGGTTACTCACTTAAGGGCTGTAACTTTTGACTTTGTGGCACCTACTGTGTTTTCTGCAGGGTACCATTTCAATACGCTCCAGTCTGTATCGGTACGGGTAAGCAATAGTCAAAATAAGTAGTTAACACAGTTACACCGTATTGATATGCCCTTAATCGTTTCAGAACCCCTTACCTAGATCATTTTGGTACGTGTCTAACTGTACCGAAACACCTAGCTTAAAAATATCAAATAGGCATTCACAAGGAAATCTAAAGGCTTGGTTCAGTTTGGTGTCTTTCATACTATAATATCATAACAAAGACATGATATTTAATATTCTAATATCAATACTTCGATCATCGGAACCTAATTCTGACTAGACCGGTTTTTGGGGTGTTACATTGTCTCAAAACGGAAAAGGATTGGGGAATTTGAAACAGTGGTTGTGATATAAGAATGCATAGCAATGCTACACAATCGGACACCACACAAGCTTAAGAATCATGGAAGTTTTCTCATGCCATGTGAAATCGGAGATACATACGAGGGGATAGCACTCTGCGACCTAAGAGCAAGCATAAACATCATGCCTAAGTCAGTCTTCCAAAAATTGGGGATCCCATGTACAACCTAAAGGGAAATGTAACACCCCAAAATCCGGTCTAGTCAGAATTGGGTTTCGGCAATTGGAAATTTTGCACCGATAAATTCTAAAGACGATACTGGCTAGCTAATCATTGAAATTGGACCCTAATTGAGTTAAATTATTGTTATTGGATCCTATTATATAATACCAAAAATATTCTATTGGCTAAATTTTGGAAACTGGAAAATTTGGGGTCAAAACCATAGAGAGTAGAAAGTTGAGGGACTAACCAGCGATTAGCCCCTCTGCAATTTTAATGACACAAACGTGGAACAATCTCGTGAAGTTACTTTACCTAAAGGAAACTTAATTCCATGGAACACTTATAATTTTAGTTTTCCTTAGATTCATTGATATCAAATCGTTGTTATCGATCGGGTAAGCTATATTCCTCAATTGATTATTGGATTCCTTGGATAAATCAAGACTAATCTCAAAGCTAGGGTTTTAGCCATCATTGATGCTTATATTGAATTTGGATATCAATTTTGATATCATTGTATTGATTTTGATATCGTAATATCGATCCTAATTATCTCCCTATTGATTTTCTAATTCAAGAAGTGGAGAGAGAGAGGTTTCACCATCTCCAATGAAATCTAGAACCAAGGGTATTGTAATCCGAGAGCCATAAGAGCATCGAATTTCAAGGTGAGTGTAGTCAGAATCTCAGGATTGGCGAAAAACCTTCCTGAATCTTTTATTATTGTTTTAGACCATACAGCTAATATTATCATTGGAGAAGTTGCATTGGATTGATAATCAGACACCTTGGTAAGTTTCAATAAGTTGTTATTGAATATCGGACATAGTCATTGGCACCGGCATTTTGCATTGTCTTTGATATAGTTATTTTCATTGAAACATTGTAAAGAAATCATCGGATATTGATATTGATATTTGAACATGAAACATTGATAATGAGACATGTTTGACATTGATAATATTGAGATCATTGGTCATTGGATTTCTCATTAAACATTGAATATGGAAATGAATTTTGAAAACTTGGATTTGAATAGACAATGGATACAATTGGCATGCCATAGAATTCATGAGCTCGGTGTACGGATGCACTACGGTCCTAAGGCTACGATCTATATTGATTTGGCGAGGCGGAGGGATGTGTATTGATATTGGTCATATTTGCGAGGCGGAAGGACTAGACCGTTCATTGATTTGGCGAGGTGTAGGAATTCGCGTATCCACTATCTTGATTCAATCGAAGGGTTAATGATGAAATGAATAAGTTAAACATTGTATATTGGTGTATAGTACTGACATTGATGAACATGAGCGCATGTATATAGATACTTGTTAAATTGTTGTTCATATTGTTTATGACTACCTGACTAGGCAATGTATGCCTAACGTGTCTCATCTCATTCATTTTAGGTTGAAAGATCGTGTGTTAGAGGATCGAATAGTCAAGGCAAGACAAGTCACTACAAGACCCCAGGTATTGTGTTTTGACTTAAGAACTTCTAGGAAGGTGGCAAAGTAGTTAAACTAGTTGTTTATGCCCATTTTGATATGTTTGTGTGATGCCTATGTTAAAATATGGTTGAAGGCCCTAAATGGCTCTTTTGTTTAGCTTAAAATGGTTTCAAAATGCATACTTGTTTATGACTGACTCAGTAGGAAATGTATGCCTAATGTGTCTCATCTCATGCATTTCAGGTTGAAAGATTATGTGTTGGAGGATCGGATAGTCAAGGCAAGGCAAGTCACTACAAGCCCCCAAAGTAATGTGTTTCGACTTAAGAACTCCTAGGATGGTGGAAAAGTAGTTAAACTAGTTGTTTATGCCCATTTTGTTATGTTTTGTGTGATGCCTATGTTAAAATATGGTTGAAGGCACTAAATGGCTCTTTTGTTTAGCTTAAAATGGTTTCAAAATGCATACTTGGCTCCTAAAGGTCAAAACATAGTAAACGGATTCGTATGATCATGAAATTTGGCATGTTAGTGGTTTATACTATTGAAATGGTGTGCGTAAAGTTTCGTTTTACTGGACAATGTTCGGTAGGTCAGATCGAATAAAAACTAGAAAAAATCTGTCATTACAGATCAAGTCGTATCGAAACGGGTGATGGCGTTTCGATACGGGTATGCATAAATGAACCTAAAGATCAGGGCATACTGAAACGGAATTAAGCCATTTCGAAACATTTGGTCACTGGAATCGATTGTTTCGATACGGATTCATAGCGTATCGAAATGGGTCAAAATCAAAGTCAAATGAAGTCTAGCCGTTCCGATACAGGGTGATGTCGTGTCGAAATGGTCTAAGGAGAAAAGTCAACATGAGTTGACCATCGTCCACCCGTTTCGAAACAGCCCTGAGGTGTTTCGATACGCGGTTAGTTAAGTTAGTTAAAAGCTCATTAAACAGATTGCAATGTTCACAGTTTAGTCACTGAATTTTTAGGGATTAAATTGGATGAGTTAAAGAATTCCTAATTGTATGAAATTTTACAAGGTTATTAATATTGTGGTGAATTTCAATATGGCATAATCAATTGAATTGAAGGGCCCCAAAATTGTAAAAATTTACAGTTTGGTCCCTAAAACTTGTAATAGTTAATATTGGCCCTAATAGATTAATTATTACTTCGTGTGGACTAAATGGACTAAGTTATATCGAGGTATTGAGTTTTTGAATGTTATTGATTTAATTATTAATATAAAAATGGAAATTTGTTGCAGCGATTACTGTATTGATCATCGGTATCACCTTCTGACTCGGTTTTCGACTAGACCAAGAAGGGGTATTACATTTGTGGTATCAGAGCTAGATTTTAGTCGATTACTGTATATTGTTACTTGTCAACTAATTCGATCTTTCATATAGATATGTCTAAGACTAACGAAGCTCACATAGACGAGCTTGCTACCGACTCCTCGATGCATGGCGAGGAGATTAGAGGAGGAAGTACTTATAATCCATCACAACCGCAAGACCCTTCTTTTCAGGGCACCGAGCCTGCAGCACCTACCTCTCAGGATGAGTGTTACAAGAACATGGCTGACATGTTCAGGCAGTTTATGACTGCTATGAGGTTCGAACAAATCATGCAACCTATCGCTCATGTTGTTCAACATACTCAGGCACCTATTAATAAGCTCTCACAGTATCAAGCTTATACTTTTAATGGAGAAGATGACGACAACCCTAAAGTTTTCGAATACTGGTTGGACAATACCTTGCGGATTTTGAATAATCAACTTCAGTGCTCGGATGAGCATAAGCTTGAGTGTGCCATTGCGTTGCTGGCCGATGAGGCACTTCATTGGTGGGAAACTATCATTTTGACAGTTTCTGAAGACACAATGACTTGGGAGTTCTTCCTTAGAGAATTTCGCAAGAAGTATATCAGCGAATTTTACCTTGCCGAAAGGCGAAGCATCTTCCTTCACCTTCAACAAGGCAGGCGACCGATCGAACAATATATTCATGAATTCTGCAAGTACTGTAGATACGGTGCTGAGTACATTAAGAAGGAAGAAGAAATGTGTCGGATGTTCATTTTAGGGCTTAATGATGAACTACGTCCTACGTTCACTGCGTTAAGAATTTCTTATCACCAAGACCTTGTGAATCGAGTTAAGGCAACTGAAGCTGCGCAGAAAGCTCAACGAGTTGGTGGGTCAGGAAAGTTTGAGAAAAGGTTCAGGGATGATTCCTGACCTCCGCGATGGAACAAAAAAGGTAGATATCAAGGTTCTAAACAGAATATCTATCCACTGCCCTCCCGTTCTAGGAACTTCGAGAGACTTCAGTGTGTGATGCAGTCTTTTGCTAAAGTCGCATCCGTTGGTAGTACTAAAGGTTTGAATCGAGGAAACCAACATTCGCTCTGCAATTATTGTCATAATAGGCATCCAGCGGGTCAATGTCGTAAGTAGACTGGAGCCTGTTACTATTGTGGTGAGCAGGGTCACTTTATACGTGACTGTCCTTTGAATGCAACTAAATCTATCGCTACACCGACTATTGCTGCCCCTCCTGCTCAATTCTTTCGAGGTAAATGATAGAAGCAAGGATCATTGGGAACTTACGAATGATCGAGTGGTCCAGGGAAACCCTTTAATAAGCAAGGTTTGAAAGCCCCTGCCCAAATGTATCATGTCAAGAGTAGAGAAGAAGAGGATGAACCTGATGTCATTGCAGGTACTATCGAGTTGTATTCATATTCTTTATATGCATTGATAGACCCTGGTTCTACTCATTCCTTATAAGTATTGTGGTAGTTAAAAAGTATAATATGTCTTCCAAACCAATAGCATCGAGAATTTCTGTAACCAATCCCTTAGAAGATTGTGTCACCGTAAGGGTAGTGTGTAAGAACTGCCCCTTAATGATCCAAGGGATTCCTTTTTCAGCCAATTTGTTGGCTTTACCTATCCATGAATTCGATGTCATCCTAGGCTTAGATTGGCTTAGTGAGCATCAAGCCTGGGTAGATTGTTGTAAAAGGAAATTGTACCTTCGAGGTTTGGGTAAGAAAAGTGTTGTACTGATGAATGCGAAGAATCCATCATTACTTGCATTGACATTTGAAACCAAAGACGAATCGCAACTACAAGACATTGAAACTGTGTGTGAATTTCCCGATGTCTTCCCTGATGAACTTTCGGGACTGCCCCCAACCCGTGAAGTGGAGTTTGGCATCGAAGTACAACCTGGGACTGCTCCAGTTTCCATTGTACAATATCGTAAGGCAGTTGTGGAATTAAAAGAATTAAAGGCTCATATTCAAGAATTGTTAAGCAAATGTTTCATTCAACCGAGCTATTCGCCCTGGGGAGCTTTGGTTCTCTTTGTTAAGAAGAAAGATAGTTCTATGAGATTGTGTATAGACTACCGATAGTTGAATAAGGTCACCATCAAGAATAAATATACATTGTCTAGAATAGACGACATGTTCGATCAACTAAAAGATGCCTCTGTGTTTTCCAAGATCGACTTAAGGTCGGGCTACTATCAAATGAGAGTTAAGGAGTGTGATGTACCGAAGACAACCTTCTATACAAGATATGGACACTACGAATTCTTAGTGATGCCCTTTGGGTTAACCAACGTACTGACAACTTTAATGGATTTGATGAATCGGGTCTTTCGACCGTATCTTGACAAGTTCATAGTGGTGTTTATAGACGACATATTGATCTATTCCAAGAATGAAGCGGAGCACTTAGATCTTCTTCGTATTGTGCTTCAGACCTTGAGAGATAAGCAGTTGTACGTGAAGTTCTCTGAGTGTGAGTTTTGGCTCACTGAAGTTGCCTTTCTAGGACACATCGTGTCGGCTTCGAGTATTCAAGTGGACCCGAAGAAAATCCAAGATATTATAGATTGGCATCCACCGAAGAATATTGGAGAAGTCAGTAGCTTCCTTGGGCTTGTTGTCTATTATCGAAGATTTGAGAAAGGATTTTCTATGATAGCTGCCCCTTTAACTAAGTTATTGAGGAAAGAAGCTCCTTTTGTTTGGACTGAAGTTCAACAACGAAGTTTCGATCAGTTAAAACAAGTATTAATTCATGCACCCGTCCTAACCTAACCTGAGTCCGGAAAGGACTACACAGTCTACAGTGATGCATCGCACCTCGGGTTAGGATGTGTTTTGATGCAAGAAGGCAAGGTCATCACTTATGCTTCGAGACAACTTAAGCCACATGAAATGAATTATCCCACCCGTGACCTTGAATTGGCTGTAGTTGTCATTGCATTGAAAATCTGGAGACATTATCTCTACGGAGAAAAATGTTATCTCTTCACCGACCATAAAAGTCTTAAGTATCTATTGACTCAAAAGGAGTTGAACCTTTGGCAACGGAGGTGGATGGAACTCCGTAAGGATTACGATCTTGCCATTAATTACCACACGGGCAAGGCCAACATTGTAGATGATGCGCTCAGTCGCAAACCTTTTCCTGGTAAGAATTGACAATAAATTTGGAGTTATATGTATAGCAAGGTATATTAACTTATTGTAATGTTGCTATGTTGTAGCCCCTCGAGCAATTAACGCTAACTTCCGACTCCAGAAGCATCGTTGTCTTGTAGATGAACGTCAAGTTCAGTCCACCATCATCTCGCGAATCAAGGGTTTTCAAAAGCAAGATCATGAGCTTCAACCCATTCGTTCTATGCTATCAGATAACCCTGACTTCAAAATTAATTCTGAAGGACTCTTGTGTTTTCATGACCGAGTCTGTGTACCTAATGATGAATCTCTTCGCACCAATATTCTCTCTGAAGCTCGTTCGAGTTCTTTTTCTGCTCACCTCGGGTCTGTGAAGATGTATAAGGGTCTATGTGAACTCTATTGTTGGCCAGGCATGAAGTAGGCTATAGTTTAATACATTTCCAAGTGTCTCATGTGTTAACGTGTTAAAGCAAAACATTGTGCTCCTATAAGATTATTACAGCCTATCGATCCACCGAAATGGAAATGGGAAAAGATCACTATGGATTTTGTTAGTAGTCTACCGTTAACTCCCGTGAAACATGATGCCATATGGGTCACTGTAGATCGTTCCACAAAGTCATCCCATTTTATACCGGTTAGAATGGACTACGAACTTCTTAAATTAGTTGACTTGTATATCAAGGAAGTAATCTAACTCCACGGAGTACCTAAGTCTATTATCTCCGATCGAGATCCCCGATTTGCATCTCAGTTTTGGAGAACTTTACAAGGAGCTCTAGGCACCAGAGTTAATCTTATTAAAGATTTTCACCCTCAATCTGACGGCTAGTCAGAAAGGGTAATCCAAGTAAATCATCGAAAAACTCGTCCATTGAAACCTTAGAAATTTGCATTGTTATTGAACCTCCTTATACAGATCTTGGAAGACATGCTTCGGGCATGCATCATATAGTTTGGTAGAACATGGGAGAAATCTCTACCCCTTGTCGAATTTGCCAACAATAATAGTTACCAAGCATCAATCCAAATGGCCTCGTATAAAGCATTGTATGGTAGGTGATGTAGAACTCCATTGTGTTGGTTGGAGCTTGGTGAGGGTAAGATGTTAGGCATTCACTTGCTTCGAGAGACTGAAGAGCGGGTCACAATTATTCATGATCGTTTAAAGGTTGCCTTTGATCGACAAAAGGCTTACGCTGATCTCGAGAGAAGAGACATTGAGTATGAAGTTGGTGAAAAGGCCTTCCTTAAAGTATTACTATGGAAGAAAGTTTTAAGGTTTGGCAAGAAGGGAAAACTGAGCCCCCGATTCATTGGACCCTTTGAAGTCAATGAAAGAGTTGGCCCTGTGGCATATCGATTATTGTTGGCCTCTGAATTGAATAAAATCCACAATGTTTTTCATGTATCGATGCTTCAAAAATATCATTCTGACCCTTTCGCACATTGTGGAACCTGAATCTATAGAAATTCGGCCAAATCTATCCTACGAGGAGGAACTTGTTCAAATTCTTGCAAAAGAAGTCAAGAGGTGTCGCAACAAAAACTGTATCGTTAGTTAAAGTGCTCTAGAGGAGCCACACCATTGAAGAAGCCACATGAGAGCCTGGAGAAACCATGAAACAACAGTATCCACATCTCTTAATTTCAGGTAAAAATTCAAGGACAAATTTTTCTTAAGGGGGAGAGTTGTAACACCCCAAAATCCGGTCTAGTCAGAAATGGGTTCCGGTGATCAGAAAATTTACACCGATAAAGTCTAAAGATGGTATTGGCTAGCTAATCATTGACATTGGACCCTAATTGAGTTAAATTATTGTTATTGCATCCTATGGAATAATATTGAAAATATTATAGTGGCTAAATTGTGGAAACTGGAAAAATTGGGATCAAAACCATAGAGAGTATAAAGTTGAGTGACTAACCTTGCGATTAGCCCCTCCTCAATTTTAATGACACAAACGTGGAACAATCTGGTGAATTTACTTCATGTAAAGGAAACTTAATTCCATGGAATACTTGCAATTTTAAAACAAAAAAAAAGGAATAGAAAAGCTTACCGAGAGATTTCCCAAGAAAGCACCTCTCTTTGTCATCTTCATCATCTTCCTCCAAGCTAGCACCTCCGTTGGAGAGCAAGCTTTAGTTTAGTTTTCCTTCGATTCATTGATATCAAATCTTTGCTATCGATCATGTAAGCTATATTCCTCAATCGATTATTTGATTCCATGGATAAATCAAGACTAATCTCAAAGCTAGGGTTTTAGCCATCCATGGATAATCCATCATTGATGCTTATATTGAATTTGGATATTGATTTTAATATCGTAATATCGATTCTAATTATTTCCCTATTGATTTTCTAGCTCAAGAACTGGAGAGAGAGGTTTCACCAGCTCCATCAAAAGTTAGAAGCAAGGGTATTGTCATCCGAGAGTCGTAAGAGCATCGGATTTCAAGGTGAGTGTAGTCGGAGTCTCGAGCTTAGGCGAAAATTCTTCCCGAATCTTTTATTGTTTTTAGACCATATCGCTAATATTGTATATCGGTAAGTTGAATAGAATATTGGACACAGTCATTGGTACCTTCATTGTGCATTTTCATTGATATAGTTATTGTCATCGAAACATTGTAAAGAAATCATCAGATATTAATATTGATATTGGACCGTGAAACATTAATAAAGAGACATGTTTAACATTGATAATATTGAGATCATTGGTCATTGAAATTCTCATTGAACATTGAATATGGAAATGAACATTGAAACTTTGGATTTGAATAGACATTGGATACAATTGGCATGCCATAGAATTTGTTGAGTGTGTAAAAGTCCTATTATTTACACCCTTTTTAACCCATATTTCTGCTGCATTCAAGCATCATTTCATTGCATTTAGGTTAGTTTTCAGCAAAACATCACAAAAGGATTAAAAGCACGGATTCTACTAAAAGATGGCTATTTTTGCAGGTATCTGCCATAGTGGACGTTGAAGGCAGGCGCAGGGCAGAGAAGCAGGAAAGCTGAACTGGACAAGCAGACGAAGAAGACGAAGCTGCCATGGACATGTCGTGACAGCAAGGTGACAGCAGCCTTATGAAGAGGAAAAGTAAAGTGGACCTCGATAGATAGAGAAAAATCTGCTCGTCTGTCGTGTGAAAGCCACATATTTTTTTCAAGCCCCGGATCAAAAGATATGTCAAGCCAAAGCTCAAGGAGAGGAAATTCCTAGAAACAAGGATGCGGCTGGAAAGTAGAAGTCTTTAGAGATTTAGTCTTTATTAGAATCTTACTTTTAATTAAAGTTGTAATCCTTGTTACCTTAGACTTGAGCCCAAAGCTTATATAAGGGCATAGATTTAACCTAGGAGGAAGAACCGATTACCCCATAACCGAAACCAAACCCCTGTCGTTTACCCGTCACCGACATGTTCTAAATTCCCCCTAGGGCCACGGGTTGTTTTGTAAAGTAGTTGCAAGGGTTGTTTTGTTTTAGGATTTTCCAAGTTCAATAAAATAAACTTCAAGTTCTCTTATTTTGGTTTTAATATCTTGCAAGAGCATCGGGAGAGCATTGTGAGGTTATCCATTTACTTAGCATCGGGAGAGTTAAGTATACGAAAGAGATAAGAGCGCGTTCTCTAGTTTATAGTTGAACCATCTCGTGCCTAGGGATAGGGCAAGGTTAAGTGGCTAAGGAAGAATTCATACACATCGGTGTTCATCCTTCGATTCACGCCGGGAGGTATCATCAAAGACGTGATCATCGACAGACTTGTGCCTAGGGATAGGGCAAGGCAGATCTGGGATTCTTGCCAAGCTTGAAGTACGGAGTTAGTGTTCGCTGCCGCGACAGCTAACGGACAGCCGCCGCGACAGGTGCTGTCGGCGACGGGCGCGACGACAGAACTGGAGATCCTAAGCAATTCAATACCTGCACTACTGAGCAACTCAATACCAGCCCATTCTCTCTATCTTGATTTCTCAATCCTTTATTTTACGTTTTTACCTTATTATTCTCGTGACAACTCTTAATTATTTCCTTTACTTTCGTGCAGTAAACAAGGTGAAGTCATTAGCCCAATCCCTGTGGAGACGATATCCGATACTTCGTATCACTTTACTACTTGCGTCGTGTACACTTGCACTACAATTGCGATAGACTATTTTACACGCAACAGAATTCATGAGCTCTATGTACGGGTGGACTGCGGTCCTAAGGCTACGACCTATATTAATTTGGCGAGGCGGAGGGATGTGTATTGATATTGGTCATATTTGCGAGGCGGAGGGATTAGACCATTCATTGATTTGGCGAGGTGTAGGAATTTGTGTATCCAATATCTTGATTCAATCCAAGCGTTAATGATGAAATGAATAAGTTAAACATTGTATATTTATGTATAGTACTGATATTGATGAGCTTGATAGCATGTATATAGATACTTGTTATATTTTTGGTCATATTTTTTATGACTACCTCACTAGGAAATGTATTCCTAACATGTCTCATCTCATGCATTTTAGGTTGAAAGATCGTGTGTTGGAGGATAGGATAGTTAAAGCAAGACAAGTCACTACAAGCCCATTCTCTCTATCTTGATTTCTCAATCCTTTATTTTACGTTTTTACCTTATTATTCTCGTGACAACTCTTAATTATTTCCTTTACTTTCGTGCAGTAAACAAGGTGAAGTCATTAGCCCAATCCCTGTGGAGACGATATTTGATACTTCGTATCACTTTACTACTTGCGTCGTGTACACTTGCACTACAATTGCGATAGACTATTTTACACGCAACAAGTTTTTGGCGCCGTTGCCGGGGATTGGCAACATAACTACACCTTTCTTTTATTGCACTTTTCGTTTTTGTTTTTTTTTTCTTTTAATTTTTTATTTTTATTTTTCGTTAGTACTTTAAACTCTTGCTTTTCACAAGGTTATCTTGTTTATGCACAGATCTAAAAGAGGCGAAGATCCTGAGTATAAATTAGATCCGGAAATCGAACGTTCCTTCAATCTCAAGAAACAACTTCGCCACCTTTTAGACAGGAACGAGTACCTTGAGGAACAGCTAGAGAAGATGGCCCGTAATCCGCCCGCTGGTGATGGTGTACCGCCTGTCGGTGACCCGCCCGCAGCAGCTGGACGACGGTCATGTCGTGACTACATGCTGAATGATCATGTAGAGCTGGAGACCACGCTGCCGGATATTGATGTTGATAACTTCGAGCTCAAGCCTGTCATGTTTAGTATGATCAACAACGCCGGGCAGTTTAGTGGTGCTGTGACAGAAGATGCTAGGGAGCATCTCAAAACGTTCCAGGAGATCTGTGGTTCGTTTAGACTGCCAGGAGTTAATCCGGAGATACTGAGGCTTCGGTTATTTCCCCATTCATTGAGGGACAGAGCTAAAACTTGGTGGAATAAACTTACACCGGGTTCTATTATGACTTGGGCAGATCTAACTCGTGAATTCTTATCTCGTTTTAATCCTTCGCATTTATCTGAGCGATTACGTAACGAAATTGCTACTTTTCAACAGGAAGATGACGAGCCAATGCACGAGGCCTGGGACAGGTTTACTACTCTTCTTCGGAACTGCCCAATGCATGGATTTCCCGTCTGGAATCAGGTAACTAAGTTTTATAATGCTGCTAACTTACAAACTCGCATTCGAATTGATTCTGCAGCAAATGGACTATTATTGGATAAAGATCCGGACGAGGCATTGCAAGTTCTGAAAAATCTAGCTAAGAATGAGGAGCAGTTTCCTACAGTTAGAAGAGGGGGTAAACGGGTACTTGCTGTCAAGGACTACGAGGCCGACAGCACTATGAAATCACAGGTAGCATTCCTTACTAAAGCAATGAAACGATTATTAAATGAAGATGAATTACAAGGATTTGTTGTCGAGGAAGTTTGTACTATCTGTGAGGGAAATCATAGTAGGGATGAGTGCCCTATAAATGTAGAAGAGGGAAAATATGTTGGAAATTACAAGCCGAACTACAATTCCAACAACTACAACCCTAATTGGAGGAAGGATCCCAAATTTTCCTGGAGTAATCCTAACAATGCTCTGAATCCGCAAGCATATAATCAGAATCAAGGGGGTCCTAGATTGTTGACGCGACAGCAACTGCCGCCGCAAAACCTGCCGCAGAACCTGCCGCTGCAGCAGCAACAGCAGCCACCACCTGCCACGAGTAGTATATTGGAGCAGACTCTGGCCACCTTTATGTCTCAGACTGGTACGTATATGGAGAATATTAATCAGTTTGTCAAGAAGACGGAAACCTTTATGGATGAAACCAAGATGAGAATGACAAATCATGAGGCTACTTTGAAATCTCTAGAGACACAAATGGGTCAGGTGTCGCAGCATATTAAGCCAAGGCAGAATGGAGGTTTCCCTAGCAATACTGAAAATGCTAGACCACCCCCACATGAGCAATGTAAGGCGATTACTACTAGGAGTGGGAAAAAGTTACCAGGACCGGAAAAAGAAGCTGAAACAGAAAAGGAACCTGCCTTGGATAAACCTGCCGAGGAAGCTGCCCCGACATGTGATAAACAGACTGCTGCCGATGAGCCTGTCACGACAGCAGAAGCGACAGAGGAGAAGAAAGATGAATACCGTCCTCAGATTCGCATGCAGTGGGAAGGACGTATTGCTGATTACCGTCCCCCACCACCTTTTCCTCAACGGATACAGCAAGCTAAGAATGAATCTCAAGTTAAAAAGATTTATGATATTTTTAAACAGGTTCATATTAATATTCCGTTGTTAGATGCTGTTAGGGAGATGCCAGGTTATGCTAAATTTCTCAAGGATGTTATGTCGAAAAAATCTAAACTTGGGGAATTTGAAACGGTAAGGATGCAAGAAGGTTGCATGAGTATTCTTCATCGGCAACCACCCCAGAAAAAGAAGGATCCGGGGAGCTTCATCATACCTTGTGTAATCGGCGACAAATTCGTGGGTAAGGCACTTTGTGATCTTGGTGCTAGTGTTAATCTAATGCCCAAATCTGTTTTTCAGAAAATTAGGTATTGGCAAGGCGCGGCCCACGACAGTTACTCTGCAGCTAGCCGACCGCTCTTACGTTCACCCCGAGGGAAAAATTGAAGATATTTTGGTAAGAGTGGATAAGCTTATTTTTCATGCTGACTTTCTTATTTTAGATTGTGAAGCAGATGAAAACGCACCAGTCATCCTTGGGCGACCCTTCTTAGCCACGGGAAGATCATTGATTGATGTGGAGAAAGGAGAATTCACCATGCGCGTGAACGACCAAGAAATTAAGTTGAATGTTCTCCAAGCAATGAAACATGCTGATGTGGACGAGGAATGCAAGGCCATAATTGAGGTGACCTTTGATCACCCCTGCATCAGGTCGGGCTGCCGTGATATAAAATTTGGTCACTGCCGCGACAGCCACCTACAGGCCTGTCACGACAGCAACGACGACAGCACCGACGACAGTGACTCCTATGAATCCGATACATCTGATACTGAAGGTCAGGAGGAGGTAAACTGGTTAGACCATCGTCCAGGTAAGTTATTCGAACCATTGAATTACACTTCGGATAACCATTTAATCCAAAAGCCCTCTACTGTTGAACCACCTGTCTTAGAACTTAAGCCCCTGCCAGGGCAGCTTAAATATGCTTATCTTGGTTGTGATGACACACTGCCCGTAATCATCTCTGCTAAGCTGCCGCAGGAACAGGAACGACAGCTGATCGACATGCTAAGGCAGCACAAAAAGGCGATTGGATGGACGATAGCAGACATTCAGGGCATTAGTCCGGCAATATGCATGCACAAAATCCTCCTAGAGGAAGATCATAAGCCGACCATTGATGCCCAAAGGCGGTTAAACCTTGCGATGAAGGAGGTAGTGCGTAAAGAGATAATTAAATGGTTAGATGCTGGTATTATTTACGCCATCTCCGACAGCAAATGGGTAAGCCCGGTGCAATGTGTTCCCAAGAAAGGAGGAATGACTGTGATAACCAATGAGAACAATGAGTTAATCCCAACCAGGACTGTGACCGGTTGGAGGGTTTGTATGGACTATCGGAAGCTTAACAAAGCTACCCAAAAGGACCACTTTCCTTTACCCTTTATTGATCAAATGCTTGATAGATTAGCGGGTAAATCTTATTATTGTTTTCTTGATGGTTATTCAGGTTATAACCAAATTGCTATTGCACCGGAGGATCAAGAGAAAACGACTTTCACATGCCCCTACAGAACATACGCATTTAGGAGGATGCCGTTCGGCCTATGTAACGCACCTGCCACCTTCCAAAGGTGCATGATGGCAATATTCTCCGACATGGTAGAGGACTTCCTAGAAATTTTCATGGATGATTTTTCCGTCTTTGGAGACGATTTTGAGAGCTGCCTCGGCAACCTTCAAAAGGTACTTGAAAGATGTGAAAAAGCTAATCTTGTTCTCAATTGGGAAAAATGCCATTTTATGGTAGATGAAGGGATAGTTCTAGGCCATAAGATTAGCTGCCGTGGAATAGAAGTCGACAGGGCAAAGATTGAAGTCATTGAGAAGCTGCCGCCGCCAACCACTGTCAAGGGCATTAGGAGTTTTTTAGGGCATGCGGGTTTTTATCGGAGATTCATCGCAAATTTCTCGAAAATCACGAAGCCCCTATGCCATCTCTTAGAGCAAAACCGACCCTTTGACTTTAATGAAGAATGTACTGAAGCATTCAAGGTTCTGAAGGAAAAGTTAGTGACAGCCCCAATAGTACAGCCACCAGACTGGACACAGCCATTCGAGATCATGTGTGATGCTAGTGACTATGATGTCGGGGCAGCAGTTGGGCAGCGCAGAGATAAGCTGTTTCACGTCATATACTATGCCAGCAAGATGTTGAATGACGCCCAAGTGAACTACACCACCACAGAAAAGGAGCTGTTAGCTGTGGTGTTCTCCATCGACAAGTTTCGTTCTTACATACTTGGAACGAAAGTAATAATACACATCGACCATTCTGCCCTCAAGTATTTGTTCGCAAAGAAGGACGCAAAACCTAGGTTGATACGATGGATATTGCTATTACAAGAGTTCGACCTTGAAATTAAGGACAAAAAGGGGACAGAAAATCAGGTGGCAGACCACTTGTCGAGGTTGGAGATGGGACAAAGTCTTCCGTTAGATGAGACACACATACTGGAGACCTTCCCAGATGAACAGCTCTTTGCTGCCGCAATCGCTGTCGCGACAGCCATGGCGGCAAGTAAGTCTTCTAACCTTCCCTGGTATGTTGATTTCGTTAATTTTATAGTTAGCGGAATATTACCTTCTGATCTTAATTATCAAGCAAGGAAGAGGTTCCAAAATGATGTTAAACATTATTATTGGGACGAACCTCTTCTTTTCAAAATGTGCGCAGATCAGGTTATAAGGAGGTGTGTACCACAAGAAGAGCAAGAAGACATTCTCCATCACTGCCATGCTTCACAATATGGAGGTCACTTAGGAGGCAATAAAACTGCTGCCAAGGTGCTGCAGTCAGGGTTCTACTGGCCGACACTATATAAAGATGCACATGAATTTTATAAAAACTGTGAGAGGTGCCAGCGGACAGGTAACAGCTCGAGGAGAAACGAGATGCCACTGCAGAATATTCTAGAAGTCGAGATCTTCGACGTTTGGGGGATTGATTTTATGGGACCATTCCCATCTTTCATGTGGAAATTTGTACATCCTCCTAGCAGTGGATTATGTCTCCAAGTGGGTTGAAGCAATCGCAACTCAAAAGAATGATGCCAAGACGGTCCAAAAGTTTTTGCATAAAAACATTTTTTCTAGATTTGGCATCCCTAGGGCGATTATCAGTGATGAAGGGAGACATTTCGATAATAGGGTAATTGCTGCCGCCTTGAAGAAATATGGTGTCAAGCACAGGATCGCGACAGCATACCACCCACAGACCAATGGAAAGGCTGAGATATCCAATAGGGAAGTGAAGAACATTCTTGAAAAGATGGTTAAACCAACGAGGAAAGATTGGTCTCTACCTCTAAATGATGCATTATGGGCATACAAGACAGCTTTCAAGACTCCATTGGGCATGTCTCCATACCGACTGATTTATGGGAAAACTTGTCACTTGCCTGTCGAGATCGAGCACAAGGCATATTGGGCAATCAAGGCAGTGAATATGGACTTGGACAAGGCCGGCCAGAAAAGATTATTAGATCTGAACGAGATGGAAGAATTACGGACAATGGCCTACGACAACGCAAGAATCTACAAGGAAAAGACTAAGAGGTGGCACGACAAGAAACTGCTGCCACGACAGTTCTGCCCAGGGCAGCTTGTGTTGTTATTTAATTCTAGACTTAAACTCTTCCCAGGAAAGCTAAAGTCTAGATGGTCTGGCCCGTTCAAAGTGGTTCAAGTTTTTCCCCATGGTGCCATCACAATTCAATCATTAAAAGACGGGCACCAATTCAAAGTCAATGGACAGCGCCTCAAGCATTATCAGGGGACTGAAGCCCCAGGAATACAGGAAGTGGTTACTTTAGGAGACGCCCCACAAGGCATCCCTAATTTAACCTAAGTTTTATTTTTATTTTTATTTTTATTATTTTTATTATTTATTAGGAATTAGGTTTATTTTTTTTTCGAATAATGTTTTATTTTTCTAATTTCCGTTTTTAGGTAATAAAGGAGTCAAGAAGAAGAGGAGAAGTGACCCAAGCCCACCGCCCATCCATTAGCCCAATAAAACCCATTTATGGAAACCTGTCGTTTCGGCTGCCGCCGCGGACGGATTTGACAGGCTATCAACAGACTGACACGGCAGACGCAGAAGCGTGCGGCAGACGCGGAACAGACGCATAAATGCGTGTCAGACGTGTCAGACACGCTACATCCAATCTGCCGCTCCGTTATTCCCGCCTGCCGTTGCAGCATTAAATGGGCAGCTACTCGACCGCTATAAAACTCCATTCTCATTTTCATTTTTTCTCACTTCTGCTTATTCTTCGTTGTTTTCTCCCCTAGTTTTTATTTGCTTTCTTTATTTTCACAACCCTTGCAACTAATATGTCGTCTAGACAGACCCACCGCAGTGCTGCCTCCACCTCATCACCGGCAGCACTTGGGACAGTGACAGCAGTTCCGATGTCCAGCTCGTGGAGCAACCTCCCCCTGAACCTGCCCAGCCTCCTCCACAGCCCAGACGCCGCCGTCAGATCCGAGTCAGCAGTAGTAGCGAGGACAGCGACTGAAAATTTAAGTTCTTATTTTCCTCTTATTGCTGCCTGCTTTTATCTTCTGTGATGTATTTTTCATGTTTTTATTTTTCTGTCATTTTGCATTGAGGGCAATGCAACCCTCGAGTTTGGGGGTGGCAACCCTCCATCATTAATGGAGTCTTAAGTACATCTTTTTATTATTTGTTGTGTCTTTTATTTATTTAATTTAAGTTCTTAAAAAATCAGAAAAGATAAAACTGTTGGCTTAAAACTGTGAAGTTAACTTACCTGTCATGACAGCTCTGTCGTGGCAGCATCTTTAGGACAGATTAAGGAGAAGTTTAGAGCCTTTCTATAGTTCTGAAAACTTAAACACCATTGTGACTGTTATACTGCTTAGATTTCTTTTAGCCAAACTAGAATAAGAAAGCTTAGCACTTAGAGTAGAAAAGAGACTAGAATCTCAGGAAACCTAGAGGTGCCTACCACTGGCTCTAGGCAGATAACCAGAGAAAAACTTCTAGAGGTGCCTATCACCGGCTCTAGACAGTTGACTAGAGGTGCCTGAAATACTGGCTCTAGTAAAAGAGAAGAAATTTGAAAAAAGGAAATAACTAGAGGTGCCTAATTCTGGCTCTAGTAAGAAAAAGAAAGAAAACAGTCTCGTAGGAAAAACTCTAAACAAGCTAAAGTTGAATATTCTAGTGAAACTAAGAGAGTCTTAGCATATAATTGTTCACAAGCATGCACACACTGCACGAGAGCTATAGGGAGATTCCGGACAGATCCTAACCTTTCCGACAGGTTGCTGCCACCATAGAGAATGAGCGACGGGTAAGGGACAGTTCACTATTTGAAGGCCAACACAAAAAAAAATTCATTTTTCTTTCTTCATTGCTTGAAGACAAGCAAAAACTTGAGTTTGGGGGTGTGTTGAGTGTGTAAAAGTCCTATTATTTACACCCTTTTTAACCCATATTTCTGCTGCATTCAAGCATCATTTCATTGCATTTAGGTTAGTTTTCAGCAAAACATCACAAAAGGATTAAAAGCACGGATTCTACTAAAAGATGGCTATTTTTGCAGGTATCTGCCATAATGGACGTTGAAGGCAGGCGCAGGGCAGAGAAGCAGGAAAGCTGAACTGGACAAGCAGACGAAGAAGACGAAGCTACCATGGACCTGTCGTGACAACAAGGTGACAGCAGCCTTATGAAGAGGAAAAGTAAAGTGGACCTCGATAGATAGAGAAAAATTTGCTCGTCTGTCGTGTGAAAGCCACATATTTTTTCAAGCCCCGGATCAAAAGATATGTCAAGCCAAAGCTCAAGGAGAGGAAATTCCTAGAAACAAGGATGCGGCTGGAAAGTAGGAGTCTTTAGAGATTTAGTCTTTATTAGAATCGTACTTTTAATTAAAGTTGTAATCCTTGTTACCTTAGAGACTTGAGCCCAAAGCTTATATAAGGGCATAGATTTAACCTAGGAGGAAGAACCGATTACCCCATAACCGAAACCAAACCCCTGTCGTTTACCCGTCACCGACATGTTCTAAATTCCCCCTAGGGCCACGGGTTGTTTTGTAAAGTAGTTGCAAGGGTTGTTTTGTTTTAGGATTTTCCAAGTTCAATAAAATAAACTTCAAGTTCTCTTATTTTGGTTTTAATATCTTGCAAGAGCATCGGGAGAGCATTGTGAGGTTATCCATTTACTTAGCATCGGGAGAGTTAAGTATACGAAATAGATAAGAGCGCGTTCTCTAGTTTATAGTTGAACCATCTCGTGCCTAGGGATAGGGCGAGGTTAAGTGGCTAAGGAAGAATTCATACACATCGGTGTTCATCCTTCGATTCACGCCGGGAGGTATCATCAAAGACGTGATCATCGACAGACTTGTGCCTAGGGATAGGGCAAGGCAGATCTGGGATTCTTGCCAAGCTTGAAGTACGGAGTTAGTGTTCGCTGCCGCGACAGCTAACGGACAGCCGCCGCGACAGGTGCTGTCGGCGACGGGCGCGACGACAGAACTGGAGATCCTAAGCAATTCAATACCTGCACTACTGAGCAACTCAATACCAGCCCATTCTCTCTATCTTGATTTCTCAATCCTTTATTTTACGTTTTTACCTTATTATTCTCGTGACAACTCTTAATTATTTCCTTTACTTTCGTGCAGTAAACAAGGTGAAGTCATTAGCCCAATCCCTGTGGAGACGATATCCGATACTTCGTATCACTTTACTACTTGCGTCGTGTACACTTGCACTACAATTGCGATAGACTATTTTACACGCAACAGAATTCATGAGCTCTATGTACGGGTGGACTGCGGTCCTAAGGCTACGACCTATATTAATTTGGCGAGGCGGAGGGATGTGTATTGATATTGGTCATATTTGCGAGGCGGAGGGATTAGACCATTCATTGATTTGGCGAGGTGTAGGAATTTGTGTATCCAATATCTTGATTCAATCCAAGCGTTAATGATGAAATGAATAAGTTAAACATTGTATATTTATGTATAGTACTGATATTGATGAGCTTGATAGCATGTATATAGATACTTGTTATATTTTTGGTCATATTTTTTATGACTACCTCACTAGGAAATGTATTCCTAACATGTCTCATCTCATGCATTTTAGGTTGAAAGATCGTGTGTTGGAGGATAGGATAGTTAAAGCAAGACAAGTCACTACAAGCCCCCAAAGTAATGTGTTTTGACTTAAGAACTACTAGGAAGGTGGCAAAATAGTTGAACTAGTTGTTTATACCCATTTTGATTTGTTTGTGTGATGCCTATGTTCAAATATGGTTGATGGCCTTAAATGGCTCATTTGTTTAGCTTAAAATGGTTTCAAAAATGCATACTTGGTTCCTAAAGGTCAAGACATAGTAAACGAATTCGTATGATGATGAAATTTGGAATGTTAGTAGTTTGTACTGTTGAAATGTTGTGCGTAAAGTTTCATTGCATTTGGACATCGTTCGATAGGTCAAATCGAATAAAAACCTGCAAAAATTTGTCATTACAGGTCAGGCCGTATCGAAACAGGTGATGGCGTTTCGATACGAATATGCATGAATGAACCTAAAGATCAGGGTGTACCAAAACATATTTAAGTCGTTTTGAAACATTTGGTCACTAGAATCGATTGTTTTGATACGAGTTCATAGCGTATCGAAACGGTTCAAAGTTAAAGTCAAATGAAGTCAAGCCGTTCCGATACAGGGTGATGTCGTAATGTAACGATCTAAAGAGAAAAGTCAACATGGGTTGACCATCATCCACCTATTTCGAAACGGCTCGAAGGTGTTTCGATACGGGGTTAGTTAAGTTAGTTAAAAGCTCATTAAACATATTGCAATGTTCATAATTTAGTCACTGAATTTTTAGGGATTAAATTGGATGGGTTAAAGAATTCCAAATTGTATAAAAATTTACAGCGTTATTAATATTGTGGTGAATTTCAATATGGCATAATCAATTGCATTGAAGAACCCCTAAATTTTAAGAATTTACAGTTTTGCCCGTAAAACTTGTAATAGTTAATATTGGCCCTAATTGGTTAATTATTGCTTCGTGTGGACTAAATGGACTAAGTTATATCGAGGTATTGAGTTTTTTAATGTTATTGGTTTAATTATTAATATAAAAATGAAATTGTGTAGCATCGATTACTGTATTGATCATCAGTATCACCTTCCGACTCGGTTCTCGACCAGACCGGGAAGGGGTGTTACAAGAATATTGAGGATATATTGGTTAAATGAATAAATTTATTTTCCCTGCTGATTTACTCATTTTAGATTGCGATGCAGATGAGAAAGCTCCACTAATTTTGGGACGACCATTCCTTGCCACCGGGAGGACGATAATCAATGTTGAAAAAGGAGAACTGACAATGAGAGTAAACGATCAGCACCTGAAACTCAATGTATTGAACACCATGAAACATACTGATGACCCAAAAAATGTCAGGCAATTCAGGCCCTAACTGAATCAGACATCAACATAGAACCACACTGCCTCGCCAAGGAATCTAAACAATGACGCAGCAGCAACATTGGCCACTACATGGCCAAATGTCGCGACACTATGATGACAGGACCTGGAGATACAGAGGCAAAAGCGCAGGATGATCTTGAATTCAAAGATAATGGGCAGAGATTGAAGCATCACTCTGGGTCACATGTAGTGAGGGATAAGGAAGTAATTAATTAGGAGATGGATGCTAATGCACTCCTTTAGTCTCTTAACCTTTTCTCTCTATCTTTTTATTTTTATTTTTAGTTTTAGTTTTTCCACATTTTTAATTTTTCTTTTAGGAATAAAGTTTGATTTTATCTATTATTTATTTTATGTTAGAGATCAAGAAAGAAAGAAGAGATGAACAAATAGCTAAATGAAGAGAAACTGCTGCCGCAACAGCATAATATGGCAATGGGCAGAAAAACGCAACGGCATGATCTGCCAACGGGATGCAAAAGTCGTAACGGCTATATTTGTAATAGGCAGAAGACATTAACGGGCAAAAAATGGCTAGAGATGCCGCTCCGCATTGAATGTCGTACGTCATGGCTTGCCAAAACTCTATATAAAGGCCACTCTTCTCTAAATTGTTCATCATTCAATATTCTCTTCTACTCTCTTGCATTCTCCAAAGCTTAATATTTTCTTTTACTCTTTCACAACTCACTCAGTTTTTTTAGATGGCCCTTAAAATAAAGAAAGGAGAAAGCTCACGCACAGCTGAGGCATCCATATACAATTTTTTTGCACTACCAGAAGTAGAAAGGTGTTTCAATAAACACTTCATCGCCCGCCAGATGTGGGAGGAGCAAGGGTTTCAATCCTCCGATAAACCAGATTTTGGCCTCAACCACTACCTCTTCAATAAAGTCGATCACCAAAAGTGACAAATATTTTGCCTCCAACCCAAACGAGCCAACATAACGATGGTCCGAGAGTTCTATGCGCACAACCCAAGTCTGACCACACTTTTTGTCCACGTTTGGGACAAGGAAATCAAGGTGGATGTCGTTGCCATAAACCTATTTTACGGCATCCACATCGAAAGGGACGTGCATGCAGAGTTCGTTGAGTTCTTGATAGGAAGATTACGAAAACATCAAAGAGGAACTCTGCTATGCCGGCACGGCATGGAATGCCAGGGCACACAAGGGTTCGGTCAACCGGCGTCAGTTGCGACCAGAAGCAAAGCTATGGAACACATTCGTTAAACACCGCCTTTTGCCCACTTCGTACAACAGCATCGTCGACCGACCCAGGCTTTCACTCATCCACTCTATTTTGAATAATCATATTATTTATGTGGGTGACATTATATGCCACGAAATTCACCAGTGCAGCCAAAAGGACGGCGACCCTCTCTAATTCCAATCGCTCATCACTGGCCTATGCACCAGGCAGGAGGTATCGATCGACAATACCGGCGAGTACACACCTCCAAGGAAGGGATGGGACCGAAAAGTGTACTATCGGCTTATGTAGATCATGGAGGCAGAACCATGGAAATCAACACCAATGCAGGGCAGTGTCGCGTCAGCATCCACGACAAATATTCTAGAAACGCCATAGTCTGCTGCCCCGGCAGCCACCCTCCAGCAAATTGCCGACAAATTGAAGGAAATGGACAGATGACAATGCCTATTTATAGCCTTTGCAAAGGACTTCATCACCTTCATTTTCCAAGTAATTCAAGAGAAGTTCCCTGATCACACCGTCCAGTTCCCTCTATTCCCTACCGTCGTCTCTGCTGCAGCCGCCCCAGAGCCACGTGCCGCCGCTACCCCAGCACCCCATGCCAAAGCCACACATGTTGCCCAGGCCTCACCAAGTCATTATGCCCGAGTAGGACTAGACACTCATCAAGGTTCACTAGTCGGAATAGAAGGCTTCTCCCATTGGACCAAAACCCCCAATCCATCCTCCGAACATTCGCAACTGTCAAACGCAAGGCATCTACCTTAGAGGCCACAGAGGAGCTCTACATCGACATGGATGGAGAGGAGGAAGTCAATGTCCCAGCAAAGCCAACCCCCTAACGCGCATCCAACCGCCATGAGAAAAAAATAGAGTCAAGCATACGACCGATAAAGGGAGAAAATTGATCCTTTCAAGCGATGGTGGTGACTCATCACTCAAGTCTATTTAATCTTCTCTCTCTTTTGCCTTCACTATCAATGCACTTAATTGTTGTGTTTAATTTTTTCTATTATTTGCATCTTTTGTTAAAGCATTGACTGCAATGCTTCTCTCGAGTTTGGGGGTGTAGGTTATGCTGCTAAGAGGCATTATTTTGTCGCGACATCTTAATATAATTGCTATGCAGTTCGATTCTATACTTGTCTTAAATTTTTTTACTACACAATTGCCTTATCCGAATAAGCCTTTAATTTTAGGATGCTAAGGAAGATAACTTAAGATCATACTATGGGATTAGAACTTTAAACAACTTTGTGACTTGTATGATTTAAGGAGTTCTAGTACACTTAAGGCAGAGGCTTGCTTAGAAAGAAATTTTGGGTAAAAAGTTAGAGGTTCCTAACACTAGCTCTAGGTTAAGGATGCCATAGAGATGCCCAAAACCGGCTCTAGGCTAATCACTAGAGGTGCCCGAAACTGGCTCTAGTTGGTTAGAATGCTTATAAAAAGAGAGAAAGAAAAGAAAAGAAAATGCCCAAGTTAAGTAGTTTAATGCTTAAGTGTTTACTTAAAACCCGGATAATCATCCTGTTCACAATGCATGCACACACTCACAAATCTTATAGTTTGATTCCAAGGAATTCCTAAGGCATCCAAAGACTTAAGGTCTGAGCATTCTTTACTATGGTCTGGAGAGAAGAAGGAAAAGTAAGACCAAGGAGGATTTTCATGAGGATTAAGGTTTGGTAATTGATGGTTTGCATTACTTGATGACAAGGAATAGTTTGAGTTTGGGGGTGACATGAGTGCCAAAAAGTCCTATATTTTTACCCCTTTTACATTGCAATTATGGCTTAACCTACACCCATTCAAGTGGCATTATGGCCTTATATGCATTATTTACACCACCTTTACCTTTACCTTTGATCTTAATATTTGATTTATTTAATGAAAAGGTATTGTTTTAATGCACATTTGGTACTTGCGCAGATTTACCCACTACCGAGGGCAGGTGATGTCGAGCGGGCAATAAAGAAAAGGAAAGATGGTGCAGAATGGGCTCAAGACCGATCCAGATCAAGCTAAGCCAGAGATGACAGCTTCTACTGGCGGAAGCTAAATTATGAAGAGGAAGCCTTACGTAGCTCCAGTGACAGACCATTGCCGAGGCAGCAGATATTATCAGCCGAGGCAATGCACATACCAACCTGCCGGAGGGCAAAGCATGCAAAGTGATAGTCGATTTGAAGAGCATAAAACGCTGGATTTTTCTACATACTATGCATGGAAATCAGAGCACGAGAAGATGGCGAAAGCATGGAAGGAAGGTTGAAGATGGAATTTGGCAAAAGTGGATAAAGGCTTTAAAATTAAAGAGATTCACCTATTTAATAAAGGCAAGTCCAAGTCCAACTTAACTTCCTATCCAAGAAAGACTTTTCCCTACTCCTCTTCCTATATAAGCAAGGCTTGACGCACACATCAAAAGACAATTGGGAATCGAGATAAGAGTCGAGAGATTGAAATTAGGGTTTAGTCGTATGTTCTCCATGTCCATTATGTTCTAAAATTTCTTAGGGTTAGAATTATTTTTCTTAGTAGTTGTGAGAAAACAATTGTACTTTGTTTAAGTTTTTAATGCAATATTTGTTCAAGGTTTGCTTATTCTTAGCATTGAATTCATTCTTGCAATCTCATCGAGAGAGAGTTTGTGAGGTTATCTATTTGTCTGGCATCAAGAGAGTTAGACTCACGAAACGAATAAGCATGGTTTTCGTCCCGAACGGTGGAAGCTAACTTGGCTTAGAGATAAGTTAGAGTTTCAACGGCTAAAAGAAGCGTGAGATTGGTTGGTGTTTAACTTTGTTTTACGCCGAGAGGTATTATCAAGGCCCATTCATAAGCACAATTTCGACCTTAGAGATAAGGAGTTGCTATCGAAGGATGCTTTGCCAAACCTTGACATCACTGTCGACCAACAAGAGATTGTCAAGGCAGCACATCTTATTACCGCGGCAGGAACGAAGGACACTGTCGAGGCAGTTTGGTGATCATTGCAATGAAAGACCAAGACATGTCAATTAGATTCCATACTACGACACAATCTAATACGGCCCATTCTATCATCTTGATTTCTCAATCTTTACGTTTTTTTTGTTTTAGTTTATGTTCTTTTGTTTAGTTAAAATCCAAAATCCCTTTTACTTGTGTTTTTACTTTTACTTTCTCCTTTTCAGTGCAAGAAGATAATTGAAGGAGGGCATCCCAATCCCTGTGGGGACGATACTCTAATAATTATCACTTTATTACTTGAGATGTGTACACTTGCACTAATTGTGGAGCACCTTTTACATGCAACACTCCTCTCGTAGTTAATTCCTTTGTGAGAAAAATTTAATCTTCAATTGGATCCTTGACTTTCATCACTTCAGAGAAAAGGGTTCTACAGTCCCTCAACTTTCATGTATTCTTCATGTGCTCGATCTGTCACTAAACCATTGACCAACAGAATTTTTGGCAGAAACACCAGAATTGGCTTTATTCAGTCCTTTCATGTCTGTCTGCTAGACTACCTTCATCTCAGCATCTTCAAAACCGCTGGTGTATCAAGCCTAATTAGTTTATTATTTCCTCTAGATATGGTGGTTTTCTCGTAGATGCCCGACTTTATTGACCTGAGTTTGCTCTCTTATTTACCTTGATTTCTGCCATTTATTTTGTCTTCTTCTTTTTTTTTACTTTTTACTCTTTGTCCTTTTTTTTCTTTTTCTCTTTTTTTGGTCTTTTGATTTTCCTCTTTGACTGTTTTTTTTTTTTTTGCAAGAAGAATCATTTAGGCTGGACCTTCATGTGAGATGTGATACCTGCTTGCTTATCAACATCAATATTTTTGTTTGAAACATTCTTTTTTCGGCTTCCCTAATACCAGTCAAAACAGCAGATCAAATTACCAATTCGTTTTAGGTCTGATCAATTCTTTACTCAACTCCACCCAAGCGGTCCTCAATAACTTTTTAAGATTGCATCACCTTAACTAGCATATTGCCCATGTTTCTCAAATTATTAATTTTCAGCTTTCACGTTATTAAAAAATAGTGCAATATTATTTAATCAAAATGTAATTATTATTTTTCTAAAAAATGATGTTTTTTTACAAAAAATTGATGATTTTCTAAAATACAATATTTATGTAGTGCAATGCATAAATGCACGAGGTATCGATTTCAGACTAGCCTTTAGAGCAACATCCATTAGCCAAAAGGTCGAATACAAGAAATAGACAATTTAATTGTAGAGAGCAGCTTACCATTGTCCCTAGGTTAATCACTCTGGTCTGCTTCCAAGTTAATGTTTGTCCTAGCTTGGTGCTGATGTCAAAATGTTGTTACAGGTCCATGGCTTCAATGGATAAAATCTGTACAAATCAGGCGATTCCCCGCATGCCTTCTGAACTTGATCATTTGTTTGGATAATTTGGATAGCCACCTCAAGGTCGGCTTTCAGTACCTTATTCTTCATTTATAGTGACCCTTTTAAAACTTTTGAACTAATCTTTAAAATGTTGTACGACACTTTCCAATTATGCCATCTTCCTTTTTAGCTCTTTATCTTCTAGTTAAAGATTGACTTTTTCTCGTTATCGTATCCTTTTAATAACTTTCTCCAGCTTTGGAACTTGTGTATGACAATTCTGGACTCAAAGCTTGTTCTCTCTTTAATTTTTGCTTGATTTGGTCGTTCAAATCCACTAATTCTTGAATCTTCCCTCTCATTGCTCGTCTATCCTCTTCACACAGCTGCTTGCACCATGACACGTCATTCTCATAGATACTATTCTTTTCTTGAATTGAGTCTTCTCTAACCGGGTCCATACCATCATATTTTCTTCTCCTTGTCTATCGGACTTATTGGCCACTAAGAACACTGCCTAATTTGACTAACCTTCAAATCGATACCTCTGAGTATGCAAAATAATGTAAGGTAAAAAAATAAGAAAAAAAATCAAAACAAAAAGGAAATAGTGCCAGTATTGTGAATTAATATGAAAAGTAAATAAACAATATTCAAATACAATAAAACATGATATATTTTGCAAAGAAAATAACTAGAGAAAAATATTTCAACCGGCAGCACCTGTCCTAGGTCCATGACTGGCTCTAGTGGGGTAGGTTTCTAAAATTGAATGTTTGCTTTGTTTCTAAAAATATTTAAACAACGCATACGGTTAGTGTACAAGAAGAAAATAAAAATCCAAGCTCGGAACTGGATAGCATCACGTCGGATATTGTCTTTCTCCCACTTAAGGGTGAAAAACACGGGTCGAGAATTTATGCATGAATGACAAATATAACATACACAAAAGCTACCCCCATTTTTCTTGAAAATCTATCCAACAATTCACTTGGAAAAAATTAAATTTATATTATTTTTCGAAATGCCAAAATGTCCCATGGAATTAATTTAAAGGCATGACTCTCAATTTTATCCCCAGCGGAGTCGCCAAGTTGTCGCGACCGTTCTTGAGACCCGTTTATAGAAAAATAGCATGGTTATTAGGGTTTTGGAAATCGGGGTTTTTATTTTAATTTGGTCTTGAAATTATGTGTTTTTCCATTTTTAATCAAATTCCCTTTATTTTCTTAAAAACCGTTTTGTAGTCGCCACCGATCATTTTGGTAGACCGGACACCATAAAAAGCGGACCAGAGATTCTTTTAATAAAATTCGGGTTCGGGAGTCGATTACGTATAAGGAAGGGTTAGCACCCCTACAAATGTCATTATCGGTACCTTATTAATTTCACGTGGCATTTTGACATTTCGAGCATTTATCTGAATTTAATTAAATCATTTAATTGTTAAACGGATTTCATTTCGAATGAGGATATCCTTTTGTAAGAAAATAGATTTTGGACGAACATAAGTTTTGAAACGTCCAAATAAATTAGGACACTTAAATTTATATTCAAAATGTATCTCAACACAAAATGTTTAATGCATGTCCAATTATTGTCTTGTCAATTTTAAGTACACCCTAATTGAGGCTCCATTAATTTAATTGATTGAGAAACTATGAATATTATTAATTTTTTGGTTTATATGGTAACACCCAAATAATTGGACACTACCTATGTTTGGCCCAAAAGTAATAATATTCCTAATTTTAGTATCACAAATAATTTAATCCTATTTTAATTTTCGTTAAACTAAATTCCCATTTTCTATGTTTAAATGGAACATTGAATTTCTTATTTAAATATCCCCTTGATTAACATCACATTACAATGTGATACTAACCATCATAGGACACTTAAACTCTTATTCAAATATCTATTTATTTACTAATTGTCCTATTCCTATCAAATTAATTAAATTTAATTAGAGAACCTAACCATAAACGGCTCTAATTACTACACTAAGTGAATTAATCACTTAAATAATTATACTACATTGTTTTAAATCATATAACATTCATATAAATTAAACTGGAAAATAGACTAAATTAAGAGAATTAAAAGCTTTAATTTGAATTCTATTGGAATATAGGACCAAACTAAATTACACAATAAAACTCCAAGGATTGAAATCTCAATTTTCCCAAACTCCAAAAAAACGATGATCCTCTGCTCAACCCGGCTAGACACGTGTAGACCCCTCTGCCAAAACAATGTCGTTCCCATGCATCTATATAAGGTCCCCCTTTAGGTCAAATTTGGCATTGTCCTCTCATTTTTCAGAAATCTCTCTCTTTACCCGTTCTCTCTCACTCTCTCTCAATAAACATTATTTTCTAGAAAAATCTAATCAAAACGGATCAAAACTCAAATTTCAGTTGTGTTCTTCGTGAATTCAAAAACATTTGATCATTTGATCCAAAATCCTAGCTCCGACAATACCACAACATGTTTGCCGACCACTAACGATGGCACCGGTCACTACTTTCGGTCATCTTCTTCGGCCGAGTCCCAACATTTGGCCACCGCCTGATTTTTTTCCGCGACCGACCACCGCCTCACAGCGATTTCCGAACATTGTCTGCCGCCGTGACAGAAACCCTAAAATCCAAAATTTCCCAAATTTGGAACCCTACAACCCTAAATCTAACCCCGGCTCTACTGAGCCACCCATCTCCGACCGTTCCTAAGCCTAATCTACCCGTTCTCCGCCTCTCATTTTTTGACTCCGGCCATTTCAAAACTACACCGGCTGCTGTAACCCTCTAAACATGGCCTAGAAGAAAATATCGAATTCAGGAAGTTACAATTGAAAATTTTACACTCAAGAAAACTAATTTTGGAAATTAAGTTTTAATTCACATTAAAATAATATAAAATAATAATTTATTAAATCACTTGGAATAAATAAAATATAAATGTCATAATTGTTATTCGAATGTTTAAATAAAATCTCCAAAATGAAAAGCACATTAACTGAATGCTAAAAATAATCCCAAAACATAAATAGTCTCAAAGTATGAATATACATCAATATTCCAAAATAATAAATAATAATTTGAATAAATAAAAATTGTTCCAGACTGAATAATAGAATAACCGATTAAAATATGAGATCCTCCAAGTACCACGTCGCCTAAAGTCCAAAATATCTGTAAAAGAACTATGGGGGAGTAAGCTATTGAACCCAATGTGTCTCTAAAGTGCAGGCAATCACAAAATCAGTTTCACAACAATAAATTTTCACAAAAATATTTAAAAGATATAAAGTAAGTTTAAACACGGTTTTATGAAATCACAATGAAATGCACCCATGCTGCATAGTCACCAAAAGGAGTAGGTTCCCCGAAACCTCTCACTACATAGTCACCAACGCAAGTGGTATAAACCACTGAACTTCCTCCGTACAATCCCAACCCATGATAACACAATAAAAGATGTAATAGTTTTCACAGTCTCAACATAGTCCGATAATAAATCGGAGATTCACAACTTATTTATTTTAAATCACAATTTAATTCACAGTCTGAATGTAGTATGCACGAAAAACATAATGTAAAATCACAACACAATAGAAAATCACTCAAGCGTAAAATCACAGTCACAAGAACAAAGTATGTAGCACAGAAAGAGAACACACAAAAATAGTTTATTTATAGCTCCTGAAGAAATACACCCCGCAACAATAAAGCTCTAACGACGAACAAAGGGCAGCTGCGACTCCAATGTAAGGTGATGGCAACGTCAATCCAAGAGGAATTCATAAAGCATGGGAACAACTAAGAGCGACAACACTTTAAAACTTAAGGCTTGGGTTCATTTCTGTACGTAATAACTATGATTATATATATATATATATATATATATATATATATATATATAGTTGAGCGGTGGTAATCTAAATAAATTAGGTTTAGAAAATAATAATAATAATAATAAGTTAAAAAATTTGAGACAATTCAACCGTGAGAAAAAAGGGAATTAGAATTCAATTTGAATTTAAAAGGTTGAAAAAAGTAAATTAAACAAATTAAAAAACGGTGGAGTTGAAACTTAAGATAATTGAAATTCAATTTGATAAATGGTTATTTATGGAGTCAACCCTTAAAATTTCAAGAAATTACATATTAACTTTTAAGTTTGATAAAAATTCTTATTTAGTCCCTTATAAAAAAGTTAGGGTTTTGAATTAAAAATTCTTAATTGTTAGGGTTTTCAATTAGGGATTTCAAAATTAGGTTTCTAAATTAGGCATTTTTTTGAATCTAGGGTTTACAATTTAGGCATAATTTTTGGGGTGTTACAACTCTCTCACCCTTAAAAGAGATTTTGTCCTCAAATTTTTTTAACTATACTTCAAACAAAAAAATAGAGGTTTTGATAACAATTTTAAAATGTCATTTTATATTAGGTTATGAATGACAACACATAGTTTTCAAATAGGGTTTAATCTCAAATTTATAGGAACGAGTATGATCACGATCGGTCGCTAATTTAGAGCTCCTATGAGGTGGCATAGTAAACTATCTACAAAAGGGACAATCCTAGAATTAGAGTTGGTACTTGGAGTTTCTATTCAAAATATATCTTTAATTCTTGAAAATAATAAATTTATCAGAAAATCCAATTTTCCCCAAAACATTTAATATACATGCAAAAATCATTTTCAGCTTAAAATTTTAAGTGAGCCTCACTGTTCGAGAGTTGAACTTAGCTATGATACCACTAAATGTAACACCCTAAACCCGGGCTAAAAGAAAAGACCGAATTTAGGATGTTACGATTGAAAAATTTTACCCTCAAGAAAACCAATTTTTGAAATTATGTTTTAATTTAATTTAAAATAATTTATAACAATAATTTATTAAATCACTTGAAATAAATAAAATATAAATGTCATAATTAATATTCGAATGTTTAAAAAAATCTCTAAAATAAAATCATAGTAAAAGAATTCTAGAAAAATAATCTCAAAACATATTTATTCTCAAAGTATGAAATTACATTAATGTCTCAAAATAAAAAAATAATACTCTTAATAACTGAAAATAGTTTCGTATTGAATAATAATATACACGTATAAAATACGAGATCCTCCAAGTACAACGTCGCCTAAAGTCCAAGATGTCTGTAAAAGAATTATGGGGGAGTAAGCTATTGAGCATAGTGTGTCTCTGAAGTGTAGGAAATCACAAACTCAGTTTCACAACAATAATTTTTTTTCACAAAAATATTTTAAAGACTCAAAGTAAGTTTAAACATGGTTTTATCAAAACACAATACAATGCACCCATACTGCATAGTCACCAAAAAGAGTAGGTTCCCCAAAACTTCTCACTACATAGTACAAACGCAAGTGTATAAACCACTGAACTTCCTCCGTACAATCCCAACCCATGATAACACAATAAAAGTTATCACAATTTTCACAGTCTGAACATAGTCCGATAATAAATCTGAAATTAACAACTCATTTATTTTAAATCACAATTTTATTCACAGTCTGAAAATAGTATGCACGAAAAACGTAATGTAAAATCACAACACAATTGAAAATCACTCAAGCGTAAAATCACAGTCACAAAAACAAAGTATGTAACATAGAAACAGAACTCACAAAAATAGTTTATTTATAGCCCAGAAGAAACACACCTCGCAACAATAAAGCTCTAACCGCGAACAAAGGGCAGTTGCGGCTTCGATGTAAGGTGATGGCAGCGTCAATCCGAGAGGAATTCATAAAGCATTGGAACAACTAAGAGCGACAACACTTTAAAACTTAAGGCTTAGGTTTATTTTTGTACGTAATAACTATGACAATATACATATGGTTGAGCGGTGGTAATCTAAACAAATTAGGTTTAGAATATTATTATTATTATTATTATTATTATTATTATTATTATTATTATTATTATTATTATTATTACAATAAAAATAAGATTTTAAGTTTAAAAATGAGAGCCACTTCAACAGTGAGAAAAGGAGGAATTAGAATTTAATTTGAATTTAAAAGCTTGAAAAAAGTAAATTATACAAATTAAAAAAACGATGGAGTTTAAACTTAATAGAATTGAAATTTTATTTGATAAAAGGGTTATTTATGGAGTCACCCCTTAAACTTTCAAGAAATTTCATATTAACTTTTATGTTTGATAAAATTTCTTATTTAGTCCCTCATAAAAAAGTTAGGGTTTTGAATTAAAAATTCTCAATTGTTAGGGTTTTCAATTAGGCATTTCAAAATTAGGTTTCTAAATTAGGGTTTTTTTCGAACTATAGTTTACAATTTGGGCGTAATTTTTGGAGTGTTACAAATCTCACACCCTTTAAAAAATTTATCCTCAAAATTTTCAGACTAACGACATACTTCAAAAAAAGAGAGGTCATGATAATAATTTTAAAATGGCATTTTAGATCAGGTTATGAATGACAACACATAGTTTTCAAATAGGCTTTAATCTCAAATTTATAGGAACGAGTATGATCACGATCGGTCGCCAATTTAGAGCTCCTACGAGGTGGCATAGTAAACTATCAACAAACGGGGCAATCCTAGAATTAGTGTTGGTATATGGTGTTTCTATTCAAAAGATATATTTAATTCTTTAAAATAATAAATTTATCAGAATATTCTATTTTGCCCCAAAACATTTAATATGTATGCAAAAATCATTTTCAGCTTAAAATTTTATGTGAGCCACACAGTCCGAGGGTTGAGCATAGCTCTGATATCACTAAATATAACCCCATAAACCCGTCCTCAAATAAAAGACCGAATTCAGGAAGTTACGATTGAAAATTTTTCCCTCAAGAAAACCAATTTTTGAAATTATGTTTTAATTCAGTTTAAAATAATTTATAACAATAATTTATTAAATCACTTGAAACAAACAAAATATAAATGTCATAATTAATATTTGAAAGTTTAAATAAAATCTCTCAAATAAAATCATAATAAAAAATTCTAGAAAAATAATCCAAAAATATATTTATTCTCAAAGTATGAAATTATATCAACGTCTTAAAATAAAAAATAATAATCTGAATAACTAAAAATAGTTTTGTATTAAATAATAAAATATTCGGATAAAATATGAGATCCACCAAGTACCATGTCGCCTAATGTCCAAGATATCTGTAAAAGAACTATTCGGGAGTAAGCTATTGAGCCCAGCCTGTCTCTAATATTGTAACACCCCAAAAATTACGCCTAAAATGTAACTATAGATTCGAAAAATTCCTAATTCTTAAAACCCTTATGATTTGGGAATTTAATTAAAAACCTTAATTTTTAATCAAATTTTTTTTTAAAACCACCATTTTCCTTTTATATCTAATCAGCTAGCCTACATGCCGTTTCAACCTATGTTAATGGGGAGTCATTCAATGTTTATATTATTTTATTCTAATATATTTTAATATGTGGTTTCAAGAGACCTTAATATTGTTGTATTAAACTTAAATATATATATATTGAGGGAGTGATTTATTCGTGATAAAGCTCTTGATATAAAACCTTATATACCCTATTGTGTCGTCCTCTAA
The DNA here is from genome assembly GCA_030270665.1 of Hibiscus trionum. Lineage (NCBI taxonomy): Eukaryota > Viridiplantae > Streptophyta > Magnoliopsida > Malvales > Malvaceae > Hibiscus > Hibiscus trionum. The sequence continues at coordinate 42,013,561 of BSYR01000027.1, read as the reverse complement.
CCTAGTCGATACCCTATATTCACGCGTCCTATTATTTCTCTCGAACACCCACCGTTCAACGCCCCAAACTGCAATCAACACATTCATGGTATCGTCAACCGAATGCCCTATGAACTTGCTGCATTGTAGGTTGCGTTTTGGACCACACCCAATTCATCGGAATTTTTTCTTTGTCGTCGTTAGAGCTATTGTTTGTTTAATGTATGTTTTCTTCCGGTGCTATAAATAAATTATATGATATTTTTTATGTGTTGGTGTTTTGCACCTTGAGTGATTATTATATGTATTATGGCTTGTATGGTTGACATCATGTGCATACTATTTTCAAAACGTGTTTAATTATGATTTATGAAAAATCAGATTTACGGATTTATGATTTATGGATTATGTTTTATGAAGTATGTTTATGGAATATCGAATTTATGGAACTTTGTTTATGAAATTTGATTTTTAATCATCATGTATGTATGAGCATGGGTTGAGATTTGTATGGAGGAAGTTCAGTGGTTTCATCCTTCGAGCTGAATTCCACTTCGGATCAGTGGTTCCACCCTTCGGGCTGAGTTCCACTTCAGATGGTGACGATGTAGTGAGTGGTTCTGGGGAACCTACCTCTTTTTATGGCGGTTGTAGTTGGGTGCATTGCATTGTGAATGTGATATTTGTGTTATGGTTTTTTATAAAGATTTTAAGAAAATAATACTATATTTTATAATTATGGTTTTCTTGCACTTTAGAGACACACTAAGCTGTTTAGCTTACTTCCCCATAGTTCTTCTTTTACATATATCTTGGACTCTAGGAAACTTGGTGCTTGGACGATCTCAGATTTTATCCGGTTATTTTATTATTCAGTACGAAACTATTTTAATTTAATAAGATTTCTATTTATTATTTCGGGACATGGATGTAATTTTAGACTATTTATATTTTGAGATTATTTTTAGCATTCATCTACTGTTATTTTAATTCAGAGATTTTATAAAATTATTCGAATATCTATTATGATATTTTTATTTTTATTTATTATTAAATTTATGTTATTTTATTTTAATTAAAGTATAATTTTCAAAATTGGATTTCTTGAGAGAAAAGTTTTCAAACGTAACTTCCTAAATTCAGTCTATTCTTCTAGGCCGGGTGTAACCCCTCGTCCCGGTCTGGACGAGTGACCAGCCCGAGTAGGTTACACGGGGAAAACCAAAGTGAAACTCGTTAAGGCTCCCCTTCGGTTAGCAACCCTAGAAAACTTCTTTTAAACAATATCTTATCTAAATGCTTTCATACACCCTATGTGAGATACGTCAGTGGAAAGACAACGAGATGATACTAGCATACAAAACAAGAAATTTAAACAGCCCATTTTAGCATTTACAACAAGCTGTATCGATACGCTAGAAGTGTGTATCGATACGCCTTGACTTGGTCAACAGCCCAAAGTCAACCTAGGGGGACCATATCGGTACACTGGTTGACCGTAACGATACGCCCTCAACGGTCAACTTCTCACGGTCAAACGATAAAAATCGTACCGATACACACAAGACCCGTACCGATATGCCTAAATCTCGCCAATTTCTCAGATTTCCAGAGAGCTTTTGGCGTATCGATACACCCCCGTGTACCGGTACACTAAGCTTAAATTGAGGCTCAAAGTGTAGGACCGTATCGAAACGGCCCTTGGGCGTATCGATACGCCATGCACTGCAAGCCTCAATTTAGCTGCAAAACGCACCAGGACTCAACTTTAGATGCAATTTACGACTCGTCTAGCAACAAGCAAACCCTCATACATCCTTTAGCAACCAAAGCTAAACATACGATGCTACTTAACCAATCAAACATGGCATTCAACACAAAATAAGCATTTAGATAGAAAACTTGAATAAAGGCATACATAACTAGACTATTTCATTCATAGGAAGCAAACACTTACATAAACATTGCATATCAATATTTACATGCCTTAGAACATAATACGTAAGCAATCATGGAACAAAGTTCATAAGCCTTCAAAACACATAGCATTTAAGCAACAACATAAGCATGGTTTAGAATCCACAACATAGGCGATGTCTTGCACGTGAGGTGCCAAAGATCTATCTAAGAGTTGTTTCTCTCTAATTAATTGGCTTAAGGTAGGTCTAACCTGAAGCTTGGCCACTAAACCACCATCATTGAACAAACTCAAACTAGCAAACATGGCTCTCAACTCAACGGCTACCTTTCTACTCAAGGCATCTGCCACCACAATTGCCTTACCCGGATGATATTCAATCGTAAGATCATAGTCCTTCAACAACTCTAGCTACCTACGATGTCCGAGATTCAACTCTCGTTGTTTCATGATATACTTTAGACTCTTGTGATCCGTGTACACTGTGCATTTCTCACCGTACATATAATGTCTCCAAATCTTCAAGGCAAACACAACTGCGGCTAACTCTATGACGTGTGTCAGATAGTTACGCTCATGAGTCTTCAACTGTCTTGAGGCATAAGCCACCACCCTTCTGTCTTGCATGAGAACACAACCCAACCCTACATGCGAAGCGTCATTTTAAACTACATACTCTTTCTCCGACTCTGGCTAAATCAAAATCAGTGCATGGGTCAAGGCTTCTTTCAATTTCTCAAAGGCTTGCTATCTCGCATCTGACCACTCAAACTGAACATTCTTCTGAAAAGTAACTTCGTCAAAGGAGCGCCTATCTCCGAGAAACCTTCCACAAACCTCCTATAGTAACCGGCTAAGCCTAGGAAACTATGAATCTCTGTTACAGACTTCGATCTCAATAATGGCCTCTACCTTCTTCGGATCAAATCTAATCTCATCGACTGACACTACATGTCCTAGGAAGACTACTTCTCGGATCCAGAACTCACATTTACTCAATTTTGCATACAACTGGTTGTCTAACAAAGTCCGCAAAACTAACCTCAAGTGCCGGTCATGGTCTTCCTCACTACGCAAATACACCTAAATGTCTTCTATGAAAACAACTACAAACTGGTCTAAGTACTGATGGAAGATTCTATTCATCATATCCATAAAAGCAGCTGGTGCATTAGTCAACCCAAATGGCATGACTAAAAACTCATAGTGACCATATCTAGTCCTAAAAGCTGTCTTCGGTACATCAACTTCCTTTACCCTCAACTGGTAGTAACCGGATCTCAAGTCAATCTTTGAAAAGACTAATGCCCCTCTCAACTGATCGAACGAGTCATCTATACGCAGAAAGGGATACTTGTTCTTCACTATCAACTGATTCAACAGTCTATAGTCAATGCACATTCTCATACATCCATCTTTCTTCTTCACAAACAACACCAGAGAGCCCCAAGGCGAAGAACTCGGATGGATAAAGCCTATATCTGACAACTCTTGCAATTGAGTCTTCAACTCTTTTAGTTCTTTCGGTGCCATATGGCACGGAGCAATTGAAACAGGACCTGAATCTGAATAATTCTCTATAGCAAACTCTACCTCTCTATCAGGCGGTAAACCCGACAATTCTTCCGGAAACACACTCGGGAAATCACACTCTGTCCAGATATCATGAGATCTAACTTCACTCATGTTCGGGTTCATCAAGTAGGCCAAGTACGCCTCACATCCAAACACAACTAACCTCTTAGCCTCTAAAGCTGAAACAACATTCGATAAGAACTTCACGTTCTCACCCACTAACACAATCTCATAATCATCCGCAAGCTTCAAGAAAACCCTCTTAGTCTTAAAATCTATCCTAGCTCTATGTTCTGTAAGCCAATCTGTGCCCAGAATTACATCAAAGCCATAGAACGATAACTCCATCATATCCACTGGAAACACATGCTCCTGAACCATTAACGGACACCTTATGTACATTCTCCTAACTACTACTGTATCCCCGAAGGAACTAGTAACACCAACACCTACCTCTAGTACCTAACAAGGTAAATTCAACAACTTTGCATGCTCACTCAAAATATAAGAATGCGTAGACCCGGAGTCAATCAAAGAAAGCAAGCTCTGAGACTGTATCGAAAAGTTACCTGCAATCACATTTGTGTCATTTTGACCCTCACGCTGAGCATAAACTCTAGCCTGACCTCCGCCCTCTGGCTGAACAGCAACTACATGCGCTATGTTCCTCTGGCCATCATTTCTCGGCTGGAAGTTACCTCCACCGCGCCCGCGGCCTCTCTGAAAATCAACAGCCCTAGCAGGAGCCTGAACCTGACCTGGTGCATACCCAGCCTGATGTGGACAATCACGCCTAATGTGATCTCTAGCTCCACAGCTCAAACACGAGTGGAAATTCCCCCAACACTCATCGGTGTGATTCCTCCCGCATCGAGCACACTCGGGCAAACACCCACCAGCTCTCTGGCCCTAATGGCCCTATTGTGGTTACCACCACCACGTCTATGGTCAAAGTGATGCCTATTGTCCTGATGCCTCTTGGCATCACCTCTATCAAAGTCGCAAGACCTCTTTCCGGAACTAGAACCACCAGAACGTTTGGTCAAACCCAGACTGTGCTCTATGTCCTTGGCCAAGCTGTAGTCAGTAGCCAAGGTGTACCTCTTGATCTCTTTACTCAACCCATAGCGGAAACGGTCACAACTTTCCCTCTCCGTATGAACAAGCTCAGATGCATACTGACTCAATATGACGAATTGTATCTCATACTCGGTCACAGTCAAGTTACCCTGAAGCAAATCCATAAACTCCCTCTTCTTCTCATCAAGATAACGAGGACCAAGATACTTCTGGCGAAAAGCTGACTCAAAGAACCCCCAAGTGATCTCGGCCTCTGGCATGCCCGTAGTAATGGTTACCCACCAAGTGTAGGCGTCACCAAGAAGCAGAGATACAGCACCCCATAGTATGCGCTCTCCAATACAGCCCATATGTGACAGAATACGGACAGTCTTGTCAAACCAAGTCTCGGATCTCTCGGGTACAAACCCTCTAAACTCTTCACCTCCCAAACTGCGAAGCCTCTCAAGTGGAAAACCGGTGCCCTCACCCTAAGGTTGTGCCACTACTTGACCCCCAGCCACTGCTGCCTGAAAAGCCCCGGCTATCGCCTGAACTACTGGAGCCAAATCTATCCCGGCCGGTCCTTGGCCAAATTGAGGTTCTACACCCTCGGCTCTCGCCTCACCTCCCTCTTGACAAGGAGGAGAAGGAGGAGGTGGATGAGCATGCGCCTCAACAACTGGCTCAACTCTCGGAGCTACTGCCCGTGGTTCCGGATGAACCATCTTAAGCTTCCCTCTAGGTCTCATTTCAGGGCTAGCAAGATAACAACTACAACAAACAAACACATAAGAATTAAGTTAGAAAAGGCAAGGGTCCAATCGTACTCAAGTATATTCCTTTACAAAATCTTTTCAAATAAGTAATAGTAACATTGGGAACTGCACACTACGCCTCAACACAGCCATCATGCTAACACAAGCTTTCAAACACCATACTAACAAGTAAACACCAAGCCTACATGGCAAAACTTTCACCGAGACATAGCAACGTCATAACACATCAAACTTATCTCACTAACCTACCCGAGGTCTCGGAAACCTCAGGCTCTGATACCAACAAATGTAACCCCCTCGTCCCAGTTTGGACGGATGACCAGTCCGAGTAGGTTACACGGGGAAAACCGAAGTGAAACCTATTAAGGCTCCCATTCGGTTAACAACCCTAGAAAATTTGTTTTAAACATTATCTTGTCTAAATGCCTTCATACACCGTATGTGAGATATGACAGCGGAAAGACAACGAGACTATACAAGCATACAAAACAAGCAATTTAAACAGTCCATTTTAGCCTTTACAACATGCCGTATCGATATGCTAGAAGTGTGTATCGATACGCCTTGACTTGTTCAAAAGCCCAAAGTCAACCTAGGGGGACCGTATCGGTACACTGGTTGACCGTACCGATACGCCCTCAACGGTCAACTTCTCACGGTCAAACGATAAAAACCATACCAATACACCTAAGACCCGTACCGATACGCTAAAATCTCGCCAATTTCTCAGATTTCCAGAGAGCTTTTGGCGTATCGATACACCCCCATGTACCGGTACGCTAAGCTTAAACTGAGGCCCAAAGTGTAGGACCATATCGATACGGCCCTTGGGCGTACCGATACGTCCTGCACTGCAAGCCTCAATTTAGCTGCAAAACGCGCCAAGACTCAACTCTAGATGCAATTTACGACTCGTCTAGCAACAAGCAAACCCTCATACACCCTTTAGCAACCAAAGCTAAACATACGATGCTACTTAACCAATCAAACATGGCATTCAACACAAAATAAGCATTTAGATAGAAAACTTGCATAAAGGCATACATAACTAGACCATTTCATTCATAGGAAGCAAACACTTACATAAACGTTGCATATCAAGGTTTACATGCCTTAGAACATAACACGTAATTAATCAATGAACAAAGGTCATAAGCCTTCAAAACACAAAGCATTTAGGAAACAACATAAGCATGGTTTACAATCCACAACATAGGCAATAATATCAAAAACCATCACATATGAGTCTAACAACGCTCATACAAAACACATAGCATCCCCATTGCTAAACTACTACATTATTTACTAAAGCATACTTGAGCAACTACTAAAGCTTGGAATGCCCTTTTCCTTGCTCCTTGCTAACTCCATGCTAATGATCTGCATTGTCGAAAACGATAGCGTAAGCTATAAGCTTAGTGAGGGTGCACTAAAATAAAAACAACGACAATGCTGGGTTCAAGCATATCATCCCTAAAACCACTCGCAAGCATACATAAGCATCAACATAGCATCAACATCACATGAATGCATTAACATGGCATCTTACCTCATGTCATGCCCAACAAGATATAACAATTTTCTTAACAATTACCACACATGAACAAGTATATCGGCAACTATTAGCTTACTCAGATACGCGGATAACTTCCGTTGGGGTTTTCACCTCCAACGTACTCAACAACAACGTTACCTTCCATGGGATTACACTCATCACCGGTCCTTGCATGGATGGTATTACACTCATCATCACATGCCCTACGGATGGGACTCCACTCATCATCACGTAATAATATAAAATTTCTGGTGGAATATTACATCATCGTACTCCTCCTTGATGACTCTACGCCATCAAGGCCACGCGGGAATTTGACTCAACTGTGTGCACACTCTCATCCTAATTATCGATCATTTATACCTGGTAATTTAACTAGTGCTAATCATATTATCAAGTCACACCATGATAATCCATCATGCATTTCAACATATCAAACACCACATACACCAATGTATATAACAACATACATAATCAACACATGCTTTACAAGTATATATCACACATACTAAGCAAAACTCATAAAACACACAAGAGATTAAGCTACCAACTTAACCTCTACCTTGGATTAGCCTACCAAGCACAATCCTACTCCACAACCATACACTTGAACCAATTTAAATGATTCCACTCACCGAACTTCCTTAAGCAAACCGAGAAAAGTCGAATCAAGTCTCCAAAACTTTCGGAATCATGCCCGAAGATTCTTTAACGGTTTCCCTTGATTCTAACCAATCAAAAACAATACATTACTACACAAAACATCCACAATACACTACCACTACTCAGATTTCAATCACAACCCATTTCTCAACAATTTCAAGTCAAAGCTAACAACAAAAAATAGCATTTTCGTACTCCCACCAAATCCAGAAGAAAACTACTAATTCCAAACCCCAAAACACCATTGAACACCTTCATAACACCTCTCTAACATTGCTATAACATTAGCCCCACTCTCCAACATTAAACCACACTAAAACCCAAGTTTTGACACTTTTAAAACTCCCCCAAAAACCCATTTCGGGACTTTTGATAAAACCCCGCCATTTTAAGATATAATGTGTCTTAGGGCAAGATTAGTTCATAACTTAACTCTACAAATCAAAAACAAATCAAAAAGCCATTAAAGTTTCATCATTTTCTTTCAAAGCTTTAAAAACTTGAAATTCTCTACAATGGTGTTTTTTAAAAACTAAAACCATCAAAGTGTTGGGAATCAAGAGGAAAAGTCAAAAATGGTCTTACCTTGTTGAAATCACTTGAAATGATGAAGGAAATGAATGGAATAGTATCTATGGGGTTTGGGAGGTTTTGACGTGAAAAGTGGATGGAGGAAGAAGATGAAGAAAATGTTTCAAAAGCCCCCTTTTCTCATCTTTTTCCTACTTTTCAAAATTTACAACTTTGCCATTAATGAAATTCAACCCTCTTTTTTTCTAAAATAAAACCAAAGTCTATTTTAATTAAAACGAGTCCAACGACTCAAACCCAACTCACACAATCAACTCCCGACCCCAAACCCGGGTGTTACTCCGAGTTTAAGGGGTTACATTTAGTGGTATCAGAGCTAAGTTCAACCCTCGGACTGTGAGGCTCACATAAAATTTTAAGCCAAAAATGATTTTTGCATGCATATTAAATATTTTTGGTCAAAATGGGATTTTCTGATAAATTTATTATTTTAAAGAATTAAAGATATGTTTTGAATAGAGACTCCAAGTACCAACTCTAATTCTAAGATTATCCGTATTGTATATAGATTACTATGCCACCTCGTATGAGCTCTACACTTAGTGATCGATCGTGATCATATTCGTTCTTATGAATTTGAGATCAAAGTCTATCTGAAAACCATGTGTTGTCATTCATAACCTGACCAAAATGCTCTTTTAAGCTTCTATCTAAATATTCATGCTTTTGGGAATTTACGTGAAGTCTGAAAATTTATGAGGACAAAATTTCTTTTTAAGAGTGGGAGAGTTGTAACACCCCAAAAATTACGCCCAAATTGGAAACCATAGATTCAAAAAATCCCTAATTCATAAAACCCTAATATTTAGGAATTTAATTAAAAACCTTAATTTTTAATCTCAATTTTTAAAACCACCATTTTCCTTTTATATCTAATCAGCTAGCCTACATGCCGTTTCAACCTATGTTAATGGGGAGTCATTAAATGTTTAAATTATTTTATTCTAATATATTTTAATAAGTGGTTTCAAGAGACCTTAATATTGTTGTATTAAACTTAAATATATATTGATGGAGTGATTTATTCGTGGTAAAGCTCTTGATATAAAACCTTATATACCATATTGTGTCATCTTCTAACCTAGTCAATACCCTATTTTCACGCGTCCTATTATTTCTCTCGAACACCCAATGTTCAACGCCCCAAACTGCAATCCACACATTCATGGTATTGTCAACCGAATACCTTATGAACTTGTTGCATCGTAGGTTGCGTTTTGGACCACCCCCCATTAATCAGAATATTCTCTTTGTCGTCGTTAGAGCCATTGTTTGCTTAAGGTGTGTTTTCTTTTGGTGCTATAAATAAATTATATGATTTATGGATTATGTTTTATGAAGTATGTTTATGGAATATCTGATTTATGGAACTTTGTTTATGAAATTTGATTTTTAATCATCATGTATGTATGAGCATGAGTTGGGATTTGTATGAAAGAAGTTCAGTGGTTTCATCATTCGGGCTGAATTTCACTTCGGATTAGTGGTTCCACCATTCGGGCTGAGTTCCACTTCAGATGATGACGATGTAGTGACTGGTTCTGGGAACCTACCTCTATTTATGGAGATTGTAGTTGGCTGCATTGTATTGTGAATGTGATATTTGTGTTATGATTTTTTTAAAAGATTTTAGGAAAATAATACTATATTTTATAATTATGGTTTTCTTGCACTTTAGAGACACACTAAGCTCTTTAGCTTACCCCCATAGTTTTTCTTTTACAAATATCTTGGACTCTAGTCAACTTGGTACTTGGAGGATCTCAAATTTTATCCGGTTATTTTATTATTCAGTACGAAACTACTTTAATTTAATAAGATTTCTATTTATTATTTTGGGACATGGATGTAATTTTAGACTATTTGTATTTTGAGATTATTTTTAGCATTCATCTACTGTTATTTTAATTAGAGATTTTATATAATTATTCGAATATTTATTATGATATTTATATTTTTATTTATTATTAAATTTATATTATTTTATTTTAATTATAAAATAATTTTCAAAATTAGATTTCTTGAGAGAAAAGTTTTCAAACGTAACTTCCTAAATTCGGTCTATTCTTCTAGGCCGGGTTTAAAATGTTACAAATGTGCATGCAATCACAAACTCAGTTTCACAACATTAAATTTTCACAAAATTATTTAAAACACACAAAGTAAGTTTAAACACGGTTTAATGAAATCACAATGCAATGCACCCATACTACATAGTCACCAAAATGAGTAGGTTCCCAGAACCTCTCACTACATAGTCACCAACGAAAATGGTATAAACCACTGAACTTCCTCCGTACAATCCCAACCCAAACCCATGATAACACAATAAAAGATATCATAGTATTCACAGTCTAAACATAGTTCTATAATAATTCCGAGATTCACAAATCATTTATTTTAAATCACAATTTTACTCACAGCTTGAAAGTAATATGCACGGAAAATATAATGTAAAATTACAACACAATTGAAAATCACTCAAGCGTAAAATCACAGTCACAAAAACAAAGTATGTAGCATAGAAAGAGAACACACAAAAATATTATATTTATAGCACCAGAAGAAACACACCTCGCAACAACAAAGCTCTAACGCCGAACAACGGGCAATTGCGGCTTCGATGTAAGGTGATGGAAGCGTCAATCCGAGAGTAATTCATAAAGCATGGGAACAACTAATAGCAACAACACTTTAAAACTTAAGACTTAGATTTATTTCTGTACGTAATAACTATGACTATATATATATATAGTTTAGCGGTGGTAATCTAAACAAATTAGGTTTATAATAATAATAATAATAATAATAATAATAATAATAATAATAATAATAATAATACCATAAAATAATTTAAGTTAAAAAAAGAGTCAATTCAACTGTGAGAAAAAGGGGAATTAGAATTCAATTTGAATTTATAAGGTTGAAAAAAAAGTAAATTATACAAATTAAAAAAAAAGGTGGAGTTGAAACTTAATAGAATTGAAATTCAATTTGATAAAAGGGTTATTTATGGAGTCAACCCTTAAACATTCACGAACTTTCATATTAACTTTTAAGTTTGATAAAAATTCTTATTTAGTCCCTCATAATAAAGTTTGGGTTCTGAATTAAAAATCTCAATTGTTAGGGTTTTCAATTAGGGATTTCAAAATTAGGTTTCTAAATTTGGGATGTTTTCGAATCTAGGGTTTACAATTTGGTGTAATTTTTGGGGTGTTACAGCCACTGCTCTTTTATATTCCGATTTGAGTTTCGTTTCATTTCTGTTTCTTTAAAATTCTCATCTTAAATCAGACATTCTTCCATTTTTGTTACGGGAAATGAAGAGATCATAAAGGAATTTACCTTCGGTGGTGAAATCACAATTTTTGCATTGAACGTCAACCTTCTCCGGCGACGCTTCGGTAGTTCTGACAGCGTTTGAGCTTCCGGCGGTGGTTCTACTCCTCTGTTTAGGTTTGGCTTCCAACGCATGTATAATTCTCAGAATGACCTCTCTCTCTCTCTCCTACTTTTATTATCTTATCATTATTTTTATTACTTTAATGGTAGTAATTATAATAGGCATTAATGAATCTGACTTCTCTCTCTTTACTATTTGTAGGGTTTGACTTGCTGACGTCATGGCTGACGTCAACGTGCCAGTTGTGACCAACTAAGAGGGAAAGGATCCACGGAAAGGCTTTTGGACGAATAAAAAGATGCCACGTTGGCTGTTTAGGTAAGAAAAAAAAACATACCTTGGATTTGTGTTTGTTGGGTTTTATTTTTAGCCGAAATGGGTTGTATGTGAGCTGTCATTGGGTCTTGTAATTTTAAAATGGGCTTTGTATTGGGCTCCGGGTTTTGCAATGTAACTTGGACATTTTATGAACATTGAATATCATTTTTGGGACTATTTATTTATTTAAGAATCTTATTGTATTTATTTATTTTTGGTTTTATTTATAGTGAAATATATATATATATATATAGGGGTACCCAGCCAAAATACGGGTATTACAAATGTCATTTAACAAAACTTAATTCAAAACATATCAAACCTTAGACCATCACATGGTTGTGAATTTAATACTTATAACAATGTACTATTATAGTAGCCAAGTTAAAGATTTGTGAGCCAACCAGTGCAGTGCATAAGAAACTCATTTTAGCCTTTTATTCGAGTCATGAATCATCAGTTGCTTAAGAAATACTAGTTAGACATTCCATACATACCTTACAATTCAATCCATTATCAAAATAAAAAATGACCATTCTAATACATAACTATCATACATGTCATCTATATATTTAATTGACATATTCAACCATGGACCTATCTAGCTATTCGAAACAATTAAGCAATTTTGGTATTCAAAGATTTCACAAGAGTATATCAAAAAAAAATCTCATGTTAATATATTACAACCAACATCTTTTATGTAATTTCATAAGTACAAGGTGCCCCCATCCTAGGATGTTCTTTACTAGAAAGAATCTAAGCTCCATTTAATTCTTGAATAAAGATTTGCAACCCAAACACAAATGAACATATAAGATTTATCAACCTACAATGCATGGAGTGGATGCATTAGGCTTATATAGCGTAAGTGAGGTAGTAAACATTGACAGATAAAACATTTTACATATGAACTTCAATGGAACACACATCCATCTATGCAATCATATATATTTAATAGTTGTTGTTTGACTTAATTTAACTTAGATGTTTTATGATGTACAATAGCTTATTCAAGCTTCAATACACAACAAGTTAATCTTATCAAAGATCAACTTGGTACACTGAAGTCTTCATTAGACTTGGCAAATATTCCATAGTTTTCAATTCTTTAATAAATCTTATTAGATCTTTCACAGTTTATCAGGGCTTTTGGAGCTTTTTAGAGCCTTTAATTCTGGGCTCACCAAGAGCTTGTCAATTTTTGGGCTCACCAAGAGCTTGTCAATTTCTTTTTTGATATTCTTATTTGACTTTTCATTAGTTCATGTCTTTTACTTTTTGCCTTGGATCATACATTTGATCACGAATACATTGGTCTGAGTTTGACCATATAGGTCCAGACGATACATAGCCCAAAGTACATTGTAATGGCTAATATCGGAACATATCATCAAGCAATGACAACTTAGTACAATCGAAACATATTAATGGGGTGTCCCCAGAGAAGTGACTCGTAGACTGTAGTCCCACGCAGACCAAGTATTATACCTAATTATCCAAGGACTTCCATTGAAAGAGCAACTTAGGTATCTTATCTCATCATTTGTACATCTGAGTAGGTATCATATTGATCAAGTAATCTTACTTATTACTTACTTTCAGCAGCTTATTGCATAAGTTGAGCTTTCTTGTTAAGTCTTTAATATTAAGAGTACTTATAACATTAGCTTTCAATCTTAAAGTAATCTTAGTGTTTTATTGGTCTGTAGACTTCTTCAAGTCTTTTCAACAAGTTTACAAGATCAATCATCACACATATATCATAGCAAGGCATAAAACATCCATATAATATGTGCATAACTAAAATGCTTATCAAGGATGCATGCTATGCATGCTTCACATGTGTTGCTCTAAAGCATCCATATGTAAGTGCTTAACCCGATCACAACGTATCAATAAACAACAATGGAATGACACAGTGTCACCCGATACAACATAACTACACTCGCATGTTATCCCAACATTATGGGATACCCAAATCCACAACTACTCCTAGCTATCAACTAAGCCTTCTTCCCTTCTTCTTTCCGCACGGTAAGTACCTCAAAATAGGTAACACTTGATTAATATCAACCCAATTCATTTACCAAAAATACAATTGTATACAAATACATTCAAACAAATCCATTAATGTTCTTTACTAAGCAAAACAGTTCCTATCCCATGTATACACAATTTACACATGGAAAAATAGTCCATAATTATTATATATATGCTTAAAGCGGTACAATTTAATTTCCTCAAATGTATATACTATTAACAGTTCTCGCTACATTTTTATGCAAGCAAGGCAGTCCTTCTTAAACTCATATGCATGTAGATTCACCAAAACAGTCCATAGTATTCTTAATCACACAAAAAAATAGTCCTGAGAAAACATATAATCACTTATACATTCGTAAACAACCTCTATCAAGTATACATCTATTCAAAATAGTCCCATTCTAATTACTATGTGCTTAAGACAGCCTTAATTCACATATCTTCTTATTCATTTGAACAACTTGCGTCATCTAGGTGACCAGAATTCATATTAAAAGCACTCACTATTTAACAATATTTTAAGCATATCAACTTTCATATTCTCTAGAAGAGGGCAGCAAGCATGTAATTCAACATGAATCAATCAAATTTCACATCTATATACACATTCTTCCAAAGTTGGGCAGCAAGCACGTATGTTAACATGTTATATTGCAATTCAATTCACATACCTATACATTTATATTTTATCAAACAACCTATAGTATATATATATACTCAAGATATTCCAAAATCACCTATGTTTATGTATAATCTCAAAACAGTTTTCATACATTCATGTTTTCCATGATATTTTTTAATATTTTATATGGCTGCTGTTGTCGGACAGACAACACATCACTCGGTTAAAATTTCATAACTTCCATTCCGTATATCAGAATTTTAAACTGCTTACACAGTTGGAAAGCTTACTCAACTATCTTTCTAACTATATAAGCCTTGAATTTTTACTTCTTATTAATTAATACATATTTTAATCTAAAGATACACCCAATTCTACCACCAGACAGATTACACTATCTTTGAACAATTATCCCTATAAACTGCTATATAGTTCAAAATTCAGTTTCATTTATTTTAAATAAAACTAGACTTGACAAGATTTTCAACCACATAAATTATAGGTTCTAATTCCACCAATACAAATTATAAAAATTTATCAAAATCACAGCTAATGCGGATTGTAAAACTGTTTACAAGGTACAAAGCAGGGCAGTTACCAATTCTACCGAATCTAGAATTTATATTCGATTAGAATACTTCAATAATCACTTTCAAGAACAGCACACAATCCCTTAATTTAGCTAGATTATAATTAACTTATTACAATGTTAATTTAGCCCATAACTACATTCAACAATTTTCGCAATTTCAAGACAAATTCATTACATTCCTTGTCCAGCCTCTTCGAATAGAACAGAGCAGTTTATCCATTTTCCATCTTTTAACATATCAAAACAAACCTATTTCCTTAACATTTCAAGACATAGCGAATTCAACAATGTATCAACCATGTATGTAACACCCGAGTTTAGGGGTCGGGAGTTGAGTGCGTGAATCAGATTCGAGTCGTTGGACCCGTTCTAATTAAAATGGGCTTTGGTTTTAATTAAAAGAGGCGTGAGATTTCATTAAGGGCAAAAAGATAATATTTTAAATAAATGGAAAAAGATGAGTAAAAAGGGGAACTTTTTGAAGAGTCTTCATCTTCTTCTTCCTTAAGCTTTTCACGAAAAAAAACCTCCCTATAAACCCCAAAACACTATTCCATCAACTTCCTTCACCATTTCAAGAGCTCTCTTCAAGGTAAAATAATTTTTGACTTCTCCTCATTATTCCTAACGTTCCCATGGTTTTAGTTTCTCTTAACCACCATTTTTGAAGTTTTCAAGTTTTAAAGAAAAAGGAGGAAGCTTTGTTAGGTTTTTATGTGGGATTTGATTTGCAAAGTTATTATATGTTTTAATCTTGCCCTTTAAGTATATTATATTTCAAGATGGTGGGGTTTCGATGAAAATCCCGAAATGGGTTTTTGGGGGTGTTTTAAAGGGTTAAAAACTTGAGTTTTTGAGGTAGTTTGGTGTAGGATAGTGAGTCTGATGATATAGTGATGCTTGAGGGTTGTTTTGAAGGTGTTTAATGATGATTTGGGTGTTGAGATCAATAGGTTTCTGCTGGGTTGAATGTATGTTCGAAAATGGGGAATTTGTGTTAGTTTTGGCTTGGAAATGTAGAGAAATGGTCTTGTGTTTGAAATCTGATTTGTGACAGTGGTTTTGTGGATGATTTGGTTGAGTAATATGTTGTTTTTAATTGATTAGAATCAAGGGAAACCGTGGGAGAATCTTCAGGCTTGATTCTTGAAAGTTTGGAGGCTTAATCGGCTATCTCAGTTTGCTTAAGGGACTTTGGTGAGTGAATTATTTAAAACGGTTTTAAATTTGTTCAAGTGTGTGTGGTTGAAGTGTTGGATTGTGCTTGGTAGGCCAATCAAATGTGGATATTAAGTTGGTAGCTTAATCTCTTGTTTACTTTATGAGTTCTAACTTATTGCGCATAAATGTGGACTTGTGTAGTATGTGTTCGTTATGCATGTTGACATATTGATGTTGTTTATTGGTGATGATATGTGGTGTTGCATGATTGTGGAATCATGGTGAGACTTGCTTAGTATAATTGGCACTAGTTATAATTACCAGATATAAATGATCGATCATTAGGATGAGTGTGCACACGGTAAGAGCCAAATTCGCGCGTGGCCTTGGTAACGTGTAGTCATCAAGGAGGAGTACGGTGAGGTAATATTCCACCGGAAAATGTTAGCATGTGATGATGAGTGTAATCTCATCCATGAGTGAAAACGACGATGAGTGTAATCCCACCAGAAGGTAATATTGTTGTTGAGTACGTTGGGCGAAAATCCCAACGGAAGTTATCCGCATATCCAAGTAGTATATAGTTGCCAATATACTTGTTCATGTGTGGTTGTTGTGTAAGATAATTGTTATATCTTGTTTAGCATAACATGAGGTAAGATTCCATGTTCATGCATTCTTGTAGCGTTTAGCTATGTTGCTATGTTGGTGTATATGTATGCCTTGTGAATGTTTCATGGATGCTATGCTTGAACCCTACATTGTCGATGTTTTATTTTGAGCTCCCTCACTAAGCTTCTAGCTTACGCTCTCATTTTCGGCAATGCAGATAACTAGTGTGGAGTTAGCAAGGAGCAAGGAAAGGGCATCCAAACGCGTTTGTGGTTGCTCAAGTATGGTTTTAGTAAATAATGTAGTAGTTTAGTAATGGGGATGCTATGTGTTTTAGAAGCATGTGTTAGACTCCAATGTATTAATGCTTTTGTGTTGTGGCTTGTAAACCATGTCTATGTTGATGCCCAAGTGTTTGTAATGAAGGCTTATAACCATCTTTTATGAATGCTTATGTGTTACCCTGAAAGCATGTAAACCTTGTTATGCAATGCTCATGTGGATGTATGATCCCTTGAATGAAATGGACATGTTATGTGTTTGATCATGTTTGTAGTAGGATGAAATGCCTCTAGATTTTGTGTATGTTTGTTGTTTCATGATACTTGATGTTTTGGGGTATGTTTGTGTACATTTGGAGATGCAGAAAACTGTTTTCAGGGTCACGCAGAGTGCAGGCGTTTCGAAACGCTCAGGGTTGTTTCGGAACGGGTGTAGCTCATGGGATACTCGTATCGGAATGGGGGTGGTGTCATTTCGATACGATTTGACACTGGGAGTGCCTGTTTCGGTACGCGTTTTGATATGGTTTGCCTCTGTGAGTGCCCGTTTCGGAACCTATTCCGGAACGTTTCAACACTAGAAACCCCCGTACCGGAACGAAGTGGAACGTATCGGTACAGCTTGGTCTAGCTTTTAAATTGGAGCCCGCGTATCAAAACGGGCAAGCCTGTTTCGAAACGTAGGCTTGTAATTTGGGATTTTTAGCATCTCCAAGGCTTCTTCGATGTCGTGTTTTAGTTTCGTTTGTTGTAGGCTTCCTTTTTAAGCTTATACGCATCGTTTAGGTATGGTCTTGCTTCGTAAGCTTGTAAATGGACTAACTTGACAATTGGTAAATTTATATTACCTTACGTCTCGTTTGTATCTTTCGTTCATGTTTTCCGATGTTGTTTTCACACATAGGACTAAATGATACATTTAGACAAGATAGTTAATGAAAAGTTTTCTAGGGTTGCTAATCGAAGTGGAGCCTTAACGGGTTTCGCTTCGGTTTTCCTTGTGTAACTTGTTCGGACCGGTCTGTTGCTTTGACCGGGACGAGGGGGTTACATTTGTTGGTATCAGAGCCTTAGGTTTCCGCGACCTCGGGAAGGTAAGCAAGGTAAGTTTAAGGTTTATGTGGTACGGTGAATGTTTTGCTATGTATGCTTGTTGTTTGCTCGCTTGCTTGGTGTTTGAAAGCATGTATTCGTATGGTTGTTGTGTTGAGACGTAGTGTTGAGTTACCATTGCTACTATTATTTATTTGAAAGGATTTTGTAATGGAATACTTGAGCTCGTTGGACCCTTGCCTTTGCTAACTTAACCCTTGTGTGTTTGTTTGTTTGTAGTAGTTATCTTGCTAGCCGTAAGATGAGACCTAGAGGCAGGCCTAGGATGGTTCATCCGGAACCACGGGAAGCAGCTTCGGGAGTTGAGCCGGTTGTTGAGGCGCAGGCTCCTCCATCTCCTCCTTCTCCTCCTCGTCAAGAGGGACGTGGAGTGAGAGCAGAGGGTATAGGACCCCAGGTTGGCCAAGGTCCGGCCGGTATAGATTTGGCTCCGTTAGTTCAGGCTATAGTTGGAGCTTTCCAAGCAGATGTGGCCGGGGGACAAGCATTGGAACAACTTCAGGGTGAGGGTACCGGTTTGCCACTTGAGAGGCTTCGTAGTTTGGGCAGAGAAGAGTTCCGAGGGTTGGCGCCCGAGAGATCAGAGGCTTGGTTTCACAAGACTGTCCTTATTTTGTCTCAAATGGGTTGTACTGGAGCACGCAAGCTTGGGTGTGTT
The DNA here is from genome assembly GCA_030270665.1 of Hibiscus trionum. Taxonomy (NCBI): domain Eukaryota; kingdom Viridiplantae; phylum Streptophyta; class Magnoliopsida; order Malvales; family Malvaceae; genus Hibiscus; species Hibiscus trionum. The sequence continues at coordinate 41,994,633 of BSYR01000027.1, read as the reverse complement.
GTTTCTCTGGTTCAGGGTGATGCCTACACTTGGTGGGTCACCATTACGACGAGCATGCCAGATGCCAAGGTTACTTGGGAGTTCTTTGAATCGGACTTCCGCAAGATGTATCTGGGTCCCCGTTATCTTGATGAGAAGAAGAGAGAGTTCATGGCTTTGCTTCAGGGTAACTTGACAATGACCGAGTACGAGATACAGTTTGTCAGATTGAGTCAGTATGCGTTCAAGCTAGTCACTACTTAGAGGGAACGTTGTGACCGTTTCCGTTACGGGTTCAGTGAGGAGATAAAGAGGTACACTTTGGCTACGGACTACACAGACTTTAATGTCTTGGTCGCTAGGGCCAAGGACATAGAGCACAGTTTGGGTCTGACCAAACGTTCGGGTGGTTATAGTTCAGGGAAGAGGTCTGCTGACTTTGATAGAGGTGATGCCAAGAGGCATAGGGACAATAGGCATCATTTTGATCATAGACGTTGTGGTGGTAACCACGGTAGAGGCCATCAGGACCATAGAGCTTATGGGCGTTTGCCCGAGTGTGCTAGATGCAGGAGGTACCACACCGGTGAGTGTTGGGAGAACTTTCACTCGTGTTGGAACTGTGGAGCTAGAGATCACCTTAGGTGTGATTGTCCACATCAGGCTGGGTATGCACCGATTCATGTTCAGGCTCCTGCTAGAGCTATTCATTTTTCGAGAGGTCGTGAGCGCAGACGAGGTAACTTTCAGCCAAGAAATGATGACCATCGGAATTTAGCACATGTGGTTGTAGTTCGGCTAGAGGGCAGAGGTCAAGCTAGAGTTTATGCTCGGCGAGAGGGATAGAACGACACATATGTGATTGTAGGTAATTTCTCGATACAGTCTCTGAGTTTGCTTACCTTGATTGACTCCGGGTCTACGCATTCATACATTTTGAGTGAGCATGCAAAGATGTTAAATTTACCTTGTGAGCTACTAGAGATAGGAGTTAGTGTTAGTAGTTCCTTTGGGGATACAATAGTAGTTAGGAAGATGTACAGAAGGTGTCTGTTAATGGTTCAGGGGAACATATTTCCAGTGGACATGATGGAGTTACCGTTCTATGGCTTCGATGTGATTTTAGGTATGGACTGACTTACAGAACATAGAGCTAGGATAGATTTTGAAACAAAGAGAGTCTATTTGAAGCTTGCAAATGACTATGAGATTGTGGTAGTAGGTGAGAATGTGAAGTTCTTATTGAATGTTGTTTCAGCCTTAGAGGCTCGGAAATTAGTTGAGTTGGGTTATGAGGCGTACTTGGCTTACGTGATAAATCCGAACATGAATGAGGTTAGACCACAGGATATCAGAACAATGTGTGATTTTCCGAGTGTGTTTTCGGAAGAATTGCCCAGTTTACCGCCTGACCGAGAGGTAGAGTTTGCTATAGAGACATATTCGGATTCTGCTCCTGTTTCGATTGCTTCATACCGTATGGCACCGAAAGAACTAAAAGAGCTAAAGACTCAGTTACAAGAGTTGTCAGATAGAGGTTTTATCCGTCCGAGTTCTTTGCCTTGGGGCGCTCCGGTATTGTTTGTGAAGAAGAAAGACGGTAGTATGAGAATGTGCATTGACTATAGATAGTTGAATCAGTTGATAGTGAAGAACAAGTATCCTTTACCGCGTATCGATGACTTGTTTGATCAGTTGAAAGGGGCATCAGTCTTTTCGAAGATTGACTTGAGATCCGGTTATTACCAGCTGAAGGTAAAAGAGGTTGATGTACCGAATACAACTTTTAGGACTAGATATGGTCACTACGAGTTTTTAGTTTTCTCGTTTGGATTGACAAATGTATCGGCTGCTTTCATGGATATGATGAACAGAATCTTCCATCAGTACTTTTATCAGTTTGTGGTTGTTTTCATAGATGACATTTTGGTGCATTCGCATACCGAAGAAGATCCGGATTGACATTTGAGGTTAGTATTACAGACTTTGATAGACAACCAGTTGTACGCTAAGTTGAGTAAGGGCGAGTTCTGGATCCTAGAAGTAGTCTTCCTAGGACATGTAGTGTCAACCGAGGGGATTAGAGTCGATCTGAAGAAGATAGAAGCCATTGTTGAGTGGAAGCAACCAAAGTCTGTGACAGAGATTTGTAGTTTCCTAGGCTTAGCGGGTTACTATAGGAGGTTTGTGGATGGATTCCCGAAGATAGCTGCTCCTTTGACAAAATTGCTTCAGAAGAATGTTCAGTTTATGTTGTCAGATGCGAGACAACAAGCCTTTGAGAAACTGAAAGAAGCTTTGACCAATGCACTGATTTTGATTCAGCTAGAGTCGGGGAAGGATTATGTGATCTGCAGTGATGCTTCATATGTGGGATTATGTTGTGTGCTCATGCAAGATAGAAGAGTTGTAGCTTATGCCTCGAGACAGTTGAAGACTCACGAGCATAACTATCCGACACATGACATAGAGCTAGCCACAGTTGTGTTTGCCTTGAAGATTTGGAGACATTATTTGTACGGTGAGAACTGCATAGTGTATACGGATCACAAGAGTCTGAAGTATATCATGACACAACGAGAGTTGAACCTTAGACAGCGTAGGTGGCTAGAGTTGCTTAAGGACTATGATCTCATAATTGAGTACAATCTGGGTAAAGCCAATGTAGTGGCAGATGCTTTGAGTAGGAAGGTGGTCGTTGAGTTGAGAGCCATGTTTGATAGTTTGGTCTTGTCCGGTGATGGTGGTCTAGTGGCCGAGCTTCAGGTTAGACCTACCTTAGGCTAGATGATTAGAGAGAAACAATTGTTAGATAGATCTTTAGCACCTAACGTGCAAGATATAGCCGAGGATAGACCATCAGACTACATTTTCAATGTTGATGAGGTCTTATGATTTAGAGATAGAATAGTTGAGCCGGATGAGAATGATTTGAGACGTACTATCTTGACCGACGCACACAATAGCCCGTTTTCTATGCATCCTGGTAGTACGAAGATGTATCGTGATTTGAAGAATGAATACTATTGGGTTGGTTTGAAGAAAGACGTAGCCGACTACGTGAGTAAGTGCATGATATGTCAGAGAGTGAAGGCAGAACATCAGGTTCCTTTAGGTTTGTTGCAACCGTTGAGGATTCCGGAATGGAAGTGGGAAAATATCACCATGGACTTCGTTTCAGGTTTGCCTTTGACTCCTATGAAGAAGAACTCAGTGTGGGTTATAGTTGACCGTTTTACAAAGTGTGCTCACTTTTTGGGTGTGAATACGACTTACTCCTTAGATAAGTTGGCCAATTTGTACATCAGTGAGATTGTAAGACTACATGGTGTGCCGAAGTCGATTGTGTCTGACAGAGATCTGAGATTTATAGCCAGATTTTGGGAGTGTTTGCATACAGCTTTGGGTACCTGATTGAATTTCAGTACGTCGTATCATCCTCAGTCAGATGGTCGGTCCGAGAAGGTTAGATAGATTTTGGAGGACATGTTGTGTTATTGTATCATTGATTTTCAGGGTACTTGGGAGAAACACTTGTCGTTAGTTGAGTTCGCATACAATAACAGTTTTCAATCGAGCATTCAGATGGCTCTGTATGATGCACTGTATGGTAGAAAATGTAGAACTCCGATTTGTTGTGCCGAAGCAGGTCAGAAGTTGTTACCGATGTCAGATTTGCTTAAGGGGACTACCGATAAAGTGAATTTAATCTGTGATAGTTTGAAGGCAGCTTTAGATAGGCAGAACTCCTATGCCGATTTAAAGAGGAAAGAAGTTGAGTATGCCGTGGGAGATAGAGTGTTCTTGAAAGTCTCTCTGTGGAAGAAAGTTATGAGATTTGGCAGAAAAGGGAAATTGAGTCCGAGATACATTGGGCTGTATGAGATTGTGAAGCGAATTGGTCTGGTTGCTTATCAGTTACATTTTCCATCCGAGTTAGAGAAGATTCACGATGTGTTCTATGTTTCGATGCTTCGTAAGTATAGACCAGATCCGTCGCATGTGATGCATGTGGAAGAGATTGAGTTGAATCCGGATTTTACGTACGATGAAGAAACAGTTGAGATCTTAGCCTTAGATAGCAAGGTGTTGCGTGGTAGCTAGATCAAGTTGGTCAAAGTGAGGTGGCAACATCGAGGTGTGGACGAGGCCACTTGGGAGAGGAATGAGGATATGGAAAGGTAGTTTTCGTATCTCTTCCAGTCAGGTAATTTTGAGGATGAAATTCATTAAGTGGGGGAGAGCTCTAACACCCGTAATTAGGGGTCGGGAGTTGAGTGTGTGAATCGGATTCGAGTCATTGGGCTCGTTCGAATTAAAATGAGCTTTGGTTTTAATTAAAAGAGGCTTGAGATTTCATTAATGGAAAAAATGTAACATTTTAAATAAACGGAAAAAGATGAGTAAAAAGGGGGAACTTTTTGAAGAGTCTTCATCTTCTTCTTCCTTAAGCTTTTCACGACAAAAACCTCCCCTAACCCCCAAAACATTATTCCATCAACTTCCATAACCATTTCAAGAGCTCTCTTCAAGGTAAAATCATTTTTGACTTCTCCTTATCATTCCTAATGTTCCCATGGTTTTAGTTTCTCTTAAACACCATTTTTTGAAGTTTTCGAGTTTTAAAGAAAAAGGAGGAAGCTTTGTTAGTTTTTTATGTGGGTTTTGATTTACAAAGTTATTATATGTTTAAATCTTGCCCTTAAGTATATTATATCTCAAAATGGCGGGGTTTTGATGAAAATCCCGAAATGGGTTTTTATGGGTGTTTTAAAGGGTTAAAAACTTGGGTTTTTGAGGTAGGTTGGTGTAGGAGAGTGGGACTGATGCTATAGTAATTGTTGAGATTTGTTTTGAAGGTGTTTAGTGATGATTTGGGTGTTGAGATCAATAGGTTTCTGTTGGGTTGAATGTAAGTTCGAAAATGGGGAATTTGTGTTAGTTTTGGCTTGGAAATGTAGAGAAATGGTCTTGTGTTTGAAATCTGATTTATGATAGTTGTTTTGTGGGTGATTTGGTTGAGTAATATGTTGTTTTTGATTGATTAGAATCAAGGGAAACCGTGGGAGAAACTTCGGGATCGATTCCGGGGAGTCTGAAGGCTTGATCGGCTTCCTCAGTTTGCTTAAGGGAGTTTGGTGAGTGGATTATTTAAAATGGTTTTAAATTGGTTCAAGTGTGTGTGGTTGAAGTGTTGGATTGTGCTTGGTAGGCCAATTCAAGGTGGAGATTAAGTTGGTAGCTTAATCTCTTGTTTGCTTTATGAATTCTTACTTACTGTGCATAAATGTGGACTTGTGTAGTATGTGTTTGCTATGCATGTTGACATATTGATGTTGTTTATTAGTGATATTATGTGGTGTTGCATGATTGTGGAATCATGGTGAGACTTGCTTAGTATAATTGGCATTAGTTATAATTACCGGATATAAATAATCGATCATTAGGATGAGTTTGCACACAGTAAGAGTCAAGTTCGCACGTGGCCTTGGTGACGTGTAGTCATCAAGGAGGAGTACGGTGAGGTAATATTCCACCAGAAAATGTTAGCATGTAATGATGAGTGTAATCCCATTCATGAGTGAAAACGGTGATGAATGTAATCCCACCGGAAGGTAATATTGTTATTGAATATGTTGGGGCGAAAATCCCAACGAAAGTTATCCGCATATCCGAGTAGTATATATTTGCCAATATACTTGTTCATCTGTGGTTGTTGTGTAAGATAATTGTTATATCGTGTTTAGCATAACATGAGGTAAGATTCCATGTTCATGCATTCTTGTAACGTTTAGCTATGTTGCTATGTTGGTGTATATGTATGCCTTGTGAATGTTTCATGGATGCCATGCTTGAAACCTGCATTGTCGATGTTTTGTTTTGAGCTCCCTCACTAAGCTTCTAGCTTACGCTCTCGTTTTCGGCAATGCAGATCACTAGTGTGGATTTAGCAAGGAGCAAGGAAAGGGCATCCAAACGTGTTTGTGGTTGCTAAAGTATGGTTTTAGTAAATAATGTAGTAGTTTAGAAATGGTGATGCTACGTGTTTTTGGAGCATGTGTTAGACTCCTATGTTGTTAATGATTTTGTGTTGTAGCTTGTAAACCATGTCTATGTTGATGCCTAAGTGTTTGTAATAAAGGCTTATAACCATGTTTTATGAATGCTTATGTGTTGCCTTGAAAGCATGTAAACCTTGTTATGCAATGCTCATGTGGATGTATGTTCCCTTGAATGAAATGGACATATTATGTGTTTGATACTGTTTGTAGTAGGATGAGATGCCTCTAGATTTTGTGTATGTTTGTTGTTTCATGATACTTGATGTTTTGGGGTATGTTTGGGGACATTTGGAGATGCAAAAAATTGTTTTCAGGGTCACACAGAGTGCAGGCGTTTCGAAATGCTCGGGGTTGTTTTAGAACGGGTGTAACTCAAGGGATACTCGTATCAAAACGGGGGTGGTGCCATTTTGATACGATTTGACACTAGGAGTGCCTGTTTCGGTACGCGTTTTGATACGGTTTACCTCTGTGAGTGCCCATTTCGGGACCTATTCCGGAATGTTTCAACACTGGAAACCCCCGTACCGGAACAGAGTGGACCGTATCGGTACGACTTTGTCTGGCTTTTAAACTGGAGCCCGCATATTGAAACGGGCAAGCCTGTTTCGAAACGCATGCTTGTAATTTGGGCTTTTTAGCATCTTCAAGGCTTCTCAGATGTCGTGTTTTAGTTTCGTTGGTTGTATGCTTCCTTGTTAAGCTTATATGCATCGTTTATGTATGGTCTTGCTTCGTAAGCTTGTAAATAGACTAACTTGACACTTGGTAAATTTATATTACCTAACGCCTCGTTTGTATCTTTCGTTCTCGTTTTCCGCTGTTGTTTTTACACATAGGACTAAATGATACATTTAGACAAGATAATTAATGAAACGTTTTCTAGGGTTGTTAATCGAAGTGGAGCCTTAACGGGTTTCGCTTCGGTTTTCCCCGTGTAACCTATTCGGACCGGTATGTTGCCTAGACTGGGACGAGGGGTTTACAATGTACACAAACAAATTAACAATTCGAACAACGATTTTAACTAGTTTTCCTATAAACCAAAATCTCATATATCTAACATCAACTATGTGACCATAGTTTCATATTCAAAACTGGAATTTCTGCCAAACAATAGAAAGAATGATTGTTACCTTCTCTTACACCAATTTAATACAAAGCTCCTACTCAAATTTGATTGTAGGAAGGCACATGTATGAATTTTCTCTCTTAAATTTTATATCTCTCTCACCTAAACTTTCAGGTTTCCTCAAGGATGGAAGATGAAGGATGCATTTTGTTTTGCCAAAATAAATCCTTCCCACCAATTCTCCACACGCCTCAGTTATCTTGATGACAAGTCATCAAGCCACCAAATAAAATTAAGTTTCCATCCAATCCTTTTTTTTCCTACACTTGTTTAATTTAGTCACATGGCTAATGTTTCCATACTTCCATATTTTCCATTTTGGTCCTAAGCATAACAAATAAATTATTGGGTTGGCTAATTTATCCAATTAATAATAAACTTCTAGGCCATAGTTTTGGGATGTTACAACTTATCAAACAAGTTACCACAACTCCTATTTAATTTAACTTATGATTCCATACTTTCTTATTAACTTAGCCTTGAGAATCGAACTTCAACTTAGGTAAACAAATCCCCAACAAATCGTCGCCCAAAAAAACTGGTACTCGCAGCAGCGGTCAATCCCTCCTACTGTTACCAAGTGACCACACAACATCCCTCCTACTGTGGCCAAATAAAGACCACTGTCTCGAACTGTAGTCCACCCTAACACTGAGCTCTATGGACTCTATGGCATGCCAACTATACCTAAGACTGGCTCGAGACCAAGGCTTTCACATCTATCATCTTTTCTTAGAAACCGAGTGAGCATAGCTCCTTATCACGTTATCATATGAATCGCTCATTACCATTTCTCACATTGGGTACATTTTCACCTCATGTGAACTTCTTATTTTGAAGCATTACTACATATTCTTATCATTTTGGCATCAAGGCTTATTTCAAAGTACATATCAATTAAGCTCAATAATATATAGTTCTCGAACATTTTTTATAACATATATTGATTAATTAGTGATGAGTATAACTTCATGTTTGAATAATACATAGAAAACATGTCTTATTCTTCATCTTTTCAAAGCTAATAGCTTATCAATTCGTATTAGAGTCATGAATGAGCATAACTCTAACATCAGAACACAATTAGACATGGTCAATTACATATCATATTAAGCACATATTCAATTCATTTATGATACTCATTTCATAATCGTGATTTAACTGAAGGCCAGCTAAGCAAGGATTACTTATCAAACAAGTAAAATCATATAAATAGGGTACTCATCACACATAACTTCAAACACCAGTCATATAACATATTTTATTCATGTTAACTTGAACATAGCCCCACAATTTCTTAAACAAATATCATATAACGGTATTTTGTGATCCAAAACTTATACGTGACAACACCCTTTCAATATCCTCTTATAAGCATTCAAATGATTGGTAAGATATATCATACATTCTTTCAAACAAGTCATGTCATAAAGTACTTCTTATTTAAGTACTTACCTCACGTCCAAGCTTAGAGCAGAAGCATACTTAGAAAAAGAACAAGCAATGAGGAATTTAAACAAATAGCGTGCTCGGGATAGTTTCAGTATATCCCGAGACATTAAACTACACTCACAGGACTTTCCAAGCTATTGTTGATCCCATATTACGATACCATTTTGCTTATCTACACTTTGATCTATGTGAGCTCTTTTGCCTTCAAGATCTTCTTGGTCTAACATAATAAATTGTAAACCTACTTAGATGATTTCTAGCAATCATTCAATTCCAAAAATCACATTCAATCATGAATATACAACCACCTATCCCAAACAGTCCCATTTCATTATACATACAAGTACATATTAAATTTTCTTTTTAATCCTTTGATGTACTTACAATACATCGAACAACTCTTAACAATAAATGCATACTTCTAAGTATCAAAACAGTCCCGAGATCAAAGCATATGCTTCAAAATAGTCCCATTTACTTAATTTACATTCTTTTGTTCTTCATAGCGACTCTTCAACATAATTATATATTTTCAAACAATTCAATTAAGTTCTCTATTGCCTAGAACATTTTTAGATTCATAAGCACACAAGAATTTTGCTCAAAACAGCCCATAAACATAAAAACAGTCCCTACTATTTTTCCTAGGTGCAGGGCAGTCCTAAACACCAAAACATTCAATCAAAACAGCCCCCAGTTACCTCCTAAGTATTTCGTCAGTTTAAATACTAGTTAAAACAATCGTTTGTCTCATTAAAACAAGCACAACAGCCCTTAAACTGGTACACAAAACAGCCCACTGCTCAAGAACATCAAAACATCCCATTACAAGGTCAATTATGTACAAGGCAGCCCCAAAATTTCCATCTAGAAATTCAATGAAACATAAACTCAAATGCAAATCATTCCATCACTGGAAAGTATATCGAAATCTCCTTTCAACAAAATCAATTCACTAAACTCATGCTCAACAAAATTTACTACATGCTCAAGTCTTAGGACTATAAAGGTTGATGATTCAACTCTTGTAGAAACATTCAAATGACAAAAGATTTCACAAGGATTTCAATATAAATTCTAACAATTTCAAGTTAAACTTTGTAAGGAGATGCTTACATCCTCTTTGCCGTACAACAAATTTTCAAGAGTTAAATCACCAAATTAAGCTTCCATTTCATGCTCCATGGATGTTTTCTCTCCTATTCTCTCTTTCTAAACCTTCGAACTCCTAAAGGGAAATAAAGAAGGTGATGAATCTGATTTTTTTCTTGGGAATGCATTCCCTTCATTTCCCATCTCACACATGCCTCCCCCTAATGCATGACACCACAAGAAGCCCTTGAGTTTTAGTTTTCTTTGCATGCAAAATAGGAGTTTGTATAAACTCTCGATTAGGCCATTTAATATATAGCTATTCAAAATTCAAATATTCAATTTTAGTCCGATTGATTAATATAGACTTACTTAATTTAATCACTATTAAAATCTAATAAGGCTCTAATGTAACATCCTCCTAGGCCAAAGTTTAGGGTATTACATTATGAATAGAACAAATCAATTTAAACTTGCATTGAATTAGAAGTATACTTCCAGGCCCAGTTTGGGGTATTAAAATTCTCCTCCCCTAAAACAAAATTTGTCCTCGAAATTTCCTGTGGTCCAAGGTTAAGATATTGATTCTTCATAACTGTTTCAGGTTCTAAAATATCTTCTTCAACTTGTGATTCTTCCATAGCATTTTCACCGAGGAAACTAATGATTTTGATCCAAGGTTATCGAGGTATAAACATCATACAAGCATATATCTTCTCGAGTATATACAATTCAGCTGACTTATCCAAACCTATGTTCGTTCATATAGGTATAGTATGTCGATTTAGAAGGTTAATCATCATCACTCAAACTGCATCATCATTCTTCTTTCTATTTTTAAAGAAGGGTAAATTACTTGAAAAGTTCATAGCCGTACGATTTCATTTCCATCGTGGTAGTTCAATGGTTGCAGCAGTCCACAAGGATTCAATGCTCATCTTTCACTTTCTAACAAATTAAACACTTAAACACAAACTCTGTAATGTCAGACTTCATTCCTGGTCACAAATATATCTTCTTCACATTCTTATATATCCAGAAACATTTTCCTTCCCAAAGGTTTCATCCACTGATACACATCCTTCACTCTATTCAGAGGAGAGTTTGAATTAAGTTCTCTTCTCACCATAAGTAAAATATTTTGAAAGTTCAAGATTTCATTGCTGATGAATCTTGATTTTCGAATTTAGGTCGAATTAATCTTAGAGTTCAGTTAAAAGATGTCAATTATTTTTGTAACTTGGAAGGGGTATAAGCAAGAACTCACTTCAACTAATTCAAGCTTTGTTGATAGTTTTCTGTCCCATTAAAATGTCTATCCTCTCAAAGGAGTTTGGTTATAAGGATAACCATAATGGATAACTCTTTAACAAGTCTCAGATAATACCCAAATAATCTCCATGATACTTCCAACTTCACTAACATTTCTCAGAGATTCCCAACCAACGATAGCTTAATCTTCTCAAGATCATTCTTAATTCCTCCTGTAAATGTCACATAACCCCGAAAAGACTCTGTAAATAACCAAAATTCCTAATTATTGGACTTAACATGAATATCTTGTTCTATTGACGATAGTCGATGCAAAGCCTCAACGACCAATCTTTCTTCTAATCAATAACGTCGGGCTCCCCACGAGATGAACTAAGCCAGTTGATACCTTTACCTTGTAAATCTTGCAAGTTAATCTTTAATTCGGAACATCACTTCTTTAGATTGAATCCAAGTTAATCTTTAATTCAAAACTTCACTTCTTTAGATTGGATCCAGGTTGAGTTTGGTCTTATCAACTTCTGATATAACAATAAACATAGGATCCAATTCTGAGGGTTTCTTACCTTCCAAGAATACATGTTCTTCCTCTAATCCATGAAGAATATTTCTTTTCTTACAATGACCTATCCAGACATTGCCTACTTAGCTAATCTAACCCAAGAATGAAGTTAAATTCAAGGAGTGTTAGTACGAAAAATTAGGGGAAAGTGGAATTCTTTTTGTAAACAAAGGTAAATTTTCCAACATATTCTGTGTACAACAACTCTTCCTCCCAAGGTTTGGTGGCAACTGGATAATTTTTTATAGGTTTGGAATGTAAATCAAACTTCTCAATGAGGATAGAATATGTGAAGGAACGGGCTAATCTTGAATCTCAAGTCATATAAAAAATTTGAGTACAATTCAATTGTACTCATGATGATATAGGCTTCGATATAAAGCTAACTTATCTATTGAAGTTCTTGATTGCACAACCAAAGAATATAGGAGTTCAAAAGGTTTTGCTTTAAAGGTGCATCAAATGGGTTGATTATTTTCCTTTATACTAAAGAAACATCCTCCTTATGCAGAATATAATATATAAATTTCTTGTTGCTACTTAGCAGCATTCTAAGGATTTGTTGTTCATGATTCATTCTTACACTACCTGTTTCATTGGAGGAGCCAACCGGGATCTCAGTATCCTGACCCAAACGTAGTACATATATTTCTACTAATAATTAACACATAAGAGAGGTTTTATCAGACGTAGATCACAAGCACTTATTAAGTTTAACTCCTAGGTGGCACATGTATCAAACGACGATGCAACGAGTTTTGATTTTGTTCGAGAATTGATTAAAACTAAGCTTTGATACCAATAAATTTAACACCCCTTAACCGGTTTAGGAGAATAAACTGAGTTATGGAGTATTACCAACAAATGAGAACATTCAAACCACAAACAAGGATGAACTCTTACCTAGAATCAAGAAGAATTAAAGTTATTCGAATAACTTATTGTACCAAGATCACAATGTCTTCAAATCTACTTTTTATTCTTAACATTAAACACCTTGTAGATTCATTAGAGCATTATATCTAAGCTATACTAGATATTTTTCATTCACGAATGGCCAAAACCTTAATTTAATCATCAAGCAAATCATTAAACTTTATTAACTTCCTAGCCAAACTCAAAACATCAATAAAAAGGTTCAACTCATGTCTTATTACATTTCTCGTTGTTTTGAAATAATGTAGGAAATACCAATTACAACAATTGTATCCATTTACCTAACTTAATGTTCCTCAAATTGAAAAAGGCGTTTCATAAATAACAATATTTTCATGAACACATTCCAACTTAAAAAAATAACTCCATATTCAAAAATAGACTCATTTAACTTAATCAAATTCATAGTAAGGTTGAATATATCTCATAGACCATGATTCAAGTAGTCAAATAAGTGATTACTTGTCCTAATATCAGACACATAATTAATCCCATTTACCACTAACACCTATACTTATCACAACCAGGCTTTCATTCGATTAACCAATGGATCTATATCATTGCAATGTATACAGTTTTACATCATAATTAACTTACCTAGAAAGCAAAGTGATCAGCCATTTAACATATCAAATCTTAATAATCAAATTACTAAAATTACGCCTTTAGCAACTACTAAATTATCTAATGTAGATAATATTTACCTTCAATCTTACAAGACCCAATATTTCTATACTTAAACCATATCTAACCGGATTACAATTTCATCGCATAAAAAACCAAATGTAATATTCATTAACATTCAACCATTTGTTTATTTAAACCCTTTTAATTAATCATTCGATCCATACCTCTTCTATTTAGGGTCTAACACGTGTAAATATTTATATATGTATGTTGTATATTCTAACACACAAAATGTCATAGTGAACTATTAACCTAAAGTTATTATTACTAATTAAGCAATCATACAACCATACCAACTATTAATCCACACAAAGCAAGTAACATCCATGAAATAGTTAAAGGCCCATTACAGAAATTTTGATATTTATCATGCTTATACATATCTAAGCCAAAATGGAATTTAAATGCATATGCATATGCAATTTTGAAATAGTTAACGGCCCATTACAGAAATAGTTCTAAGGATATTGATTCGAACCATAATTAATTCCATAAACCAAAGCCACCTTATCCTGAAATGAAATGAAAGAATAGAATAATCATAAGCTTAGTGAGGTAGCTTAAAGTAAATAAAACATGGACAAATATCCCTCATTTTGTTTAAATCTAATAATCAAACATGCACGCTTCTAAACTCGAACCAAAGTTTTGCCATTACAAGACAAGGCAATCAGTCAAGCAGTCATACTTAACTAAAGATAATTCGAATAGAACTTTTCATATTGAAGTTCACTTATCATTCAAACAAAATATAGCATAGGCATATTCGCATACCATCCAAACAGACATATCATTAGAAATGCCAATTTCATTATTTTATCAATTACATAGCTTTTCATTCAAAGCAAATACACATATTAGAGAATCAATCAATTTCATTAGAATCATGTTACTTATCAAACAAGTTATCACAACTCTTCTTTAATTTAACTTATGATTTCATACTTTCTTATTAACTTAGCCTTGAGAATCGAACTTTAGCCTAGGTACACGAATCCCCAACCAATTGTCGCCGAAAAAATGGTACTTGCAACACCGGTCAATCCCTCCTACTGTCGCTAAGTGACCACACAACATCCCTCCTATTGTCACCAAATAAGGACCATTGTCCCGGACCGTAGTCCACCCCCAACACAGAGCTCTATGGGCTCTATGGCATGCCAACTATACCTAAGACTGACTCGAGACCAAGGCTTTCACATTTATCATCTTTTCTTAGAAAACGAGTGAGCATGGCTCCTTATCACATTATCATATGAATAGCTCATTTCCCTTTTTAACCTTGGGTACATTTTCACCTCATGTGAACTTATTTTGAATGAGAATTACTACATATTCTTATCATTATGCCATCAAGATTTATTTCATAGTACATATCAATCAATCTCGATCACATATAGTTTTCAAACATGTTTTTATAACATATATTGATTAATTAGTGATAAGTATAACATCATGCTCGATTAGTACATAGAAAAAATGTCTTATTCTTCATCTTTTCAATGCTTATAACTTATCAATTCGTATTAGAGTCATAAATGAGCATAGCTCTAACATTAGAACACAATTAGCCATTGTCATCTACATATCGTATTAAGCACATATTCAATTCTTTTATGATACTCATTTTATAATCATGATTTAACCGAAGGTCAGCTAAGCAAAGATTACTTAACCAGAAAGTAAAACCATATAAATAGGGTTCTCATCACACATAACTTCAAAAATCAGTCAAGTAACATATTTTATTCATGTTAAGTTTAGCATACACCAACAATTTCTTAAACAAAGTTCATATAATTGTTTCGTGATCCAAAACTCATACGTGACAACACCCTTTCAATATCCTCTTATAAGTAATTGAATGATTGGTAAGATATACCATACATTCTTTCAAACAAATCATGTCGTAAAGTACTTCTTATTTAAGCACTAACCTCACGTCCAAGCTTAGAGCACAAACATACTTAGCAAAAGAACTAGCAATGAGTAATTTAATCAAATAGCATGCTCGTGATAGTTTCAATCTATCTTGAGACATTAAACTACACTCATAGGTTTTTCCAAGCCATTGTTATTCCCGTATTACGATCCCATTTTGCCTATCTACGCTTTGATCTATGTTAGCTCTTTTGCCTTCAAGATCTTCTCGGTCTAACAAAATAAATTGTACAACTCATTAGATGATTTCTAGCAATCATTAAATTCCAAAAATCACATTCAATCATGAATATACAACCAACTATCCAAAGCAGCCCCATTTCATTATACATACAAGTACATATTAAATTTTCTTTTTAATCCTTTGATGTACTTAAAATACATCGAACAACTCTTACAATAAATGCATACTTCTAAGTATCAAAATAGTCCTGAGATAAAAGTATATGCATCAAAACAGTCCCATTTACTTAATTTGCATTCTTTTGTGCTTCATAGAGACTCTCCAACATAATTGTATATTTTCAAACAATTCAATTAACTTCTCTAGTGCCCATAACATTTTTAGATTCATAAGCACACAAGAATATTGCACAAAACAGCCCATAAACATAAAAATTGTCCCTACTATTTTTCCTATGTGCATGACAGTCCTAAACACCAAAACATTCAATCAAAATAGCCCCCAACTACCTCCTAAGTATTTCCCTTGTTCAAATACTAGTTAAAACAATCCTTTGTCTCTTTAAAACAAGCACACCGACCCTTAAACTGACAAACAAAACAACCCAATGTTCAAGGACATCAAAATAACCCATTACAAGTTCAATTATGTACAAGTCAGCCCCCGAATTTCCATTCCAGAAATGCACCGAAACATAAACCCAAATGCAAATCATTCAGCATTGGAAACTATATCGAAATCTCAATTCAACATAATCAATTCACTAAACTCAAGCTCAACAAAATTTACTACTATTAGTAATGCAAAAGGTGGATATCCCACATTGAGTTTGAAACTAACATGTGAAGGATATTTATAGCCTTCATTCTCCCCTCCCTTGTTGAGTGATAGAGATCAAGGGTTAATCTCGCCTACCGCCGTTGTCCGGCTCGGTTCGTGTTCGTTGTTTGTGAATATGAAAACCTAGTATCTGACATACTAGCAGAAGGGATGCAAATGTGTGAAGTTTTGCAAGCCAACGTACTTATCGAGAAGCTACCTAAGTCTTTGTCTGAATACTGCAATTCTCTCAAACACAAAAAGAGAGATACCTCACTTCAGGAGTTTGTAGGTCACATCAAGATCGAGGAGGCCAATCGGTTAAAAGATAAGGTTACTAATCATTTTGATCAATTATATTTTAAATCTAACTTGGTTTGTAACACCCCAATTTTGGGCTTAGAAGTTTTGGGTTTGGACCGGACCGGTCGGGTTGCGGTTCGAATATAAAAGGGTGAATTTAGGAAAGCCTAGTTCGGGTTGCATTAAAAATATGGAAAAATGTCTTAAAATCCTATTTTATTATATATAAGAGAAAGGTGAAATCAATTTTACAAAATGAGGTTTGGAAGAGTGACATTTTGGGTTAGTGACCAAAATGTAATTTTTGAAAACTGGGTGACTATTTTAAAAAGGATTGAAACTTTGAATCTTTAAGGAGCTATTTACCCAAAAGAGTTTTTCCAGATTTTTCTTAATATTAATCAATTTATTAATGGTTTTAATTAAGGTAAAAAGGGAGGGAAGAAGATATTTTGTCATTTTAACTAACTTTCTCAAATTTTCCATTTTCTTTTCTCTCAACTTTTCTTTCAACCCAAACACTTTTCTCCAGCAAATTTCCCTCTGATTTTGACATTCAAAGATGAGATTTCAACTTCCTTTTGATCTCTAATCATTTCTACAACAAAACCTTAGCATTTGCTTATTGGATTTTCAAGAATCTTGGTTCCAAAAAGGGAGAAACTCAAGTTTAGAGGTATGAACGTCCTTCTCCTCTAAATTCTCAGTTCTTTACTGAAATTCCCAAGTTATCAATCCTTGAATTATGTTTTATTAAAGGTTTTGCAATTGAGTTCTTGATCTTGGCTTTAAAATGCAAGATTTGCTTTAATTTTGATGAAATTCGTATGATCTGATAGGGCATTGTTTTGAGATGTGTTTTTGATGTAAAATGGATGTATAATTGATGAGAAATTGAGGTTTAATCAATGCAATCCCGAATAGGTTGATTTTCCTAAGTTTTGTTTAAGTTTTTGGTGGTTTTTGGAGTGATCTTGATGTTCTGCTATAGCTGGAGGTATAAGGACTTGATTAGATCCATTTTGGATGTTAATTGAGGTTTATGAATGTTTGGAATTGATGGATCTTGGCTGGGTAGTGTTGTGGAGATGTTTGGATGTGATTTCGGTTGTGTTTGGTAGCCGAAATGTGAGTGTTGATGTGAGCAGCGAGTTTAGATGTCTTGGTTGAGGATATTAATGCATGATGGTGCATTAATCTACTGTTTTGATGTGTTTAAAACAGGGGAGACATCTTCGGATCCTTGTGGTGTTGATCCGGAAGCTTGATTGGTGTTTCGGCAAGTGGCGAAACGGAATCGGTGAGTGGATTTTGGTTTTCAGCTTTGAAACCAATGTTTTGAAGGTTTGGGAGCTTAGTTTAAGTCTAAACAACTTTGTTAAGCTCAAGAGTAAGTTTTCGGAAAAACTCTCTTGTTGATGAACCATGAGTTGGTTGAGTGCAATGTGATTGTTTGCATGTTTTAAATTCTGTTTTGAAAGCATACTTAGCATGTTTATTTGCTGGTTCTATAAGCCATGTGTTGAAGGATGCTCAAGGTAAGAGATCCTTGTTTTAAACATTTGATAAAATGTGGTTTTGTTGCATAAGGATGCATGATGATTAATGGCTTTGTTAAATGCTTTAAAACAGTGGACTATTGTTGTTAAATGATGCATATTGGCAAGTGATGTTTTGAGAAAGGTTAAGAACACTATGGTGGTTAAAAGTCCATAGGTGGTTCTTGTGTTAAGAACAACATGGTGGTTAAAAGTCTATGATTGGTTCTTGTGCTAAGGTCACAAAGGTGGTTAAAAGTCCTTGTGTGAGCCTTGTGTATTGTAAGGTCACAAAGGTGGTTAAAAGTCCACGACACGGTTCTTGTTGATCACAATTTTATTCTTGCTTTGTTTGTGTAGTCAGTACTAACGGGTGTTTTGCTGATCATATTTCCAACAACTACATGCTCAAGTCTTAGGACTACAAAGCGTGATGATTCAACTATTGTAGAAACATTCAAATAACAAAATATTTCACAAGGATTACAATCTAAATTCTAAAAATTTCAAGTTAAAGTTTGTAAGGAGATGCTTACATCCTCTTTGTCGTACAAAAATTTTTCACGAGTTAAATCACCAAATTAAGCTTCCAATTCAAGCTCCATGGATGTTTTTCTCATATTCTCTCTTTCTAAACCTTCGATCTCCTAAAAGGAACGAAAGAAGGCGATGAATCTGATTTTTTTCTTCAGAATTCATTCCCTTCATTTCCCATTTCACACATGCCTCCCCTAATGCATGACACCACAACAAGCCCTTGAGTTTTCATTTTCTTAGCTTGAAAAATAGGAGTTTGTATGAACTGTCGATTAGGACATTTAATAGCTAGCTATTCAAAATTCAAATATTCAATTTTAGTCCTATTGGTTAATATAGACGTACTTAAATTAATCATTATTACAATCTAACAAGGGTCTAATGTAACATCCTCCTAGGCCAGTTGTAACACCCCAATTTTGGGCTTGGAAGTTTAGGGTCTGAACCGGACCGGTCTGATTTTTAGTTCGAATATAAAAAGACGTTTTAGGAAAGCCTAGTTCGAGATGCTTTAAAAATATGGAAAAATATCTAAAAATTCTCTTTTAATATATATAAGAGAGTGGTGAAATCAATTTTTTAAAATAAGGTTTGGAAATACTACATTTCGGTGTAGTGACTAAAATGCGATTTTTGAAAAGTTTACTAGTGACTGTTTTGTAAGGATTGGAACTTTGAATCTTTAAGGAGCTAATTTACCCAAGAATGATTTCTCCAGATTTTTCCTTAATTTAGATGATTCAATTAATGTTTTAATTAATTAAAAGAAAAAGGAAAACCACTTTTTAGAATTTTATAACTAACTTTTCCTAAAATTTTCTCATTTCTTTTTCTCTCAAAATTCCATCATCCAAACATTTTTCTCCAGCAGCTTTTGCATTGATTTCCACTTCAATTGATGAGATTTCTATCATCAATAAGTTCCTAATCAATCCTACATCAAATCCTTTTGATTTCCTCATTGAATTTTCAAGGAAATTGTCTCAAATCAAGGAGAAATCACCATTTAGAGGTAAGATTGTTCTCCTCCTCTAAATACTAAGTTCTTTATTGAAATTCCCAAGTTGTCAATCCTTAATTTAAGTTTTATAAATGGTTTTAATGGTAGAAACTTGATTTTGGCTTAAAACTCAAGATTTGGATGAAATCTTGAAGAATTTCGTGGTGGTTGTTTGGGCTCTGTTTTGAGATTATTCTTAAATGTATTTTGGATGTCTAATGATGTGTAAATGAGGTTTTATCAATGCAATCCCGAATAGGTTGAATTTTCTAAGTTTTTGCTTATGAAAATGGTGGTTTTTGAGGTGATCTTGGTGTTATGTTATAGCTGGAGGTATAAGGACGAGTTTAGGTTCATTTTGGATGTTGATTGATGTTTAGAAATGGTTCGACGTGATGGATCTTGGCTGGGTTAAGTTTTGGAAGTGTTTGGAGGTGATTTCAGTTGTGTTTAGTAGCCGAAATGTTGGCTTTAGGTAGAGCAGCGAGTTTAAGTGTGTTGGCTGAAGGTTTCAATGCATGATGATGCATTAATCCTCAGCTTTGATGTGTTTAAAACAGGGGAGGCATCTTCGGACACCTTTGGAGTTGATCCGGAGGCTTGACCGGCGTTTCGGCAAGCTTGCGAAACAGAATTGGTGAGTGGAGTTGGGTTTCCAGCTTTGAAACAAATGTTTGAAGGTTTTGGGAGCTTAGTTTAAGTCTAAGCAACTTAACTAGGGTCAAGAGTAAGTTTTCGGAGAAACTCTCTTGGATGAGCCATGAAGTGGTTCGATGCATTGGATATAATTTGCATATTTAAATCCTGTTTTGAAAGCATGTTTTGGCATTGTTAATGCTGGTTTTGAAAGCCATATGTCGAAGGATGCTAAAGGTAAGAGATCCTTGGTTTTACATATTGTAAATGTGGATTTGATGCATGGTGATGCATGATGTTAAATGGCTTTGTTTAATTCTTTAAAACAGTGGATTGTTGATGTTATATAATGTATATTGGCAAGTGATGTTATGGTTTTAAAGTACTTGAATCGGATATAGTTCGCCGACTATAGGATTGGGTGCACCGTGAATAAAGTCGCCTTGGATGTTGAGGGGTTGTGATTGTACCGAAAACTCCATCCAAGTATCCTAACGAGAGAGGTAAGTTCACAATGGTGGTTAAAAGTCCGTGTGTTGATCTTGTTAAGGTCACAACGGTGGTTAAAAGTCCGTGTGTGGGCCTTGTGTTATGTGTCCCGTACTCTCGTTAGGAAATTATACAACTACCGATGAGTGATGTTGAGGGGTTGTGATTGTACCGTAAACTCCATCACGGGTGTTGAGGGGTTGTGATTGTACCGTAAACTCCTTCTTATGTTGTTCGGTAGTGTGTATGAAGCGTGTGGGACAACACTTGTAATCTACGTATCCGATTGTGTTTTGTGTTGTAAAAGTTAATGAATTATCACTTGAAAGCCAATATGTTGAATTGATGTAATGAAGCATGAGATGCTTGTAAAGTATGCAAGGTTGCATGAAAAGAGTTAAGCTTGTGTTATTAAGCTTGTTGAAAGTGTTTTCTAAAAAGGCATTATTGTGTTGTTTTCTTTAGAGCATGCCTCACTAAGCTATTGTGCTTACGCTCTATCTTTTGTACCAATAATGCAGACAATTGAAGTGTTTGAGGGCAGCAAGGAAGCTAAGAGTCCAAGGGAAACTAAGCTCATGTATGGTGATGTTTTCATACACTATTAGTTTTGGTAATTTGGCAATGGGAACCTAAGGTTGTGTTTTTGGGAGATTCTTTGGACTCCCTCGTTTGTGGCATGATGCCTTTGATGTTTTGGATTTGTAATTGGCCTTTTGATGTTGATTTGGAGTTTGGATGGTTGTTTGGTTTTGGTTATTAGGATGCATGCCTATAGACATGTGATGTTTAATGTTTGATGCCATGAATGTGTTTTGAAGTTGCAAACTTGTACCTTATATGTATGATGACTTGTTGGCATGACTAAGAAGTCAATAGGATGTGATTGAATGGATTTATGTATGAAACCAGTAAAATCTGCAGCTTCTGGGCAAACCGTATCGGAACGGGCACTAGCGTTTCGAAACGGGGGCCTGTAATAGCCTTCGTGTTTTGAAACGGCTGGAGGCTGTTCCGAAACGTTTTGGCTACTGTCAAGCCCTGTTTCGAAACAAGTCTCGAAACGAACCCGTGTTTCAGAACGGTCAACACCGTTTCGAAACAGGTGACCGTTGGGCACTGATTTGAATGGTGTAAAGGTTTGCAAGCTTTACGTTTTAGTCGTGAATGTTGTATTTGCAATTGCTTGGGTTTGAGATGTCCGATTATGGTGAAATTTGACAGGGAAGCATGTAATGAGACTAATTCAATATTGGTAACTTAAAAACCAATTAAAACCTTCTAATTTCCTGAATTTACATTTTGGTCCCTGATATTTGTATATTGTGCAATTGAATCCCATTTTGAAACCCGATCGCTGTGTTTTTCATGTATAAGTTTCCAAGGGTTCGCTTAGGGTTAACGTGCATCTAGACAAGATTAAAAAGAAAAAAAGGGTCGTTAATCAAGGTTGACTTTCGGGTTGACTTTGGTTTTCCCCGTGTAATCTTCATAGTTTGGGTCAACCGTCTAGGCCGGGCTAAGGGGGTTACATTTGGTGGTATCAGAGCTGAGTTCTCGTTTAAATGAGAATGGTTATGTGGGTGATGTATGTGTATATGCATGATATGTCTTCTAGATGAAAGAATGTTGTTTGAATTGTGATGTATGGTTGCAATTGTGATGCTATGCTATGTTGAAGCATGTTAGGGGGACCCATTGCAATATCAAAACTAATGAAAGGAATTGTTTTTGGAAAACGAGCTTGAGTTCTTGGATTACTAACCTTGTTGAGCCTAATTATGTTTATTGCATTTGTGTCAGTGCATTATTTTTTATAAATGGGGCCTCGTAGAGAGACGATGATGAATACGAGAGCTATGGCTCATAATGAGAATGAGGAAAACGCTGATAATGTTGTGGATTTACCTCCTCCCCTGGTGGTGGACCACCTGGCGGTGCTGGTGCTGGGGGTGAAGATGCTGGTGTTGGTGCTGGTGCTGCGGTCGCTGGACCTGAAGGTGTGCAGGGGCAAGCTGCTCCTGACATGACTGTTTTGATTCAGGCTATTGCTGGAGCCTTTCAGGCAGCAGTAGCTGGAGCTCAAGGAGCTGCGCATCAGGGTGATGCTAACTTGAGATTGCCTTTGGAACGTCTTTGCAGTCTGGGAGGGACTGAGTTCAGAGGTTTATCTCCTGAAGGTTCTGAATCTTGGTTGGAAAGCACCAAGAGGATTTTGGGGCAAATGAATTGCAACAATGTACAAAAGTTGGGTTGTGTGGTATCGTTGTTGCATGATGATACATATACGTGGTGGACGACCACTGTCTCCGGAATGGAGGAAAATGATGTGACTTGGACGTTCTTTCTAAACGCGTTCAAGCGAAAGTATCTAGGTGTGCGATACATAGATGAAAAGAGAAGAGAATTCATGTCTCTTGTGCAAGGAAGCATGACGGTGGCTGAGTATGAGATCCAGTTTGTCCGCCTTAGCCAGTACGCAACTGAGCTAATCCCTGTTGAGCGGGAGAGGTGTGAACGTTTCCGTTATGGTTTGGTGACGGACGTGAAGACTTTCATGCTTGTTGCTGAGTATACAGATTTTGATGTGCTGGTGAGTAGAGCGAAGGACATTGAGCAGAACTTGGGTCTGTCTCCCAGAGGTGTTAGTTCTAGCTCGGGCAAAAGAGCTGTTGATTATAGTTCCGGTGGTGGATGAAACAAGAGAGGACGTGATAAGAGGTATCAGTCTTCTGCTAGGCGTGGTGGTTGAGGAAATGGTGCGCCTGTTCAGGGAGACAATTTGAGAGCTGAACAGAACACGTGTTGGACGTGTGGATCTCGTGGCCATATGAGGCGAGATTGTCCTCGAGCAGCGAGGTACGTTCATGCTCCGGTAGTAGTGACCGGTAAATTCATGCTGGAATTGTGGTTCAGCAGACCACATGAGGAGAGAGTGTCCTTTGTTGGCCGGTGGTGGTCAGGGACGTGCTCCTGGGGTAGTTGCACCACAGAGAGGTCGTGGGTGCGGCTGTTGTAATTTCCAGCGCAGAGATGATGGTGGGAGGAATGTGGCTCATGTGGTGGCTGTTCAACCTGAGGGTGGTGGACAGGCTCGAGTGTATGCTCAGCGTGAGGGGAGAAATGATACGGATGTGATCGCAGGTACTTTTACTTTGCAATCCTTATCATTACTTTCCTTGATTGATTCTGGATCTACACACTAATACATATTGCGTGAACATGCTCAATTGTTTGGTTTACCTATTGAGTTCTTGGATATTGGTATGCGTGTAACTATTTCTTTTGGTGAGACCGTTATGACACGGAAGTTGTATAGAAGATGTCCCTTGGAAGTGCAAAACCATGTTTTTCTTGTTGATCTCATGGAATTGCCATTCTATGGTTTTGATGTAATCCTTGGTATAGATTTGCTTGTTGAACATCGAGCTATAGTTGATTTTGAGAGTAAGCGAGTTTCGTTCAAGCTTGCTGATGATTACGAGGTGGTGTTGGTTGGTGAGAATGTGAAGTTTCTTATCAATGTGGTGTCTTCATTGGAAGCAAGTCGAATGCTGAGGCAAGGTTGTGAGGCTTATCTGGCCTTTGTGATGAATCCTAGCTCTAAGGAGTTGCGGGTTCAAGATATCAGGACTGTGCGAGAGTTTCCTGGAGTGTTTCCGGAGGAGTTACCTGGATTGCCCCCTAGTCGAGAGGTGGAGTTTGGAATTGAGTTGTGTGAAAACTCAACTCCAGTGTCCATTACTCATTACCGAATGGCCCCTAAGGAGTTGAAGGAGCTAAAGACGCAACTTCAGGAGTTGCTTGATCGTGGTTTCATTCGGCCGAGTGTGTCACCTTGGGGTGCACCGGTCTTGTTTGTGAAGAAGAAGGATGGCACTATGAGAATGTGCATCGATTATCGTCAGCTGAACAAGTTGACTATCAAGAATCAGTATCCTTTACTGAGGATTGATGATCTTTTTGATCAATTTCGGGGAGCGGCTGTGTTCTCTAAGACTGACTTAAGGTCAGGTTATTACCAGCTCAAGGTGAAGGATGTGGATGTGCCAAAGACAGCCTTTAGAACGAGGTATGGGCATTATGAGTTTCTTGTGATGCCGTTTGGCTTGACGAATGCTCCTGCAGCTTTTATGGAAATGATGAATAGAGTGTTCCATAAATTCTTGGACAAGTTTGTTGTGGTGTTCATTGATGATATCCTTGTGTACTCTCGTACTGAGGAGGAGCATGAAGGGCTGTAACGCCCCGGTTTTGGGCTTAGGAGTTTTGGGATTCGGACCGGTTCGGTCGAATCGCGGTTCGAATATATAAGAGTGAATTTAGGAAAACCTAGTTCGGGTTGCATTAAAAATATTGAAAAATGTCTTAAAATCCTCTTTTATTATATATAAGGGTTTGGTGAAATCAATTTTACAAAATGAGGTTTGGAAGTGTGACATTTTGGCTAGTGACCAAAATGTAAATTTCGAAAACTGTGAGACTGTTTTAAAAAGGATTGAAACTTTGAATCTTTAAGGAGCTATTTACCCAATGGGAGTTTCTCCAGATTTTTCTAAGATATAAAATGATTAATTAAGGGTTTTTTTAAATAAAACTAAAAAGGAGGGAAGATATTTTGGGCATTTCCAACTAACTTCCTAAAATTTCATTTCCATTTTCTCTCATCTTTTCTCTCAAACCAAACACTTTTCTCCAGAGCTTTTCCTTCTGATTTTGATGTCCAAACATGAGATTATAATCCTCTTTTGATCTCTAATCATCTCTTCAACAAAACCTCACCATTTGCTAATTGGATTTTCAAGATTTTGGTTCTAAAAAGGGAGAAACTCAAGTTTGGAGGTAAGAACGTCCTTCTCCTCTGAACTCTCAGTTCTTTACTGAAATTCCTAAGTTCTCAATCCTTGATTTATGTTTTATAAACGGTTTTATAGATGTATTCTTGATTTTGGCTTTTAAATGCAAGATTTGGTTGATTTTGATGAAATTTTGTATGATCTGATTGGGCAGTGTTTTGAGGTGTCAATTTGATGTTAAATGAATCTTAAATTGATGTGAAATTGAGGTTTAATAAATGCAATCCCGGATAGGTTGAATTTCCTAAGTTTAGCTTGTGTTCTTGGTTGTTTTTGGAGTGATCTTGATGATCTGTTATAGCTGGAGGTATAAGGGTTTGATTAGATCCTTTTTGGATGTTAATAGATGTTTAAGGATGATTAGATTTGATGGATCTTGGCTGGGTAGTGTTGTGGAGTTGTTTGGATGCATTTTCGGTTGTGTTTGGTAGCCGAAAATGGAGTGTGGTTGAGAGCAGCGGGTTTAGGTGCTTTCATTGAGGATATTAATGCATGATGATGCATTAATCTACTGTTTTGATGTGTTTAAAACAGGGGAGTCATCTTTGGATCCTAGTGGTGTTGACCCGGAAGCTTGATTGGTGTTTCGGCAAGAGGCGAAACGAAATCGGTGAGTGGATTTTGGATTTCAGCTATGAAACCAATGTTTTGAAGGTTTGGGAGCTTAGTTTAAGTCTAAGCAACTTAGCTAAGCTCAAGAATAAGTTTTCGGAAAAACTCTCTTGACGATGAACCATGGATTGGTTGTATTCAATGTGGTTTGTTTGCATGTTTTAAATCCTGTTTTGAAAGCATATTTAGCATGTTCATTTGCTGGGATTGTAAGCCATGTGTTGAAGGATGCTCAAGGTAAGAGATCCTTGTTTTTGAACATTGTCTTAATGTGGTTTGTTGCTTAAAGATGCATGATGTTTATGGCTTTGTTAAATGCTTTAGAACAGTGGAATATTGTTGTTAAGGATGTACATTGGCAAGTGATGGTTAAGGTCACAAAGGTGGTTAAAAGTCCTTGTGTGAGCCTTGTTTATTTAAGAACAACATGGTGTTTAAAAGTCCATGGTTGGTTCTTGGTTAAGGTTCAAGGTGGTTAAAATTCCTTGTGTAAGCCTTGTTTATTTAAGAACAACATGGTGTTTAAAAGTCCATGGTTGGTTCTTGGTTAAGGTTCAAGGTGGTTAAAATTCCTTGTGTAAGCCTTGTTATTTAAGAACACCAAGGTGTTTAAAAGTCCTTGGGAGATTCTTGTTAAGGACACAAAGGTGTTTAAAAGTCCTTGTGTGGTCCTTGCCATGGTGTTTAAAAGTCCATGGGGTTAAGGACACAATGGTGTTTAAAAGTCCATGTGTGGTCCTTGGAAAGTGTAAGATCACAATGGTGTTTAAAAGTCCATGTGTGGATCTTATGTTGAATGTATCACTTGTTGCCAATATGACATGTTATGAACTTGAAGCATGTATTGCTTGTTTAAAATGCTTATGAGCATGTACAAATGATGATTGGATTTAAGGGTTATAAATGTGTTTTGTAAATGCATTATTGTGTGGTTTTAAATGAGCATTCTTCACTAAGCTTTTGCTTACGCTCTCTCTCTTTTCTTAAACCAATAATGCAGAGCATTAAAGTGCATTGAGGGCAGCAAGGTGGTGAAGAATCCAAGTGGTGAACTAAGCTCAAGTATGGTGAAGGTTTCTTAAACACTATTAGCTTTTGGCATTTGGCAATGGGAACCTATGTTGTTGTTTTAGGAGATGTTTTGGACTCCCTAAGTTGGTTTAATGATGTTAATAATGTTGTAGCTTGTAATTGGCCTTGATGAGATGGTTTTGGTATTTTGATGCTTGAATGGTTTGCTAAGTAGGAAGCATGCCTATAGATTTGGGGATTTTCATAATTGTTGCCATGTTGATGTTTGGTTGATACAATTATGTTCCTTGTATGTTGAATGACTTGCTGGTATAATTTGGTTGCTTTTGGAGCATGTTTGTTAAGTCAATTGCATGATAAACCAGTAAATTTTCTGCAATCTGGGCAGCCTGTTTCGGAACAGGTGCTACCGTATCGGAACGGGGGCCTGAAATGGCCTGGGCGTTCCGAAACGGGAGGCACTGTTCCGGAACGGTTTGGCCTCTGCCAGGCCATGTTTCGGTACCAGTTTCGGAACGGTCCCGCGTTTCGGAACGGGCCTTCCCTGTTCCGAAACACTCGACCGTTGGGCACTGAAATTGTTGGTTAAATGTTCTGAAATGTTTGCGTTTTGGTCCTGAAACTTGTTATTGCAATTGTATGAGTTTGAGATGTCCGTTTGAACTGAAATTTGGCAAAGAAGCATGAAAGATGATTAATTTCAAGTTGGTAACTTTAATTTGGGTTAAGTCCTTATAATTATCAGAATTTACAATTTGGTCCCTTAAGTTGTAATTTGTGCAATTGGGTCCCTGAATGTTCTCTAATTGTTTTGATGTCTAAATTTGTTTATCTTGTGAACATATCTAGGGTTAACGTGCATCTAGACAAGATTAAAAAGAAAAAAAAGGGGTCGTTAATCAAGGTTGACTTTCGGGTTGACTTTGGTTTTCCCCGTGTGATCTTCTTGATTCCGGTCGACCGTCTAGGCCGGGTTAAGGGGGTTACATTTGGTGGTATCAGAGCCAGGTTCTCGAGTAATTGGGAATGGTTGTGTGTGTGATTAAAGTATGTATGATTTGTATGCTTGTTGAGTGAAAGCATGACGTGTGAATTGTAAGTATGTTACAATTGTAGTGTATGCTGTGGTGAAGCATGTTGTGGGTACCCATTGCCAAATCAAAGCTAATGAAATGATATTGTTTTTAATTGAAAATGAGCTTGAGTACTTGGATTGCTTACCTTGCTGGGCCTGACTTTGTTTGATTGCATTGTGATTGCATTGTTAGAGTATGACACCTCGTAGAGAGTTGAGGAGTAATGTGCGAGCTACGGCTCAGAACGAGAATGAGAATGATGAGAATGTTGAGAGTGCGGTGGATTTACCTCCTCCACCTGGTGGTGGTGGTGCTGGGGGTGAAGGAGCTGGAGCTGCAGCTGGTGCTGGGGTCGCTGGACCTGAGGCTGGTCAGGGGCAAGCTGTTCCTGACATGATAGTGTTGATACAAGCTATTGCTGGAGCTTTTCAAGCAGCAGTAGCTGGAGCTCAAGGAGCTGGGCATCAGGGAGATGCTGGAGTTAGACTACTCTTGGAGCGTTTGCGCAGTCTAGGAGGGACTGAGTTCAGGGGTTTGTCTGCTGAAGGTTCGGAATCTTGGTTAGAAGGTACCAAGAGAATCTTGGGTCAGATGAGTTGCACTGATGTGCAAAAGCTGGGCTGTGTAGTATCATTGTTGCAAGATGATGCTTACACTTGGTGGACTACCTCTATCGCTGGGATGGCGGAAGCTGACGTAACTTGGACGTTCTTTCAGAACGCGTTCAAGAGAAGGTATCTAGGAGTGAGGTACCTAGATGAAAAGAAGAGGGAGTTCATGTCTCTTACCCAGGGGAGCATGTCTGTGGCTGAGTATGAAGTACAGTTTGTACGACTCAGTCAATACGCACCTGAGCTTGTTCCGGATGAGCGAGCGAGGTGTGAAAGGTTCCGTTATGGTTTGGTGACGGATGTAAAGATGTATGTGCTGGCTACCGAGTATGATGATTTTGATGTGCTGGTGGGCCGAGCAAAGGATATTGAGATGAACTTGGGTTTATCTGCTAGAAGTGCTGGGTCAAGTGCTGGTAAGCGAGCTGCTGAATATAGTTCCGGTGGTGGACGAAACAAGAGGGGACGTGATCAGAAGTATCAGTCCTCAGCTAGGCGAGGTGGTGGTGCGCCTGCTCGGGGAGGCAATGCTAGAGTTGATCCGAGTGCATGTTGGACATGTGGTTCGCGTGGCCATATGAAACGTGATTGTCCTCGAGCTGGGAGGGAGGTGCAGGCTCCTGTTGTGTCAGCTGGTAATGCGTGCTGGAATTGTGGATCTACGGATCACATGAGGAGAGAGTGTCCTATGTTGGCTGGTGGCCAAGTGCGTGCTCCTGTTGTTGTTGCACCACAGAGAGGTCGTGGGCGCGGCCGTGGTAATTTTCAGCGGAGAGAGGAAGGTGGTCGGGGTGTGGCTCATGTTGTGGCTATTCAGCCTGAGGGTGGCGGCCAAGCCAGGGTGTATGCTCAACGAGAGGGAAGGAATGACGCGGATGTGATCGCAAGTACTTTTACTTTGCAATCCTTGTCATTACTTTCCTTGATTGATTCTGGATCTACGCACTCATACATATTGCGTGAGCATGCTGAATTGCTTGGTTTGCCTGTTGAGTCTTTGGATGTTGGTGTGCGTGTCACTAGTTCTTTTGGTGAGACTATTGTGACTCGAAAGCTTTATAGAAGATGTCCTTTGGTTGTTCAAGATAATGTTTTTCATGTTGACTTTATGGAGTTGCCTTTATTTGGTTTTGATGTGATCCTTGGTATGGATTGGCTTGCTGAGCATCGAGCTGTTGTGGATTGTGAGAATAAGCGAGTTTCGTTGAAGCTTGCGGATGATTATGAGGTGGTTGTGGTTGGTGAGAATGTGAAGTTTCTTGCCAATGTGGTGTCTACGTTGGAGGCGAGTCGGATGCTGAGGCAAGGTTGTGAAGCTTACCTAGCTTTTGTGATGAATCCTAGCTCTAAGGAGTTGCGTGTGCAAGATATCAGGATTGTGAAGGAGTTTCCTGGTGTGTTTCCTGAGGAGTTGCCTGGTTTACCTCCTAATCGCGAGGTGGAGTTTGGGATTGAGCTGTATGAGAATACAACTCCTGTGTCCATTACCCCTTATCGAATGGCACCTAAGGAGCTGAAAGTGCTGAAGACGCAGTTGCAAGAGTTGCTTGATCGTGGTTTCATTCGGCCGAGTGTGTCGCCTTGGGGTGCACCGGTCTTGTTTGTGAAGAAGAAGGATGGCACTATGAGAATGTGCATTGATTATCTTCAGCTGAACAAGTTGACTATCAAGAATCGGTATCCTTTGCCGAGGATTGATGATCTCTTTGATCAATTTCGGGGAGTAGCTGTGTTCTCTAAGATTGACTTGAGGTCAGGGTATTACCAGTTGAAGGTAAAGGATGTCGATGTGCCTAAGACAGCTTTCAGGATGAGGTATGGGCATTATGAGTTTCTTGTGATGCCGTTTGGGTTAACGAATGCTCCTGCAGCTTTCATGGACATGATGAATCGTGTGTTTCATGAATACCTGGATAAGTTTGTTGTGGTATTCATTGATGATATCCTTGTGTACTCGCGTACTGAGGAGGAGCATGAAGAACATTTGAGGATTGTATTGCAAGCTTTGTTGGAGAATCAGCTTTATGCTAAGCTGAGCAAGTGTGAGTTCTGGTTAAGTGAAGTGGTGTTTCTTGGGCATGTGGTTTCTTCCGAAGGGATTCGTGTCGATCCTCAGAAGATTGAGGCGGTGATGAATTGGAAGGTTCCTAAGTCTGTTCATGAGGTTCGTAGTTTCCTTGGTTTGGCGGGATACTACCGGAGGTTTGTGGATGGGTTTTCTAAGATTGTTGCACCTTTGACGAAGTTGTTGCAGAAAGATGTTAAGTATGAGTGGACGGAAGCGAGACAGCAGGCTTTTGAGAAGCTTAAGGCAGCTTTGACGCAAGCTCCTATCTTGGTTCAACCTGAATCAGGGAAAGAGTTTGTGGTGTATAGTGATGCGTCCTATGTTGGTTTAGGATGTGTGTTGATGCAAGAGGGTAAGGTGGTGGCTTATGCATCGCGGCAGTTGAAGGTGCATGAGCGCAATTATCCTACGCATGATATTGAGCTGGCTGTGGTGGTTTTTGCTTTGAAGATCTGGAGACATTACCTGTATGGTGAGAAGTGTACTGTGTACACGGATCACAAGAGTTTGAAGTATCTGATGTCTCAGAAGGAGTTGAATCTTAGGCAGCGGCGTTGGGTGGAGTTGCTCAAGGATTATGATTTGACGATTGAGTATCACCCTGGGAAAGCTAATGTTGTAGCGGATGCCTTGAGTAGGAAGGTAGCTGTTGAGTTGAGGGCTATGTTTGCCAGTTTGAGTAGTTCGCGTGATGGTGGTCTTGTGGCTGAGTTGCAAGTGAAACCATCTTTGGTTCAGTTGATCAAGGAAAAGCAGTTGTTGGATGATTCCTTGGTATCTCATGTTCAGGATATTGCGGAGGGTAGACCTTCGGATTTCTGTTTTAATGATGATGGTGTGTTGTGTTTTAGGAGTCGGATAGTAGTGCCCAATGATGCTGAGTTGAGGCGTACTATTCTGACTGAAGGTCATAGTAGTCCTTTTGCTATGCACCCAGGTAGTACTAAGATGTATCGAGATCTTCGTGATGAGTACTATTGGGTGGGTTTGAAGAAGGATGTTGCTGAGTTTGTAAGCAAGTGCATGGTGTGTCAGCGAGTAAAGGCTGAGCATCAGGTTCCTTCAGGGTTGTTGCAACCGTTGAGAATCCCTGAATGGAAGTGGGAAAGGATTACCATGGATTTTTTATCTGGTTTACCCTTGTCACCAACGAAGAAGAATACGGTGTGGGTGATTGTGGATCGCCTGACGAAGTGTGCGCATTTCTTGCCTGTGCATACTACGTATTCTTTGGATAAGCTTGCGGAGCTGTACATTGCTGAGATTGTGCGGCTGCATGGTGTGCCAAAGTCGATTGTGTCGGATAGGGATCCGAGGTTTACATCGCGGTTCTGGCAGTGTTTGCACCAAGCTTTGGGTACACGGTTGAATTTCAGTACATCTTATCATCCTCAGTCAGATGGTCAGTCCGAGCGTGTTTTCCAGATTTTGGAGGATATGTTGAGGTGCTGCGTGATTGAGTTTCAGGGCTCTTGGGAGAAACATTTGCCGTTGGTAGAGTTTGCTTATAACAATAGTTATCAGGCAAGTATTCAAATGGAACCTTATGAGGCTTTGTACGGGAGGAAGTGTAGGACTCCTCTTTGTTGGGCTGAAACGGGTCAGAAGTTGGTTTCGATGCCGGCTTTGTTAAAAGGAACCACCGAGAAGGTGAAGCTCATTTGTGAGCGTTTGAAGTCAGCTTCTGATCGGCAAAAGTCTTACGCGGATTTGAAGCGTAAGGAGATTGAGTATATGGTGGGTGACCGTGTGTTTTTGAAGGTTTCGCCTTGGAAAAAGGTGATGAGGTTTGGTCGTAAGGGTAAGTTGAGCCCTAGATACATTGGACCGTACGAGGTGGTTGAGCGTGTGGGTCCTGTTGCGTACAAGTTGAGGTTACCTCAAGAGTTGGAGAAGATTCATGATGTATTTCATGTTTCTATGCTTCGGAAGTATAGATCGGATCCTTCGCATGTGATGCCTATGGAAGAAGTGGAATTGAATCCGGATTTGACCTATGATGAGGAACCGGTGAAGGTTCTGGATTCGGATAGCAAGGTTCTTCGTGGGAAGACCATTGAGTTGGTGAAGGTGTTGTGGAAGCACCGTGGTGTTGAGGAAGCCACGTGGGAACGGAAGGATGACATGCTGAAGCAGTTCCCGTATCTCTTTCCTTCAGGTAAATTTCGAGGACGAAATTTCTTAAGGGGGGGAGAGTTGTAACGCCCCGGTTTTGGGCTTAGGAGTTTTGGGATTCGGACCGGTTCAGTCGGATCGCGGTTCGAATATATAAGAGTGAATTTAGGAAAACCTAGTTCGGGTTGCATTAAAAATATGGAAAAATGTCTTAAAATCCTCTTTTATTATATATAAGGGTTTGATGAAATCAATTTTACAAAATGAGGTTTGGAAGTGTGACATTTTGGCTAGTGACCAAAATGTAAATTTCGAAAACTGTGAGACTGTTTTAAAAAGGATTGAAACTTTGAATCTTTAAGGAGCTATTTACCCAATGGGAGTTTCTCCAGATTTTTCTAAGATATTAAATGATTAATTAAGGGTTTTTTTTAAATAAAACTAAAAAGGAGGGAAGATATTTTGGGCATTTCCAACTAACTTCCTAAAATTTCATTTCCATTTTCTCTCATCTTTTCTCTCAAACCAAACACTTTTCTCCAGAGCTTTTCCTTCTGATTTTGATGTCCAAACATGAGATTATAATCCTCTTTTGATCTCTAATCATCTCTTCAACAAAACCTCACCATTTGCTAATTGGATTTTCAAGATTTTGGTTCTAAAAAGGGAGAAACTCAAGTTTGGAGGTAAGAACGTCCTTCTCCTCTAAACTCTCAGTTCTTTACTGAAATTCCTAAGTTCTCAATCTTTGATTTATGTTTTATAAACGGTTTTATAGATGTATTGTAACCCCCTTAACCCGGCCTAGACGGTTGACCCGAATTAAGAAGATTTCACGGGGAAAACCAAAGTCAACCCGAAAGTCAACCTTGATTAACGACCCTTTTTTTTCTTTTTAAACTTGTCTAAATGCACATTAACCCTAGTTGTGATCACACAAACAACATACTCAAAGAACATAAACATCAGAGATCAAACAGGGACCCAATTGAACAAATTACTACTTTAGGGACCAATTTGTAAATTCTGATAATTATAAGGACTTAACCCAAATTAAAGTTACCAACTTGAAATTAATCATGTTTCATGCACCACTGTCAAAATTCAGCTCAAACAGACATCCCAAACTCATACAATTGCACAAACAAGTTTCGGGACCAAAATGCAAACATTTTGAAACATATAACTGCCAATGTCAGCCCCCAACGGTCAGGTGTTCCGAAACAGGGAGAGCCTGTTTCGAAACGCGGGGCCGTTCCGCAACGCGTATCGAAACGGGGGTTGGCAGTGGCCTATCCGTTTCGGAACGGTGTCTCCCGTTTCGGACGCCTGGGTTGCTACAAGGCACCCGTTCCGAAACGGTGGCTACTGTTCCGGTACGGCCTGCACAGATTGCAGAAAATTTCATGCTTAAACACACAATTGACCAACCAATCATGCTCCAAATGCAACCAAACTTTACCAGCAACTCATACAACACACAAGAGACATATTTGCATCAACCAATTATCATTATATCATCATATATGAAAAGCCCCAATCTAAAGGCATGCTTCCTACTCAAGCAAACCACTCATGCACTAAACCTCCAAACCAACACATAATGGCCAATTACATGTACCAACATTAACAACAACATAAATCCAAAATAGGGAGTCCAAAACATCTCCCAAAACAACAACATAGGTCCCCCATTGCCAAAAACCAATAGCTAAAGGTGTTTAAGAAAACCTTCCCATACATGAGCTTATCTTTCACTTGATTGCTTGCCTTCCTTGCTGCCCCCAATGCACCTTAATGTTCTGCATTATTGGTTTAAGAAAAGAGAGAGAGCGTAAGCAAAAGCTTAGTGAGGAAAGCTCAATTAAAACCATTCAATAATGCATTTATAAAACACTTTTATAAATCAAACTTCAAGCAACATTTAATCATGCTCACAAACAATCTTAACCAAGCATCTCATGCTTCATATCATAACATGTCATATTGGCCACAAGTGATAATTACATCTTTTAACAAGATCAACATAAGACTCACACATGGACTTTAAAACACCATTGTGATCTTATCCCCATGGACTTTTAAACACCATGGCAAGGACCACACAAGGACTTTTAAACACCTTTGTGTCCTTAACAAGTTTCACCTCAAGGACTTTTAAACACCTTGACCCCAAGAACTTTTAAACACCTTGGCCCATGGACTTTTAAACACCATGACATGAATCACCCCAAGGACTTTTAAACACCTTGGCCCCAAGGACTTTTAAACACCTTGAAAAGGACCACACAAGGACTTTTAAACACCTTTGTGTCCGTAACAAGAACCATCCAAGGACTTTTAAACACCTTGATGTTCTTAAGTAAACAAGGCTCACTCAAGGACTTTTAACCACCTTGGTGACCTTAACCTTTTCAAAACATCACTTGCCAATATACATCATTTATCATCAATAATCCACTGTTTTAAAGCATTTAACCAAGCCATAAACATCATGCATCTTTAAGCATTAAACCACATTTAAACAATGTTCAAAAACAAGGAACTCTAACCTTGAGCTTCCTTAAACACATGGCTTATAATCTCAGCAAACATACATGCTAGATATGCTTTAAAAACAGAATTAAAACATGCAACAAACACTTTGCACCCAACCATCACATGGTTCCTCATCAAGAGAGTTTTTCCGAAAACTTACTCTTGAGCTTAGCAAAGTTGTTTAGACTTAGACTAAGCTCCCAAACCTCCAAAACATTGGTTTCAAAGCCGAAAACCAAAATCCACTCACCGATTCCGTTTCGCTTCTTGCCGAAACACCAAATCAAGCTTCCGGATCACCACCACTTGGATCCAAAGATGACTCCCATGTTTTAACACATCAAAACAGTAGATTAATGCATCATCATGCATTAATAGCTTCAATGAAAGCACCTAAACTCGCTGCTCTCATCCACACTCCATTTTCGGCCACCAAACACAACCGAAAATGCATCCAAACAACTCCTCAACAAAGCCCAGCCATAACCCATCAAAACTAAGCATCCTTAAACATCATTCAACATCTAAAAAGGACCTAAAAACATCCTTATACCTCCAGCAACAACAGATCCACAAGATCACCCAAAAACAACCAAGAATCACAAGCTAAACTTAGGAAATTCAACCTATCCGGGATTGCATTAGTTAAAACTCAATTTCCAATCAATTTATCATTCATTTATCATCAATTATACACCTCAAATCACTGCTTTAACAGATCCAACGAAAATTCATCAAAAATCATCAAATCTTGCATTTTAAGCCAAGATCCATTACACAACTTTAAAACCACTTATAAATCATCAATTAAGGATTGAAAACTTGGGAATTTCAGTAAAGAACTTGAAGTTCAGAGGAGAAGGACGTTCTTACCTCCAAACTTGAGTTTCTCCTCTTTTAGAACCAAAAAGCTTGAAGAATCAAATGGCAATTGGTGAGGTTTTGTTGATGAGATGATTAGCAATCAAAAGAGGATTGAAAAGAGAGATTTAAGTGACAAAATCAGAAGGAAAGTCTCTGGAGAAAGATGTTTGGTTTGAGAGAAAATGAGAGAAAAGAAAAATGAGATTTTAGGAAAATTAGTTAGAAAATAACTTCCCTCCCTTTTCCTTTTGTTTAAAATCAGAATTAAAACATTAAATATCTTAGAAAAATCTGGAGAAACTCCCTTTGGGTAAATAGCTCCTTAAAGATTCAAAGTTTCAATCCTTTCTAAAACAGTCACGCAGTTTTCAAAAATTACATTTTGCTCACTAGCCAAAATGTCACCCTTCCAAACCTCATTTTGTAAAATTGATTTCACAGTTCACTTATATATATTAAAAGAGGATTTTAGAACATTTTTCCATATTTTTAATGCAACCCGAACTAGGTTTTCCTAATTTCACCTTTTTATATTCGAACAGCACTTTGACCGAACCGGTCAACGCCCAAAACTTCTAAGCCCAAAACCGGGGCGTTACAACTCTCCCCCCCTTAAGAAATTTCGTCCTCGAAATTTACCTGAAGGAAAGAGATAAGGAAACTGCTTCAGCATGTCATCCCTTCGCCCCCACGTGGCTTCCTCAACACCGCGATGCTTCCACAACACCTTTACCAACTCAATGGTCTTGCCACGAAGAACCTTGCTATCCGAATCCAGAACCCTCACCGGTTCCTCGTCATAGGTCAAATCCGGATTCAATTCCACCTCTTCCACAGGCATCACATGCGAAGGATCAGATCTATACTTCCGGAGCATAGAAACGTGAAACACATCATGAATCTTCTCCAACTCTTGAGGTAACCTCAACCTGTACGCAACAGGTCCCACACGCTCAACCACCTCGTATGGTCCAATGTACCTAGGGCTCAACTTACCCTTCCGACCAAACCTCATCACCTTCTTCCAAGGCGAAACCTTCAGAAACACACGGTCACCCACCGCATACTCAATCTCCTTACGCTTCAAATCCGCGTAAGACTTCTGCCGATCAGAAGCTGCCTTCAAACGCTCACAAATGAGCTTCACCTTCTCGGTGGTTCCCTTCAACAAAGCCGGCATCGAAACCAACTTCTGACCCGTTTCAGCCCAACAAAGAGGAGTCCTACACTTCTTGCCGTACAAAGCCTCATAAGGTGCCATTTGAATGCTTGCCTGATAACTATTGTTATAAGCAAACTCAACCAAAGGCAAATGCTTCTCCCAAGAGCCCTGAAACTCAATCACACAGCACCTCAGCATATCGTCCAAAATCTGGATAACACGCTCAGACTGACCATCCGACTGAGGATGATAGGATGTACTGAAATTCAACCTCGTACCCAGAGCTTGATGCAAACACTGCCAGAACCGCGATGTGAACCTCGGATCCCTATCCGACACAATCGACTTAGGCACACCATGCAGCCGCACAATCTCAGCAATGTACAGCTCCGCAAGCTTATCCAAAGAAAACGTAGTATGCACAGGCAAGAAATGCGCACACTTCGTCAGGCGATCCACAATCACCCACACCAAATTCTTCTTCGATGGTGACAAAGGTAAACCAGATACAAAATCCATGGTAACCCTTTCCCACTTCCACTCAGGGATTCTCAACGGTTGCAACAACCCTGAAGGAGACTGATGCTCAGCCTTAACTCGCTGACACACCATACACTTGCTGACAAACTCCGCAACATCTTTCTTTAAACCCACCCAATAGTACTCATCACGAAGATCTCGATACATCTTAGTACTACCAGGGTGCATAGCAAAAGGACTACTATGACCTTCAGTCAGAAAAGCACGCCTCAACTCAGCATCATTGGGCACTACTATCCGACTCCCAAAACACAACACTCCATCATCATTAAAGCAGAAATCCGAAGGTCTACCCTCCGCGATATCCTGTACATGAGACACCAAGGAATCATCCAGCAACTGCTTTTCCTTGATCAACTGAACCAAAGATGGTTTCACTTGCAACTCAGCCACAAGACCACCATCGCGCGAAATACTCAGACTGGCAAACATAGCCCTCAGCTCAACAGCTACCTTCCTACTCAAGGCATCCGCTACAACATTAGCCTTCCCAGGGTGATACTCAATCGTCAAATCATAGTCCTTGAGCAACTCCACCCAACGCCGCTGCCTGAGATTCAACTTCTTCTGAGACATCAGATACTTCAAACTCTTGTGATCCGTGTACATAGTACACTTCTCACTATACAGGTAATGTCTCCAGATCTTCAGAGCAAAAATCACTGCAGCCAACTCAATGTCATGCGTAGGATAATTGCGCTCATGCACCTTCAACTGCCGCGATACATAAGCTACCACCTTACCCTCTTGCATCAACACACATCCCAAACCAACATAGGACGCATCGCTATACACCACAAACTCTTTCCCTGATTCAGGTTGAACCAAGATAGGAGCTTGCGTCAAAGCCGCCTTAAGCTTCTCAAAAGCCTGCTGTCTCGCCTCCGTCCACTCATACTTAACATCCTTCTGCAACAACTTTGTCAAAGGTGCAGCAATCTTAGAAAACCCATCCACAAACCTTCGGTAGTATCCCGCCAAACCAAGGAAACTACGAACCTCGTAAACAGACTTAGGAACCTTCCAATTCATCACCGCCTCAATCTTCTGAGGATCAACCCGAATCCCCTTGGCAGAAACAACATGCCCAAGAAACACCACCTCCTTAAGCCAGAACTCACACTTGCTCAGCTTAGCGTAAAGCTGATTCTCCAGCAAAGCTTGCAAAACAATCCTCAAATGCTCTTCATGCTCCTCCTCAGTACGCGAGTACACGAGGATATCATCAATGAACACCACAACAAACTTGTCCAGGTATTCATGAAACACACGATTCATCATGTCCATGAAAGCAGCAGGAGCATTTGCCAAACCAAACGGCATCACAAGGAACTCATAATGCCCATACCTTGTCCTGAAAGCTGTCTTAGGCACATCCACATCCTTCACCTTCAACTGGTAATACCCTGACCTCAAGTCAATCTTAGAGAACACAGCAGCTCCCCGAAATTGATCAAAGAGATCATCAATTCTCGGCAAAGGATACCGATTCTTGATAGTCAACTTGTTCAGCTGACGATAATCAATGCACATTCTCATAGTGCCATCCTTCTTCTTCACGAACAAAACCGGTGCACCCCAAGGTGACACACTCGGCCGAATGAAACCACGCTCAAGCAACTCTTGCAACTGCGTCTTCAGCTCTTTCAGCTCCTTAGGTGCCATTCTATAGGGAGTAATGGACACAGGAGTTGTATTCTCATACAGCTCAATTCCAAACTCCACCTCACGATTAGGAGGTAAACCAGGCAACTCCTCAGGAAACACACCAAGAAACTCCTTCACAACCCTGATATCTTGCACACGCAACTCCTTAGAGCTAGGATTCATCACAAAAGCTAGGTAAGCTTCACATCCTTGCCTCAGCATCCGGCTTGCCTCCAACGTAGACACCACATTGGCAAGAAACTTCACATTCTCACCAACCACAACAACTTCATAATCATTCGCAAGCTTCAGCGAAACTCGCTTACTTTCACAATCCACCACAGCACGATGCTCAGCAAGCCAATCCATACCAAGGATTACATCAAAACCATAGAAAGGTAACTCCATAAGGTCAGCATGAAAAACATGATCCTGAACAACCAAAGGACACCTTCTATACAGCTTTCGAGTCACAACAGTCTCACCAAAAGAACTAGTGACACGCATCCCAACATCCAAAGACTCAACAGGCAAACCAAGCAATTCAGCATGCTCACGCAATATGTAAGAGTGCGTAGATCCAGAATCAATCAAGGAAAGTAATGACAAGGATTGCAGAGTAAAAGTACCTGCGATCACATCCGCGTCATTCCTCCCCTCACGCTGAGCAAACACTCTAGCCTGTCCGCCACCCTCTGGCTGTACAGCTACAACATGAGCTACACCTCGGCCACCTTCCTCTCTCCGCTGAAATTTACCACGGCCGCGCCCACGACCCCTCTGTGCTGCTGCAACAACAGGAGCACGAACTTGGCCACCAGCCAACATAGGACAATCACGCCTCAAATGATCCGTAGATCCACAGTTCCAGCAACCATTACCAGCTGCCGCAACAGGAGCTTGTACCTCCCTCACAGCACGAGGACAATCACGTTTCATGTGGCCATGCGAACCACATATCCAACAAGCACTCGGATCAACTCTAGCGTTGCCTCCCCGAGCAGGTGCTCCACCACCTCGCTTAGCCGAGGACTGATACTTCTGATCACGTCCCCTCTTGTTCCGTCCACCACCGGAACTATATTCAGCTGCCCGCTTACCAGCACTTGCTCCAGCACCTCTAGCAGATAAACCCAAGTTCATCTCAATATCCTTGGCTCGGCCCACCAACACATCAAAATCATCATACTCGGTGGCCAGCACATACATCTTCACCTCCGTCACTAAACCATAACGGAACCTTTCGCACCTTGCCCGCTCATCAGGTACCAGCTCAGGTGCATACTGACTGAGTCGTACAAACTGCACTTCATACTCAGCCACAGACATGCTCCCTTGGATAAGAGACATGAACTCACGCTTCTTTTCATCCAGGTACCTCACACCAAGATACCTTCTCTTGAACACATTCTGAAAGAATATCCAAGTCACATCAGCTTCTGCCATCCCAGCAATAGTGGTTGTCCACCACGTATATGCATCCTTCTGCAGCAAGGACACAACACAACCAAGCTTCTGCACATCAGTGCAACTCATCTATCCCAAGATTCTCTTGGTACTCTCTAACCAAGCCTCAGAACCTTCAGCAGACATACCCCTGAACTCAGTCCCTCCTAGACTGCGCAACCGCTCCAAAGGTAGTCTAACTCCAGCATCTTCCTGATGCCCAGCTCCACGAGCTCCAGCTACCGCCGCTTGAAAAGCACCAGCTATAGCTTGAATTAACACCGTCATGTCAGGAACAGCTTGCCCCTGACCAGCCTCAGGTCCAGCAGCCTCAGCACCAGCTGCAGCTCCAGCTTCCTCAGCCCCAGCACCACCACCACCAGGTGGAGGAGGTAAAACCGCACTCTCAACAATCTCTTCATTTTCATTCTCATTCTGAGCCGTAGCTCGCACATTACTCCTCAACTCTCTACGAGGTGCCATACTCTAACTATACAATCACAATGCAAATAAACAAAGTCAGGCCCAGCAAGGTAAGCAATCCAAGTACTCAAGCTCATTTCCAATTAAAATCAACATCATTTCATTAGCTTTGATTTGGCAATGGGTACCCACAACATGCTTCATCACAGCATACATCTCAATTGCAACATACATGCAATTTACTCAACATGCTTTCACTCAACAAGCATACAAAGCATACATACTTCAAACATTCACATACACATTCCCAATTACTCGAGAACTCAGCTCTGATACCACCAAATGTAACCCCCTTAACCCGGCCTAAACGGTTGACCCGAATTAAGAAGATTACACGGGGAAAACCAAAGTCAACCCGAAAGTCAACCTTGATTAACGACCCTTTTTTTCTTTTTAAACTTGTCTAGATGCACATTAACCATAGTTGTGATCACACAAACAACATACTCAAAGAACATAAACATCAGAGATCAAACAGGGACCCAATTGAACAAATTACTACTTTAGGGACCAATTTGTAAATTCTGATAAGTATAAGGACTTAACCCAAATTAAAGTTACCAACTTGAAATTAATCATGTTTCATGCACCACTGTCAAAATTCAGCTCAAACAGACATCCCAAACTCATACAATTGCACAAACAAGTTTCGGGACCAAAATGCAAACATTTTGAAACATATAACTGCCAATGTCAGCCCCCAACGGTCAGGTGTTCCGAAACAGGGAGAGCCTATTTCGAAACGCGGGGCCGTTCCGCAACGCGTACCGAAACGGGGGTTAGCAGTGGCCTATCCGTTTCGGAACGGTGTCTCCCGTTTCGGACGCCTGGGTTGCTACAAGGCACCCGTTCCGAAACGGTGGCTACTGTTCCGGTACGACCTGCACAGATTGCAGAAAATTTCATGCTTAAACACACAATTGACCAACCAATCATGCTCCAAATGCAACCAAACTTTACCAGCAACTCATACAACACACAAGAGACATATTTGCATCAACCAATTATCATTATATCATCATATATGAAAAGCCCCAATCTAAAGGCATGCTTCCTACTCAAGCAAACCACTCATGCACTAAACCTCCAAACCAACACATAATGGCCAATTACATGTACCAACATTAACAACAACATAAATCCAAAATAGGGAGTCCAAAACATCTCCCAAAACAACAACATAGGTCCCCCATTGCCAAAAACCAATAGCTAAAGGCGTTTAAGAAAACCTTCCCATACATGAGCTTATCTTTCACTTGATTGCTTGCCTTCCTTGCTGCCCTCAATGCACCTTAATGTTCTGCATTATTGGTTTAAGAAAAGAGAGAGAGCGTAAGCAAAAGCTTAGTGAGGAAAGCTCAATTAAAACCATTCAATAATGCATTTATAAAACACTTTTATAAATCAAACTTCAAGCAACATTTAATCATGCTCACAAACAATCTTAACCAAGCATCTCATGTTTCATATCATAACATGTCATATTGGCCACAAGTGATAATTACATCTTTTAACAAGATCAACATAAGACTCACACATGGACTTTAAAACACCATTGTGATCTTATCCCCATGGACTTTTAAACACCATGGCAAGGACCACACAAGGACTTTTAAATACCTTTGTGTCCTTAACAAGTTTCACCTCAAGGACTTTTAAACACCTTGACCCCAAGGACTTTTAAACACCTTGGCCCATGGACTTTTAAACACCTTGGAAAGGACCACACAAGGACTTTTAAACACCTTTGTGTCCGTAACAAGAACCATCCAAGGACTTTTAAACACCTTGATGTTCTTAAGTAAACAAGGCTCACTCAAGGACTTTTAACCACCTTGGTGACCTTAACCTTTTCAAAACATCACTTGCCAATATACATCATTTATCATCAATAATCCACTGTTTTAAAGCATTTAACCAAGCCATAAACATCATGCATCTTTAAGCATTAAACCACATTTAAACAATGTTCGAAAACAAGGAACTCTAACCTTGAGCTTCCTTAAACACATGGCTTATAATCTCAGCAAACATACATGCTAGATATGCTTTAAAAACAGAATTAAAATATGCAACAAACACTTTGCACCCAACCATCACATGGTTCCTCATCAAGAGAGTTTTTCCGAAAACTTACTCTTGAGCTTAGCAAAGTTGTTTAGACTTAGACTAAGCTCCCAAACCTCCAAAACATTGGTTTCAAAGCCGAAAACCAAAATCCACTCACCGATTCCGTTTCGCTTCTTGCCGAAACACCAAATCAAGCTTCCGGATCACCACCACTTGGATCCAAAGATGACTCCCTGTTTTAACACATCAAAACAGTAGATTAATGCATCATCATGCATTAATAGCTTCAATGAAAGCACCTAAACTCGCTGCTCTCATCCACACTCCATTTTCAGCCACCAAACACAACCGAAAATGCATCCAAACAACTCCTCAACAAAGCCCAGCCATAACCCATCAAAACTAAGCATCCTTAAACATCATTCAACATCTAAAAAGGACCTAAGCTCAAGAGTAAGTTTTCGGAAAAACTCTCTTGACGATGAACCATGGATTGGTTGTATGCAATGTGGTTTGTTTGCATGTTTTAAATCCTGTTTTGAAAGCATATTTAGCATGTTTATTTGCTGTGATTGTAAGCCATGTGTTGAAGGATGCTCAAGGTAAGAGATCCTTGTTTTTGAACATTGTCTTAATGTGGTTTGTTGCTTAAAGATGCATGATGTTTATGGCTTTGTTAAATGCTTTAGAACAGTGGAATATTGTTGTTAATGATGTACATTGGCAAGTGATGGTTAAGGTCACAAAGGTGGTTAAAAGTCCTTGTGTGAGCCTTGTTTATTTAAGAACAACATGGTGTTTAAAAGTCCATGGTTGGTTCTTGGTTAAGGTTCAAGGTGGTTAAAATTCCTTGTGTAAGCCTTGTTTATTTAAGAACAACATGGTGTTTAAAAGTCCATGGTTGGTTCTTGGTTAAGGTTCAAGGTGGTTAAAATTCCTTGTGTAAGCCTTGTTATTTAAGAACACCAAGGTGTTTAAAAGTCCTTGGGAGATTCTTGTTAAGGACACAAAGG
This sequence comes from Hibiscus trionum, assembly GCA_030270665.1. Lineage (NCBI taxonomy): Eukaryota > Viridiplantae > Streptophyta > Magnoliopsida > Malvales > Malvaceae > Hibiscus > Hibiscus trionum. The sequence goes on along the minus strand of BSYR01000027.1, from coordinate 41,949,879 downwards.
TGTTTAAAAGTCCTTGTGTGGTCCTTGCCATGGTGTTTAAAAGTCCATGGGGTTAAGGACACAATGGCGTTTAAAAGTCCATGTGTGGTCCTTGGAAAGTGTAAGATCACAATGGTGTTTAAAAGTCCATGTGTGGATCTTATGTTGAATGTATCACTTGTTGCCAATATGACATGTTATGAACTTGAAGCATGTATTTCTTGTTTAAAATGCTTATGAGCATGTACAAATGATGATTGGATTTAAGGGTTATAAATGTGTTTTGTAAATGCATTATTGTGTGGTTTTAAATGAGCATTCTTCACTAAGCTTTTGCTTACGCTCTCTCTCTTTTCTTAAACCAATAATGCAGAGCATTAAAGTGCATTGAGGGCAGCAAGGTGGTGAAGAATCCAAGTGGTGAACTAAGCTCAAGTATGGTGAAGGTTTCTTAAACACTATTAGCTTTTGGCATTTGGCAATGGGAACCTATGTTGTTGTTTTGGGAGATGTTTTGGACTCCCTAAGTTGGTTTAATGATGTTAATAATGTTGGAGCTTGTAATTGGCCTTGATGAGATGGTTTTGGTATTTTGATGCTTGAATGGTTTGCTAAGTAGGAAGCATGCCTATAGATTTGGGGATTTTCATAATTGTTGCCATGTTGATGTTTGGTTGATACAATTATGTTCCTTGTATGTTGAATGACTTGCTGGTATAATTTGGTTGCTTTTGGAGCATGTTTGTTAAGTCAATTGCATGATAAACCAGCAAATTTTCTGTAATCTGGGCAGCCTGTTTCGGAACAGGTGCTACCGTATCGGAACGGGGGCCTGAAATGGCCTGGGCGTTCCGAAACGGGAGGCACTGTTCCAGAACGGTTTGGCCTCTTCCAGGCCATGTTTCGGTACCAGTTTCGGAACGGTCCCGCGTTTCGGAACGGGCCTTCCCTGTTCCGAAACACTCGACCGTTGGGCACTAAAATTGTTGGTTAAATGTTCTGAAATGTTTGCGTTTTGGTCCTGAAACTTGTTATTGCAATTGTATGAGTTTGAGATGTCCGTTTGAACTGAAATTTGGCAAAGAAGCATGAAAGATGATTAATTTCAAGTTGGTAACTTTAATTTGGGTTAAGTCCTTATAATTATCAGAATTTAGAATTTGGTCCCTTAAGTTGTAATTTGTGCAATTGGGTCCCTGAATGTTCTCTAATTGTTTTGATGTCTAAATTTGTTTATCTTGTGAACATATCTAGGGTTAACGTGCATCTAGACAAGATTAAAAAGAAAAAAAAGGGTCGTTAATCAAGGTTGACTTTCGTGTTGACTTTGGTTTTCCCCGTGTGATCTTCTTGATTCGGGTCGACCGTCTAGGCCGGGTTAAGGGGGTTACAAGGGCATTTGCGGATTGTGTTGCAGGCGCTGTTGGAGAATCAGCTTTATGCTAAGCTGTGCAAGTGCAAATTCTGGCTTAGGGAAGTTGTTTTCCTTGGTCATGTGGTTTCTGCGGAGGGGATTCGTGTTGATCCTCAGAAGATTGAGGCAGTGATGAATTGGAAGCCTCCTAAGTCTGTTCATGAAGTCCGTAGTTTCCTTTGGTTGGCAGGATACTACCGGAGGTTTGTGGATGGATTTTCAAAGATTGCTGCACCTTTGATGAAGTTGTTGCAAAAGGATGTCAAGTATGAGTGGACAGAGGCAAGACAGTAGGCTTTTGAGAAGCTTAAGGCAGCTTTGACGCAAGCTCCTATCTTGGTTCAACCTGAATCAGGGAAAGAGTTTGTCGTGTACAGCGACGCATCCTATGTGGGTTTGGGATGTGTGTTGATGCAAGAGGGTAAGGTGGTGGCTTATGCATCGCGTCAGTTGAAGGTGCATGAGCGCAATTACCCTACGCATGATATTGAGTTAGCTGCGGTGGTCTTTGCTTTGAAAATTTGGAGACATTACCCTGTATGGTGAGAAGTGTACTGTGTACACGGATCACAAAAGTTTGAAGTATCTGATGTCTCAGAAAGAGTTGAATCTTAGGCAACGACGTTGGGTGGAGTTGCTTAAAGATTACGATCTGACGATCGAGTACCATCCCGGAAAAGCTAATGTTGTAGCGGATGCCTTGAGTAGAAAAGTGGCAGTGGAGTTGAGGGCTATGTTTGCCAGCTTGAGTATTTCGCGAGATGGGTGTCTTGTGGCTGAACTGCAAGTGAAACCATCTTTGGTTCAGTTGATAAAGGATAAGCAGTTGTTGGATGATTCTTTGGTGCCACATGTTCAGGATATTGCTGAGGATAGACCATCAGATTTTTGCTTTAATGATGATGGGGTTCTATGTTTTGGGAGTCAGATGGTAGTGCCGAATGATGCTGAGTTGAGGCGTACTATTTTGACTGGGGCTCATAGCTTCCTTTTGCTATGCACCCTGGTAGTACTAAGATGTATCGTGATCCTAAGGATGAGTACTATTGGGTGGGTTTGAAGAAAGATGTTGCAGAGTATGTGAGTAAGTGCATGGTTTGTCAGCGGGTTAAGGCTGAACATCAGTTTCCTTCTGGGTTGTTGCAACAATAGAGGATTCCTGAGTGGAAGTGGGAAAGGATTACCATGGACATTGTGTCTGGTTTGCCTTTGTCGCCATCGAAAAAGAATTCGGTGTGGGTGATTGTGGATCGCCTTACGAAGTGTGCGCATTTCTTACCTGTGCATACTACGTATACCTTGGACAAGCTTGCGGAGTTGTACATTGCTGAGATTGTGCGACTACATGGTGTGCCAAAGTCTATAGTGTCGGATAGGGATCCGAGGTTTACGTCGCGTTTTTGGGAGTGTTTGCATCAAGCTTTGGGTACACGGTTGAATTTCAGTACTTCTTATCATCCACAGTCGGATGGACAGTCTGAGCGTGTTATCCAAGTGCTGGAAGATATGTTGAGGTGCTGTGTGATTGAGTTTCAGGGTTCTTGGGAGAAGTATTTGCCTTTGGTGGAGTTTGCTTATAATAATAGCTACCAGGGAAGTATTCAAATGGCACCTTATGAAGCCTTGTACGGGAGGAAGTGCAGAACTCCTCTTTGCTGGGCTGAAACAGGTCAGAATTTGGTTTCGATGTCGGCTTTGTTAAAAGGAACCACCGAGAAGGTGAAGCTCATTTGTGGGCGTTTGAAGGTAGCTTCTGATAGATAGAAGTCTTACGCAGATTTGAAGCGTAAGGAGATTGAGTTTGCGGTTGGTGACCGTGTGTTCTTGAAGGTTTCGCCTTTGAAGAAGGTGATGAGGTTTGGTCGAAAGGGTAAGTTGAGCCCTAGGTATATTGGATCATACGAGGTGATTGAACGTGTGGGTCATGTTGCGTATAAGCTGAGGTTACCGCAAGAGTTGGAAAAGATTCATGATGTGTTTCATGTCTCCATGCTTCGGAGGTATAGATCTGATCCTTCGCATGTTATGCCTGCGGAGGAAGTGGAGCTGAATCCAGACTTGACCTATGATGAGGAGCCGGTTGAAATTCTGGATTCGGACAATAAAGTTCTCCGAGGCAAGACCATTGAATTGGATAAGGTGTTGTGGAAGCATCGTGGTGTTGAGGAAGCCACGTGGGAAAGAAAGGATGACATGAAGAAGCAGTTTCCTTACCTCTTTCCTCCAGGTAAATTTCGAGGACAAAATTTCTTAAGGGGGGAGAGTTGTAACACCCCAATTTTGGGCTTGGAAGTTTAGGGTCTGAACCGGACCGGTCTGATTTTCGGTTCGAATATAAAAGGACGTTTTAGGAAAGCCTAGTTCGGGATGCTTTAAAAATATGGAAAAATATCTAAAAATTCTCTTTTAATATATATAAGAGAGTGGTGAAATCAATTTTTCAAAATAAGGTTTGGAAATACTACATTTCGGTGTAGTGACTAAAATGCGATTTTTGAAAAGTTTAGTGGTGACTGTTTTGTAAGGATTGAAACTTTGAATCTTTATGAAGCTAATTTACCCAAGAAAGATTTCTCCAGATTTTTCCTTAATTTAGATGATTCAATTAATGTTTTAATTAATTAAAAGAAAAAGGGAAACCACTTTTTAGAATTTTATAACTAACTTTTCCTAAAATTTTCTCATTTCTTTTTCTCTCAAAATTCCATCATCCAAACACTTTTCTCCAGTAGCTTTTGCTTTGATTTCCACTTCAATTGATGAGATTTCTATCATCAATAAGTTCCTAATCAATCCTACATCAACTCCTTTTGATTTCCTCATTGAATTTTCAAGGAAATTGGCTCAAATCAAGGAGAAATCACCATTTAGAGGTAAGATTGTTCTTCTCCTCTAAATACTAAGTTCTTTACTGAAATTCCCAAGTTGTCAATCCTTATTTTAAGTTTTATAAATGGTTTTAATGGTAGAAACTTGATATTGGCTTAAAACTCAAGATTTGGATGAAATCTTGAAGAATTTCGTGGTGGTTGTTTGGGCTCTGTTTGAGATGATTCTTAAATGTATTTTGGATGTCTAATGATGTGTAAATGAGGTTTTATCAATGCAATCCCTAATAGGTTGAATTTCCGAAGTTTTTGCTTATGAAAATGGTGGTTTTTGAGGTGATCTTGGTGTTCTGTTATAACTGGAGGTATAAGGACGAGTTTAGGTTCATTTTGGATGTTGATTGATGTTTAGAAATGGTTAGAAGTGATGGATCTTGGCTGGGTTAAGTTTTGGAAGAGTTTGGAGGTGATTTTGGTTGTGTTTGGCAGCCGAAATGTTGGCTTTAGGTAGAGCAGCGAGTTTAAGTGTGTTGGCTGAAGGTTTCAATGCATGATGATGCATTAATCTTCTGCTTTGATGTGTTTAAAACAGGGGAGGCATCTTCGGACACCTTTGGTGTTGATCCGGAGGCTTGATCGGCGTTTCGGCAAGCTTGCGAAATAGAATTGGTGAGTGGAGTTGGGTTTCCAGCTTTGAAACAAATGTTTGAAGGTTTTGGGAGCTTAGTTTAAGTCTAAGCAACTTAACTAAGCTCAAGAGTAAGTTTTCGGAGAAACTCTCTTGGATGAGCCATGAAGTGGTTCGATGCATTGGATATAATTTGCATGTTTAAATCCTGTTTTGAAAGCATGTTTTGGCATTGTTAATGCTGGTTTTGAAAGCCATATGTCGAAGGATGCTCAAGGTAAGAGATCCTTGGTTTTACATATTGTAAATGTGGATTTGATGCATGGTGATGCATGATGTTAAATGGCTTTGTTTAATGCTTTAAAACAGTGGATTGTTGATGTTATATGATGTATATTGGCAGGTGATGTTATGGTTTTAAAGTACTTGAATCAGATATAGTTAGCCGGCTATAGGATTGGGTGCACCGTGAATAAAGTCGCCTTGGATGTTGAGGGGTTGTGATTGTACCGAAAATTCCATCCAAGTATCCTGACGAGAGAGGTAAGATCACAACGGTGGTTAAAAGTCCGTGTGTGGATCTTGTTAAGGTCACAACGGTGGTTAAAAGTCCGTGTGTGGGCCTTGTGTTATGTGTCCCGTACTCTCGTTAGGAAATTATACAACTACCGATGAGTGATGTTGAGGGGTTGTGATTGTACCGTAAACTCCATCACGGGTGTTGAGGGGTTGTGATTGTACCGTAAACTCCACCTTATGTTGTTCGGCAGTGTGTATGAAGCGTGTGGGACAACGCTTGTAATCTGCGTATCCGATTGTGTTTTGTGTTGTAAAAGTTAATGAATTATCACTTGAAAGCCAATATGTTGAATTGATGTAATGAAGCATGAGATGCTTGTAAAGTATGCAAGGTTGCATGAAAAGAGTTAAGCTTGTGTTATTAAGCTTGTTGAAAGTGTTTTCTAAAAAGACATTATTGTGTTGTTTTCTTTAGAGAATGCCCCACTAAGCTATTGTGCTTACGCTCTCTCTTTTGTACCAACAATGCAGACAATTGAAGTGTTTGAGGGCAGCAAGGAAGCTAAGAGTCCAAGGGAAACTAAGCTCATGTATGGTGATGTTTTCATACACTATTAGTTTTGGTAATTATCACTTGGACTCCCTCGTTTGTGGCATGATGCCTTTGATGTTTTGGATTTGTAATTAGCCTTTTGATGTTGATTTGGAGTTTGGATGGTTGTTTGGTTTTGGTTATTAGGATGCATGCCTATAGACATGTGATGTTTAATGTTTGATGCCATGAATGTGTTTTGAAGTTGCAAAATTGTACCTTATATGTATGACGACTTGTTGGCATGACTAGGAAGTCAATAGGATGTGATTGAATGGATTTGTGTATGAAACCAACAAAATCTGCAGCTTCTGGGCAAACCGTATCGGAACGGGCACTAGCATTTCGAAACGGGGGCCTGTAATGGCCTTCGTGTTTCGAAACGGCTGGAGGCTGTTCCGAAACGTTTTGGCTACTGTCAAGCCCTGTTTCAAAACAAGTCTTGAAACGAACCCGTGTTTCGAAACGGTCAACATTGTTTCGAAACAGGTTACCGTTGGGCACTGATTTGAATGGTGTAAAGGTTTGCAAGCTTTACGTTTTAGTCCTGAATGTTGTATTTGCAATTGCTTGGGTTTGAGATGTCCGATTATGGTGAAATTTGATAGGGAAGCATGTAATGAGACTAATTCAATATTGGTAACTTAAAAACCAGTTAAGACCTTCTAATTTCCTGAATTTACATTTTGGTCCCTAATATTTGTTTATTGTGCAGAGATTCAAGGATAAAAGTATTTCCAGTCCCTGTGGAGACGATATCCGATACTTAGTATCATTTTATTACTTGTGACGTGTATACTTGCACCCAATTGCGATAGACTATTTTACACGCAACATCCAAAGTTTAGGGTATTACATTAAGAATAAAACAAATCAATTTAAACTTTCATTGAATTAGAAGTATACTTTTCGGCCCATTTTGGGGTATTATACAGATGAACATTTTATAACGGATTCAACACTCATGCCAGGAATATTGTGGATGCTTCGAAAAATGGTTCGTTGCTAGATAAGAATTACACTAAGGCTTATGACATCCTTGAATGGATTTCCACTAATGATCTTCAATACACTACTGCTAGATTGGGATTGGGGATGAAAGTAGCCAGAAAATTGGAGCTTGATGCATTATCCTCTATCAATGCATAAATTTCCAACCCCACTAATATAGTAATACAATGAAAAAGCCAGCAAAAGTTTGAGAAATGAAGGCATTGAAACCATTCTGCACTATTTGTGGAGAGGACCATAATGTGGAAGAATCCTCAGCAAACCCATAATGAACATATTTTGTGGGCAACTACAACCGCAATTGCAACCCACATTAAAATACTTATAAAGTAGGGTAGTTGTAATACCCCTAAAACTGGGCTAGGAGATTTAAAAATGATCACAAGCTTTGAAAGGTTATCTTTGAATTTTTAAAGACTTAGTTGGAGCTAATTGAATAAGCTAGCTAATGAAACTGAAAGTAAAGTAGTTAAGAATTAAAAGAGTTAAGGATCAATTAAGAATTGCTAAGTGAGCATATTACAATGTTTGAGATGAATTGTATATCAAGAAGTAGTGTTACCAAAGAAATTAAAATTTTGTGTGATAGATTTTTGTGATTGAGGATTAAAGAGAATTAAATTGAAACTTTGATTGAGGTCCATTTTGATAGAAAAGAGGAAATAGGAAATTACATGGATAATTATTCCACAAATTATGGTGGAATATACTTGTCAAGGAAATGAAATGGATGAGTGGCACATGTGGGGATGTTGATCGGTGGATTTGAATGGGATAGAGAGAGAGTTTCTTCTCTCATTTTCTGCCTTCACTCAACTCTATAGGTATCCACCAAAACCAACCACCATTGAAGGAAAAGGGGAAGCTTGAAGAGAGGTTAAATTTTGGAAGCTTTGGTCTTTACTTTTGAAATAAAATTAATAATATGTAAGCCCACTTCTTCACTCGATGATTTTGGTTATAAATTGCATTGAAGATTGAAGATTTAGATGCCATAAATTTGATAAAATGTATGATGTTTTGTTAGAATTCAGCTCTGATTATGACACCCTTAAGAATCTGATTCCATTTGTTTGTTGTTGAAAGTTAGAAGCTGTTTTGGAAGGGAAACCAATTATTTAAAGTTGTAGTATAAATGTTTGAATTGACTGTAAATTGAGTTTATTTAGTGATGAAAGGGTTTGAATGAATGGTGGTTGAATATAGCTGAGTTTGGATCACTTAAACTGGTTAAAACAATGGATATGCAATCTGCATAGAAAAGCTCTGTTCTGGCAGTTAGTTTAGAAATTCATAGAAAATTGAATATGTTGAGTTAGAGAATTAATTGTATATGTATAGAACCATGCGTGAGTCTAATTTTGTCTCCAACAAACCGTAATTAATTTCGAGTTCTGAATCAAAAGTTCTGAATTTTTAAGTGAGGGTAGTGTAGAAAATCTGGAAGCAGATTTTGCTATGGAAAATTTCTGTTATGAGACTTCTAAGAATTCTCATAATTTTTTGTGGATCTTGTTAAATTATGAGGCTTATACCATTAAAACCGTAGTTGAATCTAGTTTGTAACGGTGTAAAGATTTTTACAATTCAGTGTGTACTTTATTATGAAGAGTCAGTTCTTTAATGATAGCTTAAAATACCAATGGCTGAAAACAAGGATTTAACTTGAAAATGGAATTGAGGAATGACTAGTATATGTATGGTTATTGCTTGAATGATATTATTGGTTTTGCATATTGAGTAAATGTGTGATGAAAGGCATGTATATTAATGGATGTATTTGTAATTATTTTGAAATAACGATTGGAAGAGGAAGCATGAAGGTCAAAGAAGAAGGAAAGTTTAGAATCAGGATGTCCCGCAACTTCGGGATATAAGATGAGTGTAACTAAACCTATGTGTGAAAATGATGTTAGCACTAAAATATCATTTAGTTGATAGATTAAAACTGAAATGTAATTTTTGTTTATAACTTGGAAAAGATAAATAATAATGTATGTTAGTGAAAGTTATTATTTAATCTGAGAAGGAAACAAGTTGGATTGATTGTATGAAATGTCATGAACAACAAATGAAATTTGAGATGGATAATGAGTTATGATCATTGTTACCTAATAGACTTAGGTTCTTGAGTAATGATAGGCAATGAGTTTGATGTTGGGCACTTAGTGCACCAATGATCTATAACGTGACAAAATTCTATTGATTTTGGATGATCATAAAATGTAAAATGCTTTGTCAAATGGTACACCCAAGGTGAAAACATGTAAGCTCATGGTAAGCCATTTGTATGGATCCTTAATTAGTTAATAGCTGAAGTATGGTATGATTTCTGGATATGTTAATGATTGTGCCTCTTTGCTTGAGTGTTTAGTGTTAATTAGTTAAAGGAATGCAAAACAAAATGGAAATATTAAAATGATAATGGTATGTATGATTGCTATGCAAGGTGAAATCACTATGATTGATGAAAAAGATATGCATGCTATGTTTGAATTCTATGTAAACACTATGTTTAATAAATGAAATGTTATGATAGCATGCTTAGTTATGCATTGAATTGAAATGGATGATGATATGAGAATGAATGAAAGGGAGCAAAAGCTCATGTGTTAAATTGCAAGCAATGCTTGCAAATGGTTACTAATAGATATAAATTAATGTAAAACTTTGTAAATCCTTGGATTGAGTCAACTTAGGACACAATTGGCATGTCATAGGATCCATTGAGCTCATGTGTAGGAGGGACTACTATAACACCCCAAACCATGTTTAGAATTAAATTGAATGAGGAAGTGTTTTCACACAAACACACAAGAATTCTTGGCAAACTTAACATAGTCAAAGAAAAATGCCTTCAACAGACATGGTAATTTAATACCCCTATTTTTTTAAACTTTCAAAGATTTATCTGCAACAAGACATGATAACCAAACAAATAATCATATACTAGGAACACGACATGTATTACATATTAAAGTATACTCTTGGCCATGATTACAATACAACATTCATATCAGATGATTAATGATCATTTAGTTTCAACATGTATCATTTCAAAATCAAGAGCTTTTATTCAAAGCTTTACTCACGAAGTAACATATATCACAACTAGGTACTCAACAATAGCAAGATGTATTCACGAGTGAATCATAGTTAATCAAATTGTTAATCGTATGTTTAATTAGCATTTCATTTTAGACCTATCTACCAACTTATTTCAAAGCATGATCATCCTTTTACTAGAAAATGATTAGCATTTCATTTTAGACTTATCTACCAACTTATTTCAAAGCATGATCAACTGTTTACTAGAAAATGATACCAAACAACAAGAAGGTCATAGCATACGAGTGACAAAATTCCACAACACCAAAGTGATTCAAAGTCACAATCATGCCACAAGGGAATATGAATTTAGCATGAATTCTAGTATTTAACTCAAAATTTATCAAATAGGTTTTCGAATGCACAATTCCAATTTTAAACATAAAGATGTTCTAGTTCATTATAGGTTCTACCTTATAAAGTGTTGGCGTTAGTTTCTATCTTCTTAAACAAGAATATGTCTACTTCTAAATCATGTTATACTCTTTTTAGCCTTTACAAGTACCATCTATATGCAAACTAAAGCTCGCAACATAACATACTAGCTTCCAAACACACATATGCATGCAAATTACTGATCATGATCACAATAACTTACACAAATCAGAAGGACATGAACATGCATTAAGGGCATTTACAGACCGATCTAACACTTGAATTACTTAATTACATAAACTGCTAAAAGATAAACCAAATGCTTATGACATATATTACTTCTACATGCCACCATCTAAGAGTGTTCAATTAAGATGACAATCATACATCTCGACCCCTTGTGATCTCGTCCAACTCTCAAGATAATAAGTAGACAACTTAAGCTGAAATGTTTAAAAGAAACGTGTAAGCAACTGCAGAGTGAGTTAGCTTAAATTAGTCACGAGCACGAATTAATATTTCCAATGTATAACATTAATCTTTCTTTAGGTTTATTGGATCTAAGTAAGAACCGATCCAATTTGAAGTTCACCCATCAATTTCGTAAGGTTTGATATAATATCCTTTTTCCACCTTTTAAGGCCATAGAGTGTACAAGATTAAATACAACCAAGTCACTTATTATTCACATGAATTCGAACAAGACACCAATATGTATATATATAATTTCTTTGTTATCCAATTATACCCAATGTTTTAAGGTTCATTACTTCCTATCCAAGCATCATAGTGGTCTATTAGACGAGCTTATGGATTCATCTTTTTTTCCTGAACTAGGCTTCGCTTAAACACAATTACTTATAACGTAAGTTAAGGCCATAACATCTCAATAAGGGTTATTTAACCCACAAGTTATCAATAGAGTAATTTAGGGACAAGTAGCTTACCACACAAGTAATCAAATCAAACATCGAGAATGTTCCTACCCCATTATTCAAAATGTCGAGTAGTATATCATGGATTTATAACTTATGTACAAATCATTAAAGCATGATCTCATAGACATTTATGTATAACTTAGCAATCCAAGTAATTAAAGCAAATTCTTGTAGATATGTGAGTCGACGTTCAAGATCATATATCTCTTGTCTTTAAAGAAAATGTCTTATCAGAATATAAACATCGATTGTTTATCTTAATCATGATTCAACACAATTTATTATTCTTGTATAAAGTTTCGTTAATAATCTCCACGCATCATTAACTCGTAAATAATCATATGAAGATTTCAAGATGGTCTAAGGCGTAGTTGTTCTATTCAAATGATCCATTACTATTTAGATTATATCATTACATATAATACTAGATGATAATTGTCATATAAATTGCCTAGAATGGTATATTTCGAACCTAGTTGGTTTATCCTTATAGATGGATAGCTTAACACATCAATGGTAGCACTTAAATGTCCCTTGATTTAACGATCTTAAATCAGTTTAGAAAAACAATTAATCAAACTAAGAGATGCCATCACAGAATGGAATCAAGAGACAATCCACCAAGAGAACATACCACACCAATCAATTATATTTAGACATAGATAGACAAATAGATGCCCAGTAGGGCAGTTGCTATAATATCGAACTCAAAACGTTATTCTTAATTAAATCTTTTAATTGAATTATACTCACAACCAACTTTCTTGTCATACAAGTAACTTCTTCAATTAAACAATCTAAGGATTATTCATAATGAAGTTTATTTCTTGACACATATTGCACCATTTCATAGCAATTGTTTTAAAACATACCTAAAAGATGCATTACCAAAAGCCTGATTGTAATCACTTCCATCAGAATAATCAATAGATGTCCTGAGATCAATTAGGTTAGGCAACCCTAACTTTGTTTACAGTTAACAAATGTTTTAATCCACTGTATAATACATAAGCATAGCAACACACCTAGAAATAGAATCCCAATCAATTTTCATTTCATTCCCATACATTCATTCATTCAGAACGCATTTACCATTGACTCAAAATTAACTAGTAATGCATATGATTATCTAAATATCAACTGCCATTAAAAGCATACATGGAACAACATAACATCATGGTACGAAACTCAATTATCATTATCATACAAACATTTAGTAAAAACATAGATCTTTAATGAATCATTAGATTTTCACTGTTAACTCATTTCTTATTAAGCAAGTTACCTTAATTCTTTCTCATTTTAACATACAAGTTACACGTTTTCTTTTAATATAGCCTTGAAAATCGACTGCAGCCTAGGTACACAAATCCCCAACCAACTTTTGCCAAACAAATATGGTACTCTCACTACCGGTCAATCCCTTCTACTGTCGCCAAGTGACCACACAACTTCCCTCCTACTGTCGCCAAATAAGGACCGTAGTCCACCCTAAACACGAGCTCTATAGACTCCATGACATGTAAACTATACCTAAGAGTGACTCGAGACCAAGGCTTTCTCAATATCATATCTTATTAACACATAATGAGCATATCTCCTTATCAATGATAGCAACAAACTTATCATATTCTTATAAAAAAATGAGCATTGCTTCATTTTCATGCTATCATATTATGATGGCTTATCTCATAACATATCCACAGATTCAACCACATAAATCATTCAAATAAAGAGTGCATTTCGATATACTCAAACATATTCAAATAATCAATTAAGCAGATCTCATTATTATTCCTTTCAAATATGTATATCTATAAATCACAAAGGATCCTTATTTCAAACATTTTATCTTTAGCAACGATTGATTAGCAAGGTTTCCTGATCAAATTCATTAAGGCATAAGTTAACCTTACCAAAACATAGCATCAAGCCAAATTTTACATAATATCTCTTATTAGAAACTTAGATACAAATTTCGTTCATTCCAATCACTCACTTCACCTTTAATACTTAATCAACAATCAACTATTTAAGGATTTCATGTCAAGCAAGTAACAACATGTAACACCCCAATATCCGGTCTAGTCGGAATCAGGTTCTGGCGATTGGAAATTTCACATCGATAAAGTTTAAATATTGTATCGGCTTGTTAATTATTTGATATTAGACTATAATTGAGTTAAATTATTTTCGTTGGACCCTATCAAATAATATCAAAACCTAATCTGTGACTAAATTGAGGAAATTGCAAGTTTGAGGGCAAAACTATAGTATAAAAGGAGTTGAGGGACTAATCTTGCGATTAGCCCCTCCTAAATTAAAATCCCACCTACGTGGGATAATCTGAGAGCTTTCCTCTATGAATTATCCAAAGAATATATATATATATATATATATATATATATATATATAACAAAGAAAGGAGATAGAAAAGACTAACCTGATTCTAAACTAAGCAAGCACCTCTCAAACTCTTCATCTTCATCGTCTCCTACCTAAGCAAGCACCTCCATTGGAGATAGCTTCAAGCTTTGTTTTTCCTTCATTTTATTGTTATCGAATAATTACTAGTGATTGAGTAAACTATTCCCCTCAAACTATTATTGGAAATCCATGGTGTTTATGAAAGAAATCTCAAGTTAGGTTTTGGACATCCATAGAAATTCATAATTATTAGATATGCTGAGTTTAGACATCTATTTTGATATAGTTATTGCAAATATGATATCATAATCTTGTTTTTAACATGCTCTTATTGATTTTCTATCTCAAGAAGTGGAGAGAGAGGTTTCGTCATCTCCATCGAAAGCTAGAAACAAGGGCGTTGCCATCCGAGAGCCGTAAGAGCATCAGATATCAAGGTGAGTGTAGTTGGAGTCTCGGGTTTAGGCGAGAAGCCTTCATGAATTCATTGTTGTTGATTTTGATCAAATAGCTAACATGTCTTTTAAGGAAGTCGCGTCGGATTGTTTAACGGAAATATTGGCAAGTGTAGGTAAGTTTGGTAATGAACATCGGACATAGTTATTGGCATCATTGTGCATTGTTATCGATGTTGTTATTGAAACATTGTGAATGAATTGCAATTCCCTAGTTTTGGGCCAAGATGTTTTAGACATTGGATCGGGCTGGTCCGGAATGATTCGAATCCTAGAGGTCGGTTCAGGGAAAACCCTGTTCGGGATGTTTTAAAAATATGGAAAAATATCTAAAAAAATATTTATTATGTAAATAATTATGGTAAAAACAATTTTACAAAATGAGTTTTGGAAATATTACATTTTGGTATAGTAACCAAAATGCAGTTTTTGCAAAAGTTGGCTAGTGACTGTTTTGTAAAGGATTGAAACTTTGAATCTTTTAGGAGATATTTTTACCATTTATTTTCATCACATTTCTCTTTAATTTGGGAGCTTTTAATAAATGATTTTATAGTAAAATAAAGGGAATTAAAAAGAAAACTAAAAGTTGACTTTTCATAACCAATTTCACGTTAGTTTTTCCTATTATCTTTTCTCTCAACTTCTATTCAGCCAAACACTTTTCCCTCATCAAAGAACCTTTCATTTGCACCTTGATTGCTGAGATTTCATTCTCTAAATGATTCTCCAACTTTATTTCATCAAATCACATTGATTTCACTTTGGATTTTTCAAGAAAACTTGCCCAAATTGAAGAGAGATCAACCATTAGAGGTAAGCTTCATTCTTCTCCTCTAAGGATCAGTTCTTTACTGAAATTCCCAAGTTATCAATCCTTTGTTAATGGTTTTTGAGTTGTTTTAATGTTATGAACAAGAAAGAATTGTTAAATTCAATATTCTTGATGAGATCTTGGTGATTTTCGTAATACTATGTTAAGATCTGATTTGAGGTTGGTTTTCAACTTGTTTTTGATGTTATTTGATGTTGAGAATTAGGTTTTAACAAATAAATCCCGAATAGGCTTGGGTCCCTAAGTTTAGATGTTAGATTTGTGGTTTTTGAGGTGTTTTTGATGTTCTGCTATTGTTGGAGGTATAAGGTCGAGTTTATGTTGATTTTTTATGTTAATTGGAGTTTAGAAAAGGTTAGAATTGTTAGATCTTGGCTGGGCTTAGTTTGGTGGAAGTTTGGAAGTGTTTTCGGTTATTTCGGATAGCTGAAAGGCTACTTTTGTGCAGGGCAACGTGTTAGAATGAGTGGCTGGTGATTTTAATTCATGGTGATGCATTAATTTTTTGCTCTTATGTGTTTTGAACATGGGAGACTTCATCGGACGCGTTTGGTGTTGATCTGGAAGTGCCGGAAGCTTAGAAATCGTTTCGGCAAACAAGAGAAACATCATCGGTGAGTGAAAAATGGTTTTAGAAGTCCTTGAGGGATAAGGAAACGCGTTTTGGGGATTTAGGATTGGTTTGAAACACCATCCTAAGTCCAGAAGTCAGTATGTTTAGATTTGCTCTCGAAATGTGGATGTTGCCCCTAAATGCTTTTGACATGCTCTTGATTTGAGAAAGATAAATTCCTACTATTTTATGCATGATTTATGACATTAGATGATGTTTTATATTGATCCCATGAGATTGAGCAATGTTGCAAAGAGTTTCAAGATTTTGATCAAATGCTATGCATGAAATTTAATTTTGAAATGGGATGAGATTGGTTTAGAAATGTTGCATCAAAACAGTATGTGAGATGACATGTTTAATGTAATATATTGACATAATTGATGAGAAGTTACCGGATATAATTGGTCGACCAATAGGATGTAAAGTGCACTCTAAACTAAAATTCGTACGTGCTCTTTGGAGTCGGGCAATTGGGGTAGTGCCATCCCGATCCAAAGTGAGAGTCCGATGAAGAGAGATTCCATCGGGGTAGGTCATGGTGAAACACCCAAGGTTTGTGGCGAAGATAGATACTGCCATGAGAGTCTGGTGATGCGAGATTCCACCGGGGTAGGACTTGACTCTATGTCAAGCTAATCCGCATATTCGAGTAAAGATAGAAAATGAAATGCCAATATATGAGAATGAGCTATGATTCACATGTACCAATGTTTGAAATGTTTTTATGCTATGAGAAATGCATATGAGATTTTGAGATTATGAAATTCTTTTGTATATCAAGCATGTGTGGCTTCGCCATGAGTTTTGCATTGGTTGAATGCATGAGATAGATAAATCATACATGTGGTTTTCAAATGGTGATTTTCTTTGAAATGGATTTCAAGCATGAGATAGAAAGAGCATGGTTTTAGAAATGGATTTCAAGATAATGTTTTAAAAGCTTGCATTTTTTGTTGGTGTTTTAGAGCATGCCTCACTAAGCTTTTGTGCTTACACTCTCTTTTACCAACAATGTAGATAATTGAGACACCTTGGGCAGCAAGGAGGCTTAAAGGAATCCAAGGAGTAGATAAGCTCAAGTTTGATGTTTTACATTTACCTTCAGTAATGAAATATGGCAATGGTATTTAATGGTTTGTTTAGGGAGATGTGTTTTGGACTCCATTGAGTTGTAGCAAGTTGTGTGTGCTCTTTTTGGTTTGTAGAAGGCCATTATATTTGTTTTGTTGCTTTACCTTGCCTTTTGGGATGCTTATGGTTTGTGGTTTAAGCATGTTCTTTTATATGCCTTGCTTTCTTGTGATGTTATGCCAAATGCTTGCCATGTGCTTAGAATTGGATGCCTTTGTGTTAGCTTTGTTGTTGCTAACATATCCATACGTTTTGGTGATGATTTGGTGATGTTAAATGTGAGTTTGTGGCAGATTTTGGTATGCTTCTGGTATGTGTATCGATACTCGGGCTTGCGTATCGATACGCATAAGCAAAATTTGTACCAAATGTTCTATGGGTATCAGTACGGTTGGGGAGCGTATCGATACGCTTGGGCAAAGTTTGAAGGGCGTATCGATACTCAGGAAGGTGTATCGATACCCTTTTCCCAAGTTTGGCCACTGCCTTCCCGCATATCGATACGGCCCATAGGTGTACCGATACGCCACCGTTAAAATCTGTTAAAAGCATCTTTTAAAGTTATGAAATGTTACGTTTTAGTCCCTAAACTTCTTGTATGCAATTAGGTAAGTTTGGATGTCTTGTTTGTGATGAAATTTTGCAGAGAATCATAAAATATGGCTGATTGAATATTAGTGACCTTAAAATCAGAAATATCCTTGTATTTTACAAAATTTACATTTCAGTCCCTAAATGCTTGATTTATGCAATTAAACTCCTAAATGGAATCTGATCCATGTGTCGTTTCTTCCTATGCTCTTTGACGATCACATAGGTTCTAAATTGCATCTAGAAAAGAAAAAAAGAAAAAATGTCGTTAATCGGAATCGGCTTTAACGAGTTGGCTTCGGTTTTCCCCGTGTAATCACCTTGGTTCGGGTCAACCGTCTAGACCGGGCTAAGGGGGTTACATTTGTTGGTATTAGAGCCGGGTTTTCGAAAAATTGGGGTGTTGGTAAGTGGTTTGTAAGTTTAAATACGAGTTGTGCTGAATTCTCTGAATGTATGTTGTGCATTTGTGCAATGTTTGAACTTGATAGAGAGGGAATACATGCAATTTTTTTGTTTGAGAGTAAACTATATTGCTATGCTGTGATTGGGGTATAAATTTGGAACTCATTGCCATATCATTACTAATGGAAGAAATTGTTTTGAAAATGAGACTTGAGCACCTTGGATTTTCTGGCCTTAAATTGCCTAACTGAGTTTTATTGCATTTTTATAGTTGCATTATTTCAAATGGGGCCACGTAGAGAGCTTAGAAGTAACACTCGTAGCTCGGATGAGAACAAGTTGGATGAGGGAGTAGAGAATTTGTCACCTCCTCCTTCTAGTGGACCACCTGGTAGTGGTGGAGCGGGGGCTGGAGCTGGAGCTGGAGTAGGGGTTGCTGCACCCGAAGGAGCACGAGGGCAGGATGCTCCTGATATGACTGTGCTGATTCAGGCTATTGCTGGAGCCTTTCAGGTAGCAAAAGCTGGTGCTCAAGTGGCTGCACCTCATCTTCGTGCTGGTGCGAGTTTGCTGTTAGAGCGACTCCGCAGTCTTGGTGGTACCGAGTTCAGGGGGCTGACCCCTGAGTATTCTGAGTCTTGGATGGAAAGCACCAAGAGGATCCTTGGACAAATTAACTGTAATGATGTCCAGAAGCTAGGATGCATTGTATCTCTGTTGCACGGTGATGCTTATACGTGGTGGACGACCACTACTGCGGGTTTGGAGGCTGATGAGGTGACTTGGACGTTCTTTTTGAGTGCGTTCAAGAGGAAGTACCTGGGTGTTCATTACCTAGATGAGAAAGAGAGGGAATTTATGTCCATGGTGCAAAGAAGCATGTCTGTGGCCGAATATGAAGTGTCGTTTGTGCGTCTCAGTCAGTATGCACCTGAGTTGATTCCTAATGAGCGAGAGAGGTTCGAGCGATTCCGGTATGGATTGGTGACAGAGGTGAAGACGTACATGCTTTCATCGGATTACTCCGATTTTGATGTGTTGGTCACTCGAGCCAAGGATATTGAGCTGAACCTTGGTCTGGCGGGTCGAGCAGGAGGATCTAGCTTAGGGAAGCGAGCTATAGATCGTGATGCTGGGAGGGATCGAAGGTCTCAATCGGATCCTAGACATGGAGGAGGTAACCTAGGGAGAGGTTAGAAGGGACCGAATGCTTTTGTTCATACACTTGAGTGTAACCGGTGTGGTAGGAGGCAAACGAGAGAGTGTTGGGGGCAACGTTGGTACATGTTGGAATTGCGGTTCTCGTCGGAACATGAAACGAGATTGTCCTTAGCTGGCGAGAGAGGGACAAGTTACAGTGAGAGCAACTGAGCCACGGAGGGGTCATGGGTGCGACCGTGGCAACTTTCAGAGTAGAGATGATGGTCAGAGGAATGTAGCAAACGTGGTAGTTGTTTAGCCCGAAAGAGGTGGTTAGGCCAGAGTTTATGCACATCGTTAGCGGAGAAATGACACTGACGTGATCGCAGGTACCTTTAATTTGCAGTCTTTGTCATTACTTTATTTCGTTGACTATGGGTCTACACATTCATATATATTGCGTGAACATGCTCAAATGCTTGGTTTGCCTGTTGAGTCTTTGGATCTGGGTGTGCGTGTGACTAGTTCATTTGTTGAAACAATTGTAACAAGAAAGTTATATAAGAGATGTGTAACACCACAAAAATTACCCTAATTTTGAAACCCTAAATTTTAGAATCCCTAATTCAAAATCATAGAATTTAGGAATTCCTAGTTTAAAACACTAATTTGATTAAGGGGTTAAATTGAACAAAATCAGAATTTTGTGGCTTAATTCAGAAATTTGGGGTCGTTTCAGAATGTTGGTAAAGTTATGTTACTGTTTTGCAAACCCTAAAAGTGTTAAGTGACCATATATGTGTTTTGCCCTTTTAATAGGGTATTTGTACCCAATTATAGCTCATATGAAACCCTATCAAATTATAATCTTTGACAGCCGCACCCTTTCTCTCCCTCACCCCACTTTCTCATCATCTCCCTCACCTAAAAAACTGGCGAAGCTCCGATCAGCATCGTGCTGCCGCCCTTTTCGCAATCAGCCGCCACCATTTTCATCCTTGTACCTTCTCCTACAAAACTCGACCATCGGCTCACCTCCATCAGCCACCGTTTTTGAGATAATGAAGAGAAACCATTCAAATTCTCTCTTGTGCCACCGTGCATGGCCATGACCCCACCGTTCTCTGCCATCTCCTTCATATGTATTTGTGAGAAAGTCATCCGAAAGCTTTCGGTTTCCTTACACCGCTATCTACTCTGCCCCTCAATTTCAAATCCGAGTTGGGTAAGATTTGAAATCATGTTTTGGATTTTAATCAATGATTTTGATTTATTAGTTGTGTTTTGATTCAGATTTCATTTGTGTTATGGCCGAAAACAATCATTTTTGTATCACCGGAGGAACTACTGCCATCGTCCTTGCCGATATATGTCGTCGCAGACATGGTTGTCGCTCCACCGGTGAGCCATCGCCACCCTTGTTGATCTACCGTGTAACACCCCCTTCCCGACCTAGTAGAAAACCGGGTCGGGCCGTCGGGGAGTGTTACCGATGGACGATATGAGGATCGATGCAATAAAATTTCATTTTATCAAAGTTACCCTAATCAATATTAGACATACAAACGTTATCAATGTACTCACCAGTCCAATTTAATCAGGTGAAGACCACCAATAACAATTTAGGGTCATTTTGCAAGTTTAACAATTATTAGGGACTAATTTGTAATTTTGACAAACTAGACGTCTTTCAATATTAATGACTTTACCAAAATGAAATCCATTACTCAAAGGTCAGGTCTACAAGATTTCATTCAATTCGGGGATCATTAGCACAATCAATTTATCTTTACAAAATTCAGTGACTAAATTACAATATTAGCAATATGTTCATTGAGCTTTTAACTAACTTACCTAACCTTGTATCGAAACACTCTAGGTTGTTTCGAAACTGGTGCACGAGAGTCAACACCTGCTGACCTTCCCTTTAGACCGTTCCGATACAGGTTTGACCCGTATCAGAAGGGATTGACCACCTTTGACTTTGACTTTTACTCATTTCGATACGCTATGAACTCGTACCGAAACGTTGGTCTCCAGTGACAAAATGTTCCGAAACAACATTATTCTGTTTCGGTACGCCCATACTCTCAGGTTCAATATTGTACACTCGTACCAAAACATCATCACCCGTTCCGATACGGACTGGCCTGAAATGACAGATTTTGCTGGTTTTTGTTCGTTTTATCCTATCGAACGATGTTCAAATGCAATGAAACTTTACACACAACATTTCAATAGTATAAACTACCAGCATGCCAAGTTTCATGACAATATGAATACGTTTACTGTGTTTTCACCTTTTTGAGCTATGTATGCAATTTTCATCCATTTTAAACTTCACCAAAAGGCCATTTTAAGCTATATAACTTATTATAACTTAGACAATACAACAACATATCAAAATAGGCATAAATGACTAGTTTGACTACTTTGCGACCTTCCTAGGAGTTTATAAGGAAAAAACACATTATTTGGGGCTGGTATTGACTTGTCTTGCTTGCCGATCCGATCTTCCGACACACAAACTTTCTTAACCTGTAAATGCATGAGATGAGACACATTAGGCATACTTTGCCTAGTGAGGTAGTCACAAACAATATAAGTAACAATAATGCCATGGTTATACTTAAACATAATCTCATTCCAACGATGTCGATGCTATGCAATAATATACAATGTATAAACATGTATCAATTTTATTCTTAATCCTTAGATTGAATCAAGATCATGGATACACGAATTCCTACGCCTCACCAAATCAATAAATGGTCTGGTCCCTCCGCCTCACCAATGTGACCAATAGCAACACACCCCTCCGCCTCACCAAATCAATATAGGCCGTAGCCTTAGGACCGTAGTCCACCCGTACACTGAGGTCATGAATTCTATGGCATGCCAACTGTATCCAAAGTCCATTCTAATCCAAGGTTGCAATATTCATATTTATTTCAATAATCAATGATATACCAATGCCTGGTGAATTCAATATCGTCGATGACCAACATATGTATCTCATCATCAATAACTCAGAATTTGATATCAATGTCCGATGGTTTCTATGCAATGATCCAATGACAATGCCCATATCAATAGCAATACACAATGACAATATCAATGACAATAACCAATGTTCAATGACAACTTACTGACTCTTACCAAAGTGTCCGATTAACCATCCAAAGCAATTTCTTCAATAACAATGTTAGTGATGTAATCTAAAATATCAAATAATGATCCGGGAAGGCCTTTCGCCTAAACCCAAGACTCCGACTACACTCGCCTTGACAATCCGAAGCTTTCAAGGCTCTAGGATAGCAATTCCTTTGTTCCTAGCTTGTGATGGACATGGTGAAACCTCTTTCTCCACTTCTTCAGCTTGAAAATCAAAAGAAAACTATTAGGATCGATATTTCGATATCAAAATCAATATAACGATATCAAAATTGATAGCCGACTCAATATAACCACTAACAATGAGATATCCATGTATGGTCAAAACCCTAGCTTAAGTTTAAGCTCGATATATCCATGGAATCTAATGATTGTTTGAGGATTATTTCTTACTTGATCGATAGCAACGATTCGATATCTATGCAACAAAGAAAAACCAAGTTTAAGATTATCTCCAATGGAGGTGCTTGCTTAGTTGAAAAAGATGAGGAAGATGAAAAGATAGCGAGGTGTGTTCTTTCAATATTTTCGAGTAAGTTTTTCTCAACTCTATTTTACCATGCTTTTGAAGTAAAAGCTTTCCTTTAGGTGAAGTAATCTCACCAGATTATCCCACGTTAGGATTTTTAGATGTTGAGGAGGGGCTAATCGCAAGGTTTGTTCCTCAACTCTCACTACACTATGGTTTTGCCCTTCAACTTACACTTTCTTCAATTTAGTCACAATATAGGTTCAATATTATTCAATAGAGTTCAATGACGATGTTTTAAGCTCAAATAAGGTTCGATATCTATAATTAACCGGTCAATACAATATTTAGGCTTCATCAATGTAGGATTTCTGATCATTGGAACTTAATTCCGACTAGACCATATTTCAAGGTGTTACAATCTCCCCCTCTTAAGAAAAATTCGTCCTCGAATTTTACCTGAACTGAAAAGATGTGGATATTGTTGTCTCATAGTCTCTTCAGGCTCTCAAGTGGCTTCTTCAATGGTTTGGCTCCTCCAAAGCACTTTAACTAATGGTACAATTTTGTTGCGAAGCCTCTTGACTTCCCCAGCATGAATCTGAATCGGTTCTTCATCGTATGATAGATTTGGTCGAAGTTCTACATATTTGGGTTCCACAATGTGTGAGGGGTCAGATCGATACTTCTGAAGCATCGATACATGAAAGACATCGTGGATTTTACTCAATTATAAGGGTTTCAATAGCCGATATGCCACTGGGCCAATCATTTCAATGTTTTCAAAGGGTTCGATGAACCGGGGACTCAATTTTCCCTTCTTGCCAAATCTCAAGACTTTCTTCCATGGTGACACTTTAAGAAAGGATTTTTCACCAATTTCATACTCAATGTATCTTCTTTTAAGATCAGCGTAAGCCTTCTGTCGGTCAAATGCAACCTTTAAACGATCATGAATAATGCTAACTCGTTCCTTAGTTTCACGAAGCAAGTCAGGGCCCAACATCTTGCCCTCACCAAGCTCCGACCAACACAATGGAGTTCTGCATCGTCTACCATACAATGCTTTATACGGGGCCATTTGGATGGATGCTTGGTAACTGTTCTTGTAGGCAAACTCAACCAGAGGTAGAGATTTCTCCCAAGTTCAACCAAAATCAATAATACATGCCCGAAGGATGTCTTCCAATATCTGTATAGGGAGATTCAATAACAATGCAAAATTCTAGGATTTCAATAGACAGATTGTTCGATGATTTACCTGAATTACTCTTTCTGACTGACTGTTAGATTGAGGGTGAAGAGCGGTGCTATGATTAACTCTGGTGCCCAGAGCTCCTTGTAAGGTTCTCCAAAATCGCGATGCAAACCGAGGATCTCGGTCGGAGGTGATAGACTTAGGTACTCCGTGGAGTCGGATTACTTCCTTGATATACAAGTCAGCTAATTTAGGAAGACCGTAGTCCATTCTAACTGGTATAAAATGAGCTGACATCGTGAAACGATCTACAATAACCCATATAGCATCATGCTTTGCAGGAGTTAACGGTAGACCGCTAACAATGTCCATAGTTATCTTTTCCCATTTCCATTTTGGTAGATCAATAGGTTGCAATAATCCAGCAGGGGCACTATGTTCTGCCTTAACACGTTGACACGTTAGACACTTGGAAATATAATCAACTATGGCCTGCTTCATGCCTGGCCACCAATAGAGCTCACGTAGGTCTTTATACATTTTCACAGACCCGGGGTGAACAGAAAAAGAACTCATATGAGCTTCGAAAAGGATGTTGGTGCGAATAGTTTCATCATTAGATACAGAAACTCGATCATGAAAACATAGGAGTCTTTTAGAATTAATTTTGAAGTCAGGGTTTTTCGATATCTTAGAGACAATGATTGGAAGCTCGGGATCTTGCTCTCGCAAATCCTTGATTCGCGTAACGGTGGTAGACTGGACTTGAAGTTCAGCTACAAGACAACGATGCTTCCGAAGTCAGAAGTGAGCGTTAATTGCTCGAGAGGCTACAATATATCGATATTCCAATGAGTTAACGTACGTCACAAAACCTATAACTTCAAGTCTATTATCAATGCTTACCAGGCAAAGGTTTGCGGCTCAGCGCATCAGCTACAACATTGGCCTTGCCCGAATGGTAATCATTGACCATGTCATAATCTTTAAGGAGATCCATCCATCTCCGTTGCTGAAGATTAAACTCCTTCTGAGTCAATAAATATTTGAGGATTTTATGGTCGGTGAAAAGATAGCATTTCCCCCGTAGAGATAATGCCTTCAGATTTTCAAAGCAAAGACAACTGCAGCCAATTCAAGGTCGTGGGTGGGATATTTTGTTGCGTGTAAAAGTGTCTATCGCAATGTAGTGCAAGTGTACACGACGCAAGTAGTAAAGTGATACGCAAGTATCGGATATCGTCTACACAGGGACTAGGCTAATAGCTTTAACCTTAGATTGCTGCACAAGAGAGGAAAAGAAAGAGTTTAAATTGTTGTCAGGAAGTAATAAAGAATACTGAAAATAAAAGAAGAAGATAATCAGAGTAAAGAGTGGGCTGGTATTGATCTGCTTCGTAGTGCAGGTGTTTGCAAGTCTAGGACTTCTCTGTTCTGTCGTAGCGCTTGTCGCGGCAGCACCTGTCGTGGTAGCGGTCTGTTGTTAGTCGCGGCATCGATCACACAACTCTGTACTTCAAGCATGGCAAGAATCCCTGTTGTGCCTTGGCCTATCCCTAGGTCCAAGTCTGTCAATGAACACGTCTTTGATGATACCTCCCGACGTAAATCGAAGGATGAACACCGATGTTATTGAATTCTTCCTTAGCCACTTAACCTCGTCCTATCCCTAGGTCCGAGATAGTTCAACCATAAACTAGAGAACCCGTGCTTATTCCTTTCATATACTTAACTCTCCCGATATTAAGTAAATAGATAATCTCACAATGCTCTCCCGATACTCTTGCAAGATGTTGAAAACCAGAATAAGCAAACTTGAAGTTATTTTATTAAACAAAGAAAATCCTAAAACAATGCAATCCTTGCAACTACTTTACAAAATCAACCCTTAGCCCTAGGTGAAGTTTAGAACATATTGAGGAAGGGAAAACGAATAGGGTTTTGGGAAGAAGGCTAGAGAGTACGATGATGTCTAGGTCGAATTACAAGCATATATATAGGCCTTGGGTACAAGTTTTCTTAATGGCCAAGAACACTAGTTCGAATTAAAGTACAATTCATTAAAGACTAAATCTATGAATAAACGTCCTTTAGTTCACCCTATCTTCTTGCTTTGACTTTCTCCTCAAACTTTGGGCAAGGCTTTTCTTGTGCTTCTGGGCTCCAAAAATTATGCGAGTGGTCTCTAAAAATTAGGCTTGAAATCCTCTATCAGTCGAACTCCACTTCGCATTTTCCATCTCTTCTTCTTCACTGTCGCCACCTCTGTCACGACATATGTCACGACAGCGAGTTATAAGGCAGTTTTCTTCAACTCTGTCGCCACTTCTGTTAGGGCAACTGTCACGTCATCTGCCACGACATCTGTCACAGCATCTGCCACGGCATCTGTCACGGCATCTGTCACAGCATCTGCCACGGCATCTGTCACGACAGTGATGTATAAGGCAATTTTCTTATGTAACACCCCAATTTTGGGCTTAGAAGTTTTGGGTTTGGACTGGACCGGTCGGATTTTCGGTTCGAATATAAAAGGTGGTTTTAAGGAAAGCTTAGTTCGGGATGCATTAAAAATATGGAAAAATGTCTTAAAATCCTCTTTTATTATATATAAGGGAAAGGTGAAATCAATTTTACAAAATGAGGTTTGGAAGAGTGACATTTTGGGTTAGTGACCAAAATGTAATTTTTGAAAACTGGGTGACTGTTTTAAAAAGGATTGAAACTTTGAATCTTTAAGGAGCTATTTACCCAAAAGAGTTTCTCTAGATTTTTCTGAATATTAATCAATTTAATTAATGGTTTTTAATTAAGCACAAAAGGAGGGAAAAGATATTTTGGCATTATAACTAACTTTTCTCTAAATTTCCATTTTCTTTTCTCTCAACTTTTCTCTCAACCCAAACACATTTCTCCAGCAAAATTCTCTCTGATTTTGACAACTAAAGATTTGATTTCAGTCCTCATTTGATCTCTAATCAATTCTACAACAAAACCTTAGCATTTGCTTATTGGATTTTCAAGAATTATGGTTCCAAAAAGGGAGAAACTCAAGTTTAGAGGTATGAACGTCCTTCTCCTCTAAATTCTCAGTTCTTTACTGAAATTCCTAAGTTCTCAATCCTTGATTTGTGTTTTATTAAAGGTTTTACAATTGTGTTCTTGATCTTGGCTTTAAAATGCAAGATTTGGTTAATTTGTGATGAAATTCGTATGAAATGGTTGGGTACTGTTTTGAGATGTGTTTTTAATGTAAAATGGATGTATATTTGATGAGAAATTGAGGTTTAATCAATGCAATCCCGGATAGGTTGATTTTCCTAAGTTTCTACTTGTGAAAATGGTGGTTTTTGGGGTGATCTTGGTGTTTTGTTAATGCTGGAGGTATAAGGACGTGTTTGGGATCATTTTGGATGTTAATTGATGTTTAAAAATGGTTAGAAGTGATGGATCTTGGCTGGGTTAAGTCTTGGAAGTGTTTGGAGGTTATTTCGGTTGTGTTTGGTAGCCGAAATGTTGGTTTTGCAAAGAGCATCGAGTTTAGGTGTGTTGCTGGTGTTTTCAATGCATTATGATGCATTAATCCTCTGTTGTTATGTGCTTGAAACAGGGGAGAATAATCCGTGAGCAATAGAGGTGGCGTTGAAGGTTTCGGATGCTTGGAAGGCTTGTTGTCTAGCCTTGTTTTGTGTATCGGTGAGTGAAGTTGGGTTTTCAGCTTTAAAACAAAGGTTTGAAGGTTTTGGGAGCTTAGTTTAAGTCTAAACAACTTAGCTAAGCTCAAGAGTAAGTAAATAGAATTTCTCTCTTGGTTGTGTTATGAATTGGTTTTTAAAGCACTTGTGATTGTTGGATGCAATGCATGTGATTTGCATGTTTTAAATTCTGTTTTGAAAGCATATTTTAGCATGGTTTAATGCTGGTTTTGAAGGCCATGTGTGAAGGTTGCTCAAGGTAAGAGATCCTTGGTTTTGTACATTGAAATTGTGGAATTGTTGCATAGTGTTGCATGTTGTTTAATGGCTTTGTGTAATGCTTCAAAAACAGTGGATTGATGATGGTAATTGGTGGTTTTGGCATTTTGGTTATGCTTGTAAAACAATGGATTAATGTGGTAAATTGGTTATATTGGCTATTGATGTAAGTGGTTCTTGGTTACTTGAATCGGATATAGTTAGCCGGCTATAGGATTGGGTGCACCGTGAATAAAGTCGCCTTGGATGTGGAGTGGTTGTGATTGTACCGGTAACTCCATCCAAGTACACTAACGAGATGGTTAAGAACACCATGGTGGTTAAAAGTCCATGGGTGGGTCTTGTGTATGTTAAGGTCATAATGGTGGTTAAAATTCCATTTGAAGACCTTGTGTATGGTAAGATCACAATGGTGGTGTAAAGTCCATGTGTGGATCTTGTGTGTATGTCCCGTGATCTCGTTAGTGATGTTATACAACTACCAATGAGTGATGGTAAGGTTATAATGGTGGTTAAAATTCCATTTGAGGACCTTGTGAGTGTTAAGGTCATATGGTGGTTAAAAGTCCATATGAGGACCTTGTGTATGGTAAGGTCATAATGGTGGTTTAAATTCCATTTGGGGACCTTGAGATTGGTAGTGTGTATGAAGCGTGGGGACAACGCTTGTAATCCGCGTATCCGATTGTGTTTTGCGTTATGATGGTTTGTGAATTATCACTTGGAAGCCAATATAATGTTCTTGAATATGATGAAACATGAGATGCTTGAAATGATGCATGGTTGCATGAGAAGTGTGTAGTGTTCTATGAATGCATGTTTTACTTGTTAACTTGTACAAGTGTTTATCTTCTATTGAGAATGGTACATATGTGCATGGAATATCTTTAGTGCATTGAAGTCTTGTGAAGGCTTGTTTTAAAAGGCATGTAATGCAAGTGTTGATTTTGTGGTTCATATGTTGCATTTGCTTAATGCATGAGATGGAATTGAGGGTGTATGTGGTTTTTAAAGGTTTCTTGCTTTGAAAAGATTTTCAAGTATAAGAAAAGTATAATGTGAAGTGGAAGTGTTTTCCAAGGATCTTGTATTTAACTTTGCATAGGATGTTCATGCATGGAATGGTTAAATTGATGGTTTTGCAAGGTTGTGCTTTGAAGTGAATTACTTAGCTTTTCTAAGCTAAGGGTTGGTTTTTCATGTTTGAGCAATGCATGATTTAAAGCATGTTGTTAAAAGGGGGTTTTCAAACATTGCTTTGGTTTATCGAATTGTAATGCTTTTAAAAGAGGTTTTATGACTCGCTGCATTGATGGTGTTTTGGTTTTGAGCATTCCTCACTAAGCATTATGTGCTTACGCTCCTTTTTGTCCATCAATGCAGATATTTGAAGTTGGGACAGCGAGAAGCAAGGGATTCAAGGAGAGCTCCATTTGAGATGTATGTCTCGGTTAATAGCTATAGATAATAAAGGCAATGGGGGGATAATCTCTTATGTTGATGTTTAATGAGATTGTGTATGTTGGACAAGTTTGGTTTATGATTTTGAACTATGTGGTTTAACGCTTGCAACGTTTGAATCTTCTTATTCTTAAGTCGTTATGCTATGCTTCTTGTTTTAAAAGCATGATTGAGTGTTGGATGTGTTGAATGAGTTGGTGCACCTAGGGGTGGTTTTGTATCTAGATTTTGATGCAAATTGGTAGGTATGATGCTTGGCATGCTGTTGATTTATTGTGGAATGATTTGGAGCATGTTAGATGGGGTTTTAAGGTGTTAAAACAGGCCTATCTGCTGTTTCTGGGCAGGGTGTTTCGAAACACCCTTGCATGTTTCGAAACAGGCCCTTGATTTGGCCAGGGTGTTCCTGAACGGCCTAGACCCGTTTCTGAACACTTTGGCTACTACCAAGGGGTGTTCCTGAACGGCCTAGACCCATTTCGGAACACCTGACCATTGGGCATAAAATTTGAATGGTTTTGAGGTTTGCAAGCTTTACGTTTTAGTCCCGATTCTTGTATGTGCAATTGCTTGAGTTTGAGATGTCCGTTTGAGATGAAATTTGGCAGAGAGGCATGAAACATGACTGATTTCATAATGGTAACTTAAAAATTGGTAAAGTCCTCTTAATTTTCAGAATTTACAAATTGGTCCCTAAATTCGTATTTTGTGCAATTGGGTCCCTTATTGTTTTCCGATTGCTGTGATTTTTGAGTATGCTTATCTCAAGAGAATGCCTAGGGTTAATCTGCATCTAGACAAGTTTAAAAAGAAAAAAAAAGGGTCGTTAATCAAGGTTGACTTTTAGGTTGACTTTGGTTTTCCCCGTGTAATCTTCGTAGTCCGGGTCAACCGTCTAGGCCGGGCTAAGGGGGTTACATCTTCACTCTAGCTCTTTTGTTCCTCTGCTGCCGTGGATGCTGCCACGACAGTTAGCTTCTGTTCCTCTGCTGCCTTGGATTCTGCCACGACAGTTATCTACAAAAAGTGACCGAAATCAGCAACATCTGTGCAATTTTATCTATTTGTGATGTAAATACATGTAACTCCCTTAGCCCGGCCTAGACGCTAGACCCGAACTACGAAGATTACACGGGGAAAACCAAAGCGTTGATTGAAAAACTCCTTTGAAACACCATTGCTTTAAATCACGCATTGCTCAACAAGAAAACCAACATTAACTTTGATACACTAAACAACTCACCCCAAAACAACACCCTTGCAATTACTATCATTTAAACCTTTCCATGCACAAGCACTTCATGCAAAGTTTAAACCAATTTCCTTGGAAATCACTTCCACTTCACACTATACTTTTCTCATGCTTGATGATCGTATCAAAGCAAAATACCTTTTGGAAACCATATGTTCCTTCTATCTATCTCATGCATTAAACCAATGCAAACTCATGGCAAAGCCACACATGCTTGTTACTCAAAAACATTTTATAAACTCAAAACCTCATTTGCATAAGCAAATCTCCATTTTGAAAACCACATGTACCATCTAGCTAACACATGCATACAACCTATGCAAATCTCATGGCAAGGCCACATATGCTTGATACACAAGAGCATCTCATAAAATTATTATCTCATATGCATTTCTCATACATACAACATCACAAGCATTGGTACATGTGACACATTTCATTCTCATATATTGGCATTTTTATATATTCTTTTGTACACGGATATGCGGACAGCTTGACTCGAAGTCAAGTCCTACCCCAGTGGAATCTCACTACCGGCTCTCATGGCGGTATCTACCCTCGCCACTAAGCTTGGGTATTTCACCAAGTCCTACTACGATGGAATGCCCCTCATCGATTTCGCATGGCAATAACTCTTGTTGCCAAAAAGCTTGGTCTCTCACCAAGTCCTACTCCAATGAAAATCCCATCATTGGTCTCTCTCTTTGGGACGACACCCAAGAGCACGTACGAATTTTAGTTTACAGTGCACTCTACATCCTATTGAACGATCAATATATCCGGTAATCTTTACATCATCTATGCCAATATATATCATGTTAAACATCAACAGATTCATTGTTTTTAAAGCATTCAACACCTTCAAGACCAAAAAGCCGAACAAAGCATTTGAAACACAAATTGACAACTCATGCTCACAAGGAATATTAATTTCATGCATCTTTCCACAAACCAAGTTGAAAACCAACTCACATGCTTTAAAACCATGCTCAACAAAAAATTAAACCACATTGTCAAATCAAACACATCAAATCCCATTTTGATAGTTTTTAAAACAATAATAGCACAATTGAGAGAGAATTCAACTTCACTTACTTCCGAACTTAAACCGGCGTTTCAAGCCTAAATTTAAGTTCCCAAACCTCTTTTCAAAACCATTCCAAAGCTGGAAAACATGATCTCACTCACCGATACACAAAACTATGCTAGCCAACAAGCCTCCCAAGCGTCCGAAACCTCCAACGCCACCTCTACCGCTTCCGAATCATTCTCCCCTATTTTTAACACATAACAACAGAGGATTAATGCATCATCATGCATTAAAATCACCAGCAATACAACCTAAACTCGCTGCTCTACTCAAGAACCTCATTTCGGCCACCAAAAACAACCGAAATCACCTCCAAACTCTCCCAAAACAAATCCCAGCCAAGATCTATCAATTCTAACCTTTTATAAACATCAATTAACATCAAAAAGAAAAATAAACATGACCTTATACCTCCAGCAACAGCAGATCACCAAAACCACCCCAAAAACCACCATTCTAGCAAGCAAAACTTAGGAAAACAAACCTATTAGGGATTTGATTGATAAAACCTCATTTGTAACTTCAATTAACATCCAAAATACATTAGAAAAAAACCTCAAAACAGAGCCTAACCAAGATCCACGAAAATCCTCAAGATCTCTTCCAAAAACCTGAGTTTTAAGCCAAAATCCTGTTTCCAACATTAAAACCATTCATAAAACTTTAATAAAGGATTGACAACTTGGGAATTTCAGTAAAGAATTGAGTATTTAGAGGAGAAGAACAAGCTTACCTCTAAATGATGATTTCACCTTGATTTGGGCAAGTTTTCTTGAAAATTCAATGTAGTAATCAAGTGGGTTTGATGAGAAATTGATTAAGAATCAAAGAGGAATTGAAATCTCTCAAATGAAGTGTAAAATCAAAGTAAATTTGCTGGAGAAAATGTGTTTGGTTGAAAGGAATTTGAGAGAAAATGAAGAGAGGGAAAATTTGTGAAAAGTAGTTATGAATAGTCAAAGTTAGTTTTTCCTTTAATTAACCTTCATTTCCTTTAATTAAAACATTAATAAAATTACCCAAATTAAGGAAAAATCTGATGAAAACATTTTGGTAAAAATAGCTCCTTAAAGATTCAAAGTTTCAATCCTTTACAAAACAGTCACTATTTCACTTTTGCAAAAACTGCGATTTGGTCACTACACCGAAATGTAGTATTTCCAAACTTCATTTTGTAAAATTGATTTCACCACTCTCTTATACATATTAATTGAGGATTTTTAGATATTTTTCTATATTTTTAAAGCATCCCGAACTAGGCGTTGCCTAAAACTCCCTTTTAGATTCGAACCGATTTCTAGACCGACCCGGTTCAGACCCTAAACTTCTAAGCCCAAATTTGGGGTGTTACAACTCTCCCCCTCTTAGAAAATTTCGTCCTCGAAATTTCAACCTGCGAAAAGAGCACGATACCAAACTTCCCAAAGCATCATACAATATAACACAAGAGACTTAAGCACCACTGAAACATCCTCAACCCAAAACACCGCAAAAATCAACTCATCCTCAAATCAAACTTACACTATACCCAATCCAACACCACTACTTACGGTGCAAGACTTCCAGAACACTCGGTTATTAGCCTCAGCTTAACTTTTCACACTTTCGAACTGTGTATAACCCCAGCAACCCGAAGAACTCTCAAATCTTTACAACATACTCCGCCTTATCTCATAACTCCCTCAACAAAACTTGCACACACGGTGACACCACCCCATAAACCGCTCAACTCCTTTCAAAGATTACCACAACAAGCAAAAATTTCTTAAGAAACAACTGCTTACTTAAACTTCTCAACGTATTGATAACATTCCTTTACATCCGCCACTTTCACCACCATAACAACTCATCAAAACTACTTACACAACATCCGAAAACCACGTCACAAGACTCCAACCTTAACTCCGCCAGCTGTTCCACATACCCCTAGCTGACTTAGAAAAGATTTACTTATACTCAACTAACAACCACTTCTTACAAGAACCTGACCAACCAACAATGGCCCTTGAACTTACTTTTCCTTTCCACTTCAAGCTTTGACCATAACACTAACCTTACCTGAACACCACCCATTCCATGCAACACATTAAGATTACGAAAGCTCTACTCATCCCAACCCAAACCTTATCTAAAGCTCTCAACAAAACCTCCTCCCAACTCCTCTATGGTTACTGTGAACCGTCACCTACATAAACAACCCTCCTATTGTAAACATCAACGCCAAGAAGCCTTAACACTCCGGAAACACATCCACTAGCCTACAACATCATCTAACACAAAGAAGCTACCACACCTATTAGCTATTCACAACCACCTCGACCGATTCTAACCCCAAATGGTAACCTCCTTACCACTACACCGCTAAACTCTTTAAGCACCTAAACACCTTCCTTTCGCCAACATGCTAGATCACACTCACTACTACCGACAACTTGCTAACTACCTTCCACTACTTCTAGCATTCACCTAGCACCAAAACAACACTTTAAACCCCCCAACAAAACCTAATCCTACCACAACACTATCGGGCCCAATTAGCTATTAGCAAGTGTGAACGTTCGTATGCATGGTCACCAATATGCCCTATCAATGTCTGTGTACATGTATGCAAAACCTCTAATGTCATGTCGCATGTATGCATGCACCAACATATATATATATATATATATATACTATATAACAAATGGTTTTAACTGTGCATGTATGTCGGTTCACACTTACCAACAACATCCTCAGGATCCGCCTAAGAACAACCTCTTACCTCACTTCTAACTTCTCCAGCTCTACCATTCCAACAATTTACTAGCTACAAAATACTCCACTAATACCCTCTTCACACTAAAGTTGTTTCCAAAACAACACCGGCTACTACCCCAACTTGCTAGCTATAAGACCTTACCCACTACACAAGGGAATCCAAACCTGAACCAAACAAAGATAACTAGGGCAAAGATTACTTAGCAAAATTACCTGTAATCACCTCATTGCCCCGGAGCTCCAACAAACAAACTCTCTTCCCCGCAGCACCACTATTCTCTGGCCGTACCGTCGCAGCACCAACCAACACTTTAAGGTCATCACCGTCTCCCTGCGGTAAAGATCCCTAACTACCCCGAGCTAACTCCAAACAATTCCGTCTCAAATGTCCAACAGACCCACAATTCCAACAAGATACATCCTCCAAACACCTCACACCTTTCTGCCTTTCTTGCCACCTCCGAACTCTGTCTCGGCCGCGCTCACGACCCTTCTGAGACCCTTTTGCACTCACTGAAGCTGATCTTACCACTTGAGGACAATTCCGCTTCACATGCTCCATAGAACCACAGTTCCAACAAACTCCCACACCCCAACAAACTCGAACGTGACGCCTTCTACAACGGTCACACATCGAAAACCGAGCTACCACTCCTTGGTCATATTGTACTTGACCCACATCAGCACCAACAAAACCTTGATTCAGGCGAACCCTTCCGTCACGTAACCTCTTACGCTGACCACTCTCAAGGTCGGTACTCACAACTCTCTTACTTATACTTTTCTCACCATCATAATCTGAAGACACACCCCCCGCGTTGCTTAACCCCTGGAAACTTCTCTCCAAGGTATCTTCTATTAAAAGCAGACACAATGAACTCCCAATCTATATCGTGGATATTCGTTACCACCGCCACAGATGTCCACCAAGCACAAGCATCCTCCAACATTAACAAGACAACACTTCCCAACTTACAGGCGTTGTCACACCCTTCCTGATCAAAAACCGGAATTATACTGGCTAACTAAGCCTCGAACGCCTCAGGTGTCGAACCACGATACTTCACAACTCCCAAATCTTGTAAACGTTGCCTTGACAAACTCGTATGCCCCACAGTTGGCACGTACACTGGCCTCACCTCCACCGCAGCCTGAGATGTTCCCGACACCTCTTGAACCACAAGTGATGAATCCTTCATCACAGAACCAACTCTCACCTCCTGTCTTACTACCTCAACTCCAGGCACTTTAGACTGAAACAATACACTCCCACCAAAAAGTGAATTCCACCCCTTTACAACTTGCTCTAAAGCAGCAACCATCATACCCAACTGCCATTCTCTCATCGATCCCATTGTGCTATTATTAACAAAGCAATGATAACAAAACAAACAAAACGATAAGGCCAGCTTCAAGCAAGGATTCAAGACTCCAACTCCAACATAACACAATAGCTATAATAATAAGGCAATGGGTATCCCAAATTCTCCCCTTTTATATGACATAACAATCAATAAAAACATTGATATCACAAACATCGAGCATATCAATCAGCAAACTTTAATCATGCTCTAATCAACAACATTCACCCTCAACAGCATAACATCAACATACCATACCCATCACATTTTCATTATTCAGAGAATCAACTCACAACACCAACATAACACCAACACATGTTCACATTAGCTTACAGAAGAATCGTAACCACAAAGCATGATAAAGACGTCAGCAATTCACTCAGAAACGTATTTTTCAACCAACTTTCAACCACACATCAGAATAAACATCCAACACTTACCATAACAACTTACCACAAACTTACCATCGCCCAATATATTCGCAACTTAGCTCTGATACCAAAAAATGTAACACCCTTAGCCCGGCCTAGACGCTAAACCCGAACTACGAAAATTACACAGGGAAAACTAAAGCGTTGATTGAAAAACTCCTTTGAAACACCATTGCTTTAAATCACGCATTGCTCAACAAGAAAACCAACATTAACTTTGATACACTAAACAACTCACCCCAAAACAACACCCTTGCAATTACTATCATTTAAACCTTTCCATGCACAACCACTTCATGCAAAGTTTAAACCAATTTCCTTGGAAATCACTTCCACTTCACATTATACTTTTCTCATGCTTGATGATCGTATCAAAGCAAAATATCTTTTGGAAACCATATGTTCCTTCTATCTATCTCATGCATTCAACCAATGCAAAACTCATGGAAAAGCCACACATGCTTGTTACTCAAAAGCATTTTATAAACTCAAAACCTCATTTGCATAAGCAAATCTCCATTTTGAAAACCACATGTACCATCTAGCTAACACATGCATACAACCTATGAAAATCTCATGGCAAGGCCACATATGCTTGATACACAAGAGCATCTCATAAAATTATTATCTCATATGCATTTCTCATACATACAACGTCACAAGCATTGGTACATGTGACACATTTCATTCTCATATATTGGCATTTTTATATATTCTTTTGTACACGGATATGCGGACAGCTTGACTCGAGGTCAAGTCCTACCCTGGTGGGATCTCGCCACCGGCTCTCATGGCGGTATCTACCCTCACCACTAAGCTTGGGTATTTCACCAAGTCCTACTACGATGGAATGCCCCTTATCGATTTCGCATGACAATAACTCTTGTTGCCAAAAAGCTTGGTCTTTCACCAAGTCCTACTCCAATGAAAATCCCATCATTGGTCTCATGGCAATAACTCTTGTTGCCAAAAAGCTTGGTCTCTCACCAAGTCCTACTCCAATGAAAATCCCATCATTGGTCTCTCTCTTTGAGACGACACCCTAGAGCACGTACGAATTTTAGTTTATAGTGCACTCTACATCCTATTGATCAATCAATATATCCGGTAATCTTTACATCATCTATGCCAATATATATCATGTTAAACATCAACACATTCACTGTTTTTAAAGCATACAACACCTTCAAGACCAAAAAGCCGAACAAAGCATTTGAAACACAAATTGACAACTCATGCTCACAAGGAATATCAATTTCATGCATCTTTCCTCAAACCAAGTTGACAACC
Source organism: Hibiscus trionum (assembly GCA_030270665.1). Lineage (NCBI taxonomy): Eukaryota > Viridiplantae > Streptophyta > Magnoliopsida > Malvales > Malvaceae > Hibiscus > Hibiscus trionum. The sequence goes on along the minus strand of BSYR01000027.1, from coordinate 41,912,430 downwards.
AACTCACATGCTTTAAAACCATTCTCAAAAACAAATTAAACCACATTGTCAAATCAAACACATCAAATCCCATTTTGATAGTTTTCAAAACAATAATAGCACAATTGAGAGAGAATTCAACTTCACTTACTTCCGAACTTAAACCGGCGATTCAAGCCTAAATTTAAGTTCCCAAACCTCTTTTTAAAACCATTCCAAAGCTGGAAAACATGATCTCACTTACCGATACACAAAACTATGCTAGCCGATAAGCCTCTCAAGCGTCCGAAACCTCCAACGCCACCTCTACCGCTTCAGGATCATTCTCCCCTGTTTTTAACACATAACAACAGAGGATTAATGCATCATCATGCATTAAAATCACCAGCAATACAACCTAAACTTGCTGCTCTACTCAAGAACCTCTTTTGGCCACCAAAAACAACCGAAATCACCTCCAAACTCTCCCAAAACAAAGCCCAGCCAAGATCTATCAATTCTAACCTTTTATAAACATCAATTAACATAAAAAAGCAACATAAACATGACCTTATACCTCCAGCAACAGCAGATCACCAAAACCACCCCAAAAACCACCATTCTAGCAAGCAAAACTTAGGAAAACAAACCTATTCGGGATTTGATTGATAAAACCACATTTGTAACATCCATTAACATCCAAAATACATTAGAAAACAACCTCAAAACAGATCCTAACCAAGATCCACGAAAATCCTCAAGATCTCCTCCAAAAACTTGAGTTTTAAGCCAAAATCTTGTTTTCAACATTAAAACCATTCATAAAACCTTAATAAAGGATTGACAACTTGGGAATTTCAGTAAAGAACTGAGTATTTAGAGGAGAAGAACAAGCTTACCTCTAAATGATGATTTCACCTTGATTTGGGCAAGTTTTCTTGAAAATTCAATGTAGGAATCAAGTGGGTTTGATGAGAAATTGATTAAGAATCAAAGAGGAATCGAAATCTCATCAAATGAAGTGTAAAATAAAAGTAAATTTGCTGGAGAAAATGTGTTTGGTTGAAAGGAATTTGAGAGAAAATGAAGAAAAGGGAAAATTTGCGAAAAGTAGTTATGAATAGTCAAAGTTAGTTTTTCCTTTAATTAACCTTCATTTCCTTTAATTAAAACATTAATAAAATTACCCAAATTAAGGAAAAATCTGATAAAAACATTTTGGTAAAATTACCTCCTTAAAGATTCATAGTTTCAATCCTTTACAAAACAGTCACTATTTCACTTTTGCAAAAACTGCGATTTGGTCACTACACCGAAATGTAGTATTTCCAAACTTCATTTTCTAAAATTGATTTCACCACACTCTTATACATATTAAATGAGGATTTTTAGATATTTTTCTATATTTTTAAAGCATCCCGAACTAGGCGTTCCCTAAAACTCCCTTTTGGATTCGAACCGATTTCCAGACCGACCCGGTTCAGACCCTAAACTTCTAAGCCCAAATTTGGGGTGTTACAATGCAAAACTTAACCTAAAATGCAGTTAAACGTGCTTGAGTGAAGCAAAAATAAGGATTAATGAGGGGTAAAATATAGGACTTTTAGGCACTCAACACACCCCCAAACTCGAATTCTTGCTTGTCCTCAAGCAAATGCAACCTAACTAACATGCATGCATACATATGTATATGTATATATATATATTCTTGGCTTAAGTCAGTGAACAATTCTTACCCACAACACCGTCCCTATCATGTTTAGCACCTGTTCAAATATTTAAGGATCTACTCAGAGCAAAAGTATAGTTCTCGTGCAGGTGTGTGCGTTTATTGTGAACATACATGAATATAGACTTCCCTAGCAACTAGAATAATATACTTAGCTTGTTTAGAGTTTTTCTTCGAGACTTAATTCTTTTTTTCTTGCTAGAGCCAGTATCGGGCACCTCTAGTTGTTTTCCTTCTTTTCTGAATTTTTGTCTTTTTTACTAGAGCCAGTATTTCAGGCACCTCTAATTAACTATCTAGAGCCGGTGATAGGCACCTCTAGAAGTTTTTCTTTGGTTATTTTCCTAGAGCCAGTGATAGGTACCTCTAGGTTTCCTGAGTTTCTAGTCTCTTTCTACTATAGTGGCTAAGTTTTCTATTCTAAGTATGCTAGAAAAAGTCTGTTATTGTAACCCCCTTAACCCGGCCTAGACGGTTGACCCGAATTAAGAAGATTACACGGGGAAAACCAAAGTCAACCCGAAAGTCAACCTTGATTAACGACCCTTTTTTTTCTTTTAAAACTTGTCTAGATGCACATTAACCCTAGTTGTGATCATACAAACAACATACTCAAAGAACATAAACATCAGAGATCAAACAGGGACCCAATTGAACAAATTACAACTTTAGGGACCAATTTGTAAATTCTGATAATTATAAGGACTTAACCCAAATTAAAGTTACCAACTTGAAATTAATCATTTTTCATGCATCTCTGTCAAATTTCAGCTCAAACGGACATCCCAAACTCATACAATTGCACAAACAAGTTTCGGGACCAAAATGCAAACATTTTGAAACATATAACTGCCAATGTTAGCCCCCAACGGTCAGGTGTTCCGAAACAGGGAGAGCCTGTTTCGAAACGCGGGGCCGTTCCGCAACGCGTACCGAAACGAGGGCTGGCAGTGGCCTTTCCGTTTCGGAACGGTGTCTCCCGTTTCGGACGCCTGGGTTGCTACAAGGCACCCGTTCCGAAACGGTGGCTACTGTTCCGATACGGCCTGCACAGATTGCAGAAAATTTCATGCTTAAACACACAATTGACCAACCAATCATGCTCCAAATGCAACCAAACTTTACCAGCAACTCATACAACATACAAGAGACATATTTGCATCAACCAATTATCATTATAACTTCATATAGGAAAAACCCCAAATCTAAAGGCATGCTTCCTACTCAAGCAAACCATTCATGCACTAAAACCTCCAAACCAACACATAATGGCCAATTACATGTACCAACGTTAACAACAACATAAATCCAAAATAGGGAGTCCAAAACATCTCCCAAAACAACAACATAGGTCCCCCATTGCCAAAAACCAATAGCTAAAGGTGTTTAAGAAAACCTTCCCATACATGAGCTTATCTTCCACTTGATTGCTTGCCTTCCTTGCTGCCCTTAATGCACCTTAATGTTATGCATTATTGGTTTAAGAAAAGAGAGAGAGCGTAAGCAAAAGCTTAGTGAGGAATACTCATTAAAACCATACAATAATGCATTTATAGAACACTTTACAAGTCATACTTTAAAATACATTTAGACATGCTCACAAGCAATCTTAACCAAGCATCTCATGCTTCATATCTTAACATGTCATATTGGCCACAAGTGATAATTACCATCTTTTAACAAGATCAACATAAGACTCACACATGGACTTTTAAACACCATTGTGATCTTATCCCCATGGACTTTTAAACACCATGGCCCATGGACTTTTAAACACCATGGCAAGGACCACACAAGGACTTTTAAACACCTTTGTGTCCTTAACAAGTTTCGCCTCAAGGACTTTTAAACACCTTGACCCCAAGGACTTTTAAACACCTTGGCCCATGGACTTTTAAACACCATGACATGAATCACCCCAAGGACTTTTAAACACCTTGGCCCCAAGGACTTTTAAACACCTTGGAAAGGACCACACAAGGACTTTTAAACACCTTTGTGTCCGTAACAAGAACCATCCAAGGACTTTTAAACACCTTGATGTTCTTAAGTAAACAAGGCTCACTCAAGGACTTTTAACCACCTTGGTGACCTTAACCTTTTCAAAACATCACTTGCCAATATACATCATTTATCATCAATAATCCACTGTTTTAAAGCATTTAACCAAGCCATAAACATCATGCATCTTTAAGCATTAAACCACATTTAAACAATGTTCAAAAGCAAGGAACTCTAACCTTGAGCTTCCTTAAACACATGGCTTATAATCTCAGCAACCAAACATGCTAGATATGCTTTAAAAACAGAATTTAAACATGCAACAAACACATTGCACCTAACCATCACATGGTTCCTCATCAAGAGAGTTTTTTCCGAAAACTTACTCTTGAGCTTAGCAAAGTTGTTTAGACTTAGACTAAGCTCCCAAACCTCCAAAACATTGGTTTCAAAGCCGAAAACCAAAATCCACTCACCGATTCCGTTTCGCTTCTTGCCGAAACACCAAATCAAGCTTCCGGATCACCACCACTTGGATCCAAAGATGACTCCCCTGTTTTAACACATCAAAACAGTAGATTAATGCATCATCATGCATTAATAGCTTCAATGAAAGCACCTAAACTCGCTGCTCTCATCCACACTCCATTTTCGGCCACCAAACACAACCGAAAATGCATCCAAACAACTCCTCAACAAATCCCAGCCATAACCCATCAAAACTAAGCATCCTTAAACATCATTCAACATCTAAAAAGGACCTAACAACATCCTTATACCTCCAGCAACAACAGATCCACAAGATCACCCAAAAACAACCAAGAATCACAAGCTAAACTTAGGAAATTCAACCTATCCGGGATTGCATTAGTTAAAACTCAATTTCCAATCAATTTAACATTCATTTATCATCAATTATACACCTCAAATCACTGCTTTAACAGATCCAACGAAAATTCATCAAAAATCATCAAATCTTGCATTTTAAGCCAAGATCCATTACACAACTTTAAAACCACTTATAAATCATCAATTAAGGATTGAAAACTTGGGAATTTCAGTAAAGAACTTGAAGTTCAGAGGAGAAGGACGTTCTTACCTCCAAACTTGAGTTTCTCCTCTTTTAGAACCAAAAAGCTTGAAGAATCGAATGGCAATTGGTGAGGTTTTGTTGATGAGATGATTAGCAATCAAAAGAGGATTGAAAAGAGAGATTTAAGTGGCAAAATCAGAAGAAAAACTCTGGAGAAAGATGTTTGGTTTGAGAGAAAATGAGAGAGAAGGAAAATGAGATTTTAGGAAAATTAGTTAGAAATAACTTCCCTCCACTTTTCTTTTGTTTTAAAAATCAGAATTAAAACATTAATTATCTTAGAAAAATCTGGAGAAACTCCCTTTGGGTAAATAGCTCCTTAAAGATTCAAAGTTTCAATCCTTTCTAAAACAGTCACACAGTTTTCAAAAATTACATTTTGGTCACTAGCCAAAATGTCACCCTTCCAAACCTCATTTTGTAAAATTGATTTCACAGTTCACTTATATATATTAAAAGAGGATTTTAGAACATTTTTCCATATTTTTAATGCAACCCGAACTAGGTTTTCCTAATTCCACCTTTTTAGATTCGAACAGCACTTTGACCGAACCGGTCAACGCCCAAAACTTCTAAGGCCAAAACCGGGGCGTTACAACTCTCCCCCCCTTAAGAAATTTCGTCCTCGAAATTTACCTGAAGGAAAGAGATAAGGAAACTGCTTCAGCATGTCATCCTTTCGCTCCCACGTGGCTTCCTCAACACCGCGATGCTTCCACAGCACCTTTACCAACTCAATGGTCTTGCCACGAAGAACCTTGCTATCCGAATCCAGAATCCTCATCGGTTCCTCATCATAGGTCAAATCCGGATTCAATTCCACCTCTTCCACATGCATCACATGCGAAGGATCAAATCTATACTTCCGGAGCATAGAAACATGAAACACATCATGAATCTTCTCCAACTCTTGAGGTAACCTCAACCTGTACGCAACAGGACCCACACGCTCAACCACCTCGTATGGTCCAATGTACCTAGGGCTCAACTTACCCTTCCGGCCAAACCTCATCACCTTCTTCCAAGGCGAAACCTTCAGAAACACACAGTCACCCACCGCATACTCAATCTCCTTATGCTTCAAATCCGCGTAAGACTTCTGCCGATCAGAAGCTGCCTTCAAACGCTCACAAATGAGCTTCACCTTCTCGGTGGTTCCCTTCAACAAAGCTGGCATCGAAACCAACTTCTGACCCGTTTCAGCCCAACAAAGAGGAGTCCTACACTTCCTTCCGTACAAAGCCTCATAAGGTGCCATTTGAATACTTGCCTGATAACTATTGTTATAAGCAAACTCAACCAAAGGCAAATGCTTCTCCCAAGAGCCCTGAAACTCAATCACGCAGCACCTCAACATATCCTCCAAAACCTGGATAACACGCTCAGACTGACCATCCGACTGAGGATGATAGGATGTACTGAAATTCAACCTCGTACCCAGAGCTTGATGCAAACACTGCCAGAATCGCGATGTGAACCTCGGATCCCTATCCGACACAATCGACTTAGGCACACCATGCAGCCGCACAATCTCAGCAATGTACAGCTCCGCAAGCTTATCCAAAGAAAACGTAGTATGCACAGGCAAGAAATGCGCACACTTCGTCAGGTGATCCACAATCACCCACACCAAATTCTTCTTCAACGGTGACAAAGGTAAACCAGATACAAAATCCATGGTAAACCTTTCCCACTTCCACTCAGGGATTCTCAACGGTTGCAACAACCCTGAAGGAAACTGATGCTCAACCTTAACTCGCTGACACACCATACACTTGCTGACAAACTCCGCAACATCTTTCTTTAAACCCACCCAATAGTACTCATCACGAAGATCTCGATACATCTTAGTACTACCAGGATGCATAGCAAAAGGACTACTATGACCTTCAGTCAGAATAGCACGCCTCAACTCAGCATCATTGGGCACTACTATCCGACTCCCAAAACACAACACTCCATCATCATTAAAGCAGAAATCCGAAGGTCTACCCTCCGCGATATCCTGTACATGACACACCAAGGAATCATCCAGCAACTGCTTTTCCTTGATCAACTGAACTAAAGATGGTTTCACTTGCAACTCAGCCACAAGACCACCATCGCGCGAAATACTCAAACTGGCAAACATAGCCCTCAGCTCAACAGCTACCTTCCTACTCAAGGCATCCGCTACAACATTAGCCTTCCCAGGGTGATACTCAATCGTCAAATCATAATCCTTGAGCAACTCCACCCAACGTCGCTGCCTGAGATTCAACTCCTTCTGAGACATCAGATACTTCAAACTCTTGTGATCCGTGTACATAGTACACTTCTCACCATACAGGTAATGTCTCCAGATCTTCAGAGCAAAAACCACTGCAGCCAACTCAATGTCATGCGTAGGATAATTGCGCTCATGCACCTTCAACTGCCGCGATGCATAAGCTACCACCTTACCCTCTTGCATCAACACACATCCCAAACCAACATAGGACGCATCGCTATACACCACAAACTCTTTCCCTGATTCAGGTTGAACCAAGATAGGAGCTTGCGTCAAAGCCGCCTTAAGCTTCTCAAAAGCCTGCTGTCTCGCCTCCGTCCACTCATACTTAACATCCTTCTGCAACAACTTTGTCAGAGGTGCAGCAATCTTAGAAAACCCATCCACAAACCTTCGGTAGTATCCCGCCAAACCAAGGAAACTACGAACCTCGTGAACAGACTTAGGAACCTTCCAATTCATCACCGTCTCAATCTTCTGAGGATCAACCCGAGTCCCCTTGGCAGAAACCACATGCCCAAGAAACACCACCTCCTTAAGCCAGAACTCACACTTGCTCAGCTTAGCGTAAAGCTGATTCTCCAACAAAGCTTGCAAAACAATCCTCAAATGCTCTTCGTGCTCCTCCTCAGTACGCGAGTACACGAGGATATCATCAATGAACACCACAACAAACTTGTCCAGGTATTCATGAAACACATGATTCATCATGTCCATGAAAGCAGCAGGAGCATTTGTCAAACCAAACGGCATCACAAGGAACTCATAATGCCCATACCTTGTCCTAAAAGCTGTCTTAGGCACATCCACATCCTTCACCTTCAACTGGTAATACCCTGACCTCAAGTCAATCTTAGAGAACACAGCAGCTCCCCGAAATTGATCAAAGAGATCATCAATTCTCGGCAAAGGATACCGATTCTTGATAGTCAACTTGTTCAGCTGACGGTAATCAATGCACATTCTCATAGTGCCATCCTTCTTCTTCAAGAACAAGACCGGTGCACCCCAAGGCGACACACTCGGTCGAATGAAACCACGCTCAAGCAACTCTTGCAACTGCGTCTTCAGCTCTTTCAGCTCCTTAGGTGCCATTCTAAAGGGAGTAATGGACACAGGAGTTGTATTCTCATACAGCTCAATTCCAAACTCCACCTCGCGATTAGGAGGTAAACCAGGCAACTCCTCAGGAAACACACCAGGAAACTCCTTCACAACCCTGATATCTTGCACGCGCAACTCCTTAGAGCTAGGATTCATGACAAAAGCTAGGTAAGCTTCACAGCCTTGCCTCAGCATCTGGCTTGCCTCCAACGTAGACACCACACTGGCAAGAAACTTCACATTCTCACCAACCACAACAACTTCATAATCATCCGCAAGCTTCAGCGAAACTCGCTTATTTTCACAATCCACCACAGCACGATGCTCAGCAAGCCAATCCATACCAAGGATTACATCAAAACCATAGAAAGGTAACTCCATAAGGTCAACATGAAAAACATGATCTTGAACAACCAAAGGACACCTTCTATACAGCTTTCGAGTCACAACAGTCTCACCAAAAGAACTAGTGACACGCATACCAACATCCAAAGACTCAACAGGCAAACCAAGCAATTCAGCATGCTCACGCAATATGTAAGAGTGCGTAGATCCAGAGTCAATCAAGGAAAGTAATGACAAGGATTGCAGAGTAAAAGTACCTGCGATCACATCCGCGTCATTCCTCCCCTCACGCTGAGCAAACACTCTAGCCTGTCCGCCACCCTCTGGCTGTACAGCTACAACATGAGCTACACCTCGGCCACCTTCCTCTCTTTGCTGAAAATTACCACGGCCGCGCCCACGACCTCTCTGCGCTGCTGCAACAACAGGAGCACGAACTTGGCCACCAGCCAACATAGGACAATCACGCCTCAAATGATCCGTAGATCCACAGTTCCAGCAACCATTACCAGCTACCGCAACAGGAGCTTGCACCTCCCTCACAGCACGAGGACAATCACGTTTCATGTGGCCATGCGAACCACATATCCAACAAGCACTCGGATCAGCTCTAGCGTTGCCTCCCCGAGCAGGTGCTCCACCACCTCGCTTAGCCGAGGACTGATACTTCTGATCACGTCCCCTCTTGTTCCGTCCACCACCGGAACTATATTCAGCTGCCCGCTTACCAGCACTTGCTCCAGCACCTCTAGCAGATAAACCCAAGTTCATCTCAATATCCTTGGCTCGGCCCACCAACACATCAAAATCATCATACTCGGTAGCCAGCACATACATCTTCACATCCGTCACTAAGCCATAACGGAACCTTTCACACCTCGCTCGCTCATCCGGGACAAGCTCAGGTGCATATTGACTGAGTCGAACAAACTGTACTTCATACTCAGCCACCGTCATGCTCCCTTGGGTAAGAGACATGAACTCCCTCTTTTTCTCATCTAGGTACCTCACACCCAGATACCTTCTCTTGAACACATTCTGAAAGAATGTCCAAGTCACATCAGCTTCTGCCATCCCAGCAATAGTGGTTGTCCACCACGTATATGCATCCTTCTGCAGCAAGGACACAACACAGCCAAGCTTCTGCACATCAGTGCAACTCATCTGTCCCAAGATTCTCTTGGTACTCTCTAACCAAGCCTCAGAACCTTCAGCAAACATACCCCTGAACTCAGTCCCTCCTAGACTGCGCAACCGCTCCAAAGGTAGTCTAACTCCAGCATCTTCCTGATGCCCAGCTCCACGAGCTCCAGCTACCGCTGCTTGAAAAGCACCAGCTATAGCTTGAATTAACACCGTCATGTCAGGAACAGCTTGCCCCTGACCAGCCTCAGGTCCAGCAGCCTCAGCACCAGCTGCAGCTCCAGCTTCTTCAGCCCCAGCACCACCACCACCAGGTGGAGGAGGTAAAACCGCACTCTCAAACATTCTCTTCATTTTCATTCTCATTCTGAGCCGTAGCTCGCACATTACTCCTCAACTCTCTACGAGGTGCCATACTCTAACTATGCAATCACAATGCAAATAAACAAAGTCAGGCCCAGCAAGGTAAGCAATCCAAGTACTCAAGCTCATTTCCAATTAAAATCAACATCATTTCATTAGCTTTGATTTGGCAATGGGTACCCACAACATGTTTCATCACAGCATACATCCCAATTGCAACATACATGCAATTTACTCAACATGCTTTCACCCAACAAGCATACAAGGCATACATACTTCAAACATTCACACACACATTCCCAATTACTCGAGAACTCAGCTCTGATACCACCAAATGTAACCCCCTTAACCCGGCCTAGACGGTTGACCCGAATTAAGAAGATTACACGGGGAAAACCAAAGTCAACCCGAAAGTCAACCTTGATTAACGACCCTTTTTTTCTTTTAAAACTTGTCTAGATGCACATTAACCCTAGTTGTGATCATACAAACAACATACTCAAAGAACATAAACATCAGAGATCAAACAGGGACCCAATTGAACAAATTACAACTTTAGGGACCAATTTGTAAATTCTGATAATTATAAGGACTTAAACCAAATTAAAGTTACCAACTTGAAATTAATCATTTTTCATGCATCTCTGTCAAATTTCAGCTCACACGGACATCCCAAACTCATACAATTGCACAAACAAGTTTCGGGACCAAAATGCAAACATTTTGAAACATATAACTGCCAATGTTAGCCCCCAACGGTCAGGTGTTCCGAAACAGGGAGAGCCTGTTTCGAAACGCGGGGCCGTTCCGCAACGCGTACCGAAACGAGGGCTGGCAGTGGCCTTTCCGTTTCGGAACGGTGTCTCCCGTTTCGGACGCCTGGGTTGCTACAAGGCACCCGTTCCGAAACGGTGGCTACTGTTCCGATACGGCCTGCACAGATTGCAGAAAATTTCATGCTTAAACACACAATTGACCAACCAATCATGCTCCAAATGCAACCAAACTTTACCAGCAACTCATACAACATACAAGAGACATATTTGCATCAACCAATTATCATTATAACTTCATATAGGAAAAACCCCAAATCTAAAGGCATGCTTCCTACTCAAGCAAACCATTCATGCACTAAAACCTCCAAACCAACACATAATGGCCAATTACATGTACCAACGTTTACAACAACATAAATCCAAAATAGGGAGTCCAAAACATCTCCCAAAACAACAACATAGGTCCCCCATTGCCAAAAACCAATAGCTAAAGGTGTTTAAGAAAACCTTCCCATACATGAGCTTATCTTCCACTTGATTGCTTGCCTTCCTTGCTGCCCTTAATGCACCTTAATGTTCTGCATTATTGGTTTAAGAAAGAGAGAGAGCGTAAGCAAAAGCTTAGTGAGGAATACTCATTAAAACCATACAATAATGCATTTATAGAACACTTTACAAGTCATACTTTAAAATACATTTAGACATGCTCACAAGCAATCTTAACCAAGCATCTCATGCTTCATATCTTAACATGTCATATTGGCCACAAGTGATAATTACCATCTTTTAACAAGATCAACATAAGACTCACACATGGACTTTTAAACACCATTGTGATCTTATCCCCATGGACTTTTAAACACCATGGCCCATGGACTTTTAAACACCATGGCAAGGACCACACAAGGACTTTTAAACACCTTTGTGTCCTTAACAAGTTTCGCCTCAAGGACTTTTAAACACCTTGACCCCAAGGACTTTTAAACACCTTGGCCCATGGACTTTTAAACACCATGACATGAATCACCCCAAGGACTTTTAAACACCTTGGCCCCAAGGACTTTTAAACACCTTGGAAAGGACCACACAAGGACTTTTAAACACCTTTGTGTCCGTAACAAGAACCATCCAAGGACTTTTAAACACCTTGATGTTCTTAAGTAAACAAGGCTCACTCAAGGACTTTTAACCACCTTGGTGACCTTAACCTTTTCAAAACATCACTTGCCAATATACATCATTTATCATCAATAATCCACTGTTTTAAAGCATTTAACCAAGCCATAAACATCATGCATCTTTAAGCATTAAACCACATTTAAACAATGTTCAAAAGCAAGGAACTCTAACCTTGAGCTTCCTTAAACACATGGCTTATAATCTCAGCAACCAAACATGCTAGATATGCTTTAAAAACAGAATTTAAACATGCAACAAACACATTGCACCTAACCATCACATGGTTCCTCATCAAGAGAGTTTTTTTCCGAAAACTTACTCTTGAGCTTAGCAAAGTTGTTTAGACTTAGACTAAGCTCCCAAACCTCCAAAACATTGGTTTCAAAGCCGAAAACCAAAATCCACTCACCGATTCCGTTTCGCTTCTTGCCGAAACACCAAATCAAGCTTCCGGATCACCACCACTTGGATCCAAAGATGACTCCCCTGTTTTAACACATCAAAACAGTAGATTAATGCATCATCATGCATTAATAGCTTCAATGAAAGCACCTAAACTCGCTGCTCTCATCCACACTCCATTTTCGGCCACCAAACACAACCGAAAATGCATCCAAACAACTCCTCAACAAAGCCCAGCCATAACCCATCAAAACTAAGCATCCTTAAACATCATTCAACATCTAAAAAGGACCTAACAACATCCTTATACCTCCAGCAACAACAGATCCACAAGATCACCCAAAAACAACCAAGAATCACAAGCTAAACTTAGGAAATTCAACCTATCCGGGATTGCATTAGTTAAAACTCAATTTCCAATCAATTTAACATTCATTTATCATCAATTATACACCTCAAATCACTGCTTTAACAGATCCAACGAAAATTCATCAAAAATCATCAAATCTTGCATTTTAAGCCAAGATCCATTACACAACTTTAAAACCACTTATAAATCATCAATTAAGGATTGAAAACTTGGGAATTTCAGTAAAGAACTTGAAGTTCAGAGGAGAAGGACGTTCTTACCTCCAAACTTGAGTTTCTCCTCTTTTAGAACCAAAAAGCTTGAAGAATCGAATGGCAATTGGTGAGGTTTTGTTGATGAGATGATTAGCAATCAAAAGAGGATTGAAAAGAGAGATTTAAGTGGCAAAATCAGAAGAAAAACTCTGGAGAAAGATGTTTGGTTTGAGAGAAAATGAGAGAGAAGGAAAATGAGATTTTAGGAAAATTAGTTAGAAATAACTTCCCTCCACTTTTCTTTTGTTTTAAAAATCAAAATTAAAACATTAATCATCTTAGAAAAATCTGGAGAAACTCCCTTTGGGTAAATAGCTCCTTAAAGATTCAAAGTTTCAATCCTTTCTAAAACAGTCACGCAGTTTTCAAAAATTACATTTTGGTCACTAGCCAAAATGTCACCCTTCCAAACCTCATTTTGTAAAATTGATTTCACAGTTCACTTATATATATTAAAAGAGGATTTTAGAACATTTTTCCATATTTTTAATGCAACCCGAACTAGGTTTTCCTAATTCCACCTTTTTAGATTCGAACAGCACTTTGACCGAACCGGTCAACGCCCAAAACTTCTAAGCCCAAAACCGGGGCGTTACAGTTATCAAGTAAGACACAACGTGTTTTAGTTTTTCAGAACTATAACTACTTACTTAAGTTGTGAGGCTGTCGTCGTTGCTGCTGGAGCTTTGGATGAGGAGCTGTCGGCGGGCAGTCTACTTGGACTTTTTCGGAGGAGCTATGGGTGCTGCCCTAGGAGTTGAAGATGCGGAGGTTGCCTTCTTCCTTGCGTCATTATCTTCACTACTGTTAGCGGCAGTCACTTTGGAATTCATCTCAGGGAGTATGATTGCTGCCGCGGCAGGGGTGGAGGCAGAGCTTCCTCGGGTTGCTTGTATCGTCATTGCAAGGGTTTTCTCTGTTTACCTAATAACAAACTAAAAACTAATATCAAATTTCTAATTCCTAAAATATTAAAGATAAAATAAGATAAAAATAAAATAAATTAAGTTAAATTAGGAGTGCCTTGAGGGGCATCTCCTAAAGTAACTGCTCCATGTTCTATTGATGCTTGAGGAGTCGTTTCCGGTACTTCTTGAAGTCCATCCGTACCCTCCATCTGGTGATTATTCTCATGGTGGGGGCTCCTTTCTTTCTCTTCCCTTTGTAGTCTATGAAGTCCTCCCTTCTTGGTAATGTTTCTGAGGGCATGAATATATGATTAGAAAAAATTAAATTGACATTCGACCACAAAATTACCTTGTTTTCGGCGAATGTTGTTGTGGTTGAATGTAGCCCTTGCTGTCGTGTCTGCTGCTGTGGCAGCCAGTTATTTTGACAGTCCTTTGTCAGGTTACTTTGCAGGTCAAGGGGACATTGGGAAGTACCATAATTCTCCATATCAAATTTTGTAGGCCATTCGTAAATCTCCATCAGTAGAGACTTCGATGATTCTGAGTCCACCGGCTTTGGTTCCTCTAATACCTGCAATGGAATTTGTGAGTTTTTAATGAATTCAAAATTTTTGTTTATTACCTGCTCGTATTCCATTTGCGAGGCATTGTCATTGGGTAGCTCTTCTAGGTGGTCGTGCGAGTGCCATGACAGGGATGGATGTGTGCAATCTTGGTCGGGCATAATCGAGGTAGTGGGTTGAGAGTTTGCCTCGGATGTGATTGCCGCAGTGCCATTCTCTTGAATTTCACTCAGCGTTGTTGCGGTGTTGCTCCATTCTGACTCCTCGATCATTGCCATGGCAAGTTGTTGCTCAGACTCATCATGTGTTGGGTATTCCTTCACATGGGCATCCTCGTCATCTTGCCTCAGGATTTCAGGTTCATCCGTGGCATGAATGAGGACCGGTCTGCTCAAGAGTTCATCCATCTTGGCGATACTTGCGTCCATAGAAGCCGACAGTTTTTGAGTGAGTGCCATGAAGGCTTGTAGTGTGTCTTCTAAGGATTTTGACTGATCTTGAGGATGATGACATTTCCAGGGCATGTCGGGTTCTGCAGCAAAACTGTTATGGTACAAAAAATTTTGCGGGTTTTGATCATACCATAAAAAATTTTGCTGCTGCGGCAGCGGCATATGTTGTCCATGTTGCTGCTGTGGCGGCATATCTTGTTCTTGTTGGTTCCATCGTTGGTTGTCCATATATTCACCGAAAAAATGGGGACAACTTTCGAGTGCATGATTACCTTTACGTTAATTGCAAGAACTTTCCCACATCATCTCTCGAATGGTTTTTCATGTCATGTTGATGCCCTTGAACCTGTATTGTGCCTGAGATATAACAACCAGAAATAGAAAATAAAAAATAAAAATAAAAATAAGATAAGATAAATAAAGTGCAGTAATTAAAGGTAAGAGTATGTTGCCAGTCCCCGGCAACGGCGCCAAAAACTTGTTGCGTGTAAAAGGGTCTATCGCAATGTAGTGCAAGTGTGCACGACGCAAGTACTAAAGTGATACGCAAGTATTGGATATCATCTCCACAGGGACTGGGCTAATAGCATTAACCTTAGATTGTTGCACAAGAGAGAAAAAGAAAGATTTTAAATTGTTACGAAGTAATAAAGAATACTGAAAATAAAAGAAGAAGATAATCAGAGTAAAGAGTGGGCTGGTATTGATCTGCTCCGTAGTGCAGGTGTTTGCAAGTCTAGGACTTCTCTGTTCTGTCGTAGCGCCTGTCGCGGCAGCGGTCTGTTGTTAGTCGCGGCAGCGATCACACAACTCTGTACTTCAAGCTTGGCAAGAATCCCTGTTGTGCCTTTGCCTATCCCTAGGTCCAAGTCTTTCGATGAACACGTCTTTGATGATACCTCCCGACGTAAATCGAAGGATGAACACCGATGTTGTTGAATTCTTCCTTAGCCACTTAACCTCGTCCTATCCCTAGGTCCGAGATAGTTCAACCATAAACTAGAGAACCCGTACTTATTCCTTTCGTATACTTAACTCTCCCGATATTAAGTAAATAGATAATCTCACAATGCTCTCCCGATACTCTTGCAAGATGTTGAAAACCAGAATAAGCAAACTTGAAGTTATTTTATTGAACAAAGAAAATCCTAAAACAATGCAATCCTTGCAACTACTTTACAAAATCAAACCTTAGCCCTAGGGGAAGTTTAGAACATATTGAGGAAGGGAAAACGGCTAGGGTTTTGGGAAGAAGGCTAGAGAGTATGATGATGTCTAGGTCGAATTACAAGCATATATATAGGCCTTGGGTACAAGTTTTCTTAATGGCCAAGAATACTAGTTCGAATTAAAGTACAATTCATTAAAGACTAAATCTCTGAATAAACGTCCTTTAGTTCGCCCTATCTTCTTGCTTTGACTTTCTCCTCAAACTTTGGGCAAGGCTTTTCTTGTGCTTCTGGGCTCCAAAAATTATGCGAGTGGTCTCTAAAAATTAGGCTTGAAATCCTCTATCAGTCGAACTCCACTTCGCATTTTCCATCTCTTCTTCTTCACTGTCGCAACCTCTGTCACGACATATGTCACAACAGCGAGTTATAAGGCAGTTTGCTCCAACACTGTCGCCACTTCTGTCACGGCAACTGTCACGGCATCTGTCACGTCATCTGCCACAACATCTGTCACAGCATCTGCCACGGCATCTGTCACAGCATCTGCCATGGCATCTATCACGATAGCACTGTCACGGCAGTGATGTATAAGGCAGTTTTCTTCACTCTAGCTCTTCTGTTCCTCTGCTGCCCTGGATGTTGCCACGACAATTAGCTTATGTTCCTCTGCTGCCCTAGATGCTGCCACGACAGTTAGCTTCTGTTCCTCTGCTGCCCTGGATTCTGCCACGACAGTTATCTGCAAAAAGTGACCGAAATCAGCAGCATCTGTGCAATTTTATCTATTTGTGATGTCAATGCAAAACTTAACCTAAAATGTAGTTAAACATGCTTGAGTGTAGCAAAAATAAGGATAAATGAGGGGTAAAATATAGGACTTTTAGGCACTCAACATAATTCATCTCGTGTGGCTTAAGTTGCCTCAAAGAATCAGCAATAACCTTGCATTCTTGCATCAATACGCATCCTAACCCAAGATGCGATGCATCACTGTAAACTGTATAGTCTTTTCCACACTCGGGCTGGGTCAAGACAGGTGCATGGGTCAGAACTTGTTTTAATTGATCAAAGCTTCGTTTTTTAACCTCAGTCCAAACAAAAGAGGCTTCCTTCCTCGATAATTTGGTTAAAGGATTAGCTAACATAGAAAATTCTTTCACGAATCTACAGTAATAGCCAACAAGCCCAATGAAGCTTCTGACTTCACCAATGTTCTTCGGTGGATGCCAATCTACAATAGCTTGGTTTTTCTTCAAGTCCACCTGGATGCACGAAGCTGATACGATATGCCCCAGAAAGGCAACTTCGGTGAGCCAGAACTCACACTTGGAAAACTTCACATACAACTATTTCTCTCTCAGAGTCTGAAGTACAATACGAAGATGATCTCGATGCTTCGTTTCTTTCTTGGAATAGATCAAGATGTCATCTATAAACACCACTACAAATTTATCAAGATAGGATCTAAATACCCGATTCATTAAGTCCATCAAAGATGCTTGTGCATTAGTTGCCCAAAAAGCATCACCAAGAATTCGTAATGTCCATATCTTGTACGGAAGGCAGTCTTAGGCACATCACACTCCTTGACTCTCATTTGATAATAGCCCGACCTTAAATCAATCTTGGAGACACATTGGCATCTTTTAATTGATCGAAGATGTCGTCTATTCTAGGCAATGGATACTTATTCTTATTGGTTATTGGATTCAGTTGTCTGTAGTCAATGCACAATCGCATAGAACCATCCTTCTTCTTGACAAAGAGAACCAGTGGTCCCCAAGGTGAAGAGTTGGGTTGAATGAAACCCTTGTTCCAAAGGTCCTGAATCTGAGCTTTTAATTCTTTCAACTTCATAGCTGCCATCTGATATGGTGCAATGGAAACTGGAGCAGTCTCAGGTTGCACCTCGATACCAATGTAAAGACAACTTCCGGGACTAAAACGTAAAACTTGCAAACCTCAACACCATTCAAATCAGTGCCCAACGGTCACCCGTTTCGAAACAGTGTTGACCATTCCGAAACACGGGTTCATTTCGAGACTAGTTCCGAAATAGGGCCTTCTAGTGGCCAAATCGTTTCGGAACGGCCTCCAGCCGTTGCGAAACACGAAGGCCATTACAGGCCCCCGTTTCGAAACACCAGTGCCCGTTGCGATACGGTCTGCCCAGAAGTTGCAGAAATTACTGGTTTTTCCTATATTAAACTATTCAAACGCATCCTAATGACTTCCTAAACATGCCAACAAGTCATCATACATATAAGGTACATGTTTGCAACTTCAAAACACATTCATTGCATCACACATGGAAATTCACATATCTATAGGCATGCTTCCTATTATCCAAAACGAAGAAATCAACCAATCACCAAAACAATCATTTAATGGCCATTTACAAATCCAAAATATCAAAAGCAACATGCCACAAACTAGGGAGTCCAAAACATCTCCCAAATCACACTTTAGGTTCCCATTGCCAAATTACCAAAACTAATAGTGTATGAAAACATCACCATACATGAGCTTAGTTTCCCTTGGACTCTTAGATTCCTTGTTGCCCTCAAACACTTCTATTGTCTGCATTATTGGTACAAAAGGGAGAGCTTAAGCACAATAGCTTAGTTAGGCATGCTCTAAAGGAAACAACACAATAATGCATTTTAGAAAACACTTTCAACAAAGCTTAAAAACACAAGCTTAACTCTTTTCATGCAACCTTGCATACTTTACAAGCATCTCAGGCTTCATTACATCAATTCAACATATTGGCTTTCAAGTGATAATTCATACTCTTTTACAACACAAAACACAATCGGATACGCGGATTACAAGCGTTGTCCCACACGCTTCATACACACTACCGAACAACATAATGTAGAGTTTACGGTACAATCACAACCCCTCAACACCCGTGATGGAGTTTACGGTAAAATCACAACCACTCAACATCACTCATCGGTACTTGTATAACTTCCTAACGAGAGTACGAGACACATAACACAAGGTCCACACACGGACTTTTAACCACCGTTGTGATCTTACCTCTCTCGTTAGGATACTTGGATGAAGTTTTTGGTACAATCACAACCCCTCAACATCCAAGGCGACTTTATTCACGGTGCACCCAATCCTATAGCCGGCTAATTATATTCGATTCAAGTACTTTAAAACCAATTCATCACTTGCCAATATATATCATTTATCATCAACAATTCAATGTTTTAAAGCATTAATCAAAGTCATTTAACATCATGCTTCACTATGCATCAAAACCATATTAACAACATGCCAAAACAAGGATCTCTTACCTTGAGCATCCTTCAACACATGGCATTCAAAACCAGCATTAACCATGCTAAAACATGCTTTCAAAACAGAATTCAAACATGTAATTTATAACCAATGCATCATGCTACTTCATAGCACATCCGAGGGAGTTTTTCTGAAAACTTACTCTTGAGCTTAGCTAAGTTGATTAGACATAAACTAAGCTCCCACAACCTTCAAATAATCGTTTCAAAGCTGGAAATCCAACTCCACTCACCAATTTCGTTTCGCAAGCTTGCCGAAACGCCGATCAAGCCTCCGGATACACTCAACAAGTGTCCGAAGATGTCTCCCATGTTTTAAACACATCAAAGTAGAGGATTAATGCATCATCATGCATTGAAATCTTCATCCAACACACTTAAACTCGCTGCTCTACCTAAAGCCAACATTTCGGCTACCAAACACAACCGAAATCACCTCCAAACTCTTCCAAAACTTAACCCAGCCAAGATCCATCACTTCTAACCATTTCTAAACATCAATCAACATCCAAAATAAACCTAAACTCGCCCTTATACCTCTAGCTATAACAGAACACCAAGATCACCTCAAAAACCACAATTTTCATAAGCAAAAACTTAGGAAATTCAACCTATTCGGGATTGCGTTGATAAAACCTCATTTACACATCATTAGACATCCAAAATACATTTAAGAATCATCTCAAAACAGAGCCCAAACAATCACAACGAAATTCTTCAAGATTTCTTCCAAATCTTGAGTTTTAAAGCCAAAATCAAGTTCCTATCATTAAAATCATTTACAAAACTTAAATTACGGATTGACAACTTGGGAATTTCAGTAAAGAACTGAGTATTTAGAGGAGAAGAACAATCTTACCTCTAAATGGTGATTTCTCCTTGATTTGAGCCAATTTCCTTGAAAATTCAATGAGGAAATCAAAATGATTTGATGCAAGATTGATTAGGAACTAATTGATGATAGAAATCTCATCAATTGAAGTGAAGATCAATGAAGAAGTTGCTGGAGAAAAGTGTTTGGATGATGAAATTTTGAGAGAAAAAGAAATGAGAAAATTTTAGGAAAAGGTAGTTATGATTTTTCCAAAAGGTAGTTTCTCTTCTTTTCTAATTAATTAAAACATTAATTAATTCACTCAAATTAAGGAAAAATCTGGAGAAAACATTTTTGGGTAAATTAGCTCCTTAAAGATTCAAAGTTTCAATCCTTACAAAACAGTCACCACTAAACTTTTCAAAAATCGCATTTTAGTCACTACAACGAAATGTAGTATTTCCAAACCTTATTTTGCAAAATTGATTTCACCACTCTCTTATATATATATTAAAAGAGGATTTTTAGATATTTTTCCATATTTTTAAAGCATCCCGAACTAGGATTTCCCTAAAACAGCCTTTTATATTCGAATCGAAAATCAAACCGGTCCGACTCAGACCTAAACTTCCAAGCCCAAATTTGGTGTGTTACAACTCTCCCCCCCTTAAGAAATTTCGTCCTCGAAATTTACCTGGAGGAAAAAGGTACTGAAACTGCTTCATCATATCATCCTTTCTTTCCCGCGTGGCTTCCTCAACACCACGATGCCTCCACAACACCTTAACCAATTCAATGGTCTTGCCCCGAAGAACTTTACTGTCCGATTCCAGAATTTCAACCAGCTCCTCATCATAGGTCAAGTCTAGATTCAACTCCACTTCCTCCACAGGTATAACATGCGAAGGATCAGATCTATACCTCCGAAGCATAGAGACATGAAACACATCATGAATCTTTTCTAACTCTTGCGGTAACCTCAGCTTGTAAGCAACAGGACCCACACGTTCAATCACCTCGTATTGTCCAATGTACCTATGGCTCAACTTACCCTTCTGGCCAAACCTCATCACTTTCTTCCAAGGCGAAACCTTCAAGAACACACGGTCACCTACCGCAAACTCAATCTCCTTACGCTTCAAATCCGCGTAAGACTTCTGTCTATCAGAAGCTGCCTTCAAACACTTACAAATGAGCTTCACCTTCTCGGTGGTTCCCTTCAACAAAGCCAGCATTGAAACCAACTTCTGACCCGTTTCAGCCCAGCAAAGAGGAGTTATGCACTTCCTCTCGTAAAAAGCTTCATAAGGTGCCATTTGAACACTTGCCTGGTAGCTATTGTTATAAGCAAACTCCACCAAAGGCAAATACTTCTCCCAAGAACCCTGAAACTCAATCACACAGCACCTCAACATATCTTCCAGCACTTGGATAACACGTTCAGACTGTCCATCCGATTGTGGATGATAAGAAGTACTGAAATTCAGCCGCGTACCCAAAGCTTGATGCAAACACTCCCAAAAACGCGATGTAAACCTCGGATCTCTATCCGATACTATAAACTTTGGCACACCATGCAGTCGCACAATCTCAGCAATGTACAACTCTGCAAGCTTGTCCAAAGTATACGTAGTATGCACAGGTAAGAAATGCGCACACTTCGTAAGGCGATCCACAATCACCCACACCGAATTCTTTTTCGATGGCGACAAAGGCAAACCAGACACAAAGTCCATGGTAATCCTTTCCCACTTCCGCTCAGGAATCCTTAACGGTTGCAACAACCCAGAAGGAAACTGATGTTCAGCCTTAACCCGCTGACAAACCATGCACTTACTCACATACTCCGCAACATCTTTCTTCAAACCCACCCAATAGTACTCATCCTTAAGATCACGATACATCTTAGTACTACCAGGGTGCATAGCAAAAGGACTACTATGAGCCTCAGTCAGAATAGTACGCCTCAACTCAGAATCATTCGACACTACTATCCGACTCCCATAACATAGAACCCCATCATCGTTAAAACAGAAATCCGAGGGTCTATCTTCAGCAATATCCTGAACATGTGGCACCAAGGAATCATCCAACAACTGCTTATCCTTTATCAGCTGAACCAAAGATGGTTTCACTTGCAATTCAGCCACAAGACCCCCATCTCGTGAAATGCTCAAGCTGGCAAACATAGCCCTCAACTCCACTGCCACCTTTCAACTCAAGGCATCCACTACAACATTAGCTTTTCCCGGATGGTACTCGATCGTCAGATCGTAATCTTTAAGCAACTCCACCCAACGCCATTGCCTAAGATTCAACTCTTTCTGAGACATCAAATACTTCAAACTTTTGTGATCCGTGTACACAGTACACTTCTCACCATACAGGTAATGTCTCCAAATCTTCAAAGCAAAAGCCACCGCAGCTAACTAAATATCATGCGTAGGATAATTGCGCTCATGCACCTTCAACTGGCGCGATGCATAAGCCACCACCTTACCCTCCTGCATCAACACACATCCCAGACCCACATAGGATTCGTCACTGTACACCACAAACTCTTTCCCTGATTCAGCTTGAACCAAGATAGGAGCTTGCGTCAAAGCTGCCTTAAGCTTCTAAAAGCTTGTTGCCTTGCTTCTGTCCACTCAAACTTGATATCCTTCTGCAACAACATTGTTAAAGGTGCAGCAATCTTTGAAAATCCATCCACAAACCTCCGGTAGTATCCTGCCAACCCAAGGAAACTACGGGCTTCATGAACAGACTTAGGAGGCTTCCAATTCATCACCGCCTCAATCTTCTGAGGATCAACACGAATCCCCTCCGCATAAACCACATGATCAAGGAAAACAACTTCCCTAAGCCAGAATTTGCACTTGCTCAGCTTAGCATAAAGCTGATTCTCCAACAGCGCCTGTAACACAATCCGCAAATGCCCTTCATGCTCCTCCTCAGTACGAGAGTACACAAGGATATCATCAATGAATACCACAAAAAACTTGTCCAAGTATTCATGGAACACTCTATTCTTCATATCCATAAAATCTGCAGGAGCATTCGTCAAGCCAAACAACATCACAAGGAACTCATAATGCCCATACCTCATCCTAAAGGCTGTTTTTGGCACATCCACATCCTTCACCTTACGCTGGTAATAACCTGACCTTAAGTCAATCTTAGAGAACACAGCCGCTCCCCGAAACTGATCAAAAAGATCATCATTCTCGGCAAAGGATACCGATTCTTGATAGTCAACTTGTTCAGCTGACGATAATCGATGCACATCCTCATAGTGCCATCCTTCTTCTTCACAAACAAAACCGGTGCACCCCAAGGTGACACACTCGGCCGAATGAAACCACGATCAAGCAACTCCTGAAGTTGCATCTTCAGCTCCTTCAACTCCTTAGGTGTCATTCGATAAGGAGTAATGGACACTGGAGTTGTGTTTTCATACAACTCAATTCCAAACTCCACCTCTCGACTAGGAGGTAATACAGGTAACTCCTCCGGAAACACTCCAGGAAACTCTCGCACCGTCCTGATATCTTGAACTCGCAACTCCTTAGAGCTAGGATTCATCACAAAGGCCAGGTAAGCTCCACAACCTTGCCTTAGCACTCGGCTTGCTTCCAATGAAGACACCACATTGGTAAGAAACTTCACATTCTCACCAACCACCACCACCTCGTAATCATCTGCAGGCTTCAACGTAACTCGCTTACACACAAAATCCACTACAGCTCGATGTTCAACAAGCCAATCCATTCCAAGGATTACATCAAAACCATAAAAAGGCAATTCCATGAGATCAACAAGAAAAACATGGTTTTGCATCACCAAAAGACATCTTCTATACAACTTCCGTGTCACAACGGTCTCACCAAAAGAACTGGTTACACGCATACCAACATCCAAAGACTCAACAGGTATACCAAGCAATTGAGCATGCTCACACAATATGTATGAGTGTGTAGATCCAGAATCAATCAAGGAATGTAATGATAAGGATTGCAAAGTAAAAGTACCTGCGATCACATCCGTATCATTCATCCCCTCACGCTGAGCATACACTCGAGCCTGGCCACCACCCTCAGGTTGAACAGCCACCACATGCGCCACATTCCTCCCACCATCATCTCTGCGCTGGAAATTACCACGGCCGCGCCCACTACCTCTCTGTGGTGCAACTACCCCAGGAGCACGTCCCTGACCTCCACCGGCCAACAAAGGACACTCTCTCCTCATGTTGTCTGCTGAACCACAATTCCAGCATAAATTACCGGTCACTGCTACAGGAGCCTGCACCTCCTTCGCTGCTCGAGGACAATCTCGCCACATATGGCCACGAGATCCACACATCCAGCACGTGTTCTGATCAGCTCTCAACTTGTCTCCCTGAACAGGTGCACCATGTCCTCCACCACCACGCCTAGCAGAAGGCTGATACCTCTTATCACGTCCTCTCTTGTTTCGTCCACCACCGGAACTATAATCAGCAGCTCTTTTGCCTGAGCTAGAACCAACGCCCCTGGAAGACAAACCCAAGTTCTGCTCAATATTCTTTGCTCTACTCACCAGCACATCAAAATCTGTATACTCAGCAGCAAGCATGAAAGTCTTTATGTCCGTCACCAAACCATAACGGAAACGTTCACACCTCTCTCGCTCATCAGGGATTAACTCAGGTGTGTACTGGATAAGGCGAACAAACTGGATCTCATACTCAGCCACCGTCATGCTTCCTTGCACAAGAGACATGAATTCTCTTTTCTTATCATCTACGTATCGCACACCTAGATACTTTCGCTTGAACGCGTTCAAGAAGAACGTCCAAGTCACATCATCTTCCTCCATTCCGGAGACAGTGGTCGTCCACCACGTATACGCATCATCATGCAACAGCGATACCACACAACCCAACTTCTGTACATTGTTGCAATTCATTTGCTCCAAAATCCTCTTGGTGCTTTCCAACCAAGACTCAGATCCTTCAGGAGATAAACCTCTGAACTCAGTCCCTCTCAGACTGCGAAGACGTTCCAAAGGTAATCTCACGTTAGCATCACCCTGATGCGCAGCTCCGTGAGCTCCAGCTACTACTGCCTGAAAGGCTCCAGCAATAGCCTGAATCAGCACAGTCATGTCAGGAGCAGCTTGCCCCTGCACACCTTCAGGTCCAGCGATCCCAGCACCAGCACCAACACCAGCATTTTCACCTCCAGCACCATCAACGCCAGGTGGTCCACCACCAGGGGGAGGAGGTAAATCCACAACATTCTCTGCATTTTCCTCGTTTTCGTTCTGAACCATAGCTCTCGTATTCTTCCTCATCTCTCTACGAGGCCCCATTTATAAAAAAAACAATGCACTGACACAAATGCAATAAACATAATTAGGCTCAACAAGGTAAGTAATCCAAGAACTCAATCTCATTTTCCAAAAACAATTTCGTTCATTAGTTTTGATATGGAAATGGGTTCCCCTAACATGCTTCAACACAGCATAGCATCACAATTGCAACCATACATCACAATTCAATCAAACACACTTTCACCCAAAAGGCATATCATGCAAATACGCATACATTAACCACACAACAAATCCCAAAGATACGAGAACTAAGCTCTGATACCACCAAATGTAGCCCCCTTAGCCCGGCCTAGACGGTTGACCCGAACTAAGAAGTTTACACGGGGAAAACCAAAGTCAACTCGAAAGTCAACCTTGATTAACGACCCTTTTTTTCTTTTTAATCTTGTCTAGATGCACGTTAACCCTAAGTGAGCACTCGAGAAACATATATGTGTAAAGCACAGCGATCGGATTTCGAAAAGGTCTTAACTGATTTTCAAGTTACTAATATGAAATTAGTCATATTACATGCTTCCCTGTCAAATTTCACTTTAATTGGACTTCTCGAACTCATACAATTGTAAAGACAACTTCCGGGACTAAAACGTAAAACTTGCAAACCTCAACACCATTCAAATCAGTGCCCAACGGTCACCCGTTTCAAAACAGTGTTGATCGTTCCGAAACACGGGTTCGTTTCGAGACTAGTTTCAAAACAGGGCCTTCCAGTGTCCAAATCGTTTCGGAACGGCCTCCAGCCGTTATGAAACACGAAGGCCATTACAGGCCCCCGTTTCAAAACGCCAGTGCCCGTTCCGATACTGTCTGCCCAGAAGTTGCAGAAATTGCTGGTTTTTCCTACATTAAACCATTCAAACGCATCCTAATGACTTCCTAAACATGCCAACAAGTCATCATACATATAAGGTACATGTTTGCAACTTCAAAACACATTCATTGCATCACACATGGAAATTCACATATCTATAGGCATGCTTCCTATTATCCAAAACCAAGCAATCAACCAATCACCAAAACAATCATTTAATGGCCATTTACAAATCCAAAATATCAAAAGCAGCATGCCACAAACTAGGGAGTCCAAAACATCTCCCAAATCACACTTTAGGTTCCCATTGCCAAATTACCAAAACTAATAGTGTATGAAAACATCACCATACATGAGCTTAGTTTCCCTTGGACTCTTAGATTCCTTGTTGCCCTCAAACACTTATATTGTCTGCCTTATTGGTACAAAAGGGAGAGCGTAAGCACAATAGCTTAGTGAGGCACGCTCTAAAGGAAACAACACAATAATGCATTTTAAAAAACACTTTCAACAAAGCTTAAAAACACAAGCTTAACTCTTTTCATGCAACCTTGCATACTTTACAAGCATCTCATGCTTCATTACATCAATTTAACATATTGGCTTTCAAGTGATAATTCATACTCTTTTACAACACAAAACACAATCGGATACGCGGATTACAAGCGTTGTCCCACACGCTTCATACACACTACCGAACAACATAAGGTGGAGTTTACGGTACAATCACAACCCCTCAACACCCGTGATGGAGTTTACGGTACAATCACAACCCCTCAACATCACTCATCGGTAGTTGTATAACTTCCTAACGAGAGTACGGGACACATAACACAAGGTCTACACACGGACTTTTAACCACCGTTGTGATCTTACCTCTCTCGTTAGGATACTTGGATGGAGTTTTCGGTACAATCACAACCCCTTAACATCTTAGGAGACTTTATTCACGGTGCACCCAATCCTATAGTCGGCTAACTATATCTGATTCAAGTACTTTAAAACCAATTCATCACTTGCCAATATACATCATTTATCATCAACAATTCACTGTTTTAAAGCATTAATCAAAGCCATTTAACATCATGCATAACTATGCATCAAAACCACATTAACAACATGCCAAAACAAGGATCTCTTACCTCAAGTATCCTTCAACACATGGCATTCAAAACCAGCATTAACCATGCTAAAACATGCTTTCAAAACAGAATTCAAACATGCAATTTATAGCCAATGCATCATGCTACTTCATAGCACATCCGAGGGAGTTTTTCCGAAAACTTACTCTTGAGCTTAGCTAAGTTGCTTAGACTTAAACTAAGCTCCCAAAACCTTCAAATAATCGTTTCAAAGCTGGAAATCCAACTCCACTCACCAATTCCGTTTCGCAAGCTTGCCGAAACGCCGATCAAGCCTCCGGATCAACTCCACAAGTGTCCGAAGATGTCTCCCCTGTTTTAAACACATCAAAGCAGAGGATTAATGCATCATCATGCATTGAAATCTTCAGCCAACACACTTAAACTCGCTGCTCTACCTAAAGCCAACATTTCGGCTACCAAACACAACCGAAATCACCTCCAAACTCTTCCAAAACTTAAACCAGCCAAGATCCATCACTTCTAACCATTTCTAAACATCAATCAACATCCAAAATAAACCTAAACTCGTCCTTATACCTCCAGCTATAACAGAACACCAAGATCACCTCAAAAACCACCATTTTCATAAGCAAAAACTTAGGAAATACAACCTATTCGGGATTGCATTGATCAAAACTGATTTACACATCATTAGACATCCAAAATACATTTAAGAATCATCTCAAAACAGAGCCCAAACAACCACAACAAAATTCTTCAAGATTTCTTCCAAATCTTGAGTTTTAAAGCCAAAATCACGTTCCTATCATTAAAACCATTTACAAAACTTAAATTAAGGATTGACAACTTGGGAATTTCAGTAAAGAATTGAGTATTTAGAGGAGAAGAACAATCTTACCTCTAAATGGTGATTTCTCCTTGATTCGAGCCAATTTCCTTGAAAATTCAATGAGGAAATCAAAAGGATTTGATGCAAGATTGATTAGGAACTAATTGATGATTGAAATCTCATTAATTGAAGTGAAGATCAATGATGACGTTGCTGGAGAAAAGTGTTTGGATGATGAAATTTTGAGAGAAAAAGAAATGAGAAAATTTTAGGAAAAGGTAGTTATGATTTTTCCAAAAGGTAGTTTCTCTTCTTTTTCTAATTAATTAAAACATTAATTAATTCACTCAAATTAAGGAAAAATCTAGAGAAAACATTTTTGGGTAAATTAGCTCCTTAAAGATTCAAAGTTTCAATCCTTACAAAATAGTCACCACTAAACTTTTCAAAAATCGCATTTTAGTCACTACACCGAAATGTAGTATTTCCAAACCTTATTTTGCAAAATTGATTTCA
The DNA here is from genome assembly GCA_030270665.1 of Hibiscus trionum. Classification (NCBI taxonomy): domain Eukaryota; kingdom Viridiplantae; phylum Streptophyta; class Magnoliopsida; order Malvales; family Malvaceae; genus Hibiscus; species Hibiscus trionum. The sequence continues at coordinate 41,883,580 of BSYR01000027.1, read as the reverse complement.
CTACTCTCTTATATATATTAAAAGAGGATTTTTAGATATTTTCCCATATTTTTAAAGCATCTCGAACTAGGCTTTCCCTAAAACATCCTTTTATATTCGAACCGAAAATCAAACTGGTCCGGCTCAGACCCTAAACTTCCAAGCCCAAATTTGGGGTGTTACACAGATTTTTGCTGGTTTTTGTTCGTTTTAGACTATCGAACGATGTCCAAATGCAACGAAACTTTACACACAATATTTCAGTAGTATAAACTATCAGCATGTCAAGTTTCATGACCATATGAATAGGTTTACCATGTTTTCACCTTTTTGAGCTATGTATGCAATTTCCATCCATTTTAAACTTCACCAAAAGGCGATTTTAAGGTATATAACTTATTACAACTTAGGCAATAGACCAACATATCAAAATAGGCATAAATGACTAGTTCGACTACTTTTCCACCTTCCTAGGAGTTTATAAGGAAAAACACATTACTTGGGGCTGGTAGTGACTTGTCTTGCTTGTCGATCCGATCTTCCCACACACAAACCTTCTTAACCTGAAAATGCAAGAGATGAGACGCGTTAGGCATATTTTGCCTAGTGAGGTACTCACAAACAATATAGGTAACAATAATGTCATGGTTATACTTAAACATAATCTCATGCCAACGATGTCGATGCTATGCAATAATATACAATGTATAAACATGTTTCAAATTCATTCTCAGTTAGATTTGAACGTGAGAGGTGTTCTTCTCGACATTAGTGCTATTGTTGCTTGAGGTGTGTTCTCTTTAGGTGCTACAAACTTTGTTTTTTTGTGATTGTGATTTCACATTATATTTTCTGTGCATATTATTTTCAGACTATGAATAAAACTGTGATTTAGAATAAATGAGATGTGAATCCCTGATTTATTATCGGACTGTGTTGAGACTTTAAAAATTGTGACATCTTTTTACTGTACTATCATGGGTTGGGATTGTAGAGAGGAAGTTCAGTGGTTTTATACCACTTGCGTTGGTGACTATGTAGTGAGAGGCTCTGGGGAACCTACTCTTTTTGGTGACTATGCAGTATGGGTTTATAACAAGTTTGTGGAAATTGTGTTTAAACATGATTCATGCGTTTAAAATGATTTTGTGGAAATTGTTGTGAAACTGAGTTTGTGAATGCCTGCACTTTAGAGACACACTAAGCTCAATAGCTTACACCTATAGTGTAACCCCCTATTTTGACCTAAGGGTTTATAACAAGTTGAAATTGACAAATTGGAAACTTTCCCCTCAAGTAAGATTATTTATAGAAATTATGCCAAAATTATTATTCAATTATAAAAGATATCCTTTAATGTTTCGTCTTAAAACAAGCATGCTAAAAATAGTTTATCAAACCCCAAAAATAATAAATGTCCAAAGTCCACGTTTACAACCAAATCCGAAAAATACTTAAATAAATAAATATAAGTCTAGAACAAAACGTACTGATAAATAGTATCAAATAATGTTCGAACGAGATCCTCCAAGTACCGAAACCTAAGTCTGGAAATCTGAAACAGATACTAAGGGGGAGTCAGCTATAAAGCTCAGTGTGTCTCTAAAGTGCATAACAGAAGTCAATCCAACAGTGAAACAACGTATCAAGAATTTACAGATATTCCGAAGTATTACAAGCAAAGCATACAGATATCATAACATGACATGCACCCAACTACATCACTGTCCGAAGAGTGAGGTTCCCCTGAACCACTCTACACCTCAACACCATGTCCGAAGCAGAACTCATCCCGAAAGATGGAACTACTGATCCGAAGCGAAGTTCAACCCGAAGGATGAAGTCGCTGAGCTTCCTCCGTACAATATCCCAACCCAATGATATGACATGTAATCCGATTTCAGAGTCCGAATGCAATCTTGTTAAATAACTAAGATGCATGTACATAATAATCTGATTCCGATATGTGTTACATAACATGATCATAGCATCCGAGTCATACATTATTTATCAGATAACAGAGCAAATAACATACAAAATATTTCTCAATCAACCGAGCAGGATAACACAGAATATTTCTCATACAGATCACGAAATCAGGCAACACATACATGTAGCACAGACAGAGAACACACCTTAGGCAGCTAAACAGTCAACGTCGATAGTGACGTCTACCACGCTCAGCCCTAGCGGAAGGTCGGACAGAATCAGCTCCTAAAAACAAAGAACACTATATAAGACTTTCTACTATGCCACATTCGAATAATTATGCTTAACAGATAACTTACTAACAGATCTCGAAGACTGTGCCACCGGAGGTCTGCCTGGCGGAGGAGGAGGTAAATTCTCAGGGTTAGAGTCCACGTCACTTGAACACAAGAAAATATCCGAGTCAAACTCTGATGCAACATTTAACAAAAATCTGAGCTCAACATATAAACTTGATCCAAAAGGCATTTCGGGTTCGAATTTGAAGGAACGGACAGCGGCAACGGAACCGGAACGTCAAAAAACTTAAAAGTGGACTCAGCAGAAAAAGGCAACCAAAAGTCAACGCTGACGTCATCGCTGACGTCATCATTGACCGTGATGACGTCATCATTGACTGCATCAGCCCTGCAATAGCGGATGACATCATCGTTGCATCAGCACTGCAACAGCGGATGACGTCATCGTTGCATCAGCCCACTGGTCCGGTTCGGTTCAGCCCAGCCGTTCGGTTCACCAACTCAACCAGTCCGGTTCAGATCCAACAGCCACCCAAATCATCCAAACCCTAATCCACAATTCCCAATTTATCAAACCCTAACACCACACCCCGGCGGCGCCCGACTACCCACGACGCGACCCCAACGACGGCCACGACCCCCGACAGCGGCCAACAACAACCCCAAAGCCAAACAGAAACCCCGACCACGTCACTCACCAACCCGAGACGGCAGCGGCGCTCACAGAGGACGGCGGCGCGGCAAAAAGCGAGAGGTCGAAGCTTTCGGCCTCTACGTTCCAGCGATAGGAGACGGCGAACGAGACACCCAATGACGGTTTTGATCGGACGGCCACGGTGAACACACCGACGACCTTGAAAAGTTGAACGGACAAAGCTAGCCCCTTGATCAGAGCTTCGACGGAAACAAAACGGGGATGGGGGGTTTTAATATTTTAATATTTTCCTTTTCTTTTTGAGAGAACCGAGAGAGAGAGAGAGGTGTGCGGCACAAAACACTAAAATAGGGCTAAGGAGTGTTTACCCTAGACAAATGGGTAAATCACAGAATAAGGGTCCCTATTTTTGCCCGCCTAATAATTTAACCATCAAAATTATAAATTTATTCAATTTGGTCCCCAATTTAGGTTAGGTTAAATTCTGAGTTTCCTCCAAATTCTAGGGTTTCCAATTGGGAATTCTCACAATTAGGGATTTTAAAATTAGGGCTAAAATGGGGTGTTACAACTCTCCCCCCGTAAAAAGAAATTTCGACCTCAAAATTTACCTGGAGCAAACAAATGCGGATACTGAGCTTTGATGACAGCTTTGGGCTCCCAGGTAGCCTCATCATGACTGCGACCACGCCACAAGACTTTGACCATCTTAATGGTCTTCCTTCTGAGAACTTTCTTATCTTGAGCAAGAATCTCGATAGGCTCCTCCTCAAAGCGTAAATCAGGACGAGTCTCAATCTCCTCCACAGGTAATACATGAGACGGATCAGCATGGTAGCGTCTCAACACAGAAACATGGAAAACATCATGAATACGTTGAAGCTCTGGTGGTAACTCGAGCTGATAGGCAACAGGTCCAACCCGACGAAGAATCCGATAAGGACCAATATAACGAGGACTCAGCTTGCCCTTTCGACCAAACCGAAGTACCTTCCTCCAAGGAGATACTTTCAGGAAAACCTCATCACCGACCTCAAACTCAAGATCGCGACGTCTCAAGTCAGCATAGGACTTCTTTCTGTCAAAAGCAACCTTAAGCCGGTCTCGAATCAATCTGACTGTCTGCTCGGCCTCACAGACTAGGTTTGGTCCCAACAATCTATGCTCATTAAGTTCAGTCCACCCAATCGGTGACCTACACCTACGCCCATACAGAGGCTCATACGGTGCCATTTTGATACTGGCCTGGTAGCTGTTATTATATGCAAACTCCGCGAGCGGCAAGAAATCCTCTCAACTACCACTGTAATTAAGAACACAACCTCTCAACATGTCCTCAAGAATCTGAATCACACGCTCGGACTGCCCGTCAGTCTGCGGATGATAAGCTGTACTGAAGTTCAACCGGGTACCCAAAGCAGAGTGAAGTGCCTTCCAGAACTTCGCTGTAAACCTCGGATCACGATCAGAAATAATCGATAGCGGTACCCCATGAAGTTGAATGATCTCAGAAATATAGAGCCGAGCCAACTTATTCAAAGGATAATTGACTCGAAGCGGAATGAAATGAGCAGACTTAGTCAAACGGTCCACTATAACCCAGACGGAGTCCTTCTTGGACGGAGTAATTGGAAGACCACTGATAAAATCCATAGTCACACGCTCCCATTTCCACTGAGGAATCTCGATGTGCTGAAGCAACCCAGATGGACGCTGATGCTCTGCCTTGACTCTCTGACAAGTCATACACTTAGACACAAATCCGACAACATCCCGTTTAAGACCTTTCCACCAGTACCTTTGACGAAGGTTCTTATACATCTTATCACCACCAGGATGCATAAAATAGGGGCTGTCATGTGCCTCGCGAAGAATAACCTGTTTCAACCCAGATTTCCTCGGAATACAGTACCGACCTCGGAAACACAAAACACCATCCTGATCAATAGAATAATCCACAGATGTACCCTCAGTAACCTCTCTGATACGATGCATAAGAAAAGGATCCGTAGGCTGCTCAGCTCGAAAATCAGATATCAGCGTAGGGATGACCCGACGTTCTGCCATCAAACTACCATCCTCAAACAAACTCATCCGAGCAAACAAGGTCCTCAAATCTGAGATAGCATTACGACTCAAGGCGTCGGCAACCACGTTTACCTTTCCCGGGTGATACTCTATCTCACAGTCATAATTGTAACCCCCTTAACCCGGCCCAGACGGTTGAACCGAATTAAGAAGTTTACACGGGGAAAACCAAAGTCAACCCGAAAGTCAACCTTGATTAACGACCCTTTTTTTTCTTTTTAATCTCACCTATATGCAAATTAACCCTAGGTGAACACTTGAGACAGACATATTCAAAAGCCACAACAATCGGATAACATTCAGGGACTCAATTGCACAACATACAAGTATAGGGACCAAAATCTAAATTCTGAAAGTTACAAGCACTTAACCAACTTTTGAGTTACCATTATGAAATTAGTCATGTTTCATGCTTCACTGCCAAATTTCAACTCAAACGGACAACACAAACTCATTCAATTGCATAAACAAAGTTCAGGACCAAAACGCAAAGATTTCAAAACATATAACCGTCAATTTCAGTGCCCAACGGTCGGGTGTTTCGGAACAGGGATGATCCGTTCCGAAACGCGGGACCATTCCGAAACCCGTTGCGCAACATGGCCTGGCAGTGGCAAAACTGTTCCGGAACGGCTCTGCCCGTTTCGAAACGCCTAGGCCATTTCAGGCCCTCTGTTCCGAAACGGTAGCACCTGTTCCGAAACAGGCTGCCCAGATTGCAGAATTTTTGCTGGTTTATTACACAATTGGCCCATCAAACGCATTCAAAAGACCCTCAAATTATACCAGCAAGACATTATATACTTAAGGAACATAAAGGCATCAACAATTCGTAAACGTGGCATCAAACAAGGAAAGCCCCAATTCTATAGGCATGCATCCTAATTGAAAACCATTCAAACACTAAAACACCAACAATCCTCATAAAGGCCAATTACAAGTTCCAATAATATCAAAAGCATAAAACCAACTTAAGGAGTCCAAAACATCTCCCAAAACAACAACATAGGTTCCCCATTGCCAAATGCCAAAAGCTAAACAAGTATGAAAATATTCACCATACATGAGCTTAGTTCTTCACTTGGATTCTTGACCCCCTTGCTGCCCTTAAGCACTGCAATGCTCTGCATTATTGGTTTAAGAAAAGAGAGAGCGTAAGCACATAGCTTAGTGAGGAATGCTCATTTAAAACATCACAATAATGCATTAATAAAAACTCTTTTTCAAAACCTTTAGGTCAAACAACATTTCATCATGCACATATGTACATAAACCAAGCATTACATGCTTCAAACCATTGTCATGTCATATTGGCTTTCAAGTGATAATCATAACCATGTTCCAAAACACAAACGACAATTTACAACCAACAATCGGATATGCGGATTACAAGCGTTGTCCCTACGCTTCATACACACTACCAATATCAAGGTGGAGCATGGTACAATCACAACCCCTCAACACCCGTAATGGAGACTATGGTACAATCACAAACCCTCCACATCACTCATTGGTAGTTGTATAACATCACTAACGAGATCACGGGACATACAACACAAGATCCACACATGGACTTTAAACCACCATTGTGATCTTACCATACACAAGGTCCACACATAGAATTTTAACCACCATTTTGACCTTAAAACAAGAACCACCCATGGACTTTTAACCACCATGTTGTTCTTAACCATCTCGTTAGTGTACTTGGATGGAGCATGGTACAATCACAACCCCTCAACATCCAATGCGACTTTATTCACGGTGCACCCAATCCTATAGCCGGCTAACTATATCCGATTCAAGTACTTTTAGACAAACCACATCACTTGCCAATATATATCATTTAACAACATTAATCCACTGTTTTAAAGCATTTAACAAAGCCATTATCATCATGCATCACTTGCATGAAAACCACATTTATCAATGTACAAAAACAAGGATCCCTTACCTAGAGCATCCTTCAACACATAGCTTATGAAACCAGCAATAAACATGCTAAAATATGCTTTCAAAAACAGAATTTAAACATGCAACAAATCCATTTGCATTCAACCAACTCATGGCTCATCAACAAGAGAGTTTTTCCGAAAACTTACTCTTGAGCATAGCTAAGTTGTTTAGACTTAGACTAAGCTCCCAAAACCTTCAAACATTGGTTTCAAAGCTGAAAACCAAACTTCACTCACCGATTTCCGTTTCGCCACTTGTCGAAACACCAATCAAGCTTCCGGATCAACACCACAAGGATCCGAAGATGTCTCTCCTGCTTTAAACACATCAAAACAGTAGATTAATGCACCATCATGCATTAATATCCTCAACCAAGACACCTAAACTCGCTGCTCACATCAACACTCACATTTCGGCTACCAAACACAATCAAAATCACATCCAAACATCTCTACAACACTACCCAGCCAAGATCCATCAATTCCAAACATTCATAAACCTCAATTAACATCCAAAAAGGATCTAAACACGTCATTATACCTCCAGCTATAGCAGAACATCAAGATCACCCCAAAACCCTCAAAAACTCAAACAAAACTTAGGAAAATCAACCTATCCGGGATTGCATTGATTAAACCTCAATTTCTCATCAATTATACATCCAATTTACATTAAAAACACACCTCAAAACAGTGCCCAACCATTTCATACGAATTTCATCAAAAACTAACCAAATCTTGCATTTTAAAGCCAAGATCAAGAACACAACTACAAAACCTTTATTAAAACACAAGGATTGAGAACTTGGAAATTTCAGTAAAGAACTGAGTATTTAGAGGAGAAGGACGTTCATACCTCTAAATGTGCGTTTCTCCCTTTTTGGAACCAAGATTCTTGAAAATCCAATAAGAAATTGCTAAGGCTTTGTTGTAGAAATGATTAGAGATCAAAAGGAAGTTGAAATCTCATCTTTGAATGTCAAAATCAGAGGGAAATTTGCTGGAGAAAAGTGTTTGGGTTGAGAGAAAAGTTGAGAGAAATGAAATGTAAATTTTTTGAGAAAAGTTAGTTATGAGAGCAAAATATCTTTTTCCCTCCTTTTTCCTTTAATTAAAACCTTTAATATTAAGAAAAAATCTGGAGAAACTCTTCTTGGGTAAATAGCTCCTTAAAGATTCAAAGTTTCAATCTTTTTTAAAACAGTCACCAAGTTTTCGAAAATTACATTTTAGTCACTAACCCAAAATGTCACACATCCCAACCTCATTTTGTAAAATTGATTTCACCATTCTCTTATATATAATAAAAGAAGATTTTAAGATATTTTTCCATATTTTTAATGCAACCCGAACTAGGCTTTCCTAAAATCACCCTTTTATATTCGAACCGCAACCCGACCGATCCGGTCCAAACCCAAAACTTCTAAGCCCAAAATTGGGGTGTTACAACTCTCCCCCCTTAAGAAATTTCGTCCTTGAAATTTACCTGAAGGAAAGAGGTACGGAAACTGCTTCAACATGTCATCCTTCCGTTCCCACGTGGCTTCTTCAACACCACGATGTTTCCACAACACCTTTACCAACTCAATGGTCTTGCCTCGAAGAACCTTACTATCCGAATCCAGAATCTTCACCGGTTCCTCATCATAGGTCAAATCCGGATTCAATTCCACTTCTTCCACAGGCATCACATGTGAAGGATCCGCTCTATACTTCCGAAGCATAGAAACATGAAACACATCATGGATCTTCTCCAACTCTTGCGGTAACCTCAACTTGTACGCAACAGGACCCACACGCTCAACCACCTCGTATGGTCCAATGTACCTAGGGCTCAACTTACCCTTTCGGCCAAACCTCATCACCTTTTTCCAAGGCGAAACCTTCAAAAACACACGGTCACCCACCGCGTACTCAATCTCCTTACGCTTCAAATCCGCGTAAGACTTTTGCCGATCAGAAGCTGCCTTCAAACGCTCACAAATGAGCTTCACCTTCTCGGTGGTTCCTTTCAACAAAGCTGGCATCGAAACCAACTTCTGACCCGTTTCGGCCCAACACAGAGGAGTCCTACACTTCCTCCCGTACAAAGCTTCATAAGGTGCCATTTGAATACTTGCCTGATAACTATTATTATAGGAAAACTCCACCAAAGGCAAATGTTTCTCCCAAGAGCCCTGGAACTCAATCACGCAGCACCTCAACATATCCTCAAAAACCTGGATAACACGCTCGGACTGACCATCCGACTGCGGATGATAAGACGTACTGAAATTCAGCCATGTACCCAAAGCCTGATGCAAACACTGCCAGGAACGCGATGTAAACCTCGGGTCCCTATCCGACACAATCGACTTTGGCACACCATGCAGCCGCACAATCTCAGCAATGTACAGCTCCGCAAGCTTATCCAAAGTGTACGTAGTATGCACAGGCAGGAAATGCGCACACTTCGTCAGGCGATCCACAATCACCCACACCGAATTCTTCTTCGATGGCGACAAAGGCAAACCAGAAACAAAATCCATGGTAATCCTTTCCCACTTCCACTCTGGAATCCTCAACGGTTGCAACAACCCTGAAGGAAACTGATGCTCAGCCTTAACTCGCTGACATACCATGCACTTGCTCACAAACTCAGCAACATCTTTCTTTAAACCCACCCAATAGTACTCATCACGAAGATCACGATACATCTTAGTACTACCGGGGTGCATAGCAAAAGGACTACTATGCCCCTCAGTCAGAATAGCACGCCTCAACTCAGCATCATTGGGCACTACTATCCGACTCCCAAAGCACAACACTCCATCATCATTAAAACAGAAATTCGAAGGCCTATCCTCCGCAATATCCTGAACATGAGGCACCAAAGAATCATCCAACAACTGTTTTCCTTAATCAACTGAACCATAGATGGTTTCACTTGCAATTCAGCCACAAGACCACCATTAGCTCAACAGCTACCTTCCTACTCAAGGCATCCGCTACAACATTAGCTTTACCCGGATGATACTCGATCGTCAAATCATAATCCTTAAGCAACTCCACCCAACGTCGCTGCCTAAGATTCAACTCCTTTTGGGACATCAGATACTTCAAACTCTTGTGATCCGTGTACACAGTACACTTCTCACCATACAGATAATGTCTCCATATTTTCAAAGCAAAAACCACTGCAGCCAACTCAATGTCATGCGTAGGATAATTGCGCTCATGCACCTTCAACTGCCGTGATGCATAAGCCACCACCTTACCCTCCTGCATCAACACACATCCCAAACCAACATAGGACGCATCACTGTACACCACAAACTCTTTCCCTGATTCAGGTTGAACCAAGATAGGAGCTTGCGTCAATGCGGCCTTAAGCTTCTCAAAAGCCTGCTGTCTCACCTCCGTCCACTCATACTTAACATCCTTCTGCAACAACTTCGTCAAAGGTGCAGCAATCTTGGAAAACCCATCCACGAATCTCCGATAATATCCTGCCAAACCCAGGAAACTATAGACTTCATGAACAGACTTAGGAGATTTCCAATTCATCACCGCCTCAATCTTCTGAGGATCAACAAGAATCCCTTCAGCAGAAACCACATGACCAAGAAACACCACTTCTCTAAGCCAGAACTCACACTTGCTCAGCTTAGCATAAAGCTGATTCTCCAACAAAGCTTGCAGCACAGTTCTCAGATGCCCTTCATGCTCCTTCTCAGTACGCGAGTACACGAGGATATCATCAATGAATACCACCACAAACTTATCCAGGTATTCATGAAACACACGATTCATCATGTCCATGAAAGCTGCAGGAGCATTCGTCAAACCAAACGGCATCACAAGGAACTCATAATGCCCATACCTCGTCCTGAAAGCTGTCTTTGGCACATCCACATCCTTCACCTTCAACTGATAATACCCTGACCTTAAGTCAATCTTAGAGAACACAGGTGCTCCCCGAAATTGATCAAAAAGATCATCAATTCTCGGCAATGGATACAGATTCTTGATAGTCAACTTATTAAGTTGACGGTAATCAATGCACATTCTCATAGTGCCATCCTTCTTCTTCACAAACAAGACCGGTGCACCCCAAGGTGACACACTCGGCCGAATGAAACCACGATCAAGCAACTCTTGCAGTTGCGTCTTTAGCTCTTTCAACTCCTTAGGTGCCATTCGATAAGGAGTAATGGACACAGGAGTTGTGTTTTCATACAACTCAATCCCAAACTCCACTTCGCGATTAGGAGGCAATCCAGGCAACTCCTCCGGAAACACACCAGGAAACTCTCGCACAGTCCTGATATCTTGCACACGCAACTCCTTAGAGCTAGGATTCATCACAAAGGCTAGGTAAGCTTCACAACCTCGCCTCAGCATCCGACTCGCCTCCAATGTAGACACCACATTGGCAAGAAACTTCACATTCTCACCAACCACAACAACCTCGAAATCATCCGCTAGCTTCAACGAAACTCGCTTATTTTCACAATCAACTACAGCTCGATGCTCAACAAGCCAATCCATACCAAGGATTACATCAAAACCATAGAAAGGCAACTCCATAAAATCAACATGAAAAACATGATCTTGCACAACCAAGGGACACCTTCTATAAAGCTTTCGAGTCACTACAGTCTAACCAAAAGAACTTGTGACACGCATACCAACATCCAAGGACTCAACAGGCAAACCAAGCAATTCAGCATGCTCACGCAATATGTATGAGTGTGTAGATCCAGAATCAATCAAGGAAAGTAATGACAAGGATTGCAAAGTGAAAGTACCTGCGATCACATCCGCGTCATTCCTCCCCTCCCTCTGAGCAAACACTCTAGCCTGGCCACCACCCTCAGGCTGAACAGCTACAACATGAGCCACATTCCTTCCACCATCCTCTCTACGCTGGAAGTTACCACGGCCGTGCCCATGACCTCTCTGCGGTGCAACAACTCCAGGAGCACGTCCTTGGCCACCACCGGCCAACAGAGGACACTCCCTCCTCATGTGATCCGCTGATCCACAGTTCCAGCACGAGTTACCAGCCGCCACAACAGGAGCCTGAACCTCCCTCGCTGCTCGAGGACAATCATGCCTCAGATGTCCACGCGATCCACATGTCCAACATGTGTTTGGATCAACTCTTGCCTTATCCCCCGGAACTATACTCAGCAACTCGTTTACCAGCACTAGGACCAGCACCTCTAGCAGAAAAACTCAAATTCATCTCAATGCCCTTTGCTCTACCAACCAGCACATCAAAATCAGTGTACTCAGTAGCCAGCATATAAGTCTTTACATCCGTCACTAAACCATAACGGAACCGCTCACACCTCTCCCGCTCATCGGAAATAAGCTCAGGCGCGTATTGACTGAGTCGGACAAACTGAACCTCGTACTCAGCCACTGACATGCTCCCTTGAGTAAGAGACATGAATTCCCTCTTCTTTTCATCCAAGTACCTCACACCCAGATACCTTCTCTTGAAAATGTTTTGAAAGAACGTCCATGTCACATCAGCATCCTCTATTCCGGAGATAGTGGTTGTCCACCAAGTGTATGCATCGTCTTGCAACAATGATACCACACAGCCCAGCTTCTGCACATCAGAACAATTCATTTGTCCCAAGATTCTCTTGGTACTCTCCAACCAAGACTCAGAACCTTCAGCAGACAAACCCCTGAACTCAGTCCCTCCCAGACTGCGCAAACGCTCCAAAGGTAGTCTAACACCAGCATCACCTTGATGCCCAGCTCCTTGAGCTCCAGCTACCGCAGCTCGAAAAGCTCCAGCAATAGCTTGAATCAACACTGTCATGTCAGGAACAGCTTGTCCCTGACCAGCTTCAGGTCCAGCGACCCCAGCACCAGCTGCAACACCAGCTCCTTCGCCCCCAGCACCACCACCAGGTGGAGGAGGTAAATCCACCGCATTTTCAGCGTTCTCTTCATTCTCATTTTGAGCCATAGCTCGCATATTACCCCTCGTTTCTCTACGAGGTCCCATTCACTAAACAATGCAATCACAATGTAATAAACAAATTTAGGCTCAGCAAGGTAAGTAATCCAAGTACTCAAGCTCATTTCCAATTAAAAATTACTCATTTCATTAGCTTTGATTTGGCAATGGGTCCCTCTAACAAGCTTCACCATAGCATACATCACAATTGTATCACACTTACAATTCACACAACATGCTTTCATTAAACAAGCATACAAAGCATACATACATTCATCACCCACATAACCATTCCCAATTACTCGAGAACCTGGCTCTGATACCACCAAATGTAATCCCCTTAACCCGGCCCAGACGGTTGAACCGAATTAAGAAGTTTACACGAGGAAAACCAAAGTCAACCCGAAAGTCAACCTTGATTAACGACCCTTTTTTTTCTTTTTAATCTCACCTATATGAAAATTAACCCTAGGTGAACACTTGAGACAAACATATTCAAAAGCCACAACAATCAGATAACATTCAGGGACTCAATTGCACAACATACAAGTATAGGGACCAAAATGTAAATTCTGAAAGTTACAAGGACTTAACCAACTTTTGAGTTACCATTATGAAATTAGTCATGTTTCATGCTTCACTGCCAAATTTCAACTCAAACGGACAACACAAACTCATTCAATTGCATAAACAAAGTTCAGGACCAAAACGCAAAGATTTCAAAACATATAACCGTCAATTTCATTGCCCAACGGTCGGGTGTTTCGGAACAAGGATGATCCGTTCCGAAACGTGGGACCGTTCCGAAACCCGTTGCGCAACATGGCCTGGCAGTGGCAAAACTGTTCCGGAACGGCTATGCCCGTTTCGAAACGCCTAGGCCATTTCAGGCCCTCTGTTCCGAAACGGTAGCACCTGTTCCGAAACAGGCTGCCCAGATTGCAGAATTTTTGCTGGTTTATTAAACAATTGGCCCATCAAACGCATTCAAAAGACCCTCAAATTATACCAGCAAGACATTATATACTTAAGGTGTAACCCCCTTAACCCGGCCTAGACGGTCGACCCGAATTAAGAAGATCACACGGGGAAAACCAAAGTCAACCCGAAAGTCAACCCTGATTAACGACCCTTTTTTTCTTTTTAATCTTGTCTAGATGCACGTTAACCCTAGATATGTTCACAAGATAATCAAATTTAGACATCATAACAATTAGAGAACATTCAGGGACCCAATTGCACAAATTATAACTTAAGGGACCAAATTGTAAATTCTGATAATTATAAGGACTTAACCCAAATTAAAGTTACCAACTTGAAATTAATCATCTTTCATGCTTCTTTGCCAAATTTCAGCTCAAACGGACATCTCAAACTCATACAATTGCAATAACAAGTTTCAGGACCAAAACGCAAACATTTCAGAACATTTAACCAACAATTTCAGTGCCCAACGGTCGAGTGTTTCGGAACAGGGAAGGCCCGTTCCGAAATGCGGGACCATTCCGAAACTGGTACCGAATCATGGCCTGGCAGAGGCCAAACCGTTTCAGAACAGTGCCTCCCGTTTCGATACGGTAGCACCTGTTCCGAAACAGGCTGCCCAGATTGCAAAAACTTTGCTGGATTATCATGCAATTGACTTAACAAACATGCTCCAAAAGCAGCCAAATTATACCAGCAAGTCATTCAACATACAAGGAACATAATTGTATCAACCAAACATCAACATGGCAACAATTATGAAAATCCCCAAATCTATAGGCATGCTTCCTACTTAGCAAACCATTCAAGCATCAAAATACCAAAACCATCTCATAAAGGCCAATTACGAGCTCCAACATTATTAACATCATTAAACCAACTTAGGGAGTCCAAAACATCTCCCAAAACAACAACATAGGTTCCCATTGCCAAATGCCAAAAGCTAATAGTGTTTAAGAAACCTTCACCATACTTGAGCTTAGTTCACCACTTGGATTCTTCACCACCTTGCTGCCCTCAATGCACTTTAATGCTCTGCATTATTGGTTTAAGAAAAGAGAGAGAGCGTAAGCAAAAGCTTAGTGAAGAATGCTCATTTAAAACCACACAATAATGCATTTACAAAACACATTTATAACCCTTAAATCCAATCATCATTTGTACATGCTCATAAGCATTTTAAACAAGCAATACATGCTTCAAGTTCATAACATGTCATATTGGCAACAAGTGATACATTCAACATAAGATCCACACATGGACTTTTAAACACCATTGTGATCTTACACTTTCCAAGGACCACACATGGACTTTTAAACACCATTGTGTCCTTAACCCCATGGACTTTTAAACACCATGGCAAGGACCACACAAGGACTTTTAAACACCTTTGTGTCCTTAACAAGAATCTCCCAAGGACTTTTAAACACCTTGGTGTTCTTAAATAACAAGGCTTACACAAGGAATTTTAACCACCTTGAACCTTAACCAAGAACCAACCATGGACTTTTAAACACCATGTTGTTCTTAAATAGACAAGGCTTACACAACGAATTTTAACCACCTTGAACCTTAACCAAGAACCAACCATGGACTTTTAAACACCATGTTGTTCTTAAATAAACAAGGCTCACACAAGGAATTTTAACCACCTTGAACCTTAACCAAGAACCAACCATGGACTTTTAAACACCATGTTGTTCTTAAATAAACAAGGCTCACACAAGGACTTTTAACCACCTTTGTGACCTTAACCATCACTTGCCAATATACATCATTAACAACAATATTCCACTGTTCTAAAGCATTTAACAAAGCCATAAACATCATGCATCTTTAAGCAACAAACCACATTAAGACAATGTTCAAAAACAAGGATCTCTTACCTTGAGCATCCTTCAACACATGGCTTACAATCCCAGCAAATAAACATGCTAAATATGCTTTCAAAACAGGATTTAAAACATGCAAACAAACCACATTGCATACAACCAATCCATGGTTCATCGTCAAGAGAGTTTTTTCGAAAACTTACTCTTGAGCTTAGCTAAGTTGCTTAGACTTAAACTAAGCTCCCAAACCTTCAAAACATTGGTTTCATAGCTGAAATCCAAAATCCACTCACCGATTCTGTTTCGCCTCTTGCCGAAACACCAATCAAGCTTCCGGATCAACACCACTAGGATCCAAAGATGACTCCCCTGTTTTAAACACATCAAAACAGTAGATTAATGCACCATCATGCATTAATATTCTCAATGAAAGCACCTAAACCCGCTGCTCTCAACCACACTCCATTTTCGGCTACCAAACACAACCGAAAATGCATCCAAACAACTCCACAACACTACCCAGCCAAGATCCATCAAATCTAATCATCCTTAAACATCAATTAACATCCAAAAAGGATCTAATCAAACCCTTATACCTCCAGCTATAACAGATCATCAAGATCACTCCAAAAACAACCAAGAACACAAGCTAAACTTAGGAAATTCAACCTATCCGGGATTGCATTTATTAAACCTCAATTTCACATCAATTTAACATTCATTTAACATCAAATTGACACCTCAAAACACTGCCCAATCAGATCATACAAAATTTCATCAAAATCAATCAAATCTTGCATTTAAAAGCCAAAATCAAGAATACATCTATAAAACCTTTTATAAAACATAAATCAAGGATTGAGAACTTAGGAATTTCAGTAAAGAACTGAGAGTTCAGAGGAGAAGGACGTTCTTACCTCCAAACTTGAGTTTCTCTTTTTTAGAACCAAAATCTGGAAAATCCAATTAGCAAATGGTGAGGTTTTGTTGAAGAGATGATTAGAGATCAAAAGAGGATTATAATCTCATGTTTGGACATTAAAATCAGAAGGAAAAGCTCTGGAGAAAAGTGTTTGGTTTGAGAGAAAAGATGAGAGAAAATGGAAATGAAATTTTAGGAAGTTAGTTGGAAATACCCAAAATATCTTCCCTCCTTTTTAGTTTTATTTAAAAAAACCTTTAATTAATCATTTAATATCTTAGAAAAATCTGGAGAAACTCCCATTGGGTAAATAGCTCCTTAAAGATTCAAAGTTTCAATCCTTTTTAAAACAGTCTCACAGTTTTCGAAATTTACATTTTGGTCACTAACCAAAATGTCACACTTCCAAACCTCATTTTGTAAAATTGATTTCACCAAACCCTTATATATAATAAAAGAGGATTTTAAGACATTTTTCCATATTTTTAATGCAACCCGAACTAGGTTTTCCTAAATTCACTCTTATATATTCGAACCGCGATCCGACCGAACCGGTCCGAATCCCAAAACTCCTAAGCCCAAAACCGGGGCGTTACAACTCTCCCCCCCTTAAGAAATTTCGTCCTCGAAATTTACCTGAAGGAAAGAGATACGGGAACTGCTTCAGCATGTCATCCTTCCGTTCCCAGGTGGCTTCCTCAACACCACGGTGCTTCCACAACACCTTCACCAACTCAATGGTCTTGCCACGAAGAACCTTGCTATCCGAATCCAGAACCTTCACCGGTTCCTCATCATAGGTCAAATTCGGATTCAATTCCACTTCTTCCACAGGCATCACATGTGAAGGATCCGATCTATACTTCCGAAGCATAGAAACATGAAATACATCATGAATCTTCTCCAACTCTTGAGGTAACCTCAACTTGTACGCAACAGGACCCACACGCTCAACCACCTCGTACGGTCCAATGTATCTAGGGCTCAACTTACCCTTACGACCAAACCTCATCACCTTTTTCCAAGGCGAAACCTTCAAAAACACACGGTCACCCACCATATACTCAATCTCCTTACGCTTCAAATCCGCGTAAGACTTTTGCCGATCAGAAGCTGCCTTCAAACGCTCACAAATGAGCTTCACCTTCTCGGTGGTTCCTTTCAACAAAACCGGCATCGAAACCAACTTCTGACCCGTTTCAGCCCAACAAAGAGGAGTCCTACACTTCCTCCCGTACAAAGCCTCATAAGGTGCCATTTGAATACTTGCCTGATAACTATTGTTATAAGCAAACTCTACCAACAGGCAAATGTTTCTCCCAAGAGCCCTGAAACTCAATCACGCAGCACCTCAACATATCCTCCAAAATCTGGATAACACGCTCGGACTCACCATCCGACTGAGGATGATAAGATGTACTGAAATTCAACCGTGTACCCAAAGCTTGGTGCAAACATTTCCAGAACCGCGATGTAAACCTCGGATCCCTATCCGACACAATCGACTTTGGTACACCATGCAGCCGCACAATCTCAGCAATGAACAGCTCCGCAAGCTTATCCAAAGAATACGTAGTATGCACAGGCAAGAAATGCGCACACTTCGTCAGGCGATCCACAATCACCCACACCGAATTCTTCTTCGTTGGTGACAAGGGTAAATCAGATACAAAATCCATGGTAATCCTTTCCCACTTCCATTCAGGGATTCTCAATGGTTGCAACAACCCTGAAGGAACCTGATGCTCAGCCTTTACTCGCTGACACACCATGCACTTGCTTACTGTTGCGTGTAAAATAGTCTATCGCAATTGTAGTGCAAGTGTACACGACGCAAGTAGTAAAGTGATACGAAGTATCGGATATCGTCTCCACAGGGATTGGGCTAATGACTTCACCTTGTTTACTGCACGAAAGTAAAGGAAATAATTAAGAGTTGTCACGAGAATAATAAGGTAAAAACGTAAAATAAAGGATTGAGAAATCAAGATAGAGAGAATGGGCTGGTATTGAGTTGCTCAGTAGTGCAGGTATTGAACTGCTTAGGATTTCCAGTTCTGTCGTCGCACCCGTCGCCGACAGCACCTGTCGCGGCGGCTGTCCGTTAGCTGTTGCGGCAGCGAACACTAACTCCGTACTTCAAGCTTGGCAAGAATCCCAGATCTGCCTTGCCCTATCCCTAGGCACAAGTCTGTCGATGATCACGTCTTTGATGATACCTCCCGGCGTGAATCGAAGGATGAACACCGATGTGTATGAATTCTTCCTTAGCCACTTAACCTCGCCCTATCCCTAGGCACGAGATGGTTCAACTATAAACTAGAGAACGCGCTCTTATCTCTTTCGTATACTTAACTCTCCCGATGCTAAGTAAATGGATAACCTCACAATGCTCTCCCGATGCTCTTGCAAGATATTAAAACCAAGATAAAAGAACTTGAAGTTTATTTTATTGAACTTGAAAAATCCTAAAACAAAGCAATCCTTGCAACTACTTTACAAAACAACCCGTAGCCCTAGGGGGAATTTAAAACATGTCGGTGACGGGTGGACGACAGGGGGGGTTTAGGTTTCGGTTATAGGGTAATCGGTTATGCCCTAGGTTTAATCTATGCCCTTATATAAGCTTTGGGCTCAAGTTATCTAAGGTAACAAGGATTACAACTTTAATTAAAAGTAAGATTCTAATAAAGACTAAATCTCTAAAGTCTCCTACTTTCCAGCTGCATCCTTGTTTCTAAGAATTTCTTCTCCTTGAGCTTTGGCTTGACATATCTTTTGATCCGGGGCTTGGAAAAATATTTGGCTTCCACACGACAGACGAGCAGATTTTTCTCTATCTATCGAGATCCACTTTACTTTTCCTCTTCATAAGTCTGCTGTCACCTTGCTGTCACGACAGGTCCATGACATGTTCGTCTTCTTCGGCTGCTTGTCTAGTTCAGCTCTTCTGCTTATCTGCCCTGGGCCTGCCTTCCTCGTTAACCACGGCAGTAACCTGCCAAAAACAGCCATTTTTAGTAGAATTCGTGCTTTTAATCCTTTTGTGATGTTTTGCTGAAAACTAACCTAAATGCAATGCAATGATGCTTGAATGCAGCAGAAATATGGGTTAAAAAGGGTGTAAATAATAGAACTTTTACACACTCAACACTTACAAACTCAGCAACATCCTTCTTCAAACCCACCCAATAGTACTCATCACGAAGATCTCGATACATCTTAGTACTACCTGGGTGCATAGCAAAAGGACTACTATGACCTTCAGTCAGAATAGCACGCCTCAACTCAGCATCATTGGGCACTACTATCCGACTCCCAAAACACAACACACCATCATCATTAAAACAGAAATCCGAAGGCCTACCCTCCGCGATATCCTGAACATGCGGTACCAGGGAATCATCCAACAACTGCTTTTCCTTGATCAACTGAACCAAAGATGGTTTCATTTGCAACTCAGCCACAAGACCACCATCACGCGAAATACTCAAACTGGCAAACATAGCCCTCAACTCAACAGCTACCTTCCTACTCAAGGCATCCGCTACAACATTAGCTTTTCCAGGGTGATACTCAATCGTCAAATCATAATCCTTGAGCAACTCCACCCAACGTCGCTGCCTAAGATTCAACTCCTTCTGAGACATCAGATACTTCAAACTCTTGTGATCCGTGTACACAGTACACTTCTCACCATACAGGTAATGTCTCCAGATCTTCAAAGCAAAAACCACCGCAGCCAGCTCAATATCATGCGTAGGATAATTGCGCTCATGCACCTTCAACTGCCGCGATGCATAAGCCACCACCTTACCCTCTTGCATCAACACACATCCTAAACCAACATAGGACGCATCACTATACACCACAAACTCTTTCCCTGATTCAGGTTGAACCAAGATAGGAGCTTGCGTCAAAGCTACCTTAAGCTTCTCAAAAGCCTGTTGTCTCGCTTCCGTCCACTCATGCTTAACATCCTTCTGCAACAACTTCGTCAAAGGTGCAGCAATCTTAGAAAACCCATCCACAAACCTCTGGTAGTATCCCGCCAAACCAAGGAAACTACGAACCTCATGAACAGACTTAGGAACCTTCCAATTCATCACCGCCTCAATCTTCTGAGGATCGACACGAATCCCTTCGGCAGAAACCACATGCCCAAGAAACACCACTTCACTTAACCAGAACTCACACTTGCTCAGCTTAGTATAAAGCTGATTCTCCAACAAAGCTTGCAATACAATCCTCAAATGCTCTTCATGCTCCTCCTCAGTACGCGAGTACACAAGGATATCATCAATGAACACCACAACAAACTTATCCAGGTATTCATGAAACACACGATTCATCATGTCCATGAAAGTTGCAGGAGCATTCGTTAACCCAAACGGCATCACAAGAAACTCATAATGCCCATACCTCGTCCTGAAAGCTGTCTTAGGCACATCCACATCCTTTACCTTCAACTGGTAATACCCTGACCTCAAGTCAATCTTAGAGAACACAGCTGCTCCCTGAAATTGATCAAAGAGATCATCAATCCTCGGCAAAGGATACCGATTCTTGATAGTCAACTTGTTCAGCTGACGATAATCATTGCACATTCTCATAGTGCCATCCTTCTTCTTCACAAACAAGACCGGTGCACCCCAAGGCGACACACTCGGCCGAATGAAACCACGATCAAGCAACTCTTGCAACTGCGTCTTCAGCTCTTTCAGCTTCTTAGGTGCCATTCGATAAGGGGTAATGGACATAGGAGTTGTATTCTCATACAGCTCAATCCCAAACTCCACCTCGCGATTAGGAGGTAAACCAGGCAACTCCTCAGGAAACACACCAGGAAACTCCTTCACAATCCTGATATCTTGCACACGCAACTCCTTAGAGCTAGGATTCATCACAAAAGCTAGGTAAGCTTCACAACCTTGCCTCAGCATCCGGCTCGCCTCCAACGTAGACACCACATTGGCAAGAAACTTCACATTCTCACCAACCACAACCACCTCATAATCATCCGCAAGCTTCAACGAAACTCGCTTATTCTCACAATCCACAACAGCTCGATGCTCAGCAAGCCAATCCATACCAAGGATCACATCAAAACCAAAAAAAGGCAACTCCATAAAGTCAACATGAAAAACATTATCTTGAACAACCAAAGGACATCTTCTATAAAGCTTTCGAGTCACAACAGTCTCACCAAAAGAACTAGTGACACGCACACCAACATCCAAAGACTCAACAGGCAAACCAAGCAATTCAGCATGCTCACGCAATATGTATGAGTGCGTAGATCCAGAATCAATCAAGGAAAGTAATGACAAGGATTGCAAAGTAAAAGTACATGCGATCACATCCGCGTCATTCCTTCCCACTCGCTGAGCAAACACCCTGGCTTGGCCGCCACCCTCAGGCTGAATAGCCACAACATGAGCCACACCCTGACCACCTTCCTCTCTCCGCTGAAAATTACCACGGCCGCGCCCACGACCTCTCTGTGGTGCAGCAACAACAGGAGCACGCACTTGGCCACCAGCCAACTTAGGACACTCTCTCCTCATATGATCCGCAGATCCACAGTTCCAGCACGCATTACCAGCCGCCACAACATGAGCTTGCACCTCCCTCACAGCTCGAGGACAATCACGTTTCATATGGCCACGCGAACCACATGTCCAACATGCACTCGGATCAACTCTAGCATTGCCTCCCCGAGCAGGCGCACCACCACCTCGCCTAGCTGAGGACTGATACTTCTGATCATGTTCCCTCTTGTTCCGTCCACCACCGGAACTATATTCAGCAGCTCGCTTACCAGCACTTGACCCAACACTTCTAGCAGATAAACCCAAGTTCATCTCAATATCCTTTGCTCGGCCTACCAGCACATCAAAATCATCATACTCGGTAGCCAGCACATACATCTTTACATCCGTCACCAAACCATAACGGAACCTTTCACACCTCGCTCGCTCATCCGGAACAAGCTCAGGTGCGTATTGACTGAGTCGAACAAACTGTACTTCATACTCAGCCACAGACATGCTCCCCTGGGTAAGAGACATGAACTCCCTCTTCTTTTCATCTAGGTACCTCACACCTAGATATCTTCTCTTGAACGCGTTCTGAAAGAACGTCCAAGTTACGTCAGCTTCCGCCATCCCAGCGATAGAGGTAGTCCACCAAGTGTAAGCATCATTTTGCAACAATGATACTACACAGCCCAGCTTTTGCACATCAGTGCAACTCATCTGACCCAAGATTCTCTTGGTACCTTCTAACCAAGATTCCGAACCATCAGCAGACAAACCCCTGAACTCAGTCCCTCCTAGACTGCGCAAACGCTCCAAGGGTAGTCTAACTCCAGCATCTCCCTGATGCCCAGCTCCTTGAGCTCCAGCTACTGCTGCTTGAAAAGCTCCAGCAATAGCTTGTATCAACACTGTCATGTCAGGAACAGCTTGCCCCTGACCAGCCTCAGGTCCAGCGACCCCAGCACCATCTGCAGCTCCAGCTCCTTCACCCCCAGCACCACCACCACCAGGTGGAGGAGGTAAATCCACCGCACTCTCAACATTCTCATCATTCTCATTCTCGTTCTGAGCCGTAGCTCGCACATTACCCCGCGTCTCTCTAGGAGGTGCCACACTCTAACAATGCAATCACAATGCAAATAAACAAAGTCAGGCCCAGCAAGGTAAGCAATCCAAGTACTCAAGCTCATTTTCAATTAAAAACAATATCATCTCATTAGCATTGATTTGGCAATGGGTACCCACAACATGCTTCACCACAGCATACACTTCAATTGCAAAATACTTACAATTCACACATCATGCTTTCACTCAACAAGCATACAAAGCATACATACTTTAATCACACACACAATCATTCCCAATTACTCGAGAACTCAGCTCTGATACCACCAAATGTAACCCCTTATCCCGGCCTAGACGGTCGACCCGAATTAAGAAGATCACACGGGGAAAACCAAAGTCAACCTTGATTAACGACCCCTTTTTTTCTTTTTAATCTTGTCTAGATGCACGTTAACCCTAGATATGTTCACAAGATAATCAAATTTAGACATCATAACAATTAGAGAACATTCAGGGACCCAATTGCACAAATTACAACTTAAGGGACCAAATTGTAAATTCTGATAATTATAAGGACTTAACCCAAATTAAAGTTACCAACTTGAAATTAATCACCTTTCATGCTTCTTTGCCAA
Source organism: Hibiscus trionum (assembly GCA_030270665.1). NCBI lineage: Eukaryota > Viridiplantae > Streptophyta > Magnoliopsida > Malvales > Malvaceae > Hibiscus > Hibiscus trionum. The sequence continues at coordinate 41,859,735 of BSYR01000027.1, read as the reverse complement.
ATTTCAGCTCAAACGGACATCTCAAACTCATACAATTGCAATAACAAGTTTCAGGACCAAAACGCAAACATTTCAGAACATTTAACCAACAATTTCAGTGCCCAACGGTCGAGTGTTTCGGAACTGGGAAGGCCCGTTCCGAAACGCGGGACCGTTCCGAAACTGGTACCGAAACATGGCCTGGCAGAGGCCAAACCGTTCCGGAACAGTGCCTCCCGTTTCGGAACGCCCAGGCCATTTCAGGCCCCCGTTCCGATACGGTAGCACCTGTTCCGAAACAGGCTGCCCAGATTGCAGAAAATTTGCTGGATTATCATGCAATTGACTTAACAAACATGCTCCAAAAGCAGCCAAATTATACCAGCAAGTCATTCAACATACAAGGAACATAATTGTATCAACCAAACATCAACATGGCAACAATTATGAAAATCCCCAAATCTATAGGCATGCTTCCTACTTAGCAAACCATTCAAGCATCAAAATACCAAAACCATCTCATAAAGGCCAATTACGAGCTCCAACATTATTAACATCATTAAACCAACTTAGGGAGTCCAAAACATCTCCCAAAACAACAACATAGGTTCCCATTGCCAAATGCCAAAAGCTAATAGTGTTTAAGAAACCTTCACCATACTTGAGCTTAGTTCACCACTTGGATTCTTCACCACCTTGCTGCCCTCAATGCACTTTAATGCTCTGCATTATTGGTTTAAGAAAAGAGAGAGAGCGTAAGCAAAAGCTTAGTGAAGAATGCTCATTTAAAACCACACAATAATGCATTTACAAAACACATTTATAACCCTTAAATCCAATCATCATTTGTACATGCTCATAAGCATTTTAAACAAGCAATACATGCTTCAAGTTCATAACATGTCATATTGGCAACAAGTGATACATTCAACATAAGATTCACACATGGACTTTTAAACACCATTGTGATCTTACACTTTCCAAGGACCACACATGGACTTTTAAACACCATTGTGTCCTTAACCCCATGGACTTTTAAACACCATGGCAAGGACCACACAAGGACTTTTAAACACCTTGGTGTTCTTAAATAACAAGGCTTACACAAGGAATTTTAACCACCTTGAACCTTAACCAAGAACCAACCATGGACTTTTAAACACCATGTTGTTCTTAAATAGACAAGGCTTACACAAGGAATTTTAACCACCTTGAACCTTAACCAAGAACCAACCATGGACTTTTAAACACCATGTTGTTCTTAAATAAACAAGGCTCACACAAGGAATTTTAACCACCTTGAACCTTAACCAAGAACCAACCATGGACTTTTAAACACCATGTTGTTCTTAAATAAACAAGGCTCACACAAGGACTTTTAACCACCTTTGTGACCTTAACCATCACTTGCCAATATACATCATTAACAACAATATTCCACTGTTCTAAAGCATTTAACAAAGCCATAAACATCATGCATCTTTAAGCAACAAACCACATTAAGACAATGTTCAAAAACAAGGATCTCTTACCTTGAGCATCCTTCAACACATGGCTTACAATCCCAGCAAATAAACATGCTAAATATGCTTTCAAAACAGGATTTAAAACATGCAAACAAACCACATTGTATACAACCAATCCATGGTTCATCGTCAAGAGAGTTTTTCCGAAAACTTACTCTTGAGCTTAGCTAAGTTGCTTAGACTTAAACTAAGCTCCCAAACCTTCAAAACATTGGTTTCATAGCTGAAATCCAAAATCCACTCACCGATTCCGTTTCGCCTCTTGCCGAAACACCAATCAAGCTTCCGGATCAACACCACTAGGATCAAAAGATGACTCGCCTGTTTTAAACACATCAAAACAGTAGATTAATGCATCATCATGCATTAATATCCTCAATGAAAGCACCTAAACCCGCTGCTCTCAACCACACTCCATTTTCGGCTACCAAACACAACCGAAAATGCATCCAAACAACTCCACAACACTACCCAACCAAGATCCATCAAATCTAATCATCCTTAAACATCAATTAACATCCAAAAAGGATCTAATCAAACCCTTATACCTCCAGCTATAACAGATCATCAAGATCACTCCAAAAACAACCAAGAACACAAGCTAAACTTAGGAAATTCAACCTATCCGGGATTGCATTTATTAAACCTCAATTTCACATCAATTTAACATTCATTTAACATCAAATTGACACCTCAAAACACTGCCCAATCAGATCATACAAAATTTCATCAAAATCAATCAAATCTTGCATTTAAAAGCCAAAATCAAGAATACATCTATAAAACCTTTTATAAAACATAAATCAAGGATTGAGAACTTAGGAATTTCAGTAAAGAACTGAGAGTTCAGAGGAGAAGGACGTTCTTACCTCCAAACTTGAGTTTCTCCCTTTTTAGAACCAAAATCTTGAAAATCCAATTAGCAAATGGTGAGGTTTTGTTGAAGAGATGATTAGAGATCAAAAGAGGATTATAATCTCATGTTTGGACATCAAAATCAGAAGGAAACGCTCTGGAGAAAAGTGTTTGGTTTGAGAGAAAAGATGAGAGATAATGGAAATGAAACTTTAGGAAGTTAGTTGGAAATGCCCAAAATATCTTCCCTCCTTTTTAGTTTTATTTAAAAAAAACCTTTAACTAATCATTTAATATCTTAGAAAAATCTGGAGAAACTCCCATTGGGTAAATAGCTCCTTAAAGATTCAAAGTTTTAATCCTTTTTAAAACAGTCTCACAGTTTTTGAAATTTACATTTTGGTCACTAACCAAAATGTCACACTTCCAAACCTCATTTTGTAAAATTGATTTCACCAAACCCTTGTATACAATAAAAGAGGATTTTAAGACATTTTTCCATATTTTTAATGCAACCCGAACTAGGTTTTCCTAAATTCACTCTTATATATTCGAACCGCGATCCGACCGAACCGGTCCGAATCCCAAAACTCCTAAGCCCAAAACCGGGGCGTTACATAAGGAACATAAAGGCATCAACAATTCGTAAACGTGGCATCAAACAAGGAAAGCCCCAATTCTATAGGCATGCATCCTAATTGAAAACCATTCAAACACTAAAACACCAACAATCCTCATAAAGGCCAATTACAAGTTCCAACAATATCAAAAGCATAAAACCAACTTAAGGAGTCCAAAACATCTCCCAAAACAACAACATAGGTTCCCCATTGCCAAATGCCAAAAGCTAAACAAGTATGAAAATATTCACCATACATGAGCTTAGTTCTTCACTTGGATTCTTGACCCCCTTGCTGCCCTTAAGCACTTCAATGCTCTGCATTATTGGTTTAAGAAAAGAGAGAGCGTAAGCACATAGCATAGTGAGGAATGCTCATTTAAAACATCACAATAATGCATTAATAAAAACTCTTTTTCAAAACCTTTAGCTCAAACAACATTTCATCATGCACATATGTGCATAAACCAAGCATTACATGCTTCAAACCATTGTCATGTCATATTGGCTTTCAAGTGATAATCATAACCATGTTCCAAAACACAAACGACAATTTACAACCAACAATCGGATACGCGGATTACAAGCGTTGTCCCTACGCTTCATACACACTACCAATATCAAGGTGGAGCATGGTACAATCACAATCCCTCAACACCCGTGATGGAGACTATGGTACAATCACAACCCCTCCACATCACTCATTGGTAGTTGTATAACATCACTAACGAGATCACGGGACATACAACACAAGATCCACACATGGACTTTAAACCACCATTGTGATCTTACCATACACAAGGTCCACACATGGAATTTTAACCACCATTTTGACCTTAAAACAAGAACCACCCATGGACTTTTAACCACCATGTTGTTCTTAACCATCTCGTTAGTGTACTTGGATGGAGCATGGTACAATCACAACCCCTCAACATCCAAGGCGACTTTATTCACGGTGCACCCAATCCTATAGCCGGCTAACTATATCCGATTCAAGTACTTTTAGACAAACCACATCACTTGCCAATATACATCATTTAACAACATTAATCCACTGTTTTAAAGCATTTAACAAAGCCATTATCATCATGCATCACTTGCATCAAAACCACATTTATCAATGTACAAAAACAAGGATCTCTTACCTAGAGCATCCTTCAACACATGGCTTATGAAACCAGAAATAAACATGCTAAAATATGCTTTCAAAAACAGAATTTAAACATGCAACAAATCCCTTTGCATTCAACCAACTCATGGCTCATCAACAAGAGAGTTTTTCCGAAAACTTACTCTTGAGCATAGCTAAGTTGTTTAGACTTAGACTAAGCTCCCAAAACCTTCAAACATTGGTTTCAAAGCTGAAAACCAAACTTCACTCACCGATTTCCGTTTCGCCACTTGCCGAAAAACCAATCAAGCTTCCGGATCAACACCACAAGGATCCGAAGATGTCTCCCCTCCTTTAAACACATCAAAACAGTAGATTAATGCACCATCATGCATTAATATCCTCAACCAAGACACCTAAACTCGCTGCTCACATCAACACTCACATTTCGGCTACCAAACACAACCGAAATCACATCCAAACATCTCTACAACACTACCCAGCCAATATCCATCAATTCCAAACATTCATAAACCTCAATTAACATCCAAAAAGGATCTAAACACGTCCTTATACCTCCAGCTATAGCAGAACATCAAGATCACCCCAAAAACCCTCAAAAACTTAAACAAAACTTAGGAAAATCAACCTATCCGGGATTGCATTGATTAAACCTCAATTTCTCATCAATTATACATCCAATTTACATTAAAAACACACCTCAAAACAGTGCACAACCATTTCATACGAATTTCATCAAAAACTAACCAAATCTTGCATTTTAAAGCCAAGATCAAGAACACAACTACAAAACCTTTATTAAAACACAAATCAAGGATTGAGAACTTGGAAATTTCAGTAAAGAACTGAGTATTTAGAGGAGAAGGACGTTCATACCTCTAAATGTGAGTTTCTCCCTTTTTGGAACCAAGATTCTTGAAAATCCAATAAGAAATTGCTAAGGCTTTGTTGTAGAAATGATTAGAGATCAAAAGGAAGTTGAAATCTCATCTTTGAATGTCAAAATCAGAGGGAAATTTTCTGGAGAAAAGTGTTTGGGTTGAGAGAAAAGTTGAGAGAAAAGAAATGGAAATTTTTTGAGAAAAGTTAGTTATGAGAGCAAAATATCTTTTTCCCTCCTTTTTCCTTTAATTAAAACCATTAATAAAACCTTTAATATTAAGAAAAAATCTGGAGAAACTCTTCTTGGGTAAATAGCTCCTTAAAGATTCAAAGTTTCAATCCTTTTTAAAACAGTCACCAAGTTTTCAAAAATTACATTTTAGTCACTAACCCAAAATGTCACACTTCCCAATCTCATTTTGTAAAATTGATTTCACCATTCTCTTATATATAATAAAAGAAGATTTTAAGATATTTTTCCATATTTTTAATGCAACCCGAACTAGGCTTTCCTAAAATCACCCTTTTATATTCGAACCGCAACCCGACCGATCCGGTCCAAACCCAAAACTTCTAAGTCCAAAATTGGGGTGTTACAATAATCCTTGAGAAGCTCCAACCAGCGACGTTGTCTCAGATTCAACTCTTTCTGCGTAAGGAGGTATTTTAAACTCTTGTGATCGGTGAAGATATAACACTTCTCTCCGTAGAGATAGTGTCTCCAGATTTTCAGAGCAAAGATCACAGCAGCAAGCTCCAAATCATGGGTGGGGTAGTTGCACTCATGCGTTTTCAACTGACGAGACGCATATGCCACTACCTTCCCCTTCTGCATCAGAACACATCCCAATCCTGTGTGAGAGGCATCACTGTATACCGTATAGGCCTTCCCAGGCTCAGGCTAAATCAGAACCGGTGCTTCAGTCAACACGGTCTTAAGTTTCTCAAAACTGGTCTGTTGAGCCTCAGTCCAGACAAAAGGGATATTCTTCCTCAGAAGTTTAGTCAAAGGTGCTGCAATAATCGAGAAACCTTCCACAAACCTCCGATAATAGCCAGCTAAACCCAAGAAGCTTCGAATCTCATGAACATTCTTGGGCTGCTTCCAACCCAAAATAGCCTCAATCTTCTTTGGATCTACATGTATACCATTAGAAGAAACCACGTGTCCCAAGAAGGTAACCTCGGTCAACCAGAATTCACATTTACTGAACTTTGCATACAACTGCTTCTCACGCAAAGTCTGTAGGACAACCCGGAGATGTTCCTCATGTTCTGCCTCCGATTTAGAATAAACCAGTATGTCATCAATGAAAACCACCACGAACTGGTCCAGATAGGGTTGAAACACCCTGTTCATCATATCCATAAAGGCTGCAGGGGCATTAGTCAATCCAAACAGCATCACCAGAAACTCGTAATGACCATAACGAGTCCGAAAAGCGGTCTTGAACACATCAGAATCCTTAACCTTGAGTTGGTAATAACCCGATCTCAGGTCTATCTTAGAGAATACTGTAGCTCCTCGGAACTGGTCGAACAAGTCATCAATACGGGGAAGTGGGTACCTGTTCTTGATCGTCAGCTTTTTCAGCTTCCGATAATCAATACAAAGCCGAAGTGATCCGTCCTTCTTCTTCACAAACAAAACAGGGGCTCCCCAAGGAGAAACACTAGGTCGGATGAAACCCATATCCAATAATTCCTGCAACTGAATCTTCAATTCTTTAAGCTCTTTCGGAGCCATCCTGTAAGGAGCCATAGAGACAGGAGCTGTACCCGGATATACATATATGCCAAACTCAACCTCGTCACATTTTGGCGGTACCCCCGGCAATTCCTCCGAAAAAACATCTGGAAAATCCCTAACCATCTGGATCTTATCCAAATCAGAATCTGACTGCCTCGAGTCAAGAATATAAGCAAGATAGATAGTAGCCCCATGTCGAATCATCTTTTCTGCTTTGAGAGCCGAAACAACATTGGTCATATAACCTCTACGCTCTCCAACCATAATCACCTTGCACCCATTTGAGGTTTTCAGAGTCGCCCTTTTCTTTTCACAATCCAAACGGACTCGATGAGCGGATAACCAGTCCATTCCGAGAATAAGGTCGAACTCTCTGAAAGGTAACTCCATCAAATCGGCGAAGAAAATTTTCCCTTGAATCTCCAAAGGGCAATTCTTGTACACCTTAGTGACCTTGACATGGTCACCAACTGGACTATAAACGGAAACCGCGTTCCCAGTATTCTCAACCGGAATTTCAAGTCCCCCAGATACCGAACTCGCAACATATGAATGGGTAGAACCAATATCTATTAAAGAAAAATACGGAATAGAGTGGATAGAAAATGTACCAGCAATAACATCTGGCTCATCACGGTCCTCATGTCTCCTGGTAGCATAAACCAAACCTGGCTGTCTCACCCCGGATCCAGCTAATCCTCCACTCTGAGCTAGCCTACCTCTACCAGCAGAAACTGTAAAATCGAGTCTACCTCGACCTCTACCCCTAGCAGGAGTCTGTATTGATGCCTGTGACGGAGTCGTCATATGAGCTGACAAAGGTGCATGCGGACAATCTCTGAAAATATGATCGAAAGACCCACATCGAAAACAAGCCCCATACTTTCTCCTACACTCCTCAGAATGCCATTTCTTGCAGAAAGAACATTGTGGTGGCCCTCGCGTGCTAGTCGATCCTCCAACACTAGAAGTCGGAACAGCAGTGGTCACTGGTCTGGCTCTGGAATAACTCTGATAATCACTCTCATCTCTTGCCCTCTTCCTGGTCTGGTTACCCTGACTATACTGAATTGTCGCGGTCGACTACCTCTTACCCCGATCCATACCATGAGACTCAGCTTGCCTCAACTCTGCCTCATTGCGTTCTGCAGTCCTAGCTCGCAAGGTAATATCCTTGTACTCTTTGTCCAAATGTAAAGACACACCAGTCTTGATCGAAGGTCGCAGACCCTTCAGAAACCAGCTGCACTTCTCTTCCTCTGTAGTAACTAACCCAGGGACGTACTGTACCAGCCTCAGAAACTCAATCTCATACTAATTCACAGTCATGTCATTTTGCTTCAGATTTATAAAGTCCTCACGACACTTGGCTAGATACTCAGCCCCAACATATCTGTCTCGGAAAGCCTGACGGAAATGATCCCAAGTGATCCGACTAGCAGAAATAACAGTTTTCTCAGCCTCCCACCAGTTCAGGGCTTCACCCTTCAATAAAGATACATCAGCTCTTAATTTTCTATCAGCAGGGTAGTCCATCTCATCAAATAACTGCTGTAACTTCTTCAACCAATACTCAGCGTCAGCTGGATCTGCAGCCGTCTTACCATCAAACATCGACATACCAGCAGACAAAAACTCGGCAGATATGGGTCTCCTAGAACCCTGTCGAAGATACTCAAGTAGCTCCAAATGCACTGCAGCAACATCGACTCCAGCAGTCTCACTGTTACCGGCTGCACGGGGACCATCACTCTGAGTCTGCTGATCAGGGTGATCGGTCTGTTGACCACTCGTATGAACCTCATGTTGCTCCTCAGCCTGCTCATGTTGTGGGTCCTCCTGATGTGGTGGCGAATGCTCAGGAGGATTAACGTCACTCGTATTAGCAGCGGTACGACCTCGTCCACGGCCTCGACCTCGACCGGCCGTAGCTCTAGTACTCCTACGGGGTGGCATAGTAGTCTATCTACAAAAGAAGAGTCCTAAAGTCAAAATTAGTACTTGGAGACTTTAATTAAAACATATATTACTTCTTTAAAATCCGGACATTTATCTGAAAATCTCATAGTTTCAGAAAACGTTTATTATGCATGCAAAATTTTTAAAAGTTTAAAATCAAATATTTATCGAGCCTCACAGGCCGAGGGGTGTAACCTAGGCTCTGATACCACTAAATGTAACCCCCTATTTTGACCTAAGGGTTTATAACAAGTTGAAATTGACAAATTGGAAACTTTCCCCTCAAGTAAGATTATTTATAGAAATTATGCCAAAATTATTATTCAATTATAAAAGATATCCTTTAATGTTTCGTCTTAAAACAAGCATGCTAAAAATAGTTTATCAAACCCCAAAAATAATAAATGTCCAAAGTCCACGTTTACAACCAAATCCGAAAAATACTTAAATAAATAAATATAAGTCTAGAACAAAACGTACTGATAAATAGTATCAAATAATGTTCGAACGAGATCCTCCAAGTACCGAAACCTAAGTCTGGAAATCTGAAACATATACTAAGGGGGAGTCAGCTATAAAGCTCAGTGTGTCTCTAAAGTGCATAACAGAAGTCAATCCAACAGTGAAACAACGTATCAAGAATTTACAGATATTCTGAAGTATTACAAGCAAAGCATACAGATATCATAACATGACATGCACCCAACTACATCACCGTCCGAAGAGTGAGGTTCCCCTGAACCACTCTACACCTCAACACCATGTCCGAAGCAGAACTCATCCCGAAAGATGGAACTACTGTTCCGAAGCGAAGTTCAACCCGAAGGATGAAGTCGCTGAGCTTCCTCCGTACAATATCCCAACCCAATGATATGACATGTAATCCGATTTTAGAGTCCGAATGCAATCTTGTTAAATAACTAAGATGCATGTACATAATAATTCGATTCCGATATGTGTTACAGAACATGATCATAGCATCTGAGTCATACATTATTTATCAGATAACAGAGCAAATAACATACAAAATATTTCTCAATCAACCGAGCAGGATGACACAGAATATTTCTCATACAGATCACGAAATCAGGCAACACATACATGTAGCATAGACAAAGAACACATCTTAGGCAGCTAAATAGTCAACGTCGATAGTGACGTCTCCCACGCTCAGCCCTAGCGGAAGGTCGGACAGAATCAGCCCCTAAAAACAAAGAACACTATATAAGACTTTCTACTATGCCACATTCGAATAATTATGCTTAACAGATAACTTACTAGTAGATCTCGAAGACTGTGCCACCAGAGGTTTGCCAGGCGGAGGAGGAGGTAAATTCTCAAGGTCAGAGTCCATGTCACCTGAACACAAGAAAATATCCGAGTCAAACTCTGATGCAACATTTAACAAAAATATGAGCTCAACATATAAACTTGATCCAAAAGGCATTTCGGGTTCGAATTTGAAGGAACGGACAGCGGCAACAGAACCGGAACGTCGAAAAACTTAAAAGTGGACTCAGCCGAAAAAGTCAACCAAATGTCAACGCTGACGTCATCGCTGACGTCATCATTTACTGTGATGACGTCATCGTTGACTGCATCAGCCCTGCAACAGCGGATGACGTCATCGTTGCATCAGCACTGCAACAACGGATGACGTCATCGTTGCATCAGCCCACTGGTCCGGTTCGGTTCAGCCCAGCCGTCCGGTTCACCAACTCAACCGGTCCGGTTCAGATCCAACAGCCACCCAAATCATCCAAACCCTAATCCCCAATTCCCAATTTATCAAACCCTAACACCACACCCCGGCGGCGCCCGACTACCCACGACGCGACCCCAACGATGGCCACGACCCCCGACAGCGGCCAACAACAACCCCAAAGCCAAACAGAAACCTCGACCACGTCACTCACCAACCCGAGAAGGCAGCGGCGCTCACAGAGGACGGCGGCACGGCAAAAAGCGAGAGGTCGAAGCTTTCGGCCTCTCTGTTCCGGTGATAGGAGACGGCGAACGAGACACCCAACGACGGTTTTGATCGGACGACCACGGTGAACACACCGACGACCTTGAAACGTTGAACGGACAAAGCTAGCCCCTTGATCGGAGCTTCGACGGAAACAAAATGGGGATGAGGGGTTTTAATTATTAATATTTTCCTTTTCTTTTTGAGAGAACCGAGAGAGAGAGAGAGAGGTGTGCGGCGCAAAACACTGAAATAGGGCTAAGGAGTGTTTACCCTAGATAAATGGGTAAATCACAGAATAAGGGTCCTTATTTTTGCCCGCCTAATAATTTAACCATCAAAATTATAAATTTATTCAATTTAGTCCCCAATTTAGGTTAGGTTAAATTCCAAGTTTCCCCCAAATTCTAGGGTTTCCAATTGGGAATTCTCACAATTAGGGATTTTAAAATTAGGGCTAAAATGGGGTGTTACATATAGTTTTCTCTTACAGATATCTTGGACTCTAGTCGACTTGTTACCTATAGGATCTCTTTATTTTGTTCGTCTATTTTATCACTTAGTATGAAGTTTATTATTTATTTACAAACTTTATTTATTATTTCCATTTAAATTGGATATTGATGTAATTTCAAACTTGGGACCTATTGTTTTTAGCATGCATTTTCAGACTTTAAATTCGAATGTTTTATTTAAATTATATGATTATTATTTTAACTTTCAGAATTTATAATTGTTGAGATAGCTTATATTATTATCATAAATAATTTGTTTTACGCTATTTTAATATATTATAATTTGAATTGGTTTCTTAAGGGTAAAATTTTTAATCGTGACTTCCTAAATTCAACCTTTTCTTCTAGGCCGGGTTTAGCGGGTTACATTTAGTGGTATCATATATGAGTTCAACCCTCGAAATGTGAGGCTTACAAAAGTTGTTTTTTTTATAAAAAAAATCTAACTATTTTGCATGCATTGAATATTTTAGACAAATGGGAAGTTTTCTAAAAAATCTATTATTTTATTATAGTTTTATAGTGTGTTTTAAAATCTGAGATTGCGGTACCAATTCTAATCTTTGAAATATTCCTTTTATAGATAGATTACTATGTCACCTTGCAAGAGCTCTAGATTAACAACCAATCGTGATCATACCCGTCCTTAAGAATTTATTATCAAAGTCTATCAGAAAATTCTGTGTTGTCAATCGTTACCTGGTCGGAAAGGCTCCTTTAAGCTTTTATCTAAACATCTGTACCTTTGAGAGTTGTCGCTAAGCCTGGATATTTCGAGATTGAAATTTCTTTTTAAGGGTAGGAGAATTGTAACACCCCAAATTTTCTCCAATTCCAAAATCCTAAAATTTCAAATACCTAATTTGAAATCCTAATTTAAGAAATTCTAAATTTTTAAAACCCTAACTTTTGGGCATTTTTGATAAAATAATTTGATTTTTAGTTTGAATTTTTGCGCTTGAAATTAAATTATGAGAAATTTAGATTTTGAAGTCAAAATAGTAAATTTACTGACTCTATAGATAACATATTTTTTAAAAAAATTGAATTCAAATGCTATTAGATCTATCCTCCAGTGGTCTCTTTTACTTTTACTTATTTTACAATTTATTTATTTTAATCTTTCCTACCCTAAACCACAAATTTCATTATTTTACTTAAACTAAGTTTATATGTATTTATTAATTCTCATCGCCGTACTGTTCTTCATCGTCCAAATAACAAAAAAAAAACACGTGTCTTGAACTGCTCTTCATTTTACCGACATGTAATGAATAGAAACCCCGCGTAGCAAACTCGATGTCAACGACCTATACATTTTGGTGAAAACAAACGTGTTAAATTTCAATGAAATCCTTCAATTGTTGTTAGGGTAAACTATACCAATCAACATTAAACTATAGGATTGGTATCGATTTGACCATTATATTTTTAATTGTGTCAAAGGTACTACTTAACTATTTAAATGGTTTTAATTAAGCCACCCGCCGTTAAAAAACAAAAAAGTTGACGGAACTGTTGAAAAAATTGGTAAAATTACACATTTGGTCCTCTATATTTATACAATATATTAATTTAGTCTTAATTTTAATCAAATAAAATAAATTAATTATTTAATAAGATGGTGACACGTGTCACCACCTTATTGGAAGTCTTTAATTATTTTTATTTAATTAATTTTCCACCTCCAATCAAAACCTTGGAATGGAAGTGGCGAGTGTTTGCCACTAGGCCAAGTACTTTTTTTGTGGTATGAGATACAATCATTGATATATATTTAAATAGTATTAGTACCCAGAAAAATTGAAGAACAGAAAATGATGTGTTGGTGGATTTGAGCCTAGAACAATAGAGTGAAAACCACACATGCTTACCACTAAGCCAAAACCATTTTTATGTTATAAAACCTAACATTTAATATATATCCTATATGGATTTTAATGCTCAGAAAAAGAAAGAAAATGTGGTTTTAGGAAATTCGAACATGACATATGTGTATAAACATCTAACCTAACTAAATAAACCTAATAATTAAATTAAAGTTAACAATATTTTATATATTTATTTTAAATTATAGTTCATGAACTATTTAAAATAAAAGATTTAAAATTATATGAAATTCATTTTGAATTATGTTCGTGAGTTTGGATTCCCTAATTAAATTTACTATAATTTTAATTTTTAATATAATTATATATAATAGTTTAATTAGATTTTTTTAAAAAATTAAAATTATTAAATTGAACAAATTAATTAAACAAATTAAATAATAATAATTAAAGACTTCCAATAAGGCGGTGACACGTGTCACCATCTTATTGAATAAATAATTTATTTTATTAGATTAAAAGTAGGACTAAATTGATATATTGTATAAATATAGAGGACCAAATGTGTAAATATACCAATTTTTTAACAGTTTCGTCAACTTTTTCATTTTTTTTAACGGTGGGTGGCTTAATTGGAACCATTTAAATAGTTAAGTGGTATATTTGACACAATTAAAAATATAATGGTCAAATCGACATCAACCCTATAGTTTGGTGGCCATTGGTATAGTTTACCCTTGTTGTTATTTGATTAATTTCCTAGTAGTAAAAACTTGATTACCTTATCATAACCATAGGAAAGTGGGCCCTCCTCGAAGCTATGGCTAAACCCTTTGCAAGGCGTCATGTATTCTTCCCACCATCTCTCCATTGATTTGGAGATTAACTATTCGAATCAGATAAGTATATGTGTATCATTAAAATTTTGTTGAATAAGTATTTATGATTAATTCCTTGGTAATAATGATAATTATTAATATATGGATTATATCGTAGGTTCTGATTCAGTTAGATTCGAACGCGAGAGCGTTCTTCTCGACGTTAGAGCTATTGTTGCTTGAGGGGTGTTCTCTTTTCGTGCTACAAACTTTGTTTTTTTTGTGATTGTGATTTTACATTATGTTTTTCGTGCATATTATTTTCAGACTGTAAATAAAACTGTGATTTAAAATAAAAGAGATGTGAATCCCTGATTTATTATCGGACTGTGTTGAGACTTTGAAAATCGTGACATCTTTTTACTGTACTTTCAAGGGTTGGGATTGTAAAGAGGAAGTTCAGTGGTTTTATACCACTTGCGTTGGTGACTATGTAGTGAGGGGTTCTGGGGAACCTACTCTTTTTGGTGACTATGTAGTATGGGTGCATTGCATTGTGATTTCATAAAATTGTGTTTAAACATGATTCATGCGTTTAAAATGACAGAAGAGCTTTGCATTCTAGGGACAATTTGGAATGTGGGCAAAAATAGAGGCACTAACAATCGGCAAAATCTGCTGCCTGAGGCAAATTTTGGAACACCTTTGTGAAGAGAAGGCTACTACCCACATCCCGCAATTCTACCATCGACAAGCCGCGCTTGGCACTCATCCACTCCATCATGCACAAAAGCTATATCAATGTGGGTGCCATTTTTACTAACGAAATTTATGAATGTGGGCAGAAAACAAAAGGCCAGCTCTACTTCCCCAGCCTCATCACGACATTGTGCGAGAAGGCACACATTGCGGCCATCCCAACCGACACCATTACGCCGGACAAAACCGAGTGGATGAGGGACATCATCCTTCGAAAAATGGAAATAACAGCGGCCACCCTAGAAAATTATGCTGAGGCATCGGACATGGGCAGCCAGCAACCATACCAACAGCTCGCCTCGGCAACCATAATAGGCGGCTTGGCAGCACAACTGGACATAATGGAAAGACGCCAACTGACCTTCATGGCCTACATCCGGGACTTCAACAACGCAACCATCACTACCATCAAGGAGAAGTTCCCGACGACCCAATTTCCAGAATTCCCTGCCAAGATCTTTGCCTCGGCCGCACCAGACACGTCTGTCGTGGCCTGTGCCTCGACAACCCATCCAGCACCCTCCGCAATTCCAACCGCCCCAATCTCAATAAAGCCTCAAGCTTCTCCTGCCCTAAAAGCCACAGTGGTACTTTCAGAGTCTGAAGATAGAGCTGACAGATCAGTCGCCCCAGTCTGTGAAAAAGGGCAGTCCTTCAGAGCGCCCCCGTCCCAATCCACCTTCTTCAAGTCATGGTCAGACAATTCGGTTTGGGAAGGCACAATTTTGTCGGAAACAAGGAAACTTGAGTCGTCGTTCTCCCTTAGTCCAAAAAGAAAGCACTCTACCACCGAAGAAGTCTGCCCAGACAGTGAAGACGGTGGCGAAAGGGAAGTCATGCAAAGAGCAAAACCAAGTTCACTTTCCCGCCAGCAGCCGCCGAGGGTGACAAAATGCTTCAAAGCTGGAGCACAAAGGAGGATGATCCTAGACGACAAATATGATGAAACCTACTCCGAATCACCATCAATCTAAGCTTATCTCTCATTCTATTTTATTTTTGTCTAATCTATGTTAAATTTTGTGTATGTAGGCATGCATTGAGGACAATGCACCTCTCGAGTTGGGGGGAATTACTCCTCTAATTTTTTCTTTTATTTTTTCTATTTTTCTGTTTTTCTATTACTTTCTTTTTTATGTTTTGTTTTGTTTAGTAGTTGCATTTATGTTCTAATGTAACATGCCTTTACGTAGAGCGTTTGGGTGTTCTCTAAATATGAGCGCAAGTGCACACTCTTGTCAAGTTATAGTATAAAAGATATCGTCTCGCACGAGGATTGGACATCTAATTCGAATGTCAATTCATGCACAGGAAATAGACGCACAAGTAAATTTCAGTTTGTTTAAGAGAAAAATAAATAAACACAAGTAAATAGTAGAAAAGATCAGGGCGATAGAATGAGTCAGGTTATGCTGCTTTCCAGTGTGAAACTGCCTTGAATATGTTAAGTTGTATTGCGCTTCCAGACTTTGCTGCCTCAGCGGAAGATGGCAGATTGATGCTTCAACGCTTTCGCTGCCTTGGCAGGTGGAACGGACGATTGGCTCGGTGGCAAACTTGGCAGACCTTCAAGGCTAAGCAAAACGCTTCGATAATGATTCAACTTATGTCTAAATCTGAATACTGTTGTTGCATGTTGTAGATCATACCCGTTGGTGTGAATCTCGCAATGAACATCAACCTTCTGTTCGTCCTCTTTTAGCCGCCTTAAACCCTAACTTGTATCTAGGCTGGATTGATCAACACCTGATATTGATGAGATCATGCTTACTTCTTTCGTGAGTTTGACTCTCTCGATGTCAAACAAATGGATTGCTCACAATCGATCTCTCGACTCAATTGAAAACAATGAAGAACATGAAATAATCAAACCTTGAATTTATTGCAAAAACAAACTTAAACCTAAAGAACAGTTCTCACAACTGTTTTGGACATAACCCAAACCCTAGAGAATTTAGAACATAGTGGGGCAAGAAAACACAAGAGAAACCTAAGCTATGCCAACTGTGAGTTGTCTAAAATACAAGGTACGATAGGATATATATAGGGCATGGCATAGGGTAAGTCCTCCTTGGAGTAGAAGTGTTTTTATGATAAAGTAGCTTTTGAATTGAATGCATCCTTTAAATCTGACTTCTTTGACTTGAAGTTGGACTCTTTGTGGCACAAGTATGCTTACTGTCACGGGCTTATTTCTCTCGAACTCAATCCATGCGGCACTAGCACTCCCGACATAATGCTAGTAAGCCTTACTCGCGCAACGCTATGGAAAAACAAGTGAGAACTTAAGAAAGAGAAGCTTTATTAAGCTTGGGAGAAAGCTTACACGAGAGTATACAACTTATGAGTTTTGTGGGATGATTTACAAATGACCCTAGCTAGCCTATTTATAGTCTCCAACCTCTTCAATGGACGGTGGAGATTGATTTTATCCACCGGTTGGCATTTTGCTTCCCAAAATATCTACAACACCTAAACTTTTCTAGATAAATCCATACTTATCTACATAGGTCTCTAGCATTCTAAAGTATTCTAGAATATTATACAATTATCTAGTTATGTCCTTAACTATCCAAAAGCTTCTAGATAGTTCCAGAGACTTCCAGAGTAGTCTCAAACTTTCCAGGGTCTTCTTCAAAATTCTAGATCCTTCTAGAATGTTCTAGATGCTTCTAGTTGTTCCAGGTCCTTCTAGAATGTTCTAGAACCTTCGAGAACCTTCCAGGGTCTTCTAGAATCTTCTAAGGCTTTCCAGACGAGTCTAGACCTTTGGAGAACCTCTTGGATCCTTGTGGGAACGTTCAAGATGATTGTGGGCCTCTCTAGGCCGTTTTAGAACCTTTCTTGGTTCATCATTGGCCTTAAAACGTCCAAGGCACCTCATTTTGCCTTGGTTGGCCCGAGTGCACCTAAGGGGCACTCCTCGGGTAGTCCTGATGCAAATTGGTGGGGTGTGACATTCTCCCACACCTGATCTTGTGATGCCCTCTTCGCATCTCGGTTGAGCTGTTGGGGTGTTGCTGGTGTGCCTCCTTCGGCTCCTAGCTTGCCTCACCTTTGCCCTCGGCTTAACAACTCGATCATGGGCTATCATACTAGGTTGTGCCTTGCCATCAACTCCTTTCATGAAGGCAACAAGTTGCTTTCGTATGGGACATGACCTCATCACATGAGGTCCTTCACATAGGTAGCACTTCACCCTTGTGCAAGCCTTTGGCGCGGACTTAGCCTTCTTGTTGCCACGATTTCCTCTCGTGGGCTTACCCTTGTTGACGCCACCTTGCTTACCCTGTGCAAGCTTGGTCGGTGACTCGGCCTTAATTTCGGCCTTTGGAGATGGTTGGTCATCTTCTTGCTCCACGTCGAGCTCCGAACCTGACTTAAGTCCCTCGGTGTGATGTGCCTTATGGATGGAACTTCCCTCGTTCATATCGGTATCCTTAACCGATCGAAGTGCTGAAATCATCTGCATGGATCCCATCTGTACACCCTCATCGCCATTGTCGGTGTCACTACGTTCTCGATGCTTGGCTAGGAGTGAACTAAGGGCTTGTCGTTTGGGGCATTCACGAGTCCAATGGTCACCATCACAAATAAAGCAACTGCTTGGCACTAACTTCCTCGTTCCTTGGAACTCCTTGGACTCACCCTTGTCCTTGCTCTTCCAAGGGAACGAGTCTTGGTGCCTAGGCGAGTGGCCTTCTTTATGCCCTCCTGGTGATAGCCCTTGTCTCCCCCACCTTTAGCATGACCGCCCTTCTCATCCCTCAGCTTTGGGGTGGTCTCTTTGTGGCTAGAGTAGTCAATAAGGCTCTCGGCCACGACAATTGCATCGATAGGGTTTGGACTCCCTTTCGCCTTAGTTTGGTTTTGGCCCAACTTTGGAGACCATCTATGAAGTTGAAGAGTGAGTCTTTCTTAGACAGATCAGGGATCTCGAGCACTAAACTAGTAAACTCCATCGCATAGTCGTGGATGCTACCCGACTGCTTCAACCTTCGTAGGCGAGCTCTTGCCTCATCCTCGGCATTCTCTGGATAGAATTGTCTTTTGAGATCCTTCTTAAAATCACTGAAGGTAGATATGGTGGACGTACCTCTCTCGATGTCTAGAAGCCTTCTCCTCCGCCATAACATGGCGGTGTTGATGAGGTAAAGTGAGGCAGTTTGAACCTTGGAGGCCTCGTCCAGAATACCCATCGCGACAAGGTATTGCTCTAAGCCATATAGGAAGTTATCTAATTCTTTAGCGTTGCGTGGTCCCACAAAGGTTTAAGGCTTGGGCACCTCAACCCTTCTAGCCTCCGCGGTGGTGCTTGTCCCGGATGCTATAGCACGTTTACACAAGGCAACATCGCCTTGTAGTTCCTCAAGCTTGGCACGCATACTGTCAAGTTCTTGTTGGAAAGAATTACGTACCTTTGAGAGCTCTCCCATGAGAAGATCACAGATTTGCCCAATCTCCGCGCGCAAGATCTCCTCTAGCTTGTCCTCATTGGCCTCACAACTGTGTGGATCTCGGCATCCTTCGCCTCTAGGCCTTCCACTCGTTGGGTAAGGTCGTCCATCTGGGTGCTCACACCCACCACGTTCTCCTCGACGTGGGTTAGACGGGTCTCCAAGCCAGAGATCATGTCTCTTGACTTGGCTCTTGGCCTTGTCATCGTAGGGTCGACCATCTCCTCACGCCCTCGTTGCTCATTCATGACCTCCGTGTCAGATGAGCTTACCACTTTGCTCTTGCCCGATTTAGCCATGTCCCAAGCGAATCGAACCTAGCTCTGATACCAACTGTCACAGACTTATTTCACTCGAACTCAATATGTGCGGCACTAGCACTCTCGACACAATGCAAGTAAGCCTTACTCGCACAACGCTATGGCAAAACAAGTGAGAGCTTAAGAAACGGAAGCTTTATTAAGCTTGGGAGAAAGCTTACAAGAGAGTATACAACTTATGAGTTTTGTGGGATGATTTACAAATGACCATAGCTAGCCTATTTATAGTCTCGAACCTCCTCAATGGACGGTGGAGATTGATTTGATCCAACGGTTGGCATTTTGCCTCCCAAAATATCTACAACACCTACACTTTTCTAGATAAGTCCATACTTATCTACATAGGTCTCTAGCATTCTGAAGTATTCTATAATATTCTACAACTATCTAGTTATGTCCTTAACTATCCAAAATCTTCTAGAAAGTTCCAGAGACTTCCGGAGTAGTCTCAAACTTTCCAAGGTCTTCTTCCACATTCTAGATCCTTCTAGAATGTTCTAGATGTTTCCAGGATGTTCTAGGTCCTTCTAGAATGTTCTAGAACCTTCAAGAACCTTCTAGGGTCTTCTAGAATCTTCTATGGATTTCCAGACGAGTTTAAACCTTTGGAGAACCTCCTGGATCCTTGTGGGAACGTTCCAGATGATTGTGGGCCTCTCTAGGCCGTTCTAGAACCTTCTTTGGTTCATCCTTGGCCTTGAAACGTCCAAGGCACCTCATTTTGCCTTGGTTAGCCCGATTGCACCTAGGGGGCACTCCTCGGTCAGTCCTGATGCACATGGGTGGGGCGTGACATTAAGCCGCCTTGGATGATCTCCTCTTAGGAGGCTCTGTCCTCTGTTATCTCACATCAATAAATTGCGCGGATGGGCCCATTGGACTCAGAAAATTATGCTCTTCCAATCGCACTCTAATTCACCAATCATCAAGTTGCTGCCCTAGGCGGCATATATAGCGGCAATAGCTACTGGCAGCGTCTCTCTCTGTGTTGAGCTGCTTCAGTACAACTCCTTGGCTTCTTGCCTCAACATCATCTCATCGGCTCCTCTATCCTTTTGACAGCTTCTAGCACCTGAAACTAAAACTAAACTAAAACATTATCTTTTCTTACCAAATTAAAGACATTCAACTAGAACATGGTAAAGCAAAGAATACTATAAATAATGTGAAGAACTAATGTTTTGATATAATAATTGAAAACTAGTTTTGGACAAAATTGAAAAAATTTCATAAGTGCCTTTACGTCCAAACAACTTGAAAATAAGTTTGTGTATGTTTTAAATGGTTTTGGTAAGGTTTAAAACATTTTTAAGTAACCAAACCAGACTTTTTCAAGGTAACCATTTCGAAACAATGGGATCTGTACCGAAACATTTTAAAACTAACAAAACCCATACCGAAATAGGGTTTGCCTGTTTCGATACGGACGGTCTTCATTTTGAAACTTTCAATTGTGATGATTCTTGCGCCCAAGCATTCAAAACCCTTAAGGAAAAACTTGCCTCGACATCCATGGTCATTCCACCCGATTGGACTTTACCTTTCGAGATCATGTGTGATGCAAGTGATTGTGTAGTAGGAGAAATTCTAGGCCAACAAACAGATAAAATATTCCATGTGATATACTACGTTAGTAAAACTATTAATGGTGCCCAATTAAACTACACCACTACGGAAAAAAAGTTACTAGTCGTGATTTTTGCTTTTGACAAATATTTCTCCTACTTGATTGGGACTAAGGAAATTGTTCATACTGATCACTTGTCACAGTTAAAACACAACATAGAGGAGGATGCAGATATGGAGATATGCGATGCATTCCTGGATGAGCAAATGTTAGTTGCCTCGTCAACTCAAAATGTGCATGCTTCGGTAAGTCCTAATGCCTCGGCAAGAATTGATGCCTTGACAATACCATGGTATGTAGATTTAGTTAATTTCCTTGTTAGTGGTCTTCTGACTTATGGCCTTACTCACCAAAGGAAAGAAGCAGTTCCGGCATGATGCTAAGCATTATTATTGGGACGGGCCTCTTTTGTTTAAAAAATATGCAGAACAAGTTATACGACGATGTGTTCCAGAGGAAGAACAACAAAACGTGCTCAGGCATTGCCATGATTCACCATATGGAGGCCATTCTGGAGGCACTCATATCGCGGCCAAAGTTTTACAATTCAATTTGTATTGGCGAACGCTATACAAAGATCCCCAAGAATGTTAAAAACAATGTGATCATTGTCAACGAACGAGGAATATCTCTTGGAGACACGAAATGCCACTGCAGAACATCTACAAAGATACTCAAGTTGTTCGATGTGTGGGGGGTTGATTTCTTGGGGCCTTTCCCTTCTTCGTGTGGAAACCTCTACATTTTTCTTGTCGTCGATTATGTGTTTAAATTGGTCGAAGCAATTGCAACTCCCATAAACGACTCTAAAACCGTGCAGAGATTTCTACATAAAAATATATTCATATGGTTTGGAACCTCGAAGGCAATCATCAGTGATAAAGGAAAGAAATTTGACAACAAACTCATTGCCAAGATGTTGCAACGCTTTGGCATGGCACACAAATTTGCCACGACATATTACCCACAAATTTGCCTTGGACTAATCTCGCAATTAGCCCCTCCCCAATTAAAAGATTGTGTACATGGACTTGCCTAAAAGCTTTCCTTCAAGAGAAGGAAAGCCAAAAAGCTTAAGATTTATATTGGAAAGCTTAAAGAAATAAAGGAAAAACACTTACCGAGAGAAAACTCTTAAGCTAGCACCTCTCTTTCATCATAAATCTTCAACTAAGAACAACCTCCATTGGAGGAATTTCAAGCTTTGCTATTTCTTCGTTTTATCGATATCGAATCGTTGCTATCGATCGGCTCAAGAAGTGGAGAAAGTGGTTTCACCATCTCCATCACAAGCTAGGAACAAAGGGATTTCTATCCGAGATCCTTGAAGCTTCAGATTGTTAAGGTGAGTGTAGCCGGAGTCTCGAGTCTAGGTGAAAGGCCTTCCCGGATCATTATTTGATATTTTAGATTTCATCGCTAACATTGTTATTGAAGAAATTGCATTGGATGGTTAATTTGACACTTTGGTAAGTGTCGGTAAGTTGTTATTGAACATTGGTTATTGTGATTGATATTGTCATTGTGTATTGTCATTGATATAGGCATTGTCATTGGATTATTACATAGAGATCATCGAACATTAATATTGATATCAAACCATGAGTTATTGATGATGAGATACATATATTGGTCATCGACGATAGGGAATTCATCGGACATTGGTACATTATTGATTATTGAAATGAATATGAATATTGCAACCATGGATTAGAATGCACTTTGGATACAATTGTCATGCCATAGAATTCATGAGCTCAGTGTACGGGTGGACTACGGTTCTAAGGCAACAGCCTATATTTTTTTGGCGATGTGGAGGGACGTGTATTGTTTTTGGTCATATTGGCGAGGTGGTTGGACTAGACCATTTATTGATTTGGCGAGGCGTAGGAATTCACGTATCCACGATCTTGATTCAATCCAAGGACTAAGAATGAAGATGAAACATGTTTATACATTGTGTATTGATGCATATCATTGACATTGTTAGCTTGAGATTATGCATAAGTATAACCATGGCATTATTGTTACTGGCATTGTTTGTGACTACCTCACTAGGCAAAGTATGCCTAACGTGTCTCATCTCATGCATTTTCAGGTTAAGAAGGTTAGTGAGTCAGAAGATCAGATCGGCAAGTAAGAAAAGTAACTACTAGCCCCAAGTAATGTGTTTTTGTCTTATAAACTCCTAGAAAGGTGGAAAAGTAGTTGAACTAGTAATTTGTTCCTATTTTGTTGTGTTGGTGTCTTGTTAAGGTCGTAATAAGTTATATAACTTAAAATGCCCCTTTTGGTAAAGTTGAAAATGGATGGAAAATGCATACATAGCTCAAAAAGGTAAAAACATGGTAAATGTATTAATATATTCATGAAATATGGCATGCTAGTAGTATATACAATTACATATTGCGTATAAAGTTTCGTTGCAATTGGACATCGTTCGACAGGGTAAATCGATTAAAAACCAACAAAAATATTTTATTACATGCCAGGCCGTATCGAAACGGGTGATGACGTTTCGGTACGGGTGTACATTATTGAAGTTAAGAGTATGGGTGTACCGAAACGGAATAATGCCGTTTCGGAACATTTTGTAAGTGGAGACCAATGTTTCGGTACGGATTCATAGCGTATCGAAACGAGTCAAAGTCAACGGTGGTCAATCAGTTCTGATACTGGTCAAGCCAATATCGAAACAGTTTAAAAGGAAAGGTCAACAAGAGTTGACTCTCGTGCACCTGTTTCGAAACAGCCTAGGGTGTTTCGATACGGGGTTAGGTAAATTGGTTAAAGGTTTTTGGACAGATTGCTAATGTTACAATTTAGCAACTGAATTTCTTAAAGATAAATTGATTATGATAATGAGCTCCAAATTGTATGAAAGTTTGTAGGCTAGTTATCCATGCATTGATTTACATTGTTCTACTGTCTGTTGCTTGAAAGGACCTGTTATTGTCACTTTTTACAGATTAGTCCCTAAACCTATAAAAGTTATAAAATGATCCTAAATGGTTATTTGTGGATTTCTTATGATTGAATTGGCCTGATAAATGTATTGGTAACATTCTGTATGACTAATATTGATTAAGAATGTGATTAAGATGAAATTTTATAGCACCGATCATTGTATAATCCTCCGGTAATACGCTCTGACCCGGTTTTCTACCAGACCGGGAACGGGGTGTTACAATTGTCGTATAAGAGCTAGAGTTTAGTCGATTCAAGGACTAAATTGAAGTCTATTACATTGTTATTGTGTTACTTTGCCACCTAAGAGTTTCATATTGACGAGCTTGCTACCGGCTCCTTCCCTCATGGTGAGGAGATTAGAGGAGGGAATCCTCTGAATCCACCGGAACCGCAAGACCCTCCTGTTTAGGGTACTAAGCCCGCAACACCTACTGCTCAGGCTGAATGCTATCAGAACATGGATAACATGTTTAAGCAGTATATGACCGCAATGCAAGCAACACCCTCAGCTCAGCCTACTCCTCCGGTTGTTCAGTATACTCGTGCTCCTGTGGATAAGTTGGCTTCACTTCGAGCCTACTCTTTCACTGGACAAGACGATGATAATCCCGAGATTGTTGAATATTGGCTAGATAACACTCTATGTATCCTGAATAAACAGTTCCAGTGTTCTGACGAGCACAAGCTAGAGTGTGCTATTGCATTGTTGACCGACGAGGCCCTTATGTGGTGGGAGACCACTATTCTTACTATTTCTGAAGAGTCAGTCACTTGGGAATTCTTTCTTAAGGAATTTAGGAACAAGTACATCATCGAGTACTATCTCGCGGAGAGACGGAGCACTTTTCTTCATTTGAAGCAAGTCGGGCGGCCTATCGAGCACTACATCCATGATTTCTGCAAGTATTGCCGATATGGAGCTGAGTTTTTAAAGAAAGAGGAAGACAAGTGCAGAATGTTTATTGTTGGGTTGAGCGATGAGTTGCGACCTATGTTTACATCCTTGGGTATCACCAACTTCCAGGATTTGGTGAAATGAGTTAAAGCATTAGAGGTTGCGCAGAGAGCTCAGAGAGGAAATGTGTCCAATAGATCTGAGAAAAGGGCATGAGGCGGTTCTCGACCTCTCAAATGGAACAAGAAAGGCAAGTATCATATTCACAGCCTTCCCGTACCGGGAACATTGAGAGACCACAGACTATCACCCAGTCCTGGTCTAAGACAACTTCAGTTGAGAGTATTGGAGGTTCAAACCGGAGTGTTCAACATCCAGTTTGTAGTTTTTGTCAGAAACAACACCCAGCAGGCCAGTGTCGTAAGCAGACGGGAGCATGTTTCTTTTTTGGGGAACAAGGACATTTTATCAGGGACTATCCTTAGAATCCCTCTAAGTCAGTGATTGTGCACGAAGACACCACCTCACCCGCCCAATTCTTCTGAGGAAAAGGGCCAAGACAAGCACCATCAGGAACCTCAGACAGACCAAGCGGATCCGAGAAGCAAGGTAACAAGCAGGAATCGAAGGCCTCTGCCCAGATGTATCATGTGAGAGGCCGCGAGGAGGATGACGAGCCTGATGTTATAGCAGGTACCATTATGTTATATGCACACTCATTGTATGTATTGATTGATCCTGGATCTACACATTCTTTTATAAGCCTGGAATTGGTTAAAAGACATAGGATGTCTAGCGAACCTATGGCAACAAAAATCTCCGTGACAAATTCATTAGGCGATTGTGTTACTCTAAGCCTTGTATGCAAGAATTGTCTGATCTTGATTAAAGGAATTCTGTTTCCCGCGGATCTCCTAGTTTTACCAATCCACAAGTTTGATGTGATTATAGGCATGGATTGGCTTAGTAAACACCAAGTGTGGGTAGACTACAGTAAGCGAAAATTGTATCTCCGAGGCCTTGGCAAGGAAACAATGATGCTGATGGAATCTTGGAACTCCATATTGTGTGCATTTTCCACAGAATCCAGGAATAAACCTCAGATACATGATATTGACACAATAAGTGTATTCCCAGATGTTTTTCCCGATGAACTTCCAGGATTGCCCCCAACCCGTGAAGTGGAATTGGACATTGAGGTGTAGACTAGGACTGCTCCAGTTTCTATTGCACCATATCGGATGGCAGTTGTGGAATTGAAAGAATTAAAAGCTCAAATTCAGAAACTTATGAATAAGGGTTTTATTCAACCGAGATCTTCACCTTGGGAAGCACCAGTTCTTTTTGTCAAGAAGAAGGATGCTTCTATGTGATTGTGCATTGATTATAGACAATTGAATAAAGTAACCATCAAGAATTAATATACATTGCTCAGGATAGACGACCTGTTCGACAAATTAAAAGATTCCTCTATGTTTTCCAAGATCAATTTAAGGTCGGGCTATTATCAAACGAGAGTCAAGGAGTATGATGTGCCCAAGACCGCCTTCCGTACTAGATATGGACACTACGAATTCCTAGTGATGCCTTTTGGGCTAACTAATGCACCGACAACTTTTATGGATATAATGAATTGGGTATTTAGACCCTATCTTGATAAATTCGTATTGGTGTTTATAGATGACATCTTGATCTATTCCAAGAATGAAACGGAGCATCGAGATCATCTTCGTATTGTACTTCAGACTCTAAGAGAGAAACAATTGTATGCAAAGTTTTCCAAGTGTGAGTTCTCGCTCACCGAATTTGACTTTTTGGGCCATATCGTATCAGCTTTGAGCATTCAAGTGGACCCGAAGAAAATCCATGCTATTGTAGATTGGCATCCACCGACGAATATTGGTGAAGTTAGAAGCTTCCTTGGGCTTGCTGGCTATTACCGTAGATTCGTGAACGAATTTTCTATGTTAGCCGCTCCTTTAACCAAATTATTGAGGAAGGAAGCCCCTTTTGTTTGGTTCAAGGTTCAATAACGAAGCTTTGATCAATTAAAACGAGTTCTGACCCATGCACCTGTCTTGACCCAGCCTGAGTCTGGAAAAGACTATACAATTTACTGTGATGTATCACAAATTGGGTTAGGATGCGTATTGATGCAAGAAGGCAAGGTTATTGCTTATGCTTTGAGGCAACTTAAGCCACACGAGATGAATTTTCCCACCCACGACCTTAAATTGGTTGCAGTTATCTTTGTATTGAAAATCTGGAGACATTATCTCTACGTGGAGAAATGCTATCTTTTCACCGACCATAAAAGTCTCAAATATCTATTCACTCAGAAGGAGTTGAATCTTCAGCAACGGAGGTGGATGGAACTCTATAAAGATTATGATCTGGTCATTGATTACCATCCAGGCAAGGCCAATGTTGTAGCTGATGCACTCAGCCGTAAACCTTTGCCTGGTAAGCATCAATAATAGACTTGAAGTTATATGTATTGTGAAGTACATTAACTCATCGTAATATAGTTATATTGTAGCCCCTCGAGCAATTAACGCTCACTTTCGACTTCGGAAGCATCATTGTCTTGTAGCTGAACTTCAAGTTCAGTCTACCATCGTTACGCGAATCAAGGGTTTGCAAGAGCAAGATCCTGAGCTCCAAGCCATTGTCTCTAAGCTATCAGATAACCCTGACTTCAGAAATAATTTTGAAGGACTCTTATGTTTCCATGATCGAATTTGTATACCTAACGATGAAACTCTTCGCACCGATATCCTTCCCGAAGCTCATTCGAGCTCTTTTTCTGTTCACCTCGGGTTTGTGAAAATGTATAAAGACCTACGTGAGCTCTATTAGTGGCCAGGCATGAAACAAGCCATAGTTGATTACATTTCCATGTGTCTTACATGTCAACGTATTAAGGCAGAACATTGTATCCCTGCTGGACTACTGCAACCTATTGATCCACCAAAATGGAAATGTGAAAAGATAACTATGGACTTTGTTAGTGGTCTATCTTTGACCCCTACAAAGCATGATGTTATATGGATCATCGTAGATCGTTTCACAAAGTCGGCTCATTTTATACCAGTTAGAATGGACTACGGTCTTCATAAGGTAGCTGAGTTATATATCAAGGAAGTAATTCGACTCCACGGAGTACCTAAGTCTATCATCTCCGATCGAGATCCGTGACTTGCATCTTGGTTTTGGAGAACCTTATAGGGAGCTCTGAGCACCAGAGTTAATCTTATCACATATTTTCACCCTCAATCTGACGGTCAATCATAAAGGGTAATTCAGGTAAATCATCGAACAATCTGTCTATTGAAATCCTAGATATTTGCATTGTTATTGAATCTCCCTATGCAGGTATTGGAAGACAAGCTTTGGGCATGTATTATCGATTTTGGCTGAACTTGGGAGAGATCCCTACCTCTTGTCGAGTTTGCCTATAACAATAGTTACCAAGGATCCATCCAAATGGCTCCGTATGAAGCATTGTATGGTAGACAATGTAGAACTCCATCGTGTTGGTCGGAGCTTGGTGAAGGGAAGATGTTAGGCCCTGACTTGCTTCGTGAGACTGAAGAACAAGCCACCATTATCCATGATCGTTTAAAAGTTGCCTTTGATCGACAAAAATCTTATGTTGATCTTAGAAGGAGAGACATCGAATATGAAGTTGGTGAAAAAGCCTTTCTTAGAGTATCACCGTGGAAGAAAGTCTTGAGATTTGGCAAGAAGGGAAAATTGAGTCCCCGGTTTATTGGACCCTTTGAAATCATTGAAAAGATTGGCCCAGTGGCATATCGGCTATTGCTACCCTCAGAATTAAGTAAAGTCCATGATGTCTTTCATGTATCGATGCTTCGGAAGTATCAGTCTGATCCCTCACACATTGTGGAACTCGAATCTGTAGAACTTCGACCAAATCTATCATATGAGAAAGAACCGGTTCAGATTCTTGCTAGGGAAGTCAATAGGCTTCGCAAAAAAAACTGTACTGTTAGTTAAAGTGTTCTGGAAGAGTCACACTGTTGAGGAAGCCACTTGGGAGCCTGAAGAGACTATGAGACAACAATATCCACATCTCTTCAGTTCAGGTAAAAATTCGAGGACGAATTTTACTTAAGGGGGAGAATTGTAACACCCTGAAATCTGGTCTAGTCGGAATTAAGTTCCGATGATCGAAAATTCTACATTGATGAAGCCTAAATATTGTATCGACTAGTTAATTATTGTTATCGAACCCTAAATGGGCTTAAAACATTGTAATTGAACTCTATTAAATAATATTAAGCTTATTAGTGGATAAAATGAAAGAAATGTAAGTTGGAGAGCGAAATCTTGGTATGGCAAGAGTTGAGGGACTAATCTCGCGATTATCCCCTCCCCAATTAAAAGATTGTGTACGTGGACTTGTCTGAAAGCTTTCCTCAAGAGAAGGAAAGCTAAAAAGCTTAAGATTTATATTGGAAAGCTTAAAGAAATAAAGGAAATAGACTTACCGAGATAAAACTCTTATGCTAGCACCTCTCTTTCATCATCTTCTTCAATTGAGCACACACCTCCATTGGAAGAATTTCAAGCTTTGCTATTTCTTCGTTTTATCGATATTTAATCGTTTCTATCGATCGACTCAAGAAGTGGAGAAAGAGGTTTCACCATCTCCATCACAAGCTAGGAACAAAGGGATTTCTATCCGAGAGCCTTGAAGCTTCGGATTGTTAAGGTAAGTGTAGTTGGAGTCTCGGGTTTAGGCGAAAGGCCTTCCCGGATCATTATTTGATATTTTAAATTTCATCTCTAACATTGTTATTGAAGAAATTGCATTGGATTGTTAATCGGACACTTTGGTAAGTGTCAGTAAGATGTTATTGAACATTGGTTATTGTCATTGATATAGGCATTGTCATTGGATTATTACATAGAGATCATCGGACATTGATATTGATATCAAACCATGAGTTTTTGATGATGAGATACATATATTGATCATCGACAATATGGAATTCATCGAAAATTGGTACATTATTGAGTATTGAAATGAATATGAATATTGCAACCTTAGACTGGAATGGACTTTGGATGAAATTGGCATGCCATAGAATTCATGAGCTCAATGTACGGGTGGACTACGGTCCTAAGGCTACGACCTATATTGATTTGGCGAGGCGGAGGGATGTGTAATATTTTTGGTCATATTGGTGAGGCGGAGGGACTAGACTATTTATTGATTTGGCGAGGCATAGGAATTCACGTATCCACGTTATTGATTCAATCCAAGGACTAAGAATGAAGATGAAACATGTTTATACATTGTGTATTGATGCATAGCATTGATATTGTTAGCTTGAGAATATGCATAAGTATAACCATGGCATTATTGTTACTTACATTGTTTGTGACTACCTCACTAGGCAAAGTATGCCTAACGTGTCTCATCTCATGCATTTTTAGGTTAAGAAGGTTTGTGTGTCGGATGATCGGATCGGCAAGCAAGACACGTCACTCCCAGCCTCAAGTAATGTGTTTGTGTCTTATAAAATCCTTGGAAGGTGGCAAAGTAGTTGAACTAGTCATTTGTGCATATTTTGTTGTGTTGGTGCCTTGTTAAGGTCGTAATAAGGTATATAACTTAAAATGCCCCTTTTGGTAAAGTTGAAAATTGATGAAAAATGGATACATAGCTCAAAAAGGTAAAAATATGGTAAATGTAATGCCCTGGTATTGGGCGTAGATGTTTTGGACATCGGACCGGACCGGTTGGGAACTTAGTGTAAGTTTGAAACACTTAGCTAAGCTCAAGAGTAAGTGATTCGAAAATCTCTCTCTCGGAAATTTGCTATGTTTTGATCGAAATGCACTTGAGTTAAATGTGGTTTTGATTACTGTTTTTAAGCATGCTTAAAGCATGGTTAATGCTGGATTTTAATGCCGTTATGTTAAGGATGCACTAGGTAAGTGATCCTTGGTTTTATGTGATAAATGCATTTGATGTTAAACATGTTTATGCTTGTGGAAATGACATTGTGTTTATGCTAGTAAAATATTGGAATATTGATGTTAAATGATTATATTGGCAAGTGATATAAATGGTTTTTGGTTACCTTTAATCGGATATAGTTAGCCGGCTATAGGATTGGGTGCACCGTGAATAAAGTCGCCTTAGATATCGAGGGGTTGTGATTGTGCCGTAATCTCCATCCAAGTACCCTAACGATTGAGGCTAAGATCACCACAGTGAGTGGTTTAATCCCATGTGTGAGTCTCGTGGAGTGTCTCTCGTACTCTCGTTAGTGGAATTATACAACTACTGATGAGTGATGTTGAGGGGTTGTGATTGTGCCATTAATCTCCATCACGGGTGTTGAGGGTTGTGATTGTGCCATTGATCTCCACCTTCTGTAGTCTGGTAGTATGTATGAAGCGTGTGGGACAACGCTTGTAATTAGCGTATCCGATTGTGTCTTTTGTTTTGATATGGTTTGAGAATTATCACTTGCGAGCCAATATAATGTTGATGTTTAATGATTAAGCATGAGATGCACGTGAATGATGCAAGAATGCATGTGATGCTTGGGTTAAGCATGAGTAAAGGAATTTTGTTGTTATTTAAAATGACGCTATATGCATGTGGATTTAAAAGTGCATTGATGCTTAAATGGGCATGTTTTAAAGAAAGGCATGAGGTTATAAATGATGATGAAATGGTTTTATGTAATGTATTGATGAATGTTGTTTTAGCGATCCTCACTAAGCTATATGCTTACGCTCATTTGTTTCATCAATGCAGAGAATTGAACATTCAAGGCAGCCCAATAGCAAGGGGATTCCAAGAGTTTTGGTTAAGCAATGTATGTGGTTCACCCTTAGTGTAATAAGAGGCAATGGGTGGGAATTCTTACTTACTGGATTTGTTGGAGATGTTGTTATCTTAAGCATGTTTGGTTTCTCATTTCAGACTTGTAATCGGCCTCTAATTGGTTTCATGTTTTGCTTATGGTGTTTTGTCTATGCTTTAGCTTGTTTTCTTAAGCATGCTTGATTAGCTAATGCATCATCATGGATTGATGTGTTCGATGAGTAAGATTTACTGTTTGTTGATGTCTGCATGTCTAGTAGATTGATTATAACTTGTATGCATGATTTAAGCTTGTTTGGATATGGTTAAGTATGTTTAAATGCCTTTGGAATGTGCTTTTCGGGTATGTGTATCGATACACGGGGAAGTGTATCGATACACTAAGGCAAATTTCAGGCTTTTCAGTACAGGGGTATCGGTATGGATTGCCCGCGTATTGACACGCCCAAGCCAAGTTTGAAGGCCGTACCGATACGCGAGGAAACGTATCGATACACTCTTCCTTTCTTTTGTTATTATCTTCCAGCGTATCGATACAGGCTCAGTTGTATCGATACGGGTAGTTAAAATTCAGTTAAAAGTATCTTCTTAAGTATTGAAATGTTATGTTTTGGTCTTTGAATGTTAATTGATCAATTGGATGAGTTTCAATGATCAGTTTGAGCTGAAATTCGATGTGATAGCATGTTACATGACTAATTAAGGATTGGTAACGTTAAAATCTAAAAAGTCTTTGTAATTTCTGTAATTTGCAAAATGGTCCCTAAAAGTCATAAGTATGCAATTGAACCCCTAATCGAACTCCGATCGCGGTGTCGTTTCTTTCTAATGGTCTTGCTGGACACATAGGTTAATATTGTGCATCTAGAGAAGATAAAAAGAAAAAAAGGTCGTCAATCGAGGTTAACTTTTATGAGTTGACTTCGATTTTCTCCGTGTAATCTTCTTAGTTCGGTTCGGGCGTCTAGACCAGGCTAAGGGGGTTACATTTGTTGGTATCAGAGCCAGGTTGCGAAAGAATTGAGGATGTTGGTATGTGAAATTGGAATGTATTGATGTATGTTGATTGAAAAGCATGATTTTGGTTGAATTTTGGAGCTTATGCCTTGCTTGATTGATGTGAATCGCATTTGAGATGAATATGATTGTATGGTGATGATGTGATATTGATAAGTGCTGGTTGTGGGTGATGGAAGGCATGACGAGTTTTGTATGCTCTTGTATGTTATGTTATGCTTGAGGGAAATTGGGGTACCCATTGCCTTATTACACTAGTTAAATGTTTTTGTAAACTTGGATCCTTGCTTGAGACTGGCCTAAATGGTTTGATTTGTTTTTGTTGTTATGCCTTGTTAAAAATAGCACTATGGGTCTGAGGAGTGAGCTTAGATCAAACACGATAGTGCCTGCGGCTGAGCAGGGTGACCAGGGTGAGCAAGGGGCTGATGTCCCTCATGGCGGAAATTTACCTCCTCCGCCACCGCCTGAAGGTGGGGAGTAGGAGCAGCAAGGACACGTTGGTTTGGGTTTGGGTGATCTAACGCTGTTGGTTCAGGCGATTACCGGGGCGTTTCTGGCTTCAGTAGACAGAGCACATGTACAAGCCCCTGCAGCTGGGCAGGCGAGTTTACCATTGGAGAGGTTGAGGAGCCTAGGAGTTGTTGAGTTATTTGGTATGTCTCATGCGGCGTTAGAAGCTTGATTGGCGAGCATGATCCGTATCATGGATCAGATGGGCTGTAATGATGTGTGCAAGCTGGGGTGCGTTGTTTCTCTTATCCAGGATGATGCGTATAATTGGTGGATGACTACCACCGCTGGAATGGAACCCAATGAAGTGGATTGGGAGTTTTTCAAGGGTGCCTTTAAGAGAAAGCATCTAGGTGTGAGATACTTGGATGAAAAGAAACGTAAGTTCATGTCCCTAGCTCAGGGAACCCTCTCTGTGGCTGAGTACGAGGTCCAGTTTGTACGCCTGAGCCAGTATGCCTCTAAGCTAATACCTAGTGAGAGGCACTGTTGTGATCGCTTCCGGTACGGGCTGGTACAGGAAGTCAAGACGTACATGTTGGCTGCGGATTACACCGATTTCGATGTGCTTGTATGTCGAGCGAAGGACATTGAACATAACTTGGGTTTGTCGTCTCGAGGTGTTGGTTCTAGCTCTGGGAAGAGAGCATCTGAGTATAGTTCCGGGGGTGGTGACAGGGAGTTCGTGCTGGAATTGTGGTTCAGCTGATCACATGAGGCGAGAGTGTCCTTTGTTGGCTGGTGGAGGCCAAGGACGTGGTCCTGCTGTGGCTGCACCTCAGAGAGGCCGTGGGCGCGACTGAGGGAACTTCCAAAGGAGAGACGAGGGTCAGCGAGGCATTGCACATGTGGTGGCAGTTCTGTAACACCCTTAAACCGATCTTAGAATAATTACTACTAAATAATTAAATCATGGCTCAATTAAATAGAATTAAGAAATTAATTGTAGTAATTAAAAGAAAACAAATGAAGGACTAAAATGAAATATATGCAAATATAAGAGCTAAATAAAAAGGACTAAATTGAACTATTAGGAAAATATGAGTATTGCATGATAAATTAACAAATGAAAGTGGGAATTACACATGTCCCTCTCTTGGTGTTGGACGGCAAGATAGTGGAGATGAATAATCAAATCCCAGTATCCAAATTCATCATTTTCATCACTTTCTATCATCTCTTTCTTGCACCTTCAACCAAACCCTTAGAAAGCAAAGAGAGGGAGAGATTAAATACAAGAATTCTGGAAATTTATGGAACCAAAATGCATGCATGTCAACGGATTTAAGCTAGGAAAACATAGGTTCTTACATCCACAAACAATTCATGTAAGTGTTCTAGTTAAAATTCTGCTCATGTTATTATTTAAATGTTCTTGATGAATTGATGTGTTTCTTGAATTGTTTGTGCTGTGAATTTGATTTGAGAATGATTATTGATGTGTTGATAGGTTGTATGTTACATTAGGTTGCTTAAAATGCCAGAAAATTAATATGTATGAAGCTTGAATAATGAATCTGCACAAAATTTTTAATTATAGACACCTTTAGGAAATCTGGAAAATTTAGCATGTTAGAGTCATTTCTGGAAAAAGTATTCTCATACAAAGTTGTAGAGGACAAAATTTTACATGGAATAGAGGTAAGAATTGCACGAAAATGTTAAGTATAGGTCTCTGAATTGCTATTAGAAGTTACTGGACTGAAACTGGATGAATCTTGAATCTGCTGGATTAAATTGCAAAATTCAAAAAATATAGGGGTTTAAATAATTCCAATAAAATTCTGGAATTTTTTTCTTGAAACAGGGGAGTCATGAATTAAATGAAAATTAAATGGCCAAACTTGAATTAGGTCACAATGGATAGGTTAAATGCATTTAGATCACATATAGGATTATTAAAGGATTAAAGGGGACTGTTTTGTGAAAATTGATTAATTGAGGACTTGAATGCTTTGATTTTGAATATGTTAGAACTAAATTATTATGCTAATACATGTAAGTTAATATGGTTAAAATATCAGAACCAAATGAATTGTGAAACATATAATTTATATGCTTTAAATCCACTAAGTTTAGCTTGGACAGATTCGATCCTGAAATAGACCTGTTTTCAAATGCAAAACTGTACTGATTGGGAAATGCTAAAAATATGTTCCATACATGATTTTAATGGTGTTTTTATAAGTTTTCCATAATGGTATGATATTCTTTATTTGGATTTAGGAATAAAGAGTTATGAACAGATTAATGGACACTGCTCAAAACTGCCATGTTAGGGACAACTTGTGTGTTTATTGTTGTTTGCTTGATTTGGTTGGATTTTTATGCTAAGGTTGATACGAATGGATGTTATATATATTGTAATATGATTATAGAGCCTATTGAGGAAGATACAATATATGATATAAAGAGTGAACAATCAAGAAGGAGAGACATGGACATTGTGATAAAAGACAACAAGTAGCTTGGAGTATTGTGAGTGTAGTTTTGTTTAAAGTGTTAGGATTATAATCCTAACCTTGTTATTTTTTATTACTAGATAACCTAATGAAGCGTGAAATGAATTTAAATTAATGGTTGGTAAATTAACTTGATAAGGAAGAAGGATTAAAGACTTGACTTATGACCTAAGTTATTCTTACTTGCTAGATAAGCATGCTTAGTTCAAGTAATATGTTGCCATGAAATGTCGATTGGTTGAGATATGTAAAATGAGACTTTTTGAATGATTTAGCTACTGTTTTATGATGGTTATATGCTTGAATTAATGATTAATGCTTGCTGGAAAATTGATTGAGCATGACTTGAATGATTCACCTTATATACATGATTGAAATGTTGTTACATGACTTGTAAAGTATTGAATAACAAACAAGTGACCTTGTTAGAGATAAAAGATAAGATAAAGACCTTGGTTGATTAGTGTCTATGGGTAGAAGGGCATGCCTTAGAGTCATTGAGCTCCTCTGATCTCTGTTACAGAATGGTGGTTAGTCACCTATAAACCTGAAAAGGTGGTTAGTCACCTTGATAATTGAATGGTGGTAAGTCACCATTGATGCTTATGCATCCTCTGTTATATGTCGAAATGAGAAACTGATACTTGAGGTATCTAATGATACATGTTACAAGAAGACTTGATTACCTATTCCATTAATCATCCAAGGCAATATTGAAAAAGTTATATGACTTGAAAGATAAGTAACTCAATGATATGTACCAATGAAATGATGTTGATATGCTTACCTGTCTTGAATATGCTCATGCTTTTAAATGATACTTGTTGGTGTAAATGCTAATGTTTTGATTGATGCTTGCTTTATAAATGAACATGAAAGCATGTTATTTGTGTTGCATCATTGGATTATTGAAATTGTTACAAGATTAGCTAAGTCTAGTTTTGTAAGTTGGACTAGCTAGGTAAACCTTGTTTTAAGCCTAGTTAGGTAACCTTGAAGATTAAATAATGTTTTAAAAGATGGAAATTAGTAAAGTTAGGGCTGCCTCACTAAGTACATACCTTGTACTTATCACTCTTATTTTCCCTTCTTCCAAATATTTCAGGTACTAGTCCCGAAAGCTAGTCAATTGTCTTAGAGACCTGACCTTGAAGTCCAAGAACAAGTATGACTCTTTTGGTTATTATAGTTGGTGGCATAGATGTATATAAGTGTCACATGCATATGATATATGTATTTTGATAGTTTTGGTTTGTACATGTTTCAGACATAGTTCATGTTATGTAATGAATAATCATGTTGGTTTGATTTTGTGTAATGTATATATATGGTTAAGGTGATCAAGTCTTGATAAGGTATTGTGGATATGTATATATGGATTTGATGATATGAATGTGTTATGTTTGAGCTATTTAATTTGATATTGAGCTTGAATATGTTTGTATGGTTCATGTATTTGTTGGATTTGAATGATTGAGTATGATTAAGTGTGATATCATTTGATTTAGGCATTTGGAACTAGACTTTGCTATGGTTGTTACTATTTTTCGGATATTGCATAATGTAAGGAATTCATTTAGGTTTTTAATAATTTGAACATAGGATATTAAAGCATCTAGTTGTTTGATTCGAATGAACAATTTCTGAGATTACCAAGAAGCATTCGAATGTTTTTGTTTGCTTAATTGTTGGTGTATTTCGAATAGGTCCTTTTATGTAAGGTTGAGATTACATGAAGTGTATAACTAGAGATTGATGGAATATGTTAAGTTAGTGTGTTAGGTTTCTATACTAGTGAATATATGAAATATAAGCATGTATACATATGTCTTGTTTATATGTTAGCCAAATGTGAATTTAAGTGATAGCATGTTGTGAACTTTATATGTTGATTCAAGTAAGTCTATGCACTAGTTGGTAGCCGAATGCTTAATAAATTGATTAAGGTGTGTTTAGTTATATTATTTGTTAGTTTATAAGTTAGAATACATGTTAGAAAAGTTTTAAAATGGCCCACATATTTGTATATATTTTGGTAATATGTTTCTAAGTTCATATGTTAATATGTTAAATTTGATAATATACAAGTTGCATGACTCTGATTGATATTGTTACATATTTTGTTTCGATTGTTTATTTGTTCTAAATCATGCGTTATATGTCGTGACATCTCTCGCTCCTAACCCGGGCGAGGGGTGTTACATAAATTGGCATCAGAGCTTTAGGTTATAGATCCTAAAATTTGTCCGAACATGTCATGCATCATATAGGATTACACTATGCCACCTAGGAGTCTTATATTGAATTATTTGTGACTTCGCTCTCTAATTCCGAATTTTCCTCTGAATTCCTTATAGAATGTCTGCTACCAACTTAGCTCGGGACGATGAGAGTCCCCGAGGATCTTCTACCAAGAACGGGGATAACGTTGATATGCAACCCCCGGTTGTACCTGAACAACCTTGAGAGCAACCTCGAGTACAAGTCCCTCCTCTTTTGGACAATGCGACCATCGAATCTGTTCGTCGGGAATGTTTTATCAGTGTCAAAGAAATATTCGATCACTTTGCAACGGGTGTACGAGCAGCCCTGGTTGCTGTTGCACCATCTCAAGCCCCGATCGACAAGCTTGCTTCACACCAAGCTACTCCTTTTAGTGGCCTTGATATCGAGAAACCGGAAAAAGGTGAACAGTGGCTCGATAAAACTATCCAAATCTTGACTAAGCAACTCAAATGTTCCGATGAACATAAACTCGAGTGTGCAGTCTCCTTATTAAGAGAAGACGCCTTAAGTTGGTGGGAAACCACGATCCTAACTACCCCTACTAAGTCAGTGACTTGGGACTTCTTCGTTGATGAGTTTAAGAAGAAGTTCATTAGCGAGCAATATCTGGCCGACTGTAGAAATAAATTCCTCTACTTGAAGCAGGCCAATCGGCTGATTGAACAATATGTTGTTGATTTTTGCAAATATTGCAAATACAGAGCTGCTTACATTTAGACTGAAGAAGAGAAATGTCGTAAGTTCGTCGGTGGTCTGAACGACGAGCTAAAACCAATGTTCACTGCCCTTGGTCTCACAAACTTTCAAACTCTTGTGAACCGAGCTATTTCTACTGAAGCTACGATGAGGGTCGCAGAAAAGCGAAAGAGTAGTTATCGTCCGGACAAGGGTAAGAAAGGTGACGATAAGTC
Source organism: Hibiscus trionum (assembly GCA_030270665.1). NCBI lineage: Eukaryota > Viridiplantae > Streptophyta > Magnoliopsida > Malvales > Malvaceae > Hibiscus > Hibiscus trionum. The sequence continues at coordinate 41,820,811 of BSYR01000027.1, read as the reverse complement.
TCGGTGCTCGAAGAGACCAAAGCACCAGAATGAGTCCTTCTCTACTTATTCACCTGTCACTCAGAATGATTATCGACCTCCGCCCTTAAACAAGATGGCAATTCCGGTGGTTTCTGTTAACAACACCGGAAAATTAGAAAGGACACCTACTTGCAAATTCTGTCAAAAACAGCACTTCGACCAATGCCGATTATAGTCTAATCTCTATTTCGCCTGTGGAGGCAATGATCATTCTATTCGTGACTATCCGAAGAAGAATGACCAAACTTCTACTCGTCACTCTAATCCGAGCCCGGCACCTTCTGGTCGGAACAAAAATCCGAGGCAGGCTCAATCTAATAATCCAGGAAGAAGCAAGGCTGCCCAATCTAGAGCTCCTACTCATCAGGAATCCCGAGCGCCAGCTCGTGTTTATCATATCCGCGGCCGGGAGGAAGAAGAATCTTGTAAAACCTATGTTTGATTTTGATATAATTAAATCTTTAAGAATCAATTTGAAAAACTTAAAATTATTTTATAAGTCCCTTAATAAGTTTTAAATCACCAACTCTTTAAAACTGATTTGAAAAACTGAAACTCAAAATATTTTCTAAGTGTTCCAAGGCCAAACTATTGAAAAACGTCCAGGTGTATCGATACCCTTCCAAGCGTATCGATACCTTTTTATCAAAGTTGGCTACTGGAGGAACACGTATCGATATGTCAAACCCTCGTATCGATACGCCCCTTCGTAAAAGTCTAAAGAGTTTGAATGGCGTACCGATACGTCAAACCCTCGTATCGATACGTCCCTTAATAAATTTTTAAATATAAGTCGGTTTAAATATTTTGACCGTTGGTGTCAGTTGGTTGGTAAACAAATTTTAAATGGTCGTTGACCCGTATCGATACGCCAAACCCCCGTACCGATACGGAAATCGATAGTGAGCTAAGTTGAGAAAAAGGTATCGATACGGCAAACCCCTGTTTCGATACCCAGTACCGATACGCTTACGTGCGTATCGATACCCCTTATTTATTGCACACAACGGCTCTTTCTTTTCTGAGACAGGTATCGATACGGCTTCCCGTGTACCGATACGCATAGCTGCAGAAGTGCATTTATGGTGGTAAGAGAGGGTTCCAACGGCTCCATTTATGTTCCCAACCACTCAAACGGCTAGAATTCAATGAGAAGGTATAAAAGAGACCTCCAAAAGCTCCAGCAACAACTATTGATCCTCAAGAAAACATCCATACATTAAATCCAAGCAATTGTGCAAAAATCCTATATTGTCTAGAAACCCCAATTGTAATTTTCATTCTTATCTTGTTCAATTGGGTTGAGTGCTTGTAATTGGGCTACTATTTGTATTGAGAGATACTCTATTCAGCCATCAAATTCTTTGTTACCTTGTTGTGAGGATTGGGTTAAATTTTGGGTAGAAAATTTAACCGAAATTGTAAGGGTTGCCTTCTTAGCCTAGAAAAGGGGAAGAGCAATTAGTGGAATTGTTGCAAATCCTTAGTGAAGCTAAGGTAGTGGATGTAGAGTTCATTTGGAACTTGAACCACTCTAAAATCCATTGTCAATCTTTTTATTTTGCATTTTCCACCAAACAAACTTTAAATTTCCAATTCACCCCCTCTTGGTTCATATCGATCTTTCGATCCACTCAACAATTGGTATCAGAGCCTACCTCTTTGAGGATTAACAACCACAAGAGGAGTTCCTTGGAAGAGTGTGGTCATCATATATCAATAGATGGCTTCAACCTCCGGTTCGGGCATGTATGAGTCTCAATCCACTACAAAGCCTCCCTTCTTTAATGGTGATAACTATTCTTTTTGGAAGAATAGAATGCGTCTCTTCATCAAGTCAAATGACTACCTAGTGTGGGATGTCATTGAAGATGGCCCCTATATTCCATTGAAGCAAGATGGTGAAGGCAAGATGGTCTTAAAGAAAAAGATGGAGATGAGTGAAGAAGAAAGGAAAAAGATTCAAGTCAATGACAAAGCTCTCCACATACTCTTATGTTCTTTCGGTCCGGACATCTATTCAAAGGTTTCATCCATCGAGAGTGCCAAAGAAGTGTGGGACACTCTTAAGACTACTTATGAGGGCACCAACGATGTTAAAGAAACTAAGATTGGAATTCTCAATCTTAGTTATGAAAATTTCAAGATGGAGCCCGATGAGACGGTGTCCAAGATGTTTGATCAGTTCTCCACTATTGTCAATGGGCTCAAGGGTTTTGGAGAAATCATACCGGAAGACAAGCTTGTCCGGAAGCTACTCTATTCACTTCCCGAATCTTAGGATAGGAAGAGAACTGCCATCATTGAAGCTAAGAATTTAAAGACTTTAAAGCTTGATGAGCTTGTGGGTTCTCTCCTTACTCATGAGATTATGAAGCAAGGAAGGGAAGAAGAGAAGAAGAAAGAAGAGAAAAGAGTAGAAAAGCTTGAGGTTGAGAAGAAGAAGAAGATGGGAATAGCTCTCAAAGCTTCACTACATCAAGAGAGCTCTTCGAGTGAGGAGGATGAACTAGAAGAATTGGCTATGATAGCCAAACGATTCTCACGTTTTATGAGGTCCAACCGGGGAAGAAAAATCCAAAGAAAAATGGACTTCGACTTCAAAAGCAAGAACAAAGAAGAAGCAAAGGATCCAATCCTTTGCTTTGAGTGCAAACAACCCGGCCACATACGTTCGGAGTGCCCTCAACTCAAGAAGAAGGGCTTTGAGAAGAGGAAGAAGCTCAAAGCCAAGCTTGCTACTTGGAGTGATGAGGAGTCATCGGAGGATGACGAACAAGAAGTGGCTAACCTTTGCCTCATGGCACTTGAGGAAGATTCCTCCATGGTAACCTCTAACTCATCTACTTTAAATTTTACATATGATGAATTGAATTATGCATATGATGAGTTACAAGAGGTTTATGATGAATTAGTTGAAAAATATAAAGAGTCGGTCATTAGGAACAAAAAGATTATTTTGGAACTAAATGAGAAAAATGACTCACTCACTCAAGCTAATTCAAAATTTGAGAAAAAGATATTAGGGTTAAAAGATGAACTAAAATTCTTTCAAGATGAAAATGTTGACCTTAATAATCTTTTGTCTCAATGTAATAGTGAACACCAAAAGGTGTTGGATGAGCTAAATGAGCTCAAAAAGTCTTTGAAAAATGTTGGTAGTGTCAAGCATGAAATAGGTGAATCCTCAAGAACACACCAACCTAAGAAAAAGACTAACTACTACAAACAAGGTAGCTATCCTAGACATAGTAAAGCTAAAAGAATTAGAAGTGTATGAGTTCCTAAGGAACTTGTAAAATCTAACAATATTATTGCTATGTCATCTTGGATTCCAAAGGGAACCAAGGTTTTGGGAGCTAACACTCATGGACCCAAAATGATTTGGGTACCAAAAACAAAAGTTTAATATCTTTGTTTGTAGGGGGAGCATTGCTACAAGGCCAAAGCACAAAGTAAAAACTCATGGTACCTTGATAGTGGATGCTCAAGGCATATGACAGGAGACAAGAGTAGATTCATGGATCTAAAGCCAAAAAGTGGAGGAGTAGTGACGTTTAGTGACAACTCCAAAGGCCACATTAAAGGTTTTGGCTCCATAGGTAATCACTCTACTATTCTCATTGAAAATGTCTTGTATGTCGATGGTCTTAAACACAATTTATTGAGCATAAGTCAATTGTGTGATAAAGGATTTAATGTTTTATTTGATAAAAATGGATGCAAAATTGTAGACATTAAATCTAATAACATTATGCTCATAGGTCATCGCATAGGGAACATATACATGGTGCATCTAGATGACATTCATACATCTCATGCATGCTTAGTTGCACAAAATGAAAATGATGCATGGTTGTGGCATAGGAAACTAGGACATGCTAGCATAAGTGTTTTAGAAATACTAATCTCCCTTAACCTAGTTAGAGGTTTACCCAAGATAAAATTTTCAAATGATAAAATTTGTGATGTATGCTCAAAGGGTAAACAACATAGGTCTTCCTTTAAATCCATTAATGATGTTTCTACTAGTAGATGTTTACAACTTATCCATATGGATCTATTTGGGCCAATTAGGACTATGAGCTTGGGTGGTAAGTCTTATGCTATTGTACTTGTTGATGATTTTTCTAGATTTACTTGGGTTCTATTTTTAAGTACTAAAGATGAGGCTTTGGAAAAATTCATCACATTTTCAAAACTAACCCAAAATGATCTTGAACTTAGAATTTCACATATTAGAAGTGATCATGGAACCGAGTTTCAAAATTTAGGGTTTGAAGATTTTTTAAATGAAAATGGTATTAGCCATAATTTTTCGGCTCCTCGAACTCCTCAACAAAATGGGGTAGTTGAGAGGAAAAATAGAACTTTACAAGAAATGGCTAGAACTATGCTTTGTGAAAACAATTTACCTAAATATTTTTGGTCGGAAGCCACAAACACCGCTTGCTATATTGTAAATCGAGTAATGATTAGGCCAATTTTAAAGAAAACACCTTATGAGATTTTAAAATCTAAAAAGCCTAACATTAGTTATTTTCACCCTTTTGGTTGCAAGTGTTTTGTTTTAAATAATGGAAAAGACAACTTAGGTAAATTTGATGCAAAAAGTGATGAAGCTATTTTCATAGGTTACTCTTTAACCTCTAAAGCCTATCGAGTATTTAACAAAAGAACTTTAGTAGTAGAAGAATCTATTCATGTTGTATTCGATGATAACCTCCTTCCTAGGAAGGATTCTTGTGATGATGATGATGTAGGAATCATAAATGCCTTTGATGGAGGACAAACTTCAAAGGAGGATGAGATTCCAACAAAAGAAGAGGACACACAAGATCCACCTCTTGAAGCCTTGAAGGACTTGGCTCTTGAGGAAAAGGAAGTGAGCTACCCAAGGGAGTTGAACTATGTCAAAGATGGTGAAATCTTGGGTGATCCATCCAAGGGGGTAACCACTCGATCTTCTCTTAGATTAATGAATCATGTTGCATTTATCTCTTACATAGAGCCTAAGAATATTAAAGAAGCATTGAAAGATGACTTTTGGATTATGGCTATGCAAGAAGAGTTAAATCAATTTGAGAGAAATAATGTTTGGACATCAGTTGATAGGCCTAGTAATCAATCTACCATAGGAACTAAATGGGTCTTTAGGAACAAGCTAGATGAGAGTGGTAACATTGTAAGAAATAAAGCTAGACTAGTAGCACAAGGTTACACTCAAGAAGAGGGAATAGATTTTGATGAAACCTATGCACCCGTAGCTAGAATGGAAGCTATTAGGATGTTGCTTGCATATGCATGTTATCATAATTTCAAGCTTTTTCAAATGGATGTTAAAAGCGCATTTTTAAATGGTTTTATAAATGAAGAAGTGTATGTGGAACAACCACCGGGTTTTGAAGACTCAAAATTTCCAAATCATGTTTTCAAACTCACCAAAGCTCTATATGGTTTAAAACAAGCTCCTAGAGCTTGGTATGAAAGACTTTCCAACTTTTTAATTGAAAAGGATTTGAAAAAGGTAAGGTGGACACTACACTTTTTATAAAAATGTTTAAAAATGACATCTTAGTAGTTCAAATTTACGTTGATGATATTATTTTTGGTTCTACTAATGAATGTCATTGTCAAGAGTTTGCTAAGTTAATGCAAGGTGAATTTGAGATGAGTATGATGGGGGAGCTCTCATTCTTTTTGGGACTCCAAATCAAGCAAAAGAAGGATGGCACCTTCATCAACCAAGCAAAATACATAAAGGATATGCTCAAGAAGTTTGGCTTGGAGAATGCAAAGCCTCAAGCCACACCTATGAGCTCATCTACAAAGCTTGACAAAGATGAAGGAGGTAAGTGTGGTGACTCTAAGCTTTACTGTTCTATGATTGGATCATTGCTTTACCTTACCGCAAGTAGACCGGATATTTTGTTTAGTGTTTGCTTGTGTGCTAGGTTTCAAGCTAGTCCTAGAGAGTCTCACCTTATAACCGTTAAGAGAATCTTTAGGTACCTTAGAGATACACCTTGTTTAGGTCTTTGGTACCCTAGAGACTCTACCTTCAACCTTCATGCTTATTCGGATGCGAATTATGGGGGTTGCAAAATCGATAGGAAAAGTACTTCGGGAACTTGTCAATTCCTAGGTAGTATGCTCATATCCTGGTTCTCTAAGAAACAAAATAGTGTAGCCTTATCTACCACCGAAGCCGAGTACATATCCTTAGGGAGTTGTTGTGCTCAAGTCCTTTGGATGAAGCAACAACTCTTAGATTATGGAATTAAAGTTGAAACTGTACCCCTAAAATGTGACAACACTAGTGCAATATGTCTAACAAAAAATCCCATCCAACACTCTAGAACCAAACACATAGAAATAAGGCATCATTTCATTAGAGATCATGTCCTTAAAAAAGATGTGGTCATAGAGTATGTAGACACCTTAAATCAATTAGCGGACATATTTACAAAACCTTTAGACAAAGAGCGTTTTTGGTCCCTTAGGAGAGAGTTAGGTCTAGCTAGCCTATCTTGACCTTTTAGGACCTCTTTGTGCTTAAAAATGCTTGATTTTGTGAAATTGCTTGTTTATGTGTTGTAACTCTTGAAAATATCCATGCCTATAGTTAGGGGGAATATGCTTCAATTAAAATATGCTTAGAACTGTTCATTCATCATTTGCATACTCTTAGGAGATGTTAAATTCGAGCCTATGGTTGTTCTTAGAACTAAATATGCATTTCTGGGCATAGGGTATCGATACGGATCTACGCGTATCGATACGTGTTCTTCATTCAATTTCCCAGAATTCATTTTGCTTAAACGGGTATCGATACGATTAAACCCGTATCGATATGAGCTTCAAATCGTTTCTACCCCCGTATCGATACACCCTCAGGCGTATCGATACTCGATTGCGCAGACAGCTTTTAATAAGGCATTTAAAGAGTTCAACTTTTACCAAAATTAAAACTCTTCAAAACCTAAGAACCCTAGCCGTTTTTGCCTATAAAAGGGCTCTTCCTCCCTCATATTTTCACACCACAACTCAAAATCTAAAAGAGTTTTTCAATCAAGCAAAGCTTTAAGCTCCTTCTTCAATCTCTCAAGTTTCTATCAAGGTAAAATTTTCTTTCTTTTTCCTTTTCAATTTCTTTCTGTTTTGTTTTTGTTTTATTTTATGATTTTTTTAAATCTTTGTTCTTCCAAAACTTTTTCTTCAAATCTCTTTATATTTTTTTACCTTGGTTCTTAACCAAAATTGAAGAAATCTTTTTGCAAAATTTCTCTTTTAGATCATGGCACCAAAGGAATCGAGGAAGCGATCAAGGGTTTCTCTAACTGGTGAATCATCCACTCTTGGAGCGATTGCACGTCCGAACTACACTACCATCTATGAACAATCCTTTGAAACTCCCGCGGGTCTCACATATTTTTGTCAATTCGAGAATTACAAGATTCGTGCGGAAAGGGTAATATCCATTCCTTTTCTCGACTCGGAGTGCTTTAAATTTGAATATCTTCCTTTGCTTCGTTGTTGGAATTTCATGGAGTTTCTATCTATTCCTGATTTTTATTATCGTCTTTTGGTTTTGATTATCCACTCTAATGCCAAATGTATTTCTCGCAATGGGGAAGTTATCGCCATTAGCTCTTATCTCATGGGAAAGAAATTCATCCTTGATGTCAAATCTATTTGTGAAGTTTTTAAATTAGAGGATGAAGGCTTTGATTATGAGAATGCTTTGGGGCATGTTCTTAGTGGCTCCGTGACCGCCCTAAATGCTCAAGATCGGATCCTCCATTTGATGGTGTCTTGGTGGTTTCGTCCCTCCGGAGGAAAATATTCTACCATCCGTCAAGTGGATGATTTTTGGATCCGTTGCTTCCGTGAGCGAAAACGCCCAAATCTTGCTCGAATTATGTTCGGGGAAATCGTCTATCATGTGAAAAATCGTCACACATCTCTCGTCACCTCTTTCACCTACGGTACGGCTCTAAGTTATTTCTTTGTGAAAAAGGATATTGATTGCTCTTTTGACTTCCCAACTCCCCTTACCGATCCCATTGATGAGCGATCTCTTGCACGGGGTAAGTTCCATTATTTTAATGGAAATTGGTTATGTCTTTCCGAGCAACCACCCGAGGCCGCAGCCGTATTGGAAGAACCTCAAGGAGATCAAGCTCCTCAAGCTCCTCAACCCTCCATGGATGCTCTCATGACATTCCTAAATGAGTAATTTACCAGGTTACGCACGGACATGGGAAATCGTTTTACCGCCCTTGAAACAACTTTTGATACAAGGATGACGAGCATAGAGAATCGCCTCACATCTCTTGAAAGCGGTCATAATTCTCTGAATATTTCCCTCTCCGCTTTCCATGATGAGTGGCGCAATAGCATGAGGGATAATGATCAAATGAGAGTTGATGATGAAGATGGTGAAGACGACGAAGACGATGCCTAGACGTTTCTTCTTGCATCTCATGCATATCATTTAGGATATTTCTATTTTATGCATCTTTGTTTTATGTTCTTAGGACTAAGTTTATTATTAAACCTATGCTTTGATTTTCTGTTTTTGTTTGGGTTTTTATGTTTGATGCTATGATCAATAATATTAATGTTGCTTATTTATACCTTTGCCTTTGATTATGCACTTATCTATTGTCTCAATATTTTTGATCTAACAAAAAGGGGGAGAGAAACTAGCTCACAACACTTCAAAATTTTGATTTTAACTCAAAGGTTACCAAGCTTATATTAAGGGGGAGTTAACTTTGTAAAGTTTTTCAAAGTGTCAAAAAATTTAAGTTTTAGTTTTGTTATATCAAAAAGGGGGAGATTGTAAAACCTATGTTTGATTTTGATATAATTAAATATTTAAGAATCAATTTGAAAAACTTAAAATTATTTTATAAGTCCCTTAATAAGTTTTAAATCCCCAACTATTTAAAACTGATTTGAAAAACTGAAACTCAAAATATTTTCTAAGTGTTCCAAGGCCAAACTATTGAAAAACGTCCAGGTGTATCGATACCCTTCCAAGCGTATTGATACCTATTTATCAAAGTTGGCTACTGGAGGAACACGTATCGATACGTCAAACACTCGTATCGATACGCCCCTTCGTAAAAGTCCAAAGAGATTGAATGGCGTACCGATACGTTAAACCCTCGTATCGATACGACCCTTAATAAATTTTTAAATATAAGTCGGTTTAAATATTTTGACCGTTGGTGTCAGTTGGTTGGTAACCAAATTTTAAATGGTCGTTGACCCGTATCGATACGCCAAACCCCCGTACCGATACGGAATTCGACAGTGAGCTAAGTTGAGAAAAAGGTATCGATACGGCAAATCCCTGTTTCGATACCCAGTACCGATACGCTTACGTACGTATCGATACCCCTTATTTATTGCACACAACGGTTCTTTCTTTTCTGAGACAGGTATCGATACGGCTTCCCGTGTACCGATATGCATAGCTGCAGAAGTGCATTTATGATGGTAAGAGAGGGTTCCAACGGCTCCATTTATGTTCCCAACCACTCAAACGGCTAGAATTCAATGAGAAGGTATAAAAGAGACCTCCAAAAGCTCCAGCAACAACTATTGATCCTCAAGAAAACATTCATACATTAAATCCAAGCAATTGTGCAAAAATCCTATATTGTCTAGAAACCCCAATTGTAATGTTCATTCTTATCTTGTTCAATTGGGTTGAGTGCTTGTAATTGGGCTACTATTTGTATTGAGAGATACTCTATTCAGCCATCAAATTCTTTGTTACCTTGTTGTGAGGATTGGGTTAAATTTTGGGTAGAAAATTTAACCGAAATTGTAAGGGTTGCCTTCTTAGCCTAGAAAAGGGGAAGAGCAATTAGTGGAATTGTTGCAAATCCTTAGTGAAGCTAAGGTAGTGGATGTAGAGTTCATTTGGAACTTGAACCACTCTAAAATCCCTTGTCAATCTTTTTATTTTGCATTTTCCACCAAACAAACTTTAAATTTCCAATTCACCCCCCTCTTGGTTCATATCGATCTTTCGGTCCACTCAACAAATATCCTGATGTTATTGCAGGTACGATTGAGCTTAACCTTAAATTTGTTTATGCTTTAATAGATTCGGGGTCAACCCATTCTTTTATCGCTTCCTACTTAATTGATGAACTTAAATTACAACCCGAACATGTTCAAACTGGGTTAATTGTTTCAAACCCTATAGGGGGTAGTATGCCTATAAATTTGCTTTGTAAGGATTGTCAGATAACAATCCGAAATGTACCCTTTTCTTGTAACCTTTATGTGCTACCTAAATGTGAATTCGATTTAGTCCTAGGACTAGATTGGTTGGGAAAACATGAAGCCTGGATAGATTGCCAAAACTGTAGGCTATATTTAAGGGGTTTAGGAAAAGAATCCATTCTGTTAATATATAAGAAACCAACCTCCATTTTTGCCGCTATGTCATTACAAGATGATCTTGACTTCGATTTACCTGAAATGTCGATTGTATCTGAATTTTCTAATGTCTTTCCCGAGGAACTCCCTGGTCTTCCTCCAACTCGAGAAGTTGAATTCAAGATTGAAGTTCAACCCCGAACCAATCCTGTGTCCATTACGCCTTATCGTATGGCACCAGTTGAACTGAAAGAATTGAAGAAGGAAATCCAAGAACTCGAAGACAAAGGATTCATTCGACCCAATATGTCTCCCTAGGGTGCTCCTGTTCTGTTCGTGAAGAAGAAGGACGGTACGATGCGACTTTATATCGATTACCGACAACTTAACAAAGTAACCATCAAGAACAAGTATCCACTACCAAGGATCGAGGATCTGTTCGGTCAACTTAAACATGCAGTCGTATTCTCTAAAATTGATCTCCGGTCCGGTTACTATCAAATGAGGGTAAAAGAAGAGGATGTGCCCAAAACAGCCTTTAGAACTCGATACAGACATTACGAATTCTTAGTAATGTCGTTCGGTCTAACAAATGCCCTTACTGCATTCATGGATCTGATGAATCGGGTATTCAAGCCTTATATCGATAAGTTCGTTGTCGTATTCATCGACGACATCCTTGTTTACTCCCGGAACAAGGAAGAACATGTTGATCATCTTCGAATTGTACTTAAGACACTTCGAGAACACCAACTATTTGCCAAGTTCACTTAGTGCGAATTTTGGTTGTCCAAAATTTCCTTCCTCGGAAATGTCATTTCGTCCGATGGAATCAAAGTAGACTCTAAGAAAGTACAAGCTATTCTTGATTGGAGACCTCCGAGAAATGTGAGTGAGGTCCAAAGTTTTCTTGGCTTAGCCGGTTATTACCGAAGATTTGTGAAGGGATTCTCGGTGATTGCTGCACCGTTAACTAAAATTCTCCAAAAGGATGTAACCTTCGAATGGTCGGAAAAGCAACAACGAAGCTTCGACCAACTCAAACAAGCTGTGACACATGCTCCAATCCTTATTCAACCTGAATCGGGTAAATAATTCGTTGTGTACAGTGGTGCATCACACTCAGGCCTAGGTTGTGTTCTGATGCAAGAAGGCAACGTGATTGCATACGCCTCTCGACAACTAAAACCACACGAATTGAATTATCCTACGCATGACCTCGAGCTTGCAGCCATTGTGTTTGCACTCAAAATTTGGCGGCACTATCTGTACGGTGAAAGATGCAAGTTGTTCACTGATCACAAAAGCCTGAAATATTTACTCACTCAAAAGGATTTGATCCTTAGGCAAAGAAGATGGTTAGAGTTACTCAAAGACTACGATTTGATCATAGATTATCATCCCAGAAAAGCCAACGTCGTTGTTGACGCTCTGAGTCGAAAACCGAATCTTGGTATGTTATTCAAATTCGAGAACAATCCATTCTTATGATTTAAGCACTTGTTTGAATTCTTTCTTAATAGTTAAGGAAGAAATTAGAACTCTTCTTACCTATTAAGTAATAATTCGAAAGCCTCCTTAATCATTAAATAAAAGTTTGGAATCATACCTTGAATTGTAAGTAACATCTCTAATTTTGTTATTCGTAGCTACCTTGGCTATCAACGCTCATTTCCGGCTATGCAAAGCTTGGAATTATCTGAATGAACTTCAAGTTCAATCTACTCTGATCACCAGGATCAAAGAACTTCAACAAATTGATCCGGAACTTCAGAAAATCAATTCTAAGCTTGAGTCTAATCCCGACTTTTCTGTTAAGTCGAATGGTCTCCTATACTTCAAAGATCGTATACGTGTCCCTAATAACAAAGAATTACAAGATGAAATCCTACAAGAAGCGCACCAAAGTTCTTTTTTGATCCACCCTGGATCAGTTAAGATGTACGTGGATCTCAAGCCCTTGTATTGGTGGCCAGGAATGAAAACGGCTATCAACCACTCTGTAGCGAAATGTTTGAACTGCCAACGGGTTAAAGCCGAGCACCAAGTCCCTACTGGATTGCTCCAACCTCTCAAATTTCCGCAATGGAAATGGGAACGGATCACAATGGATTTCGTAACTGGTCTTCCTTGTTCTCCAAGAAAGTGCGACGCTATCTGGGTGATCGTTGATCGTTTCACCAAGTCACCACACTTCATTCCAGTGAGAATGAATTTCAGTCTTGAAGTCTTGGCTGAATTATACATCCGAGAAGTAATTTGCTTACATGGAGTTCCAATCTCAATAGTCTCCGATTGAGATCCCCGATTCACAGCTCGATTTTGGAAGACTCTACATAAAGCTCTCGGAACCAAACTGAATCTTAGCACAACTTTCCATCCGCAAAGCGATGGTCAACCCGAGCGAGTAATTCAAATTCTTGAAGACATGCTCAGAGCTTGTATCATTGACTTCGGAAAGAACTGGGAGAAATCACTACCTTTGGTAGAATTCGCCTACAACAATAGCTTCCAATCTTCGATTCAAATGGCTCCTTTCGAAGCGTTGTATGGCAGAAGATGTCGAACACCTCTATGTTGGTCTGAACACGGTGATAATAAAGTTTTGGGACCACAATTGCTTCGGGAAACCGAAGAACAAGTTCAAACCATTCATTCTCGATTGAAGCAAGCTTTCGATCGCCAAAAGTCTTACGCCGATCTGAAACGTAGAGACATTCAACATCAAGTCAGAGATAAAGTGTTTCTTAAAGTCTCCCCGTGGAAGAAAGTATTCCGATTCGGCAAAAGAGGCAAACTAAGTCCTTGGTTTATCGAACCTTTAGAAGTAGTTGAAAGAATTGGTCCTGTAGCTTATCGACTCGCTCTTCCTCTCGAGTTCAATAAAATACACAATGTCTTCCACGTCTCAATGCTCAGAAGATATCGATCTGATCCGTCTCACGTTCTTGAGCCTGAAGAAGTTGAACTTAATCCTGATCTTTCATATGAAGAAGAGCCTGTTCAAATCCTTGATCGAGAAGTCAAAAGACTTCGAAATAAAAGTGTTCCTCTTGTCAAAGTTCTTTGGAGGAATCACAACGTCAAAGAAGCGACGTGGGAACCTGAGGACACGATGAAGAAGCAATATCCCCATCTATTCAATTCAGGTAACATTCGAGGACGAATTTTCTTTAAGGGGGAGGAGTTGTAACACCCTTAAACCAGGCTTAGAATAATTACTACAAAATAATTAAATCATGGCTCAATTAAATAGAATTAAGAAATTAATTGTAGTAATTAAAAGAAAACAAATGAAGGACTAAAATGAAAGATATGCAAATATAAGAGCTAAATCAAAAAGGACTAAATTGAACTATTAGGAAAATATGAGTATTGCATGATAAATTAACAAATGAAAGTGGACATTACACATGTCCCTCTCTTGGTGTTGGACGGCAAGATAGTGGAGATGAATAATCAAATCCCACTATCCAAATTCATCATCTTCATCACTTTCCATCATCTCTTTCTTGCACCTTCAACCAAACCCTTAGAAAGCAAAGAGAGGGAGAGATTAAACACAAGAATTTTGGAAATTTATGGAACCAAAATGCATGCATGTCAATGGATTTAAGCTAGGAGAAACATAGGTTCTTACATCCACAAACAATTCATGTAAGTGTTCTAGCTAAAATTCTGCTCATGTTATTATTTAAATGTTCTTGATGAATTGATGTGTTTCTTGAATTGTTTGTGCTGTGAATTTGATTTGAGAATGATTATTGATGTGTTGATATCTTGTATGTTACATTAGGTTGCTTAAAATGCTAGAAAATTAATATGTATGAAGCTTGAATAATGAATCTGCCCATAATTTTTAATTATAGACACCTTTTGGAAATCTGGAAAATTGAGCATGTTAGAGTCATTTTGGGAAAAAGTGTTCTTATACAAAGTTGTAGAGGACAAAATTTTACATGAGATAGAGGTAAGAAATTCACGAAAATGTTAAGTATAGGTATCTGAATTGCTATTAGAAGTTACTGGACTGAAACTTGATGAATCTAGAATCTGTTGGATTAAATTGCAAAATTAGAATAATATAGGGTTTAAATATTGCCAATAAAATTCTGAAAATTTTTGCTTGAAACAGGGGAGTCATGAAATGAATGAAAATTAAATGGCCAAACTTGAATAAAGTCACAATGGATAGGTTAAATGCATTTAGATCATATATAGGATTATTAAAGGATTAAAGGGGACTGTTTTGTGAAAATTGATAAATTGAGGACTTGAATGCTTTGATTTTGAATATGTTAGAACTTCATTATTATGCTAATACATGTAAGTTAATATTGTTAAAATATCAGAACCAAATGAATTGTGAAACATATAATTTATATGCTTTAAATCCACTAAGTTTAGCTTGGACAGATTCGATCCTGAAATTGACCTGTTTTCAAATGCAAAACTGTACTGATGGGGAAATGCTAAAAATATGTGCCATACGTGATTTTAATGGTGTATTTATAAGTTTTCCATAATGGTATGATATGATTTATTTGGATTTAGTAATAAAGAGTTATGAACAAATTAATGGACACTGCTCAAAACTGCCATGTTAGGGACAACTTGTGTGTTTATTGTTGTTTGCTTGATTTGGTTGGATTTTTATGCTAAGGTTGATACTAATGGATGTTATATATGTTGTAATATGATTCAAGAGCCTATTGAGGAAGAGGCAATAGAGGATACAAGAAGTGAATAATCAAGAAGGAGAGACAAGGGCATTGTGATAAAGGACAACAAGTAGCTTGGAGTATTGTGAGTGTAGTTTTGTTTAAAGTGTTAGGATTAGTAACCTAACCTTGTTATTTTTTATTACTAGATAACCTAATGAAGCATGAAATGAATTTAAATTAATGGTTGGTAAATTAACTTGATAAGGAAGAAGGATTAAATACTTGACTTATGACCTAAGTTATTCTTACTTGCTAGATAAGCATGCTTAGTTCAAGTAATATGTTGCTATGAAATGTCGATTGGTTGAGATATGTAAAATGAGACTTTTTGAATGATTTATCTACTGTTTTATGATGGTTATATGCTTGAATTAATCATTAATGCTTGCTGGAAAATTGATTGAGCATGACTTGAATGATTCACCTTATATACATGATTGAAATGTTGTTACATGACTTGTAAAGTATTGAATAACAAACAAGTGACCTTGTTAGAGATAAAAGATAAGATAAGGACCTTGGTTGATTAGTGTCTATAGGTAGAAGGGCATGTCTTAGAGTCAGTGAGCTCCTCTGATCTCTGTTACAGAATGGTGGTTAGTCACCTATAAACCTGAAAAGGTGGTTAGTCACCTTGATAATTGAATGGTGGTAAGTCACCATTGATGCTTATGCATCCTCTGTTATATGTCGAAATGAGAAACTGATACTTGAGGTATCTAATGATACATGTTACAAGAAGACTTGATTACCTATTCCATTAATCATCCAAGGCAATATTGAAAAAGTTATATGACTTGAAAGATAAGTAACTCAATGATATGTACCAATGAAATGATGTTGATATGCTTACTTGTCTTGAATATGCTCATGCTTTTAAATGATACTTGTTGGTGTAAATGCTAATGTTTTGATTGATGCTTGCTTTATAAATGAACATGAAAGCATGTTATTTGTGTTGCATCATTGGATTATTGAAATTGTTACAAGATTAGCTAAGTCTAGTTTTGTAAGTTGGACTAGCTAGGTAAACCTTGTTTTAAGCCTAGTTAGGTAACCTTGAAGATTAAATAATGTTTTAAAAGATGGAAATTAGTAAAGTTAGGTCTGCCTCACTAAGTACATACCTTGTACTTATCACTCTTATTTTCCCTTCTTCCAAATATTTCAGGTACTAGTCTCGAAAGCTAGTCGATTGTCTTAGAGAGCTGACCTTGAAGTCCAAGCACAAGTATGACTCTTTTGGTTATTATAGTTGGTGGCATAGATGTATATAAGTGTCACATGAATATGATATATGTATTTTGATAGTTTTGGTTTATACATGTTTCAGACATAGTTCATGTTATGTAATGAATAATCATGTTGGTTTGATTTTGTGTAATGTATATATATATATATATATGGTTAAGGTGATCAAGTCTTGATAAGGTGTGGTGGATATGTATATATGGATTTGATGATATGAATGTGTTATGTTTGAGCTATTTAAGTTGATATTGAGCTTGAATATGTTTGTATGGTTCATGTATTTGTTGGATTTGAATGGTTGAGTATGATTAAGTGTGATATCTATATTTGATTTAGGCATTTGCATCTAGACTTTGCTATGGTTGTTACTATATTTCGGATAGTGCATAATGTAAGGAATTCATATAGGTTTTTAATAATTTGAACATAGGATATTAAAGCATCTAGTTGTTTGATTCGAATGAACAATTTCTGAGATTACCAAGAAGCATTCGAATGTTTTTGTTTGCTTAATTGTTGGTGTATTTCGAATAGGTCATTTTATGTAAGGTTGAGATTACATGAAGTGTATAACTAGAGATTGATGGAATATGTTAAGTTAGTATGTTAGGTTTCTATACTAGTGTATATATGAAATATAAGCATGTATACATATGTCTTGTTTATATGTTAGCCAAATGTGAATTTAAGTGATAGCATGTTGTGAACTTTATATGTTGATTCAAGTAAGTCTATGCAATAGTTGGTAGCCGAATGCATAATAAATTGATTAAGGTGTGTTTAGTTATATTATTTGTTAGTTTATAAGTTAGAATACATGTTAGAAAAGTTATAAATGGCCCACATATTTGTATATGTTTTGGTAATATGTTTCTAAGTTCATATGTTAATATGTTAAATTTGATAATATACAAGCTGCATGTAACCCCCTTAGCCCGGCCTAGACGGATGACCCGAACTATGAAGATTATAGGGGGAAAACCAAAGTCAACCCGAAAGTCAACCTTGATTAAAGACCCTTTTTTTCTTTTTACTTGTCTAGATGCATATTAACCCTAAGAGTACTCTTGAGAAACATTTATGAGAAAAGCTCAACGGTCGGATATCAATAAGGGACTCAATTGCAAAATTCACAATTATTAGGGACCAAATTGCAAATTCTGGAAATTAGGAGGTCTTAGCTGATTTTTAAGTTACCAATACTAAATTAGTCATATTACATGCTTCCCTGTCAAATTTCACCTTAATCGAACCTCTCAAACTCATGCAATTGCAAAAACAATTTTCGGGACTAAAATGTAAAGCTTGCAAACCTCAAAACCATTCAAATAAGTGCCCAACGGTCACCTATTTCGAAACGGGGTTGACCGTTCCGAAACACGGGTTTGTTTCGAGACTTGTTTCGAAACAGGGCCTTCCAGTGGCCAAACCGTTTCGATACGGTCACCAGCCGTTTCGAAACACCAAAGCCATTACAGGCCACCGTTTCGAAACGCCTATGAGTGTTTCGATACGGGTTGCCCAGAAGCTGCAGATTTTGCTGGTTTAACATGCATAAAACCACTCAAACGCATCCTAATGACTTCCTTGTCATGCAAACAAGTCATCATACATATAAGGTACATGTTTGCAACTTCAAAACACATTCATGGCATCAATCATGGAATTCCACAAGACTAAAGGCATGCATCCTAATATCCAAAACCAAACAACCAACAAAACACCAAACCAAGCTTCAAAAGGCCAATTACAAATCCAAAACATTAAAGGCATCATGCCACAAACTAGGGAGTCCAAAACATCTCCCAAAACCACACTTTAGGTTCCCATTGCCAAATTACCAAAACTAATAGTGTATGAAAACATCACCATACGTGAGCTTAGTATCCCTTGGACTCTTAGCTTCCTTATTGCCCTCAAACACTTCAATTGTCTGCATTATTGGTACAAAAGAGAGAGCGTAAGCACAATAGCTTAGTGAGGCATGCTCTAAAGAAAACAACATAATAATGCCTTTTTGAAAACACTTTCAACAAGCTTTAAAATACAAGCTTAACTCTTTTCATGCAACCATGCATACTTTACAAGCATCTCATGCTTCATTACATCAATTCAACATATTGGCTTCCAAGTGACAATTCATAAACTTTTACAACACAAAACACAATCAGATACGCGGATTACAAGCGTTGTCCCACACGCTTCATACACACTATCGAACAACATGTGGTGGAGTTTATGGTACAATCACAACCCCTCAACACCACTCATCGGTAGTTGTATAACTTCCTAACGAGAGTACGGGACACTAACACAAGGTCTACACACACGGACTTTTAACCACCGTTGTGACCTTAACAAGATCCACACACGGACTTTTAACCACCATTGTGATCTTAACTCTCTCGTTAGGATACTTGGATGGAGTTTTCGGTACAATCACAACCCCTCAACATTCAAGGCGACTTTATTCACGGTGCACCCAATCCTATAGCCGGCTAACTATATTCGATTCAAGTACTTTAAAACCAATTCATCACTTACCAATATACATTATACAACATCAACAATCCACTGTTTTAAAGCATTAAACAAAGCCATTTAACATCATGCATCACTATGCATCAAATCCACATTTTCAATATGTAAAACCAAGGATCTCTTACCTTGAGCATCCTTCAACATATGGCTTTCAAAACCAACATTAACAATGTATAAACATGCTTTCAAAACAGAATTTAAACATGCAAATTAAATCCAATGCATCGAACCACATCAAGGCTCATCCAAGAGAGTTTCTCCGAAAACTTACTCTTGAGCTTAGTTAAGTTGCTTAGACTTAAACTAAGCTCCCAAACCCTTCAACATTTGTTCCAAAGCTGGAAACCAAACTCCACTAAAGCAATTCGTTTCGCAAGCTTGCCGAAACGCCGATCAAGCCTCTGGATCAACTCCAAAGGTGTCCGAAGATGCCTCCCCTGTTTTAAACACATCAAAGCAGAGGATTAATGCATCATCATGCATTGAAATCTTCAGCCAACACACTCAAACCCACTACTCTACCTAAAGCCAACATTTCGGCTACCAAACACAACCGAAATCACCTCTAAACTCTTCCAAAACTTAACCCAGCCAAGATCCATCACTTCTAATCATTTCTAAACATCAATCAACAACCAAAAAGAACCTAAATTCGTCCTTATACCTCCAGCTATAACAGAACACCAAGATCACCCCAAAAACCACCATTTTCATAAGCAAAAACTTAGGAAATTCAACCAATTCGGGTTTGCATTGATAAAACCTCATTTACACATCATTAGACATACAAAATACATTTAAGAATCATCTCAAAACAGAGCCCAAACAATCACAACGAAATTCTTCAAGATTTCCTCCAAATCTTGAGTTTTAAGCCAAAATCAAGTTCATATCATTAAAACCTTTAATAAAACTTTAATTAAGGATTGACAACTTGGGAATTTCATTAAAGAACTGAGTATTTAGAGGAGAAGAACATTCTTACCTCTAAATGATGATTTCTCCTTGATTTGAGATGGAGAAATCATTTTTGGGTAAATTAGCTCCTTAAAGATTCAAAGTTTCAATCCTTACAAAACAGTCACCACTGAACTTTTCAAAAATCGCATTTTAGTCACTATTTCGAAATGTTGTATTTCCAAACCTTATTTTGCAAAATTGATTTCACCACTCTCTTATATATATTAAAAGAGGATTTTTAGACATTTTTCCATATTTTTAAAGCATCCCGAACTAGGTTTTCCCTAAAGTGTCCTTTTATACTCGAACCGAAAATCAGACCGGCCCAGTCCAGACCCTAAACTTCCAAGCCCAAAATTGGGGTGTTACAACTCTCCCCCCTTAAGAAATTTCGTCCTCGAAATTTACCTGGAGGAAAGAGGTACGGAAACTTCTTCAACATATCATCCTTTCTTTCCCACGTGGCTTCCTCAACACCACGATGCCTCCACAACACCTTAACCAATTCAATGGTTTTGCCTCGAAGAACATTACTGTCCGAATCCAGAATTTCAACCGGCTCCTCGTCATAGGTCAAGTCTGGATTCAACTCCACTTCCTCCACAGGCGTAACATGCGAAGGATCAGATCTATACCTCCGAAGCATAGAGACATGAAACACATCATGTATCTTTTCCAACTCTTGTGGTAATCTTAGCTTGTACGCAACAGGACCCACACGTTCAATCACCTCGTATGGTCCAATGTACCGAGGGCTCAACTTACCCTTCCGACCAAACCTCATCACCTTTTTCCAAGTTGAAACCTTCAAAAACACACGGTCACCTACCGCAAACTCAATCTCCTTACGCTTCAAATCCGCGTAAGACTTCTGTCGATCAGAAGCTGCCTTCAAACGCTCACAAATGAGCTTCACCTTCTCGGTGGTTCCTTTCAACAAAGCTGGCATTGAAACCAACTTCTGACCTATTTCAGCCCAACAAAGAGGAGTTCTGCACTTCCTCCCGTACAAAGCTTCATAAGGTGCCATTTGAATACTTGCCTGGTAGCTATTGTTATAAGCAAACTCTACCAAAGGCAGATGCTTCTCCCAAGAGCCTTGAAACTCAATCACACAGCACCTCAACATATCTTCGAGCACTTGGATAACACGCTCAAACTGTCCATCCGACTGTGGATGATAAGAAGTACTGAAATTCAACCGTGTACCCAAAGCTTGATGCAAACACTCCCAAAAACGCGACGTAAACCTCGGATCCCTATCCGACACTATAGACTTTGGCACACCATGCAGTCGCACAATCTCAACAATGTACAACTCTGCAAGCTTGTCCAAAGTATACGTAGTATGCACAGGTAAGAAATGCGCACACTTCGTAAGGTGATCCACAATCACCCACATTGAATTCTTCTTCGATGGCGACAAAGGCAAACCAGACACAAAGTCCATGGTAATCCTTTCCCACTTCCACTCAGGAATCCTCAATGGTTGCAACAACCCAGAAGGAAACTGATGTTCAGCCTTAACCCGCTGACAAACACGTACTCCGCAACATCCTTCTTCAAACCCACCCAATAGTACTCATCTTTAAGATCACGATACATCTTAGTACTACCAGGGTGCATAGCAAAAGGACTGCTATGAGCCTCAGTCAGAATAGTACGCCTCAACTTAGCATCATTCGGCACTACTATCCGACTCCCAAAACATAGAACCCCATCATCGTTAAAACAGAAATCCGACGATCTACCCTTAGCAATATCCTGAACATGTAGCACCAAGGAATCATCCAATAACTGCTTATCCTTTATCAACTGAACCAAAGATGGTTTCACTTGCAATTCAGCCACAAGATCCCCATCTCGCGAAATACTCAAGCTGGAAAACATAGCCCTCAACTCCACTGCCACTTTCCTACTTAAGGCATCCACTACAACATTAGCTTTTCCCGGATGGTACTCGATCGTCAGATCGTAATCTTTAAGCAACTCCACCCAACGTCGTTGCCTAAGATTCAACTCTTTCTGAGACATCAGATACTTCAAACTTTTGTGATCCGTGTACACAATACACTTCTCACCATACAGGTAATGTCTCCAAATTTTCAAAGCAAAGACCACCGCAGCTAACTCAATATCATGCGTAGGATAATTGCGCTCATGCACCTTCAACTGACGCGATGCATAAGCCACCACCTTACCCTCTTGCATCAACACACACCCCAAACCAACATAAGATGCGTCGCTGTACACTACAAACTCTTTCCCTGATTCAGGTTGAACCAAGATAGTGGCTTGCGTCAAAGCTGCCTTAAGCTTCTCAAAAGCCTGCTGTCTTGCCTTTGTCCACTCATACTTGACATCCTTCTGCAACAACTTCGTTAAAGGTGCAGCAATCTTTGAAAATCCATCCACAAACCTCCGGTAGTATCCTTCTAACCCAAGGAAACTACGGACTTCATGAACAGACTTAGGAGGCTTCCAATTCATCACCGCCTCAATCTTCTGAGGATCAACTCGGATCCCCTCAGCTGAAACCACATGACCAAGGAAAACAACTTCCCTAAGCCAGAATTCACACTTACTAAGCTTAGCATAAAGCTTATTCTCCAACAATGCCTGCAACACAATCCGCAAATGCCCCTCATGCTCCTCCTCAGTACGAGAGTACACAAGGATATCATCAATGAACACCACAACAAACTTGTCCAGGTATTCATGAAACACTCTATTCATCATGTCCATAAAAGCTGCAGGAGCATTCGTCAAGCCAAACGGCATCACAAGAAACTCATAATGCCCATACCTCGTCTTGAAAGCTGTTTTTGGCACATCCACATCCTTCACCTTAAGCTGATAATAACCTAACCTTAAGTCAATCTTAGAGAACACAGCCGCTCCCCGAAATTGATCAAAAAGATCATCAATCCTCGGCAAAGGATACCGATTCTTGATAGTCAACTTGTTCAGCTGACGATAATCGATGCACATTCTCATAGTGCCATCCTTCTTCTTCACAAACAAGACTAGTGCACCCCAAGGTGACACACTTGGCCGAATGAAACCACGATCAAGCAACTCCTGAAGTTGCGTCTTCTGCTCCTTCAACTCCTTAGGTGTCATTCGGTAAGGAGTAATGGACACTGGAGTTGTGTTTTCATACAACTCAATCCCAAACTCCACCTCTCGACTAGGAGGCAATCCAGGTAATTCCTCCGGAAACACTCCAGGAAACTCTCGCACTATCCTGATATCTTGAACCCGCAACTCCTTAGAGCTAGGATTCATCACAAAGGCCAGATAAGCCTCACAACCTTGCCTCAGCATTCGGCTTGCTTCCAAAGAAGACACCACATTGGTAAGAAACTTCACATTCTCACCAACCACCACTACCTCGTAATCATCCGCAAGCTTCAACGAAACTCGCTTATTCTCAAAATCCACTACAGCTCGATGCTCAACAAGCCAATCCATACCAAGGATTACATCAAAACCATAGAATGGCAATTCCATGAGATCAACAAGAAAAACATTGTTTTGCACTACCAAAGGACATCTTCTATACAACTTCCGTGTCACAACGGTCTCACCAAAGGAACTAGTTACACGCATACCAACATCCAAAGACTCAATAGGTAAACCAAGCAATTAAGCATGTTCACGCAATATGTATGAGTGTGTAGATCCAGAATCAATCAAGGAAAGTAATGATAAGGATTGCAAAGTAAAGGTACCTGCGATCACATCCGTATCATTTCTCCCCTCACGCTGAGCATACACTCGAGCCTGGCCACCACCCTCAGGTTGAACAGCCACCACATGAGCCACATTCCTCTCACCATCCTCTCTGCACTGGAAATTACCACGGCCGCGCCCACGACCTCTCTGTGGTGCAACTACCCCAGGAGCATGTCCCTGACCACGACCGGCCAACAAAGGACACTCTCTCCTCATGTGGTCTGCTGAACCACAATTCCAGCATGAATTACCGGTCACTGCTACCGGAGCCTGAACCTCCCTCGCTGCTCGAGGACAATCTCGCCTCATATGGCCACGAGATCCACACGCCCAGCACGTGTTTTGATCAGCTTTCAACTTGTCTCCCTGAACAGGCGCACCATGTCCTCCACCACGCCTAGCAGAAGACTGATACCTCTTATCACGTCCTCTCTTGTTCCGTCCACCACCGGAACTATAATCAGCAGCTCTTTTGCCTGAGCTAGAACCAACGCCTCTGGTAGACAAACCCAAGTTCTGCTCAATGTCCTTCGCTCTACTCACCAGCACATCAAAATCCGTATACTCAGCAGCAAGCATGTAAGTCTTCACATCCGCCACCAAACCGTAACGGAAACGTTCACACCTCTCCCGCTCATCAGGGATTAACTCAGGTACGTACTGGCTAAGGTGGACAAACTGAACCTCATACTCCGCCACCGACATGCTTCCTTGCACAAGAGACGTGAATTCTCTTTTCTTTTCATCTAGATATCGCACACCTAGATACTTTCGCTTGAACGCGTTCAGAAAGAACGTCCAAGTCATATCATTCTCCTCCATTCCGGAGACAGTGGTCGTCCACCACGTATACGCATCATCATGTAGCAGAGACACCACACAACCCAGCTTCTGTACATTATTGCAATTCATTTGCCCCAAAATCCTCTTGGTGCTTTCCAACCAAGATTCAGAACCTTCAGGAGATAAACCTCTGAACTCAGTCCCTCCCAGACTATGAAGACGTTCCAAAGGCAATCTCAAATTAGCATCACCCTAACGCGCAGCTCCTTGAGCTCCAGCTACTACTGCCTGAAAGGCTCCAGAAATAGCCTGAATCAAAACAGTCATGTCAGGAGCAGCTTGCCCCTGCACACCTTCAGGTCCAGCGACCCCAGCACCGGCACCAACACCAGCATTTTCACCTCCAGCACCATCACCGCCAGGTGGTCCACCACCAGGGGAGGAGGGAAATCCACAACATTATCAGCGTTTCCTTCATTCTCATCCTGAGCCATAGCCCTCGTATTCATCCTCGTTTCTCTATGAGGTCCCATTTATAAAAAACAATGCACTGACACAAATGCAATAAACATAATTAGGCTCAACAAGGTAAGTAATCCAAAACTCAAGCTCATTTTCCAAAAACAATTCCTTCCATTAGTTTTGATATGGCAATGGGTTCCTCTAACATGCTTCAACATAGCATAGCATCACATTTGTAACCATACATCACAATTCAAACAACATTCTTTCATCCAAAAGGCATATCATGAAAATACACATACATCACCCACATAACCATTCCCAATTACACGAGAACTCAGCTCTGATAACACCAAATGTAACCCCCTTAGCCCGGCCTAGACGGATGACCTGAACTACGAAGATTACACGGGGAAAACCAAAGTCAACCCGAAAGTCAACCTTGATTAACGACCCTTTTTTTCTTTTTACTTGTCTAGATGCATATTAACTCTAAGCGTACTCTTGAGAAACATTTATGAGAAAAGCTCAGCGGTCGAATATCAATAAGGGACTCAATTGCAAAAATCACAATTATTAGGGACCAAATTGCAAATTCTGGAAATTAGGAGGTCTTAGCTGATTTTTAAGTTACCAATATAAAATTAGTCATATTACATGCTTCCCTGTCAAATTTCACCTTAATCGGACCTCTCAAACTCATGCAATTGCAAAAACAATTTTCGGGACTAAAATGTAAAGCTTGCAAACCTCAAAACCATTCAAATCAGTGCCCAACGGTCACATGTTTCGAAACGGGGTTGACCGTTCCGAAACACGGGTTCGTTTCGAGACTTGTTCCGAAGCAGGGCCTTCCAGTGGCCAAACCGTTTTGATACGGTCACCAGCCGTTTCGAAACACCGAAGCCATTACAGGCCACCGTTTCGAAACGCCTATGAGTGTATCGATACGGGTTGCCCAGAAGCTGCAGATTTTGCTGGTTTAACATGCATAAAACCACTCAAACGCATCCTAATGACTTCCTAGTCATGCAAACAAGTCATCATACATATAGGGTACATGTTTGCAACTTCAAAACACATTCATGGCATCAATCATGGAATTCCACAAGACTATAGGCATGCATCCTAATATCCAAAACCAAACAACCAACAAAACACCAAAACAAGCTTCAAAAGGCCAATTACAAATCCAAAACATTAAAGGCATCATGCCACAAACTAGGGAGTCCAAAACATCTCCCAAAACCACACTTTAGGTTCCCATTGCCAAATTACCAAAACTAATAGTGTATGAAAACATCACCATACGTGAGCTTAGTATCCCTTGGACTCTTAGCTTCCTTGCTGCCCTCAAACACTTCAATTGTCTGCATTATTGGTACAAAAGAGAGAGTGTAAGCACAATAGCTTAGTGAGGCATGCTCTAAAGAAAACAACATAATAATGCCTTTTTGAAAACACTTTCAATAAGCTTTAAAACACAAGCTTAACTCTTTTCATGCAACCATGCATACTTTACAAGCATCTCATGCTTCATTACATCAATTCAACATATTGGCTTCCAAGTGATAATTCATAAACTTTTACAACACAAAACACAATCGGATACGCGGATTACAAGCGTTGTCCCACATGTTTCATACACACTACCGAACAACATGTGGTGGAGTTTACGGCACAATCACAACCCCTCAACACCACTCATTGGTAGTTGTATAACTTCCTAACGAGAGTACGAGACACATAACACAAGGTCTACACACACGGACTTTTAACCACCGTTGTGACCTTAACCAGATCCACACACGGACTTTTAACCACCGTTGTGATCTTAACTCTCTCGTTAGGATACTTGGATGGAGTTTTCGGTACAATCACAACCCCTCAACATCCATGGCGACTTTATTCACGGTGCACCCAATCCTATAGCCGGCTAACTATATCTAATTCAAGTACTTTAAAACCAATTCATCACATGCCAATATACATTATACAACATCAACAATCCACTGTTTTAAAGCATTAAACAAAGCCATGTAACATCATCCATCACTATGCATCAAATCCACATTTTCAATATGTAAAACCAAGGATCTCTTACCTTGAGCATCCTTCAACATATGGCTTTCAAAACCAGCATTAACAATGCATAAACATGCTTTCAAAACAGAATTTAAACATGCAAATTAAATCCAATGCATCGAACCACATCAAGGCTCATCCAATAGAGTTTCTCCGAAAACTTACTCTTGAGCTTAGTTAAGTTTCTTGGACTTAAACTAAGCTCCCAAAACCTTCAACATTTGTTCCAAAGCTGGAAACCAAACTCCACTCACCAATTTCGTTTAGCAAGCTTGCTGAAACGCCGATCAAGCCTCCGGATCAACTCCAAAGGTGTCCGAAGATGCCTCCCCTGTTTTAAACACATCAAAGCAGAGGATTAATGCATCATCATGCATTGAAATCTTCAGCCAACACACTTAAACCTGCTGCTCTACCTAAAGCCAACATTTCAGCTACCAAACACAACCGAAATCACCTCCAAACTCTTCCAAAACTTAACCCAGCCAAGATCCATCACTTCTAACCATTTCTAAACATCAATCAACAACCAAAAAGAACCTAAACTCGTCCTTATACCTCCAGCTATAACAGAACACCAAGATCACCCCAAAAACCACCATTTTCATAAGCAAAAACTTAGGAAATTCAACCTATTCGGGTTTGTATCGATAAAACCTCATTTACACATCATTAGACATCAAAAATACATTTAAGAATCATCTCAAAATAGAGCCCAAACAATCACAACGAAATTCTTCAAGATTTCCTCCAAATCTTGAGTTTTAAGCCAAAATCAAGTCCATATCATTAAAACCTTTAATAAAACTTTAATTAAGGATTGACAACTTGGGAATTTCACTAAAGAACTGAGTATTTAGAGGAGAAGAACATTCTTACCTCTAAATGGTGATTTCTCCTTGATTTGAGCTGGAGAAATCATTTTTGGGTAAATTAGCTCCTTAAAGATTCAAAGTTTCAATCCTTACAAAACAGTCACCACTGAACTTTTCAAAAATCACATTTTAGTCACTATTTCGAAATGTTGTATTTCCAAACCTTATTTTGAAAAATTGATTTCACCACTCTCTTATATATATTAAAAGAGGATTTTTAGACATTTTTCCATATTTTTAAAGCATCCCGAACTAGGTTTTCCCTAAAGCGTCCTTTTATACTCGAACGAAAAATTAGACCGGCCCGGTTCAGACCCTAAACTTCCAAGCCCAAAATTGGGGTGTTACACTGCATGACTCTGATTGATATTGTTACATATTTTGTTTCGATTGTTTATTTGTTCTAAATCATGTGTTATATGTCGTGACATCTCTCGCTCCTATCCCGGGCGAGGGGTGTTACAAGTTCGGCCTGAGGGAGGCGATCCTGTGAGGGTTTGTGCTCAGCGAGAGGAGCGCAACGATATAGATTTTATCGCAGGTACCTTTGTTCTTTAGTCTTTATCGTTGTTGGCTTTGATTGATTCTGGATCCACGTATTCTTATATCTTGAGTGAGCATGCGCATTTGCTTGATATACATGTTGAGTTGCTTGGAGTAGGAATGCTAGTGACTAGTTCATTTGGTGAGACTCTAGTCACTAGGAAGTTGTTTAGGAGATGCCTCTTTGTCTGTGCAAGGTCATGTCTTTCATGTGGATTTGATGGAATTACCCTTCTATAGTTTTAATGTGATCCTTGGTATGGATTGGTTAACTGAGCATAGAGCGGTGGTTGATTTTAATGTCAAGCGGGTCACCTTAAAGCTTGCTGATGTTTATGTAGTGGTGATAGTAGGCGATAATGTGAAATTCTCGTCGAATGTGATTTCGGCTTTGGAAGCAAACTGTATGATGAGATTGGGTTGTGAGGCTTACCTTGCCTATGTGATGAATCCTGGCACAAAGGATGTACATGTGCAGGACATCCGAACTGTTTGCGATTTTTCGGGTGTCTTTCCCGAAGAATTGCCTGGGTTGCCGCCAAACAGAGAAGTTGAGTTTGGTATCGTGTTGTATGAGAATACGACTCCGGTGTCCATTGCTCCTTATCGCATGGCACCTAAAGAGCTAAAAGAGTTGAAAATGCAGCTGCAAGAGTTGTTGGATCGAGAGTTCATCTGGCCGAATGTGTCACCTTGGGGTGCACCGGTCTTGTTTGTAAAGAAGAAAGATGGGACAATGCGGATGTGCATAGATTATCGGCAACTGAACAAGTTGACGATCAAGAACAAGTATCCCTTGCCTAGGATTGATGATCTCTTTGATCAGTTTCGAGGAGCCTCAGTGTTTTCTAAGATAGACTTGAGGTCAGGGTATTACCAGCTGAAGGTGAAGGATGTGGATGTTCCTAAGACAACTTTTTAGAAAAGGTACGAGCATTACGAGTTCTTAGTGATGCTGTTTGGTTTGCCCAACGCACCTGCTGCTTTCATGGACATGATGAATCGTGTATTCCATGAATTCTTGGATCAATTTGTGGTGGTGTTCATTGATGATATCCTTGTGTACTTTAGGATAGAGGAGGATCATGATAGACATCTTAGGATAGTTTTGCAAGCGTTGATGGAAAATCAGTTGTATGCCAAGCTAAGTAAGTGTGAGTTTTGGCTTAAAGAGGTGGTTTTCCTTGGGCATGTTCTATCAGCTGAGGGTATTCGCGTTGATCTGCACAAAATAGAGGTTGTGATGAGTTGAAAGGTGCCTAAGTCGATGATAGAGGTGCAAAGTTTCCTTTGTTTAGCTGGGTATTACCGTAGGTTTGTCGAAGGTTTCTCGAAGATAGCTGCACCTTTGACCAAGTTGTTGCAGAAGAATGTTCGCTTTGAATGGACAGATGCGAGGCAGCAAGCTTTTGAGAAGCTGAAGGAAGCTTTGACAGAAGCTCTTGTCCTGATTCAACCTGAGTCTGGTAAGGAGTTTTTTTCTCTATAGTGATGTGTCCATTGTTGGTTTGGGCTGCGTGTTGACGCAGGAGGGTAAGGCGGCAGCTTATGCATCTAGACAGTTGAAGGTGCATGGGCGTAACTACCCTACTCACGATCATGAGCTTGCAGCCGTTGTGTTTGCTTTGAAGATCTGGAGGCATTATCTGTACGGTGAGAAGTGTGTAGTGTTCACAGATCATAAGAGCTTGAAGTATCTTATGTCTCAGAAGGAGTTGAATTATAGGCAACGTCGTTGGGTGGTGTTGCTTAAGGATTATGATCTGACGATCGAGTATCACCCGGGCAAGGCTAATGTTATGGCTAATGCTTTGAGCAGGAAAGTGGCCGTGGAGTTGAGGGCGATGTTTGCTCGTTTGAGCATATCGTGTGATGTTGGTCTTATCGCTGAATTGCATGTGAACCCATCTTTGATTCAGTTGATCAAGGACAAGAAGTTGCTTGTTGATTCTCTTGTTCCTCATGTTCAAGACATTGCGGAGGGTAGACCTTCGAATTTCAGTTTTAATGATGACGGTGTTCTGTGTTTTGGGAGTCGAATAGTGGTGTCAGATGATGTTGAGTTGAGGCGCACTATTCTAACTGAAGCTCATAGTAGTCCTTTTTCTATGCATCCTGGTAGTACGAAGATGTATCGTGATTTGAAGGATGAGTACTACTGGGTGGGATTGAAAAAGGATGTTGTTGAGTTTGTTAGCAAGTGCATGGTGTGTCAGCGAGTGAAGGCTAAACATGAAGTTCCTTCTGGGTTGTTGCAACCTTTGAGAATCCCTGAATGGAAGTGGGAAAGAATTACCATGGATTTTGTTTCTGGGTTGTCGTTGTCTCCGTCAAAGAAGAATCCGGTTTGGGTGATTGTTGATCGCCTTACAAAGTGTGCACATTTCCTACATGTGCATACTACCTATACCCTGGTTAAGTTGGCTGAGTTGTACATTGTTGAGATTGTGCGGTTGCACGGTGTGCCAAAGTATATTGTGTCGGATAGGGATCCGAGGTTTACAGCGTGATTTTGGGAATGTTTGCATCAAGCCTTGGGTACACGGTTGAATTTCAGTACTTCATATCATCCTCAGACGGATGGACAGTCGGTATGTGTGATCTAGGTGCTTGAGGACATGTTGAGATGCTGAGTGATAGATTTTCAGGGTTCTTGGGAGAAGCACTTGTCGTTGGTTGAGTTTTCTTACAATAATAGTTACCAGGCAAGTATTCAAATGGCTCCATACGAGGCTTTGTATGGGAGAATATGTAGAACCCCTCTTTGTTGGGCTGAAGTTGGGCAAAAGTTGATTTCGACGCCAACTATGTTAAAGGGAACCACCGAGAAGATGAAGCTCATTTGTGAGCGTTTGAAGGCAGCATCGGATCGGCAAAAGTCTTACGTGGGCGTGAAACGTAAAGAGATTGAGTTCGCGGTTGGCTAACATGTGTTCATGAAGGTATAGCCTTGGAAAAAGGTGATGAGTTTTGGGCGTAAGGGTAAGCTTAGCCCAAGTTTCATTGGACCTTACGAGGTTGTGGAGCGTATTGGTCCTGTGGCATATCAGTTAAGATTGCCTTCAGAGCTGGAAAAGATACAAGATGTGTTTCATGTCTCGATGTTGCGAAGATACAGATCGAATCCTTCACACGTGATGCCTGTTGAGGAGATAGAGTTGAATCCGGATCTGCCCTATGATGAGGAACCAGTGAGGATTCTGGATATGAGCAGCAAAGTTCTTCGTGGCAAGACGATAGAACTTGTGAAGGTGTTGTGGCGACACCGGGGAGTTGAGGAGGCCACGTGGGAAAGCAACGCGGACATGCTGAAGTAGTTTTCGATCCTTTTTCCGTCAGGTAAAATTTCGAGGACAAAATTTCCTAAGAGGGGGAGAGTTGTAACGCCCTGGTTTTGGGCCTAGATGTTTTGGACATCGGACCGGACCGGTCGGGAACGGTTTGAATCGCGTTAGATGATTTAAGGAAATCAAGGACCATGATAGGATAAAAATATGGTAAAAATTGCTAAAATCCTCTAAAATCATGTTTAAGAGGTTGGTCAAATCAATTTTACAAAAAGAGTTTCAGAAGTAATACATTTTGGGTAGTGACCAAAATATAAAGTTTCAAAATTGTGGAAAATGTAATTTTTAAAAGAGGAGCCAAAATCTTAGAATCTTTAGGGGGCTTTATGGCAATTTAGCCTTTCCTTAATATGACATGTGTTTTAAAAGGGATTTTAAAGTGATTTAATAAAAGGATTTTTATTAAATTAAAATTATAAATTAGAAAAATGAAATTTCATTTGACATAACTACCTTTCTCTTCTCATTTTCAGCCAAACACCATTTTAATTCATTTTCTCCAGAATTCTTTGCTCCCAAACACTATCTCATCATTTTCTAAACAAATTACAAGAGTTCTTTCAAGTTCTTCAAGATTTTTGCTAAGGAAAACTTGTCATTCATTGAGGAAAGCAAGGATTGGAGGTAAATCCCGTTCTCAACCTTCAATCTAGTTTCTTTATTGAAATTCCCAATATCATTGGCTTCTAATTAATGATTTTGGTTGAGTTTTCAATATAGTATTGATTTGAGATTGAAATCTTGCAAAAATATGATGAAACTCTTGATTTTCGGACTTGTTTTGTTAAGCTCTGTTTTAGATTGATTTTAAGTGAGTTTTGTGTTAGTTAATATGTTGAAAAGTGGTTTTGTTGATATAGATCCCGAAATCCTTGAGATCCTTGAGTTTCTTGATAGTTCTAGTTGGGTTTTTGAGGTGAAATGATGAAGTAATGCTTGTTGGAGGTATAAGGATGGGTTTAGATTGATTTTAGATGTGTTTTGATGTTTATAATTGTTTGGAAGTGATGTATGTTGGCTGGGTTGGTTTAGAAAGCAATCGATTGAGTTTTCGGTTATTTCGGATGGGTAAATTGGTGTAGTTTGGGTGAGCAACGAGTTTGTGATTTGTTGCTGGTGTTGAAATGTATTTTAATGCATTTGGATATCTGTTTTGATGATGTGAAAATAGGGGATCTTGATCCGGGAGCAAACAAGACGTTTTTGGAGTTTCCGGAAGAGTGATTTTCGTGTCGGCGAACAAGGCTTCACGTACCGGTGAGAGGAAATGTATTTTCTAGCTTTGTAACACTTTGAGCGTGGTCTTGGGAGCTTAGTGTAAGTTTGAAACACTTAGCTAAGCTCAAGACTAAGTGATTCGAAAGTCTCTCTCTCGAAAATGTGCATGCTTTGCTGGAAATGCACTTGAGTTAAATGTGGTTTTGATTATTGTTTTTAAGCATGTTTAAAGCATGGTTAATGCTGGATTTTAATGCTATTATGTTAAGGATGCACTAGGTAAGTGATCCTTGGTTTTATGTGATAAATGCATTTGATGTTAAGCATGTTTATGCTTGTGGAAATGGCATTGTGATTATGCTTGTAAAACAATGGAATGTAAAATAGTCTATCGCAATTGTAGTGCAAGTATACACGACGCAAGTAGTAAAGTGATACGAAGTATCGGATATCGTCTACAAAGGGATTGGGCTAATAGCTTCACCTTAATTCACTGCACGAAAGTAAAGAAAATAATTGAGAAGTTTGTCACGAAAATAATAAAGTAAACGTAAATAAAAGAGTAGATAAATCAAGATAGAGAGAATGGGCTGGTATTGAATTGCTCAGTAGTGCAGGTATTGCAGAGTTTAGGAAATCCAGTTCTGTCGTCGCGCCCGTCGCGGCAGCACCTGTCGCGGCAGCAGTCCGTTGATTGTCGCGGCAGCAAACACTCAACTCCGTACTTCAAGTTTGGCAAGAATCCCATATGTGCCTTGGCCTATCCCTAAGTCCAAGTCTGTCGATGATCACGTCTTTGATGATACCTCCCAGCGTGAATCGAAGGATGAACACCGATGTGGATGAATTCTTCTTTAGCCACTTAACCTCGTCCTATCCCTAGGTCCGAGATAGTTCAACTATAAACTAGAGAACTTGCTCTTATTTCTTTCGTATACTTAACTCTCCCGATGCTAAGTAAATAGATAACCTCACAATGCTCTCCCGATGCTCTTGCAAGATATTAATAACCAAAATAAGAGAACTTGAAGTTTATTTTATTGAACTGAAAATTCCTAAAACAAAACAACCCTTGCAACTACTTTACAAAACAACCCGTGGCCCTAGGGGAAATTTAGAACATGGTGGGGGAAGGAAAACGACTAGAGGTTGAGAGAGAAGGCTAGGGTAATCGGTTATGGGATATCTCCTCCTAGGTTAAAATCTATGCCCTTATATAAGCTTTGGGCTCAAGTTTTCTAATTTAACAAGGATTACAACTTTAATTTAAAGTATGATTCTAATAAAGACTAAATCTTCAAGGAATCTACTTTCCAGCCATCCTCCTTGTTTCTTGGGATTTTCTCTCCTTGAACTTTGGGCTTGACATTCCTTTTGATCTGGGGCTCGGAAAAATATGAGGTTTTCACACGACAGACGGGCTGAATTTTCTCTATCTGTCGAGGTCCACTTTGCTTCTTCTCCTCAAAACTGTTGTCGTCCTCTGCTGTCACGGCAGCAACCATGGCAGCATCGTCCTCTTTGTCTGCCTGTCCAGTTCAGCTCTTCTGCTTCTCTGCCCAACGCCTGCCCTCACCGTCTGCTACGGCGGCAACCTGCAAAAACAGCCATTCTTAGTAGAAACTGTGCCTTTTAATATATTTGTGATGTTTTGCTGTAAACTAACCTAAATGCAATGAATAATGCTTGAATGTAGCAGAAATATGGGTTAAATAGGGTGTAAATAATAGAACTTTTACACACTCAACACACCCCCAAACTCAAGTTTTTGCTTGCCCTCAAGCAACTAAGACCTAAAAGAAAAAAGAAATATTTTTGTTTTGGCTTTCAAACAGTGAACTTTCCCTTACCTGTCGTTCGTTCCCTGTGACGGCAACAACCTGTCGGATAATTTAGGATCTGTCCGGAATCTCACTATAGTCCTCGTGCAGTGTGTGCATGCTTTTGAACAGTTATATGCCAAGACTCTCTTAGTTTCACTAGAATATTTCAGCTCTTAACTCGAATTTTTATGCCAAGTTTATCTTTTTGAAGGTACTTCTTATGCTCCTTTGATTTTCTGTTTTGACTCGATTTCAATTTTTTAAGCTAAAGTTTCACTAGAGCTGGTTTCGGGCACCTCTAGCTAACATCCTAGAGCCGGTTTCGGGCACCTCTAGGGTTGTTGAGTCTCTTTTGCTAAACTTCTTTCCTAGAGCCAGTGTTAGGCACCTCTAGGGGTTATTCAAGTGTTAAGCTTCCTATTCTAGTTGACTAAAAGAGTTCTAAGCAGTATAACAGTCACAATGGTGTTTAAGTTTTCAGAACTATAGAAAGGCTCTAAACTTCTCCTAAAACTATCCTAAAGTCGCTGCCATGACAGAGTTGTCACGACAGGTAAGTTCAGTTCACAGTTTTCAGCCAAAATTTCCAATATTTTCATCTTTTTTTGACAAAAATAAACTAAGTAAAAGACACCAAATTTAACTAAGATGTACTCCATTAATATGGAGGGTTGCTACCCCCAAACTCGAGGGTTGCATTGCCCTCAATGCAAAGGACAAAATAAACATTAAAACATATGAAGGCAGTACATCACAAAATATATATGGCAGGCAGCAATAAGAAGATAAGAAACTTAAATTTAGGTGTTGTCTTCGCTGCTGCTACTGAGGCGGATCTGGCGGCGGATTCTGGTTCTCGGGGCGGGCTGGGTTGGTTGCTGTACAACCTGAATATCAGAGCTGCTACCGCTGCTGTCACTGCTGCTGCTGGCCTTTGGCAGAGTGTTCTTATCTGCCATTCTTTTCTGCATCTTTACCGATGTAAATTCCTTCGACAGGTTCCTCTGAATAGAGGGTTCATCGTCACTGTCTGCCCAAACGGAGGAGGAAGAGAACCCAGCAACAAAGGCAGCAAGGTCATCTGATGGCACTGGTCGCTTTGTTCCTCGAGCAGATGGTTCGGCATGAGTGTTGCCAGCTGCTGTCGGGGCGGGCGATGGTATGGAGGCGGCAGATGGTGTTTGTGGGGTAGCAGCAGGTGTAGGTGTGTGGACAGGGGTAGTGACAGTAAAGTAATGGGAAGGGAAAGTGGGGAAAACAACATCAGGGAAATTTAAAGTATTTTGAATAAAATTTACCGTGGATGCAGCAAAGTCCCTGATGAATGTCATGAGGCCCAACTGTCTTTCCTCCATCTTTTGAATAGCAGCTAGGATCTGATTGGAGGAGTCTGTCGGAGCAGCTGCTGCGGCGGCAGGTTCAGGATTTGGCTGCTCTGATGTTTCAGCTATGGTGGCAGCGGGCTTGAATGATGATAGAGGGGTGGCCACAGTCAGCTCCATGAGGCTGAGGATATTTTTTTCCGTCCAACCCCGTCCTTTCACTATGAAATCGGTGTCGGCTTCCGGCACATTATGGCCGCGGCAAAGTGATGTGATAAGGTAGAGGAGAAAAAGGAGGCCCGTCGATCGATGTGCACTTTCCAAAATACTCTCTCGAATATAACTACCCACATTAATGAGCCGTTCATTTAAAATAGAGTGTATTAAGGCTAACCTTTGCTGGTCAACGGTTGCATGGTGTGATGACGGCATGATCCTCTTTTTGATGAAGGCATTCCATAGTTTTGCCTCTGGCAGCAGCTGCCCCCTCTTCACCGTGTGTGGATTTTTCCGGCTTGTATTCCATTCGGTCCCCTCTTCCATCAGTTCTGCCATGACAGCGTCATAGGTAGCATCGTCCAAGGTGTCGAGGAACTACTGGTGTGCGTCATCATTGGGGCCTATGTAGAGACCATATAAGGAGTTGATGTGCTCAGCTGTAAACAGTACCTTTTTCCCTCTAACATTCACTGTTGTCGCCGTTTTGCTGCTGATGGCAGCATAAAATTCTCTCACCAGCGTTTCGTTCATCTCCTCTGGTTGCTCCGCAAATGTTTGACATAATAGAGCCCTAATCTTCCTGGCTATGAAAGGCTTGAGGCCCAGATTCTTTGCCTTTGGTGTATAGATGAAGCCTCGTTCTTCCCACATGTCTCTGGTTGCAAAGGACTGTGGGGGAGTTGCTGCCGGTGAGGAAGTAGAGGCAGCACTGCGGCGGGTTTTTCTGGAAGACATGTTAGTGAAAGGGTTGTGAAAAGTAAATGAAAGTAAATGAAAACTAAAGATAGAGAGCAAGTAAGAAAGGCAGAAGTGAGTGAAAATGAAAATGAAACGGGGTTTTATAGAAAAGGAATTGATGCCCGTTGAAGCTGTAACGGCAGGAGCAAATAACGGGGCGGCTGTTGAGCTTTAGCGTGTCTGACGCGTCTGACACACGTTTCCGCGTCTGTTACGCATCTGTAACACGTTTCTGCGTCTGTCGTGACAACATGGTGACAGCCTGTCTTTTCCGCGTCTGTCGCGGCAGCTATAACGACAGGCTTCAATATTGGGCTTTGTTGGGCTGATGGATGGATGGTGGGCTGAGTTCACTTCTCCTGTTCGTCTTGACTTCTTTATTTCCTAAAAAAAATAAACATAAAAAACATTATTCGAATAAAATAAACCTTATTTCCTAATAAATAATAATAATAATAATAATTAAAAATAAAATTTAGGTTAAATTAGGGATGCCAGGTGGGGCATCTCCTAAAGTAACCACTTCATGTATTCCTGGGGCTTCAGTCCCCTGATAATGCTTGAGACGCTGTCCGTTGACTTTGAATTGGTGCCCGTCTTTTAGTGATCGAATTGTGATGGCACCGTGGGGAAAAACATGTACGACTTGGAACGGGCCCGACCATCTAGATTTTAACTTCCCTGGGAAAAGTTTCAGTCTATAATTGAATAGCAATACAAGCTGCCCTGGGCAGAACTGTCGTGGCAGCAACTTCCTGTCATGCCACTTCTTAGTTTTCTCCTTGTAGATTCTTGCATTGTCATAGGCCATTGTCCGGATTTCTTCAATTTCGTTCAGATCTAACAGCCTTTTCTGCCCTGCCCTATCCAAGTCCATATTCACTGCCTTGATTGCCCAGTATGCTCTGTTCTCTATCTCGACAGGTAGATGACATGTTTTCCCATAAATCAATCGGTACGGACACATGCCCAATGGAGTCTTAAAAGCTGTCCTAGATGCCCATAACGCATCATTGAGGAGTAAAGACCAGTCTTTCCTAGTTGGCTTAACCATTTTTTCAAGAATGTTCTTAACTTCCCTATTAGATATCTCAGCTTGTCCATTGGTCTGTGGGTGATATGTTGTCGCGATCCGATGCTTGACACCATATTTCTTCAAGGCGGCAGCAATAACCCTATTGTCGAAATGTCTCCCTTCATCACTGATAATCGCCTTAGGGATGCCAAACCTAGAAAAAATGTTTTTGTGTAAAAACCGTTGAACTGTCTTGGCATCATTCTTTTGAGTGGCGATAGCTTCAACCCACTTAGAGACATAATCTACTGCCAGGAGGATGTATAGATTCCCACATGAAGATGGAAAAGGTCCCATAAAATTAATCCCCCAAACGTTGAAGATTTCGACCTCTATAATGTTCTACAGTGGCATCTCATTTCTCCGTGAGATGTTTCCTATCCTTTGGCACCTGTCACAGCTCTTGTAGAAGGTTTGTGCATCTTTGTATAGTGACGGCCAATAAAACCCTGACTGCAGCACCTTGGCAGCAGTTTTGTTGCCTCCTAAGTGACCTCCATACTGTGAAGCATGGCAGTGATGAAGAATGTCTTTCTGCTCCTCCTGAGGTACACATCTTCTTATGACCTGATCTGCACAGATTTTGAAAAGAAGAGGTTCGTCCCAATAATAATGCTTAACATCATTTTGGAACCTCTTCCTGGCTTGATAATTAAGATCAGATGGGATTATTCCGCTAACTAAGAAATTAACGAAATATGCATACCAAGGAAGTTCAGAATACTTACCTGCCGCCATGGCTGTCGCGGTAGTGATTGCGGCAGCAAAGAGCTGCTCGTCTGGGAAGGTATCCAGTATGCTTGTCTCATCTATTGGTAGACTCTTTCCCTTCTCCAATCTTGACAAGTGATCTGCCACCTGATTTTCTGTCCCTTTTTTGTCCTTGATTTCAAGGTCGAATTCTTCCAGTAGCAGGATCCACCGTATCAATCGAGGCTTTGCATCCTTTTTCGCGAACAAATACTTCAGGGCAGAATGGTCTGTGTGCACTATTACCTTCGTTCCAAGTATGTAAGAACGAAACTTGTCAATGGAGAACACCACAGCTAATAACTCCTTTTCTGTGGTGGTGTAGTTCACTTGGGCTTCATTCAGTGTCTTGCTGGCATAGTATATGACATGAAAAAATTTGTCTCTCCGCTGCCCAAGTGCTGCCCCGACAGCATAGTCACTAGCATCACACATGATCTGAAACGGCTGTGTCCAGTCTGGTGGCTGTACTATTGTGGCTGTTACCAGCTTTTCCTTTAGAACCTTGAATGCCTCAGTACATTCATCATTAAAGTCAAAGGGTCGGTTCTGCTCCAGGAGATGGCATAGGGGCTTGGTGATTTTTGAGAAATTTGCAATAAATCTCTGATAAAAACCAGCATGTCCCAAGAAACTCCTAATACCCTTGACTGTGGTCGGCGGCGACAGCTTTTCGATAACTTCTATTTTGGCCCTGTCGACTTCTATCCCACGTCAGCTAATCTTATGGCCAAGGACTATCCCTTCATCCACCAGAAAGTGGCATTTTTCCCAATTCAAGACTAGATTTGCTTTTTCACATCTTTCAAGTACCTTTTGTAGATTGCCTAGGCAGCTCTCAAAATCGTCCCCAAAGACTGAAAAATCATCTATAAAAATCTCAAGGAAGTCCTCTACCATATCGGAGAATATGGTCATCATGCACCTTTGGAAGGTGGCGGGTGCGTTGCATAGTCCAAACGGCATTCTCCTAAAAGCATAAGTTCCGTATGGGCATGTGAAAGTCATCTTTTCTTGATCTTCCGGTGCGATAGCTATTTGATTGTAACCTGAATAACAATCAAGAAAACAATAGTAAGGTTTACCCGCTAATTTATCAAGCATTTGATCAATAAAGGGCAAAAGAAAGTGGTCTTTTCTGGTAGCTTTGTTAAGCTTCCGATAGTCCATACAAACCCTTCAACCGGTCACAGTCCTGGTTGGGATTAACTCATTGTTTTCATTGGTTACCACGGTCATTCCTCCTTTCTTGGGAACACATTGCACCGGGCTCACCCATTTGCTGTCAGAGATGGCGTAAATAATACCAGCATCTAACCATTTGATTATCTCTTTACGAACCACCTCTTTCATCGCATGGTTTAGTCGCCTTTGGGCATCTATAGTCGGCTTATGATCTTCTTCTAAAAGGATTTTGTGCATGCATAACGCCGGACTAATGCCTTGAATATCGGCTATCGTCCATCCAATTGCCTTCTTGTGCTGCCGCAGCATTCCTATTAGCTGTCGTTCCTGTTCCTGCGGCAGCTTAGAAGAGATGATTACGGGCAACGTATCATTTTAACCAAGAAAAGCATATTTTAGCTACCCTGGCAGGGGCTTTAGTTCTAAGGCAGGTGGTTCAACAGTAGATGACTTTTGGATTGCATGGTTATCCGAAGTATAATTTAAAGGTTCGAATAACTTACCTGGACGATCGCCTATCCAGTTTACCTCCTCCTGATCTTCAGTATCAGATGTATCGGATTCAGAGGAGTTGCTTTCGTCGGTGCTGTCGTGACAGTCCTGTAGGTGGCTGCCGCGGCAGTGACCAATTTTGATGTCGTGACAGCCCGGCCTGATGCAGGGTTGATCAAGGGTAACTTCAGTGATAGCCTTGCATTCCTCGTCTGCATCAGCATGCTTCATAGCTTGGAGAACATTCAACTTAATCTCTTGATCGTTCACTCTCATGGTGAGTTCTCCTTTCTCCACATCAATCAGTGATCTTCCCGTGGCTAAGAAGGGTTGCCCAAGGATGATTGGTGCGTTTTCGTCTGCTTCACAATCTAAAACAAGAAAGTCAGCAGGAAATATAAATTTATCCACTCTTACCAGAATATCTTCGATTTTTCCTTCCGGATGAACATAAGAGCGGTCTGCCAGCTGCAGAATTATTGTCGTGGGTCGCGCCTTTCCAATACCTAATTTCTGAAAAACAGATTTTGGCATTAAATTAATACTAGCACCAAGATCACAAAGTGCCTTACCCACATATTTATCTCCGATAACACAAGGTATGATGAAGCTCCCCGGATCTTTCTTTTTCTGGGGTGGCTACCGATGAAGAATACTCATGCAACCTTCTGTCATCTTTACCGTTTCAAATTCCCCAAGTTTAGATTTCTTTGACATGACATCCTTGAGAAATTTGGCGTAACCGGGCATCTCCCTAACAGCATCTAACAGCGGAATATTAATATGAACCTGCTTAAAAATATCATAAATCTTTTTGAGCTGAGATTCTTGCTTCGATTGCTGTAACCGTTGAGGAAAAGGAGGTGGGGGACGATAATCAGCAATACCTCCTTCCCACTGCATACGAATCTGAGGAGGTTTGGGTTCATCATTTTTCTCCTCTGTCGCTTCTGCTGTCGTGACAGGCTCATCGGCAGCAGGCTGTTTGTTACCTGTCGAGGCAGCTTCCTCGGCAGGTTTGTCCAAGGCTGGTTCCTTTACTGTTTCAGCTTCCTTTTCCGGCCCTGGTAGTTTCTTCCCACTCCTAGTAGTAATGGCCTTACATTGCTCATGTGTGGGCTGCCTAGCATTTTCAGTATTACTAGGGAATCCTCCAGTCTGCCTTGGCTTCATATGTTGGGAAACCTGACCCATTTGTGTCTCCAAAGATTTCAGAGTAGCTTCATGATTTGTCATCCGCATCTCTGTTTTATCCATGAACGTCTCTGTTTTCTTGACAAACTGATTCATATTCTCAATATAAGTACCTGTCTGAGACATAAAAGTGGCCAGAGTCTGTTCTAGTATACTGTTAGTGGCAGCTGGTGGCTGCGGTGGCAGTTGCGGCGGCAGTTGCTGTCGCGTCAGCAATCTAGGTCCTCCCTGATTTTGATTGTGTGCTTGGGGATTCAGGGCATTATTAGGATTGCTCCAAGAAAATTTGGGATCCTTTCTCCAGTTGGGATTATAGTTGTTGGAGTTGTAATTCGGCTTGTAGTTTCCAACATATTTTCCCTCTTCTAATTGTATAGGACACTCATCCGAACTATGATTTCCCTCACAGATTTCACATACCTCCTCAACAGCAAATCCATGTTGTGCATCATCATTCAATAGCTTTTTCATTGCCTTAGTAAGGTATGCCACCTGTGATTTCATCGTGCTGTCGGCCTCATAATCCTTGACAGCTAGTACCCGTTTACCCCCTCTTCTTGCCGTCGGAAACTGCTCCTCATTCTTAGCCAGATTTTTCAAAACTTGCATTGCCTCGTCTGGATCTTTATCCAATAATAGTCTGTTTGCTGCTGAATCAATTCAAATACGAGTTTGTAAGTTGGCAGCATTATAAAACTTGGTTACCTAGTTCCAGACGGGGAATCCATGCATAGGGCAGTTCCGAAGAAGAGTAGTAAATCTGTCCCAGGCCTCGTGCATCGGCTCGTCATCTTCCTGTTGAAAAGTAGCAATTTCATTACGCAATCGCTCAGATAAATGCGAAGGATTAAAACGAGATAAAAATTCACGAGATAAATCTGCCCAAGTTCTAATTGAACCCGGTGTAAGTTTATTCCACCAAGTCTTTGCCCTGTCCCTCAATGAATGGGGAAATAACCGAAGCCTCAGTATCTCCGGATTAACTCCTGGCATTCTAAACGAACCACAGATTTCCTGGAATGTTTTGAGATGCTCCCTAGCATCCTCTGTAACAGCACCACTAAACTGCCCGGCATTGTTGATCATACTAAACATAACAGGTTTCAGCTCGAAGTTGTCAACATCTATGTCCGGCAGCGTGGTTTCCAGCTGTACATGATCGTTCAACATGTAGTCACGACAGGACCGTCGGCCGGCAGCGGCAGGCGGGTCGTTTCCATTGTGGGCCATCTTCTCTAGATGTTCCTCAAGGTACTCGTTCCTGGCTAGTAAGTGACGAAGCTTTTTCTTGAGATTGAATGATCGTTCGATTTCTGGATCTAATGGATACTCAGGATCTTTACCTCGGTTCGATCTGCGCATAAACAAGAAACCTTGTGAAAAGCAAGAGTTGAATGCACCAAAGAAAAACAGAAAAATAAAAATAAAAATAAAAACAACAAGTGCGGTAAAAGAAAAGGTAGAGTTATGTTGCCAATCCCCGGCAACGGCGCCAAAAACTTGTTGCGTGTAAAATAGTCTATCGCAATTATAGTGCAAGTATACACGACGCAAGTAGTAAAGTGATACGAAGTATCGGATATCGTCTCCACAGGGATTGGGCTAATAGCTTCACCTTAATTCACTGCACGAAAGTAAAGAAAATAATTGAGAAGTTTGTCACGAAAGTAATAAAGTAAACGTAAATAAAAGAGTAGATATATCAAGATAGAGAGAATGGGCTGGTATTGAATTGCTCAGTAGTGCAGGTATTGCAGAGTTTAGGAAATCCAGTTCTGTCGTCGCGCCCGTCGCGGCAGCACCCGTCGCGGCAGCAGTCCGTTGATTGTCGCGGCAGCAAACACTCAACT
Organism: Hibiscus trionum; assembly: GCA_030270665.1. NCBI lineage: Eukaryota > Viridiplantae > Streptophyta > Magnoliopsida > Malvales > Malvaceae > Hibiscus > Hibiscus trionum. The sequence continues at coordinate 41,777,211 of BSYR01000027.1, read as the reverse complement.
CTACACTTCAAGTTTGGCAAGAATCCCAGATGTGCCTTGGCCTATCCCTAGGTCCAAGTCTGTCGATGATCACGTCTTTGATGATACCTCCCTGCGTGAATCGAAGGATGAACACCGATGTGGATGAATTCTTCTTTAGCCACTTAACCTCGTCCTATCCCTAGGTCCGAGATAGTTCAACTATAAACTAGAGAACTTGCTCTTATTTCTTTCGTATACTTAACTCTCCCGATGCTAAGTAAATAGATAACCTCACAATGCTCCCCCGATGCTCTTGCAAGATATTAATAACCAAAATAAGAGAACTTGAAGTTTATTTTATTGAACTGAAAATTCCTAAAACAAAACAACCCTTGCAACTACTTTACAAAACAACTCGTGGCCCTAGGGGAAATTTAGAACATGGTGGGGGAAGGAAAACGACTAGAGGTTGAAAGAGAAGGCTAGGGTAATCGGTTATGGGATATCTCCTCCTAGGTTAAAATCTATGCCCTTATATAAGCTTTGGGCTCAAGTTTTCTAATTTAACAAGGATTACAACTTTAATTTAAAGTATGATTCTAATAAAGACTAAATCTTCAAGGAATCTACTTTCCAGCCGTCCTCCTTGTTTCTTGGGATTTTCTCTCCTTGAACTTTGGGCTTGACATTCCTTTTGATCTGGGGCTCGGAAAAATATGAGGTTTTCACACGACAGACGGGCTGAATTTTCTCTATCTGTCGAGGTCCACTTTGCTTCTTCTCCTCAAAACTGCTGTCGTCCTCTGCTGTCACGGCAGCAACCATGGCAGCATCGTCCTCTTTGTCTGCCTGTCCAGTTCAGCTCTTCTGCTTCTCTGCCCAGCGCTTGCCCTCACCGTCTGCTACGGCGGCAACCTGCAAAAACAGCCATTCTTAGTAGAAACTATGCCTTTTAATATATTTGTAATGTTTTGCTGTAAACTAACCTAAATGCAATGAATAATGCTTGAATGCAGCAGAAATATGGGTTAAATAGGGTGTAAATAATAGAACTTTTACACACTCAACAATTGATGTTAAATAATTATATTGGCAAGTGATAGAAATGGTTTTTGGTTACCTTTTATCGGATATAGTTAGCCGACTATAGGATTGGGTGCACCGTGAATAAAGTTGCCTTGGATGTCGAGGGGTTGTGATTGTGTCGTAATCTCCATTCAAGTACCCTAACGATTGAGGCTAAGATCAAAACGTTGAATGGTTTAATCCCGTGTGTGAGTCTTGTGGAGTGTGTCTCGTACTCTCGTTAGTGGAATTATACAACTACCATTAAGTGATGTTGAGGAGTTGTGATTGTGCCATTAATCTCCATCACGGGTGTTGAGGGGTTGTGATTGTGCCATTGATCTCCACCTTGTGTAGTTCGGTAGTATGTATGAAGCGTGTGGGACAACGCTTGTAATCCGCGTATCCAATTGTGTCTTTTTTTTTGGTATGGTTTGAGAGTTATCACTTGCGAGCCAATATAATATTGATGTTTAATGATTAAGCAAGAGATGCTTGTGAATGATGCAAGAATGCATGTGATGCTTGGGTTAAGCATGAGTAAAGGAATTTTCCTATTATTTAAAATGATGCTATATGAATGTGGATTTAAAAGTGCATTGTTGCTTAAATGGGCATGTTTTAAAGAAAGACATGAGGTTATAAATGATGATGCAATGGTTTTATATAATGCATTGATGAATGTTGTTTTAGCGATTATCACTAAGCTATATGCTTACGCTCATTTGTTTCATCAATGCAGAGAATTGAAAATTCATGGCAGCCCAATAGCAAGGGGATTCCAAGAGTTTTTTTTAAGCAATGTATGTGGTTCACCTATAGTGTAATAAGAGGCAATGGGTGGGAATTCTTACTTACTGGATTTGTTTGAGATGTTGCTATCTTAAGCATGTTTTGTTTCAGATTTTGGACTTGTAATCGGCCTCTAATTGGTTTCATGTTTTGCTTATGGTGTTTTGTCTATGCTTTAGCTTGTTTTCTTAAGCATGCTTGAATAGCTAATGTATCATCATGGGTTGATGTGTTCGATGAGTAAGATTTACTATTTGTTGATGTCTACATGTGTAGTAGGTTGATTATAAATTGTATGCATGATTTAAGCTTGCTTGGATATGGTTAAGTATGTTTAAATGCCTTTGGAATGTGCTTTTCTTGTATGCGTATCGATACACTAAGGCAAATTTCAGGCTTTTCAGTACAAGGGTATTGGTACGGATTGCCCGCGTATCAATACGCCTAAGCCAAGTTTGAAGGTCATACCGATACGCGGGGAAACATATCTATACGCTCTTCCTTTATTTTGTTATTATCTTCCGCGTATTGATACATGCTCAGGTGTATCGATACAGGTAGTTAAAATTCAGTTAAAAGTATCTTCTTAAGTCTTGAAATGTTACGTTTTGGTCCTTGAATGTTAATTGATCAATTGGATGAGTTTTGATGATCGGTTTGAGCTGAAATTTGACGTGATAGCATGTTACATGACTAATTGAGGATTGGTAACTTTAAAATCTAAAAAGTCTCTGTAATTTCTGTAATTTGCAAAATGGTCCCTAAAAGTCATAAGTATGTAATTGAACCCCTAATAGAACTCCGATCGCAGTGCCGTTTCTTTCTAATGGTCTTGCTGGACACATAGGTTAATATTGTGCATCTAGAGAAGATAAAAAGATAAAAGGGTCATCAATCGAGGTTGACTTTTACGAGTTGACTTTGATTTCCCCGTGTAATCTCCTTAGTTCGGTTCGAGCGTCTAGGCCGGGCTAAGGGGGTTATAGTAAACGTATTCATATAGTCATGAAACTTGGCATGCTAGTATTTTATACCATTGAAATATTGCAGATAAAGTTCTGTTTCATTTGGAAATCATTCGACAGGGTAAATCAAATAAAAACAAGCAAAAATCTGTCATTACAGGCCAGACCTTATCGAAACGGAGATGACGTTTCGGTACGGGTGTACAATATTGAACTTAAGAGTATGTGTGGACCGAAACAGAATAGTGCCCTTTTGGAACATTTTGTCACTGGATTCCAATGTTTCGGTACGAGTTCATAGCGTACCGAAACGAGTCAAAGCCAAAGGTGGTCAATCCGTTCCGATATTAGTCAAGCCTATATCGAAACGGTCTAAAAGGAAAGGTCAATAAGAGTTGACTCTCGTGCACCTGTTTCGAAACAGCCTAGGGTGTATCGATAAGGGGTTAGGTAAATTGGTTAAAGGCTTTTTGGACAGATTGCTAATGTTACAATTTAGCCACTGAATTTCTTAAAGATAAATTGATTATGATAATGAGCTCCAAATTCTATGAAAGTTTGTAGGCTAGTTATACATGCATTGAATTACATTGTTCTATTGTCTGTTGCTTGAAAGGACCTGTTATTGTCACTTTTTGCAGAATAGTCCCTAAACCTATAAAAGTTATAAAATGATCCTAAATGATTATTTGTGGATTTCTTATGATTGAATTGGCCTGATAAACGTATTGGTAACATTTTGTATGACTAATATTGATTAAGAAAAAGATTAAGATGAAATTTTATAGCACCGATCATCGTATAATCCTCCAGTAATACGCTCCGACCCAGTTCTCTACCAGACCAGGAAGGGGGTGTTACATGCCACTTACCGGTGGAGATCGAGCACAAGGCATTTTGGGCAATAAAAACCGTTAACATGGATTGGGAGAGTGCTGGACCTTAACGAGATAGAAGAATTTCGTGCTTTAGAATACGACAATGCAAGAATCTACAAGGAGAAAAAGAAGCATTGTCATGACAATAAGCTATTATCTCGGCAAGTCTTGCCAGAGCGATTTGTACTCGTCTTCAATTCTCGGCTGAAACTCTTCCCAAGAAATTTGAGATCGAGATGGTCTGGACCATTCGAGGTAGTAAAGCCATTATTCCATGATGTTGTAATAATCAAGTCCACCACTGACGGACATGAATTTAAGGTTAATGGACAAAGATTAAAGCACTATACCAGCACCCATGTGGAGCGCAACAAAGAAGTGGTCACTTTTGGAGATGCATGATCATGCTCTCCTTCTGTATTTTTTTTAGTTTTTGTTTTGTTTTTAATTTTGAACTTAATTTTGGCTTTGTTTCGTATTTTTAATTCCATATATTTTAGGAAAGTTTTAATTATTGTTAGTTGTTTTCTTTTTAGGCTCTAGTAGTTTTCTTTGTTTTTCCACATCAAGACTCACAACTACCATGCCCAGGAAACCTTGCACTGACCAATACCAAGGCAACTACAGATGCCCAGGAAAGTGAACCTGCCTCGGCAAACATAAGTCAAATCGAGGAAATGTTATGCCCTTGACACACCGATGCTATTCACGCGATACCAGCCACACACATCCAACCACCGTGAACCAGACAAAGAATCAAGCAAATGGCCAGAAAGAAACTCATCATAGAAGGTGATAAACCTTTCCAACTAACTCAATTCATTATATTTCAGTTTTAATTTTAGTACTTGCATGCATTAAGGACAATGCTTCTCTCGAGTTTGGGGGTGCTTCTTTCTAGTTAGATTCATGTTTAGTTGCATTCATCTTCAGTAATCGCGTGTAGGATGCATATGTTACTTGTCATGCCTTTGATTGGATTTAATTTCTTAACACATGTTGATTATCAAATGATGAATTTTTGCCACTGCACTTAATTGAAAGAACCTTTAAATTTTAGGATTGCATGAAAAGAACTTAGAATTTTACTATGATGCTGAAAATTTTCTACACGGTTGTGACTTGTTTATTGAAAGAAACTTAGTGAACTTAGGTTGCTTAACATTTGGGTAAATTAAAATTGAAAATTAAAAGTTAAATTATTGCTAGAGGTGACCGAAACCGGCTCTAGTAGTTAATGCATATTAAAGAACTGCTAGAGGTGCCCGAAATTGGCTCTAGTTGACTAAATTAAAATAAGAAATTGTGAATCAATAGAGGTGTTCGAAATTGGCTTTAGTGAAAACAAAACAAATGCCCCATCAATTAAATTGTTAAAAACCTATTGTTCACATGGAATCTTGAAAATCGACTTGTACACAACTACGCACACACATTATCACAAGCATTATAGTTTGTTTCCGAGTAATTTTTGTGATATCCAAAAAATTAAAAGGTGATCATACTTTGTGCCACGGTTCTGAGGATTGAATTCAAGTTTGAAGTATGTCTTTGATGATTAAAGTTTTGGCAGGTAATTTTTAGTTTGCATTACTTGAGGACAATCAATAGTTCGAGTTGCATTATTAGGCATTCATGCATATTTTCATAATTTCCTTCATTGTCATGCTTGAATTCATAATTTAGTTATTTTTGTGGAAAAAGATACTACGAATGTATGTTTTATGTGCTTGTGTGCAAGATTGAATTCCCGAAGCAACTTAGGAGAAGGAGAATCAGGAGTTGTTGATTTTGATAGGAAATTCCATTTAATTCAAGTCAATTCTAGAAGCAAGGATAAATCCTAGAAGAATTGGAGATCAAAAGGAGATTAAATTCTAAGAGATTGAGGAGGAGTTTTAGGAGGAATTAAATAATAAAGTAAAAGATTTATTTTTATTATATTTTATTCCAACTTAACTTCCTCCTCAAGAAAGACTTTGACCTAGCCATCTTCTATATAAAACAGGCTATGCCGCCAACTTTATGTGTGATAGACAAAGAGAATTCAAGAGAGAGGGCTGCTCAACATCTTCTTCTTCTTCTTCCTTCTTGTTTCGATTAGAATCATGCTAGGGATATTTTATTTTGTATTTCTTTCAAACACAACTATGAACTAAATCTATTTAGCTTGGGTTATTGTGTTTTTGTGGTTGTGAGAACGATTGGATTTTGTTTAAGTATTTGAGTTTGCAATTTTAATTCAAGTTTTGTTCATTCTTAGTTCTTAATTTTTTTTGCAAGTGAATTGGGAGTGGATCTCGTGAATTCATCCATTTATCTAATATCAGGAGAGTTTGATTCAAGAAACGAATGAGCATCATCTTTATTCAATGAATCGATGGTGAAGGCTAATTCTACTTAGGGATAAGTTGTGAATTTTAACGGCTAAAAGGAGCGCATGATCGGTTGTTGTTCACCCTTGGTTCACGCAGGGAAGAAGTATCAAGGCATGCAGAATTAACTATTGTTTCGAATTAGGGATAAGTAGAAACGATTGAAGAACGCTTCACCGAACCTTGAAGGTTGTCGCCCAGTTGCCCAGACAATCGCTTCATTAGTTGCCCAGGCAATCACTATACAAGTTGCCCAGGAAATCCCTATACTAGTTTCCCAGGCAATCCGATTATTACCAGTTGCCGAGGCAATTGAGTCGCTCTTGCACTCAATTACCAAGACGATCCATTCAATTATGATACAATGACTCACAATAACCCGACCTATTCTTTCTTACTTGATTACATCTTCTTTTTATTTTATTGCTATTTTATTTTACTTGTTAGTTAGAACTCCTACAATCACCGATTTGTGTTTTTATTTTACAGTACGAGAAGTTAAATTCTTGAAGTAACACCAATCCCTGTGGAGAAAATATCTTTCTATACTATAACTTGCGATGTGTACACTTGCACCAATTGCGAAGCACTTATTACACGCAACAATTGACAACATCAATTTCTCCTACTCATTCGAATGGCACTACCAATTTCATTCATCGATCAATCAATGGAACTTCTTAATTATTTCATAGTATCAATTCACTAACAAATCATTCAATTCATGTAATTCAAACAAGAATTTAAAATCTTCATGCATTATTTGAATCTATAATGCAATAAGGAAGAGATTTTACCTTCCTATCAAGTTAATACGAATGATAGGAACTCCAATTCCTCCAATTTTCAAGCTTGAATCTATGAGAATGGAGTTTTCTCACTCTAATATTTTCTCTCCTCTTTTGTTCATCTATTCGGCCATAAGGTTGAAGATGATGCATAATCATCCACTAATTCCCCTCTAAAATGACTAATTTGTCCTTGATTATCCATTAATTAATGACATGTGTAGGGTCATTTAGGAATATAATAATTTAGCATGCATTCCTTCACTTTTGGATTCATTTCGGTTTGGTCTCTTTTAATCTAGGTTACCACTTTTCCTTTTACAATATTCTAGTCCTATTTAACTAGACCTAGTATCTTACTTTCAATTTATTATGGATTAAATGAAGACATAGTAGTAACCTTCTTTTATACTAGTGTTGAGGATATTACAATTCCCCCCCCCCCTTAAAGAAATTCGTCCTCGAATTTACCTAAGGGGAATAGATGAGGGTACTGCTTTCTCATTGTTGGTTTGTGTTACCAAGTGGCTTCATTTACATTGCGGTTCTTCCATACAACTTTCACCAATAGCACAGTCTTATTGCGAAGTCTCTTGACTCCTTTATCAAGTATTTCAATCTACTCTTCATCGTACGATAGATCAAAATTAAGTTCCACCTCATCAGGTTCTAAAACATGTGAGAGATCCGATCGATATTTCCTCAACATCGATACATGGACGATGTTGTGGATTCTATTGAATTCAGTTGGGAGTGCTAGCTTGTAAGTAATTGGACCGATTCTTTCTAAGACTTCAAAGGGTTCGATAAATCGAGGGCTTAGTTTACCCATCTTCCCAAATCTGAGGACTTTCCTCCAAGGAGATACCTTCAAGAATACGTAATCTCCCACTTGATATTCAATGTCTCTTCTCTTGAGATCGGCATAAGCCTTTTGCCTATCAAAGGCCTCTTTCAGTCTACTATGGATTACTCGAACTTGATTCTCGGTTTCACGCAACAATTCAAGTCCTAAGACTTTGTTTTCACCCAATTCGAACAAGCATAGGGGAGTTATACATCTCCTTCCATACAATGCTTCGAATGGAGCCATTTTGATAAAAGCTTGATGGTTGTTGTTGTAGGCAAACTCGGCTGATGGTAGAGATTTCTCCCAGTCTTTGCCAAAGTCGATAATTCAAGCTCGAAGCATGTCTTCAAGCACTTGGATTACCCTTTCGGATTGTCCATTGGTTTGTGGATGGAAGGCAATACTATGGTTCAGCTTGGTTCCCATAGCTTTTTGAAGTGACCTCCAGAATCGAGAAGTAAAACGAGAGTCTCGATATGATATAATAGATCTAGGAACACTGTAAAGTCTGATCACTTCTTTCAAGTAAATGTTGACTAGCTGTTTGAGGCTCATGTTTATTCGAACAGGTAGGAAGTGAGCCCATATGGTGAATCTATCAACGATCGCCAAAATAGCATCATTTTTCCTCAGCGATAAAGGCAATCCCGATATGAAGTCTATTGTTTTACACTCCCACTTCCATTGAGGAAATCTGATGGGTTGTATGAGTCCAGTAGGTAGTTGATGTTTGGCCTTCACCTTCTGGCAAGTGAGACACCTCTATACGAAGTCAACAATTTCGGTCATCAATCTCGACCACCAATAGACTCCATATAAGTCCTTATACATCTTTATCACTCCCGGATGTATTGAAAAATGACTACTATGTGCTTCTTGAAGCATTTCCTTCCTAAGGATTGGATCATTGGGTACACAAACCCGATTTTTAAATAAGAGCACACCATTCGATCGAAGTGAGAATTTAGTGCTCGGTTTGGAAACAATCTCTATCAATATCTTCTGAAGTTCGGGATCATTTTGTTGAAGCTCTTTGATCCTCGAATTCAAGTCGAATTGAACTTGAAGTTCTGCCACATATCTCCGGTTCTTTAGGAGCTTAAAATGGGCATTGAAAGTAGTGGAAGCTACAATTAAAGGATTTCGATTAGTGGATTTCATATCATCCTTTCGAGTAGACAGACAAACAAAGTTGAAAGTTCGTATTCGATCTTACCAATTGAATGTTTGCGACTGAGTGCATCAGCCAAAACATTTGCCTTGCCCGGGTGGTAATTAATGTTTAGGTCAGTCTTTTAGTAGTTCCAACCATCTTTACTGTCGAAGATTTAACTCCTTATGAGTCAAGATGTATTTTAAACTCTGATGATCTGTAAACAATCGACATTTCTCTCCATATAGATAGTGTCTCCATATCTTTGAGGCAAACACGACCGCAACTAGTTCCAAATCGTGCGTAGGATAGTGCAATTCATGTGGCTTGAATTCCCATGAAGCATAAGCAATGACCTTGTTGTCTTGCATCAATTCACACCCTAAACCAAGGTGGGAAGCATCACTAAAGACTGTAAAGTCTTTCCTTGGATCAGGTTGAATTAGAATGGGAGCTTTAGTTAGAACTTGCTTCAATTGACCGAAACTCTTATGTTGGTCTTCAGACCATTTAAATTGAGTATTCTTTCGAATGAGTCGAGTTAATGGAGCATAAATAATTGAGAATCCTTTCACAAATATTCGGTAATATTTGGCTAAACCGAGAAAGCTTCTAACATCACTAACATTCCTCGGAGGTCTACATTCCATAACCGTCTGGATTTTTCTTAGATCCACTTTTATTCCTTCTTTCGAAACAACATGGCCATGGAAGGATACTTCCGAGAGCTAGAACTCGCATTTGCTCTATTTGGCATATATTCAATTCTCTTTCAGTGTTTGGAGTACAATCCGAAGGTGAGTAGTGTGTTCTTCTTTGTCCTTCGAGTAGACGAGAATGTCGTCGATAAATACAACCACGAATTTGTCCAAATAGGGATTGAACACTCGGTTAATTAAGTCCATGAAAGTCGTTGGAGAAGTATTTAGCCTGAAGGGCATAACTAGGAACTCGTAGTGACAATAATGAGTCCTGAAAGCCATTTTTGCGTACATCAGACTCTCATATTCTCATCTGATAGTATCCCGACCGCAAATCAATCTTGGAAAAGACTTTGGCTTCATTGAACTTGTCGACCAAGTCCTCTTTTCTCGAAAATGGGTAATTGTTCTTGATAGTGAGTCGGTTTAACTGACGATAGTCAACACATAGCCTCATCGACCAATCCTTCTTCTTGACAAATAGTACGAGTGCTCCCCAGGGTGAAGAGCTAGGTCGAATGAAGCCCTTGTCTTGAAGCTCTTGTAGTTGGTGTTTAAGTTCCTTAAGGTCCACAAGGGCAATTCGACATGGAGCAATAGACATGAGAACAATCTCGGGTTGGACTTAAATCTTGAACTCGACTTCCTGAATAGGAGGTAACCCCGAGAGTTCCTCAAGAAAAACATAAGGGAATTCAAAAACAATGGGAAATGACGTCAAATGGAATTCAATTTCATCTTGTTTAATCATAGTATAAAAGATGCTAATAGGTTCCTAAGCCACAGAGAAATAGTTTCCTTTTTGGGCAATCTACCCATGCTTGATGCCTTCCTAACCAATCTAATCCTAGAATGAGATCGAATTCAATAAAGGGCAATAACAATAGGTCAGGTAGGAAAGGGATGCCCTAAATGAAAAAAAAAATCATTCCTTGCATATTTGGTTCACTATTACATTGTCTCCTAAGGGATTGGTAGCAATTAAGTTACAACTAATATATTAATGCTTTAATTTAAGCTTTTCAACTAAAGGAGAATATATAAATAAATGTGTGGATCTCGTATCAAACAAAGCATAGACATGTTGAGTATCATGGTAGATTGTACCTGCTATTACATCAGTAGACTCTACATAGTGATTCATCTCTCCACATAAGTAGCAAGCATTAGTTAGCTTTCTGCATACTCTAGTATGATTCTCTTGACAAATCTTGCAAGCAGAGATTTGAGTCTCCCGCCAGTATTCCTAATGCTATCCACGGATACCATTGGTGTCGAAGCTCTTGACATGGCTTGAGGTTTGGGTATATATCTACCCTTAGTGTAACCCCCTTAGCCCGGCCTAGACGCCCGACCCGAACTAAGAAGATTACACCAGAAAAACCGAAGCCAACTCGTTAAAGATGACTTCGATTAACGACCCTATTTTTTTCCTTTTTATCTTCTCTAGATTCACATTAAGATCCTCCGCGTTAAACTAAACACTTTAAAAGAAACGACACAGCAAACAGAGTTCGATTAGGGGTTCAATTGCTTAAATTAACCATTTAGGAACCAAACTGTAATTTCTGAAAATTACAAGGGCTAATCCAATTATATGGTTACCAAACCTTAATTAGTCATATAACAAGCTTCCATGTCAAATTTTATCACAAATGGACCATCCAAACTCAACCAATAGAACTTACAACATTTAGGGACCATAATGCAACATTACAGAACATAGAAAGATACTTTTAACTGAAAATAACGATCAGGTATAGGTACCCTTAAGCCTGTATCGATACGCGGGAAGACAGTAACAAAGTTGGGGAAAAGGTATCGATACTCTTCCCAACATATCGGTACGCCCTTCAAAGATAACCCAAGTATATCGCTGCGCGAGCTTAGGTGCCAAACCGAGGTTTTTTTCCCATTGCCAAAATCTACTTATTTAAAACCACCAAAGTTCATACTTGAGTTGAGTGACGAATTAGGTGCTTTCACTTGCTACTCCTCATCCCTCACGCATAGTTATATGCCTTGTTGGAAAAAGGAGCCTAAGCACTTTTGCTTAGTGAGGAAAAGCTCAACACACAATAACAATGTAGTTTTTAAAACACAAGTTGAAACCATATCATGCTCAATCTCAATTCAAGCTTTCAAAACCAAAACAAACCATTCTTTAACCATGTTTCACATGTATCATTAGTCACATACATTGTTCACAATGCAAATCCACATTAAGCCTCACTTGCTTAATTCACATGCATATATTTGTCCTATGCAACATCTCATCATCAATCATCTCATGCACTATAATCCATTATGCATTCATTATACTCAAGATACATGGGTAACAATAAACACATATATTGGCTTACAACATCCCGGCATAGGCTCACCCCCATCCGTTGTGATAGACTCACCTCTATTACTTTTTACAAACAATATTGGATACACAGACTTGTATAGGCTCACCCCTATACTCAATGATGGGCTCACCTCCATCTTAATGGCTACAAATGGAAATAGGCTCACCCTTAACCCATAGTGGTAGACTCATCTCTACCACCCGCAATAGGCTCACCCATATTACGTCACGTTGCTAGACACGCGTACGATTTATAGATTATAGTGCACTCACATCCTATTGGTCGACCAATGTATCTCTATATTAAAAATAGATCGTTCACTTGCCAATATACCCATAAAACCATGTTAACTCACTGCTTACAATGCATCATTAAAAATCAACTCATATCCCAAAATTACACATGCTTTTAAATAGCAAAACAATCTCATACAAGATCATATCATCTTGTATCAAGCCAAACCATTTCACGGGATAAACACAAGCAAAACCATGCTTAAATCCATGTATAACAGTGAGTAACAACCATTATCAAAACATGAGCATGATAAACTATGGAGTCCATTTCAAACCAAAATCTGAGAGTTCAAGTAACCATACTTACTTCCGAGATTAACTAAGCGTTTCAAGCTTACACTAACCTCCCAACACCTCGTATCCAAGCTTTTCAATGCTTTAAAACACATCCACTCACTGATACCCGAAACTTCACGTGTCGACGCGAAGATCACTTATCTAAAGCTTCCAAAATTGCTTCGCTAGCTTCTGGATCAAAATCCATTGCTTTTAGATCATCAAAAACACAGATCCAATGCATTAAAATGCATTCTAACTCTAGCAACTAAACACAAACTCGTTGCCCAGCAAAATAACATCAATTTACCCATCCGAAACAACCGAAAACTCATTCGATTGCTTCCTAAACCATGCCCAGCCAACAATCAACACTTCCAATCATTAATACTCATCAAATCACATCCAATAACATCCTAACCATTCCTTATATCTCCACCAATTATTTAGCCATCAAATCACTTCAAAAATACAACTAAAACTATTATAAAACTATCATAAAATTGATTTGACCAACCTCTTAAACATGATTTGAGAGGATTCTAGCAATTTTTGTCATATTTTTATCCTATCCCGAACATTGATCTCCCTAAACCACCTAATAAAATTCGAACTTTTTCTGACCGGCCCGATCCGATGTCTAAAAAACCTAGGCCCAAAACCAGGGCGTTACAACTCTCCCCCACTTAGGAAATTTTGTCCTCGAAATTTTACCTGAAGGAAAAAGGTGCGAGAACTGCTTCAACATGTCTGTTTTACTTTCCCACGTGGCCTTCTCAGCTCCTCAGTGTCACCATAACACCTTCACAAGCTCTATCGTTTTGCCAGGAAGAACTTTACTTCTTGAATCTAGGATCTTTACCAGTTCCTCATCACATGAAAAATCTGGGTTCAGCTCTATCTCCTCAACAGACATCACATGCGAAGGATCCGATCTATACCTCCACAACATTGAAACATGAAACACATCATGGATCTTTTCCAACTCAGGAAGCAACCTCAACCGTTAAGCCACAGGACCTACTCGCTCCACAACCTGATAAGGTCCGATAAGCCTCGGGCTAAGCTTACCCTTACGCCCAAATCTCATCACCTTCTTCCAAGGCGACACTTTCAAAAACATACGTTCGCCAACTTCGAACTCAATCTCCTTACGCTTCAAATCCGCGTAAGACTTTTGCCGATCCGATGTTGCTTTCAAGCGCTCATAAATGAGCTTCACCTTCTCAGTGTTTCCTCTCAACAAGTTCGGCATCGAAAACAACTTTTGCCCTGTTTCTTCCCAACAGAGATGAGTTATACACTTCCTCCTAAGAACCTTGGAAATTAATAACGCGGCATCTCAACATGTCCTCAAGCACCTGGATAACATGCTCCGACTGTCCATCCGTCCGAGGATGATAAGAAGTACTGAAACTCAACCGTGTACCAAAGGCTTGATGCAAACATTCCCAAAACCTCGATGTGAACCTCTGATCTCTATCCGACACTATAGACTTCGGCACCCCATGAAAACGCACAATCTCAGCAATATACAGCTCAGCTAGCTTATCTAATGTATACGTAGTATGCACGGGCATGAAATGTGCACACTTCGTAAGGCGATCAACAATCACCCAAGCATAATTCTTCTTTGATGGTGACAAAGGCAAACCATACACGAAATCCATGGTAATCCTTTCCCACTTCCATTCTAGGATTTTCAATGGTTGCAACAACCCAAAAGGAACCTGATGTTCAACCTTCACTCGCTGACAAACCATGCATTTGCCAACAAATTTGGCAACATCCTTCTTCAACCCCACCCAATAGTACTCATCCTTCAAACCACGATACATCTTCATACTACCAGGGTACATAGCGAAAGGACTACTATGAACTTCAGTCAGAATAGTGCGCCTCAACTCAGCATCATTCGGCACCACTATCCGACTCCCAAAACACATAACACCATCGTCATTGAACCTGAAATCCGAAGGCTTACCATCCGCAATATCCTGAATGTGAGGAATAAGTATCCTTGATCAATTGCAATTCGGCAACAAGACCACCATCTCGCGATATGCTCAAGCGAGCAAACATCACCCTCAACTCCGCAACCACCTTCCTACTCAAAGCATCGGCCACAACAATGGCCTTCCTAAGATGATACTCGATCGACATATCATAATCCTTAAGCAACTCCACCCATCATCGTTGCCTAAGATTCAACTGCTTTTGAGACATATGATACTTCAAACTCTTATGATATGTGAATACCACACACTTCTCGCCATAAAGGTAATGCCTCTAAATCTTCAAAGCAAACACAACAGCCGCGAGCTCAAGATTATGAGTAGGGTCATTACGCTCATGCACCTTCAACTATCAAGATGCATATGCCACTACCTTAACCTCTTGCGTCAACACACAGCCCAAACCAACATAGGACACATCACTATAGACTACAAAATCCTTACTAGACTCTGGTTGAATCAAGACAAGAGCGTGTGCCAAAGCTTCCTTCAGCTTCTCAAAGGCTTGCTGCCTCGCATCTGTCCACTCAAAGTGGACATTCTTCCGCAAAAACTTCGTTAAAGGTGCATCAATCTTCGAGAAACCCTCGACAAACCTACGATAATATCCAGCCAAGCCAAGAAAACTTCGCACCTCTTTCACCGATTTAGGCACTTTCCAATTCACCACTGCCTCTATCTTATGTGGATCAACACGAATACCCTCGGCTAATACAACATGTCCAAGGAAGACTACCTCCCTAAGCCAAAACTCACACTTGCTCAGCTTAGCATAAAGCTGGTTCTCCAACAACACTTGCAACACTACCCTTAAGTGTCTATCATGATCCTCCTCGGTACGAGAGTTCACAAGGATATTATCGATGAACACCACCACAAACTAATCCAAATAATCATGGAATATGCGATTCATCATGTCCATAAAAGCAGTAGGTGTTTTGGTTAGTCCAAAAGGCATCACTAAGAACTCATAATGTGAGTACCTTGTCCAAAAAGCTGTCTTAGGCACGTCTACATCCGTCACCTTCAACTGGTAATACCCTGACCTCAAATCAATCTTAGAAAACACTGAGGCTCCTCAAAACTGATCAAAGAGATCATCAATCCTTGGCAAGGGATAGTTGTTCTTAATTGTCAACTTGTTCAGTTGTCGATAATCTATACACATCTGCATTGTTCCATCTTTCTTCTTTACAAACAACATCAGCGCACCCCAAGGTGACACACTCGGCCGGATGAATCCTCGATCAAGCAACTTCTGAAGTTGCGTCTTCAACTCTTTCAGCTCTTTCGGTGCCATTCGATAAGGAGTAATGGACACCGGAGTCGTATTATCATACAACTCAATACCAAACTCAACTTCCCTGTTTGGTAGTAATCCATGCAACTCTTCCGGAAAGACACCTGAAAAATCGCAAACGGTTCTGATGTCTTGCACACGTACATCCTTTGCACCAGGATTCATCACATAAGAGAGATAAGCATCACAGCCCATTCTTAGCATACGACTTGCTTCCAAAGACGAAACAACATTAGACAAGAATTTCGTATTCTCACCTACTATCACCACCTCAAAATCATCAGCAAGCTTCAAGGTAACTCGCTTAACATCGAAATCAACAACAACCCTATGCTCAGATAACCAATCCATCCCAAGAATTACATCGAAGCCATAAAAAGGTAATTCCATCAAATCCATAGGAAAAACATGACCCTACACAGAAAAGGGCATCTTTTATGCAAAATCCTTGTGACCACAGTCTCACCAAAGGAGCTAGTCACTTGCATTCGTACTCTCAACAACTCAACAGGTATATCAAGCAAATATGCATGCTCCCTCAAGATATAAGAGTACGCGGATCCAGAATCTATCAATGCTAACAAAGATAAAGACTGTAGAGCAAAGGTACATGCGATCACATCCGTATCGTTGCGCCCCTTGCGCTATGCATAAACTCTCGCAAGACCACCTCCCTCTGGCTGAACAACTACCACGTGAGCAACTACTTGTTGTCCTTCCTCTCTTCTCTGAAAGTTACCTCGGCCGCGCCCATGGCCTCTCTGAGGTTCCATGACACGTATTGGTGCCTGCCTAACCAACTGCAGACAGTCACGCTTCACGTGACCTTGCACCCCACAGTTTCAACAAGTCCTTGAGACACCCCGACACTCCCCAGAGTGATGTCTCCCACAACGGTTGCAAACTGGAGCACGAGCACCAACATTTTGACCATGCTGCCCACGACCTGATCCACCACCACCACCCCGGCGATGATCCCTCTAATAACCTCTATCCCATGGCCTCTTACCTCGATCACGCCCACCATTATGGTCTGCACTCCTCTTCCCTGAACTAGAGCCTCCATATAGTGCTGTCATCCCTAGACTAAGCTCTATATCTTTAGCTCGCGAGACCATCACATCAAAGTCTATATACTCAGCCGCTAGCACATATGTCTTAACTTCCCTTACTAACCCATAGCGGAAACGTTCACACCTCGCCCGCTCGTCGGGTACTAATTCAGGTGCATACTAGCTCAACCTTACAAATTGCACCTCATACTCAGCAACCAACATATTGCACTGCGTTAGAGCCATGAATTTGTGCTTCTTCAGATCCAGGTAATGGACCCACAAGATCTTTTTCTTGAACGCATTCACGAAAAAGACCCAATCAATTTCATCCTGCTCCATCCCTGCTGTGATATTCGTTCACCATGTATACGCATCACCATGCAACAACGACACTACACAGCCCAGCTTCTAGACATTATTACAGTTCATTTGTCCTAAGATTCTCTTGGTACTCTTAAACCAAGCCTCGGACCCCTCAAGAGTCAACCCTCTAAACTCAGCATCGCCCAGGTTGTGTAAACGCTCTAGAGGCAACCCAGGATTGGCACCCTACTGTGGTGCAGCTGGATGTAAACCAGCTATTGCCGCCTGAAAGGCTCCAGCAATAGCTTGTACCATAACTGTCATATCCAGAACACCTTGCCCGGGTGTTCCCTCAGGTGCAACACCTCCAGCACCAGCTCCAGCCCCAACTCCTGTCTCACCAGCTCCAGGTGGTCCACCCGGAGGAGGAGGCCGTAGATTCTCTACTCGCTCTTCCTGCCCATCCTATGCTCAAGCATCAATAGATAAACATCCCTAAGCATATGCAACATGCCAATCATGCTTAAATGCAACTAGAAGGGTTTTACCAATCTAGCACATGTAATTCTAGTAAGCTCTAGCATGCATCTCAAGAGCGATACCATAAAACATACGAAAAAACATCATTCTTCCTCAAATAACATAAAATGGCCATTTTACAAACCCAAATAGACAAATCAACATATCTCAACCAGGAAGTTCTAGAACAAAACTCCCAAATCGAGGTTCTTTCCCTATTGCCAAAATCTACTTATTTAATATCACCAGAGTCCACACTTGAGTTTGAGTGACGAATTAGGTGCTTTCACTTGCTACTCCTCAGCCCTCAAGCTTAGTTATCTGCATTGTTGGAAAAAGGAGCGTAAGCACTCTTGCTTAGTGAGGGAAAGCTCAACACACATCAACAATGCAGTTTTTAAAACAGAAGTTGAAACCATATCATGCTCAATTTCAATTCAAGCTTTCAAAACCAAAGCAAACCATTCTTTAACCATGTTCCACATGTATCATTAGTCACATGCATTGTTCACAAAGCAAATCCACATTAAGCCTCTCTTGCTTAATTCACATGCATAGATTTGTCCTATGCAACATCTCATCATCAATCATCTCATACACAATAATCCATTATGCATTCTTTATAATCATGATACATGGGTAACAATAAACACATATATTGGCTTACAACATCCCGACATAGGCTCACCCCTATCTATTGGGATAGACACACCTCTATAACTTTTACAAACAATATCAGATACACGGACTTGTATAGGCTCACCCCTATACTCAATGATGGTCTCACCTCCATCTTAATGGCTACGAATGGAATTAGGCTCACCCCAAACCCATAGTGGTAGACTCACCTCTACTACCCGCAGTAGGCTCACCCCTATTACCTCACGTATCTAGACACGCGTACGATTTAAAGATTATAGTGAACTCATTACCTATTGTTCGACCAACGTATCCGTATATTAAAAATAGATCATTCACTTGTCAATATATCCATAAAACCATGTTAACTCACTTCTTATAATGCATCATTAAAAATCAACTCATATCTCAAAATTACACATGCTTTTAAATAGCAAAACCATCTCATACAAGATCATATCATCTTGTATCACACCAAACCATTTCATGGTATAAACACAAGAAAAACCGTGCTTAAATCCATGCATAACAATGAGTAAAAACCATTATCAAAACATGAGCATGATGAACCATGGAGTCCATTTCAAACCGAAATTCGAGAGTTCAAGTAACCATACTTACTTCCGAGATTAGCTAAGCGTTTCAAGCTTACACTAACCTCCCAACACCTTGTATCCAAGCTTATCAAAGCTTTAAAACACATCCACTCACTGATACGCAAAACTTCACGTGCCGACGCGAAGATCACTCATCTGAAGCTTCTAAAATTGCTTCGCTAGCTTCCAGATCAAAATCCTCTACTTTTAGATCATCAAAAACAGAGATCCAATGCATTAAAATGCATTCTAACTCCAACAACTAAACACAAACTCGTTTCCCAGCAAAAGAACATCAATTTACCCATCCGAAACAACCGAAAACTCATTCGATTGCTTCCTAAACCATGCCCAGCCAACAATCAACACTTCCAATCATTAATACTCATCCAATAACAACCTAACCCCTTATTTATATCTCCAGCAATTATTTAGCCATCAAATCACTTCAAAAACACAACTAAAACTATCATAAAACTCAAGGATCTCAAGGATTTCGGGATCTAAATCTTTAAAACTCTTTTACATCATCATAATCAACTCAAAACTTAATTATAATCCATATAAAATAGAGCTCATCAACAACACTCCAAAAATCAAGAATTAAACCTTAGTTTCGCATGATTTTGATATTAAATCAAAACTCAGTTAAAACAACCATTTAGAGTCAAAAATCTTGGGAATTTCAATAAAGAACCTTGATTAGAGGTTGAGAATGGAAAATAAATCAATTAATTAAAAATCCATTTAAAACACATGTCAAATTAAGGAAAGGATTAATTGCTTAAAAGCTCCCTAAAGATTCTAATATTTTGACTTCTCTTTTAAAATTTGCATTTTCCAGAGTTTTAAAACTATACATTTTGGTCATTACCCAAAATGTACCACTTACAAAAATCTTTTTGTAAAATTGATTTGACCAGCCTCTTAAACATGATTTTAGAGGATTTTAGAAAAAATTCATATTTTTATCCTATCCCGAACCTTGATCTCCCTGAAACACCTAATACAATTCGAATCGTTTCTGACCGGCCCGATTCGGTGTCTAAAACATCTAGGCCCAAAACCGGGGCGTTACACTTAGAGAAACTACCTTGACTGGAAGAATTTCCTCCTTTATTCTTTCTATTCTTGTTGCGCCAATGAGGATTATGATCATCTCTCGATCTCTCGTTATCTCGGGACTAATTCTCTGACCATTTTGCCGAATTCTTTATCTTGGCTTCGGTAGCTATAACTCGGTTGACGAGCTCTTGGAAGTTCGTAAACCCCAGAGCAGTGAACATGGGGCATAAATCATCATTGAGTCCATCTATGAACATTATACATTTGTCGTCCTCCTTCTTTATGAATTCTTATCCATACTTGCAATATTTGCATAACTCGGAGACATATTGCTCAACTGTTTTCCATCCTTTCTTCAGATACAAAATTTTATTCTTTCGTTCGGCCAGGTATTGGTCACTAATATACTTCTTTTTAAACTTCTTCAGGAAGAATTCCCATGTAACTCCTTTCTCTAGTGCTGCAAGAGTAGTGGTCTCCCACCAACTAAGTGCTTCATCGGCCAACAAATCCATTGCACACTCTAGTGATGGTGTAAGCCCGATGTTGGGTTAGCTTATCGATTGGAGCTCTTGCCGGTCTTGCTACTGGATAGTCCGAAAGACTTGGGGATTATGTCTCATAGAGACAATCATCTGATCGAACATCTCCTTTAGATTGGAGAAGCATTCCCGTTATATGGGATGAATTGCAGGAGCTTCCTCCTACACTTGTTGAAGTAAAAGATAGTCGAGCTCAAGTCACAATCCAATAAATGATCAATTAACTCTTAGGTGACACCTAAGTCTTCAATACCAATACCTTATGTAACGCCCCGGTTTTGGGCCTATGTGTTTTAGGCATCGGTTTGGGTTAGTCGAACCTAGAATAAGAGATCCAGAGCTTATATCTTTTTGTGGACCTTTTCCCTCAAATTGACCATTTTAATTATTCTAATAAAAAGATTTTAAAAAGGGATTTTAAATTTAAAAGGAATTTTAGTTAAACAAAAGAAGAATTTACGTAACAAACTTCTCTCATTTTTCACTCAGTCAAACACTCTTCCCTTTTCTTAAAACCAGAGAGATTTCCATCTTTTCTAATCCTTTTTTAATAGAAAAAGATTTCTTTGGTTCTCCTATCATTTATCATTGAGTTTACTTGAAGATTTCATTAAAATCGTGTCATTTAAGGAGGAAAGGCAAGGTTAGAAGTAAGATTTCATTCAACTCCTCTAATCAAGGTTCTTTAATGAAATTCTCAAGTCTTGTGCCACCTAAATATGTTTAATAACTTTGTTTTATAGTTGATTAATGGAAAATTGGCTAAAAATGGCTTTATTAGGTGATTTTCCAAGATTTTTGTTTGGGAACTTTTTTGGTTAATTTTAGATTGATTTCAAAGTTGTTTGGATATTAAATGATGTTGAAATAAAGGCTCAATCATATTAATCCCGGATTAGGTTGGATCTATAATAGTTTAGGTTGTTAGTTAAGGGTTTTTGCTTGGAAATGTGAATCTGATGTTTTTGGGGGTTATTAGATGTTATTAGGGTGTTTTTGAATGTTGATTTACGGCTAAAAGTGAATGGAAGTGATGGATTTTGGCTGGTTTAGGTTTCATGTAAGATCAATTGAGTTTTCGGTTGTTTTCGATGGGTATTTTGGTGCTTTAGGGCAGAGCAGCGAGATTGTTTAAGTTGCTGGTGGCTTTAATGCATTATGATGCATTGATCCTCTATTCTTGTGTAGTATAAACAATGGAGGATACTTTGGAAGCAATCGGTAAAGATCTGCGGGCTTCGGACGCTTAAATTCGCGTCGGCGAATCTTGGTTTCGCGAGTCGGTGAGTGGAAATGAGTTTTTCAGCTTTGAAACACTTAAGATGTGGTTTTGGGACCTTAATGTAAGCTTGAAACGCTTTACTATGTTTGGAAGTAAGTAAAGTAGTTTTCTCCCTCGGATTGTGCTATTATGAGATTGTTGTTGCACTTGATTTTAAATGTGTTTTACCTACTATTTAAAGTATGATTTTCAGTAAGAGATTTACTGTTTACAATGTCACATTGATGAAGGATGCACATTGTAAGTGATCCTTGTATGTATATGCTTATACATGTTTAATGAAGCATGGTTTAATGCTTGAAATGTGGCTTATGGGTAATGCTTTGAAAACACTGAGGTTTGTGCTAAATGAGAATTATATTGGCAAGTGATGTTGTGAAAAGTGGTTTATAAATGAAATCGGATATAGTTAGCCGGCTATAGGATTGAGTGGACTAAAAACAAGTCACCTTGGATGTTGAGGGGTTGTGAGTGTACAAAATACTCTATCCAAGTACCCTAACGATTGAGAAAATTGAGTTGTGTCCCATCTTTCGTTAGTAGGATTATACATTTACCGGTGAGTGGTGTTGAGGGGTTGTGAGGTACCAAATACTCCACCACGAGTGTCTCAACGGTGGAGGGTAGCTTCCGTGTGTGAACATTGAGATGCCGATGAGAATGTATGAAGTGTTGGGACAACAGTTGGGAATTCGTGTATCCGATATGTTTTGAGAAATGAGTATATTGATGATAACTTGTGAGCCAATGTAACCCCCTCGACTCGACCCAACCGATACACTGAACTGAACAAGTCACACGGGGAATATTGAAGTAAACCGGGAAGGTTTACCTCAATAAACGACCCTAATCTTTTTCTTTTTATCTTGTCTAGATTCAAGTTAGAACGCTCATCAATTTTATCCAATTTTAGTTTAGGGACCATTTTGAAAACTTAACAAAATCCAAGGGGTTTTCCCAAATTCGATTTACAAACCTTTAATTAGACTCATTACATGCATCTCTGTCAAAACGCAGCTCAAATTAACCATTAGAACTCATTTAAGTGCATCAATAAAATTTAGGGACTAAAATGTAAAGAATCAGAACATTCAAAGATGTCATTCAACCAAATTAACTAACATCGTATCGATACCCTTAGAGAGGGTATCGATATACCCCCGACAAGCAGACTCCCATACTCAGCATAACAAGGACCGTACCGATACGCTCGTGCACCATATCGATACACCCAAGGCCAGAGGCTAAAATGGGTATCGAAGCTCCCTCTTGTATCGGTACACTCCTTCATTTCTCGAAGACAATATCGATACACTACCAGGTGTACCGATACGCTGCAATCTGCACTTGCCCAAAACGCTGGTTTAACACTCTTAAAACCATCCTAAAGCATTCCAACAAGAAATTGAACATAAATACAACAGAAATAGACACCAAACCTCAAGTACTTATCGCAATCACAACATCAAAACATCGCAATAATCAACAATGAGTTCAAGAGGCATGCTTCCTATGAAAATCAAGCATCCAAAAGTCAAATATCAAAATCAAGCTTAATCCAACAATTAAAGGCCATTTACAAACCAATATAAGCATACCAAACTTGTACCAAACCAGAAAATACCAAAATAACTAACTCCAAAACATTGGACACCCCCATTGCCTTTATTACACTTGTCCAAAAACCAAACATACATTCAAGAGAAGTCTCTTGGGATTCCTTTGAAAGTTGTTGCCTCTAATTACTTAATTATCTGCATCGATGACCAAAAGAGAGCATAAGCATACAAGCTTAGTGAGGAATGCTCAAAAACCAAAACACCATCAATGCTTAAAACCATTTTCACACTTTGAAATCCATCATTCCTTCTTTGAAAATCCATGCACTTCATCATTAAAATCAACATGTTAAACACCATCCAGCACATATCAAATACTTCACAGCAACAAAACCATTTCTACACATAATCAAGCCTTCCTTGCATATCCGCCAATATGTAAAGCTTAAAGGTAAAACATGCATTTTCCATATTATGCATCATAAATATTTCCATAGCAATTAAATCAATTATATTGGCTCACAAGTGATCAACAAAATTCATGTTCCTCAAAAATGTATATCGGATACACGAATTACCAACTGTTGTCCCAAACACTTCATACACTCTATCGGCAGCTCAAGGCTCAACACGGGAGCTAACCTCCACCGTTGTTACACTAGTGGTGGAGTTTTCGTTACAATCACCACCCCTCAACACCACTCATCGGTAGATGTATAGCCCACTAATGAGAGACGGGACACATACAAGGTTCGCACACGGGAGCTATCTTCTACCGTTGCAACCTTAAACATTCCTCAATCGTTAGGGTACATGGATGGAGTTTTCGGTACAATCACAACCCCTCAACATCCAAGGGGACTTGTTTATAGTGCACTCAATCCTATGGCCAACTAACTATATCCGATTTTATTTGCAAAACACTTTACGCAACATCACTTGCCAATATAATCCACATTTCATGCGTACCTCACTGTTTTTTCCAAAGCATTCACAAAGAAAACATATTCCAAGCGTGAAACCATGCTTCAAAAACCATGCATAAACACATGCATACAAGGATCACTTACCCAGTGCATCCTTAAACCATATGGCATCGTCAACCACATTTTATAAACTCAAATCATGCTTTAAACGGTAGGTAAACACAATTAAAAACAAGTGCATCCATACATAATAGCACAATCCGACAGAGACAATTACTTTACTTACTTTCGAACTTAGTAAAGTGTTTAAAGCTTACACTAAGTTACCAAAACCTCTTTTAAGATGTTTCAAAGCTGAAAATCCCATTTGCACTCACCGACTTGCGAAACCTCAAATGCCGACGCGAAATTCAAGCGTCCAAAGCCTGTGAAACCTCGCCCAAAGCTTCCGAAGAATTCTCCCCAGTTTATACCACATAAGAACATAGGATTAAAGCATCTCACTGCATTAAAACCACCAGTAAACACTAAAATCCCGCAGCTCTACCCAAAGGCACCAAAAATACCCATCCGAAACAACTGAAATCTCATTCGATCGATCTCTAGACTCAGCCCAGTCAACAACCAACACATCCAACAAGTTTTAACCATAAATCAACATCCAAAAAGAACCTAAAACCATCCTTATATCTCCAACAACTCAGATCTCACATAATACCCCAAAAACCCAACCAAAAACACCTTTAAAATCAAAGATTTCAAGGATTTCGGGATTAATATGATCAAAACTTTTTTTCAACATCTTAAACATTCCAAAACTTGATTAGAAACCATCTCAAATGAATCAAATTAAAAAACTCTGATAATCATGTTAAATCATCTCTTTTATCAAGATTTCACCATTTTACCAATACCACAATAAAACATCAATCAGAAACATAAATCAAGAGTCAAATATCTTTCCAATTTCATTAAAGAACCTTTATTAGAGGGTTAGTACAAAAATGACCTTCAATCATTGCTGCTCTTCTAATTTGACAAGTTTTTCTTTTAAGAATCTTGAAGCGATTTGAGAGAAATCACAAGAGAGAAGATGAACATCAAGAAAGAAAAATGTATGTGCAGGAATTCTAGAAAATGAGAAAAAATGAAGAGTGTTTGGCTGAAGTGAGATGGAGAGAATGAAAATGATCATCAAATTTGCTTAAACAAAATAACCCCCTTTTATTAAATTAATAAAAACCACTTTTAATATTTAATAAACCATATAAAACACATGCCAAATAAGAGAAGAGGCTTAATGTAACCCCCTTAGCCCGGCCTAGACGGTTGACCTGGACTACGAAGATTACACGGGGAAAACCAAAGTCAACCCGAAAGTCAACCTTGATTAACGACCCTTTTTTTCTTTTTAAACTTTTCTAGATGCACATTAACCCTAGGCATTCTCTTGAGATAAGCATACTCAAAAATCACAGCAATCGGAAAACAATAAGGGACCCAATTGCACAAAATACGAATTTAGGGACCAATTTGTAAATTCTGAAAATTAAGAGGACTTTACCAATTTTTAAGTTACCATTATGAAATTAGTCATGTTTCATGCCTCTCTGCCAAATTTCATCTCAAACAGACATCTCAAACTCAAGCAATTGCACATACAAGAATCGGGACTAAAACGTAAAGCTTGCAAACCTCAAAACCATTCAAATTTTGTGCCCAACGGTCAAGTGTTCCGAAACGGGTCTAGGCCGTTCAGGAACACCCCTTGGCAGTAGCCAAAGTGTTCAGAAACGGGTCTAGGCCGTTCAGGAACACCCCTTGGCAGTAG
The DNA here is from genome assembly GCA_030270665.1 of Hibiscus trionum. NCBI lineage: Eukaryota > Viridiplantae > Streptophyta > Magnoliopsida > Malvales > Malvaceae > Hibiscus > Hibiscus trionum. The sequence goes on along the minus strand of BSYR01000027.1, from coordinate 41,751,125 downwards.
CCAAAGTGTTCAGAAACGGGTCTAGGCCGTTCAGGAACACCCTGGCCAAAACAAGGGCCTGTTTCGAAACAGGCAAGGGTGTTTCGAAACACCCTGACCAGAAACAGCAGATAGGCCTGTTTTAACACCTTTAAACCCCATCAAACATGCTCCAAATCATTCCACAATAAATCAACAACATGCCAAGCATCATACCTACCAATTTGCATCAAAATCTAGATACAAAACCACCCCTAGGTGCACCAACACATCCAACACTCAATCATGATTTTAAAACAAGAAGCATGGCATAACGACTTAAGAATAAGAAGACTCAACGTTGCAAGCGTTAAACCACATAGTTCAAAATCATAAACCAAACTAGTCCAACATACACAATCTCATTAAACATCAACATAAGAGATTCTCCCCCCCCCCCATTGCCTTTATTATCTATAGCTATTAACCGAGACATACATCTCAAATGGAGCTCTCCTTGAATCCATTGCTTCTCGCTGTCCCAACTTCAAATATCTGCATTGATGGACAAAAAGGAGCGTAAGCACATAATGCTTAGTGAGGAATGCTCAAAACCAAATACCATCAATGCAGCGAGTCATAAAACCTCTTTTAAAAGTAAACACAATTCGATAAACCAAAGCAATGTTTGAAAACCCCCTTTTAACAACATGCTTTAAATCATGTATTGCTCAAACATGAAAAACCAACCCTTAGCTTAGGAAAGCTAAGTAATTCACTTCAAAGCAGAACCTTGCAAAACCATCAATTAAACCATTCCATGCATGAACATCGTATGCAAGTTAAATACAAAATCCTTGGAAAACACTTCCACTTCACCTCATACTTTTCTCATACATTGAAAATCATTTCAAAGCAAGAAACCTTTAAAAACCACTTACTCATTCAATATATCTCATGCATTAAACAAACGCAACATATGAACCACAAAATCAATATTTGCATTTCATGTCTTTAAAAACAAGTCTTCGCAAGACTTCAATGCACCAAAGAGATTCCATGTACACAATGCAACATTCTCAATAGAAAATAAACACTTGTTCAAGCTAACAAGTAAAACATGCATTCATAGAACATTACACACTTCTCATGCAACCATGCATCATTTCAAGCATCTCATGCTTCATCATATTCAAGAACATTATATTGGCTTCCAAGTGATAATTCACAAACCATCATAACGCAAAACACAATCGGATACGCGGATTACAAGCGTTGTCCCCACGCTTCATACACACTACCAATCTCAAGGTCCCCAAATGGAATTTAAACCACCATTATGACCTTACCATACACAAGGTCCTCATATGGACTTTTAACCACCATATGACCTTAACATTCACAAGGTCCTCAAATGGAATTTTAACCACCATTATAACCTTACCATCACTCATTGGTAGTTGTATAACATCACTAACGAGATCACGGGACATACACACAAGATCCACACATGGACTTTACACCACCATTGTGATCTTACCATACACAAGGTCTTCAAATGGAATTTTAACCACCATTATGACCTTAACATACACAAGGTCCTCAAATGGAATTTTAACCACCATTATGACCTTAACATACACAAGACCCACCCATGGACTTTTAACCACCATGGTGTTCTTAACCATCTCGTTAGTGTACTTGGATGGAGTTACCGGTACAATCACAACCACTCCACATCCAAGGCGATTTTATTCACGGTGCACCCAATCCTATATCCGGCTAACTATATCCGATTCAAGTAACCAAGAACCACTTACATCACTTGCCAATATAACCAATTTACCACATTAATCCATTGTTTTACAAGCATAACCAAAATGCCAAAACTACCAATTACCATCATCAATCCACTGTTTTTGAAGCATTACACAAAGCCATTAAACAACATGCAACACTATGCAACAATTCCACAATTTCAATGTACAAAACCAAGGATCTCTTACCCTGAGCAACCTTCACACATGGCTTTCAAAACCAGCATTAAACCATGCTAAAATATGCTTTCAAAACAGAATTTAAAACATGCAAATCACATGCATTGCATCCAACAATCACAAGTGCTTTAAAAACCAATTCATAACACAACCAAGAGAGAAATTCTATTTACTTACTCTTGAGCTTAGCTAAGTTGTTTAGACTTAAACTAAGCTCCCAAAACCTTCAAACCTTTGTTTTAAAGCTGAAAACCCAACTTCACTCACCGATAAACAAAACAAGGCTAGCCAACAAGCCTTCCAAGCATCCGAAACCTTCAACGCCACCTCTATTGCTCACGGATCATTCTCCCTTGTTTCAAGCACATAACAACAGAGGATTAATGCATCATAATGTATTAAAAACACCAGCAACACACCTAAACTCGCTGCTCTTTGCAAAACCAACATTTCGGCTACCAAACACAACCAAAATCACCTCCAAACACTTCCAAGACTTAACCCAGCCAAGATCCATCACTTCTAACCATTTTTAAACATCAATTAACATCCAAAATGATCCCAAACACGTCCTTATACCTCCAGCATTAACAAAACACCAAGATCACCCCAAAAACCACCATTTTCACAAGTAGAAACTTAGGAAAATCAACCTATCCGGGATTGCATTGATTAAACCTCAATTTCTCATCAAATATACATCCATTTTACATTAAAAACACATCTCAAAACAGTACCCAACCATTTCATACGAATTCCATCACAAATTAACCAAATCTTGCATTTTAAAGCCAAGATCAAGAACACAATTGTAAAACCTTTAATAAAACACAAATCAAGGATTGAGAACTTGGGAATTTCAGTAAAGAACTGAGAATTTAGAGGAGAAGGACGTTCATACCTCTAAACTTGAGTTTCTCCCTTTTTGGAACCACAATTCTTGAAAATCCAATAAGCAAATGCTAAGGTTTTGTTGTAGAATTGATTAGAGATCAAATGAGGATTGAAATCAAATCTTTCGTTGTCAAAATCAGAGAGAATTTTGCTGGAGAAATGTGTTTGGGTTGAGAGAAAAGTTGAGAGAAAAGAAAATGGAAATTTAGAGAAAAGTTAGTTAAAATGCCAAAATATTTTTTCCCTCCTTTTGCACTTAATTAAAAACCATTAATTAAATTGATTAATATTCAGAAAAATCTGGAGAAACTCTTTTGGGTAAATAGCTCCTTAAAGATTCAAAGTTTCAATCCTTTTTAAAACAGTCACCCAGTTTTCAAAAGTTACATTTTGGTCACTAACCCAAAATGTCACTCTTCCAAACCTCATTTTGTAAAATTGATTTCACCTTTCTCTTATATATAATAAAAGAGGATTTTAAGACATTTTTCCATATTTGTAATGCATCCCGAACTAAGCTTTCCTTAAAACCACCATTTATATTCGAACCGAAAATCCGACCGGTCCAGTTCAAACCCAAAACTTCTAAGCCCAAAATTGGGGTGTTACAACTCTCCCCCCCTTAAGAAATTTCGTCCTCGAAATTTCAACCGGCGAAAAGAGAACAACCAAACTTCTCAAGCAACACACAAGGCAACACAAGAGACTTAACCACCACTGAACACTCTCCTCACAAAACTCCACCAACCCAACACCAACACATACTGTTCACGAATTCCAGAACACTCAAATGTTAACCACATCTTAACCTTTCACACTTCCGGACTACACATAGCCCCAACAACAACCTGAAGAACCTCCAACTTTTACAGCATACACCACCCTAACTCACAACTCTCAAAACTTGTTCACACAGTGACACCAACCAATCCAGTTCAGCCACCTGGTGACCCACAACCTCCACTGCTTCTAAAACTCCTTGCAAAACTACTCAACCTCTTTCAAAGACTATCACAACAAGCAAAAATTCTTAAGCATCAACTGTTTACCCAAATTTCTCAACGTAATGCTGACATTCCTTCACATCCGCCGCTATCATTACCATAACTATTCACCAGAACTACTCACCTAACATCCGAAAATCACATCACAAAACCCCAACCTTGACTCCGCCAGCCGTTCCACACACCACCAGCTGACTTCAGAAGGAATTTACTTATACACAACTAGCCAACCACTTCTCACAAGAACCCGTCCAACCAACAATGGCCCTTGAACTTACATTGCTTTTCCAATTCAAACTTTGACTACAATACTAGCCTTACTAGGACACCGCCCATTCTATACATACATATTAGATTACGAAACTTCTATTCTCCCAGGCTAACCCTTTTCTACAACCCACAACACAACCTCTTCTCAACTCTTCGAAGGTTGCTACGAACCATTACCTACAAAACAACCATTCTACTACTACATCAATGCCAAGTTACCTCAGCACTCTGGAACACATCCACTAACTTACAACATCACTTAACACCAAGAAACTACCACTTCTACCAGCTATTCACAACCACTTTGACTGATTCTAACTCAAACGGTAATCTCCTCACCACCATACCGCTAAACTCATTAAGCGCCAAACACTTTCCTTCTACCAACATGCTATATCGTACTCACTATTACTGACAACTCGCTTAATACCCTCCATTACTTCTAACATTCTCCTAGTATCAACACAACTTTTAAAACCCCCATCCAATCTAACCCTATCACAACTCTAACGGACCCGATTAACTATCAGTGAGTGTGAACGTTCGTATGCATGGTCACCAATATGCCCTATCAATGCCTGATGTACATGCATGCAAAACCTCTAATGTCATGTCACATGTATGCATGGACCAGTACATATATAATATAGCATATAACAAATGATTTTAACTGTGCATGTATGTCGGTTCACACCCACCAATAACATCCTCAGAATCCGCCTAAAAACAACCTCTTATCTCACTTCCAACTTGACCAACTCCATCATTCTTTCAACCCACTATCCACAAGATACTCACTAATGCCCTCTTCACACTAAAGTTGTTTTCAAAACAACACCAACTACTACCCCAAGCATGCTAACTACGAGACCATACCCACTACACAAGGAAAATACCAACTGAAACCAAACTAAGATAACTAAGGCAAAGATTAATTAACAAGGTTACCTGTAAACACCTCACTACCCCGGAGCTTCAACAGACGAGCTCTCTTCCTCGCAGAACCATCATTCTCCAGCCGCACTGCTGCAACATCAGCTAACACATTAAGGTCATCACCATCTCCCTGCGGTAAAGAACCCTGACTACCCCGAGCCAACTTCAAACAATTACGTCTCAAATGTCCAACAGACCCACAATTCCAACAAGATTCATTCTGCAAGCTCCTCACACCTTTCTGCCCTTCCTGCCAACTTCGAACTTTGTCTCGGCTGCGCCCACTACCCTTCAGAGACTCTTTTGCTACCTCTGAAGATGATCTCACCACATGAGGACAATTCCGCTTCACATGCTCCTTAGAACCACAGTTCCAACAAACACCTGCGCCCCAACAACCTCCAACATGGCGCCTTCCACAACGGTCACACACTGGTAACTGAGCTTCCACTCCTTGATCATGCAGCACTTGCCCCAGATTTGCACTACCACTCAGACTTCGATTCAAGCAAAACCTTCTATCACGTAGCCTCTTACGTTGACCGCTCTCGAGGTCAGTACCCACAACTCTCTCGCTTAAACTTTTCTCACCTTCATAAACTGATACCACACCCTCACGTTGCTTAACCCTTGGGAATTTCTCTCCAAGGTACCTTTCATAAAAGGCAGACACAAAGAAGTCCCAATCTATATCGTGGATGTGCGATGCCACCGCCACAGATGTCCACCAGGCACAAGCATCCTCCAACATCAATGAGACCACACCTCCCAGCTTACAGGCATAGTCACAACCCTCCTGATCCAAAATCAGAATTACACTGGCCAACCAGGCCTCGAACGTTTCAGGCGTCGAATCATGATACTCCACAGCTCCCAAATCATGTAAACGCTGTTTCGACAAACCAGCACATCCCACAGCCGGCACGTCTACAAGCCTTACTTTTGCCACAGCCTGAGATGTTCCCAACACCTCTTGAACTAAAGGTGATGAACTCTTCATCACAGAACCAACTTCTTCCTCCTGCCTCACTACCTCAACTCCAGGCACTGTAGGCTGAAACGAAACACCTCCACCAAAAGGTGAATTCCACGCCTTAACAACCTGCTCTAAAGCAGCAACCACCTCACCCAACTGCCATTCTCTCATCGATTTCACCATGCTATTAACAACAAACAATCATAACAAAACAAACAAATCGATCAGACCAGCTTTAAACAAGGATTCAAAGCTTCAACTCCAAAATAACACAATAATAAGGCAATGGGTATCCCGAATTCTCCCCTTTTACATGACATAACAATCAATAAAAACATGGATATCACAACATTGAGCATATCAATCAACATATTTCGATCATGCTCTCATCAAACAACATTCACTCGCAACAGCATAATATCAACATATCATACCCATCACACTTTCATCATTCATAAAATCAGCTCACATCACCAGCATATCACCAGCACAGATCCACATTAACTCAATGAAAATTCACAAACAAAAAGCATGCTAAAAACATCAACAATTCGCTCAAAGACACACTTTCCAACCGACTTCCAACCCCACATCAGAATAAACATTAAACACTTATTACAACAATTTACCATTTCCCTCAAGCTTTCGCAACTCATCTCTGATACCACCAAATGTAACCCCCTTAGCCCGGCCTAGACGGTTGACCCGGACTACGAAGATTACACGGGGAAAACCAAAGTCAACCCGAAAGTCAACCTTGATTAACGACCCTTTTTTTCTTTTTAAACTTGTCTAGATGCACATTAACCCTAGGCATTCTCTTGAGATAAGCATACTCAAAAATCACAGCAATCGGAAAACAATAAGGGACCCAATTGCACAAAATACGAATTTAGGGACCAATTTGTAAATTCTGAAAATTAAGAGGACTTTACCAATTTTTAAGTTACCATTATGAAATTAGTCATGTTTCATGCCTCTCTGCCAAATTTCATCTCAAACGGACATCTCAAACTCAAGCAATTGCACATACAAGAATCGGGACTAAAACGTAAAGCTTGCAAACCTCAAAACCATTCAAATTTTATGCCCAACGGTCAAGTGTTCCGAAACGGGTCTAGGCCGTTCAGGAACACCCCTTGGCAGTAGCCAAAGTGTTCAGAAACGGGTCTAGGCCGTTCAGGAACACCCCTTGGCAGTAGCCAAAGTGTTCAGAAACGGGTCTAGTCCGTTCAGGAACACCCTGGCCAAAACAAGGGTCTGTTTCGAAACAGGCAAGGGTGTTTCGAAACACCCTGCCCAGAAACAGCAGATAGGCCTGTTTTAACACCTTTAAACCCCATCAAACATGCTCCAAATCATTCCACAATAAATCAACAACATGCCAAGCATCATACCTACCAATTTGCATCAAAATCTAGATACAAAACCACCCCTAGGTGCACCAACTCATTCAACACATCCAACACTCAATCATGCTTTTAAAACAAGAAGCATGGCATAACGGCTTAAGAATAAGAAGACTCAACGTTGCAAGCGTTAAACCACATAGTTCAAAATCATAAACCAAACTTGTCCAACATACACAATCTCATTAAACATCAACATAAGAGATTCTCCCCCCCCCCCAATTGCCTTTATTATCTATAGCTATTAACCGAGACATACATCTCAAATGGATCTCTCCTTGAATCCCTTGCTTCTCGCTGTCCCAACTTCAAATATCTGCATTGATGGACAAAAAGGAGCGTAAGCACATAATGCTTAGTGAGGAATGCTCAAAACCAAAATACCATCAATGCAGCGAGCCATAAAACCTCTTTTAAAAGTAAACACAATTCGATAAACCAAAGCAATGTTTGAAAACCCTCTTTTAACAACATGCTTTAAATCATGTATTGCTCAAACATGAAAAACCAACCCTTAGCTTAGGAAAGCTAAGTAATTCACTTCAAAGCACAACCTTGCAAAACCATCAATTAAACCATTCCATGCATGAACATCGTATGCAAGTTAAATACAAAATCCTTGGAAAACACTTCCACTTCACCTCATACTTTTCTCATACATTGAAAATCATTTCAAAGCAAGAAACCTTTAAAAACCACTTACTCATTCAATATATCTCATGCATTAAACAAACGCAACATATGAACCACAAAATCAATATTTGCATTTCATGTCTTTAAAAACAAGTCTTTGCAAGACTTCAATGCACCAAAGAGATTCCATGTACACAATGCAACATTCTCAATAGAAAATAAACACTTGTTCAAGCTAATAAGTAAAACATGCATTCATAGAACATTACACACTTCTCATGCAACCATGCATCATTTCAAGCATCTCATGCTTCATCATATTCAAGAACATTATATTGGCTTCCAAGTGATAATTCACAAACCATCATAACGCAAAACACAATCGGATACGCGGATTACAAGCGTTGTCCCCACGCTTCATACACACTACCAATCTCAAGGTCCCCAAATGGAATTTAAACCACCATTATGACCTTACCATACACAAGGTCCTCATATGGACTTTTAACCACCATATGACCTTAACATTCACAAGGTCCTCAAATGGAATTTTAACCACCATTATAACCTTACCATCACTCATTGGTAGTTGTATAACATCACTAACGAGATCACGGGACATACACATAAGATCCACACATGGACTTTACACCACCATTGTGATCTTACCATACACAAGGTCTTCAAATGGAATTTTAACCACCATTATGACCTTAACATACACAAGGTCCTCAAATGGAATTTTAACCACCATTATGACCTTAACATACACAAGACCCACCCATGGACTTTTAACCACCATGGTGTTCTTAACCATCTCGTTAGTGTACTTGGATGGAGTTACCGGTACAATCACAACCACTCCACATCCAAGGTGACTTTATTCACGGTGCACCCAATCCTATAGCCGGCTAACTATATCCGATTCAAGTAACCAAGAACCACTTACATCACTTGCCAATATAACCAATTTACCACATTAATCCATTGTTTTACAAGCATAACCAAAATGCCAAAACTACCAATTACCATCATCAATCCACTGTTTTTGAAGCATTACACAAAGCCATTAAACAACATGCAACACTATGCAACAATTCCACAATTTCAATGTACAAAACCAAGGATCTCTTACCCTGAGCAACCTTCACACATGGCTTTCAAAACCAGCATTAAACCATGCTAAAATATGCTTTCAAAACAGAATTTAAAACATGCAAATCACATGCATTGCATCCAACAATCACAAGTGCTTTAAAAACCAATTCATAACACAACCAAGAGAGAAATTCTATTTACTTACTCTTGAGCTTAGCTAAGTTGTTTAGACTTAAACTAAGCTCCCAAAACCTTCAAACCTTTGTTTTAAAGCTGAAAACCCAACTTCACTCACCGATACACAAAACAAGGCTAGCCAACAAGCCTTCCAAGCATCCGAAACCTTCAACGCCACCTCTATTGCTCACGGATCATTCTCCCCTGTTTCAAGCACATAACAACAGAGGATTAATGCATCATAATGCATTAAAAACACCAGCAACACACCTAAACTCGCTGCTCTTTGCAAAACCAACATTTCGGCTACCAAACACAACCGAAATCACCTCCAAACACTTCCAAGACTTAACCCAGCCAAGATCCATCACTTCTAACCATTTTTAAACATCAATTAACACCCAAAATGATCCCAAACACGTCCTTATACCTCCAGCATTAACAAAACACCAAGATCACCCCAAAAACCACCATTTTCACAAGTAGAAACTTAGGAAAATCAACCTATCCGGGATTGCATTGATTAAACCTCAATTTCTCATCAAATATACCTCCATTTTACATTAAAAACACATCTCAAAACAGTACCCAACCATTTCATACGAATTCCATCACAAATTAACCAAATCTTGCATTTTAAAGCCAAGATCAAGAACACAATTGTAAAACCTTTAATAAAACACAAATCAAGGATTGAGACTGAGAATTTAGAGGAGAAGGACGTTCATACCTCTAAACTTGAGTTTCTCCCTTTTTGGAACCACAATTCTTGAAAATCCAATAAGCAAATGCTAAGGTTTTGTTGTAGAATTGATTAGAGATCAAATGAGGATTGAAATCAAATCTTTCGTTGTCAAAATCAGAGAGAATTTTGCTAGAGAAATGTGTTTGGGTTGAGAGAAAAGTTGAGAGAAAAGAAAATGGAAATTTAGAGAAAAGTTAGTTAAAATGCCAAAATATCTTTTCCCTCCTTTTGCACTTAATTAAAAACCATTAATTAAATTGATTAATATTCAGAAAAATCTGGAGAAACTCTTTTGGGTAAATAGCTCCTTAAAGATTAAAAGTTTCAATCCTTTTTAAAACAGTCACCCAGATTTCAAAAGTTACATTTTGGTCACTAACCCAAAATGTCACTCTTCCAAACCTCATTTTGTAAAATTGATTTCACCTTTCTCTTATATATAATAAAAGAGGATTTTAAGACATTTTTCCATATTTTTAATGCATCCGGAACTAAGCTTTCCTTAAAACCACCTTTTATATTCGAACCGAAAATCCGACCGGTCCAGTTCAAACCCAAAACTTCTAAGCCAAAAATTGGGGTGTTACACTTAATTTCCATTAAGCTCTCTAGAGGTTTTAAGAATTTGAATCTTCTTTGAAAAACGCCCTTTTTCATAGTTTTAAAACTTTACATTTTGGTCACTGCCAAAAATGTACACTTCCCAAAACTCGTTTTGCAATATTGATTTAACAAACCTCTTAAATATAATTTTAGAGGATTTTAGAAATTTTTACCACATTTTTATCCTACCTCAGGCTTTGATTTCCCTGAACCACTTTTAATGTCTCGAACCATCGACCTCCGGTTCCACTAGCCTGACTCGACGCACAAAACACCTAGGCCCAAAACTGGGGCATTACAACTCTCCCCCACTTAGGAAATTTCATCCTCGAAATTTTACCTGAAGGAAAAAGGTGTGGAAACTGCTTCAACATGTCATCCTTGCTCTCCCACGTGGCATCCTCAACTCCTCGATGTCACCACAACAACTTCACCACAACACCACAACACATCAAGGATCCCCATTGGTTCCTCATCATATGATTAATCTGGATTCAACTCAATCTCCTCAACATGCATCACATGAGATGGATTCGATCTATACCTCTGTAGCATTGAAACATGAAACACATCATGGATCTTCTCCAACTCGGGAGGCAACCTCAACTGATATGCAACATGACCAACTCGCTCCACAACCTCATAAGGTCCAATAAACCTTGGACTAAGCTTACCCTTACGTCCGAACCTTATCACCTTCATCCAAGGCGATACCTTTAGGAACACACGATCTCCAACCGCAAACTCAATCTCCCTATGCTTTAAATCCGTGTAAGACTTCTGACGATCCAAACCAACCTTCAACCATTCATATATGAGTTTCACTTTCTTAGTTTTTCCCTTAATTATATCCGGCAAGGAAACCAACTTTTGGCTCGCCTCCGCACAACAAAGAGGCGTTCTACATTTCTCCCATACAAAGCCTCATACGGAGCCATTTGTATACTTGCCTGAAAACTGTTATTATAGGAAAACTCAACCAATGGTAACTACTTTGACCAAGAACCTTGGAAATATATCACACAACGCCTCAACATATCCTCCAGCACCTGGATAACTCGCTTCGACTGTCCACCCGTCTGTGGATGATATGAGGTGCTGAAATTCAAGCGTGTACCCAACGCTTGTTGTAAACATTCCCAAAATCTCATTGTAAACCTCAGATCTATATCTGACACTATGGACTTAGGCACACCATGCAAACACACAATCTCATCAATATACAACTCCGCTAACTTATCCAACGTATACATAGTATGCACATCCAAGAACTGCGCACACTTCGTAAGACGATCTACAATCACCCAAATGGAGTTCTTCTTCGATGGAGTCAAAGGCAGGCCAGACACAAAATCCATCGTAATCCTTTCCCTTTTCCATTCTGATATCCTCAAAGGATGTAACAAACCAGAAGAAAATTGATGCACAGTTTTCACACGCTGACAAACCATACAATTGCTTACAAAATTAGCAACATCCTTTTTCAACCCCACCCAATAGTACTCATCCTTCAAACCATGATACATCTTAGTACTACCATGGTGCATAGCAAAAGGACTGCTATGAGCTTTAGTCAAAATAGTGCGCCTCAACTCAACATCTTCCAGCACAACTATTCGACTTTTAAAGCATAAAACACCATCATCACTGAAATAGAAATTCGTTGCATTACCATCAGCTATATCATGGACATGAGGCACCAACGAATCATCAAGCAACTGCTTATACTTGATTAACTAAATCAAGGAAGGTTTCACCTGCAACTCGGCTATCAACCCACCATCATGCGATATACTCAACCGAGCAAACATCGTTCTCAATTCAACAGCTACCTTCCTACTCAAAGCATCGACCACAACATTGGCCTTTCCAGGGTGTTTCTCAATCGTCAGATCATAATCTTTAAGCAACTCCAACCATCCTCGTTGCCTAAGATTCAACTCCCTTTGGGACATGAGATACTTTAAACTTCTGTAATCGGTGTAAACCACACACTTTTCACTGTAAAGGTAGTGTCTCCAAATCTTCAATGCGAACAGCACCGCAGCAAGCTCTAGATCATGAGTAAGATAATTACGCTCATGCACCTTCAATTGTCTAGATGCATAAGCTATAACCTTCCCACCTGGCATCAACACGCAACCTAGACCAACATATGATGCATCACTATAAACCACACACTCCTTACCCGATTCTGGTTGAATCAAAATGGGAGCTTGCGTCAAAGCTTCTTTCAATTTCTCGAAAGCTTGTTGCCTAACCTCCATCCAATCAAAACAAACATTCTTTTGCAACAACTTGGTTAAAGGAGTAGCAATCATAGAAAATCCTTCAACAAACCTTCGATAATACCTAACCAACCCAAGGAAACTACGCACCTCCGTCACCGATTTAGGCACTTTCCAACTCATCACCGCCTCGATTTTGTGTGGATCAACCCGAATACCCTCTGCTGACACCACATGTCCAAGAAAGACAACTTCCATGAGCCAAAACTCACACCTGCTCATCTTAGCATAAAGTTGATTCTCCAACAACACTTGCAACACAATCTTCAAATTCTTATCATGATCTTCCTCGGTACGCGAGTACACAAGAATATCATCGATAAACACTACCATAAACTGATCTAAAAACTCATGGAACATTCGATTCATCATATCCATAAATGCAGCCCGTGCATTTGTCAACCCAAACGGCATCACCAAGTACTCATAATGGCCATATCTTGTCTGAAAGGTTGTCTTGGGTACATCCATATCCTTAAGCTTCAGCTGATAATACCGAGACCTCAAATCAATTTTCAAGAACACTGTAGCACCACGAAATTGATCAAACAAATCATCAATCCTTTGCAAAGGGTACTTGTTCTTAATCGTCAACTTGTTCAGTTGCCGATAATCTATACACACGCGCATTGTACCATCCTTCTTCTTTACAAACAAAACCGGTGCACCTCAAGGTAAAATAACTTGGCCTTATGAACCCTCGATCAAACAACTCTTGAATTTGTGTTTTCAAATCCTTCAACTCTTTAGGTGCCATCCAATAAGGAGCAATGGACACTGGAGTCGTATTTTCATACAACTCAATGCCAAACTCAATTTTTCTATTTGGTGGAAAACAAGACAACTCTTCCAGAAAGACACCCGAAAATTCACATACAGTTCGTATGTCTTGCACTCGCACTTCCTTCGAACCTGGGTTCATCACATAAGCTAAGAAGGCTTCGCAACCCAACTCCATCACCCGACTCTCTTCAAGAGCCGAAATTGCATTAGACAAGAACTTTACGTTCTCGCCCACGATTACTACTTCATAATCATCAGCAAGTTTCAAGGTAACTCGCTTAACATCAAAACCAACTACAGCTCGATGCTCAAACAACCAATCCATTCCAAGAATCACATCAAAACCATAGAAAGGCTGTTCCATCAAATCAACTAAAAACACATGGCCTTGAACGGATAAAGGACATCTCTTATACAGTTTTCTTGTAACAACAATTTCACAAAAAGAGCTTGTTACTTGCATTCCTACATCCTGCATATCAACTGGAATATCAAGCAAATGCGCATGCTCACTCAAGATGTATGAATGCATAGATCTAGAATTAATCAAAGCTAACAAGGATTGCAAGGCGAAGATACCTGCAATCACGTCGGTGTCATTACGTCCTTCACAATGTGTAGACACTCTCGCAGGACCACCGCCCTTGGGTTGAACAACAACAACATGAGCCACACCTCTCTGTCAATCCTCTCTTTGTTGGAAGTTACCACGGCCGGGCCCACGACCTCTCTATGGTGCAACAACAGGTGCTTGGCCCTGACTGCCTCTAGCAAACAAGTGACACTCATGTCTCTTATGATCTGTTGATCCACAGTTCCAACAAGAATTAGCCCCAGCCACAGGAGCCTACGCATCACGAGCCACACGAGGACAATCTCGCCTCAAGTGCTCTCGCGACCCACATGACCAGCAAGTATTCTGCTCAAATCTTGCCCTGTTACCTTGAACTGGCGCACCTTGCCTAAAATTACCTCGCCTCGCCTCAGGCCGATACCTATAGTCATGATTCCTCTTGTTCTGTGCACCACTAGGACCAGAATATGTAGCTCTCATACTCGAGCTAGAACCACCTACGCGAGAGGTCAAACCCAAACTCTGCTCTATGTCCTTAGCCCACGTCACCAGAACATCGAAATCGGTGTAATCAGAAGGGAGCAAAAAGGTCTTCACGTCCTTCACCAAGCCATAACGAAAGCGATCACATCGATGCCTATCACTCGGCACCAACTTCGGAGCATACTGACTCAAACGTACGAACTAGACCTCGTACTCAGCTATCGTCTTGTTTCCTTGCACCAAGGACATGAACTCACGCTTTTTATCATCCATGTATATAACTCTTAGATACTTCCTTTTAAAGGCAGCCTGGAAGAAGTCCCAATCCACCTCGTTGGGTTCCATGGCTGCAGTCACAGTCGTCCACCAAGCATAAGCATCACCATGCAGCATGTAACCCCCTTAACCCGGCCTAGACGGTTGACCCGAATTAAGAAAGTCACACGGGGAAAACCAAAGTCAACCCGAAAGTCAACCTTGATTAACGACCCTTTTTTTTTTCTTTTTAATACTTGTCTAGATGCACATTAAGCCTAAAGGTGATCACACAAACATCATACCAAAAGATCACAACCATCAGAGGTCAAACAGGGACCCAATTGAACAAATTACAACTTTAGGGACCAAATTGTAATTTCTGATATTTATAAGGACTTAACCCAATTTGAAGTTACCATCTTGAAATTAAGTAGGTTTCATGCTTCTCTGTGAAATTTCAGCTCAAAAGGACTTCCCAAACTCACACAATTGCACAAACAAGTTTCAGGACCAAAACGCAAACTTTTCAAAACACATAACTGCCAATGTCAGCCCCCAACGGTCAACCGTTCCGAAACGGGAGACAGCCCGTTCCGAAACGCGGGGCCGTTCCGAAACAGGCATAGCCCGTTCCGAAACGGGGGTCTGGCAGAGGCTAAACCGTTTCGAAACGGTGCATACCGTTTCGGACGCCTGGGTTCATGCAGGGCACCCGTTCCGAAACGGTGCACACTGTTCCGAAACGCCTGCACAAAATGCAGCAAAAAGGCCTACATAAACATGCAATTACACATCCAAACATGCTCCGAACACTACCAAACTTTGCCAACATGCAATTCAACATAAAAACAACATATTAGCATCATCAATTCAGCCAATCATCATCATGTGCAAAAAGCCCCAATTCTAAAGGCATGCTTCCTACACAAGCTAGGCATTCAAACACTAAACTTCCAAAACAAGCATATAAGGTTCCAAACCAAAAACCAACAATCTCAACAACATTCAACATATTTAGGGAGTCCAAAACACCTCCCAAAACATACACATTGGTCCCCCATTGCCAAATCATACAAAAGCTAAAATGAACTTATAAAACCTTCATACATTGAGCTTCACTTGAACTTGATTGCTTGCCCCTTTCTTGCTGCCCTCAAGGTACTCTAATGCTCTGCATTATTGAATTCAGAAAACGAAGAGAGCATAAGCAAAAGCTTAGTGAGGAAAGCTCTTAAAAACCATTCAATAATGCAATTAAAACCATTTATAAATCATGCTTAAAGCACACTTTAAAACAAGCAATCTCAT
The DNA here is from genome assembly GCA_030270665.1 of Hibiscus trionum. NCBI lineage: Eukaryota > Viridiplantae > Streptophyta > Magnoliopsida > Malvales > Malvaceae > Hibiscus > Hibiscus trionum. The sequence goes on along the minus strand of BSYR01000027.1, from coordinate 41,734,731 downwards.
GCTTCATATCATATATCAAAACAAGCATCTCATGCTTCTTACATACTTAACATGTCATATTGGCTCAAGTGACAAATTCCATTTCATAAAACAAGTTCAACAACTTCCCAAGGACTTTTAAACACCTTGGCCCCAAGGACTTTTAAACACCTTGGCCTATGGACTTTTAAACACCATAGAAAGTATCTCATCAAGGACTTTTAAACACCTTGATCCCAAGGACTTTTAAACACCTTGGCCATGGACTTTTAAACACCTTGATCCCAAGGACTTTTAAACACCTTGGCCTATGGACTTTTAAACACCATAGAAAGGATCACCTAAGGACTTTTAAACACCTTAGTGTCCGCAACATGAACCATCCAAGGACTTTTAACCACCTTGATGTTCATAAGTAACAAGGCTCACTCAAGGACTTTTAACCACCTTAGTGACCTTAACATTTTAAAAACATCACTTGCCAATATACATCATTTCCATCATTTAATCCACTGTTTTAAAGCATTAAACCAAGCCATTTCCATCATGCATTTCAAAGCATTAAATCACATCATTACAATGTATAAAAGCAAGGCACTCCTACCTAGAGCTACCTTCAATATATGGCTTATATCGTCAGCAAAACTCATGCTAAGAACATGCTTTCAAAACAGTAATTAAAACATGCAAAAATCAACCTCATTGCATCACAACAAGTCATGGCCACCACTAGAGAGAAAATCCGAAAACTTACACTTGAGCTTAGCCAAGTTGTTTAGACTTAAACTAAGCTCCCAAGACATTGGTTTCAAAGCCGAAAACCCAATTTCACTCACCGATTCCACTTCGTCACTTGCCGAAGCACGAATTCAAGCTTCCGGATCAACAACTCTTGGATCCAAAGATGCCTCCCCTGCTTCAACACATCAAAGCAGTAAATTAATGCATCATCATGCATCAATTACCTCAATGAAAGCACTCAAACACGCTGCTCTCATCCAACCTCCATTTTCGGCCACCAAACACAACCGAAAATGCATCAAAACCACTTCTAAACATAACCCAGCCATAACCCAGCAAAACCTAACATCCATCATCACCATTTAACATCTAAAAACAACCTACAACCATCCTTATACCTCCAGCAACATCAGATCCACAAGATCACCACAAAAACTACCTTAAAACACAAGCTAACTTAGGAAACTCAACCTATCCGGGATTGCATTGATCAAAACTCATTTCCTTATCAATTTAGAGATCATTTAACACCAAAAACATCTCTTAAAACTCAGATCCAACAGATCAAACGAAAATCAAGTGAAAACATCAAAATCTTGCATAATTAGCCAAGATCCACAAATCTACTTGACAACCTTTAATTAAACATAAATTTAGGATTGAAAACTTTAGGAATTTCATTAAAGAACTTAAAGTTCAGAGGAGAAATCGTTCATACCTCCAAACTTGTGATTCTCCACTTTTTGGAATGAAAACCTTGTTGAAACTTGTAGCAATTGAGTAGGTTTTGATGACACAATGATTTGCTATCAATTGTGAGTTGAAAGGATGATTTTAGATGAAGAAATCAGATCAAAATCTCTGGAAAAAGAAATGTTTGGTTGGAGAGAAAATGAGAGAAGAAAATAGGAAGTTAGGAAAGAAAATAGTAAAAATGAGTTTCCCTCCTTTTATGAAACCTTTAAAATCAGAATTTAGGATTAAAATATCTTAGAAAAAATCTGGAGAATTCACTTTTGGGCAAATAGCTCCTTAAAGATTCAAAGTTTCAATCCTTTTTAAAACAGCCACCAAATTTGCGAAAATTACATTTTGGTCACTAGCCAAAATGTCAACCTTCCAAACCTCATTTTCCAAAATTGTTTTCACAGTTCATCTAATTATATTAAAAGATGATTTTAGAACATTTTTCCATATTTTTAATGCAACCCGAACTAGGCTTTCCTAATTTACCCTTTTAAGATTCGAACAGGGCTTTGACCAAACCGGTCAACGCCCAAAACTTCTAAGCCCAAAACCGGGGCGTTACAACTCTCCCCCCCTTAAGAAATTTCGTCCTCGAAATTTACCTGAAGGAAAGAGATAAGGAAACTGCTTCAGCATGTCTTCCTTCCGCTCCCATGTGGCTTCCTCAACACCGCGATGCTTCCACAGCACCTTCACCAACTCAATGGTCTTGCCACGAAGAACCTTGCTATCCGAATCCAGAACCTTCACCGGTTCCTCATCATAGGTCAAATCCGGATTCAAAACCACATCCTCAACAGGCATCACATGCGAAGGATCAGATCTATACTTCCGGAGCATAGAAACATGGAACACATCATGAATCTTCTCCAACTCCTGAGGTAACCTCAACCGATACGCAACAGGACCCACACGCTCAACCACCTCATATGGTCCAATGTATCTAGGGCTCAACTTGCCCTTCCGACCAAACCGCATCACCTTCTTCCACGGCGAAACCTTCAAGAACACAAGGTCACTCACCGCATATTCTATCTCCTTACGCTTCAAATCCGCGTAAGACTTCTGCCGATCAGAAGCAGCCTTCAACCGCTCACAAATGAGCTTCACCTTCTCTGTGGTCCCTTTCAACAAAGCAGGCATCGAAACCAACTTTTGACCAGTTTCAGCCCAACAAAGAGGAGTCCTACACTTCCTTCCGTACAGAGCCTCATAAGGTGCCATCTGTATACTCGCCTGATAACTGTTGTTATAAGCAAACTCAACCAAAGGCAGATGCTTCTCCCAAGAACCTTGGAACTCAATCACGCAGCACCTCAACATATCCTCCAAAACCTGGATAACTCGCTCAGACTGACCATCCGACTGAGGATGATAGGACGTACTGAAATGCAACCTTGTACCCAGAGCCTGATGCAAACACTGCCAAAAACGCAATGTGAACCTCGGATCCCTATCCGACACAATCGACTTAGGCACACCATGCAGCCGCACAATCTCAGCAATGTACAGCTCTGCCAGCTTATCCAAAGAAAACGTAGTATGCACAGGCAAGAAATGCGCACACTTCGTCAGGCGATCCACAACCACCCAAACCGAATTCTTTTTCGAAGGAGACAAAGGCAAACCAGATACAAAATCCATGGTAACCCTCTCCCACTTCCACTCAGGGATTTTCAACGGTTGCAACAACCCAGAAGGAAACTGATGCTCAGCCTTGACTCGCTGACACACCAAACACTTGCTCACGAACTCCGCAACATCCTTCTTCAAACCAACCCAATAGTACTCATCACGAAGATCACGATACATCTTAGTACTACCAGGGTGCATAGCAAAAGGACTACTATGACCTTCAGTCAGAATAGCACGCCTCAACTCAGCATCAGCAGGCACTACTATCCGACTCCCAAAACACAACACACCATCATCATTGAAACAGAAATCCGAAGGTCTACCCTCCGCGATATCCTGAACATGAGACACCAAGGAATCATCCAACAACTGCTTATCCTTGATCATCTGAACCCAAGATGGCTTCACTTGTAACTCAGCTACAAGACCACCATCACGCGATATGCTCAAGCTAGCAAACATGGCTCTCAGCTCAACAGCTACCTTCCTACTCAAGGCATCCGCAACAACATTGGCTTTTCCAGGATGATACTCAATCGTCAGATCATAATCCTTGAGCAACTCCAACCAACGCCGCTGCCTAAGATTCAACTCCTTCTGAGACATCAGATACCTCAAACTCTTGTGATCCGTGTACACAGTACACTTCTCACCATACAGATAATGCCTCCAGATCTTCAGAGCAAAAACCACTGCAGCCAGCTCAATATCGTGCGTAGGGTAATTGCGCTCATGCACTTTCAACTGCCGTGATGCATAAGCCACCACCTTACCCTCCTGCATCAGCACACACCCCAAACCAACATAGGATGCATCACTGTAAACCACAAACTCTTTCCCTGATTCAGGCTGAATCAAGATAGGAGCTTGCGTCAAAGCCGCCTTCAGCTTCTCAAAAGCCTGCTGTCTCGCTTCTGTCCACTCATACTTAACATCCTTCTGCAACAGCTTCGTCAAAGGAGCAGCAATCTTGGAAAAACCATCCACAAACCTCCGGTAGTATCCCGCCAAACCAAGGAAACTACGGACCTCCTGAACAGACTTAGGAACCTTCCAGCTCATCACTGCCTCAATCTTCTGAGGATCAACACGAATCCCCTCAGCTGAGACAACATGCCCAAGAAAAACCACCTCTCTTAACCAGAACTCACACTTGCTCAGCTTAGCATAAAGCTGATTCTCCAACAAAGCTTGCAAAACAACCCTCAAATGCTCTTCATGCTCCTCCTCAGTACGCGAGTACACAAGGATATCATCAATGAACACCACAACGAACTTGTCCAGGTATTCATGAAAAACACGATTCATCATGTCCATGAAAGCAGCAGGAGCATTTGTCAACCCAAACGGCATCACAAGGAACTCATAATGCCCATACCTTGTCCTGAAAGCTGTCTTAGGCACATCCACATCTTTCACCTTCAACTGATAATACCCTGACCTCAAGTCAATCTTAGAGAACACAGCAGCTCCCCGAAATTGATCAAAGAGATCATCGATCCTCGGTAAAGGATACCGATTCTTGATAGTCAACTTGTTCAGCTGACGGTAATCAATGCACATTCTCATCGTGCCATCTTTCTTCTTCACAAACAAGACAGGAGCACCCCAAGGCGACACACTCGGCCGGATAAAACCACGATCAAGCAACTCTTGCAACTGCGTCTTCAGCTCCTTCAGCTCCTTAGGTGCCATTCTATATGGAGTAATGGACACAGGAGTTGTATTCTCATACAGCTCAATTCCAAACTCCACCTCACGGTTAGGAGGTAAACCAGGCAACTCCTCAGGAAAAACACCAGGAAACTCCTTTACAACCCTGATATCTTGCACCCTCAACTCCTTAGAGCTAGGATTCATCACAAAAGCTAGATAAGCTTCGCAACCTTGCCTCAGCATCCTGCTCGCCTCCAAAGAAGATACAACATTGGCAAGAAACTTCACATTCTCACCAACCACCACAACTTCATAATCATCCGCAAGCTTAAGCGAAACACGCTTATTCTCACAATCCACAACAGCACGATGCTCAGCAAGCCAATCCATACCAAGGATCACATCAAAACCATAGAAGGGCAACTCCATAAGATCAACATGAAAGACATGTTCTTGAACAACCAAAGGACACCTTCTATACAACTTTCGAGTCACAACAGTCTCACCAAAAGAACTAGTGACCCGAACACCAACATCCAAAGACTCAACAGGCAAACCAAGCAATTCAGCATGCTCACGAAGAATATATGAATGAGTAGATCCAGAATCAATCAAAGAAAGCAATGACAAGGACTGCAAAGTAAAGGTACCTGCAATCACATCTGCATCATTCCTGCCCTCTCTCTGAGCATACACCCTCGCTTGGCCTCCACCTTCGGGCTGAATAGCTACAACATGAGCTACCCCACGGCCACCTTCCTCTCTCCTCTGGAAATTTCCACGGCCGCGCCCACGACCTCTCTGCGGTGCAGCAACAACAGGAGCACGCACCTGCTCACCAGCCAATCTCGGACAATCTCGTCTGATGTGGTCCGCAGAGCCACAATTCCAGCATCCATTTCCACCAGCATTACCAGCTGTCACAACAGGAGCTTGTGCCACTCTCTCAGCACGAGGACAATCACGCTTCAAGTGACCACGGGAACCACAGATCCAACAAGCACTAGGGTCAGCTCTAGCATTGCCTCCTCTAGCAGGCACACCACCACCTCTCCTGGCTGAGGACTGATACTTCTGATCTCGTCCCCTCTTGTTCCGTCCACCTCCGGAACTATACTCAGCAGCTCGCTTGCCAGCACTCTTAGCAGACAAACTCAGGTTCATCTCAACATCCTTTGCTCGGCCCACCAATACATCAAAATCAACATACTCGGTGGCCAGCAGATACATCTTAACATCTGTCACAAGACCGTAACGAAACCTCTCGCACCTAGCCCTCTCATCAGGTATCAGCTCCGGTGCATACTGACTGAGCCGTACAAACTGTACCTCGTACTCAGCTACACTCATGCTCCCTTGGGTAAGAGACATGAATTCCCGCTTTTTCTCATCCAGATATCTCACTCCCAGATATCTCCTTTTAAACACATTCTGAAAGAATGTCCAGGTAACATCAGCTTCAGCCATACCAGAAATGGTAGTCGTCCACCATGTATAAGCATCGTCCTGCAGCAAGGACACAACACAGCCCAGCTTTTGCACATCCGTGCAACTCATCTGACCCAAGATACGCTTGGTACTTTCCAGCCAAGCCTCAGAACTCTCAGCTGATAAACCTCTAAACTCAGTCCCTCCAAGACTGCGCAGACGCTCCAGAGGCAATCTGACTCCAGCATCTCCCTGATGCCCAGCTCCCTGAGCCCCAGCTACTGCTGCTCGAAAAGCACCCGCAATAGCTTGTACCAAAGCAGACATATCAGGCACAGCTTGCCCCCGACCCACCTCTGGTCCAGCAGCTCCAGCACCAGCATCAGCTGCAGCTTCAGCTCTCGCACCTCCATCACCACCACCAGGCGGAGGAGGGGGTAACACAGCACTATCAGCGTGCTCTTCATTCTCATTCTCATTGGGAGCCGTAGCTCGCACATTACCTCTCAACTCTCTACGTGGTGCCATACTTTACCATGCAATCACAACACAAATAAAACAAAATCAGGCCCAGCAAGGTAAGCAATCCAAGTATTCAAGCTCAATTTCATTTCAAAACAACATCTTTCCTTTAGCTTTTGTTTGGCAATGGGTACCCTCAGCATGCAACATCACAACATACAACTCAATTGCATCGACACCTCAAGCCACTGAACATGCTTTCAAACAACAAGCATACAAGGCAACCATGCTTCAATCATGCATACAAACATTCCCAATTACTCGAGAACTCAGCTCTGATACCACCAAATGTAACCCCCTTAACCCGGCCTAGACGGTTGACCCGAATTAAGAAAGTCACACGGGGAAAACCAAAGTCAACCCGAAAGTCAACCTTGATTAACGACCCTTTTTTTTTTCTTTTTAATACTTGTCTAGATGCACATTAAGCCTAAAGGTGATCACACAAACATCATACCAAAAGATCACAACCATCAGAGGTCAAACAGGGACCCAATTGAACAAATTACAACTTTAGGGACCAAATTGTAATTTCTGATATTTATAAGGACTTAACCCAATTTGAAGTTACCATCTTGAAATTAAGTAGGTTTCATGCTTCTCTGTGAAATTTCAGCTCAAAAGGACTTCCCAAACTCACACAATTGCACAAACAAGTTTCAGGACCAAAACGCAAACTTTTCAAAACACATAACTGCCAATGTCAGCCCCCAACGGTCAACCGTTCCGAAACGGGAGACAGCCCGTTCCGAAACGCGGGGCCGTTCCGAAACAGGCATAGCCCGTTCCGAAACGGGGGTCTGGCAGAGGCTAAACCGTTTCGAAACGGTGCATACCGTTTCGGACGCCTGGGTTCATGCAGGGCACCCGTTCCGAAACGGTGCACACTGTTCCGAAACGCCTGCACAAAATGCAGCAAAAAGGCCTACATAAACATGCAATTACACATCCAAACATGCTCCGAACACTACCAAACTTTGCCAACATGCAATTCAACATAAAAACAACATATTAGCATCATCAATTCAGCCAATCATCATCATGTGCAAAAAGCCCCAATTCTAAAGGCATGCTTCCTACACAAGCTAGGCATTCAAACACTAAACTTCCAAAACAAGCATATAAGGTTCCAAACCAAAAACCAACAATCTCAACAACATTCAACATATTTAGGGAGTCCAAAACACCTCCCAAAACATACACATTGGTCCCCCATTGCCAAATCATACAAAAGCTAAAATGAACTTATAAAACCTTCATACATTGAGCTTCACTTGAACTTGATTGCTTGCCCCTTTCTTGCTGCCCTCAAGGTACTCTAATGCTCTGCATTATTGAATTCAGAAAACGAAGAGAGCATAAGCAAAAGCTTAGTGAGGAAAGCTCTTAAAAACCATTCAATAATGCAATTAAAACCATTTATAAATCATGCTTAAAGCACACTTTAAAACAAGCAATCTCATGCTTCATATCATATATCAAAACAAGCATCTCATGCTTCTTACATACTTAACATGTCATATTGGCTCAAGTGACAAATTCCATTTCATAAAACAAGTTCAACAACTTCCCAAGGACTTTTAAACACCTTGGCCCCAAGGACTTTTAAACACCTTGGCCTATGGACTTTTAAACACCATAGAAAGTATCTCATCAAGGACTTTTAAACACCTTGATCCCAAGGACTTTTAAACACCTTGGCCATGGACTTTTAAACACCATGAATGAATCACATCAAGGACTTTTAAACACCTTGATCCCAAGGACTTTTAAACACCTTGGCCTATGGACTTTTAAACACCATAGAAAGGATCACCTAAGGACTTTTAAACACCTTAGTGTCCGCAACATGAACCATCCAAGGACTTTTAACCACCTTGATGTTCATAAGTAACAAGGCTCACTCAAGGACTTTTAACCACCTTAGTGACCTTAACATTTTAAAAACATCACTTGCCAATATACATCATTTCCATCATTTAATCCACTGTTTTAAAGCATTAAACCAAGCCATTTCCATCATGCATTTCAAAGCATTAAATCACATCATTACAATGTATAAAAGCAAGGCACTCCTACCTAGAGCTACCTTCAATATATGGCTTATATCGTCAGCAAAACTCATGCTAAGAACATGCTTTCAAAACAGTAATTAAAACATGCAAAAATCAACCTCATTGCATCACAACAAGTCATGGCCACCACTAGAGAGAAAATCCGAAAACTTACACTTGAGCTTAGCCAAGTTGTTTAGACTTAAACTAAGCTCCCAAGACATTGGTTTCAAAGCCGAAAACCCAATTTCACTCACCGATTCCACTTCGTCACTTGCCGAAGCACGAATTCAAGCTTCCGGATCAACAACTCTTGGATCCAAAGATGCCTCCCCTGCTTCAACACATCAAAGCAGTAAATTAATGCATCATCATGCATCAATTACCTCAATGAAAGCACTCAAACACGCTGCTCTCATCCAACCTCCATTTTCGGCCACCAAACACAACCGAAAATGCATCAAAACCACTTCTAAACATAACCCAGCCATAACCCAGCAAAACCTAACATCCATCATCACCATTTAACATCTAAAAACAACCTACAACCATCCTTATACCTCCAGCAACATCAGATCCACAAGATCACCACAAAAACTACCTTAAAACACAAGCTAACTTAGGAAACTCAACCTATCCGGGATTGCATTGATCAAAACTCATTTCCTTATCAATTTAGAGATCATTTAACACCAAAAACATCTCTTAAAACTCAGATCCAACAGATCAAACGAAAATCAAGTGAAAACATCAAAATCTTGCATAATTAGCCAAGATCCACAAATCTACTTGACAACCTTTAATTAAACATAAATTTAGGATTGAAAACTTTAGGAATTTCATTAAAGAACTTAAAGTTCAGAGGAGAAATCGTTCATACCTCCAAACTTGTGATTCTCCACTTTTTGGAATGAAAACCTTGTTGAAACTTGTAGCAATTGAGTAGGTTTTGATGACACAATGATTTGCTATCAATTGTGAGTTGAAAGGATGATTTTAGATGAAGAAATCAGATCAAAATCTCTGGAAAAAGAAATGTTTGGTTGGAGAGAAAATGAGAGAAGAAAATAGGAAGTTAGGAAAGAAAATAGTAAAAATGAGTTTCCCTCCTTTTATGAAACCTTTAAAATCAGAATTTAGGATTAAAATATCTTAGAAAAAATCTGGAGAATTCACTTTTGGGCAAATAGCTCCTTAAAGATTCAAAGTTTCAATCCTTTTTAAAACAGCCACCAAATTTGCGAAAATTACATTTTGGTCACTAGCCAAAATGTCAACCTTCCAAACCTCATTTTCCAAAATTGTTTTCACAGTTCATCTAATTATATTAAAAGATGATTTTAGAACATTTTTCCATATTTTTAATGCAACCCGAACTAGGCTTTCCTAATTTACCCTTTTAAGATTCGAACAGGGCTTTGACCAAACCGGTCAACGCCCAAAACTTCTAAGCCCAAAACCGGGGCGTTACACAGCAACGAAATAACACACCCTAGCATTCGTGCATTATTGCACCCCCTCTGATCTAAAATCCGGATCGTACTGGCCATCCAAGCCTCGGATGCCTCATGAGAAAAACAACGATAATCAATGCCTCCCATACTTCGCAAGCACTCCAACGACAAACCTGATTGCTTAGCAAGAGGCACATGCATTTGCACTCCAGCAACAACACCCTGGAATGCCCCAGTCATCTCTTGTACCAAAGGTGTCAAATCACCCAACGCCGGACCAGCCTGTCTATGTTGCGCTTTCTCCTCACCCCCAGGTGGTGGTGGGGGTGGATGAGGTAAATTCGCACCAGGCAGAACCTCGTTCTTATGATTCCTTTGCTCACCATCAGGAGCAACTGACCCTGAACGTAGCTCTCTCCTCACTCCCATTGTGCTATTATCATTAAGTCATGAATATAAAACAAACAAGAAACCATGCTAGTTTCTTGCAAGGATCCAAGACTTCAAATCCAATTTTAAAACATTTCACTGTAGTAATAAGGCAATGGGCATTCCAATTCCCCCCCCCCCACCAACATAGAATAAAGCATACAACATCCATGTCACAACCATCATGCATCACAAGCATTAAGATTCAGCCCAATCTATCATCACATATAACAACTCACATTCATATTACAATCACCCTACATAGCATCACCATCACATAATCAACACTAAAATGCTTATGACATTCACCGCACAAAATAAACGTCACAAAATACTCACATTCACATGTCAATTACTTACCATCAACTTACCATAATCCCAACCTTTCTTAGCCTAGCTCTGATACCACCTAATGTAACCCCCTCGACCCGACCTAGCCAATAGACCGAATTGAACGAGTCAAATAGGGAATATTGAAGTAAATCGAGAAGGTTTACCTCAATATATGACCCTAATTTTATTTCTTTTTATCTTATATAGATGCAAGTTAGAACGCTCATCAATTTTATCCAATTTTGGTCTAGGGACCATTTTGTAAACTTAACAAAATCCAAGGGTTTTTCCCAAATTCAATTTAGCAACCTTTAATTAGTATCATTTTATGCATCTCTGTCAAAACGCAGCTCAAATTAACCATTAGAACTCATTTAATGGCACCTATAAAATTAGAGACTAAAACGTAAAGAATCATAACATTCAAGGATGTTATTTAACCAAATTAACTAACATCGTATCGATACCCTTGGAGAGTGTATCGATACACCCCGACGAGCATACTTCCATACCAAACATAACAAGGATTGTACTGATACGCCCGTGCACCGTATCGATAAGCCCATATGTATCGGTACACTCCTCCTTTTCTCGAAGACCGTATCGATACACTACCAGGTGTACCATACGCTACAGTCTGTACTTGCCCAAAATGCTGGTTTAAAACTCTTAAAACCATCCCAAAACATTCCAGCAAGCAATTGAACATACATACAACACAAATAGACACCAAACCTCAAGTATTTATGGCAATCACAACATCAAAAAATCGCAATCATTAACAACGAGTTCTAGAGGCGTGCTTCCTATGAAAAATAAGCATTCAAAAAGTCAAATCTCAAAATCAAGCTTAATCCAACAATTAGAGGCCATTTACAAACCAATATAAGCATACCAAACTTGTACCAAACTAGAAAATACTAAAACAACTAACTCCAAAACATTGGACACCCCTATTGCCTTTATTACACTAGTCCAAAAACCAATCATACATTCAAGTGAAGTCTCTTGGGATTCCTTTGAATTGTTCTGCATCCAATTACTTAATTATCTGCATCGATGAGCAAAACAGAGCATAAGCATACAATCTTAGTGAAGAATGCTCAAAAACCAAAACACCATCAATGCTTAAAACCATTTTCACACTTTGAAAACAATCATGCCCTCTTTGAAAATCCATGCACTTCATCATTAAACCAGCATGTTAAACACCATGCAATAAGTATCAAATACTTCACAGCAACAAAACCATTTCTACACATAATCAAGCCTGCCATGCATATTCGCCAATATGCAAAGCTTAAAGGTAAAACATGTCATTTCCATATTATGCATCATAAACATTTCCATAGCGATTTAATCATTTATATTGGCTCACAAGTGATCAACAACAATCTTGTTCCTCAAAAAATATATCAGATACAAGGATTACCAAGTGTTGTCCCAAACACTTCACACACTCTACCGACAACTCAAGGCTCACAAACGGGAGCTACCCTCCACCGTTGTGACACTAGTGGTGGAGTTTTCCGTACATCACAACCCCTCAACGCCACTCATCGGTAGATATATAGCCCAGTAATTAGAGACGAAACACAAACAAGGTTCGCACACGAGAGCTATCCTCCACCGTTGCAACCTTAAACATTCCTCAATCGTTAGGGTACTTGGATGGAGTTTTCCGTACAATCACAACCCCAAAACATCCAAGGCAATTTTTTTATAGTGCACTCAATCCTATAGTCAGCTAACTGTATCCGATTTCATTTGCAAAACACTTTACACATCATCACTTGCCAATATAATCCACATTTAATACGTACCTCACCGTTTTTCCAAAGCATTCACAAAAAGACATATTCCAAGCATTAAACCATGCGTCAAAAACCATGCATAAACACATGCATACAAGGATCACCTACCTAGTGCATCCTTAAAACATATGGCATCGTCAACCACATTTTATAAACTCAAATCATGCTTTAAACAGTAGGTAAACACAATTAAAAACAAGTGCATCCATAATCTCATAATAGCACAATCCGAGGGAGAAAATCACTTTACTTACTTCCTAACTTAGTAAAGCGTTTAAAGCTTACACTAAGTTCTCAAAACCTCTTTTAAGATGTTTTAAAGCTGGAAATCTCATTTCCACTCACCGACTTGCGAAACCTCAAATGCTGATGCAAAATTCAAGCGTCCAAAGCCTCCGAAACCTCGCCCAAAGCTTCCGAAGAATTCTCCCATGTTTATACCACATAAGAACAGAGGATTAATGCAACTCAATACATTAAAACCACCAGCAAACACTAAAATCCCAAAGCTCTACCCAAAGGTACCAAAATACCCATCTGAAGCAACTGAAATCTTATTTGATTGATCTCTAGACTCAGCCCAGCCAACAACCAACACATCCAACACATTTTAAAAATAAATCAACATCCAAAAACAACCTAAAACCATCCTTATATCTCCAGCAACTCAGATCTCACATAATACCCCAAAAACCCAACCAAAAACACCTTTAAAATCAAAGATCTCAAGAATTTCGGGATTAATATGATCAAGAATCTTTTTCAACATCTTAAACCTTCAAAAACTTGATTAGAAACTAACTCAAATAAATCAAATTAAAACAACTCCAAAAATCACGTTAAATCATCTCTTTTATCAAGATTTCACCATTTTAACAAAACCACAATAAAACTTCAAACAAAAACATAAATCAAGAGTCAAATATCTTTGGAATTTCATTAAAGAACCTTTATTAGAAGGTTAGTACAAAAATTACCTCCAATCCTTGCTTCTCTTCTAATTTGACAAGTTTTGCTTTCAAGAATCTTGAAGAGATTTGAGAGCAATCACAAGAGAGAAGATGAAAATCAAGAAAGAAAATTTAAGTGGAGGAATTTTGGAAAATGAGAGAAAAGGGAGAGTGTTTGGCTGAAGTGAGATGGAGAGAATGAAAATGATCGTCAAATTTGCTTAACCAAAATAACCACGTTTTATTAAATTAATAAAAACCACTTTTAATATTTAATAAACCATATAAAACACATGCCAAATTATAGAAAAGCCTTAATTGCCATTAACCTCCCTAAAGATTCTATGAATTTGACTCTTCTTTGAAAAACACCCTTTTTCCACAGTTTTAAAACTTTACATTTCGGTCACTGCCCAAAATGTACACTTCCCAAAACTTGTTTTGCAAAATTGCTTTAACCAACATCATAAATATAATTTTAGAGGATTTTAGAAATTATTACCACATTTTTATCCTACCCTAAGCCTTGATTTCCCTGAACCACTTTTAACGTCTCAAACTACCGACCTCCACCACTAGCCTGACTCGATGCACAAAAAACCTAGACCACAAACTGGGGCGTTACATCCAATATAATTGATCAAATATTATGAAATGATTATTGATGCATGGTATGTTAATGCATGTTTTACCCTTTAAGCTTTGCATCTGGTAACTTTTCAAGGAAAGGCTTAAGTCGAGCATTAGCAAATGGATTTGCTGTTGAGTATATAATACTTGTTGCATGATGTTTAACATGCTAATTTTGTTAAGAACGTGAATTGTTTTCAAAGAGGGCATGATGGTTTTCAAATGGAGGAAAATGGTGTTTATGCATTGATGGTGTGTTGGTTTTGAGTACTCCTCACTAAGCTTGTATGCTTACGCTCTCTTTTGTCCATCAATACAGATAATTGAGTGTTTGGAGGCAGCAACTTGCAAGGGGATCGTAAGAGACTTCACTTTGAATGTATGTTTCGGTTATGGACTAGAGTAATAAAGGCAATGGAGGTCCCATGGTTTTTTTGGGTGATGTGTGTGAACACACTTTTTGAGCATGTTTGCTTTATGGTTTTATACTTGTAAAAAGCCTATATATGATTTTTTGCACTTTTGGTTGAGTTTTGACTCTTGAGTGGCTTATTTGTTAGGTTCCATGCCTATAGTTTACCTTTGATGCAATTTGCCATGATTTGATGCTAAATGTACCGTGAATGTTTGAGGATTAATGTTTAAGAATGATGTATGCATGTTGGATTGGTTTAGGACGAATTTAAGTGTGAAAAACTAGCAAAAAGTGTCATTACAGGCCCAGGTGCTTCGGTACACTCGATTCTGTACAGAAACAATGAGTCTGAAACGGCTTAAGGGGTTTTGAAACAAGGAAGGTCTGTTCCGGTACGTTTTGCTACTGGAAACCACAGTTTCGAAACACTTCATGGGTGTTTCGATACGGGCCCGTGTTCCGTACCGTGAGGTACTATTTTGATACACTTCTTTCGATAAATGGTTAACATGTACCGAAACGGCTGGTTGTTATGTTAGTTAGTAGTATATTCTAAAGTTATGATTCTTTGCGTTTTGGTCCCTGAATGTTGCGGAAGCAATTAAATGAGCATGAATGATTAGTTTGAGTCATGTTTAGACTGAGATGCAAGTAATATGACTAGTTAAAGGATGGTAACACAATAGTGGCACAAGTCCCTACAAATCGGTAATATTACAAATTGGTCCCTAAAAGCCGTAATTGATTGTAATCGATGTTTGATCAGGTTACGAATATTCTGTTGCGATGTTAAACACATAGGACTCTAATTAGCATCTAGATAAGATAAAAAATATGGTTGTTTATTGAGGTAAACCTTCCTAGTTTACTTCAGTATTCCCCGTGTGACCCGTTCGGTTCGGTCTACTACTTAATCCGGGTCGATGGGGTTACATTTTGATGTATCAGAGCCATGTTTCGAAAGAATGGGATGATGGTAAGTTAACAATAAGTTGATGTGATGTGATTCAAAATGATTGATGATGTTTTCCTTGCACGGTGATTGTTATAAGTATGTTAATGATGATCAAATGATATTGATGTCATGTATGATAATTGTGATGTATGTATGAGTTGTTATGTACATGATGTTATGGGCTGTTTTTGATTGGTTGTGATGCACGATGGTTGTGACATGGACGTTGTATGCCTTATGTTATGTTTGGGGGAAATTGGGATGCCCATTGCCTTATTACTATAGTAAAGTGTTTTTAAATTGAATTTGATGTAACCCCATCGACCCGGTCTGGACGACAGACCAAACCGAACGGGTCACATGGGGAATATTGAAGTAAACCGAGAGGTTTACTCCAATAAACGACCCTATATTTTTTTATTTTTATCTTATCTAGATGCTCATTGGGGTCCTAAGTGTTTAACATTGCAGCAGATCAGATTTAACATTTAATAAATATCTGAAATGAACTCAATTTGAATATATTAAGATTTTAGGGATCATTTTGCAAATTATACAATTTGTGGGGACTTTTACCTAAACCATTTTACCAACCTTAAATTAATCATGTTACATGCATCATATTTAATTTTTAGCTCAAATCAATCGTTACAACACATTTAAATTGCATACACAACAATCAGAAACTAAAACGTAAAGATTTTGAACATTTCAAACATACTTTTAACTACCAACACAGACACCGTATTGATACCCTTGTTAAGGGTATCGACAATCCCTCGACTCATGTAGCTTTTAAACTCGAACACACAAGGATCGTACCGATACCCTTGATTCCTGTATCGGTACAACCAAAACCAGTAGCCAAATTCAATATTGATACGCCCCCGTGTATCGATACCCTTCCTAGGGTATCGATACCGTGTGACCTATAAGGTCCAAAAATGTAGATTTTACACTCCCAATCTCATACCAAAACAATTCAACATGCTTGAACCATGCATACAACATATATATGCATAAATCCCTAAGCATACATGGCATCATTAAAAACAAAGCGTTGCAAGAATCATCAAAGGGTACTATAGGCATGCTTCCTAAGCAAGTCAAGCCATCAAAAAGCCAAAACTCCAAGTAAAGCATAAACCAGCAACTAAAGGCCTTTTGAAAGTTTTAAATTAGCAACAAAACATGTTCAAGTAAGGAGTTTCAACTCATCTCCCAAAAAGACTACAAATCCCCCATTGCCCTTATTACTCTAGTCCATAAACGAAACATACATCCGAACGAAGTCTTTCACCGATCTCTCGCTAGTGCTGCCTCTAAGACCTTAGTTGTCTGCATTGATGAAATAAAAGGAGTGTAAGCACAATAGGCTTAGTTAGGAATGCTCAAACCAAAACATCATTAATGCATTTAAACCAGTTTCCAAACTACATTGGAATCTCATTTCAATTAACACAAGTATCATTTAGAATCCATCATGCCATAAAAATCATGCACTTTTCTCAAACAAAAATCAGCATGTAAGCCTCATACGACATGTGTTAACAAACCAACAACAAATCCCATTTTCTAGACTCAAATTAAGCCTTCCCAAGCATTACCACATTGTGATAAGGTTTTTTCTTACCACCTTTTGAAAACATTTAATTAAAGGAGGGTATTTTAAAAATTCGATCTTTAGAAAATAAACCTTTTAAAAATCTTTTCTCGGTTGGAGTCGCCACCGGCCACTGAGATAGGCCGGACACCGTACAAACTAAACCAGAGATTCATTTGAAAGGGTTCGGGAGTTGGTTACATGTGGGGAAGGGTTAGCACCCCCATCACGCCCAGAAATCGGTACCAAAACAATTGTTTCTTTTAATTGATGAAAATTATTCGAAATTTTAAATGAATTTAATTAGGGGTTCTTAATTGAAAATCGGACTTTAATCATACGAGCTTTATCAAATTGGTGGTTTCGAGTTAATTAAAAATTTAATTAAAAAGGATGACGGTACACCGGACCAAAGACTAAACCGACATCATATAAGACTGGCTGTTGTGTTAGTTTAGGGTTCGGATCTCGTACGTCACCTTTATGCATGATGCAAGCAGATAAGGTATGATGTCGTGGTCTTGTTCGTTTTAATCATTTACGGGTTTACCTTTAGACGATTCGAATTAATCTGAATATTCGAGGAATATCCAATAAGCTAGGATAGTCGACTCGAATACACGAATTAATAGGTATCTCCATTTTATAGTTAAAATTAATTAACATGCTTATCAAAATGCTAAAAGTCACATGCAATGACATATTAGAATGCATGTCACATACATATTCGAGCAAAAGAAGACAAAATATGCACATACTAAGATAAACAATATGGCAAAACATAAATTCGATGCAAATAGGTAACATGCATGTATAACATAAAAATACATAATAAAATGTTAAAAAAAAGGGCAAACTGGCAGGGATCAAAACTGTAAAAAAACCCCCATTTAAAAACTGATTGAAAAGCAAAACAGGACTCAATTAAAAAGATGCGGAAAGCCCTAAGGACCTAAACGGTGATTTTGCCATTCGAAAATAGACTAAAACCAAATTAGGGACCAAGTTAAAAATGCTCGAAGAACTAGAGGGACTTCGGCGAGAATTTTAAAAAGCGGAAGCCCTCCCTCGCGCAATTAAAGTGACGTGGAGGGGCTTATAATGCCATTAAACCAATTTAAAACCGAAAAATCATTATAAAACTTAGTTTAAAACATTTTAATTCTTTTTTTGTTTCTTTTAGCCAAAACCTAAACCTAAAACCGGAGAGGATCTCTCCCCTCTCAGAAAATCCGGCGTTGTCAGGGTTCCGGTCGCCGTTGTCGGCGCCGGAATGTTGGGATACGTCGGCACGCCCCGTGGCGCAGCGAAAAAAATAATCCGATGTAATCCAGCTAGGATCCATGTACATGAACGAATCCGGGGTAAAAAGATGAAGAGTTACCTTTTTAAAACTCTGGAAACTGGAAAACCGACGGTATGTCGGAATAACCACGTCAAGTAAAACCGGAATCGTCACAGGTTCGAAAAACGACCTCTACGGAGTCCACCCGAACAAAACGAACAAAGTTTCTGCCTCCCTAACACTTAGGGATAAATTTCGACAGGTTTGAACACCTTCCAGGGAGAAGTCGAAATCCCTCTAGGGATTCCTGAGGGAGTCTGAAATCGACCAGGAGTTCAACCGGGAGTTGCAATCGAGCAAGGGAACCTTCAAGGATTTGCCAGGGGCAAGTAGAACACCAGAAAAATATCGAACAGCTTCTCAAAGAGCTTTCTGGGATATGTCGAATTCCAGTGGGGAATCTCTAGGGGTGTTGTCGAAATCTTCAAGAGGAGGAAGTGGGATGATTTGGTTGCTAGCCCTTGTCCCTTTAAATAGTATTCAGAGACTTAATTCTAGTTGAATTCCTTAAATCCATGTTCAACCAAAATTCATAGAATCTAATTCTACTTGAATTTGGTTTATATTAAATATACATTATATTTAATAATATTAAATGAAATATATATATTTAATTATGTAGAATCTTATTCTACATAAAACATGGATTTAAATATACATTATATTTAATCCAAATATATATATATATATATATATATATATATTTATTATATAGAATCTCATTCTATCTTTACTTGGATTTAAATATATTTAAATATATTTTTTTAATTATGTAGAATCTAATTCTACATAAACTTGGAATTAGATATACATTATATAAATTCCAAATATATATTTAAATTTCTAGAATCTTATTCTATAATATTTAAGTCACTAAATATTTTCCATGCTCTAAATAATATTTGATAAATACAATATTTATCCAATATTATTCCCATTTAAGGGAGTTGCCGATTTCCCCTATCCCGTATGGGATTTTCGGCAACCTCCCTAAAATAGGGAGTATGGTTTCCAATTTTGTTCGTTTCATTCGAAGGGTGTGACCCTTGTAGGTTCATGCAACATTAGCAGCAAAATTAGAACTGTTCTAATTTTACAAAAAATGAGTGGCATCTAGCAATACATCATTGCTACCTAAGTTGCATGAAGTCATGGTTTGACTTTCCTAATTCCTGAATAAAATTTATTTATGTATTGTATCCTTTTGTCCTTTATATCTTAGATGAACACAAGTCATGGGTTAGTCACACTTGCGTTGTCCATCTAGTGTTTCTTGATGTCTTGAGTAGATTATTATAAATGAATCTCTATGATATCTCATATCATAATATTCGAGCATGGCCATGCATTTTCTAATCTCACTCAATCAAGTGGTCGAAGATATTTCTCCCATTATGTAGGAGGGACAAATCCTTTCTTGATCAACCATATTTCACTACATAGGTCATCATGTATCCAATCATCAGTCTTTATAATGTAGTCAGTTACGACACACGTTTGACTATGTCAAAATACGTAAATCTTTATGTTAAAATCATGTTGATCTCAAGTCTGAGGATCATACATATGTTTATCATGAGCAATGTTGTGACTGTCACATAATTACCCAAGAAACATGCTCATAGCGGGTCAATCCAGTATGTTGTTCTCTAACAAATACTTATGTGTTGATTTTGACATCTCTATGTCAATTACAACACTTGTTATCAATCAACCACATATTAGTCTTTATATATTATCACTGTCCATACCCGTAATAATATTCGACTAAGGATTCTATTTAACAATAATCGTATTATTGTATGGACATTATTATCCAATGGTTAGTTTGATGCACAAAAACATACCAAATGATAATAACGGCAATGCCATTACTTGATAAATCTAGTAAAATAGTATGTCTATTCAATCATCATATGATTGGTCTTTGGGCATACTCCAACAATCTCCCACTAGCACTAAGACCAATCATTCTCGTATCTAATACGATATGGCTTAGTGTAACTAACATGCTTATTTTGTGTCAAAAGCTTTGTCAGGGAGTTGATAAAGTTATCAACTTTGTGCGTATGTTGCATACTTTCACATCTCCAAGATGTAAGCACTTTAGAATATGATTGGATTTATTGATGAGATCTGGGTTTTATTTGCTTACGCAAAGGTTCCATCATAACATAGTTATGTAGCATCTAATATGCTGGGAAAACCCTTCGTTCAGAAGTGAACCCTTTAGATCCAAACATCCTTCTTTATTGCTATGTCGACTGTAATACATTCAGCCTATGTTGTAGAGTTAGATACTGTCTCATGTTGCTAACTCGCAGTATCTTTTATTAATGCAAAACGGATTGCAATCTTTAGTTCTTTTTTATGAGTATTTCATCTACATACAATACTTAGGAAAGTAACAATGCTCCCACTAGCTCTTTTGAAAACAAGACTCCCCTTTGTTTCTAGATAAACCAAACCTTTTGATTGTATCTTCTGAAACGAATATCCCAACTTCGAGAAGCTTGCCTTAGTCTACGGATAGACCTTTATAGCTTACATACCTTCCAAGTGTTTTATTGGAGTGACAAAACCTTCTGGATGTGTCATGTACACATCTGTTTCAAGTTTTTCCCTTAGCAAAGCGGTTTTGACATTCCTTTATTTGATTATGGTATGTAACTACTTGCAAGTGAGATTAAGATGGTTTAAACATAGCTACAAGGAAGATGCTTTATCATAGTCTATACTATGAAGTTTGTCGAAAACTTTTAGCGGCGAATCATCCTTTGTATGTTTTATCATCCATGTTTTTACCCTTTTAGGTAACCAAAGTCTATACTTGGTTTTAGACATGGATTTCATCTCATCTCTCATGGCTCTTAGCCATTTCTCGAATTTTGGGCTTCACCATTGCTTTCTGATAAGACCTAGTCATTATCTTGATCCGAAAAGAAGAGTGTTTCCATGTACGGGTAGTGAGGAATCCATATTTCTCAAGTAGATGGTATTCTCTTAAGGATCAACACAATGGTTGTGTTTTGTTCCAATGTTCCTTGATCATTTGTGGAACATTCTCAATCTTTGGTTCATAAATTTGTAGTCTAAAATTTCTTCAAATTCCAAATTCCATTTTTTTTCTTTTGTAAGAGGTAATCTCTTTCGAGAGAAACTCTCGTTTGAGCAACAAACATTTTGTTCTCGTTGAAAAATGAAATCCCTTAGTGATAAGTATTCTCTTTCGAGATAAATTATCGTTTGAGCAACAAATATTTTGTTCTCGTTAAAGTTGAAGAAATAAAATCCCTTTGTGAGAATTAATCTCTTTCAAGATAAACTCTCGTTTGAGAAATAAACGCTTTGTTCTCGTTAGGATAAACAACAAATGGAGTTTTTAAGGTTCGAACTTTGTAAACATTTTAACATGTAAGTAACCTTAAAACTTCAAAGGTATTCTAGAACAATTCTTAGACCATATCTTATATGACGTTTCGAACCAAGTTTAAAAAACGATTAAGTATGAGAGTTGTTTTTCTATTGTGTAAAGAAGTCGAAAATGACTTGTTCTGAATCAAAACATGTCTAA
This sequence comes from Hibiscus trionum, assembly GCA_030270665.1. Lineage (NCBI taxonomy): Eukaryota > Viridiplantae > Streptophyta > Magnoliopsida > Malvales > Malvaceae > Hibiscus > Hibiscus trionum. Next base: position 41,712,467 of record BSYR01000027.1, on the reverse strand, counting down.
CATATTTGATTCTCTTTCAAAGACTTTTCGTTCCACTTGTGGGATTTAATTATGGGACAATCTCATATTCTTTGAAAGTTCATCAAACTTTAAGTATTCTTGAACTTGATCTCATCAAATTACCTTAATACTTTTTACGAGTTTGAGATAAGTCATTTGTTTTATTTATCTAATAAATATTATTGATTTGATTAGTTTAAAGATCATTGATTCGTTGTGCCATAAGAGATTAAAAGAATAACATTTATTTAAATAATCTCAAAATTAAAATATCTTGTCCTTACAAGATAACTAAAACTTAGGCACAAAATAATAATCTTAAAAACTAAAACAAATCTATTTAAGCAAAAACACATGTCCTAATGGATGATGTAGCAACTCTTGCTTTATTTCCATTCACAGGTCCATGTCTATTCTGATGTCTTCTCTTTAGAAGCCTCTGAGGTTGACGCCTCACTCGTTTTTGCTTTCTTGACTTCTTGTAGGTGTGTGGGGCAGTTTCTCTTCCAATGTCCGGTCTTGCCGCAATGGAAACATTTTTCATCCTTCTTGATTCCCTTCTTAGGTTTCAATGCCTCCTTTCCATCGGTTTTGGTCTTACCATCACCTTTAGACTTTGCTGCCGATTTACCTTTCTTCTTGCCCTTGCGGACCATCAGAACAGGTTTAGGTCCTACCTTCTTCAGGTTGATTTCAGCAGTTCTCAACATGCTGAGCAACTGTGGCTGCGTCTTGTTAATTTCATTCATATTGAAATTAAGAACGAACTGATTGAAACTATCCGGCAACGAATGTAGGATGACATCAGTAGCTAATTCGTCTTTCAGCGGAAAGCCGAGCTTCTCCAACGTTTGGATGTAGCCCATCATTTTGATGACGTGAGCTCCTACGGGAGATCTCTCACTCATCTTGCACTGAAACAGAGCTTTAGAGGTCTCGTACCTCTCTTGACGAGCTTGCCCTTCATAAATCTCCTTGAGATTTTGAATCATATCATAAGCTACCATGTCCTTATGTTGCTTCTGAAGCTCAGGGGTCATGGAGGCAAGCATAAGACAACCGACATCCAGTATGTCGTCCATGTGTTTCTTAAACTTGTCTTTGTCAGCTCTGGAAGCAGTGGCAACCGGTTCATCAGGAACAAGTTCTTCAATGACATATTCCTTTTTTTCGTGTTACATGACTAATTAAGGATTGGTAACTTTAAAATCTAAAAAGTCTATGTATTTTTCTGTAAATTACAAATTAGTCCCTAAAAGTCAAATATATGCAATTGAACCCCTAATCAAACTCCGATCGCTGTGCCATTTTCACCTAATCGCTTTGCTGATCATATAGGATAATAATGTGCATCTAGAAAAGATAAAATAAAAAGGGTCGTTAATCGAGGTTGACTTTAACGAGTTGACTTTGGTTTTCCTCGTGTAATCTTCTTAGTTCGGGTCGGGTGTCTAGGCTGGGCTAAGAGGGTTACATTTGTTGGTATCAGAGCCAGGTTACGAAAGAATTGGGGATGATGGTAAGTGTAATTGGTATGTTTTGATGTTCGGTGCAATGTTGAATGGCATGTTGTTTGAAAAACCATGTTTTTGGTTGAATGTTGGTGTTTATGCCATGCTTGGTAGTTATGAATCATATGTGAGTTAAATATGATCGTATGTTAATGATGTGAGGCATGGTGAGTATGATATGCTATGTTATGCTTGAGGGAAATCGAGGTGCCCATTGCCTTATTACACGAGTTAAATGTTTTTGTAAACTTGGATCCTTGCTTCAGGTTGGCCTAAATCATGGTTTGATTTGTTTTTTTTTTGTTATGCCTTGTTAAAAATAGCACTATGGGTCCGAGGAGAGAGCTTAGGTCGAATACGATTGTGCCTGCGGCTGAGCAGGGCAATCAGGGTAATCAGGGGGTTGAGAACCTAGCTGATGAGACTTTAGCTCCGCCACCACCTAGGGGTGGAGAGCCAGAGCAACAAGGACAAGCTGGTCTAGTTTTGGGTGATCTAGCGCCATTGGTTGAGGTGATCATCGAAGCGTTTTAGGGTTTGGTAGCTGGAGTGCATGTTCAGGCCCCCTGCAGCTGGGCAGGCGAGTTTGCCTTTGGAAAGGCTTAGGAGTTTGGGAGCTGTTGAGTTCCATGGAATGTCTCCTGAGGCGTCGGAAGCCTGGTTAGCTAGTACGATCCGTTTTATGGATCAGATAGGATGTAACGATATGCACAAGTTGGGATGCGCAGTTTCTTTGCTCCAGGGTGACGCTTATAATTGGTGGACGACTATCACTGCTGGAATAGAGCCCAATGAGGTAGATTGGGAGTTCTTCAGAAGTGCCTTTAAGAGGAAGTATCTTGGTGTGAGATACTTGGATGAGAAGAAGCGCGAGTTCATGTCGCTTGTTCAAGGAAGCCTTTTTATGGCTGATTACGAGGTCAAGTTCGTACGTCTAAGCCAGTTTGAGCCTGAGTTGATGCCGAGTGAGAAGCATCGTTGTGATTGCTTTCGATATGGGCTGGTGCAGGATGTCAAGACCTATATGTTGGCTACAGACTACACAAATTTTGATGTGCTTGTATGTCGAGCTAAGAACATCAAGCAGAACTTGGGCATGTCATCTCATGGATGTGGTTCTAGCTCTGGTAAGAAAGCAGCTGAGTTTAGTTTCGGTGGTGGACGGAACAAGAGGGGCTGAGATAAGAGGTATCAGTCCGCTACTAGGCGAGGTAATGTTGGACACGGTGCACTGGCTCAGGGAAACCGGACGAGGGCTAAACAGAACACATGTTGGACATGTGGATCGAGGGACCATATGAGGTTAGATTGTCCACGTGCAACTAGAGAGGCACAGGCTCCTGTTGTAGTGATAGGGAATTCTTGTTGGAACTGTGGTTTAGCAGATCATATGAGGCGTGAGTGCCCTCTATTGGTCGGTGGAGGCCAGGGACGTGCACCTGTTGTGGCTGCACCTCAGAGAGGTCGTGGGCGTGGCCGAGGAAATTTTTAGAGGAGAGATGAGGGTCAACGTGGTATCGCCCATGTCGTAGCAGCTCGGCTTGAGGGAGGCGGTCCTGCGAGGGTCTATTCTCAGCGTGAGGAGCGCAACGACACCGATGTTATCACATGTACCTTTGTTCTACAGTCTTTATCATTGTTGGTTTTGATTGATTATGGATCCACACATTCTTATATCTTGAGTGAACATGCGTATTTTCTTGATATACATGTTGAGTTGCTTGAAGTAGGGATGCAAGTGACTAGTTCTTTTGGTGAGACTGTAGTCACTAGGAAGTTGTATCGAAGGTGTCCCTTATTTGTCCAGGTTCATGTTTTTCTTGTGGGTTTAATGAAGTTACCTTTTTATGTATTTAATGTGATCCTTAGTATGGATTGGTTGTCTGAGCATAGAGCAGTAGTAGACTTTGATGTTAAACGAGTCACCTTAAAGCTTGTTGATGATTACGAGGTTGTCATCGTATGCGAGAATGTAAAATTCTTGTCTAATGTTGTTTCGGCTTTGAAAGCAAGTCGTATGCTAAGGATGGGTTGTGAGGCTTATCTTACATATGTGATGAATCTTGGTACAAAGGATGTACATGTACAGGACATCAGGATTGTTTGCGACTTTCTGGGTGTCTTTCCGAAAAAAAATTCTAGGTTGCCGCCAAATAGAGAAGTTGAGTTTGGTATCGAGTTGTATGAGAATACGACTTCGGTGTCCATTGCTCCTTATCACATGGCACCGAAAGAGATAAAGACGCAACTTCAGGAGTTTCTTGACCGAGGGTTCATCTGGCCGAGTGTTTCACCATGAGGAGCGACATTGTTGTTCGTAAAAAAAAGATGGGACAATGCGGTTATGTATAGATTATCGGTAGCTGAACAAGTTGGCGATCAAGAACAAGTATCCCTTTTCTAGGATCGATGATCTCTTTGATCAGTTTCGAGAAGCCTCGGTGTTTTCTAAGATTGAATTGAGGTCAGGGTATTACCAGCTAAAGGTGAAAGATGTGGACGTACCTAAGACGGTTTTTCAGACAAGGTACGGGCATTACGAGTTCTTAGTGATGCTGTTTGGTTTAACCAACGCACCTGCTGCTTTCATGGACATGATGAATCGTGTATTCCATGAGTTCTTGGATCAGTTTGTGGTGGTGTTCATCGATGATATCCTTGTGTACTCTCGTATCGAGGAGGATAATGATAGACACCTAAGGATAGTTTTGAGAGTGTTGTTGGAGAACCAGATGTATGCTAAGCTGATCAAGTGTGAGTTTTGGCTTAGAGAGGTGGTATTCCTTGGACATGTTGTGTCAGCCGAGGGTATTCGTGTTGATCCGCATAAGGTTGAGGCAGTGATGAGTTAGAAGGTGCATAAGTCGGTGATGGAGGTGCGAAGTTTTCTTGGTTTGGATGGATATTACCGTAGGTTTGTCGAGGGTTTCTCGAAGATTGTTGCACCTTTGACCAAGTTGTTGTAGAAGAATGTTCGTTTTGAGTGGACAGATATGAGGCAGCAGGCTTTTGAGAAGCTGAAGAAAGCCTTGACACAAGCTCCTATCCTTATTCAACTTGAGTCTGGTAAGGAGTTTGTAGTGTATAGTGATGTGTCCATTGTTGGTTTGGGTTGTGTGTTGATGCATGAGGGTAAGGTAGTGGTGTATGCATCTAGGCAGTTGAAGGTGCATGAGCGTAACTACCCTACTCACGATCTTGAGCTTGTGGTTGTTGTGTTTGCCTTAAAGATCTGGAGGCATTATCTGTATGGCGAGAAGTGTGCGGTGTTCGCAGATCATAAGAGTTTAAAGTATCTTATGTCTCAAAAGGAGTTGAATCTTAGGCAACGTCGTTGGGTGGAGTTGCTTAAGGATTATGATCTGTCGATCGAGTATCATCCGGGAAAGGACAATGTTGTGGCTAATGCTTTGACCAGGAAAGTGGCTGTGGAGTTGAGGGCGATGTTTGCTCGCTTCAGCATATCGCGAGATGGTGGTGTTGTTACTGAATTGCAAGTGAAACCATCCCTAATCCAGTTGATCAAGGATAAGCAGTTGCTTGATAATTCTCTTATTCCTCGCGTTCAGGATATTGCGGATGGTAAGCCTTCGGATTTTAGTTTTAAGGATGTTGGTGTTCTGTGTTTTGGGAGTCGAATAGTAGTGCCAGATGATGTTGAGTTGAGACGCACTATTCTGACTGAAGCTCATAGTAGTCCTTTCGCTATGCACCCTGGTAGTACAAAGATGTATCGTGATTTGAAGGATGAGTACTACTGGGTGGGGTTGAAAAATGATGTTGCCGAGTTTGTTAGCAAGTGCATGGTGTGTCAACGAGTGAAGGCTGAACAGCAGGTACCTTCAGGGTTGTTGCAACCTTTGAGAATCCCAGAATGGAAATGGGAAAGGATTACCATAGATTTTGTGTTTGGTTTGCCTTTGTCACCATCGAAGAAGAATTCTGTGTGGGTGATTGTAGATCGCCTCACGAAGTGTGCATATTTCTTGCCTGTGCATACTACGTATACCTTGGATAAGTTGGCAGAGTTGTATATTGCTGAGATTGTGAGGTTGCACGGTGTGCCAAAGTCTATAGTGTTGGATAGAGATCCGAGGTTCACATCTCAGTTTTGGGAATATTTGCATCAAGCCTTGGGCACACTGTTGAATTTTAGTACTTCTTATCATCCTCAGATGGATGGGCAGTCATAATGTGTTATCCAGGTGCTTGAGGATATCTTGAGATGCTGTGTTATAGATTTTCAGGGCTCTTGGGAGAAGGACTTGCCTTTGGTTGAGTTTGCTTACAACAATAGTTACCAGGCAAGTTTTCAAATGGCTCCATACGAGGCTTTGTATGGGAGAAAGTATAGAACCCCTCTTTGTTGGGCTGAATGTAACGCCCTGGTTTTGGGCCTAGATGTTTTTGACATTGGAACGGACCGGTCGGAAACAATTCGAATCGCGTTAGGTGATTTAAGGAAATCAAGGATCAGGATAGGATAAAAATATGGTAAAATTTTCTAAAATCCTCTCAAATCATGTTTAAGAGGTTGGTCAAATCAATTTTACAAAAAGAATTTCAGAAGTGATACATTTTGGGTAGTGACCAAAATGTAAAGTTTCAAAACTGTGGAAAAATACAATTTTTGAAAGAGGAGCCAAAATCTTAGAATCTTTAGGGAGTTTTTTTGGCAATTTAGCCTTTCCATAATATGACATCTGTTTTAAAAGAGATTTTAAAGTGATTTAATAAAAGGGTTTTTATTAATTAAAATTAATAAATAAGAAAAGTGAGATTACATTTGACGTAACTACCTTTCTCTTCTCATTTTCAGCCAAACATCATTTTAACTCATTTTCTCCAGAATTCTTTTCTCCTAAACACTCTCTCTGTAACACCCCAATTTTGGGCTTAGAAGTTTTGGGTTTGGACCGGACCGGTCGGGTTGCGATTCGAATATATAAGGGTGAATTTAGGAAAGCCTAGTTCGGGTTGCATTAAAAATATGGAAAAATGTCTTAAAATCCTCTTTTATTATATATAAGAGAAAGGTGAAATCAATTTTACAAAATGAGGTTTGGAAGAGTGACATTTTGGGTTAGTGACCAAAATGTAATTTTTGAAAACCGGGTGACTGTTTTAAAAAGGATTGAAACTTTGAATCTTTAAGGAGCTATTTACCCAAAAGAGTTTCTCCAGATTTTTCTGAATATTAATCAATTTAATTAATGGTTTTTAATTAAGTGTAAAAGGAGGGAAAAGATATTTTGGCATTTTAACTAACTTTTCTCTAAATTTCCATTTTCTTTCCTCTCAACTTTTCTCTCAACCCAAACACATTTCTCCAGCAAAATTCTCTCTGATTTTGACAACTAAAGATTAGATTTCAATCCTCATTTGATCTCTAATCAATTCTACAACAAAACCTTAGCATTTGCTTATTGGATTTTCAAGAATCTTGGTTCCAAAAAGGGAGAAACTCAAGTTTAGAGGTATGAACGTCCTTCTCCTCTAAATTCTCAGTTCTTTACTGAAATTCCCAAGTTCTCAATCCTTGAATTATGTTTTATTAAAGGTTTTGCAATTGAGTTCTTGATCTTGGCTTTAAAATGCAAGATTTGCTTTAATTTTGATGAAATTCGTATGATCTGAGTGGGCATTGTTTTGAGATGTGTTTTTGATGTAAAATGGATGTATAATTGATGAGAAATTGAGGTTTAATCAATGCAATCCCGAATAGGTTGATTTTCCTAAGTTTTGTTTAAGTTTTTGGTGGTCTTTGGAGTGATCTTGATGTTCTGCTATAGCTGGAGGTATAAGGACGTGATGAGATCCATTTTGGATGTTAATTGAGGTTTATGAATGTTTGGAATTAATGGATCTTGGCTGGGTAGTGTTGTAGAGATGTTTGGATGTGATTTCGGTTGTGTGTGGTAGCCGAAATGTGAGTGTGGATGTGAGCAGCGAGTTTAGGTGTCTTGGTTGAGGATATTAATGCATGATGGTGCATTAATCTACTGTTTTGATGTGTTTAAAACAGGGGAGACATCTTCGGATCCTTGTGGTGTTGATCCGGAAGCTTGATTGATGTTTCGGCAAGTGGCGAAACGGAAATCGGTGAGTGGATTTTGGTTTTCAGCTTTGAAACCAATGTTTTGAAGGTTTGGGAGCTTAGTTTATGTCTAAACAACTTTGCTAAGCTCAAGAGTAAGTTTTCGGAAAAACTCTCTTGTTGATGAACCATGAGTTGGTTGAGTGCAATGTGATTGTTTGCATGTTTTAAATTCTGTTTTGAAAGCATACTTTAGCATGTTTATTTGCTGGTTTTATAAGCCATGTGTTGAAGGATGCTCAAGGTAAGAGATCCTTGTTTTGAACATTTGATAAAATGTGGTTTTGTTGCATAAGGTTGCATGATGATTAATGGCTTTGTTAAATGCTTTAAAACAGTGGACTCTTGTTGTTAAATGATGCTTATTGGAAAGTGATGTTTCGAGAAAGGTTAAGAACACTATGGTGGTTAAAAGTCCATAGGTGGTTCTTGTGTTAAGAACAACATGGTGGTTAAAAGTCCATGGGTGATTCTTGTGCTAAGGTCACAAAGGTGGTTAAAAGTCCTTGTGTGAGCCTTGTGTATTTTAAGAACACCATGGTGGTTAAAAGTCCATGGGTGATTCTTGTGTTAAGGTCACAAGGTGGTTAAAAGTCCTTGTGTGAGCCTTGTGTATTTTAAGAACACCATGGTGGTTAAAAGTCCATGGGTGATTCTTGTGTTAAGGTCACAAGGTGGTTAAAAGTCCTTGTGTGGTCCTTGTGTATTGTAAGAACACCATGGTGGTTAAAAGTCCATGGGTGATTCTTGTGCTAAGGACACAATGGTGGTTAAAAGTCCATGTGTGGTCCTTGTGAATTGTAAGATTACAATGGTGGTTAAAAGTCCATGTGTGGATCTTATGTTGATTGTATAGTGAAATGGAAAGATTATGATTATCACTTGTGGCCAATATGACATGTTAATAATTTGAAGCATGAAATGCTTGTTTTAAATGCTTATGTGCATGGATAAAGGTTGTTTTGAATTAAGGTTTATAAAAGTGTTTTATAAATGCATTATTGAGTTGTTTTAAATGAGAATTCCTCACTAAGCTTTTAGCTTACGCTCTCTCTCTTTTCTTAAACCAATAATGCAGAGCATTGAAGTGCGTATAAGGGCAGCAAGAGGTCAAGAATCCAAGTGAAGAACTAAGCTCATGTATGGTGAAAGTTTCTTTACACTATTAGCTTTTGGCATTTGGTAATGAGGAACCTATGTTGTTGTTTTGGGAGATGTTTTGGACTCCCTAAGTTGGTTTTATGTTGTTGTTGATGATGGAACATGTAATAGGCCTTTGTGAAGTTGGTTGAGTATTATGATGCTTGAATGGTTTTCTAAATAGGATGCATGTCTATAGAATTGGGGATTTGCTTAATTGATGCCATGTTTGAGTATGGTTGATGCAATTATGTTCCTTATGCATGTAATGTCTTGCTGATATAATTTGGTTGCCTTTGGAGCATGTTTGATGGGTCAATTGTGTGAAAAACCAGCGAAATCCTACAAATCTGGGCAGGCCGTATCGGAACGGGTGCTACCGTTTCGGAACGGGGGCCTGAAATGGCCTAGGCGTTTTGAAACGGGAGGAACCGTTCCGGAACGAAAATGCTACTGCCAAGCCCTATATCGAAACGTGATTCGGAACGGTCCCGCGTTTCGGAACAGGTCCTCCCTATTTCGGAACACCCGACCGTTGGGCACTGAAATTGATGGTTATATGTTTTGAAATCTTTGCGTTTTGGTCTAGAATCTTGTTTATGCAATTGAATGAGTCTGAGATGTCTGTTTGAGTTGAAATTTGACAGAGAAGCAAGAAATATGATTAATTTCATAATGGTCACTTAAAAGTGGGTTAAGTCCTTATAATTTCCAGAATTTACATTTTGGTCCCTGGATTCATGTTTTGTGCAATCGAGTCCCTAAATGTGTTCTGATTGCTGTGATCTTTGAACATGCTGTTGTTATGAACATATCTAGGGTTAATGTGCATTTATATAAGATTAAAAAGAAAAAAAGGGTCGTTAATCAAGGTTGACTTTCGGGTTGACTTTGGTTTTCCCCGTGTAAACTTCTTAATTCGGGTCAATCGTCTAGGCCGAGTTAAGGGGGTTACACTCTCATTATTTTCCAAATCAATTTCAAGTTTTCTCTTCAAGATTTCTAAGTTTTGTGAAGCTAAAACTTGCATTCATTGAGGAAAGCAGGGATTGGAGGTAAATCTCGTTCTCAACCTTCATTCTAGGTTCTTTATTGAAATTCCCAAGATCTTTGGCTTCTAATTAATGTTTTGGTTCAGTTTTCATTATAATTTTGATTTGAGATTGAAATCTTGCAAAAATATGATGAAACTCTTTATTTTCGGATTTGTTCTAATAGGCTCTGTTTTGGATTGATTTTTAATTGAGTTTTGTGTTGAATAATATGATGAAAAGAGGTTTTGTTTGGTATAGATCCCGAAATCCTTGAGATCTTTGAGTTTCTTAATGTTTTTAATTGGGTTTTTTAGGTGAAATGATGAAGTAATGCTTGATGGAGGTATAAGAAAGAGTTTAGGTTGTTTTTAGATGTGTTTTGATGTTTATAATTGATTGGAAGTGATGTATGTTGGCTGGGCTTGGTTTAGAAAGCAATCAGTTGAGTTTTCGGTTGTTTTGGATGGGTAAATTGGTGTAGGTTGGGTGAGCAACGAGTTTGTGCTTAGTTGCTGGTGTTGGAATGCATTTTTATGCATTCGGATCTCTGTTTTGATGGTGCGGAAACAGGGGATCTTGATTCGGGAGCAAACGAGACGTTTTTGGAGGCTCTAGAAGGGTGATTTTTGTGTCGACGAGCAAGGCTTCGCGTATCGGTGAGTGGAAATGGATTTTCCAGCTTTGTAACGCTTTGAGCATAGTCTTGGGAGCTTAGTGTAAGTTTGAAACACTTAGCTAAGCTCAAGAGTAAGTGATTCGAAAGTCTTTCTCGGAATGTGCTATGTTTTTGTTGGAAAATGCACTTGATGTAAATGTGATTTTATTTACTGTTTTAAAGCATGTTTTGAGCATTGATAATACTAGTGTTTAATGCCATGTTGTTAAGGATGCATTTGGTAGATGGTCCTTGGATTTGAGAAATGTATGTATTTGAGATTAAGCATGGTTATGCTTGTGAACATGGTATTGTGTTGATGCTTGTAAAACAGTGGAATATTGATGTTAAATGATTATATTAGCAAGTGATGAAAATGGTTTTTGGTTAGTTTAATTGGATATAGTTAGCCAGTTATAGGATTGGGTGCACCGTGAATAAAGTCGCCTTGGATGTCGAGGGGTTGTGATTGTACTGTATACTCCATCCAAGTCCCCAAACGATTGAGGTTAAGATCACAACGGTGGATGTTAATCTCGTGTGTGAATCTTGTGTTTTGTGTCATGTGCTCTCATTAGTGGAATTATACAACTACTGATGAGTGGTGTTGAGGGGTTGTGATTGTACCGTTATACTCCACCACGGTGTCACAATGATAGAGGGTTGCTCTCGTGTGTGAGCCTTGTGTAGTCTGGTAGTGTGTATGAAGCGTGTGGGACAACACTTGTAATCTGTGTATCCGGTTATGTCATTTGTGTTGGTTTTGGTATGATTTGAGGATGGATCAGTTGCGAGCCAATATAATGTTGTTGATTAATGATTTAAGCATGAGATGCTTATGGTTTATGCTATTATGCATGTGATGCTTTGTTAAGCATGAGCAAAAGATTATTTGTTGTTATTTTGATGATGCTATGAGCATGTGATTTCAAAAGTGCATTGATGCTTGTAAAGCATGTTTTAAGAAAATGCATGAAATGACAATTGATGATATGTCCGGGTTCATAGATGCATTGATGAATGTTTATTTTAGCGATCCTCACTAAGCTTTATGCTTACGCTCATTTGTTTCATCAATGCAGAGAATTGAGTATTCAAGGCAGCCCAATAGAAAGTTGAATCCAAGCTTTTGATTAAACAAAGTATGTAGTTTCACCTTGGTGTAATAAGAGGCAATAGGTGGGGTTTCTACTCTTGTTAGTATTTGGCGATGTTAAACATCTTAAGCATGTTTGGTTTGTTCATTTTGGGTTGTAAATGGCCTTTGAATGTTGGTTTGAACTTGAATCTGGTTTTTAGCCTTTTTATGGTTTTGTCATCTAGGAAGCATGCCTATAGTTCTTAAGCTTGCAAGTTTGATGATATGCTTTAGTTTGTGCTTCGTAATATTGGTCTTTGATGCATATACATGTTGTACGTGTGATGTGGCATGTATTGGAATGATTTTGGAGGTGATTAGTTCAGTAAAACCAGCATTTTGTGAAGTTGCAGGGCAAGGCGTTTTGGAACGCTCTTATCTGTTTCGGAACGATGGCCTGGAATGGTCATGGTGTTTCGGAACGGGTAGGCACGTTCCGGAACATTTTGCTACTGGAAAGCATTGTTTCGAAAAGGGTTTCGAAACGCACTCGCGTATCAAAACGGTCAACCTGGTTTCAAAACGGCCGTTCTGATACAGGGTCTTGTGTTTCGAAACACCTGACTGTTGGATTTGAATTTGAATTGTTGCAGGTTTTTGTATTCTTACGTTATGGTCCCTAAATGTTGGATGTTTAATTAAATGAGTTTGGATGATCTGTTTAAGATGAAATTTGACATGCTGGCATGTTATATGATTAATTTTGAATTGGTAACTTAAAAACCCGCTTAGTCCTTATTATAACTCTGGAAATTACAAATTAGTCCCTAAAAGACGTTTGTATGCAATTGAACCCCTAATTGAGTTCCGTCTGTTGTGTCACTTACGCTAAATCAAATTGCTAATCATATAGGGTAATAATGTGCATCTAAAAAAGATAAAAAGGAAAAAATGGTCATTAATCGAGGTTGACTTTAACGATTTGACTTTGGTTTTCCCCGTGTAATCTTCTCAGTTCGGGTCGGGCGTCTAGGTCGGGCTAAGGGGGTTACACAGAAGCTGGGCAAAAGTTGATTTCGATGCCAGCTATGTTGAAAGGTACCATCGAGAAGGTGAAGCTCATTTGTGAGCGTTTGAAGGCAGCATCGGATCGGCAAAAGTCTTACGCGGATCTGAAGCGTAAGGAGATTGAGTTCGCGGTTGGCAAACGTGTGTTTTTGAAAGTATCACCTTGAAAGAAGTTGATGAGGTTTGGGCGTAAGGGTAAGCTTAGCCCGAGTTTTATTGGACCATATGAGGTTGTGGAGCGTATTGGTCCTGTGGCTTATCGGTTGAGGTTGCCTCCCGAGTAGGAAAAGATTCATGATGTGTTTCATGTCTCGATGTTGCGGAGGTACAGATCGGATCCTTCGCATGTGATGCATGTTGAGGAGATAGAGTTGAATCTGGATCTATCTTATGACGAGGAACCGGTGAGGATCCTGGATGTGAGCAGCAAAGTTCTTCGTGGCAAGTCGATAGAGCTTGTGAAGGTGTTGTGGCGACACCGAGGAGTTGATGAGGCCACTTGGGAAAGCAAGGCGGACATGCTGAAGCAGTTTCTGCACCTTTTTCCTTCAGGTAAAATTTCGAGGACGAAATTTTCTAAGTGGGGGAGAGTTGCAACGCCCTGGTTTTGGGCCTAGATGTTTTAGACATCGGACCGATCGGAAACGGTTCGAATCGTTTTTGGTGGTTTAGGGAAATCAAGGATCGGGAAAAGATAAAAATATGAAGAAAAAAATTTCTAAAATCCTCTAAAATCATGTTTAAAAGGTTGGTCAAATCAATTTTACAAAAAGAGCTTTGGAAGTGGTACATTTTGGGTGGTGAACAAAATGTAAAGTTTTAAGACTATGGAAAATTGCAAATTTCAAAAAGGAGTAAAAAATCTTAGAATCTTTAGGGGGCTATGGTGCAATTACACCTTCCTTAAATTGACATTTGTTTTAAAATGATTTTTGGAAGATTAAAATAAAAAGGATTTTATTTGATTAAATTGGTAAAATATGAAATTGAGATTTCCTTTCACGTAACTAACTTTCATTTTCAGCGAAACCATTTTCCCAACACTTTCTCCAGAATTCTTTTCTCCCAAACACACTCTCTTTGATTTCTAAATCATTTCCAAGAATTCTCTTCAAGTTCTTCAAGTTTTGTGGAGGAAAAACTTGTCAAACATTAAGGAAGGCAAGGATTGGAGGTAAATCTCGTTCTCAACCTTCAATCTAGGTTCTTTATTGAAATTCCCAAGATCTTTGGCTCCTAATTGTTGTTTTTGGATGAGTTTTTATTATAGTTTTGATTTAAGATCAAAATCTTGCAAAATCATGGTTTAAATCTTGATTTTTAGGAATGATATTGATGGGCTCTGTTTTGGATTGGTTTTAATTGAGTTTTGAGTTGATTATTATGTGGAAAAAGGGCTTTGATAATATAAAACCCGAAATCCTTGAGTTCCTTGAGTTTCTTGATAGTTTTAGTTGGGTTTTTGAGGTGAAATGATGAAGTTATGCTTGCTGGAGGTATAAGGGGAGTTTAGGTTGTTTTTAGATGTGTTTTGATGTTTAGTAATGGTTGAAAGTGATGTATGTTGGTTGGGCTTGGTTTAGGAAGCAATCGATTGAGTTTTCGGTTGTTTCGGATGGGTAAATTGGTGTAGTTTTGGTGAGCAACGAGTTTGTGTTTAGTTGTTGGTGTTGAAATGCATTTTAATGCATTTGGATCTCTATTTTGATGATCTAAAAATAGGGGATCTTGATCCGGAAGCAAGCGAAGCATTTTTGGAGGCTTTGAAAGGGTGATCTTCGCGTCGGCGAGCGAGGTTTCGCGTATCGGTGAGTGGAAATGGATTTTCCAGCTTTGTAACGCTTTGAGCGTGGTGTTGGGAGCTTAGTGTATGTTTGAAACACTTAGCTAAGCTCAAGAGTAAGTAAATCAAAAGTCTCTCTTAGAATGTGCTATGTTTTTGTTGGAAATGCACTTGAAATAAATGTGGATTGATTATTGTTTTAAAGCATGTTTTAAGCATTGTTGGTGCTGGTTTTTAATTCAATTTTGTTAAGGATGAACATGGTAAGTGGTCCTTGGATTTATGAGATTAATGCATTTTAGTTTAAGCATGTGTATGCTTGTGAAAATGGCATTGTGATTTATGCTTGTAAAACAATGGAATAATGATGTTGAATGATTATATTGGCAAGTGATGGAAATGGATTTTGGTTACTTTAATCGAATATAGTTAGCCGACTATAGGATTGGGTGCATCGTGAATAAAGTCGCCTTGGATGTTGAGGGGTTGTGATTGTACTGTACACTCCATCCAAGTACCCTAATGATTGAGATTAAGATCACAACGGTGGATGGTCTAATCCCGTGTGTGGATCTTGTGGTATATGTCTCGTGCTCTCGTTAGTGGAATTATACAACTATCGATGAGTGGTGTTGAGGGGTTGTGATTGTACTGTTAAACTCCACCATGGGTGTCACAACGGTTGATAGTCTAATCTTGTGTGTGAGCCTTGTGTAGTCCGGTAGTGTGTATGAATCGTGTGGGACAACGCTTGTAATCCGCGTATCCGATTGTGTCATTGTGATGGTTTTGAGATGGTTTGTTAATGATCACTTGCGAGCCGATATAATGATATTGTGAAATGGATTAAGCATGTAATGCTTGGGAATTATGCTAGAATGCATGTGATGCTTGGTTTAAGCATGAGCAAAAGATTTTGCTGATATTTTAATGATGCTATGAGCATGTGGTTTTAAAAGTGCATTGATGCTTCAAAGAGCATGTTTTAAAGAAAGGAATATGTTGACAAATGATGATGTTTTGGTTTTACAAAATTCATTGAAGAATGTTTGTTTTTTTTAGCGGTCCTCACTAAGCTGTATGCTTACGCTCATTTGTTTCATCAATGCAGAGAATTGAGCTTTAGAGACAGCAAGAAAGCAAGGGGATTCCAAGTATTTTAGCTAAGCAATGTACGTCGTTTTACTTTAGTGTAATAAGAGGCAATGGGTGGGATTTCTACTCTTGGTTTTGTTGGTGATGTTAAATACCTTGGGCATGTTTGGTTTATGTTTTTGGACTTGTAAATGGTCTCTATTTGATTTATGGTCTTGCTTATAATGTTTTGGCTATGATATGGCTTATATTCTAAAGCATGCTTGAGTAGCTAATTTTTTCACCTTGAATTGCCATGCTTGATGCTTGTGTTATGTTGTTAGTTGATGCTCATATGTTTGGTAAGTTGATTAAAGCATGTATGGATGTTCTAAGCATGTTTAGTTGATGTTAAATGTGATTTAAAGGCTGATGAATGTGAAAATCTGGTATTCATATCGATACTCGGGGAAGAGTATCGATACACTAAGGCTTAACTCAGGCCTTTCAGCTTAGGTATACTGATACGAATTGCCCACCTATCGATACGCCTAGGCAAATGTTTTAAGGCCGTATCGATACGGGCTTGAGCGTATCGATACCCTCTTGCCAACTTTGGCTACTTCTATTTTGTGTATCGATACAGACTAAGGCGTACCGATATGAGTTCGTTAATTTCAGTTAATGGAATCTTTTTAAGTTTTGAATTGTTGCATCCTGGTCTCTGAATGTTGTATGTTCAATTGGATGAGTTTGGATGATCCGTTTGAGCTGGAATTTGGCATGTTGGCATGTTACATGACTAATTAAGGATTGGTAACTTTAAAATCTAAAAAGTCCCTGTATTTTTCTATAAATTACAAAATTGTCCCTAAAAGTCAAATGTATGCAATTGAACCCCTAATCGAACTCTGATCGATGTGCCATTTTCGCCTAATCGCTTTGTTGAACATAGAGGATAATACTGTGCATCTAGAAAAGATAAAATAAAAAATGGTCGTTAATCAAGTTTGACTTTAACGAGTTTACTTCAGTTTTCCCCGTGTAATCTTCTTAGTTTGGGTCGGGCGTCTAGGTTGGGCTAAGGGGGTTACAGCAAAGGATTTGCCACTTTTGAAGTTTGATCTTCGTTCGACTTCCGGAAAGGCAAACCTTTTGAATGTCGGTTCCTCCGTAGTTTGAAAGTTCTCTCCTAATTTTAGGGCCATCGTTGAGTTAGTTGTGAGAAGTCATGATTAAAGAAAATAAAAGAATAGAAAAGAAACTCGAAAGAAATTCTTGGAGTTAAGTAGGAAGAAGATGGGTTTGATGGTAGAGTGTTTAGAGAGAGGAGGTTTAAATAGATGGGGAGTGGTGTAACGGCCACAAGCATTGAACGTCAATGCTTACGTGCACGGTAAGGGTTGCTTGTGGGCGGCCTTCCAACTGGTCTTGTGCGAGCGACAATGAAGGGGCAGTTTTCTGAGTTTCCAACGGTCATATTGTGAGGTTGTCGTGTTTTTGGTTTTGGGTTGGGATTGAAATCGGCTCATCTTCTTCACATCCTTGAACTTCTTCCTAAAAAGAAATTAATAGAAAGAATATTTTTTGAAAATAATAATGTTATCCTAAAAATAATGTAAAAATGTGGAAAAAAATAAAAACAAAAACAAAAATTAAAGAGAAAATTAAGATACTAAAGGAGTGCATGAGGATGCGTCTCCTAAAGTAATCACTTCCTTTTCCCTCATGACATTGGTGCCAGTGTAGTGCTTCAATCTCTGTCCATTAACTTTAAGTTTATGACCGTCTTTTGTGGACTTGATTGTTACGGCACCATGGGGAAATGCTTTGAGAACTTCGAAAGGTCTAGACCATCTCGGTCTTAGTTTCCCTGGGAATAGCTTCAATCGAGAATTAAAGAGGATGACTAATTGCCCGACCAAGAATTGCCGCGGAAATAGCTTTTTGTCGTGTCAGCGCTTAGTTTTCTCCTTGTAGATTCTTGCATTGTCATAGGCTAAGGCACAAAACTCCTCTATTTCATTAAGGTCCATTAGGCATTTTTGTCCAGCACTCTGCCAATCCATGTTCACGGTCTTGATTGCCCAATACGCCTTGTGCTCAATCTCCACTGGTAGATGGCATGCTTTACCATACACAAGCCAAAAGGGCGACATGCCCAATGGTGTTTTCAAGGCTGTCCTGTAGGCCCTGAGTGCATCATCAAGTCTAAGAGACCAATCCTTGCGTGAGGGGTTGACTACCTTCTCAAAGATATTCTTCAACTCTTTGTTCGAGATTTTGGCATGTCCATTGTTTGTGGGTGGTATGATGTGGCAATTTTGTGTGCCACTCCAAATCTTTGCAATGTCTTGGCAATGAGTTTGTTGTCGAAGTGCTTGCCTTTGTCACTTATGATTCCCCTTGGCATTCCAAATCGTGTGAAGATATTTTTCTGTAGGAATATTTGCACGGTTTTGGAGTTATTGTCTGGTGTTACAATTAACTCAATCCATTTGGACACATAGTTAACAGCAAGTAGGATGTAGAGATTCCCGCATGAAGATGGGAAGGGCACCATGAAATCGATTCCCCAAACATAGAACAGTTCGACTTCAAGGATATTTTGCAAGGGAATCTCGTTTCTTCTTGAAATATTTCTGGTCCGTTGACAAAGGTCGCATTGCTTGTAGAAAGCTTGGGCGTCCTTGTAATGGGACGGTCAGTATAGTCTGAATTGTAAAACCTTGGCCACCGTACATGTCCCTCCAAAGTTATTGCCGAGGGAATGCTATTGATAATTGTCGAGGCAGTGCCCGTCTGTGTTGTCGAGGCAGTGTCTTCTGGAATTGCCGAGGAAGTGCCTTCTAGAGTTGCCGAGGCAATGAGCAATTGTTCATCTGGGAATGTATCTTGGATTTCTGTAGGAGTTGTCTCTTTCTCTTCTTGTTCTAATCGGGATAAATGGTCAGCTACTTGATTTTCTTTACCTTTCATGTCCTTAATTTCAATGTCAAACTCTTGTAAAAGTAAGATCCAATGAATTAATCGAGGTTTGGAATCATTCTTGGCAAAGAGGTACTTAATTGCCGAATGGTCAGTATGAACAATTACCTTGGTTTCGATCATGTATAAACAAAATTTATCAAATGCGAACACTACAGCTAGTAACTCATTCTCGGTGGTGGTGTTGTTCACTTGTGCTTCATTCAGAGTTTTACTAGCGTAGTAGATCACATGAAAGATCTTACATGTTCGTTGACCTATGACTACTCCTATTGCAAAGTCACTAGCATCGCACATCAATTCGAAGGGCAATGTTAATCTGGTGGAACCACTATTGTTGCGGCTATAAGTTTCTGTTTCAGGGTCTTGAATGCCTTGATGCATTAGTCATCGAAATCAAAGGCTCTATCTTGTTCAAGCAAGTTACACAAAGGTTTAGTGATTTTAGAAAAAAATTCAATAAATCTCCTATAAAAACCTGTGTGTCCCTAGAAGCTTCAAATTCCTATGACTGAAGTTGGTGGGGTTAGTTTCTCAATCACTTCAATCTTTGTTTTATCAACTTCAATGCCTTTGGCTGAGATTTTGTGGCCGAGAACTATGCCTTCATCCACCATAAAGTGGCACTTCCCCCAATTTAGGACCAAGTTAGATTGCTCGCATCGTTTAATAACTTTCTCCAAATTGTCGAGGTAATTGTCGAAATCATCTCCAAATATCGAGAAATCGTCCATGAAGAGTTCCAGGAAATCTTCTACCATGTCAGAGAAAATTGTCATCATGCATCGTTGGAAGGTTGTCGGGGCATTGCATAGTCCGAAAGGCATAAGTGTCGAATGGTCATGTGAAGGTGGTCATTGCTTGATCTTCTGGTGCTATGGCAATTTTGTTATACCCTAAATAACCATCAAGAAAACAATAAAAGGGTTTACCTGCAAGATTGTCAAGCATTTGATTGATAAAGGGTAAAGAAAAGTGATATTTCCTAGTAGCCTTATTTAACTTACGATAATCCATACTAACCCTCCAACCGGTCACAGTCCTGGTTGGGAATAGTTCATTGTTTTCATTGCTTACGACTGTCATACCTCCCATTTTCGGTACACGTTGTACCAGACTTACCCGTGTACTGTCAGGGATAGGGTAGATGATACCGACATCGAGCCATTTGATTATTTCTTTCTTTACCACCTATTTCATTACTCGATTAAGCCTTCTTTGTGCTTCAATGGTCGGTTTATGATCGTCCTCTAAAAGGATTTTATGCATACAAACCGCTAGGCTAATTCCCTTCAAATCGGCAATTGTCCACCCTATTGCTTTTTTGTGCAGCTTCAACATGTCGATCAATCTTTGTTCCTGTTCAGGCTGCAACTTAGAAGAGATGATTACGAACAATGTGTTATTGGTATCAATTGGTCTAATTAATCCACCACCTTTAATTCTTTGATCAAACAACTACTTGATATACGATCCCTCACAAGCCTCGTAATATACTCACTTAAAAAATTCTTAATTGATTCTTAACTTCTTTGATTCTTAACTACTTTGCTTTCAATTTCATAAGCTAGCTTATATAAATAGCTCAATTTGAATCTTTAATAATCCAAAGTTAACCTCTCCAAGTATGTGTTTGCCTTGTAAAACTCCTAGCCCGATTTTAGGAGTGTTACAATTCTCCCCCTAAGAAAATTCGTCCTCGAATTTTCCTATATGCTATGTGCTAAAACAATACAAAGCTTACAATCTTATTTCTCAATCAATAATAATTACCAAAACAATTCCATGAGGTTTCCCTTACCTTAACCTAATGTTTTTTTCCTTCTAGCTATGTTCTTCAGCAATACTACTTATGTCCTTAATAGACATATTGCTATTAAGAACAAAAGAAGGTCATGTCAGGCCTGCAAGTCACATTCTTCAATAACATTTAAATTCCTAGGTGGAAAATGCATTTTGTATGACAATGATTATGCAAACAACTTCAAATTAGTCCTAGAATCGACTAAACTCTAGCTTTGATACCACTAAATGTAACACCCCCTACCCGATTTAGGAGTAACATCGGTTCATAAAGTGTTACACGCAAACAAGCATTCAAAATATTACATTAAAAACTTAAAACTAACTTATGCAAACATAAAATTTTCAGGGCAAATTAAAACCTTTTAAACAGTTTCACAAATCAACCTTCTAGTTAGCATTTCATACTCTAACAAGTATGTACACACATCATGCATTTCATTTCATTTGATAGCTTATAGTATATACTTTCATACTCTTGTTTTAACATTAATGTTTCTAATTCATTCAATCATACAAAACATGTCTTTAATTATTCGTACAAATTCCTTATATCATTTACCATCAATGACCAAATATACATATTTGTTTCTTATCACAATTTAGCAATACAAGCATCAAGCAAAATATGTTAACTTAAAATTCTTATAATTTATCCATTCATTCTTCTATTGCTCCTTGAATTTCAAGTTTGTGGATACATTTTCAAGGTCTTAAAGAGCTAATATCCTATAACTTAGGGGACTATAAGAACAAACATAGTATTTCTCCAAATCAGATTAACTTTTAATAAGTAATACACATATAGTTCAAAACTATACCTATCAGTCATACCTCTAAGGTTTGTTTAACCGTCCTTCATCATTTAATTTCTAGTATCAATTTATTACTTATCCTATATCAATACAACTTCTGCTTATCAATAGGTTCATAGTTTAGCCTAGTTAAGCACATCATTTCCTATCATAGCAAACATTCATATATCATTTCTACCTAATAATATACAACCAATCATATAACATAGATGAGATCATATTACACACATTTTCAGACATAAGCACATAGTCATCTATCATAACAAGAAACCATACCACACACATGCTTAATAATTTTACAACCTATGTACCTTCTTCATAGGTACTATAAACATGACTTGAATGTACAATTATATTAACTAACCAAATAGCTAACATAAACTTTAATCGTGTATTACCACCCTAGGAATTTAGAACAATTACTACTAATCACATATTCTAATCTTAGGTCTTGTGCAACTTGCTGCTGGAAATTAACACAATTCTTGCTAACTGAATGATAGATACCTGAAAGATCAATCAACAAATACAAGTAAGTTTAGAAGAACTTAGTGAGGTAAACTAAAGCAGTCTAAACATACAAGATACAAGAAGATATATATATTATTTTACAAATTTCTTATGATTTTGTCTTAAAAGATTCTTTTTCATTTAGTCAAATTTCACTTCATTCTATCTCTTTACAATTCTTTTGAACCAATTCATAATTGATTCATCAAAAATCATAAACTTGAGCTTTCAATTTATTTCTTCCACGCTTCACAAAACAGTCCACATTTTATCTGACAAAATAATCCCTATTTAGCTTGCAAAACAGTCCACTCAAATCATAAAAGAATCCCCTATTTTAGCTTGTAAAATAGTCCATATTTAATCGTGCAAAACAATCCATTTAAATCATAAAACAACCCCCATTTTTAACTTGTAAAATAGTTCACATTTAATCTTGCAAAACAGCCCACTTAAATCATAAAACAGTCCTCATTTTTAACTTGTAAAACAATCCACTTTTTATCTTTGTAAAATAGCCCCTATTTAGCTTGTAAAACATACCACTTAAATAACAAAACAGCCCACATTTTTAACTTGTAAAACAATCCATTTAAATTACAAAACAGTCCAAAAAATTTATTCTACTCATAATACAATCCAATTTAGTTTACAAATCAATACATTTTAAGTTTATTAGGTTATACCATCATTTTATTTAATTCACTAACCAAATACCTAACATTGGTGTCTTATTTTATTTGCAATCACAATTAACTTATCGAAGATCATACAACAAGCAATTTCATTAATTTCACTATCCTAATTTGTTCCATACTCATAAGTACATAAATGTCTTCATATATACTTCAAGGACCATGCATAACAATTCATATCATATCTTGCTTTCTTATTAAGCATATCGTAACAATCTTCCATATACACTTTAAGAACAACACAAACAATTAATTGTATTTCTTTCAAGGTCATAAACACTATCATTCACTTCATTGTCTTATTTACCTCAATGTCATTACTTTAGGCATATAAACAAATCAACCAACATAATATATTAATTTGCATTTAAAAAGATACTACAATATAATTTATTATTAACAAGATTGAGTACAACATCTTGTATTTTAAAAGAATGAACCGATGTAATGCTTACTTAGTTCTTACTTGTTATACAAGCAATCAGTTTGCTTAATCATTTGTATAATGTTTTCTGTCTTATTCAAACTTTCTAATGTTGGTAATCAATTAGTCTAGGTACTTGAATCCCCAACCAAATTGTCGCCAAAACACAATGTACACAAAGTACTGGTCAATCCCTCATACTATCGCCAAGTGACCAAAACACATCCCTCCTACTGTCGCCTCATAAGGACCGTAGTCCACCCCAAACACGAGCTCTATAGACTCTATGACATGCCAACTATACTTATGACTGACTCAAAACCAAGGCTTTATAATTCATATCATAGGCTTTGCTCCATATTCGAATGATCAAGAGGAGTATAACTCCATTATTTCATTTACTTGTATCACATAATCTCACATGATTCTAAAATTTATCAATTCATATTATAAGTCATAGATTCAACCTCTTCTCAAACAAGCATATGCATTCATATGGCACAAATTCTAACACATACTTCACAAGCATTTTCCAAACTAAATTTGCATAACTTACCTCATAGCCAATGCCCAATTTGAGGACTAAAACTTAATCCAAGATGACAACAAAGTATGTATAACAATTTAAGGAGACTGGTAGATTTTAAATCTATCCCGAAGCCTTAGCTACACTCACATAACAAGAATTTGTATTATACTTCATTATATCATCAATCTATAATTCATACAAAGGCTTACCTTGAGCTTACCTATTTTTACCATTGGTGTATCAATTAACAAAGCTTACTAAATTTTATGCTCATTTATTTCCATTAAAACTTACTTTGTACAAACTATTAGTACATTCAATATCCATTTTTGTTTCATTTCTTAGCATTAGCTATGTACTCAAAGCTATCAGTTCACTTTTATCTAGCTCAATTCTCATTTTGAATTCTCAATTACTTTCCATATCTTTCACCACAATTATTCATAATTCTTGTATACTTTGGTTATTTACTTTTTTTCTATCATAATTCATTCTTTATCTATTATAAGTTTTAAACCGAAATTTGTATTTTGGTCATAAGTAAACACTATCACATAAAGGTATGGTTACACTCACCTTATATCTCGAAGTTATAGAATATCCCCATACACTAACACACCCAAGCTTTCTCCATTCGGTACTTGATTCACCCAAGTCTTATGATCCTGAAATTTCCCTCCTTGGCTTCCTTCTCCATATCTTTAATTCAAATAACACAAGTGCCTTCACTAATATGCATAACTTTCATCACTCATTTACTTAATATGCACAACCAATATCATCAATCAACCATTAACCATACATATACTAATCATTCTTCAATTCCATTTTCAAGTTAAATCTTTATTTCTAACTTTTGGCAACTTTGAGCTATCATCGAAGAACTGTCTCTTTAGAACAAGACACACTGGAATTTAAAGTTCTTTACACCTTTACAAACTAGATTCAACTACGGTTTCAACGGTATAAGCCTCATAATTTAACAAGGTCTACAAAAATTATGAGAATTCTTAGAAGTCTCAAAACAGAAACTTCCCAGAGCAGAATCTGCTTCAAGATTTTCTGAACCACCTTTACTTAAAAATTAATAACTTTTGATTTAAAACTCAAAATCAAACACCGTTTGTTGGAGACAAAATTAGACTCACACATGATTCTATACATATAAAATTTATCTTTTAACACAGCATATTTAATTTTCTATGAATTTTTAAACTTACTTCCAGAACGGGACTTTTCTAGGCAGATTGCCTTTAACCTCTATTTCAAATACTTTAAGTCCTTCAAAACAACATATAACTTCAAATAATTGTAAGTACCATTCAAATCCCTCCTTAAACTTAATTTCCAGCATCAACAAAAAAATATTAAGCTTTAAAACATAGCAAGATTATGTTTTCAATTCTCCCTTCTCTTGGCAGTTTTGAAGTTACATTAATATATATATATATATATATAATCAACTCAATTTCTCCAATTACAATTCAATATAACCAGAAATTTTATCAAGTTTCCAACATCTAATATTTTAAATTCTATCAAAATTTCACAACAAAGGATGGGTTACCATAACCTCTTCTTTTTCACCAAAAAAGCATCCAAATTCAATTTTTTTCTCTTAATTCTAGCTCAATTCAGCAGCAATAGAATTTTCTCATTCTCTCAAGCTCTTCCTCTCATAAAAAAGGGGAAGAAATTGAGAGACTCAAGTTCTCTCCTCCTTAGAAATGGCCGGGCTTTTCTTCTTATTTTATTTTATAAAATTCTTTACTTTCCGCTCATCCTTTGCATGTTCAAAACATGTGGAATCCACTTATTATTCTTTATTAAATTACTCATATAAAATATCAATTCAAAACTTTATTTAATTTGGTCCAACATCAGTTTTATTCTTTTTTACAAATTAGTCTAATTATACTTCTCTTCTTATAATTAATCTACCACTTTTAATTCCTTGATCAATCTACTACTTGATATACGATCCCTCACAAGCCTCGTAATATTCTCACTTAACAAATTTTTAATTAATCCTCAACTTTTTTTATTCTTAACTACTTTGCTTTCAATTTCATAAACTAGCTTATTTAAATAGCTCAATTTGAATCTTTAATAATACAAAGTTAACCTCTCCAAGCATGTGTTTGCCTTGTAAAACTCCTAGCCCGGTTTTATGGGTGTTAAACTTTATGCCTCATCAGCTCCATCAATGATATCTGCTACTCATTCGCTCCAGCACTCCTCCAGCATTCACCAGCATCCTGCACAAGCACCACAAAACACTACATTTCTCGTGAAAAGTACCAATATACATGACAATTAAAGCACAGGTGGTGTAACTCCCTATCTACATGCAAATATGTACAGTATAATCTAAATGCAAACTATATGAACTTGAAAACATGTAAAAGCCAAAAAAATAAAAAAATAAATAGATCATTTGCACACTTGTCACTACCCGTCGATGCAGCTCAACATGAAATACGGGCAACAACAAACTGTTGGTGCTTTCAGGAGAAGAGTCACCAATATAAGTTCTATGTCTGTGTACAATGCTACCTTTAAGGCTCCTAAAGAAGTGCAAATCACGATTAGGCTGGCGAGTCTCCTCTTCACTTTGCAAAAGCGGAGTTATAAGGTTGTGGTGAGGGCGAATCTCACAGCAAGTAGTAAACTTACAGTGCTATCAGCTTCACTTGTATAGAGAAGGTGAGAAGTGTTTATGATCTCCTACACTAATATAATCATCTTTATTTTTAAGGTTAATTACCTCATTCATACATAAATTATACTGAATTCCCGATTTCATATATTTATTTTTTTTTCTCTCAATTTTATACATGGACTTTTCTGTCGTTAACGAGTTTACACATTTCTGTCACAGAAGTTGACGTGGATCCCTTGGATCACTCATATTTTGAGATGTGGCACTTACTTTAAAATAAAAACTTCTATTAACTTAAGGAATAATTGCAAGATTACTTTTCAATTTTATTTTTAATCTTTGAAATTATAAAAAAAAAATCTGACTAATCAACAGTGGACACGTGATATGCTATTAATTGTAAATTTATTTTTCTTCAATTTTTTATTTTGTCTTTTTCCACAAACAAACCCAAAATTGAAGAACACTCACAGGAGTTGATCGTGTTCTTCCTATCAAATCCAGAAAACCAAACTCCTCTTCCCCTTCTTCTTAAAAATCTCGAACTCATCTTTAAAACCAAGGAAAATCCTTTTGGTTTCTTCTAACATTTTCCCGCTAAGTAATTATCAACACTTGGAAACCCTAACATTCTCAAGTCATTGTTTAAAGCTCCCTGATAACTGACTATTGGTTTCTCTGATCAAGAGGTTTGAGGAAACCCTAAAAAATTAGGTGCAAAAGGTGAGGGTTTGTTTGCGGCCACGAAGTAAGTCTAGATCGATTGTCTTGTGTTTCCTTTCCCTCAAAACACAAACAAACATCACATAAAATGAAAATTTAAAATTTAAAACTTCTCTTTTTCGAATCGTCTCATCGTATCGTTTCTTATAATTGGATAAATTAAAATGAAAATTAGATATAATTCATGTATGAATGGGGTAATTAACCCTTATTTATTTATAAAAGAAAAAACGAGGGGAAGTGTAAAATAAGTTAATAAAAGGTAAAAGAAATGTTTAGAAAACACCCTTCATAATATTATTATGATGGCAACAGCTAATGCATGTCAAGAGTGAAAATGTAATATTTAAAGAATATCATTTTTCTAAAATAAATTTATGCTAACGTAACATTATCCAACAACACAATAGAATGATAAATTATGTTTCAGTCAAGTCGAGTGAATCAGCAAGCGGGAAAGAAGTCAAATAGAACAGCATTCACGCCTTGTCGAGTTCTGCTTCAGCTTCTGATAAGTGTTGCTTTAACATCGATATTCTGCGCTCGAGTTCTTCAACTGTTCCTCTTTTGCAGGATGGTTGATATGGTGAAAGAAAATGACGTGAAAATGCTTTCAGAGCTTCAACCCCAGTAACCTGATATCAACCATACCATTGACATTTGATTGTGGATCTCAAATATCAACTAATGGGAAGTTTATGCATAGTTGAACTAACCTCTTGAGGGAGCAGTGGCAGCTTAGTGATGTTGAAGTCATCATATAACATGTAAAATTGGTCAACGTACTTTTGTTGCATCCGCATTCTTGCTTTTAATAACTTAGACTGTACATCTTCAATTAAAACACAGGCCAATTGATGATGGTAAGCTTTTTATTTCAGCAAGGAAGGAAAAATGATAGATGTATGAAAGTAAGCATACCTTCGTCATCGAAAATTACTTGGTTAATGATAATATTGTGCGTATCAATCTCAAACTTGGTGAGTTCCTGCACCAGTCTCTCTGTTTCATAGAGAGAGAGGAACTCCGGAATGCAAACACAGACAAAGCTTGTCAAGTCCTGCCAAAATCAAACTGGATTATACCAAAATCATGGGCACCTCCAGAAAGTTCGATCGAGATTCGAGATGGAACAAAAGCCATATGGTCTAAGTTTCAAGAAATCCCAAATGAAAAGGGGAAATTTAAAAAAAAAAAATACTTTCAACACACTTCACAAGTTTTTAACATTTGTAAGTTTAAGAAGTATAAGGTATTTCAGTAATTTCATGATGAAAAGAGAAAACTAAGAGAATTGTATAACATATATCTCCATGTATAGCCGCAGCTTTCCTCCTCCTTTTTCATAAATATAGAATATTAACAAGTTATGTTTAACATTCCGTGGGTATATTTACGGTATATTAGTCAGAGAGCATCGGAATCATCTATATTGTTCTTAAAGCTCCTAATATGCTAAATTTGAAGGACCAAAAGGTTAGAGCAAGTTGCCCCTGATGTCGCCCAGGCAGATCGTTGTCAAAGTTCAAGTTACATTTTCATTATATACCAATAAAATCAAAAACTAAAATAGAAACTGTATAGGAAAAACACTAGAGAATACTCACCGGGTCTTTGAACTGCTTATTAACTTGTTCAATCACATCTTTCATGCCTTCAAGCCTCCCCAAAATTGCATCCTCCCCAAATTCATCATCAATCCCGAACATACGGGTCACCTGCCATCATGAGTTCCAAATTTTATGAGCTACAACATAAAGAAAACCAACTAGGAAATAGTAGCAACGAAAACACTTGTGCGCGTGAGCTATGAAAAAATGAGTGGAATATCCCCATGCCATACAAACTTTACAATGATATAGAAGACAAATTTGGAAGGAAGTATTGAGCGAATTGATCACTTGAAATATGATATTCAAGAAAGAATAATAATTTTCCTAGAAATACGACTAGAGGTTAACACAAAATTTTATTATCTACAGGCCCATTGTTGAGAGAAAGTTCTTGGAAGACCGGCTGAGAAAATATCGGGTGACAAGACATACTAAAACAGAAAGTTATACCTGACTCAATAAGCCACCAAATTTGCTTTTCAACGACATCATTTTTGCCAGTCCCTTCTCTAACGTAGCAGGAAACTGTAAAAGCCGAAGAGTATGTCCAGTTGGGGCAGTGTCGAATACAATGCAAGAATAATCCATAGTTTGCACCAACCTGCAGGAACAGACATATTCATACAACAAGATATCAAAAGGTAGATGAAAAAACACAACTGACAAAGAGCAAGCAAAACAAAGAAAGAAACCATCAAAAGTAACCTCGAAACATTTGGAAAGAAAAGGGATGTTTTTCAAATAAATCCTAGCATCACTTCATTTGTCTTAATTACAACTTTCAAAGCTAAAACCTAGAGAGCGTGTTCAATTGGCGTAGCTGTACTTAATCTTTCCGGAACAAGAATGTAATACAATGGATTCCTTTTTTAGGCTTTTGGTTGAAAATCATAAAGATTAATTAAGAACACCAGGAAGTGCATTTCTTAATGATTTATCACAATCAAAGTATCAAACAAGAGAGCAGTCTTACTTAAGCATCTCAGCAAAGCTCATTGCCTCATCAATTCCAGGAATTGCATTAGCCAAGTCAGAAAATAAACTATCCATTGCTTCAGGCCCATTAACATCTTCATTTTCCACCGTAGGATCCACCTCCTATCATGGCATCATTAGTAAGAAATTAAGGGGAAATAGTGACAAGCTATCAATCAGCACCAGGACGGACGCATAATTTTATGTTAGTGGTGAATGTATATAATTAAGGTGAACTTATAAAATCTTAGTGGGGGCAAAAATAGATTTTCAATCATGTAACAAAGAATTCATCCCTACTAAAGAAGCCAAGCATTAACCAGGGAGGATCCACTACCAGGTTTCAATTGAAAGAAGTTAAAATTGGAGAATATACAACTTCAAGAAAGAGAATTAAACTATCCATAAATCAACAATCAAACTGAAGACTAAACCAAGAGTTACTTAACTTTTTCTTTATATAAAAAAATGGACCTGAATCTCAAAAATGGAAAAAGAAAGCAAATCCAGGAATACCCAGAAAGCAAATTTAAACAAGAAGGTTACCATGGCATATAAATTGTTGAAACCATTGACCAAAGAAGGAGTCTTTGTGAATCGTTGTTGAAAAGCATCGCTGAGATTATGAGCAGGATCCGTGGATATAATCAGGACGGAGGATCGGACCCCAGCCAAGAGGATGGAAAGAATGGAGCTACAGGTGGTTTTACCCACACCTCCTTTGCCACCAACAAAAACCCATTTCAAGCTCTCTTGGTCCAGTATGTTCTGGATACTTGCCTCTGCTAACTCATGATTGCCCGCCATCTTTCTAACACACCCTGTTTGATTCTTCTTCTTCTTTTGTAATCACCGAAGAAAAAGGAATTGAAGTAGCTAGAAAATCTAGGAAGAAAACCAGAGTAATATTTGTTGGAGGCTTCTGTTCTTGGTTTCTTGCTTTCAAAACAAAGTATAAATCCAACTCGCCAAGTTAGTCATAGGAGATGAGATGTGTGTCCGAGCGGCGTATGAATGAATATAATTGCAAGGCTGTGCATTCATTTTAAGTTTAGTTTATTCGGATGATATATATAGAAATAGAATTTCTCTACTTTTTGGTAATTTTATTTATGTCCTCACTTTAGAAATTATATTTAAGATTTGAGGTTTAAAGTTATTTGTTGTGGTTAGGGTTTATAGAATTTAAGGTATGTTGTATTTTTTAAGGTATAGGGTGTAGGGTTTAGGATTTAGAATTTAGATTAGGGCTTGAAATTTAATTTTTAAGTGTTATTTATTGTTGAGACATAGAAAAGGACGCCGAAAAAGGATAGAATATTTTTATCCGATATATTGAGGCCAATTATTCAATCTACCGCGCTTGTGGAAGTTTTTTCGCACCTTAGTTTTAGAGTTTTGAGATTTATTTAGGGTTTAACGTTTATAGGGTTTAATGGATCAGTTTTGAATTTAGAGGTTGTGGTTAGAATTTAGGCTTTAATGTTAAATTTTAGTATTTATAGGTTAAAACCTAAATCTCTAATTATATTACCCTAAAAACTAAACTCTAACCTCTAAACCATAAATTCTAATCATAAACCATAAATTCTAAACACTGACGCTTAAACTCCTAAAGTCTAATTCGAGTCTTTAAACCCTTAAATTAAAGCGATTGTGGAAACTTTTCGCTTCAACCCTAGTGCATGAGATATTTTCCCATATATTAGTGATAAAGTAACAGTTATAGTTTATTTAATTTAGTTTTTAATATTTTTACACAAATCTTAAAATACAATTAATTATTTCAATTTAGTTCTTCATTTTGTAATTAATTTATTAAATATACCTTAAATTGTATCACATTATCATCTGGAAATTTTAAAATAATTTTTTATATATAATGGTTTGGTACAATTCAAAGTATTGAATCATCCAAAAAAAAAAATAGGGGGTGTTTATGCGGTTAACTGTACCAGAATAGTTTATCCATATGAATACCAAAATGAAAAGTTTAATATTTTAGTGAACTCTTATTGTCCTATTTAAACTGATTATTACCTAAATGGTTAACCTATTTATTCGGTATAATTACTCGATTAATCATGAACCGCTTTACACCTAGTATTATAAATAATATATATTTATTACAATTAATTTTAATAGTTTAAAAAATATCAACTAAATAAATTCAAATAAAGTCTTTAATATTTATATAAAAAAGTCTTTAATATTTATATAAAAAAAAGTCTTCAAAATTTAAAGCAATTAAAAATTTTAAGAAAAATATATTAATAACAAAATATTAATAATAATCAATAATTTATATTAATTATAAAAATATTAGTAATAATCAATAATTTAATATCATTATAATTTAAGATATTGTAAAGTTATCTTATAATTATAATTTAATATCATTGTAAATATAGTCTAGGTATTGTAATTACACAAATATCAGTAATAATCAATAATTTGATATCATTATAAATTATTTAAAAAATTTATCGATTTTTTCGGTTAACCTTTTATTCAAAAACCATAAATGTTCTCGTCTCATTTAATCGTTAAATTTAGTGGTACGATTACCGTACCACTTCGGTCAATTTTTTTCCCGATATGTATACTTAAAATTTAGTCCGAATTTTTAATATGGTAGATCGGTTCGAATTTTTATGGACACCCTGTCGAAAAACTAATCTTCTAATAATGGTATGATCATCAGTGTCATATTTAACTCCACAAGCAACCTTAATTCATCGTCATGTATCTTTTCATTTATTTAAATATTATTTAAATACACACGACCAAAAGATTAAACTCACTTTAGAACATGTATAAAATAATAGATTAATATCCTATACACTGGCAGTGAAAATAAAATTTTTTTATTTTAAAACATGTATAAAATAATAGATTAATATCCTATACACAAGAAATATACACTAGCATGTGTATAGAATATTTATCCTAAAATAATTTACACATGTAAACCTTTATTTTATGTGTTAATTTGTCTTCATTTTTTCTCTTCTATTCATCCATTGTGCAACAAATTGGTCGTAGTGTTAGGTTATTTGGGCGTTCAATAAGAAAAGCACAGAGAAAGAGAAGAGAAGGAGATTCTATTCCAGAGAAATTAGAAGGTTTTTAGATTTTTGCATGCTTGGCTTCTTTTTCCAGCCATCCTTTTAACAACCCAAAAGAAAATAACGGTTACATTTCATAGTCATGCAAGACACGTGGAGTTTTTCTCTCCCTACTTCCTCGACGTAGAGCTGGCAAAGTTGTTGCATCGGTTTCATCCTTGGTAGCTGGGTCTGGCGTGGCACCTGGGCCTTCGGGTGCTTCACTGGCTACCTCATCATTCATAACAAGACCCCCATCTGCGAGAGAAACCTTGTCCCCAAGGTTTGCAGGGTTGTCAGTTAGCAAAGGCAGAGGAGTGAACTGGTGCAATGGCTGACCTTTGCAAGGCTTCAGTTGGGAGACATGGAAGACCGGGTGAATACGTGATGCTGCTGGTAGCTCAAGTTTGTAAGCCACCGGACCGATGCGATGAGAGATTTTGTACGGACCGAAATATCGGGGACTCAATTTGTGGTGTCGACGAAGCCGGAGAGACAAGTGGCGGTATGGTTGCAGCCGGATGAAAGCCCAATCACCAATGTTAAACTCCACCTCACGACGCTTACGATCAGCTTGATTCTTCATCCGTAATTGTGCTTGGAGTAGATTGTGCTTCAATTGGTGAAGAATTGCATCACGGTCTCGCAACTCAGAATCGACCGTAGAATTGGAGGCACCACCGTCGACATAAGAAAGCACTGTCGGTGGATCACGACCGTATAGTGCGCGAAAGGGAGACATCCCTGCCGATGCTTGGAAGGCAGTATTGTACCAAAATTCTGCCCAAGGTAGGTAGGATTCCCATTTACGCGGTTCATCGCCAGTCATGCAACGTAGGTACATCTCGAGGCAGCGATTTAGTGCTTCCGTTTGTCCATCGGATTGAGGATGGTAGGCCGAGCTGAGGCAAAGTTCAGTACCCTGTAATTTGGCCAATTCCGTCCATATTGAACTAAGAAAAATAGGGTCACGACCACTGACTATGGAGCGAGGAACGCCATGTAATTTTATGAGACCCTGGACCAGAACCTTCGCAATGAATAGGGCATCGTAGTGGCGCGGCAATGCGAAAAAATGACCATATTTGGTGAGGCGGTCGACGACCACGAGAATCGCCTCTTTGCCATTCGAACAGGGCAGTCCGGTTATAAAATCCAAGGCCACATCATCAAACACTTGTTCCGGGATCGGTAGTGGTTGAAGCAACCCAGCTGGAGCACTGAATCAGATTTCATACGCTGACAGACGGAACAACTTGAAACAAACTGCTGAACATCCTTGCGCATACCAGTCCAAAAGAAATTCCCGGCTAAACGTCGAAATGTACGGTTGATACCCGCATGGCCACCTGTCGTGGAACTGTGGAATTCGCGAAGAAGACGAGCTCGTAAGGAACTCTCAGAAGGAACCACCACGCGACCATTATATAACAGCAAACCTTGGTGGTGTTTGTACCCCGGAAGTGGTCGTGTTCCATCGGCGATAGATGATAGCAGAGAGACGAGAGAAGAATCATATTGCATAGCCACGCGTATATCTTCCAAAATGCCAAAAACTGGTCGTGTGAAAGTCAACAGCTGGGCACCATGTGCACGAGAGAGAGAGTCCGCCACCATGTTGAGTTTACCAGGACGATACTTGATCTCAAAATCAAAACCAATAAGCTTGACCAACCAACGCTGTTGCTCAGGTGTCTGTATCGTCTGTTGGGTCAGCTCGCGAAGGCTTTGCTGGTCGGTAACAATGGTGAAATGCCGACCCAATAGGTATTGTCGCCATTTACTGACCGCCTGAGTTATGGCAAACATTTCCCTGCTGTACGTGGAGGCTGCTTGCATACGCGCGCATAATTTCTGACTGAAGAAAGCTACTGGTTTGTTACCCTGGGTAAGCACAGCACCAACCCCAAGTCCAGACGCGTCTGTCTCCACGACAAACCCCTGTGTGAAATCCGGTAAGGCCAAGATAGGTGCAGAGCATAAAGCTGCTTTGAGATGGTCGAACGATGTTTGTGATGTGGCTGTCCAAACAAAGGTTCGGTCCTTTTTGAGCAAGTCTGTAAGAGGAGCAGCCAAAGATGCATAGCCGCGAATGAATCTGTGATAGTAGCCGGACAAACCCAAAAAAGCACGCACATCGCGAATCGTGGCTGGGACAGGCCAATCCTGAATAGCTGCCACCTTAGAAGGGTCAACGGCAAGACCTTGATGGGAAATAACGTGGCCCAAATATTCGACCGATTGTTGGCCAAACGAGCATTTCGATTTCTTGGCCACAAAACCATGCTGCTGTAACGTGAGAAGCACCACACGTAAATGTTGCATGTGATCAGCCCAAGTTTTGCTGAAAACCAATATGTCATCAAGAAAAATGAGGACAAAGTGCCGTAGATAGGGGCGAAAGATCTCATTCATCGTTGCTTGGAATGTAGACGGTGCATTCGTCAAGCCAAACGGCATAACGAGAAATTCATAGTGTCCGTCGTGAGTCCTAAACGCTGTTTTAGGAACATCGTCCTTGCATACCCGAATCTGATGATAACCTGCCAGCAGATCGAGTTTAGAAAAATAGTGAGCATGCCCCAATTCATCAAATAATTCATCGGTAGTAGGTATTGGATACTTATCGCGAATCGTAATGCCGTTGAGTACGCGATAATCGACGCAAAAACGCCAGGTCCCGTCCTTTTTGCGAACCAATAACACCGGGGAAGAAAATGGGATGGTGCTTGGGCGAATCAACCCACGATCGAGCATCTGCTTTACTTGTGTTTCAATTTCAGACTTCTGAAAATGAGGATAACGGTACGGCCTGACGTTGACGGGTTTACTTGTAGGATCCAGATGGATTGCATGATCGGTGGATCGAGGGGGTGGAAGTCCTTGTGGCGGTTCGAAGACACTATCGAACTTAGTGAGTAGGTGTTGTACATCTGCATGCAGCTGAGAGTCCTCGCAAGCCTGTGTCTCATGCAGCTGTAAGTGAAAAAATTCAGCAATGGCCCCAGTGTCAGACATTCGACGAATAGAATGAAGTTGAACTTGCTGCAATCCAAGGTCCGTATCACCTTGCCAATAAACAGTAGCATTGCGGAGTCGAAACTGAAATGTTAAGTTGGTGAAATCCATGGTCACTGGACCGAGGGTGGCCATCCAGGCGACACCCAAAACCACATCAGCCCCTTCCAAGGGCAATATATAGAAGTCTGTAATGAAATCGGAACCCTGGACGGAAACTGATACATC
The DNA here is from genome assembly GCA_030270665.1 of Hibiscus trionum. Lineage (NCBI taxonomy): Eukaryota > Viridiplantae > Streptophyta > Magnoliopsida > Malvales > Malvaceae > Hibiscus > Hibiscus trionum. The sequence goes on along the minus strand of BSYR01000027.1, from coordinate 41,676,937 downwards.
TCGAGCACACCCTTCATTCTTCAATCGTTGGTCGTTACCCACAATCACATTAAAGTTGGGTGTGGCCGTGATCGGTAAGCACAAATATTTCGCCACTCTAGATTGGATGAAGTTATGTGTACTGGCTCCATCGATAAGGATGCGCACAGGTTTTCCTTGAATTGTACCCTGGACTCGGAGTGTCGTCGGAGCATGAAACCCAGCCAAGGCGTTAAAGGACACCGTCGAATGTCCCTGGGTAACCGAAGAACCCATATCAGTGTTGTCCAGAGTGGGCGGCTGGTCGAGACCGAGACCTTCATCCGACGGGGAATCATCATCAAGGAAAAAAAGTTGAGGAGTGTGGCATTTATGGCCCGGAACGTAGCGTTCGTCGCAGTAGTAGCACAACCCTTTCAAACGACGTTCCCGGGCTTCCGCTGAGGAAATGCGTCGAACAACTGGGGTAGCAGAAGGAGATCGCTCGACAGGCGGTGGTCGTCCTGGTTGTCCACGGGGATCTTGAGGTGGGATGGGTGGAGTTGGTAATAAAGGTGGAAGTTTAGGACCGACAGGCTTCCCCGGGAAACGACGATCCTGGAATCTAGTCTCATGGAAGCGGGCAAGGGCCTGAACTTCGAGCATAGAAGTCGCGCGATGGCTGAGAACTTCATTTTTGAGATCTGGACGTAACCCGGATGTGAAACAGTCGACGAGAAACTCATCGGATAAGTTGGTCGTTCGGAGGGCAAGGTCTTCGAACTTCGACTGATAGTCCGCCACTGTAGTTGTTTGCAATAGTTTTGACAGTTGACCCGCGGGGGATTCGATCTCGAGAGCCACAAAGCGTTTGTGAATGGCGTCAACCAAATGGTTCCATCCTACCAGTTGTCGTTGCCGTTGCATCCATCGAAACCATTTTTTGGCGGTGCCGGTCATTCGAAATGAAGCCATGGTGACGCGGTGATGGTCGTCGGTGCCATAGAACTCAAAAAACTCTTGCGCAGAAGCAAGTCAATCTTCTGCATCGTCCCCGGTAAAGAGTGGCAACTCCACTTGAATAGGCTTGGGTGAAAAAGGAAAAGCATCGTCGCTCTCTGGGTTGAGCTTCGCTTTGCCTCGTGGAACAGAACTGTCGGCTGTCATATCGCTACCGGTGTTTGTTGAAGGAGTGATACGGAGCTGAGTGGCAATGGTCTGCAGAAACCCAGAAATTTCCTGAAGGGATTTTTGAGTAGCAGCATTCCACTGTTCTTGCTTGGTGACATGATTTTCCAGAAATGTGAGGGTGTTCTCATGGCGGGAAGCGGTTTCTTGGAGGGCGCGAATGGATTCGGTATTGTTAACCATGGTGGACGACTCAATGAAAGCACCAAACTGTTAGGTTATTTGGGCGTTCAATAAGAAAAGCACAGAGAAAGAGAAGAGAAGGAGATTCTATTCCAGAGAAATTAGAAGGTTTTTAGATTTTTGCATGCTTGGCTTCTTTTTCCAGCCATCCTTTTAACAACCCAAAAGAAAATAACGGTTACATTTCATAGTCATGCAAGACACGTGGAGTTTTTCTCTCCCTACTTCCTCGACGTAGAGCTGGCAAAGTTGTTGCATCGGTTTCATCCTTGGTAGCTGGGTCTGGCGTGGCACCTGGGCCTTCGGGTGCTTCACTGGCTACCTCATCATTCATAACACGTAGTCTCTGACTCTCTGTACTGGGATTAGTTCACGTCAAGTCTGAACAGAAAAGAAAAAAAAACATGTTTTTTACATTTGTAGGTTCGTACAATAAAGGATCTATCGTCTACGATTAATATTCAAAATTTGGAGACGACATTATTCGATTAATTTTTAAATTTTGGAGACGACATTATTAGGAGGGCAGCCACACACCCCGAACATGAACGGTAAGACGAACATGCATGCATATTACTAAAAAAATATTTATTGGGTAAACTTCACCGGAAGTCCCTTTTGTTTGGGGTCTGTTCTATTTTGGTCACTAGATTTGAAAAAAAAATTATTATGGTCATTTACGTTTTTGATATGTTTTATTTTGGTCACTGTGCCGCTAACACTCGTTAAAATGCTGACGTGGCATGTTAGTCAAAAGTGTTATTTTCTAATTTGACCCTTGAACTTTAAACAAAATATTAAGTTAACCCCTAAACTTTCTCAATCTCAATTTTAACCCCCTAAACATTCAACAACTTCATAGAAATACATCATAAGAAAAATTCAGGTACCCTATTATCTGTATAGATATTTATATTCATGATACATTTGCTCAAAATTTGGATGCAGAATAGATCTTTTTGTTCCTTTGAACATTCCAACTTCGTTGCAAATGGTAATTAAAAAACGCGAAGTTGGGAAATAAACGGAGAGGAAACAATTATGTATAACTAAAATGCTTATTTTTTTATTTAATTATAGTGTGTGAACAGATCCTGTATGATTGCTAATCACCTGATTCCAAGCCATAACAGTTGCAATGATGAGCAAAGAGGATGGCGATGCTCATTTCAATACTTGTCATAACTTTTGACTTCCTTTTGTTATGCAAGCCATTTTATAAATTACTTTCTTTTTATTGATGCTTGTTGTTTTTTGTTGTGATTATTAGCAGAGCTACTTCTCGTAATACTAGAAGGAACAGTGGGTTAGAATTCACCTTTAGGTTGGAGGAACGTACTGAAAAGCGGTAGGAGGTTAAAAATATTTATCAATCTGTTAATTTTTAGTAGCTTTAATTACATTAATTTGATAAATGAGTGTTCATGAATTTTTCTTCTAGTTTCTTTCAAAGTTAGAAGAGAAGATCCATGCTAAGAAAGTTGAAAAGATTAACCTGCAGGCAAAATCAAAGGTCTTGGAAATGAATTCACAACTATTACTTGAATGAACATATTTTTCTACTCTATCAAGTAGTTATGTTTTCCGAGTTTTCTGCTTCAATTTATTATGTCTTTTCCTTTCATTAATTTTTAGGTTTGTTGTAATGTGCAGAGAACCAAGAAGCAGAAATCAGACAATTAAAGAAGAGCTTAACTTTTAAAGCTACACCAATGCCAAGTTTCTACAGAGAACTTCGTCCACAAGCTGAACTGAAGAAGGTAATTTGATTGTTTCTTCTTTCCACTATTACTATTTCACGCTGGCGTGTATTTTTCGGTCGGAAAATTTTAATTTCTTTGTTATAGCCATTTTATCCCTTCGATGCAACATTGGCATTGGGGTACTTGGGATATGCCTATACCGTGAACGATTAGGAACTGCAACTTTCTCAATTATCATTTATCCATTTTCTTTTTGAAGGTTGACAAAATAACTGGTGTCTAAATAAAAATTTCTGTAAGTGAAGAAAATACTTAAAATGTTACAGGTTGCATGCTGGTATTATTAAAGGTTTTGTGTTTGATTCAAGTTAATAGTGGTTTAGGATTATTAGGTGGCTTTGTTTGATCAAGATATTTAGTCAGATTAAGATTTTGTGCGTCTACTTATCCTTGACACATTGGTAAAAATGGTGCATTTTTTCAGTAAACCTAGCACTTTATTTGTTGATCAGCACTTCAACGCCACACTTAATCAGCTTCCTATGATGGTGATTTTCTTTTTGAAACTATCTAATAGATGAATACAAATCTAGAGCACTTTCATGCAGTGGCAATGACAGATAACTATGGATAATCGGCAAATGTACATATTGGTAGGCTCTTAGAAATGGATCAAATTTATTCATCTTACAACATTATATGTCTCTTCTAATTTATTGTGCTATCTTATCTATACTCTAAGTATCTGATATCTATTGTAATCATCACAAATACTAACTACGCGTGCAATATCCCTGAAACTTGGAAGGCACAAGAGTGATGTTGCTGCACCAAACAACCGTTCAGAAGGTGATGGTTCTGGTGTTAGGCCATCGAAAAAACTCAGCAGTAGCTGAAAATTATGGAAAATGAGCTCAAAGGAAAGCATTATATTGGGGGACAAAGAATAGGTACCTGAATTTTTCTTATGATGTATTTCCATGAAGTTGTTGAATATTTAGGGGGCTAAAAAGTGAGGCGGAGAGAGTTTAGGAGTTAAATTAATATTTTATCTAAAGTTTAAGGGTCAAATTAGAAATTAACCCTTTTGACTAACATGACACGTCAGCAATTTAACGGGTGTTAACGGCACAGTGACCAAAATAAAAAATATCAAAAACGTAAGTGACCAAAATAATCTTTTTTTCAAATCGAGTGACCAAAATAGAACAAGCCCCAAACAAAAGTGACCTCCAGTGAAGTTTACCCATATTTATTTTATTTCTTGCCCCAAACATATATATATCAACTTTTTCAACATATATAGTATCGAATTTTATAGTTTCCATAACGACCGTGAAATGAGAATTGTAGGTAACAATACTATACACGATGATATGAGAGCAAAGAATGAATTCAATTTGAAACCAAAGGATTGGTGTTAATCTATACGTAGTGATTGGTTGAGCCAAGTAGCTTCTGGTCCTCTCGTTGAATGTGGGTGGTCGGATGAAGCTGAAGGGCCGACTTGGTAATCTTATTCCACTCGTTTTCGATCCGAAAGAATATCCATTGAAACCTTCTGAGCACCTCTAAGGTGGTAATCATAAATACTGTCAAGTAGTTGTGGCGGAGATGAGAAGACAGTTTGTACGTCCAAGTACAGCGCAAGATCAAGTCGCTTCCGATGACCCAAAAATAAACCTACCAAGTGAAGGAATAAATGGTGGTGGTTATGACTTATGCATGAAGACGAGGAATAAATGGTGGTGGTTATGACTTATGCACCGGAGATCCTTACCCATCGTCGCCCGTATAAAAGATTCGAATAATAACTCGGTTTGTTGAACTTGAAAATTCTAGTGAAGACACTGAGAGGATGTAGGAAAAAGAACATCATGTTAGAGAAAAGCTGCAAGAAATGCCAAGTGCCCTCAGGCTCAGAAACAAAAGCTACATATAAGAATAAAGAATGTCTGAGTGCGGAAAAAGGGAAGGCCAACATACCTAAGGTCCCAATCATGAGTTACGTCCCAATAAAACGAGTACAGTGAGTTAACAACACTTGAGAAAAGCCACAGGCGACGATAAACATGCGTCCATGTATCAGGTAAGACATGATACTTAAGGGCCGAAAGAAAAATCACAGGGACCGCTGTCGAATATTTTAAAGCTGAAATCACATGCAAATTGAGTTAAAAAAAGATGAAATTACATATCTCATAAGATATATCCATGGCAGACAAAGTCAAGGGTCAACACAATATTAAGGGCATAACCTTTCCAGTTCATGGCAGACAATATATATTGGTAAGAAATAGAAGCATCAGGGACCTAGATGTATGTATTATTACCATTAAGAAGAGTTGTCTTCTCCTTCGTGTCCATGTACTGCCGCAAACACTGCATTAACCTCCAAGTATAAGGAATAACAAGCACTAGAGGAATTGCAGCTGAGTGACTCCCACAAACCGAGTCAGCTTCAAGCCATGCAATTGTTGCTACCTACATGCCAACAGAAACCTCAATCTTAATCATCTAAGACTATCAACATTGCATCATACAATAAGTTTTGGCACTTCAAATTATGGTGTGAAACAACAAATTCAAATCTAAGCATAATCATTCGGTACTCATAAGAAAGATACGGCATTCCCCTCATTGTTTCCTTTTACATCATGAGAAAATAATTGTGGATTGCAGAAAATTAGGGATGTAAATTCCTTGATATCAAGTTGCTATTAGTTAGCAATTATCTTCCTAATATCTTGTTAATGGCTGTAAATAAGGAATTAGACTCTTGTAATTTATTTGTAATTCTTTTTTCCTAATTTAGGCTTTCTCTTATAATCTATAAATATGGTCTTTCTTTATCAAATAAATGACAGAAATTAGAGTACTCAAACTGAAACTCTTTTCAGTACCTTTCTACATGGTATCAGTCTAATTTCTCGATCCTATCAACTCTCAACATGGTTGATACTTCTACTTCCGCTAAAATCAGTTCTGAAACAGAACAAAATCCTATTCTTGATGACACATCAAATATCTCCACCACCCAGAAAAATTCCAGAAAAATCTGCATCGAACAGTGCTGCTATAATCCCAGAAGGTAGTCCATTTTTGCATCCATCGCTAATACTATTGACTGTTTCGAGTGGATTGTGGATTTAGGGGCCTCAGGTCATATGACTGACAATGCCTCCCTTTTTCATACATTTCAGCCTTCATCAGTCTCCTCTCAAATAAAGATTGCTGATGGCTCTTTCTCCTTCATATCAGGAAGTGACTCTGTTAAAATATCTTCGAATTTAATACTGCAACATGTGTTATATGTTCCCAAATTAGCTTGTAATCTCATCTCAGTCAGTAAAATTTCTATTGACCTAAAATGCACAGCTAATTTTTCACCTCTTGGTTGTAAATTACAGGCTTTGGACTCGGGGAAAGTGATTGGCAGTGCTAGGTTGTGTGGTGGCCTTTACATTCTTCAAGGGCAGCCTTCTCAAAGTGAACAAGCACACTCAAGCTTTATTTATCCTCTTCCTTGTTTTTCTTATATATCAGAATTCTCAAAAAATGTTCTTTTATGGCATTATAGATTAGGGCATCCTAGTTTTCAATATTTTGTCAAATTGTTACCACAATTGTTTATCGGTAAAAATCCTCAATCTTTTTCTTGTAAAATTTGTCCTCTTGCTAAGCATACAAAGAACACTTATCCTCCCTCTAAATATAAAACCTCTAAACCTTTTTCCACCATACACAGTGACATTTGGGCCCTTCCCAAGTTAAGAATATTGATGGTTCTAGATGGTTCATCATTTTTGTCGATGATCACACTAGGCTCACTTGGACATTTCTAACGAGAGAAAAGTCAAAAACTGAAAAGGTGTTTAAGAGATTTCATAGTCTAATAGAAACTCAATTTCAAAGGAAAATTCAAATCCTTCATACTGATAATGGTAGTGAATATTTTTCTAGAGCTTTGGGGGGTTTTCTTCAGGAAAAAGGGATTGTTCATATAACTTCCTGTGTAGATTCTCCTCAACAAAATGGTATTGCCGAGAGGAAAAATAGACATCTGTTAGAAGTTGCTTGGTCTCTTATGTTCTCTACTAACGTGCCTAAATTTTATTAGGGGAAGCCATCTTTACAACAACCTTTCTCATCAATAGGATGCCTAGTAAACTTCTTAATTTTAGAACACTTAAAAATTTATTTCTTCAATCCTCTCCTCATTTTCAGCCTCTCTTCCTCTATATCAGTAAAAGTTTTGGATGCGCTGTCTTTGTTCACATTTATCCTCATTTTCGGTCTAAGTTAGATCTTAGAGCCTTAAAATGCATCTTCTTACGTTATTCTTCTATTAAGAAGGGGCTACAAATGTTACTCTCCCATAACTAAAAGAACCTATACCTCAATGGATGTCACCTTCATTGAACAAAAGTCATATTATACCAAGCATGAAATTCAGGGGGAGCACTTAAATGAATTCCAAGCTTTTGACATTTTTCCTATCACTAAAATCCCTACTATTATTTCTTCTGAAAATGAACCCACTGTTATTACTAAAACCAATGAATCTTCCATCATTCCTAACCCCGTTGAACCTACTGTCTTGGAACCCATTGTTATTATTGAAACCAATAAACCTTTCATCATTCCTAACTCCATTGAAACTATTGTCTTGGAGCTTCCAGGTACACCTCGCACACCACAAAGAACCCAACCAGAGCAACTTGAGGCCAAAGAGCTCAGTGTCTATAAAAGGAGAAGAAAGCCCAAATACAGAGACCGACATACAACCTAGTAACTTCCAAGAGCTGGAACCTACTCCTACAGCCTCAGAGAATCCACAAGGTATGAAAAATTCTCAAAGTATTGCTCCGACTGTGGATATTGATGATTTGCCTATTGCACAGAGAAAAGGTGTAAGGAAGTGTACACCACATCCTATTTAGAAGTTTGTGGCATATGGAAACCTAACGACTGCCTTTAAAGCCTTCACTTCTAGTGTTGATAACTGTAACACCCCGAAAACCGGTCTAGTCGGAAATAAGTTCTAATGATCGGAATGTTGGCATTAAAGTATTGAAAATTTGATTCCTCGATATAGATTGTGTTGTTATAATGTTACAAGACCTTAAGTAAACCAAGTCCCTATTTAAGATTGTTTGGAGAATGCCTATTTGATGTTTTGAGCTAGGCGTTTCGGTACAGTCAGACACGTACCGAAACGATCTGGATAATGCGTTCCGAAACGGATAAGGGTGTATCGATACGGTGTAACGGTAATAACTAACCTTTTGGACTTTTGCTTACGCGTACCAATACGGCCTCGAGCGTATCGAAACAGTACCCTATAGAAATCAGGTAGGTGCTCCCAAAGTCAAAAGTTGCGGCCTTTGGTGAGTCACCTGCTTGCTTGGCATCTCCCCACATGTTCCTAAGCTGAATTAGTAGCTGTATGTCAGCAAGTATGATGTGAATTGATAAGATTATTTAAATAAGAAATCTTTGGGGAAAGGAAATGTTTTCATTGGTACTTGATGAGGTGTGTTGGGCTTAGCAAACCCTCAAGCAAGGGAAACTTTCTTATTGGTTGTTAGAGAAGGTGATTAGTAATTCTCTAATCCTCTATAAATAAGAAGAGAATGAATATGAGTTGGGCTTTTGATTTTCTACCGAGCTTAGATTCTCTTCTTTACAAAACAAGCAAGCTTTTCCCTTTCCATCTTCAACCTCAAGACAAGCACCTCCATTGAAGACAAAAAAAAGCTTAGTCTTTCTTCGTTTAAGAGTTTCATTTAATCCATACAAGTACAAGAAAGAGGATTTAAGCGTCGAACAAGGTATTATCGATCATAAAGCCTTAACCGAGCAAGGTGAGTGTAGTAGCGTCTCGGGTTTGGTCAAGGGCCTACCCGAACCTGTTGTTATTTTTAATACTAACCTTGAGTTAGAAGTTTTATATCATTGATCATGTGTTGGTAAGTATATGGTAAGTGTTGCATTGATTCCACGTTCATAGCATGCCTATCATCGACATGAAAATCATTGAAAGCATTGACATGTAAGAAGCTTGGCATGAATCATTGTTATTGTTCATTGATATGAAATATTGTTTATGAATCATGAATATTGAATCATTGTTATTGGACCTTGGATTCGAAGTATTGGATACAATTGGCATGTCATAGAATTCATGAGCTCATTGGTACGTGTGGACTACGGTCCTAGGGCTACGGCCTATATGATCTGGCGAGGCGGAGGGATGTATTGTGTAATGGTCTTTGGTGATGTTAGTGGGATGACCATATATGAATTTGGTGAGGAGGTGAAATTCGTGTATCCATATACCATGAATCGATCCAAGGGAACTATTGATCAAAAATATTGATTTGCCCTGAAGCTATGATATTGACATACATGATATGATTTTATGCTTTGTTATGAACAAGAATCATGTCATGTTATTGCATAATTAGTATTATGAATACCTTAGAGCATGTTACATGACATAATATGTTCATTCATGGTTATGTGACTACCTCACTAGGCAAAGTATGCCTAATGCATTCCATTGCATCCATTTCAGGGTAAACAAGTTTTGCGGTCGAGATCGGAGAAGTTGGAGCGTTGCGCAAGTTACAATCAAGCTTTAAGTAATGTATTTTGTCCTTTCGAACTCCTAGTATGGTGGCAAGGTCTATGTACAAGTTTATTATGTTTCTTTTGAAGTGTCTATGTTATGTTTAAGTGTTTTTGAATGGATAGTCTGAAGTGAGCCTTCTATGTAGTAAGAAATGACCCTCAAATACATATTTTGTACTAAAAAGGTAAATCAGACAAACGGATTCATATGGCTCTAAAACTTGGCATGACAGTAGCTTATACCCTTAAAATGTCGTGGGTGAAGTTTCATTGCAATTGAACCTTGTTTGCTTTGTTAAAATGAATAAACACAAGCTAGAATCTGTCGTTGCAGGCCTGACCGTATCGAAACGGGTAAGCATAGTTTGAACCTTAGAGGACAGGGTGTACCGAAACGGAATGGTGCCGTTTCGGAATATTTTGCCACTGGAGGCCTCTGTTTCATTACGGGTTCAAAGCGTATCGAAGCAAGTCATAGTCAAAGGCGGTCAACCCGTACCGATACAGGTCTTACCGTATCGATACGATTACAAAAGAAAGGTCAAACTATGTTGACCATTGTCCTCCCGCACCGAAACGGCCCTGAGCGTTTCGATACGGGGATAGTTTTTTTCTGAATTTTCTTAATGAATAATTGGTTAATAAGTATATTGGTAATGTTTTTTGTGTAATTTTGATGAAGTGTTAATAATAAGTTAAAATTTATGTCTTCGATCTCCGTTTTGTTTTTTGGTAACACGTTCCGACCCGGTTCTCTACTAGGCCGGGAAGGGGGTGTTACAATAACACTTTCATTCCAAAAACAATAGAGGAAGCAATGAAAGATATTAGATGGAAGAAGGCTATTGAAGAAGAGATAAGGGCATTAGAAGACAATAAAACCTAGAAAATCACTGATCTTCCATCAAGAAAAAGACCAGTGGGTTGCAAGTGGATTTTTACTATCAAGTATAGATCTAATGGGATAGACTACCAGGAGACATTTGCTCCAGTAGCAAAGCTGAATACAGTGAGAGTTCTTTTGTCTTTGGCAGTTAACAAGGACTGGAAATTACATCAACTTGACATCAAGAATGCCTTCTTGAATGGAAATCTTGAAGAAGATGTATATATAATAATTCCATAGGGGTTGGGATATCATTTTGACAAACAGAAAGTTTGTAAACTTGAGAAGTCACTGTATGGATTGAAACAGTCTCCTAGGGATTGGTTTGATCGATTTGCAAAAGCTATTGTGAAGAATGGGTACAAGCAAGGCCAAACCAACCACACCTTGTTCATCAAAGAAGGATCAGAAAAGAAGAAAACAATCCTCATTTTGTATGTTGATGATATCATCATCATTGGTGATGACAATGAAAAAATTGGAAATTTAAAGAAATTGCTTGCAATTGAATTTGAAACCAAGGATCTTGGTACTTTAAGATACTTCCTTGGCATGGAGGTTGCAAGATCAGAAGCTGGTCTAGTAATTAACCAGAGAAAATATATCCTAGACTTGTTATCTGAATCTGGGGTGAAGGGCTGCAAACTAGCTGAGACTTCTATAAAGTTCAATCTCAAAATGAAGAAGGATGTTCTTGGAAGTCCAGTTAATAAGGGATTGTATCAAAGGTTAGTTGGGAAATTAATTTATCTTTCTCTTACTAGACTTGATATATCTTTTCCTATGAGCATTGTTAGTCAATATTTGGGTGACCCTCGAGTGGAGCATCTTGAAGCTGTCAACAGAATACTAAAATACCTAAAGATGACACCTGACCATGGGTTAATTTTCAAGAAAACCAATGGCAGCTCAGTAAAAGTATTCATTGATGCTAGCTGGGCTGGAGAACTGACAGATAGAAGATCCACCAGTGGGTACTGCACTTTTGTTTAGGGCAATTTGGTAACTTGGAGAAGCAAAAAGTAGTCTGGTGTGTCTCGGAGCAGTGCTGAAGCCGAGTATAGAGCTATCGCACTTGGAATGTGTGAGGGAATATGGTTACAAAGGTTACTTGTTGAATTGGGCTTCAGTGACTCTAAAGAGTTTAAACTATACAGTGATAATCAATCTGCCATCAATATAGTGAGAAATCCAGTCCATCATGATAGGACTAAACATGTAGAAATTGATAGAAAATTCATTTCAGAGAAAGTCAACAATGGTATGGTAAAACTGAATTTTGTTTCTTCTAAAGATCAACTTGCAGACATACTCACCAAGACACTTCCTAGAGTAACATTTGATGAGTTTACATGCAAGCAGAGATTATATAATATATACTCTCCAGCTTGAGGGGGAGTGTGGATTGTGTGATTGCAGAAAATTAATGATGTAAATTCCCTAATATCAAGTTGCTATTAATTAGTAATTATCTTCTTAATATCTTGTTAATAGCTGTAAATAAGGAATAAGATTCTTCTAATTTATTTGTAATTCTTTTTGCCTAGTTTAGGCTTTCTCTTGTAATCTATAAATATGATCTTTCTTTATCAAATAAATGACAAAAATTAGAGTACTCAAACTGAGACTCTTTTTAGTACCTTTCTACAATAATAGATAAATTAGGAAGAAGAGGGATGGAAATCGTCTACCTTTTTATCATGCCCCCTTCTATGCCTCAACTTTAAAATAGTGGGTTTAAGGTTTAAGGTTAGGGTTTAGGGAATTAGGGGTAAGGTGTATTTTTTAGGGTGTATGGTTTAGGCTTCAAGATGTGGAAATTAGGGTTAGGGTTTAGAATTTAATTTTTAAGTAATTTTTAGTGTGGGGCATAGAAGGGAGCATGATTAGGGGGCAGATGATTTTTACCCAGAAGAAGAGGGATGGAAATCGTCTACCCCTAACTATGCACCCATTGGTGCCTCCATTTTAAAATATCGAGTTTAGGGTTTGGGGTTTAAGGTTGAGGCTTAGGGTTAGGGTGTAGGGAATTAAGGGTATGGTGTATTTTTTAAGGTTTAGGGTTTAGGATATGAAAATTAGGGTTAGGGCTTAGAATTTAATTTTTAAGTGTTTTTTAGTAGGGGGCATATAAGGAGGCATGATTAGGGGCAGAAGATTTTTACTCGAAGAAGAGAGCCTCAAGCATTGGTTTAATTAGAAGATCCATCCAAGCAATTCAACAGCTCTATTTTAAGGCATTGGAAGAGACAACATTAAGTCCCTAAGTTCAACTAGCTTTAAGCCCATAGAAAACAGAAGCAAGAGTAGTAGCTGCAGATGTTCATCTGGTCTTCCGCATTACTATTTTTTCCTCCGTGTTTGAAAAGCATCAAATTTTAACATTCAACTGATTTTTCATAAAACTGCAGCATGACCAAAAATATTATGTAGGTGACACAACTTAATATCTGATATTAATGATTAAGGTCCATTAAAGTCTTTACTCCAGTCGATCTAAGATGAAATAAAAGTTCCAACCAAGACATTAAATTCAGATTTTGATTGCACTTACCCATTTATAAGTAACCTACGTAAAAGTCTTCAGTGTTAGAATTACCTGGCGATGAACCATTCGACATACTGAACGCTCCAAATCTGAAAATACCTTCACAGAATAGACAATTACAAGAGATTAGAAAAATAAATCCAGCTTGTCTTACCAAACCGAATTGAAGTACCATAACCTTAGAGTAGATGAGTAGGATAAGAACGCATGAGAAATCAAGAAAGCAGTTACCAACGAGCAGGAGACTAGAACTTTATCCATAAGAGTAACAAATAGCTTGCTTAAGAAGAACAGATAGGTCAGGGGTTCATACCTTGGCCATGGAGGTTAAAATGTCAGCCATGAAGAAGTCGGGAAATGAGATTGGCTGCTATACAAGAATTAAACAAGTAGAAGTTGTGAGTGCATATCAGCTAAAGAGACACTTGAGTAATTTCAACATAAAAAGAAAATCCAAAACAGAACACAGAGAAACCAACTTCAAAATTGTACATCTTATAGGAAGAGAAGCTGCAAATCTATTAAATGCAGCTCACTAGCTGAGTTAGAAAGGATGATTAGAAACTTGCCTGCAAAGGGAGAGCTATCCGCCAGAGTGTTCTTATCAAGAAGTAACGAGATGAAAAATAGAAAATATCAAAGGGGAATGCCAAAACCAGAGCAGCAGCAACATACAGGATTACCTATAATTTTGTATTTGAAATTTTCAGAAACATAAGTATCTGTCAAATAACCAATGTCATGGTGCTAAATTTGAAGAGTGCATCCGACAAGACAATGAGAAGACTGTATATAATCACATAAAAGTATGCATTATTGGTAACGAATATTAGCAAGCAATAATCACCAAACATATTGACTGAAACAAAATGATTGGCTAGTGTCTTGCATATATGCAGCAAAAACTGAAAGAGGGTAGATATTACCCTGGTTGTGATGCTGCCAATGATACTTCTCCATGGGAGTAGAGATAAAGGTAGGCTGTCATGCTAGTTGGGACTATAATCGTCATCCATGTGCTACACTGCATATAACAAAACAGAAAATGGAAATTCGCAGAAAGGCATAGCCAAACAACAAGAATAACAGTTAGAATACTACCTTCCAAATTTCTCTGTGAGTAAGGTGGTTCTGATCAAGTTCAAATATTTTTGAATAATTAACGCTACTTTGTGAGAAGACCCACAAACACAATCCCCATAGCCAAACCATCAACGTCTAAAATTGCAACACAAAGAAGTGAGATTCAAGGAACATCTAATATCAAAGAACAATCCGTAGCCAAACTTGAAGAGATGTTAACTAACCACGAGAAGGAGAGGGTTGTAGTATAAGAATGCCTCATACAAGAATAAGTCCCGCACGTCTGCCTTCATTCTCATGACTGAACCCCATCCAATCTACTCCAAAACATTAAAAAGCAATCAAGAATTTTGAACACAAATTCTCACTACCATCCTACTAATACAGACCTTGCAGCAAATGAAGCCCCAAACCAGAAACAATGCGACCTGAAAAATCACTTCCATTAAAAAGATCATCAAAAAATTCGAAATGTAGGTTAGAATTCCAATTTCGAACCTTAAATCTCCATAGAAAGACGGGAGAATGCATTATAGCGGCCGTGTACAAATGTGGATTTGTACCCTTCATTTCACCTCCATTTCCAGGTTCATCAGCCCCTAAACAAATGGAACGGAATACAAAAGAGTCAACCAATTACTGAAAGAAATGAAAGGTTAATGAAGATTTGTACCCGCAGGTTTGGCGCCAGGCTTCCGAAGATGAGGACTGTGAAAATAAGCGATTGCCGGAGGACTTCCAAACATGATTCTGACTTAATTTTTTTTATATAAAAAAACAATTCAATTATGTACTGCAAAAACAAATTCCATTGTCGTTTTCTAAGCAAAAAGCACAACACTATAACAACTCGACGGAATTAATATATATTGATACAATGGCTGCCAAGCTAAGATCAACGCTTGACTTGAAAGAACAGAGAAGAAGAGAAAGGAGGGAGACGGATATTTTGAAAAGAAGTTGTTAAAGAGAGAATTCAATTAGTGGAAAATATTTTAAAAAATATTCAGTTTCTTTCTTTGTCTTTGTTCTTTCAACGTTTTTTTCATTTCACATAATTCGTCGCTTGTGACTGATAATCATAGCCATTAATTACTAAATTAAGGAATTGTAAAATGTTAATAAAGATCGAAATAGACCGGCTGTAAAGATTATCAGACAAGAGAGACAGGCGCCGTAACGAAAAAGAAACGTAAAGATTCCCGCTTTGGGAGTGGAACGACGTAGTATCGGTTGGACGGTATGCAAGATCATAGATGAGTATTCGATTGAGTGTTAAAACATTTCGTGTTAGTGGAGTTGACATATCCTATTTTATGACTCAAATTTTATTTAAAATATTTTTTATTTTAGTTGAGTGTATGAACTTCGAGTCGATTTGAGTAGAGTCGAATTATTGAGTTTCTATATAAATTTAATTATAATTATTTATAATATTATGGTACAAATTGATTTCAATTTAAATAGTTTTTTCTAATCATATAAGATATATTTTTTTATATTTTTTATATTCTCTTTCATAAGTGTGAGTAAATTTTATAAAGTTATTTAATAAAACAAATATATTATTCAGAATTATAATAAAATATTATTATAATGTTACTTTTAAAGAATAATTTTTTAAATTTAGAAGAAGAATATTAATAAGAGTATACAACAGTCAAAGAATTTATTAAAAAATAAAAAATACAATTGAATTGATCAAATTAAATAAATTGTAAAATCAAAAATTAAATTAAAAAATATTTTTGTTAAAAATATTAATTAAAACTATATAGATATTGTATAATAATAGTAGAAACATGTAGTTTAAATTAAATCAAAAAGTTGTCTTAATACAAAAAGAATTAAAGAAATCATATAGAATTAAAAGAGAGAATTGTAAAAAGAAAATATTTATTTTTAATAATATAAATTGAAGCTAAATAGACAGCTCTCACGGTCCGTTTAGAAGCAGGTGATTCTGAAAAAAAAATAAAACTTAAAATAGTGAGAAAAAGAAAAAAAGTGAAATTTGATTTTACAAATAAGTTATTCCAGTTAGTCAAATAATTTAAATAACTCAAAATTTAAAAAAAATATAAATTTTTTGAATGAATTAAATTTTGCTCACCATGTAAAATGAGATTCTAGAGGAGCGTACTTAATATTCAAAATTATACGTTAGAAGCATTTTCGATTAAGTTAGTAATTTATTCACATACATGATCTAGTATATAAACAAACATACATTTTCTTTTAAAAAAAGATACATATATTATGCTTCAAATTTCCACATTCAAGACGTGGGTTATACAAAATTCATACAACTCTCTATTGGAGACTGTTGTTCTGGTTGTTGGGAAGCTTGGTCGTTCGTCAATGTAGGCCATGAGTTTGTTAATTTGTTTTGGTTTGTTAAGCCCTTTAGGTGTAACAGATTGGTTGTTAAAATGTACCAAGTCTGTTAACTTATCTGGGCTATATAAACATTAGGTTTAAACCCATTGGCCTCATGTGTGTGAAATGACTCTTTCCTCTACAAAATATGATGGCCTACATTTAGTGTATATTTTCTATTCTTCATGCATGTTCTACTTCTAAAGTAATACAGCTGTTCACCTTTTATCTTGGAATAACCGATAGCCTTTAATCTCTCGATATCAGAAAGTTGTCAGGCTAAGATGGTATCATTCGCTCAGGTCACGACTCTTCTCTCCAGTTTTTCCTCCATCTTTCAGTCTTCTTCTTCGCTTCCGTTTGTTCTATTGTGGTGATTTTCTTGTTCTCGCAAATCTTTGTTTTTCTTTCTCTTTGTTATTTCGATCATGCCGAGCCCAGTCGTTCCTGTCTCCGGTGATGATGATAGTCTTGGATCTGGATCTGGATCGGGCGGCGGCGGTCGTACCTTCACCAACAAGAGAGTTAACGTTCTTTTGGATAAGAACAATTTCCTTGTTTGGAAACAGCAAGTTCTCTTCATCGTTCGCAGTCATCGGCTTGAGAAATTTCTCAACAGTACCTTTGTGCCTCCGTCGGCTACGGTTCGCTCGGCGTCTGGCATTTTGGTTCCGAATGATGAGTATGAGTCATGGATAGCTCAGGATAGTGCTTTGGCTTCCTGGCTTCTGTACACAATGAATCTGTCACTGTTGTCTCAGTTCGTTGGTGTTGATACGTCGGCTGAGATCTGGAAAATTGTGGTGGATTATTTCAGCAGCAAATCCACCACCACTGTTATGAGCCTCCACTTTCGCCTTCGTTCGATTCTCAAGGGAGATCTAAGCATGCGGGCGTACATCTCCAAAGTCAAGGAGATCTGTGATGCCCTAGCCTCTTGCGACAGCCCGATGTCGACGACTGAGCATGTTGCATCCATCTTAAATGGTCTGTCGATTGAGTACAGGCCATTCGTAGCGGTTATCACGGCAAGTAGGGTTCCGTTTACACTCGACAGTGTCACGGCTACGCTTGTGGATGCTTAAGCTCAGCAGGCGATGTATGAGAATAATCTCCCGGTTCCGATGAGTGCACATAATGTGCAATTTTCTTCCTCGAATGCGTCTCAATCTTGGGGTAATTCTGGCAGTGCTAGACCTTCGTTCAATTCTGGTGGAAGAGGTCGATCCCGCAACAAGTTTCAGTGCCAGTTATGTGGCAAGCTAGGACACCTCGTGGATCGTTGTTATCGTCGGTTTGACAAAAGCTTTCCTGGAGTCACTGCTAATGTCAATAAGCCTCGCAATGGTGATGGTTCCACATCGGTACCTTTATGTTCTGTTGATTCGACTAACACTTCTCCAATTTGCAATATTGCAGGAATGGTTCCAGGATGCACTCAGTGCAGTCCTAGTGGTGCTTCCTCTCCTGGACAGTCCGAGTCATGGTTTGTTGACACGGGAGCCACGCACCATGTCTCATGTTGAGTGTGTAAAAGTCCTATAATTTACCCCCCATTTAACCCATATTTCTGCTGCATTCAAGCATAATTCATTGCATTTAGGTTAGATTTCAGTTATACATCACAAATATATCAATTGGCACATTTTCTACTGAAATTGGTTGTTTTTACAGATAGCTGCTGTAGCAGATGGAGGGCAGTAGAGAAGCAGACGCTGGGCAGTGAAGAAGCAGAGCTGGAATTGGATGTGTAGACGTGAAGGACGATGCTGCCATGGCCGCTGCCGTGGCAGCCAAGGACGACAGCGATAGTGATGGGAAGAAGTGAAGTGGGCCTCAACAGAAAGAGAAAATTAAGCCCATCTGTCGTGGATCACCCTTATATTTTTCCAAGCCCTAGATCAGAATGAAGGCCAAGCCCAAGGTTCAAGGAAGAAACTCCAAGCAAGAAGGAAGGACGAATTAAAGACTTATGCTCTGAAGATTTAGTCTTTAATAGAGTTGTACTTTAATTTAAAGTTGTATTCTTGCCATATTAGAAAACTTGAACCCAAGGCCTATATAAAGACATGTAATTCGACCTAGGAGAGGACATCACCATTCTCTAGCCTTCTTCCCAAAACCCTAGCCGTTTTTCCTTCCTCAACATGTTCTAAACTTCCCCTAGGGCTAAGGGTTGATTTGTAAAGTTGTTGCAAGGATTGCATTTGATTAGGAATTTTTCTGTTCAATAAAATTACTTCAAGTTCGCTTATTCTGGTTTTCAACATCTTGCAAGAGTATCGGGAGAGCATTGTGAGATTATCTATTTACTTAATATCGGGAGAGTTAAGTATACGAAAGGAATAATTGTGGGTTCTCTAGTTTATAGTTGAACTATCTCGGACCTAGGGATAGGACGAGGTTAAGTGGCTAAGGAAGAATTCAACAACTTCGGTGTTCATCCTTCGATTCACGCCGGGAGGTATCATCAAAGACGTGTTCATCGACAGACTTGGACCTAGGGATAGGCCAAGGCACAACAGAGATTCTTGCCAAGCTTGAAGTACATAGTTGAGTAATCGCTGCCGCGATAACCAACAGACTGCTGCCGCGACAGGGACGACGACAGAACAGATTTTCCCAGACTTTGCAACACCTACACTACTGAGCAATTCAATATCGGCCCATTCTCTCTATCTTGATTCCATTACTCTGTTATTTAAGTTCTCTTTATTATTTTCGTGACAACAATTTAAACTATTCTTTTTCTTCTCGTGCAGTAATCCAAGGTGAAACTATTAGCCCAGTCCCTATGGAGACGATATCCGATACTTCCGTATCACTTTACTACTTGCGTCGTGTGCACTTGTACTACATTGCGATAGACACTTTTACACGCAACAAGTTTTTGGCGCCGTTGCCGGGGACTGGCAACATATCTTTACCCTATCTTTTACTGCATTTATTTTATTTTTCTGTTTTATTTTTCTTGGATTGTTCAACTTGTGCTTTTCACAAGGTTTCTTGTTTATGCGCAGATCGAGATGAGGAGAGGAACCTGAGTATCCATTAGACCCTGAAATTGAACGCTTGTACAATCTTAGGAACCGACTTCGCTTTGTGCTAGCCAGAAATGAATACCTTGAAGAACAGTTAAAGGCCATGAACAACCAAAGGAATCCCCAGGATGCTGAAGATCCTGCTGGAGATGGGAGGAATGACCAACCTGCCGATCCTCCTGTCGCTGCCGCACGCCGGTCATGCCGAGACTACATGCTCAATGATCATGTAGAACTAGAAACAACCCTGCCAGATGTAGACATTGACAACTTTGAGCTGAAACCCATCATGATCAACAACGCTGGCCAATTTAGTGGTGCTGCTACTGAGGATGCAAGGGAGCATCTGAAAACGTTCCAAGAAATCTGTGGTTCGTTTAGACTACCAGGAGTTAATCCGGAGATACTGAGGCTTCGGTTATTTCCTCATTCATTGAGGGACAGGGTGAAAACTTGGTGGAATAAACTAACGTCGGGTTCAATACGAACTTGGGCAGATTTAACTCGTGAATTTTTGTCTCGTTTTAATCATTCACACTTATCTGAGCGATTACGTAACGAAATTGCTACTTTTCAACAGGAAGACGATGAGCCAATGCACGAAGCCTGTGACAGATTTACCACTCTTCTAAGGAACTGCCTGATGCATGGATTTCCCATTTGGAACCAGGTAACGAAGTTCTATAATGCTGCCAATTTACAAACTCGTATCAGAATTGATTCAGCAGCAAATGGATTACTACTGGACAAAGATCCGGATGAGGCAATGGCAGTATTGAAAAATCTGGCGAAGAATGAGGAACTGTTTCCTACAGCAAGAAGAGGGGGTAAAAAGTTCTAGCTGTAAAAGATTATGAGGCCGACAGTTCGTTAAAATCACAGGTGGCATATCTCACTAAGGCAATGAAAAAACTCTTGAAACAAGTTTCACAGCCTGTCTACTCTGCTGAAGAGGTATGCGGAACTTGCGATGGCAACCACAGTTCGGAGGAATGTCCGTTACAGTTAGAAGAAGGGATGTATGTTGGGAACTACAATAAGCAGAATTATAATTTCAACAACTAAAATCCCAACTGGAGAAAGGATCCTAAGTTCTCTTGGAGCAACCCTAATAATGCCATGTATCCTCAAGCACAGAACACTCAGAATCATGGAGGACCTAGATTAATGACTCGGCAGCAACCGTAGCAGCAGCAGCAACAGCCACCACCTGCCATGACTAGTATATTGGAGCAGACCTTGGCTACGTTTATGTCTCAAACAGGAACGTACATTGAGAAAATGAATCACTTCGTTAAGAAGACTGAAACATTCATGGATAAAACAGAGATGCGGATGACCAACCATGAAGCTACTCTAAAATCATTGGAGACACAGATGGGTCAGGTTTCACAGCATATTAAACCGAGGCAGAATGGAGGATTTCCTAGCAATACTGAAAACGCTAGACAACCCACACATGAGCAGTGTAAAGCAATCATTACTAGAAGTGGGAAGAAATTACCAGGGCCAGAGAAGGAAACTGAAACAGTTAAGAAACCAGCCTTGGAGTCAACTACCGAGGAAGCTGCCCCGGCAGACGACAAGCAGCCTACTGCCGATGAACCTGTCACGACAGTAGAAGGGACAGAGGAGAAAGATGAAGAACCTAAACCTCCTCAGATCCGAATGCAGTGGGAAGGACGCATTGCTGATTATCGTCCCCCACCACCTTTCCCTCAGCGGTTACAGAAATTGAAACATGAATCTCAGCTTAAGAAGATTTATGATATTTTTAAGCAGGTCCATATCAATATTCCATTGTTAGATGCTGTGAGAAAAATACCTGGTTATGCCAAATTTCTCAAGGATGCCATGTCGAAGAAATCTAGACTTGGGGAATTTGAAACGGTTAAAATGACACAGGGATGCATGAGTATTTTGCACAAGCATCCACCCAGAAGAAGAAGGATCCTGGGAGCTTTATCATACCATGCATAATCGGAGACAAATTTGTGGGTAAGGAACTTTGTGATCAGAAATTAGGTATTGGAAAAGCTCGGCCCACAACAGTAGTACTGCAGCTGGCAGACCGCTCTTACGTTCACCCAGAAGGAAAAATTGAAGACATTCTGGTAAGAGTGGATAAGTTTATTTTTCTTGCTGACTTTCTTGTCTTAGATTGTGAAGCAGATGAAAACGCACCAATCATCCTGGGGCGACCCTTCTTAGCCACAGGAAGATCACTGATTGATGTGGAAAAAGGAGAACTCACTATGAGAGTGAACGATCTAGAGATCAAGCTGAACGTTCTCCAAGCAATGAAACATGCTGATGCAGAAGAAGAATGCAAGGCTATCACTAAAGTTACACTTGACCAACCCTGCATCAGGTCAAGCTACCACGACATCAAAATTGGCCACCGCCTCAGCAGCCATTTAGAAGACTGTCACGACAGCACCAACGACAGCAGCTCCTCAGAATCTGATACATCTGATACTGAAGATCAAGAGAAGGTAAATTCGATAGGCAATCGTCCAGGTAAGTTGTTCGAGCCTTTAAACTATACCTCGGATAACCATATAATTCAAAAGCCATCAACTGTTGAGCCCCCTGTTTTAGATCTTAAGCCCCTGCTACGGCAGTTAAAATATGTTTTCCTTGGTTTAAATGATACGTTGCCTGTAATCATCTCTTCCAAGTTGATGCAGGAACATCAGCTAATAGGGATGCTGCAACAGCACAAGACGGCTATTGGATGGACGATAGCTGATATCCAAGGCATCGGTCCGGCACTATGCATGTATAAAATCCTCTTGGAGGATGATCATAAGCCGACCATTGATGCACAAAGATGACTGAACGATGCTATGCAAGAGGTGGTGCGTAAGGAGATCATAAAATGGCTAGATGCTGGAATAATCTATGCCATCTCGGATAGCAAGTGGGTGAGCCCGGTGCATTGCGTTCCCAAGAAAGGAGGAATGACTGTGGTAACCAACGAAGAAAACGAACTAATCCCAACCAGGACTGTAACCGGTTGGAGGGTTTGTATGGACTATCGGAAGCTTAACAAAGCTACCCGGAAGGACCACTTCCCCTTACCCTTTATTGATCAAATGCTTGATAGATTAGCGGGTAAGCCTTACTATTGTTTTCTTGATGGTTACTCAGGTTATAATCAAATAGCCATCGCACCAGAAGATCAAGAAAAGACGACGTTCACATGCCCATACGGTACTTATGCTTTTCGGAGGATGCCATTTGGACTTTGTAATGCACCAGCCACCTTTCAGAGGTGCATGATGGCAATATTCTCCGATATGGTGGAGGATTTCCTAGAAATATTTATGGATGATTTTTCAGTCTTTGGAGACAACTTTGAAAACTGCTTAGGCAACCTACAAAAGGTGTTCGAAAGATGTGAAAAGGCAAACTTGGTATTGAACTGGGAAAAGTGTCACTTCATGGTGGATGAAGGGATAGTCCTCGGCCATAAAATTAGCTGCCGCGACATAGAAGCCGACATAGCTAAGATAGAAGTAATCGAAAAGCTGCCGCCACCCACCACAGTCAAGGGAATCAGAAGTTTCTTAGGGCATACTGGTTTTTATCGGAGGTTTATTGCGAACTTCTCAAAGATCACCAAACCCTTATGCAATCTTCTAGAGCAGAATCGTCCCATCGACTTCAACACATAATGTACTGAAGCATTCAAGGTTCTGAAAGAAAAGCTGGTAACAGCCCCAATAGTACAACCACCAGATTGGAAACTGCCATTCGAGATCATGTGTGACGCTAGTGACTATGCTGTCGGGGCAGCACTTGGGCAGAGGAAAGACAAGCTTTTTCATGTCATATACTATGCCATCAAAACACTGAACGACGCCCAAGTAAACTACACCACCACAGAGAAGGAACTATTAGCTGTGGCATTCTCTATCGACAAGTTCTGTTCTTATATACTTGGAACGAAGGTCATAGTACACATAGACCACTCTGTATTGAAGTATCTGTTCACCAAAAAGGATGCAAAGCCTAGACTGATACGTTGGATTCTGCTACTGCAAGAGTTCGACCTTGAAATCAAGGACAAAAAGGGGACAGAGAATCAAGTTGCAGATCACTTGTCAAGGTTAGAGAAGGGAAAGAGTTTCTCAGCAGACGAGACACACATACTGGAGACCTTCCTCGATGAGCAGCTGTTTGCTGCCACAATCACTGCCGCGACAGCCACGGCGGCAGGTAAGTTTTCTGAACTCCCCTGGTATGCTGATTTCGTTAATTTTTTAGTTAGCAGAATAACTCCTCCTGACCTTAATTACCAATCTAGGAAGAGGTTCCAAAATGATGTTAAGCATTATTATTGGGACGAACCTCTTCTTTTCAAATATTGTGCAGATAAGGTGATTAGGAGATGTGTACCACAGGATGAACAAGAAGCTATACTACATCACTGTCATGCTTCACAGTATGGAGGACACTTAGGAGGCAACAAAACTGCTACCAAGGTTTTGCAGTCGGGATTTTATTGGCCGTCACTGTTCAAGGATGCCCAAACATTCTACAAAAACTGTGACAAGTGTCAACGGACTGGAAACATCTCAAGGAGACACGAGATGCCGCTGCAAAATATTCTTGAAGTCGAGATCTTCGATGTTTGGAGGATAGATTTTATGGGACCATTCCCAACTTCATGTGGGAACTTATACATCCTCCTGGCAGTAGATTATGTGTCCAAATGGGTTGAAGCAGTCGCCACTCAGAAAAACGATGCCAAAACGGTTCAAAGGTTTTTACATAAAAACATTTTTCCAGATTTGGCATCCCTAAGGCGATCATCAGTGATGAAGGGAGGCATTTCGATAATAGGGTTATAGCTGCTGCCTTGAAAAAGTATGGTGTCAAACATCAGATCGCAACAACGTATCACCCTCAAACCAATGGGCAAGCTGAAATCTCCAACAGAGAGGTTAAGAACATCCTTGAAAAGATGGTTAAGTCAACTAGAAAGGACTGGTCTCTACACCTCAATGATGCATTATGGGCCTACAGGACAACGTTCAAAACTCCATTGGGAATGTCACCCTATCGGCTGATTTATGGGAAAACATGCCATTTACCTGTTGAGATTGAGCACAGAGCATACTGGGCCATCAAGGCAGTGAATATGGACTTGGAAAAAGCAGGACAGAAAAGGCTGCTTGACTTGAACGAGATCGAAGAAATTCGAGCAATGGCTTATGACAACGCAAGGATTTACAAAGACAAGACTAAGAAATGGCATGACAAGAAGTTGCTGCCACGACAGTTCTGCCCAGGGCAGCTTCTGTTGTTATTTAACTCTAGGTTGAAACTCTTCCCAGGGAAGCTGAAATCTAGATGGTCTGGCCCTTTCCGAGTGGTGCATGTTTTTCCTCATGGTGCCATCACGATCAGATCTTTAAAAGACGGGCACCAATTCAAAGTCAATGGACAACGACTGAAGCATTATCAGGGGACTGAAGCCCCAAGAATGCAGGAAGTGGTTACTTTAGGAGATGCCCCTCCCGGCATCCCTAATTTAACCTAAGTTTTATTTTATTTTTATTTATTTTTATTATATATATTAGGTAATTAGAATTATTTTAAATTTTAGGAACTAAAGTGTTTATTTTTGTTATCTTATTTTTAGGAAATAAAGGAGACAAGGAGAAGAGGAGAAGTGATTTTAGCCCACCATCTTTCCACCAAGCCCAAAAAGCCCAACTTTGGAGCATGCTGTTATAGATGCTACGACAGACGCGGAAAATCCAGCCTGTCGACACGCTATCGCGGTAGACACGCAAACGTGTAACAGACGCACAGCAGACACGGAAACGCGTGACAGACGCGTCAGAAATCTTGTAACAGTTGGCCTGTTTTTCGCGCCTGCTGTTACAGCTCCAACAGGCAGCAAACTCTCCCTTATATAAACCCCGTTTTACTATTCATTTTTCACTCACTTCTACTCCTTCTACTTGTTTTCTCTAGAATTTTTACTTGTTTTCATTTTTTTACACAATCCTTGCAACATGTCTTCTAGAAACACCCGCCGAAGCGCTGCCTCAGGATCTGCCCCGGCAGCATCAACTCCACGATCCTTCCAGATTCGCGATATGTGGGAGGAGAAGGGTTTCATTTACACTTCGAAAACGGGGAACCTAGGACTGCATCCATTCATAGCTAGGAAAATCAGAGCCCTGCAGTGGCAGCTATTCGCAGAACAGCCAGAGGAGATGAACGTGTCTCTTGTCCGAGACTTTTATGCTGCCATCGGCAGTAGGAACGCGACAACAGTCACAGTAAGAGGGAGAGAGGTGCCCTTCGAGCCAGAGTATATCAACACTCTCTACGGATTCTATGTGGGTAGAAACGAAGATGGCCACCAGCAATTTCTCGAGAGTCTAGAGCCTGCTGCCTACGACGATGTGATGGCAGAACTCACAGATGAGGGTACAGAATGGAACATGGATCCGAAAAACTCAAGGACGGTGAAGAGAGTCCAACTCACCTCGGAGGCCAAACTGTGGAACGCCTTCATCAAAAAGCGAATTATGCCCTCCTCCCACAACACAACCGTCGACCAACCAAGGTTAGCCCTCATCCATTCTATTTTAAATGATTGGCCAATTAACGTTGGCAGATACATCCAGGAGAGTATATTGGAATATGCATACCGGCCGGCATGACCACTCTTCTTCCCTTATCTTATCACCGCCCTCTGCCGCGGCCATCATGTACCAGAAGCTGCCACAGATTTACGAGTCCAAGAAAAGGGCTGGACAGAAAGAAATATACTCAGCCTAATGGAACTCACTGTTGCCACCCCGATGTCGTCTTTCGACCCTACTACCACAGCAGCAGAGCCGACAACACCCACCGACACCGAGCCTGCTGCCACAGAACCTAGGCAGCCTACAGCAGCAGCCCCTCCAGCTGACACCCCATCCTAGATCCTTGCTGCAATACAAAAGTTGGAGGAAAGACAGCTAGGCTTCATGAGCTTCATCCGCGACATCACCACTGCCACGGTACACTTTATCCAAACCTCTTTAAATTTCCCTGATGATGTGTTCCATACTTTCCCCAGTCAATACTTTGCTGCCCCACCCCTGCCCATACCCCTACACCTGCTACCACGCCCAAAACGCCAACTGCTGCGTCCACACCAACCCCTGCCATAACAGCTGTAGGCGGCAGCCGCACAGCCGACACTTCTGCCAGGAGAACCAAGAGAAGGATGCCGTCAGATGAACTCGACGCATATATAGCAGGTTTCTCCTCTTCCTTAATCTGGGAGGAATCCGATGGCGAACCCTCCATCAAGAGGAATTTGTCCAAAGAGGTCACACCAGTAAAGCGGCAGAAAACGGTAGCAGACAAAGGGAAAGAAGATAGCGGCAGTGGCAGCAGCAGCAGCAGCAGCTCCGAGGTTCAGGTAGTGGAGAAACCTCCCTATATCTCCCCTACCCGTATTCAACCGCCAAGGGAGGCAAAAATGAAGAATACCTCTGCCTCTCTCATCCGCCAGCCAGCACCAGCCAAGAAGGTCCCTGCCCGTCGGCAGATCTAGCTCAGCAGCAGCGGTGACGACAGCGCCTAAATTTTAAGTTTCTTATCTTATATTGATGTCTGCCTTTTTTATATTTTGTGATGTACTTTTTATTTTCTTTTATCTGTCATTTGCATTGAGGGCAATACAACCCTCGAGTTTGGGGGTGGCATCCCTCCATTAATGGAGTCTTTTAAGTTTAAAATTTGTGTCTTTTACTTAGTTTATTTTTGCTTAAAAAATGAAAATTTGGCTTAAGTCTTTGAACTGAACTTACCTGCCGTGACAGCCTCTGTCGTGGCAGTGCCTTTAGGATAGTTTTAGGAGCAGTTTAGAGCCTTACTATAGTTCTGAAACTTAAACACCATTTGTGACTTTTATATTGTCTAGAACTTTACTGGTAAACTAGAATAGGGAAAATCTTAATACTTGAATAGCCCCTCGAGGTGCCTAACACTAGCTTTAGGAAAAGAAGTTAAGAAAAATAGACTCTTACACCTAGAGGTGCCCGAAACCGGCTCTAGAAAGTTAGCTAGAGGTGCCCGAAACCAGCTCTAGTCAAACTTAAGCTTGAGAAATAGAATCGAGTCTGCATAAAAACTAAAAGAGCCTAAGAATTGCCTCCGAAAAGATGAAAATTGGCATAAAAATTCAAGTTAGAAGTTTCAGCTATTCTAGTAAGCTAAGTGAGTCTAGGCATATGATTGTTCACAAAGCATGCACACACTACACGAGAATTATAGCATGGTTTTGAAATGAATCCTGAATTATCCAACAAGGTGTTGCTTACAATAGGGAATGGAATGGTAGGTAAGGGAAAGTTCATTGTTTTAAGCCAAACAAAAACTTTTGTTTTTCTTTGTTAGGACTAAATTGCTTGAAGGCAAGCAAAAACTTGAGTTTGGGGGTATGTTGAGTGTGTAAAAGTCCTATAATTTACCCCTCATTTAACCCATATTTCTGCTGCATTCAAGCATAATTCATTGCATTCAGGTTAGATTTCAGTTATACATTACAAATATATCAATTGGCACAGTTTCTACTGAAATTGGTTGTTTTTGCAGGTAGCTGCTGTAGCAGATGGAGGACAGTAGATAAGCAGACGCTGGGCAGTGAAGAAGCAGAGCTGGAACTGGATGTGCAGACGTGAAGGACGATGATGCCATGGCCGCTACCGTGGCAGCCAAGGACGACAGCGATAGTGATGGGAAGAAGTGAAGTGGGCCTCGACAGAAAGAGAAAATTAAGCCCATCTGTCGTGGATCACCCTTATATTTTTCCAAGCCCTAGATCAGAATGAAGGCCAAGCCCAAGGTTCAAGGAAGAAACTCCAAGCAAGAAGGAAGGACGAATTAAAGACTTATGCTCTGAAGATTTAGTCTTTAATAGAGTTGCACTTTAATTTAAAGTTGTATTCTTGCCATATTAGAAAACTTGAACCCAAGGCCTATATAAAGGCATGTAATTCGACCTAGGAGAGGACATCACCATTCTCTAGCCTTCTTCCCAAAACCCTAGCCGTTTTTCCTTCCTCAACATGTTCTAAACTTCCCCTAGGGCTAAGGGTTGATTTGTAAAGTAGTTGCAAGGATTGCATTTGTTTAGGAATTTTTCTGTTCAATAAAATTACTTCAAGTTCGCTTATTCTGGTTTTCAACATCTTGCAAGAGTATCGGGAGAGCATTGTGAGATTATCTATTTACTTAATATCGGGAGAGTTAAGTATACGAAAGGAATAAGTGCGGGTTCTCTAGTTTATAGTTGAACTATCTCGGACCTAGGGATAGGACGAGGTTAAGTGGCTAAGGAAGAATTCAACAACTTCGGTGTTGATCCTTCGATTCACGTCCGGAGGTATCATCAAAGACGTGTTCATCGACAGACTTGGACCTAGGGATAGGCCAAGGCACAGCAGGGATTCTTGCCAAGCTTGAAGTACAGAGTTGAGTAATCGCTGCCGCGATAACCAACAGACTGCTGCCGCGACAGGGACGACGACAGAACAGATTTTCCCAGACTTTGCAACACCTACACTACTGAGCAATTCAATACCGGCCCATTCTCTCTATCTTGATTCCATTACTCTGTTATTTAAGTTCTCTTTATTATTTTCGTGACAACAATTTAAACTATTCTTTTTCTTCTCGTGCAGTAATCCAAGGTGAAGCTATTAGCCTAGTCCCTGTGGAGACGATATTCGATACTTCCGTATCACTTTACTACTTGCGTCGTGTACACTTGCACTACATTGCGATAGACACTTTTACACGCAACATCTCACCTGATGCATCCCCTGCTCACTAATGTTCTGACTATTCTGGTCCAGGTAAACTGGTTGTTGGAGATGGTAATGGCTTGTTCATTTCTAAAGTTGGTCATACTTCATTTGATTTTGCTTCAAGGTCATTAGTTTTGCATAATCTCTTGATTGCACCTTAAGTAACTAAGAACTTGCTTTCGGTTTCGAATTTTGCTAGAGATAATGTGGTCTATTTCGAGTTTCATGCAAATAATTGTGTTGTTCGTCATGAGTGCACTGGTGAAGTTCTGTTACAAGGAGTGGAAGATGGTGGTCTTTATGTTTTTCATACAAATACCGCTGCTGGTGAAGTTCGTTTAGAGTCAAATTTCAGTCAATGTATGTCCACTGATGTTAGTCATGCTACAATTAGTTCTGTTGCTTCTGATGTAGAACTTTGGCATCATCGACTTGGGCATCCTGCTCAAGCCACGTTGACCACAATACCAGCAAAATGTAAAGTCCCATTGAAATACAATAAAGAGTTTTTTGTGCTGCTTTCCAACAAGGGAAAAGTCACAAGCTGCCCTTTTGTGTTTCTAGTACTGTGTATACTAAACCTTTTGAACTTATATTTACTAATGTTTGGGGACCTCCGCATGTTAATTCAGCTGGGTACACATATTATGTTTCGTTTGTGGATGCATATTCTCGTCACACCTGGTTATACTTGCTTAAGACCAAATCACAAGCCATATTAGCGTATAAACAATTTGCTCAACTGGTTCGTACACAATTTGATGCTCAGATCAAAGAGGTTCAAAGTGATTGGGGTGGAGAGTTTCAAAGCCTTTCTCGTGTGCTTGCTGAAATGAGTGTCGGTCATCGGATCACCTGCCCACATACATCCAAACAAAACGGTGTCGTTGAACGAAAGCATCGGCATGTTATAGAGCTCGCCATTACTCTTCTCGCCCAAGCCAAAATGCTCTTTCAGTTCTGGGCATTTGTTGTGGTGACTGCTGTGCATCTAGTTAATCGACTTCCCACCAAGGTTCTCAATGGTGTTTCTCCTTTTGAAAGGCTATACAATCGTGTCACTAATTATCAGTTTATGTGTGTATTTGGATGTCGTTGCTTTCCCTATTTATGCCCGTTTAATCACAAAATGGAATTTCGGTCACAAGAATACACATTCCTAGGCTACAGCCCTCAACACAGAGGATATCAGTGCTTGACACCCGGGGGGAAACTGTAATCTCACGTCATGTAGTATTTGATGAAGGTGTTTTCCCATTTGCAGGAACCACAAAACGACACTGTAAGCAAGTCAAGGGCACTCCAACCATTTTCCGCTCAGCCCCTTTACATGCTACACCTCCTGACATCACTCGTACTACACCTTCCAGGCTACATCATTGCAATGCTGATTCTCCAGGTCAAGCAAAGCAGTGGTGTTTTACCCGTTGAGTCCCTGCCCTCTCTTGCTGTTGATCCTTCGGGTACTAGTTTTAGTCCGTGAGGTATGCCTGCTGTGTGACATGTTTCTCCACTAGGTCCTGATGCTTCGAACGATGATTCCATTGGAGTATCACCTATTGTCAGTGAGGCTCTCGATGTTGATGCTGACTCTGGTGTATGTCCTCCGTTTCATGAGCACGATGTGCGTGAGACTGATGATGAGTGTCCTGTGTGTTGAGTTGATCACACAATTGCAAATGGCCAAGAGGGGGTGAATTGGTAATTAAAAATTTGGTGGGAGGTATGAGTGAAAAATAAAA
The DNA here is from genome assembly GCA_030270665.1 of Hibiscus trionum. Classification (NCBI taxonomy): domain Eukaryota; kingdom Viridiplantae; phylum Streptophyta; class Magnoliopsida; order Malvales; family Malvaceae; genus Hibiscus; species Hibiscus trionum. Next base: position 41,645,760 of record BSYR01000027.1, on the reverse strand, counting down.
GTGACACAAGTGGTTAGAGTGGTTCAAGTTCTCCAAATGAACTCTACATCCACTACCTTAGTTCCCACTAAGGATTTTCAACCAATTCACTACTTGAATTCTTCCCCTTTTCTTAGATGAGGAGGTAACCTTACAAATTGATTAAGCTTTCTACCCAAAGCTTAATCTACTCACTTTTACAAAGATAAGGATTTGGTAAACTCAAACAATTCCTCTCAAAGGATAAATGTTTACCCAAATACAATTTCAAACTCCCCAAACTCACAAAACAAGATAACAATAAAATCACTAGAGTTGGGTACAAGAATTTGACTTTGAAGAGCACTAGGGTTTGGATTTTTGCTTTGATGTTGCTTGTAGGTTCAATAGTTGTTGCTTGGTCAATTGAAGCTTGTTTCTATACCCTTGCATTGATTTCTAGCCGTTTGGGTAGTTGGGATCATCAATAGAGCCGTTGGGAGCAATTTTCCCGCATTAAATGCAGCTCTGCAGCCTACCATATCGGTACTCGGGAAGGGCGTATTGATACCTGCATCAAAGAGGAAAGAGCCGTTGTGCCTGAAAACAGAGCGTATCGATACGCATAGAAGGCGTACCGATACAGTTTTAAGGGGTGTATCGGTACGGAGGGCCGTATCGATACGATGTTTACTCACTAGAATCCCAAGTTAGGTTTTCATAAAAAGCGTATCGATACGCATACCAAGCGTATCGGTACGGTATAACAGTCTTTTAAAAATTGGGAAACCAACCAACTGACAAGTAACGGTCGAAAAATTAAATGCAAGATTTTTCAAAGATATGCTTAGCGTATCGATACGGTTGCAAAGCGTATCGGTACGGTTTCATTAAAAGAGTTGCCCAGATGAATAACGTATCGATACGGTTGCAACGCGTATCGGTACGGTAAGTCCATTAAAATTCCAGTGGCAAAAGCCCGTATCGATATGCATAAGGGTATCGATACGCCTGGGCATTCTTGTATACTTTGGCTTGAAAATAAAATTCCAGTGGCAAAAGAGGGTATCGATACACCTAAGGGTATCGATACGCCTGGGCGTTTTTGCATAGTTAAGCTTGGAAAACATAGGAAAAGACTTAGAGAATTTTTCATATATTTAGGAACTTGTCTTGAAATGTTATTTTGTTTAAAATACTTGTCAATTGTGAGACTTTAAATAGTACTTAAAAATTTATTGTTTTGCAAATTAGTCCTTAAGTTTATATGTTATATCAAAATCAATTTTGGTTTCACAATCTCCCCCTTTTTGATATAACAAAACCACAAATAAATTTTTAAGTTTTTGAAACTTTGAAAAGTTTTCTCCCCCTTAATTTAAGACAGATTTTCAAAAATAAAACATTGACTCTATGATCCTTCTCCCCCTTTTTGTTAGATCAAATAGAAATACAAGGATAATAGCAACATAATAGCAACAATAATTCATTAAACTTAAAGCAATCATAAGAGTTCAAATGCATAAACTTCAAAGTAAACATAATAGTTCAAATGCATAAACTTCAAAGCAAATATAATAATCCAAACTTTAAAATCCTAAAAACATAGATAATAGGCATAAACTTAGATCCTAAAAACAAGAGTGCAATAACATAATATAATAAACTAAATGCCATGTAGATGATATGCATAAACTACTCGTCCCCCTCATCATCATCATCGTCTTCTTCCTCTTCTTCTTCATCATATTGAGAGGGTTGATTCCTTCAATTTTGGTTGAGCCAAGCACCATGGAAGGCGGTAAGAGAGATATCCATGGAGTTTTGGCGAGAAGCCATGGTTTCCATCTTTTTCTCCTTACCTTTGATGCGATCTTCTAAGGATGTGAATCTAGTATCCATCGCGGTAAATCCGGCTTCCATGGAAGTGAACTTCTCATTTAGGAAAATCATTAGAGTACCCATGGAGGAGGAATCAAACGGAGCACGGTGAGAGCTCGAAGAAGCGCGAGAAGTATCGACCGGAACATCTTATGGAGGATCTTGAGTGGTACGAACCCATTCATTATCAACATACGAGAAACTAGAACGAGCTAGAGAACGCTCATCTATGGGTAAGCCAATGGTTTCGGGATAATCATGGGAACAATCAATGCCAAGGGAATGAAAGAGATAACTCAAAGCCGTTGAGTAGTAAAAGGATGAGACTTGTTTGGTGTGACGGTGTTGGACTAAAAAGACAAGGTCGGCAAACATAATTTGACAAAGATTTGGACGTTGACCTTCTCTAAAACACCTAAGCCAAAAATCATCTGTTTGACGAATAGTTGAATATTTCCCACCCGATGGACGAAAAAACCAAGATACAAGAAGATGAAGGATACGGTCATGAGCATTTAAAACTTTTGTTGAGCCTAAAGGACTCGTACCCAAGGATTGTTCATCATCAATACCAACGTTTTCAAAACCAAAGACATTACATAAAATTGTTTAATCAATTTGAAAGGTTTTGCCCATAACAGAAGATTCAATAGCAATGACATTCTCCCTAGCTTCATCATGAACACATATGGCATTGGAAAAGAATACGATGACTAGATTCCTATAGAGAATAGGGGGAATGCTTAAAAAATTCATAAATTTCCATTGCTTAAGTAAAGGAAGATATTGAAATTTGAATCGGGCAGAATTTAAGAATGGGACAGACACAACACGTTCTTCCCTAAGGTTCAAACCTTGAAAAAGTTTATATCGTTCTATATCACCTTCATTTGGAAAACTTAATTGGATAATGTAAGGAAGATTAGGTGTAGGATTACCCTCGGCATCCTCACTAGGATCGAAAGTTGAACGATAACGCTTAGTTCTCTTTTTCGATGGTGCCATAACCTTGAAAACACATCAAAAACGATTCGAATATGTATGCAATTAACATCCTATTCAATCCAATAAATTCTAATAATTCAAGGTAATTGTAAAAAGAATTTTAATTTTAAAAAGACATTTACAATTCCAAAAAAATAGATTAAAAAAATTCGAATAGAAAATATATTCGAATGAAAAATTTTGATTTTTGAAAAAAAAAATTGTGAAAAAAGTTGAAACCCATAACAATCAAACATGTTTTGTACAAAAATTCAATTGAAACAATTATAAAAATCAAACGAAAATCAAAGAAAATAAAAAGAAGAGTTTTATACCTTGAATCTTAGATTGGATGAATGAGGTGATGTGAATGCACAAGATTTGTTGACAAAGCTTAGCCTTGATGTGGAGATTAAAAACCCTCAAAGAATTTTTAAGATTGATGGTAAAAATTGAAGGATTGAGGGGGTTTTTATAGAGTTTTGCGGCTAGGGTTTTGGAGAGAAAAGGGGTTTTTTTTGTGTTTAAAGCTTTTTAACAATTGCAGCCCTAAATAGCCTCTCCGTCGAGACCGTATTGATACGCTAGACACGCGTATCGATACCCTTTAACCATAATTTTTTTGTTCGTCGTTACTACCGTATCGATACGCGGGACTGTATCGGTACGACTTGGCTTTGACTATTTCCCTTGACTTTAACCGTATCGATACGCGGGGTCGTATCGATACTCGTTCAGCTTCAAAGTTTCTAGTTATGAACCCGTATCGATACGCTTCAGCCGTATCGATACCCCTTTACCAGATTAGGCATTTTTGAAAGATTTAAGTACAAAAATCCAACTTGAAACGTCCCTAAATGCATGTACATGTCCTATGAACAAGTTTTAATGGCTAAAATTGATGCATACTCCCCTAGCAACATGCATAGAAGCAAAAAGAACATAATTAACACAAGCATGAATCACAAACAATTTCAAGCAAATTTTGACATTTTGGGACCTAGAAGGGGTCAAGAAAGGCTAGTTAAACCTAACTCTCTCCTAAGGGTCCAAAAGCGCTCTTTATCTAAAGTCTTTGTGAATATATCCGCTAATTGGTTCAAGGTGTCAACATACTCTATAACAACATCATTTTTCAACACATGATCTCTAATGAAATGATGTCTAATTTCTATGTGTTTAGTTCTAGAGTGTTGGATGGGATTCTTAGTGAGACAATAGGCACTAGTGTTGTCACACCTAAGGGGTATGGTTTCTATTTCAACACCATAATCTAAGAGTTGTTGCTTCATCCAAAGGACTTGAGCACAACAACTCCCTAAGGATATGTACTTCGCTTCGGTGGTAGATAAGGCTACGCTATTTTATTTCTTAGAGAACCAAGATACGAGCATACTACCTAAAAATTGGCATGTCCCGGAAGTACTTTTCCTATCTATCTTACACCCCCATAACCCGCATCCGAATAAGTATGAAGGCTAAAGGAGGAATCTTTAGGATACCAAAGGCCTAAGGTAGGTGTGTCTCTAAGGTATCTAAAAATTCTCTTAATGGCAACTAAGTGTGATTCTTTAGGACTAGCTTGAAACCTAGCACACAAGCAAACACTAAACATAATATCCGGTCTACTTGCGGTAAGGTAAAGCAAAGAACCTATCATGGATCTATAAAGCTTAGAATCAACACACTTACCTTCTTCATCCTTGTCAAGCTTTATGGAAGAACTCATAGGTGTGGCTTGAGGTTTTGCATTCTCCAAGCCGAACTTTTTGAGCATATCATTCACGTACTTAGCTTGATTTATGAAGGTGTCATCTTTTCTTTGTTTGATTTGGAGTCCCAAAAAGAATGAGAGCCCCCCATCATGCTCATCTCGAACTCACCTTGCATTAGCTTAGAAAATTCTTTACAATAACATTGATTAGTAGAACCAAAAATGATATCATCAACATAGATTTGTACTACTAAGATGTCATTGTTATATCTTTTTATGAAGAGTGTAGTGTCCACCTTTCCTTTTTCAAAACCCTTTTCAATTAAGAAATTTGAAAGTCTCTCATACCAAGCTCTAGGAGCTTGTTTTAAACCATAAAGAGCTTTTGTTAGTTTAAACACATGGTTTGGAAATTTTGAATCCTCAAAACCCGGTGGTTGTTCAACATACACTTCTTCATTTATGAAACCGTTTAAAAAGGCACTTTTCACATCCATTTGAAAAGGCTTGAAATCATTATAACATGCAAATGCTAAAAGCATTCTAATGGCTTCCATCCTAGCTACGAGTGCATATGTCTCATCAAAATCAATTCCCTCTTCTTGGGTATAGCCTTGAGCAACAAGCCTAGTCTTGTTTCTCACTATATTACCACTTTCATCTAATTTATTCCTAAAAACCCATTTAGTTCATATAGTAGATTGATTACTAGGCCTTTCAACTAATGTCCAAACTTTACTTCTCTCAAATTGATTTAATTCCTCTTGCATGGCCAAAATCCAAAAATCATCTTTCAAAGCTTCTTTAATATTTTTAGGCTCAATGCATGAAAGAAATGAAACATGGTTCATTAATTTGAGAGAGGATCTAGTAGTTACCCCCTCGGATGGATCACCCAAGATTTCACCACCTTTTACATAGTTGAACTCCCTTGGGTAAGACACCTCCTTTTCCTCAAGAGCCAAGTCCTTCAAGGCTTCAAGAGGTGGATCTTGTGTATCCTCATCTTTAATTGGAACCTCATTCACCTTTGACGTTTGTCCTCCATCAATGGCATCAAGGATTCCTACTTCATCATCATCACAAGATTCCTTCCTCGGAAGGAGGTTATCATCGAAAACAACATGTATAGACTATTCAACTACTAGAGTTCTTTTATTAAATACACGATAGGCTTTAGAGTTTAAAGAGTACCCTAAGAAAATAGCTTCATCACTTTTAGCATCAAATTTACCTAAGTTTTCTTTACCATTATTCAAAACAAAACACTTGCAACCAAAAGGATGAAAATAGTTAATGTTAGGCTTCTTAGATTTTAAAATCTCATAAGGTGTTTTTTTTCAAAATTGGCCTAATCATTACTCGATTTATAATATAGCAAGCGGTATTTGTGGCTTCCGCCCAAAAATATTTAGGTAAATTATTTTCGCAAAGCATAGTTCTAGCCATTTCTTCTAAAGTTTGATTTTTCCTCTCAGCTACCCCATTTTGTTGAGGAGTGCGAGGTGCGGAAAAAATGTGGCTAATCCCATTTTCATTTAAAAACTCATCAAAACCTAGATTTTGAAATTCGGTTCCATGATCACTTCTAATGTGAGAAATTTTAAGTTCAAGATCATTTTGAGTTATTTTAGAAAATGTGATGAATTTTTCTAAAGCCTCATATTTTGTACTTAAGAATAGAACCCAAGTAAACCTAGAATAGTCATCTACAAGCACAAAAGCATATGATTTACCACCCAAGTTCATTGTTCTAATAGGCCCAAAAAGATCCATATGAATCAATTGTAAACATCTACTAGTAGAGACATCATTAATGGATTTAAATGAAGTTCTATGTTGTTTACCCTTTGAACATGCATCACAAATTTTATCATTAGAAAATTTAAGTTTGGGTAAACCTCTAACTAGATTAAGGGAAATTAATTTCTCTAAGACACTCATGCTAGCATGTCCTAATTTTCTATGCCAAAGCCATGAGTCATGTTCATCATGTGCAACTAAGCATGTATGGGATGAATGGATGTCATCTAAATGCACCATGTAGATATTGCCTATTCTATGTCCTATGAGCATTAGTTGATTTGTTTTAATATTCACAATTTTGCAACCACTTTTATCAAATAAAACATTAAAACCCTTATCACATAATTGACTAATGCTCAATAAATTATGTTTAAGACCGTTGACATACAAAACATTTTCAATGAAAATAGAAGAGTGATTACCAATGGAGCATATTCCTTCAATGTGGCCTTTGGAGTTGTCACCGAAAGTTACCACTCCACCACTCTTTGGCTTTAGTTCCACGAATCTACTCTTGTCACCGGTCATATGTCTTGAGCATCCACTATCAAGGTACCATGAGTTTTGGCTTGAAGCTTTGGCCTTGTAGCAATGCTCCCCCTACAAACAAAGAAATTAGGCCTTGATTTTTGGTACCCAAATCATTTTGGGTCCATGTGTGTTAGCCTTCAAAATTTTGGTTCCCTTAGGAATCCAAGAAGGAATAACATTCATATTATTAGAAATAATGAGTTCCTTAGGAACACAAACACTCCTAACCTTTTGACCTCTAGATTGCTTGTGAAAATTTCTTTGTTTAGGAATAAAAGATTTTCTTTTTACATATTGGGATTTAGAAGAGTTTCCTTTTTCAAAATGATTTTTCCCAATAGCAATTGATGTTTTAAGATTATCCACTTCCTTTGTGTGATAATCTTGAAAATCGGAAAGAAGTTTTTCAAGTTCAAGATTTTTCGTTTTAAGATCATTTGAAAGATTTACTAAAAACAAAACTTTCTTTTCCAATTCGGAGTTAGTTTTTGAAAATGTTTCATTTTGATTTTTCAAATCGGAAATAGTTTTCTTGTTTCTCAAAATGGATTCTTTATATTTTCCTACTAATTCATCGTAAACCTCTTGCAATTCATCATAAGCATCTTGAAGTTCATCAAATGTAAAATCAAAATTAGGTAAGTTAGAATTTACCTTTGGTTCATCATCAATGGCCACGAGACAAAGATTAGCCACTTCCTCCTCTTCCTCGGATGACCATCGTCACTCCAAGTTGCTACTTGAGCTTTGAGCTTGTTCTTCTTCCCAAAGCTCTTCCTCTTCAATTGAGGACATTCGGAACGGATATGGCCGGGCTTTTTGCATTCATAGCAAGTGATTTGGTCCTTCTCCTCTTCCTTACTCTTGCTTTTGAAGTCTCATTTTCTTATGAAATTTCTCCCACGATTGGACTTCATGAAGCGAGTGAACCGTTTGGTCAACATGGCCATCTCCTCATCTTCACTTGAATCGCTTTCATGATATGAAGCTTTAAGAGCGATTCCAACCTTCTTCTTCTCAACATACTTCTTCTCTTCCATCTTCTTTTCTTCTTCTCTTCCCTTTCTCATGATCTCATGGGTGAGTAGAGATCCAACAAGAGCATCAAGCTTGAGAGTCTTCAAATCTCGAGCTTCAATAATAGCCATTCTCTTGCTATCCTATGATTCTGGAAGAGAGTACAACAACTTCCCCACTAGCTTGTCTTCGGGGATGATTTCACCGAAACCCTTTAATTCGTTGACAATGACCGAGAATCGATCAAACATCTTGGAAACACTCTCATCGGGATCCATCTTGAAATTTTCGTAGCTTAAATTGAGCAACCCAATTTTTGTTTCCTTGACATCACTAGTTCCCTCATATGTTGTCTCGAGGGTGTCCCAAACCTCTTTGGCATTTTCGATCGAAGACACCTTGGAGTAGATATCGGGACCAAGTGCACAAAATATGACATGAAGAGCTTTATCATTCACTTGCATCCTTCTTCATTCATCATCCGTCATTTCGGCTTTTACTTTTGGGACAAGTCTTGCTTCTCCACCTCTCTTCATGGGAATGTATGGACCTTCTTCAACCACATCCCACACCATGTAGTCGGTGGACTTGATAAAGAGCCTCATCCTATTCTTCCAATATGGGTAGTTATCCCCATTGAAGAATGGTAGCTTGGTGGTAGATTGGGACTCATAGAGGTTGGAGTTGGAGGTGGATGTCATTGCTTGACTAGTTGTTGATCAAACTCTCCTAGAATCGACTCAAGAGGGTTGTAATCCTTCCAATGAGTGTAGCTCTGATACCAATTGTTGAGTTGATCACACAATTGAAAATGACCAAGAGGGAGGGAATTGGCAATTAAAAATTTGGTGAGAGGTATGAGTGAAAAATAAAAGTGACACAAGTGGTTAGAGTGGTTCAAGTTCTCCAAATGAACTCTACATCCACTACCTTAGTTGCCACTAAGGATTTTCAACCAATTCACTACTTGAATTCTTCCCCTTTTCTTGGATGAGGAGGTAACCTTACAAATTGATTAAGCTTTCTACTCAAAGCTTAATCCACTCACTTTTACAAAGATAAGGATTTGGTAAACTCAAACAATTCCTCTCAAAGGATAAATGTTTACCCAAATACAATTTCAAACTCCCCAAACTCACAAAACAAGATAACAATAAAATCACTAGAGTTGGGTACAAGAATTTGACTTTGAAGAGCACTAGGGTTTGGATTTTTGCTTTGATGTTGCTTGTAGGTTCAATAGTTGTTACTTGGTCAATTGAAGCTTGTTTTTATACCCTTGCGTTGATTTCTAGCCGTTTGGGTAGTTGGGATCACCAATAGAGCCGTTGGGAGCAATTTTCCCGCATTAAATGCAGCTCTGCAGCCTACTATATCGGTACTCGGGAAGGGCCTATCGATACCTGCATCAAAGAGGAAAGAGCCGTTGTGCCTGAAAACAGAGTGTATCGATATGCATAGAAGGCGTACCGGTACGGTTTTAAGGGGCGTGTCGGTACGGAGGGCTATATCGATACGGTGTTTACTCACTGGAATCCCAAGTTTGGTTTTCATAAAAAGCGTATCGATACGCATACCAAGCGTATCGGTACGGTATAACGGTCTTTTAAAAATTGGGAAACCAACCAACTAACAAGTAACAGTCGAAAAATTAAATGCAAGATTTTTCAAAGATATGCTTAGCGTATCGATACGGTTGCAAAGCTTATCGGTATGGTTTCATTAAAAGAGTTGCCCAGATGAATATCGTATCGATACGGTTGCAACGCGTATCGGTACGGTAAGTCCATTAAAATTCCAGTGGCAAAAGCCTTTATCGATACGCATAAGGGTATCGATACGCCTGGGCGTTCTTGTATACTTTGGCTTGAAAATAAAATTCCAGTGGCAAAAGAGGGCATCGATACACCTAAGGGTATCGATATGGCTGGGCGTTTTTGCATAGTTAGGCTTGGAAAACATAGGAAAAGACTTAGAGAATTTTTCATATATTTAGAAGCTTGTCTTGAAATGTTATTTTTTTTAAAATACTTGTCAATTGTGAGACTTTAAATAGTACTTAAAAATTTATTGTTTTGCAAATTAGTCCTTAAGTTTATATGTTATATCAAAATCAATTTTGGTTTCACACTGTGGTTGCTACCGAAAATCTCGTGACTAATGTGGGTGCTGAAGCAAGTCGTGCTGCCTCTAGTACTAGTGATTGTCCAGTAGTCCCTTGTGATATTGAGTCTACTGTGCCAAAACGTGCCTTTGGTGTTGATCCTGGTGATGTCTCCTCTTCAAACACGCATAGAATGCTCCCAAGGAGTAAATGTGGGATTTTTAAACCCAAGCTACATGCTTTATCCTTGGATGATGAAGTCCCTACAACCATACGTCAAGCTCTCCTTGTCCAGGAGTAGAAAGAAGCAGTTCACAATGAGTACACTACACTGGTCAACAATGGTACTTGGACGCTTGAGGCTCTTCCAAAGGACCACAAGTGTATTGGCTGCAAATGGTTGTTTAGAATCAAGCGTAATCCGGATGGCTCTGTTTCAAGGTACAAAGCTCGTCTTGTGGCGAAGGGTTTTTCCCAAGTTCCGGGTCAAGATTTTGAGGACACTTTCAGTCCGGTTGTTTGTTTTACTACACTCAATATAGTTCTTTCTTTGGCTGTCACCAACAAATGGTCCCTCCGTCAGGTCGATGTTAATAACGCGTTCTTGAACAAGCTAGTGATGATGGAACTAAACTAGTTTGTCGGCTCAGAAAAGCCTTGTATGGATTACGGCAAGCGCCACGCAATTGGTATAACAAACTTCGTGTATACCTTTTGCAGATTGGTTTTCGAGAATCAAAGGCCGATGCCTCTTTATTTGTTTGTGACAAAGAAGATGTCTCCACTTACTTGATAGTGTATGTTGACGACATCATTGTCACCGGGCAGTCCATACAACTCGTGGAAAGTGTTATATCGCGCTTAAAGGAAAAGTTCGCCCTCAAAGATCTTGGTGATCTGACCTTTTTTCTTGGTATAGAGGTGGTTCGTTTCAATGACATTGTTGTTCTCAGTTAAAGAAAGTTTGTAATGGAGTTGTTAAAGAAGACCAATATGTGTCAGTGGAAGCCCACACTAACTCCCATGGTTTCGTCTTCAAAGCTTATTCACGATGGGGGCAGTCTTGTTTTTGATGAACAAGAGTATCACATCATCGTTGGAGCACTCTTGTACATATGTCACACCCGGCCTGACATCACTTTTGTCGTAAACAAGGTTGCCCAGTTCATGCAAAAATCTTGTGAAACTCATCTTGAAGCTGTTAAGTACATTCTTTGGTATTTGGCCGACACCTTGGACTTTGGATTGGTTTTTTCTCCATTCCTTTGGAGACTGTTCCGGTTGTCTGGAGTGACAACACAAGTGCCATAGCTATGACTGCCAATCCGGTGTTTCATGCTTGGTCGAAGCACGTCGAGTTAGATGTGCATTTTGTTCGCGAAAAGGTCACCGATAAGCAAGTCCTTGTAAACTATGTTCCAGCTCAGTTTCAAGCTGCCGACGGGCTCACTAAACCCCTCTCTAGGTCTTATTTTTTGATGTTTCGAGACAAGGTGTTTGTTCACTCTGCTACTTCACGTTGATTTCAGATGTTTTTTTTCGGTCTTAGCTCAGAAAGGAAGAAAAAAAAGGAACCGAGAAGGTCAAAGAGCTGGAGGAGCAGGGAGAATATTGGAGACTGTTGTTCTGGTTGTTGGGAAGCTTGGCCGTTCGTCAATGTGGGCCATGAGTTTGTTAATTTGTTTTGGTTTGTTAAGCCTTTAAATGTAACAAATTGGTTGTTAAAATGTACCAAGTCTGTTAACTTATCTGGGCTATATAAACATTGGGTTTAAACACATTGGCCTCATATGTGTGAGATGACTCTTTCCTCTATAAAATATGATGGCCTACATTCAGTGTATATTTTCTATTTTTCACGCCTGTTTTACTTCTAAAGTAATACAACTGTTCACCTTTTATCTTGGAATAACCGATAGCCTTTAATCTCTCGATATCAAAAAGTTGTCAAGCTAACACTCTCGACTTAATTAGCTCCATCTTCTCCACATCTCCTAGCTTCATTCCATATTGTTTCTCAGTCATCTTCTCTACTTCGATCAAAGCATCCACCCAAGGAAATAAGTAGCTGAAGCAGCGACAGCGCCATTCAAAAGGACCAACCCCACCGACTCTGTGTAGCCTTTGTCGCTGATATTGGCCTTGGCTCTGCCAAGACAGGTAAGTGCAATGGCAGACATGAAGCAAGCTCCGACAAACATAACCCACTTATCGTCAGTAAATGGCTTGAGTACGATGAAAGACAAGAGCGGTGCAGAGCCAAAGCCCACGAAAGCCATGAAAGTTATGGCACCGTTCTTCCACGGCTTCTCCTCTACTCGGTCAGGCGGCATCACCCCTTTCTCCGACGCCATCTTTTGGTCTCTCATAATGTCGTTATACTTGGCGAATATATTCACCACCTTGCATGTATAATTAACATTACGAGACGCCATTGATGAAAATACAAAGAAACTTGAATGGTTACTGGTTTACCGTGCTAGCGTCGTTGACGTCCATGCCAAGGCTTTGGTACTGCTGAAGGAGCTGGTCTTTTCCATGGTTATTTAGTTCCCACTCGGTCACTGCCATTTCCTTGGCAGCTAGGTCTTTCTTTGTGCTAGTAGACAAAAAGTCCCCAAGGCTCGATGATATTCCATCTGCAACCAGGTTCGCAATGCCCAACACAAATACGTCTACTGCAAATGATTGATCAGTTAAAAAAAAGGGGAGAAAACAAAGATATTACATAGCATTTGATGAGAAACGGCTAGCAGATACGGAAGAAATGAGAGAGAAGCAAGTGAAAATGGCCTCCAAGCCTGCATAAACGATGCTCTTCACAACCTCTCCTTTCTAAGGCTCCTTTTGTCTCCCTTTTTCATCTCTAACCTCTGGTTCTTCAAGCAGTGGAGTACTGTCGGTGTCCACTGTTATTTCATTTTCACCAGCTTCACTCATTTTTACTGGGTTTTACCTTTCAGAGTTTTCACCCATTCATTGTAAGAACAAAATGGTGTAACTTTTATTCTTGTAATGAGCAAACTAGTATACGTGTGCTCATGCATGTAAACCCCACTGATACGTGGCTAATGAAAACTGCATTATGAAAAAATATGGTTACAGATAAAAATCTTTGCTCCCTTTGATGTCTAATATTAAAAATTACTTAAAAATTAAATTTTAAACTCTAACCTTAATTTTTACATCTTAAACCATGAACCTTACACTCTAAAAAAATATATTTTATCCTTAATTCCTTAAACTTTAACTATAATTCTTAACTTTAAACTTTAAATCTTAAACCCTAAACTCATTATTTTAAAATAGAGCATAAAAAAACATGATAAAGGATAGACAATTTTCATCCTATTGGTAGTTGGTACAATGATTTGAAGGCCTCTCAAATCTCATAATTGAAAGATGGAAAAAGAAACAAAAATATATACACGCAGGACTGAATTTTATGAAAATTTTATAGGGCGTAAAATATAAAATTTTAGGAGGGTAGATATATTTTAGTGATGGTCATCAATCTTCAATATTTTTGTGTCCTATTTTCTTATGCTTCGCTTTATTTTTTTTCGTTGACTTTCTTTTAGATTTTTTATTAGAATTTTATTTTTCCGAGATTTTACTTTTGGTATTTATTAGGCTTGTTTTTTCTATTTTTGTGCCATATTTTTTTTTCTGTTTTGTGGTATTTTATTCACATATTACGATGTTTGGTTCTGATGTACGATGGTCGTTCAGTAGTTTAATTATTTTTTAGTTGTTTGTTGACGCATTCAGATTTATTTCGCGATGTAGTCTGTAAGACTGATGGTTTTGCCCGTCACTTTTTTGTCACATATCAAATGTCTAGTTGGATTGAGATAATGAGTTTTGTTTATGGCTGTATATTTCTGTTGATGATATTTCTTAAGGGATTCACTTTATTTGCGCGTTGATAACTCTCCTAACTTTTTTTTTTCATTCAATTGAGCCTCGCGAGCCATCTGAGCAACGGTGAGAGCATTTTTTTTTATAAGGGTAACTAAGTTTTCCTTCTTTCAAAAAGGAAGAAAGTCCTTTAATCGTTTTTTATTTTCATTTTTTTATTTCTTTGATGTTCGTTGTGTATATTTTCTTGTTTGACTCTCTTTCTAAGTAATAATAAAAATTACTTAATATTATTTTCAAAAAAAAAAATTAAGACTGCAAATTTAGATATCAATAAAAAAATACATTGTCTATATGAAAAGTGTAAATTTTTTCAGAGATATGACTCCACCCCTTTAATCTTTATACATGTACTGTATAAGGTAGCCATTATAATCTGTAGCTTTCCAATGCATGTAATGAAACTAAAAACAAACATATTAACTACAATTGAATTGATGAACAGAGGTAGCAAACAATAAAGTTCAGACCATGGGGTTTTTCTCCTCTTCAATTTCAGCAGTAGAAGAATTTCCAGTTTTGTGATCTGCAGATGAAGAGGAAGAGCTGGAGACTCGCTTGTAAACCGGTTTGATATCAAGTGGCAAGAGTTTCAAGGTGATCCCCATAGCTATAAGTAGGAGGCCAGTCCGATGCTGCTGGGTCAATGGCTTGGTAAATATCATGTATGACAGTAATAAAGTGACTGCCTTTCTTGCAGTTGTCACCTGTGTATAATATATGCATTAATGTCCATCATGTGCTGTGTTTATTTTTCACAATATATATGTACCAGAGAAATCGTACCATTGCTGTAGTGGCTGCACCAAAAATGGCAATCAAGGAAAGGACTGAAACTTGGCCGATGAATGTGGCGATGGCTTCAAAGACCAACACGCCGTACACATATAAATGCTGCTCAAGATAGAAGAAGATGAAATTGAAAAAAGTGAAAACTCATTACAACTTTTTCTTTTTCTTTCTTTTACCTCTGAACATGAATTCCATGCTTTGAACACTTCTCCTGTTAACACCATGGGTGGGACCAACAATGGCAAACCAACGACAGTCGAGCAAAACAGCATTTCCATCTAGCATCAGAATCATTAAAATAAATGCACATCTTTTTCGAACATGAACAATAAACATCAGCGAAAACAATACCTGTGTTGTCTCAGGGTTTATGGTAAAGATAGCTTCTTGCAGGTTACCAATAAAAGCATCCATGATTAGAGCACCCATTACCATCATTACACCAATCACACTGAAGTTTGGGGAAGTTTGTGCATCAGCTAAGGTGAAAAGAATCAAACCCAGAACTAAGAGTATTGCAGACACATATTCATGAACCGGATATTTTCGTCTTAAACCCGGTATGAAGGCACCCATTACCATCACAGGAAGAACCTAAGACAGTCATTAAACAAGGTCAATATATATGTATGTATATGAAATTATGAAGAGTGAATTGTAACCTTGGTGGATTTGAACATGAGCTGTGCTGGGTAGTTGAGAAAAGCCAAAGACCCCTTTGTGAGTCCATGAGACCCCATGAGGACTGCAGAGAGTTTAACATAAGTTTTCCATGGATTCACCATTTTCTTTGGAGTGAAGCCTTGAAGATAAATCAGAAAAAGGTACACAAATCCTTGGACAAATGTGAAGTACCAGCCATAGCTGAAACAGGAAAGATTTATGTAACACTTTGAAATCTTAATTACCAAGAGAAATAAAAGCTACAGCAATTACCTGAACTGCAGTCTATTGTACACATACTCCTGAAAATGCAGCAAACATTTAATTTACAATTAGTAAAAGTAAATTTCAGCAGCAGATATAATGCGTTCAAAATTTGTTTGGTTTCTGAGGGGAAAAAAAACTTAAAAAGAGAAAAGAAAAAGTACCTCACAAATGCCGTTGACAAGGTAACCAAAGAAGAACCCAGAAGAGCAAATAAGAAACTGTTGCCATTTAGGTTTATCGGAAAGCGAAATCCCAAACAAGAAACGAGCTTGTTCTTCGTTTTTCATTGCTGCCTCTGTTTTTTTGCTCACACAATTGATTACATGGAAAATATATATATATATATATATATATATATAAAGAAAAGGTGGTCACTTTAATGAAAGCTAGGAAAATCAAGTTGGATCAACCATGTATAAATTACCCATAAATCAGCTCCCTTTCAAGTTCCCTGGCAGTGCATGTTTGCTTCGATAGCTGTTTGATTACGTTCAAGTACAAATAGTAATTTATTAAATGAATGTTTGTTATACTCTGCTTGTGTAACCCCCGTAGCCCGGCCTAGACGGCTGACCCGAACTACGAAGATTACACGGGGAAAACCAAAGTCAACCCGAAAGTCAACCTTGATTAACGACCCTTTTTTTTTTCTTTTTAAACTTGTCTAGATGCACATTAAACCTAGGCATACTCTTGAGATAAGCATACTCAAAAATCACAGCAATCGGAAAACAATAAGGGACTCAATTGAACAAAATACGAATTTAGGGACCAATTTGTAAATTCTGGAAATTAAGAGGACTTTACCAAATTTTAAGTTACCATTATGAAATTAGTCATGTTTCATGCCTCTCTGCCAAATTTCAACTCAAACGGACATCTCAAACTCAAGCAATTGCACATACGAGAATCAGGACTAAAACGTAAAGCTTGCAAACCTCAAATTTTATGCCCAATCGAAACCTTTGACCATAGTTTCGAAACCTTGTCCAAAGGTTTCGAAACTTTGGCCTCCAGTAGCCCCTGGAACCCAAAAATTTGCAAAGGTTTCGAAACTTTACCCCTAGTTTCGAAACCTAGATGCAGGGGAGCATATTTTGCTTCATTCTAATGACTTTCAATGATATAAACACATTAGAATCATACATATTCATACATATAAGTTTAAAAGAGGCAAAGGCACTCAACACCAGCCACCCAAGCCTAGATGCATACGTCCTAGATTAAACGTACTCCAACATACTCAAAACATGAATATGAACCATCAAACATACATGGAAAATTATACATTAAGAACCTTTCATACATGATACTCAATATGAGCATACCTTAATCAACCAAGGAAAATTATGCATTCGATCAAAAGAAGGCAAACAAGCACATAAAGTCTCATGCTTCAACATCCATACACTTAGGCATCCTCACAAGGCATATGTCCCACACACATGATAAGCAATTTAAACATCTACCAAACATACATCACTCAAGCATTCATCAAGGCATGCATCATAAGTGATGTTTACAAATCAAACAAGGCATCTAAGTGCCAAACCAAATCAACACACATCAAAGCATCAAAAACAACAACACCTATCCCATTGCTTTACTATTACAATCTTTCAATTTATAAATCATACATTGAGCTCACCAAAGCAACACTTGAAGACATTTCCTTTCCCTTGCCACCCACAAGCTATTTATCTGCATTGTCGAACAAAAGAGAGCGTAAGCATAAAAACTTAGTGAGGGTAAGCTCATAAAACAAACCTTCGACAATACAGGGTCCAAGCTCGAGCAACTATCATGATATAATACATGATTTTACTTGCGATCCACATGAGCCATAAATATAAATGATGCACGAACATATTACCAAATTCATGTCATGCTCAACAACTTATAAATTCATCATACAATGATACATAACTCAATGTATTAATCACATCATATATCGCTTCACATTTGAAAACACATTTCATAACACATTGATACACATATCAATTCATATTAGCATGTATGCATAATCTCATATTGGCATAAACATGCTTTCTCATATTGGCACCTAGCTATGACTCGAATACGCGGATAACATGTTGGAACGCATTTTCCAACATCAACCTTACCTCGGTGGGATTACACTCATCACCGGCCTTGCATGGACGGGATTCCACTCATCGCCACATGCCCTACGGACGAGATTCCACTCATCGCCACGTAGAATATATATAAATTTCCGGTGGAATATTACATCACCGTACTCCTCCTTGGTGCCTTAACACCACCAAGGCCACGTACGTTTTGACTCAATTTGTGTGCACACTCATCCTAATGATCGATCATTGTACCCAAGCATACTAGTGCCAATATTAATCAAATTCCACAACCTTTGATGTTCAGAGTCATAATATGGCATCTTACTTCATATTAAACTCAACATCAAATATCTCAACAACATGCATATAACAATGCATTAAATCATGCCCCAACATACATGTATATCACATTATACATAATCATCATAATGTCATGTTCAAGAGTAATAATATGGCATCCTACATCATATTAAACTCAATATCATCATACACAGTTTACAATCCAAACCACATGCATAGCAATGCATCAAACCATGCCTCAACAACATGTATAACACATTATACATACACAAATCATCATGAGGCATAACATCAATTAAAGAGATCATCCAATGTCTCTAACTAAAGCTTAGGATTAGGCTACCACCCTAATCCTAACTCTAGGTGAGTCTACCAATCTCAACCTAGTCCACATGCTCGAACCAATTGATCAATACCATTTAAAATATTTTAACCACTCACCTCTACCTCCAAGCTCAACTACCAAGCAACCATCATCTCCAAGTTTTCGGATTTCTTCTTGATGCTTTGCCGACCCAAATTCTTACTTCAAAACAACCTCAATACAATTCAAACAACCTCAAATCAGCCCAACATCAAATTATCAACCCGGAATACAACTCAAGTACAAATTACCATTTTGCAAACCATGACCAAACCCCATACTTAGCAATTTCAGACAGCCCCAATACCTCTTCCAAAAGTTATGTTTCCAACATCCATTGCACCCACAAATGATCCCAAATCAATCCCTAATTATAGTACTACCATTGGCTATCAATTTCCCACCTAAAATAACCCCTAAAACTCACTCAAAACCCTCCAAAACTCCATTTTCGTACTCCTATTTTACTTAGCAGAAAATTATGTTTTTAAACACCCAAATGATATCTAAATGATTCCAAAACATCCTCCTAACATATATAAACCATCAACTCTCTAATTACAATCTAAAACTCACCAAAAATTAAGTTTTTGACACCTTAAAAATGGGTCTAACAATTCACTTCGGATTTTTACCAAAATTCAACCAAATTGATATATGTTACACCTTTTAACATGATTAACTAAAGCCCCAACTCAATTTATCAAAACCAATTGGAAAACCCCCATAAAAACCCAAATTTTGATATGAACCCTAATTTTCAAAACTCCATAATTTTGAAATCTAAGACTATTGATAGATAGAGGATGAAGAGGAGATTAAGAAAACATAATTACCTTTCAAAAACCCCTTGAATTGATGAAGAAATTTGATGGATTATGAATTTTGGGTTTGGGAGAGTTTGGGGTAGTTTGCACGGTGGAGAGGGGAGAAATGGGAAAGATGATAACATTTTTTTCTTTTAAGTCAAAAAGGTTGTCTATTTATTTTTATTTTCGTTAAATTACCAAAATGATCCCTCCCTTTCTTTCTAAACTCAATTTGCTCACACTAAGGTCAATTTGATTAAAATAAATTTTACCGACTCGAACCAACTAACCCGACTAACTTCTAACCCCAAAACACGGGTGTTACAACTCTCCCCCACTTAAGGAAATTTCGTTCTCGAAATTATCGAACAGGAAGAGCCACTGAAACATGCTCCTCCGCACTTTCCTTCTCACCACAACATACTCACCAACTCGGTAGACTTACCACACGTCTATAGATATCTAATGCTAAAATCTCAACGGTTCCTTCAAGGCATGTCGACTTTAAACTCAACTCGATCTCTTCTACAACATAGCACAGAACATATATGACTCACACTCCCGAATCATAGATACACAAATCACATCACCAACCCCTTTCTAACTCTGGTGGTAATCGCAACAGATAAACAACATGACTAGCCCGATTCACAATCTCATACAACACTGTTTTGAACACCTGACCCATAACTTTCTCTGACAGATCATCTGACTTCAACAAGTAGCCAAACACTATGCAGACGCCTTCAAAAATCTAGTTGAAATTTCGAATCTCTATCACCCACTTTCACTAAGAATCTCCCACAATTGTAACAGGCTAAAAGAAAACTGATACCCGGTCTTGACACGCTGGCAATTTTACACACTTGTTCTCATACTGAACAATGTCATCCATCAACTCAATCCAGAAGTACCTACTTTCAACCCACAATACGTCTTCATACTACTCAGATGCAATACAAATGAACTATCGTGTACTTCGGCCAAAACAATGCATCTCGAAACATTATGTTAATCGGCACAACTATTCTGTCTCTAACAATACAAACTCTATCATCTCTGAAACTGCATTCTGACGGTCTTCCTTCCGCTACGTCATGCACGTGAGGTGCCAAGAATCTGTCTTGCAACTGTTTCTCTTCAAGTATCTGACTCAAGTAGGTTTAACATGAAACTCGGCCACAAAACACTATCGTTCTATGAACTGAATTCAGCAACATAGCTCGCAACTCAACCATTAATCTGACAACAAAATAACTCGGAACATCGGTTACCACGTAGACTCTCTTCAGATAGTTCTCAATCTTGGGACCACAGTCTTTAAGCAATTCTAACAACTCATGCTGTTCAAGTTCCAACCTTTCCTAAGTTGTCTAACAATTCAAGTTCTGATGATATGTACATACTCACTGTGCATTTCTTGCTATACGAGCTTTGTCTCTAAGTCTTCAAAGCAAACAAAACTGTAATTACTCTTCTCTCGGTCTTTCAACTATCTCGATGAATAAGCCACAATCTTCCATCTTGCATAAGTATACAACTGATTTCCCAAAAGGTTCTACCATACTAACTTTAAAGCTCGTCATGGCCTTCTTTGGTACTTCAACTTTTCTCACTTTCAACTGGTGGTAAACGGATCTCGAATTAATCTTCAAATAGACTGAAGCACACACTAACTGACCAACAAATCACTGACACTCGGAAGCGGATACTACTCATTCACTGTCACTTGTTTCAGCTGTCTGAAATCTAAACACTTCTAGGAAGAATCACAAACCATTTTAACCTTATGCGGTCTACTCTTCGTTCAAAAATCAAATCCATCACAATTGCCAAGCAAGTCTGCCAACTAAACTCAATCAATCTTCGACCTCAAAGCTGGATCAACATTCGACAATAAGTTCACCTCCTCACCTACTACTACAGTCACACTGAAATCTGCATCTTCAAGGCAACTCTCTCTTTGTCTCAACGTATACACTAACTCTGTGCTCTTTAAGCCAAACTTTGCCAGAAGGTACATCCAAAACTGTAGGAAGACGATCACTTCACGTCTACTAGAAACTAGTGACTCCAAACTACCAACAAACATCTTCCGTACATCTTCCTGGCCATCACTATCTCACCACAAGGTCTAGTCACATGTGTCCCTACTTCTAAGATCTCAACACGTACATCAAATTTTCTTCGCATGCTCACACGAAACGGACAAATCCGAAGAAATTGTAATTATACTTGTGCACAGCTGATAGTCTTCGGCCCTCTTGTTTACAGACTGGTTCTTCAACAAAATCTGACTCTTCTAAACTGTTCCTTGAGCTTCTCGTAACCTCAAGATTCAATTCTGAACACACGCAAACAGTCATGTTGGACTTGCTCTACCTCTAACAAACAACCTAGAGTCAAAACTCAAGACTCCTTTCTCAACTCAACTATATCGGAAGTGACTTCATCTCTCATTCTAACTGAAAGACAACTCAGACGCACACTGGCCCAATCACACAAATTGATTTCCACTCACAGACACTGATCAACTGTCTTGTACTAAAACCATAGTCCGAACCCCCAACGATCACCAACTAACATTTCTGAAATTCAGATTACTCACACGAGACCCCTACCTAGATCTCGCCAAAAGAACTAAGGTACTCATACCTACCTCTAACACCTCATCGGCACATTCAAACTTGTATGCTTGCTAACAATATACAGAAGTGTAGACTCAGAATCATCAAAAGGGAACAAGCTCAAAACTGTACCAAGGCTTACCTACTATATCATTGATAATACTCTGACTCCCACTCATAGGTCGTCACCTCTTTCACCACTATCACCAGAACCGATCACATCGTTCCTCATCAACAGGAACCAACCCACATACACACTAACTCAGTCAAAAAAAAAATTGTACCTCAACTCTGGTACAACCATACTTCCCTGACTAAAGCGATGAATTCCCTCAACATCATTCACATTTTCAGAACCCACCGTTTCCACTTACCGATTCACAGTCCATGCCTTGGCCTCAAACTTACCAAAAAGCAATAAACTAACAACAACACATTAACATACAAACTGGGTTAGCAAAGGAAAAGGTCCGAGAGGCTCAAGTATGATTTCCTCACTTAAAATCTCTTTTTCCGATGTAATAGAAGCAATGGGACTCTACTCAACATGCTTCAAGCAACTCAACACACATACATGTTCAATCATGCATATTACAAGGCATACTTGCTAAACAAGCAAACATATGCGTACGATCAAACAACATACCTTCTCCATCAAACAATCACACATCACCGCATACACGGGTAACGAGCAACATGCTTTTAAACAAACAACCAACATACTTGTCATACAAGCAATCATACTTACAAAGCAAGCAATCATTCATTACAGCATACTCGAATAACAAGCAACGTGCTTACATGATAAGCAAACACCGTGCATATCAATCATAAAACACAACTTACTTCACTTACCTGCCCAAGGTTTCGGAAACCTTAAGCTCTGATGCCAACTAATGTAACCCCCGTAGCCCGGCCTAGACGGCTGACCCGAACTACGAAGATTACACGGGGAAAACCAAAGTCAACCCGAAAGTCAACCTTGATTAACGACCCTTTTTTTTTCTTTTTAAACTTGTCTAGATGCACATTAAACCTAGGCATACTCTTGAGATAAGCATACTCAAAAATCACAGCAATCGGAAAACAATAAGGGACTCAATTGAACAAAATACGAATTTAGGGACCAATTTGTAAATTCTAGAAATTAAGAGGACTTTACCAAATTTTAAGTTACCATTATGAAATTAGTCATGTTTCATGCCTCTCTGCCAAATTTCAACTCAAACGGACATCTCAAACTCAAGCAATTGCACATACGAGAATCAGGACTAAAACGTAAAGCTTGCAAACCTCAAATTTTATGCCCAATCGAAACCTTTGACCATAGTTTCGAAACCTTGTCCAAAGGTTTCGAAACTTTGGCCTCCAGTAGCCCCTGGAACCCAAAAATTTGCAAAGGTTTCGAAACTTTACCCCTAGTTTCGAAACCTAGATGCAGGGGAGCATATTTTGCTTCATTCTAATGACTTTCAATGATATAAACACATTAGAATCATACATATTCATACATATAAGTTTAAAAGAGGCAAAGGCACTCAACACCAGCCACCCAAGCCTAGATGCATACGTCCTAGATTAAACGTACTCCAACATACTCAAAACATGAATATGAACCATCAAACATACATGGAAAATTATACATTAAGAACCTTTCATACATGATACTCAATATGAGCATACCTTAATCAACCAAGGAAAATTATGCATTCGATCAAAAGAGCAAACAAGCACATAAAGTCTCATGCTTCAACATCCATACACTTAGGCATCCTCACAATGCATATGTCCCACACACATGATAAGCAATTTAAACATCTACCAAACATACATCACTCAAGCATTCATCAAGGCATGCATCATAAGTGATGCTTACAAATCAAACAAGGCATCTAAGTGCCAAACCAAATCAACACACATCAAAGCATCAAAAACAACAACACCTATCCCATTGCTTTACTATTACAATCTTTCAATTTATAAATCATACATTGAGCTCACCAAAGCAACACTTGAAGACATTTCCTTTCCCTTGCCACCCACAAGCTATTTATCTGCATTGTCGAACAAAAGAGAGCGTAAGCATAAAAGCTTAGTGAGGGTAAGCTCATAAAACAAACCTTCGACAATACAGGGTCCAAGCTCGAGCAACTATCATGATATAATACATGATTTTACTTGCGATCCACATGAGCCATAAATATAAATGATGCACGAACATATTACCAAATTCATGTCATGCTCAACAACTTATAAATTCATCATACAATGATACATAACTCAATGTATTAATCACATCATATATCGCTTCACATTTGAAAACACATTTCATAACACATTGATACACATATCAATTCATATTAGCATGTATGCATAATCTCATATTGGCATAAACATGCTTTCTCATATTGGCACCTAGCTATGACTCGAATACGCGGATAACATGTTGGAACGCATTTTCCAACATCAACCTTACCTCGGTGGGATTACACTCATCACCGGCCTTGCATGGACGGGATTCCACTCATCGCCACATGCCCTACGGACGGGATTCCACTCATCGCCACGTAGAATATATATAAATTTCCGGTGGAATATTACATCACCGTACTCCTCCTTGGTGCCTTAACACCACCAAGGCCACGTACGTTTTGACTCAATTTGTGTGCACACTCATCCTAATGATCGATCATTGTACCCAAGCATACTAGTGCCAATATTAATCAAATTCCACAACCTTTGATGTTCAGAGTCATAATATGGCATCTTACTTCATATTAAACTCAACATCAAATATCTCAACAACATGCATATAACAATGCATTAAATCATGCCCCAACATACATGTATATCACATTATACATAATCATCATAATGTCATGTTCAAGAGTAATAATATGGCATCCTACATCATATTAAACTCAACATCATCATACACAGTTTACAATCCAAACCACATGCATAGCAATGCATCAAACCATGCCTCAACAACATGTATAACACATTATACATACACAAATCATCATGAGGCATAACATCAATTAAAGAGATCATCCAATGTCTCTAACTAAAGCTTAGGATTAGGCTACCACCCTAATCCTAACTCTAGGTGAGTCTACCAATCTCAACCTAGTCCACATGCTCGAACCAATTGCTCAATACCATTTAAAATATTTTAACCACTCACCTCTACCTCCAAGCTCAACTACCAAGCAACCATCATCTCCAAGTTTTCGGATTTCTTCTCGATGCTTTGCCGACCCAAATTCTTGCTTCAAAACAACCTCAATACAATTCAAACAACCTCAAATCAGCCCAACATCAAATTATCAACCCGGAATACAACTCAAGTACAAATTACCATTTTGCAAACCATGACCAAACCCCATACTTAGCAATTTCAGACAGCCCCAATACCTCTTCCAAAAGTTATGTTTCTAACATCCATTGCACCCATAAATGATCCCAAATCAATCCCTAATTATAGTACTACCATTGGCTATCAATTTCCCACCTAAAATAACCCCTAAAACTCACTCAAAACCCTCCAAAACTCCATTTTCGTACTCCTATTTTACTTAGCAGAAAATTATGTTTTTAAACACCCAAATGATATCTAAATGATTCCAAAACATCCTCCTAACATATATAAACCATCAACCCTCTAATTACAATCTAAAACTCACCAGAAATTAAGTTTTTGACACCTTAAAAATAGGTCTAACAATTCACTTCGGATTTTTACCAAAATTCAACCAAATTGATATATGTTACACTTTTTAACATGATTAACTAAAGCCCCAACTCAATTTATCAAAACCAATTGGAAAACCCCCATAAAAACCCAAATTTTGATATGAACCCTAATTTTCAAAACTCCATAATTTTGAAATCTAAGACTATTGATAGATAGAGGATGAAGAGGAGATTAAGAAAACATAATTACCTTTCAAAAACCCCTTGAATTGATGAAGAAATTTGATGGATTATGAATTTTGGGTTTATGAGAGTTTGGGGTAGTTTGCACGGTGGAGAGGGGAGAAATGGGAAAGATGATAACATTTTTTTCTTTTAAGTCAAAAAGGTTGTCTATTTATTTTTATTTTCGTTAAATTACCAAAATGATCCCTCCCTTTCTTTCTAAACTCAATTTGCTCACACTAAGGTCAATTTGATTAAAATAAATTTTACCGACTCGAACCAACTAACCCGACTAACTTCTAACCCCAAAACACGGGTGTTACAGCTTGGTTTTTTCTCAAAAACACAGTGAAAACAGAGGAAATGAAGAAAGGTAAAAGAAAAGAAACTTCTGAAAAAATTGGAATTTCTATTTTAAAAATAAATTTATTTATCTAATTGTCATAATTTTATTTACTGCACTGCGTAAAATATTATAAATATTTTAATTTATTTATATTTTTATTATATTCAAATTTTATTATATTTTATTTTTGTAATTCATATAATTAAATTAAATGATTTTTCATTTCAAATAAAACATTTTTATATAATGCATGATTTATTATATTTCTTGTCTTATAAATTAAAAGATAATATAAGTTTATGCACATTCAAACTATCAAGTGTTCTTTTGTTAAAAAAGAAAAAACTAAGTGTTCTACAATAAAAATAGTACCAGATAAAATAGATCTCAATCCATGTTTCCAAAAAAAATTTAACTTATGCTACAAAGAATTTTATTTGGTTTGAATTTAAAGATAAATTAATGAATTACTTTTTGGTTGTCCTCTTGGCTCTTGATTTTTTTAAGGTTTCGCCCTAACTAATTTGGACCGTCATCGCACACCTGGCTTTGGTGGATGAATCTCTCAGTAGAGATTTTCTGCATGTACAAGACCTCGAACTCAAGAATTACTTAAACGATATCAAGCTGTTTATCACTTAGATAACATGTTAGTAATAAATTATTATTCTAAACAATTTTAAAAGTAAAAAAAAAAAACTCTAAGCTTAAGTTAAAAAAGTGTCACATGTTCTTAATACTTATGAAATAAAAATGTTAAAATTGAAAGTTACTGATTATTTAATTTTATTCGTTGAATTGTCAACAATCTCGAGTATGTGGTTAAAACTCCCGGTTGACATTCTCTTATTTTTCTTTCTCTACCCTTGAGTAGAAATTGTTCAAAAAAAATTACTCGTAGAATTATAAATCTCTTTATGCCAACAAAAATTCTTTTTAAGATATAAATTAAACTTCACAATTTTAGTTGAATGTGATTAACAGCATAAGTTTATCTAAATAAAATAGTTGTATTCAAGGTTTTTTTTATGGGTTTTATTTTGATGCACAAGCTGTGTAAATTTTTTTTACACAATCCTTTTATAAAATTTAAAATCTAAATCACAAACCCTAGCAACGTAAGCCCTAAACCCTAAGCCCTAAACCCTAAGCCCTAAACCCTAAACTCTAAATTCTAACCATAAACCTTAAATTATATACCCTACATACTAAACCCCTAAACCCTAACATAAAACCCTAAACCCTAAACCCTAAAATTAAAGGGCTTGTGTAAACTAAAGTTTACACAGCTTGTGCATCAAAGTATTTTCCTTTTTTTATTTGTATTTTAACTTGTTCTATAATTTAAAAGTTCGAATTTATTAGATGTTTTTAAAAGGGTGGAGTAGGATTAGGTTTTGGTACTCCGTATGTAATATGGCAGAATTAGGCAATACCATTAAAGAAGTTATTAACAACATTAATTTCTCTCTTATGAATTTTTTTATATATTAAAAAAAATTGTTACCGTGATCATTCCATTATTTTTCTCAGCCACTTTTGATTTTTTTATAGATTTTTAAATTATAAAGTAATTTTTTTCTAGAAAAAAAATCTTAAAATGTCATAAAATTCCAAAAATATCTGAATTAAAATTTCAAATTATAATTTTCTTCTGAAAAATGTAATTACGAATAATTACATTTAAAAATTCATAAAATTTTAAAAATCCTTAAAAGTGTTATGAATATTTATATATGTGAATGTCTATCATGATAAGAATTTATTAAGGAGATTTGATTTACTTTATCATTAGGAATATTATCTACATTAATTAGAGTTTAATGTATTATGTACTTTTTATGCCTATAAATAGATGATTTACTGAAGGCATTGTATACAAGTTTATACTTGAGAATAATACAAATCTCCCCTTCCTCTTGTTCATTGTTTTTGTTCTTTGTTATTTTATTCACAACACGTATCAACACGAGTTTGCTCAAAGAAATTTTGGCTAAAGATCAAGTTTCATCTCTCGTTTGATTTGAGACGTAAGTATGATTGTGGTGCGAATCATTGATGTTGTTATATAATCATTCTAAATTACAAGGTTAGTGTATTTTGACTTTTTGTTTGATCATTATTTTATCCAAAAATTCTATGGCTTAAGGTTTGCCATTTTTAGTATGTTTGTGTACTTCGAATGTATGTATAGTTTTTATAATTTTTAAAAAAATGATGGACGATATAGTTGAATTAAGTTTATGAAGAAAAAAACAGGACAAACGAAATTGTATTCACATAAAAGCATCATTGTTTCCGCATATGTGCCTTTTTTGGTAAAAACAAAGAGAGAATTATGCCACAGATCCTCTCGTTGCTAATATATTCAATTCAGTCCATACATATATATCTTATTATTATGGTTTCATATATGTTTATGTTTGACACAATGGTTAAACTCTGTATTAAGATCAATATTTGTTTATAATTTTTTATTTGATGATATTGGTATTTTTAACAATGTTTTGAGTTTTACATGTCTTTAAATGGGTTGGAAAGAGATATGACATAAAGAGATTATGATGAACTGTCTTGGTCATTTAAATTTCTATAGTCCTCGGGAAGAAAATCAATATCGGTAAACTCTATTTTATTTTATTCTTTAAATTATTATTTTAAAGTGCGATAAATCATGGTGATTTTGCTCGAAAATAATATTTCTTCTACATCGAAAAACTCAACTGTAGACTTCTTCCAATGTCAAATTACAAAAATTCATATTGACAATAATTTTGTGGGAGGCATTCCTTGAAGTGAATGCAAGCATGATGTTTATTCCTTGTGATTACCAATGATGAGGCATTCCCTGAAGTGAATGCAAGCATGATGTTTATTTCAAGCAATTATT
Source organism: Hibiscus trionum (assembly GCA_030270665.1). NCBI lineage: Eukaryota > Viridiplantae > Streptophyta > Magnoliopsida > Malvales > Malvaceae > Hibiscus > Hibiscus trionum. The sequence goes on along the minus strand of BSYR01000027.1, from coordinate 41,616,772 downwards.
GGATCCATTTCATTCCCTGAAGAGAATGCAAACATGGTAAATCACTATTTAATTGATAACAGAACTTCGATATAATCCAAGTATATTGGCTGGACATCCCGTTCTACGAGGTTATTGGTCTCAAAGGAGGTTTTTAAAGGACCTTGTGGACTGGTTTAATAATGCCGCGTACGAGGATTAAATCTTTGTTCTCTATGATAAGGATATGTTAATAAAAACATACTCAACTTTTCACGACAAATAATATTGTCCTCAGACACAATATCGTGAAAAAAGTTTCAAAGGCCCACTGGATCCACTCCATTCCCTGAAGTGAATTTGAGATTATATTCTGGAAAGAATAAAAGCCACATTAGAAGTTGTGGTCACGGTCGATGCATGGACATAGACATTATGGTCATTTTAAGAATACTTCTACCCACTGGTAGTGAGGTTATAAGGATGACAAGAGCGATAAAGATCATTCTAAGAAAGTGGAATATTTTATTATTATCAATGTGTTGTTATAAACCATTGGTCTAATACTTATCGTACGCTGGAAAGATCACCGGTGATTGAATGATAAAGGAAAGAAAATAAAAGCAAATTCTGTTTGCGAAAAATGACAAAGATGATATTGGTCCAACTTATTTAGACATTGTTGGTCCAACTCATTTGGACGTTGTTGGTTTCCTTATAACCCTCAAATGGAATAAATCATCTTCTAATTATTCTCATAACTTTGAAGAGAATTAATTATCTTTTTATTTATTTTGCTTTATGTTTATTTACTTTATACATTAATTATTTACGTTTTATATTTATATTCATGTTAATATTTATATTTATATATTATGATATTTATTTATTTTTGTTTAACATGATTACTTATCAAATATAATTTATGGTAACGATTTATGCTTTGTAGAAGCATAAGATATATTTTCCCAATTAAATGCAAGAGAAAAATGTGAGTACTATATCTCAAAGTACTGAAAATATTGATGCTCCAAAAGAGCAATAAGTTCTTGAGAGAAAGCACATTATGAAAAGTGCATAATTGCGAATATTACAATAATTACTGCTGTAGTAACCCATTTTTAGGTCTAAAATAACCAGTAATAAATAAATAAAAAAACCCTTATTATTATAACCATAACCCATTTACAAACCCAAATACCCATTTAATACCCAAATACACCCAAACCCACCTACCCATTTACCCGGCCCAATCCAAATACCCAAAACCCAATTATCCTAAACTAAAAAAACCCTAAACCTAATATACCCTAACCCTAATATGCCATACCGCCGCCGCCCTTTCGCGCCGCCGTCAGAACCAAGCCGAGCCACGCTGAGCACCGCCTCATCCCCGTCATCAAGCCACGTGTTCGTGTTACCTGCAAAGAAAAGAAAGCAAGTAGAGTTTCAAATCAAAAAATATATAAAAAAATGGGATGTATATCTTGTTGGTGTCTTTTTCGGTTATAAAAATCGTATGAATCGAGTTGTAAAAGAGGATTCGGAAATAAAAAAAAAGAAAACATTCGAAACAAAAACAACATTCGCAGCAAAAATCCAGAATATAAAAAAAAATAAAAGGTAAATTTTTTCTAAAGAACCCAAAAAGACTTCTTTAGATCTAGGAAGATACATGGAGTTTTAGGAGAAACGAACCTTGGATTAGGATTCAACGCGTGAAAACAAGCCGGGATTTATGCTTGCATGTCGGATTCTCGCCGGCGGCGGGAATTCCGGCGACCGGCGGCGAGCTTTCCGGCGGCGGTGATCGATCAAAGCAGGGAGAGGGAGAGAGCTTTCAAATCCTTATTTCTTTTATGGTTCCAATGAAGTATCAAAGTTAGATTTAGGTTTTTTTCTGGGTATTTATAAGCCGGCCAAAACGACGTCGTTTCAAGCCTCTGCCCGAATACGTGACCCGACTCGGTCACCAGATCCGCGTGATTTTAAGCTGAGGGGGAAATCGCGCACGTGGCCATCTAGCTTCTCATATCCGTATGATTCTGCCCTTTAGTTTTGTTTTGCTTTCATTTTAGTCACCGTTTTTTTCTCTATTTTCTGCCCTTCAATTTCTTTTTTCTTTCAATATCGTCATTAGTTTTATTATTATTATTATTACCATTATTATTATTATTATATTTTACTAATTATTGTTTCTACTAAAATTTCGCTTACATGCTTTAAGGAATTATCGTGAAAATCGTACTTCGGGCGTTGGAGTATTATTTTTTGTTGATTCCTTTATTAAATTATTATTTAACATTACTTTTTAGATAATATTTTTTATTTTAGGGGAGACCATGCTCCGGGCGTTGGAGTGTATATCCCTTTCTTTGAATTTTTATTTTTAAATTTTATTTTAGCTTTTTTGGGATCACCTTATTAAATTAAATTTGAATTTTTAAGTTCCGTCATTAAGACATTACGTAACCGAAAGGTACCAATTTTGGGCGTTGTGGGGGTGCTCACCCTTCCCCACATGTAACCGACTCCCGAACCTGTTTTTCTGGTTTCGCAGACCAAAACTCGTTGTTTTAATAAAAACAAGTTTTATTAAAATAACCGGGTTTTTCAGGTGTTCCAATCGCACCTAAAGTAAAACTAAGGATTGGTGGCGACTCACATGTTGTTACAGCTTGGCGACTCCGCTGGGGACCTTTTTAGAGAGTCAAGCTACAAGTCGATTAATTTTTGTCTATAGGTGAAAATTATGACTTCGATTTAATTAATTTGTGATCCTTTTTTCTAAAATTTTTACAATTTTTTTATAAACTTATTTTTTGAGTTTTCATATCATGAGCTCTATACCCGAGCTCTGTCCCTTAAGTGGGAGCGAGAAACCACGCCTTCGTGAGGTGCTCCCTCCGTGTAGGATGGTGAAATGCTTCCGGGATGTAGGTCCCTTTGTCTTCGTGAGACCTCTGTCTCCGTGCAGACCTAGGGAAATGTATCCTCCCGAATCGATGTCCTAGCGACAGTTCGGGTACCATTACTTTAGAACCAAAACACATATAGTAAACACTAAGAGCTTACCCCTTAAAGCCAAACCAAAACTCTGCCCGTTAGCAGTCATCCTATTTAGGTTTTGATGCCTTTATTTGCTATATATGTTCAATTTTCTTTGCTGCTAATTTTTGTCTTATTCATTATTCAATTTATCCATTTGACTCTTTATTATGAATTAACCTGTTTCTTCTCTTTGGTGATCATGTTGCATTAAGTCATTCATTCCACATTAATTACATGACACCATTATAACATTTTAATTTTTGCACTTCATCAGCATGAAGTATTGATTCACGCCTGGTTCCCTATTTGAAAAATTATCATCGGGAGAAAATCTAGTTCCCTAGATATCAATGCAACATTCAAAAGTTGCGAATAAATCCCGTAAATTCAGAAGTTGAACTACGGGAACCATTTTTGAATCACCATTTTCTCATCCAGGACATGCATCTTCCATTTACATGCATACATTCTATTTTGAATCAGTACCTTCACATCTAGAACATGTACCTTGCATTTACATGCATTCATTTCGAAACTTTGAAACCGATCTCGGGATGCCCTATGTTAGCAAATACCGGATAAAGCAAAGTTGACCAATCTAGGAGCATTTTCAAATAACCTTTGCTCTCATACAGACATCATACCTCCAAAGGCCCCAAGCTAAAAACATTCCTCGATGAGTTCAGGAAGTGAGCCTCCGATGCCAAGTTAGACTTCTGCACCCTAGATGACTACATCAATTATCGCTTATAACACTTCGCTAGAGCCAAAAATAATGAGCTGCCATGAACCAACAGCAAATTTATAGACCCGACCGGGGGGCAACCTAACGTGTTCACAAGAACAATGACAGCTCTTCAAGAAGAGATGAAAACATACTTCAAGCTTCGAGTTTGCTTCAAGAGCAGTCTTAGACAAAAATGTTGAGGAATTCACTTGAGGAAGTAACCCAAAAGATGATCAAACCCAATGAAGGTTGGGGGCATCCTTACAAACAAGGCACCGAGCACTGAGGCAAAGATTTGGCAAGTTAGAGTCAGGGGCATCCCTCTGAGGGGCAAAACAAAATTTCCCATTCATCATTCTACATTAACTGCATGCATCATACAAGTTATCATGCATTTAGGCTAGATACATGCATCGAACACAAAGTTAAGTGCATCCATAGCACATTTATGTCTTGAACGTATAAACAGGTCCAGGAAAGAGACCGAAGACCTCAACTGTGGGGCGGCAACATAATGATCAACCTTTAGCCCTGAAGGAGGCCGAATATGAAAAAAGCTCAAACGTCCAGGTAAAAACGGTAAATTATTTCAAATAGACTACTAACTAACATTCTATTTTCAGGTCATAACTCCATGCCATGAAATCCAAGAATCAACCTTTCTCCAATCTCGTCTCTGTCAGCGGTGGTGAGCCAAGTAAATTTCCCTGAAAAAAAAGAAAAAAATGAGATGACATCGAGGTCATTCAGCTTAGAAGTTCAAGTCCAAAAAAAGAATAAGGACAATGAAGCTTGGGGGGCAAACTTCTGCTGAGACAAATTTTAAACAAAGATCAGAAGATCAAACTAAGTCAGAAGAAAGGAACTTCTACAAGAATTTCATGCATCTTTGCATCATCACAAAAGCAAGCACATGAACATCATCTGCATAAATACTATAAGGAGCTAACTTGGAACTTGTTACTTAAAGATTTTCCTAAACACCGTCCTTTCTTAAGGACACTTTTTTTTTTCTTCAGAATTTGAGTTTCTTAACTCCGCCCTTTCTGAAGGGCACTTTTTCTCAAAAACAAGAGTTTCTTAACTCCGTCCTTTCTTAAGGGCACATTTTCTCAAAAACACGAGTTTCTTAACTCCGTCCTTTCTTAAGGACACCTTTTCCTAAAATTGGAGTTTCTTAACTCCGTCCTTTCTTAAGGGCACATTTTCTCAAAAACACGAGTTTCTTAACTCCGTCCTTTCTTAAGGACACCTTTTCCTAAAATTGGAGTTTCTTAACTCAGTCCTTTCTTAAGGGCATTTTTTCTCAAAAACAAGAGTTTCTTAACTTCGTCCTTTCTTAAGGGCACATTTTCTCAAAAACATGAGTTTCTTAACTCCGTCCTTTCTTAATGACACCTTTTCCCAAAATTGGAGTTTCTTAACTCCGTCCTTTCTTAAGGGCACTTTTTTCTTAACTCCGTCCTTTCTTAAGGGAACCTTTTATCGAAAACACGAGTTTCTTAACTTAGTCTTTTCTTAAGGATACCTTTTCCCAAAATTGGAGTTTCTTAACTCTGTCCTTTCTTAAGGACACCCTTTTTAAAAAAAAATTAAAGTTTCTTAACTCCGTTCTTTCTCAAGGATAACTTTTCTCAAAGCAGGGTTTTCTTAACTTCGTCCTTTCTTAAGGACACATTTTCTCAAAACAAGAGTTTTTTTAAATCTACCCTTTCTTAAGGACACATTTTATTAAATTTCGGATACTTTTTCTCAAAAATTGGGTTTTCTTAATTCCATCCTTTCTTAAGGATAGTCTTAAAAATGTGAATTTCTCAACTTCGTCTTCTCATGAGGATCAAAACTATTTTGGAAAGTTTGACAGAAATATCGGCACAACGTGCTTAAACACGGTCAAGTTTAAGACAAATGGGTAATTCAAATGTCCATCGAAAATCCATTGTCACAAATGGTCAAAGGAAAATAAATCCTTTGGAAAAATCCAATCTCATGATTGGTAGAAACTGATTGTACCCAGGGGAATGGTACAACTAGCCCGGAGCAAATGGCTACCGGTAAAGGCAAGTCAAAACCGTTGATCCCTATGCATTTGGGAAAAATGCAAATTCGAAAACCGATAGAAATTTCGGCATAACGTGCTTAAACACGGTTAAGTTTAAGACAATGGGTAATTCAGATGCCCATCGAAAATCCATTTTAACGAATGGTCCAAGGAAAATAAATCCTTTGAAAAAATCCAATCTCATGATTGGTATAAACTGATTGTACCCAGAGGAATGGTACAACTAGCCCGGAGCAAACATCTACCGGTAAAGGCAAATAAAATCTGTTCATCCCTGTGCATTTGGGAAAAATGCAAAAGAAGTGTAAACCAAGGACACTCTTCTTCGTCTCGTTGACGGAATTCCAGTACTAATCAGATCTTCTCGCATCAATGGAGTTGCAGTAGATCGACTCTTTTTCAGATCTTCTCGCATCAATGGAGTTGCAGTAGATCACCGCTTCTTCAGATCTTCTCGCATCTATGGAGTTGCAGTAGATCGACCCTTCTTCAGATCTTCTCGCATCAATGGAGTTGCAGTAGATCACCCCGTCTTCAGATCTTCTCGCATCTATGGAGTTGCAGTAGATCGACCCTTCTTCAGATCTTCTCGCATCAATGGAATTGCAGTAGATCGACACTTCTTCAGATCTTCTCGCATCAATGGAGTTGCAGATGATCGACCCCTCTTCAGATCTTCTCGTATCAATGGAGTTGCAGATGATCGACCCTTCTTCAGATCTTCTCACATCGATGGAGTTGCAGATGATCGACCCTTCTTCAGATCTTCTCGCATTGATAGAGTTGCAGATGATCGACCCTTCCTCAGATCTTCTTGCATCAATAGAGTTGCAGATGATCGAGCCTTCTTCAGATATTCTCGCATCTATAGAGTTGCAGTGGATCAACCTTTCTCCTCCAGATCAAGCTACCTTGTTAAGTGTTCTATGTTACAAATGAATCAAGTTTTGTAGACCTCGCCGCTCTGTCAGTATCGCAGCTAGGTCAAATTTTCTGCAGGTATTGCTTCACTGTTAGAGTCGTGGCAAGCTGAAGTTATGAGCTTCTACAACAGATCTCATCCTCTTGAAGATTTTGTTTATTAGGGCGGCTGAGCGGATCAGTGATGCAGAAAAGAATATGCCAAGAATAAAAGAGCCAAACTAGACCAAATTAAAATGGATTCCTTTTTGTCTTTGCTTCATTGTCGTTATACAATAATAAGCAAAGAGGGGCAGCTGTAGTAACCCATTTTTAGGTCTAAAATAACCAGTAATAAATAAATAAAAACCCCCTTATTATTATAACCATAACCAATTTACAAACCCAAATACCCATTTAATACCCAAATACCCATAACCCAAATACACCCAAACCCACCTACCCATTTACCCGACCCAATCCAAATACCCAAAACCCAATTATCCTAAAATAAAAAAACCCTAAACCTAATATACCCTAACCCTAATATGCCCTACCGCCGCCGCCCTTTCGCGCCGCCGTCAGAACCAAGCCGAGCCACGCTGAGCACCGCCTCATCCCTATCATCAAGCCACGTGTTCGTGTTACCTGCAAAGAAAAGAAAGCAAGCAGAGTTTCAAATCAAAAATATATAAAAAATGGGATGTATATCTTGTTGGTGTCTTTTTCGGTTATAAAAACCGTAAGAATCGAGTTGTAAAAGAGGATTCGGAAATAAAAAAAAGAAAACATTCGAAACAAAAACAACATTTGCAGCAAAAATCCATAATATAAAAAAACAAAATAAAAGGTAAAATTTTTCTAAAGAACCCAAAAAGACTTCTTTAGATCTAGGAAGATACATGGAGTTTTAGGAGAAACGAACCTTGGATTTGGATTCAACGCGTGAAAACAAGCCGGGATTTATGCTTGCATGTCGGATTCTCGCCGGCGGCGGGAATTCTGGCGACCGGCAGCGAGCTTTCCGGCGGCGGTGATCGATCAGAGCAGGGCGAGGGAGAGAGCTTTCAAATCCTTATTTCTTTTCTGGTTCTAATGAAGTATCAAAGTTGGATTTAGGTTTTTTCTAGGTATTTATAAGCCGGCCAAAACGACGTCGTTTCAAGCCTCTGCCCGAATACGTGACCCGACCTGGTCACCAGATCCGCGTGATTTTAAGCTGAGGGGGAAATCGCGCACGTGGCCATCTAGCTTCTCATATCCGTATGATTTTGCCCTTTAGTTTTGTTTTCCTTTCATTTTAGTCACCGTTTTTTTCTATTTTCTGCCCTTCAATTTCTTTTTTCTTTCAATATCGTCATTAGTTTTATTATTATTATTATTACCATTATTATTATTATATTTTACTAATTATTGTTTCTACTAAAATTTTGCTTACATGCTTTAAGGAATTATCGTGAAAATCGTACTCCGGGCGTTGGAGTATTATTTTTTGTTGATTCCTTTATTAAATTATTATTTAACATTACTTTTTAGATAATATTTTTTATTTTAGGGGAGACCATGCTCCCAGCGTTGGAGTGTATATCCCTTTCTTTGAATTTTTATTTTTAAATTTTATTTTAGCTTTTTTGGGATCACCTTATTAAATTAAATTTGAATTTTTAAGTTCCGTCATTAAGACATTACGTAATCGAAAGGTACCAATTTTGGGCGTTGTGGGGGTGCTCACCCTTCCCCACACGTAACCGACTCCCGAACCTGTTTTTCTGGTTTCGCAGACCAAAACTCGTTGTTTTAATAAAAACAAGTTTTATTAAAATAACCGGGTTTTTCAGGTGTTCCAATTGCACCTAAAGTAAAACTAAGGATTGGTGGCGACTCACATGTTGTTACAACCGCTAATGGTAATAATATCGTCACCACTAGAAGTAGAAATTTTAAGAGAGAAATATGAGTTCGCAAAATATACTTTTGGAATTATAGATAACATATGTTATCAATTGACATATGAAATAAGCCAATGTGGATATAAGCTATGGTAGTCAAAAGTCAGCTGAAAGCTCTAGAAGAGTTATATATTGCTACCAAAAGAATAATTTCCATTGAAAGCTTCGAAAGAGCTAAATATATTCCTATTCAAAGGAACAGTTTTTGGTGGACAGTGTATTATCAAGTTTTAAAGAAACTTGTATCTTATAATTTGTACCACACATGTACAAGTGAGATTGAACCACATGTTATGGTAAATCAGAAATTTACAAATTCAGAAATATATACACACATGTATATATAGTTGGCATGATCGGTTAGACCATCCTGATAAATAATGATGCGAAAGTTATTGAGATTTATATGTACATTTATTAAAAGAACCTACAGTTCTTGTGGTGCTTGTTCTTAAAGGAATTGATTAAATTCAATTTACTAAAAGAACACGAAGTTCTTGTGTTGCTTGTTCTCAAAGGAAATGATTAAGATCCCACTTATCAAAAGAACTTGAAGTTCTTGTACTAAAGTTGAGACTTTATGTCTTGCATATCTGAATAAAATATGAGCCAATTTATCCACAAATGTGGAAAGTTTTATATGATTTTAGTAGATGCATCTACTTTGTTTTATCAACTTACAACCAGAAGTTTGTGAGATTGGTTATAAAAGGATTCAGATTATGCATTTAGACTATTCGTCTTGAAAAGCTAGTGGGTTTATGTTTTAGGCTATATTAGTTGATACAAAGCCTATTGATTAAAAAAAACACGGTTTAACAAAATTTCAATTGGATGCATCCTCTTTAATAACTAAACTATGAGAACAAAATAGTTATTATTTATATGATATTTCTATATAGCAACACCTATACGCATCAAGCCAACAAGTTATAATAAACTCCCCGTTATGATTGGTTTTTGGTCAGAAGCCATACATTCCCATTTTATAATTTTAGAATGTGCGATATATTATTGAGTTGATCCACCACAACGCACAAAATGGGTAAATAAAAAAGGTTGAGAATATATATTGAGTACGAGTCTCCTTTTTATGTTTAAATTCTTAAACATTAATTGGAGAATCATCTATGACATGTCTTTTTCTCAACATCAGAGGGAGATAATAATCAACTAGATAAAGGAAAATGAATTATCATTATCTAGATCCTCGTATATGAACCAAAAGTTCATAAGATAATTCATGCTATTACATGTCAACTGTCAGATATATTTACTGACTCAATGATAGTAACCAAGTCTCATATACCAGCTAAAATGCTCTAAATTTGAATTACATGTTAGAGCGAACGAATGTAAATCGTGCATGAAGCATGAAAATTGGTTTCAATGATCAAAATTCTCGTAAATGAAAAATAGTATGAGATGATCATATATTGGAGGCAGGTGCTCTTGAAGAGACCCAATGCATAACTAATAATAAAACTCTTGAAGAGTTTCAGGTACATGAAATAAAGATTGAAATCTTGAAGTGATCTCGATGAGTTATGTCACTACGAGAATGGAACCAAAAAATTGAATAGTTGTCGACAACGATTTTACAAACAATTTTACATAGAATACTTTTATAGAAGTAAAGAATCTTGTATAGAAATTTATCGAAAAGTATAGATATTGAATTGGCCAATGTAGAAAGACACTTTGAACTTCTAAAAGAGAAGTATTTGGACCAATAGTCCAAACACCTAAAGGTGTAATGCAAGTGAGGCACAAATAAGTAGTCGTAAATACGACTTGAATTGTGATTTATGAAGAGTTTTAATTACTTCATGGTGGATGCAATTACTTTGGCAGTTATGAAATATTTTATATGCGTCTAATTATTTTGTGGATCCCTCTTTATCCTTGAAGGATTTAAAATGCTAGAAGCATTTGGAAATTTCTGAGGAAATTTATTTAGACATGTCTCATTGAATATTTATATTTTGGCGCATTTGGTATAATCGCCTTAGTGAGTACTTATTGAGGAAATACTATAAGAATGATCATATTTCCTTATGCATTTTATAAAGGAGTTTAGATCAAGATTCATGATATTATTAGAACTCCTGAAGAGCTTCAAAATTGAAAACACGTGAAGAGTTTTCAAAGTATTTAATGAAAGTATTTGAGAAAAAGAATCTTGATATGTGGTTTTGTCTCAACCTAACGATTGAGCACTTAAATATGCGTTTTTGTCTATGAATAGACATAAGTCAAAAGAATCTTAAAGAAGATTCAATATGGATAAAGCATATCTATTGAGTATCCCAATAATTATAAGATTGTTGGGTGTGAATAAATTCATCTTCGGAAGAAAAATAAATAATTCTTCTGGAAGCACCATATATTAGTTGGTCAAGAAATATCCATAGATATACAAAGATCATTACCTTTAGATATTCAAACATTCGCCGATGCCTCCTCAAATCTTGTAGAAATAATTGTTATGCACGTTGCACACAAAAAATGTGTTTGGCTAAGACCATTGACCCAACATATCCATAAGATATGTGATTTACTTTCACAAGATATGATACAAAGCTATCTTGTGTAGAGATAATGCAAGATGTATATCTCAATTGAAAGGTGGATACATCATGGAACATATTACTCCAAAATTTCATCCCTCACGATCTTTAGAAAATAGTATTCAAGATTGAATTATGAAGATTCAAAGATCTTCTGTGGTGTTTTCATGAGGGGGAGTAAATACGCGTTGCTCTCTTTTTCCCTTAACCGATGTTTTATCCCAATGGGTTTTCCTGGTAAGGTTTTTAATGAGGCAACATGTTATGCGTATCAAAGATGTGTGTACTCTTTTTCCTTCACTAATAAAAAATTTTCCCACTGGGTTTTTATCTCAGTAAGGTTTTAACGAGGCACATCATCTTCATAGACATCCAAGGGGGAGTGTTATGAATATTTATCTATGTGGATGTCTATCATGATAAGAATTTATCAAAGAGATTTGACTTACTTTATCATCAGGAATATTATCTACATTAATTAGAGTTTAATGTATTATGTACTTTTTATGCCTATAAATAAATGATTTACTGAAGGCATTGTTTCCTTTCATTTTTTCTTTGTTCATTGTTTTTTTCTTTGTTATTTTATTCACAACAAAAAGTTATTTAAAATAAAACCTGAAAAAGAATTTGATTTTTTTCCTTTCATTTTTAGTGTTTTTAGATTTTTTAACATTTTCTAATAATTTTAAGATTTTTAATTTTAAACAATAAACATAATTATAATTTAAAAAGTAATTTTCAAAAATAAATATGGAGGAATTACCAGAATAGTGTGGTTGAAATTTTTCCCCCAAATATGGTTCCCACCAAATTATTTTCAGATCTATGGTTCTTTACTGTTCGAGTTAGAAGACCAAAGGACTTCTCCCGTCTTTGAATAGTGTTTTACCAGAAAACACTGAAAAATTCTGGGCACTGCTCGAAGTCGAATTGTGCACCATCTATCTTCAAATAGTGCATGGATTTCCCCCCTTTCTGCCACGAGTCACTCACCCAGGGCACCGTGCGCTGTTCAAAGTCGGATAGACCACCCTCCGACTTCAAACAGTAATTGGGCAGAAGGTGTTTCAGCGTTGCAACTTTGTTCACGTTTGACGTGATGGGGTGGTATGCATGCAGAGGGAGAAGAATTTTTTTAATTGATATAGGTTGCAGTGATGTGATGAAGTAGTGGTGTAGGTGCAGGTGTAGGGTGGTAAGGTTATTTTTTTAATTGTTATATTAGTTTTAAATTATATAAGGGTAGTGTAATTTTTTTGATTTGAAACCTATTAGTGAATATTAAATTTCGTGTAGGGGTATGTAAGGGAAAAATTGTAGTTGTTTTTTTTAAATAGGTTATGTTGATATTGAAGGTAATTTGTTAGAAAAAAAATTAAGTAAAAAATTGAGTAAAGAGGGAGAAGAAGCAGAAGAAGAAAGTTGTGGGAAAAATATTGTAAGTCAGTTTGAAAAATTGATTTTTTTATCCGTATAACTTTGATGTTGTTTGTAATTTAATTCTTATGTTAGAATGATGAATGTTTTACTTTTGTTTAGGATTATAGTAGTGCGAAAAAATCATGTTCGTTAATCCCTTCAACCCCAAGTTTAGTCCGATACCGATACAGTTGAATCCAATACTTCTGATCATGAAAAATAACATCATTCTGTAGATTGAGTATAGCTTGGCTAAGGTGTGTTTTATTCCGGTGCTATAATTAAATTATATGTTATTTTTCTATGTGATGGTGTTTTACCTTTTGTGTGATTATTTATATGTATTATGATTTTTATGGTTGACATCACATGCATACGTTTTCAGAATATGTTTTTACTATGATTTACGAACCGTGATTTATGAACTACGATTTATGAACTATGATTTATAGACTTATAGACTATGATTTATGAAGTATGTAAACGGAAAATCGGATTTATGGAACTTTGTTTATAAAATTTGATTTCTAATCATCATATCATTGTATGAGCATGGATTGGGATTTGTTCGGGAAAGTTTAGTGGTTTCCCCTTCGGGCTGAATTCCACTTCGGATTGGCGGTTGTAGTGAGGAGTTCTGGGGAACTTTCCTCTTAGTGGTTGTAGTTGGGTGCACTGCATCGCGCTTGTGATTTCTGTGTCGTGCTTTAAAGAATTTTAAGAAAATATTACTATATTTTTACGACTATGATTTTCTTGCACTTTAGAGACACACTAAGCTCTTCAGCTTACTCCCCCATAGTTTTTCTTTTCAGATATACTCAGACTCTCTAGGTGACTTGGTACTTGGAGGATCTCAATTTTATCCGATTATTTTATTATTCAGTATGAACTAAATTTAAACTATCATATTATTATTATTCTATGTTTTGGGATATTTACGTATTTCAGATCGTGAAACTTTATATTTTGGGATTATGTTTCATCATATATTTACAGACTTTATTTTAGATATTTTATTAAATGATCAGAATATTTTTATAATATTTGAGTTTTGAAAACAATTATGGTATTTTACGATACTTATTGTCAATTAATAATTAATTTATTTTATAAATTATTTAAACTTAAAATTTATTACTTGAGGGAAAAGTTTTTAACGATGACTTCCTAAATTCGGTCTTTTCTTCTAGGCCGGGTTTAGAGGTTACATTTAGTAGTATCAGAGCTAAGTTCAACCCTCGGACTGTGTGGCTCACATAAAATTTTAAGCCAAAAATGATTTTTGCATGCATATTAAATGTTTTGAGGCAGATTGGGATTTTCTGTTAAATTTATTATTTTAAAGAATTAAAGATGTGTTTTGAATAGAGACTCCAAGTACCAACTCTAACTTTAGGATTAATTCCTTTTCTAGATAGACTACTACTATGCCACCTCGTAAGAGCTCTAAATTAGCGACCGACCGTGATCATACTCGTTCCTATAAATTTGAGATTAAAGCCTATTTGAAAACTATGTGTTGTCATTCGTAACCCGATTTAAAATGCCTTTTTTAAAATTGTTATCAAAAGCTTTATTTTTTGAAGTATGTCGTTAGTCTGAAAATTTTGAGGACATAATTTCTTTTAAGGGTGGGAGAATTATAACTCCCGAAAAATTCCGCCTAAATTCGAAAAATCCCTAATTTAGAAACCTAATTTTGAAATCCCTAACAATTGAGAATTTTTTAATTCAAAACCCAAACTTTTTTTATGAGGGACTAAATAAGAATTTTTATCAAACTTAAAAGTTAATATGAAATTTCTTGAAAGTTTAATGACTGACTCCATAAATAATCATTTTATCAAATTGAATTTCAATTCGCTTGCTCACCCGTCTCTTTTTTTTTTAATTTGTTTAATTTATTTCTTTCAACCTTTTTAATTCAAATTGAATTCTAATTTTTCCCCACAGTTGAATTGACTCTCCTTTTTCAACTTAAATTATTATTATTATTATTATTATTATTATTATTATTATTATTATTATTATTATTATTATTATTTACTTTTATCCTTTTCTATCATATATCACTTTCATTATTTTACTTAAATTAGGTTTACTCTCCATATATATATATATATATAGTTTCATGCCGCAAAAATCCCTAATTGATTTGTTAAATTCCTATGTAATAATCTCCACCGCTCTATAGCCATTCTTGTTTGTTAATCCCTTCAACCCCAAGTTTAGTGCGATACCGATACAGTTGAATCCAATACTTCTGATCATGAAAAATCACATCATTCTGCAGGTTAAGTATAGCTTGGCTAATGTGTATTTTCTTCTGGCGCTATAATTAAATTATATGTTATTTTTCTATGTGTTGGTGTTTTACCTCTTGTGTGATTATTTATATGTATTATGATTTTTATGGTTGACATCATGTAGAGCGTTTAGGTGTTCTCCATTTATCAGCGCAAGTGCACACTCTTGTCAAGTTATAGTATAAAAGATATTGTCTCCCACAGGGATTGGAGCAGCTCCTATGAATGGTTTCCTGCACAAAAATTCAGTAAATGCGCCATTAAATCTCATGACATGGAAATATAAAAGCACAAGTAAAAAATAAAGATAGGGATGAGAGAGATGATAGGAAGAGATTTGGGGCGATAAGCTAGGTAAGACTGGTACAACCTAGTAGCGTGTGGACTGCATTGTAAAGTATGAGTATGATTTGCGCTGCCACGAGTTGTTGCCTCGGCGGGTATGGTGGGAGGAAAACTATGACACTGTCACGCGGCCGTAGCAAGTCACTGCCACTGCAGGGGTGTGTACTGTCTTGGCAGGTGGAACGGAAATAAGTCGTGGCAGCTCATCTAGCAGACATTCTAAGTTCTGTAGGATAGTCGACAATGATCCCTCATATTTCTAGGTTAGGATGCTCGAGATGCTAACTTGAGGACTAGTGTGGAACCAAATTAGTCAACCCGGTTGGTACTCCCTTTTAGCCGCTGAAACTTGTGGACTACTGTGGAACCAAGTTAGTCACTCCCTTGTGAGTTGTGATCGTGCTTAACCCGTTCGTGAGCCTTGCACTTTCGTGCCCGACAAATGGATTTTCTCTTTAATTGACTGGTGTAGACTAATTGAACGAACAAGGAGCATAGATTAAGCAAACTTAGAATTTTATTGAAAACAACTCAAAACTATACAATTGTTTCCCACAAACTACTTTACATACACGGGTCTAAACCCTAAGAGAGTTGGGCCGCGACCCCCAACAACTCCAACCTATCTAGCTATATCTCCGTTGTGTGGCTACTCAGGCTCGCATCCCCTCACCCTCGTCATGCCTCTATACCCATACATACATTGGGTATATATAGGGCTCATGGCCTAAGTTTGAGTCCTCCTTGAAGTAGGAGTTCTAAAAGTAAGTTACATTGAATACAAACTCCTTTATAATTTAATTACAGACTCTTTGGACGTTGCCTTCTTCCACATGTAAGGATAAGTGCTCATACTTATCGATCTTGAATAAGCTCTACCAGCCACTATAGGCTTCAGAAAATTGCAAGATTGGGCTTATTGGGCTTAGGAAATTGCCCTCTTGAAATCACAACCCATCTTGGCTAAGTCGGTGTAACTCCTGCCCGAGCGGCTCTTGGCGGCAATGCTGCTTCGGCAGCGTCCTTGGCGGCATATTGAGCTACTTCAGTACAACTCCTTTAGTTCCAACTTCCTTGTCCAGTCCTGTCCTTTCCTCTCCTCTCCTAGCTATAGCACCTGACAATATAAACTAAACTAAAACAATAACTTTTCTCAACCAAACATAAAATATTCAATAAAAGCATGATATAAGAGAAGATACCGTTATAATGCATGCAATGCACCTAAATATGCCTAAATGAGCTTAAGAACAACAATAATAAGGACAAGAATGTGTACAAAATATAGAACTCATGGACACTCTACACACCCCCAAACTCGAACTATTGCTTGTCCTCAAGCAATGCAACCTAACAAGTAAATCTGCCGTTAGCACAAAGTTTATAGAAACAATAGCCTTCAACTTGATTTCGTACCTCAAGGCCGTGGCAGCTATTTAATGTTAGTGATAGGGAATGACATGAAATAACTTAGATTAATTTCTCTTAATGCCAGTGCAGTGTGTGCAGGTCTGTGTTTATGCTAAACATGCTGAAGTTACCAAGCTAACAAAGTTTGCCTAAAATAATTAAGTTACTGGAAAAGATACGAGTTGCTGCCTTGGCAGCACAATTAGGCACTTTTATTCTCTTTTTCTGATCATGGCTTAAGGGCTTCAGCTCATCACAACTATTCTTTGGGTTTGAAGCTAAGATAGGTGCACTCTACAATACTCTAAACCCTTTGAATAGGGTCATCCCATGAAGACTTTTATTCACTCTTTCTAATTTGTCTGTCACTTAGCTTACATTCATGGACTTTGATAGCAACGAAGTGTCCTTGCTCATGATCCTTCCTAGAGCTTATTTTGGGCACCTATAGGGTATTTAATCTTTCTGCCTAGAGCCTGTTTCGGGCACCTCTAGGGTTGTTTTTTCTTTGTTGTGATGCCCTGTGCTGCCGTGACGGCAAACCTGTATTCAATCAAGAAACCTTTATTAAGTAAGGCAAGCAGTGTTAAACTCAAAACTCAAGCAAAAATTCAACATTTAACAGACAATTGTAAAGATAATTTGCAAAAAAGAAAAATTTTCTAAGTATTTTTCATGCTTCTTCCCGTAGTTAGGTTACATTTTTTAGAATGGTGCGAGTATATGTAGTCGGGTAAGCTATCATAGGCACAACTTTTTAAGCTAAAGAGTTCTATTTCATTAAGTGCTAGGGGGCAGAATATAAAAATGCATCTAAATGCTATGATCCTAAAACAAAGAGGACTAATGCCCCCCCAAACTTAAGGTTGCATTGTTATCAATGCCTCTACAAAACAGAAATTAAAATCAAAACATAAAATATAAAAAAGAACAGAAACATAAAAAGGAAAATAAAATAAAATAGAAAAAATTAAAGAGAAAAGAAAAGAGAAAAAAATTAATTGGTGCTATAGGCTGGGGGAGTTCCCCTCTGTTGCTGCCGCGTCAGAGGAAGATTCTGAGGAGGCAGGCATGACAAGGCGGCACGTAGCTGATTGTCTTTCTGCTGGGCTCTTCTTCGAGCTACGCGGCGGCTGAATGCGACTGGGGGTGGCTTTCTTGGTTTATCTTTCAGTTTCTCCACCCTGGGGATCTGCTGCTGTATCTTCCGGGTTTTGGGCCTAGATGTTTTAGAGATTGAATCGGGCCGGTCGAGAACGGTTCGAATCTCTAAGGGTGATTTAGGGAACATCTAGTTCGGGATGCTTTAAAAATATGGAAAAATATCTAAAAATCCTCATTTATTATATGAATGATTATGGTGAAAACAATTTTATAAAATATGGTTTGGAAATGCCACATTTCGGTGTAGTGACCAAATCGCAGTTTTTGCAAAAGTTGAATAGTGACTGTTTTGTAAAGGATTGAAACTTTGAATCTTTAAGGAGCTAATTTTACCAAAATGTTTTTAATCAGATTTCTCTTTATTTTGGGTGTTTTAATAATGATTTAATAAAGGAAATTAAAAGAGAAAAATCCTATTTTGACTTTCATAACTACTTTACGATCTTTTTCCCTCTTTACATTTTCTCTCAACTTCCACTCAGCCAAACACATTTCCTCCATCAATTAGATTTTGATTTACATTTCTTTTGATGAGATTTCAATCTCCTTTTGATTCCTAATCTTTTCCTCATCAAATCCTCTTGTTTTCACTTTGGATTTTCAAGGAAACTTGCCCAAATTAAGGAGAAATCAACCATTAGAGGTATGCTTCATCCTTCTCCTCTAATGATCAGTTCTGTACTGAAATTCCCAAGTTATCAATCCTTTGTTAGTGATTTTTGAGTTGCTTTAATGTTAGAAACATGAAAATGTGGTAAAACTCAAGGTTTTTGGAGAGATCTTGATGATTTTCATAATTCTTGTTTAGGCTTTGTTTTGAGGTTGATTTCTAATGTATTTTGGATAATAATTGATGTTATAAATGAGGTTTTATCAAACAAATCCCGAATAGGTTTGGATTCCTAAGTTTTTCACGCTAGATTTGTGGTTTTTGGGGTGGTTTTGGTGTTCTGTTGTTGCTGGGGATATAAGGACGAGTTTATGATGATTTTTGGTGTTGATTGAGGTTTAGAAATGTTTAGAAGTGATAGATATTGGCTGAGCTTTGTTTTGGAAGAGTTTGGAGGTGATTTTGGTTGTTTTTTGTGGCCGAAATGGTTCTTTTGGGTAGAGCAGCGAGTTTGTTTAGTTGGCTGATGATTTTAGTGCATGGTGATGCATTAATGCTCTGCTCTTATGTGCTAAAAACATGGGAGAGTAATCCGGAAGCAATCGAGGTAGTATTGGAGGTTTCGGACGCTTGATTGGCTCATCGCTAGCGTAGTGTTGCGTATCGGTGAGTGAGAACGCGTTTCCCAGCTTTGGAATGATTTTGAAAAGAGGTTTGAGAACTTTAACCTAGGCTTGAAATGCCGGTTTAATTTCGGAAGTAAGTGAAGTAGAATTCTCTCTCGGTTTGTGCTATTATTGTTTGAAAACATTGAAATGGGTTTTAATGTGCTTGGTTTGGCAATATGATTCGATTTGCTATTGAGCATGGTTTTTAAGCATATGAGTTGGTTATCAAACTTGGTTTGGTGAAGAAAGCATGAAATTAATGATCCTTGAGAGTATGTGGTGTTAATTTGTGTTTTAAAGGTATGGTCTAATATTTTGGCCTTGATGGTGTTGCATCCTTTGAAAACAGTAGATGAGATGATGTTTTTGACATAATATACTGGCATAGAAGATGAGATAATTACCGGATATAATTGATCGATCAATAGGATGTAGAGTGCACTATAAACTAAAAATTCGTACGTGCTCTTGGGATTCGTTCCAAAGAGAGAGACCGATGAGGGGCATTCCATTGGAGTAGGATTTGGTGAAATACCCAAGCTTAATGGCAATGAATGGTACCGCCATGAGAAACCGATGATAGGCATTCCATCGGATTAGGACTTGGTGAAAGACCCATACTTTTATGGCATTAGATGTTATCACCATGAGGAACCGATGATGGGCATTCCATCGAAGTAGGACTTGGTGAAATACCCAAGCTTGTGGCGAGGGTAGATACCGCCATGAGAGTCCGATGGCGAGATCCCACCGGGGTAGGACTTGACTTCGAGTCAAGATGTCCGCATATCCGTGTAGAGTAAAATATGAAAATGCCAATATATGAGAATGAAGTGTGTTGCACATGTACCAATACTTGAAATGTTTTTATGCTATGAGAAATGCATATGAGATTTTGAGATTATGAGATGCTTTTGTATAGCAGACATGTGTGGCCTTGCCATGAGGTTTGCATTGGTTGAATGCATGAGATAGATATATGATACATGTGATTTTCAAATGATGATTTGTTTTGAAATGATTTTCAAGCATGAGAAAGAAAGAGCATGATGTAGAAATGGTTTCCAAGAAAAATGATTTAAGTTTTGCGTGAAGCGTTTGTGCTTGAGAAGGTTTAAATGGAAGTAATTACATGAATGATGTTTAAGATTGAGACACACATTGCACTTGGGTTTTAGTGCTGATTTATATGTTGAACGATGCATGATTTAAGTCAATGATGTTTTCAATGAAGTTTTCGAACAATACAATGGTTTATAGAAATGTGATTTCAAACAGAGGATGTTTTATGGTTTCGCTGCATTGATGGTGTTTTGATTTGAGCATTCTTCACTAAGCATTATGTGCTTACGCTCCTTTTTGTCCATCAATACAGATAGTTGAAGTGAGGACAACAGGAAGCAAGGGATTCAAGAAGAACTCCACTTGGTAAGTATGTTTTGTTTTCTAGCTATAGATAATAAAGGCAATGGGGGGGATCCTTTACTTTGTTGTGTGATGAGATTGATTACCTAGAACAAGTTGGTTTATGATTTGAGACTTGTATATGGTCATTATGTGGTGTTTGGATCCTCATTTTGTATCTTAGTATTGCTATGCTTTATGGTTAAAAGTATGTTCATTCAAGTTGCATAAGACAAATGTGTTGATGTGCTTAATGCTTGCAATGTGTCTAGCCTTGATGTATATACGATAGAGTTGATGCTTAAACATGTTGTGACACTACAAGAAATTCCTATTGTTGTGACAAATTTAATTTTGACAAAATTATTTTTGTCACTATTAGTGGCTTTATTGTGACAAAATAAAAATGTGTCATTTTAAATTAGAAAAACATATAGAATTGTGACAAAAACTAAAATTGCCGCAATATTTTATCACAATTAGCAAACTCGTGTAACATAGTGTGAAAAGATATATTTTGTTACCATTTTTTGTCACAAATGTTTCCCTCTATTTTTTGGCGCCAAAAATAGTTATTTGGTGACAAGTTTTGTAACTTTAAGTTTTAATAATTATTACAGAAAAATTATCACAACAAATAAAAAATAATAATGAGATTCAAGCTTTTTGTGACAAATTATGTTTGTAGCTATATATTTTAATTATAATGAAAAAAGTATAGTCACAAATGTCACCCTCCATTTCTTGGCGCAAAAAAAGTCATATAATGACAAGTTTTGTAACTATAAATTATAATTATTTTTACAGAAAAAATTGTCACAACAAATACAAATAATAATGAGATTCAGTTTTTTGTGGCAAATTATGTTTGTAGTTGTATATTTTAATTATAGTGACAAAAAGTATAGTCACAAATGTTTCACTCTATTTTTTGGCGCAAAAAAGTCATATAGTGACAAGTTTTGTAACTATAAGTTATAATTATTGTTACAGAAATTTTTTTGTTACAAAAAATAATGAGATTCAAATTTTTTGTGACAAATTATGTTTGTAGTTGTATGTTTTAATTATAGAGACAAAATATATAGTCACAAATGTTTCCTTCCATTTTTTAGCACAAAAAGTCATATAGTAATAAGTTTTGTAAATATAAGTTACAATTATTGTTACAGAAAAAATATCACAACAAATAATGAGATTCAAACATTTTGTGACAAATAATTAGAACTTAAATGAATTAAATCTAATCTTAAAATGTAAAATCAGGACCTAAATAAAATGATGACTAAATGTAGCGGGCCTAAATGATAATTTTCCCTAAACTGAAAATGATGCGCAGGCACTTTCGCTGTCTCCAACGGGTGCCATTTAACATTTTCATTAAAAATCATTTAGTATTTCTTTGGGTAATCTTTATTGGTGGGTCCTTTTGTTTAGAGAGTGTTTTATTTTGATCACTAAATTTAAAAAAATATATTGTTATGGTCACATATGTTTTTGACGTTTATTGTTTTAGTCATCCAACCGTTAGCCTCGATTAACCCCCGTTAATACGATGACATAATACGTTAATAAAAAGGTTAATTTTAAATTTATCCTTCAAAATTTTAAAATATTATTTTACACCGCCTTCAAAGGAAAACCCAATTTCTCTAAAACAATTTTCTAACCCAAACTCTAACCCCTAAGGGTGCTTATCGGGCGAGTCGATCGCGAGTTGAGTAGTGCTCGACTTGTGGTCATTAAAAATCTCGTTTCTCAATTCGACTCTTTGCTCGTTAAGCTAAATAAATTTTTTCTCGACTCGTGCTCGTTAAAAAAAACCATTGCTCAACTCGACTCGTTGCTCATTAAGCTCGCCAATTTTTTACCTTATTTTTTTAATATAGGTAAAATCTAGTGATACTAATATAACTTAATAAAAACTCCAAATTTAGGGGAAAAACATAAGGACATTGGAGATGAATAAATGAACCTCCCATGACTGAGTTGGAGATGAAGTCGATATTCGAGTGTGAGACTCTTTTTAGTTTCTCAAAAATATTCGATGACCAACAAAGGATAGAAAGTTGTCGAGTTTTCTTGGTTTTAACTTTCAATCATATTTTTTATATAAGAACTGAATATTTTTCTCCTTTTCTACTTTTATACGTAAATTAATTATAAAAGAAAAATAAAAGACTTTAATAAAAAAGAAGAAGGAAAGGCTAATTATTATAGTTTAATTTCTTATTAATACAATTACCTTTTTGAATTTTCAGAAAATAAAAAACGTTTTGAAAATGTAAAATTAAATATTTTATAGGTAAATTAAGTAGTAAGTCACTGAGTTTTTTTAGAGTTTTCAACTAACATTAAATTTTTTGTACATATTTTTTAAGTTAGCCAATACAAAATCATAATAAAATTTATAAAAAATAACGAACTACTCGCTAACTTATCAAATCGAGCCTTACTAAATTTTGACCGAATCGAGCTCGAGCTATTTGTGAATGGCTTAACTCAAGTAACACCATTACTAACCCCCTTCTCTGTAAGTAAAATTCTTATTCTTATTTACTTAATATTATTATTAGAGTAATTATGAATTTTATATGGTTAGTTTTGACTACAAAACAAACATAAAAGATAAATGGATGATAAGAAATTAAAATAATTTATTACTTATGAATATAAATAATAATAATAAAATACAAATAAATTAAATTAAAGAATATTAAATGTGAATTATAAAAAGGGAAAGGAAAAGAAAAATACATCACTGGAGAAAAGAGAAAACAAAGAACTCTTTACGAAAATTAAAAGATTGAATCCCTAAACAAAGAATTCGAGGGAAATGAGAAAATCGAGATGAAGGAGCTCCTGCGTAAAACGAAAGTGGTGATAAGGCATCTGCACCGTCAGTTACCTAGTTATTTTTCTTTTCTCAACTCCACGAATGTTATTATGACTACTACAATTGGTTCTTCTTCTGTCTCGGCAAGTCTAGGTTAGGATTTCAAACTTGTAATTCTCCCAACCTCTAGTACCCCTATAATTTGCTTTATTTCATTTGTTTTCAGAATTTTTTGCATTGTGTTTTGTAATTTAGTTCCTAGGGTATCAAAATGGAATTGTATTGTGTTTTGTAATTTTTTGCATTGTGTTGTGTAAATTCGTAATTACTCTAATAATAATATTCAGTAAACGACAATGTTATTTTTTGCATTGTGTTTTGGCGGAGATTTGGACAAATCCTTTGGTTTCATTCACCTAAGCTCTCTTCATCGGGTCTTCTTGACTCTTAAGTACCTATTTTTGTTCTTTAATTATCTATTTGATACATGTAATTGAGTCATGTTTTGTTGAGTTGAGAGGAGCTCGATTCGTTCAACCGATATGGCTCACCAAGTGGTGGAGAGGTGGATTTTTGGGTGGAAGGGTTGTGGAAGTTAAAAAGATAATTGACACAATAATTTATAGTGGTTCAACCTTCTAACCAAGGTCTACATCCACTACCTTAGCTCCTCACTAAGGATTTCCAATCAATCCACTATTGATTCGTCCCCTTTTCTAGGCTTAGAAGGAAACCCTTATACACCAATCAAGCTTTCTACCCAAAGCCTTGATCAAACCCTCTTTTACAAAGAGATAATAAAAGCAAACACAAATCCCTCTAATAGGTGTTTGTATGCACAATTAAAGCACTCACCCAAAACCTAAAACACTTGAGCAAATTTGACAATTTTGGCTCACTAGTGTTTGTCTATACAATAAATGACAATTTAAGCTCTAAGACAATTCTTGATCATTTGTTGATTGACAATATGAGCATTAACCATATTTTGATGCTTGGAGGTCCCTTTTATACTCCTTGATGAGTTTATGGCCGTTACTAGCCGTTGTAGTTGAATTGGAGCCGTTGAGTACTTTAATTCCCACCATAAATGCAGTTCTGCAGCTCACCATTTCGAAACGCTTGAACCCATTTCGAAACACCCTTTAAGTAGAAAGAGCCGTTGCAGTCTGACAAGGCACCCGTATCGGAACGCCCTTGGCCGTTTCGGAACACGTATCAAAACGCCTAGACCCGTATCGAAACGCCCTACATTTAAATGTTAGTTGGGAAATAGCCGTTGGGGTTTATGACCGTTGTGGTCGAAGCAACGTAGGCGTATCGAAACGTCATAGCCTGTTTCGAAATGCTACTAAAAAATCTCATCCAGGGAAAGCCCGTTTCGATACTCGTATCGAAACGTTTTGCTACTGGAATCCCCCGTATCGAAACGCCCTAAGGTTTTTCGAAACGCCTGGACGGTTTTGTGTAGTTTGGCCTTTTAAAAACATGTGAAAACCTTTTAAAAACTTCCCTAAACATAGTTTCAAGTTATTTGGACTTTTGAAATTGTTTTGAATTCTTTTTAAATCAGTCCAAAACATTTTTCAATTATTATATCAAAACATTAGTTCTACAATCTCCCCTTTTTGATATAATAAAACTAACTTGAAAAATTGTTTGGGATTCTCCCCCTTTAACTTTAAAAATGTGAATAAGAGAATTAAAGATTTAAATCAATTAAAGCTCCCCCTTATTCATTTGAAAATTTAATTTTTCAAACTATTTCTCCCCTTTTTGTTATATCAAAAAGAATTTAAAACATTAAGTTCAAAATAACAATAGAGGTAAAAATTTTGATAAAAATAAGAATTTGGTTTAAAAATGGCCCCCCTTACTCAAAGCATCATCAAAAATGTTAGTCCAACATATATGATCATCTAGTTGACATAAATAAAAATAAATCAAATAAAATCAAAAGCAACTAGATTTTTACCAACACTTGAACCCAAAGGAGGATGTGAAGCCTTCCTTCTTCAAGTGTTCTTCTTTGTGTACATGAAGCTCCCCCTCAATGTTTGACTTGTTGAACATCTCCATGACACCTAGCAAAAGACAATCAAGTAATTTTTGGTATCCAAATTGCTTTGGATCCATAAACATTAGTAGCACAAATTTTAGTCCCCTTAGGAATCCATTTTTCAATGTCATCCTTTTTAATTGAAGTGGTTAGTCCCTTTGGGACCCAAACACTTCTAAAACATTTTCCTTTTACAAATCTAGGGGCACTAGATTGTCTAACATAAAAATTTGATTTTCCAACATTGTTTTTCTTTTCAAGCTCTTTAGAAATCAAATCTTTTTCTTCTTGAACTTTTTGAAGCAATTTTTGTAAATCAAAACATTTTAGTTCAAACTCCTTGAGTTTTGCTTCAAGTTCAAGTTTGGTTTTAGAAATCAAATCATTTTGAATTTTCAACTTTGAAATCACTTTATTGTTTTTCAAAATGTGATTCTTAAACTCTAAAACCAAATCATCATAGACATCTTGTAATTCATCAAAAGAGTAAGAACATGAAGTAGAAGAATTAGGAGTTACCCTTGAATCTTCTTCGATGGCCATAAGGCAAATGTTGGCTTATTCATCGTCGGTGGAGTCCTCATCACTCCAAGTAGCCACATGTGCCTTCTTCTTATGGCTTGAAGTGCTTGCCCTCTCTTTTTTCTTGGATTCTCGTTCAAGCTCTCTCAAGGCTTTCTTCATGAACGGGGCACACTTCTTGAAGAGATGAACTATCTCTTCTTCTTCATCCTCCTCTTCACTTGAATATACATGATTGCAAGTGGAGGACTTGAGAGCCACGACACTTGCGTTGATGCCTAGCCCTTTAATTTTCTTCTCTCCCATAGCTCTAATTTCTTCCCTCTTCTTTTCATCTTCTTTATTCTTCTTCATGATTTGATGAGTAAGGAGTGGCCCCATGAGTTCATCAAGCTTCAAGGTCTTCAAATTCTTGGCTTCGATGATGGCGGTCCTCTTTGAGTCCCAAGACTCGGGAAGTGAGTAGATGAGCTTTCGGACAAGTTTCTCCTCTGGAATGGCTTCTCCATAGCCCTTGAGACCATTTGTGATTGTGGAGAACCTATCAAACATCTTCTCGATGTTCTCTTCCGAATCCATCTTGAAGTTCTCATACTCTAATGTGAGGAGCCCAATCTTGGTCTCCTTGACTTCATCGGTTCCCTCGTATGTGACTTCAAGCTTGTCCCATACCTCCTTGGCACTCTCACAAGAAGACATCTTCTCATAGATGGATAGGCCAAATGCACAAAAGAGAATGTGCAAGGCTTTGCAATTTAGCTCCATCTTCTTGCGATCGTCGGCACTCCACTCCGATTTACTTCGTTGAGGCACGAACTTCCATCTTCAACTATATCACATAGCTTGTAATCTCTAGACTTAATGAAGAACTTCATCTTTATCTTCCAATGGACATAGTAGGTTCCGTCGAAAAAAGGCGGTTTGTCTATGGATTGCGCCATTTGAGCCGGTTGATGAAATGATGATCGAGCTTGCCGGATCTTCTCAATAGGATGTGAATCCTCTTCGATTGAGCCAAGCTCTGATACCAATTGTTGAGTTGAGAGGAGCTCGATTCGTTCAACCGATATGGCTCACCAAGTGGTGGAGAGGTGGATTTTTGGGTGGAAGGGTTGTGGAGCTAAAAATATAATTGACACAATGATTTATAGTGGTTCAACCTTCTAACCAAGGTCTACATCTACTACCTTAGCTCCCCACTAAAGATTTCCAATCAATCCACTATTGATTCGTCCCCTTTTCTAGGCTTAGGAGGAAACCCTTATACACCAATCAAGCTTTCTACCCAAAGCCTTGATCAAACCCTCTTTTACAAAGAGATAATAAAAGCAAACAAAAATCCCTCTAATAGGTGTTTGTTTGCACAATTAAAGCACTCACCCAAAATCTAAAACACTTGAGCAAATTTGACAATTTTGGCTCACTAGTGTTTGTCTATACAATAAATGACAATTTAAGCTCTAAGACAATTATTGATCATTTGTTGATTGACAATATGAGCATTAACCATATCTTGATGCTTGGAGGTCCCTTTTATACTCCTTGATGAGTTTATGGCTGTTACTAGCCGTTGGGGTTGAATTGGAGCCGTTGAGGACTTTAATTCCCACCATATATGCAGTTCTGCAGCTCACCGTTTCGAAATGCTCGAACTCGTTTTGAAACATCCTTTAAGTAGAAAGAGCCGTTGCAGTCTGAAAAGGCACCCGTATCGGAACGCCCTTGGTCGTTTCGGAACACGTATCGAAACGCCTAGACCCTATCGAAAGGCCCTGCATTTAAATGTTAGTTGGGAAATAGCCGTTGGGGTTTATGACCGTTGTGGTCGAAGCCACGTAGGCATATCGAAACGACATAGCCTGTTTCGAAACGCTACTCAAAAATCTCATCCAGGGAAAGCCCGTTTCGATACTCGTATCGAAACGTTTTGCTACTAGAATCCCCCGTATCGAAACGCCTTAAGGTGTTTCGAAACGCCTGGACGATTTTGTGTAGTTTGGCCTTTTAAAAACATGTGAAAACCTTTTAAAAACTTCCCTAAACATAGTTTCAAGTTATTTGGACTTTTGAAATTGTTTTGAATTCTTTTTAAATCAGTCCAAAACATTTTTCAATTATTATATCAAAACATTAGTTCTACATGTTTGTCTTTGGTTATCAATTGTTGCAGGTAAAACCAATGCTGCAGAATATTTTCTCTAACTTTATGCTGAATTTATACCTTCTTCAAGTTATTGCTAAGAAGGTAAAACAACACTCCCTACATGTTTTTTACAAGGAATACTTCAGATCTTACTCTTGTCTTTTGCTTGTTGATGTTAGAAATCTAGTTGGAATGAAAATATAATTGAGGGGGTAATATTTGGTCTCAAATTGGTAGATTTGAAAACTCTCACTGCTATCATAGATTTTTCATCCGATTTAGATGATGCATTGTTTGTCGAACAAAAGTAGATTTGCATCTTGGTCCAAGATGTTCGTAGTTGGTCATTTTGCTAAATTTATTCCATGGGTTAACTTTGTCATTTTTTGTGTTTGTTTCATTGCTATTGGGTTGAGTTTTTTCTTTGGCTCTCCTGTGTTGTTTTGCTCTATTTTTGTTCTCTTTATTTTGGCATTAGTTTCATGGAATGAAATTCAGTTTTTGTTCAAAAAAAAAAAAAAATCCTCATTGCTATTTGCGGTTGCCATGGCATTTTTTAGTATAAGGTTATGTCGATAATAATAAATTCATAGTATGTGACGTGTATGTGTATTTTTGGATAATGGATTAGTTTCTGTTTTGTTATCTCCACATGTGATACTCTTCTTTAAGTTTTAACCTTTATGTCTGTTACACCTTTGGTATTGTGTTTATGCTTGCAGCTTGTTGATACTATTGATTTGTTTGTTGAGAGGTACAAAGAGAGAGATCTATGTTGTTGCAGGTAAATAATTTCTCTTAAAATATAATATTAATAAATTTTTGAACACATAAAAATCACTTAATTGATGGGCTTGGTTGTTAAGTTATAAGGTCAAGAAACTAACTACTGACATTATAAGGCACATGTAAAAATGAATGAATTTCATTCATTCAGCATTGTCTGATCGTTCTCTTACTGTAATAATGTTTGTGCAGTTTCTTGAGATATGTTGTACGTCTGTCTGGGACTACCAAAGCTGAAAGTATCTATTGCTAATATCAGACCTAACATTTTCTTACCTCTAAGTCACTAATCTATTAAATTAATGTTTCTTTTCCCTTCCAAATTGAGAGACTAGATAGTGATTTTTTTCTTCAACAAAAGCCTTTCTAGTTAGAGATTTCATCGTTTTTGGTTAATTGTATACTTAAGAAGTAAACACCGGTTTATTAAAAGATTGGTTGCTTGTTAAGTATTACAACAGTAGGTTAAAGGGAAGATAAAGGGGCTTATTGTCCTTTGTGACTTTTGGCGAGAAGACTATCGGAAGGAAGGTATATTAATTTTTCGAGCAGTATGACCAAGTTTATGACGTTCTTTACTTGTTTTGTTATATGCATGGGTACTGATTTCGAACAAAGTACCACTTTTGCAATCGGATAACTTAGGTCCACAAATTCCACAAATTCAGTTATTTATATACTTTTGGCCTAAAGTTTAATTATTTCGAGTACTTATGATAAACATGTTGAAACTACTATTTGAATATATATACCTTTTTGTTCTTCTTAATTGTACTAATCTTTTTTTTCGTATCTCACATTTGCCGCATGTGTCTTCCTCTGTTCGAAGGGACCTCAATTTCATCGATCATACTAGTGACTTGGGGTGGAAACTGTAGACAAAGTAAAATTGTGGGGATCCGATGGGATAAGTGTGAAGATAAAAAAATTATCAAAGCATTTAATGGATTTGGGTGTAAGGACTACAAATAATGACAAATTTATTTAGTCACAACAACATATTTAAATTTAGTCAAAATAAAGAATTATATTATAACAAATATTAATTTCTCAATATGAAAATTATGAAAATTAATATTTTTCACAACAGCAAATTATAACAAAGTAATTTAGTCACAAAAATAAATTATGATAAATATTATTCTAACTAAACTATTGTGAAGAAGAATTTTTTCCCTATTCACGATTATAAGAAAATAAATTTCTCACAAAATAAATTTATAATTGTTTTTATAAAAAAATAGTGAGAAAAAAAAACCTTCGTTGTATTTTTTTATTTTTGTCACAAAAATGATTTTTTCATTGTTAAAATTTAAGCTAATTGTGACAAAAATGTAATTTTTGTGATGGAATAAATATTTTATTTTAATAAATATTTTGTCTTTATAAGTAAACATTTAGTTATAAAATAAATGTAGTGAGAAATTAAATTTTATTTTAATATGTATTTTTGTCACGAAATTTTTTTTCGTTCGATGCTAAAATTTAAATTAATTGTGAAAAAAATTATTTCTTGGGATAAAATAAATATTTTATTCTAAAAAATATTTTGTCTCTAGAAGTTACATTTACTGACGAAATAGAAGCAGTGAGAAATTTATTTTTGTTGCAATATGTATTTTTGTCACAAAAACTTTTTATATTTGATGTTAAAAAACAACTTAGTTACGACAAAACACACTTCTCGTGATGAAATAATTAATTTATTGTGAAAAACTATAGTAACGAAATTTTGTTGTTACGATAAATAGAATAAATGGTAAGAAATACAATTTCGTCACAATATACTTTACATGACGGACTTGTTCTAACAAACATGGTAACAAACAAAATTTTTCAAAATAAATATATCATGACGAATTTAGTACTTTGAGTGATAAATAATTTTGTTGCAATATTATAAATTTCTTGTAGTGTGAGTATGCTGTGGTATGAGTTGGAACATGTTTGGATGCGTATGAATGTGAAAAGGTGTGAAAAACCAGAAAATTATAAAGTTGCAGGGCAGGGTGTATCAAAACACCCTTATCTGTTTCGGAACGGGGGCCTGTAATGGCCATAGTGTTTCGGAACGGGTAAGAGTGTTTCAGAACACTTTGGCTACTGGAAGACCCTGTTTCGATATGGGTTCCGAAACGAGCCCGAGTACCGAAACGATCAATCCAGTTTCAATACGACCGTTTCGATACCGGGGTCAGCGTTTCGAAACACCTGATCGTTGGACTGCATTTTGAATCGTTTTAACTTTTTGTTTCTTACATTTTAGTCCTTGTTTATCATGGATGCAATTGTTTGAGTTTGGAATGTCCGATTAAGATGATATTTGACCAAGATGCATGCAATATGACTAATTACATATAGGTAAGCTTAAAATAAACAAAGTCCTCATAATATCCAAAAATTACATTTTAGTCCCTAGAAGTGTAATTCTTACAAGTGAGTCCCTAACGTCATCCGATCGCTGTACCTTTCCTACCTATGATCTTGAGTGATTACATAGGTTAAATAATGCATTCAGAAAAGATAAAAAGAAAAAAAGGGCCGTTAATCAAGGTTGACTTCTGGGTTGACTTTGGTTTTCCTCGTTTAATCCTCATAGTTCGGGTCAAGCGTCTAGGCCGGGTTAAGGGGGTTACAGCTACTGGCCGCTTTCTCTTTTTGGCTGCCTCTGCCGGCTCATCGTCAAGGGAGTTGGAAATCTCCATGTCTGAGTAGTCGGTATCCTTGGCAGCGGTCGTTTTGGCTACTGGGGAGGCAACAATGGTTTCCTCCTCCTTCTCTGATTCTGATGAGAAGGTTAGTTCATATGGTTGGATAGGGGTTAGAGAGGTTCTTTTTTTGGGCGGCGGTGTGGCCCCTCGCTGTCGTCGGTGGCAGGAGCAGCATCTGGTCTTGGAGTTATCTGGATTGGCTTGGAAGCTGCTAACTCCGTTGGAAAGGCGGACAACTGTGGTCTGGCGTCCTGATACTTGTCCAGCAGGTAAGCCACAAAGGCCTCCTGCACGTCCGCTACATATTTGGTGAATATCATCTGTTTGTGCTCAATCCTCTGGCAGCTTTCCACTAGGCTGCGCAGTAAAATGATCACCTCGGACGGGATGGCAGCTTCAGTACTGCTTGCTGCGGCTGGGGTGGCGGCAGCTTGGGACAGCGGCTGGTGGAAGGTGTGTCTGGCTCCGCGCTATGCATCATCTGTTGGCGTACCCTTCTTGTCCATCCTTCCTTGGCAGAAAGAATTTTATCTTTTGGGTGCAGCGGTACACCAAAATTGGCACACAGGCCAGTGATGAGTACAGGGAAGAAGAGTGGACCTTTGGCGTTTGGCTTCTCTGCGTGGGCATAGATTTCCTTTATGATTACCTCCCTAACGTTGATCTTCCATCCCTTCATAATATTGCTATAAGGGCGAGCCGCGACCTGTTTACTGTCGATCCGTGCGAGGTTGGCATCAGGCGGCGGTGGAAAAAGTAACTCCAAAGGGCTGCCTATGGTAGCAAGTCTCGGCGGTTGACTGACATGTTGTTCTTTCCTATCAGCCATTTGGTGTTTGGCTTGCAGAGCTCCTTCTTGATCTTGTTGTAGTCAACCCCCATCAAATATGATTCCCACTCTCCGTGCGAGTCGTCGCTGATCTCTATGCTTTAAAAGCTGTTGATCATGTCACCAGTCAACTTAACACCTTCTCCCCAGACGTAGACGAAAGTGCTCTCTGGGTTTGGCCGATCGGCGTAAAACTCTCGCACATGGTTGCTGTTGATCCCTTCTGGCTGCCGTGCGAATTGGTCCCAACCCATATTGTGGATCCTCTCGAACAAGAAAGGTTCCAACCCAAAATCACCATCCGATTGGGTGTATTGGAAGCCCATCTCCTCCCATAGTTGCCTTTCTCTATAAACTGGTTGTAGGTCTCCTCGACAGTAGGTTTCAAGAACCTTTTGTATGAAGTTTTGGAGGTGGCGGTGGGTTGCTGTGATGAGACCATAGTTTGTGGGACGATTGTTTATCCTAAAGAAAGAAAAAAGAATGTGAAAGAAAATAAAACAAAGAAATCTTGGAAGCAAAGATTGTAGAAAGAATTCAGAGTAAAGTAGAGAGCAAAGTGAAGAACGGGGTGGGAGAATAGTTGGCATTATATAGCCATTTCTCTCCACTGCCTTGGCGGGCATGCTGTCAATGGGTGGCAATTATTACGGTGCGAATAACGGGGTTCTAGCCGTTACGCAGATATCCGTTCCGCTTGCTGGGGCAAAATATAGCCGTTGTGGCTAGCTATTATGAAGCCACTAGCCGTTATGCTTATCTGCCTTGGGTTGCCCTGGCCGCTAGTTGGGCCTCTCCTTTGTTCTTTAATCTTTCTTAATATTTCTTTCATTCCTAACCTGAAATAAATTAAATACAAAAATTAAATCTCATCCTAATGCATAAAAATAAATTAAAAATAAAATTGAAATTAAAATAAAAATAATAATTAGGTTATGTTGGGCTGCGCTTTTCCCAATTATAACCACTTCCTAAGGGTCTTTGTGTTTGGCTAGACGTCTGGGCATGTCCTTCCCCTCCTCAGGTGGATGTTGCTGCCAACCTTGCTGCCCTGGCGGGACATACACCAAGAAAACAAAGAGGCTCTTTTTAGGCAAATAAATAAAAAGAGATTTAATGTGCAAAAACTAAATAGGAGTGCAGAAATTCAAACGTAGTTGCTGTTGCCAATCCCCGACAACGGCGCCAAAAACTTGTAGAGAGTTTAGGTGTTCTCCATTTATGAGCACAAGTGCACACTCTTATCAAGTTATAGTATAAAAGATATCGTCTCCCACAAGGATTGGAGCAGCTCCTATGAATGGTTTCCTGCACAAAGATTCAGTAAATGCGCCATTAAATCTCATGACGTGGAAATATAAAAACACAAGTAAAAAATAAATATAGTGATGAGAGAGATGACAGGGAGAGATTTGGGGCGATAAGCTGGGTAAGACTGGTACAGCCCACTAGCGTGTGGACTGCATTGTAAAGTCTGAGTATGTTTTGCGCTGTCATGAGTTGCTGCCTCAGTGGGTATGGTGGGCGGCAAACTACGACCCTGTCACGCGGTCGCAACAGGTCACTGCCACTGCAGGGGTGTGTACTGTCTCGGCAGGTGGAACGGAAAGAAGTCGTGGCAGCTCATCTGGCAGACATTTTAAGTTCGACAGGATAGTCGATAATGATCCCTCCTATTTCTAGGTTAGGATGCTCGAGAGGCTAACTTGAGGACTAGTGTGGAACCAAATTAGTCAACCCGGTTGGTACTCCCTTTTAGCCGCTGAAACTTGAGGACTAGGGTGGATCCAAGTTAGTCACGCCCTTGTGAGTTGTGACCGTGCTTAACCCTTTCGTGAGCCTTGCACTTTCGTGCCCGACAAATTTATTTTCTCTTCAACTGACTGGTGTAGACTAATTGAACGAACAAGAAGCATAGATTAAGCAAACTCAGAATTTTATTGAAAACAACTCAAAACTATACAACCGTTTCCCACAAACTACTTTACATACACGCGTCTAAACCCTAGGAGAGTTGGGCCGCGACCCCCAACAACTCCAACCTATCTAGCTACATCTCTGTTGTGCGGCTACTCAGGCTCGCATCCCCTCACCCTTGTCATGCCCCTATACCCTTACATACATTGGGTATATATAGGGCTCATGGCCTAAGTTTGAGTCCAACTTGAAGTAGGAGTTCTAAAAGTAAGTTACATTAAATACATACTCCTTTATACTTTAAATACAAACTCTTTGGACGTTGCCTTCTTCCACAAGTAAGGATAAGTGCTCCTACTTATCGATCTTGAATCAGCTCTACCGGCCGCTACATG
Source organism: Hibiscus trionum (assembly GCA_030270665.1). Taxonomy (NCBI): domain Eukaryota; kingdom Viridiplantae; phylum Streptophyta; class Magnoliopsida; order Malvales; family Malvaceae; genus Hibiscus; species Hibiscus trionum. Next base: position 41,582,025 of record BSYR01000027.1, on the reverse strand, counting down.
CTTCAGGAAATTGCAAGACTGGGCTCATTGGGCTTAGGAAATTGCCCTCTTGAAATCGCAACCCATCTTGGCTAAGTCGGTGTAACCCCTGCCCGGGCGGCTCTTGGCGGCAATGCTGCTTCGGCAGCGTCCTTGGAGGCATCTTGAGCTGCTTCAGTACAGCTTCTTTAGTTCTAGGTTCCTTGTCCGGTCCTGTCCTTTCCTCTCCTCTCCTAGCTATAGCACCTGAAAATATAAACTAAACTAAAACAGTAACTTTTCTCAACCAAACATAAAATATTCAATAAAGGCATGATATAAGAGAAGATACCGTTATAATGCATGCAATGCACCTAAATATGCCTAAATGAGCTTAATAACATCAATAATAAGGGCAAGAATGTGTACAAAATATAGAACTCATGGACACTCTACGCATCACATGCACACGTTTTCAGAATATGTTTTTACTATGATTTACGAACCGTGATTTATGGACTACGATTTATGAACTATGATTTATAGACTTATGGTCTATGATTTATGAAGTATGTACACAAAAAAATCGATTTATGGAATTTTTTTTATGAAATTTAATTTCTAATCATCATATCATTGTATGAGCATGGGTTGGGATTTGTTCGGGGAAGTTTAGTAGTTTCACCCTTCAGGCTGAATTCCAATTCGGATTGGCGGTTGTAGTGAGGAATTTTGGAGAACTTTCCTCTTGGCGGTTGTAGTTGGGTGGACTGCATTGCACTTGTAATTTATTTGTTGTGCTTTAAAGAATTTAAAAAAAAATATTACTATATTTTTACGACTATGATTTTCTTGCACTTTAGAGACACACTAAGCTCTTTAGCTTACTCCCCATAGTTTTTCTTTCCAGATATACTCAGACTCTCTAGGCGACTTCGTACTTGAAGGATCTCAATTTTATCCGATTATTTTATTATTCAGTATGAAATAAATTTAAACTATCATATTATTATTATTCTATGTTTTGGGATATTTACGTATTTTAGATCGCGAAACTTTATATTTTGGGATTATGTTTCATCATATATTTATAGACTTTATTTCAGATATTTTATTAAATGATCAGAATACTTTTATAATATTTGAGTTTTGAAAACAATAATGGTATTTTACGATACTTATTGTTAATTAATAATTAATTTATTTTATAAATTATTTAAACCTAAAATTTATTACTTTGAGGGAAAAGTTTTCAACGGTGACTTCCTAAATTCGGTCTTTTCTTCTAGGCCAGGTTTAGGGGTTACAGTAAACTTGAGCCATGGTTCGCTGATTGTGTTTTCCTTGGATACTCTTTGACATAGTTTGCTTATAAATGCTTGGAGCCGGACACTAACAAAATCTATGTCTCTCGCAATGTCCGGTTTGTTCCTTAAATCTCCCTTTTTGCTACATGACGTGCACTCACTATGTCGAGGCATCCTCCTCCAACATTGTTTCCTATTGAATTGACATCACCTTCCAATCCTCTTTTTCTTGTTATGCTATAACAAAATAATGAAAATGCTGTAGTACTATCTTCCTTGCCTAATATACAACAACAACCTGATGGTCCAACTGCTACAATAGATCCCTTGGCTACTCTGCCACAACAAGATGTCTCCACTAAATTTGCACGACATAATTCTCAACAATCACGAGTTCAAACTTCCTTGCCTAATATACCACAACAACCTACTAATTCAATTACTACACCAACTCCCTTGGCTGATCTGCCACATCAAGATGTCTCCAGTGAATTACCAGACATGATTCTCAGCAACCACGAGTTCTCTGGCCAAATTCAAGGTACGTTGGTCCTTCATTTGTTAATACTACTAAATGTCATCCTTTGCCTTCCACATTAGAGCCGAAGACTGTTATTCAAGCTCTTAAAGATCCATTATAGATACAAGCCATGGAAGATGAGTTTACTGCCTTGATGCAAAACCATACATGGGATCTTGTTCCACGGTCTAAATAATCTATTGTCGGGTGCAAATGGGTGATTCGTGTGAAATGACGTTTTGATGGCTCTGTTGGCCGATACAAAGCCGTATTGGTAGATAAGGGGTATTCTCAAGAAGCTAGCTGAGACTATTTTGAGACCTTCAATCCTGTGATGAAACCTGTTACGGTGCATATTATTTTCACTCGTGTAATACATCATGTGTGGCCCATCAATCAGCTTGATATTAATAATGTCTTCTTAAATGGCACCTTAAATGAGGAATTTTATCTAAAATAACCTCTGAGGTATGTTGACTCTACAAAACCATCTCATATTTTTCGGTTACATAAGAACATGTATGAACTAAAACATGCATCAAGGGCATGGTAGATTGAACTCTCTTAATTTCTTCTTCAATTTGGTTTAAAGAAATCAAAGGCTGATACATCACTCTTCATTTATAATGCAAAGAGAGTTCTTTTGTAGTTTCTAATGTACGTGGATGATATTGTGCTTACTAGTAATAATACTGACTTCATTGCTCACTTCACCAACTTATTATCGACGAGGTTTGCTTTGAATCGACGATTACTTGGTCTTCTTCTGACAAATTACCTACACCAAAGGAATCCACGACACTAGATATCTCTTGTTATCAATGATTACTTGGTCTTCTTATAACACCCATAAACCAGTTTGATTAAACCGAGCTAAAATGTATTAAGAGTAGAGAAGAAGGGAGGCCTAAATTCATAAGGTCATCCCACTAACATAGAAAGAATATAGAAGGAATATAAAGATTCAAGGTTGCCATCACATTCAAACAATAATTCAAGATATGCATAATATAAAAGAAAGCCAAAAGAATATGTTATTCTATGATACATTGAGGGACGTAAAGTTCACAAGAAATATCTTGATAATGGCACGAAAATGAGTCTAAGAATTAAGGTCAAACGGGTATAGCAATTTATTATCATGTAAATGTTTGCGATCTCTTCCTTCTAATTCCTTTTAATCACTTTAAGTTTCTATATGTGATTCATAGATAGCCCTAAGGTCATACATTCTTTATTAAAACAAGACCTACCACCAAATTAAGATGCAAGAATAGTCACATAAACCAAACAAGAGTTTTGACCATGAATCATTCAACCAAGCAACACACACACACACACAAACAAACAAACACACACACACACACACACATATCAAGGACCTTTCACACACCCACTAAAACATTATAGCATGTGAAACAAGCAACCAACACAAGCATGATTGATCTATCATCCACATGAACTTCTTAGGTATTTAATTACATAACTCGAAAGATAAGCTAATGAGATATACAAAACTATATACATATGTGCCACCTTCTAGAAGTTCGAGGAATACATAAAACATACTTTGGGTCTTCTTGTGATATTCTCTAATCTTCCAAGATAATCAAAACAAGTTATCCTTAACCGTAGTGTTGCGTTCGTACAATGACTATAAATTATACGTAAATGGTGCAAGTATACACGTCGAACGAGTAATAAAGTGATGAGTGAGTATCGTGTCCACAGGGATTGGAGGTATTCACGGTTACTGTAACAATAAAGCTTGAACTTTTTGCAGGTGACAATACTATAGTAAAAGAGATGGTGTATAATAATGCTGAAGCAAAATGGTGTAGAGAAAGATGAGATAACAATATGATAGACATGTCCCCTTTCGTATGCGAAACTCACTACGGAATGGCTAGCTGGGAATGATGGACAATCTAACTTAAGCTCCTTAATAATGCTAAGGCTTTTCAGCTATCTTCTATGCTAGGCGAAATTTACTAAGAATGCTCCTAAACTATCTCTAGCTAGGAAACTGGGAGTCAGAAATGCTACAGCCATACCTTTCGGCGTAAACTCATAACACTCCCCTACTCTTCGCGTACTATCTTTTTTAGCCCTTGAAACCTATCACTTATCTCTAAGGTAGGTTAGAGTCTGCCTCTCAACAGTCACTCCATTGCTTATGAGGGTTCTAGGGCTAGCTCTCTCGATTACTAACCCCAACATACACCTAAAGAACGACCCCTCTCAAGGTGCTTTAACGTAGGGCTTAACTTTCGAAGCATTTACAACCCTAAGCTCTTACAACTTTAAGGAAATGATAAAGCATAAGCAAATCATAAAATCATGATAAACACTGAAAAAGCCATAGAATGCATTAAAAAGTACTCAAAATAACATCATCCATCAAACCCAAGCCACCTAAAATAGTTCATGGCTGGGCTATATCTCGAAACGTATCATTGCGATAACATCACCAAATATAAATATATGACAAGAAATTGCTATAGCGACAGAAAGAAGAGTAAACTCCCTCTCCGCCATGGACTGCCCGACTGTCTTAGGCCCACCGCCTCTCTCGAGGCCGGTGAGGCCACTCCTTGGAGCTTCAACGATGGAGGACACCAAGCTGGAGAAAATGAAGTGGAAACTTCTCTTTTTTTCTCTCTCTTCCGCCTTTCTTTCTACAGTGCTCAAAATACCACACTTTGCTCCAAGATTCTCTCCCCTTTATATAGTGGAGGCTTCTAGGGTTTGGTGCCCTAAAGATGCCTTGATATTCCCAAGGAATATCCACCAACAAGGTCTGCATCGAGGGGACAAGGGAGACAGTCTGCAGGCGGGCTCCAGCTGCTGCACATGTCAGATCGTCCTTCTCTGCATGTTCACATGTTTTTACAGCTCACGTGTATCTCACGTGCTGACCAATGTCCGCTTCCATCATGCTATAGCAATTCTCGGCACTGACTTTCTCTTAACTCCTTTCCTGTGCACCACGAAACCAAAAACCAACCTTCCAAGCAGTACCCCTCGATATGGACCAATAACCAGCAAAGATAAATGTGCACCCAGAAGAAGAAAATGCAATCTAAATGCTATAGTATGAACTCAAAAACATGCAAATGCTATAGCAAAAAGGTATGAAAACAAGGATATTTATGCAGTTATCATATTTGCTTGTCCTCAAGCAATGAATAGAATAGAACAAAAAAGCTACTATGGCAAAGATTTAACCTAGAGGGTTGCTATGGAATATTTCAGTCCTCAGAAATAACTTAGGTAGATAAATAAACATACACAACCCTGTATGAGATCCTTCAGAACATTCCTTAAGACTAAGCTGTGTGCGTGTGTGCGTGGCTGCTTTCCTCCTATACTTAAGTTGGTGAGACAAATCTTCAAGGAATCTCCCTAGTTATACCCTAACCATGTTCTCTAGTTATTTTTCAACTTTTAGACTCCCGTGATTATAAGCTTTCTGTTACGAAGGTTGTCAGCTCATCACACATGCCGTCCTTAACTCTAGATGAGTAGGGAGCATACCTCTCACCCTCGAGCTAGTAGGCAGAGTCATCCCGTGACAACTTTCATTCACTCATATGCTATAGCAAGGCTTTATTTTTCTCCTTGTTTTGTTTTGTTTTTTAACAAGCTATAGCAAAGCGGAGTGTCCTTCTACAGACATGCCGTAGCATTTATTCATTTATTTTAGCACAGGGTCATCTAACTTTCTTTTAAGATCTCTAGAGTCTACATATCAAAGTTTTACTAGGGTTCTTCCTGAAAATTTTTTCTAACAAACTTAATTATAGAAAGAGAGCAGCTGTGTAAATTTTTTTTACAACTAGATCCTAAAGTCAGTTCTACAGATCTCAACTAGTTGTGTTTTTTTTTACTTTAATTCAAGCCTTAGCAATTTCGTCGTCAGACATCATAAATATGTTCATAGGCTGACTCTAGACTAAACATAATGCCATAGTAAAATTTTTGTTCTATTCTATAATGCGTATGCTAAAGCAAAATATTAACTATGAACACTAACACCCCCAAACTTGAGAAATGCAATGTCCACAATGAATAAACTAATCTATACTATATGCCATGAAAAATGAAGAATTGAAAAGAAAAAGGTTAGTACCTCATGGGTGCAGAGGCTAGGTGGTGCTGCTGGTGTGGTCTATCGATGTCTCGAAGGAGTAGTGGTGTGGGTCTGCCACATCATCCACGCTCTCGAATGAGACTGATTGAGTACTAGACGAGGGCCTGACACGTCCAGCTGTGTGCTTGATGCGAGTTCTCAGTCATGATGTTGTAGCATCCTCTGATTGTGTTGGAGTCGGCTCGGTTGCGTGTGCTGTAGCAGCTTCCTTCTGAGGGGTTTCCTCAGGGTCATTTGGTGCGTGCTCTGGTTCTGGGAGTGGGATTTCCGGTCTTGAAGGCTTGAGTTCCCACTCGTATTATGTTTCAGGAGTTCTCGAATAAGCCAAAGCATTCTCATCACGCTTTTCCCTAAACATCTAGGTAGACCTAAACCACTCTTTTGGAGCTCTCGAGTAAGGAAAAGCAATCTATGCCGTCTCGTCAAGGAGTTCCACTTTTGTTGTAGAACGCCTTGTTTCATAGATCTCTTATGATATTACGAGCTTGTCTTTTAAGTTACTTCAGTCTAAGCTAAGCATCTGTCAGTCAGTCAGTCTAAGCATCTGTCAGTCAGTCAGTCTAAGCACAGGAACGCAGTCAGTCAGTCAGTCAGTTTAAGCACAGGAACGCAATCAGTCAGCTCCTCCTAAGCACAGGAACGCTGTCAGTCTAAGCTAAGCATCTGTCGCTAAGCAAAGCATCTGTCAGTCAGTCAGTCTAAGCAGGGGGCTTCTGTCAGTCAGTCTAAGCAGGGGGCTTCTGTCAGAGAAAATGTCGCTAACAAGCAAGAGGAAGTGAGTGGGCTATTGGAGATAGCACACGAACGACTAAGGTAAGGAAGTGAGTGCCCCGCAGGGGGTGGGGGGTTAGGGGGTGGTAATCCCCCTGGGTTGGGTGCTTGGCTTGCACCCGATTGTTTTTATTGTGTTAAGCAAAATGTTTCAGTTGTTATTGGGTTGAGCATGTTGTTTCTTGAGTGTGGTTATTGGGTTGAGCATGTTGTTTCTTGAGTTTTGTATATAGGATGCTATGCAAAATAGGTAGCTTTATGGCATGGATAAGCTTCACATAGGTAAACACACGCAATGTAGCTTAAACACGCGATATAGCTCGTTTTAGTTGATTAGAATTATAAAAGACAAGAAAAACGAATTTCTAACTCAAGAAATAAATATTAGTTCTAACAAAATAAGTTATCGAGATAAAATATTAGAATCATCAAAAAAAAATGGCAAATATTTAAAAGAAGAACTATTCGATTAATCCGTAAATTCTATTTTTTATAAAATTTTTCATTGAAAAGATATACATAGATATTCTTCTATATATCATTAATATTCCAAGAACCACTACACAACTTTTTCTTGAATCAACAAAAAAAATGATTGAGAAATTCATTCACAATAATGAAGCAAATCAAGAAAGAATTAATAAAACAACTAAAAATACAACTCATTTTATTTCAACTATAAAAAACTCACTTTCTTCACTTTCTAATGTTAGTATTAGAAATACAAATGAAAAAGCTTTTTGTGACTTATCCTCCTTCTCACAAGCATATGTATTTTATAAATTATCACAAACCCAAGGATTTGTTGCCTTTCGGGTGCGTTTCCTCTTCTTGGCTGGAGAGGTTGCTGGGCCGGTTTCTTCAATAGTAGGCTGGACAGATGGAGTTTCTTGATCTGACTGGGCAGTTGGAGTTGCTGGTGCTTTCTTCCGTGTGGTCTTTCTCTTTGCAGCAGATGGGATGGAGCTGGGTTCACTAGGAGACATTGTTTGTGCTGTAGCAGTGGCGGGGGCTTGCAATAACTCCATTGGAAATAATGCAAAAGGGACATTCTGATCCGACAGGAGTTTGCTCAAGCTAGATGCTATGGCACTGTCACGGTGTTAGGCGTATTTGAAGTATACCCTCTGATGTACATTTATCAGATTGAGCTTAAAGCTCAGTTCCTTTATAGTTGCCACCAGTGCTGCCACTCTTGCTGCAGCAAAACTTCGAGCTCCACCCTCAAATGCTTGCCGAGGCATGTATTCGTTAAATCCCCTTAGTTCCGTCACAAGTGCTGGGGTCAAACCTGTCTTTCCTGAAACTGATGTATCTACAAGATCGTCTATGAAGACGTCCTTCATTTTGTACAAGTCAGTGATTAGATTGGGAAAAACAAGGGGGCTACGAGGCCATTTCAAACAAGCATATACCTCATCCACTACTATCTTTCCTATATCAATTTGTCTACCATGTATAATGGAATGAATGAGAAACAGTCGAGAGATATGGACGATAGCAGTGTGTAGTGTGGGCATGAGCTTATGCCTTACAAAGTGATTCCATACCTTAGCCTCCGGTTTGAGGCGTCCTCTCTCCACCGACTTGTTATTATCCAGCACCGTTCCTTGAAAGAAAATGTCCTCCAGCACCTCGCGTTGCGTTTGCGCGTCCATTGTCATCACAAAAGAAGTGTGACGGTCCACAATATGCTTCAATCCATAGAACTTGTTGATTGCTGCAGCAGTAAATTTGATTTTCTCTCCGCGCACATGAACTATGGACTGGGTTGGACTCGTCAAGTGGGCATAAAACGCCTTCACTAGTGAAGATCAATTTTCTTCAGGATGGGAAGCAAAGTTTTTCCATCCATGGGTGCCGATGAGTCTATTATGGACTGATCGAACTGGTCTTTTTCTTCTTGAGGGTATTTGAACCCTATTTCTGGAAGAATGTTTCTGTCCTTGAGCTTTGCCCATCTCTCCTTGGCTGCCTCGTCAAAAAATTTGGGAATCTCCAGGACTGGACGTTGTGTGGGACAGTCAGAAGTCTCAGGGGCATTTTTGCAACGGGCCATGGAGTTATCTCTGAGAAGTTGAGAGGAATTTATGTTTGTAGAAAAGAAAATGGTGAAGGTTTTCTGTGTTTGAGGAGGGAATTGAATAGGTGTAGGGAAAGTGTTTGAGTGTTTTGAAGAAGATGAAGAAGGTGAGGAGACGGATGATGAAGAAAGTGTTGGGAGTTGAAAAAGGTGGGGAAAACTGACGAGTTAATGGGAGAATGGAGATGATGGGGACGTGTGTCTGCTTTAAGGGAGAGAGAATTTTTTTTTGAGTTAATGCAATGGCAGACAGCTGGAGAGAGAATAAAGGTTTGTGTGGCTAGGGTTTCTTCTCATTAAGTAGATGAATATTCTCTCTCATGCTTTTTGTATTTTTCTCTTTCTCTTTTAATTCAACTCCCCACTTTTCGGATAAAATCACCTTTATATTTCTCTTTCCCCTTTTCTTGCGTCCCTCCAAAATTAGATAAAAACAAAGTCCATGTCCTTCTTCCCTTGCTACCAACCCTGCAGACGGCGTGCTCCCCTGCCGTTGTACCTGGCATTGTACTTAGGAAAGAGAAAGCTTTGTACGAGGGTCACGTGAAAATATATGAAAATTAAAGGCAAATATAACATAAAACTAGACTAAAAAGAAAAACATTATTTATGGACATGCTATAGCATAAAGGATAGAGTTTAGAGATGCAAACTTTCAAGGATCGTGAAGATCCAGGTATGACTTGTCTTTAAGGATAGGGGCTCCACTGTACACCTTCAGGCACTGGCCATTGACTTTGAAAACTTCATCGTCGTCCAACTTCTTGATATCCACTGCGCCACGAGGGTACACCTTGTGTATGATGAATAGCCCGGACCACCTCGACTTCAGCTTTCCAGGAAAAAGCTTTAGCATGGAATTATAGAGAAGCACTTGTTTCCCTTTTGAGAAATGCCTTGGCAAAATGTGTTTTTCATGCCATTTCTTGGTTTTCTCCTTGTAAATGCGAGCAGTCTCATATGCTTGGGCTCTGAATTCCTCCAGCTCGTTAAGCTCTAGCAATCTCCTCTCACCAGCAAGTTGGGCATCCATGTTGAGTTTCTTGATTGCCCAATAAGCCTTGTGCTCAAGCTCCACTGGTAAGTGGCACTCCTTGCCAAATACAAGCTTGAAGGGTGACATGCCTAAAGGCGTCTTGAAGGCTGTCCTATATGCCCAAAGTGCTTCATCCAACTTGGGGGACCAATCTTTTCTCTTAGGATTCACCACCTTCTCCAAGATTTGCTTGATTTCTCGGTTGGAAACTTCAGCTTGTCCGTTTGTCTGCGGATGATACGCTGTAGCAATCTTGTGTCTGACTCCATAGCGATGTAATGCTTTAGAAATAAGCTTATTGTCAAAGTGAGTCCCTTCATCACTGATGATGGCTCGGGGTGCTCCGAATCTAGTGAAGATATTCTTGTGAAGAAACCTCATGACTGTCTTGGAGTCATTCCTTGGGGTGGCAACAACTTCCACCCATTTTGACACGTACTTGACTGCTAGCAAAATATATAGATCTCCATATGATGCAGGAAACAGACCCATGAAGTCAATTCCCCACACGTCAAAGATTTCAAGCTCCAGAATATTTTGCAATGGCATTTCATTCCGCCTGGAGATGTTCCCCGTTCTTTGGCATCTGTCACAAGTTTTGTAGAACTCGTGTGCGTCCTTAAAAAGTGTAGGCCAAAAGAAGCCTACTTGAAGAACTTTAGCAGTAGTTCTCGCACCACCAAAGTGCCCTCCACATGGTGATGAATGACAGTGGTACGGAATGCTATGGTATTCTTCTTCTGGAACACATCTCCTTATAATCTGATAAGGACATTGCTTGAACAAGTAGGGTTCATCCCAATAGTAGAATCTTGTATCATGTTTGAATTTCTTGAGTCCCTGGATAGATAAATCAGGAGGCAAAATACCACTAACAAGATAATTAACAATATCAGCATACCACGGAATTGCTGTAGCAGCTAACAATTTCTCATTAGGGAATTCCTCTTTAATTTCAGTTTCACTACCTTGTGTGATAGCATTTTCTAGCCTAGACAAATGGTCGGCTACCTGGTTCTCACATCCTTTCCCATCTCTAACTTCTAAGTCAAATTCCTGAAGCAAGAGTATCCACCTAATAAGTCTAGGTTTAGCATCCTTTTTAGTCACTAAGTACTTAATGGCTGAGTGATCGGTATAAACTATGACCTTAGTGCCTATCAAGTATGACCAAAACTTATCAAAGGCAAATACTACAACAAGCAATTCTTTTTCAGTAGTGGTGTAATTGATTTGTGCATCATTCAAAGTGCGACTAGCATAATAAATAACATGAAAGAGTTTACCTCGGCGTTGTCCAAATGTTGCACCAACGACGTAGTCACTTGCATCACACATCAACTCGAACGGCTCGTTCCAATCAGGTAGAATGACAACTGGTGCTAAGATAAGCTTCTCCTTCAGTTCTTCAAATGCGCTATGGCAATCTTTGTCAAACATAAATGGTTGGTTTTGCTGTAGCAAACTGCATAGTGGCTTTGAGATCTTCGAAAAATCTTTGATGGATCTCCGATAGAAGCCAGCATGACCTAGGAAGATTCTTACTCCCTTGATAGTAGTGGGGGAGGTAATTTCTCAATGACCTCGACGTTTGCTTTGTCAAATTCTATCCCTTGCTTCGAGATCTTGTGGCTTAAGATCGTTCCTTCCGTTACCATGAAATGGCACTTTTCCCAATTGAGCACCAAGTCAGCTTCCTCACACCTCTTCAAGACCTTGGCGAGATTGCCCAAGCATGTGTCGAAGTTATCTCCGGAGACCGAGAAGTCATCCATGTAAATTTCTAAAAAATCCTCTACCATGTCTGAGAAGATAGCCAACATACATCTCTGAAATGTTGTTGGAGGATTACAAAGACCAAAGGGCATTCTTCTGAAAGCATAAGTTCCATAAGGGTATGTGAAAGTTGTCTTCTCTTGGTCTTCGGGCGCTATAGCAATCTGATTGTACCCAGAATACCCATCGAGGAAGCAGTAGAATGCCTTGCCCGCTAGTCGATCCAACATCTAATCAATAAATGGGTGGGGAAAATGGTCCTTCTTGGTCGCCTTGTTGAGCTTCCTATAGTCCATGCAAATCCTCCACCCCGTGACGGTTCTAGTAGGCAATAGCTCATTCTCCTCGTTGCTTACCACGGTCACGCCTCCCTTCTTCGGTACACATTGCACCGGGCTGGCCCATGAGCTACCGGATATCGGGTAGATCACTCCAGCATCCAGCCACTTGATTATTTCTTTCATCACTACTTTCTTCATAATAGGGTTTAGTCTCCTTTGGGGCTCGACTGAATTGTTGTGACAATCATCAAGCAAAATTTTGTGCATACAAATAACATGGCTTATACCCTTCATGTAACCCCCTTAGCCCGGCCTAGACGGTTGACCCGAACTACGAAGATTACACGGGGAAAACTAAAGTCAACCCGAAAGTCAACCTTGATTTACGACCCTTTTTTCCTTTTAATATTATCTAGATACAAATTTACCCTATGTGAGCACGCATGAAACATACAGGTGAAAAGCACACCGGTCGAACAACATGAGGGACTCAATTGCGCAAAATACAAATATTAGGGACCAAAATGTAAATTCTGGAAATTAGAAGGTCTTAACTGATTTTTTAGTTACCAATATTAAATTAGTCACATTACATGCATCTCTATCAAATTTCACCTTAATCGGACATCTCAAACTCATATAATTGCAATTACAAATTTCGGGACTAAAACATAAAGCTTGCAAACCTCAAAACCATTCAAATCAGTGCCCAACGATCATCTGTTTCAAAACGGTGTTGATCGTTCCGAAACACGGGTTCGTTTCGAGACTTGTTCCGAAACAGGGCCTTCTAGTGGCCAAACCGTTTCGAAACAGTCACCAGCCGTTTCGAAACACCAAGGCCATTTCAGGCCCCCGTTTCGAAACGCCAATGAGTGTATCGATACGGTTTGCCCAGAAGCTGCAGAATTTGCTGATTTTTCATGTTTAAACCCAATCAAACACATCTTAATGACCCTCTAACCATACCAACAAGTCATCATACATATAAGGTGCGTGATTGCAGCTTCAAAACACATTCATGGCATCAAACATTAAACTTCACATGTCTATAGGCATGCATCCTAATATCCAAAACCAAACAACCAACCAAACTCCAAAATAAGCATCAAAAGGCCAATTACAAATCCAAAACATCAAAAGCAACATGCCACAAACTAGGGAGTCCAAAACATCTCCCAAAACCACACTTTAGGTTCCCATTGCCAAATTACCAAAACTAATAGTATATGAAAACATCACCATACATGAGCTTAGTTTCCCTTGGACTCTTAGCTTCCTTGCTGCCCTTAAACACTTCAATTTTCTGCATTATTGGTACAAAAGAGAGAGCGTAAGCATAATAGCTTAGTGAGGCATGCTCTAAAGAAAACAACACAATAATGCCTTATTAGAAAACACTTTCAACAAGCTTAAAAACACAAGCTTAACTCTTTTCATGCAACCTTGCATACTTTACAAGCATCTCATGCTTCATTACATCAATTCAACATATTGGCTTTCAAGTGATAATTCATAAACTTTTACAACACAAAACACAATCGGATACGCGGATTACAAGCGTTGTCCCACACGCTTCATACACACTACCGAACAACATAAAGTGGAGTTTACGGTACAATCATAACCCCTCAACACCCGTGATGGAGTTTACGGTACAATCACAACCCCTCAACATCACTCATCGGTAGTTGTATAACTTCCTAACGAGAGTACAAGACACATAACACAAGGTCCACACACACGGACTTTTAACCACCGTTGTGACCTTAACAAGATCCACACACGGACTTTTAACCACCGTTGTGATCTTACCTCTCTCGTTAGGATACTTGGATGGAGTTTTCGGTACAATCACAACCCCTCAACATCAAAGGCGACTTTATTCACGGTGCACCCAATCCTATAGCCGGCTAACTATATCCGATTCAAGTACTTTAAAACCAATTCATCACTTGCCAATTTACATCATTTACCATCAACAATTCACTGTTTTAAAGCATTAATCAAAGCCATTAAACATCATGCATCACTATGCATCAAATCCACATTTACAATATGTCAAACCAAGGATCTCTTACCTTGAGCATCCTTCAACATATGGCTTTCAAAACCTGCATTAACCATGCTAAAACATGCTTTCAAAAATAGAATTTAAACATGCAAATCAAATCCAATGCATCGAACCACTTCATGGTTCATCCAAGAGAGTTTCTCCGAAAACTTACTCTTGAGCTTAGTTAAGTTGCTTAGACTTAACCTAAGCTCCCAAAACCTTCAAACATTTGTTTCAAAGCTGGAAACCCAACTCCACTCACCAATTCCGTTTTGCAAGCTTGCCGAAACGCCGATTAAGCCTCCGAATCAACTCCAAAGGTGTCCGAAGATGCCTCCCCTGTTTTAAACACATCAAAGCAGAGGATTAATGTATCATCATGCGTTGAAATCTTCAGCCAACACACTTAAACTCGCTGTTTTACCTAAAGCCAACATTTCGGCTACCAAACACAACCGAAATCACCTCCAAACTCTTCCAAAACTTAACCCAGCCAAGATCCATCACTTCTAACTATTTCTAAACATCAATCAACTTCCAAAATAAACCTAAACTCGTCCTCATACCTCCAGCTATAACAGAACACCAAGATCACCTCAAAAACGACCATTTTCATAAGCAAAAACTTAGGAAATTCAACCTATTCGGGATTGCATTGATAAAACCTCATTTACACATCATTAGACATCCAAAATACATTTAAGAATCATTTCAAAACAGAGTCCAAACAATAACAACGAAATTCTTCAAGATTTCTTCCAAATCTTGAGTTTTAAGCCAAAATCAAGTTCCTAACATTAAAACCATTTATAAAACTTAAATTAAGGATTGACAACTCGGGAATTTCAGTAAAGAACTTAGTATTTAGAGGAGAAGAACAATCTTACCTCTAAATGGTGATTTCTCCTTGATTTGAGCCAATTTCCTTGAAAATTCAATGAGGAAATCAAAAGGATTTTATGTAGGATTGATTAGGAACTTATCGATGATAGAAATCTCATCAATTGAAGTGGATATCAATGAAAAAGTTGCTGGAGAAAAGTGTTTGGATGATGGAATTTTGAGAGAAAAAGAAATGAGAAAATTTTAGGAAAAGTTAGTTATGAAATTCTAAAAAGTGGTTTCCCTTTTTCTTTTAATTAATTAAAACATTAATTAAATCACCTAAATTAAAGAAAAATCTGGAGAAATCATTTTTGGGTAAATTAGCTCCTTAAAGATTCAAAGTTTCAATCCTTACAAAACAGTCACCACTAAACCTTTCAAAAATTGCATTTTAGTCACTATTTCAAAATGTAGTATTTCCAAAACTTCTTTTGTAAAATTGATTTCACCACTCTCTTATATATATTAAAAGAGAATTTTTAGATATTTTTGCATATTTTTAAAGCATCCCGAACTAGGCCTTCCCTAAAACCACCTTTTATATTCGAACCGTAAATCAGACCGGTCCGGTTCAGACCCTAAACTTCCAAGCCCAAAATTGGGGTGTTACAACTCTCCCCCCTTAAGAAATTTCGTCCTCGAAATTTACCTGAAGGAAAGAGGTACGGAAACTGCTTCTTCATATCATCCTTTCTTTCCCACGTGGCTTCCTCAACACCACGATGCTTCCACAACACCTTAACCAATTCAATGGTCTTGCCTCGGAGAACTTTATTGTCCGAAGCATAGAGACATGAAACACATCATGTATCTTTTCCAATTCTTGCGGTAACCTCAGCTTGTACGCAACAGGACCCACACGTTCAATCACCTCGTATGGTCCAATATACCTAGGGCTCAACTTACCCTTACGACCAAACCTCATCACCTTCTTCCAAGGCGAAACTTTCAAGAACACATGGTCACCAACCGCAAAATCAATCTCCTTACGCTTCAAATCCGCGTAAGACTTCTGTCTATCAGAAGCTGCCTTCAAACGCTCACAAATGAGCTTCACCTTCTCGGTGGTTCCATTTAACAAAGCCGGCATCGAAACCAACTTCTGACCTGTTTCAGCCCAGCAAAGAGGAGTTCAGTACTTCCTCCCGTACAAGGCTTCATAAGGTGCCATTTGAATACTTGCCTAGTAGCTATTGTTATAAGCAAACTCTACCAAAGGCAAATGTTTCTCCCAAGAACCCTGAAACTCAATCACACAACACCTCAACATATCTTCCAGCACTTGGATAATACGCTCAGACTGTCCATCCGACTATGGATGATAAGAAGTACTGAAATTCAACCGTGTACCTAAAGCTTGATGCAAACACTCCAAAAAATGCGACGTAAACCTCGGCTCCCTATCCGACACTATAGACTTTGGCACACCATGCAGTCGTACAATCTCCGCAATATACAACTCTGCAAGCTTGTCCAAGGTATACGTAGTATGCACAGGTAAGAAATGTGCACACTTCGTAAGGCGATCCACAATCACCCACACCGAATTCTTTTTCTATGGCGACAAAGGCAAACCAGACACAAAGTCCATGGTAATCCTTTCCCACTTCCACTCAGGAATCCTCAACGGTTGCAACAACCTAGAAGGAAACTGATGTTCAGCCTTAACCCACTGACAAACCATGCACTTACTCACGTACTCCGCAACATCCTTCTTCAAACCCACCCAATAGTACTCATCCTTAAGATCACGATACATCTTAGTACTACCAGGGTGCATAGCAAAAGGACTGCTATGAGCCTCAGTCAGAATAGTACGCCTCAACTCAGCATCATTCGGCACTACCATCCGACTCCCAAAACATAGAACCCCATCATCATTAAAACAGAAATCCGATGGTCTATCCTCAGCAATATCCTGAACATGTGGCACCAAAGAATCATCCAACAACTGCTTATCTTTTATCAACTGAACCAAAGATGGTTTCAATTGCAATTCAGCCACAAGACCCCCATCTCACAAAATACTCAAGCTGGCAAACATAGCCCTCAACTCCACTGCCACTTTTCTACTTAAGGCATCCGCTACAACATTAGCTTTTCCCGGATGGTACTCGATCGTCAGATCATAATCCTTAAGCAACTCCACCCAACGTCGTTGCCTAAGATTCAACTCTTTCTGAGACATCAGATACTTCAAACTTTTGTGATCCGTGTACACAGTACACTTCTCACCATACAGGTAATGTCTCCAAATTTTCAAAGCAAAGACCACCGCAGCTAACTCAATATCATGCGTAGGATAATTACGCGCATGCACCTTCAACTGACGCGATGCATAAGCCACCACCTTACCCTCTTGCATCAACACACACCCCAAACTAACACAGGATGCGTCGCCTGATTCAGGTTAAACCAAGATAGGAGCTTGCGTCAAAGCTGTCTTAAGCTTCTCAAAAGCCTGCTATCTTGCCTCTGTCCACTCATACTTGACATCCTTTTGCAAAAACTTTGTCAAAGGTGCATCAATCTTCGAAAATCCATCCACAAACCTCCGATAGTACCCTGCCAATCCAAGGAAACTACGAACTTCATGAACAGACTTAGGAGGCTTCCAATTCATCACCGCCTCAATCTTCTAAGGATCAACTCGGATCCCCTCAGCAGAAACCACATGACCAAGGAAAACAACTTCTCTAAGCCAGAATTCGCACTTGCTCAGCTTAGCATAGAGCTGATTCTCCAACAGCGCCTGCAACACAATCCGCAAATGCCCCTCATGCTCCTCCTCAGTACGAGAGTACACAAGGATATCATCAATGAACACCACAACAAACTTGTCCAAGTATTCATGGAACACTCTATTCATCATGTCCATAAAAGCTGCAGGAGCATTCGCCAAGCCAAACGACATCACAAGAAACTCATAATGCCCATACCTCGTTCTAAAGGCTGTTTTTGGCACATCCACATCTTTCACCTTGAGCTGGTAATAACCTGACATTAAGTCAATCTTATAGAACACAACCGATCCCCGAAATTGATCAAAAAGATCATCAATCCTCGGCAAAGGATACCGATTCTTGATAGTCAACTTGTTCAGCTGACGATAATCGATGCACATTCTCATAGTGCCATCCTTCTTCTTCACAAACAAGACCGGTGCACCCCAAGGTGACACAATCGGCCGAATGAAACCACGATCAAGCAACTCCTGAAGTTACGTCTTCAGCTCTTTCAACTCCTTAGGTGCCATTCGGTAAGGAGTAATGGACACTGGAGTTGTGTTTTCATACAACTCAATTTCAAACTCCACCTCTCGACTAGGAGGCAATCCAGGTAACTCCTCCGGGAACACTCCAGGAAACTCTCGTACAGTCTTGATATCTTGAACCCACAACTCCTTAGAGCTCGGATTCATCACAAAGGCCAGGTAAGCTTCACAACCTTGCCTCAACATTCGGCTTGCTTCCAACGAAGACACCACATTGGCAAGAAACTTCACATTCTCACCAACCACCGCCACCTTGTAATCATCCGCAAGCTTCAACGAAACTCGTTTGTTCTCAAAATCCACTACAGCTCGATGCTCAACCAGCCAACCCATACCAAGGATTACATCAAAACCATAGAATGGCAATTCCATGAGATCAACAAGAAAAACATGGTTTTGCACTTCCAAGGGACATCTTCTATACAACTTCCGTGTCACAACGGTCTCACCAAAGGAACTAGTTACACGCATACCAACATCCAAAGACTCAACAGGTAAACCAAGCAATTGAGCATGTTCACGCAATATGTATGAGTGTGTAGATCCAGAATATATCAAGGAAAGTAATGATAAGGATTACAAAGTAAAAGTACCTGCGATCACATCTGTATCATTTCTCCCCTCACGATGAGCATACACTCGAGCCTGGCCACCACCCTCAGGTTGAACAGCCACCACATGAGCCATATTCCTCCCACCATCCTCTCTGCGCTAGAAATTACCACGACCGCGCCCACGACCTCTCTGTGGTGCAACTACCCCAGGAGCACGTCCCTGACCACCACCGACCAACAAAGGACACTCTCTCCTCATGTGGTCCGCCGAACCACAATTCCAGCATGAATTACCGGTCACTGCCACCGGAGCCTGAACCTCCCTCGCTGCTCGAGGACAATCTCGCCTCATATGGCCACGAGATCCACACGTCCAGCACGTGTTCTGATTAGCTCTCATCCTATCTCCCTGAACAGGCGCACCATGTCCTCCACCACCACGCCTAGCAGAAGACTGATACCTCTTATCACGTCCTCTCTTGTTCCGTCCACCACCGGAACTATAACCAACAACTCTTTTGCCTACGCTAGAACTAACACCTTTGGGAGACAGACCCAAGTTCTGCTAAATGTCCTTCGCTCTACTCACCAGCACATCAAAATCCGTATACTCAGCAGAAAGCATGAAAGTCTTCACATCCGTCACCAAACCGTAACGGAAACGTTCACACCTCTTCCGCTCATCAGGGATTAACTCAGGTGCGTACTGGCTAAGGCGAACAAACTGAACCTCATACTCAGCCACCGTCATGCTTCCTTGCACAAGAGACATGAATTCTCTTTTCTTTTCATCTAGGTATCGCACACCTAGATACTTTCTCTTGAACGCGTTCGAAAAGAACGTCCAAGTCACATCATTCTCCTCCATTCCAGAAACAGTGGTCGTCCACCACGTATACGCATCACCATGTAGCAGAGATACCACACAACCCAATTTCTGCACATTGCTGCAGTTCATTTGCCCCAAATCCTCTTGGTGCTTTCCAACCAAGATTCAGAACCTTCAGGAGATAAACCTCTGAACTCAGTCCCTCCCAGACTGCGAAGACGTTCCAAAGGCAATCTCAAGTTAGCATCACCCTGATGCGCAGCTCCCTGAGCTCCAGCTACTGCTGCCTGAAAGGCTCCCGCAATAGCCTGAATCAAAACAGTCATGACAGGAGCAGCTTGCCCCTGAACACCTTCAGGTCCAGCGACCCCAGCACCAGCACCAACACCAGCATTTTCACCCCCATCACCATCACCGCCAGATGGTCCACCACCAGGGGGAGGAGGTAAATCCACAACATTATCAGCGTTTTCCTCATTCTCATTCTGAGCCATAGCTCTCGTATTCATCCTCGTCTCTATACGAGGCCCCATTTAAAAAAAACAATGCACTCACACAAATGCAATAAACATAATTAGGCTCAACAAGGTAAGTAATCCAAGAACTCAAGCTCATTTTTCCAAAAACAATTCCTTTCATTAGCTTTGATATGGCAATGGGTCCCCCTAACATGCTTCAACAGAGCATAGCATCACAATTGCAACCATACTTCACAATTCAAACAACATTCTTTCATCCAAAAGGCATATCATGCAAAAACACATACATCACCCACATAACCATTCTCATTTACACGAGAACTCAACTCTGATACCACCAAATGTAACCCCCTTAGCCCGGACTAGACGGTTGACCCGAACTACGAAGATTACACGGGGAAAACAAAAGTCAACCCGAAAGTCAACCTTGATTTACGACCCTTTTTTTTCCTTTTAATCTTATCTAGATACAAATTAACCCTATGTGAGCACGCATGAAACATACAGGTGAAAAGCACATCGGTCGAACAACATGAGGGACTCAATTGCGCAAAATACAAATATTAGGGACCAAAATGTAAATTCTGGAAATTAGAAGGTCTTAACTGATTTTTTAGTTACCAATATTAAATTAGTCACATTACATGCATCTCTGTCAAATTTCACCTTAATCAGACATCTCAAACTCATATAATTGCAATTACAAATTTCAGGACTAAAACGTAAAGCTTGCAAACCTCAAAACCATTCAAATCAGTGCCCAACGGTCACCTGTTTTGAAACGGTGTTGACCGTTCTGAAACATGGGTTCGTTTCAAGACTTGTTCCGAAATAGGGCCTTCTAGTGGCCAAACCGTTTCGAAACAGTCACCAGCCGTTTCGAAACACCGAGGCCATTTCAGGCCCCCGTTTCGAAACGCCAATGAGTGTATCGATACGGTTTGCCCAGAAGCTGCAGAATTTGCTGGTTTTTCATGTTTAAACCCAATCAAACACATCTTAATGACCCTCTAACCATACCAACAAGTCATCATACATATAAGGTGTGTGATTGCAGCTTCAAAACACATTCATGGCATCTTAACCACCGTTGTGATCTTACCTCTCTCGTTAGGATAATTGGATGGAGTTTTCGGTACAATCACAACCCCTCAACATCCAATGCGACTTTATTCACGGTGCACCCAATCCTATAGCCGGCTAACTATATCAGATTCAAGTACTTTAAAACCAATTCATCACTTGCCAATATACATCATTTACCATCAACAATTCACTATTTTAAAGCATTAATCAAAGCCATTAAACATCATGCATCACTATGCATCAAATCCACATTTACAATATGTCAAACCAAGGATCTCTTACCTTGAGCATCCTTCAACATATGGCTTTCAAAACCAGCATTAACCATGCTAAAACATGCTTTCAAAAACATAATTTAAACATGCAAATCAAATCCAATGCATCGAACCACTTCATGGTTCATCATAGAGAGTTTCTCCGAAAACTTACTCTTGAGCTTAGTTAAGTTGCTTAGACTTAACCTAAGCTCCCAAAACCTTCAAACATTTTTTCAAAGCTGGAAACCCAACTCCACTCACCAATTCCATTTCGCAAGCTTGCCGAAACGCCGATCAAGCCTCCGGATCAACTCCAAAGGTGTACGAAGATGCCTCCCCTATTTTAAAAACATCAAAGCAGAGGATTAATGCATCATCATGCATTGAAATCTTCAGCCAACACACTTAAACTCGCTGCTCTACCTAAAGCCAACATTTCGGCTAACAAAAACAACCGAAATCACCTCCAAACTCTTCCAAAACTTAACCCAGCCAATATCCATCACTTCTAACTATTTCTAAACATCAATCAACATCCAAAATAAACCTAAACTCATCCTTATACCTCCAGCTATAACAGAACACCAAGATCACCTCAAAACCACCATTTTCATAAGCAAAAACTTAGGAAATTCAACCTATTCGGGATTACATTGATAAAACCTCATTTACACATCATTAGACATCCAAAATACATTTAAGAATCATCTCAAAACAGAGTCCAAACAATCACAACGAAATTTTTCAAGATTTCTTCCAAATCTTGAGTTTTATGTCAAAATCAAGTTTCTAACATTAAAACCATTTATAAAACTTAAATTAAGGATTGACAACTTGGGAATTTCAGTAAAGAACTTAGTATTTAGAGGAGAAGAACAATCTTACCTCTAAATGGTGATTTCTCCTTGATTTGAGCCAATTTCCTTGAAAATTCAATGAGGAAATCAAAAGGATTTGATGTAGGATTGATTAGGAACTTATTGATGATAGAAATCTCATCAATTGAAGTGGAAATCAATGAAAAAGTTCCTGTAGAAAAGTGTTTGGATGATGGAATTTTGAGAGAAAAAGAAATGAGAAAATTTTAGGAAAAGTTAGTTATGAAATTCTAAAAAGTGGTTTCCCCTTTTCTTTTAATTAATTAAAACATTAATTAAATCACCTAAATTAAAGAAAAATCTGGAGAAATCATTTTTGGGTAAATTAGCTCCTTAAAGATTCAAAGTTTCAATCCTTACAAAACAGTCACCACTAAACCTTTCAAAAATCGCATTTTAGTCACTATTTCAAAATATAGTATTTCCAAACCTTATTTTGTAAAATTGATTTCACCACTCTCTTATATATATTAGAAGAGAATTTTTAGATATTTTTCCATATTTTTAAAGCATCCCGAACTAGGCCTTCCCTAAAACCACCTTTTATATTCGAACCGTAAATCAGACCGGTCCGGTTCAGACCCTAAACTTCCAAGCCCAAAATTGGGGTGTTACACTTCAAATAAGCCAGAGTCCACCCTATTGCTTTTTTATGCTGTATCAACATATTTACTAAACTAGTTTCATGCTTGGGTGTGAGACTAGATGAAATTATCACAGACAAAGTTTCATTGCTCCCTAAGTAAACATATTTAAGATGCGATGGCAAAGGTTTCAGTTCTAAAGAAGGTGCATGCTCAAGGGAAGGTTTAGGAGGTACGAATTCAGAAAAATCAAGAGGTTCAAAGTGCGTACCTGGTCTAGCCTCGAGTCGACTAGACTGCTCCAATTCCCTGGAGAGCTCTTCTTGGTCAGAATCATCATCTTCATAGAGTGCTTCGAACTCCTCCTTTTGCATCTCATTGCTACAGAAAAACTCATCAATCATATTTTGTGCTGTAGCATCTATATATTGGCATACTCCTGGGTTATCTGCATATTTGAGGATGTCATGAATATTGATCGTGACCGTTTGATCAGCCACTCGCATTGTGAATTCACCCTTCTCACAATCGATCAAAGCTCGCCTGGTGGCTAAAAATGGTCTACCCAAAGTTAATGGGTGTGTTGCTATCAGCTTCACAGTCTATGATCAAGAAGTCGACTGGAAAGATAAATCTGTCCACTTTTACCACAACATCTTCAACTCTCCCTTCTGGACGAACATGAGAATGATCGGCTAGCTGTAGCACAACCTTGGTGGGTTGTGCCTCTCGAATTCCCAGTTTCAGAAAAATCAAGTTGGGCATTAAGTTAACACTTGATCCCAAATCACAAAGTGCTCTTCCAACAAACTTGTCGCCAATAGAACATGGGATAGCAAAGCTACCTGGGTCCTTCCTCTTAGGTGGCAGCTTGCTCCACATAGAATAACATTCTTCTGCTATAGCCACAGTCTCTTGTTTCTCGACCTTCCTCTTTTCTTCTGCTATATCGACAGTCTCTTGTTTCTCGACCTTCCTCTTTTTCGTGACTATATCCTTGAGGAACTTGGCATATGTTGGCTTCTGATCAATGACCTACAGAAATGGAACATTGATATGAAGTTTGTCCAGGATATTCACAAATTTCTGGAACTGAAGGTCTTCATTATGCTTCTTGAATCATTGAGGAAAAGAAGGAGGGGGTCTAACTTTATCTGTCTGAACTGGTGGAGTTACATCTTTTGCTGTAGCAAAAGCAGGCTCCTCCTCTGATTTTTCTTTTTCTATGACATCCTCACCCTTCTCTTCAACTGGTGGATCTTGTAAGTTTTCTTCTTCCTGAGGCAAGCTGGGCTGAGAATCCTCCTTCTCGTTTCCCCCAAACTTGTCTTCCTTGCTGATTTCCTTGCCACTCCTTAATGTGAGTGCGCTACATTGTTCCTTGCTATGGTGCTTAATGGCTTCAGTGTCACTAGGCAGACTTCCTTGTGGACGTGCATGCAAGGTTTGAGCTATCTGGCCAACTTGTGTTTCTAAGGCTCGGAGAGATGAACCATGACTTTGCAATAAGGCTCCTTGATTTTTGATGTTTGTTGCATGATCCTGTAGCAAAACCTTCGTGGTTCCCATGAAGTCTTTTGTCATAGCCATAAATTCTTTGAATGTAGTCTCCAGCGAACTGTTCGATGAAGACGCTGCTCCCTTGTAACCTTGACATGGCATCATCTGGTTAGAAGATGGTGCTTCGATCAGATTTTGCTGTGGCGCTGGCTGTGCAGAATTACTGTGCCCTTGATTACCCCAACTGAGATTTGGATGCTGACGTCATCCTGTGTTGTAGGTATTGGAGTATGGATTGTTGTTGCGGTTATAATTCCCCACATAGTTGGCTGACTCCTGATTGTCAGGGCATTCACTCAAATGGTGATTGCCATCGCATCTGAGACATGAGGTTGCAGACTTCACTTCCTTGACTTCGTTGGGACGTTGGAGGTTCTTTAGCATATTTGTGATAGCGGCTAACTGGGTGGCTACCGAGTCATCGGCTTCACTGTCTCGAGTTACTTGGGTTCTCCTCCCCGTTCCAAGTCTTGTGGTCGGAAACTGGTAATCATTGTTTGCAACCCTATCAAGATTGTCAAATGCTTCCTCCGGTGATTTGTCTAACAAGGTCCCATTTGATGAAGCATCTAGCATCATCCTTGTAGGCGCATTTACCCCATTATAGAACATAACCACTTGGGTCCAGTCATGAAAACCATGATTTGTGCACTTCCTCAATAATCCCTTGAATCGATCCCAACACTCATACATGGATTCGTCACCAGCTTGACGAAAAGAAGCTATATCATTTCTCAACTGAGTGTTTCTGTTTGGTGGATTATACCGTAGCAGAAAACTTTTGCATAGATATGTCCAAGTCTTCATTGATCCAGCTGGCACTCCACTTAGCCATGCTCTAGCACGATCACGTAAAGAATATGGAAACAATTTAAGCTTTAGCACATCCTCGTGCACTCCTTGCTGTCTGAACGAGTCACAAACGTCTAAGAAAGCACATATATGTTGTCTTGCATCTTCGTGAGACATACCTCCAAACTGACCAATAGTGTTCAACATGTTGAACATAACATGTTTAAGCTTGAACTAGGCTGCCTGAATTTCTGGAGCTACTATTCCGGGATAGAGATCGTCCAAGATAGGAGCTAAATGATCCCTAATAGCTCGTGGTCGAGCTGCTGCTCCCTGGCCATTTGCCATAGCATCTCCGTTACCTTGAGGTGGTGGTGGTATTTCTCCATCCATGTTTCTAGTCTCTTCTTGTCGAACACGTCTTCTAAGTCTCAAGAAATGCTCGATCTCAGAAATAGGTGATTGCAAGGGTCCTCTAGGTCGCCTTATGGTCATACACTAGCAAGACACCATAAAAGAAAAAATGAAAAACCTAAAATAAGATTATACTAAAACAAAAAGAACAAACAATAAAAGCAAAAACTGTAAACAACCAATTGCCAATCCCCGGCAACGGCGCCAAAAACTTGTTGCGTTCGTGCAGTGACTATAAATTATACGCAAATGGTGCAAGTATACACGTCGAACGAGTAATAAAGTGATGAGTGAGTACCGTCTCCACAAGGATTGGAGGTATTCACGGTTACTGTAACAATAAAGCTTGAACTTTTTGTAGGTGACAATGCTATAGTAAAAGAGATGGTGTATAATAATTCTGAAGCAAAACAATGTAGAGAAAGATGAGATAACAATATGATAGACATGTCCCCTTTCGTATGCGAAACTCACTACGGAATGACTGGCTGGGAATGATGGACAATCTAACTTAAGCTCCTTAATAATGCTAAGGCTTTTCAGCTATCTTCTATGCTAGGCGGGATTTACTAAGAATGCTCCTAAACTATCTCTAGCCAGGAAACTGGGAGTCAGAAATGCTACAGCCATACCTCTCTGCGTAAACTCATAACACTCCCATACTCTTCACGTACTATCCTTTTTAGCCCTTGAAACCTATCACTTATCTCTAAGGTAGGTTAGAGTCTGCCTCTCAACAGTCACTCCATTGCTTATGAGGGTTCTAGGGCTAGCTCTCTCGATTACTAACCCCAACATACACCTAAAGAATGATCCCTCTCAAGGCACTTTAAGGTAGGGCTTAACTTTCGAAGCACTTACAACCCTAAGCTCTTACAACTTCAAGGAAATGATAAAGCATAAACAAAGCATAGAATCATGATAAACACTGAAAAAGCCATAGCATGCATTAAAAAGTACTCATAATAACATCATCCATCAAACCCAAGCCACCTAAAACAGTTAGTGGCTGGGAAATATCATCCAACGTATCATTGCGATAACATCACCAAATATAAAGATATGAGAAGAAATTGCTATAGCGACAGAAAGAAGAGTAAACTCCCTCTTCGCCATGGACTGCCTGATTGTCTTAGGTCCACCGCCTCTCTCGAGGCCAGTGAGGCCACTCCTTGGAGCTTCAACGATGGAGGACACTAAGCTGGAGAAGATGAAGGTGGAAACTTCTCTCCTTTTCTCTCTCTTCCGCCTCTCTTTCTACAACGCTCAAAATACCACACTTTGCTCCAAGCTTCTCTCCCCTTTATATAGTGGAGGCTTCTAGGGTTTGGTGCCCTAAAGATGCCTTGATATTCCCAAGGAATATCCACCAACAAGGTCTACTTCGAGGGGACAAGGGAGACAGTCTGCAGGCGAGCTCCGGCTGCTGCACATGTCAGATCGTCATTCTCTGCATGTTCACATGTTTTTGCAGCTCACATGTATCTCACGTGCTGGCCAATGTCCGCTTCCATCATGCTATAGCAATTCCCGGCACCGGCTTTCTCTTAACTCCTTTCCTGTGCACCACAAAACCAAAAACCAACCTTCCAAGTAGTACCCCTCGATATGGACCAATAACCAGCAAAGATAAATGTTCACCCAGAAGAAGAAAATGCAACCTAAATGCAGTCTAAATGCTATGGTATGAACTCAAGAACATTGAAATGCTATAGCAAAAAGGTATGAAAACAAGGATATTTATGTAGTTATCACGTAGCGAGGGGAAAAACAATAAATATGGTGACATAAAGAGGTGGACAAAAGTTAAACAATATTCATAACAACAAAAGATAAGTCACCCAAGAGTATGCTTAACTAAATAAAGAGCTCTATCATTAGCCAAAGAAAAAGCCATCATCTGATTAGCTCATGATCACATACTAAATCATACAATTCTATTATCACATGCTCAAATTGCCATATTATAGATTAATAACATATCGTATTTACAACATAGAGTAATTTTAGAGTAAGCTAACAACTCAATTTCTTATCCTAGAATAATAATGGTAGAAGCATCACAAGATATCAAATTACTAATTATTTAGTAGTGTTACAATTTTCACATAAGGTAATTAACACAACCTTTTAACAAGTAGTCTAGATACTCGAATCCCCAAACAACCTTTGTCAAACAAGGGTACTAGAAGTACCGATATATCCTTTCAACTAACACCAAACAATGGTACTAAAAGTACCGGTCAAACTCCCTAACTATCACCAAACAAGGTACAATAGTCCAGGATCGTAGTCCATCCTAACATGAGCACTATAGACTCTATGACATTCCAATTGTATCTAGAACTAACTCGAACCAAGGCTTTCTATTTAATTTTATCATATCAATTATTAAGTTGAGTGTTATCACTTAATCAAGCATCCGAATGATCATATCTTATTCATAATAAGATTTAGTATAACTTCAAGATTATATAATTGCTCAACAAGGCCGAATTTCCATCATAATTCATTCAAGTATAAGCATACATACATCATATTCATAAATATGCCCCCTCCTAGATTAAGTCTAACATGCTTCCAAGTACTTACCTTAAGATACTTACCATTAGTCAAGCAAGCATTTACAAGCGTAATACAACCCAAGTCATCAAAATAAAGTAATTAATTTAATATTGAAAATGCTCAGGGAAGCTATGAACTTATCTTGAGGCTTTAAAATTACACTCACAAGTTATCCCGCATTAATTCTTCTCCCAAATTGCTACTCCTTTTTTATTGTCTACAAAGTGATCCACCTTAGTCTCCTCTCCCAACCCCCTTCACGGTCTAAACATATAAAAGATTTATAATCATAGATTAGAATTATTTCCATCAACAACTATTTGCAACTCAGATTATATATATATTATTTGCACACATAAACATTATGTACAAAACCAGTACACTACGCTCGATTTACACCAAAATAGGGCAGCAATGCATCTCTATAAATTTACTATTAAAAACAGTCCATCAACTATTAATTTCATCCAAAACAGTCTCCAATCTTTAATTCTACAATTGTGGGTACCAAAACAATCCCAAAACATCTTATAAGTGCAGGGCGGACCCCAATTCATAAATTTCAATTACAACAACCCCCTAATTAAATTCCTCTATTTTTCAAATAAGTCGAAACAGTCCTCAAACTTTTTAAACACACTAAACAGTCCAAATACATTCATACAAGTCTTCAATACATTCCTATCGCGATTTACAATTATACATAACTTCCACTACAATTATACAAGTGTTACCTCCTCAAAAGAACTGTTTTTCATGCCTATATTGATATGATTTTGCTTGTTTTCGGGTACATTTAGTTGCATTAGGTTGTTAGAATCACGCATTTGCATAAGGAGTTTAGTATTCTACATATGCCAGAGTGAAAGGATGTTTTTATGGCTATTTTGCAGGTTTGGCATAGGGTTTGGTAGAGGAATGGATGCATGAAAGCAACATAGTTAGGAACGCAGTTAGGAATGCCAAGAGTTGTGGGCACGGATGGACCAATGGTGTGCCAAGCGCTTGTTGGCTGAGAGATGCGTTTGATGCCATGCCAAGAGATGATGAGCCCTCGAAAAATAGGAAAGGATTAGGCTCCTAAAAGATCGCAATTGAATTAACTTCCAAAAAAATAGAAAATAAGGTGGTGCCAAGTGAAGTTGGCGATGTTGTGCCAAGCTTGGATGCCAAGGCGACATGTGCATGATGACGTCAGCCATAGCCTGATAAGCTATCACACTGAGCTGATAAGATGTCAAAATGATCGAATAGAGCTCTATGTCTTATCCCTTGATCATTTCAAATTCAAATGCAAAGGCTTATGTTGCGTGTAAAAGAGTCTATCGCAATTGTAGTGCAAGTGTACACGACGCAAGTAGTAAAGTGATATGAAGTATCGGATATCGTCTCCACAGGGATTGGGCTAATAGCTTCACCTAAATTCACTGCACGAAAGTAAAGAAAATAATTGAGAAAGTTGTCACGAGAATAATGAAGAAAACGTAAATAAAAGAGTAGAAATATCAAGATAGAGAGAATGGGCTGGTATTGAATTGCTCAGTAGTGCAGGTATTGTATTGCTTAGGAACTCCAGTTCTGTCGTCGCGCCTGTCGCTGGCAGCACCTGTCGCGGCAGCTGTCCGTTGGTCGTCGCGGCAGCAAACACACCAACTCAGTACTTTAAGTTTGGCAAGAATCCCAGATCTGCCTTGGCCTATCCCTAGGTCCAAGTCTGTCGATGATCACGTCTTTGATGATACCTCCCGGCGTGAAACGAAGGATGAACACCGATGTGTATGAATTCTTCCTTAGCCACTTAACCTTGCCCTATCCCTAGGCACAAGATAGCTCAACTATAAACTAGAGAACTTGCTCTTATTTCTTTCGTATACTTAACTCTCCCGATGCTAAGTAAATAGATAACCTCACAATGCTCTCCCGATGCTCTTGCAAGATATTAAAACCAAAATAAGAGAACTTGAAGTTTATTTTATTGAACTTGGAAAATCCTAAAACAAAACAACCCTTGCAACTACTTTACAAATCAACCCGTGGCCTTAGGGGGGTTTTAGAACATGTCGACGACGGGTAAACGACGGAGGGGTTTGGTTATCGGTTATGGGGTATGATCTCTCCTAGGTTAAAATCTATGCCCTTATATAAGCTTTGGGCTCAAGTATTCTAAGATAACAAGGATTACAACTTTAATTAAAAGTAAGATTCTAATAAAGACTTTAATCTTCAAGTATCCTACTTTTCAGCCGCCTCCTTGTTTCATGGGATTTCCTCTCCTTGAGCTTTGGCTTGACATATCTTTTGATCCGGGGCTTGGAAAAATATATGGTTTTCACACGACAGACGAGCATAATTTTCTCTATCTATCGAGGTCCACTTTGCTTTTCCTCCGCTAACTTGCTGTCGTCCTCTGCTGTCACGGCAGCACCATGGCAGCATCGTCCTCATCATCTGCTTGTCCAGTTCAGCTCTTCTGCTTCTCTGCCCTGCGCCCGCCTTCTTCGTCAGCTATGGCAGCAACCTGCAAAATCAACCCTTTTTCAGTAGAATCCGTGCTTTTACTAATTTTGTGATGTTTTGCTGTAAACTAACCTAAATGCAGTGCAATGATGCTTGAATGCAGCAGAAATATGGGTTAAAAAGGGTGTAAATAATAGAACTTGTACACACTCAACACACCCCCAAACTCAAGTTTTTGCTTGCCCTCAAGCAATTAAGACCTAAAAGAAAAATGAATATTTTTGTGTTGGCCTTTAAACAGTGAACTGTCCCTTACCCGTCGCTCATTCTCTGTAATGGCAGCAACCTGTCGGAAAGTTTAGGATCTGTCCGGAATCTCCCTATAGTCCTCGTGTAGTGTGTGCATGCTTGTGAACAGTTATATGCCAAGACTCTCTTAGTTTCACTAGAATATTCAACTCTTAACTTGAATTTTTATGCCAAAGTTTATCTTTTTGAAGGCACATTTTCATGCTTCTTTGATTTTCTGTTTTTACTTGATTTCTCTATTTTTCAAGCTAAAGTTTCACTAGAGCCGGTTTTGGGCACCTCTAGCTAACTTCCTAAAGCCGGTTTCGGGCACCTCTAGGGCTATTGAGTCTATTTTGCTAAACTTCTTTCCTAGAGCCAGTGTTAGGCACCTCTAGGGGCTATTCAAGTGCTAAGCTTCCTATTCTAGTTTGGCTAAAAGAAATCTAAGCAGTATAACAGTCACAATGGTGTTTAAGTTTTCAGAACTATAGAAAGGCTCTAAACTTCTCCTTAATCTGTCCTAAAGATGCTGCCACGGCAGAGCTGTCATGACAGGTAAGTTTACTTCACAGTTTTAAGCCAACAGTTTTTTTTAGAAGAACTTAAAAACACAACAATTAATTCAAAATGTACTAAGACTCCATTAAAATGGAGGGTTGCCACCCCCAAACTCAAGGGTTGCATTGCCCTCAATGCAAATGACAAATAAAATGAAGGCAGGTACATCACAAAATATAGATAAGCAGGCAGCAAGAAAGAGAAAATAAAAGACTTAGATTTTAATCGTCGTCTTCACTGCTGCTGCTGACACGGATCTGGTGGCGGTGTCTGGATGGTGGGGCAGGTTGCTCCACGACCTGGATGTCTGAGCTGCTACCGCTATCCCAAGTGCTGGTGGTGGTGGTGCTGGCTTTGGGCATTAGCTGTCTGTTGGCCACATGTTTCTGCCTCTTGACAGGCGTGAACTCTCTCTCCAAATTCCTCTTAATAGGAGGGTCTGTCTCGATGTCAGCTGAGGGTGGTCGTTTCGTCCCTCGGGCGGAGGTTTCGGCCGTTGGACTGCCAGCTGCCGGCTGGGTAGGTGATGGGGTGGAAGCAGCAGAGTGTGCATGGGGGGAGGCAGGTGGCGTAGGTGTGTGGACAGGGGAGGGGATGTGGAAATAGTGGGCAGGGAAGGTGGGGAAAATAACATCGGGATAATTTAAAGTGTTGGTAATGAAATTTACCGTCGAGTTGGTGAAATCCCGGATGAATGTCATCAGCCCCATTTGTCTGTCTTCCACCTATTGTATTGCAGCAAGGATCTGGGCAGATTGGTTGGTCTGGGTGGCTATTGTGGCAGGTTCATGGGCAGGTTCATCGGCAGGTTCCTCGGATGATTCTGCTGGGGATGCAGCCGGGTTGAAAGAGGAGAGGGGGGTTGCGACTATGAACTCCATGAGGCTGGTAATGTTGTTGTCGGTCCAGCCTCTGCCTTGGACTAATTTGTCGGTGGTGGCCTCTGGGACGGCAGCGCAACGGCAAAGAGAAGTGATCATGAATGGTAGGCAAAGGCGGGAGGTGGAGCGAAATGTGCAGTCCAAGATGCTTTCCCTCATATAGCGGCCCACATTGATAGGCCGGTCGTTCATGATCGAATGAATGAGGGCGAGCCGCTGCTGGTCCACCGTCGTGTGATGGGAGGACGGCAGGATACGCTTCTTGATGAAAGCGTTCCATAGCTTTGCTTCTGGAAGTAGCTGCCTCCTTTTGACAGAGTTAGGGTTCTTTTTGCTCGTGTTCCACGTTTTTCCTTCCTCTGTCACCTCTGCCATGACAGCTCCGTAGGCGACAGAGTCGAGGGTGTCCAAAAATTAATGATGGGCATCGTCGTTGGGACCAAAATAGAGGCCATACATGTGGTTGATGCTGTCAGTTGTGAATGGTACCTTGACCCCTCGGACAGTGACTGATGTTGTCGTTCTGCTGCCAATGGCAGCATAAAACTCCCTCACCAATGTGTCATTTAATTCTGCCGGTTGTTCTGCGAATTGCTCCCATAGTTGGGCCCTTATTTCCCTTGCGATGAATGGTCGGAGCCCCATGTTTGGTGCCTTTCGGATGTAGATGAAACCTCTTTCTTCCCATAAGTCCTTGGTTGCGAAGGCTGACGGTGTGGGTGCTGCTGATGAAGAGGCTGAAGCAGCACCGCGGCGGGTTTGTCTGGAAGACATTTTAGTTGCAAGGGTTGTGAAAGTAAAGAAAACAAATAAAAACGAGAGGAGAAAGAAAGTAAGAATAAGCAGAAGTGATGAAAATGGAAATGAGAAAGGGGTTTTATAGCGGTAGAGTTGCTGCCCGTTTAATGCTGTGACGGCAGGCGTGAATAACGGGGTGACTGTTGAGTTTTGGCGTGTCTGACGCGTCTGCCACGCATTTATGCATCTGTTATGCGTCTGTCACACGCTTCTGCGTCTGTCGTGTCAGTCTGTTGACATCCTGTCTTATCCATGTCTGCGGCGGTAGCTGGAACGATAGGCTTCAATAAATGGGCTCTGTTGGGCTGATGGATGGATGGTGGGCTTGGGTCACTTCTCCTTTTTCTTCTTTACTCCTTTATTTCCTAAAAATAGAAATTATAAAAACATTATTCGAATAAAATAAACCTTATTTCCTAATAAATAATAAATAATAAAAATAAATAAAATTTAGGTTAAATTAGGGATGCCTTGTGGGGCATCTCCCAAAGTAACCACTTCCTGTATTCCTGGGGCTTCAGTCCCTTGATAATGCTTGAGGCGCTGTCCATTGACTTTGAATTGGTGCCCGTCTTTTAATGATTGGATTGTGATGACACCATGGGGAAAAACTTGTACCACTTGGAACGGGCCAGACCATCTAGACTTTAGCTTTCCTGGGAAGAGTTTCAATCTAGAATTGAACAACAACACAAGCTGCCCTGGGCAGAACTGTCATGGCAGCAACTTCCTGTCATGCCACTTCTTAGTTTTCTCCTTGTAGATTCTTGCATTGTCGTAGGCCATTGTCCGTATTTCCTCAAGCTCGTTCAGATCTAACAGCCTTTTCTGGCCTGCCTTGTCCAAGTCCATATTCACGGCCTTGATTGCCCAATATACTTTGTGCTCTATCTCGACAGGCAAGTGACAGGTTTTCCCATAGATCAATCGGTATGGAGACATGCCCAATGGAGTCTTAAAAGCTGTCCTATATGCCCATAATGCATCATTAAGGAGTAAAGACCAATCTTTCCTAGTTGGTTTAACCATCTTCTCAAGAATGTTCTTAACTTCCCTATTAGATATTTCAGCTTGTCCATTGGTCTGTGGGTGGTATGCTGTCGCGATCATGTGCTTGACACCATATTTCTTCAAGGCGGCAACAATAAACCTATTGTCAAAATGTCTCCCTTCATCACTGATAATCGCCTTAGGGATGCCAAATCTAGAAAAAATGTTTTTGTGCAAAAACTTTTGGACTGTCTTGGCATCATTCTTTTGAGTGGCGATGGCTTCAACCCACTTAGAGACATAATCCACTGCTAGGAGGATGTATAGATTTCCACATGAAGATGGAAAAGGTCCCATAAAATCAATCCCGCAAACGTCGAAGATCTCGACTTCCAGAATGTTCTGCAGTGGCATCTCGTTTCTCCTCGAGATGTTACCTGTCCGCTGGCACCTGTCACAGTTCATGTAGAAGTCCTGTGCATCTTTATACAGTGTCGGCCAGTAGAACCCTGACTGCAGCACCTTGGCAGCAGTTTTGTTGCCTCCTAAGTGACCTCCATATTGTGAAGCATGGCAGTGATGGAGAATGTCTTCTTGTTCTTCTTGTGGTACACACCTCCTTATAACCTGATCTGCGCATAGTTTGAAAAGAAGAGGTTCGTCCCAATAATAATGCTTAACATCATTTTGGAACCTCTTCCTGGCTTGATAATTAAGATCAGAAGGAAGTATTCCGCTAACTATTAAATTAACGAAATCAGCGTACCAGGGGAGTTCAGAAGACTTACCTACCGCCATGGCTGTCGCGACATCAATTGCGACAGCAAAGAGCTGCTCGTCTGGGAAGGTCTCTAGTATATTTGTCTCGTCGATTGGTAGACTCTGTCCCTTCTCCAATCTTGACAAGTGGTCTGCTACCTGATTTTCTGTCCCCTTTTTGTCCTTGATCTCAAGGTCGAATTCTTGCAATAGCAGGATCCACCATATCAACCGAGGCTTTGCATCCTTCTTTGTGAACAAATACTTCAGGGCAGAATGGTCTGTGTGCACTATCACCTTCGTCCCAAGTATGTAAGAACGAAACTTGTCAATGGAGAACACCACAGCTAATAGCTCCTTTTCTGTGGTGGTGTAGTTCACTTGGGCGTCATTTAATGTCTTGCTGGCGTAGTATATGACATGAAACAGCTTATCTCTGCGCTGCCCAAGTGCTACCCTGACAGCATAGTCACTAGCATCACACATAATCTCAAATGGCTGTGTCCAGTCTGGTGGCTGTACTATGGGGGCTGTTACTAGTTTTTCCTTCAGAACCTTGAATGCTTTAGTACATTCATCATTAAAGTCAAAGGGTCGGTTCTGCTCTAAAAGATGGCATAGGGGCTTGGTGATTTTTGAGAAATTTGCAATGAATCTCCGGTAAAAACCAGCATGCCCTAAAAAAATTCTAATGCCCTTGACTGTGGTTGGCGGCGGCAGCTTCTCAATTACTTCTATTTTAGCCCTGTCAACTTCTATCCCACGGCAGCTAATCTTATGGCCAAGGACTATCCCCTCATCCACCATAAAGTGGCATTTTTCCCAATTCAACACAAGATTTGCTTTTTCACATCTTTCAAGTACCTTTTGTAAGTTGCCGAGGCAGCTCTCAAAATCGTCTCCAAAGACGGAAAAATCATCCATAAATATCTCAAGGAAGTCCTCTACCATATCGGAGAATATGGCCATCATACACCTTTGGAAGGTGGCAGGTGCATTACATAGTCCAAACGGCATCCTCCTAAAAGCGTACGTTCCGTAGGGGCAGGTGAAAGTCGTCTTTTCTTGATCCTCCGGTGCGATAGCAATTTGGTTGTAACCTGAGTAACCATCAAGAAAACAATAGTAAGATTTACCCGCTAATCTATCAAGCATTTGATCAATAAAGGGTAAAGGAAAGTGGTCCTTTCGGGTAGCTTTGTTAAGCTTCCGATAGTCCATACAAACCCTCCAACCGGTCACAGTCCTGGTTGGGATTAACTCATTGTTCTCGTTGGTCACCACGGTTATGCCTCCTTTCTTTGGAACATATTGCACCGGGCTCACCCATTTGCTGTCGGAGATGGCGTAAATGATACCAGCATCTAACCATTTGATTATCTCTTTACGCACCACCTCTTTCATCGCATGGTTTAGCCGCCTTTGGGCATCAATGGTCGGCTTATGATTTTCCTCGAGGAGGATTTTGTGCATGCATAACGCCGGACTGATGCCTTGAATGTCTGCTATCGTCCATCCAATTGCCTTTTTGTGCTGCCGTAGCATGCCGATTAGCTGCCGTTCCTGTTCCTGCGGCAGCTTAGAAGAGATGATTACGGGCAACGTATCATTTGAACCAAGAAAAGCATATTTAAGCTGCCCTGGCAGGGGCTTCAGTTCTAAGGCAGGTGGTTCAATAGTAGATGGCTTTTCGATCAAATGGTTATCCGAAGTATAATTCAAAGGTTCGAATAACTTACCTGGATGATTACCTAACCAGTTTACCTCCTCCTGATCTTCAGTATTAGATGTATCGGAGTCAGAGGAGTTGCTGTCGTCGGTGCTGTCGTCGTTGCTATCGTGACAGGCCTGTAGGTGGCTGTCGCAGCAGTGACCAAATTTTATATCATGACAGCCCGACCTAATGCAGGGTTGATCAAGGGTTACTTCAATGATGGCCTTGCATTCCTCGCCCAAATCAGCATGTTTCATCGATTGGAGAACATTCAACTTAATCTCTTGATCGTTCACTCGCATGGTGAGTTCTCCTTTCTCCACATCAATCAGTGATCTTCCCGTGGCTAAGAAGGGTCGCCCAAGGATGACTGGTGCGTTTTCATCTGCCTCACAATCTAAAACAAGAAAGTCAGCAGGAAAAATAAACTTATCCACTCTTACCAGAATATCTTCAATCTTTCCCTCTGGATGAACGTAAGAGCGGTCTGCCAGCTGCAGAGTTACTGTCGTGGGCCGCGCCTTTCCAATACCTAATTTCTGAAAAACAGACTTTGGCATTAAATTAACACTAGCACCAAGATCACAAAGTGCCTTACCCACATATTTGTCTCCGATTACACAAGGTATGATGAAACTCCCCGGATCCTTCTTTTTCGGGGGTGGCTGCCGATGAAGAATACTCATGCAACCATCTGCCATTCTTACCGTTTCAAATTCCCCCAGTTTATATTTTTTTGACATGACATCCTTGAGAAATTTGGCGTAACCGGGCATCTCCCTAACGGCATCTAACAGCGGAATATTAATATGAACCTGCTTAAAAATATCATAAATCTTTTTAAGTTGAGATTCTTTCTTAGCTTGCTGTATCCGTTAAGGAAAAGGAGGTGGGGGACGATAATCAGCAATACGTCCTTCCCACTGCATACGAATCTGAGGAGGTTTAGGTTCATCATTTTTCTCCTCTGTCGCGTCTGCTGTCGTGACAGGCTCATCGGCAGCAGTCTGTTAACACCTGTCGGGGCAGCTTCCTCGGCAGGTTTGTCCAAGGCTGGTTCCTTTACTGTTTCAGCTTCTTTTTCCGGCCCTGGTAGTTTCTTCCCACTCCTAGTAGTAATTGCCTTACACTGCTCATGTGTGGGTGGCCTAGCATTTTCAGTATTACTAGGGAATCCTCCATTCTGCCTCGGCTTAATATGTTGGGAAACCTGACCCATTTGTGTCTCCAGAGATTTCAAAGTAGCCTCATGATTTGTCATTCTCATCTCTATTTTATCCATGAAATTCTCTATCTTCTTGACAAACTGATTCATATTCTCAATATAAGTACCTGTCTGAGACATATAGGTGGCCAGAGTCTGTTCCAGTATACTGCTCGTGGCAGCTGGTTGCTGCTGTTGCTGCTGCGGCGGCAGGTGCGTCGGCAGTTGCTGTCGCGTCAGCAATCTAGGTCCTCCCTGATTCTGATTGTGTGCTTGAGGATTCAGGGCATTGTTAGGATTACTCCAGGAAAATTTGGGATCCTTCCTCCAATTGGGATTATAATTGTTGGAATTGTAATTCGGCTTGTAATTTCCAACATATTTTCCCTCTTCTACTTGTATTGGGCACTCATCCTGACTATGATTTCCCTCACAGATATCACATACTTCCTCAACAGCAAATCCTTGTAATCCATCATCATTCAATAACCTTTTCATTGCTTTAGTAAGGAATGCTACCTGTGATTTCATCGTGCTGTCGGCCTCATAATACTTGACAGCAAGTACCCGTTTACCCCCTCTTCTTGCGATCGGAAAATGTTCCTCATTCTTGGCCAGATTTTTCAAAACTTGCAATGCCTCGTCTGGATCTTTATCCAATAATAGTCCGTTTGCTGCAGAATCAATTCGAATACGAGTTTGTAAGTTAGCAGCATTATAGAACTTAGTTACCTGATTCCAGACGGGGAATCCATGCATTGGGCAGTTCCGAAGAAGAGTAGTAAATCTGTCCCAGGCTTCGTGCATCGGCTCGTCATCTTCCTGCTGAAAAGTAGCAATTTCATTACGTAATCGCTCAGATAAATGCGAAGGATTAAAACGAGATAAAAATTCACGAGATAAATCTGGCCAAGTCATAATTGAACCCGGTGTAAGTTTATTCCACCAAGTTTTAGCTCTGTCCCTCAAGGAATGGGGGAATAACCGACGTCTCAGTATCTCCGGATTAACTCCTGGTAGTCTAAACGAACCACAGATCTCCTGGAACGTTTTGAGATGCTCCCTAGCATCTTCTGTCACAGCACCACTAAACTGCCCGACATTGTTGATCATACTAAACATGACAGGTTTAAGCTCGAAGTTATCAACTTCAATATCCGGCAGCGTGGTTTCCAACTCTACATGATCGTTCAGCATGTAGTCGCGACAGGACCGTCGTCCGGCTGCTGCAGGCGGGTCGCCGACAGGCGGTATACCATCACCAGTGGGCGGATTACGGGCCATCTTCTCTAGCTGTTCCCCAAGGTACTCGTTCCTGTCTAAAAGGTGGCGAAGTTGTTTCTTGAGATTGAAGGAACGTTCGATTTCCGGATCTAATTTATACTCAGGATCTTCGCCTCTTTTAGATCTGCGCATAAACAAGAAAACCTCGTGAAAAGCAAGAGTTGAAAGTACTAACGAAAAATAGAAAAAGAAAAATTAAAACAAAAAACAAAAACAAAAACAAAAACGAAAAGTGCAATAAAAGAAAGGTGTAGTTATGTTGCCAATCCCCGGCAACGGCGCCAAAAACTTGTTGCGTGTAAAAGAGTCTATCGCAATTGTAGTGCAAGTGTACACGACGCAAGTAGTAAAGTGATACGAAGTATCGGATATCGTCTCCACAGGGATTGGGCTAATAGCTTCACCTAAATTCACTGCACGAAAGTAAAGAAAATAATTGAGAAAGTTGTCACGAGAATAATGAAGAAAACGTAAATAAAAGAGTAGGAATATCAAGATAGAGAGAATGGGCTGGTATTGAATTGCTCAGTAGTGCAGGTATTGTATTGCTTAGGAACTCCAGTTCTGTCGTCGCGCCTATCGCTGGCAGCACCTGTCGCGGCAGCTGTCCGTTGGTCGACGCGACAGCAAACACACCAACTCAGTACTTTAAGTTTGGCAAGAATCCCAGATCTGCCTTGGCCTATCCCTAGGTCCAAGTCTGTCGATGATCACGTCTTTGATGATACCTCCCGGCGTGAAACGAAGGATGAACACCGATGTGTATGAATTCTTCCTTAGCCACTTAACCTTGCCCTATCCCTAGGCACAAGATAGCTCAACTATAAACTAGAGAACTCGCTCTTATTTCTTTCGTATACTTAACTCTTTCGATGCTAAGTAAATAGATAACCTCACAATGCTCTCCCGATGCTCTTGCAAGATATTAAAACCAAAATAAGAGAACTTGAAGTTTATTTTATTGAACTTGGAAAATCCTAAAACAAAACAACCCTTGCAACTACTTTACAAATCAACCCGTGGCCCTAGGGGGTTTTTAGAACATGTTGACGACGGGTAAACGGCGGAGGGGTTTGGTTATCGGTTATGGGGTATGATCTCTCCTAGGTTAAAATCTATGCCCTTATATAAGCTTTGGGCTCAAGTATTCTAAGATAACAAGGATTACAACTTTAATTAAAAGTAAGATTCTAATAAAGACTTTAATCTTCAAGTATCCTACTTTTCATCCGCCTCCTTGTTTCATGGGATTTCCTCTCCTTGAGCTTTGGCTTGACATATCTTTTGATCCGGGGCTTGGAAAAATATATGGTTTTCACACGACAGACGAGCATAATTTTCTCTATATATCGAGGTCCACTTTACTTTTCCTCTGCTAACTTGCTCTCGTCCTCTGCTGTCACGGCAGCACCATGGCAGCATCGTCCTCATCATCTGCTTGTCCAGTTCAGCTCTTCTGCTTCTCTGCCCTGCGCCCGCCTTCTTCGTCAGCTATGGCAGCAACCTGCAAAATCAACCCTTTTTCAGTAGAATCCGTGCTTTTACTAATTTTGTGATGTTTTGCTGTAAACTAACCTAAATGCAGTGCAATGATGCTTGAATGCAGCAGAAATATGGGTTAAAAAGGGTGTAAATAATAGAACTTTTACACACTCAACAGCTTATCTCATCCTTTCCCACTCACGCCTATATAAAGACGAACCGATCAAGCATTGAGGATAGACGGAGATGAGGAGAGACGAAGTGAGAGTGACCAGAGTACAACATTGGAGTAACCAGCGAGTGACGACCGGCTGCATCGAAGAAGGGTGTTCAACCTCTTGGCCGAGAGGCTGGCGTTGAGGGCTGCATCGAGAGACCCCCTGCCTATTCCTTTGGCACAAGTTGTTTATCTTTAGTTTTTTTATTGATGATGTTTTTGAAAACGATTATGGTTATGTTGGTTAATCCCCTCACCATGAACAAATTTTCATAGTTGGTGGGGGATGTTTTGAATTGAATATTGGTTTCGTGCCTTAGTTGCTTTATAATAATTCTGTTTTTGGCAAAGTTTTTCTATTTGGCATACTCTAATTTTTCCTAAACGCTCTGCCAATCGATAGCTGGCACAGTACGCCTATTGCCTCCCAATATCTTAACAAACTTGGGTTGGCGACGATTAATGTTGTTGAATACTTGGCAGAGAAGCTTCGAGAGAAGTTGTTCAAGTAGATGAACTTACTTCGTAAGTGAAATATACCTCCTCAGAGTATAGACTAGTTTTTAATCAAATTGATTTAAGAAAAACATACACTATAGAGATATAAGGGTTTTTACTTGGCAGATTTAGGGCAATGACCATCAAGAGAGGCTTTGCTAATGTTGAATTTGCTTGGCAAACAATGCCAAGATACTTTTGCCAATAAAGGCTGGCATGAACCATGTTGAATCCAGGCATTCCCTGCTAACAATCATCATTCATTTAGAAACACATTTCTTGCTAACAATTTACTTCATTTTATTTTTCTTTAATTTCTTTAGTTTTAAAACAACATTGAAAACAAACATCTTTTCTTCCAAAGCAAGTAGCAATCAAACAATCGAATTCAAGTCAATCTCTATGGGATCGATAACTCAACTTTGCAAGATGTATTACTTGCAAACCATGTATACTTGCATGCAAAAGACTATTGGCATAACCTATCTATAACAACCCATAATTCGGTCTAGTCGGAATTGGGTTCCGGTGATCGAAAATTTCACATCGATAAAGTCTAAGCATAGTAAAAGTAACCCCCTCGACCCGACCTAGCCACCAGACCGTATCGAGCGGATCACATGGAACTAACCGAAGAAAAATATAGGGATTTCCCTCTGATTAGCAACCCTAAACGCGTTGATTAATATCTTTTCTAGATGCTCAGATTAAACCTTATATTACAAGAACACACAGCGGAAGAAACACAACAAAACGAGCACTGAGCGATAAACTAAGCTACCATGGACAAAAATGCAAAACTAGCATAAAACATGGACCTAAGATGGAATTAAGGTGACCACTTTGAAATTACACTCATTTCATACTTCCATGCTAAAATGCAACACAAAACAAGCCCACAATCAAACACAATTGATAACACATCAAGCTTGGACCAAAACGCAAGAAAAATAACTTCGAAGATGCTCTTAGCTAACTTCCAACGACTCCCGTTTCGAAACACTTCCAAGGGGTATCGATACGGGTCTGCCCAGAGAGCTTTCGTTCCAAAACGGCCTAGACCCTTTTCGGCCCTACAAAGCCCGTTTCGATACTTGTTCCGAAATGCAAAGGCCAAAACATGGGCTGTTTCGATACCTTCGAGCCTGTTTCGAAACACCCTTCTGTAGTAACATGAAAATGCAGGCCAAGCATCTCCAAGGTCATTTCCCATGGTTCCAATCAACACAAACAACAACATAACAACAAGACAATCATACAAACGATAAGAGCAAACAACCAAACATACATTCAAGCAAGGGGTCCATCTCATGATTAACAAGCGACAAGATACAAACATCAAAATCTATGCATTGAGCAAAACAAGCTAGAAAGCCGAAACCATAAAGCTCTAGGCATAAACAAGCCAACCAAGGCATAACAAACATGTTCTCAACACAAGGAGTTTACAAAACACTCCCAACACATAAACAAGGTTAATCTCCTTTGCCACACACACTATTATCTAAACGAAACCATACTTGAACTTGAAGCTGACACTTGGATCACCTCCCTTGCACCGTTACCTTCCAAGATAGCCTACGGATCTGCATTGTTGGAAAAGAGAGCGTAAGCTACGAAGCTTAGTGAGCGGGGCTCAAACCAAGCTACAACAATGCAGTTTTGAAAACCAACATCATTTGGAAACCAAAACATTTTCTTAAAACCACTTTCGCAAATCATTTCCTTTCCAACAAACCATACTTAAATCAAGTATAAGCATTTTCAACAACACATGCCATAGGCACAAAACATACATCGACCATGCATAAACCATATGTAAACAACATATGCAAACCAAGCCTATCGGCTCCAATTCATCTCATATGCTTCAAGAATATAAACATAACCATATGAGTTTACCAAGCTCATATTAGAACCATAAGCGAATAAGTATACCGACATCATTGACACGTTGCTCGGATAAGCGAACACCTTGATGGCACAACCCCCATCAAGCAACATGGTGAAACAACCCTCACCACAATCTCACTTCAGACGGGATGCCACAACCCACATTGCCCGTTGGTGATAGCACAACCCCTATCACTCGCATCACAATAGCACAACCCCTATTGTGAAACTAAAGAATTTATCTGACGCGCAAATTTTGTATTTATAGTGCACTTCACATCCTATTGATCTTTCAATCTATCTGATATAACCCTATTGTCAATATACTCATCGTAACATCTCATTCCACTGATTTACACCGGGGATAAACACCTCCCCAAGCACATACAAAATACCATAACCACAAGCCCATGCTTAGCATGAACTCAAGCAACACTTTCATAAATCACATGGTATTCTCATGGGACAAAAACAACATGCATGTGATGCACAACAACAATGGATAAACATCATTTAAAATGATATGCTCATGATCAAAACATGATCAACATGCAAAATGGCGAAAATACCGAAATAACTCAAAACTTACTCTTGAGCTTGGATTGGCCTCACGGCCCAACCCAAACTCCCAAAATGCTTCTTTAACCTTGTTAAGGCGTTAAAAACATTTACACTCACCAGC
This sequence comes from Hibiscus trionum, assembly GCA_030270665.1. NCBI lineage: Eukaryota > Viridiplantae > Streptophyta > Magnoliopsida > Malvales > Malvaceae > Hibiscus > Hibiscus trionum. The sequence goes on along the minus strand of BSYR01000027.1, from coordinate 41,538,219 downwards.
AATTACCAAAACCAAGCCGAAACACTTTTCTAGCTTCCCGGTTCGCTCACAAATGAATCCAACAATTCCGGATCTTCAACCTCTTCTTCTAACCAAACCAAAATATAGGATTAGATATATTTTTAACATTAACTTGCTAGAAAATAGAGATTCAACAACCCAATCAAATCACCTATTGGAACATTTTCAAAACAAACCGAAAACATCGAAAAACTCAACTCGGACAATTTCCAGCAAAAACCCAGCATTATACATCATCAAAGCACATGAATAAACATCTAAAAACATCAACCCAACATCATAATACCATAAGCTACTGATTTACCTCAAAACTCACTCAAAAAATCACTTTTTCACCCATCAAACTTTAACACAAACCCAATTTTGGGATTCCTATCATTCATCCATCATCTCAACATTATTTCACACCAAAAACAAACCCAAAACAACATTAAACCCATCTTTTACAGATCTCAACGAAAATAAACCCAAAGTGCTCATTTTACCAAATTTTCATTAGGAAACTTTAGGAAAACATTAAACTTTAGGGAATATCAATAAATAACCTTACATCAGAAGAGAATCTCGTTGCTCACCTCCAATGATAGTATTTCCCCCTTGATTAGCAAAGAACACTTGAGAAAACTAGAAATAAAACATGTGTTTTAGAGATAGAAGATAGGAAAACCTTTTGAAAGCATTAAATCAATAAGAAACATCATTTACCTTTGAGAAATTAAGCCTAGATGGCTGTTTGGCTGAAGAGAAAATGAGAAGAGCTCCAGAATGAAGTTTTAACGTGAAATGAGGAAATAAGAGAAAACCTTTTTAGTTTTAATTATAAAACCCTTTTTAAGATATTTGAATAGTAAAAAATAAAAGGGAAATAACTATATTGGCCCAACAAATTTAGCTGCTTAAAGATTTTATGTTTTGACTCTTTTACAAAATGATCACTAAAAATAGATTTTGCAATCTTTACATTTTGGTCACTAGACCGAAATGTCTTGGTTCGAAAAACGTTTTTCCAAAATTGTTTTTACCAAAGCCTTATATATAATAGTTAAAGATTTTATAAATTTATTTCACAATTTTCCGACCATCCGAGGGCCACTTTCCCTGAACTCACCCACAACTCCCTACACCGACCTTTCGGACCTCGAAACATTACCGAATCTTCTAGACCCAAAACCGGGATGTTACAACTCTCCCCCAATTAAGAAATTTCATCCTCAAAATTTCCCCGATGGAAAAAGATGCAAAAACTGACGCTTCATGTCGTCTTGCCTCTCCCAAGTGGCTTCTTCAACACCTCGGTGTCGCCACTTCACTTTGACCAATTCAATGGATCTACCACGCAAAACTTTGCTGTCCGGAGCTAATATCTTAATCGGCTCTTCATCATACGACAAATCTGGATTCAATTCAATTTCCTCAGCAGGCATTACATGCGATAGATCTGATCTATACTTCTGAAGCATCGAAACCTGTAATACATCATGAATCTTCTCTAGTTCCGGAGGCAAATTCAATCTATAAGCAACATGACCAACTCTTCCAACAATCTCATACAGACCAATGAATCTCGGACTCCGTTTACCTTTTCTATCGAATCTCATCACTTTCTTCCACGGAGATACTTTCAAGAAGACTTTCTTACCCACATGATACTCGATTTCTCAATGCTTCAAATCCGCATAAGATTTATGTCAATCGGTTGCTGCTTTCAAGCGATCACATATCAACTTCACATTCTCGGTAGTACCTTTAAGCCTAGCAGGTAATGATACCAGCTTCTGTCCGGCTTCTGCCCAACAAACAGGAGTCCTACACCTTCTACAATACAAAGCCTCATATGGTGCCATCTGGATACTAGCCTGATAGTTGTTGTTGTAAGCAAACTCAACCAACGACATATGTTTCTCCCACGAACCCTGAGAATCATTAACACAACAACGCAACATATCCTCAAGCACTTGTATTACTCGCTCTGACTGACCATTTGACTGAGGATGATACGAAGTACTGAAATTCAATCGGCTACCCAATGCATTCTGCAAACAATCCCAAAACCTCGATGTGAACCTCGGATCTCTATCCGATACAATCGATTTTGGCACACTATGCAGTCTCACTACCTCACGGATATACAAATCAACCAATTTATCCAATGAATCAGTCGTATTGACGACTAGGAAATGTGCACTCTTGGTGAGTTGATCAACTACCACCCAAACTGAATTCTTTCGCAAAGGAGTCAACGGCAAACCCGATACAAAATCCATAGTTATTCTCTCCCATTTCCATTTCAAAATCTGCAAAGGCTGTAATAATCCTGACGGAAACTGATGTTCAGCCTTCACTCGCTAACAGACCATACATTTACTCACGAATTCAGCCACATCCTTTTTCAAACCAACCCAATAATAATAATTCTTCAAGTCTCGGTACATCTTCGTGCTACTCGGATGCATAGCAAACATACTAGTATATATATTCGATCGGTTTACCTTTCGCAATGTCCTGAACATGTGAAGCCAAAGAACTATCTTGCAACTGTTTCCCACGAATCAACTATACCAGTGAAGGTTTCACCTGTAATTCGGTAATCAATCCAGCATCATGTGATAAACTCAATCTGGCAAACATTACTCGAAGCTTAACTACCACTTTCCTACTTAAAGCATCGACTACCACATTGACTTTACCTGGGTGGTACTCAATAGTAAGATCATAGTCCTTCAACAATTCAAGCCATTTACGCTATCGGAGATTCAAATCTTTCTGAGACATCAAATATTTCAAGCTCTTGTGATCGGTATACAATGTGCATTTCTCACTATAAAAATAATGTCTCCACACCTTCAAAGCAAATACAACATCGGCTAACTCAATATCATGCGTGGGGTAGTTCTTTTCATGAATCTTCAACTGTCTCGACGCATATGCAACAACTCTCCCATCTTGCATCAATACACACCCTAAACCTACATATGGTGCATCACTGTAAATCATATAATCTTTCCCTCTTACCGGCTGCACTAACACGGGTGCTCTAGTCAAAGCATCTTTCAAACGATCAAAAGCCATCTATCTCATTTCTGTCCACTCATATCTGACATCCTTCTGTAACAATTTCGTTAACGGAGCAGCTATCTTTGAGAATCCTTCTACAAACCGACGGTAGTAGCCCGCTAAGCCTAGGAAACTACAAATTTGGGTCAGGGACTTCGGTTGCTTCCATTTCATTACATCTTCCACTTTCTTAGGATCAACTCTAATGCCATCTGTTGATACAACATGACCTAGAAAAACTACCTCTCTAATCCAAAACTCGCATTTGCTCAACTTCGCGTACAACTAATTGTTTAGAAAAGTCTTCAACACAAGTCGCAAATGCCTATCATAGTCTTCCTCAGTGCGCGAATAAATCAATATATCATCAATGGACACCACAACAAACTGATCTAGGAACTCATGAAACACATGGTTCATCATGTTCATAAACGCGACTGGTGTATTAGTCAACCCGAACGTCATTACCAAAAACTCATAGTGTCCATAATGTGTACGAAAGCGGTCTTTGGTATGTCTTGTTCCTTCACATTCAACTGATAGTACCCGGATCTCAAGTCTATCTATGAAAACACTAACGCATCTCGTAACTGATTAAACAAATCATCTATTCTCGGCAAAAGATGCTTGTTCTTCACATTTAATTTATTTAACTGACAGTAATCAATACACATACGCATACTTCCGTTTTTCTTCTTAACAAACAATATCGGTGCACTCTAAGGTGATATATTCGGACGGATAAAACCACGATCTAATAACTCCTGGAGCTGAGTCTTCAGTTCTTTCAACTCTTTCAGAGCCATCTGATACAGAGCAATCGATATGGGAGCTGAATCAGAATATAACTCAATAGCGAACTCGACTTCTCTATCTGGTGGCAAACCATCCAACTCTTCGAGAAATACCTCAGGAAAGTCACAAACTATTCTAATGTCTTTTGGTCGAACTGTACTCATATTCGGATTCATCACATAGGCCAAGTATGCTTGACATCCCTGATCCATCATCTTCTGAGACTCCAAAGAAGAGACAACGTTGGATAAGAACCTAACGTTCTCACCAACCACTACCACCTCGTAATCGTCTGATAACCTCAACTTCACATGCTTAGTCTCGAAATCTACCTTAGCCTTGTGTTCTACTAACCAATCCATTCCCAAAATCACATCAAACCCGTAGAACGACAACTCCATCATGTCAACCGGAAACAAATGACCCTATACCATTAACAAACATCTCTGATACATCTTTCTGACCACAACTGTCTCGCCGAATGAACTAGTCACACTCATACCCACATCAAAAATCTAACATGGTATGTCCAGCATTTTAGCATGCTCACTTAGAATATAAGAATATGTAGAACCAGAATCAATCAACAAAAGCAATGTCAAAGACTGTAACATAAAATTACCTGCGATAACATCAGTGTCGTTCCTGCCCTCTGTGTGTGCATACATCCTCGCTAGTCCATATCCCTCGGGCTGAACTGTGACTACGTGCGCCACATTCCTTGGGCCATCGTTCCGTGGCTGAAAATTCCCCCGGTCGTGCCCACAGCCTCGCTGATACTCGACAGCTCATGCCGGTGCCTGACCACCTCTAGCTAGTTGGGGGCAATCTCTCTTGAGATGATCCTTCGATCCTCAATGCCATCATGTACCATAAGTTCCCCAACATTCTCCCGTATCAGATCTACCACACTTTGTGCACTTGGGTGCACGGTGAGCAAAACCTTGGCCTTGATGGCCACGGCAGGGATTACTACCCCCACGTCTGTGGTCAAAATGCTGCCTCTTGTCCTTGTGCCCCTTGGCACGATCACGATTCCACTTCGCAGGTCGTTTCCCTGATATAGACCCGCATCCTCTAGCAGACAAACCAAGACTATGCTTTATATCTTTGGCTCGAGCGACCAACAAATCAAAATCTGTATAATCAGCAGCTAACATGTAAGTCTTTACTCCCTCAGTCAATCCATATAGAAACCTCTCACAACGTTCCCTCTCAATGGGAACTAGCTCGGTCGCATACTGACTCAATCTGAAAAACTAGATCTCATAATCTGAAACTGTCATGCTTCCCTGAACCAAAGCCATGAACTCACGTTTCTTCTTATCCTGATATCTCAACCCTAGATACTTCTTCTGGAAGGCAGAACGAAAGAAATCCCCAGTGATATTTGCGGGGGCCATACCCGCGGTGATTGTAGTCCACCAAACATACACATCACCCTGGAGCAAAGATACCACACAACCAAGCTTCCGTGCATCACTGCACTCCATCTGACCCAAAATCCTGGTAGTACTCGCTACCCATACCTCAGCTCCCTCGGGCGATAACCCACAGAACTCTAATCCGCCCAAACTACGGAGTCTCCCGAGGGGCAGCCCATCCCTCTGTCTATGCAGCGGTGCAGCCAACTGCAACCCAGCCACCGCAAACTGAAAAGCCCAAGCAATAGCTTGAATCAACGGGCTCATATCAGCTTCAGCCTGTTCCTGCCCACCACGAGGCTCCTCACCTCGTACATCTGCTTTACCACCCAAAGAAGGAGAAGGAGGAGGTAAATCTCCCTCTTGCGTATGCCCGACATCCTCAACCGGATCCTCCCGTGGCTAACCACCCACCTGACCTCTTCTAGGTCTAGCCATGATAAACAAATGCAATGCTACATCATCAACCGATAAAGCAAAAGGAAATGATTCGGGTCAGCAACATCAAGGATCCAAGGTGCTCAAGTATTTTACAAAAAAATTCCCGATAATAGTATGTGGCAATGGGTACCTTATACAACAAGCAAACACCACAAACAAACACACTTACCTCACTTACCTTTCCGGTTGCACGACAACCAACGCAAGCCTTTCCAAAAAAACCTCGCTAGCCTGGCTCTAATACCAACATATGTAACCCCCATCGACCCGGCCTAGCCACTAGACCATATCGAGCGGATCACACGAGACAAATCGAAGAAAAATCTGAAGATTTCCATCCGATTAGAAACCCTAAACGTGTTGATTAATATCTTTTCTGGATGCTCGGATTAAACCTTATATTACAAGAACACACAATGGAAGAAACACAACAAAACGAGCACCGAGCGATCAACTGAGCAACGAGGGACCAAAATGCAAAACTAGCATAAAACAGGGACCTAAGATGGAATTAAGGTGACCACTTTGAAATTAGACTCATTTCATACTTCCATGCTAAAATGCAACACAAAACAAGCCCACAATCAAACACAAATGATAACACATCAAGCTTGGACCAAAACGCAAGAAAAATAACTTCGAAGATACTCTTAACTAACTTCCAACGACTCCCGTTTCGAAACACTTTCAAGGGGTATTGATACGGGTCTGCCCAGAGATCTTTCGTTCTGAAACGACGTAGACCCGTTCTGGCCCCGCAAAGCCTGTTTCCATACTCGTTCCGAAATGCAAAGGCCAAAACATGGGTCGTTCTGAAACCTTCGAGCCCGTTTCGAAACACCCTACTGTAGTAATAGGAAAAACGCAGGCCAAACATCTCCAAGGTCATTTCCCTTAGTTCCAATCAACACAAGAAACAACATAACATCAAGAAAATCATACAAACGATAAGAGCAAACAACCAAACATACATTCAAGCAAGGGGTCCATCTCATGAATAACAAGCGACAAGATACAAACATAAAAATCTATGCATTAAGCAAAACAAGCTAGAAAGCTGTAACCATAAAGCTTAAGGTATAAACAAGCTAACAAAGACATAACAAACATGCTCTCAACACAAGGAGTTTACAAAATACTCCCAAAACATAAACAAGGTTCATCCCCGTTGCCACACACACTAATATATAAAAGAAACCATACTTGAACTTGAAGCGGACACTTGGATCAACTCCCTTGCACTGTTGCCTTCTAAGATAGCCTACGGATATGCATTGATGGAAAAGAGAGAGTAAGCTATGAAGCTTAGTGAGCGGGGCTCAAACCAAGCTACAACAATGCAGTTTTGAAAACCGAAGAATTTATCTCACGCACGAATTTTGTATTTATAGTGCACTTCACATCCTATTGATCGATCAATCTATCCGATATAACCCATGTGTCAATATACTCATCGCAACATCTCATTCCACAGATTTACACCGGGGATAAACACCTCTCCAAGCACATCCCAAATACCATAACCACAAGCCCATGCTTAGCATGAACTCAAGCAACACTTTTATAAATTACATGGTATTTTCATGGGACAAAAACAACATGCATTTTATGCACAACAACAGTGGATAAACATAATTTAAAATGATATGCTCATGATCAAAACATGATCAACATGCAAAATGGTGAAAATAACGAAATAACTCAAAACATACTCTTGGGCTTGGATTGGCCTAACGGCCCAATCCAAACTCCCAAAATGCTTCTTTAAACTTTTTAAGGCGTTAACAACATTTCCACTCACTAGCGATTACCAAAACCAAGCCGAAACACTTTTCTAGCTTCCCAGTTCGCTCACAAATGAATCCAACAATTCCGAATCTTCAACCCCTGCTTCTAACCAACCCAAAACAAAGGATTAGAGATATTTTCAACACTCTAACTTGTTGGAAACAGATATTCAATAAACCAATCAAATCGCCTACCGAAACATTTCTGAAACAAACCGAAAACATTAGAAAACTCAACTCTGACAACTTCTAGCAAAAACAGAGCATTATACATCACCAAAACACATGAATAAACATCTAAAACATCAACCCAACATTAGAATACCATCAAACATTTTCACCACAAAACTCACTCAAAAACTCACTTTTGACACAAAACCCAATTTCGGGATTCCTATCATTCATACATCATCTCAACATTATTCACACCAAAAACAAAGCCCAAAACAACATTAAACCCAACTTTAACAGATCTCAATGAAAATCAACCCAAAGAGCTCATTTTACCAAATTTTCATTAGGAAACTTTACGAAAACCTTATCCTTAATTAATAAAATAATAAAAAACATGAGAATATCAATAAAGAACCTTACATCAGAGCAGAATCTCGTTTCTCACCTCCAATGATAGTATTTCCCCCTTGATTAGCAAAGAACACTTGAGAAAACTAGAAATAAAATATGGGTTTTAGAGATAGATGATAGGAAAACCTTTTGAAAGCATTAAATCAATAAGAAACATCATTTACCTTTGAGAAATTAAGCCTAGATGGTTGTTTGGCTGAAGAGAAAATGAGAAGAGCTTCAAAATGAAGTTTTAACGTGAAATGAGGAAATAAGAGAAAACCTTTTTAGTTTTAATTATAAACCCCTTTTTAAGATATTTGAATAGTCAAAAATAAAGGGGAAAATAACTATATTGGCCCAACCAATTTAGCTGCTTAAAGATTTTATGTTTTGACTCTTTTACAAAATGATCACTAAAAATAGATTTTGCAATCTTTACATTTTGGTCACTAGATCGAAATGTGATGGCTCGAAAAACGTTTTTCCAAAATTGTTTTTACCAAACTCTTATATATAATATTTAAAGATTTTAGAAATTTATTTCAAATTTTTCTAACCATCTGAGGACCACTTTCCCTGAACTCACCCACAACTCCCTACACAGACCTTTTAGACCTCGAAACCTTACCGAATCTTCTAGACCCAAAACCGGGATGTTACAATATTGGCCAGTTAATTATTGATATTAGACTCTAATCGAGTTAAGTCATTGTTATTGGATCTTATTAAATAATATCGAAACCTAATTGTGATCAAATTGTGGAAATTGGGAATTTCAGGGTCACAACCATAGAGAGTAGAGAGTTGAGGGACTAACCTAGCGATTAGCCCCTCATCAAATTTTAATATTCCAACATGGGATAATCTGGTGAACTTACTTCACCAAAAGGAAAGCTAAATTTTTTATGAGTATATATTTATACAAAAACAAAGGAAAAGGGATAGAAAGCTTACCGAGAACTCTTAAGCAAGCACCTCCCCTCTTGTCATCTTCATCATCTTCCTTCAAGCTAGCACCTCCATTCGAGAGCAAGCTTTAGTTTAGTAATTGTAACCCCCTCGACCCGGCCTAGCCAATAAACCGAACCAAACAGGTCACACGGGGAATATTGTAGTAAACCAGAAATATTTACCTCAATAAACGACCATATTTTTTTTCTTTTTACCTTATCTAGATTCAAGTTAGATTCCTAGGTGTTCAATAAGCAGCTGGACAAACAACAACTCAAACGCTCATCGGTTACTACCATATTTCGGTTTTTAGGGACCATTTTGTAAACTTAACGAATTACAAGGGGTTTTTCTGAGATTCATATTACCAACCTCTCATTAGTCTCATTACATGCATCTCTATCAAAACTCAGCTCAAGTTAGCCATTAGAACTCATTTAATTGCATATATGACAAACTGGGACCAAAATGCAAAGAAACATAACTTCAAAATATTCCAATAACTGTCATAACAGCCTGCCGTTTCGAAACATCAAGCCCCGTATAGGAACAAGTGTATCGAAATAGAGGCACCTATTTTGAAATGCGGGCTCGTACTGGAACTACCCTTGATTCGTTTCAGAATAAGGATTCACAGTAGCAAAACGTACCGAAATGGACGTCCCTGTTTCGATACCCCAAGGAATTTTCAAACACCCATTTCGAAACGGATAAGGGTGTTTCGAAACACCTGGGCCGACAAAGTATAATTTTGCTGGTTTAACTCGAGTTAATTCATCCGAAACCAGTCCAACATATATTTAAGTATGCTTGCAACTCAAATGCACTTCAACAACCGAAAATTCATGGAAATAACATAATCAAAGCAATACTATCGTCATCAATGAGATCTAAAGGTATGCTTCCTATGAAAATCATGCTTCCACAAATCAAATCTCACAATCAAGCATAGTCCAGCATTTAAAGACCATTTACAACCCAAAATAAGCAGACCAAACTTGTACCAAAGCAGGAAGTATCAAAACAACTAAATTTATAGCATTAGACACCCCCATTGCCTTTATTACACTAGTTCAAAACAATCACATACATTTAATGAAGTCTCTTGGAAATCCTTGGAAAGTTGCTGCCTTTAATCACTTAATTATCTGCATTGATGAGCAAAAGAGAGCATAAGCATACAAGCTTAGTGAGGAATGCTCAAACCAAAACAACACCATCAATGCTCAAAACCATTTTCACTCTTTTGAAAACCATCATGCCCTCTTTGAAAATTCATGCACTTTGTAAAGTGTCCACAAGTTCTATATTTCATGCACATTCCATCTTATATAATTACTGTTTTAAGCACAATTTAGGCATAATTAGGACCATGCATTGCATTTTACAGTATTTCTTTGCTTTGCCATGTTTTTAGAGATTATCTTTTATTTGGTGAAGAAAAGATATTGTTTTAGTGTACTTTTTGTTTTAGGTACTAAAGGCTGACATGAGAGAGAGGAGCTGAGGATGTGATGTTGAGGCAGCGAACCAGGGAGCTGTACTGATGCAGTTCCAAACAAAGACAACAGCTGTCGAGTAGCTGTCGCCGCCCACCGTGCCTACAACGACGATAAAAATATGGAGTTGGAGAACCAGAGTACGATTTGTAGAGCAGAAAATCCTGATTCTATCGGTGCTGTTCACTCAATTTCCTGACATCTGAAGCAGCGAGCAGATCCGCCAAAGCGAAATCTTGAGATTGCTTACAAGACAGGGCAACGCGATAAAGTCCACATTCAACTCAAAGAAGTCAGAGTTTAAAGTCACATTTAATGTGGAAAGCTACTTTTGAAGACTTCTACTTCAAGAAGGACTAGACCTAGTTATTGCCTATATAAACTCATTGTAATTCTAATTCAAATCATCTGAGGTTTTCTTTAGGCATAGCTTAGGTTTTCTTGCCATCGACATGTTCTAAATTTCTCTTGGGTTTGAGTTATGTTGTAATTAGTTGTGTGAACAATTTTTTAGGTTTTAAAGTTTTTTTTGCAATAAAATACTCTGATTTGCTTAATTCACGCACTTCACTTGTTCAATTAGTTCAAAAAATCCAGTTGAAGAAATCCATTTGTTGGGCACGAGAGTGTCAAACTCACGAAAGGATTAAGTACAGTCTCATCATGACAAGGTGTTGACTAATTCGGCTTAGACATAAGTTAGAATTTCAGCGGCTAAAAGAAGCAACCAAACGTTGACTGCCTGTGTTAGGTTCATGCTGAGATTGCTAGGTATTGCCTACATCACTCAGCAACAGAATCCTAGCCTAGACATAGGTAGGATCACTTCAGAATTGCTTTGCTGAACTTGGAGTATGTGCCAGACTTGCCGCCAGACTTCTCTCCATCTAACTTGATAGGACAGCGAAAGTTGCAAGAGCATAGTTCCGTCGTGGCATCGTAAGTTGCCACTGCCTCAATCTGCCATTACCCGCTAAGGCAACAGATCGTGGTAGCGCAAAATGACTTGACCTATTCAGCGCAGTTTCACACTAAGCAACAACATAGCCCTGCCATCTCTATTAATATGATTACTTCCTTTTATTAATTTTGTTTTATTTTACTTTTCTTCTCAAACAACCATCTTACTTGTGCATTTACTTTATTTGTGCAGGAACAACAATTCGAACCAAGTTGTCCAATCCCTGTGGGAGACGATATCTTATATACTATAACTTGACAAGAGTGTGCACTTGCGCTCATAAATAGAGAATACCCAAATGCTCTACAAGTTTTTGGCGCCTTATCTAGGAATTGGTTACTACAACTTTCGTTTTTAATTTCTGCACTTTTATTTTTTTCTTACATTTTATTTTATTTTTATTTCTAATCGGAATAAAAAAGAAAAGAATTTTTACAGTTTCCTTTGCTAGTGTATGACCAGGGCGAATCCAAAAGGAGAAATCCTCTTCTACGACGATATCGAGCGTAGAGCAAGAGAACTCAAGAAGGAGATCAGAGTAACCCTAGGGAAAACAAAGAAGAAAAGGAAAAAGCAAAGGTAAACATGGACCCAACCAACGATGCCGCAAATGGCAGAGAAGGGCAGCACGATTTGCCGCCCAGAGATCATCAAGATCCACTAAGGCAGCAACCCCCTCTTCCGCCCAGGCCGCCCCAAAATGTTTGAACCGCTAGAGATTATCTGGAACATGATTTCAGAGGATTTGATCCGACGGTGACAGAACCTGAAATTGAGGCGAACAACTTCGAGCTAAAGCCCGTCATGTTTAACATGATCAACATGCTAGGGCAATCTGGAGGGACTACCACAGAAGATGCTCGACAGCACTTAAGAGGAATTCTGGACATCTGCAGTGCATTTAAAATACACGGGGTCCATCAAGATATACTAAGGCTGAGACTATTTCCCTATTCACTGAGGGATATGGCAAAACAGTGGTTGAACAACCAGCCAGCAGGGTCGTTCAACACATGGACAAAGCTGTGTAAAGATTTTCTATATCGATTCAGCCCGTTCAATGTCACAGACAGACTACGAAACGAGATAACAACCTTCCAACAAGGGTATGATGAGCTGATGTATGAAGCATGGGAGCGGTACCAACAGATGCTGAACAACTGCCCGCTACATGGTTTTCCGTCTTGGACACAAGTATCAATATTCTACAACGGGGTGAACTACCCAACACGAATGATGATTGATGCCTCAGTCAATGGAATCATCCTTGACATACCACCAGAGTAGGCACTGTAGATTCTAAAACAAGCTACCAAGAATGACTACAAGTATCCAACAGCCCGCCGAGGCGGCGTTAGGCGGCCAGCCACTGTGAACGAGATAGAAGCCCCAAAATCTGTCAATGTCTGCCTTGACAAGCTGACAGAGCTGGTCACGAGCATTGTAGAACCTGTTGGGAAAGCCTATGAGGCAAAGGTTGTAGAGCCGTTATGTGACGAGTGTGGGGGCAACCATGATTCCTCTGACTGCATCGCATCTTCGATCTTTATGGGAGGATACGAGAGGAACAGTAGACCTACCCAGAACACCTACAATCCTGGATGGAAGAACCATCCCAACTTCTCCTGGAGCAACCCAAAGACTACTGCAAACCCACAACATCAATAGGGAGGCTACCAACAAAACCTATCCAGGCAGTAGGCTTAGTAGCCACAAAATAATAATTCACTAGAAGCAACTCTTCATATTTTTATGTCTAGAACTAGTAATTTTATTGTTCCCACTAATAAATTCATTGATAAAACTGAGTCCTTCATGGACAGGACGTAGATGAAGATGAACAACCAGGAGGCTGCTATAAAAAACTTGGAGACCCAATTTGGGCAGTTCACAGAGATCTTCAGTAGTAGAACAATGGTACCATCATCCATCAGCACAGAGGCAACAACCAAACCCACTTACGAGCAGTGCAAAGCTGTATCTACCAGAAGTGGGAAGCAGTTGGATGAACCCAGGGTGGAAAAGCAACCAAAAACACAGCCAGCCCAGAGAGAATAGCCTGCTGCGGCAGTAACAACACCAGCCGTCCCGCCAGCTGAACATAACAGCGGTCCTGAAGCAGATGATCCTCTACAAATTAAGTTCCCATACAAAGAGCGTATAAAGGACATCTGCCTTCCAGCACCTTTCCCCCAGAGACTAAAGAAACAAAAGAAAGAGCACCGGTTTAGAAGATTCCTGAATATTCTAAAGCATGTGCACATAAACATACCTCTAATAGAAGCCATTCAAAATATGCCAAACTATGCCAAATATCTCAGGGACATGGTTTCTAGAAGGAAGAGGATTGGGGAGATTGAAATTGTTGCTGTAACAGAAGAGTGCATGGAAATGTTGCACAACAAACTGCCACCCAAGCAAACAGACCCGAACAGCTTTGTTATCCCATGTAGGATTGGCATCAAACATGAAAAAAAGCCCTGTGCGACTTGGGAGCCAGCATAAACCTAATGCCAAAAGTAGTCTTCGATAAATTACGAATTCGGCCAACCTAACCTACCTCTGTCATGCTAAAACTTGTCGATCATTCGTTTGTACAATCGGAGGGTAAAATCGAAGACATGCTAGTGAAGGTGGGTTTAGGGCGTGTAGGTGTTCCCTTTTAGTAAGAGTGCAAGTGCACACTCTTGTCAAGTTATAGTGTAACACCCCAATTTTGGGCTTAGAAGTTTTGGGTTTGGACCGGACCGGTCGGGTTGCGGTTCGAATATAAAAGGGTGAATTTAGGAAAGCCTAGTTCGGGTTGCATTAAAAATATGAAAAAATCCTCTTTTATTATATATAAGAGAAAGGTGAAATCAATTTTACAAAATGAGGTTTGGAAGAGTGACATTTTGTGTTAGTGACCAAAATGTAATTTTTGAAAAATGGGTGACTGTTTTAAAAAGGATTGAAACTTTGAATCTTTAAGGAGCTATTTACCCAAAAGAGTTTCTCCAGATTTTTCTGAATATTAATCAATTTAATTAATGGTTTTTAATTAAGTGCAAAAGGAGGGAAAAGATATTTTGGCATTTTAACTAACTTTTCTCTAAATTTCCATTTTCTTTTCCCTCAACTTTTCCCTCAACCCAAACACATTTCTCCAGCAAAATTCTCTCTGATTTTGACAACTAAAGATTAGATTTCAATCCTCATTTGATCTCTAATCAATTCTACAACAAAACCTTAGCATTTGCTTATTGGATTTTCAAGAATTGTGGTTTCAAAAAGGGAGAAACTCAAGTTTAGAGGTATGAACATCCTTCTCCTCTAAATTCTCAGTTCTTTACTGAAATTCCCAAGTTCTCAATCCTTGATTTGTGTTTTATTAAAGGTTTTACAATTGTGTTCTTGATCTTGGCTTTAAAATGCAAGATTTGGATTTAATTTTGATTAAATTCGTACTAAGTGATTGGGCTGTGATTTGAGATGTCTTTTTGATGTCTATTGAATTTATAAATGATGTGAAATTGAGGTTTAATCAATGCAATCCCGGATAGGTTGATTTTCCTAAGTTTTTACTTGTGAAAATGGTGGTTTTTGGGGAGATCTTGGTGTCTTCTTAATGATGGAGGTATAAGGACGTGTTTGGGATCATTTTGGATGTTAATTGATGTTTAAAAATGGTTAGAAGTGATGGATCTTGGCTGGGTTAGGTTTTGGAAGTGTTTGGATGTGATTTCGGTTGTGTTTGGTAGCCGAAATGTTGGATTTGCAAAGAGCAGCGAGTTTAGGTGTGTTGCTGGTGTTTTTAATGCATTATGATGCATTAATCCTCTGTTTTTATGTGTTTGAAACAGGGGAGAATGATCCGTGAGCAATAGAGGTGGCGTTGAAGGTTTTGGATGCTTGGAAGGCTTGTTGGCTAGCCTTGTTTTGTGTATCGGTGAGTGAAGTTGGGTTTTCAGCTTTAAAACCAAGGTTTGAAGGTTTTGGGAGCTTAGTTTAAGTCTAAACAACTTAGCTAAGCTCAAGAGTAAGTAAATGGCATTCCTCTCTTGGTTTGTGTTATGATTTGGTTTTTAAAGCACTTGTGATTGTTGGATGCAATGCATGTGATTTGCATGTTTTAAATTCCGTTTTGAAAACATATTTTAGCATGGTTTAATGATGGTTTTGAAAGCCATGTGTGAAGGATGCTCAAGGTAAGAGATCCTTGGTTTTGAACATTGGAATTGTGGAATTGATGCATAGTGTTGCATGTTGTTTAATGGCTTTGTGTAATGCTTCAAAAACAGTGGATTGATGATGGTAATTGGTGGTTTTGGCATTTTGGTTATGCTTGTAAAACAATGGATTAATGTGGTAAAATGGTTATATTGGAAAGTGATGTAAGTGGTTCTTGGTTACTTGAATCGGATATAGTTAGCCGGCTATAGGATTGGGTGCACCGTGAATAAAGTCGCCTTGGATATAGAGCGGTTGTGATTGTACCGGTGACTCCATCCAAGTACACTATCGAGATGGTTAAGAACACCATGGTGGTTAAAAGTCCATGGGTGGGTCTTGTGTTAAGGTCATATGGTGGTTAAAATTCCATTTGAGGACCTTGTGTATGTTAAGGTCATAATGGTGGTTAAAATTCCATTTGAAGACCTTGTGTATGGTAAGATCACAATGGTGGTGTAAAGTCCATGTGTGGATCTTGTGTGTATGTCCCGTGATCTCGTTAGTGATGTTATACAACTACCAATGAGTGATGGTAAGGTCATAATGGTGGTTAAAATTCCATTTGGGGACCTTGTGAATGTTAAGGTCATATGGTGGTTAAAAGTCCATATGAGGACCTTGTGTATGGTAAGGTCATAATGGTGGTTTAAATTCCATTTGGGGACCTTGAGATTGGTAGTGTGTATGAAGCGTGGGGACAACGCTTGTAATCCGCGTATCCGATTGTGTCTTGCGTTATGATGGTTTGTGAATTATCACTTGGAAGCCAATATAATGTTCTTGAATATGATGAAGCATGAGATGCTTGAAATGATGCATGGTTGCATGAGATGCTTGAAATGATGCATGGTTGCATGAGAAGTGTGTAATGTTCTATTAATGCATGTTTTACTTATTAGCTTGAACAAGTGTTTATCTTCTATTGAGAATGTTGCATTGTGTGCATGGAATCTCTTTGGTGCATTGAAGTCTTGTGAGGGCTTGTTTTAAAAAGGCATGTAATGCAAATGTTGATTTTGTGGTTCATGTATTGCATTTGCTTAATGCATGAGATAGAATTGAGGGTGTAAGTGGTTTTAAAGATTTCTTGCTTTGAAATGATTTTCAAGTATAAGAAAAGTATAATGTGAAGTGAAAGTGTTTTCCAAGGATCTTGTATTTAACTTTGCATATGATGTTCATGCATGGAATGGTTAAATTGTTGGTTTTGCAAGGTTGTGCTTTGAAGTGAATTACTTAGCTTTTCTAAGCTAAGGGTTGGTTTTTCATGTTTGAGCAATGCATGATTTAAAGCATGTTGTTAAAAGGGGTTTTCAAACATTGCCTTGGTTTATCGAATTGTGTTTACTTTTAAAAGAGGTTTTATGACTCGCTGCATTGATGGTGTTTTGGTTTTGAGTATTCCTCACTAAGCATTATGTGCTTACGCTCCTTTTTGTCCATCAATGCAGATATTTGAAGTTGGGACAGCGAGAAGCAAGGGATTCAAGGAGAGCTCCACTTGAGATGTATGTCTCGGTTAATAGCTATAGATAATAAAGGCAATGGGGGGAGAATCTCTTATGTTGATGTTTAATGAGATAGTGTATGTTGGACAAGTTTGGTTTATGATTTTGAACTATGTGGTTTAACGCTTGCAACGTTTGAATCTTCTTATTCTTAAGTCGTTATGCTATGCTTCTTGTTTTAAAAGCATGATTGAGTGTTGGATGTGTTGAATGAGTTGGTGCACCTAGGGGTGGTTTTGTATCTAGATTTTGATGCAAATTGGTAGGTATGATGCTTGGCATGTTGTTGATTTATTGTGGAATGGTTTGGAGCATGTTTGATGGGGTTTAAAGGTGTTAAAACAGGCCTATATGCTGTTTCTGGGCAGGGTGTTTCGAAACACCCTTGCCTGTTTCGAAACAGGCCTTTGATTTGGCCTGGGTGTTCCTGAACGGCCTAAACCCGTTTCTGAACACTTTGGCTACTGCCAAGGGGTGTTCCCGAACGGCCTAGACCCGTTTCTGAACACTTTGGCTACTGCCAAGGGGTGTTCCTGAACGGACTAGACCCGTTTCTGAACACTTGGGCTACTGCCAAGGGGTGTTCCTGAACGGCCTAGACCCGTTTCGGAACACTTGACCGTTGGGCATAAAATTTGAATGGTTTTGAGGTTTGCAAGCTTTACGTTTTAGTCCCGATTCTTGTATGTGCAATTGCTTGAGTTTGAGATGTCTGTTTGAGATGAAATTTGGCAGAGAGGCGTGAAACATGACTAATTTTATAATGGTAACTTAAAAATTGGTAAAGTTCTCTTAATTTTTAGAATTTGCAATTTGGTCCCTAAATTCGTATTTTGTGCAATTGGGTCCCTTATTGTTTTCCGATTGCTGTGATTTTTGAGTATGCTTATCTCAAGAGAATGCCTATGGTTAATGTGCATCTAGACAAGTTTAAAAAGAAAAAAGGGTCGTTAATCAAGGTTGACTTTCGGGTTGACTTTGGTTTTCCCCGTGTAATCTTCGTAGTCCGGGTCAACCGTCTAGGCCGGGCTAAGGGGGTTACATTTGGTGGTATCAGAGCCAGGTTGCGAAAGCTTGGGGGAAATGGTAAATTGTTGTAATAAGTGTTTAATGTTTATTCTGATGTGGGCTTGAAAGTCGGTTGGAAAGTGTGTCTTTGAGCGAATTGTTGATGTTTTTAGCATGCTTTTTGTTTATGAATCTTCATTGAGCTAATGTGGATTTGTGCTGGTGATATGCTGGTGATGTGAGCTGATTTTATGAATGATGAAAGTGTGATGGGTATGATATGTTGATGTTATGCTGATGCGAGTGAATGTTGTTTGATGAGAGCATGATCGAAGTATGTTGATTGATATGCTCGATGTTGTGATATCCATGTGTTTTTATTGACTGTTATGTCATGTAAAAGGGGGGAATTCGGGATACCCATTGCCTTATTATTATAGCTATTGTGTTATTTTGGAGTTGGAGTTTTGAATCCTTGCTTAAAGCTGGTCTGATCGATTTGTTTGTTTTGTTATGTTTGTTTGCTGTTAATAGCATGGTGAAATCGATGAGAGAATGGCAGTTAGGTGAGATGGTTGCTGCTTTAGAGCAGGTTGTTAAGGCGTGGAATTCACCTTTTAGTGGGGGTGTTTCGTCTCAGTCTTCTGTGCCTGGAGTGGAGGTAGTGAGGCAGGAGGAAGAAGCTGGTTTTGTGATGAAGGGTTCAACACCTATTGTTCAAGAGGTGTTGGGAACATCTCAGGCTGTGGCGAAAGTGAGGCCTGTAGACGTGTCGACTGTGGGACGTGCGAGTTTTTCGAAACAACGCTTGCATGATTTGGGAGCTGTAGAGTATCATGGTTCGACACCTGAGACGTTTGAGGCCTAGTTGGCCAGTGTAATTCTGATTTTGGATCATGAGGGTATTGACTATGCCTGTAAGCTGGGAAGTGTTGTCTCATTGATGTTGGAGGACGCTTGGGCCTGGTGGACATCTGTGGCGGTGGCATCGCATATCCACGATATAGATTGGGACTTCTTTATGTTTGCCTTTTATGAAAGGTATCTTGGAGAGAAATTCCCAAGGGTTAAGCAACGTGAGGGTGTGGTTTCAGTTTATGAAGGTGAGAAAAGTTTAAGCGAGAGAGTTGTGGGTACTGACCTTGGGAGTGGTCAGCGTAAGAGGCGACGTGATAGAAGGTTTTGCTTGAATCGAAGCTTGGATGGTAGTGCAGATGTGGGGCAAGTGCTACATGATCAAGGAGTGGTAGCTCGATTACCGGTGTGTGACCGTCGTGAAGGGCGCCATGTTGGAGGTTGTTGGGGTGCGGGAGTTTGTTGGAACTGTGGTTCTAAGGAGCATGTGAAGCGAAATTGTCCACAAGTGGTGAGATCAGTTTCAGTGGTAGCAAAAGGGTCTCTGAAGGGTCGTGGGCACGACCGAGACAAGGTTCGAAGGTGGCAGGAAGGGCAGAAAGGTGTGAGGAGCTTGGAGAATGAAACCTGTTGGAATTGTGGGTCTGTTGGACATTTGAGACGTAATTGTTTGAAGTTGGCTCGGGGTAGTCAGGGTTCTTTACCGTGGGGAGATGGTGATGACGTTAATGTGTTAGCAGATGCTGCAGCGGTACGGCTGGAGGATGATGGTTCTACGAGAAAGAGAGCCTGTCTGTTGAAGCTCCGGGGCGGTGAGGTGTTTACAGGTAACCTTGTTAAGTAATCTTTGCCTTAATTATCTTAGTTTGGTTTCAGTTTGGTTTTACCTTGCGTAGTGGGTATGGTCTCGTTGCTAGCATGTTTGGGGTAGTAGTTGGTGTTGTTTTGAAAACAACTTTAGTGTGAAGAGGGCATTAGTGAGTATCTTGTGGATAATGGGTTGTTAGAATGATGGAGTTGGTCATGTTGGAAGTGAGATAGGAGGTTGTTTTTAGGCGGATTCTGAGGATGTTATTGGTGGGTGTGAACCGACATACATGCACAATTAAAATCATTTGTTATATGCTATATTATATATGTACTGGTCCATGCATACATGTGACATGACATTAGAGGTTTTGCATGCATGTACATCAGGCATTGATATGGCATATTGGTGACCATGCATACGAACGTTCACACTCGCTGATAGTTAATCGGGTCCGTTAGAGTTGTGATAGGGTTAGATTGGATGGGGGTTTTAAAAGTTGTGTTGGTACTAGGAGAATGTTAGAAGTAATGGAGGGTATTAAGCGAGTTGTCAGTAATAGTGAGTGCGATATAGCATGTTGGCAGAAGGAAAGTGTTTTGGTGCTTAAAGAGTTTAGCGGTATGGTGGTGAGGAGATTACCGGTTGAAGTTAGAATCGGTTAGAGTGCTGAGGTAACTTGGCATTGATGTCGTAATAGAAGGGTTGTTTTGTAGGTGATGGTTCGTAGCAACCTTCGAAGAGTTGAGAAGAGGTTGTGTTGTGGGTTGTAGAAAAGGGTTAGCCTGGGAGAATAGAAGTTTCGTAATCTAATATGTATGTATAGAATGGGCGGTGTCCTGGTAAGGCTAGTATTGTAGTCAAAGTTTGAAGTGGAAAAGCAATGTAAGTTCAAGGGCCATTGTTGGTTGGACGGGTTCTTGTGAGAAGTGGTTGGCTAGTTGTGTATAAGTAAATTCCTTCTGAAGTCAGCTGGTGGTGTGTGGAACGGATGGCGGAGTCAAGGTTGGGGTTTTGTGTCGTGATTTTCGGATGTTAGGTGAGTAGTCCTGGTGAGTCGTTATGGTGATGATAGCGGCGGATGTGAAGGAAGGTCATCAATACGTTGAGAAGTTTGAATAAACAGTTGATGCTTAAGAATTTTTGCTTGATGTGGTAACCTTTGGAAGAGGTTGAGCAGTTGTGCAAGGGGTTTTAGAAGCAGTGAAGGTTGTGGGTCACATGGTGGTTGAACTGGATTGGTTGGTGTCACCGTGTGTACCAGTTTTGGGAGTTATGAGCTGAGGTGGTGTATGCTGTAAAAGTTTGGAGGTTCTTCAGGTTGTTGTTGGGGCTGTGTGCAGTCCGGAAGTGTGAAAGGTTAAGATGTGGTTAACATCTGAGTGTTCTGGAATCTGTGAACAGTATGTGGTGGTGTTGGGTTGGTGGAGTTTTGTGTGGAGAGTGTTCAGTGGTGGTTAAGTCTCCTGTGTTGCCTTGTGGGTTGATTTGAGAAGTTTAGTTATGCTCTTTTCGCCGGTTGAAATTTAGAGGACGAAATTTCCTAAGAGGGGGAGAGTTGTAACACCCCAATTTTGGGCTTAGAAGTTTTGGGTTTGGACCGGACCGGTCGGGTTGCGGTTCGAATATAAAAGGGTGAATTTAGGAAAGCCTAGTTCGGGTTGCATTAAAAATATGGAAAAATGTCTTAAAATCCTCTTTTATTATATATAAGAGAAAGGTGAAATCAATTTTACAAAATGAGGTTTGGAAGAGTGACATTTTGTGTTAGTGACCAAAATGTAATTTTTGAAAACTGGGTGACTGTTTTAAAAAGGATTGAAACTTTGAATCTTTAAGGAGCTATTTACCCAAAAGAGTTTCTCCAGATTTTTCTGAATATTAATCAATTTAATTAATGGTTTTTAATTAAGTGCAAAAGGAGGGAAAAGATATTTTGGCATTTTAACTAACTTTTCTCTAAATTTCCATTTTCTTTTCTCTCAACTTTTCTCTCAACCCAAACACATTTCTCCAGCAAAATTCTCTCTGATTTTGACAACTAAAGATTAGATTTCAATTCTCATTTGATCTCTAATCAATTCTACAACAAAACCTTAGCATTTGCTTATTGGATTTTCAAGAATTGTGGTTTCAAAAAGGGAGAAACTCAAGTTTAGAGGTATGAACGTCCTTCTCCTCTAAATTCTCAGTTCTTTACTGAAATTCCCAAGTTCTCAATCCTTGATTTGTGTTTTATTAAAGGTTTTACAATTGTGTTCTTGATCTTGGCTTTAAAATGCAAGATTTGGATTTAATTTTGATTAAATTCGTACTAAGTGATTGGGCTGTGATTTGAGATGTCTTTTTGATGTCTATTGAATGTATAAATGATGTGAAATTGAGGTTTAATCAATGCAATCCCAGATAGGTTGATTTTCCTAAGTTTTTACTTGTGAAAATGGTGGTTTTTGGGGAGATCTTGGTGTTTTGTTAATGCTGGAGGTATAATGACATGTTTGGGATCATTTTGGATGTTAATTGATGTTTAAAAATGGTTAGAAGTGATGGATCTTGGCTGGGTTAGGTTTTGGAAGTGTTTGGATGTGATTTCGGTTGTGTTTGGTAGCCGAAATGTTGGATTTGCAAAGAGCAGCGAGTTTAGGTGTGTTGCTGGTGTTTTTAATGCATTATGATGCATTAATCCTCTGTTGTTATGTGTTTGAAACAAGGGAGAATGATCCGTGAGCAATAGAGGTGGCGTTGAAGGTTTCGGATGCTTGGAAGGCTTGTTGGCTAGCCCTGTTTTGTGTATCGGTGAGTGAAGTTGGGTTTTCAGCTTTAAAACCAAGGTTTGAAGGTTTTGGGAGCTTAGTTTAAGTCTAAACAACTTAGCTAAGCTCAAGAGTAAGTAAATGGCATTCCTCTCTTGGTTTGTGTTATGATTTGGTTTTTAAAGCACTTGTGATTGTTGGATGCAATGCATGTGATTTGCATGTTTTAAATTCCGTTTTGAAAGCATATTTTAGCATGGTTTAATGCTGGTTTTGAAAGCCATGTGTGAAGGATGCTCAAGGTAAGAGATCCTTGGTTTTGTACATTGGAATTGTGGAATTGATGCATAGTGTTGCATGTTGTTTAATGGCTTTGTGTAATGCTTCAAAAACAGTGGATTGATGATGGTAATTGGTGGTTTTGGCATTTTGGTTATGCTTGTAAAACAATGGATTAATGTGGTAAAATGGTTATATTGGCAAGTGATGTAAGTGGTTCTTGGTTACTTGAATCGGATATAGTTAGCCAGCTATAGGATTGGGTGCACCGTGAATAAAGTTGCCTTGGATATAGAGCGGTTGTGATTGTACCGGTGACTCCATCCAAGTACACTAACGAGATGGTTAAGAACACCATGGTGGTTAAAAGTCCATGGGTGGGTCTTGTGTTAAGGTCATATGGTGGTTAAAATTCCATTTGAGGACCTTGTGTATGTTAAGGTCATAATGGTGGTTAAAATTCCATTTGAAGACCTTGTGTATGGTAAGATCACAATGGTGGTGTAAAGTCCATGTGTGGATCTTGTGTGTATGTCCCGTGATCTCGTTAGTGATGTTATACAACTACCAATGAGTGATGGTAAGGTCATAATGGTGGTTAAAATTCCATTTGGGGACCATGTGAATGTTAAGGTCATATGGTGGTTAAAAGTCCATATGAGGACCTTGTGTATGGTAAGGTCATAATGGTGGTTTAAATTCCATTTGGGGACCTTGAGATTGGTAGTGTGTATGAAGCGTGGGGACAACGCTTGTAATCCGCGTATCCGATTGTGTCTTGCGTTATGATGGTTTGTGAATTATCACTTGGAAGCCAATATAATGTTCTTGAATATGATGAAGCATGAGATGCTTGAAATGATGCATGGTTGCATGAGATGCTTGAAATGATGCATGGTTGCATGAGAAGTGTGTAATGTTCTATTAATGCATGTTTTACTTATTAGCTTGAACAAGTGTTTATCTTCTATTGAGAATGTTGCATTGTGTGCATGGAATCTCTTTGGTGCATTGAAGTCTTGTGAGGGTTTGTTTTAAAAAGGCATGTAATGCAAATGTTGATTTTTTGGTTCATGTATTGCATTTGCTTAATGCATGAGATAGAATTGAGGGTGTAAGTCGGTTTTAAAGATTTCTTGCTTTGAAATGATTTTCAAGTATAAGAAAAGTATAATGTGAAGTGGAAGTGTTTTCCAAGGATCTTGTATTTAACTTTGCATATGATGTTCATGCATGAAATGGTTAAATTGTTGGTTTTGCAAGGTTGTGCTTTGAAGTGAATTACTTAGCTTTTCTAAGCTAAGGGTTGGTTTTTCATGTTTGAGCAATGCATGATTTAAAGCATGTTGTTAAAAGGGGTTTTCAAACATTGCCTTGGTTTATCGAATTGTGTTTACTTTTAAAAGAGGTTTTATGACTCGCTGCATTGATGGTGTTTTGGTTTTGAGCATTCCTCACTAAGCATTATGTGCTTACGCTCCTTTTTGTCCATCAATGCAGATATTTGAAGTTGGGACAGCGAGAAGCAAGGGATTCAAGGAGAGCTCCACTTGAGATGTATGTCTCGGTTAATAGCTATAGATAATAAAGGCAATGGGGGGAGAATCTCTTATGTTGATGTTTAATGAGATAGTGTATGCTGGACAAGTTTGGTTTATGATTTTGATTTATTGTGGAATGGTTTGGAGCATGTTTGATGGGGTTTAAAGGTGTTAAAACAGGCCTATCTGCTGTTTTTGGGCAGGGTGTTTCGAAACACCCTTGCCTGTTTCGAAAATAGGCCCTTGATTTGGCCTGGGTGTTCCTGAACGGCCTAAACCCGTTTCTGAACACTTTGGCTACTGCCAAGGGGTGTTCCTGAACGGCCTAGACCCGTTTCGGAACACTTGACCGTTGGGCATAAAATTTGAATGGTTTTGAGGTTTGCAAGCTTTACGTTTTAGTCCCGATTCTTGTATGTGCAATTGCTTGAGTTTGAGATGTCCGTTTGAGATGAAATTTGGCAGAGAGGCGTGAAACATGACTAATTTTATAATGGTAACTTAAAAATTGGTAAAGTCCTCTTAATTTTCAGAATTTGCAATTTGGTCCCTAAATTCGTATTTTGTGCAATTGGGTCCCTTATTGTTTTCCGATTGCTGTGATTTTTGAGTATGCTTATCTCAAGAGAATGCCTAGGGTTAATGTGCATCTAGACAAGTTTAAAAAGAAAAAAAAGGTCGTTAATCAAGGTTGACTTTCGGGTTGACTTTGGTTTTCCCCGTGTAATCTTCGTAGTCCGGGTCAACCGTCTAGGCCGGGCTAAGGGGGTTACATATAGTATAAAAGATGTCGAATCCCATGAGGATTGGATAGCTTGTTTCGAATTATCGTTCATGCACAAGGAAAAGTAAATTGCACAAGTGAAGTGATTGTTGACAAGAAAAGTAAATTAAAACAAAAGTAATAAAAGAAGTGATCAGGTTGATAGAGAGGTCAGGGTTGTGGTGCTCCTTAGTGTGAAACTGCGTTGAATAGGTCAAGTCGTTTTGCGTTGCCACGATATGCCACCTCGGCGGGTAAAGGCGGATTGAGGCTGTGACAACTTTCGCTGCCACGACGGATCTCTGCTCTTGCAACTTTTGATGTCTCGGCAGGTGGAATGGAGACAAGTCCTGGCGGCAAGTCTGACAGATACTCCAAGTTCGGCAGATCAATTCTGAAGTGATCCTTCCTATGTCTAGGCAAGGATTCTGTCACAACGTGATGTAGGCAATACCTGGCAATCTTAGTGTAAACCTAAGACATACAGTTGACATTTTGTTACTCCTTTTAGCCGCTGAAACTCAAACTTATGTCTAAGCCGAATTAGTCAACACCTCGACATGATGAGACCGTACTTAATTCTTTCGTGAGTTTGACACTCTCGTGCCCGTCAAATGGATTTCCTCAACTGGACTGTTTGAACTAATTGAAGAAGTGAAGAACATGAAATAAGCAAACTTGGAATATTTTATTGAAAACAAACTTGAAACCTAAACAACCGTTCTCACAACTAATTTATAACATAACCCTAAACTAAAGGGAAGTTTATAACATGGCGGCGGCAGAAAACCTAACTATGTCTAGAGAAAACCCAAGATGATTTGAACTAGGAATACAATGAGTATTTATAGACAAATAGCTAGGTCTAGTCCTTATTGAAGTAGAAGTTTTCAAAAGTAGCTTTCCACATTTAATGTGACTTTAAACTCTGACTTCTTTGAATTGAATATGGACTTATCATGTTTGCCTTAGCCCGCAAGCAATATTGAGATTTCACTTTGGCAGCTCTGCCCGCTGCTACAGACGTCGGAAAATCAAATGGTCGGCATCGATGGAATGAGGGTTTTTGGCTCTACAAATCGCACTATGATTCTCCAACTTCATAGTCTGCTGTCATGGGCAGCAAGGTCGGCGGCGGCAACACTCGGCAGCTACTTTGCAGCTACTGTCTTTGGCTGGAACTGCTTCAGTACAACTCCATGGTTCGTTGCCTCAGCATTGCATCCTCAGCACCTCTTTCCCTATTTCAGCCTTTAGTACCTAAAATCAAAATTACACTGAAAAAGTATCTCTTCTTCACTAAATAAAAGATAATTTATAAAAAAAGGTAAAGTGTAGAAATACTGTAAAATGCAATGTATGATCCTAATTATGCCTAACATGTGCTCAAGAATGGCAAAAATATGAGGTGGAATGTGCATGAAATATAGGACTTGTGGACACTTTACAATGGACAACCTAATTCTTCCAGCTGATTTCCTCATCCTTGACTGTGAGGCTGATGAAAAAGCCCCAATCATCCTTGGGCGACCATTCTTGGCCACAACCAGAACGTTAATAGATGTGAAACATGGGGAGCTGACCATGAGGGTAGATGACCAGAGCATAAATTTAAATGTGCTACAACCCTCAGGAAATAAAGAGGAAGGAACTAGCAGCATAGAGACATGCCAGGGCAACAGTTTTCGTGACAGACCAAAGGGCAAGCTGAAGGAACCAGCAGCACAGAACCTGAAGGAACAAGAGGGAAGGACAAGCCAAATTACCTCAGGAAGTGGTTATGTCTGGGAGATGCACCCAAATTCTCTCCCAACATAACTTATATATATATATATATAATCTCTTTATTTTTATTTTTATGCATTAAGATTATAGTTTAATTTATTTTCTTAGGATTAGATCAGTTTTCAGATTTTTATTTTCCATAAGTTATTTAATTAATTTTATTTTTATTTTTATTTCAAGTTTAGGAATAAAGGAGCCGGATCAAGAAGGAGGCCCAGCAAGGAGCCCGCCCACCATCCCGCTGAGACATCCTAGGGCAGAAACGCATAACGGCTAGTTGACTGCTAACGGCTAGCTGCCAACGGCTCTGAAAATAACGGGCAGAAATCCCGTAACGTGCGCGAGACAATTGGACCATTAGACATTTAATGCTGCCACGAAACCTCTCGACAACCTCTATTAAAACCCTTCTCACTTCATTCATTTACTTTACTTTCACCTTCTTGCTATCGTATTCTTGCATCCACTGCTCCCACTTTATTTTCTTTCAAGTTTTAGTAAACTTCAACCGTCTCACATGGATTCCTCATCGGTACCCAAACCCACCTTCCAACGCTTCTTCTCCCGCGCAGCTGAAACAATAAACCGAACTCAGTTCACAAAGCAGAACATATGGGAGGAGCAAGGCTTTCATTATACTCAGCAGACATGAGACCTTGGCTTAGAGCTTGCCCTGTTCGAGACCATCCACAACAAGGGATGGGAGATGTTCGCACGAAAACAAGAGATAGCCAACATCACCATGGTCAGGGAGTTCTATGCCCACCATCCCTGCCCAGAGATGTCGTTCGTGTACGTCCGAGGGGAGCCTGTCATGCTCAACGCTGCCTTGATCAACAATTTCTATGGCCTGGATATGCACGACAACCCTCACGAGGAGTGGAGGCAGTCATTGACGGCTGTCGATTAGGAGAAAATCAAGGCAAAACTCTGCAAGCCCAACACGCCGTGGTTGGAAGGTAAACATGGAGGATCTGTCCAACGCTGCCACCTTCTGCCAGAGGTAATGCTGTGGAATACATTCTTCAAAAGACGTCTGCTGTCCACCTCCCACAACTCTACCGTAGATCGGTCGCGCCTTGTCATAATCCACAACATCATGATGAACCCGCCCATCAATGTTGGTGAAATTATCTCCAAGAAGATCCACACCTGCTTCCGGAAGACGAAGGGCAGGTTGTACTTCTCGTCCCTCATCACAGGACTTTGCGCCAACTTTGGTGTTCCGACTGACCCAAATGATAAGATGACAACAACCAAAGAAAGGTGGACCAAAAAAGTCTGAATACAGATGATGCAGGCCCCGAAGACAGAGCCTATAACGCCCAACCAACCATTTTCCGCCCAGCCTGACACTTCAGCCGCCCTCGGCAGTACTGAAGCTGCCCTAGAAAACGAAGTCATCACATTGCCGCACACCCTTATCTACAGCACCAAACGCATCGAGCAGCAGTAGCCGACCTTCATGAAATACGTGGGAGAAGTCTAAGAAGCCTTTGTGGCTTATCTTCTGCAGAAATTCCTTGATGATGGACCCATCCTACCTCCATATCCTGCAGACCTTGTAGCAGCAGCCCCAGCACAATGAACACCATCCGTCGGCGCTGCCCGCCATACCGCCCGCCAGGTTCCCTCTCCGACGCACTACCCATCTTACTCAGCCACCACCGAATCCAATATAGTGGCAGACTCCCCCGAGAGGCATCATCAACACCATTCTACTGCCTGCACAACATCGACAGTGGTAAACACCTCCTCTTCAGAGGAAATTAAGCAGCAACCGCCGGAACCATCAACAACAATCGTATCAGTAGCAGCAACCACTCAAATGGCGATTGACCCTTCGGCAACACCCAAGGAGGAAGGCACTAGGAAGAGGAAGCAGCACATCATAGCCGTCAAGCCTGTGGACGACGAGAAAGAGTCAGAAGAGAGCGAAGCACCTCCTACCGCTCCCCCTGCCGAACCTCAAGAAGAGCCTCGCCCCACAAGAGTCCAGCTGTCGTGGACAACAAAGAACTCACCTGCTAAGTCTGCCGTTAAGACATCTGACGATCACCACTTCATCATCCAAACCTCTTCCTTATCCTCAATAGAAAAGACTCAACCCTCCTCTCAACCCTCAACCAATCTTTAGTTCTTTATTTCTTTTCTTTATTTTTTTATGTTTTCTTTATCACTTGTTATTTTTTTCTGTTTTATTTTGTCTAGGCATACTTAGTAGCATATAGGTTGCACTCTACTTGCCTTAGTAATAATTGAAACAAAAAAAATTGTTATATAACTTGTGCCAATGACAGTTAGCCAATTACTTATTTTCGCACCAATAATAAATTGAACTTAGTATGGGAAAAGCATGAAAAATGACTTAGATTTTTTTAATTTGCCAAAACTGTCACACACTACTGTTACTTGCTGGATTTGTTATAATATCTAATGAACACCACCTGCTTGTTTTTAGAATTCTTTGCAAAGTTCAAACAATGGTTGCAGGTAGCCGCTGAGGCAAGCAAGAGAAACAGAAAAATAAAGCACTGCCACGACAGAAGAAGTAAAAACAAAGAACATTGTTGTTTTACCCTAGAGGTGCCCGTAATAGGCTCTAAGAAGAATCATGTGCGAGGACACTCCGCTGCTATCAAAGTTCATGAATCTGAAAGTTTTGAAGTGACAGACAAATTAGCATGAGTGAATGAAAGTCTTCACGGGATGACTATACTCCACGGGTTCGAAGTTTTGTAGTTTGCTCCTATCTTAATTTCAGACCTAGAAGAGTAGTTGTGATAAGCTGAAGCCCTCATTAATATGATTGAAATATTGTGCTTAACTGTGCTGCCTCGGCAACAACCTTATATATCGTAACAACATATTTGTTTATTTAGTTATTCTGCATATCCAACCTATATACAATCCTGCACACACTGTACTGGTATGAAAAATTAATTTCTAAGTTATTTTCTTGCTAAGTTCCCTTCACTAATCTAATATAGGTGTCATGGCCTTGAGGTATGAAATCAAGTTGAAAAACAAGTTTTTCTTTCTGATTAATATAAGGGCAGGTATGTTAGGTTGCATTGCTTGAGGAAAAGCAATATTCGAGTTTGGGGGTGTGTAAAGTGTCTACAAGTTCTATATTTCATGCACATTACATCTCATATTATTGTTGTTTTTAAGCACATCTTTGGCATAATTAGGACCATGCATTGCATTTTACAATATTTCTTTGCATTACCATGTTTTATAGATTATCTTTTATTTGGTGAAGAAAATATATTGTTTTAGTGTACTTTTTGTTTTAGGTACTAAAGGCTGGCAGGAGAGAGGGGAGCTGAGGATGTGATGCTGAGGCAGCGAATCAAGGAGCTGTACTGATGCAGTTCCAAACAGATACAACAGCTGTCGAGTAGCTGCCGCCGCCCACGACAGTAAAATATGGAGTTGGAGAACCAGAGTACGATTTGTGGAGCAGAAAATCCTGATTCTATTGGTGTTGTCCACTCATTTTTCCGACGTCTGAAGCAGCGGGCCGAGCCACCAAAGCGAAATCTTGAGATTGCTTGCAGAACAAGGCAACATGATAAAGTCCACATTAAACTCAAAGAAGTCAGAGTTTAAAGTCACATTTAATGTGGAAAGCTACTTTTGAAGACTTTTACTTTTGAGATTGCTTAGGTATTCCTTATATAAACTCAGTGTAATTCTAATTCAAATCATCTGAGGTTTTCTTTAGGCATAGCTTAGGTTTTCTTGCCGCCGACATGTTCTAAATTTCTCTTGGGTTTGGGTTATGTTGTAATTAGTTGTGAGAACAGTTGTTTAGGTTTTAAATTTTGTTTTTGCAATAAAATACTCAGAGTTTGCTTAACTCATGTGCTTCACTTATTCAATTAGTTCCAAAAGTCCAATTGAAGAAATCCATTTGTCGGGCACGAGAGTGTCAAACTCACGAAAGGATTAAGTACGGTCTCATCAAGACGAGGTGTTGACTAATTTGGCTTAGACATAAGTTAGAATTTCATAGGCTAAAAGGAGCAACCAAACGTTGACTGTCTGTGTTAGGTTTACGCTGAGATTCCTAGGTATTGCCTACATCATGCAGCAACAGAATCCTAGCCTCGATATAGGTAGGATCACTTCAGATTTACTTTGCCGAACTTGGAGTATCTGCTAGACTTGTCGATGGGACTTCTCTCCATCTCACCAGCTGGGACAACGAAAGTTGCAAGAGCAGAGTTCCACCATGGCATCGAAAGTTGTCGCCGCCTCAATCTGCCATTACCGGCCAAGGCAACAGATCGTGGTAGCGCAAAACGACTTGACCTATTCAACGCAGTTTCACACTAAGCAGCGGCATAACCCTGCCCTCTCTATCAATCTGATTACTTCCTTTCATTATTTGTGTTTTATTTTACTTTTATTCTGAAATAACCATCTTACTTGTGCATTTACTTTATTTGTGTGGGAACAACAATTCGAACCAAGCTGTCCCATCCCTGTGAGAGACGATATCTTATATACTATAACTTGACAAGAGTGTGCACTTGCACTCATAAATAGAGAACACTCAAACGCTCTACACACTTCATCATTAAAATCAACATGCTAAACACCACGCAACATGTAATACAATTTCACAGCAATTAAACCATTGCGAAACAAAAATCAAGCCTTCCAAGCATCTCAAAGCTCACACACGAGAGCAACCCTCCACTAGTTTGACACCCGTGGTAGAGTATTCGGTACAATTACAACCCCTCAACACCACTCATCGGTAGATGTATAGTCCACTAACGAGAGACGGGACACATACAAGGTCCGCACCCATGAGCTACCCTTCACCGTTGCAACCTTAAACATCCCTCAATCGTCAGGGTACTTGGATGGAGTTTTCGGTACAATCACAACCCCTCAATAACCAAAGAGACTTGTTTATAGTGCACTCAATCCTATAGCCGGCTAACTATATCCGATTTCATTTACAAAACACTTTGCATAACATCACTTGCCAATATAATCCACATTTCATGCATACCTCACTGTTTTCCAAAGCATTTATAATAAGCCATATCTCAAGCATTAAACCATGCTTCAAAACTCATGCATCAACACATGCACACAAGGATCACTTACCTAGTGCATGCTTAAACCATATGACATCATCAACCACATTTTATAAACTCAAAACATGCTTTATATTAGTAGGTAAACGCAATTAAAAACAAGTGCATCCAAAGGCTCATAATAGCACAAACCGAGGGAGAAATTCACTTTACTTACTTTTGAACTTAGTAAAGCGTTTCAAGCTCTTACTAAGTTCCCAAAACCTTTTCTAAAAATGTTTCCATGCTGGAAAATCAGTTTCCACCCACCGACTTGCGAAACCACACTCGCCGACGCAACAATCAACCGTCTGAAGCCTCTAAAACTACCCCGATCGATTTCAGAACACTATCCCCTATTTTCAATACATTAAAAACAAAGATTCAATGCATCATAATGCATCCAAACACCAGCACTCAAAAGGAAACCCGCTGCCCTGCTCTAAAGAATCAAATTACCCATCCAAAACAACAAAAAACTCAATCGATTGATCTCTAAACTTAGCCCATCCATCAACTAACACCCCAACACATTTTAACCATAAATCAACATAAAAAACCCTAAAATCTCCCTTATACCTCTAACAACTCAGATCTCACATAACACCCTAAAAACCCAACCAAAAACACCTTTGAAAACAAAGGCTCAAAGATTTCATGATTAATATGATTAAGACTCTCTTTCAACATCATTAACCTTCCAAAACTTGATTAGAAACCATCATAAACAAATCAAATCAAAACAACTCCGAAAATCACATTACATCATCTCTTTAAATCAAGATTTCACAATTTTATCAAAACCTTGATTAGAAGGTTAGCAGGATAATTACCTTCAATCACTGCTTCTCTTCTAATTTGGCAAGTTTTGCTTTCAAGAATCTTGAAGAGATTTGAGAGAAATCACAAGAAAGATGTTGAAAATCAAGAGAGAAAATAAAAAGTGAAAGAAATATGGAAAATGAGAGAATGAGAAAGTGTTTGGCTGATGTGAAATGGAGAGAAAAGAAATGATTGTCAATTTTGTTTAACCAAAATAACTACCTTTTAATTAAATCAATAAAGCCACTTTTAATATTTAATAAACAATTTAGAACACATGCCAAAATAGAGAAAAAGGCTTAATTGTCATTAAGCTCCCTAAAGAATCTAAGATTTTGGCACTTTTTGAAAACACCCTTTTCCACAGTTTTAAAACTTTACATTTTGGTCACTACCCAAAATGTACACTTCCCAAAACATGTTTTGCAAAATTGATTTAACCAACCTCTCAAATATAATTTTAGAAGATTTTAGGAATTTTTACCACATTTTTATCCCATACCAAACCTTGATTTCCCTAAACCATCTTTTAACGTCTCGAAAAACCGATTACCGATTCCACTAGCCTAACCCGACACGCAAAACACATAGGCCCAAAACCGGGGCGTTACAACTCTCCCCCACTTAGAAATTTCGTCCTCAAAATTTTACCTAAAGGAAAAAGGTGTGGAAACTGCTTCAACATGTCGACGTTGCTCTCCCACATGGCCTACTCAACTCCTCAATGTCGCCACATCACCTTCACAAGTTCAATCTTTTTACCACGAAAAACTTTTCTACTTGAATCAAGAATCCCCACTAGTTCCTCATCATAGGATAAATTCAGATTCAACTCAATCTCCTCAACCTGCTTCACATGAGATGGATCCAATCTATACCTCCGCAACATAGAAACATGAAACACATCATTGATCTTCTCCAACTCGGAAGGCAACCTCAACAGATAACCCACAGGACCAACTCGCTACACAACCTAATAAGGTCCAATAAACCTCAGACTAAGCTTTTCCTTACGTCCAAACCTCATCACCTTCTTCCAAGGCGATACCTTTAGGAACACGCGATCTCCAACCGCAAATTCAATCTCCCTACGCTTTAAATCCGCGTAAGACTTCTGACGATATAAAGCCAATTTTATTCGCTCACATATGAGTTTCACTTTCTTTGTTATTCCCTTAAGCATATCCGGCAAAGAAACCAACTTTTTCCCTGCCTCATCCCAACAAAGAGGCGTTATACACTTCCTCCCATACAAGGTCTCATACGGAGCCATTTGTATACTTGCCTGAAACAATTATTATAGGAAAACTCAACCAAAGGTAACTGTTTTTTCCCAATAAGGAAATCTATCACACAACATCACAACATGTCCTCTAGCACCTGGATAACTTGCTCTGATTGTCCATCCGTCTGAGGATGATACGTGTAACGTCCCGATTTTGGGCTTAGATGTTTTAGAGTTCGAATCAGACCGGTCGAGAACGGTTCGAATCTTAAAGGGAGATTTAGGGAACACCTAGTTCGGGATGCTTTAAAAATATGGAAAAATATATAAAAATCCTCATTTATTATATGAGTGAATATGGTGAAAACAATTTTACAAAATAAGGTTTGGAAATACTACATTTCGGTGTAGTGACCAAATCGCAGTTTTTGCAAAAGTTAAATAGTGACTGTTTTGTAAAGGATTGAAACTTTGAAACTTTAAGGAGATAATTTTACCAAAATGTTTTTAATCAGATTTCTCCTTATTTTGGGTGATTTTAATAATGTTTTAATTAAAGGAAATAAAGATTGATTAAAGGAAAAACTATCTTTGACTTTTCATAACTACCTTACGTCAATTTTATCTCATTTCATTTTCTCTCAATTTCTTTTCAACCAAACACGTTTCTTCCACCAATTAGCCTCTGATTTTCATTCCTTTTGATGAGATTTTAATCTCCTTTTGATTCCTAATCTTTTTCTCACCAAATCCTCTTGTTTTCACATTTGGATTTTCAAGAAAACTTGCCCAAATCAAGGAGAAATCAGCCATTAGAGGTAAGCTTCATCCTTCTCCTCTAATGATCAGTTCTTTACTGAAATTCCCAAGTTATTAATCCTTTGTTAATGATTTTTGAGTTGCTTTAATGTTAGAAACAAGAAATTGTATTAAAACTCAAGGTTTTTGGAGAGATCTTGATGATTTTCGTGGTTGTTGGTTAGGCTCTGTTTTGAGGATGTTTTCTAATGTATTTTGGATGTTAATTGATGTTATAAATGAGGTTTTATCAAACAAATCCCGAATAGGCTTGGATTCCTAAGTTTTGCATGCTAGAATGGTGGTTTTTGGGGTGGTTTTGGTGTTCTGTTATAGCTAGAGGTATAAGGATGAGTTTGTGGTGGTTTTTGATGTTGATTGATGTTTAGAAATGATTAGAAGTGATAGATCTTGGTTGGGCTTTGTTTTGGGATCTTGAGTAGAGCAGCGAGTTTAGGTGTATGGCTAATGATTTCAATGCATGATGATGCATTAATCCTCTGCTCTTATGTGTTATAAACAGGGGAGACATCTTCAGACGCCTTTGGTGTTGATCCGGGAGCTTAGATAGCATTTCTGCGAGCAAGCGAAACGTAATCGGTGAGTGCGATGGTTTTAGAAGTCCTTGAGGGATAAAGAAACAAGGTTTGGGTATTTAGGAAAGGTTTGAAACACCTTCCTAAGTCCGGATGTAACCCCCTTAGCCCGGCCTAGACGATTGACCCAAACTACGAAGATTACATGGGGAAAGCCAAAGTCAACCCGATAGTCAACCTTGATTTACGACCTTTTTTCATTTTAATCTTGTCTAGATACATGTTAACCTTAAGTGAGTACTCACGAAACACGATTGAGAAAGGCACAGCGATCGTATAACATATAGGGACTCAATTGCACTTCACACAAGATTAGGGACCAAATTGTAATTTCTGTAAATTAGAGGGACTTCATTTGTTTTAAGGTTACCATTATGAAATTAGTCATGTTACATGCTTCTCTGCCAAATTTCAACTTAAAAAGACATCCCAAGCTCAAACAATTGCAATCTCAACATTTGGGATTAAAATGTAAAGCATGCAAACATCAAACGATTCAAATCTGGGTCCAACGGTAACCCGTTTCGAAACACCTACTCACCGTACCGAAATACTGTATGAAACGGCATTGACCGTTTCGGTACGCGGGTATGTTCCGAGACCAGTTCCGAAACATGTAGTTCCAGTAGCCAAAATGTATCGAAACAACTCCCTTCATTTCGAAACGCCAAGGCCATTTCAGGCCCCCGTTTCGAAACACCATGGGGTGTTTCGATACACCCTGCCCAGAAACTACAACAATTGCCGGTTTTCTCTCAAATACCTACTCAAACATGCCCCAAAGACTCTCTAATCATACCAACAAGTCATCATACATATAAGGAACATATTTGGGACATTCAAGCACAATCATAACATCAAACAAAAAATTTCATTATTCTAAAGGCATGCTTCCTAATCTCACAAACCCAAATAAGCAATACAACCTCAAAACAAGCAATTAAGGCTATTTACAATCCAAACAAGATAAAACAAACATGCCACAACCTTAGGGAGTTTAACACATCTCCCAAATACAATTCTTGGTTTCCCATTGCCAATCTATCAAAACTAAAGAGTACGAAAACTTCACCATACATGAGCTTGAACTTCCTTGGATGAACTTACCTTCCCTTATGCCCGAAAACACCTCAATTATCTGCATTATTGGTAAAAGAGAGAACGTAAGCACGAATGCTTAGTGAGGCATGCTCTAAAGAAAACCAACACAATAATGCATAGCTTGAAAACACTTTCTCAAAGCTTTTTAACCACATGCTCATTCTATCTCATGCTTGGAAACCTTTAAAAGCAATTACTCATTGAAACCACATGTACCTTCATTCTATCTCATGCATTTAAACCAATGCAAAACTCATGGCAAAGCCAAATTCATGCTTGTACTCTAAAGCATTTCATAAACAAACCACATATGCATTTCTCATAGCATAAACCATTACATCAAAGCTACATGTGAATCAAAATCCATAACATATTTTATATTGGCATTTCACATCTATTTATTACTCGGATATGCGGACATCTCACTAGACACTTCCGATGGCATCTCTCATCACCGTACTCACTTGTCTAGCAACATAGTTCCGGTGGAATCTCACATCACCGTACTCACATGACGGAATCTCTCATTGCCACAAAGCTTGGGTATTTCACCAAGTCCTACCCGATGGAATGCCCATCATCAGTTCTCTCCCTTTGGCTTAACCAAAGAGCACGTACGAATTTTTAGTTTATAGTGCACTCTCATCCTATTGATCGATCAATTATATCCGGTAAGTATTTCAACATCTATGCCAATATATTATGTCAAATCAACATCTCACCTACTGTTTTTCATGCATTAAAACTCAACATTCTCATCTCATTTCAAAATCATAACATTTGCTATGCTTCAACATAAAAGCTCAAATCTCAATTATGCAACATGTTACTTTATGAAATCATTTCAAGCATCATCTCATGCTATAATTCATGCATAAAAATAGTAGGAGTTTATCAATCTAAAACCATGAGCATGTAAAAGCATTTAAGGGGCAATCACCACATTCTAGAGAGGAATCTAGCCAATACTTACTTCCGGACTTAGGAAGGTGTTTCAAACCTTTCCTAAAATCCCCAAACCTTGTTTCTTTTTCCCTCAAAGACTTCTATAACCATACGCACTCACCGATTTCGTTTCGCTTGCTTGCCGAAACACTATCTAAGCTTCCAGATCAACTCCAATGGTGTCCGAAGATGTCTCCCATGTTTTAAACACATAAGAGCAGAGGATTAATGCATCATCATGCATTGAAATCATCAACCACACACCTAAACTCGCTGCTCTACACAAAATCCACATTTCGGCTACCAAACACTACCGAAATCACCTCCAAACTCTTCCGAAACCAAACCCAGCCAAGATCCATCACTTCTAATCATTTCTAAACATCAATTAACATCAAAAACTAACACAACCACGTCCTTATACCTCCAGCTATAGCAAAACACCAAAATCACCCAAAAAACCATCATTTTAACAAATAAAACTTAGGAAAAACAAACTTATTCGAGATTGGATTGATAAAACCTCATTTATAACATCATTTAACATCCAAAATACATTAGAAAACCATCTCAAAACAGAGCCCACTCAATCACCACGAAAATCACCAAGATCTCTTCCAAAATCTTGAGTTGTATGAGAACACAACTCCGGTGCCCATTGCTCCCTATCACATGGCACCCAAAGAGTTGAAAGAGTTGAAGATGCAACTTCAGGAGTTGCTTGACCATGGCTTCATTCGGCCTAGGTCACCTTGGGGTGCATTGGTCTTGTTTGTGAAAAAGAAAGATGGCACGACGAGGATGTGCATTGATTATCGTCAGTTGAATAAGTTGACCGTCAAGAACAAGTATCCTTTGCCGAGGATTGATGATCTTTTTTATTAGTTTTGTGGAGCGGCTGTGTTTTCAAAGATTGATTTGAGGTCAGGGTACTATCAGTTAAAGGTGAAGGATGTGGATGTGCCGAAAACAAACTTTTGAACGAGGTATGGGAATTATGAGTTCCTTGTGATGTCGTTTAGGTTGACGAATGCTCCTGCTGCTTTCATGGACGTGATGAATAGGGTGTTCCATGAATTCTTGGACAAGTTCGTTGTGGTGTTCATCGATGATATCCTTATGTACTCTCGTACTAAGGAGGAGCATGAAGGTCATTTGAGGATTGTTTTGCAAGCACTGTTGGAAAATCAGCTTTATGCTAAGCTGAGCAAATGTGAGTTTTGGCTGAAGGAAGTGATTTTCCTTGGTCATGTGGTTTCCGCTGAAGGGATTCGAGTTGATCCCCATAAGGTTGAGGCGGTGATGAATTGGAAGCCTCCTAAGTCCATTCATGACGTCCGTAGTTTCCTTGGGTTGGTAGGATACTACCGGAGGTTTGTGGATGGATTTTCTAAGATTGCTGCCCCTTTGACGAAGTTGTTGCAAAAGGATGTTAAGTATGAGTGGACGGAAGCGAGACAACAAGCTTTTGAGAAGCTAAGAGCAGCTTTGACGCAAGCTCCTATCTTGGTTCAACCTGAATCAGGGAAAGAATTTGTGGTTTATAGTGACACATCCTATGTTGGTTTGGGGTGTGTGTTAATGCAAGAGGGTAAGGTGGTGGCTTATG
Organism: Hibiscus trionum; assembly: GCA_030270665.1. Classification (NCBI taxonomy): domain Eukaryota; kingdom Viridiplantae; phylum Streptophyta; class Magnoliopsida; order Malvales; family Malvaceae; genus Hibiscus; species Hibiscus trionum. The sequence continues at coordinate 41,499,012 of BSYR01000027.1, read as the reverse complement.
CATCTCGACAGTTGAAAGTGCATGAGCACAATTATCCTACGCATGAAATTGAGTTGGCTGCAGTGATTTTTTCTCTAAAGATCTGGAGACATTATCTCTATGGTGAGAAGTGTATTATGTACACAGATCAAAAAAGTTTAAAGTATCTGATGTCTCAGAAGGAGTTAAATCTTAGGCAACGAAGCTAAGTGGAGTTGCTTAAGGATTACGATCTAACGATCGAGTATCATCCGGGGAAGGCCAATGTTGTGGCCGATGCTTTGAGCAGGAAAGTGGCGGTGGAGTTAAGAGCGATGTTTGCTAGCTTGAGCATATCACGAGATGGTGGTCTTGTTGCTGAATTGCAAGTGAAACCATCTCTAATCCAGTTGATAAAGGATAAACAATTGCTGGATGATTCCTTGGTGCCACATGTTCAGGATATTGCTGAAGATAAGCCATCAGATTTCTGTTTTAATGATGATGGTGTTTTATGTTTTGGGAGTCGGATAGTAGTGCCGAATGATGTTGAGTTGAGGCGCACTATTTTGATCGAAGCTCACAACAGTCCTTTTGCTATGCACCCTGGTAGTACAAAGATGTACCGTGATCTGAAGGATGAGTACTATTGGGTGGGATTGAAGAAAGATGTCGCTGAGTATGTTGGCAAGTGTATGGTTTGTCAGCGGATTAAGGCTGAACATCAGTTTCCTTCAGGGTTGTTGTAGCTGTTAAGGATCCCTGAATGGAAATGGGAGAGGATCACCATGGACTTTGTGTCTGGTTTGCCTTTATCGCCATCAAAGAAGAATTCTGTTTGGGTGATTGTGGATCGCCTTACGAAATGTGCGCATTTCTTGCCTGTGCATACTACGTACACCTTGGATAAGCTTGTAGAGTTGTTTGCATCAAGCATTGGGTACGCAGCTGAATTTCAATACTTCTTATCATCCGCAGACGGATGGACAGTCGGAGCGTGTTATCCAAGTGCTTGAGGATATGCTGAGGTGTTGTGTTATTGAATTTCAAGGCTCTTGGGAGAAGCACTTGCCTTTGGTGGAGTTTGCTTATAATAATAGTTACCAGGCAAGTATTCAAATGGAACCTTATGAAGCTTTGTACGGGAGAAAGTGCAGAACTCCTCTTTGTTGGGCTAAAACGGGACAAAAGTTTGTCTCGATGCCGGCTTTGTTGAAAGGAACCACCAAGAAGGTGAAGCTCATTTGAGAGCGGTTGAAGACAGCATCGGATCGGCAAAAGTCTTACGCGGATTTGAAGCATAAGGAGATAGAATTTGAGGTGGGTGACCGTGTGTTTTTGAAAGTTTCACCTTGGAAGAAGGTGATGAGGTTTGGCTAGAAGGGCAAGTTGAGCCCAAGGTACATTGGACCATACGAGGTGATAGAACGTGTGGGTCCTGTTGCTTATAATTTGAGACTACCTCAAGAGTTAGAAAAGATACATAATGTGTTTCATGTATCCATGCTTCGGAGGTATAGATCAGACCCTTCACATGTTATGCATGTAGAGGAGGTTGAGTTGAATCTAGACTTGACATATGATGAGGAACCTGTTGAGATTGTAGATTCGGATAGTAAGGTTCTCCGTGGTAAGACCATTGAGCTGATCAAAGTGTTGTGGAGACATCGTGGTGCTGAGGAAGCCAAGTGGGAAAGGAAGGAAGACATGAAGAAGCAATTTCCTTACCTTTTTTTTCCAGGTAAATTTTGAGGACGAAATTTCTTAAGAGGGGGAGAGTTGTAACGCCCCTGTAATGTTTCAAATTTGGGCCTAGATGTTTTAGAGTTCGAATCGGACCGGTCGAGAATGGTTCGGATCTTAAAAGGGAGATTTAGGGAACACCTAGTTCGGGATGCTTTAAATATATGGAAAAATATCTAAAAATCCTCATTTATTATATGAATGATTATGGTGAAATCAATTTTACAAAATAATCTTGGAAATACTACATTTCAGTGTAGTGACCAAATCACAGTTTTTGCAAAAGTTAAATAGTGACTGTTTTGTGAAGGATTGAAACTTTGAATCTTTAAGGAGCTAATTTTACCAAAAAAAATTTAATCAGATTTCTTCTTAATTTGGGAGATTTTATTTATGTTTTAATAAAAGGAAATAAAGATAAATTAAAAGGAAAACTATCTTTAACATTTCATAACTACCTTTCATCAATTTTCTCTCAATTTCTTTTCAGCCAAACACGTTTCCACATCAATTAACCTTTGACTTTAGATAGCGTTTCGGCGAGCAAGCGAAACGTAAATCGGTGAGTTCGTATGGTTTTAGAAGTCCTTGAGGGACAAAGAATCAAGGTTTGGGGATTTAGGAAAGGTTTAAAACACCTTCCTAAGTCGGGAAGTAAGTATTGGCTAGATTGCTCTCTTATATGTGGTGATTGCCCCTAAAATGCTTTTACATGCTCATGGTTTGAGATAGATAAAATCCTACTATTTTTATGCATGATTTTTAGCATGAGATGATGCTTGAAATGATTTCATGAAATAACATGTTGCATTGATGAGATTTGAGCTTTTGTTTTAAAGCATGGCAAATGTTATAGTTTTGAAAAGAGTTGAGAAAGATTTGAGAAATGTTGCATGAAAAACAGTAGGTGAGATGATGTTTTAACATAATATATTGGCATAGAAGATGAGATACTTACAGGATATAATTGATCGATCAATAGGATGAGAGTGCACTATAAACTAAAAATTTGTACGTGCTCTTTGGTTTAATCCAAAGGGAGAGGACCGATGATGGGCATTACATCGGGTAGGACTTGGTGAAATACCCAATCTTTGTGGGGATGAGAGATTCTGCCATGTGAGTACGGTGATGTGAGATTCCACCGGAAATTATGTTACTAGACAAGTGAGTACGGTGATGTGAGATTCCACCGGAAGTGTCTAGTGGTTTGAGAATGATGTCCGCATATCCGAGTAATAATGAGATATAAAATGCCAATATAATATAAGAAAATGTTTTTGAACCACATGTACCTATTGAAGAAATGATTTATGCTATGAGAAATGCATATGAGATTTGTATATGAAATGCTTTAGTTTTACAAGCATGTGTATGGCCTTGCCATGAGATTTGCATTGGTTTAAATGCATGAGATAGAATTGAGGTACATGTGTTTTCAATGAGAAGTTGCTTTGAAATGGTTTTCGAGCATGAGATAGAATGATCATGTTGTAGAAAAAGGCTTTTGAGAAAGTGTTTTGAATAATGCATTATTGTGTTGGTTTTCTTTAGAGCATGCCTCACTAAGCAATTGTGCTTACGCTCTCTTTTACCAATAATGCAGAAAATTGAAGTGTTTTTGGGTACCAAGAAGGTTAAGAACATCCAAGGAAGTGCAAAGCTCATGTATGGTGATGTTTTTACACACTTTAGTTTTGATATTTGGCAATGGGACTTCAAGGTTGTATTTGGGAGATAATTTTGAACTCCCTAAGTTTGTGGCATGTTTGTGTTGGCCTTAATGAGTTGTAATTGGTCCTAAACGTTTGGTTTGTGCTTTGATGGCTTAGATTGGTTTTGTGACTAGGAAGCATGCCTTTAGATTGTATGTTTTTGTGTTTGATGCCATCTCTAGCTTAAGGGTCTTAAATATGTTCCTTAGTATCAAAATAAGTTGCTGGTATGATTTGATGCTCTTTGTGGCATGTTTGATTGGTTTTAAAGGTGAAAACCCAACAATTTCTGCTGTCACTGGGCAAAGTGTATCGAAACACCCTCTACTGTTTCGTAACGGGGGCCAGTAATGGCCATAGTGTTTCGGAACGACTGAAGGTGTTTCGGAACAGTTTGGCTACTGGTGAGACCTGTTTCGATATCGGTCTCGGAACGCACCCGAGTACTGAAACGGTCAACACCGTTTCGATACGGGCGTTTCGGTACGAAGGATTGGCGTTCCGATACAATTGACCGTTGGATGTTGTTTGAATTGTTTTATATTTTCATGCTTTACAATTTAGTCAAGAATGTTGTGGATGCAATTTCCTGAGCTTGAAATGCCTTTTTAATATGAAATTTGACAGAGGAGCATGTAACTTGATTAATTACATATTGGTAAACCTAAAATCTGGAAAGTCCTTATAACTTCTAAAAATTACATTTTGGTCCTTAAATGCGTGATTTATGCAATTGAGTCCCGAAATGATTTCCGATCGCTGTGCCTTTCTCCTCCATGATTCTTGAGTGTTTACATAGGCTTAATGTGCATCTAGAAAAGATTAAAAAGAAAAAATGGGTCGTTAATCAAGGTTGACTTTTAGGTTGACTTTGGTTTTCCCCGTGTAATCTTCGTAGTTCGGGTCAAGCGTCTAGGCCGGGCTAAGTGGGTTACATTTTTTGGTATCAGAGCCAGGTTATCGAATAATTGGGGCTTGGTATGTGGTTTTTGTATGTGGTTATGTATGATTGTGACTTTTCGGTGGAAGTTTGATGTATGAATATTGATGTGTGATTCATTTCAGATGAATTTGTGATGCTATGCTATGTTTGGAGTGTGGTTGGGGATCCCATTGACATATCATTACTAATGAGAAGAAATGGTTTAAAAAATTAGCTTGAGTACTTGGATTACTTTCCTTATTATGCCTAATTGTGTTTGTTGCATTTTTGTCAGTGCATTGTTTTTATTATGGGGCCACGTAGAGAGCTGAGAATCAATACTCGTTCCATGGCTGAGAATGAGAACGTAGAGAATGCTGAGGATTTACCTCCTCCTCCCCCTAGTGGACCACCTGGGGTGGTGGAGTTGGGGCTGGTGCTGCTGGAGTTGGTGCTGGGGTTGCCGGACCCGAGGGATGTCAGGGGCAGGCTGCTCCTAGTATGACCGTGCTGATACAGGCTATTGCTGGAGCTTTCCAGGCAACAGTAGCTGGAGCTCATGGAGCTGCACCTCAGGATGGTGCTAATGTGAGATTGCTGTTGGAGCGTCTACGTAGTCTAGGAGGGACTGAGTTTAGAGGTTTGACACCAGAAGGTTCTGAGTCTTGGTTGGAGAGAACCAAGAGGATTCTCGGACAGCTGAATTGCAACAATGTCCAGAAGTTGGGATGCATTGTGTCACTATTGCATGGTGATGCATACACGTGGTGGATGACCACTACCTCTGGAATGGAGGATGATGAGGTGACTTGGACATTCTTCTTGAATGCGTTCAAGCGGAAATGCCTGGGAGTTTGCTACCTCGACGAGAAGAAGAGGGAGTTTATGTCTCTTGTGCAAGGGAGCATGTCTGTGGCTGAATATGAGATTCAATTTGTTCACCTTAGCCAATATGCACCTGAGCTAATTCCTAGCGAGAGGGAAAGGTGTGAACGATTCCGTTACGGGTTGGTGGAGGATGTAAAAACTTATATGCTCTCAGCCGATTACACAGATTTTGATGTCTTGGTCACTAGAGCCAAGGACATTGAGTTGAATTTAGGTTTGGCGAATCGAGCAGGAGGATCTAGCTCGGGAAAGCGAGTTGCATTGTGATGCTAGGTGCGTGGGTGGTAACCCTAGTAGAGGTCAGCAAGGACCTAATGATTTCTTAAGGACTCCTGAGTGTAACTGGTGTGGTAGGAGACACGCTGGCGAGTGTTGGGGTAACCTTGGGACATGATGGAACTATGGCAACCGAGGGCATATGAAGAAAGATTGTCCTCAGCCGCTGAGAGAGGGATAGGCTCCAGTAAGAGTAGCTGAGCCACAGAGAAGCCGTGGGTGCGGCCGTGGTAATTTTCAACGTAGAGATGAGGGTGGAAGGAATGTAGCACATGTGGTGGCTGTCCAACCTGAGGGTGGTGGTTAGGCTCGAGTGTATGCCCATCGTGAGGGAGGGAATGACACGGACATGATCGTAGGTACATTTACTTTGCAATCCTTGGCATTACTTTCTTTGATTGATTCTGGATCTACACACTCGTACAGATCAGACCTTTCACATGTTATGCATGTGGAGGAGGTTGAGTTGAATCCATATTTGACATATGATGAGGAACCTGTTGAGATTCTGGATTCGGATAGTAAGGTTCTCCGTGGTAAGACCATTGAGCTGATCAAAGTGTTGTGGAGACATCGTGGTGCTGAGGAAGCCACGTGGGAAAGAAAGGAAGACATGAAGAAGCAATTTCCATACCTTTTTCCTCCAGGTAAATTTTGAGGGCGAAATTTCTTAAGAGGGGGAGAGTTGTAACGCCCCTGTAACGCCCCAAATTTAGGCCTAGATGTTTTAGAGTTCGAATCGGACCGGTCGAGAACGGTTCGGATCTTAAAAGGGAGATTTAGGGAACACCTAGTTCGGGATGCTTTAAAAATATGGAAAAATATCTAAAAATCCACATTTATTATATGAATTATTATGGTGAAATCAATTTTACAAAATAAGGTTTGGAAATACTATATTTTAGGGTAGTGACCAAATCGCAGTTTTTGCAAAAGTTAAATAGTGACTGTTTTGTAAAGGATTGAAACTTTGAATCTTTATGGAGCTAATTTTACCAAAATGTTTTTAATCAGATTTGTTCTTAATTTGGGTGATTTTATTAATGTTTTAATAAAAGGAAATAAAGATTAATTAAAAGGAAAACAATCTTTGACTTTTCATAACTACCTTTGATAAATTTTCTCTCATTTCATTTTCTCTCAATTTGTTTTTAGCCAAAAAAATTTCCCCCCATCAATTAGCCTTTGATTTTCATTGCTTTTGATGAGATTTAAATCTTCTTTTGATTCCTAATCTTTTCTTCATCAAATCCTCTTGTTTTCACATTGGATTTTCAAGAAAACTTGCCCAATTCAAGGAGAAATCAGCCATTGGAGGTAAGCTTCGTCATTCTCCTCTAATGATAAGTTCTTTACTGAAATTCCCAAGTTATCAATCATTTGTTAATGATTTTTGAGTTGCTTTACTGTTAGAAACAAGAGATTGTATTAAAACTCAAGGTTTTTGGAGAGATCTTGATGATTTTCGTGGTTGATGGTTAGGCTCTGGTTTGAGGTTGTTTTCTAATGTATTTTAAATGTTAATTGATGTTATAAATGAGGTTTTATCAAAAAAATCCCGAATAGGCTTGGATTCCTAAGTTTTGTATGCTAGAATGGTTGTTTTTGGGGTGGTTTTGGTGTTCTGTCATAGCTGGAGGTATAAGGACGAGGTTGTGGTGATTTTTGATGTTGATTGATGTTTAAAATGATTAGAAGTGGTGGATCTTGGCTGGGCTTTGTTTTGGAAGAGTTTGGAGATGATTTCGGTTGGGTTTGGTAGCCGAAATGAGGTTCTTGAGTAGAGCAGCGAGTTTAGGTGTGTGGCTGATGATTTCAATGCATGATGATGCATTAATCCTCTGCTCTTATGTGTTATAAATAGGGGAGTCATCTTCGGACGCCTTTGGTGTTGATCCGGGAGCTTAGATAGCGTTTCGGCGAGCAAACGAAACGTAATCGGTGAGTGCGTATGGTTTTAGAAGTCCTTGAGGGACAAAGAATAATGGTTTTGGGATTTAGGAAAGGTTTGAAACACCTTCCTAAGTCCGGAAGAAAGTATTGGCTAGATTGCTCTCTTATATGTGGTGATTGCCCCTAAAATGCTTTTACATGCTCATTGTTTGAGATAGATAAATTCCTACTATTTTTACTCATGATTTGTAGCATGCGATGATGCTTGAAATGATTTCATGAAATAACATGTTGCATTGATGAGATTTGAGCTTTTGTTTTAAAGCATGACAAATGTTATAGTTTTGAAATCAGTTGAGAAAGATTTGAGAAATGTTGCATGAAAAACAGTAGGTGAGATGATGTTTTAACATAATATATTGGCATAGAAGATGAGATACTTACCGGATATAATTGATCGATCAATAGGATGAGAGTGCACTATAAACTAAAAATTCATACCTGCTCTTTGGTTTAATCAAAAGAGAGAGGACCGATGATGGGCATTCCATCGGGTAGGACTTGGTGAAATACCCAAGCTTTGTGGCGATGAGAGATTCCACCATGTGAGTACGGTGATGTGAGATTCCACCGAAAATTATGTTACTAGACAAGTGAGTACGGTGATGTGAGATTCCACCGGAAGCGTCTAGTGATTTGAGAATGATGTCCCCATATCCGAGTAATAATGAGATATAAAATGCTAATATAATATATGAAATTTTTTTGAACCACATGTACCTATTGAAGAGATGATTTATGCTATGAGAAATGCATATGAGATTTGTATATGAAATGCTTTGGTTTTACAAGCATGTGTATGGCCTTGCCATGAGATTCGCATTGGTTTAAATGCATGAGATAGAATTGAGGTACATGTGTTTTCAATGAGAAGTTGCTTTGAAATGGTTTTCAAGCATGAGATAGAATGAGCATGTTGTAGAAAAAGGCTTTTGAGAAAGTGTTTTGAATAATGCATTATTGTGTTGGTTTTCTTTAGAGCATGCCTCACTATGCAATTGTGCTTACGCTCTCTTTTACCAATAATGCAGAAAATTGAAGTGTTTTTGGGCAGCGAGAAGGTTAAGAACATCCAAGGAAGTGCAAAGCTCATGTATGGTGATGTTTGTGGCATGTTTGTGTTGCCCTTTATGAGTTGTAACTGGTCCTAAACGTTTGGTTTGTGGTTTGATGGCTTAGATTAGTTTTGTGACTAGAAAGCATGCCTTTAGATTGTATGTTTTTGTGTTTGATGCCATGCTCTAGCTTAAGGGTCTTAAATATGTTCCTTAGTATCAAAATAAGTTGTTGGTATGATTTGATGCTCTTTGAGGCATGTTTGATTGATTTTAAAGGTGAAAAACCAACAATTTCTGTTGTCACTGGGCAAAGTGTATCGAAACACCCTCCACTGTTTCGAAATGGGGGCCTATAATGGCCATAGTGTTTCGGAACGGCTAAAGGTGTTTCGGAACAGTTTGGCTACTGGTGAGACCTGTTTCGATACCGGTCTCGGAACGCACCCGAGTACCGAAATGGTCAACACCGTGTCGATACGGCGTTTCGGTACGAAGGGTTGGTGTTCCGATAGAGTTGACCGTTGGATGTTGTTTTGAATTGTTTTATATTTTCATGCTTTACAATTTAGTCCTAAATGTTGTGGATGCAATTGCCTGAGCTTGGAATGCCTTTTTAAGCTGAATTTTGACAGAGGAGCATTTAACTTGATTAATTACATATTGGTAAACCTAAAATCTGCAAAGTCCTTATAACTTCTAAAAATTATGTTTTGGTTCCTAAATGCGTGATTTATGCAATTGAGTCCCGAAATGATTTCTGATCGTTATGCCTTTCTCTTCCATGATTCTTAAATGTTCACATAGGCTTAATGTGCATCTAGAAAAGATTAAAAAGAAAAAAAAGGTCGTTAATTAATGTTGACTTTCGGGTTTACTTTGGTTTTCCCATGTAATCTTTGTAGTTCGGGTCAAGCGTCTAGGCCAGGCTAAGGGGGTTACAGCCCCGATTTTGGGCCTAGATGTTTTAGAGTTCGAATCGGACCGGTCGAGAACGGTTCGAATCTTAAAGGGAGATTTAGGGAACACCAAGTTCGAGATGCTTTAAAAATATGGAAAAATATCTAAAAATCCTCATTTATTATATGAGTGAATATGGTGAAAACCATTTTGCAAAATAAGCTTTGGAAATACTACATTTCGGTGTAGTGACCAAATCACAGTTTTTGCAAAAGTTAAATAGTGACTATTTTGTAAAGGATTGAAACTTTGAATCTTTAAGTAGCTAATTTTACCAAAATGTTTTTAATCTGATTTCTCCTTATTTTGGGTGATTTTAATAATGTTTTAATTAAAGGAAAAACTATCTTTGACTTTTCATAACTACCTTACATCAATTTTCTCTCATTTCATTTACTCTCAATTTCTTTTCAGCCAAACACATTTCCTCCACCAACCAGCATCTGATTTTCATTCATTTTGATGAGATTTAAATCTCCTTTTGATTCCTAATCTTTTCCTCACCAAATCCTCTTGTTTTCACATTGGATTTTCAAGAAAACTTGCCCAAATCAAGGAGAAATCAGCCATTAGAGGTAAGCTTCGTCCTTCTCCTCTAATGATCAGTTCTTTACTAAAATTCCCAAGTCATCAATCCTTTGTTAATGATTTTTGAGTTGCTTTAATGTTAGAAACAAGAAATTGTATTAAAACTCAAGGTTTTTGGAGAGATCTTGATGATTTTCGTGGATGTTGGTTAGGCAATGTTTTGAGGATGTTTTCTAATGTATTTTGGATGTTAAATGAGGTTTTATCGAACAAATCCCGAATAGGCTTGGATTCCTAAGTTTTGCGGGCTACAATGGTGGTTTTTGGGGTGGTTTTGGTATTCTGTTATAGCTGGAGGTATAAGGATGAGTTTGTGGTGGTTTTTGATGTTGATTGCTGTTTAGAAATGATTAGAAGTGATAGATCTTGGCTGGGCTTTGTTTTGGGAGAGTGTGGAGATGATTTCGGTTGTTTTTGGTAGCCGAAATGAGGTTCTTGAGTAGAGCAGCGAGTTTAGGTGTGTGGCTAATGATTTCCATGCATGATGATGCATTAATCCTCTGCTCTTATGTGTTATAAAAATGGGAGACATCTTCGGATGCCTTTGGTGTTGATCCGAGAGCTTAGATAGCGTTTCGGGGAGCAAGCGAAACATAATCGGTGAGTGCGATGGTTTTTGAAGTCCTTAAGGGACAAAGAAACAAGGTTTGGGGATTTAGGAAAGGTTTGAAACACTTTCCTAAGTCCGGAAGTAAGTATTGGCTAGATTGCTCTCATATATGTGGTGGTTGCCCCTAAAATGCTTTTATATGCTCATGTTTTGAGATAGATAAATTCCTACTGTTTTTATGAATGATTTGTAGCTTGAGATGATGGTCGAAAAGATTTAATGAAATAACATGTTGCAATGATGAGTTTTGATCTTTTGTTTTATACCATGGCAAATGTTATGTTTTAAAATGAGATGAGAAAGTTTTGAGAAATGTTGCATGAAAAACAGTAGATGAGATGATGTTTTGACATAATATATTGGCATAGAAGATGAGATACTTACCGGATATAATTGATCGATCAATAGGATGAGAGTGCACTATAAACTAAAAATTCGTACGTGCTCTTTGGATTCAATCCAAAGGGAGAGACCGATGTTGGGCATTCCATCGGATAGGACTTGGTGAAATACCCAAGCTTTGTGGCGATGAGAGATTCTGCCATGTGAGTACGGTGATGTGAGATTCCACCGAAAATTATGTTTACTAGACAAGTAAGTACGGTGATGTGAGATTCCACCGGAAGAGTCTAGTGGTTGAGAATGTTGTCCGCATATCCGAGTAATAAAGAGATTTTAAATGCCAATATAATATATGAAAATGCTTTTGATTCACATGTACCTATTGATGAGATGATTTATGCTATGAGAAATGCATATGAGATTTGAATATGAAATGCTTTAGATTTCACAAGCATGTGTATGGCCTTGCCATCAGATTTGCATTGGTTTAAATGCATGAGATAGAATTGAGGTACATGTGTTTTCAATGGAGATTTGCTTTGAAACGGTTTTCAAGCATGAGATAGATTGAGCATGTTGTAGAAAAAGGTTTTTGAGAAAGTGTTTTGAATAATGCATTGTTGTGTTGGTTTTCTTTAGAGCATGCCTCACTAAGAAAATGTTCTTACGCTATCTTTTACCAACAATGAAGATAATTGAAGTGTTTTTGGGCAGCAAGAAGGTTAAGAACATCCAAGGAAGTGCAAAGCTCATGTATGGTGTTGTTTTTATACACTTTAGTTTTGATATTTGGCAATGGGACACCAAGGTTGTATTTGGGAGATGTGTTTTGAACTCCTTAAGCTTGTGGCATGTTTGTGATGGCTTTTATGGGTTGTAAATGGTCCTAATGGTTTGGTTGGAGGTTAGATCTCTATATTTGGTTTGGTGGATAGGAAGCATGCATATAGTTTGAGTGTTCTTGTGCTTGATGCCATGTTTGAGCTTATGCTTCTTATACATGTTCATGGATGTTTAATCATGTTGCTGGTATGATATGGTACTTTTTGAAGCATGTTTGAGTGAGCTAGGAGGTGAAAATCCATCAATATCTGCTATCTGTAACGGGGTTTTTTTCGCAAATCAAGTTCCCGCTACTTTGAAAAATATTCAATTTTAAAAAGGGGGAATTTAAAAACAATTCGGGTTTCGGGAAAACAACCTTTTAAAAAATCTCTTTTTTTCGGTTTGGTTGGAGTCGCCACCGACCACTAAGGTAGGCCGGACACCGTAGGAAACAAAACCAGAGATTCTTTTGAAAGGGTTCGGGAGTTGGTTACGTGTGGGGAATGGTTAGCACCCCCATCATGCCCGGAAATCGGTACCAAAACAATTGTTGCTTTTAATTTGATGGAAATTATTCGAAATTTAAAAAGACTTTAATTAGGGGTTCTTGATTGAAAATCAGACTTTAATTATACGAGCTTTTTCAAATTGGTGGTTTCGAGTTAATTAAACATTTAATTAAAAAGGATGACGATACACTAGACCAAAGACTAAACCGACATCATATAAGACTGACTGCCGTGTTAGTCTAGGGTTCGAATCTCGTACGTCACCTTTATGCATGATGTAAGCAGGTAAAAAATGGTGCTATGGTCTTGTTCATTTTAATTACGAATTTACCTTTAGACGATTCGAATTAATCCGAATATTCGCGGGACATCCAATAAGTTAGGCTGGTCGACCCGAATACGGGAATTAATAGGTATCTCCATTTTAGGATTAAAATTAATTAGCATGCGAATTTAAACATTAAGGGTCACATGTAATGTAATGACATATTAGAATGCATGTCACAAATATATATTCGAACAAAAGAAGGCAAAGCATGCACATACTAGCATAAACAACATGACAAAAAAAAATTCGATGCAAACATATATTAAGGGGACAAGAATGCATAACATAACATAGCCAAAATAGCATGCAAAGTAAATAAGTAAAAGGTAAACTGGCAGGGACTACGAATGTAATAAAACCAATTTAAAAACAGATTATAATGCGAAATGGGACCAAAATAAAAGAAGACGAAAAGCCACAGGGACCAGAATGGGAATCAACCCATCCGGCCATCGATTAGAATGAAATAGGGGCGAGATTGAAAACATTTTGAAAATTCAGGGGCTGCGGTTGTAGTTTTAAAACACGGAAGTCCCTCTCGCGTGAATACATCGACGCTGAAGGACTTAAAGGTGGTTAACCCATTTTTTAAAAAAATAAAACACTATATAAGCCATTTTAAAACCATTTTAACCACTTTTCCCATTTTTGTAACCCTAAAAAAACCGAGAGCTTCTCCCTTCGTCTCCGGCGCCGCAAGGGTTCCGGTCGCCGTTTCCGGCGCCGAAACCCTGAAAAACCCCTTCTTTTTCTTTCTAAAACCAAAACAGAGAACCATTTTTTCCACAACCAAACCCAAAATCGAAAGGCTCTTTACCGTTTATATTTTGAAACCCAAAAACCGAATCCAAAAAGAAAACCAAAAAACTTTACCCCTTTCGCGTCACCGGCTCACCATGCATGGCTTCCGAGGGAGCCAAAAGGCTTGTCGCCGGCAACGGAAAACGGAGAAGAAGAAAGATCGACGAAGGTAAGACCTTAACCCCTTCTTTTATTTTTTGCGATTCGAAACTTAAAATGACAAGAGATTATACCTCTGAAACTTTCTTGCTTGTATTGATTAAAAAAAATGCTTCGGTTACAACCTCTCTGGAATTTTCTGAATGGAAAATCCCCTAATGCTCTCTCTAAAAAACTCTCTTCTGAAAAATCCTCTCGAATGCTCTCAGTAATTTCTGAATCCTCCCGTTTACATTGCATGCTCGGGTTTTTATATAGCCCCGAAATTACAGATTTTACTATTTCTAAAATGCGTAAAATTGCTGGAAATGCTGGTAATTGTTTGCTGATTTGTACGATTTTCTGTTGATCGCCTCTGAAATTGGTTGCTGCAATTTGTTTCTGATGTCTGATGTTGGTCTTTTTGCGTTGCATGTGAGCTCGTACGAGGAGAGGGGGACCAGAGAGACGTGGCCGGACGACGTGACTGGTCGGGCTCGGGCGTGAGGCATCCGAAAAGGCGCGCGGTGAATCACACGCGCGCGTGGGAGTTGAGGAGGCGCGGACGCGCGGTCGCGTGGAGGTTTCAGAAGCTTCTCCGCGTTGATATCGGCCGTCCGATGAGATCTCGATCCAAGGGCTAAGGCTGCGAGGCGCTAGGTTTTCCTGGGGGGCAGCTAGGGCTTCCTTCTCATCTGGTGCAATCTGGGCCGTTGGATCTCCCCTCCAGATCCAACGGTTGAGATGGGGCGGCTGCACAAAACACAAGTGCCATTAGGGTTCTTCTGTTAGGGTTTAACTATTTGGGCCAAAACATGCCTTGATATATGTATAATATTTTTGGGCTGTAATATGAACTTTAAATAAATAAACTATTGGGCTTTTTATTTAATTAAAATATCGGGCTTTGTTTATTTACATTAGACTTAATTTTATTTCCAGTTTCAATAATAATAATAGATATTAGTAATAGTAATAATAAGATAATAATAGTAGATAAAGATAATAATAATAGTAATAAGATAATAGTAATAATCGGTAATAATGTTATTAATAATAATATAAGCAATAGTAATAATATATGATAATGGTATAGGTTATAATAATAGACTCTAATAGTAGTAATATATACTCTTTTTTTTCTTTTTTAATTTTTATATTTTATCACAATATATAAAGCCCATTAAAGAAAAGAAAATAAGACGGGTTCAACACCCCGGACAAAATTAGTGATTACACTATCGCAGGGCAGGGTGTATCGAAACACCCTTAGTTGTTTCGAAACGGGGGCCTGTAATGGCCATAGCATTTCGGAACGGCTGAAGGTATTTCGGAACATTTTGGCTACTAGAGAGACATGTTTCGATGCCGGTCTCGGAACGCAACCGAGCACCGAAACAGTCAACACCGTTTCGATACAGGCGTTTCGGTACGAAGGCCAGTGTTCTGAAACAGACGACCGTTGGATGATGATTTGAATTGTTTCAAGTTTCCATGACTTACATTTTAGTCCTGAATGTTGTGGATGCCATTGCCTGAGCTTGGAATGTCCTTTTTTTAGTTGAAATTTGACAGAGGAGCATGTAATATGACTAATTACATATTGGTAAACTTAAAATATGCAAAGTCCTTATATTTTCTAAAAATTATATTTTGGTCCCTAAAAGTGTAATTCATGCAATCGAGTCCCTAAATGATTCCCGATCGCTGTGCCCTTTTGTCATTTAAATCTTGAGTGTTCACATAGGCTTAATGTGCATCTAGAAAAGATTTAAAAGAAAAAGGGTCGTTAATCAAGGTTGACTTGGGTTTTCCCCGTGTAATCTTCGTAGTTCCCGTCAAGCGTCTAGGCCGGGCTAAGGGGGTTACAATACGAAGTGCTGAAATTCAAACGTGTACCCAGCTCCTGATGTAAACATTCCTAAAACCTTTATGTAAACCTCGGATCTCTATCTGACATTATAGACTTAGGCACACTATGCAAACACACAATCTCAGCCAAGAAATGCGCACACTTCGCAAGACGATCCACAATCACCCATATGGAGTTCCTCTTAGATGGTGTCAAAGGCAGACCGGACACAAAATCCATCGTAATTTTTTCCCATTTCCATTTCGGTATCCTCAAAGGCTATAACAAACCAGAAGGAAATTTATGCTCAGCCTTTACACGCTGGCAAACCATACACTTGCTTACAAAATCAGCAACATCCTTTTTCAACCCCACCCAATAGTACTCATCCTTCAAACCACGATACATCTTAGTACTACCAGGGTGCATAGTAAAAGGAATACTATGAGCTTCAATCAAAATAGTGCGCCTCAATTCAGCATCTTCCGGCACAACTATTCGACTTTTAAAGCATAAAACTCCATCATCATTAAAACAGAAGTTCGTTGCATTACCATCAACTATATCCTGCACATGAGGCACCAACGAATCATCAAGCAACTGCTTATCCTTGATCAACTGAATCAAGGAAGGTTTCACCTGCAACTGGGCTATCAACCCACGATCACGCGATAAACTCAACCGGGCAAACATCGCTCTCAGCTCAACATCTACCTTCCTACTCAAAGCATCGGCCACAACATTGGCCTTTCCAGGATGGTACTCAATCGTCAGATCATAATCCTTAAGCAACTCCAACCATTTTCGTTGCCTAAGATTCAACTCCCTTTGAGACATGAGATACTTCAAACTTTTATGATCAGTGTAAACCGCACACTTTTCACCATAAAGGTAGTGTCTCAAAATCCTCAAAGGAAACACCACCGCAACGAGCTCTAGATCATGAGTGGGATAGTTACGCTCATGCACCTTCAATTGTCTAGACGCATAAGCTACGACCTTCCCACCTTGCATCAACATGCAACCCAAACCAACATATGATGCATCACTATAAACTACAAACTCCTTACCCAATTCTAGTTGAATCAAGACAGGAGCTTGCGTCAAAGCTTCGTTCAACTTCTCCAAAGCTTGTTGCGTAACATATGTCCATTCAAAGCGAACATTCTTTTGCAACAACTTGGTAAAAGGTTCAACAATCTTAGAAAAACCTTCAACAAACGTTCGATAATATCCAGCCAACCCAAGGAAACTTCGCACTTCCGTCACCGATTTAGGCGTTTTCCAACTCATCACCGCCTCGATCTTGTGTGGATCAACCCGAATACCCTCAGCTGACACCACATGTCCAAGAAAAACCAATTCCCTTAGCCAAAACTCACACTTGCTCATCTTTGCATAAAGATGATTCTCCAACAGCACTTGCAACACAATCCTCAAATGCTTATCATGATCCTCCTTCGTACACAAGTACACGAGAATATCATCGATAAACACTACCACGAACTGTTCTAGGAACTCATGGAACACCCGATTCATCATATCCACGAATGCAGCCGGTGCATTTGTCAACCCAAATGACATCACCAAGAACTCATAATGGCCGTACCTTGTCCGAAAAGCTTTCTTAGGTATATCCACATCCTCAACCTTTAGTTGATAATACCCAGACCTCAAATCAATCTTCGAAAACACTGAAGCACCACGAAACTGATCAAACAAATCATAAATCCTTGGCAAAGGGTACTTGTTCTTAATCGTCAACTTGTTCAGTTGCCGATAATCTTTGCGCATACGCATTGTACCATCCTTCTTCTTCACAAACAAGACCGGTACACCCCAAGGTGAAACACTTGGCCTTATGAACCCTTGATCAAGCCACTCTTGAAGTTGCATTTTCAACTCCTTCAACTCTTTAGGTGCCATCCGATAAGGAGGAATATACACTAGAGTCGTATTTTCATATAGCTCAATGCCAAACTCAACTTCTCTGTTTGGTGGCAACCCAAGCAACTCTTCCGAAAAGACACCTGGAAATTCACATATAGTTCATATGTATTGCACTCACACTTCCTTCGTACGAGGATTCATCACATACGCTATGAAAGCTTCACAACCCAACTCCATCATCCGACTCGCTTCAAGAGCTTCACGTTCTCGCCTATGATTACAACTTCGTAATCATCCACAAGTTTCAAGGTAACCCGTTTAACATCAAAATCAACTACAACTCGATGCTCCACCATCTAATCTATTCCAAGAATCAAATCGAAACCATAAAAAGGCAATTCTAGCAAATCAACTGAAAACACATGGCATTGAGAAGATAAAGGGTATCTCCTATACAATTTTCTTGTAACAACAGTTTCACCAAAAGATCTTGTTACTTGCATTCCTACGTCTAGCATCTCAACAGGAATATCAAGCAAATGCACATGCTCACTCAAGATGTATGAATGCATAGATCCAAAATCAATCAATGCTAACAAAGATAAGGATTTCAAGGTGAAGGTATCTGCAATCACGTCGGTATTGTTACGTTCCTCGCTATGTGCATACACCAAGTAGAATCACCATCCTCCGATTGAATAACAACAACATGAGCCACACCTCTCTGCACATCCTCCCTTCTTTGGAAGTTAGCACGGCCGCGCCCACGACCTTTCTGCGGTGCAACAATAGGTGCACGACCCTGACCACCTCCCGCTAACAAAGGACACTCACGTCTCATGTTATCAACAAATCCACAGTTCCAACAAGAATTAGCCCCAGCCACAGGAGCCTGCGCCTCACGGGCTACGTGAGGACAATCTCGCCTCAAGTGCTCACGCGATCCACATGACCAGCAAGTATTCCGCTCAAACCTCGCCTTGTTACCCAGAGCTGGCGCACCTCGCCCAAAATTACCTCGCCTCACCTCAGGCCGATACCTCCGGTCATGACTCCTCTTATTCTGCCCACCACTAGGTCCAGTGTAACCCCCTTAACCCGGCCTAGACGGTTGACCCGAATTAAGAAAGTCACACGGGGAAAACCAAAGTCAACCCGAAAGTCAACCTTGATTAACGACCCTTTTTTTCGTTTTAAACTTGTCTAGATGCACATTAACCCTAGTTATGATCATTCAAACAACATACTCAAAGATCATAAACATCAGAGATCGAACAGGGACCCAATTGAACAAATTACAACTTTAGGGACCAAATTGTAAATTCTGATAAATATAAGGACTTCACCCAAATTAAAGTTACCAACTTGAAATTAATCATGTTTCATGCATCTCGGCCAAATTTCAGCTCAAACGGACATTCCAAACCCATACAATTGCACATACAAGTTTCAGGACCAAAATGCAAACATTTTGAAACATATAACTACCAATGTCAGCCCCCAACGGTCATCCGTTCCGAAACGGGAGACAGCCCGTTTCGAAACGCGGGGCCGTTCCGCAACGCGTACCGAAACGATGGCTGACAGTAGCCTTTCCGTTTCGGAACGGTGTCACCCGTTTCGGACGCCTGGGCTGCTTCGAGGCACCCATTCCGAAACGGCAGGCACTGTTCCGATACGGCCTGCACAAAATGCAGAAATTTGCTTGCCTAAACATGCAATTGACCAACCAAACATGCTCCAATTGCTATCAAACTTTACCAGCATCTCATACAACATATTTGCATCAACCAATCATCATTATATCAACATATATGAAAAGCCCCAAATCTAAAGGCATGCTTCCTACACAAGCAACCATTCATGCACAAAAGCCTTCAAACCAACACATAATGGCCAATTACAAAAACCAACATTAACAACAACATAAATCCAACTTAGGGAGTCCCAAACATCTCCCAAAACAACAACATAGGTCCCCCATTGCCAAATGCCAAAAGCTAAAAGTGTTTAAGAAAACCTTCTCATACATGAGCTTAACTTCCACTTGATTGCTTGCCCTCCTTGCTGCCCTCAATGCACTTTAATGCTCTGCATTATTGGTTTAAGAAAAGAGAGAGAGCGTAAGCAAAAGCTTAGTGAGGAAAGCTCCTCAGAACCACACAATAATGCATTTATAAAACTCATTTATAAATCATACTTCAAAATACATTTAGACATGCTCACAAGCAATCTTAAACAAGCATCTCATGCTTCACATCATAACATGTCATATTGGCCACAAGTGATAATTACCATCTTTAAAACAAGATCAACATAAGACTCACACATGGACTTTTAAACACCATTGTGATCTTATCCCCAAGGACTTTTAAACACCTTGGCCCATGGACTTTTAAACACCATGGCAAGGACCACACAAGGACTTTTAAACACCTTTGTGTCCTTAACAAGTTTCGCCTCAAGGACTTTTAAACACCTTGACCCCAAGGACTTTTAAACACCTTGGCCATGGACTTTTAAACACCATGATATGAATCACCCCAAGGACTTTTAAACACCTTGGCCCAAGGACTTTTAAACACCTTGGAAAGGACCACACAAGGACTTTTAAACACCTTTGTGTCCGTAACAAGAACCATCCAAGGACTTTTAACCACCTTGATGTTCTTAAGTAAACAAGGCTCACTCAAGGACTTTTAACCACCTTAGTGACCTTAACCTTTTCAAAAACATCACTTGCCAATATACATCATATATCATCAATAATCCATTGTTTTAAAGCATTTAACCAAGCCATAAACATCATGCATCTTTAAGCATCAAACAACATTTATACAATGTTCAAAAACAAGGAACTCTAACCTTGAGCTTCCTTAAACACATGGCTTATAATCTCAGCAAACACACATGCTAGATATGCTTTAAAAACAGAATTTAAACATGCAACAAACACATTGCACCCAACCATCACATGGTTCCTCAACAAGAGAGTTTTTCCGAAAACTTACTCTTGAGCTTAGCAAAGTAGTTTAGACTTAGACTAAGCTCCCAAACCTCCAAAACATTGGTTTCAAAGACGAAAACCAAAATCCACTCACCGATTCCGTTTCGCTTCTTGCCGAAACACCAAATCAAGCTTCCGGATCACCACCACTTGGATCCAAAGAAGACTCCCCTGTTTTAAACACATCAAAACAGTATATTAATGCATCATCATGCATTAATAGCTTCAATGAAAGCACCTAAACTCGCTGCTCTCATCCACACACCATTTTCGGCCACCAAACACAACCGAAAATGCATCCAAACAACTCCTCAACAAAGCCCAGCCATAAACCATCAAAACAAAGCATCCTTAAACATCATTTAACATCCAAAAAGGATCTAACATCATCCTTATACCTCCAGCAACAACAGATCCACAAGATCACCCAAAAACAACCAAGAATCACAAGCTAAACTTAGGAAATTCAACCTATCCGGGATTGCATTAATTAAAACTCAATTTCCAATTAATTTAACATTCATTTATCATCAATTATACACCTCAAAACACTGCTTTAACAGATCCAACGAAAATTCATCAAAAATCATCAAATCTTGCATTTAAAGCCAAGATCCATTACACAACCTTAAAAACCTTTTATAAATCACCAAATAAGGATTGAGAAATTAGGAATTTCATTAAAGAACTTGAATGTAACGCCCCGGTTTTGGGCTTAGAAGTTTTGGGCGTTGACCGGTTTGGTCAAAGTCCTGTTCGAATCTTAAGAGGTAAAATTAGGAAAACCTAGTTCGGGTTGCATTAAAAATATGGAAAAATGTTCTAAAATCATCTTTTAATATAATTAGATGAACTGTGAAATCAATTTTGAAAAATGGGTTTTGGAAGTATGACATTTTGGCTAGTGACCAAAATGTAATTTTCGAAAGTTTGGTGGCTATTTTATAAAGAGTTGAAACTTTGAATCTTTAAGGAGCTATTAATCCAAAGATGATTTCTCCAGATTTTTCTAAGATATTTTAAGTCTATAATCTGATTTTTAAACATATTAGAAGTGGAGGGAAAATCTATTTGGCATTTTCTCAACTAACTTCTCATTTTCTTTCTCTCTTTTTCTCTCAACCCAAACACTCCATTTCCAGAGTTTTGTTTCTGATTTTCTCACCTAAATTCCTCCATTCAACTCTCATTTGATTGCAAATCATTGTATCTTCAAAACCTCTTCAATTGCTTCTTGTGTCTTCAAGGATTTTCATTCCAAAAAGTGGAGAATCACAAGTTTGGAGGTAAGAACGCCCTTCTCCTCTAAACTATCAGTTCTTTACTGAAATTCCCAAGTTCTCAACTCTTAATTGATGTTTAATTAAAGGTTTTAAAGTGTTGAAATGAATCTTGGCTTATTATGCAAGATTTTGATGATTTTTGATGATTTTCGTTAGATCTGAGTAATCTGTGATTTAAGAGATGTTTTTGGTGTTAAATGATCTCTAAATTGGTAAGGAAATGAGTTTTGATCAATGCAATCCCGGATAGGTTGAGTTTCCTAAGTTTAGCTTGTGTTTTAAGGTAGTTTTTGAGGTGATCTTGTGGATCTGTTGTTGCTGGAGGTATAAGGATGTTAATAGGTTGTTTTTAGATGTTGTATGGTGTTGATGGATGTGAGGTTTTGCTGGGTTATGGCTGGGCTTTGTTTAGAAGTGGTTTGGATGCAATTTCGGTGGTGTTTGGTGGCCGAAATTGGTGTATGAATGAGAGCAGCGAGTTTGAGTGCTTTCATTGAAGCTTTTGATGCTTGATGATGCATTAAACCTCTGCTTTAATGTGTTTGATCAGGGGAGGCATCTTTGGATCCAAGAGTTGTTGATCCGGAAGCTTGAATTCGTGCTTCGGCAAGTGGCGAAGTGGAATCGGTGAGTGAAATTGGGTTTTCGGCTTTGAAACCAATGTCTTGGGAGCTTAGCTTAAGTCTAAACAACTTTGCTAAGCTCGAGTGTAAGTTTTCGGAATTTCTCTCTAGTGGTGGCCATGATTTTGTTGCGATGCGAAATGGTAATTTGCATGTTTTACATACTGTTTTGGAAGCATGTTTTAGCATGGTTTTTGCTGTTGATATAAGCCATATGTTGAAGGTAACTCTAGGTAGGAGTTCCTTGCTTTTGCACATTGAAATGTTGTGGTATAATGCTTTTAAATGCATGATGAATATGGCTTGGTTTTATGCTTTAAAACAGTGATGTAAGTGATGAAAATGATGTATTTTGGCAAGTGATGTTTTTAAAATGTTAAGGTCACTAAGGTGGTTAAAAGTCCTTGAGTGAGCCTTGTTACTTATGAACATCAAGGTGGTTAAAAGTCCTTGGATGGTTCATGTTGTGGACACTAAGGTGGTTAAAAGTCCTTAGGTGATCCTTCTCTATGGTGTTTAAAAGTCCATAGGCCAAGGTGTTTAAAAGTCCTTGGGATCAAGGTGTTTAAAAGTCCTTGATGTGATTCATTCATGGTGTTTAAAAGTCCATGGCCAAGGTGTTTAAAAGTCCTTGGGATCAAGGTGTTTAAAAGTCCTTGATGAGATATTTTCTATGGTGTTTAAAAGTCCATAGGCCAAGGTGTTTAAAAGTCCTTGGGGCCAAGGTGTTTAAAAGTCCTTGGGAAAGTTGTTGAACTTGTTTAAATAAATGGGATGTTTCACTTGAGCCAATATGACATGATATGATTTGATGCATGAGATGCATGTTTTTGGTGTGCCTTTGAGCATGTGAAAAGGTTGATTTAAAGCATGTTTTGTAAATGTTTTGAATTGCATTATTGAATGGTTTTTAAGAGCTTTCCTCACTAAGCTTTTGCTTACGCTCTCTTTGTTTTCTGAATTCAATAATGCAGAGCGTTAGAGTACCTTGAGGGCAGCAAGAAAGGGCAAGCAATCAAGTTCAAGTGAAGCTCAAAGTATGAAGGTTTTATAAATGCATTTAGCTTTTGAATGTTTTGGCAATGGGGGACCAATGTGTATGTTTTGGGAGGTGTTGGAGACTCCCTAAGTATGATATATGTTGATTTGTTTGCTGGTTTTGGTTTGGAACCATTTATGCTTGTTTTGCAAGTTTGGTGTTTGAATGCCTAGCTTGTGTAGGAAGCATGCCTATAGAATTGGGGCTTTTTGCTTGTGATGATGTTTAGTTGAATAGATGATGCTAGTATGTTGTTTATATGTTGAATTGCATGTTGGCAAAGTTTGGTAGCGTTTGGAGCATGTTTGAATGATCAATTGCATGTTTAAAGTGATGTTTTGAAGCAATCTGGGCAGGGTGTTTCGGAACAGCACCTACCGTTTCGGAACGGGTGCCTTAAATGAGCCCAGGCGTCCGAAACGGGAGGGGCCGTTCCGAAACGGAAAAGCCTCTGCCAGACCCTCGTTTCGAAACAAGCTAAGCCTGTTTCGGAACGGCCCCGCGTTTCGGAACGGGCTGTCTCCCGTTTCGGAACGGTTGACCGTTGGGGGCTGACATTGGTAGTTATGTGTTTTGAATTGTTTGCGTTTTGATCCTGAATCTTGTTTATGCAATTGTATGAGCTGTGGATGTCCTTTTGAGCTGAAATTTCACAGAGAAGCATGAAACCTGATTAATTTCAAGTTGGTAACTTCAATTTGGATTAAGTCCTTTAATTTATCAGAATTTACAATTTGGTCCCTAAAGTTGTAATTTGCTCAATTGAGTCCCTGTTTAACCTCTGATGTTTGTGATCTTTTGGTATGATGTTTGTGTGATCACCATTAGGCTTAATGTGCATCTAGACAAGTTTAAAAAGAAAAAAAAAGGGTCGTTAATCAAGGTTGACTTTCGGGTTGACTTTGGTTTTCCCCGTGTGACTTTCTTAATTCGGGTCAACCGTCTAGGCCGGGTTAAGGGGGTTACATTTGGTGGTATCAGAGCTGAGTTCTCGAGTAATTGGGAATGTTTGTATGCATGATTGAAGCATGTTGCTTGTGTGCTTGTTGTTTGAAAGCATGTTCAGTGGCTTAAGGTGTTGATGCAATTGAGTTGTATGTTGTGATGTTGTATGCTGAGGGTACCCATTGCCAAACAAAAGCTAATGAAATGAAATTGATTTTGAATGAAATTGAGCTTGAATACTTGGATTGCTTACCTTGCTGGGCCTGACTTGTTTTATTTTGCATTGTTGTTGCATGGTAAAAGTATGGCACCACGTAGAGAGTTAAGAGGTAATGTGCGAGCTACGGCTCCCAATGAGAATGAGAATGAAGAGCACGCTGATAGTGCTGTGTTACCCCCTCCTCCGCCTGGTGGTGGTGATGGAGGTGCGAGAGCTGAAGCTGCAGCTGGTGCTGGAGCTGCTGGGCCAGAGGTTGGTCAGGGGCAAGCTATGCCTGACATGACGATGTTGGTACAAGCTATTGCGGGTGCCTTTCGAGCAGCAGTAGCTGGAGCTCAGGGAGCTGGGCATCAGGGAGATGCTGGAGTCAGATTGCCTTTGGAGCGTCTGCGCAGTCTTGGAGGGACTGAGTTTAGAGGTTTATCAGCTGAGAGTTCTGAGGCTTGGCTGGAAAGTACCAAGCGTATCTTGGGACAGATGAGTTGCACGGATGTGCAAAAGCTGGGCTGTGTTGTGTCCTTGCTGCAGGACGATGCTTATACATGGTGGACGACTACCATTGCTGGAATGGCTGAAGCTGATGTTACCTGGACATTCTTTCAGAATGTGTTTAAAAGAAGATATCTGGGAGTGAGATATCTGGATGAGAAAAAGCGGGAATTCATGTCTCTTACCCAAGGGAGCATGAGTGTAGCTGAGTACGAGGTACAGTTTGTACGGCTCAGTCAGTATGCACCGGAGCTGATACCTGATGAGAAGGCTAGGTGCGAGAGGTTTCGTTACGGTCTTGTGACGGATGTTAAGATGTATTTGTTGGCCACCGAGTATGTTGATTTTGATGTGTTGGTGGGCCGAGCTAAGGATGTTGAGATGAACCTGAGTTTGTCTGCTAAGAGTGCTGGCAAGCGAGCTGCTGAGTATAGTTCCGGAGGTGGACGGAACAAGAGGGGACGAGATCAGAAGTATCAGTCCTCAGCCAGGAGAGGTGGTGGTGTGCCTGCTAGGGGTGGCGGTGCTAGAGCTGATCCTAGTGCTTGTTGGATCTGTGGTTTCCGTGGTCACTTGAAGCGTGATTGTCCTCGTGCTGAGAGAGTGGCACAAGCTCCTGTTGTGGCAGCTGGTAATGCTGGTGGAAATGGGTGCTGGAATTGTGGCTCTGCGGACCATATCAGGCGAGATTGTCCGAGGTTGGCTGGTGAGCAGGTGCGTGCTCCTGTTGTTGCTGCACCGCAGAGAGGTCGTGGGCGCGGCCGTGGTAATTTCCAGAGGAGAGAGGAAGGTGGCCGAGGGGTAGCTCATGTTGTAGCTATTCAGCCTGAAGGTGGAGGCCAAGCGAGGGTGTATGCTCAGAGAGAGGGCAGGAATGATGCAGATGTGATTGCAGGTACCTTTACTTTGCAGTCCTTGTCCTTGCTTTCTTTGATTGATTCTGGATCTACGCATTCATATATTCTTCGTGAGCATGCTGAATTGCTTGGTTTACCTGTTGAGTCTTTGGATGTTGGTGTTCGGGTCACTAGTTCTTTTGGTGAGACTGTTGTGACTCGGAAGTTGTATAGAAGGTGCCCTTTGGTTGTTCAAGAGCATGTCTTTCATGTTGATCTTATGGAGTTGCCCTTCTATGGTTTTGATGTGATCCTTGGTATGGATTGGCTTGCTGAGCATCGTGCTGTTGTGGATTGTGAGAATAAGCGTGTTTCGCTTAAGCTTGCGGATGATTATGAAGTTGTGGTGGTTGGTGAGAATGTGAAGTTTCTTGCCAATGTGGTATCTTCCTTGGAGGCGAGCAGGATGCTGAGGCAAGGTTGCGAAGCTTATCTAGCTTTTGTGATGAATCCTAGCTCTAAGGAGTTGAGGGTGCAAGATATCAGGGTTGTAAAGGAGTTTCCTGGTGTTTTTCCTGAGGAGTTGCCTGGTTTACCTCCTAACCGCGAGGTGGAGTTTGGAATTGAGCTGTATGAGAATACAACTCCTGTGTCCATTACTCCCTATAGAATGGCACCTAAGGAGCTGAAGGAGCTGAAGACGCAGTTGCAAGAGTTGCTTGATCGTGGGTTCATCCGGCCGAGTGTGTCGCCTTGGGGTGCACCGGTCTTGTTTGTGAAGAAGAAGGATGGCACTATGAGAATGTGCATTGATTACCGTCAGCTGAACAAGTTGACTATCAAGAATCGGTATCCTTTGCCGAGGATTGATGATCTCTTTGATCAATTTCGGGGAGCTGCTGTGTTCTCTAAGATTGACTTGAGGTCAGGGTATTATCAGTTGAAGGTGAAAGATGAGGATGTGCCTAAGACAGCTTTCAGGACAAGGTATGAGCATTATGAGTTCCTTGTGATGCCGTTTGGGTTGACAAATGCTCCTGCTGCTTTCATGGACATGATGAATCGTGTGTTTCATGAATATTTGGACAAGTTTGTCGTGGTGTTCATTGATGATATCCTCGTGTACTCTCGTACAGAGGAGGAGCACGAAGAGCATTTGAGGGTTGTTTTGCAAGCTTTGTTGGAGAATCAGCTTTATGCTAAGCTGAGCAAGTGTGAGTTCTGGCTAAGAGAGGTGGTTTTTCTTGGGCATGTTGTTTCAGCTGAGGGGATTCGTGTTGATCCTCAGAAGATTGAGGCGGTGATGAGCTGGAAGGTTCCTAAGTCTGTTCATGAGGTCCGTAGTTTCCTTGGTTTAGCGGGATACTACCGAAGGTTTGTGGATGGTTTTTCCAAGATTGCTGCTCCTTTGACAAAGTTGTTGCAGAAGGATGTTAAGTATGAGTGGACAGAAGCGAGACAGCAGGCTTTTGAGAAGCTGAAGGCGGCTTTAACGCAAGCTCCTATCTTGATTCAGCCAGAATCAGGGAAAGAGTTTGTGGTTTACAGTGATGCATCCTATGTTGGTTTGGGGTGTGTGCTGATGCAGGAGGGTAAGGTGGTGGCTTATGCATCGCGGCAGTTGAAAGTGCATGAGCGCAATTACCCTACGCACGATATTGAGCTGGCTGCAGTGGTTTTTGCTCTGAAGATCTGGAGGCATTATCTGTATGGTGAGAAGTGTACTGTGTACACGGATCACAAGAGTTTGAGGTATCTGATGTCTCAGAAAGAGTTGAATCTTAGGCAGCGGCGTTGGTTGGAGTTGCTCAAGGATTATGATCTGACGATTGAGTATCATCCTGGAAAAGCTAATGTTGTTGCTGATGCCTTGAGTAGGAAGGTGGCTGTTGAGCTGAGGGCCATGTTTGCTAGCTTGAGCATATCGCGTGATGGTGGTCTTGTGGCTGAGTTACAGGTGAAACCATCTTTGGTTCAGTTGATCAAGGATAAGCAGTTGTTGGATGATTCCTTGGTGTCTCATGTTCAGGATATCGCGGAGGGTAGACCTTCGGATTTCTGTTTCAATGATGATGGTGTGCTGTGTTTTGGTAGTCGGATAGTAGTGCCCAGTGATGCTGAGTTGAGGCGTGCTATTCTGACTGAAGGTTATAGTAGTCCTTTTGCTATGCACCCTGGTAGTACTAAGATGTATCGTGATCTTCGTGATGAGTACTATTGGGTTGGTTTGAAGAAGGATGTTGCGGAGTTCGTGAGCAAGTGTTTGGTGTGTCAGCGAGTTAAGGCTGAGCATCAGTTTCCTTCTGGTTTGTTGCAACCGTTGAAAATCCCTGAGTGGAAGTGGGAGAGGGTTACCATGGATTTTGTATCTGGTTTGCCTTTGTCTCCATCGAAAAAGAATTCGGTTTGGGTGATTGTGGATCGCCTGACGAAGTGTGCGCATTTCTTGCCTGTGCATACTACGTTCTCTTTGGATAAGCTGGCAGAGCTGTACATTGCTGAGGTTGTGCGGCTGCATGGTGTGCCTAAGTCGATTGTGTCGGATAGGGATCCGAGGTTCACATTGCGGTTTTGGCAGTGTTTGCATCAAGCTCTGGGTACAAGGTTGCATTTCAGTACCTCCTATCATCCTCAGTCGGATGGTCAGTCTGAGCGAGTTGTCCAGGTTTTGGAGGATATGTTGAGGTGCTGCGTGATTGAGTTCCAAGGTTCTTGGGAGAAGCATCTGCCTTTGGTTGAGTTTGCTTATAACAACAGTTATCAGGCGAGCATACAGATGGCACCTTATGAGGCTCTGTATGGGAGGAGGTGTAGGACCCCTCTTTGTTGGGCTGAAACTGGTCAAAAGTTGGTTTCGATGCCGGCTTTGTTGAAAGGGACCACAGAGAAGGTGAAGCTCATTTGTGAGCGGTTGAAGGCGGCCTCTGATCGGCAGAAGTCTTACGCGGATTTGAAGCGTAAGGAGATAGAGTATGCGGTTGGTGACCGTGTGTTCTTGAAGGTTTCGCCTTGGAAGAAGGTGATGAGGTTTGGCCGAAAGGGCAAGTTGAGCCCTAGATACATTGGACCGTATGAGGTGGTTGAGCGTGTGGGTCCTGTCGCGTATCGGTTGAGGTTACCTCAAGAGTTGGAGAAGATCCATGATGTGTTCCATGTCTCTATGCTTCGGAAGTATAGATCTGATCCTTCGCATGTGATGCCTGTGGAGGAAGTGGAACTGAATCCGGATTTGACCTATGATGAGGAACCGGTGAAGGTTCTGGATTCGGATAGCAAGGTTCTTCGTGGCAAGACCATTGAGTTGGTGAAGGTGCTGTGGGAGCATCGCGGTGTTGAGGAAGCCACGTGGGAGCGGAAGGAAGATATGCTGAAGCAGTTTCCTTATCTCTTTCCTTCAGGTAAATTTCGAGGACGGAATTTCTTAAGGGGGGGAGAGTTGTAACGCCCCGGTTTTGGGCTTAGAAGTTTTGGGCGTTGACCGGTTTGGTCAAAGTCCTGTTCGAATCTTAAGAGGTAAAATTAGGAAAACCTAGTTCGGGTTGCATTAAAAATATGGAAAAATGTTCTAAAATCATCTTTTAATATAATTAGATGAACTGTGAAATCAATTTTGAAAAATGGGTTTTGGAAGTATGACATTTTGGCTAGTGACCAAAATGTAATTTTCGAAAGTTTGGTGGCTATTTTATAAAGAGTTGAAACTTTGAATCTTTAAGGAGCTATTAATCCAAAGATGATTTCTCCAGATTTTTCTAAGATATTTTAAGTCTATAATCTGATTTTTAAACATATTAGAAGTGGAGGGAAAATCTATTTGGCATTTTCTCAACTAACTTCTCATTTTCTTTCTCTCTTTTTCTCTCAACCCAAACACTCCATTTCCAGAGTTTTGTTTCTGATTTTCTCACCTAAATTCCTCCATTCAACTCTCATTTGATTGCAAATCATTGTATCTTCAAAACCTCTTCAATTGCTTCTTGTGTCTTCAAGGATTTTCATTCCAAAAAGTGGAGAATCACAAGTTTGGAGGTAAGAACGCCCTTCTCCTCTAAACTATCAGTTCTTTACTGAAATTCCCAAGTTCTCAACTCTTAATTGATGTTTAATTAAAGGTTTTAAAGTGTTGAAATGAATCTTGGCTTATTATGCAAGATTTTGATGATTTTTGATGATTTTCGTTAGATCTGAGTAATCTGTGATTTAAGAGATGTTTTTGGTGTTAAATGATCTCTAAATTGGTAAGGAAATGAGTTTTGATCAATGCAATCCCGGATAGGTTGAGTTTCCTAAGTTTAGCTTGTGTTTTAAGGTAGTTTTTGAGGTGATCTTGTGGATCTGTTGTTGCTGGAGGTATAAGGATGTTAATAGGTTGTTTTTAGATGTTGTATGGTGTTGATGGATGTGAGGTTTTGCTGGGTTATGGCTGGGCTTTGTTTAGAAGTGGTTTGGATGCAATTTCGGTGGTGTTTGGTGGCCGAAATTGGTGTATGAATGAGAGCAGCGAGTTTGAGTGCTTTCATTGAAGCTTTTGATGCTTGATGATGCATTAAACCTCTGCTTTAATGTGTTTGATCAGGGGAGGCATCTTTGGATCCAAGAGTTGTTGATCCGGAAGCTTGAATTCGTGCTTCGGCAAGTGGCGAAGTGGAATCGGTGAGTGAAATTGGGTTTTCAGCTTTGAAACCAATGTCTTGGGAGCTTAGCTTAAGTCTAAACAACTTTGCTAAGCTCGAGTGTAAGTTTTCGGAATTTCTCTCTAGTGGTGGCCATGATTTTGTTGCGATGCGAAATGGTAATTTGCATGTTTTACATACTGTTTTGGAAGCATGTTTTAGCATGGTTTTTGCTGTTGATATAAGCCATATGTTGAAGGTAACTCTAGGTAGGAGTTCCTTGCTTTTGCACATTGAAATGTTGTGGTATAATGCTTTTAAATGCATGATGAATATGTCTTGGTTTTATGCTTTAAAACAGTGATGTAAGTGATGAAAATGATGTATTTTGGCAAGTGATGTTTTTAAAATGTTAAGGTCACTAAGGTGGTTAAAAGTCCTTGAGTGAGCCTTGTTACTTATGAACATCAAGGTGGTTAAAAGTCCTTGGATGGTTCATGTTGTGGACACTAAGGTGGTTAAAAGTCCTTAGGTGATCCTTCTCTATGGTGTTTAAAAGTCCATAGGCCAAGGTGTTTAAAAGTCCTTGGGATCAAGGTGTTTAAAAGTCCTTGATGTGATTCATTCATGGTGTTTAAAAGTCCATGGCCAAGGTGTTTAAAAGTCCTTGGGATCAAGGTGTTTAAAAGTCCTTGATGAGATATTTTCTATGGTGTTTAAAAGTCCATAGGCCAAGGTGTTTAAAAGTCCTTGGGGCCAAGGTGTTTAAAAGTCCTTGGGAAAGTTGTTGAACTTGTTTAAATAAATGGGATGTTTCACTTGAGCCAATATGACATGATATGATTTGATGCATGAGATGCATGTTTTTGGTGTGCCTTTGAGCATGTGAAAAGGTTGATTTAAAGCATGTTTTGTAAATGTTTTGAATTGCATTATTGAATGGTTTTTAAGAGCTTTCCTCACTAAGCTTTTTCTTACGCTCTCTTTGTTTTCTGAATTCAATAATGCAGAGCGTTAGAGTACCTTGAGGGCAGCAAGAAAGGGCAAGCAATCAAGTTCAAGTGAAGCTCAAAGTATGAAGGTTTTATAAATGCATTTAGCTTTTGAATGTTTTGGCAATGGGGGACCAATGTGTATGTTTTGGGAGGTGTTGGAGACTCCCTAAGTATGATATATGTTGATTTGTTTGCTGGTTTTGGTTTGGAACCATTTATGCTTGTTTTGCAAGTTTGGTGTTTGAATGCCTAGCTTGTGTAGGAAGCATGCCTATAGAATTGGGGCTTTTTGCTTGTGATGATGTTTAGTTGAATAGATGATGCTAGTATGTTGTTTATATGTTGAATTGCATGTTGGCAAAGTTTGGTAGCGTTTGGAGCATGTTTGAATGATCAATTGCATGTTTAAAGTGATGTTTTGAAGCAATCTGGGCAGGGTGTTTCGGAACAGCACCTACCGTTTCGGAACGGGTGCCTTAAATGAGCCCAGGCGTCCGAAACGGGAGGGGCCGTTCCGAAACGGAAAAGCCTCTGCCAGACCCCCGTTTCGAAACAAGCTAAGCCTGTTTCGGAACGGCCCCGCGTTTCGGAACGGGCTGTCTCCCGTTTCGGAACGGTTGACCGTTGGGGGCTGACATTGGTAGTTATGTGTTTTGAATTGTTTGCGTTTTGGTCCTGAATCTTGTTTATGCAATTGTATGAGCTGTGGATGTCCTTTTGAGCTGAAATTTCACAGAGAAGCATGAAACCTGATTAATTTCAAGTTGGTAACTTCAATTTGGATTAAGTCCTTTAATTTATCAGAATTTACAATTTGGTCCCTAAAGTTGTAATTTGCTCAATTGAGTCCCTGTTTAACCTCTGATGTTTGTGATCTT
Organism: Hibiscus trionum; assembly: GCA_030270665.1. Classification (NCBI taxonomy): domain Eukaryota; kingdom Viridiplantae; phylum Streptophyta; class Magnoliopsida; order Malvales; family Malvaceae; genus Hibiscus; species Hibiscus trionum. The sequence continues at coordinate 41,466,731 of BSYR01000027.1, read as the reverse complement.
TTGGTATGATGTTTGTGTGATCACCATTAGGCTTAATGTGCATCTAGACAAGTTTAAAAAGAAAAAAAAGGGTCGTTAATCAAGGTTGACTTTCGGGTTGACTTTGGTTTTCCCCGTGTGACTTTCTTAATTCGGGTCAACCGTCTAGGCCGGGTTAAGGGGGTTACATTGAAGTTCAGAGGAGAAGGACGTTCTTACCTCCAAACTTGAGTTTCTCCTCTTTTAGAACCAAAAAGCTTGAAGAATCCAATGGCAATTGGTGAGGTTTTGTTGATAAGATGATTAGCAATCAAAAGAGGATTGAAAAGAGAGATTTTAGTGTCAAAATCAGAGGTGAAATCTCTGGAGAAAAGTGTTTGGTTTGAGAGAAAATGAGAGAAGAGAAAAATGAGATTTTAGGAAATAACTTCCCTCCACTTTTCCTTTTGTTTAAAATCAGAATTAAAGCATAAAATATCTTAGAAAAATCTGGAGAAACTCCCTTTGGGTAATTAGCTCCTTAAAGATTCAAAGTTTCAATCCTTTCTAAAACAGTCACGCAGTTTTAGAAATTTACATTTTGGTCACTAGCCAAAATGTCACCCTTCCAAACCTCATTTTGTAAAATTGATTTCACAGTTCACTTATATTTATTAAAAGAGGATTTTAGAACATTTTTCCATATTTTTAATGCAACCCGAACTAGGCTTTCCTAAATTCACTCTTATATATTCGAACCGCACTTTGACCAAACCGGTCAACGCCCAAAACTTCTAAGCCCAAAACCGGGGCGTTACAACTCTCCCCCCCTTAAGAAATTTCGTCCTCGAAATTTACCTGAAGGAAAGAGATAAGGAAACTGCCTCAGCATGTCATCCTTCCGCTCCCACGTGGCTTCCTCAACACCGCGGTGCTTCCACAACACCTTCACCAACTCAATGGTCTTGCCACGAAGAACCTTGCTATCCGAATCCAGAACCTTCACCGGTTCCTCATCATAGGTCAAATCCGGATTCAATTGCACTTCCTCCACAGGCATCACATGCGAAGGATCAGATCTATACTTCCAGAGCATAGAAACATGAAACACATCATGAATCTTCTCCAACTCTTGAGGTAACCTCAACTTGTATGCAACAGGACCCACACGCTCAACCACCTCGTATGGTCCAATGTACCTAGGGCTCAACTTACCCTTACGGCCAAACCTCATCACCTTCTTCCAAGGCGAAACCTTCAAGAACACACGGTCACCCACCGCATACTCAATCTCCTTACGCTTCAAATCCGCGTAAGACTTCTGCCGATCAGAAGCTGCCTTCAAACGCTCACAAATGAGCTTCACCTTCTCGGTGGTTCCTTTCAACAAAGCCGGCATCGAAACCAACTTCTGACCCGTTTCAGCCCAACAAAGAGGAGTCCTACACTTCCTCCCGTACAAAGCCTCATAAGGTGCCATTTGAATGCTCCCCTGATAACTATTGTTATAAGCAAACTCAACCAAGGGCAAATGCTTCTCCCAAGAGCCCTGAAACTCAATCACGCAGCACCTCAACATATCCTCCAAAATCTGGATAACACGCTCAGACTGACCATCCGACTGAGGATGATAGGATGTACTGAAATTCAACCTCGTACCCAGAGCTTGATGCAAACACTGCCAGAACCGCGATGTGAACCTCGGATCCCTATCCGACACTATCGACTTTGGCACACCATGCAGCCGCACAATCTCAGCAATGTACAGCTCCGCAAGCTTATCCAAAGAAAACGTAGTATGCACAGGCAAGAAATGCGCACACTTCGTCAGGCGATCCACGATCACCCACACCGAATTCTTCTTCGATGGTGACAAAGGAAAAACCAGATACAAAATCCATGGTAACCCTCACCCACTTCCACTCAGGGATTCTCAACGGTTGCAACAACCCTGAAGGAAACTGATGCTCAACCTTAACTCGCTGACACACCATACACTTGCTCACAAACTCTGCAACATCCTTTTTCAAACCCACCCAATAGTACTCATCACGAAGATCACGGTACATCTTAGTACTACCAGGGTGCATAGCAAAAGGACTACTATGACCTTCAGTCAGAATAGCACGCCTCAGCTCAGCATCATTAGGCACCACTATCCGACTTCCAAAACACAACACTCCATCATCATTAAAACAGAAATCCGAAGGTCTACCCTCCGCGATATCCTGAACATGCGGCACCAAGGAATCATCCAGCAACTGCTTTTCCTTGATCATCTGAACCAAAGATGGTTTCACTTGCAACTCAGCCACAAGACCACCATCACGCGAAATACTCAAACTGGCAAACATAGCCCTCAGCTCAACAGCTACCTTCCTACTCAAGGCATCCGCTACAACATTAGCCTTCCCAGGGTGATACTCAATCGCCAAATCATAATCCTTGAGTAACTCCACCCAACGTCGCTGCCTGAGGTTCAACTCCTTCTGAGACATCAGATACTTCAAACTCTTGTGATCCGTGTACACAGTACACTTCTCACCATACAGGTAATGTCTCCAGATCTTCAAAGCAAAAACCACTGCAGCCAACTCTATGTCATGCGTAGGATAATTGCGCTCATGCACCTTCAACTGCCGCGATGCATAAGCCACCACCTTACCCTCTTGCATCAACACACATCCCAAACCAACATAGGATGCATCACTAAACACCACAAACTCTTTCCCTGATTCAGGTTGAACCAAGATAGGAGCTTGCGTCAAAGCTGCTTTAAGCTTCTCAAAAGCCTGCTGTCTCGCTTCCGTCCATTCATACTTAACATCTTTCTGCAACAACTTTGTCAAAGGTGCAGCAATCTTGGAAAACCCATCCACAAATCTCCGGTAGTATCCTGCCAAACCAAGGAAACTACGAACCTCATGAACAAACTTAGGAACCTTCCAATTCATCACCGCCTCAATCTTCTGAGGATCAACACGAATCCCCTTAGCAGAAACCACATGCCCAAGAAACACCACCTCACTTAACCAGAACTCGCACTTGCTCAGCTTAGCATAAAGCTGATTCTCCAACAAAGCCTGCAAAACAATCCTCAAATGCTCTTCGTGCTCCTCCTCAATACGCGAGTACACGAGGATATCATCGATGAACACCACAACAAACTTGTCCAGGTATTCATGAAACACACGATTCATCATGTCCATGAAAGCAGCAGGAGCATTTGTCAACCCAAACGGCATCACAAGGAACTCATAATGCCCATACCTTGTTCTGAAAGCTGTCTTAGGCACATCCACATCCTTCACCTTCAACTGGTAATACCCTGACCTCAAGTCAATCTTAGAGAACACAGCTGCTCCCCGAAATTGATCAAAGAGATCATCAATTCTCGGCAAAGGATACCGATTCTTGATAGTCAACTTATTCAGCTGACGGTAATCAATGCACATTCTCATAGTGCCATCCTTCTTCTTCACAAACAAGACCGGTGCACCCCAAGGCGACACACTCGGCCGAATGAAACCACGCTCAAGCAACTCTTGCAACTGCGTCTTCAGCTCTTTCAGCTCCTTAGGTGCCATTCTATAGGGAGTAATGGACACAGGAGTTGTATTCTCATACAGCTCAATTCCAAACTCCACCTCGCGATTAGGAGGTAAACCAAGCAACTCCTCAGGAAACACACCAGGAAACTCATTCACAACCCTGATATCTTGCACCCTCAACTCCTTAGAGCTAGGATTCATCACAAAAGCTAGGTAAGCCTCACAGCCTTGCCTCAGCATCCGGCTCGCCTCCAACGTAGACACCACATTGGCAAGAAACTTCACATTCTCACCAACCACAACAACTTCATAATCATCCGCAAGCTTCAGCGAAACTCGCTTATTCTCACAATCCACCACAGCACGATGCTCAGCAAGCCAATCCATACCAAGGATTACATCAAAACCATAGAAAGGTAACTCCATGAGGTCAACATGAAAAACATGATCTTGAACAACCAAAGGACACCTTCTATACAGCTTTCGAGTCACAACAGTCTCACCAAAAGAACTAGTGACACGCATACCAACATCCAAAGACTCAACAGGCAAACCAAGCAATTCAGCATGCTCACGCAATATGTAAGAGTGCGTAGATCCAGAACCAATCAAGGAAAGTAATGACAAGGATTGCAGAGTAAAAGTACATGCGATCACATCCGCGTCATTCCTCCCCTCTCGCTGAGCAAACACTCTAGCCTGCCCGCCACCCTCTGGCTGCACAGCTACAACATGAGCCACACCTCGGCCACCTTCCTCTCTCCGCTGGAAATTACCACGGCCGCGCCCACGACCTCTCTGCGGTGCTGCAACAACAGGAGCACGAACTTGGCCACCAGCCAACATAGGACAGTCACGCCTCAAATGATCCAAAGATCCACAGCTCCAGCAACCATTACCAGCTGCCGCAACAGGAGCTTGCACCTCCCTCACAGCACGAGGACAATCACGTTTCATGTGACCATGAGAACCACAAATCCAACAAGCACTCGGATCAGCTCTAGCGTTGCCTCCCAGAGCAGGTGCTCCACCACCTCGCTTAGCCGAGGACTGATACTTCTGATCACGTCCCCTCTTGTTCCGTCCACCACCGGAACTATACTCAGTTGCTCGCTTACCAGCACCTTTAGCAGATAAACCCAAGTTCATCTCAATATCCTTAGCTCGGCCCACCAACACATCAAAATCATCATACTCGGTAGCCAGCACATACATCTTCACATCCGTCACTAAGCCATAACGGAACCTTTCACACCTCGCCCGCTCATCCGGGACAAGCTCAGGTGCATATTGACTGAGTCGAACAAACTGTACTTCATACTCAACCACCGTCATGCTCCCTTGAGTAAGAGACATGAACTCCCTCTTTTTCTCATCTAGGTACCTCACACCCAGATACCTTCTCTTGAACACATTCTGAAAGAATGTCCAAGTCACATCAGCTTCTGCCATCCCAGCAATAGTGGTTGTCCACCACGTATATGCATCCTTCTGCAGCAAGGACACAACACAGCCAAGCTTCTGCACATCAGTGCAACTCATCTGACCCAAGATTCTCTTGGTACTCTCTAACCAAGCCTCAGAACCCTCAGCAGACATACCCCTGAACTCAGTCCCTCCTAGACTGCGCAAACGCTCCAAAGGTAGTCTAACTCCAGCATCTTCCTGATGCCCAGCTCTTCGAGCTCCAGCTGCCGCTGCTTGAAAAGCACCAGCTATAGCTTGAATTAACACCGTCATGTCAGGAACAGCTTGCCCCTGACCAGCCTCAGGTCCTGCAGCCTCAGCACCAGCTGCAGCTCCAGCTTCCTCAGCCCCAGCACCACCACCACCAGGTGGAGGAGGTAAAACCGCGCTCTCAACGTTCTCCTCATTTTCATTCTCATTCTGAGCCGTAGCTCACACATTACTCCTCAACTCTCTACGAGGTGTCATACTCTAATTATGCAATCACAATGCAAAATAAACAAAGTCAGGCCCAGCAAGGTAAGCAATCCAAGTACTCAAGCTCATTTCCAATTAAAAACATCATCATTTCATTAGCTTTGATTTGGCAATGGGAACCCACAACATGCTTCATCACAGCATACATCTCAATTGCAACATACATGCAATCCACTCAACATGCTTTCACTCAACAAGCATACAAAGCATACACACTTTAAACATTCACATACACATTCCCATTTACTCGAGAACTCAGCTCTGATACCACCAAATGTAACCCCCTTAACCCGGCCTAGACGGTTGACCCGAATTAAGAAAGTCACACGGGGAAAACCAAAGTCAACCCGAAAGTCAACCTTGATTAACGACCTTTTTTTTTCTTTTTAAACTTGTCTAGATGCACATTAACCCTATTTATGATCATTCAAACAACATACTCAAAGATCATAAACATCAGAGATCGAACAGGGACCCAATTGAACAAATTACAACTTTAGGGACCAAATTGTAAATTCTGATAAATATAAGGACTTCACCCAAATTAAAGTTACCAACTTGAAATTAATCATGTTTCATGCATCTCGGCCAAATTTCAGCTCAAACGGACATTCCAAACTCATACAATTGCACATACAAGTTTCAGGACCAAAATGCAAACATTTTGAAACATATAACTACCAATGTCAGCCCCCAACGGTCATCCGTTCCGAAACGGGAGACAGCCCGTTTCGAAACGCGGGGCCGTTCCGCAACGCGTACCGAAACGAGGGCTGACAGTAGCCTTTCCGTTTCGGAACGGTGTCACCCGTTTCGGACGCCTGGGCTGCTTCGAGGCACCCGTTCCGAAACGGCAGGCACTATTCCGATACGGCCTGCACAAAATGCAGAAATTTGCTTGCCTAAACATGCAATTGACCAACCAAACATGCTCCAATTGCTATCAAACTTTACCAGCATCTCATACAACATACAAGAGACATATTTGCATCAACCAATCATCATTGTATCAACATATATGAAAAGCCCCAAATCTAAAGGCATGCTTCCTACACAAGCAACCATTCATGCACAAAAGCCTTCAAACCAACACATAATGGCCAATTACAAAAACCAACATTAACAACAACATAAATCCAACTTAGGGAGTCCCAAACATCTCCCAAAACAACAACATAGGTCCCCCATTGCCAAATGCCAAAAGCTAAAAGTGTTTAAGAAAACCTTCTCATACATGAGCTTAACTTCCACTTGATTGCTTGCCCTCCTTGCTGCCCTCAATGCACTTTAATGCTCTGCATTATTGGTTTAAGAAAAGAGAGAGAGCGTAAGCAAAAGCTTAGTGAGGAAAGCTCCTTAGAATCACACAATAATGCATTTATAAAACTCATTTATAAATCATACTTCAAAATACATTTAGACATGCTCACAAGCAATCTTAAACAAGCATCTCATGCTTCACATCATAACATGTCATATTGGCCACAAGTGATAATTACCATCTTTAAAACAAGATCAACATAAGACTCGCACATGGACTTTTAAACACCATTGTGATCTTATCCCCAAAGACTTTTAAACACCATGGCAAGGACCACACAAGGACTTTTAAACACCTTTGTGTCCTTAACAAGTTTCGCCTCAAGGACTTTTAAACACCTTCACCCCAAGGACTTTTAAACACCTTGGCCATGGACTTTTAAACACCATGATATGAATCACCCCAAGGACTTTTAAACACCTTGGCCCAAGGACTTTTAAACACCTTGGAAAGGACCACACAAGGACTTTTAAACACCTTTGTGTCCGTAACAATAACCATCCAAGGACTTTTAACCACCTTGATGTTCTTAAGTAAACAAGGCTCACTCAAGGACTTTTAACCACCTTAGTGACCTTAACCTTTTCAAAAACATCACTTGCCAATATACATCATATATCATCAATAATCCATTGTTTTAAAGCATTTAACCAAGACATAAACATCATGCATCTTTAAGCATCAAACAACATTTATACAATGTTCAAAAACAAGGAACTCTAACCTTGAGCTTCCTTAAACACATGGCTTATAATCTCAGCAAACACACATGCTAGATATGCTTTAAAAACAGAATTTAAACATGCAACAAACACATTGCACCCAACCATCACATGGTTCCTCAACAAGAGAGTTTTTCCGAAAACTTACTCTTGAGCTTAGCAAAGTAGTTTAGACTTTGACTAAGCTCCCAAACCTCCAAAACATTGGTTTCAAAGCCGAAAACCAAAATCCACTCACCGATTCCGTTTCGCTTCTTGCCGAAACACCAAATCAAGCTTCCGGATCACCACCACTTGGATCCAAAGAAGACTCCCCTGTTTTAAACACATCAAAACAGTAGATTAATGCATCATCATGCATTAATAGCTTCAATGAAAGCACCTAAACTCGCTGCTCTCATCCACACACCATTTTCGGCCACCAAACACAACCGAAAATGCATCCAAACAACTCCTCAACAAAGCCCAGCCATAAACCATCAAAACAAAGCATCCTTAAACATCATTTAACATCCAAAAAGGATCTAACATCATCCTTATACCTCCAGCAACAACAGATCCACAAGATCACCTAAAAACAACCAAGAATCACAAGCTAAACTTAGGAAATTCAACCTATCCGGGATTGCATTAATTAAAACTCAATTTCCAATTAATTTAACATTCATTTATCATCAATTATACATCTCAAATCACTGCTTTAACAGATCCAACGAAAATTCATCAAAAATCATCAAATCTTGCATTTAAAGCCAAGATCCATTACACAACCTTAAAAACCTTTTATAAATCACCAAATAAGGATTGAGAACTTAGGAATTTCATTAAAGAACTTGAAGTTCAGAGGAGAAGGACGTTCTTACCTCCAAACTTGAGTTTCTCCTCTTTTAGAACCAAAAAGCTTGAAGAATCCAATGGCAATTGGTGAGGTTTTGTTGATAAGATGATTAGCAATCAAAAGAGGATTGAAAAGAGTGATTTTAGTGTCAAAATCAGAGGTGAAATCTCTGGAGAAAAGTGTTTGGTTTGAGAGAAAATGAGAGAAGAGAAAAATGAGATTTTAGGAAATAACTTCCCTCCACTTTTCCTTTTGTTTAAAATCAGAATTAAAGCATAAAATATCTTAGAAAAATCTGGAGAAACTCCCTTTGGGTAATTAGCTCCTTAAAGATTCAAAGTTTCAATCCTTTCTAAAACAGTAACGTAGTTTTCAAAATTTACATTTTGGTCACTAGCCAAAATGTCACCCTTCCAAACCTCATTTTGTAAAATTGATTTCACAGTTCACTTATATATATTAAAAGAGGATTTTAGAACATTTTTTCCATATTTTTAATGCAACCCGAACTAGGCTTTCCTAAATTCACTCTTATACATTCGAACCGCACTTTGACCAAACCGGTCAACGCCCAAAACTTCTAAGCCCAAAACCGGGGTGTTACATCCAGCATCTGCAGTTCTCTTACTCGAGCTAGATCCACCCATGCGAGATTTCGAACCCAAACTTTGCTCTATGTCCTTGGCTTGTGTCACCAGCACATCGAAATCCGTGTAATCAGACGCGAGCATGAATGTCTTCACGTCCTGCACCAAACCATACTAAAAGCGATCACAATGATACCTATTACTCGGCACCAGCTTCGGAGCATACTGGTTCAATCGTACAAACTGGACCTCGTACTCAGCTACCGTCATGTTCCCTTGCACTAGGGACATGAACTCCCGCTTTATATCATCCAAGTATCTGACTCCTAGATACTTTCTTTTAAAGGTAGCCTAAAAGAAATCCCAATCCACCTCATTTGGCTCTATGGCCGCAATCACATTCGTCCACCATGCATACGTATCACCATGCAACAACGACACTGCACAACCCAGCTTTCGTGCATCATTGCACCCAATCTGATCCAAAATTCATATCGTACTGGCCATCCAAGCCTTGGATGCCTCAGGAGACAAACTACGATATTCCACGCCTCCCAAACTTCACAAGCGCTACAACGGCAAACCCGATTGCCCAACAGCAGGCAGTTGTACTTGTGCTTGCACTCCAGCAACATCAGCCATGAATGCTCCCGTCATCGCCTGTACCAAATGCGTCAAATCACCCAACACTGGACCAGCCTGTCCATGTTGCGGTTGCTCCTCACCCCTAGGTGGCGGTGGCGGTGGAGGAGGTAAATTCACACCAGGCCGAGCCTCATTCTCCTGATTTCGTTGCTAATCAGCAGGAGAACCTGACCCAAAATTTAACTCTCTCCTCGGTCCCATTGTGCTATTATTATCACGGCATAAATATAAAACAAAACAAAGATCAAACAAACTTCTAGCAAGGATCCAAGACTTCAAATTCAATTGAAAACATTTCACTATAATAATTAGGCAATGGGCATTCTAATTCCCCCCCCCTCCCAACATAGCATAAAGCATACAACATGCATGTCACAACCATCATATATGACAACTCTCATTCATATTACAATCACCATCACATACTCAACATTAACATGCTTAAGACATTCACCGAAAAAAACAAACATAACCCAAAAACACATATTCCCATCTCAATTACTTAACAACAACTTACCATCATCCCAACCTTTCAAAACCTGGCTCTGATACAACCAAATGTAACCCCCTCGACCCGGCCTAGCCGATAGACTGAACCGAACGGGTCACACATAGAATATTGAAGTAAACTGGAAAGATTTACCTCAATAAGCGACCCAAATTTTTTTTCTTTTTACATTATCTAGATGCAAGTTAGATTCCTAGGTGTTCAACAAGCAGCGGAACAAACAACAACTCAACACTCATCGGTTACTACCATATTTCGGTTTTTAGGGACCATTTTTTAAACTTAACAAATTGCAAGGGTTTTTCCGAGATTCAAATTACCAACCTCTTATTAGTCTCATTACATGCATCTCTATCAAAACTCAGCTCAAGTTAACCATTAGAATTTATTTAATTGAATACATGACAAACTGGGACCAAAATGCAAAGAAACAGAATTTCAAATATTCCTATAACTATCATAACAACTTGCCGTTTCGGAACATCAAGCCCCGTATCAGAACGGTAGTATCAAAATAGAGACACATGTTTCGAAACGCAAGTTCGTACCAAAACTACCCTTGACTCATTTCGAAATAGGGATTCACAGTAGCAAAACGTACCAAAACGGATCTCCTCATTTCCATACCCAAAAGCATTTTCAAACACTCGTTTCGTAATGGTCAAAGGTGTTCCGAAACACTTGGGCCTGCAAAGTATAATTTTGCTTGTTTAACTTGAGTTAATTCATCTGAAACCAATCCAACATATATTTAAGTATGCTGCAACTCAAATGCACTTCAACAACCGAAAATGCATGGCAATAACATCATCAAAGCATCACTATCGTTATCAATGAGATCTAAAGGCATGCTTCCTAAGAAAATCATACATCCACAAGTCAAATCTCACAATCAAGCATAGTCCAACATTTAAAGACCATTTACAACCCAAAATAAGCATACAAAACTTGTACCAAACCAAGAAGTATCAAAACAACTAACATTTATAGCATTGGACACCCCCATTGCCTTTATTACACTAGTTCAAAACCATGACATACATTTAATGAAGTCTCTTGGAAATCCTTGGAAAGTTGCTGCCTCCAATCACTTATTTATCTGCATTGATAAGCAAAAGAGAGCATAAGCATACAAGCTTAGTGAGGAAAGCTCAAAACCAAAACACCGTCAATGCTCAAAACCATTTTCACTCTTTTGAAAACCACCATGCCATACTTGAAAATCCATCCACTTCATCATTAAAATCAACATGCTAAACACCATGAAACATGTATAACCTATTTCACGGCAATTAAACCATTGCTAAACAAAAATGAAGCCATCCAAGCATATCCACCAATATGCTAAGTTTTTAGTAAAACATGCATTTTCCATAATATGCATCATCATCATTTCTATAATATTACAATTCGTTATATTAACTTACAAGTGATTAAAAACATTCTCATTTCTCAAAAAGAATATCGGATACACGGATTTCCAAGTGTTGTCCCAAACACTTCATACACTCTACCAACATCTCAATGCTCACACACGGGAGAAACCCTTCACTGTTGTGACACCCGTGGTGGAGTATTCGGTACAATTACAACCCTTCAACACCACTCATCGATAAATGTATAGTCCACTAACGAGAGACAGGACACATACAAGGTTAGCACTGGGGAGCTACCTTTTACCGTTGAAACCTTAAATATCCCTCAATCATTAGGGTTCTTGGATGGAGTTTTCGGTACAATCACAACCCCTCAACATCCAAGGCGACTTGTTTATAGTGCACTCAATCCTATATTCGGCTAACTATATCCGATTTCATTTACAAAATACTTTACATAACATCACTTGCCAATATAATCAACATTTCATGCATACCTCATTGTTTTTCCAAAGCATTCATAATAAGCCATATCTCAAGCATTAAACCATGCATCAAAACTCATACATCAACACATGCATACAAGGATCACTTACCTAGTGCATCCTTAAACCATATGGCATCATCAACCACATTTTATAAACTCAAAACATGCTTTAAAACAATATGTAAACACTATTAGAAGCAAGTGCATCCAAAGGCTCATAATAGCACAAACTGAGGGAGAAATTCACTTTACTTACTTCTGAACTTAGTAAAGTGTTTCAAGCTCTTACTAAGTTCTCAAAACATTTTCTAAAAACATTTCTATGCAGGAAAATCAGTTTCCACTCACCGACTTACGAAACCACACTCGCCGACGCAACAATCAACCGTCTGAAGCCTCCAAAACCACTACGATCGATTCCGGAACACTATCCCCTATTTTCACCACATTAAAAAGAGAGATTCAATGCATCATAATACATCCAAGCACCAACACTCAAAAGGAAACCCGCTGCCTTGCTCTAAAGCATCAAATTACCCATATAAAACAACCGAAAATGCAATCGATTGATCTCTAAACTCAGCCCAGCCATCAACCAACACATTCAACACATTTTAACCATAAATCAACATCTGGAAACAACCTAAAACCTCCGTTATACCTCCAGGAACTCAAATCTCACACAACACCCCAAAAATCCAACCAAAAACACCTTTAAAAACAAAGATCTCAAGGATTTCGGGATTAATATGATTAAGACTCTATTTTAACATCATTAAACTTCCAAAACTTGATTAGAAACCATCATAAACAAATAAAATCAAAACAACTCCGAAAATCACATTACATCATCTCTTTAAATCAAGATTTCACAATTTTATCAAAACCTCAGTAAAACTTTAATAAAAACATGAATAAATAGCCAAATATCTTTGGAATTTCATTAAAGAACATTGATTAGAGGGTTAGCACGAAAATTACCTCCAATCCTTGCTTCTCTTCTAATTTTGCAAGTTTTGCTTCCAAGAATCTTGAAGAGATTTGAGAAAAATCACAAGAAAGATGTTGAAAATCAAGAGAGAAAATAAAAGTGAAAGAAATCTGGAATATGAGAGAATGGGAGAGTGTTTGGCTGATGTCAAATGGAGAGAAAGGAAATGATCGTCAATTTTGTTTAAACAAAATAACCACCTTTTAATTAAATCAATAAAAGTCACTTTTAATATTTAATAAACCATTTAAAACACATGCCAAAATAGATAAAAGGCTTAATTGAGATTAAGCTCCCTATAGATTCTAAGATTTTGACTCTTTTTGAAAACACCTTTTTTCCACAGTTTTAAAACTTTACATTTTCGTCACTACCCAAAATGTACACTTCCCAAAACTTGTTTTGCAAAATTGATTTAACCAACCTCTCAAATATAATTTTAGAGGATTTTATGAATTTTTACCGCATTTTTATCCCATCCCGAACCTTGATTTCCCTGAACCACCTTTTAACATTCGAACAACCAATTATCGGTTCCACTAGCCTAACCCGACACACAAATCACCTAGGCCCAAAATTGGGCCATTACAGTTTTTCTTCGATTCATTAATATCGAATCGTTGCTATCGATCGAGTAAGCAATATTCCTCAATCGATTATTGGATTCCATGGATGTATTGAGCTTAATCTTAAGTTAGGGTTTTGGTCATCCATGGATATTTCATCGATGTTGTTTATATTGAAATCGGATATCGATTTTGATATCGTTGTATTGATTTTGATATCGTATAATCAATTCTAATAATATCCCTCTTGATTTCCTAGCTCAAGACAACGAAAAGGAACATCCATCAAATTCACCGAAGGCTAGGAACAATGGAGTTGTCATCTGAGAGCCGTAGGAGCATCGAATTAGCAAGGTGAGTGTAGTCGGAGTCTCGGGATTAAGCGTGGAGCCTTCCTGAACCATTTATTGTTGTATTCGATCATACTTATAATAATATCATTGAAGAAGTTGTATTGGATTATTAATCAGATTGTAACGCCCTGGTTTTGGGCATCGAATCAGACCGTTCGAAAATGGTTCGAATCGTATTAGGTGCTTTAGAGAAATCAAGGATCAGGAAAGGATAAAAATATGAAAAAAGTTGCTAAAATCCTATAAAATCATGTTTAAGAGGTTGGTCAAATCAATTTTACAAAAAGAGTTTTGGAAGTGGTATATTTTGGGTAGTGACCAAAATGTAAAGTTTTAAAACTGTAAAAAGTGTAATTTTCAAAAAGGAGTCAAAAATCTTAGAATCTTTAGGGAGCTATGGTGCAATTACCCCTTCCTTAAATTGACACGCGTTTTAAATGAATTTAATATAATTGATTAAAATTGATTTTTAATTATTTTAATTAATTAAATGGTTATTTGAGAGATCTCTTTTTACGTAACTAACTTTCAAGTTTCATTTTCAGCAAACCCATTTTTCTCAACTCTTTCTCTAGATTTCTTTTCTCCCAAACACTCTCTCTTTGATTTCTAAATCATTTTCAAGAAATATCTTCAAGTTCTTCAAGTTTTGTGAAGCAAAAACTTGTCAATTCTTATGGAAGGCAAGGATTGGAGGTAAATCTCGTTCTCAACCTTCAATCTAGGTTCTTTATTGAAATTCCCAAGATCTTTGACTTCTAATTGTTATTTTTGGCTGAGTTTTTATTATAGTTTTAACCTAAGATCAAAATCTTGCAAAATTATGATTTAAATCTTGATTTTCGGAGTGGTATTGATGAGCTATGTTTTGGATTGATTTTAATTGAGTTTTGAGTTGATTAATATGCTGAAAAGGGTTTTGATAATATAGATCCCGAAATCCTTGACATCCTTGGGTTTCTTGATGCTTTTAGTTGGGTTTTTTAGGTGAAATGATGAAGTTGTGCTTGCTGGAGGTATAAGGAGGGGTTTAGGTTGTTTTTAGATGTGTTTTGATGTGTAGTAATGATTGAAAGTGATATATGTTAGATGGGCTTGGTTTAGGAGGCAATCGATTGAGTTTTCGGTTGTTTCGGATGAGTATTTTGGTGTAGTTTTGGTGAGCAACGAGTTTGTGTTTAGTTGCTGGTGTTGAAATGCATTTTAATGCATTTGGATCTCTGTTTTGATGGTCTAAAAACAGGGGATCTTGATCCGAAAGCAAGCGAAGCATTTTTGGAGGCTTCGGACGAGTGATCTTCGCGTTGGAACGTGAAGTTTCGCGTATCGGTGAGTGGATGTGTTTTAAAGCTTTGTTAAGCTTGGATACGAGGTGTTGGGAGGTTAGTGTAAGCTTGAAAGGCTTAGCTAATCTAGGAAGTAAGTATGGATACTTGTACTCTCGGATTTCGATTTGAAATGGACTACATGGTTAATCATGCTCATGTTTCGATAATGGTTGTTACTCACTGTTATTCATGGATTTAATCATGTTTTTGCTTGTTTTATCCCTTGGAATGATTTGGTTTGAATACAAGATGGGTTGATCTTGTATGAAATGGTTTTGCTTTTTAAAAGGCATGTTTAATTTGGGATATGTGGAGATTTTTAGTGATGCATTGAAAGCAGTGAGTTAACATGATTTTATGAGTATATTGGCAAGTGTTGGGTCTATTTTTAATATTCGGATACGTTGGTCGACCAATAGGATGTGAGTGCACTATAATCTATAAATTGTACGTGTGTCTAGCTACGTGACGTAATAGGGGTGAGCCTATTGCGGGTGGTAGAGGCGAGTCTATCACTATGGGTTAGGGGTGACTCTAATTCCATTTGTAGCCATTAAGATGGGGTGAGCCATCATTGAGTATAGGCGTGAGCCTATATGAGTCCGTGTATCCAATATTGTGTGTGAAAGTGATAGAGGCGAGTTTATCATAACGGATAGGGGTGAGCCTATGCCGGAATGTTGTATGCCAATATATGTGTTTGTTGTTGTTGTCCATGTATCATGATTATCGGTGATTGCTTAATGGCTTATTATGCATGTGATGTGATGAAGAGATGTTGCATAGGGTATATCTATGCATGTGAATTAAGCAAGTGAGGCTTAATGGAGTTTTGCTTCGTGAACAATGCACAAGGCTAATGATACATGTGGAACATGGTTAAAGAATGTTTTGCTTTGGTTTAGAAGCATGTTTAAGATTGAGAATGATATGGATTCAATTGATGTTTTAAAAACTGCATTGTTGTGTTTTGAGCTTTCCCTCACTAAGCAAGAATGCTTACGCTCCTTTTATCCAACAATGCAAATAACTAAACTTGAGGGCTGAGAAGTAGCAAGTGGGAGCACCTAAGTCGTCACTCAAATTCAAGTATGAACTTTGGTGAATTTAAATAAGTAGATTTTGGCAATGGGGAAAGAACCTCGGTTTGGGAGTTTGGTTTGTAACCTCCAAGTTGAGATATGTTGGCTTGCCTATTATGTTTTGTTCATGGCCTCTATATGGTTTATTGATTTGCTAATGGTGTTTTTGGCTATGCTATGACTTATGTTTAAAAGCATGCTTGGGTAGCTTATGCTTCACCTTGAATTGCCATGTTAGAAGTTTATGTTATGAATGTTGTTGATGCTTAATTGCTTGGGTGATTGGTTATAACATGTAAGGTTGTTTTAAGCATGTTTAGATGTCGTTTAATATGTTTAAATGGCTGTTGGAAGTGCAAATATGGTATGCGTATCGATACTCGGAGAAGAGTATCGATACATTAAGGCTTAACTCATGCTTTTTTAGCTTAGGTGTACCGATACAATTTGCTCGCGTATCGATACGCCTAGGTAAATGGTTGAAGGCCGTTTCGATACGGGCTTGGGCGTATCGATACCCTCTTTGTAAAGGTTGCTACTGTCGATTTGCATATTGATACGGGGAGAAGTGCATCGATATGGGTTAGTTATTTTCAGTTAAGGAAATCTTTAAAGTTCTGAATTTATGTATTTTAGTCCCTGATTAATGTTTGTTCAATTAGTGGAGTTAGGAAGATCTGATTGGGATGAAATTTGACATGCTGACATTTTACATGACTAATTATGAATTGGTAACTTTAAAATTGGAAAATTCCTTGTAATTTCTATAAATTACATTTTTGGTCCCTAAAAGTCAAAAGTATGGAATTGAACCCCTAAATAAACTCCGATCGCTGTGCCATTTTCTTCTAAGTGCCTTGCTAAACACATAAGATAATTATGTGCATCTAGAAAAGATAAAAAGAAAAAAAGGTCGTTAACTGAGGTTAACTTTTGCGAGTTGACTTCGGTTTTTTCCGTGTAATCTTCTTAGTTCGGGTCAGGCGTCTAAGTCGGGCTAAGGGGATTACATTTGTTGGTATCAGAGCCAGGTTACGAAAGATTTGGAGATATTGGTAAGTGAAATTGGTATGTTTTGATGTTTGATTTAGTGTTTATTGGGATGATGGTTGAACGTTGGTATCTATGCTATGTTTGGGTGATGTGAATTGTATGTGAAGCTCAATATGAACATGTGTTGATGATAAATATAGTATTGTAAGTTGATTTTGTGTGATAGTGGAGTATAACTGGGGTACCCATTGCCAAGCTACTAATAAGGGAAATTTTGTTTTGAGCAAATGAATTGAGTGACTTAGGTCCTTGCTACCGAAGGCCTGATTGATTTTATTGTTGTGTTTGTGTTATAGTATACCTCTTTCACAATGGGTCCGAGATGTAAGACGAGGAGCAATGCCCAAGTTATGGCTGAGAATGGGCCGAAAGAGCAAGTTGAGAATCTACCGCCTCCTCCTCCGGGTGGACCACCTGCAGGTGGTGGGGCAGGAGTCCAGGCTGGAGATGGTGCTGGAGGTGTTGCACTTGAGGCAGCACCGAGGCAAGGTGTTCCGAATATGGCAATTTTGGTACAAGCTATTGCTGGAGCCTTTCAGGTGGCAGTGGTTGGCTCTCATGTAGCTTCACCACAACAGATAGCCAACCCTGGGTTGCCTCTAGAGCGTTTACACAGCCTGGGCGGTGCTAATTTTAGAGGATTGACTCATGAGGGGTCTAAGGCTTGGTTCGAGAGTACCAAGCGAATCTTGGGACAAATGAACTGTAATAATGTTTAGAAGCTGGGCTGAATAGTGTCGTTGCTACATGGCGATGCGTATACGTGGTGGACAACTATTACAGCTGGGATGGAGCAGGATGAGATTGATTGGGCTTTTTTCTTGAGCGCGTTTAAGAAAAAGTTCCTGGGGGTCCATTATCTGGACGAGACAAAACGTGAATTTATGGCTTTAGTACAGGGAAATATGACGATTGCCGAATATGAGGTACAATTCGTAAGGTTGAGCCAGTAAGCACCTAAGTTAATACCGGACGAGCGGGGGAGGTGTGAACATTTCCGCTATGGATTGGTAAGAGAAGTTAAGACATACGTGCTAGCGGCTGAGTATATAGACTTTGATGTGCTGGTTGTTGAGTGCATAATTGTTCTATATTTTAACCCTCATTTACCCATATTATTGATGCAATCAAGCATGTTTAGTTGCATTTTAGGATAGAATTTGAATAAACATCACAGATGGATAATTTTGCACAGATGCTGCTGATTTCGATCAATTCTTGCAGGTACATGTCATGGAAGCATACAGGGCAGCAAAGGAGCAGAAGAAAATTGCAGAGCTGGAATAAAAGGATGAAGAAAACTACCCAATACGAATAATGATTGATGCCTCAGTCAATGGAATCATCCTTGACATACCACCAGAGGAGGCATTGTAGATTCTAAAACAAGCTACCAAGAATGACTACAAGTATCCAACAGCCCGCCGAGGCGGCGTTAGGCGGCCAGCCACTGTGAACGAGGTAGAAGCCCCAAAATCTGTCAATGCCTGCCTTGACAAGCTGACAGAGCTGGTCATGAGCATTGTAAAACCTGTTGGGAAAGCCTATGAGGCAAAGGTTGTAGAGCCGTTATGTGACGAGTGTGGGGGCAACCATGATTCCTCTGATTGTACCGCATCTTCGATCTTTATGGGAGGATACGAGAGGAACAGTAGACCTACCCATAACACCTACAATCCTGGATAGAAGAACCATCCCAACTTCTCCTGGAGCAACCCAAAGACTACTGCAAACCCACAACATCAATAGGGAGGCTACCAACAAAACCTATCCAGACAGTAGGCTCAGTAGCCACAAAATAATAATTCACTAGAAGCAACTCTTCATACTTTTATGTCTAGAACTAGTAATTTTATTGTTCGCACTAATAAATTCATTGATAAAACTGAGTCCTTCATGGACAGGACGTAGATGAAGATGAACAACCAGGAGGCTGCTATAAAAACTTGGAGACCCAATTTGGGCAGTTCACAGAGATCTTCAGTAGCAGAACAATGGTAGCATCATCCATCAGCACGGAGGCAACAACCAAACCCACTTACGAGCAGTGCAAAGCTATATCTACCAGAAGTAGGAAGCAGTTGGATGAACCCAGGGTGGAAAAGCAACCAGAAACACAGCCAGCTCAGAGAGAATAGCCTGCCGCGGCAGTAACAACACCAGCCATCCCGCCAGCTGAACATAACAGCGGTCCTGAAGCAGATGATCCTCTACAGATTAAGTTCCCATGCAAAGAGCATATAGAGGACATATGCCTTCCAGCACCTTTCCCCCAGAGAGTAAAGAAACAAAAGAAAGAACACCGGTTTAGAAGATTCCTGGATATTCTAAAGCATGTGCACATAAACATACCTCTAATAGAAGCCATTCAAAATATGCCAAACTATGCCAAATATCTCAGGGACATGGTTTCTAGAAGGAAGAGGATTGGGGAGATTGAAATTGTTGCTGTAATAGAAGAGTGCATGGAAATGTTGCACTACAAACTGCCACCCAAGCAAACAGACCCGGGCAGCTTTGTTATCCCATGTAGGATAGGCATCAAACATGAAAAAAAGCCCTGTGCGACTTGGGAGCCAACATAAACCTAATGCCAAAAGCAGTCTTCGATAAATTACGAATTCGGCCAACCAAACCTACCTCTGTCATGCTAAAACTTGTCGATCATTCGTTTGTACAATCGGAGGGTAAAATCGAAGACATGCTAGTGAAGGTGGGTTTGGGGCGTGTAGGTGTTCCCTTTTAGTAAGACTGCAAGTGCACACTCTTGTCAAGTTATAGTATAAAAGATATCGAATCCCATGAGGATTGGATAGCTTGTTTCGAATTATCGTTCATGCACAAGGAAAAGTAAATTGCACAAGTGAAGTGATTGTTGACAAGCAAAGTAAATTAAAACACAAGTAATAAAAGAAGTGATCAGGTTGATAGAGAGGGCAGGGTTATGGTGCTCTTTAGTGTGAAACTGCATTGAATAGGTCAAGTCGTTTTGCGTTGCCACGATATGCTGCCTCGGCGGGTAAAGGCGAATCGAGGCTGCAACAACTTTCGCTGCCACGACGGATCTCTACTCTTGCAACTTTTGATGTCTCGGCAGGTGGAATGGAGATAAGTCATGGCGGCAAGTCCGACAGATACTCCAAGTTTGGCAGATCAATTCTGAAGTGATCCTTCCTATGTCTAGGCAAGGATTCTGTCACAACGTTATGTAGGCAATACTTGGCAATCTTAGCGTAAACCTAAGACATGCAGTTGACGTTTTGTTACTCCTTTTAGCCGCTGAAACTCGAACTTATGTCTAAGCCGAATTAGTCAACACCTCGACATGATGAGACCGTACTTAATTCTTTCGTGAGTTTGACACTCTTGTGCCCGACAAATGGATTTCTTCAACTGGACTGTTGGAACTAATTGAAGAAGTGAAAAACATGAAATAAGTAAACTTGGAATATTTTATTGAAAACAAACTTGAAACCTAAACAACCGTTCTCACAACTAATTTATAACATAACCCTAAACTAAAGAGATGTTTATAACATGGCGGCGACAGAAAACCTAACTATGTCTAGAGAAAACCCAAGATGATTTGAACTAGGAATACAATGAGTATTTATAGACAAATAGCTAGGTCTAGTCCTTATTGAAGTAGAAGTTTTCAAAAGTAGCTTTCCACATTTAATGTGACTTTAAACTCTGACTTCTTTGAATTGAATATGGACTTATCACATTTGCCTTAGCCCCCAAGCAATCTTGAGATTTCACTTTGGCAGCTCTGCCCGCTGCTATAGACGTCGGAAAATCAAATGGTCGGCATCGATGGAATGAGGGTTTTTGGCTCTACAAATCGCACTACGATTCTCCAACTTCATAGTCTGCTGTCATGGGCAGCAAGGTCGGCGGCGGCAACACTCGGCAGCTACTTTGCAGCTACTATCTTTGGCTGGAACTGCTTCAGTACAGCTCCATGGTTCGTTGCCTCAGCATTGTATCCTCAGTACCTCTTTCCCTATTTCAGCCTTTAGTACCTAAAATCAAAAATACACTGAAAAAGTATCTCTTCTTCATTAAATAAAAGATAATTTATAAAAAAAGGTAAAGTGCAGAAATATTGTAAAATGCAATGTATGATCCTAATTATTCCTAACATGTGCTCAAGAATGGCAATAATATGAGGTGGAATGTTCATGAAATATAGGACTTGTGGACACTTTACAATGGACAACCTAATTCTTCCAGGTGATTTCCTCATCCTTGACTGTGAGGCTGATGAAAAAAGCCCCAATCATCCTTGGGCGACCCGTAACACCCCAATTTTGGGCTTGGAAGTTTGGGTTCTGAACCGGGCCGGTCTGATTTTCGGTTCGAATATAAAAGGTGGTTTTAGGGAAAGCCTAGTTCGGGATGCTTTAAAAATATGGAAAATATCTAAAAATCCTCTTTTAATATATATAAGAGAGTGGTGAAATCAATTTTACATAATAAGGTTTGGAAGTGTGACATTTCGAAATAGTGACTAAAATGTAATTTTTGAAAAGTTCAGTGGTGACTGTTTTGTAAGGATTGAAACTTTGAATCTCTAAGGAGCTAATTTACCCAAGGAAGGATTTCTCCAGATTTTTCTTAATTTTAATGACTTAAATAATGTTTAATTAATTTAATGAAAAGTGGGAAACAATATTTTAGATTTTCATAACTAACTTTTGTTAAAACTTTCTCATCTCATTTTCTCTCAAAATTCCCTCAGCCAAACACATTTCTATAGCAACATTTCTTTTGATTTTCACACTAAATAATGAGGTTTCAATCATCAATTGATTCCTAATCCTTTCTACATCAAATCCTCTTCATTTGCTTATTGAATTTTCAAGGATTTTGGCTCTAAACAAGGAGAAATCTACATTTAGAGGTAAGGATGTTCTTCTCCTCTAAATATTCAGTTCTTTATTGAAATTATCAAGTTCTCAATCCTTAAATTAAGTTTTATGAAAGGTTTTAATGTTGTGATCTTGATTTTGGCTTAAAACTCAAGATTTGGATCAAATCTTGAAGAAATTCGTGGTGATTGTTTGGGCTCTGTTTTGAGGTGGATTTTAAATGTATTTTGGATGTTTAATGATGTGTAATTGAGGTTTAATCAATGCAATGCCGAATAGGTTATGTTTCCTAAGTTTTTACTTGTGAAAATGGTGGTTTTTGGGGTGATCTTGGTGTTCTGTTAATGCTGGAGGTATAAGGACGATTTTGGGTTCATTTTGGATGTTAAATAATGTTTAGAAATGGTTAGAAGTGTTGGATCTTGGCTGGGTTATGTTTTGGGAGAGTTTGGAGGTGATTTCGGTTGTGTTTGGTAGTCGAAATGTTAGATTTATGTAGAGCAGCGAGTTGGATTGTGTTGCTGGTGTTTTTAATGCATGATGATGCATTAATCCTCTGTTGTTATGTGTTTAAAACAGGGGAGAATGATCCGGAAGCAATAGAGGTGGCGTTGGAGGTTTCGGATGCTTGGAAAGCTTGTCGGCTAGCTTAGTTTTATGTATCGGTGAGTGAAGTTGGGTTTTCAGCTTTGAAACCAATGTTTGAAGGTTTTGGGAGCTTAGTTTAAGTCTAAGCAACTTAACTAAGCTCAAGAGTAAGTTTTCGGAGAAACTCTCTCTTTGATGAACCATGAGATGGTTGGATGCAATGTGTTTAATTTGCATGTTTAAATTCTGTTTTGAGAGCATGTTTTAGCATGATTAATGATGGTTTTGAAAGCCATGTGTTGAAGGATGCTCAAGGTAAGAGATCCTTGGTTTGATATTGATAAATGTGGTTTTGATGCATAGTGTTGAATGGTGTTTAATGGCTTTGTTTAATGCTTTAAAACAGTGGATTATTGATGATAATTGATGTGTATTGGCAAGTGAAGTAAGTGGTTTTTGGTTACTTGAATCGGATATAGTTAGCCGGCTATAGGATTGGGTGCACCGTGAATTAAGTTGCCTTGGATGTTGAGGGATTGTAATTGTACCATAAACTTCATCCAAGTATTCTAGCGATTGAAGAAAATTGGTGTCACCACGGTGGAGGATGGCTCTCGTGGGTGGACTTTGTTAAGCGTCACAACGGTGGAGGGTTGCTCCCGTGTGTGAGCTTGGTTAAGGTGATTACAATGGTTGAGGTAGCTCCCATGTGTAAGCCTTGTGGTGTGTCCCGGCTCTCGCTAGTAAGTTAAACAACTTCCGATGAGTGATGTTGAGGGGTTGTGATTGTACCGTTAAACTCCATCACGAGTGTTGAGGGGTTGTGATTGTACCGGTAAACTCCACCTTGTGTTGTTCAGTTGTGTGTATGAAGCGTGTGGGACAACGCTTGTAATCCGCGTATCCGATTGTGTCTTGAGTTGAAATGGTTTGTGGATTATCACTTGAAAGCCAATGTAATGTTCTTGAATGTAATGAAGCGAGTGATGCTTGAAATGATGCATGGTTGCATGGGAGGTGTGTAATGGTTTAAGAGTGCATGTATTACTTGTTAGGCTTGAACAAGTGTTTATCTTATTTTGTGAATGGTGCATATGTGCATGGAGTCTTTGGTGCATTGAAGTCTTATGAAGGCTTGTTTTAAAGGGCATGTAATGCAAATGTTGCTTTTGTAGTTCATGTGTTTTGCATTTGTTGAATGCACGTGATAGTTAGAAAGAACAAATGGTTTTTGAAAGGTATTTTGCTTTGAAATGATCATCAAGCATGAGGAAAGTATGTTGTGAAGGGGAAATGGTTTCTAAGGAATTTGAGTGTAACTTTGCATCTGGTGTTCATGCATGAAAGGGTTTAAACAATGGTATTTGCATGAATGTGTTTGAGGTAAGTTGTTTAGCTTTTCTAAGCTAAAGGTTGGATTTAATGTTGAGCAATGCATGGTTTAAAGCATGTTGTTCCAAAAGAGGTTTTTCAAACAATGCTTTGGTTTATTGAGGTGCATCTACTTTTAAAGAGGGTTTTATGATTCGCTGCATTGATGGTGTTTTGGTTTTGAGCATTCCCCACTAAGCATTATGTGCTTACGCTCCTTTTTGTCCATCAATGCAGATATTTGAAGTTGGGACAGCAAGAAGCAAGGGGTTCAAGAGGAGCTCCACTTGAGAAGTATGTCTTGGTTTATAGCTATAGATAATAAAGGCAATGGGGGGAAAGTCTTTTATATTGATGTGTAATGAGATTGTGTATGTTGAACAAGTGCGGTTCATGGTTTGAACTATGTGGTTTAACGTTTTGCTATAATTGAATCTTCTTCTTCATAAGTTGTTATGCTATGCTTCTTGTTTTAAAAGCATGATCAAGTGTTGATGTGTTGAATGAGTTGGTGCACCTAAGGTTTGATTGTATCTAGTTGTTAATGCAATTTGGTGGCTATGATGCTTGGCATGTTGTTGATATGTTGAGGAATGGTTTAAAGTATGTTGATGGTGTTTTGATGTTGGTTGGTTTTGGATGTTAGGGTGCATGCCTATAGACTTGTGGATTTTCCTAATTGATGCCATGAATGTGTTTTGATGATGCAAATATGTACCTCATATGTATGATGACGTGTTGGCATGTTTAGGAGGTCATTAGAATGTGTTTGAGTGGTTCATTGTGTGTTAAACCAGCAAATTTTGCACTTTCTGGGCAATCCGTATCGGAACGGGCACTAGCGTTTCGAAACGGGGGCCTGAAATGGCCTTCGTGTATCGAAACGGGTACAGGACGTTGCGAAACGTTTTGGCCACTGCCAAGCCCTATTTCGATACAGGTCTCGAAACGAACCCGCGTTTCGGAATGGTCAACCCTCGTTCCGAAACAGATGATCGTTGGGCACTGATTTGAATGGTTTAAAGGTTTGCAAGCTTTACGTTTTAGTCCTGGAAATCGTTTTAGCAATTGCTTGAGTTTGGGATGTCCGTTTAATGTGAAAATTGACAGGTAAGAATGTAATATGATTAATTTCATATTGGTAACATGAAAATCGGTTAAGTCTTCTAAATTTCCAGAATTTACATTTTAGTCCCTAATAGTTGTAATTTGTGCAATTGAGTCCCGTAATGTAATCTGATCGCTGTGCTTTTCAAGTATGTGTTTCTCAAGAGTATGCTTAAGATTAATATGTATCTAGACAAGATTAAAAAGAAAAATAAAGGGTTGTTAATCAAGGTTGACTTTCGGGTTGACTTTGGTTTTCCCCGTGTAATCATCTTAGTTTGGGTCAACCGTCTAGGCCAGGCTAAGGGGGTTACATTTGGTGGTATCAGAGCTAAGTTGCGAATATTTGGGGCAAGGGTAAGTTGTTATTATAAGTTTTGATGTTTGTTCTGATGTGTGGTTAAAAGATGGTTGAAAAATGTGTTTTTGAGCAAGTGGTTGATGTTTTATCATGCTTTTGGTAATGAATCTTCCTTAAGCTAATGTGAACTGGTGTTGATGCGCTGGTGTTGTGAGTTGATTTTCTAAATGATGAAAATGTGTTGGGTATGATATGTTGATTATTATGCTGTTGAGGGTGAATGTTGTTTGATGAAAGCATGATTGAAGTTGCTGATGGATATGCTCGATGTTTGTGATATCAATGTTTTTATTGATTGTTATGTCGTATAAAACGTGAGAATTTGGGATACCCATTGCCTAATTATTATAGCTATTGTGTTATATTGGAGTTGGAGTCTTGAATCCTTGCTTGAAGCTGGTCTGGTCGTTTTGTTTCTTTTGTTATCATTGCTTTGTTGTTATTAGCATGATGAAATCGATGAGACAATGGCAGTTGGGTGAGATGGTTGCTGTTTTAGATCGGGTTGTTAAGGCGTGGAATTCACCTTTTGGTGGAGGTGTTTCGTTTCAGTCTCCAATGCCTGGAGTTGAGGTAGTAAGGTTGGAGGAGGAAGCTGGTTCTGTGATGAAGGGTTCATCACCTGTAGTTCAAGAGGTGTCGGGAACGTCTCAGGCCGTGGTGAATTCGAGACCTGAGGATGTGCCGACTGAAGGACACGCAAGTTTGTCAAAACAAATTTTGTATGATTTGGGAGCTGTGGAGTATCATGGTTCAACACCTGAGGCATTCGAGGCTTGGTTAGCCAGTGTAATTTTGATTTTGGATCAGGAAGGGTGTGACTATGCCTGTAAGCTGGGAAGTGTGGTCATGTTGATTTTGGAGGACGCTTGTGCCTGGTGGACATCTGTGGCGGTGGCAACGCATATCCACGATATAGACTGGGAGTTCTTTGTGTCTGCCTTTAATGGAAGATACCTTGGAGAGAAGTTCTCAAGGGTTGAGCAACGTAGGGTGTGGCTTCAGGCTGTTAAGGTGGGAAAAGTTTAAGCAAAAGAGTTGTGGATACTGACCTCGGGAGCGGTTAGCGTAAGAGGCTGCATGATAGAAGGATTCGCTTGAATCGAAGTCTGGGTGGTAGTGCAGATGTGGGTCAAGTGCTACATGATCAAGGAATGGTAGCTCGATTGCCGATGTGTGACCGTTGTGGAAGGTGTCATGTTGGTGGTTGTTGGGGCGCAGGAGTTTCTTGGGACTGTTGTTCTAAGGAGCATGTGAAGCGAAATTGTCCTATAGTGGTGAGACCAGTTTCGGTGGGTGCAAAAGGGTCTCAGAAGGGTCATGGGCGCGGCCGAGACAAAGTTCGGAGGTGGCAGGAAAGGCAGAAAGGTGTGAGGAGCTTGGGGGTTGAATATTGTTGGAATTGTAGGTCTGTCGGAAATTTGAGACGAAATTGTTTGGAGTTGGCTCGGGGTAGTCAGGGTTCTTTGTCGCAGGGAGACGTAGATGGCCTTAAAGTGTTGGCTGATGCTGCGGCGGTGCGGCTGGAGAATGATGGTTCTGCAAGGAAGAGAGTTTGTCTGTTGAAGTTTCGGGGCAATGAGGTGATTACAGGTAACCTTGTTAAGTAATCTTTGCCTAGTTATCTTTGTTTGGTTTCGGTTGGATTTCCCTTGCGTAGTTGGTATGGTCTTGTAGCTAGCAAGTTTGGGGTAGTAGCCGGAGTTGTTTTGAAAACAACTTTAGTGTGAAGAGGGCATTAGTGGGTATTTTATGGTTAGCGGACTGTTAGAATGGTAGAGCTGGACAAGTTAGAAGTGAGGTAAGAGGTTGTTTGTAGACGGATTCTAAAGATGTTATTGGTGGGTGTGAACCGACATACATGCACAGTTAAAACCATTTATTATATATAATATATTATATATGTTGGTACATGCATGCATGCGACATGACATTAGAGGTTTTGCATACATGTACACAGGCATTGATAGGGCATATTGGTGACCATGCATACGAACGTTCACACTTGCTAATAGCTAATTGGATCCGTTAGTTTTGTGGTAGGATTAGGTTGGATGGTGGGTTTTGAGGATTGTTTGGTGCTAGGAGAATGTTAGAAGTAGTGGAGGGTAGCAAGCGAGCTGTCAGTAATAGTGAGTGCGATATGGCATGTTGACAGAAGGAAAGTGTTTTGGTGCTTAAAGAGTTTAGTGGTGTGGTGGTGAGGAGATTACCGGTTGGAGTTAGAATCGTTCATGTGGTTGTGAATAGTTGATAGATGTGGTAATTTCTTGTGTTAAGTGTTGTTATAGGTTGGTGGATGTGTCTCCAGAGTGCTGAGGTGTCTTGGCATTGATGTTTGCAATAGGAAGGTTGTTTATGTATGTGATGGTTGTAGCAACCTTCGAGGAGATGAGTAGAGGTTTCGTAATCTTAACCTGTTTGTATAGATTGGGCAGTATTCAGGTAAGGCTAGTGTTACGGTCAGAGCTTGAGGTGGAAAGGCAACGTAAGTTCAAGGGCCCTTGTTAGTTGGTCGGGTTCTCGTGAGAAGTGGTTTGCTAACCAGGTATAAGTAAATCTTTTTTAAGTCAGCTAGGGGTACGTGGAACAGCTGGCAGAGTTAAGGTTGGAGTTTGTGATGTGGATTTCGAATGTTGTGTGAGTAGTGTGGGTGAGTCGTTATGGTGGTGATAGTGGCGGATGTGAAGGAATGTCATCGGTGTATTGAGAAGTTTGAGTAAGCAGTTGAAGCTTAAGAATTTTTGGCTTGTGGTGGTAATCTTTGAAAGAAGCTGAGCAGTTTTGTAAGGGGTTTTTGGAAGCAGTGAAGGTTGTGGGTCACATGGTGGCTGAAACTAGATGGGTTGGTGTCACCGTGTGTGCGAGTTTTGGGAGTTATGAGATAAGGTGGAGTATGTTGTAAAAATTTGAAAGTTCTCCGGGTTGCTGCGGCTAAGCGCAGTTCGGAATGGTGGAAGGGTAAGCTGAGGATTAACATCTGGGTGTTCTCGAAGTTTTAAACAGTATGTAGTGGTGTTGGGTTTGGTTATAGTGTAAGTTTGTTTTGTGGAGGAGTTGATTTTTGCGGTGTTTTGTGTGGAGAATGTTCAGTGGTGCTTAGTTCACCTGTGTTGCTTTGAGAAGTTTGGTATTGTGTTCTTTTCGCCGGTTGAAATTTCGAGGACGAAATTTCCTAAGAGGGGGAGAGTTGTAACACCACAATTTTGGGCTTGGAAGTTTGGGGTCTGAACCAGACCGGTCTGATTTTCGGTTCGAATATAAAAGGTGGTTTTAGGGAAAGCCTAGTTCGGGATGCTTTAAAAATATGGAAAAATATCTAAAAATCCTATTTTAATATATATAAGAGAGTGGTAAAATCAATTTTACAAAATAAGGTTTGGAAGTGTGACATTTCGAAATAGTGACTAAAATGTAATTTTTGAAAAGTTCAGTGGTGACTGTTTTGTAAGGATTGAAACTTTGAATCTTTAAGGAGCTAATTTACCCAAGGAAGGATTTCTCCAGATTTTTCTTAATTTTAATGACTTAATTAATGTTTAATTAATTTAATGAAAAGTGGGAAACCATATTTTAGATTTTCATAACTAACTTTTGTTAAAACTTTCTCATCTCATTTTCTCTCAAAATTCCCTCAGTCAAACACATTTCTACAGAAACATTTCTTTTGATTTTCACACTAAATGATGAGGATTCAATCATCAATTGATTCCTAATCATTTCTACATCAAATCCTCTTCATTTGCTTATTGAATTTTCAAGGATTTTAACGTCACTACAAAAAAAGTGACATATACCGACGGACACAAATTTGTCGGTAAAACACCAAAAATCCGTCGGTATATACCCTAAACACTTTTACCGACGGACAAAAGGGAAATTCCGACAGACAAAACGCCGTCGGTAATACGCTTGTCGGTATAAAGTTATACCGACGGACAAAACCGTTGGTATAGGTATTCTGAACCTATACCGACGGACACAGCCGTAGGTATAGGTGTGGACTACCCCGACAAATTAAGGTATATATTTCGACGCATTCGGTCCGTCGGTATAGGCTCAGAATACCTATACCAACGGTTTTGTCCGTCGGTATAGGTGTTATCTATAATGACGGTCTGTCCGTCGGTATAGGGGTATAGATCTATACCAACGGTTGTGTCCGTTGGTATAGCTGTTATCTATAATGACGGTTTGTCCGTCGGTATAGGGGTATAGATCTATACCAACGGTTGTGTCTGTTGGTATAGCTGTTATCTATAATGACGGTTTGTCCGTCGGTATAGCTCCTAGCGGTTATCTTTTACTGACAGTTTTGTTCGCCGGTATAGGTTTAATTGGTATTTTTTATTTTTTTAAATATTAAATAATTATTAATATATTCCATTTTTTTATTTAATATTTTTTTATTTTAAATATTAAAATTACTAAAACTACTATAACAAAAATAATTTCTTTTTAAAGGGAAAATATTAGATTTAATGTTCGAATAAAAAAAGTATGTAATACATAATCAATAAAACAAGTACCTGCGAGTTTAGTACAAACAAAAGTAATATGCAAACAAGTACCTACGAGTTTAGTACCCACGAGTTTAGTACAAACAAAAGTAATATGCAAACAAGTACCTACGATTTTAGTACAATCACCCTCTATTGTCTACCAGCATCATTTCCACTTGTATTTTGTTGATTTGTTGAAGGCAAGGATGGACTGATACAATTGACTGGTGCTGAAGCACTACCAGCATCAGGTATTGCCTATTAAAAGTAATTAAAAAATGAATTTAAATAAAAAATGAATGGAGTAATAAGAAAGAAAAATATTTTGAATACCTCTGTATCAACCATACGAAGCAAAGCATCTATATCGGGCACATGTAGATCTGGACGCTGTTGTTGAAAGTAGGGTAGAAAACAAGTTTCAAAAAGTTTTTCTAATTTCGCAACCTTAGATTTCAACCTTAGATTCTACACAACGAACACGTCCTCTTCTTTCCGGTCCCTTAACTTGAGGTACCTCTAATAGCTTAATCTAGTATATTAAAGTAAACGACAAAACCTGGAATATGCGTCAAATAAGAAGGTTCAATTAGCAAATAACTTGTAGAAGACAAACAAACAAATAAGAAAATCAACTCAAAGCTAGTAGGACAGAAACATGCCAATAAAAACTAGAAATGTAACCTATTCACCGCAAAGAAACATTGAACTGTTAAACCAATAAAAAAGTATCAGTGATCATTTCATTGGAAGATGAAAGGTGACAACACATGAACTTAATAAATATCTGTGGAATTACAAGCAAACAGATGCAATGAATCCAATATAAATATGCTAGGCATTTCCTAAAAGATGAAAAGGGACAACACATGAACTTAATAAATATTATCAGTTCCTATTCCAGCTTCTATCTAACCCATTCAATAAGAATCAAACTTGTTTTCCATATGCATAATGTATGTATTCAAATTTACTATCAAATAATTCATTGAATAAAAGCTGTCATAAGTCCAGGTTGACCCTGAAAGTTTATCCAACACATTTTTTCTAATATTGTTTTTGTATGCTCTCAATATCAATATCAAATCAAATCAGAAATAGTTATAGATTTCGAAATTGAAAGTGTAGAGAGGAAGGTTGAAAGGAATTGTGAAAGTTTTAACTTAAAAAGGAGACTAAAACAGAATGAAGTTATGTTCAAAGGTGGAGGTCTAAGTACAGAATCTTATTAACCTATAAAAAAAATCAGATTTTTGTTTATAAAGGTTATTAAGCCAAATTAGGCAGGTTTGTATACTAAAAACAACTTACGGTTGAGTGGTGCAGGAGCTAGTATGTGGCTGGTAAAGCTTTATTTGTAGATGCTTAGATTCTACTTAATGGTTACGCGTTGAAGCTGTCATCCTAACATAAGATAAGTGCAATCCTAGGAAGAAGCAGGGTATGAATGATGGTAAAAGTACTATCTGTGTTTATATGATTCTTCAATTTCATAACAAATTTACACAACCTAGCCATGGTAAAAGTACTATCTGTGTTTATATGATTCTCCATGTAACAGCAAAAAGATTTTATGATCATCAGCTGGTCACACAATCACTTAATGTTTCAATTAAGGAAAAGTTTAAAAGACAATTTCCTATGTATATCATGACTACTGAACCTCCAATAAACCATCAAAGTGCACAAATTAGTCACTAAAAAAATAAAATTAGAGTCTACAACTAGTTAAATCAGTCTTCAAGACAATGACCAGAATATCATGATATTGAGAGCATACAAAAACAATATTAGAAAAAATGTAAAAAAAGAAGAACCTATCAGTCTCCAAGATAAAAAAGTGCATTCATAAAGCATTTCCCATTTTGCCTTATTGGACTCGGTTTCATACTCCTCCCAAAGCAAATCCATCCCTCGAATAGTTTACATGCCAATGTTCTCTTCCACTCTTTTTCTCTCCTCATCAACCCCAAATTCCTGACACTGGAATTGTAATTGGAATTATAATCCCCACAATTTTCAGTCAATCTGTGGGAATTCATCATTCCACTCTTTTTCAACGAATAATTTATTAGAAAAGGTTTTGTAGCATACCTGGAATCAAACAGAGAGAGCAGAAGACGCGGGCTTGAAGCCAAGATGGCGTTCAAAGCCACGGTCGTCGACGAGCGCAAGAGAGAGTAGAAGACGTAGGCTTGGAGCCAAGACCGGCGTTCAAAGCCACGGCCGTCGACGAGCGCGAGAGAGAGCAGAGTTATTTGGGTGAAATTTTAATTTAGGGATTTGGATTTTGGGGAATTCTATATCGTGAAAATAATTAAAATCTTTTAAAAAATTAACCTGCCTATACCGACGGTGGTAAATATCGTCGGTAAATATTTTATCTATACCGTCACACAAGTTTACTTATACCGACAAACTGGGTCACCTATACCGACGGTCACAATAACCGTCGGTATAAACTACACCTATACCGACGGTTTCAGTAAGTCGTCGGTATATATCAGATCTATACCGACACATTCTTATTTTCCGTCGGTATATATTACATCTATACCGTCAAATTCTTTATCCGTCGGTATACATCCGAACTTTTACCGATGGTGTTATTTTCTTTCGGTATAGATTATCTATAGCGACGATATCTGTCCGTCGGTATAACTGAGCGTCGGTATATGTACATTTTTTTGTAGTGGCTCTAAACAAGGAGAAATCTACATTTAGAGGTAAGGATGTTCTTCTCCTCTAAATATTTAGTTCTTTATTGAAATTCCCAAGTTCTCAATCCTTAAATTAATTTTTATGAAAGGTTTTAATGTTGTGATCTTGATTTTTGGCTTAAAACTCAAGATTTGGATCAAATCTTGAAGAAATTCGTGGTGATTGTTTGGGCTCTATTTTGAGGTGGATTTTAAATGTATTTTGGATGTTTAATGATGTGTAATTGAGGTTTAATCAATGCAATCCCGAATAGGTTATGTTTCCTATGTTTTTACTTGTGAAAATGGTGGTTTTTGGGGTGATCTTGGTGTTCTGTTAATGCTGGAGGTATAAGGACGAGTTTGGGTTCATTTTGGATGTTAAATGATGTTTAGAAATGGTTAGAAGTGTTGGATCTTGGTTGGGTTATGTTTTGGGAGAGTTTGGAGGTGATTTCGGTTGTGTTTGGTAGTCGAAATGTTAGATTTATGTAGAGCAGCGAGTTGGATTGTGTTGCTAGTGTTTTTAATGCATGATGATGCATTAATCCTCTATTGTTATGTGTTTAAAACAGGGGAGAATGATCCGGAAGCAATAGAGGTGGCGTTGGAGGTTTCAGATGCTTGGAAAGCTTGTCGGCTAGCTTAGTTTTGTGTATCGGTGAGTGAAGTTGGGTTTTCAGCTTTGAAACCAATGTTTGAAGGTTTTGGGAGCTTAGTTTAAGTCTAAGCAACTTAACTAAGCTCAAGAGTAAGTTTTCGGAGAAACTCTCTCTTTGATGAACCATGAGATGGTTGGATGCAATGTGTTTAATTTGCATGTTTAAATTCTGTTTTGAAAGCATGTTTTAGCATGATTAATGCTGGTTTTGAAAGCCATGTGTTGAAGGATGCTCAAGGTAAGAGATCCTTGGTTTGATATTGATAAATGTGGTTTTGATGCATATTGTTGCATGATGTTTAATGGCTTTGTTTAATGCTTTAAAACAGTGGATTGTTGATGATAATTGATGTGTATTGGCAAGTGATGTAAGTGGTTTTTGGTTACTTGAATCGGATATAGTTAGCCGGCTATAGGATTGGGTGCACCATGAATAAAGTTGCCTTGGATGTTGAGGGGTTGTAATTGTACCGTAAACTCCATCCAAGTATTCTAGCGATTGAGGAAATTGGTGTCACCATGATGGAGGATGGCTCTCGTGGGTGGACTTTGTTAAGCGTCACAACAGTGGAGGGTTGCTCCCGTGTGTGAGCTTGGTTAAGGTGATTACAATGGTTGAGGTAGCTCCCATGTGTAAGCCTTGTGGTGTGTCCCGGCTCTCGCTAGTAAGTTATACAACTTCCGATGAGTGATGTTGAGGGGTTGTGATTGTACCGTTAAACTCCATCACGGGTGTTGAGGGGTTGTGATTGTACCGGTAAACTCCACCTTGTGTTGTTCGGTTGTGTGTATGAAGCGTGTGGGACAACGCTTGTAATCAGCGTATCCGATTGTGTCTTGAGTTGAAATGGTTTGTGGATTATCACTTGAAAGCCAATGTAATGTTCTTGAATGTAATGAAGCGAGTGATGCTTGAAATGATGCATGGTTGCATGGGAGGTGTGTAATGGTTTAAGAGTGCATGTATTACTTGTTAGGCTGGAACAAGTGTTTATCTTCTTTTGTGAATGGTGCATATGTGCGTGGAGTCTTTGGTGCATTGAAGTCTTATGAAGGCTTGTTTTAAAGGGCATGTAATGCGAATGTTGCTTTTGTAGTTCATGTGTTTAGCATTTGTTGAATGCATGTGATAGTTAGAAAGAACAAATGGTTTTTGAAAGGTATTTTGCTTTGAAATGATCATCAAGCATGAGGAGAGTATGTTGTGAAGGGGAAATGGTTTCTAAGGAATTTGAGTGTAACTTTGCATGTGGTGTTCATGCATGAAAGGGTTTAAATAATGGTATTTGCATGAATGTGTTTGAGGTAAGTTGTTTAGCTTTTCTAAGCTAAAGGTTGGATTTCATGTTGAGCAATGCATGGTTTAAAGCATGTTGTTTCAAAAGAGGTTTTTCAAATAATGCTTTGGTTTATTGAGGTGCATCTACTTTTAAAGAGGGTTTTATGATTCACTGCATTGATGGTGTTTTGGTTTTGAGCGTTCCTCACTAAGCATTATGTGCTTACGCTCCTTTTTGTCCATCAATGCAGATATTTGAAGTTGGGACAGCAAGAAGCAAGGGATTCAAGAGGAGCTCCACTTGAGAAGTATGTCTTGGTTTATAGCTATAGATAATAAAGGCAATGGGGGGAAAGTCTTTTATATTGATGTGTAATGAGATTGTGTATGTTGAACAAGTGCGGTTCATGGTTTGAACTATGTGGTTTAACGTTTTGCTATAATTGAATCTTCTTCTTCATAAGTTGTTATGCTATGCTTCTTGTTTTAAAAGCATGATCAAGTGTTGATGTGTTGAATGAGTTGGTGCACCTAAGGTTTGATTGTATCTAGTTCTTAATGCAATTTGGTGGCTATGATGCTTGGCATGTTGTTGATATGTTGAGGAATGGTTTAAAGTATGTTGATGGTGTTTTGATGTTGGTTGGTTTTGGATGTTAGGGTGCATGCCTATAGACTTGTGGATTTTCCTAATTGATGCCATGAATGTGTTTTGATGATGCAAATATGTACCTCATATGTATGATGACTTGTTGGCATGTTTAGGAGGTCATTAGAATGTGTTTGAGTGGTTTATTGTGTGTTAAACCAGCAAATTTTGCACTTTCTGGGCAATCCGTATCGGAACGGGCACTAGCGTTTCGAAACGGGGGCCTGAAATGACCTTCGTGTATCGAAACGGGTACAGGACGTTCCGAAAAGTTTTGGCCACTGCCAAGCTATGTTTCGATACAGGTCTCGAAACGAACCCGCGTTTCGGAACGGTCAACCCTCGTTCCGAAACAGACGACTGTTGGGCACTGATTTGAATGGTTTAAAGGTTTGCAAGCTTTACGTTTTAGTCTTGGAAATTGTTTTAGCAATTGCTTGAGTTTGGGATGTCCGTTTAATGTGAAATTTGACAGGGAAGAATGTAATGTGATTAATTTCATATTGGTTACTTGAAAATCGGTTAAGTCCTCTTAATTTCCAGAATTTACATTTTAGTCCCTAATAATTGTAATTTGTGCAATTGAGTCCCGTAATGTAATCCGATCGTTGTGCTTATCAAGTATATGTTTCTCAAGAGTATGCTTAAGATTAATATGTATCTAGACAAGATTAAAAAGAAAATAAAGGGTCGTTAATCAAGGTTGACTTTCGGGTTGACTTTGGTTTTCCCCGTGTAATCGTCTTAGTTTGGGTCAACCGTCTAGGCCGGGCTAAGGGGGTTACATGACCATTCTTGGCCACAACCAGAACGTTAATAGATGTGGACCATGGGGAGCTGACCATGAGGGTAGATGACCAGAGCATAAATTTAAATGTGCTACAACCCTCAGGAAATAAAGAGGAAGGAACCAGCAGCATAGAGACAGGCCAGGGCAACAGCTGTCGCGACAGACCAAAGGGCAAGCTGAAGGAACCAGCAGCACAGAACCTGAAGGAACAAGAGGACCCCGCAAGAGGGAAGGACAAGCCAAATTACCTCAGGAAGTGGTTATGTCTGGGAGATGCACCCAAATTCTCTCCCAACATGACTTATATATATATATATATATATATATATATATATATATATATATATAATCTCTTTATATTTATTTGTATGCATTAAGATTAGAGTTTAATTTATTTTCTTAGGATTAGATCAGTTTTCAGATTTTTATTTTCCAGAAGTTATTTAATTACTTTTATTTTATTTTTATTTCAGGTTTAGGAATAAAGGAGCCGGATCAAGAAGGAGGCCCAGCAAGGAGCCCGCCCACCATCCCTCTGAGACATCCTAGGGCAGAAATACATAACGGCTAGTTGACTGCTAATGGCTAGCTGCCAACGGCTCTGAAAATAACGGGCAGAAATCCCGTAACGTGCGCGAGACAACTGGACCATTAGACATTTAATGCCGCCACGAAACCTCTTGACAACCTCTATTAAAACCCTTCTCACTTCATTCATTTACTTTACTTTCACCTTCTTGCTATCGTATTCTTGCATCCACTGCTCCCACTTTATTTTCTTTCAAGTTTCAGTAAACTTCAACCGTCTCACATGGATTCCTCATCGGTACCCAAATCCACCTTCCAACGCTTCTTCTCCCCGCAGCTGGAACAATATACCGAACTCAGTTCGCAAAGCAGAACATATGGGAGGAGCAGGGCTCTCATTATACTCAGCAGACATGAGACCTTGGCTTAGAGCTTGCCCTGTTCGAGACCATCCACAGCAAGGGATGGGAGATGTTCGCACGACAAGAAGAGATAGCCAACATCACCATGGTCAGGGAGTTCTATGCTCACCATCCCCGCCCAGAGATGTCGTTCGGGTACGTCCGAGGGGAGCCTGTAAAGCTCAACACTGCCTTGATCAACAATTTCTATGGCCTGGATATGCACGACAACCCTCACGAGGAGTGGAGGCAGTCACTGACGGCTGTCGATTAGGAGCAAAATCAAGGCAAAACTCTGCAAGCCCAACACGCCGTGGTTGGAAGGTAAACATGGAGGATCTGTCCAACGCTGCCACTTGCTGCAAGAGGTAATGCTGTGGAATACATTCGTCAAAAGACGTCTGCTGCCCACCTCCCACACATCTATCGTAGATCGGCCGCGCCTTGTCATAATCCACAACATCATGATGAACCCGCCCATCAATGTTGGTGAAATTATCTCCAAGAAGATCCACACCTGCTTCCGGAAGACGAAGGGCAGGTTGTACTTCCCGTCCTTCATCACAGGACTTTGCGCCAACTTTGGTGTTCCGACTAACCCAAATGATAAGATGACAACAACCAAAGAAGGGTGGACCAGAAAAGTCCGCATACAGATGATGCAGGCCCCGAAGACAGATCCTATAACGCCCAACCAACCATCTGCCGCCCAGCCTGACACTTCAGCCGCCCTTGGTAGTACTGAAGCTGCCCTAGAAAACGAAGTCATCACATTGCTGCACACCCTTATCTACAGCACCAAACGCATCAAGCAGCAGCAGCTGACCTTCATGAAATACGTGGGAGAAGTCTAAGAAGCCTTTGTGGCTTATCTTCTGCAGAAATTCCTTGATGATGGACCCATCCTACCTCCATATCCTGCAGACCTTGTAGCAGCAGCCCCAGCACAATGAACACCATCCGCCGGCGCTGCCCGCCATACCGCCCGCCAGGTTCCCTCTCAGACGTACTAACCATCTTACTCAGCCACCACCGAATCCAATATAGTGGCAGACTCCCCCGAGAGGCATCATCAGCACCATTCACCTGCCTGCACAACATCGACAGTGGTAAACACCTCCTCATCAGAGGAAATTGAGCAGTAACTGCCTGAACCATCAACAACAATCGTATTAGTAGCAGCAACCAATCAAATGGCGATTGACCTTTCGGCAACACCCAAGGAGGAAGGCACTAGGAAGAGGAAGTGGCACATCATAGCCGTCAAGCCTGTGGACGACGAGAAAGAGTCAGAAGAGAGCGAAGCACCTCCTGCCGCTCCCCCTACCGAACCTCAAGAAGAGCCTCGCCCCACAAGAGTCCAGCTGCCGTGGACAGCAGAGAACTCACCTGCTAAGTCTGCCGTTAAGACATCTGACGATCGCCACTTCATCATCCAAACCTCTTCCTTATCCTCAACAAAAAAGACTCAACCCTCCTCCCAACCCTCAACCAATCTTTAGTTCTTTATTTCTTTTCTTCATTTTTTTATGTTTTCTTTATCACTTGTTATTTTTTTCTGTTTTATTTTGTGCATTGAGGGCAATGCCCATCTCGAGTTTGGGGGGGATAGCTCTCACATCTTTTGTCTAGGCATACTTAGTAGCATATAGGTTGCACTCTACTTGCCTTAGTAATAATTAAAACAAAAAAAATTGTTATATAACTTGTGCCTATGACAGTTAGCCAATTACTTATTTTCGCACCAATAATAAATTGAACTTAGTATTGGAAAAGCATGAAAAAAGACTTAGTTTTTTTTAATTTGCCAAAACTGTCACACACTATTGTTACTTGCTGGATTTGTTATAATATCTAATGAACACTACCTGCTTGTTTTTAGAATTCTTTGCAAAGTTCAAACAATGGTTGCAGGTAGCCGCCGAGGCAAGCAAGAGAAACAGAAAAATAAAGCACTGCCACGACAGAAGAAGTAAAAACAAAGAACATTGTTGTTTACCCTAGAGGTGCCCGTAATAGGCTCTAAGAAGAATCATGTGCGAGGACACTCCGCTGCTATCAAAGTTCATGAATCTGAAAGTTTTGAAGTGACAGACAAATTAGCATGAGTGAATGAAAGTCTTCACGGGATGACTCTACTCCACGGGTTCAGAGTTTTGTAGTTTGCTCCTATCTTAATTTCAGACCTAGAAGAGTAGTTGTGATAAGCTGAAGCCCTCATTGATATGATTGAAATATTGTGCTTAACTGTGCTGCCTCGGCAACAACCTTATATATCGTAACAACATCTTTGTTTATTTAGTTATTCTGCATATCCAACCTATATATAGTCCTGCACACACTGTACTGGTATGAAAAATTAATTTCTAAGTTATTTTCTTGCTAAGTTCCCTTCACTAATCTAATATAGGTGTCATGGCCTTGAGGTATGAAATAGTTTCCACTCACCGACTTGCGAAACCACACTCGCCGACGGAACAATCAACCGTCCGAAGGCTCTAAAACTACTCCGATCGATTTCAGAACACTATCCCCTATTTTCAATACATTAAAAACAAAGATTCAATGCATCATAATGCATCCAAACACCAGCACTCAAAAGGAAACTCGCTGCCCTGCTCTAAAGAATCAAATTACCCATCCAAAACAACAGAAAACTCAATCGATTGATCTCTATACTTAGCCCATCCATCAACCAACACCCCAACACATTTTAACCATAAATCAACATAAAAAACCCTAAAACCTCCCTTATACCTCTAACAACTCAGATCTCACATAACACCCTAAAAACCTAACCAAAAACACCTTTAAAA
Source organism: Hibiscus trionum (assembly GCA_030270665.1). NCBI lineage: Eukaryota > Viridiplantae > Streptophyta > Magnoliopsida > Malvales > Malvaceae > Hibiscus > Hibiscus trionum. Next base: position 41,426,795 of record BSYR01000027.1, on the reverse strand, counting down.
ACAAAGGCTCAAAGATTTCATGATTAATATGATTAAGACTCTCTTTCAACATCATTAACCTTCCAAAACTTGATTAGAAACCATCATAAACAAATCAAATCAAAACAACTCCAAAAATCACATTACACCATCTCTTTAAATCAAGATTTCACAATTTTATCAAAACCTTGATTAGAAGGTTAGCAGGATAATTACCTTCAATCACTGCTTCTCTTCTAATTTGGCAAGTTTTACTTTCAAGAATCTTGAAGAGATTTGAGAGAAATCACAAGAAAGATGTTGAAAATCAAGAGAGAAAATAAAAAGTGAAAGAAATATGGAAATGAGAGAATGAGAAAGTGTTTGGCTGATGTGAAATGGAGAGAAAAGAAATGATCGTCAATTTTGTTTAACCAAAATAACTACCTTTTAATTAAATCAATAAAGCCACTTTTAATATTTAATAAACAATTTAGAACACATGCCAAAATAGAGAAAAGGCTTAATTGTCATTAAGCTCCCTAAAGAATCTAAGATTTTGACACTTTTTGAAAACACCCTTTTCCACAGTTTTAAAACATTACATTTTGGTCACTACCCAAAATGTACACTTCCCAAAACATGTTTTGCAAAATTGATTTAACCAACCTCTCAAATATAATTTTAGAAGATTTTAGGAATTTTTACCACATTTTTATCCCATCCCAAACCTTGATTTCCCTAAACCATCTTTTAACGTCTCGAACAACCGATTACTGATTCCACTAGCCTAACCCGACACACAAAACACATAGGCCCAAAACCTGGGCGTTACAACTCTCCCCCACTTAGAAATTTCGTCCTCAAAATATTACATAAAGGAAAAAGGTGTGAAAACTGCTTCAACATGTTGACGTTGCTCTCCCACATGGCCTACTCAACTCCTCAATGTCGCCCCATCACCTTCACAAGTTCAATATTTTTACCACGAAAAACTTTTCTACTTGAATCAAGAATCCCCACTAGTTCCTCATCATAGGATAAATTCGGATTCAACTCAATCTCCTCAACCAGATTCACATGAGATGGATCCAATCTATACCTCCGCAACATAGAAACATGAAACACATCATTGATCTTCTCCAACTCGGGAGGCAACCTCAACCGATAACCCACATGACCAACTCGCTACACAACCTAATAAGGTCCAATAAACCTCGGACTAAGCTTTTCCTTACGTCCAAACCTCATCACCTTCTTCCAAGGCGATACCTTTATGAACACGCGATCTCCAACCGCAAATTCAATCTCCCTACGCTTTAAATTCGCGTAAGACTTCTGACGATATAAAGCCAATTTTATTCGCTCACATATGAGTTTCACTTTCTTTGTTATTCCCTTAAGCATATCCGGAAAAGAAACCAACTTTTCCCTGCCTCATCCCAACAAAGAGGCATACACTTCCTCCCATACAAGGCCTCATACGGAGCCATTTGTATACTTGCCTGAAAACAATTATTATAGGAAAACTCAACCAAAGGTAACTTTTTTTCCCAATAAGGAAATCTATCACACAACATCGCACCATGTCCTCTAGCACCTGGATAACTCGCTCTGATTGTCCATCCGTCTGAGGATGATACGTGTAACGCCCCGATTTTGGGCTTAGATGTTTTAGATTTCGAATCGGACCGGTCGAGAACAGTTCGAATCTTAAAGGGAGATTTAGGGAACACCTAGTTCGGAATGCTTTAAGAATATGGAAAAATATATAAAAATCCTCATTTATATATGAGTGAATATGGTGAAAACAATTTTACAAAATAAGGTTTGGAAATACTACATTTCGGTGTAGTGACCAAATCGCAGTTTTTGCAAAAGTTAAATAGTGACTCTTTTGTAAAGGATTGAAACTTTGAAAGTTTAAGGAGATAATTTTACCAAAATGTTTTTAATCAGATTTCTCCTTATTTTGGGTGATTTTAATAATGTTTTAATTAAAGGAAATAAAGATTGATTAAAGGAAAAACTATCTTTGACTTTTCATAACTACCTTACGTCAATTTTATCTCATTTTATTTTCTCTCAATTTCTTTTCAACCAAACACATTTCCTCCACCAATTAGCCTCTGATTTTCATTCCTTTTGATTCCTAATCTTTTTCTCACCAAATCCTCTTGTTTTCACATTGGATTTTCAAGAAAACTTGCCCAAATCAAGGAGAAATCAGCCATTAGAGGTAAGCTTCATCCTTCTCTAATGATCAGTTCCTTACTGAAATTCCCAAGTTATCAATCCTTTGTTAATGATTTTTGAGTTGCTTTAATGTTAGCAACAAGAAATTGTATTAAAACTCAAGGTTTTTGGAGAGATCTTGATGATTTTCTTGGTTGTTGGTTAGGCTCTGTTTTGAGGATGTTTTCTAATGTATTTTGGATGTTAATTGATGTTATAAATGAGGTTTTATCAAACAAATCCCGAATAGGCTTGGATTCTTAAGTTTTGCATGCTAGAATGGTGGTTTTTGGGGTGGTTTTGGTGTTCTGTTATAGCTGGAGGTATAAGGACGAGTTTGTGGTGGTTTTTGATGTTGATTGATGTTTAGAAATGATTAGAAGTGATAGATCTTGGTTGGGCTTTGTTTTGGGATCTTGAGTAGGGCAGCGAGTTTAGGTGTGTGGCTAATGATTTCAATGCATGATGATGCATTAATCCTCTGCTCTTATGTGTTATAAACAGGGGAGACATCTTCAGACGCCTTTGGTGTTGATCCGGGAGCTTAGATAGCATTTCTGCGAGCAAGCGAAACGTAATCGGTGAGTGTGATGGTTTAATAAGTCCTTGAGGGATAAAGAAACAAGGTTTGGGGATTTAGGAAAGGTTTGAAACACCTTACTAAGTCCGGATGTAACCCCCTTAGCCCGGCCTAGACGGTTGACCCTAACTACGAAGATTACATGGGGAAAACCAAAGTCAACCCAATAGTCAACCTTGATTTACGATCCTTTTTTTCATTTTAATCTTGTCTAGATACATGTTAACCCTAAGTGAGTACTCACGAAACACGATTGAGAAAGGCACAGCGATCGGATAACATATAGGGACTCAATTGCACTTCACACAAGATTAGGGACCAAATTGTAAAATTTGTAAATTAGAGGGACTTCATTGGTTTTAAGGTTACCATTATGAAATTAGTCATGTTACATGCTTCTCTGCCAAATTTCAACTTAAAAAGACATTTCAAGCTCAAACAATTGCAATCTCAACATTTGGGACTAAAATGTAAAGCATGCAAACATCAAACGATTCAAATCTGGGTCCAACGATAACCTGTTTCGAAACGCCTACTCACCGTACCGAAATGCTGTATCAAAACGGCATTGACCGTTTCGGTATGCGGGTATGTTCCGAGACCAGTTCCGAAACATGTAGTTCCAGTAGCCAAAATGTATCGAAACAACTCCCTTCGTTTCGAAACGCTAAGGCCATTTCAGGCCCCCGTTCCGAAACACCATGGGGTGTTCGATACACCCTGCCCAGAAACTGCAGCAATTGCCGGTTTTCACTCAAATACCTACTCAAACATGCCCCAAAGACTCTCTAATCATACCAACAAGTCATCATACATATAAGGAACATATTTGGGACATTCAAGCACAATCATAACATCAAACAAAAAATTTCATTATTCTAAAGGCATGCTTCCTAATCTCAAAACCCAAATAGGCAATCCAACCTCAAAACAAGAAATTAAGGCCATTTACAATCCAAACAAGAAAAAACAGGCATGCCACAAACTTAGGGAGTTTAACACATCTCCCAAATACAATTCTTGGTTTCCCATTGCCAATCTATCAAAACTAAAGTGTACGAAAACTTCACCATACATGAGCTTGAACATCCTTGGATGAACTTAGCTTCCTTGATGCCTGAAAACACCTCAATTATCTGCATTATTGGTAAAAGAGAGAACGTAAGCACAAATGCTTAGTGAGGCATGCTCTAAAGAAAACCAACACAATAATGCATAGCTTGAAAACACTTTCTCAAAAGCTTTTTAACCACATGCTCATTCTATCTCATGCTTGGAAACCTTTCAAAGCAATTACTCATTGAAACCACATGTACCTTCATTCTATCTCATGCATTTAAACCAATGCAAAACTCATGGCAAAGCCAAATTCATGCTTGTACTCTAAAGCATTTCATAAACAAACCATATATGCATTTCTCATAGCATAAACCATTACATCAAAGTTACATGTGAATCAAAATCCATAACATATTTTATATTGGCATTTCACATCTATTTATTACTCGGATATGCGGACATCTCACTAGACACTTCCGGTGGCATCTCTCATCACCGTACTCACTCGTCTAGCAACATAGTTCCGGTGGAATCTCACATCACCGTACTCACATGGTTGAATCTCTCATTGCCACAAAGCTTGGGTATTTCACCAAGTCCTACCCGATGGAATGCCCATCATCAGTTCTCTCCCTTTGGCTTAACCAAAGAGCACGTACGAATTTTTAGTTTATAGTGCACTCTCATCCTATTGATCGATCAATTATATCCGGTAGGTATCTCAACATCTATGCCAATATATTATGTCAAATCAACATCTCACCTACTATTTTTCATTCATTAAAACTCAACATTCTCATCTCATTTCAAAATCATAACATTTGCTATGCTTCAACATAAAAGCTCAAATCTCAATTATGCAACATGTTACTTTATGAAATCATTTCAAGCATCATCTCATGCTATAATTCATGCATAAAAATAGTAGGAATTTATCAATCTAAAACCATGAGCATGTAAAAGCATTTAAGGGGCAATCACCAAATTCTAGAGAGCAATCTAGCCAATACTTACTTCCGAACATAGGAAGGTGTTTCAAACCTTTCCTAAAATCCCCAAACCTTGTTTCTTTGTCCCTCAAAGACTTCTATAACCATACGCACTCATCGATTACGTTTCGCTTGCTTGCCGAAACGCTATCTAAGCTTCCAGATCAACTCCAATGGTGTCTGAAGATGTCTCCCATGTTTTAAACACATAAGAGCAGAGGATTAATGCATCATCATGCATTGAAATCATCAACCACACACCTAAACTCGCTGCTCTACACAAAATCCACATTTCGGCTACCAAACACTACCGAAATCACCTCCAAACTCTTCTAAAACCAAACCCAGCCAAGATCCATCACTTCTAATCATTTCCAAACATCAATTAACATAAAAAACTAACACAACCACGTCCTTATACCTCCAGCTATAGCAAAACACCAAAATCACCCCAAAAACCATCATTTTAACAAATAAAACTTAGGAAAAACAAACCTATTCGAGAATGGATTGATAAAACCTCATTTATAACATCATTTAACATCCAAAATACATTAGAAAACCATCTCAAAACAGAGCCCAATCAATCACCACGAAAATCTTCAAGATCTCTTCCAAAATCTTGAGTTTTAAGCCAAATTCTTGTTTCTAACATTAAAACCATTTAAAAATCATTAATAAAGGATTGATAACTTGAGAATTTCAGTAACAGACTGATCATTAGAGGAGAAGGACGAAGCTGACCTCTAATGGATGATTTCTCCTTGATTTGGGCAAGTTTTCTTGAAAATTCTATGTAGAAATCAAGTGGATTTGTTGAAGAATTGATTAGGAATCAAAGAGTGATTGAAATCTCATCAAATGAAGTAGAAATCAAAGTAAATTTGCTTGAGAAAAAGTGTTTGGTTGATAGGATTTTGAGAGAAAATGAAATGAGGGAAAATTTGTGAAAAGTGGTTATGAAAAGTCAAAGGTGGTTTTTCTATTTTAATCACCTTTATTTTCTTTAATTAAATCATTAATTAAATCACCCAAATTAAGGAAAATCTGATGAAAACATTTTTGGTAAAATTAGCTCCTTAAAGATTCAAAGTTTCAATTCTTTACAAAACAGTCACTACTAAACTTTGCAAAAACTGTGATTTGATCACTACACCATAATGTAGTATTTCCAAACCTTATTTTGCAAAATTGATTTCACCATTCTATTTTATATATTAAATGAGGATTTTTGGATATTTTTCCATATTTTTAAAGCATCCCGAACAAGGTGTTCCCTAAAACCCCCTTTTTTATTCGAACCGTGGTCCAAACCAATCTGGTTCAGACTCTAAACATCTAGGCCCAATTTTGGGGTGTTATACCGGAAGTAAGTATTGGCCAGATTCTCTCATATATGTGGTGGTTGCCCCTAAAATGCTTTTACATGTTCATGTTTTGAGATAGATAAATTCTTATTGTTTTAATGCATGATTTGTAGCATGAGATGATGCTTGAAAAGATTTCATGAAATAACATGTTGCATTGATGAGTTTTGAGCTTTTGTTTTAAAGCATGGCAAATGTTATGTTTTGAAATGAGATGAGAAAGATTTGAGAAATGTGGCATGAAAAACAGTAGGTGAGATGATGTTTTGACATAATATATTGACATAGAAGATGACATACTTACCAGATATAATTGATCGATCAATAGGATGAGAGTGCACTATAAACTAAAAATTCGTACGTGCTCTTTGGATTCAATCCAAAGGGAGAGACCGATGTTGGGCATTCTATCGGGTAGGACTTGGTGAAATACCCAAGCTTTATGGCGATGAGAGATTCCGCCATGTGAGTACGGTGATGTGAGATTCCACCAGAAATTATGTTTACTAGACAAGTGAGTACGGTGATGTGAGATTCCACCGGAAGAGTCTAGTGGTTGAGAATGTTGTCTACATATCCGAGTAATAAAAAGATGTGAAATGCCAATATAATATATGAAAATGCTTTTGAATCACATGTACCTATTGATGAGATGATTTATGCTATGAGAAATGCATATGAGATTTGTATTTGAAATGATTTAGATTTCACAAGCATGTGTATGGCCTTGCCATGAGATTTGCATTGGTTTAAATGCATGAGATAGAATTGAGGTACATGTGTTTTCAATGGAGATTTGCTTTGAAACGGTTTTCAAGCATGAGATAGAATGAGCATGTTGTAGAAAAAGGTTTTTGAGAAAGTGATTTGAATAATGCATTGTTGTGTTGGTTTTCTTTAGAGCATGCCTCACTAAGCAAATGTGCTTACGCTCTCTTTTACCAACAATGTAGATAATTGAAGTGTTTTTGGGCAGCAAGAAGGTTAAGAACGTCCAAGGAAGTGCAAAGCTCATGTATGGTGATGTTTTTATACAGTTTAGTTTTGATATTTGGCAATGGGACACCAAGGTTGTATTTGGGAGATTTGTTTTGAACTCCCTACGCTTGTGGCATGTTTGTGATGGCTTTTATGGGTTGTAAATGGTCCTAATGGTTTGGTTGGAGGTTTGATCTCTATATTTGGTTTGGTGGATAGGAAGCATGCATATAGTTTGAGTGTTCTTGTGCTTGATGCCATGTTTGAACTTATGCTTCTTATACATGTTCCTGGATGTTTAATCATGTTGCTGGTATGATATGGTACTTTTTGAAGCATATTTGAGGGGGCTAGGAGGTGAAAAACTAGCAATATTTGCTGTCATAGGGCAGGGTGTATCGAAACACCCTTAACTGTTTCGAAACGGGGGCCTGTAATGGCCATAGCGTTTCGGAACAGCTGAAGGTGTTTCAGAACATTTTGGCTACTAGAGAGGCCTGTTTCGATATCGATCTCGGAACGCACCCGAGCACCGAAACGGTCAACACCGTTTCAATACAGGCGTTTCGGTACGAAGGCCAGTGTTCCAAAACGGACCACCGTTGGATGATGATTTGAATTGTTTCAAGTTTCAATGTTTTACATTTTAGTCCTTAATGTTGTGGATGCAATTGCCTGAGCTTGGAATGTCCTTTTTAGTTGAAATTTGACAGAAGAGCATGTAATATGACTAATTACATATTTGTAAACTTAAAATATGCAAAGTCCTTATATTTTCTAAAAATTACATTTTGGTCCCTAAAAGTGTAATTCATACAATTGAGTCCCTAAGTGAATCCCGATTGTTGTGCCCTTCTCTCATTTGATTCTTGTGTTCACATAGGCTTAATGTGCATCTAGAAAAGATTTAAAAGAAAAAAGGGTCGTCAATCAAGGTTGACTTTCGGGTTGACTTGGGTTTCCCCCATGTAATCTTCGTAGTTCGGGTCAAGCGTCTAGGCCAGGCTAAGGGGTTACATTTGTTGGTATCATAGCCAGGTTAACGAATAATTGGGGCTTGGTATGTGGTTAATGTATGTGGTTATGTATTGATTGTGACTTTTTGGTGAAAGTGTGATGTATGAATATTGAGGTATGATTAAATTGAGATGAATTTGTGATGTTATACTATGTTTGGAATGTAGTTGGGGATCCCATTTCCATATCATTACTAATGAGAAGAATTGTTTTCAAAAATGAGCTTGAGTACTTGGATTACTTATCTTATTATGCCTAATTGAGTTGTATTTTTGTCAGTGCATTGTTTTATTATGGGGTCACATAGAGAGCTTAGAATCAATACTCGAGATAAGGCTGAGAGTGAGAATGTAGAGAATGCTTAGGATCTACCTCCTCCTCCCCCTGGTGGACCATCTGGAGGTGGTGGAGCTGGGGTTGGTGTTGCTGGAGTTGGTGCTGGGGTTGCTGGACCCGAGGGAGGTCAGGGGCAAGCTACTCCTGATATGATCGTGTTAATACAGGCTATTGCTGGAGCTTTCCAGGCAGCAGTAGCTGGAGCTCATGGAGCTGCACCACAGGATGGTGCTAATGTAAGGTTATCGTTGGAGCGACTGCGCAGTTTGGGAGGGACTGAGTTTAGGGGGTTGACCCCGGAAGGTTCTGAGTCTTGGTTAGAGAGTACCAAGAGAATACTTGGACAACTGAACTACAACAATGTTCAGAAGCTGGGATGCATTGTGTCACTATTGCATGGTGATGCATACACGTGGTGGACAACCACTATTGCGAGAATGGAGGATGATAAAAGTGACTTGGACATTCTTTTTGAATGCGTTCAAGCGGAAATACTTGGGAGTTCGCTACCTCGATGAGAAAAAGAGGGAGTTTATGTCCCTTGTGCAAGGGAGCATGTTTGTGGCTTAATATGAGATTCAGTTTGTTCGCCTTAGAGAATATGCGCCTGAGCTGATTCCTAATGAGAGAGAAAGATGTGAATGGTTCCGTTATGGGCTGGTGGCGGATGTGAAAACCTATATGCTCGCAGCCGATTATACTGATTTCGATGTCTTGGTCACTAGAGCCAAGGACATTGAGTTGAATCTTGGTTAGGCGAGTCGAATAGGAGGATCTAGCTCGGGGAAGCGGGCTGCAGAACGTGATTATGGTAGGGATCGCAACAAGAGGCATAAGGATAGAAAGCCGCATTTTGATGCTAGACAGGGGAGTGGTAACCCTGGAAGAGGTCAGCAAGGACCAAATTCTTTCTTGAGGACTCCTGAGTGTAACTGGTGTGGTAGAAGACATGCTGGTGAGTGTTGGGGTAACCTTGGTACATGCTGGAACTGTGGTAATCAGAGGCATATGAAGAAAGATTGTCCTCAGTCGTTGAGAGAGGGATAGGCTTCGGTGAGAGCAGCTGAGCTATAGAGAGGTCGTGGGCGCGGCCGTGGTAATTTCCAGCGCAGAGAAGAGGGTGGAAGGAATGTGGCGCATGTAGTGGCAGTCCAACCTAAGGGTGGAGGTCAGGCTCAAGTTTATTCCCATCGTGAGGGAAGGAATGACACGGACGTGATCACAGGTACCTTTACTTTGCAGTCCTTGTCAATAATTTCTTTGATTGATTCTGGATCTACACGCTCATACATATTGCGTGAACATGCTCAAATGATTGGTTTTCCTGTTGAGTCTTTGGATGTTGGTATGCGTGTGACTAGTTCCTTTGGTGAGATGGTTTTAACAAGAAAGTTGTATTGGAGATGCCCCTTAAAGGTGCAAGATCATGTGTTTCTTGTTGATCTTATGGAATTGCCATTCTATGGTTTTGATGTAATTCTTGGCATGAATTGGCTTGTTGAGCATAGATCTGTTGTGGATTTCGAAATCAAGCGAGTTTCGTTGAAACTTGCGGATGATTATGAGGTTGTGGTGGTGGGAGAAAAGGTGAAGTTTCTAGCTAATGTGGTGTCGACGCTTGAAGCAAGCCAGATGTTGCGTAAAGGATGTGAGGCTTACCTAGCCTTTGTTATGAATCTCAGTTCAAAGGAGGTGTGCGTTCAGGATATAAGGACCGTGTGTGAGTTCCCTAGAGTGTTTCCAGAGGAATTACCTGGTTTGCCGCCTAGTCGAGAGGTTGAATTTGGAATTGAGTTGTATGAGAACACAACTCAGGTGTCCATTGCTCCCTATCACATGGCACCCAAAGAGTTGAAAGAGTTGAAGATGCAACTTCAGGAGTTGCTTGACCGTGGCTTCATTCGGCCTAGGTCACCTTGGGGTGCATTGGTCTTGTTTGTGAAAAAGAAAGATGGCACGACGAGGATGTGCATTGATTATCGTCAGCTGAATAAGTTGACCGTTAAGAACAAGTATCCTTTGCCGAGGATTGATGATCTTTTTTATTAGTTTCGGGGAGCGGCTGTGTTTTCAAAGATTGATTTGAGGTCAGGGTACTATCAGTTAAAGGTGAAGGATGTGGATGTGCCAAAAACAAACTTTTGAACGAGGTATGGGAATTATGAGTTCCTTGTGATGCCGTTTGGGTTGACGAATGCTCCTGCTGCTTTCATGGACATGATGAATAGGGTGTTCCATGAATTCTTGGACAAGTTCGTTGTGGTGTTCATCGATGATATCCTTGTGTACTCTCGTACTAAGGAGGAGCATGAAGGTCATTTGAGGATTGTTTTCCAAGCACTGTTGGAAAATCAGCTTTATGCTAAGCTGGGCAAATGTGAGTTTTGGCTGAAGGAAGTGATTTTCCTTGGTCATGTGGTTTCCGCTGAAGGGATTCTAGTTGATCCCCAGAAGGTTGAGGCGGTGATGAATTGGAAGCCTCCTAAGTCCATTCATGACGTCCGTAGTTTCCTTGGGTTGGCAGGATACTACCGGAGGTTTGTGGATGGATTTTCTAAGATTGTTGCCCCTTTGACGAAGTTGTTGGAAAAGGATGTTAAGTATGAGTGGAAAGAAGCGAGCAACAAGCTTTTGAGAAGCTAAAAGCAGCTTTGACGCAAGCTCCTATCTTGGTTCAACTTGAATCAGGGAAAGAGTTTGTGGTTTATAGTGACACATCCTATGTTGGTTTGGGGTGTGTGTTAATGCAAGAGGGTAAGGTGGTGGCTTATGCATCTCAACAGTTGAAAGTGCATGAGCACAATTATCCTACACATGAAATTGAGTTGGCTGCAGTGGTTTTTGCTCTAAAGATATGGAGACATTATCTCTATGGTGAGAAGTATATTGTGTACACATATCAAAAAAGTTTAAAGCATCTGATGTCTTAGAATGAGTTAAATCTTAGGCAACGAAGCTGGGTGGAGTTGCTTAAGGATTACGATCTAACGACCGAGTATCATCTGGGGAAGGCCAATGTTGTGGCCGATGCTTTGAGCAGGAAAGTGGCGACGGAGTTAAGAGCGATGTTTGCTAGCTTGAGCATATCGCGAGATGGTGGTCTTGTTGCTGAATTGCAAGTGAAACCATCTCTAATCCAGTTGATAAAGGATAAACAACTGCTGGATGATTCCTTGGTGCCACATGTTCAGGATATTGCTGAAGATAGGCCATCAGATTTCTGTTTTAACGATGATGGTGTTTTATGTTTTGGGAGTCGGATAGTGGTGCCAAATGATGTTGAGTCGAGGCGCACTATTTTGACCGAAGCTCACATTATTCCTTTTGCTATGCACCCTGGTAGTACAAAGATGTACCGTGATCTGAAGGATGAGTACTATTGGGTGGGATTGAAGAAAGATGTCGCTGAGTATGTTGGCAAGTGTATGGTTTGTCAGCGGATTAAGGCTGAACATCAGTTTCCTTCAAGGTTGTTGCAGCTGTTAAGGATCCCTGAATGGAAATGGGTGAGGATCACCATAGACTTTGTGTATGGTTTGCCTTTATCGCCATCAAAGAAGAATTCTGTTTGGGTGATTGTGGATCGCCTTACGAAGTGTGCGCATTTCTTGTCTGTGCATACTACATACACCTTGGATAAGCTTGTAGAGTTGTTTGCATCAAGCATTGGGTACGCGGCTGAATTTCAATACTTCTTATCATCCGCAGACGGATGGACAGTCGAAGCGTGTTATCCAAGTGCTTGAGGATATGTTGAGGTGTTGTGTTATTGAATTTCAAGGCTCTTGGGAGAAGCACTTGCCTTTGGTGCAATTTGCTTATAATAATAGTTACTAGGCAAGTATTCAAATGGAACCTTATGAAGCTTTGTACGGGAGAAAGTGCAGAACTCCTCTTTGTTGGGCTAAAACGGGACAAAAGTTGGTCTCGATGTCGGCTTTGTTGAAAGGAACTACCAAGAAGGTGAAGCTCATTTGTGAGCGGTTGAAGGCAGCATCGGATCGGCAAAAGTCTTACGCGGATTTGAAGCATAAGGAGATATAATTTGAGGTGGGTGACCGTGTGTTTTTGAAAGTTTCACCTTGGAAGAAGGTGATGAGGTTTGGCCAGAAGGGCAAGTTGAGCCCAAGGTACATTGGACCATACGAGGTGATAGAACGTGTGGGTCTTGTTGCTTATAATTTGAGACTACCTCAAGAGTTAGAAAAGATACATAATGTGTTTCATGTATCCATGCTTCGAAGGTATAGATCGGACCCTTCACATGTTATGCCTGTAGAGGAGGTTGAGTTGAATCCAGATTTGACATATGATGAGGAACTTATTAAGATTCTAGATTCGGATAGTAAGGTTCTCCGTGGTAAGACCATTGAGCTGATCAAAGTGTTGTGGAGACATCGTGGTGCTGAGGAAGCCAAGTGGGAAAGGAAGGAAGACATGAAGAAGCATTTTCCTTAGCTTTTTCCTCCAGGTAAATTTTGAGGATGAAATTTCTTAAGAGGGGGAGAGTTGTAACGCCCCTGTAACGCCCCAAATTGGGGCCTATATGTTTTAGAATTCGAATCGGACCGGTCGAGAACAGTTCGGATCTTAAAAGGGAGATTTAGGGAACACCTAGTTCGGGATGCTTTAAATATATGGAAAAATATCTAAAAATCTTCATTTATTATATGAATTATTATGGTGAAATCAATTTTACAAAATAATCTTGGAAATACTACATTTCAGTGTAGTGACCAAATCACAGTTTTTGCAAAAGTTAAAAAGTGACTGTTTTGTGAAGGATTGAAACTTTGAATCTTTAAGGAGCTAATTTTACCAAAAAAATTTTAATCAGATTTCTTCTTAATTTGGGTGATTTTGTTTATGTTTTAATAAAAGGAAATAAAGATTAATTAAAAGGAAAACTATCTTTGACATTTCATAACTACCTTTCATCAATTTTCTCTCAATTTCTTTTCAGCCAAACACGTTTCCACATCAATTAGCCTTTGACTTTAGATAGCGTTTCGGCGAGCAAGCGAAAATAAATCGGTGAGTGTGTATGGTTTTAGAAGTCCTTGAGGGACAAAGAATCAAGGTTTGGGGATTTAGGAAAGGTTTGAAACACCTTCCTAAGTCGGGAAGTAAGTATTGGCTAGATTGCTCTCTTATATGTGGTGATTGCCCCTAAAATGCTTTTACATGCTCATGGTTTGAGATAGATAAAATCCTACTATTTTTATGCATGATTTGTAGCATGAGATGATGCTTGAAATGATTTCATGAAATAACATGTTGCATTGATGAGATTTGAGCTTTTGTTTTAAAGAATGACAAATGTTATACTTTTGAAATGAGTTGAGAAAGATTTGAGAAATGTTGCATGAAAAACAACAGGTGAGATGATGTTTTAACATAATATACTGGCATAGAACTTGAGATACTTACCAGATATAATTGATTGATCAATAGGATGAGAGTGCACTATAAACTAAAAATTCGTACGTGCTCTTTGGTTTAATCCAAAGGGAGAGGACCGATGATGGGAATTCCATCGAGTAGGACTTGGTGAAATACCCAATCTTTGTGGGGATGAGAGATTCTGCCATGTGAGTACGGTGATGTGAGATTCCACCGGATATTATGTTACTAGACAAGTGAGTACGGTGATGTGAGATTCCACCGGAAGCGTCTAGTGGTTTGAGAATGATGTCCACATATCCGAGTAGTAATGGGATATAAAATGTCAATATAATATAAGAAAATGTTTTTGAACCACATGTACCTATTGAAGAAATGATTTATGCTATGAGAAATGCATATGAGATTTGTATATGAAATGCTTTGGTTTTACAAGCATGTGTATGGCCTTGCCATGAGATTTGCATTGGTTTAAATGCATGAGATAGAATTGAGGTACATGTGTTTTCAATGAGAAGTTGCTTTGAAATGGTTTTCGAGCATGAGATAGAATGAGCATGTTGTAGAAAAGGCTTTTGAGAAAGTGTTTTGAATAATGCATTATTGTGTTGGTTTTCTTTAGAGCATGCCTCACTAAGCAATTGTGCTTACGCTCTCTTTTACCAATAATGCAGAAAATTGAAGTGTTTTTGGGCAGCGAGAAGGTGAAGAACATCCAAGGAAGTGCAAAGCTCATGTATGGTGATGTTTTTACACACTTTAGTTTTGATATTTGGCAATGGGACTTCAAGGTTGTATTTGGGAGATGATTTTGAACTCCCTAAGTTTGTGGCATGTTTGTGTTAGCCTTTATGAGTTGTAATTGGTCCTAAACGTTTGGTTTGTGCTTTGATGGCTTAGATTGGTTTTGTGACTAGGAAGCATGCCTTTAGATTGTATGTTTTTGTGTTTGATGCCATCTCTAGCTTAAGGGTCTTAAATATGTTCCTTAGTATCAAAATAAGTTGCTGGTATGATTTAATGCTCTTTGTGGCATGTTTGATTGGTTTTAAAGGTGAAAAACCAGCAATTTCTGCTGTCACTAGGCAAACTGTATCGAAACACCCTCCACTGTTTCGAAACGGGGGCCTGTAATGGCCATAGTGTTTCGGAACGACTGAAGGTGTTTCGGAACAGTTTGGCTACTGGTGAGACTTGTTTCGATACCGGTCTCGGAACGCACCCGAGTACTGAAACGGTCAACACCGTTTCAATACGTGCGTTTCGGTACGAAGGATTGGTGTTCCGATACAGTTGACCGTTGGATGTTGTTTTGAATTATTTTATATTTTCATGTTTTACGATTTAGTCATGAATGTTGTGGATGCAATTGCCTGAGCTTGAAATGCCTTTTTAATATGAAATTTGACAGAGGAGCATGTAACTTGATTAATTACATATTGGTAAACCTAAAATCTGCAAATTCCTTATAACTTCTAAAAATTACATTTTGGTCCCTAAACGCGTGATTTATGCAATTGAGTCCCGAAATGATTTCCGATCGCTGTGCCTTTCTCCTCCATGATTCTTGAGTGTTCAAATAGGCTTAATGTGCATCTAGAAAAGATTAAAAAGAAAAAAGGGTCGTTAATCAAGGTTGACTTTTGGGTTGACTTTTTTGTTTTCCCCGTGTAATCTTCGTAGTTCGGGTCAAGCGTCTAGGCCGGGCTAAGGGGTTACATTTTTTGGTATCAGAGACATGTTATCGAATAATTGGGGCTTGGTATGTGGTTTTTGTATGTGGTTATGTATGATTGTGACTTTTCGGTGGAAGTTTGATGTATTAATATTGATGTGTGATTCATTTGAGATGAATTTGTAATGCTATGCTATGTTTGGAGTGTGGTTGGGGATCCCATTGACATATCATTACTAATGAGAAGAAATGGTTTCAAAAATTAGCTTGAGTACTTGGATTACTTTCCTTATTATGCCTAATTGTGTTTGTTGCATTTTTGTCAATGCATTGTTTTTATTATGGGGCCATATAGAGAGCTGAGAATCAATACTTGTTCCATGGCTGAGAATGAGAACGTAGAGAATGCTGAGGATTTACCTCCTCCTCCCCCTGGTGGACCACCTGGGGTGGTGGAGCTGGGGCTGGTGCTGCTGGAGTTGGTGCTGGGGTTACTGGACCCGAGGGATGTCAGGGGCAGGCTGCTCCTAATATGACCGTGCTGATACAGGCTATTGTTGGAGCTTTCCAGGCAACAGTAGCCGGAGCTCATGGAGCTGCACCTCAGGATGGTGCTAATGTGAGATTGCTGTTGGAGCGTCTACACAGTCTAGGAGGGACTGAGTTTAGAGGTTTGACACCAGAAGGTTCTGAGTCTTGGTTGGAGAGAACCAAGAGGATTCTCGGACAGCTGAATTGCAACAATGTCCAGAAGTTGGGATGCATTGTGTCACTATTGCATGGTGATGCATACACGTGGTGGACGACCACTACCTCTGGAATGGAGGATGGTGAGGTGACTTGGACATTCTTCTTGAATGCGTTCAAGCGGAAATACCTGGGAGTTCGCTACCTCGACGAGAAGAAGAGGGAGTTTATGTCTCTTGTGCAAGGGAGCATGTCTGTGGCTGAATATGAGATTCAATTTGTTCGCCTTAGCAAATATGCACCTGAGCTAATTCCTAGCGAGAGGGAAAGGTGTGAACGATTCTGTTACGGGCTGGTGGCGGATGTAAAAACTTATATGCTCGCAGCCGATTAGAAAGATTTTGATGTCTTGGTCACTAGAGCCAAGGACATTGAGTTGAATTCGGGTTTGGTGAATCGAGCAGGAGGATCTAGCTCGGGAAAGCGAGTTGCATTGTGATGCTAGGTGCGTGGGTGGTAACCCTAGTAGAGGTCAGCAAGGACCTAATGCTTTCTTGAGGACTCCTGAGTGTAACCGGTATGGTAGGAGATACACTGGCGAGTGTTGGGGTAACCTTGGGACATGATGGAACTGTGGCAACCGAGGGCATATGAAGAAAGATTGTCCTCAGCCGATGAGAGAGGGATATGCTCCAGTAAGAGTAGCTGAGTCACAGAGAAGTCGTGGGTGCGGCCGTGGTAATTTTTAGCGTAGAGATGAGGGTGGAAGGAATGTAGCACATGTGGTGGCTGTCCAACCTGAGGGTGGTGGTTAGGCTCGAGTGTATGCCCATCGTGAGGGAGGGAATGACATAGACGTGATCGTAGGTACCTTTACTTTACAATCCTTGGCATTACTTTCTTTGATTGATTCTGGATCTACACACTAGTACAGATCGGACCTTTCACATGTTATGCATGTGGAGAAGGTTGAGTTGAATCCAGATTTGACATATAATGAGGAACCTGTTGAGATTCTAGATTCGGATAGTAAGGTTCTCCGTGGTAAGACCATTGAGCTGATCAAAGTGTTGTGGAGACATCGTGGTGCTGAGGAAGCCACGTGGGAAAGAAAGGAAGACATGAAGAAGCAATTTCCTTACCTTTTTCCTCCAGGTAAATTTCGAGGGCGAAATTTCTTAAGAGGGGGAGAGTTGTAACGCCCCAAATTTAGGCCTAGATGTTTTAGAGTTCGAATCGGACCGGTCGAGAAGGATTTAGATCTTAAAAGGGAGATTTAGGAAACACCTAGTTCGGGATGCTTTAAAAATATGGAAAAATATCTAAAAATCCACATTTATTATATGAATGATTATGGTGAAATCAATTTTACAAAATAAGGTTTGGAAATACTACATTTCAGGGTAGTGACCAAATCGAAGTTTTTGCAAAAGTTAAATAGTGACTGTTTTGTGAAGGATTGAAACTTTGAATCTTTATGAAGCTAATTTTACCAAAATGTTTTTAATCAGATTTCTTCTTAATTTGGGTGATTTATTAATGTTTTAATAAAAGGAAAACAATCTTTGACTTTTCATAACTACCTTTCATCAATTTTCTCTCATTTCATTTTCTCTCAATTTCTTTTCAGCCAAACACATTTCCCCCATCAATTAGCCTTTGATTTTCATTGCTTTTGATGAGATTTAAATCTTCTTTTGATTCCTAATCTTTTCCTCATCAAATCCTCTTGTTTTCACATTGGATTTTCAAGAAAACTTGCCCAATTCAAGGAGAAATCAACCATTGGAGGTAAGCTTCGTCATTCTCCTCTAATGATCAGTTCTTTACTGAAATTCCCAAGTTATCAATCATTTGTTAATGATTTTTGAGTTGCTTTAATGCTAGAAACAAGAGATTGTATTAAAACTCAAGGTTTTTGGAGAGATCTTGATGATTTTCGTGGTTGATGGTTAGGCTCTGGTTTGAGGTTGTTTTCTAATGTATTTTAGATGTTATAAATGAGGTTTATCAAAAACTCAAGTTTTGTATGCTAGAATAGTGGTTTTTGGGGTGGTTTTGGTGTTCTGTCATAGCTGGAGGTATAAGGACGAGGTTATGGTGATTTTTGATGTTGATTGATGTTTAGAAATGATTAGAAGTGGTGGATCTTGGCTGGGCTTTGTTTTGGAAGAGTTTGGAGATGATTTCGGTTGGGTTTGGTAGCCGAAATGAGGTTCTTGAGTAGAGCAGCGAGTTTAGGTGTGTGGCTGATGATTTCAATGCATGATGATGCATTAATCCTCTGCTCTTATGTGTTATAAACAGGGGAGTCATTTTCGGACGCCTTTGGTGTTGATCCGGGAGCTTAGATAGCGTTTCGGCGAGCATTCGAAACGTAATCGGTGAGTGCGTATGGTTTTAGAAGTCCTTGAGGGAAAAAGAATAAAGGTTTTGGGATTTAGGAAAGGTTTGAAACACCTTCCTATGTCCGGAAGTAAGTATTGGCTAGATTGCTCTCTTATATGTGGTGATTGCCCCTAAAATGCTTTTACATGCTCATGGTTTGACATAGATAAATTCCTACTATTTTTACTCATGATTTATAGTTTGCGATGATGCTTGAAATTATTTCATGAAATAACATGTTGCATTGATGAGATTTGAGCTTTTGTTTTAAAGCATGACAAATGTTATAGTTTTGAAATGAGTTGAGAAAGATTTGAGAAATGTTGCATGAAAAACAGTAGGTGAGATAATGTTTTAACATAATATATTGGCATAGAAGATGAGATACTTACCAGATATAATTGATCGATCAATAGGATGAGAGTGCATTATAAACTAGAAATTCGTACGTGCTCTTTGGTTTAATCCAAAGAGAGAGGACCGATGATGGGCATTCCATCGGGTAGGACTTGGTGAAATACCCAAGCTTTGTGGCGATGAGAGATTCCACCATGTGAGTACGATGATGTGAGATTCCGCCGAAAATTATGTTACTAGACAAGTGAGTACGGTGATGTGAGATTGCACCGGAAGCGTCTAGTGGTTTGAGAATGATGTCCCCATATCCGAGTAATAATGAGATATAAAATGCTAATATAATATATGAAAATGTTTTTGAACCACATGTACCTATTGAAGAGATGATTTATGCTATGAGAAATGCATACGAGATTTGTATATGAAATGCTTTGGTTTTACAAGCATGTGTATGGCCTTGCCATGAGATTTGCATTGGTTTAAATGCATGAGATAGAATTGAGGTACATGTGTTTTCAATGAGAAGTTGCTTTAAAATGGTTTTCAAGCATGAGATAGAATGAGCATGTTATAGAAAAAGGCTTTTGAGAAAGTGTTTTGAATAATGCATTATTGTGTTGGTTTTCTCTAGAGCATGCCTCACTAAGCAATTTTGTTTACGCTCTCTTTTACCAATAATGAAGAAAATTGAAGTGTTTTTGGGCAGCGAGAAGGTTAAGAACATCCAAGGAAGTGCAAAGCTCATGTATGGTGATGTTTTTACACACTTTAGTTTTGATATTTGGCAATGGGACTTCAAGGTTGTATTTGGGAGATGAGTTTGAACTCCCTAAGTTTGTGGCATGTTTGTGTTGGCCTTTATGAGTTGTAACTGGACCTAAACGTTTGGTTTGTGGTTTGATGGCTTAGATTAGTTTTGTGACTAGAAAGCATGCCTTTAGATTGTATGTTTTTGTGTTTGATGCCATGCTCTAGCTTAAGGGTCTTAAATATGTTCCTGAGTATCAAAATAAGTTGCTGGTATGATTTGATGCTCTTTGAGGCATGTTTGATTGATTTTAAAGGTGAAAAACCAGCAATTTCTGTTGTCACTGGGCAAAGTGTATCGAAACACCCTCCACTGTTTCGAAATGGGGGTCTATAATGGCCATAGTGTTTCGGAACGGCTGAAGGTGTTTCGGAACAGTTTGGCTACTAGTTAGACCTGTTTCGATACCGATCTCGGAACGCACCCGAGTACCGAAACGGTCAACACCGTTTCGATACGGGCGTTTCGGTACGAAGGATTGGTGTTCCGATAGAGTTGACCGTTGGATGTTGTTTTGAATTGTTTTATATTTTTATGCTTTACAATTTAGTCCTAAATGTTGTGGATGCAATTGCCTGAGCTTGGAATGCCTTTTTAAGCTGAATTTTGACAGAGGAGCATATAACTTGATTAATTACATATTGGTAAACCTAAAATCTGCAAAGTCCTTATAACTTCTAAAAATTATGTTTTGGTCCCTAAATGCGTGATTTATGCAATTGAGTCCCGAAATGATTTCAGATCGTTGTGCCTTTCTCTTCCATGATTCTTAAATGTTCACATAGGCTTAATGTGCATCTAGAAAAGATTAAAAAGAAAAAAAGGGTCGTTAATTAATGTTGACTTTCGGGTTGACTTTGGTTTTCCCCATCTAATCTTCGTAGTTCGGGTCAAGCGTCTAGGCCGGGCTAAGGGGGTTACAGCCCCGATTTTGGGCCTAGATGTTTTAGAGTTCGAATTGGACCGGTCGAGAACGGTTCGACTCTTAAAGGGAGATTTAGGGAACACCTAGTTCGGGATGCTTTAAAAATATGGAAAAATATCTAAAAATCCTCATTTATTATATGAGTGAATATGCTGAAAATAATTTTGCAAAATAAGCTTTGGAAATACTACATTTCGGTGTAGTGACCAAATCACAGTTTTTGCAAAAGTTAAATAGTGAATGTTTTGTAAAGGATTGAAACTTTGAATCTTTAAGGAGCTAATTTTACCAAAATGTTTTCAATCTGATTTCTCCTTATTTTGGGTGATTTTAATAATGTTTTAATTAAAGGAAATAAAGATTGATTAAAGGAAAAACTATCTTTGACTTTTCATAACTACCTTACGTCAATTTTCTCTCATTTCATTTTCTCTCAATTTCTTTTCAGCCAAACACATTTCCTCCACCAACCAGCATCTGATTTTCATTCCTTTTGATGAGATTTAAATCTCCTTTTGATTCCTAATATTTTCCTCACCAAATCCTCTTGTTTTCACATTGGATTTTCAAGAAAACTTGCCCAAATCAAGGAGAAATCAGCCATTAGAGGTAAGCTTCGTCCTTCTCCTCTAATGATCAGTTCTTTACTGAAATTCCCAAGTCATCAATCCTTTGTTAATGATTTTTGAGTTGCTTTAATGTTAGAAACAAGAAATTGTATTAAAACTCAAGGTTTTTGGAGAGATCTTGATGATTTTCGTGGATGTTGGTTAGGCTCTGTTTTGAGGATGTTTTCTAATGTATTTTGGATGTTAAATGAGGTTTTATCAAACAAATCCCGAATAGGCTTGGATTCCTAAGTTTTGCGGGCTAGAATGGTGGTTTTTGGGGTGGTTTTGGTGTTCTGTTATAGCTGGAGGTATAAGGACGAGTTTGTGGTGGTTTTTGATGTTGATTGATGTTTAGAAATGATTAGAAGTGATAGATCTTGGCTAGGCTTTGTTTTGGGAGAGTGTGGAGATGATTTCGGTTGTTTTTGGTAGCTGAAATGAGGTTCTTGAGTAGAGCAGCGAGTTTAGGTGTGTGGCTAATGATTTCCATGCATGATGATGCATTAATCCTCTGCTCTTATGTGTTATAAACATGGGAGACATCTTCGGATGCCTTTGGTGTTGATCCGGGAGCTTAGATAGCGTTTTGGCGAGCAAGCGAAACATAATCGGTGAGTGCGATGGTTTTTGAAGTCCTTAAGGGACAAAGAAACAAGGTTTGGGGATTTAGGAAAGGTTTGAAACACTTTCCTAAGTCCGGAAGTAAGTATTGGCTAGATTGCTCTCATATATGTGGTGGTTTCCCCTAAAATGCTTTTATATGCTCATCTTTTGAGATAGATAAATTCCTACTGTTTTTATGAATGATTTGTAGCATGAGATGATGGTCGAAAAGATTTAATGAAATAACATGTTGCAATGATGAGTTTTGAGCTTTTGTTTTATACCATGGCAAATGTTATGTTTTAAAATGAGATGAGAAAGTTTTGAGAAATGTTGCATGAAAAACAGTAGATGAGATGATGTTTTGACATAATATATTGGCATAGAAGATGAGATACTTACCGGATATAATTGATCGATCAATAGGATGAGAGTGCACTATAAACTAAAAATTCGTACGCGCTCTTTGGATTCAATCCAAAGGGAGAGACCGATGTTGGGCATTCCATCGGGTAGGACTTGGTGAAATACCCAAGCTTTGTGGCGATGAGAGATTCTGCCATGTGAGTACGGTTATGTGAGATTCCACCGGAAGAGTCTAGTGGTTGAGAATGTTGTCCGCATATCCGAGTAATAAAGAGATTTTAAATGCCAATATAATATATGAAAATGCTTTTGATTCACATGTACCTATTGATGAGATGATTTATGCTATGAGAAATGCATATGAGATTTGTATATGAAATGCTTTAGATTTCACAAGCATGTGCATGGCCTTGCCATCAGATTTGCATTGGTTTAAATACATGAGATAGAATTGAGGTACATGTGTTTTCAATGGAGATTTGCTTTGAAACGGTTTTCAAGCATGAGATAGAATGAGCATGTTGTAGAAAAAGGTTTTTGAGAAAGTGTTTTGAATAATGCATTGTTGTGTTGGTTTTCTTTAGAGCATGCCTCACTAAGAAAATGTTCTTACGCTATCTTTTACCAACAATGCAGATAATTGAAGTGTTTTTGGGCAGCAAGAAGGTTAAGAACATCCAAGGAAGTGCAAAGCTCATGTATGGTGATGTTTTTATACACTTTAGTTTTGATATTTGGCAATAGGACGCCAAGGTTGTATTTGGGAGATGTGGTTTGAACTCCTTAAGCTTGTGGCATGTTTGTGATAGCTTTTATGGGTTGTAAATGGTCCTAATGGTTTGGTTGGAGGTTTGATCTCTATATTTTGTTTGGTGGATAGGAAGCATGCATATAGTTTGAGTATTCTTGTGCTTGATGCCATGTTTTAGCTTATGCTTCTTATACATGTTCTTGGATGTTTAATCATGTTGCTGGTATGATATGGTACTTTTTGAAGCATGTTTGAGTGGGCTAGGAGGTGAAAAACCAGCAATATCTGCTATCTGTAACGGGGTTTTTTTCGCAAATCAAGTTCCCGCTACTTTGAAAAATATTCAATTTAAAAAGGGGAGAATTTAAAAACAATTCGGGTTTCGGGAAAACAACGTTTTAAAAAATCTCTTTTTTCAGTTTGGTTGGAGTCACCACCGGCCACTAAGGTAGGCCGAACACCGTAGAAAACAAAACCAGAGATTTTTTTGAAAGGGTTCGGGAGTTGGTTACGTGTGGGGAAGGGTTAGCACCCCCATCATGCCCGGAAATCGGTACCAAAACAATTGTTGCTTTTAATTCGATGGAAATTATTCGAAATTATACGAGCTTTTCCAAATTGGTGGTTTTGAGTTAATTAAACGTTTAATTAAAAAGGATGATGGTACACCGGACCAAAGACTAAACCGACATCATATAAGTCTGACTATCGTGTTAGTCTAGGGTTTGAATCTCATACGTCACCTTTATGCATGATGCAAGCAGGTAAAAAAATGGTGCTATGGTCTTGTTCATTTTAATTACGAATTTACCTTAAGACGATTCGAATTAATCCGAATATTTGCGGGACATCCAATAAGTTAGGCTGGTCGACCCGAATACGCGAATTAATAGGTATCTCAATTTTAGGATTAAAATTAATTACCATGCGAATTTAAACATTAGGGGTCACATGTAATGTAATGACATATTAGAATGCATGTCACAAATACATATTCGAACAAAAGAAGGCAAAGCATGCACATACTAGCATAAACAATATGACAAAAAAAAAACATTCGATGCAAACATATATTAAGGGGACAAGAATGCATAACATAACATAGCCAAAATAGCATGCAAAGTAAATAAGTAAAAGGTAAACTGGTAGGGATTACGAATGTAATAAAACCAATTTTAAAAACAGATTATAATGCAAAATGGGACCAAAATAAAAAAAGACGAAAAGCCACAGGGACCAGAATGGGAATCAACCCATCCGGCCATCGATTAGAATGAAAAAAGGGTGAGATTGAAAACATTTGGAAAGATTCAGGGGCTGCGGTTGTAGTTTTAAAACACGAAAGTCTCTCTTGCGTGAATACGTCGACGCGGAGGGACTTAAAGGTTGTTAACCCATTTTAAAAAAAATCAAAACACTATATAAGCCATTTTAAAATCATTTTAAACCCTTTTCCCATTTTTGTAACCCTAAAAAAAACCGAGAGCTTCACCCTTCGTCTCCGGCGCCGCAAGGGTTCCGGTTGCCGTTTCCGGCGCCGGAACCCTGAAAAACCCCTTCTTTTTCTTTCCGAAACCAAAACAGAGAACCCTTTTTCCACAACCAAACCCAAAATCGAAAGGCTCTTTACCGTTTATATTTTGAAACCCAAAAACCGAATCCAAAAAGAAAACCAAAAAACTTTACCCCTTTCGCGTCACCGGCTCACCATGCATGGCTTCCGAGGGAGCCAGAAGGCTTGTCGCCGGCAACGGAAAACGGAGAAGAAGAAAGATCGAAGAAGGTAAGACCTTAACCCCTTCTTTTATTTTTTGCGATTCGAAACTAAAAATGACAAGAGATTATACCTCTGAAACTTTCTTGCTTGTATTGATTAAAAAAATGCTTCCGTTACAACCTCTCTGGAATTTTCTGAATGGAAAATCCCCTAATGCTCTCCCTAAAAAACTCTCTTCTGAAAAAATCCTCTCGAATGCTCTCTGTAATTTCTGAATCCTCCCGTTTACATTGCATGCTCGGGTTTTTATATAGCCCCGAAATTACAGATTTTCCTATTTCTAAAATGCGTAAAATTGCTTGAAATGCTGGTAATTGTTTGCTGATTTGTACGATTTTCTGCTGATTGCCTCTGAAATTGGTTGCTGCAATTTGTTTCTGATTTCTGATGTTGGTCTTTTTGCGTTGCATGTGAGCTCGTACGAGGAGAGGGGGACCAGAGAGACGTGGCCGGACGACGTGGCTGGTCGGGCTCGGGCGTGAGGCATCCGAAAAGGCGCGCGGTGAATCACACGCGCGCGTGGGAGTTAAGGAGGCGCGGACGCGCGGGCGCGTGGAGGTTCCAGAAGCTTCTCCGCGTTGATCTCGGCCGTCCGATGAGATCTCGATCCAAGGGCTAAGGCTGCGCGGCACTAGGGTTTCCTGGGGGGCAGCTAGGGCTTCCTTCTCATCTGGTGCGATATGGGCCGTTGGATCTCCCCTCCAGATCCAACGGTTGAGATGAGGCGGCTGCACAAAACACAAGTGCCATTAGGGTTCTTCTGTTAGGGTTTAACTATTTGGGCCAAAACAAGCCTTGATATATGTATGATATTTTTGGGCTGTAATATGGACTTTAAATAAATAAACTACTGGGCTTTTTATTTAATTAAAATATCGGGCTTTGTTTGTTTACATTAGACTTAATTTTATTTCCAGTTTCAATAATAATAATAATAATAATAATAATAGATATTAGTAATATTAATAATAAGATAATAATAGTAGATAAAGATAATAATAATAGTAATAAGATAATAGTAATAATCGGTAATAATGTTATTAATAATAATATAAGCAATAGAAATAATATATGATAATGGTATAGGTTATAATAATAGACTCTAATAGTAGTAATATATACTCTTTTTTCTTTTTTAATTTTTATATTTTATCACAATATATAAAGCCCATTAAAGAAAAGAAAAGAAAATAGGACGGGTTTTCCCCGTGTAATCTTCGTAGTTCCCGTCAAGCGTCTAGGCCGGGCTAAGGGGGTTACAATACGAAGTGCTGAAATTCAAACGTGTACCCAGCGCCTGATGTAAACATTCCTAAAACGTTGATGTAAACCTCGGATCTCTATCTGACATTATGGACTTAGGCACACTATGCAAACACACAATCTCAACAACATACAACTCCGCTAATTTATCCAACGTATACCTAGTATGCACAGCCAAGAAATGCGCACACTTCGCAAGACGATCCACAATCATCCATATGGAGTTCCTCTTAGATGGTGTCAAAGGCAGACCGGACACAAAATCCATCATAATTTTTTCCCATTTCCATTGCGGTATCCTCAAAGGCTATAACAAACCAGAAGGAAATTGATGCTCAGCCTTTACACGCTGGCAAACCATACATTTGCATACAAAATCAGCAACATCTTTTTTCAACCCCACCCAATAGTACTCATCCTTCAAACCACGATACATCTTAGTACTACCAGGGTGCATAGCAAAAGGAATACTATGAGCTTCAATCAAAATAGTGCGCCTCAATTCAGCATCTTTCGGCACAACTATTCGACTTTTAAAGCATAAAACTCCATCATCATTAAAACAGAAGTTCGTTGCATTACCATCAACTATATCCTGAACATGAGGCACCAACGAATCATCAAGCAACTGCTTATCCTTGATCAACTGAATCAAGGAAGGTTTCACCTGCAAATGGGCTATCAACCCACGATCACGCGGTAAACTCAACCGAGCAAACATCGCTCTCAGCTCAACATCTACCTTCCTACTCAAAGCATCGGCCACAACATTGGCCTTTCCAGGATGGTACTCAATCGTCAGATCATAATCCTTAAGCAACTCCAACCATTTTCGTTGCCTAAGATTCAACTCCCTTTGAGACATTAGATACTTCAAACTTTTATGATCGGTGTAAACCACACACTTTTCACCATAAAGGTAGTGTCTCCAAATCCTCAAAGCAAACTCCACTGCAACGAGCTCTAGATCATGAGTGGGATAGTTACGCTCATGCACCTTCAATTGTCTAGACGCATAAGCTACGACCTTCCCACCTTGCATCAACATGCAACCCAAACCAACATATGATGCATCACTATAAACTACAAACTCCTTACCCAATTCTAGTTGAATCAAGACAGGAGCTTGCGTCAAAGCTTCGTTCAACTTCTCCAAAGCTTGTTGCGTAACATATGTCCATTCAAAGTGAACATTATTTTGCAACAACTTGGTCAAAGGTTCAGCAATCTTAGAAAAACCTTCAACAAACCTTCGATAATATCCAGCCAACCCAAGGAAACTTCGCACTTCCGTCACCGATTTAGGTGTTTTCCAACTCATCACCGCCTCGATCTTGTGTGGATCAACCCGAATACCCTCAGCTGACACCACATGTCCAAGAAAAACCAATTCCCTGAGCCAAAACTCACACTTGCTCATTTTTGCATAAAGCTGATTCTCCAACAGCACTTGTAACACAATCCTCAAATGCTTATCATGATCCTCCTTGGTACACAAGTACACGAGAATATCATCGATAAACACTACCACGAACTGTTCTAGGAACTCATGGAACACTCGATTCATCATATCCATGAATGCAGCTGGTGCATTTGTCAACCCAAATGACATCACCAAGAACTCATAATGGTCGTACCTTGTCCAAAAAGCTTTCTTAGGTATATCCACATCCTTAACCTTTAGTTGATAATACCCAGACCTCAAATCAATCTTCGAAAACACTGAAGCACCACGAAACTGATCAAACAAATCATAAATCCTTGGCAAAGGGTACTTGTTCTTAATCGTCAACTTGTTCAGTTGCCGATAATCTTTGCGCATACGCATCGTACCATCCTTCTTCTTCACAAACAAGACCGGTACACCCCAAGGTGAAACACTTGGCCTTATTAACCCTTGATCAAGCCACTCTTGAAGTTGCATTTTCAACTCCTTCAACTCTTTAGGTGCCATCCGATAAAGAGCAATATACACTAGAGTCGTATTTTCATATAGCTCAATGCCAAACTCAACTTCTCTGTTTGGTGGCAACCCAAGCAACTCTTCCGAAAAGACACCTGGAAATTCACATACAGTTCATTTGTCTTGCACTCACACTTCCTTCGTACGAGGATTCATCACATACGCTAAGAAAGCTTCACAACCCAACTCCATCATCCGACTCGCTTCAAGAACTTCACGTTCTCGCCTATGATTACAACTTCGTAATCATCCACAAGTTTCAAGGTAATCCGTTTAACATCAAAATCAACTACAACTCGATGCTCCACCATCTAATCTATTCCAAGAATCACATCGAAACCATAAAAAGGCAATTCCAGCAAATCAACTGAAAACACATGGCATTGAAAAGATAAAGGGTATCTCCTATACAATTTTCTTGTAACAATAGTTTCACCAAAAGATCTTGTTACTTGCATTCCTACGTCTAGCATCTCAACAGGAATATCAAGCAAATGCACATGCTCACTCAAGATGTATGAATGCATAGATCCAAAATCAATCAATGCTAACAAATATAAGGATTTCAAGGCGAAGGTATCTGCAATCACGTCGGTATCGTTACGTTCCTCGCGATGTGCATACACCAAGTAGGACCACCATCCTCCGATTGAATAACAACAACATGAGCCACACCTCTCTGCCTATCCTCCCTTCTTTGGAAGTTAGCATGGCCGCGCCCACGACCTCTCTGCAGTGCAACAATAGGTGCACGACCCTAACCACCTCCCGCTAACAAAGGACACTCACGTCTCATGTGATCAACAAATCCACGGTTCCAACAAGAATTAGCCCCAGCCACAGGAGCCTGCGCCTCACGAGCTACGTGAGGACAATCTCGCCTCAAGTGCTCACGCGATCCACAAGACCAGCAAGTATTCCGCTCAAACCTCGCCCTGTTACCCAGAGCTGGCCCACCTCGCCCAAAATTACCTCGCCTCACCTCAGACCGATACCTCCGGTCACGACTCCTCTTATTCTGCCCACCACTAGGGCCAACATCTGCAGTTCTCTTACTCGAGCTAGATCCACCCATGCGAGATTTCGAACCCAAACTTTACTCTATGTCCTTGGCTTGTGTCACCATCACATCGAAATCCGTGTAATCAGACGCGAGCATGAACGTCTTCACGTCCTGCACCAAACCATACTGAAAGCGATCACAATGATACCTATTACTCTGCACCAACTCCGGAGCATACTGGCTCAATCGTACAAACTGGACCTCGTACTCAGCTACCGTCATGTTCCCTTGCACTAGAGACATGAACTCCCGCTTTATATCATCTAAGTATCTGACTCCTAGATACTTTCTTTTAAAGGTAGCCTGAAAGAAATCCCAATCCACCTCATTTGGCTCCATGGCCGCAGTCACAGTCGTCCACCATGCATACGTATCACCATGCAACAACGACACTGCACAACCCAGCTTTCGTGCATTATTGCACCGATATCTGATCCAAAATTCGGACCGTACTGGCCATCCAAGCCTTGGATGCCTCAGGAGACAAACTACGATATTCCACGCCTCCCAAACATGACAAGCGCTACAACGGCAAACCCAATTGCCCAACAGCAGGCACTTGTTCTTGTGCTTGCACTCCAACAACATCAGCCATGAATGCTCCTGTCATCGCCTGTATCAAAGGCGTCAAATCACCCAATATCGGACCAGCCTGTCCGTGTTGCGGTTGCTCCTCACCCCTAGGTGGCGGTGGCAGTGGAGGAGGTAAATTCACACCAGGCCGAGCCTCATTCTTCTGATTCCGTTGCTAATCAGCAGGAGAACCTGACCCAGAATTTAACTCTCTCCTCGGTCCCATTGTGCTATTATTATCACCGCATAAATATAAAACAAAACAAAGATCAAACCAACTTCTAGCAAGGATCCAAGACTTCAAATTCAATTTAAAACATTTCACTATAATAATAAGGCAATGGGCATTCTAATCCCCCCCCCCAACATAGCATAAAGCATACAACATGCATGTCACAACCATCATATATGACAACTCTCATTTATATTACAATCACCATCACATACTCAACATTAACATGCTTAAGACATTCACCGAACAAAACAAACATACCCCAAAAACACATATTCCCATCTCAATTACTTAACAACAACTTACCATCATCCCAACCTTTCAAAACCTGGCTCTGATACAACCAAATGTAACCCCCTCGACCCGGCCTAGCCGATAGACTGAACCGAACGGGTCAGACAAAGAATATTGAAGTAAACTGGAAAGATTTACCTCAATAAGCGACCCAATTTTTTTTTCTTTTTACATTATCTAGATGCAAGTTAGATTCCTAGGTGTTCAACAAGCAGCGGAACAAACAACAACTCAACACTCATCGGTTACTACCATATTTCGGTTTTTAGGGACCATTTTTTAAACTTAACAAATTGCAAGGGTTTTTCCGAGATTCAAATTACCAACCTCTCATTAGTCTCATTACATGCATCTCTATCAAAACTCAGCTCAAGTTAACCATTAGAACTTATTTAATTGAATACATGACAAACTGGGACCAAAATGCAAAGAAACAGAATTTCAAATATTCCTATAACTATCATAACAGCTTGCCGTTTCGGAACATCAAGCCCCGTATCAGAACGGTAGTATCAAAACAGAGACACATGTTTCGAAACGCAAGCTCGTACCAAAACTACCCTTGATTCATTTCGGAATAGGGATTCACAGTAGCAAAACGTACCAAAACGGATCTCCTCGTTTCTATACCCAAAGGCATTTTCAAACACTCGTTTCGTAATGGACAAAGGTGTTCCGAAACACTTGGGCCTGCAAAGTATAATTTTTCTTGTTTAACTTGAGTTAATTCATCCGAAACCAATCCAACATATATTTAAGTATGCTGCAACTCAAATGCACTTCAACAACCGAAAATGCATGGCAATAACATCATCAAAGCATCACTATCGTTATCAATGAGATCTAAAGGCATGCTTCCTAAGAAAATCATGCATCCACAAGTCAAATCTCACAATCAAGCATAGTCCAACATTTAAAGACCATTTACAACCCAAAATAAGCATACAAAACTTGTACCAAACCAGGAAGTATCAAAACAACTAACATTTATAGCATTGGACACCCCATTGCCTTTATTACACTAGTTCAAAACCATGACATACATTTAATGAAGTCTCTTGGAAATCCTTGGAAAGTTGCTGCCTCCAATCAGTTATTTATCTGCATTGATAAGCAAATGAGAGCATAAGCATACAAGCTTAGTGAGGAAAGCTCAAAACCAAAACACCATCAATGCTCAAAACCATTTTCACTCTTTTGAAAACCATCATGCCATACTTGAAAATCCATCCACTTCATCAGTAAAATCAACATGCTAAACACCATGAAACATGTATAACCTATTTCACGGCAATTAAACCATTGCTAAACAAAAATGAAGTCATCCAAGCATATCCACCAATATGCTAAGTTTTTAGTAAAACATGCATTTTCCATAATATGCATCATCATCATTTATATAATATTACAATTCGTTATATTAACTTACAAGTGATTAAAAACATTCTCATTTCTCAAAAAGAATATCGGATACACGGATTTCCAAGTGTTGTCCCAAACACTTCATACACTCTACCGACATCTCAATGCTCACACACGGGAGCAACCCTCCACCGTTGTGACACCCGTGGTGGAGTATTCGGTACAATTACAACCCTTCAACACCACTCATCGATAAATGTATAGTCCACTAACGAGAGACGGGACACATACAAGGTTCGCACCGGGGAGCTACCCTTTATCGTTGAAACCTTAAACATCCCTCAATTGTTAGGGCTCTTGGATGGAGTTTTCGGTACAATCACAACCCCTCAACATCCAAGGCGACTTGTTTATAGTGCACTCAATCCTATAGCCGACTAACTATATCCGATTTCATTTTCAAAATACTTTACATAACATCACTTGCCAATATAATCCACATTTCATGCATACCTCATTGTTTTTCCAAAGCATTCATAATAAGCCATATCTCAAGCATTAAACCATGCATCAAAACTCATACATCAACACATGCATACAAGGATCACTTACCTAGTGCATCCTTAAACCATATGGCATCATCAACCACATTTTATAAACTCAAAACATGCTTTAAAACATTTTCTAATAGGTAAACACTATTAGAAACAAGTGCATCCAAATGCTCATAATAGCACAAACTGAGGGAGAAATTCACTTTACTTACTTCTGAACTTAGTAAAGCGTTTCAAGCTCTTACTAAGTTCTCAAAAAAATTTCTAAAAACATTTCCATGCAGGAAAATCAGTTTCCACTCACCGACTTACGAAACCACACTCGCCGACGCAACAATCAACCGTCTGAAGCCTCCAAAACCACTACGATCAATTCCGGAACACTATCCCCTATTTTCAACACATTAAAAAGAGAGATTCAATGCATCATAATACATCCAAGCACCAACACTCAAAAGGAAATTCGCTGCCATGCTCTAAAGCATCAAATTACCCATATAAAACAACCGAAAACGCAATAGATTGATCTCTAAACTCAGCCCAGCTATCAACCAACACATTCAACACATTTTAACCATAAATCAACATCTGAAAACAACCTAAAACCTCCGTTATACCTCCAAGAACTCAAATCTCACATAACACCCCAAAAATCCAACCAAAAACACCTTTAAAAACAAAGATCTCAAGGATTTCGGGATTAATATGATTAAGACTCTATTTTAACATCATTAACCTTCCAAAACTTGATTAGAAACCATCAGAAACAAATAAAATCAAAACAACTCCGAAAATCACATTACATCATCTCTTTAAATCAAGATTTCACAATTTTATCAAAACCTCAGTAAAACTTTAATAAAAACATGAATAAATAGCCAAATATCTTTGGAATTTCATTAAAGAACATTGATTAGAGGGTTAGCACGAAAATTACCTCCAATCCTTGCTTCTCTTCTAATTTTGCAAGTTTTGCTTCCAAGAATCTTGAAGAGATTTGAGAGAAATCACAAGAAAGATGTTGAAAATCAAGAGAGAAAATAAAAGTGAAAGAAATCTGGAATATGAGAGAATGGGAGAGTGTTTGGCTGATGTCAAATGGAGAGAAAAGAAATGATCGTCAATTTTGTTTAAACAAAATAACTACCTTTTAATTAAATCAATAAAAGTCACTTTTAATATTTAATAAACCATTTAAAACACATGCCAAAATAGATAAAAGGCTTAATTGAGATTAAGCTCCCTAGAGATTCTAAGATTTTGACTCTTTTTGACCACCTTTTAACATTCGAACAACCGATTATCGGTTCCACTAGCCTAACCCAACACACAAATCACCTAGGCCCAAAATTGGGGCGTTACAGTTTTTCTTCGATTCATTAATATCGAATCGTTGCTATCGATCGAGTAAGCAATATTCCTCAATCGATTATTGGATTCCATGGATGTATTGAGCTTAATCTTAAGTTAGGGTTTTGGTCATCCATGGATATTTCATCGATGTTGTTTATATTGAAATCGGATATCGATTTTGATATCGTTGTATTGATTTTGATATCGTATAATCAATTCTAATAATATCCCTATTGATTTCCTAGCTCAAGAAAACGAAAAGGAACATCCATCAAATTCACCGAAGGCTAGGAACAAGGGAGTTGTCATTTGAGAGCCGTAGGAGCATCGAATTAGCAAGGTGAGTGTAGTCGGAGTCTCGGGATTAAGCGTGGAGCCTTCCTGAACCATTTATTGTTGTATTCGATCATACTTCTAATAATATCATTGAAAAAGTTGCATTGGATTGTTAATCAGATTGTAACGCCCTGGTTTTGGGCCTAGATATTTTGGACATCGGATCAGACCGTTCGAAAATGGTTCGAATCGTATTAGGTGGTTTAGAGAAATCAAGGATCGGGAAAGGATAAAAATATGAAAAAAGTTGCTAAAATCCTCTAAAATCATGTTTAAGAGGTTGGTCAAATCAATTTTACAAAAAGAATTTTGGAAGTGGTACATTTTGGGTAGTGACCAAAATGTAAAGTTTTAAAACTGTAAAAAGTGTAATTTTCAAAAAGGAGTAAAAAATCTTAGAATCTTTAGGGAGCTATGGTGCAATTACCCCTTCCTTAAATTGACACGCGTTTTAAATGAATTTAATATAATTGATTAAAATTGATTTTTAATTATTTTAATTAATTAAATGGTTAATTGAGAGATCTCTTTTTACGTAACTAACTTTCAAGTTTCATTTTCAGCAAACCCATTTTTCTCAACTCTTTCTCTAGATTTCTTTTCTCCCAAACACTCTCTCTTTGATTTCTAAATCATTTTCAAGAAATATCTTCAAGTTCTTCAAGTTTTGTGAAGCAAAAACTTGTCAATTCTTAAAGAAGGCAAGGATTGGAGGTAAATCTCGTTCTCAACCTTCAATCTAGGTTCTTTATTGAAATTCCCAAGATCTTTGACTTCTAATTGTTGTTTTTGGCTGATTTTTATTATAGTTTTGATCTAAGATCAAAATCTTGCAAAATTATGATTTAAATCTTGATTTTCGGAGTGGTATTGATGAGCTCTGTTTTGGATTGATTTTAATTGAGTTTTGAGTTGATTAATATGTTGAAAAGGGTTTTGATAATATAGATCCCGAAATCCTTGAGATCCTTGGGTTTCTTGATGCTTTTAGTTGGGTTTTTTAGGTGAAATGATGAAGTTGTGCTTGCGGGAGGTATAAGGAGGGGTTTAGGTTGTTTTTAGATGTGTTTTGATGTGTAGTAATGATTGAAAGTGATATATGTTAGCTGGGCTTGGTTTATGAGGCAATCGATTGAGTTTTCGGTTGTTTCGGATGGGTATTTTGGTGTAGTTTTGGTGAGCAACGAGTTTGCGTTTAGTTGCTGGTGTTGAAATGCATTTTAATGCATTTGGATCTCTGTTTTGATGGTCTAAAAACAGGGGATCTTGATCTGGAAGCAAGCGAAGCATTTTTGGAGGCTTTAGACGAGTGATCTTCGCGTTGGAACGTGAAGTTTCGTGTATCGGTGAGTGGATGTGTTTTAAAGCTTTGTTAAGCTTGGATACGAGGTGTTGGGAGGTTAGTGTAAGCTTGAAAGGCTTAGCTCATCTAGGAAGTAAGTATGGATACTTGTACTCTCGGATTTCGGTTTGAAATGGACTACATTGTTAATCATGCTCATGTTTTGATAATGGTTGTTACTCATTGTTATTCATGGATTTAATCATGTTTTTTCTTGTATTTATCCCTTGGAATGATTTGGTTTGAATACAAGATGGGTTGATCTTGTATAAAATGGTTTTGCTATTTAAAAAGCATGTTTAATTTGGGATATGTGGAGATTTTTAGTGATGCATTGAAAGCAGTGAGTTAACATGGTTTTATGAGTATATTGGCAAGTGTTGGGTCTATTTTTAATATTCGGATACGTTGGTCGACCAATAGGATGTGAGTGCACTATAATCTATAAATTGTACGTGCGTCTAGCTACGTGACGTAATAGGGGTGAGCCTATTGCGGGTGGTAGAGGTGAGTCTATCACTATGGGTTAGGGGTGAGTCTAATTCCATTTGTAGCCATTAAGATGGGGTGAGCCATCATTGAGTATAGGGGTGAGCCTATATGAGTTCGTGTATCTGATATTGTGTGTGAAAGTGATAGAGGTGAGTTTATCATAACGGATAGGGGTGAGCCTATGCTGGAATGTTGTATGCCAATATATGTGTTTGTTGTTGTTTCCCATGTATCGTGATTATCGGTGATTGCATAATGGCTTATTATGCATGTGATGTGATGAAGAGATGTTGCATAGGGTATATCTATGCATGTGAATTAAGCAAGTGAGGCTTAATGGAGTTTTGCTTCGTGAACAATGCACAAGGCTAATGATACATATGGAACATGGTTAAAGAATGTTTTGCTTTGGTTTAGAACCATGTTTAAGATTGAGAATGATATGGATTCAATTGATGTTTTAAAAACTGCATTGTTGTGTTTTGAGCTTTCCCTCACTAAGCAAGAGTGCTTACGCTCCTTTTATCCAACAATGCAAATAACTAAACTTGAGGGCTGAGAAGTAGCAAGTGGGAGCACCTAAGTCGTCACTCAAATTCAAGTATGAACTTTGGTGAATTTAAATAAGTAGATTTTGGAAATGGGAAAAGAACCTCGGTTTGGGAGTTTGGTTTGTAACCTTCAAGTTGTGATATGTTGGCTTGCCTATTTGGTTTTGTTCATGGCCTCTATATGGTTTATTGATTTGCTTATGGTGTTTTTGGCTATGCTATGACTTATGTTTAAAAGCATGCTTGGGTAGCTTATGCTTCACCTTGAATTGCCATGTTAGAAGTTTATGTTATGAATGTTGTTGATGCTTAATTGCTTAGGTGATTGGTTATAACATGTAAGGTTGTTTTAAGCATGTTTAGATGTCGTTTAATATGATTAAATGGCTGTTGGAAGTGCAAATATGGTATGCGTATTGATACTCGGTGTAACCCCCTTAACCCGGCCTAGACGGTTGACCCGAATTAAGAAGATTACACGGGGAAAACCAAAGTCAACCCGAAAGTCAACCTTGATTAACGACCCTTTTTTTCTTTTAAAACTTGTCTAGATGCACATTAACCCTAGTTGTGATCATACAAACAACATACTCAAAGAACATAAACATGAGAGATCAAACAGGGACCCAATTGAACAAATTACAACTTTAGGGACCAATTTGTAAATTCTGATAATTATAAGGACTTAACCCAAATTAAAGTTACCAACTTGAAATTAATCATGTTTCATGCATCTCTGTCAAATTGCAGCTCAAACGGACATCCCAAACTCATACAATTGCACAAACAAGTTTCGGGACCAAAATGCAAACATTTTGAAACATATAACTGCCAATGTCAGCCCCCAACGGTCAGGTGTTCCGAAACAGGGAGAGCCTGTTTCGAAACGCGGGGCCGTTCCGCAACGCGTACCGAAACGAGGGCTGGCAGTGGCCTTTCCGATTCGGAACGGTGTCTCCCGTTTCGGACGCCTAGGTTGCTACAAGGCACCCGTTCCGAAACGGTGGCTACTGTTCCGATATGACCTGCACAGATTGCAGAAAATTTCATGCTTAAACACACAATTGACCAACCAATCATGCTCGAAATGCAACCAAACTTTACCAGCAACTCATACAACATACAAGAGACATATTTGCATCAACCAATTATCATTATATCATCAAATAGGAAAAGCCCCAAATCTAAAGGCATGCTTCCTACTCAAGCAAACCATTCATGCACTAAAACCTCCAAACCAACACATAATGGCCAATTACATGTACCAACGTTAACAACAACATAAATCC
This sequence comes from Hibiscus trionum, assembly GCA_030270665.1. Classification (NCBI taxonomy): domain Eukaryota; kingdom Viridiplantae; phylum Streptophyta; class Magnoliopsida; order Malvales; family Malvaceae; genus Hibiscus; species Hibiscus trionum. Next base: position 41,389,258 of record BSYR01000027.1, on the reverse strand, counting down.
AAAATAGGGAGTCCAAAACATCTCCCAAAACAACAACATAGGTCCCCCATTGCCAAAAACCAATAGCTAAAGGTGTTTAAGAAAACCTTCCCATACATGAGCTTATCTTCCACTTGATTGCTTGCCTTCCTTGCTGCCCTTAATGCACCTTAATGTTCTGCATTATTGGTTTAAGAAAAGAGAGAGAGCGTAAGCAAAAGCTTAGTGAGGAATACTCATTAAAACCACACAATAATGCATTTATAGAACACTTTACAAGTCATACTTTAAAATACATTTAGACATGCTCACAAGCAATCTTAACCAAGCATCTCATGCTTCATATCATAACATGTCATATTGGCCACAAGTGATAATTACCATCTTTTAACAAGATCAACATAAGACTCACACATGGACTTTTAAACACCATTGTGATCTTATCCCCATGGACTTTTAAACACCATGGCCCATGGACTTTTAAACACCATGGCAAGGACCACACAAGGACTTTTAAACACCTTTGTGTCCCTAACAAGTTTCACCTCAAGGACTTTTAAACACCTTGACCCCAAGGACTTTTAAACACCTTGGCCGATGGACTTTTAAACACCATGACATGAATCACCCCAAGGACTTTTAAACACCTTGGCCCCAAGGACTTTTAAACACCTTGGAAAGGACCACACAAGGACTTTTAAACACCTTTGTGTCCATAAAAAGAACCATCCAAGGACTTTTAAACACCTTGATGTTCTTAAGTAAACAAGGCTCACTCAAGGACTTTTAACCACCTTGGTGACCTTAACCTTTTCAAAACATCACTTGCCAATATACATCATTTATCATCAATAATCCACTGTTTTAAAGCATTTAACCAAGCCATAAACATCATGCATCTTTAAGCATTAAACCACATTTAAACAATGTTCAAAAGCAAGGAACTCTAACCTTGAGCTTCCTTAAACACATGGCTTATAATCACAGCAAACAAACATGCTAGATATGCTTTAAAAACAGAATTTAAACATGCAACAAACACATTGCACCCAACCATCACATGGTTCCTCATCAAGAGAGTTTTTCCGAAAACTTACTCTTGAGCTTAGCAAAGTTGTTTAGACTTAGACTAAGCTCCCAAACCTCCAAAACATTGGTTTCAAAGCTGAAAACCAAAATCCACTCACCGATTCCGTTTCGCTTCTTGCCGAAACACCAAATCAAGCTTCCGGATCACCACCACTTGGATCCAAAGATGACTCCCCTGTTTTAACACATCAAAACAGTAGATTAATGCATCATCATGCATTAATAGCTTCAATGAAAGCACCTAAACTCGCTGCTCTCATCCACACTCCATTTTCGGCCACCAAACACAACCGAAAATGCATCCAAACAACTCCTCAACAAAGCCCAGCCATAACCCATCAAAACTAAGCATCCTTAAACATCATTCAACATCTAAAAAGGACCTAACAACATCCTTATACCTCCAGCAACAACAGATCCACAAGATCACTCCAAAAACAACCAAGAATCACAAGCTAAACTTAGGAAATTCAACCTATCCGGGATTGCATTAGGTAAAACTCAAGTTCCAATCAATTTAACATTCATTTATCATCAATTATACACCTCAAATCACGGCTTTAACAGATCCAACGAAAATTCATCAAAAATCATCAAATCTTGCATTTTAAGCCAAGATCCATTACACAACTTTAAAACCACTTATAAATCATCAATTAAGGATTGAAAACTTGGGAATTTTAGTAAAGAACTTGAAGTTCAGAGGAGAAGGACGTTCTTACCTCCAAACTTGAGTTTCTCCTCTTTTAGAACCAAAAAGCTTGAAGAATCAAATAGCAATTGATGAGGTTTTGTTGATGAGGTGATTAGAAATCAAAAGAGGATTGAAAAGAGAGATTTAAGTGGCAAAACCAGAAGAAAAACTCTGGAGAAAGATGTTTGGTTTGAGAGAAAATGAGAGAAAAGGAAAATGAGATTTTAGGAGAAATTAGTTAGAAATAACTTCCCTCCACTTTTCTTTTGTTTAAAAATCAGAATTAAAACATTAATTATCTTAGAAAAATCTGGAGAAACTCCCTTTGGGTAAATAGCTCCTTAAAGATTCAAAGTTTCAATCCTTTCTAAAACAGTCACGCAGTTTTCAAAAATTACATTTTGGTCACTAGCCAAAATGTCACCCTTCCAAACCTCATTTTGTAAAATTGATTTCACAGTTCACTTATATATATTAAAAGAGGATTTTAGAACATTTTTCCATATTTTTAATGCAACCCGAACTAGGTTTTCCTAATTTCACCCTTTTAGATTCGAACAGCACTTTGATCGAACCGGTCAACGCCCAAAACTTCTAAGCCCAAAACCGGGGCGTTACAACTCTCCCCCCCTTAAGAAATTTCGTCCTCGAAATTTACCTGAAGGAAAGAGATAAGGAAACTGCTTCAGCATGTCATCCTTTCGCTCCCACGTGGCTTCCTCGACACCGCGATGCTTCCACAGCACCTTCACCAACTCAATGGTCTTGCCACGAAGAACGATGCTATCCGAATCCAGAATCCTCACCGGTTCCTCATCGTATGGTCCAATGTACCTAGGGCTCAACTTACCCTTCCGGCCAAACCTCATCACCTTCTTCCAAGGCGAAACCTTCAGAAAACGGTCACCCACCGCATACTCAATCTCCTTACGCTTCAAATCCGCGTAAGACTTCTGCCGACCAGAAGCTGCCTTCAAACGCTCACAAATGAGCTTCACCTTCTCGGTGGTTCCCTTAAACAAAGCCGGCATCGAAACCAACTTCTGACCCGTTTCAGTCCAACAAAGAGGAGTCCTACACTTCCTTCCGTACAAAGCTTCATAAGGTGCCATTTGAATACTTTCCTGATAACTATTGTTATAAGCAAACTCAACCAAAGGCAAATGCTTCTCCCAAGAGCCCTGAAACTCAACCACGCAGCACCTCAACATATCCTCCAAAATCTGGATAACACGCTCAGACTGACCATCCGACTGAGGATGATAGGATGTACTGAAATTCAACCTCGTACCCAGAGCTTGATGCAAACACTGCCAGAACCGCGATGTGAACCTCGGATCCCTATCCGACAAAATCGACTTAGGCACACCATGCAGTCGCACAATCTCAGCAATGTACAGCTCCGCAAGCTTATCCAAAGAAAACGTAGTATGCACAGGCAAGAAATGCGCACACTTCGTCAGGCGATCCACAATCACCCACACCGAATTCTTCTTCAACGGTGACAAAGGTAAACCAGATACAAAATCCATGGTAACCCTTTCCCACTTCCACTCAGGGATTCTCAACGGTTGCAACAACCCTGAAGGAAACTGATGCTCAGCCTTAACTCGCTGACACACCATACACTTGCTGACAAACTCCGCAACATCTTTCTTTAAACCCACCCAATAGTACTCATCACGAAGATCTCGATACATCTTAGTACTACCAGGGTGCATAGCAAAAGGACTACTATGACCTTCAGTCAGAATAGCACGCCTCAACTCAGCATCATTGGGCACTACTATCCGACTCCCAAAACACAACACTCCATCATCATTAAAGCAGAAATCCGAAGGTCTACCCTCCGCGATATCCTGTACATGAGACACCAAGGAATCATCCAGCAACTGCTTTTCCTTGATCAACTGAACCAAAGATGGTTTCACTTGCAACTCAGCCACAAGACCACCATCGCGCGAAATACTCAAACTGGCAAACATAGCCCTCAGCTCAACAGCTACCTTCCTACTCAAGGCATCCGCTACAACATTAGCCTTCCCAGGGTGATACTCAATCGTCAAATCATAATCCTTGAGCAACTCCACCCAACGTCGCTGCCTGAGATTCAACTCCTTCTGAGACATCAGATACTTCAAACTCTTGTGATCCGTGTACACAGTACACTTCTCACCATAGAGGTAATGTCTCCAGATCTTCAGAGCAAAAACCACTGCAGCCAACTCAATGTCATGCGTAGGATAATTGCGCTCATGCACCTTCAACTGCCGCGATGCATAAGCTACCACCTTACCCTCTTGCATCAACACACATCCCAAACCAACATAGGACGCATCGCTATACACCACAAACTCTTTCCCTGATTCAGGTTGAACCAAGATAGGAGCTTGCGTCAAACCCGCCTTAAGCTTCTCAAAAGCCTGCTGTCTCGCCTCCGTCCACTCATACTTAACATCCTTCTGCAACAACTTTGTCAAAGGTGCAGCAATCTTAGAAAACCCATCCACAAACCTTCGGTAGTATCCCGCCAAACCAAGGAAACTACGAACCTCGTGAACAGACTTAGGAACCTTCCAATTCATCACCGCCTCAATCTTCTGAGGATCAACACGAATCCCCTTGGCAGAAACCACATGCCCAAGAAACACCACCTCCTTAAGCCAGAACTCACACTTGCTCAGCTTAGCGTAAAGCTGATTCTCCAACAAAGCTTGCAAAACAATCCTCAAATGCTCTTCATGCTCCTCCTCAGTACGCAAGTACACGAGGATATCATCAATGAACACCACAACAAACTTGTCCAGGTATTCATGAAACACACGATTCATCATGTCCATGAAAGCAGCAGGAGCATTTGTCAAACCAAACGGCATCACAAGGAACTCATAATGCCCATACCTTGTCCTGAAAGCTGTCTTAGGCACATCCACATCCTTCACCTTCAACTGGTAATACCCTGACCTCAAGTCAATCTTAGAGAACACAACAGCTCCCCGAAATTGATCAAAGAGATCATCAATTCTCGGCAAAGGATACTGATTCTTGATAGTCAACTTGTTCAGCTGACGGTAATCAATGCACATCCTCATAGTGCCATCCTTCTTCTTCACGAACAAGACCGGTGCACCCCAAGGCGACACACTCGGCCGAATGAAACCACGCTCAAGCAACTCTTGCAACTGCGTCTTCAGCTCTTTCAGCTCCTTAGGTGCCGTTCTATAGGGAGTAATGGACACAGGAGTTGTATTCTCATACAGCTCAATTCCAAACTCCACCTCGCGATTAGGAGGTAAACCAGGCAACTCCTCATGAAACACACCAGGAAACTCCTTCACAACCCTGATATCTTGCACACGCAACTCCTTAGAGCTAGGATTCATCACAAAAGCTAGGTAGGCTTCACAGCCTTGCCTCAGCATCCGGCTTGCCTCCAACGTAGACACCACACTGGAAAGAAACTTCACATTCTCACCAACCACAACAACTTCATAATCATCTGCAAGCTTCAACGAAACTCGCTTATTTTCACAATCCACCACAGCACGATGCTCAGCAAGCCAATCCATACCAAGGATTACATCAAAACCATAGAAAGGTAACTCCATAAGGTCAACATGAAAAACATGATCTTGAACAACCAAAGAACACCTTCTATACAGCTTTCGAGTCACAACAGTCTCACCAAAAGAACTAGTGACACGTATACCAACATCCAAAGACTCAACAGGCAAACCAAGCAATTCAGCATGCTCACGCAATATGTAAGAGTGCGTAGATCCAGAATCAATCAAGGAAAGTAATGACAAGGATTGCAGAGTAAAAGTACCTGCGATCACATCCGCGTCATTCCTCCCCTCACGCTGAGCAAACACTCTAGCCTGTCCGCCACCCTCTGGCTGTACAGCTACAACATGAGCTACACCCCGGCCACCTTCCTCTCTCCGCTGAAAATTACCACGGCCGCGCCCACGACCTCTCTGCGCTGCTGCAACAACAGGAGCACGAACTTGGCCACCAGCCAACATAGGACAATCACGCCTCAAATGATCCGTAGATCCACGGTTCCAGCAACCATTACCAGCTGCCGCAACAGGAGCTTGTACCTCCCTCACAGCACGAGGACAATCACGTTTCATGTGGCCATGCGAACCACATATCCAACAAGCACTCGGATCAGCTCTAGCGTTGCCTCCCCGAGCAGGTGCTCCACCACCTATCTTAGCCGAGGACTGATACTTCTGATCACGTCCCCTCTTGTTCCGTCCACCACTGGAACTATATTCAGCTGCCCGCTTACCAGCACTTGCTCCAGCACCTCTAGCAGATAAACCCAAGTTCATCTCAATATCCTTGGCTCGGCCCACCAACACATCAAAATCATCATACTCGGTAGCCAGCACATACATCTTCACATCCGTCACTAAGCCATAACGGAACCTTTCACACCTCGCTCGCTCATCCGGGACAAGCTCAGGTGCATATTGACTGAGTCGAACAAACTGTACTTCATACTCAGCCACCGTCATGCTCCTTTGGGTAAGAGACATGAACTCCCTCTTTTTCTCATCTAGGTACCTCACACCCAGATACCTTCTCTTGAACACATTCTGAAAGAATGTCCAACTCACATCAGCTTCTGCCATCCCAGCAATAGTGGTTGTCCACCACGTATATGCATCCTTCTGCAGCAAGGACACAACACAGCCAAGCTTCTGCACATCAGTGCAACTCATCTGTCCCAAGATTCTCTTGGTACTCTCTAACCAAGCCTCAGAACCTTCAGCAGACATACCCCTGAACTCAGTCCCTCCTAGACTACGCAACCGCTCCAAAGGTAGTCTAACTCCAGCATCTTCCTGATGCCCAGCTCCACGAGCTCTAGCTACCGCTGCTTGAAAAGCACTAGCTATAGCTTGAATTAACACCGTCATGTCAGGAACAGCTTGCCCCTGACCCGCCTCAGGTCCAGCAGCCTCAGCACCAGCTGCAGCTCCAGCTTCTTCAGCCCCAGCACCACCACCACCAGGTGGAGGAGGTAAAACCGCACTCTCAACATTCTCTTCGTTTTCATTCTCATTCTGAGCCGTAGCTCGCACATTACTCCTCAACTCTCTACGAGGTGCCATACTCTAACTATGCAATCACAATGCAAATAAACAAAGTCAGGCCCAGCAAGGTAAGCAATCCAAGTACTCAAGCTCATTTCCAATTAAAATCAACATCATTTCATTAGCTTTGATTTGGCAATGGGTACCCACAACATGCTTCATCACAGCATACATCCCAATTGCAACATACATGCAATTTACTCAACATGCTTTCACCCAACAAGCATACAAGGCATACATACTTCAAACATTCACATACACATTCCCAATTACTCGAGAACTCAGCTCTGATACCACCAAATGTAACCCCCTTAACCCGGCCTAGACGGTTGACCCGAATTAAGAAGATTACACGGGGAAAACCAAAGTCAACCCGAAAGTCAACCTTGATTAACGACCCTTTTTTTTCTTTTAAAACTTGTCTAGATGCACATTAACCCTAGTTGTGATCATACAAACAATATACTCAAAGAACATAAACATTAGAGATCAAACAGGGACCCAATTGAACAAATTACAACTTTAGGGACCAATTTGTAAATTCTGATAATTATAAGGACTTAACCCAAATTAAAGTTACCAACTTGAAATTAATCATGTTTCATGCATCTCTGTCAAATTGCAGCTCAAACGGACATCCCAAACTCATACAATTGCACAAACAAGTTTCGGGACCAAAATGCAAACATTTTGAAACATATAACTGCCAATGTCAGCCCCCAACGGTCAGGTGTTCCGAAACAGGGAGAGCCTGTTTTGAAACGCGGGGCCGTTCCGCAACGCGTACCGAAACGAGGGCTGGCAGTGGCCTTTCCGTTTCGGAATGGTGTCTCCCGTTTCGGACGCTTGGGTTGCTACAAGGCACCCGTTCCGAAACGGTGGCTACCGTTCCGATACGGCCTGCACAGATTGCAGAAAATTTCATGCTTAAACACACAATTGACCAACCAATCATGCTCCAAATGCAACCAAACTTTACCAGCAACTCATACAACATACAAGAGACATATTTGCATCAACCAATTATCATTATATCATCATATAGGAAAAGCCCCAAATCTAAAGGCATGCTTCCTACTCAAGCAAACCATTCATGCACTAAAACCTCCAAACCAACACATAATGGCCAATTACATGTACCAACGTTAACAACAACATAAATCCAAAACAGGGAGTCCAAAACATCTCCCAAAACAACAACATAGGTCCCCCATTGCCAAAAACCAATAGCTAAAGGTGTTTAAGAAAACCTTCCCATACATGAGCTTATCTTCCACTTGATTTCTTGCCTTCCTTGCTGCCCTTAATGCACCTTAATGTTCTGCATTATTGGTTTAAGAAAACAGAGAGAGCGTAAGCAAAAGCTTAGTGAGGAATACTCATTAAAACTACACAATAATGCATTTATAGAACACTTTACAAGTCATACTTTAAAATACATTTAGACATGCTCACAAGCAATCTTAACCAAGCATCTCATGCTTCATATCATGACATGTCATATTGGCCACAAGTGATAATTACCATCTTTTAACAAGATCAACATAAGACTCACACATGGACTTTTAAACACCATTGTGATCTTATCCCCATGGACTTTTAAACACCATGGCCCATGGACTTTTAAACACCATGGCAAGGACCACACAAGGACTTTTAAACACCTTTGTGTCCCTAACAAGTTTCACCTCAAGGACTTTTAAACACCTTGACCCCAAGGACTTTTAAACACCTTGGCCCATGGACTTTTAAACACCATGACATGAATCACCCCAAGGACTTTTAAACACCTTGGCCCCAAGGACTTTTAAACACCTTGGAAAGGACCACACAAGGACTTTTAAACACCTTTGTGTCCGTAACAAGAACCATCCAAGGACTTTTAAACACCTTGATGTTCTTAAGTAAACAAGGCTCACTCAAGGACTTTTAACCACCTTGGTGACCTTAACCTTTTCAAAACATCACTTGCCAATATACATCATTTATCATCAATAATCCACTGTTTTAAAGCATTTAACCAAGCCATAAACATCATGCATCTTTAAGCATTAAACCACATTTAAACAATGTTCAAAAGCAAGGAACTCTAACCTTGAGCTTCCTTAAACACATGGCTTATAATCACAGCAAACAAACATGCTAGATATGCTTTAAAACAGAATTTAAACATGCAACAAACACATTGCACCCAACCATCACATGGTTCCTCATCAAGAGAGTTTTTCCGAAAACTTACTCTTGAGCTTAGCAAAGTTGTTTAGACTTAGACTAAGCTCCCAAACCTCCAAAACATTGGTTTCAAAGCCGAAAACCAAAATCCACTCACCGATTCCGTTTTGCTTCTTGCCGAAACACCAAATCAAGCTTCCGGATCACCACCACTTGGATCCAAAGATGACTCCCCTGTTTTAACACATCAAAACAGTAGATTAATGCATCATCATGCATTAATAGCTTCAATGAAAGCACCTAAACTCGCTGCTCTCATCCACACTCCATTTTCGGCCACCAAACACAACCGAAAATGCATCCAAACAACTCCTCAACAAAGCCCAGCCATAACCCATCAAAACTAAGCATCCTTAAACATCATTCAACATCTAAAAAGGACCTAACAACATCCTTATACCTCCAGCAACAACAGATCCACAAGATCACTCCAAAAACAACCAAGAATCACAAGCTAAACTTAGGGAATTCAACCTATCCGGGATTGCATTAGTTAAAACTCAATTTCCAATCAATTTAACATTCATTTATCATCAATTATACACCTCAAATCACTGCTTTAACAGATCCAACGAAAATTCATCAAAAATCATCAAATCTTGCATTTTAAGCCAAGATCCATTACACAACTTTAAAACCACTTATAAATCATCAATTAAGGATTGAAAACTTGGGAATTTCAGTAAAGAACTTGAAGTTCAGAGGAGAAGGACGTTCTTACCTCCAAACTTGAGTTTCTCCTCTTTTAGAACCAAAAAGCTTGAAGAATCAAATAGCAATTGATGAGGTTTTGTTGATGAGGTGATTAGAAATCAAAAGAGGATTGAAAAGAGAGATTTAAGTGGCAAAACCAGAAGAAAAACTCTGGAGAAAGATGTTTGGTTTGAGAGAAAATGAGAGAAAAGGAAAATGAGATTTTAGGAGAAATTAGTTAGAAATAACTTCCCTCCACTTTTCTTTTGGTTAAAAATCAGAATTAAAACATTAATTATCTTAGAAAAATCTGGAGAAACTCCCTTTGGGTAAATAGCTCCTTAAAGATTCAAAGTTTCAATCCTTTCTAAAACAGTCACGCAGTTTTCAAAAATTACATTTTGGTCACTAGCCAAAATGTCACCCTTCCAAACCTCATTTTGTAAAATTGATTTCACAGTTCACTTATATATATTAAAAGAGGATTTTAGAACATTTTTCCATATTTTTAATGCAACCCGAACTAGGTTTTCCTAATTTCACCCTTTTAGATTCGAACAACACTTTGACCGAACCGGTCAACGCCCAAAACTTCTAAGCCCAAAACCGGGGTGTTACACTCGGAGAAGAGTATCGATACATTAAGGCTTAACTCAGGCTTTTTAGCTTAGGTGTACCGATACAATTTGCTCGCGTATCGATACGCCTAGGTAAATGGTTGAAGGTCGTTTCGATACGGGCTTGGGTGTATCGATACCCTCTTCCTAAAGGCTGCTACTGTCGATTTGCGTATTGATACGGGGAGAAGTGCATCGATATGGGTTAGTTATTTTCAGTTAAGGAAATCTTTAAAGTTCTGAATTTATGTATTTTAGTCCCTGATTAATGTTTGTTCAATTAGTGGAGTTAGGAAGATCTGATTGGGATGAAATTTGACATGCTGGCATTTTACATGACTAATTATGAATTGGTAACTTTAAAAATGGAAAATTCCTTGTAATTTCTATAAATTACATTTTTGGTCCCTAAAAGTCAAAAGTATGGAATTGAACCCCTAAATGAACTCCGATCGCTGTGCCATTTTCTTCTAAGTGCCTTACTGAACACATAAGATAATTATGTGCATCTAGAAAAGATAAAAAGAAAAAAAAGGTCGTTAACTGAGGTTAACTTTTGCGAGTTGACTTCGGTTTTTTCCGTGTAATCTTCTTAGTTCGGGTCAGGTGTAACCCCCGTAGCCCGGCCTAGACGGTTGACCCGAACTACGAAGATTACACGGGGAAAACCAAAGTCAACCCGAAAGTCAACCTTGATTAACGACCTTTTTTTTTTCTTTTTAATCTTATCTAGATGCACATTAGTCCTATATGTGATCACACAAGCAACATACTCAAAGATCACAGCCATCAGAGATCATTCAGGGACCCAATTGCACAAAACACAACTTTAGGGACCAAATTGTAAATTTTGAAAACTTTGAGGCCTTAACCAGATTTTAAGTTACCAACTTAAAATTAATCATGTATCATGCATCTCGGCCAAATTTCAGCTCAAACGGACATCCCAAACTCATACAATTGCACAAACAAGATTCAGGACCAAAATGCAAACATTTTGAAACACATAACTGCCACTGTCAGCCCCCAACGGTCAACCGTTCCGAAACGGGAGACAGCCCGTTCCGAAACGCGGGGCCGTTCCGAAACAGGCATAACCCGTTTCGAAACGGGGGTCGGGCAGAGGCCTTTCCGTTTCGGAACGGTCTCACCCGTTTCGGACGCTTGGGTTCATGCAGGGCACCCGTTCCGAAACGGTGTCTCCTGTTCCGAAACGCCTAGCCCAGAAAGCTGCATTTTGCTCACTCAAACACACAATTGACCATCCAAACATGCTCCAAAAGCCACCAAACTTTACCAGCATGCAATTCAGCATAAAAGAGACATGCTTGCATCAACAATTCATCAGAAACACATTACAAGCAAAAAGCCCCAAATCTATAGGCATGCTTCCTACACAAGCAACCATTTAGGCACAAACCTTCCAAAACAAACTCAATTAAGCCAAATCATGTTCCAACAACTTTAACAACATTAAAACAATCTTGAACAACATAAACGATCACAAACACAATAATCCCAAGAGATTCTACCCCCATTGCCTTTATTAACTATAGCTATTCACCGAGACATACATCTCACTTGGAGTCCACCTTGAATCCCTTGCTCCTTGCTGTCCAAACTTCAAGGATCTGCATTGATGGACAAAGAGAGCGTAAGCACATAATGCTTAGTGAGGAATGCTCAAAACCAAAACACCATCAATGCAGCGGGTCATAAAACACTTGTAAAACAAACCCGATTTGTTTACCAAAACCATGTTTGAAATCCTTTTCAACCTCAAGCATCAACCATGCATAAATACCATATGCAAAGCTAAAACAAACCATGGAAACACTTCCATTTCACAACATACCTTTCATAAACTTGAAAGCCATTTCAAACAAGAAACCTTTAAAACCATTTCACAAGCCAACCAACACTTGCATTACACCAAGGCAACATATATACCATACAAACATATTCACATGCCTTTCAAAACAAGTCCTACAAGACTTCAATGCATTAAAGATATTCATGCTCACATACATCATTTACCAAATGATAATCAACACTTGTTCAACCTAACAAGTAAACATGCATTCACATGCATCATTCACCTTTCATGCAACAATGCATCTTTCCAAGCAACTCATGCTTCACATGCAACCATGCATCATTTCAAGCATCTCATGCTTCACATGCAACCATGCATCATTTCAAGCATCTCATGCTTCTTTATATTTAAGAACATCATATTGGCCTTCAAGTAATCAATCACATCCACTTTCCAACTCAACACCCGATCGGATACGCGGATTCCGAGCGTTGTCCCTACGCTCCCTACACCCTACCCAATCCAAGGTCCTCGAATGGGCAACACCTCCATTATGACCTTACAAGCCTAAAGTTCCCATGCATGGACTTTTAAACACCATACAACCTTAGCTTTTCCCGAGGTTCCCATGTATGGACAACCATACAACCTCAACATGCACAAGGTTCTCCCGTATGGACTTTTAACCACCATACAACCTTTGCATAACCGATTGGTAGTTGTAGAAATCACTAACGAGATCCGGGACACCCTATACAAGATCCACACATGGACTTAACACCGCCATTGTGATCTCAACAAGCACAAGGTCCTCACATATGGACTTTTAAACACCATATAACCTTTGCTTAACCAAGGTCCTCGAATGGGCAACACCTCCATTATGACCTCAAATAACCAAGGTCCTCGAGTGGGCAACACCTCCACTATGACCTCATCTCGTTAGAAAACTTGAAGGGAGCTTATCCGGTCCACTCTTGACCACTCCACCTCCAAGGCGACTTTATTCACGGTGCACCCAATCCTATAGCCGGCTAACTATATCCGATCAAAGAACCAAGAACCACTTACATCACTTGCCAATATAACCATCTTACCACATTAACCCAATGTTTCACATGCATAGCCAATATGCAAAACCATTTCATTATAAACCAATGATTCACATGCATAACCAATATGCAAAACCATTACCACATTAATCAAATGATTCACATGCATAACCAATATGCAAAAACCATCATTTATCATCATCAACTCACTGTTTTAAAGCATTAAACAAAGCCATTGAACAACATGCAACATCATGCATCAAAACCACATTTTCAATGTATAAAACCAAGGATCTCCTACCTAGAGCATCCTTCACATATGGCTTTCAAAACCAGCATTAAACCATGCTAAAACATGCTTTCAAAACAGAACTAAACCATGCAAAACACATGCATTTCAATCATCAACCACAATTGCCTAAAAACCACTTCATATCACAAATCAAGTAAGAAATCCATTTACTTACTCTTGAGCTTAGCAAAGTTGTTTAGACTTAAACTAAGCTCCCAAAACCTTCAAACCTTTGATTAAAAGCCGAAAACCCAACTTCACTCACCGATAACCAAACAAGACTAGCCGACAAGCCTTCCAAGCTTCCGAAACCTTCCGCAAACACCTTCAAAGCTCAAGGATCAAACTCCCCTGTTTCAAACACACAAAAACAGCACATTAATGCATCATTATGCATTAAGAACAGCAGCCACACAACCAAATTCGCTGCTCAACACAAATCCAACAATTCAGCTACCAACACAACCGAAATCACCTCCAAACATTACCAAAACTTAACCCAGCCAAGATCCATCACTTCTAACCATTTTTATACATCAATTAACATCCAAAATGATTGCGAACACATCCTTATACCTCCAGGTATAACAGATCACCAAAAACACTCCAAAAACAACCAAAAACTCAAGCGAAACTTAGGAAATTCAACCTATCCGGGATTGCATTAGTTAAACATCAATTTCTAATCAACTTAGCATTCATTTAACATCATTTTGACACTTCAAAACACTGCCCAAACAGATCACACGAAAATTCCACCAAAATCACCAAATCTTGCATTTTAGCCAAAAAATCAAGATCTCATTTGAAAAACCATTAACAAATCACAAATCAAGGATTGAGAACTTGGGAATTTCAGTAAAGAACTGATAGTTTAGAGGAGAGAGACGTTCTTACCTCCAAACTTGAATTTCTCCTTTTTAGAGCCAAAAAGCATGATGAAACAACTTGCAAATTGAGAGGTTTTGTTGATGAGATGATTAGGAATCAAATGAGAGTTGAAATGAGAGATTTAGATGCCAAAATCAGAGAAAGAAATCTGGAGAATTTTGTTTGGGTTGAGAGAAAATAAGAGAAAAGGAAAATGGAGAGAAAATGAAAAAGTAGTTAGGAAATTGGTTAAAATGATTTCCCTCCTTTTCTTAATCTTTAAAATCAGAATAAAGCCTTAAAATATCTTAGAAAAATCTGGAGAAATCCTTTTTGGAATAATAGCTCCTTAAAGATTCAAAGTTTCAATCCTTTATAAAACTGTCCCGCAACTTTCAAAAATTACATTTTGGTCACTAGCCAAAATGTCAACCTTCCAAACCTCATTTTCCAAAATTGATTTCACAGTTCACTTTTATATAATAAAAGATGATTTTAGAACATTTTTCCATATTTTTAATGCAACCCGAACTAGGCTTTCCTAAATTCACTCTTATATATTCGATCAGAACTTTGACCGAACCGGTCAACGCCCAAAACTTCTAAGCCCAAAACCGGGGTGTTACATCAGGCGTCTAAGTCGGGCTAAGGGGATTACATTTGTTGGTATCAGAGCCAGGTTACGAAATATTTGGGGATATTGGTAAGTGAAATTGGTATGTTTTGATGTTTGATTTAGTGTTTATTGGGATGATGGTTGAACGTTGGTATCTATGCTATGTTTGGGTGTTGTGAATTGTATGTGAAGCTCAATATGAACATGTGTTGATGATAATATAGTATTGTAAGTTGATTTTGTGTGATAGTGGAGTATAATTGGGGTACCCATTGCCAAGCTACTAATAAGGGAAATTTTGTTTTGAGCAAATGAATTGAGTGACTTAGGTCCTTGCTACCGAAGGCCTGATTGATTTTATTGTTGTGTTTGCGTTATAGTATACCTCTTTCACCATGGGTCCGAGATGAAAGACAAGGAGCAATGCCCGAGTTATGGCTGAGAATGGGCCGGAAGAGCAAGTTGAGAATCTACCGCCTCCTCCTCCGGGTGGACCACCTGCAGTTGGTGGGGCAGGAGTCGAGGCTGGAGATGGTGCTGGAGGTGTTGCACTTGAGGCAACACCGAGGCAAGGTGTTCCGAATATGACAATTTTGGTACAAGCTATTGTTGGAGCCTTTCAGGTGGCAGTGGCTGGCTTTCATGTAGCTTCACCACAATAGATAGCCAACCCTGGGTTGCCTCTAGAGCGTTTACGCAGCCTGGGCGGTGCTAATTTTAGAGGATTGACTCCTGAGGGGTCTAAGGCTTGGGTCGAGAGTACCAAGTGAATATTGGGACAAATGAACTGTAATAATGTTTAGAAGCTGAGCTGAATAGTGTCCTTGCTACATGGCGATGCGTATACGTGGTGGACAACTATTACAGCTGGGATGGAGCAGGATGAGATTGATTAGGCTTTTTTCGTGAGCGCGTTTAAGAAAAAGTTCCTGGGGGTCCATTATCTGGACGAGACAAAACGTGAATTTATGGCTTTAGTACAGGGCAATATGACGGTTGCCGAATATGAGGTGCAGTTCGTAAGGTTTAGCCAGTATGCACCTAAGTTAATACCGGACGAGCGGGCGAGGTGTGAACATTTTCGCTATGGATTGGTAAGAGAAGTTAAGACATACGTGCTAGAGGCTGAGTATATAGACTTTGATGTGCTGGTTGTTAAGTGCATAATTGTTCTATATTTTAACCCTTATTTACCCATATTATTGATGCAATCAAGCATGTTTAGTTGCATTTTAGGATAGAATTCGCATAAACATCACAGATGGATAATTTTGCACAGATGCTGCTGATTTCGATCAATTCTTGCAGGTACCTGTCATGGAAGCATACAGGGCAGCAAATGAACAGAAGAAAACTGCAGAGCTGGAATAAAAGGATGAAGAAAACTGCCTCAAACATCATTGTCGTGACAGCTACCGTGAAAGAAGTGGCGACAATGAAGAAGAAGAGATGAAAAATGAGAAGTGGTCGCATTATTTTTGGAGCCAGAAGCACAAAGAAGGCCTTGCCCAAAGTTCGAGGAGAAAAGTCAAAGCAAGAAGATAGGGCAAATTAAAGGAAGTCTACTCAGAGATTTAGTCTTTAAATAAATTGTACTTTAATTAAAACTAGTATTCTTGGCCATTAAGAAAGCTTACACCCAAGGCCTATATATATACTTGTATTTCGACCTTGAGAAAGATAACCTAGTTTCTAGCCGTCTTCCTTCATAAACCCTAGCTTTTCCCTTCTCCATCATTATATAAACTTTTCCCAAGGCTAAGGGTTGATCTTATAAAGTAGTTGTAAGGGTTAAACTGTTTCTTAGGATATTCTATTCAATTCAATAAAACTTCAAGTTTATTTACTCTGGTTTTAATATCTCATAAGAGTATTGGGATAGCATTATGAGGTTATCTATTTACTTAATATCGAGAGAGTTAAGTATACGAAATGAGTAAATACAAGTTTTCCAATTTATGGTTAAACTATCTTAGCCTAGGGATAGGTACGAGGTTAAGTGGCTAAAGAAGAATTCACAAACATCGGTGTTCATCCTTTGATTCATGCTGGGAGGTATCATCCAAGACGCGTTCATCGACAGAACTTGGACATGGGGATAGGACAAGTCACAACAGGGGTTCTTGCCAAACTTGAAGTAACTAAGTTGTTATTCGCTGCCGCAACATCAACAGACCTCTACCGCGACAGGTGCTGCCGTGAGAGGCTCGACGACATACACAATAGAAGTCCTCTGAACAGTGCAACACCTGCACTACTAAACAAATCAATACCAGCCTATTTTCTCAATATGATTTCTTCATCTATTTTAGTTTATCTTCAAGATTATTCAAAACTCTTTATTAAATTTATCTCTTTTCTTGTGCAGGATTTTAAAGTTATAAGTATTTCCAGTCCATGTGGAGACGATATCCGATACTTCGTATCACTATATTACTTGCGTCGTGTATACTTGCACTCAATTGCGATAGCCTTATTTACGCGCAACAAGTTTTTGGCATCGTTGCCAGGGACTGGCAACATACCTTTACCTTTAATTACTGGCCACATATTTCCTTTTGCTTTTTAGAAGGTTTTCTTCTCTTTCTTTTGCGTAGATCGAGATGCAATACCAATCTTGAATACGAACTAGATTCAGAAATTGATCGGACGTACCATCTCAGGAACCAAGCCCGACTCTTGATAGAAAGAAACCGCTATCTTGAGGAAACACTTGAAGCAATGAAGAACGAAGGACAAGGCAATGGGGAAAATAATAACAACAACAATAACAACAACCTCATGGTTGATGTTGATCCTCCTGCTAATGCTCAAGACAACCGGCAACCTCCTGTTGCCCCGGTTGCACGAAAGAGTTGCAGAGAATATATGGATAACGATCAAGTTGAAATGCAAACTACGCTGCCAGACGTGGAAGCTGAACACTTTGAACTAAAACCTGTTTATGTTCAGCATGATAAATTCAGCCGGACAATTTGGTGGTTATGCTACAGAGGATGCTCGTGAACATTTTAAAACCTTCCAGGAGATCTGTGGATCATTTAGGCAACCAGGAATAAGCCCGAAAGTGCTGAGACTCCGACTATTTCCCATTCATTGAGGGATAGAGCAAAAACCCGATGGAATAAGTTAACGCCGGGTTCAATAAGAACTTGGGTAGATCTTTGCCGTGAATTCCTCTCTCGTTTTAATCATTCTCTTTTAACAAAAAGATCACGTAACAAAATTGCTACTTTTCAACAGGAAGATGATGAACCAATGCATGAGGCATGGGACCGTTTTACAACTCTCTTACGAAACTGCCCAATGCACGGATTCCTTGTATGGAACCGGGTCGTCAAATTCTACAATGCTGTCAATGCACCCACTCGAATGAGGATAGATTCAGCAGCTAATGATTTGTTACTGGACAAAGAGCTAGAAGATGCAATGCTGTTGTTGAAAAGGTTGGCAAAAAATGACGAACAGTTCCCCACGGATCAAAGAGGAGGAAGACGAGGCGTATCTGTCAAGGAACATGAATCTGAAAACTCGGTGAGAACCCAATTAGAATACATCACCAAGGTAGTGGAAAACCTACAGTGGAAGAACAAATCTAAGGCACTGTTTTTTTCCGAGGAGATGTGTGAAACTTGTAGTGGAAACCAGAGTACAGAGAAGTGTCCCCTACAACTGGAAACGAGAATGTATGTTGGAAACTTCAACAAGAATAGAGGATACGACTCCAACAATTACAACCCGAATTGGAGGACGAACCCTAAATTCTCTTAGAGTAAACAAGGTAATACTTTGAATCCTCATGTCCAAAATAATCAGAACCAAGGAATTCTCAGGATACACGACAGCAGCCACAACAGCAGTCGACATCATCCACAAGTACATTAGAACAAACCCTAGCAGCTTTCATGTCTCAAACTGGAGCATATATGACTAACATGGATCACTTTGTCAAGAAGACTGAAACATTTATGGATAAAAAAGAGATGAGAATGACAAACCATGAGGCCACTTTGAAGTCTCTAGAGACACAAATGGGTCAGGTAGCCCAGTTGTAACCCCCTTAACCCGGCCTAGACGGTTGACCAGAATTAAGAAAGTCACACGGGGAAAACCAAAGTCAACCCGAAAGTCAACCTTGATTAACGACCCTTTTTTTTTCTTTTAAAAACTTATCTAGATGCACATTAACCCTAAAAATGATCATACAAACGACATACTAAAAGATCATAAACATCAGAGATCAAACAAGGACCCAATTGAACAATTTACAACTTTAGGGACCAAATTGTAAATTTTGATAAATATGAGGACTTAGCCCAAATTAAAGTTACCATCTTGAAATTAATCGTGTCTCATGCATCTCAGCCAAATTTCAGCTCAAAAGGACATTCCAAACTCAAACAATTGCACATACAAGATTCAGGACCAAAATGTAAACAATCCGAAACGTATAACTGCCACTGTCAGCCCCCAACGGTCAGCCGTTCCGAAACGGGGGACAGCCCGTTTCGAAACTCGGGGCCGTTCCGCAACACGTACCGGAACGGGGTCGGGCAGTAGCATGTCCGTTCAGGAACGGTGTTGCCCGTTTCAAACGCCTGGGCTGCTTCGAGGCCCCCGTTCCAAAACGGCAGGCACTGTTCCGAAACGGCCTGCACAAAATGCAGAATTTTACCTACTTTAACATGCAATTGACCAACCAATCATGCTCCAAATGCCACCAAACTTTACCAGCATGCAATTCATCATACAAGAGACATGTTTGCATCAACCAATCAACATATTAGCATCACATATGAAAAGCCCCAAATATAATGGCATGCTTCCTACACAAGCAACTATTCAAGCATAAAACCTCCAATCCATACATGTAAAGGCCAATTACAAAACCAGCATTATCAGCGACATTAAACATACTCAAGGAGTTCAAAACATCTCCAAACAACATTCACAAAGGTCCCCCATTGCCATACACCAAAAGCTAAATGTGTTCGATAAAACCTTTCCATACTTGAGCTTAGTTTTCCCTTGGTTGCTTGCCTTCCTTGCTGCCCTCAAATCACCTTAATGTTCTGCATTATTGGTTTAAGAAAACGAAAGAGAGCGTAAGCAAAAGCTTAGTGAGGAAAGCTCCTTAAAACCACACAATAATACATTTATAAAACTCATTCATAAATCATGCTTCAAGATACACTTTAACATGCTCACAAGCAAACTTTAAACAAGCATCTCATGCTTCATATCATTAAATGTCATATTGGCCACAAGTGATACATTTCATCTTAAAAAAAAAACAAGATCAACATAATACTCACACATGGACTTTTAAACACCATTGTGATCTTATAATTTCCAAGAACCACACAAGGACTTTTAACCACCTTTGTGTTCTTCCCAAGGAATTTTAAACACCTTGGCCCCAAGGAATTTTAAACACCTTGGCCCATGGACTTTTAAACACCATGGCAAGGACCACACAAGGACTTTTAACCACCTTTGTGTCCTTAACAAGAACCATCCAAGGACTTTTAACCACCTTGATGTTCTTAAGTAACAAGGCTCACTCAAGGACTTTTAACCACCTTAGTGACCTTAGCAAGAATCATCCAAGGACTTTTAACCACCTTGATGTTCTTAAGTAACATGGCTCACTCAAGGACTTTTAACCACCTTGGTGACCTTAACCTTTTTCAAAACATCACTTGCCAATATACATCATTTCATCATTAAATCCACTGTTTTAAAGCATTAAACCAAGCCATATTCATCATGCATTTCAAAGCATCAAACTACATTTAATCAATGTTCAAAAACAAGGAACTCTTACCTTGAGCTTCCTTCAACATATGGCTTACAAAATCAGCAATAACCATGCTAAATCATGCTTTCAAAACAGAATTTAAAACATGCAATAAACCACATTGCACAACAACCAAACCATGGCCACCACTAGAGAGTATTTCCGAAAACTTACACTTGAGCTTAGCAAAGTTGTTTAGACTTAAACTAAGCTCCCAAGACATTGGTTTCAAAGCCGAAAACCCAATTTCACTCACCGATTCCACTTCGCCTCTTGTCGAAGCACCAATCAAGCCTCCGGATCACCACCACTTGGATCCAAAGATGACTCCCTGTTTTAACACATCAAAACAGTAGATTAATGCATCATCATGCATTAATATCCTCAATGAAAGCACCTAAACTCGCTGCTCTCATCCCCACTCCATTTTCGGCCACCAAACACAACCGAAAATGCATCCAAACCACTTCTCAACAAAGCCCAGCCATTAACCATCAAAACCTAACATCCTTTAACATCATTTAACATCTAAAAAGAACCTAATAACATCCTTATACCTCCAGCAACACCAGATCCACAAGATCACCTCAAAAACAATCAAGAATCACAAGCTAAACTTAGGAAACCCAACCTATCCGGGATTGCATCAATCAAAACTCAATTCCTTATCAATTTAGAGTTCAAATAACATCAAAAACACATCTCCAATCACAGATTTAACAGATCAAACGAAAATCATCAAAAATCACCAAATCTTGCATTATAAGCCAAGATCCATTTCACAACTTAAAAGCCTTTAATAAAACATCAATTAAGGATTGAAAACTTAGGAATTTCAGTAAAGAACTGATAGTTTAGAGGAGAAGGACGTTCTTACCTCCAAACTTGAGTTTCTCCCCTTTTTGGAATCAAAAACCTTGATGAATCAAGTAGCAAATGATGAGGTTTTGTAGATATGATGATTAGGAATCAAAAGAGAGTTGAAAGGAGAGATTTAGGTGAGAAAATCAGAAACAATTCTCTGGAAAGAAAGTGTTTGGGTTGAGAGAAAATGAGAGAAAAGAAAATAGGAAGTTAGTTATCAAAATGGCCAAAATGGCTTTCCCTCCTCTTTTGATATGTTTTAAAATCAGAATATAGCTTAAAATATCTTAGAAAAATCTGGAGAAACTACTTTTGGAATAATAGCTCCTTAAAGATTCAAAGTTTCAACCCTTTCTAAAACAGTCACAAAACTTTCAAAAATTACATTTTGGTCACTAGCCAAAATGTCACCCTTCCAAAACTCATTTTCCAAAATTGATTTCACAGTTCACTTATATATATTAAAAGATGATTTTAGAAAATTTTTCCATAATTTTAATGCAACCCGAACTAGGCTTTCCTAAATTCACCCTTTTAGATTCGAACACTTTGACCAAACCGGTCAACGCCCAAAACTTCTAAGCCCAAAACCGGGGCGTTACAACTCTCCCCCCCTTAAGAAATTTCGTCCCCGAAATTTACCTGAAGGAAAGAGATAAGGAAACTGCTTCAGCATGTCTTCCTTCCGCTCCCACGTGGCTTCGTCAACACCTCGATACTTCCACAGCACCTTCACCAACTCAATGGTCTTGCCACGAAGAACCTTGCTATCCGAATCCAGAACCTTCACCGGTTCCTCATCATAGGTCAAATCCGGATTCAATTCCACTTCCTCCACAGGCATCACGTGCGAAGGATCATATCTATACTTCCGGAGCATAGAAACATGAAACACATCATGAATCTTCTCCAACTCCTGAGGTAACCTCAGCTTGTACGCAACAGGACCCACACGCTCAACCACCTCGTATGGTCCAATGTACCTAGGGCTCAACTTACCCTTCCGGCCAAACCTCATCACCTTCTTCCAAGGCGAAACCTTCAAGAACACACGGTCACCCACCGCATACTCAATCTCCTTACGCTTCAAATCCACGTAAGACTTTTGCCGATCAGAGGCAGCCTTCAACCGCTCACAAGTGAGCTTTACCTTCTCTGTGGTCCTTTTCAACAAAGCCGGCATCGAAACCAACTTTTGACCAGTTTCAGCCCAACAAAGAGGAGTCCTACACTTCCTCCCGTACAAAGCCTCATAAGGTGCCATCTGTATACTTGCCTGATAACTGTTGTTATAAGCAAACTCAACCAAAGGCAGATGCTTCTCCCAAGAACCCTGAAACTCAATCACGCAGCACCTCAACATATCCTCCAAAATCTGGATAACACGCTCAGACTGACCATCCGACTGAGGATGATAGGATGTACTGAAATGCAACCTTGTACCCAGAGCTTGATGCAAACACTGCCAGAAACGCGATGTGAACCTCGGATCCCTATCCGACACAATCGACTTAGGCACACCATGCAGCCGCACAATCTCAGCAATGTACAGCTCTGTCAACTTATCCAAAGAAAACGTGGTATGCACAGGCAAGAAATGCGCACACTTCGTTAAGCGATCCACAATCACCCAAACAGAATTCTTCTTCGAGGGAGACAAAGGTAAACCAGATACAAAATCCATGGTAACCCTTTCCCACTTCCATTCAGGGATTTTCAACGGTTGCAACAACCCTGAAGGAACCTGATGCTCAGCCTTAACTCGCTGACACACCAAACACTTGCTCACAAACTCCGCAACATCCTTCTTCAAACCCACCCAATAGTACTCATCGCGAAGATCACGATACATCTTGGTACTACTAGGGTGCATAACAAAAGGACTACTATGACCTTCAGTCAGAATAGCACGCCTCAACTCAGCATCAGCAGGCACTACTATCCGACTCCCAAAACACAACACACCATCATCATTAAAGCAGAAATCCGAAGGTCTACCCTCCGCGATATCCTGAACATGAGACACCAAGGAATCATCCAGCAACTACTTATCCTTGATCAACTGAACCAAAGATGGTTTCACTTGCAACTCAGCAACAAGACCACCATCTTGCGATATGCTCAAGCTAGCAAACATAGCCCTCAGCTCAACAGCTACTTTCCTACTCAAGGCATCCGCAACAACATTAGCTTTTCCAGGATGATACTCAATCGTCAGATCATAATCCTTGAGCAACTCCAACCAACGCCGCTGCCTAAGATTCAACTCCTTCTGAGACATCAGATACCTCAAACTCTTGTGATCTGTGTACACAGTACACTTCTCACCATACAGATAATGTCTCCAGATCTTCAGAGCAAAAACCACTGCAGCCAGCTCAATATCATGCGTAGGGTAATTGCGCTCATGCACTTTCAACTGCCGCGATGCATAAGCCACCACCTTACCCTCCTGCATCAGCACACACCCCAAACCAACATAGGATGCATCACTGTAAACTACAAACTCTTTCCCAGATTCAGGCTGAATCAAGATAGGAGCTTGCGTCAAAGCCGCCTTAAGCTTCTCAAAAGCCTGCTGTCTCGCTTCCGTCCACTCATACTTAACATCCTTTTGCATCAGCTTCGTCAAAGGAGCAGCAATCTTGGAAAAATCATCCACAAACCTTCGGTAGTATCCCGCCAAACCAAGGAAACTACGGACCTCATGAACAGACTTAGGAACCTTCCAGTTCATCACAGCCTCAATCTTCTGAGGATCGACATGAATCCCCTCAGCAGAAACCACATGCCCAAGAAACACCACCTCCTTAAGCCAGAACTCACACTTGCTCAGCTTAGCATAGAGCTGATTCTCCAACAAAGCCTGCAGCACAATCCTCAAATGCTCTTCATGCTCCTCCTCAGTACGCGAGTACACGAGGATATCATCGATGAACACCACAACAAACTTGTCCAGGTATTCATGAAACACACGATTCATCATGTCCATGAAAGCAGCAGGAGCATTTGTCAAACCAAACGGCATCACAAGGAACTCATAATGCCCATACCTTGTCCTGAAAGCTGTCTTAGGCACATCCACATCCTTCACCTTCAACTGATAATACCCTGACCTCAAGTCAATCTTAGAGAACACAGCAGCTCCCCGAAATTGATCAAAGAGATCATCAATTCTCGGCAAAGGATACCGATTCTTGATAGTCAACTTGTTCAGCTGACGGTAATCAATGCACATTCTCATAGTGCCATCCTTCTTCTTCACAAACAAGACCGGTGCTCCCCAAGGTGACACACTCGGCCGGATGAAACCACGATCAAGCAACTCTTGCAACTGCGTCTTCAGCTCCTTAGGTGCCATTCTATAAGGAGTAATGGACACAGGAGTTGTATTCTCATACAGCTCAATTCCAAACTCCACCTCGCGGTTAGGAGGTAAACCAGGCAACTCCTCAGGAAAAACACCAGGAAACTCCTTCACAACTCTGATATCTTGCACCCTCAACTCTTTAGAGCTAGGATTCATCACAAAAGCTAGATAGGCTTCGCAACCTTGCCTCAGCATCCTTCTCACCTCCAAGGTAGACACCACATTGGCAAGAAACTTCACATTCTCACCAACCACAACAACTTCATAATCATCCGCAAGCTTAAGCGAAACTCGCTTGTTTTCACAATCCACAACAGCACGATGCTCAGCAAGCCAATCCATACCAAGGATTACATCAAAACCATAAAAGGGCAACTCCATAAGATCAACATGAAAAACATGTTCTTGAACAACCAAGGGACACCTTCTATAAAGCTTTCGAGTCACAACAGTCTCACCAAAAGAACTAGTGACACGAACACCAACATCCAAAGACTCAACAGGCAAACCAAGCAATTCAGCATGCTCACGCAAAATGTATGAATGCGTAGATCCAGAATCTATCAAAGAAAGCAATGACAAGGATTGCAAAGTAAAGGTACCTGCAATCACATCCGCATCATTTCTTCCCTCACGCTGAGCATACACCCTCGCTTGGCCTCCACCTTCAGGCTGAATAGCCACAACATGGGCCACTCCACGACCACCTTCCTCTATCCTCTAGAAATTACCACGGCCGCGCCCACGGCCTGTTGTGCAGCAACAACAGGAGCACGCACTTGATCACCAGCCAACCTAGGACAATCTCGCCTCAAATGGTCTGCAGATCCACAATTCCAGCAACCATTACCAGCTGTCGCAACAGGAGCTTGCACCTCCCTCACAGCACGAGGACAGTCACGCTTCATGTGACCCCGTGAACCACAAATCCAACAAGCACTCGGGTCAGCTCTAGCATTGCCTCCCCGAGCAGGTGCACCACCACCCCTCTTAGCTGAGGACTGATACTTCAGGTCACGTCCCCTCTTGTTCCGTCCACCTCCGGAACTATACTCAGTAGCTCTCTTACCCGAACTTGCTCCAGCACCTTTCGCAGATAAACCCAAGTTCATCTCAATGTCCTTGGCTCGACCCACCAACACATCAAAATCATCATATTCGGTGGCCAACACATACATCTTCACATACGTCACTAAACCATAACGAAATCTTTCGCACCTTGCCCGCTCATCAGGTACCAGCTCAGGTGCATACTGACTGAGTCGCACAAACTGTACTTCATACTCAGCCACATTCATAATCCCCTAGGTAAGAGACATGAACTCTCGCTTCTTTTCATCCAGGTACCTCACACCAAGATACCTCCTCTTGAACACATTCAGAAAGAATGTCCAAGTTATGTCAGCTTCAGCCATCCCAGCTATAGTGGTCGTCCACCACGTATACGCATCATCCTGCAGCAAGGATACAACACACCCCAGCTTCTGCACATCAGTGCAACTCATCTGGCCCAAAATCCTCTTGGTACTCTCTAACCAAGCTTCAGAACCTTCCGCAGACATACCCCTAAACTCAGTCCCACCAAGACTGCGTAAGCGCTCCAAAGGTAGTCTAACACCAGCATCTCCCTGATGCCCAGCTCCTTGAGCTCCGGCTACTGCTGCTCGGAAAGCACCCGCAATAGCTTGTACCAACATCGTCATGTCAGGCATAGCTTGCCCCTGACCAACCTCAGGTCCAGCAGCTCCAGCACCAGCTGCAGCCCCAGCTTCCTCAGCCCCAGCACCACCACCACCAGGTGGAGGAGGAGGTAACACCGCACTACCCGCATTCTCTTCATTTTCATTCTCATTCGGAGCCGTAGCTCGCACATTACTTCTCAACTCTCTACGTGGTGCCATACTTTAACCATGCAATCACAATGCAAATAAACAAAGTCAGGACCAGCAAGGTAAACAATCCAAGTACTCAAGCTCAATTTCATTTAAAAGCAACATCATTTCTTAGCTTTGATATGTCAATGGGTACCCACAACATGCTTCATCACAACATACAACTCAATTGCATCAAACTCACATACTACTCAACATGCTTTCACTCAACAAGCATATATAGCAGACATACATCAAACATTCACATACACATTCCCAATTACTCGAGAACTCAGCTCTGATACCACCAAATGTAACCCCCTTAACCCGGCCTAGACGGTTAACCCGAATGAAGAAAGTCACACGGGGAAAACCAAAGTCAACCCGAAAGTCAACCTTGATTAACGACCCTTTTTTTTTCTTTTAAAAACTTATCTAGATGCACATTAACCCTAAAAATGATCATACAAACGACATACTAAAAGATCATAAACATCAGAGATCAAACAAGGACCCAATTGAACAATTTACAACTTTAGGGACCAAATTGTAAATTCTGATAAATATGAGGACTTAGCCCAAATTAAAGTTACCATCTTGAAATTAATCGTGTCTCATGCATCGCAGCCAAATTTCAGCTCAAAAGGACATTCCAAACTCATACAATTGCACATACAAGATTCAGGACCAAAATGTAAACAATCCGAAATGTATAACTGCCACTGTCAGCCCCCAACGGTCAGCCGTTCCGAAACGGGGGACAGCCCGTTTCGAAACTCGGGGCCGTTCCGCAACGCGTACCGGAACGGGGTCGGGCAGTAGCATGTCCGTTCCGGAACGGTGTTGCCCGTTTCGAACACCTGGGCTGCTTCGAGGCACCCGTTCCGAAACGGCAGGCACTGTTCCGAAACGGCCTGCACAAAATGCAGAATTTTACCTACTTTAACATGCAATTGACCAACCAATCATGCTCCAAATGCCACCAAACTTTACCAGCATGCAATTCATCATACAAGAGACATGTTTGCATCAACCAATCAACATATTAGCATCACATATGAAAAGCCCCAAATCTAATGGCATGCTTCCTACACAAGCAACTATTCAAGCATAAAACCTCCAATCCATACATGTAAAGGCCAATTACAAAACCAGCATTATCAGCGACATTAAACATACTCAAGGAGTTCAAAACATCTCCAAACAACATTCACAAAGGTCCCCCATTGCCATACACCAAAAGCTAAATGTGTTCGATAAAACCTTTCCATACTTGAGCTTAGTTTTCCCTTGGTTTCTTGCCTTCCTTGCTGCCCTCAAATCACCTTAATGTTCTACATTATTGGTTTAAGAAAACGAAAGAGAGCGTAAGCAAAAGCTTAGTGAGGAAAGCTCCTTAAAACCACACAATAATGCATTTATAAAACGCATTCATAAATCATGCTTCAAGATACACTTTAACATGCTCACAAGCAAACTTTAAACAAGCATCTCATGCTTCATATCATTACATGTCATATTGGCCACAAGTGATACATTTCATCTTTTAAAAAAAACAAGATCAACATAAGACTCACACATGGACTTTTAAACACCATTGTGATCTTATAATTTCCAAGAACCACACAAGGACTTTTAACCACCTTTGTGTTCTTCCCAAGGACTTTTAAACACCTTGGCCCCAAGGACTTTTAAACACCTTGGCCCATGGACTTTTAAACACTATGGCAAGGACCACACAAAGACTTTTAACCACCTTTGTGTCCTTAACAAGAACCATCCAAGGACTTTTAACCACCTTGATGTTCTTAAGTAACAAGGCTCACTCAAGGACTTTTAACCACCTTAGTGACCTTAGCAAGAATCATCCAAGGACTTTTAACCACCTTGATGTTCTTAAGTAACATGGCTCACTCAAGGACTTTTAACCACCTTGGTGACCTTAACCTTTTTCAAAACATTACTTGCCAATATACATCATTTCATCATTAAATCCACTGTTTTAAAGCATTAAACCAAGCCATATTCATCATGCATTTCAAAGCATCAAACTACATTTAATCAATGTTCAAAAACAAGGAACTCTTACCTTGAGCTTCCTTCAACATATGGCTTACAAAATCAGCAATAACCATGCTAAATCATGCTTTCAAAATAGAATTTAAAACATGCAATAAACCACATTGCACAACAACCAAACCATGGCCACCACTAGAGAGTATTTCCGAAAACTTACACTTGAGCTTAGCAAAGTTGTTTAGACTTAAACTAAGCTCCCAAGACATTGGTTTCAAAGCCGAAAACCCAATTTCACTCACCGATTCCACTTCGCCTCTTGTCGAAGCACCAATCAAGCCTCCGGATCACCACCACTTGGATCCAAAGATGACTCCCCTGTTTTAACACATCAAAACAGTAGATTAATGCATCATCATGCATTAATATCCTCAATGAAAGCACCTAAACTCGCTGCTCTCATCCCCACTCCATTTTCGGCCACCAAACACAACCGAAAATGCATCCAAACCACTTCTCAACAAAGCCCAGCCATTAACCATCAAAACCTAACATCCTTTAACATCATTTAACATCTAAAAAGAACCTAATAACATCCTTATACCTCCAGCAACACCAGATCCACAAGATCACCTAAAAAACAATCAAGAATCACAAGCTAAACTTAGGAAACCCAACCTATCCGGGATTGCATCAATCAAAACTCAATTCCTTATCAATTTAGAGTTCAAATAACATCAAAAACACATCTCCAATCACAAATTTAACAGATCAAACGAAAATCATCAAAAATCACCAAATCTTGCATTATAAGCCAAGATCCATTTCACAACTTAAAAGCCTTTAATAAAACATCAATTAAGGATTGAAAACTTAGGAATTTCAGTAAAGAACTGATAGTTTAGAGGAGAAGGACGTTCTTACCTCCAAACTTGAGTTTCTCCCCTTTTTGGAATCAAAAACCTTGATGAATCAAGTAGTAAATGATGAGGTTTTGTAGATATGATGATTAGGAATCAAAAGAGAGTTGAAAGGAGAGATTTAGGTGAGAAAATCATAAACAATTCTCTGGAAAGAAAGTGTTTGGGTTGAGAGAAAATGAGAGAAAAGAAAATAGGAAGTTAGTTATCAAAATGGCCAAAATGGCTTTCCCTCCTCTTTTGATATGTTTTAAAATCAGAATATAGCTTAAAATATCTTAGAAAAATCTGGAGAAACTACTTTTGGAATAATAGCTCCTTAAAGATTCAAAGTTTCAACCCTTTCTAAAACAGTCACAAAACTTTCAAAAATTACATTTTGGTCACTAGCCAAAATGTCACCCTTCCAAAACTCATTTTCCAAAATTGATTTCACAGTTCACTTATATATATTAAAAGATGATTTTAGAACATTTTTCCATAATTTTAATGCAACCCGAACTAGGCTTTCCTAAATTCACCCTTTTAGATTCGAACAGCACTTTGACCAAACCGGTCAACGCCCAAAACTTCTAAGCCCAAAACCGGGGCGTTACACCAGTTCATCAACACCAGACAGAATGGAGGATTCCCTAGTGATACTGAGGTCCCTAGAAAACGAACACGCGAGCAGTGTAAAGCCATAACAACAAGAAGTGGGAAACAACTACAAGGGCCAAAAATTAAAGAAACACCTAGTAAGGAACTGACCCTACAGACACCTACCGACGACACTGCCCCAGCAGACTTGACGCAACCTGTTGTCGCCACCCTTACCACAACAGCAGAATAATTGGAGGAGATGACATAAGAAGTTGAAGAATGTGAGCCTCCTCAGATTCAAATTCCATGTGAAGGATGACTCAAAGATTTCCGTCCTCCACCTCTTTTTCCATAGCGGTTGAAAAAACAGAAACATGAGTACCAGCTTAAGAAGATCTATGATGTTTTTAAGCACGTACATATTAATATTTCGTTGTTGGAGGCCATCAAACAGATGCCTAGTTATGCAAAGTTCCTTAAAGATACAATGTCAAGGAGATCCAGACTTGGGGAGTTTGAAATTGTAGTCATGACAGAAGGTTGCATGGCAATCCTACATAACTATGCACCCCCAAAGAAGAAGGATCCTGGGAGTTTCATTATTCCATGCATAATCGATGATCAATATGTAGGTAAGGCACTTTGTAATCTAGGAGCTAGTATTAATCTAATGTCCAAATCTGTTTTTCAGAAATTAGGTATTGGACAAGCAAGACCCACAACAGTCATGCTGCAATTGCAAGACCTCTTTTACGTGCAGCTGGAAGGAAAAATTGAAGACATTCTGGTAAGAGTGGATAAATTTATATTTCTCGCTGACTTCCTTGTTTTATACTTTGAAGCAGGCGAGAATGAACCGATCATCCTAGGGCGACCCTTCCTTGCCACAGGCAGAACAATGATCGATGTAGAGAAGGGAGAACTGACTATGAGAGTCAACGACCAACATATAAAGCTAAATGTTCTCCAGGCTATGAAATAAGCTGGTGTATATGAAGAATGTAAGTCAATATCAGAGGTAATATTAGACCAACCCTGGCCAGAATGTTGGTGTATGTGCTCCTGTTTGCAACCGTTGTGGGAGGCATCATTCTAGGGAGTGCTGGGGTGTCTCAGAGACTTGCTGGCACTGAGGAGTGTAGGGTCACATGAAGCGTGATTGTCCGCAGTTGGCGAGGTAGGCATCAGTGCGTACCGTGGAACCTCAGAAAGGTCGTGGGCGCATCAGAGGTAACTTTCAGAGAAGGGAAGATGGTCAGCTTGGTATTGCTCATGTTGTAGCTGTACAGCCTGATGGAGGCGGTCCTACGAGGGTCTTTGCTCAACACGATGGGCGCAATGACACCGATGTTATCGCAGGTACCTTTGTTCTACAGTCTTTATCATTGTTGGCTTTGATTGATTCTGGATCCACGCATTCTTATATCTTAAGTGAGCATGCACATTTGCTTGATATACCTGTTGAGTTGCTTGAAGTAGGAATGCAAGTGACTAGTATTTTTGGTGAGACTGTAGTCACTAGGAAGTTGTTTAGGAGGTGTCCCTTATTGGTTCAAGGTCATGTCTTTCTTGTGGATTTGATGGAGTTACCCTTTTATGGGTTTGATGTGATCCTTGGTAAGGATTGATTGTCTGAGCATAGAGCAGTGGTGGACTTTGATGTTAAACGAGTCACCTTGAAGCTTTCTGATGATTATGATGTGGTGATAGTAGGTGAGAATGTGAAATTCTTGTCTAATGTGATTCCGGCTTTAGAAGCAAGACGTATGCTAAGGTTGGGTTGTTTGGCTTATCTTGCCTATGTGATGAATCCTGGTTCAAAGGTTGTTCGTGTGCAGGACATCAGAACTGTTTGCGATTTTTCGGGTGTCTTTCCAGAAGAATTTCCTGAGTTGCCGCCAAACAAGGAGGTTGAGTTTGGTATCGAGTTGTATGAGAATACGACTCTGGTGTCCATTTCTCCTTATCAAATGGCACCGAAAGAGCTAAAGGGGTTGAAGACGCAACTTCAGGAGTTGCTTGATAGGGGGTTTATCCGGCCGAGTGTGTCACCTTAGGGTGCACCAGTATTGTTTGTAAAGAAGAAAGATGGGGCAATGCATATGTGTATAGATTATCGACAACTAAACAAGTTGACGATTAAGAACAAGTATCCTTTGCCAAGGATTGATGATCTTTTTGATCAGTTTCGAGGAGCCTCGGTGTTTTCTAAGATAGACTTGAGGTCGGGGTATTACCAGTTGAGGGTGAAGGATGTGGACGTACCTAAGACGGGTTTTCGGACAAGGTACGAGCATTATGAGTTCTTGGTGATGCCGTTTGGTTTGACCAATGCACCTGCTGCTTTCATGGACACGATGAATCATGTGTTCCATGAATTCTTGGATCAGTTCATAGTGGCGTTGATTGATGATATCCTTGTGTACTCTTGTACTGAGAAGGATCATGATAGACACTTGAGGATAGTTTTGGAAGCATTGTTGGAGAACTAGTGGTATGCCAAGCTAAGTAAGTGTGAGTTTTGGCTTAAGGAGGTGGTCTTCCTTGGCCATGTTGTATCGGTTGAGGGTATTCGTGTTGATCCGCATAAGGTTGAGGCAGTGATGAGCTGGAAGGTGCCTAAGTCGGTGATAGAGGTGCGAAGTTTTCTTGGTTTGGCTGGATATTACCGTAGGTTTCTCGAAGATTGCTGCACCTTTGACCAAATTGTTGCAGAAGAATGTTCACTTTGAGTGGACGAATGCGAGGCATCAAGATTTTGAGAAGCTGAAGGAAGCTTTGACATAGGCTCATGTCTTGATTCAACCTGAGTCTGGTAACGAGTTTGTGGTCTATAGTGATGCGTCCATTGTTGGTTTGGGTTGTGTGTTGATGCAGGAGAGTAAGGTAGTAGGCTATGCATCTAGGCAGTTGAAGGTGCATGAGCATAACTACCCTACTCACGATGTTGAGCTTGCGGCCGTTGTGTTTGCTTTAAAGATACGGAGGCATTATCTGTATGGCAAAAAGTGTGTGGTGTTCACGGATCATAAAAGCTTGAAGTATCTTATGTCTCAGAAGGAGTTGAATCTTAGGCAACGACGGTGGGTAGAGTTGCCTAAGTATTATGATCTGTCGATCGAGTATCATCCGATAAATGCCAATGTTGTGGCCGATGCTTTCGAAACGCAACTCCATGAGTTACTGGACCGAGGGTTCATCTGGCCGAGTATATCACATTGATGGTGTACCGGTGTTGTTTGTAAAGAAGAAAGATGGAACGATGCGGATGTGTATAGATTATTGGAAACTTAACAAGTTGACGATCAAGAACAAGTATCCTTTGCCGAGGATTGATGATCTCTTTGATCAGTTTCAAAGAGCTTCCGTGTTTTCTAAGATTGACTTAAGGTCAGAGTATTATCAGCTGAAGGTGAAGGATGTGTACGTACCAAAGATGACTTTTCGGACAACATACGTGCATTACGAGTTCTTAGTGATGTTATTTGGTTTGACCAACGCACCTGCTGCTATCATGGACATGATGAATCATGTGTTCAAAAAGTTCTTGGATCAGTTTGTGGTGGTGTTCATCGATGATATCCTTGTGTATTCTCGTACCGAGGAGGATCATGATAGACACTTGAGGATTGTTTTGCAAGCGTTGTTGGAGAACCAGTTGTATGCCAAGCTAAGTAAGTGTGAGTTTTGGCTTAAGGAGGTGGTCTTCCTTGGGCATGTTGTATCAGTTGAGGGTATTCGCGTTGATCTGCATAAGGTAGAGGCTGTGATGAGTTGGAAGGTGCCTAAGTTAGTGACAGAGGTATGAACTTTCCTTGGTTTAGCTGGGTATTACTGTAGGTTTGTCGAGGGTTTCTCGAAGACAACTGCACCTTTGACCAAGTTGTTGCAGAAGAATGTTCGCTTTGAGTGGACTGACGCGAGGCAGCAAGCTTTTGAGAAGCTGAAGGAAGCTTTGACGCAAGCTCATGTCCTGATTCAACCTGAGTCTGGTAAGGAGTTTATGGTCTATAGTGACGTGTCCATCGTTGGTTTGGGCTGTTTATTGATGCAAGGGGTAAGGAAGTAGCCTATCCATCAAGGCAGTTGAAGGTGCATGAGCGTAACTACCCTACTCACGATCTTCAGCTTGCGGCTGTTGTGTTTGCTTTGAAGATCTGGACGCATTATCTGTATGGTGAGAAGTGTGTGGTGTTCATGGATCATAAAAGCTTGAAGTATCTTATGTCTCAGAAGGAGTTGAATCTTAGGCAACGTCAATAGGTGGAGTTGCTTAAGGATTATGATCCGTCGAATGAGTATCATCCGGGAAAGGCCAATGTTGTGGCTGATGCTTTGAGCAGGAAAGTGGCTGTGGAGTTGAGAGCGATGTTTGCTCGCTTGAGCATATCACTAGATGGTGGTCTTGTTACTAAATTGCAAGTGAAACCATCTCTGATCCAGTTGATTAAGGATAAGCAGTTGCTTGATGATTCTCTTATACCTCATGTTTAGGACATTGCGGAGTGTAAGCCTTCGAACTTCAGTTTTAGTGATGATGGTGCTTTGTGCTTTGGGGGTCGAATAGTGGTGCCAAATAATGTTGAGTTGAGGGGAAGTATTCTGACTGAAGCTCATAGTAGTCCTTTAGCTATGCACCTTGGTAGTACAAAGATGTATCGTGATTTGAAGGATGAGTACTACTGGGTGGGGTTCAGAATGGATGTGGCTGAATTCGTTAGTAAGAGCATGGTGTGTCAGCGAGTGAAGGCTGAACATCAGGTTCCTTCTAAGTTGTTGCAACCTTTGAGAATTATAGAGTGGAAGTGGGAAAGGATTACCATGGATTTTGTGTCTGGTTTGCCTTTGTCACCATCAAAGAAGAATTCGGTTTGAGTGATTGTTGATCGCCTCACGAAGTGTGCATATTTCTTGCTTGTGCATACCACATATACCTTGGATAGGTTGGCTGAGCTGTATATTGATGAGATTGTGTGGTTGCATGGTGTACCAAAATCCATAGTGTTGTATAGGGATATGAGGTTTACATCGCAATTTTGGGAATGTGTGCATCAAGCCTTGGGTACACGGTTGAATTTTAGTACTTTATATCGTCTTCAGACGGATGGACAGTCGGAACGTGTGATCCAAGTGCTTGAGGACATGTTGAGATGTTGTGTTATAGATTTTTAGGGTTCTTGGGAGAAGCATTTGCCGTTAGTTGAGTTTGCTTACAACAATAGTTATCATGCAAGTATTCAAATGGCTCCATACGAGGCTTTGTATGGGATAAAGTGTAGAACCCCTCTTTATTGGGAAGAAGCTGGGCAGAATTTGATTTCGATGCCGGCTATGTTGAAAGGAACCACCGAGAAGGTGAAGCTCATCTGTGAGCGTTTGAAGGTAGCATCGGATCGACAAAAGTCTTATGCGGCTCTGAAGCGTAAGGAAATCGAGTTCGCAGTTGGCGAACGTGTGTTTTTGAAGGTATCGCCTTGGAAGAAGGTGATGAGATTTGGGCGTAAGGGTAAGCTTAGCCCAAGGTTTTTTGGACCTTATGAGGTTGTGGAGCGTGTTGGTTCTGTGGCATATCGGTTAAGGTTGTCTTCTGAGCTAGAAAAGATACATGATGTGTTTCATGTCTCGATGTTGCGGAGGTATAGATCGGATCCTTCGCATGTGATGCCTGTTGAAGAGGTAGAGTTGAATCCGGATCTGTCTTATGATGAGGAACCAATGAGGATTATGGATGTGAGCAGTAAAGTTCTTTGTGGTAAGACGATAGAGCTTGTGAAGGTGTTGTGGCGACACCGAGGAGTTGAGGAGGCCACTTGGGAAAGCAAAGCGGACATGCTCAAGTAGTTTCCGCACCTTTTTCCTTTAGGTAAAAATTTCGAGGACGAAATTTCCTAAGTGGGGGAGAGTTGTAACTCCTTGTTGTTGGGCCTAGATGTTTTAGACATCGGATCGGACCTGTCGGAAACAGTTCGAATCGCGTTAGGTGATTTAGGGAAATCAAGGATCGGGAAGGATAAAAATATGGTAAAAATTGCTAAAATTCTCTAAAATCATGATTGAGGGGTTGGTCAAATCAATTTTACAAAATCGGCTTTGGAAGTGGTACATTTTGGGTAGTGACCAAAATGTAAAGTTTCAAAACTGTGGAAAAATGAAATTTTAAAAGAGGAGCCAAAAATCTTAGAATCTTTAGGGAGTTATGGTGCAATTACACCTTCCATAAGTTGACATGTGTTTCAAAAGGGTTATAGATAATTAAAATTGAAATGGTTTTATTTTAATTAAAATGAGTTAATTGGGAAATTGAGAATTCATTTCACGCGACTAACTTTCATTTCAGCAAAACCAATTTCCCAAATCTTTTCTCCAGATTTCTTTTCTCCCAAACACTCTCCCTTTTTATTTCTAAACAAATTTTAAGAGTTCTCTTCAAATTCTTTAAGATTTGTTAAGGAAAACTTGTCAATCACTGAGGAAGGCATGGATTTTGGGTAAATCTCGTTCTCAACCTTCAATCTAGGTTCTTTATTGAAATTCCGAAGATCTTTGGCTTCTAATTGATGTTTTTGGATGAGTTTTTATTACATTTTTTATTTGAGATCAAAATCTTACAAAAATTTGATTAAAATCTTGATTTTCAGATTTGATTTGATGAGCTTTGTTTTGGATTGGTTTAAATTGATTTTTGAGTTGATTATTATGTTGAAAAGTGGATTTGATAATATAGATCTCGAAATCCTTGAGATCCTTGAGTTTCTTGATGGTTTTAGTTGGGTTTTTTAGGTGAAATGATGGTGTTATGCAAGATGGAGGTATAAGGATGGGTTTAGGTTGTTTTTAGATGAGTTTTGGTGTTTACAAATGGTTAAAAGTGATGTATGTTTGCTGGGCTTGGTTTAGGAAGCAATCGATTGAGTTTTCGGTTGTTTCGGATGGGTAAATTGGTATAGTTTTGGTGAGCAACGAGTTTGTGTTTGGTTGCTGGTGTTGAAATGCATTTTTATGCATTTGGATCTCTGTTTTGATGATGTGAAAACAGGGGGTCTTGATCTGGAAGCAAACGAAGCAATTTTGGAGGCTTTAGAATGGTGATTTTCGTGTGGAAATTGTTTTTCCAACTTTGTTACGCTTTGAGCGTGGTATTGGGAGCTTAGTGTAAGTTTGAAACACTTAGCAAAGCTCAAGAGTAACTGATTCGGAAGTCTCTCTCGGAATGTGCTATGTTTTTGTTGGAAAATGCACTTGAGTTAAATGTGGTTTTATTTATTGTTTTAAAGTATGTTTTGAGCATTAATAATGCTGATGTTTAATGACATGTTGTTAAAGATGCACTTGGTAGGTGATCCTAAGAATTATGAAATGTATGCATTTGAGATCAAGCATTTTTATGCTTGTGAAAGTCGCATTTGTGATTTATGCTTATAAACAGTGAAATAATGTTGTTAAATGATTATATTGGCAAGTGATGGAAATGATTTTTGGTTACTTTAATCGGATATAGTTAGCCAGCTATAGGATTGGGTGCACCGTGAATAAAGTCGCCTTGGATGTCGAGGGGTTTCGATTGTACCCTATACTCTATCAAAGTACCCTAACGATTGAGGCTAAGATCACAACGGTGGATGGTTAAATCCCGTGTGTGGATCTTGTGGCATGTGTCCCTTACTCTCGTTAGTGGAATTATACAACTACCGATGAGTGGTGTTGAGGGGTTATGATTGTACTGTTAAACTCCACCATGGGTGTCACAACGGTTGATGGCTTAATCCCGTGTGTGAGCCTTGTGTTGTTCGGTAGTGTGTATGAAGCGTGTGGGACAACACTTGTAATCCGCGTATCCGATTGTGTCATTTGTGTTGGTTTTGGTATGGATTGAGAATTGATCTTTTGCCAGCCAATATAATGTTGTTGATTATTTATTAAATCATGTGATGCTTGTGTATTATGCTAGAATGCATGTGATGCTTGGGTTAAGCATGAGCAAAAGATTATTTGCAGTTATTATAATGATGCTAAGAGAATGTGGTTTAAAAAGGGCATTGATGCTTTAAAAAGGGCTTGATTTAAGTAAAGGCATGAGATTACAAATGTTGATGTTTTGGTTTTGTAAAATGCATTGATGAATGTTTGGTTTTAGCGATCCTCGGTAAGCTTTATGCTTACGCTCATTTGTTTCATTAATGCAAAGAATTAAGCGTACGAGGTAGCAAGAAAGCAAGTGGATCCTAAGTCCGTTTTGACTAAACAATGTATGTGGTTTTACCTTGGTGTAATAAGAGGCAATGGGTGGGATTTCTACTCTCAGTTATATTTGGTGATGTTAAACACCTTGAGCATGTTTGGTTTGTTGATTTGGTATTGTAAATGGCCTTTGAGTATTGGTTTAAGCTTGAATGTGGTTTTTAGCCTTTTTGTATTTTTGACATCTAGGAAGCATGCCTAAAGTTCTAAAGCTTGCATGAATGATGCTATGTTATAGCATGTCCTTCGTTTTGATGTCCCTTGATGTTTATACATATAGTAAGAGTGTTGTGGCATGTGATGGAATGGTTTCGAAGGTGAAATTTTGTGTAAAACCAGCAATTTGGAAAATTGCAGGGCCAGGCGTTTCGGAATGCCCTCATCGGTTTCGGAACGGTGGCCTGTAATGGTCATTGTGTTTCGGAACGAGTAAGCACATTTCGGAACATTTCGCTACTATAAATCACTATATCGAAACGTATCACTTGGAGTCTCGGAACGTACCCGCGTATCGAAACAATCAACATGGTTTCGAAATGGCCGTTCCGATACAGGGTTTTGTTTTCCGAAACACTTGAACGTTGGATGTTGATTTTGAATTGTTCTAGGTTTGTGTTTCTTTCGTTTTGGTCCCTAACTGTTGTAAGTTTAATTGGATGAGTTTGGATGGTCCGTTTGAGATGAGATTTGACACGCTGACAAGTAATATGATTAATTTTGGTTTGGTAACTTTAATATCTGGTTAGTCCTTGTAAATATGGAAATTTACAATCTAATCCCTAAAAGTTAATTTAATGCAATTGGACCCCTATTTGGATTTCGATCGATGTTCCGTTTTCGCCTAATCGCTTATTTAATCACATATGATAATAATGTGCATCTAGAAAAGATAAAAAGAAAAAAGGGTTGCTAATCGTGGTTGACTTTCACGAGTTGACTTTGGTTTTCCCCATGTAATATTCTTAGTCGGGTCAGGCGTCTAGGCCTTGCTAAGAGGGTTACACTCTGAATAGCATGAAACTTTGTAGACATGTTAATATATTATTGAATTTCATTGTGGTATGATTAATTGGACCGAAGGACCCCTAATTTATCGAATTTATATTTTGGTCCCTAAAATTTGTAATAGTCAAGAACTAGCCCTAATTTGATTTATTATTGCTTTATATGGGTCAATTGGACTAAGATACAATGTGGTAATGTGTTATTGTTTTAAATGTTGATAATAAAAAGAAATTTTATTGCACCGATCACTGTATTTATCATCGGTATCACCTTCCAACCTGGTTCTCGACTAGACCTGGAAGGGGGTGTTACATTTGTGTTATCAAAGCTAGAGTTTAGTCGATTCTACGACTAAACCGAAGCTTGTTGCTTTGTTATTGTGTTACTTTGCCACATAGGAGTTATATATTGCGTATATTGTGACTTGTCGACTAATTTGATCTTTCGTATAGATATGTCTGAAACTAACGAAGCTCACATTGATGAGCTTGCCATTGGCTCCTCGACGCATGACGTGGAGATTAGAGGAGGAAATCCTCCGAATCCATCACACCCGCAGGATCCTCCTGCTCAGGGAACTGAGCCTGTAGCACCTACCGCTCAGGCTGAATGTTATAAGAACATGGCTGACATTTTCAAGCAGTTTATGACTGCTATGAGGGCTGAACAAGTCGTGCAACCTATCGCTCCCGCTGCCCAACACACTCGAGAACCCATTGATAAGCTTTCACAATATCGAGCTTACAATTTTATTGGACAAGACGACGACAACTCTGAAGGTCTGAATACTGGTTGGATAATACTTTGCGGATCTTGGATAAGCAATTTCAGTGCTCGGACGAGCACAAACTCGAGTGTGCCATCGCGTTGCTGGGTGATGAAGCACTTAACTGGTGGGAAACTACCATATTGACGGTCTCTGAAGACATTGTGACTTGGGCATTCTTCATTAAAGAGTTCTGCAATTAATATATTAGTAAAATCTACCTTGCTGAGAGGCGAAGTATCTTCCTCCACCTCAAACATTGTGGGCGCCCGATTGAACAGTACATCCATGATTTCTGCAAGTACTATAGACATGGTGCTGAGTATATAAAAAATGAGGAAGAGAAGTGTGGGGTGTTCATTGCAGGGCTCAATGATGAACTATACCCTAAGTTTATTGCACTGAGCATTTCTGATTTCCATGACCTTGTGAATAGAGTTAAGGCCACTGAAGCTGCACAGAAGGCTCAACGAGCTGGTGGGGGTGGAAAGTTCAAGAAGAGGTTCAGAGATGATTCTCGACCTCTGAGACGGAACAAGAAAGGGAGATATCAATGACCTAAACAAATGTCTATCCACAACCCTCCCATTCGGGGAACATTGTGAGACCTCAGTCTGTAACGCAGTCTTTTGCTAAGGCAGCGTCTGTTGATAGTACCGGAGTTTCAAATCGAGGCAACCAACATCCAATTTGCAATTATTGTCAGAATAGGCACCCAGTGGGTCAATTTCGTAAGAAGACTGGAGCTTGTTACTACTGTGGTGAGCAGAGTCACTTTATACGTGGCTCCCTTTGAATGCAACCAAATCTACTGCTACAACGACTACTACTGCCTCTCCTGCTCAATCCTTTCAAGGTAAAGGATCGAAGCAAGGATTGTCGAGAACTTATGGACGATCGAGTGGTCCGGGGAAGCCTTTCAATAAGCAAGAGTCTAAAGCTCCTGCCCTGATGTATCATGTAAGGAGCAGGGAAGAGGAGGACGAACCTGACGTCATCGTAGGTACCATTGACCTATATTCACATCCTTTATATGCATTGATTAACCCTGGTTCTACTCACTCTTTTATAAGCACCATTCTAGTTAAGAAATATGATATGTCTTTCGAACCAATAGCATCGAGAATATCTGTAACCATTCCCTTAGGAGATTGCGTCGCCGTAAGGGTAGTGTGCAAGAACAGCCCCTTATTGATCCAAGAGATTCCTTTTCCGGCCAATTTTTCGCCTTTATCGATCCATGATTTCGATATCATCCTAGGTTTAGACTGGCTTAATGAGCATCAAGCCTGGGTAGATTGTTATAAGAGGAAATTGTACCTTTAGGGTCTGGGAAAGGAAAGTGTTGTATTGATGAAAGCGAAGAACCCATCATTGTATGCTTTGACGTTGGAAGCCAAAGGTGAATCTCAAATGTGAGACATTGACATTGTATGTGAATTTCTGGATGTCTTCCTTGATGAACTTCCGGGATTGTCCCCAACCCGTGAAGTGGAGTTTGGCATCGAGGTGAAACCTGGGACTGCCCCAGTTTCCATTGCACCATATCGCATGACAGATGTGGAATTAAAAGAATTAAAGGCTCAGATTCAAGAACTATTGAGCAAAGGTCGCATTCAACTGAGCTATTCGCCTTGGGGAGCACCGGTTCTCTTTGTAAAGAAGAAAGATGGTTCTATGCGATTATGCATTCACTACCGACAGTTGAATAAAGTAACCATCAAGAACAAATATCCATTGCCTAGAATATATGACATGTTTGATCAACTAAAGGATGTCTCAGTGTTTTCCAAGATCGATTTAAGGTCATGCTATTATCAAATGAGAGTTAAGGAGTGTGATGTCCCGAAGACCGCTGTAACACCCCAATTTTGGGCTTGGAAGTTTAGGGTCTGAACCGGACCGGTTTAAATTACAGTTCGAATATAAAGGTGGTTTTTAGGGAAAGCCTAGT
The DNA here is from genome assembly GCA_030270665.1 of Hibiscus trionum. Taxonomy (NCBI): domain Eukaryota; kingdom Viridiplantae; phylum Streptophyta; class Magnoliopsida; order Malvales; family Malvaceae; genus Hibiscus; species Hibiscus trionum. Next base: position 41,346,811 of record BSYR01000027.1, on the reverse strand, counting down.
TCGGGATGCATTAAAAATATGGAAAAATATCTAAAAATCCTCTTTTATTATATATAAGAGAGTGGTGAAATCTATTTTACAAAATGGGGTTTGGAAATATGACATTTCAAGTTAGTGACTAAAATGTAATTTTTGAAAAGTTGGTGACTGTTTTAAAAGGATTGAAACTTTGAATCTTTAAGGAGCTAATTTACCCAAGGGAGGGTTTCTCCAGATTTTTCTTAAATTTTAAAGACTCATTTAATGTAATTTAATAAAAAGAAAAGAGGGAAAAGAGATATTTTAGTTTCCTAACTAACTTTTGCCAAATTTTTCCCATTTCATTTTCTCTCAATTTTCCTTCAGCCAAACACATTTCCACAGCCACTTTTCCTTTGATTTTCACACCTAATGTTGAGATTTCAATCTCTAAATGGTTTCTAATCATTTCTACACCAAATCCTCATCATTTGCTTATTGAATTTTCAAGGATTTTGGCTCTAAACAAGGAGAAACTCACATTTAGAGGTATGAACGTCCTTCTCCTCTAAATATTCAGTTCTTTACTGAAATTCCCAAGTTCTCAATCCTTAAATTGAGTTTTATTAAAGGTTTTAATGTTGTGTTCTTGATTTTGGCTTAAAATGCAAGATTTGGATTTAATTTTGAAGAAATTAGTAATAGATGATTGGGCTATGTTTTGAGATGTCTTTTTGATGTATTTTGGATGTCTAAATGATTTGTAATTGAGGTTTAATCAATGCAATCCCGAATAGGTTGATTTTCCTAAGTTTTTACTTGAGAAAATGGTGGTTTTTGGGGTGATTTTGATGTTCTGCTATAGCTGGAGGTATAAGGACGTGATTAGGTCCTTTTTGGATGTTAATTGATGTTTAAGAATAATTGTATTTGATGGATCTTGGCTGGGTATTGTTGTAGAGATGTTTGGATGTGATTTCGGTTGTGTTTGGTAGCCGAAATGTGAATTTTGATGAGAGCAGCGAGTTTAGGTGTTTTGGTTGAAGATTTTAATGCATGATGATGCATTAATCTTCTGCTTTGATGTGTTTAAAACAGGGGAGACATCATCGGATCCTTGTGGTGTTGATCCGGAGGCTTGATCGGCGTTTCGGCAAGCTTACGAAACGGAATCGGTGAGTGAAGTTTGGTTTTCTGCTTTGAAACCAATCTTGGAAGGTTATGGGAGCTTAGTTTAAGTCTAAACAACTTAGCTAAGCTCAAGAGTAAGTTTTTCGGAGAAACTCTCTCTTTGATGAACCATGAGATGGTTGAATGCAATGTGTTTATTTTGCATGTTTAAATTCTATTTTGAAAGCATATTTTAGCATGTTTAATGCTGTTTTTGTAAGCCATGTGTTGAGGGATGCTCAAGGTAAGAGATCCTTGATTTGGACATTGATAAATGTGGTTTGATGCATAGTGATGCATGATTATGTAATGGCTTTGTTTAATGCTTTAAAACAGTGGATTGTTGATGATAATTGATGTATATTGGCAAGTGATGTGTTGGTTTTAAAGTACTTGAATCGGATATAGTTAGCCGGCTATAGGATTGGGTGCACCGTGAATAAAGTCGCCTTGGATGTTGAGGGGGTTGTGATTGTACCCTAAACTCCATCCAAGAACACTAACGAGATGTCTAAGATCATAATGGTGGTTAAAATGCCATGTGAGGATCTTTTGTTGTGTGTCCCGTGTTCTCGTTAGTGATGTTATACAACTACCAATGAGTGATGTGGAGGGGGTTGTGATTGTACCGTTAAACTCCATCACGGGTGTTGAGGGGTTGTGATTTTACCGGTAAACTCCACCTTGTGTGTTGGTAGTGTGTATGGAGCGTATGGGACAACGCTTGTAATCCGCGTATCCGATTGTGTTTTGAGTTGAAAATGGTTATGGATTATCACTTGAAAGCCAATATGACATGTTGATGTATTGAAGCATGAGATGCTTGGTTTGTATGCATAGATGCATGATAAATGTTGTTTTGAAATTAAAGGCCTTGGAAAGGTGTTTTTACAAATTGCATTATTGTGTTGTTTCATTAGAGCATTTCTCACTAAACATATGTGCTTACGCTCTCTCTTTCTTGAACCAATAATGCAGAGCATTGAAGTGCTTTAAGGGCAGCAAGGAGGTCAAGGATCCAAGTGAAAGTCTAAGCTCATGTATGGTGACTATTTTCACAACACTATTAGCTTTTGGTATTTGGCAATGGGAACCTAGGTTGTGTTTTTGGGAGATGTTTTGGACTCCCTAAGTTGGTTTAATGCCTATGATGATGTTGGAACATGTAAATGGTCATTTGGTATTTGTTTTGGAGATTTGATGATTGCTTACTTTTCATTTTAGGATGCATGCCTATAGACTTGTGGTTTTTCCTAAATGATGTTATGATTGAACTTTGATGATGCAAATATGTTCCTTTAATGTTTGATGACTTGTTGGCATGACATGGAGGTCTTATGAGCATGTTTGGTGGGTCGAAAGAGTGTAAAACAAACTTTTCTGCTGTTTCTGGGCAGGGTGTTTCGAAACACCCTTGCCTGTTTCGAAACAGGTGCATATTTTGGCCTGGGTGTTTCGAAACGGGCTGAGGTGTTTCGAAACACTTTGGCTACTGCCAAGGGGTGTTTCTGAACGGCCTAGACCCGTTTCGGAACACTTGACCGTTGGACACTGATTTGAATGGTTTTGAGGTTTGCAAGCTTTACGTTTTAGTCCTGATTTTTGTATGTTCAATTGGTTGAGTTTGAGATGTCCGTTTGAGGTGAAATTTTGCAGAGAGGTATGAAACATGACTAATTTCATAATGGTAACTTAACAAATGGTTAAGTCCTCTTAATTTCCAGATTTTACATTTTGGTCCCTAAATTTGTATATTGTGCAATTGAGTCCTTTATTGTTTTCTGATTACTGTGATTTTTGAGTATGTTTATCTCTAGAGTACACCTAAGGTTAATATGCATTTAGACAAAGTTAAAAAGAAAAAAAAGGGTCGTTAATCAAGGTTGACTTTCGGGTTGACTTTGGTTTTCCCCGTGTAATCTTCGTAGTTCGGGTCAACCGTCTAGGCCGGGCTAAGGGGGTTACATTTGGTAGTATCAGAGCTGAGTTCTCGAGTATTTAGGAATGGTTATGTGGGTGATATGTGTATGATTTCTTGTATACTTGTTGAGTGAAAGTATGATGTATGAATTGTAAGAATGTTGCAATTGTGGTGTATGCTGTGGTGAATCATGTTAGAGGGACCCATTGCCATATCAAAGCTAATGAAATGATTTGTTTTAAATTGGAAATGAGCTTGAGTACTTGGATTGCTTACCTTGCTGAGCCTGATTTTGTTTATTGCATTTGTGATTGCATAGTATAGTGAATGGGACCTCGTAGAGAGACGAGGATTAATACGCGAGCTATGGCTCAAAATGAGAACGAAGAGAATGCAGAAAATGTTGTGGATTTACCTCCTCCACCGGGTGGTGGTGGTGCTGGGGGTGAGGGAGTTGGTGCTGGTGCTGGTGCTGGTACTGGGGTCGCTGGACCTGAAGCTGGGCAGGGGCAAGCTGCTCCTGACATGACAGTGCTGATTCAGGCTATTGCTGGAGCCTTTAAGGCGGCGGTAGCTGGAGCTCATGGAGCTGGGCATCAGGGAGATGCTAATGTTAGACTACCTCTGGAACGTTTGCGCAGTCTGGGAGGGACTGAGTTCAGGGGTTTGTCTGCTGAGGGTTCCGAGTCTTGGTTGGAGAGTACCAAGAGAATTTTGGGACAAATGAACTGCAATGAAGTGAAGAAGTTGGGCTGTGTAATATCATTGTTGCATGACGATGCGTATACCTGGTGGACAACCGCTATCTCCGGAATGGAGGATGCTGATGTGACTTGGACGTTCTTTCTGAACGCATTCAAGAGGAGGTATCTGGGTGTGCGGTACCTGGATGAAAAGAAAAGGGAATTCATGTCTCTTACTCAAGGGAGCATGTCAGTGGCTGAGTACGAGGTTCAGTTTGTCCGGCTCAGTCAGTATGCACCTGAGCTTATCCCTGATGAGCGGGAGAGGTGTGAACGTTTCCATTATGGTTTGGTGACGGATGTAAAGACCTATATGCTGGCTGCTGAGTACACTGACTTTGATGTGCTGGTTGGTAGAGCAAAAGTCATTGAGTTGAATTTGAGTTTATCTTCTAGAGGAGCTGGTCCTAGTGCGGGCAAGCGAGCTGCTGAGTATAGTTCCGGTGGCGGACGGAACAAGAGAGGACGTGATCGGAAGTATCAGTCTTCATCTAGGCGTGGTGGTGGAGGGCAAGGTGCGCCTGTTCAGGGAGACAGGGCGAGAGCTGATCAGAACACATGTTGGACATGTGGATCGCGTAGTCATATGAGGCGTGATTGTCCTCGAGCAGCGAGGGAGGTACAGGCTCCTGTTGTGGTGACCAGTAATTCGTGCTGGAACTGTGGTTCAGCGGATCACATGAAGAGAGAGTGTCCTCTGTTGGCCGGTGGTGGTCAGGGACGTGCTCCTGGAGTTGTTGCACCACAGGGAGGTCGTGGGCGCGGCCGTGGTAATATCCAGCGTAGAGAGGATGGTGGAAGGAATGTGGCTCATGTGGTAGCTGTTCAGCCTGATGGTGGTGGCCAGGCCAGAGTGTATGCTCAGAGGGAGGGGAGAAATGACAAGGATGTGATCGCAGGTACTTTTACTTTGCAATCCTTGTCATTACTTTCCTTGATTGATTCTGGATCTACACACTCATACATATTGCGTGAGCATGCTCAATTGCTTGGTTTGCCTGTTGAGTCTTTGGATGTTGGTATGCGTGTAACTAGTTCTTTTGGTGAGACTGTTGTGACTCGGAAGCTTTATAGAAGATGTCCCTTGGTTGTGCAAGACCATGTTTTTCATGTTGATCTTATGGAATTGCCTTTCTATGGTTTTGACGTAATCCTTGGTATGGATTGGCTTGTTCAGCATCGAGCTGTAGTGGATTTTGAGAATAAGCGAGTTTCGTTGAAGCTTGCGGATGATTATGAGGTGGTGGTGGTTGGTGAGAATGTGAAGATTCTTGCCAATGTGGTGTCCACTTTGGAAGCGAGCCGGATGCTGAGGCAAGGTTGTGAAGCCTACCTAGCCTTTGTGATGAATCCTAGCTCTAAAGAGTTGCGTGTGCAAGATATCAGGACTGTGCGAGAGTTTCCTGGTGTGTTTCCGGAGGAGTTGCCTGGATTGCCTCCTAATCGAGAAGTGGAGTTTGGGATTGAGCTGTATGAAAACAAAACTCCAGTGTCCATTACTCCTTATCGAATGGCACCTAAAGAGTTGAAAGAGCTAAAGACGCAACTTCAGGAGTTGCTTGATCGTGGTTTCATTCGGCCGAGTGTGTCACCTTGGGGTGCACCGGTTTTGTTTGTGAAGAAAAAGGATGGCACTATGAGAATGTGCATCGATTACCGTCAGCTTAACAAGTTGACTATCAAGAATTGGTATCCATTGCCAAGAATTGATGATCTTTTTGATCAATTTCGGGGAGCAGCTGTGTTCTCTAAAATTGACTTAAGGTCAGGGTATTATCAGCTGAAGGTGAAGGATGTGGATGTGCCAAAGACAGCCTTCAGAACGAGGTATGGGCATTATGAGTTTCTTGTGATGCCGTTTGGTTTGACGAATGCTCATGCAGCTTTCATGGACATGATGAATAGAGTGTTCCATGAGTACTTGGATAAATTTGTTGTGGTGTTCATTGATGATATTCTCGTGTACTCTCGTACTGAGGAGGAGCATGAGGGGCATTTGAGAATTGTGTTGCAGGCTTTGTTGGAGAATCAGCTTTATGCCAAGCTGAGCAAGTGTGAGTTCTGGCTTAGAGAAGTTGTGTTTCTTGGTCATGTGATCTCTGCTGAAGGAATTCGTGTTGATCCTCAGAAGATTGAGGCAGTGATGAATTGGAAGCCTCCTAAGTCTGTTCATGAAGTCTGTAGTTTCCTTGGTTTGGCGGGGTACTACCAGAGGTTCGTGGATGGGTTTTCAAAGATTGCTGCACCTTTGACGAAGTTGTTGCAGAAGAATGTTAAGTATGAGTGGACGGAAGCGAGACAACAGGCTTTTGAGAAGCTTAAGGAAGCTTTGACGCAAGCTCCTATCTTGGTTCAACCTGAATCAGGGAAAGAGTTTGTGGTGTATAGTGACGCGTCCTACGTTGGGTTGGGATGTGTGTTGATGCAAGAGGGTAAGGTGGTGGCTTATGCATCGCGTCAGTTGAAGGTGCATGAGCGCAATTATCCTACGCATGACATTGAGTTAGCTGCGGTGGTTTTCGCTTTGAAAATTTGGAGACATTACCTGTATGGTGAGAAGTGTACTGTGTACACGGACCACAAGAGTTTGAAGTATCTGATGTCTCAGAAAGAGTTGAATCTTAGGCAACGACGTTGGGTGGAGTTGCTTAAGGATTATGATTTGACGATCGAGTACCATTTGGGTAAAGCTAATGTTGTAGCGGATGCCTTGAGTAGGAAGGTAGCTGTGGAGTTGAGGGCTATGTTTGCCAGTTTGAGCATTTCGCGTGATGATGGTCTTGTGGCTGAGTTGCAAGTGAAACCATCCTTGATTCAGTTGATTAAGGAAAAGCAGTTGTTGGATGATTCCTTGGTGCCACATGTTCAGGATATTGCAGAGGATAGGCCATCGGATTTCTGCTTTAATGATGATGGAGTTTTATGCTTTGGAAGTCAGATAGTAGTGCCCAATGATGCTGAGTTGAGGCGTGCTATTCTGACTGAAGCTCATAGTAGTCCTTTTGCTATGCACCCTGGTAGTACTAAGATGTACCGTGATCTTCGTGATGAGTACTATTGGGTGGGTTTAAAGAAAGATGTTGTTGAGTTTGTAAGCAAGTGCATGGTTTGTCAGCGAGTTAATGCTGAGCATCAGTTTCCTTCAGGGTTGTTGCAACCGTTGAGGATTCCTGAGTGGATGTGGGAGAGGATTACCATGGACTTCGTGTCTGGTTTGCCTTTGTCACCATCGAAGAAGAATTTGGTGTGGGTGATTGTGGATCGCCTGACGAAGTGTGCGCATTTCTTGCCTGTGCATACTACGTACACTTTGGATAAGCTTGTGGAGCTGTACATTGCTGAGATTGTGCGGCTGCATGGTGTGCCAAAGTCGATTGTGTCGGATAGAGATCCGAGGTTTACATCGCGTTTCTGGCAGTGTTTGCATCAGGCTTTGGGTACACGGTTGAATTCCAGTACATCTTATCATCCGCAGTCGGATGGACAGTCTGAGCGTGTTATCCAGGTGTTGGAGGATATGTTGAGGTGCTGCGTGATTGAGTTTCAGGGTTCTTGGGAGAAACATTTGTCTTTGGTGGAGTTTGCCTATAATAATAGTTATCAGGCAAGTATTCAAATGGCACCTTATGAAGCTTTGTACGGGAGGAAGTGTAGGACTCCTCTTTGTTGGGCTGAAACAGGTCAGAAGTTGGTTTCGATGCCCGCTTTGTTGAAAGGAACCACCGAGAAGGTGAAGCTCATTTGTGAGCGATTGAAGACAGCTTCTGATCGGCAGAAGTCTTACGCGAATTTGAAGCGTAAGGAGATTGAGTATGCGGTGAGTGACCGTGTGTTTTTGAAAGTTTCGCCTTGGAAAAAAGTGATGAGGTTTGGCCGAAAGGGTAAGTTGAGCCCTAGGTATATAGGACCATACGAGGTGATTGAGCGTGTGGGTCCTGTTGCGTACAAGTCGAAGTTACCGCAAGAGTTAGAAAAGATTCATGATGTGTTTCATGTTTATATGCTTCGGAAGTATAGATCGGATCCCTCTCATGTGATGCATGTGGAGGAAGTGGAGTTGAATCCGGATTTGACCTATGATGAGGAACCGGTGGAGGTTCTGGATTCGGATAGTAAAGTTCTTCGAGGCAAGACCATTGAGTTGGTAAAGGTGTTGTGGAAGCTTCGTGGTGCTGAGGAAGCCACGTGCGGAAGGATGATATGTTGAAGCATTTTCCGTACCTTTTTCCTCCAGGTAAATTTCGAGGACGAAATTTCTTAAGGGGGGAGAGTTGTAACACCCCAATTTTGGGCTTGGAAGTTTAGGGTCTGAACCGGACCGGTTTAAATTACGGTTCGAATATAAAGGTGGTTTTTAGGGAAAGCCTAGTTCGGGATGCATTAAAAATATGGAAAAATATCTAAAAATCCTCTTTTATTATATATAAGAGAGTGGTGAAATCAATTTTACAAAATGGGGTTTGGAAATATGACATTTCAAGTTAGTGACTAAAATGTAATTTTTGAAAAGTTGGTGACTGTTTTAAAAGGATTGAAACTTTGAATCTTTAAGGAGCTAATTTACCCAAGGGAGGGTTTCTCCAGATTTTTCTTAAATTTTAAAGACTCATTTAATGTAATTTAATAAAAAGAAAAGAGGGAAAAGAGATATTTTAGTTTCCTAACTAACTTTTGCCAAATTTTTCCCATTCCATTTTCTCTCAATTTTCCTTCAGCCAAACACATTTCCACAGCCACTTTTCCTTTGATTTTCACACCTAATGTTGAGATTTCAATCTCTAAATGGTTTCTAATCATTTCTACACCAAATCCTCATCATTTGCTTATTGAATTTTCAAGGATTTTGGCTCTAAACAAGGAGAAACTCACATTTAGAGGTATGAACGTCCTTCTCCTCTAAATATTCAGTTCTTTACTGAAATTCCCAAGTTCTCAATCCTTAAATTGAGTTTTATTAAAGGTTTTAATGTTGTGTTCTTGATTTTGGCTTAAAATGCAAGATTTGGATTTAATTTTGAAGAAATTCGTAATAGTTGATTGGGCTATGTTTTGAGATGTCTTTTTGATGTATTTTGGATGTCTAAATGATTTGTAATTGAGGTTTAATCAATGCAATCCCGAATAGGTTGATTTTCCTAAGTTTTTACTTGAGAAAATGGTGGGTTTTGGGGTGATTTTGATGTTCTGCTATAGCTGGAGGTATAAGGACGTGATTAGGTCCTTTTTGGATGTTAATTGATGTTTAAGAATGATTGGATTTGATGGATCTTGGCTGGGTATTGTTGTAGAGATGTTTGGATGTGATTTCGGTTGTGCTTGGTAGCCGAAATGTGAGTTTTGATGAGAGCAGCGAGTTTAGGTGTTTTGGTTGAAGATTTTAATGCATGATGATGCATTAATCTTCTTCTTTGATGTGTTTAAAACAGGGGAGACATCATCGGATCCTTGTGGTGTTGATCCGGAGGCTTGATCGGCGTTTCGGCAAGCTTGCGAAACGGAATCGGTGAGTGAAGTTTGGTTTTCTGCTTTGAAACCAATCTTGGAAGGTTATGAGTGCTTAGTTTAAGTCTAAACAACTTAGCTAAGCTCAAGAGTAAGTTTTTCGGAGAAACTCTCTTTTTGATGAACCATGAGATGGTTGAATGCAATGTGTTTATTTTGCATGTTTAAATTCTGTTTTGAAAGCTTATTTTAGCATGTTTAATGCTGGTTTTGTAAGCCATGTGTTGAGGGAAGCTCAAGGTAAGAGATCCTTGATTTGGACATTGATAAATGTGGTTTGATGCATAGTGATGCATGATTATGTAATGGCTTTGTTTAATGCTTTAAAACAGTGGATTGTTGATGATAATTGATGTATATTGGCAAGTGATGTGTTGGTTTTAAAGTACTTGAATCGGATATAGTTAGCCGGCTATAGGATTGGGTGCACCGTGAATAAAGTCGCCTTGGATGTTGAGGGGTTGTGATTGTACCGTAAACTCCATCCAAGAACACTAACGAGATGTCTAAGATCATAATGGTGGTTAAAATGCCATGTGAGGATCTTGTGTTGTGTGTCTCGTGTTCTCGTTAGTGATGTTATACAACTACCAATGAGTGATGTGGAGGGGGTTGTGATTGTACCGTTAAACTCCATCACGGGTATTGATGGGTTGTTATTATACCGGTAAACTCCACCTTGTGTGTTGGTAGTGTGTATAGAGCGTATGGGACAACGCTTGTAATCCGCGTATCCGATTGTGTTTTGAGTTGAAAATGGTTATGGATTATCACTTGAAAGCCAATATGACATGTTGATGTATTGAAGCATGAGATGCTTGGTTTGTATGCATAGATGCATGATAAATGTTGTTTTGAAATTAAAGGCCTTGGAAAGGTGTTTTTACAAATAGCATTATTGTGTTGTTTCATTAGAGCATTTCTCACTAAGCATATGTACTTACGCTCTCTCTTTCTTGAACCAATAATGCAGAGCATTGAAGTGCTTTAAGGGCAGCAAGGAGGTCAAGGATCCAAGTGAAAGTCTAAGCTCATGTATGGTGACTATTTTCACAACACTATTAGCTTTTGGTATTTGGCAATGGGAACCTAGGTTGTGTTTTTGGGAGATGTTTTGGACTCCCTAAGTTGGTTTAATGCCTATGATGATGTTGGAACATGTAAATGGCCATTTGGTATTTGTTTTGGAGATTTGATGATTGCTTGCTTTTCATTTTAGGATGCATGCCTATAGACTTGTGGTTTCTCCTAAATGATGTTATGATTGAGCTTTGATGATGCAAATATGTTCCTTTAATGTTTGATGACTTGTTGGCATGACATGGAGGTCTTATGAGCATGTTTGGTGGGTCGAAAGAGTGTAAAACAGACTTTTCTGCTGTTTCTGGGCAGGGTGTTTCGAAACACCCTTGCCTGTTTCGAAATAGGTTCATATTTTGGCCTGGGTGTTTCGAAACGGGCTGAGGTGTTTCGAAACACTTTGGCTACTGCCAAGGGGTGTTTCTGAACGGCCTAGACCCGTTTCGGAACACTTGACCGTTGGGCACTGATTTGAATGGTTTTGAGGTTTGCAAGCTTTACGTTTTAGTCCTGATTTTTGTATGTGCAATTGGTTGAGTTTGAGATGTCCGTTGGAGGTGAAATTTGGCAGAGAGGTATGAAACATGACTAATTTCATAATGGTAACTTAAAAATTGGTTAAGTCCTCTTAATTTCCAGATTTTACATTTTGGTCCCTAAATTTGTATATTGTGCAATTGAGTCCTTTATTGTTTTCCGATTATTGTGATTTTTGAGTATGTTTATCTCTAGAGTACACCTAAGGTTAATATGCATTTAGACAAAGTTAAAAAGAAAAAAAAGGGTCGTTAATCAAGGTTGACTTTCGGGTTGACTTTGGTTTTCCCCGTGTAATCTTCGTAGTTCGGGTCAACCGTCTAGGCCGGGCTAAGGGGGTTACAACCGCTTTCCGTACAAGATATGGACACTACGAATGCACCAGAAACCTTTATGGATTTGATGAATTGAGTTTTTAGACCCTATCTTCATAAATTCGTAGTGGTGTTTATAGATGACATATTGATCTACTCCAAGAATGAAGCGGAACATCGAGATCATCTTCGTATCTTGCTTCAAATATTAAGAGAGAATTTGTTGTACGCGAAGTTCTCTAAGTATGAGTTTTGGCTCGTCGAAGTTGCCTTTCTGGGACATATTGTGTCAGCTTCGGGTATTCATGTGGACCCGAAGAAAATCCAAGCTATTGTAGAATGGAACCCACCAAAGAACATTGATGAAGTCAGAAGCTTCCTTAGGCTTGCTGGCTATTATCGAAGGTTTGTGAAAGGGTTCTCAATGATAGATGCTCCTTTAACCAAATTTTTGAGGAAAGAAGCTCCTTTTGTTTGGACTGAGGTTCAACAACAGAGTTTCGATCAGTTGAAGCAAGTGTTGACCCATGCACCTGTCTAACCCAACTTGAGTTTGGAAAGGAATACACAATTTATAGTGATGCATTGCACCTCGGGTTAGGATGTGTATTGATGCAAGAAGGCAAAGTCATCGCTTATGTTTCGAGACAGATTAAACCGCATGAAATGAATTGTCCCACCCATGACCTTGAATTGGCTGCAGTTGTCTTCATATTGAAAATCTGGAGACATTATCTCTACGGAGAAAAATATTATCTCTTCACCGATCATAAAAGTCTTAAGTACCAATTGACTCAAAGGGAGTTGAACCTTCGGCAACAAAGGTGGATGAAACTCCTTGAAGATTACAATCTTGTCATCGATTACCTTCCGGGCAAGGCCAACGTTGTAGCTGATGCACTCAGCCGCAAACCTTTGCCTAGTAAGTATTGATAGTGAATATAGAGTTATATGTATTATGTTGTACATTAACTCATTGTAATATCGATGTATTATAGCCCCTCGAGCAATTAATGCTCACTTCCGACTTCGGAAGCATCGTTGTCATGTAGCTGAACTTCAAGTTCAGTCTACCATCGTTTCGCGAATCAAGGTTTTGCAAGAGCAAGATCTTGAGCTTCAATCCATTGTCTCTATGCTATCAGACAACCCCAACTTCAAAATTAATTCTGAAGGACTCTTGTGTTTTTCCGACCGAGCCTGAGTACCTAATGATGAATCTCTTCGCACTGATATTCTCTTTGAAGCTCATTCGAGTTCTTTTTCTGTGTACCTCGGGTCTGTAAAGATGTATAAGGACCTACGTGAACTCTATTGGTGGCCAGGAATGAAGCAGGCTGTAGTTGATTACATTTCAAAATGTCTCACGTGCTAATGTGTTAAGACAACACATTGTGGTCTTACCGATTTATTGCAGCCTATCGATCCGCCGAAAATAGAAGTGGGAAAAGATTACTATGGATTTAGTCAGTGGTCTATCGTTAACTCCCGCGAAGCAGGATGCCATATGGGTCATATTAGATTGTTTCAAGAAGTCAGCTCATTTCATACCGGTCAGAATGGACTATGGTCTTCCTAAATTTGCTGATTTGTACATCAAAGAAATGATCCGACTCCACGGAGTACCTAAGTCTATTATCTCTGATCGAGGTCCTCAATTTGTATCTCAATTTTGGAGAACCTTACAAATAGCTCTGGGTACTAGAGTTAATCTTAGAACAACCTTACACCCTCAATCTGACGGCCAGTTAGAAAGGGTAATCCAGGTAATTATCGAAAAGCTTGTCCAATGAAACCTTAGAAATTTGAATTGTTATTGAACCTTCCTATACAGATCTAGGAAGACATGCTTCGAGCATGCATCATAGACTTTGGTGGAACTTGGGAGAAATCTCTACCCCTTGTTGAATTTGCCTACAATAATAGTTACCAAGCAACAATCCAAATTGCCTCGTATGAAGCATTGTATGGTAGGCGATGTAGAACTCCTTTGTCTTGGTCGGAGCTTGGTGAGGGCAAGGTGTTAGGCCCTGATTTACTTCGAGAAACCGAAGAATGGGTTGCTATCATTCATGATCATTGTTGCCTTTGATCGACAAAAGGCCTATGCTGATCTCAAGAGAAGAGACATCGAGTACAAAGTTGGTGTAAAAGCCTTCCTCAAAGTATCACCATGAAAAAGGTTTTAAGGTTTGGGAAGAAGGGAACACTGAGTCCCTGATTCATTGGACCCTTTGAGGTCATTGAAAGAGTTGGCCCCGTGGCATATCGATTATTGTTACTCTTTGAATTGAGTAGAATTCATGATGTTTTTCATGTATCGATGCTTCGTAAATATCGTTCTGATCCTTCGCACATTGTAGAACCTGAATCTGTAGAAATTCGGCCAAATCTATCCTACGAAGAAGAACCGGTTCAGATTCTAACAAGAGAAGTCAAGAGGCTTCGCAACAAAACTGTATCGTTAGTTAAGGTGCTCTGGAGGAGCCACACTGTTGAAGAAGCCACTTGGGAACCTGAAGAGACCATAAAACAGCAATATCCACACCTCTTTGGTTTAGGTAAAAAAATTCGAGGACAAATTTTTCTTAAGGGGGAAGAGTTGTAACACCCCAAAATCCGGTCTAGTCGAAATTGGGTTTCAGTGATAAAAATTTCACATCGATAAAGTCAAAGCATAATATTGGTCAGTTAATTATTGATATTGAACTCTAACCGAGTTATGTCATTGTTATTGGATCTTATTGAATAATATCGAAACCTAACTGTGATAAAATGTGGAAATTGTGAATTTCGGGGTCAAAACCATAGAGAGTTGAGAGTTGAGGGACTAACCTTGCGATTAGCCCCTTCTCAAATTTTAATATTCCAACATGGGATAATATGGTGAACTTACTTCACCAAAAGGAAAGCTAAATTTGTTACGAGTATATATTTTATACAAAAACAAAGGAAAAGGAATAGAAAGCTTACCGAGAACTCTAAAGCAAGCACCTCCCCTCTTGTCATCTTCATCATCTTCCTTAAAGCTCGCACCTCCATTGGAGAGCAAGCTTTAGTTTAGGTTTTCTTCGATTCATTGATATCAAATCGTTGTTATCGATCGGGTAAGCTATATTCCTCAATCGATTATTGGATTCTATGGATGTATTGAGCTTAATCTTAAGTTAGGGTTTAGGTCATCCATGGATATTTCATCGATGTTGTTTATATTAAAATCAGATATCGATTTTGATATCGTTGTATTGATTTTGATATCGTATAATCAATCCTAAAATTCTCCCTATTGATTTCCTAGCTCAAGACAACGAAAAGGAACCTCCATCAAATTCACCGAAAGTCGGGAACAAGGGAGTTGTCATCCGAGAGCTGTAGGAGCATTGGATTAGTAAAGTGAGTGTAGTCAGAGTCTCGGGATTAGGTGAGGAGCATTCCTGAACCATTTATTGTTGTCTTCGATCATATCGCTAATAATATCATTGAAGAAGTTGCATTGGATTGTTAATCAGATTCATTGGTAAGTGTCGGTAAGTTGTTATTGAATATCAAACATAGATATTGATATTGCTATCATGCATTGTTATTGATATGACTAGTGTTACTAAAATATTATAAAGAAATCATCGGATATTGATATTGGCGTTGACATTGACACCGAAACATGGCATATTGCTAATGAAACATGTTAACTATTGAAATTCTCCTTGAACATTGAATATGGATACAGACATTGAAACCTTGGATTTGAATGGACAATGGATACAATTGGCATGTCATATAATTCATTAGCTCAGTGTACAGATGGACTACGGTCCTAAGGCTACGACCTATATTGATTTGGCAAGGCGGAGGGATGTGTATTGATGTTGGTCATATTGGCAAGGCAGAGGGACTAGACCATTCATTGATTTGGCAAGGCGTAGGAATTCACGTATCCACTATCTTGATTCAATCCAAGGGTTAATGATGAAATTAATATCTTAAACATTGTACATTGATGCATAGTATTGACATTGATGACCATGAGAACATATATTTAAATACTTTCTACATTTTTGTTCATATTGTTTATGACTACCTCACTAGGCAATGTATGTCTAATGTGTCTCATCTCTTGCATTTCATTTTGAAAGGCCATTGCGATTGAAAATCAGATAGTCAAGGCAAGACAAGTCACTACAAGCTCTAAAGTAATGTATTTTGACCTTATGAACTCCTAGGAAGGTGGAAAAGTAGTCGAACTAGTTTTTTATGCCCATTTTGATATGTTTTTGAGATGTCTATGTTGTAAAGTGGTTGGTGGCCCTAAATGGCCTTTTGTTTTAGCTTAAAGTAGTATAAAGTTGCATATTTGTCTCATAAAGGTCAAAACATGGTAAACGTATTCGTATGGTAACGAAATTTTGCATGCTAGTAGTTTATATCATTGAAATGTTCTGTGTAAAGTTTCATTGCATTTAAACATCGCTTGGTAAGTCAAATCGTATAAAAACCAGAAAAAATCTGTCATTACAGGTTAGGTCGTATCGATATGTTTGATGGTGTATCTATACGGGTAAGCATAGTTGAACCTAAGGAACAGGGTGTACTGATACGGTCTACTGTTGCATCGGAACATTTTGCTACTGGAATCCATTGTTTTGATACGAGTCCTTAGCGTATCGAAATATGTCAAAGTCAAAGGAAGTCAACCCGTAACGATACAGGGCTTCCCCGTATCGATACGGTCTAAAGGGTAAAGTCAACATGGGTTGACCATCGTACACCTGTTTTGAAACAGCTCTAAGATGTTTCAATACAAGGTTAGTTAAGTTAGTTAAAGGCATAATTTGATAGTTTGCAATGTTCAGAGATTAGTCACTGAAATTTTGAATGATCAAATTTATTGAATAAATGAACTCCGAATAGCATGAAACTTTACAGGCATGTTAATATAGTATTGAATTTCATTGTGGTATGATTAATTGGACCGAAGGACTCTTAATTTATCAAATTTATAGTTTGGTCCCTAAAATTTGTAATAGTCAATAATTAGCCCTATTTTGATTTATTATTGCTTTATATGGATCAATTGGGCTAAGATACAATGTGGTAATGTGTTATTGTTTTAAATTTTGATAATAAAATGAAATTTTATTGCACCGATCACTATATTGATCATCAATATCACATTCCGACGCGGTTCTCGACCAGACCGGGAAGGGGGTGTTACACTGCCCAATACATATTGTATACACCTTTTGCCAGCATCCATTTTATACATCTTGTACAGAGTCTAAAATTTTTTGGCGTCGTTGTCGGGGATTGCAACAAATTTCATTGTTTTTAGGTTTTTAATTGTTTTGTTTTGGTTTTTGTTTTTGTTTTATTTTTGTTTTCATCGGTGTATGACCAGGAAACGTACTGAAAGGGAAGCTTGGCCATTAGACCTTGAGATTGAACGCACCTTGTGTAGATTGAGAAAGAGGATTGGAGAGATGAATCACGGAAATCAAGGAAACGGAGGAGTAAATGGTGTTCAAAACAATCAAGATAATAAAGCAGACGATGGAGGAATGCCATTACACAATAATAATGTCATCAACAATGTCGAAGAAGAGAGACCCATTCGAGAGCAATCAACACATGACTTCACATGCTTAATGCCATGAGTTATTGGAAATGAGGTAAATGCATCAAATTTTTAACTCAAACCCGTAATGATCTCAACTCTTTTGAATGTAGGACAGTTCGATGGAGCACTGACTGGGGTTCCAAGGCAGCATTTAAAGCAATTCATGGGGATATGCCAATTATTTTAGCAACCAGGAGTATATGATGATACTCTGAAGATGAAACTATTTACTTTTTCTTTGAGAGACAGAGCAAAGACGTGGCTGAATTCCTTGCCACTTGGCTCAGTCACTTCATAGGCAGATCTATGCCAAAAGTTTCTAACGCGATTTCATCCACCGATGCTCACTGCCAAGCTACGTGGTGACATCATTACCTTCAGTCAGGCTGAGGAAGAGACCTTATATGATTCTTGGGAAAGATTTAAAGACTTGTTGAGGAGGTGTCCTATACACGGGTTCCCAAATTGGACCCAGATACAAACCTTCTACAATGGATTGAACGCACAGACAAGGACTGTTGTTGATGCTTCAGCAGCTGGATCATTGCTTGACAAAAATTGTACAGAAGTTGTTGGCATCCTTGAAAGGATAGCCATAAATGATTTTGAATATCCTGTTGCTAGACTTAGGACTGGAACCAAAGCCAATGGGAAACTACAGTTGGATGAGCTAACATCCATCCATGCCAAGATTTCCAACCTCACCAGCATGGTGAAAACTTTACAAAAAAGTAACGAGTCCCAAGTAGTTAAAGCAATGGAGCCATTTTGCACTATCTATGGAGAGAACCACCATGTGGATGAATGTCCTGCCAATCCTCTGTCGGTAAATTTCATTGGCAATTCTAGACGTTATTATAATCCTAACTCCAACTCTTACAATGTAGGTTGGAGTCAACACCCTAACTTAGCTTGGGAAAATCAAGGGGAAACCAGTACAATGCACAATGCCTGAACGCCTAGAGGCAAAACCAGAATGCCATGCCAGCAAACTGTCAAAATACCATACCGCAGAGAGTTCAAAATAATTTGAAGCAAGGGTAAAGACTTAATCAAGGAGGCAATCTTACAGGCTCTACAGAGTAGAATGATATCTCAGTTCATAGTTTGGCAACTTCAATATGGAATTTAGGGATCCAGATGGGACAACTTGTGAATGCACTCAACAAATCACCCGCAAGGAGATTTGCCAAGTGACACTGAAGATGCTCGGCACAAAGGTAATGAGCAGTGCAAGGCCATAACCCTTCGAAGTGGTAAACAATGCGAAGCTGAGATGGCTGCAAAACAACCAGTTAATTGCCAAGATGCAAAGCTTGTGCCAGTGGACACGCCTAGAGAATTAGAAAAGGAGAAAACTAAAGCAGATGATGCCAATGGTTATGCCGACAATGATGCCAACGCTCATGCCAGTACTAGTGATCAACATGATGCCAGTTCAAGTGCCAACAATGATGTTAATAATAATGACAAGCAAACTGAGGCCAAAAAGCATACTGATGCCAAAGTGGATGTCAGCACTGCCTCGGTAAAGCTGAAAGTGCCATCATATGTCTATCCACCACCACCATTTCTGACCAGACTTCAAAAGCACAAGCAAGACCAGTAATTTAAGCGCTTCTTGGAAGGGCTTAAGCAATTGAAAATTAAAATTCCATTGGTAGAGGCCCTTGAGAAACTGCCCAACTATGTAAAATTCATGAAGGACATCTTGTCCAAAAAGAGGTAGTTGGGAGAGTTAGAGATTGCTGCCCTTATACAAGTATGCAACGCCATGATCTTGAAATGATTGCAAACAAAGCTTAAAGATCCAAGGAGTTTTACTATCCCTTGTACAATTGGCAATAAATTCATGGGCAAGGCATTGTGTGATTTAGAAGCAAGGATCAATTTGATGCCACTATTTGTTTTCAAGAAGCTTGGCATATAAGCAAGACCTACCACAGTGACACTTCGGTTGACATACCGATCCTATGCACATCCTAAGGGTAAGATTGAGGATGTGTTGGTAAAGGTAGACAAATTTATATTTCTAGCTGATTTAATCATTTTGGATTATGAAGCTGACACTAATGTGCCAATTATTTTGGGTAGGCCATTCCTTTCCACGAGTAGGGTGCTTATTGATGTTCATAAATGGGAACTAACCATGCGAATGAATGACCAACATGTTACTTTTAACGTGTTTCAAGCTTTGAAATGTGCAGATGAATCAGATAAATGGCATGCCAAGGAGATGATGGAGGCCATTTATACTTTGGACATGGCACAATTGTTCCAAGATGCACAATTTGATGCCAACATGCTTGATGACATAGCTGAACTGTTTGAGGAACCTGAGGAACCAGCCTTGGAGGCTGAAGATGTGAGTTTCTTTTGTAACGCCCTAGTTTTGGGCCTAGATGTTTTAGAGGTTGAATCGGGCCGGTCGAGAACGGTTCGAACCTTTAAGGGAGGTTTAGGGAACACCTAGTTCGGGATGCTTTAAAAATATGGAAAATATCTAAAAATATCATTTATTATATTAAAGGTTATGGTGAAAACAATTTTACAAAATGTGATTTGGAAATGCTACATTTCGGTGTAGTGACCAAATTGCAGTTTTTGGAAAAGTTGACTAGTGACTGTTTTGTAAAGGATTGAAACTTTGAATCTTTAAGGAGCTAATTTTACCAAATTGTTTTTCATCAGATTTCTCTTTAATTTGGGAGTTTTTAATAATGTTTTAATTAAGGAATAAAGGAGAATTAAAAAGAAAATCTAAGTTGAGTTTTTCATAACTACCTTACGTTAGTTTTCTCTCATTTCATTTTCTCTCAATTTCTACTCAGCCAAACACATTTCCCTCACCAATTAACCTTTGATTTTCATCTCTTTTGCTGAGATTTCATTCTCTTAAGGATTCCTAATCTTTACCTCGTTAAAACCTTTTGTTTTTACTTTGGATTTTCAAGAAATCTTGCCCAAATTGAGGAGAAATCAGCCATTAGAGGTAAGCTTTGTCCTTCTCCTCTAATGATCAGTTCTTTACTAAAATTCCCAAGTTATCAATCCTTTGTTAATGATTTTTGAGTTGCTTTAATGTTAGAAACATGGAATTGTTGTAAAACTCAAGATTCTTGGTGAGATCTTGATGATTTGCGTAACTCTTGGTTAGAATCTGTTTTGAGGTTGATTTCTAATGTATTTTGAATGATAATTGATGTTATAAATGAGGTTTTATCAAGCAAATCCCGAATAGGTTTGGATTCCTAAGTTTTACATGCTTGAAATGTGGTTTTTGGAGTGTTCTTGGTGTTCTGTTGTTGCTGGAGATATAAGGACGTGTTTATGGTGATTTTTGTTTTTGATTGAGGTTTAGAAATTATTAGAATTGATAGATCTTGGCTGGGATTTGTTTTGAGAGAGTTTGGAGATGATTTCGGTTATTTTGGGTAGCTGAAATAGTGTTTTTGAGTAGTGCAGCGAGTTTGGATGAGTGGCTGGTGATTTCAATGCATGATGATGCATTAATCCTCTGCTCTTATGTGTAATAAACATGGGAGACATCTTCGGATGTTTTTGGTGTTGATCCGGAAGTGCTAGAAGCCTAGATATCGTTTCGGCAAGCAAGCGAAACGTAATCGGTGAGTACTAATGGTTTTAGAAGTCCTTGAGGGACAAAGAAACAAGGTTTGGGGATTTAGGATTGGTTTGAAACACCATCCTAAGTCCGAAAGTAAGTATTGCTAGATTTGCTCTCAAATATGTGGTTGATGCCCCTAAATGCTTTTACATGGTCTTGTTTTGAGATAGACAAAGTCCTACTGTTTTGTGCATGATTTGTAGTATGAGTTGATGCTATGTATTGATTTCATGAGATAGCATGTTGTAGTAAAGAGTTTTGAGCTTTTGATTCAATGCAAAGCATGAGATTTGGTTTTGAAATGAGATGAGAAAGATTTGTGAAATGTTGCATCAAAATAGTAGGTGAGATGATGTTTTTGAAATAATATATTGGCACAAATGATGAGATAATTACCGGATATAATTGGTCGACCAATAAGATGAGAGTGCACTATAAACTAAAAATTCGTACGTGCTCTTTGGAGTCGGGCAATGGGGGTAGCGCCATCCCAATCCAAAGTGAGAATCCGATAATGAGAGATACCATTAGGGTAGGACTTGGTGAAACCCCAAGCTTTATGGCGAAGAGAGATACCACCATGAGAATCTGGTGATGTGAGATTCCATCGGGGTAGGACTTGACTTTGAGTCAAGCTAATCCGCATATTCGAGTAAAGATGTAATATGAAATGCCAATACATGAATTTGTATTTAATTCACATGTACCAAATGTTAAGATGATTTATGCTATGAGGAATGCATATGAGATTTATGGTATGAAATGCTTTTGTTTTCATTAAGCATGTGTTTGGCTTTGCCATGAGATTTGCATTGGTTTAATGCATGAGATAGAACAAAGGTGCACGTGTTTCCAAATGGAGAGTTGCTTTGAAATGGTTTTCAAGCATGAGATAGAAAGAGCATGTTGTAGAAAATGGCTTTTGAGATAGAATTTTAAACATGCATTGTTGTGTTGGTTTTCTTAGAGCTTGCCTCACTAAGCAAATGTGCTTACGCCCTCTTTTACCAACAATGCAGATAATTGAGGCGTTTTTGGGCAGCAAGGAGGTTAAGGACATCCAAGGAAGTGAGAGCTCATGTATGGTGATGTTTTCATATGCTTTAGTAGTGATATTTGGCAATGGGGGCCTATGGTTGGTTTTGGGAGATGTGTTTTGAACTCCCTATGTTTGTGGCAAGTTTAATATGGTGTTTGTGGATTGTAAATATCCTTTATGGTTTGGTTTGAGGCTTGAGGCTTTTGTATGGTTTTTATGACTAGAGAGCATGCCTCTAG
Source organism: Hibiscus trionum (assembly GCA_030270665.1). Lineage (NCBI taxonomy): Eukaryota > Viridiplantae > Streptophyta > Magnoliopsida > Malvales > Malvaceae > Hibiscus > Hibiscus trionum. The sequence goes on along the minus strand of BSYR01000027.1, from coordinate 41,325,069 downwards.
ACTCAATGATAACATGCTTGATGTCATGATTTAGCTTGAGCTTCATAATAATGTTCTTTGATGTTTTATCATGTTGTGGGTGTGATATGGTATGTTTTGGAATGTGTTTGAATGTGTAAAGATGTGAAAAACCAGAAAAATGTATAGTTGCAGGGTAGGGTGTATCGAAACACCCTTATCTGTTTCGGAACAAGGGCCTGAAATGGCCATAGTGTTTCGGAATGGGTAAGAGTGTTTCAGAACACTTTGGCTACTAGAGAGCCATGTTCCGATACGGGTCTCGGAACGCACCCGAGTACCGAAACGGTCAACTCCATTTCGATACAAGGGTTAGCGTTTCGAAACGCCAGACCGTTGAACCGCATTTTGAATTGTTTCAAGTTCTTGTTTCTTACATTTTATTCCTTGATGATTGTGGATGCAATTGGTTGAGTTTGGGATGTCTAATTAAGTTGATTTTTGACAGAGATGCATGAAATATGATTAATTGCATATTGGTAAACTTAAAATCTGCAAAGTCCTCGTAATTTACAAAATTTATGTTTTGGTCCCTAATATTCTAGTTCTTAAAATTAAACCCCTAAATGAATTCCGATCGCTATGCCTTTCCTTCCTACGATCTTGAGTGATCACAGAGGCTTAGCATTGAATTTAGAAAAGATAAAAAGAAAAAAGGGGTCGTTAATCAAGGTTGACTTCGGGTTGACTTTGGTTTTCCCCGTGTAATCTTCATAGTTCGGGTCAAGCATCTAGGCCGGGCTAAGGGGGTTACAACTTTGAGCCACTCTAGTTGGCTGGAAAAGAGATAAAGAAACTGAAACCATCAATTGAGGAACCACCAGAGTTGGCAAGATTGTTGGCAATATTAAAGACCTATAAGTAAGCATTGGGCTGGACCATGGTAGGTATTCGAGGTATAAGCCCAACCATTTGCATGCACAAGATTATTTTGGAGGAATATCATGGCAAGACTATTGAACATCAAAGGAGGCTGAACCCGATCATGAAAGAAGTTGTAAAAAAGAGATTATCAAATGGTTTGATGCCGGAATAATCTATCACATATCCGATAGCTCTTAGGTTAGCCCCGTGCAGTGCATGCCAAAGAAGGGTGGCATGACCGTTGTACAGAATAGCGAAGATGAGTTGATCACCCTCCAGAACGATCACATGATGGAGATTGTGCATGGATTATATGAGGCTGAATAAAGTCACGATGAAGGACCACTTCCCTTTGCCTTTCATCGATCATATGTTAGACAAACTGGCAGGTAAAGTTTTCTATTGTTTCTTAGATGGTTATTCAGATTATAATCAGATTGCAATTGTAACACCCTAAACTGAGCCTAGAAATGTTACTACTATTTAGAAATTCTAAATATTTAAACCATTTCATGCTTGAATATAATTTAGTTAGGGATCAAAATGCATAACCAACTAATTAGGGTGCCGAAATCAAAAGAAATCAAATGGCAATTGACTAAGGACTAGAATGTTACAATTGATATCTAGGCTTACTAAATCAAGATGACTATTTTGAAAACTATAACAAACCTAAGGAATGCATGCTAAAAAGTTCCATATCTCCAAAATGCCCTTGATTATATCCTTAGTTAATGGATAATCTAAGGACAAGATAGTCCTTTCATTAAGGAAAAGCAAGATGAATGACCGGTCATCTTCTTTCTCCTTCACTATACCAAAATCAACTAGAGAGGAGAAAGAATTTAGGGAGAAAATCTTGAGCCATGGAATTGAAACCTTGATTTGGCATCAAATTAAGCTAGATAGCATAGTAGGTAAGGTAACAACTTGTTTCTCTTTCAATTTTTGCATGTTTGAATTGAATTGGATTGAATTGAATGAGAAGTAGAAAATTGAATGAATAGATGATAGAAATGTGAGAATGTACATTCGGTTTATGTGATTGTTGAAGTTGGTTATAAATCTATTTAGGTGACATATTTAGGTTGTTATACATGCTCAATTCATTGTACTATTCGCTGGAAATGAAGATTAGAAAGCATGATTTAAAGTGCTTAAAAGTCCTATATTTTATGCCCAATTTAGCTCATAGTGTTACTGTTCTTAAGCTTATTTGTCGTCATGGCAGCTAATTGGAGAATGAGCAAAAGGGAGTGCGATATGAAGAGGAGAATTCCCTGAATCAGCAGAACTGAGCCACATGAAGAATATAGTACATGAGCACCAAGAGATGATGTGAGAAGACCCGAACAAGGAAGAAGCTTGCGGCCTAAGAAAGCCCAAAAGAGGAGTTATTTTGGAATAAAACACTCAGACATTTAATAGCATTTAATTCCAACTCAACTTCCTCCCAAAGAGATACTTCTTCCCCAAATAGGGTATTCACATGTAACCGCCTATATAAAGGCAAGGCTTGACCGATTGGAGGACACGAGGAGAGAGATTAGGGTTTAAAATTTATTTTTGTGTTTTCTTATTTACATTATGTTCTAAACTTTCCTTAGGGTTAAGATTGTTTTGTTTAGTAGTTTTGAGAACGGTTGTAATTAGTTAAAGTTTTTATGCAATACAATTCAAGGTTTTTTTATCTTATGTTCTTCATCTTTGTTTGCAATAGAATCGAGAGATCTTTGTGAGCACATCTATTTGTTTCAATTCGAGAGAGTTAAAACTCAAGAAAGGGAAAAACACGATTCCCTCTAATTAAGGTGAGAATCAACTTAGCTTAGAGATAAGTCTAGGTTTAAGGCGGTTAAGAAGGAATGTGGGAAAGTTGTTGTTCAACCTAGGTTTATGCCGAGAGGTATTGCCAAAGAGTGGGCATCAATAGTATTCGAATTTAGAGATAAGTTGAAATCATATCAGTACGTTATGATGAACCTTGAAGGCCCGTCGAGTTCCCCGTCGTGGTAGTGTTCTATTCGTCACCCGCCGTGGCAAAGATATCAACTTTGCATTGCAAGACTTTTACGAGTTCAACGCAGTTGCACATTACAACACAGCTCAATCTGACTCATCTTCTTAATTACTGCACCTTTTTTTAATTCCTATATGTTTTTAGTTGTTTTATTTTCCCCGTGCTTTTCACAAGGTTCTTCTATTGCTTATGCGCAGATCGAGACATGGTAAATAACCTTAGTACAAATTAGACCCAGAAATCTATCGGACATACCATCTCAGGAACCAAGTCTGACTCGAAGCAATGGTGAACGAAAGACAACGCAATGGGGCAAATAACAACAACAACAACAACCCCAGGGTTGATGATGATCCTCCTATTGATGCCCAAAACAATCGGTAATCGCCTGCTGCCCCAGCGGAACGACAAACATGCCGAGAGTATATGGACAATGATCACGTTAAGCTGCAAACTACTTTGTCAGATGTGGAAGTTGAACACTTCGAAATAAAACTTGTGATGTTCAGCATGATAAACTCTGTCAGACAATTTGGTGGCTCTGCTACAGAGGATGCACGTGAACATCTAAAAATGTTCCAGGAGATATGTGGATCATTCAGACAACCAGGAATAAGCCCAGAAGTACTGAGACTCCGGCTATTTCCTCATTCATTGAGGGATAGAGCGAAAACCTGGGGGAACAAGTTAACGTCGGGTTCAATAAGAACTTGGGCGGATCTCTATCGTTAATTTCTCTCTCGTTTTAATCCATATCTTTTAACTGAAAGATTGCGTAACGAGATTGCTACTTTTAACAGGAAGATGACGAACCAATGTACGAGGCGTGGGACCGCTTCACAACTCTCTTACGAAATTGCCCGATGCATGGATTCCCTGTATGGAATCAGGTTGTCAAATTCTATAATGCTGCCAATGCACACACTCGAATGAGGATAGACTCGGCAGCAAACGGCTTGTTACTAGACAAGGAACCAGAAGATGCAATGCTAGTGTTGAAAAAGCTAGCAAAGAACGATGAACAGTTCCCCACAGCTCGAAGAGGAGGGAGACGAGGAGCATCTGTCAAGGAGTACGAATCTGACATCTCGGTAAAAACTCAAAGTGCATACCTCACTAAGGTAGTTGAAAACCTACAGAAGAAGGAACCTAAGGCAGTATTTTCTGCCGAGGAGGTGTGTGAAAATTGTAGTGGAAACCATAGTACAGAAGAGTGGCTCACACAACTGGAAGAGGGAATGTATGTTGGAAATTACAACAAGAACAGAAGCTATGATTCCAACAAATACAACCCAAATTGGAGGAAGGACCCCAAATTTTCCTGGAGTAACCCAAACAATGCATTGAATCCTCTAGTCCAGAATAACCAGAACCAAGGAGGTCCTAGAATTCTGTCACGACAGCAACCACAACAGTAGCCACAACAGCAACCAACAGCCACAAAAAGCATACTGGAACAGACCCTGGCAACCTTCATGTCTCAGACTGGAGCATATATGGCCCACATGGACCATTTTGTCAAGAAAACTAAAACCTTCATGGATAAGACAGAGATGAGAATGACAAACCATGAAGCTACCTTAAAATCTCTAGAGACACAAATGGGTCAGGTTTCACAGTTCATCAGCACAAGGCAGAATGGAGGATTCCCTAATGATACTGAGGTCAATAAAAAACCCACACATGAGCAGTGTAAAGCCATTATAACGCGAAGTGGGAAGCAGCTACAAGGGCCAATAATTAAAGAAACTTTTGGTAAGGAATTGACCCTACAGACACCTGCTGAGAACACAGCCCTGACAGAAGGGAAGAAACTTGTTGTCGTCACCCCTGCCACGACAGTAGAAGAAGTAGAGGAGGTGACAAAAGAAGTTGAAGATTGTAAGCCTCCTCAGATTCGATTCCCATATGAAGGACGCCTCGAAGACCCGTCCTCCACCCCCTTTCCACAACGATTACAGAAACAAAAATAGGAGTACTAGCTGGAAAAGATCTACGATGTTTTTAAGCAAGTATTGTAACCCCCTTAGCCCGGCATAGGCGCTTCACCCTAACTACGAAGAGTACACGGGGAAAACCAAAGTCAACCCGAAAGTCAACCTTGATTAACGACCATTTTTTTTCTTTTAATCTTTTCTAGATGCACATTAATCCTATGTGAACACTCAAGAATCATGGGAGAGAAAGGCACTGCGATCGGAAATCATTTAGGGACTCAATTGCATGAATTACACTTTTAGGGACCAAAATGTAATTTTTAGAAAATAAAAGGACTTGAGAGATTTTAAGCTTACCAATATGTAATTAGCCATATTACATGCTCTTCTGTAAAATTTCAGCATAAAAGGACATTCCAAACTCAAGCAATTGCATCCACAACATTTAGGACTAAAATGTAAAACATGGGAACTTAAAACAATTCCAAATATCATCCAACGGTCATCCGTTTCGAAACACCAATCCTTCGTACCCAAACGCCCGTATCGAAATAGAGTTGAACGTTTCGGTACTCGGGTGCGTTCTGAGACCGGTATCAAAACAGGTCTCTCCAATAGCCAAACTGTTCCGAAACACCTTCAGCTATTTCGAAGCGCTATGGCCATTATAGGCCTCCTTTTCGAAACAATTAAGGGTGTTTCGATACACCCTGCACTGTGACAGTAGAAATTGCAGGTTTTTCACCTTTAAAACCACTCAAACATGTTTCAAGAAGCATCATAACATACCAACAACTTGTTATAACACTAAAGATCATATTTAAGGACCTTAAGCTAGAGCATGGCATCAAACACATAATCACCCAATCTATATGCATGCTTCCTAGCCACAAAACCAAATATGAGCTCTCAAACCTCAAACCAACCAATAGGACCATTTAAAACTCATAAATGCCACCACAAACATGCCACAAAATTAGGGAGTTCAAAACACATCTCCCAAATACAACCTTGGTGTCCCATTGCCAAATATCAAACTAAAGTGTATAAAAACAGCACCATACATGAGCTTTGCACTTCCTTGGATGTTCTTAACCTTCTTGCTGCCTAAAACACCTCAATTATCTGCATTATTGGTAAAAGAGAGTGTAAGCACATTTGCTTAGTGAGGCATGCTCTAAAGAAAACCAACACAATAATGCATTATTCAAAACACTTTCTCAAAAGCCTTTTTCTACAACATGCTCATTCTATCTCATGCTTGAAAACCATTTCAAAGCAACTTCTCATTGAAAACACATGTACCTCAATTCTATCTCATGCATTTAAACCAATGCAAATCTCATGGCAAGGCCATACACATGCTTCTAAAAACCAAAGCATTTCATATACAAATCTCATATGCATTTCTCATAGCATAAATCATCTCATCAATAGGTACATGTGAATCAAAAGCATTTTCATATATTATATTGGCATTTCACATCTCATTATTACTCGGATATGCGGACAACATTCTCATACCACTAGACACTTCTGGTGGAATATCACATCACCGTACTCACTTGTCTAGTAAATATAATTTCCGGTGGAATCTCACATCACCGTACTCACATGGCGAAATCTCTCATCGCAACAAAGCTTGGGTATTTCACCAAGTCCTACCCGATGGAATGCCCATCATCGGTCTCTCCCTTTGGATTAAACCAAAGAGCACGTACGAATTTTTAGTTTATAGTGCACTCTCATCATATTGATCGATCAATTATATTCGGTAAGTATCTCGTCTTCTATGCCAATATATTATGTCAAAACATCATCTCACCTACTGTTTTTCATGCAACATTTCTCAAATCTTTCTCATCTCATTACAAAACAATAACATTTGAAATTCTTTAAAACAAAAGCTCAAAACTCAACAATACAACATGTTATTTCATGAAATCATTTCAAGCATCATCTCATGCTAAAAATCATGCATAAAAACAGTAGGAATTTACCTATCTCAAACCATGAGCATGTAAAAGCATTTAGGGGCAACCACCACATATAAGAGAGCAATCTAGCGAATACCTACTTCCGGACTTAGGAAGGTGTTTCAAACCTTTCCTAAATCCCTAAACCTTGTTTCTTTGTCACTCAAGGACTTCTAAAACCATTCGCACTCACCGATTACGTTTCTCTTGCTCGCCGAAACGCTATCTAAGCTCTCGGATCAACACCAAAGGCGTCCGAAGATGTCTCCCCTGTTTATAACACATAAGAGCAAATGAAATGAGAGAAAATTGATGAAAGGTAGTTATGAAAAGTCAAAGATAGTTTTTTCCTTTAATCAATCTTTATTTCCTTTAATTAAAACATTATTAAAATCACCCAAAATAAGGAGAAATCTGATTAAAACCATTTTGGTAAAATTAGCTCCTTAAAGATTCAAGGTTTCAATCCTTTACAAAACAGTCACTATTTAACTTTTGCAAAAATTGTGATTTGGTCACTACACCGAAATGTAGGCCCAAATTTGGGGCCCAAATTTGTGCCCAAATTTGGTCACTATTTAACTTTTGTAAAATTGTTTTCACCATAAGCATTCATATAATAAATGAAGATTTTAAGGTATTTTTCCATATTTTTAAAGCATCCCGAACTAGGTGTTCCCTAAATCACCCTTTAAGATTCGAACCGTTCTCGACCGGTCCGATTCGAACTCTAAAACATCTAGGCCCAAATTTGGGGCGTTACAACTCTCCCCCTCTTAAGAAATTTCGTCCTCGAAATTTACCTGGAGGAAAAAGGTAAGGAAATTGCTTTTTCATGTCTTCCTTCATTTCCCACGTGGCTTCCTCAGCACCAGGATGTCTCCACAACACTTTGACCAGCTCAATGGTCTTACTACGGAGAACCTTACTGTCTGAATCCATAATCTCAACAGGTTCCTCATCATATGTCAAATCTGGATTCAACTCAACCTCCTCCACATGCATAACATGCGAAGGATCTAATCTATACCTCTGAAGCATAGATACATGAAACACATTATGTATCTTTTCTAACTCTTGAGGTAGCCTCAACTTATAAGAAACAGGACCCACACGTTATATCACCTCATATGGTCCAATGTACCTTGGGCTCAACTTGCCCTTCCGGACAAATCTCATCACCTTCTTTCAAGGTGAAACTTTCAAGAACACACGGTCACCCACCGTAAATTCTATCTCCTTACGCTTCAAATCCGCGTAAGACTTTTGCCGATCCGATGCTGCCTTCAACCGCTCACAAATGAGCTTCACCTTCTCGGTGGTTCCTTTCAACAAAGCCGGAATCGAGACCAAATTTTGTCCCATTTCAGCCCAGCAAAGAGGAGTTCTGCACTTCCTCCCATACAAAGCTTCATAAGTTGCCATTTGAATACTCGCCTGGTAACTATTATTATAAGCAAACTCCACCAAAGGCAAGTGCTTCTCCCAAGAGCCTTGAAACTCAATAACACAGCACCTCAACATATCCTCAAGCACTTGGATAACACGCTCCGACTGTCCATCCGTTTGCGGATGATAAGAAGTACTGAAATTCAGCCGCGTACCCAATGTTTGATGCAAACACTCCCAAAACCTTGCAGTAAACCTCGGATCTCTATCCGACACAATAGATTTTGGTACACCATGCAAACGTACAATCTCAACAATGTAAAACTCTGCAAGCTTATCCAAGGTGTACGTAGTATGCACAGGCAAGAAATGTGCACACTTCGTAAGGCAATCCACAATCACCCAAACAGAATTCTTCTTTGATGGTGATTGTGGCAAACCAGACACAAAGTCCATGGTGATCCTCTCCCACTTCCATTCAGGGATCCTTAACGGCAGCAACAACCCTGAAGGAAACTGGTGTTCAGCCTTAACCCGCTGACAAACCATACACTTGCTCACATACTCAGTGACATCTTTCTTCAATCCCACCCAATAGTACTCATCCTTCAGATCACGATACATCTTTGTACTACAAGGGTGCATAGCAAAAGGACTACTATGAGCTTCGGTCAGAATGGTGCGCCTCAACATCATTCGGCACCACTATCTGAATCTCAAACCATAAAACACCATCATCATTAAAACATAAATTCGATGGCCTATCTTTAGCGATATCCTGAACATGTGGCACCAAAGAATCATCCAACAGTTGTTTATCCTTTATCAACTAGATTAGAGATGGTTTCACTTGTAATTTAGCAACAAGACCACCATCTCGCGATATGTTCAAGCTAGCAAACATCGCTCTTAACTCCACTGCCACTTTCTTGCTCAAAGCATCAGCCACAACACTGGCCTTCCCTGGATGATACTCGATCGTTAGATCGTAATCCTTAAGAAACTCCACCCATCGTCGTTGCCTAACATTTAACTCTTTCTAAGACATCAGATACTTCAGACTTTTGTGATCTATGTACAAAGTACACTTCCCACCATAGAGATAATGTCTCCAGATCTTTAGAGCAAAAACCACTGCAGCCAACTCAATATCATGCGTAGGATAATTGCACTCATGCACCTTCAATTGTCGCGATGCATAAGCCACCACCTTACCCTCTTGCATTAACACACACCCCAAACCAACATAGGATGCGTCACTATACACCACAAACTCTTTCCCTGATTCAGGTTGAACCAAGATAGGAGCTTACGTCAAAGCCGCTTTTAGCTTCTCAAAAGCTTGTTGTCTCGCTTCCGTCCACTCATACCTAACATCCTTTTGCAACAACTTCGTCAAAGGGGCAGCAATCTTAGAAAATCCTTCCATAAACCTCCGGTAGTATCCTGCCAACCCAAGGAAACTACGGACTTCATGAACGGACTTAGGAGGCTTCCATTTCATCACCGCCTCAACCTTCTGGGATCAACTCGAATCCCTTCGACCGAAACCACATGACCAAGGAAAACAACTTCCTTTAGCCAAAACTCACATTTGATCAACTTAGCATAAAGCTGATTTTCCAACAGTGCTTGCAAAACAATCCTCAAATGACCTTCATGCTCCTCCTCAGTACGAGAGTACACAAGGATATCGTCGATGAACACCACAACGAACTTGTCCAAGAATTCTTGAAACACCCTATTCATCATGTCCATGAAAGCAACATGAGCATTCATCAAACCAAACGGCATCACAAGGAACTCATAATGCCCATACCTCGTTCGAAAGGCTGTTTTCAGCACATCCACATCCTTCACCTTTAATTGATAGTACCCTCACCTTAAGTCAATCTTTGAAAACACAACCGCTCCCTGAAACTGATCAAAAAGATCAACAATCCTCGGCAAAGGATACTTGTTCTTGACGGTCAACTTATTCAGCTGACGATAGTCAATGCACATTCTCATCGTGCCATCGTTCTTTTTAACAAACAAGACCGGTGCACCCCAAGGTGACACACTAGGCCAAATAAAGCCACGGTCAAGCAACTCCTGAAGTTGCGTCTTCAACTCTTTCAACTCTTTGGGTGCCATGCGATAGGGAGTAATGGACACCGGAGTTGTATTCTCATACAACTCGATTCCAAATTCAACCTCTTGACTAGGCGGCAAACCAGGCATTTGAGCATGTTCACGCAATATGTACGAGTGTGTAGATCTAGAATCAATCAAAGAAAGTAATGACAAGGATTGCAAAGTAAAGGTACCTGCGATCACGTCCGTGTCATTCCTTCATTCACGATGGGCATACACTCGAGCCTGACCACCACCCTCAGGTTGGACAGCCACCACATGCACCACATTCCTTCCACCCACATCTCTACGCTGAAAATTACCACGGCCGCGCCCACAACCTCTCTGTGGCTCAGCTGCTCTCACCGGAGCTTGTCCCTCTCTCAGCGGCTGAGGACAATCTTTCTTTATATGCCCCCGATTACCACAGTTCCAGCATGTCCCAAGGTTACCCCAACACGCACCAGCGTGTCTCCTACCACACCGGTTACACTCAGGAGTCCTCAAGAAAGCATTAGGTCCTTGCTGACCTCTACCAGGGTTACCACCTCCGCGTCTAGCATCAAAATGTGGCTTCCTATCCTTATGCCTCTTGTTGCGATCTCTACCATAATCGTGTTCTGCAGCTCGCTTTCCCGAGCTAGATCCTCCTGCTCTGCTCGCCAAGCCAAGATTCAACTCAATGTCCTTGGCTCTAGTGACCAAGACATCAAAATCAGTGTAATCAGCTGCAAGCATATAGGTTTTCACGTCCACTACCAGCCCATAACGGAACCGTTCGCATCTTTCCCGCTCACTAGGAATCAGCTCAGGCGCATATTGGCTAAGGCGAACAAACTAAATCTCATATTCAGCCACAGACATGCTCCCTTGCACTAGAGGCATAAACTCCCTCCTCTTCTCATCGAGGTAACGAACCCCCAAATATTTCCGCTTGAACGCATTCAAAAAGAATGTCCAAATCACTTCATCATCATCTATTCAAAAGATAGTGGTCGTCCACCACGTATATGCATCACCATGCAGTAGTGACACAATGCATCCCAACTTCTGAACATTATTGCAATTCAGTTGTCCAAGAATCCTCTTGGTGCTCTCTAACCAAGACTCAGAACCTTCCGGAGTCAAACCTCTAAACTCAGTCCCTCCCAGACTGCGAAGACGCTCCAACGGCAATTTAACATTAGCACCATCCTGAGGTGCAGCTCCATGAGCTCTAGCTACTGCTGCCTGGAAAGCTCCAGCAATAGCTTGAATTAACACGGTCATATCAGGAGCAGCTTGCCCCTGACCTCCCTCGGGTCCAGCAACCCTAACATCAACTCCAGCAGCACCAGCCCCAGCTCCACCACCACCAGGTGGTCCACCAGGGGGAGGAGGAGGTAAATCCTAAGCATTCTCTACGTTCTCATTATCATCCATTGAACGAGTATTGATTCTTAGCTCTCTACGTGGCCCTATAATAAAAACAATGCACTGACAAAAATATAACAAACTCAATTAGGCATAATAAGGTAAGTAATCCAAGTACTCAAGCTCATTTTTGAAACCATTTTTTCTCATTAGTAATGATATGGCAATGGGACCCCCAACCACACTCCAAACATAGCATAGCATCACAAATTCATCTCAATCGATTCATACATCAATATTCATACATCATACTTTCACCAAAAAGTCACAATCATACATAACCACATACAATAACCACATACCAAGCCCCAATTATTCGATAACCTGGCTCTGATACCAACAAATGTAACCCTCTTAGCCCGACCTAGGCGCTTGACCCGAACTACGAAGATTACACGGGGAAAACAAAAGTCAACCCGAAAGTCAACCTTGATTAACGACCCTTTTATCTTTTTAATCTTTTCTAGATGCACATTAATCCTATGTGAACACTCAAGAATCATGGGAGAGAAAGGCACATCGATCAGAAATCAATTAGGGACTCAATTGCATGAATTACACTTTTAGGGACTAAAATGTAATTTTTAGAAAATATAAAGACTTGATAGATTTTAAGCTTACCAATATGTAATTAGTCATATTACATGCTCTTCTGTCAAATTTCGGCATAAAAGGACATTCCAAACTCAAGCAATTGCATCCACAACATTCAGGACTAAAATGTAAAATATGGGAACTTAAAACAATTCCAAATATCATCCAACGGTCATCCGTTTCGAAACACCAATCCTCCGTACCGAAACGCCCGTATCGAAACAGAGTTGACCATTTCGGTACTCGGGTGGATTCCGAGACTGGTATCGAAACATGCCTCTCCAGTAGCCAAACTGTTCCGAAACACCTTCAGCTGTTCCGAAACACTATGGCCATTACAAGCCTCCGTTTCGAAACAGTTAAGGGTGTTTCGATACACCTTGCACTGTGACAACAGAAATTTTTGGTTTTTCACCTTTAAAACCACTCAAACATGCTTCAAGAAGCATTATAACATACCAGCAACTTGTTATGACACTAAAGATCATATTTAAGGACCTTAAGCTAAAGCATGGCATCAAACACATAATCACCCAATCTATATGCATGCTTCCTAGCCACAAAACCAAATATGAGCTCTCAAACCTCAAACCAACCAATAGGACCATTTACAACTCATAAATGCCACCACAAACATGCCACAAAATTAGGGAGTTCAAAACACATCTCCTAAATACAACCTTGGTGTCCCATTGCCAAATATCAAAACTAAAGTGTATAAAAACAGCACCATACATGAGCTTTGCACTTCCTTGGATGTTCTTAACCTTCTTGCTACCTAAAACACCTCAATTATCTGCATTATTGGTAAAAGAGAGCGTAAGCACATTTGCTTAGTGAGGCATGCTCTAAAGAAAACCAACACAATAATGCATTATTCAAAACACTTTCTCAAAAGCCTTTTTCTACAACATGCTCATTCTATCTCATGCTTGAAAACCATTTCAAAGCAACTTCTCATTGAAAACACATATACCTCAATTCTATCTCATGCATTTAAACCAATGCAAATCTCATGGCAAGGCCATACACATGCTTCTAAAAACCAAAGCATTTCATATACAAATCTCATATGCATTTCTCATAGCATAAATCATCTCATCAATAGGTACATGTGAATGAAAAGCATTTTCATATATTATATTGGCATTTCACATCTCATTATTACTCGGAGATGCGGACAACATTCTCATACCACTAGATGCTTCCGGTGGAATCTCACATCACTGTACTCACTTGTCTAGTAAATATAATTTCCGGTGGAATCTCACATCACCGTACTAACATGGCAGAATCTCTTATCGCCACAAAGCTTGGGTATTTCACCAATTCCTACCCGATGGAATGCCCATCATCGGTCTCTCCCTTTGGATTAAACCAAAGAGCACGTACGAATTTTTAGTTTATAGTGCACTCTCATCCTATTGATCGATCAATTATATCTGGTAAGTATCTCATCTTCTATGCCAATATATTATGTCAAAACATCATCTCACCTACTATTTTTCATGCAACATTTCTCAAATCTTTCTCATCTCATTTTAAAACCATAACATTTGCCATGCTTTAAAACAAAAGCTCAAAACTCAACAATGCAACATGTTATTTCATGAAATCTTTTAAAGCATCATCTCATGCTACAAATCATACATAAAAAGAGTAGGAATTTACCTATCTCAAACCATGAGCACGTAAAAGCATTTTAGGGGCAACCACCACATATAAGAGAGCAATCTAGCCAATACTTACTTCCGGACTTAGGAAGGTGTTTCAAACCTTTCCTAAATCCCAAAACCATGTTTCTTTGTCCCTCAAGGACATCTAAAACCATTCACACTCATCGATTACATTTCGCTTGCTAGCCAAAATGCTATCTAAGCTCCCGGATCAACACCAAAGGCGTCCGAAGATGTCTCCCCTGTTTATAACACATAAGAGCAGAGGATTAATGCATCATCATGCATTGAAATCATCAGCCACACACCTAAACTTGCTGCTCTACTCAAGAACCTCCTTTCGGCTACCAAACACAACCGAAATCATCTCCAAACTCTTCCAAAACAAAGCCCAACCAAGATCTATCACTCCTAATCATTTCTAAACATCAATCAACATCAAAACCCACCACAAACTCGTCCTTATACCTCCACCTATAACAGAACACAAAAAACACCCCAAAAACCACCATTCTAGCATGCAAAACTTAGGAATCCAAATCTATTCGGGATTTGTTTGATAAAGCCTCATTTATAACATCAATTAACATCCAAAATACATTAGAAAACAACCTCAAAAAAGAGCCTAACCACCAACCACGAAAATCATCTATATCTCTCCAAAAACCTTGAGTTTTAAAACAATTTCTTGTTTCTAACATTAAAGCAACTCAAAAATCATTAACAAAGGATTGATAACTTGGGAATTTCAGTAAAGAACTGATCATTAGAGGAGAAGGATGAAGCTTTCCTCTAATGGCTGATTTCTCCTTGAATTGGGCAAGTTTTCTTGAAAATCCAATGTAAAAACAAGAGGATTTGATGAGGAAAAGATTAGGAATCAAAAGGAGATTGAAATCTCATCATAAGGGATGAAAATTAGAGGCTAGTTGATGGAGGAAATGTGTTTGGCTGAAAAGAAATTGAGAGAAAATGAAATGAGAGAAAATTGATGAAAGATAGTATTGAAAAGTCAAAGATAGGTTTTCCTTTAATCAATCTTTATTTTCTTTTTGATTAAAACATTATTAAAATCACCCAAAATAAGAAGAAATCTGATTAAAAACACTATTTAACTTTTGCAAAAACTGCGATTTGGTCACTACACCGAAATGTAGTATTTCCAAACCTTATTTTGTAAAATTGTTTTCACCATAAGCATTCATATAATAAATGAGGATTTTTAGGTAATTTTCCATATTTTTAAAGCATCCCGAACTAGGTGTTCCCAAAATACCCTTTAAGATTCGAACCGTTCTCGACCGGTCCGATTCGAACTCTAAAACATCTAGGCCCAAATTTTGGGCGTTACAAGTACACATCAACATACCATTTTTGGAGGCCATTAAGCAGATGCCCGGTTATGCAAAATTCCTAAAAGATGCAATGTCCATAAAATCCAAACTAGGGGAATTTGAAACTGTAATAATGACGGAATGATGCATGACAATCCTTCATAAGTGTCCACCCCCAAAGAAAAAGGATCCTGGGAGTTTCATCATACCCTGCATAATTGGTGATAAGTTTGTGGGTAAGGCACTTTGTGATCTTGGTGCTAGTATTAATCTAATGCCCAAATCTGTTTTCTAGAAGCTAGGTATTGGACAAGCATAACCCACAACAATCATGTTGCAACTGGCAGACCGCTCTTACGTACAGCCGAAAGGAAAGATTGAAGATATTCTGGTAAAAGTGGATAAATTTATATTCCCTGCTGACTTTCTTGTTTTAGACTGTGAAGCAGATGAGAATGCACCGGTCATCCTAGGGCAACCCTTCCTAGCCACAGGCAAAACATTGATCGATGTAGAGAAGGGAGAACTAACTATGAGGGTCAATGACCAGCAGATCAAGCTCAATGTTCTCCAAGCCATAAACAAGCTGATGCAGAGGAAGATTGTAAGGCAATAGTAGAAGTAATAGTAGACCAACCCTGCATCAGAACAAGCTGTCACGACAGACAACTTGGTCAGTGTCACCACAGTCACCTAGAAGACTGCCACGACAGCATTAACGATAGCGACCCCTCAGACAATAATACATCTGATACTGAAGGTCCTTAGGAGGTAAATTGGATAGGCATGCGTTCATGTAAGTTCTTTGAAGCATTGAACTATACCTCTAATGAACATGTGATTCAAAAGCCTTCAATAGATCAGCCATCTGCCTTAGATTTAAAACCCCTGCCATGGCAGCTCAAATATGTTTTTCTTGGTCTTAATGATATGTTGCCCGTAATCATCTCTTCTAAGTTGATTCAGAACAAGAACATTAGCTGATCAGGATGCTACAGCAGCATAAGAAGGCGATTGGATGGACCATTGTCGACATCAAAGGCATCAGTCCGGCAATTTGTATGCACAAAATCCTCTTGAAGGATGACCATAAGCCGACAATTGATGCCCAGAGAAGACTAAACGAAGCTATGCGAGAGGTGGTACAAAAAGAGATCATCAAGTGGCTTGATGCTGGAATTATCTACGCCATCTTGGATAGCAAGTGGGTGAGCTTAGTGCAATGCGTACCTAAGAAGGGAGGCATAACTGTGGTGACCAACAAGGACAATGAGCTAATCCCAACCAGGATTGTGACCGGTTGGAGGGTTTGTATGGACTACCGAAAGCTTAATAAAGCTACCCAGAAGGACCACTTCCCCTTACCCTTTATTGATAAAATGTTAGATAGATTAGCGGGGAAGCCTTATTATTGTTTCATTGATGGTTACTCAGGTTACAATCAAATAGTAATTGCACCGTATGATCAGGAGAAAACAACCTTCACATGCCCATACGGAGCATACGCCTTTCAAAGAATGCCATTTGGATTATGCAATGCACCAACAACTTTCCAGCGGTGTATGATGGCAATATTCTCATATATGGTGGAAGATTTCTTGGAGATCTTCATGAATGACTTTTCGGTCTTTGGAGACAATTGCAATGATTGCCTAGGAAATTTAAAGAAGGTGCTTGAAAGATGTGAGGAGGCAAACCTTGTATTGAAGTGGGAGAAATGCCACTTTATGGTGGATGAGGGCATAGTGCTGGGACACAAGGTCTCCTGCCGCGGTATAGAAGTGGACAGAGCAAAAATCGAAGTTATCGAAAAACTGCCGCCACCTACCATAGTCAAGGGCATTAGAAGTTTCTTGGGACACGCAGGGTTTTATCGTAGATTTATCACAAATTTTTCTAAAATTACTAAACCCATATGTGTCTTGTTGGAACAAAATAGGGCCTTTGACTTCAATACTGAATGTACTAAAGCATTCAAGACACTGAAGCAGAAGCTAGTAACAGCCCCAATAGTGCAGCCACCAGACTAGAGTTTACCGTTTGAGATAATGTGTGACACCAGTGACTATGTTGTCAAGGCAGCACTAGGGCAGCGGAAGGAGAAACTCTTCCACGTTACATATTATGCCAGCAAGACCCTAAATGATGCCTAGATAAACTACACCACAACAGAGAAGGAGTTGCTAGCGGTGGTGTTTGCCTTTGACAAGTTCAGACCATACATACTTGGAACAAAAGTGGTGGTCCATACAGATCATTCAACACTAAAATATATGTTCAACAAGAAGGATGCAAAACCACGATTTATACGTTGGATTCTGTTATTGCAAGAATTCGATATAGATATCAAGGACAAAAAGGGGACATAAAACCAAGTAGTTGATCACTTGTCAAGACTAGAGATGGGAAAGGATCGAGACAAAAGCAAAGTTCACATACAGGAGACTTTCCCAGATGAGCAGTTATTTACTGCCACCAGCACTGCCGCGATAGCCATGGCGATAGGTACACTTTTTGAGATCCCTTGTTCTGCTGACATAGTGAATTACCTTGTTAGTGTTTTATTACCTTCTGAACTTAACTACCAATCAAAGAAGAGGTTCCAAAATGATGCAAAACATTATTATTGGGACGAGCCTCTTCTATTTAAGCAATGTGCATATCAGATCATCAGGAGATGCATACCACAGGAAGAACAGTAAGAAGTGCTTCACCACTGTCATGGTGCTCCTTATGGAGGACACTTTGGAGGAAACAAAACTGCTGCCAAAGTTCTGCAATATGGTTTCTTTTGGCCTACACTGTTCAAGGATGCACAAGTCTTTTACAAGCATTGTGACAAATGCCAAAGGACTGGAAACATCTCTAGAAGGCATGAGATGCCCCTACAGAACATTCTTGAAGTCCAAATATTTGATGTTTGGGGAATCGACTTCATAGGACCATTCCCAGCCTCTTGTGGGAATTTGTATATACTGTTGGCAGTAGACTGCATGTCCAAGTGGGTAGAGGCTATCTCCACGCAAAAGAATGATGCCAAGACCGTGCAAAGATTTCTCCACAAACATATCTTCACAAGGTTTGGCATCCTAAGGGCAATCATTAGTGATGAGGGTAGGCACTTTGACAACAGGGTAATTGCTAGTGCGCTGAAGAAGTATGGAGTTAAGCACAAGATCGCAACAGCATATCACCATCAAACCAATGGGCAAGCTGAAATCTCAAACATAGAAGTGAAGAACATCCTGGAAAAAATCGTTAAACCAACTAGAAAGGATTGGTCTCTTCACCTGAATGATGCATTATGGGCCTACAGAACTGCATTTAAGATACAATTGGGAATGTCGCCCTACCGCCTCATCTAAGGAAAAACCTGCCACCTACCTGTCGAGATAGAACATAAAGCATATTGGGCTATCAAGACAGTTAACATGAACTGGAACAAAGCATCGCATAAAAGGCTACTGGACTTAAATGAAATTGAAGAAATTCGAGCCATGGCCTACGACAACGCCTGAATTTATAAAGACAAAACAAAGAAGTGGAACGACATAAAACTGCTGCCACGACAGTTTAGCCCAGGGCAGAAGGTGTTGTTATTCAACTCTAGGTTGAAGTTTTTCCTAGGAAAGCTAAAGTCTAGGTGGTCTTGACCCTTCCAAGTCCAGGTTTTTCCTTATGGTGCCATCACAATTAGATCAATTAAGGACGGGCACCAATTCAAAGTCAATGGACAAAGGCTAAAGAACTATCAGGGACTGAAGCCCCAAGAGAACAGGAAGTAGTTACTTTAGGAGATGCCCCTCAAGGCATCCCTAATTTAACTTAGTTTTATTTTATTTTATTTATTTATATTTTTATTGTTTTAGGAAATAAGAATTTAATATTTTGTTTATTTTAGTTTTCAGTAAATAATTGAAGAAGAGTAAAGAGAAAGAGTGAACCATCCCACCACACTCACAATAGCCCAAGAAGCC
This sequence comes from Hibiscus trionum, assembly GCA_030270665.1. NCBI lineage: Eukaryota > Viridiplantae > Streptophyta > Magnoliopsida > Malvales > Malvaceae > Hibiscus > Hibiscus trionum. The sequence continues at coordinate 41,305,756 of BSYR01000027.1, read as the reverse complement.
CAATGGTAACAAGGCTGCCGTGACAGCCGGTCAGCAGCTGTCGCGGCAGACACGCAAATACAACCTATCACCACGTTGTCGCGACAGACATGGAAATGCATAACAGACGCGAAGCAAACACGGAAACGCGTAACAGACGCGTCAGGAAACCGCGTGACAGCTGGCTCCATTTTTCACGCCACCAGTTATAACTTCAACAAGTATAACCCCGTTCTATGTAAACCACCATCTCCATTTCATTTTTCACCTCACTCTCTTCTCTCTACTTTGATTCCAAGAATTTTAGCTTTTCAAGTATTTTCTTTCATTTCTACAGTTCCTTACAATGACGACAAGATCAACCAGAAGAAGTGTTGTCTCCACCTCTGCCACAACAGTCTCCACTCCTAGCCACAACAGAATTCATAGAAGGTTCGCCTCGGCATATTCAGAGAAAAGATACTATGAATCTTTTTAGAAACGGGAGATGTGGGAGGAAAGAGGTTTCACCTACATGAAGAAGACAGGAGATCTAGGGCTTGAAGGGTTCATTTCCAAATGGATCGCTGCATTAAATTGGCAGATGTTTGCGGCACAACTAGAGGAGATGAACGTTACTCTTGTCCGCGAGTTTTATGTTGCCGTCACATCCAAGGATGCCACGACAGTCACTATTAGGTGTAAGGAAATCTCTCTCGAGCTGGCCTACATCAATACTTCATACAGCATATATATGGGCAGGAAAGAGGATGCACACAGCAGGTTTATCAGCAGTCTGTCACCGGCAGACTATGACAGCATCATGGCATACTTGACTGAAGAGGGCACCACTTGGAACGAAGATCCAAAACATAGATGGACGGTGCGAAGAACCCAATTTACACCTACTGCCAAACTGTGGAACCACTTTGTGAAAAAGCGTCTCATGCCAACGTCTCATAACACAATAGTGGACCGGCAGAGGCTTGCCGTCGTACAATCCATCATTAATGAGCGGCAGATCAATGTAGGTAAATACTGTAACACCCCGGTTTTGGGCTTGGAAGTTTTGGGCGTTGACCGGTTCGGTCAAAGTGCTGATCGAATATATAAGAGTGAATTTAGGAAAGCCTAGTTCGGGTTGCATTAAAAATATGGAAAAATGTTCTAAAATCATCTTTTATTATATAAAAGTGAACTGTGAAATCAATTTTGGAAAATGAGGTTTGGAAGGTTGACATTTTGGCTAGTGACCAAAATGTAATTTTTGAAAGTTGCGGCACAGTTTTATAAAGGATTGAAACTTTGAATCTTTAAGGAGCTATTATTCCAAAAAGGATTTCTCCAGATTTTTCTAAGATATTTTAAGGCTTTATTCTGATTTTAAAGATTTAGAAAAGGAGGGAAATCATTTTAACCAATTTCCTAACTACTTTTTCATTTTCTCTCCATTTTCCTTTTCTCTTATTTTCTCTCAACCCAAACAAAATTCTCCAGATTTCTTTCTCTGATTTTGGCATCTAAATCTCTCATTTCAACTCTCATTTGATTCCTAATCATCTCATCAACAAAACCTCTCAATTTGCAAGTTGTTTCATCATGCTTTTTGGCTCTAAAAAGGAGAAATTCAAGTTTGGAGGTAAGAACGTCTCTCTCCTCTAAACTATCAGTTCTTTACTGAAATTCCCAAGTTCTCAATCCTTGATTTGTGATTTGTTAATGGTTTTTCAAATGAGATCTTGATTTTTGGCTAAAATGCAAGATTTGGTGATTTTGGTGGAATTTTCGTGTGATCTGTTTGGGAAGTGTTTTGAAGTGTCAAAATGATGTTAAATGAATGCTAAGTTGATTAGAAATTGATGTTTAATGAATGCAATCCCGGATAGGTTGAATTTCCTAAGTTTCGCTTGAGTTTTTGGTTATTTTTGGAGTGTTTTTGGTGATCTGTTATACCTGGAGGTATAAGGATGTGTTTGTATTCATTTTGGATGTTAATTGATGTATAAAAATGGTTAGAAGTGATGGATCTTGGCTGGGTTAAGTTTTGGTAGTGTTTGGAGGTGATTTCGGTTGTGTTTGGTAGCCAAATTGTTGGATTTGTGTTGAGCAGCGAGTTTGGTTGTGTGGCTACTGTTCTTAATGCATAATGATGCATTAATGTGCTGTTTTTGTGTGCTTGAAACAGGGGAGTTTGACCCTTGAGCTTTGAAGGTGTTTGCGGAAGGTTTCGGAAGCTTGGAAGGCTTGTCGGCTAGTCTTGTTTGGTTATCGGTGAGTGAAGTTGGGTTTTCGGCTTTTAATCAAAGGTTTGAAGGTTTTGGGAGCTTAGTTTAAGTTTAAACAACTTTGCTAAGCTCAAGAGTAAGTAAATGGACTTCTTACTTGATTTGTGATATGAAGTGGTTTTTAGGCAATTGTGGTTGATGATTGAAATGCATGTGTTTTGCATGGTTTAGTTCTGTTTTGAAAGCATATTTTAGCATGGTTTAGTGCTGGTTTTGAAAGCCATATGTGAAGGATGCTCTAGGTAGGAGATCCTTGGTTTTATACATTGAAAATGTGGTTTTGATGCATGATGTTGCATGTTGTTCAATGGCTTTGTTTAATGCTTTAAAACAGTGAGTTGATGATGATAAATGATGGTTTTTGCATATTGGTTATGCATGTGAATCATTTGATTAATGTGGTAATGGTTTTGCATATTGGTTATGCATGTGAATCATTGGTTTATAATGAAATGGTTTTGCATATTGGCTATGCATGTGAAACATTGGATTAATGTGGCAAGATGGTTATATTGGCAAGTGATGTAAGTGGTTCTTGGATCTTTGATCGGATATAGTTAGCCGGCTATAGGATTGGGTGCACCGTGAATAAAGTCGCCTTGGAGGTGGAGTGGTCAAGAGTGGACCGGATAAGCTCCCTTCAAGTTTCCTAACGAGATGAGGTCATAGTGGAGGTGTTGCCCACTCGAGGACCTTGGTTATTTGAGGTCATAATGGAGGTGTTGCCCATTCGAGGACCTTGGTTAAGCAAAGGTTATATGGTGTTTAAAAGTCCATATGTGAGGACCTTGTGCTTGTTGAGATCACAATGGCGGTGTTAAGTCCATGTGTGGATCTTGTATAGGGTGTCCCGGATCTCGTTAGTGATTTCTACAACTACCAATCGGTTATGCAAAGGTTGTATGGTGGTTAAAAGTCCATACGGGAGAACCTTGTGCATGTTGAGGTTGTATGGTTGTCCATACATGGGAACCTCGGGAAAAGCTAAGGTTGTATGGTGTTTAAAAGTCCATGCATGGAAACTTTAGGCTTGTAAGGTCATAATGGAGGTGTTGCCCATTCGAGGACCTTGGATTGGGTAGGATGTAGGGAGCGTAGGGACAACGCTCGGAATCCGCGTATCCGATCGGGTGTTGAGTTGGAAGGTGGATGTGATTGATTACTTGAAGGCCAATATGATGTTCTTAATTATAAAGAAGCATGAGATGCTTGAAATGATGCATGTTTGCATGTAAAGCATGAGATGCTTGAAATGATGCATGGTTGCATGTGAAGCATGAGATGCTTGAAATGATGCATGGTTACATGTGAAGTATGAGTTGCTTGGAAAGATGCATTGTTGCATGGAAGGTGTATGATGCATGTGAATGCATGTTTACTTGTTAGGTTGAACAAGTGTTGATTATCATTTGGTAAATGATGTATGTGAGCATGAATATCTTTAATGCATTGAAGTCTTGTAGGACTTGTTTTGAAAGGCATGTGAATATGTTTGTATGGTATATATGTTGCCTTGGTGTAATGCAAGTGTTGGTTGGCTTGTGAAATGGTTTTAAAGGTTTCTTGTTGAAATGGCTTTCAAGTTTATGAAAGGTATGTTGTGAAATGGAAGTGTTTCCATGGTTTTGTGTTAGCTTTGCATATGGTAATTATGCATGGTTGATGCTTGTGGTTGAAAAGGATTTCAAACATGGTTTTGGTAAACAAATCGGGTATGTTTTACAAGTGTTTTATGACCCGCTGCATTGATGGTGTTTTGGTTTTGAGCATTCCTCACTAAGCATTTTGTGCTTACGCTCTCTTTTTTCCATCAATGCAGATCTTTGAAGTTTGGACAGCAAGGAGCAAGGGATTCAAGGTGGACTCCAAGTGAGATGTATGTCTCGGTGAATAGCTATAGTTAATAAAGGCAATGGGGGTAGAATCTCTTGGGATTTTTGTGTTTGTGATCGTTTATGTTGTTCAAGATTGTTTTAATGTTGTTAAAGTTGTTGGAACATGATTTGGCTTAATTGAGTTTGTTTTGGAAGGTTTGTGCCTAAATGGTTGCTTGTGTAGGAAGCATGCCTACAGATTTGGGGCTTTTTGCATGTGATGTGTTTCTGATGAATTGTTGATGCAAGCATGTCTCATTTATGCTGAATTGTATGCTGGTAAAGTTTGGTGGCTTTTGGAGCATGTTTGGATGGTCAATTGTGTGTTTGAGTGAGCAAAATGCAGCTTTCTGGGCTAGGCGTTTCGGAACTGGAGACACCGTTTCGGAACGGGTGCCCTGCATGAACCCAGGCGTCCGAAACGGGTGAGACCGTTCCGAAACGGAAAGGCCTCTGCCCGACCCCCGTTTCGAAACGGGCTATGCCTGGTTCGGAACGGCCCCGCGTTTCGGAATGGGCTGTCTCCCGTTTCGGAACGGTTGACCGTTGGGGGCTGACAGTGGCAGTTATGTGTTTCAAAATGTTTGCATTTTGGTCCTGAATCTTGTTTGTGCAATTGTATGAGTTTGAGATGTCCGTTTGAGCTGAAATTTGGCCGAGATGCATGAAACATGATTAATTTTAAGTTGGTAACTTAAAATCTGATTAAGGCCTCAAAGTTTTCAAAATTTACGTTTTGGTCCCTAAGGTTGTGTTTTGTGCAATTGGGTCCCCGAATGATCTCTGATGGCTGTGATCTTTGAGTATGTTGTTTGTGTGACCACATATAGGTCTAATGTGCATCTAGATAAGATTAAAAAGAAAAAAAAAAGGGTCGTTAATCAAGGTTGACTTTCGGGTTGACTTTGGTTTTCCCCGTGTAATCTTCGTAGTTCGGGTCAACCGTCTAGGCCGGGCTACGGGGGTTACATTTGGTGGTATCAGAGCTGTGTTGCGAATGCTTGGGGAAACGGTAAGTTGTTGTGATGTGTGCTTGTTGTTTACCCTGATGTGTGGTTGAATGTTGGTTGAAACACGTGTTTCTGGGCATGGTGTTGATGTTTCTGAACATGTTGATGATGTTTTCAAGCATGTTTTATGGTTATGAATCTTGGTTGAGCTAATGTGGATATGAGCTGATGTTGTGAGCTGGTATTATGCTTGTGTTATGCTTGATGGAAGTGTAAGTTGTATGTTATGTTGCTAGTATGCTGTGGCAAGTGGATGCTGTTTGATGTAAGCATGATCAAAGTATGTTGTTTGATATGCTTGATGTTGTGATATCCATGTTGTGTTAACTGTTATGTCATGTAAAGGGGAGGATTTGGGATACCCATTGCCTTATTAATATAGCTATTGTGTTATTTTGGAGTTGGAATTTGAATCCTTGCTAATGCTGGTCTAACTGGTTTGTTTGTTTGTTTGTTGTGATTGTATGTTTGTTGTTGTTAGTGGTATGGCAAAGTCAATGGAGGATTGGCGGTTGAGGGAGATGGTTGCTGCCTTGGGGCAGGTTGTTAAGGCAAGGAATTCACCCTTTGGTAGTGGAGTTTTGTCTCAGTCTTCTGTGCCTAGTGTTGAGGTGGTAAGGCAAGGGGAAGAAGCTGGTTCTGTGGTGAAGAGTTCATCACCTGTTGAGCAGGAGGTGTTGGGAACATCTCAGGCTATGGTTGAGGTAAAGTCAGTAGTTGTGCTGGCTGTGGGATGTGAGGGTTTGCCGAAGCAGTGTTTGCTTGATTTGGGTGCTGGGGAGTATCATGGTACTTCCCCGGAGATGTTTGAGGTCTGGTTGGCCAGTGTGGTTCAGATTTTGGATCGGGAAGGCTGTGATTATGCCTGTAAGCTGGGGAGCGTTGTTTCTTTGATGTTGGGAGATGCGTGTGCCTGGTGGACATCTGTGGCAGTTGCGTCACATATCCATGATATTGATTGGGATTTCTTTGTATCTGCTTTTTATGAAAGATATCTTGGAAGGAAGTTCCTAAGGGTTAAGCAAGGCGCGGGTAGTGCTGTTGTTGAGCAAGTGTTGCTTGAGCGAGGAGTGGAAGCTCAGTCATCTGTGTGTGACCGTTGTGAAAGGCAACATGTTGGAAATTGTTGGGGCGCAGGTGTTTGTTGGAATTGTGGTTCCAAAGTACATGTTAAGCGTGATTGTCCTCATGGAGCGAAGTTAGCTTTGGTGTTAGCCAAAGGGTTTCAGAAAGGTCGTGGGCATGGCCGAGGCAAAGTTCAGAGGTGGCAGAAAGAGCAGAAAGTTGTGAAGAGTGTGGGAAAGGAGAATTGCTGGAAATGTGGGTCTGCTGGACACAAGAGGCGTGATTGTTTGATGTTGGCTCGGAATAGCCAAGGTTCTTTACCGCAAGGAGTTGGTGGTGACCCTAGTGTGTTAGCTGGTGCTGCAGTGGTGTGGCAGGAGGGTGGTGGTTCCGCAAGGAAGAGAGCTCGTCTGATGAAGCCTCAGGGTGGTGTTGTGCTTTCAGGTAATCTTGTTTAGTAATCTTTGCTCTAGTTGCCTTAGTTTGGTTTCTGTTGGTTTTCCTTGCGTGGTAAGTCTAGTCTTGTTGATAGCATGTTGGGGTAATAGTTGTAGTTTGGAAATGTCTTGGGTGTGAAGAAGGCTTGGTAAGTATCTTGAGGTTAATGGTTGTTGGTATGGTGGAGTTAGATGAGTTAGAAGTGAGGTAGGAGGTTGTTCTTAGACGGATTTGAGGATGTTATTGGAGGGTGTGAATTGGCATTCATGCACAGTTAAAATCATTGTTATATACTATATTATATATGTTGGTCCATGCATACATGTGGCATGACATTAGAGGTTTTGCATACATGTACATCAGGCATTGATAGGGCATGTTGGTGATCATGCATACGAGGTTCACACTCGCTAATAACTAATCGAATCTGTTAGTGTGTTGGATTAGGTTGGATGATGGGTTTTTGGAGGTTGTTTTGGTGCTGGGTGAGAGTTAGTAATGGAGTATATCAAGCTAGTTGCTAGTGAAAGTGAGTGGTGTAGCTGCTGGTAGAAGGATAGTGTTCGATGTTCAAGGAGTTTAGTGGTTTGGTGTTGGATGGTATCGGTTGAGTTTAGAATCGGTTTAGTGGTTGAATAGCTAAGTGGAAGGGGTAGTTCCTTGGTTCTAAATGATGTTGCAGCTTAGTGGTTGTGTTCCCAAGTGCTGAAGTAGCTTAGCTTTTAAGTTGTTGTGGAAGAGTTGTGTTTGTAAGTGCTGGTTCTTAGTAACCTTGGAGGAGTTAAGAAGATGGTTTGTATGTTTAAGTTGGGCGATGTTTTAGTATGGTAAGTGCTTTGGTTGAAGTTTTTGTTGGTTGTTGGGTTCTTGTGATAATTGGTTGGTGGTGTGTGGAATGGCTGACGGAGTCAAGTTGGGATTGTGATGTAATTTTTGGAATCTGGGTGAGTTTTCCTGATGAGCTGTTATGGTAATGTTAGCAACAGTTGTGAGGGTTTATCAGTTTTCGTTGAGGGGTTTGAGTAAGCAGTTGATGCTTAAGGATTTTTGCTTGTTGGGTAATTCTTGGAAGAGATTTGGGAGTTTGCAAGGGTTTTAGAAGCAGAGAAGGTTGCTTAGTGACTGAATCGGATTGGTTGTTGTCTTTGTGTAAACAGGTTTTGGGTATGGTGTATTGCAGTGATGTCTGCTGTAAGAGCTAAAGTTCTTCAGGATGGTGTTGGGACTGTGTACAGTCTGGTTATGTGAAAGGTTAAGTTGTGGCTATCTTTGTGTTTTCTGGATTCTGTGAACAGCATGTGGTGGTGCTAGGTTTGGTGGAGGTTTTGTGTGGTAAGTGTTCAGTGATGGTCGAGGCTTTTGTGTTGCCTTGTGTGTTGGTTTGGGAAGGTTGTGGTTTCCTTTCGCCGGTTAAATTTCGAGGACGAAATTTCCTAAGGAGGGGAGAGTTGTAACACCCCGGTTTTGGGCTTGGAAGTTTTGGGCGTTGACCGGTTCGGTCAAAGTGCTGATCGAATATATAAGAGTGAATTTAGGAAAGCCTAGTTCGGGTTGCATTAAAAATATGGAAAAATGTTCTAAAATCATCTTTTATTATATAAAAGTGAACTGTGAAATCAATTTTGGAAAATGAGGTTTGGAAGGTTGACATTTTGGCTAGTGACCAAAATGTAATTTTTGAAAGTTGCGGGACAGTTTTATAAAGGATTGAAACTTTGAATCTTTAAGGAGCTATTATTCCAAAAAGGATTTCTCCAGATTTTTCTAAGATATTTTAAGGCTTTATTCTGATTTTAAAGATTTAGAAAAGGAGGGAAATCATTTTAACCAATTTCCTAACTACTTTTTCATTTTCTCTCCATTTTCCTTTTCTCTTATTTTCTCTCAACCCAAACAAAATTCTCCAGATTTCTTTCTCTGATTTTGGCATCTAAATCTCTCATTTCAACTCTCATTTGATTCCTAATCATCTCATCAACAAAACCTCTCAATTTGCAAGTTGTTTCATCATGCTTTTTGGCTCTAAAAAGGAGAAATTCAAGTTTGGAGGTAAGAACGTCTCTCTCCTCTAAACTATCAGTTCTTTACTGAAATTCCCAAGTTCTCAATCCTTGATTTGTGATTTGTTAATGGTTTTTCAAATGAGATCTTGATTTTTGGCTAAAATGCAAGATTTGGTGATTTTGGTGGAATTTTCGTGTGATCTGTTTGGGCAGTGTTTTGAAGTGTCAAAATGATGTTAAATGAATGCTAAGTTGATTAGAAATTGATGTTTAATGAATGCAATCCCGGATAGGTTGAATTTCCTAAGTTTCGCTTGAGTTTTTGGTTGTTTTTGGAGTGTTTTTGGTGATCTGTTATACCTGGAGGTATAAGGATGTGTTTGTATTCATTTTGGATGTTAATTGATGTATAAAAATGGTTAGAAGTGATGGATCTTGGCTGGGTTAAGTTTTGGTAGTGTTTGGAGGTGATTTCGGTTGTGTTTGGTAGCCGAATTGTTGGATTTGTGTTGAGCAGCTAGTTTGGTTGTGTGGCTGCTGTTCTTAATGCATAATGATGCATTAATGTGGTGTTTTTGTGTGCTTGAAACAGGGGAGTTTGACCCTTGAGCTTTGAAGGTGTTTGCGGAAGGTTTCGGAAGCTTGGAAGGCTTGTCGGCTAGTCTTGTTTGGTTATCGGTGAGTGAAGTTGGGTTTTCGGCTTTTAATCAAAGGTTTGAAGGTTTTGGGAGCTTAGTTTAAGTCTAAACAACTTTGCTAAGCTCAAGAGTAAGTAAATGGACTTCTTACTTGATTTGTGATATGAAGTGGTTTTTAGGCAATTGTGGTTGATGATTGAAATGCATGTGTTTTGCATGGTTTAGTTCTGTTTTGAAAGCATATTTTAGCATGGTTTAGTGCTGGTTTTGAAAGCCATATGTGAAGGATGCTCTAGGTAGGAGATCCTTGGTTTTATACATTGAAAATGTGGTTTTGATGCATGATGTTGCATGTTGTTCAATGGCTTTGTTTAATGCTTTAAAACAGTGAGTTGATGATGATAAATGATGGTTTTTGCATATTGGTTATGCATGTGAATCATTTGATTAATGTGGTAATGGTTTTGCATATTGGTTATGCATGTGAATCATTGGTTTATAATGAAATGGTTTTGCATATTGGCTATGCATGTGAAACATTGGATTAATGTGGCAAGATGGTTATATTGGCAAGTGATGTAAGTGGTTCTTGGATCTTTGATCGGATATAGTTAGCCGGCTATAGGATTGGGTGCACCGTGAATAAAGTCGCCTTGGAGGTGGAGTGGTCAAGAGTGGACCGGATAAGCTCCCTTCAAGTTTCCTAACGAGATGAGGTCATAGTGGAGGTGTTGCCCACTCGAGGACCTTGGTTATTTGAGGTCATAATGGAGGTGTTGCCCATTCGAGGACCTTGGTTAAGCAAAGGTTATATGGTGTTTAAAAGTCCATATGTGAGGACCTTGTGCTTGTTGAGATCACAATGGCGGTGTTAAGTCCATGTGTGGATCTTGTATAGGGTGTCCCGGATCTCGTTAGTGATTTCTACAACTACCAATCGGTTATGCAAAGGTTGTATGGTGGTTAAAAGTCCATACGGGAGAACCTTGTGCATGTTGAGGTTGTATGGTTGTCCATACATGGGAACCTCGGGAAAAGCTAAGGTTGTATGGTGTTTAAAAGTCCATGCATGGAAACTTTAGGCTTGTAAGGTCATAATGGAGGTGTTGCCCATTCGAGGACCTTGGATTGGGTAGGGTGTAGGGAGCGTAGGGACAACGCTCGGAATCCGCGTATCCGATCGGGTGTTGAGTTGGAAGGTGGATGTGATTGATTACTTGAAGGCCAATATGATGTTCTTAATTATAAAGAAGCATGAGATGCTTGAAATGATGCATGGTTGCATGTAAAGCATGAGATGCTTGAAATGATGCATGGTTGCATGTGAAGCATGAGATGCTTGAAATGATGCATGGTTACATGTGAAGTATGAGTTGCTCGGAAAGATGCATTGTTGCATGGAAGGTGTATGATGCATGTGAATGCATGTTTACTTGTTAGGTTGAACAAGTGTTGATTATCATTTGGTAAATGATGTATGTGAGCATGAATATCTTTAATGCATTGAAGTCTTGTAGGACTTGTTTTGAAAGGCATGTGAATATGTTTGTATGGTATATATGTTGCCTTGGTGTAATGCAAGTGTTGGTTGGCTTGTGAAATGGTTTTAAAGGTTTCTTGTTGAAATGGCTTTCAAGTTTATGAAAGGTATGTTGTGAAATGGAAGTGTTTCCATGGTTTTGTGTTAGCTTTGCATATGGTAATTATGCATGGTTGATGCTTGTGGTTGAAAAGGATTTCAAACATGGTTTTGGTAAACAAATCGGGTATGTTTTACAAGTGTTTTATGACCCGCTGCATTGATGGTGTTTTGGTTTTGAGCATTCCTCACTAAGCATTTTGTGCTTACGCTCTCTTTTTTCCATCAATGCAGATCTTTGAAGTTTGGACAGCAAGGAGCAAGGGATTCAAGGTGGACTCCAAGTGAGATGTATGTCTCGGTGAATAGCTATAGTTAATAAAGGCAATGGGGGTAGAATCTCTTGGGATTTTTGTGTTTGTGATCGTTTATGTTGTTCAAGATTGTTTTAATGTTGTTAAAGTTGTTGGAACATGATTTGGCTTAATTGAGTTTGTTTTGGAAGGTTTGTGCCTAAATGGTTGCTTGTGTAGGAAGCATGCCTACAGATTTGGGGCTTTTTGCATGTGATGTGTTTCTGATGAATTGTTGATGCAAGCATGTCTCATTTATGCTGAATTGCATGCTGGTAAAGTTTGGTGGCTTTTGGAGCATGTTTGGATGGTCAATTGTGTGTTTGAGTGAGCAAAATGCAGCTTTCTGGGCTAGGCGTTTCGGAACTGGAGACACCGTTTCGGAACGGGTGCCCTGCATGAACCCAGGCGTCCGAAACGGGTGAGACCGTTCCGAAACGGAAAGGCCTCTGCCCGACCCCCGTTTCGAAACGGGCTATGCCTGTTTCGGAACGGCCCCGCGTTTCGGAACGGGCTGTCTCCCGTTTCGGAACGGTTGACCGTTGGGGGCTGACAGTGGCAGTTATGTGTTTCAAAATGTTTGCATTTTGGTCCTGAATCTTGTTTGTGCAATTGTATGAGTTTGAGATGTCCGTTTGAGCTGAAATTTGGCCGAGATGCATGAAACATGATTAATTTTAAGTTGGTAACTTAAAATCTGATTAAGGCCTCAAAGTTTTCAAAATTTACGTTTTGGTCCCTAAGGTTGTGTTTTGTGCAATTGGGTCCCCGAATGATCTCTGATGGCTGTGATCTTTGAGTATGTTGTTTGTGTGACCACATATAGGTCTAATGTGCATCTAGATAAGATTAAAAAGAAAAAAAAAGGGTCGTTAATCAAGGTTGACTTTCGGGTTGACTTTGGTTTTCCCCGTGTAATCTTCGTAGTTCGGGTCAACCGTCTAGGCCGGGCTACGGGGGTTACAAATACATTCTCGACAGCATCCATGAGTGTGAACTAAGAGGAATATGTCTCCTTTTCTTCCCCTACCTCATCACATCCCTCTACCGAGGCAACAATGTGCCCGAAATTGATGAAAACGTGGAGATCCAGGGCAGGTGTAACCCCCTTAGCCCGGCCTAGACGTTTGACCCGAACTACGAAGATTACACAGAGAAAACCAAAGTCAACCCGAAAGTCAACCTTGATTAACGACCTTTTTTCTTTTTATCTTTTCTAGATGCTCAATATTAACCTATATGTTTAGCAAATTAATTCAGCAAAAACAGCACAGCGAACGGAACCCAAACAGGGACTCAATTGAAAAGAATCATCTTTTAGGGACTAAAACATAAATTCTTAGATTTATAAGGACTAAACGAGTTTTAATGTTACCAGTCCAAAATTAATCACATAACATGCCATCAGGTCAAAATTCAACTCAAACAAATCATTCAAACTCATTGAATTAAGCAACCAACATTTAGGGACCAAAATGCAAGAAATAGAAACCCAAAATAGTTCAAAATTCAAACCCAACGGTCAGGCATTTCGATACTGATGGCCCTATACTGAAACGGTCGTTTCGAAACAGGGTTGACCGTATCGATACTCAGGTGCGTTCCGAGACCCGTATCGAAAAACCCTCTCCCAGTAGCAAATTCGTTTCGATACGCCTTCAGCCGTTCCGAAACCTTATGGCCATTTCAGGCCCCTGTTCCGAAACAGGCAAGGACATTGCCCTGCAATAGCAGATTTTGCCAGTTTTTCATGCTTAAATACATCCGAAATATTCCCGAGACATGCTACATCATACATACAACATGGATACATGTCAACAATCACCATTTCAAGGCATTAGCTAAAAATGGCAACCATCATACAAGTAAAGGTACTAAAGGCATGCTTCCTAGTCCACTAAAGCTATAACAAGCCAAAACCATCATTTATAACCATAATCAAACCATAAAGGCCAATTACATTCCAAAAGTAACTATCAAACATGCTCAAAGCAAAGTGGAAAACATTCTCAACCATGCAATAGCATAAACCCCACCCATTGCCTTTTATTACACCGAAGCAAAACAACATAATTTGCAAGATTAAAAGCTTGGATTCCTCTTGCCTACTTGTTGCCTTCAAAGCCTAGTTTTCTGCATTGATGAAACAAAAGAGCGTAAGCACAAAGCTTAGTGAGGATCTCTAAATAACATTCATCAATGCATGTCTCATATTTTGCAAAACCAACACTTTACATCTCATGTCATTTTATAAAGCATGTCTTCACAAGACCTCAATGCACTTTTTAACCACATGCTCATATGCATCATTTTAAAACAACAAATAAACCTTTGTTCATGCTTTAACAAGCATCACATGCATTCTTACATCATACACAAATATCTCATGCATCCTTGCATCATATACAAGCATCCCATGCTTCACATTATTCATTTTCATTATATTGGCTCACAAGTGATAATCCATAAACCATTTCAACACAAGACACAATCAAATACGCGAATTACAAGCGTTGTCCCTCACGCTTCATACAAACTACCAGACTACACAAGGTGGAGACAAATGGCACAATCACAACCCCTCAACACTCGTGATGGAGATTAATGGCACAATCACAACCCCTCAACATCACTTATCGGTAGTTGTATAATTCCACTAACAAGAGTATGGGACACATACACAAGACTCACACACGGGACTAACCATTCACCGTTGTGATCTTAACCTCAATCGTTAGGGTACTTGGATGGATATTACGGCACAATCACAACCCCTCGACATCCAAGGCGACTTTATTCACTATGCACCCAATCCTATAGCCGGCTAACTATATCCGATTAAAGTAACCAAAAACCATTTTCAGCACTTGCTAATATAATCATTTAACCATATTAATCCACTGTTTTACAAGCATAACCACAATGTCATTTCCACAAGCATCACATGCTTAAATTCATATGCATTCAACACATGAAAACCAAGGATCACTTACCTAGTGCATCCTTAACATAATGGCATTAAAATCCAGCATTAAACCATGCTTAAACATGCTTAAAAACAGTAAACAAATCCACTCTTACATCAAATGCAATTTCATCAAACATAGCATATTTCCAAGAGAGGGATTACCGGAACACTTACACTTGAGCTTAGTTAAGTGTATCAAACTTACACTAAGCTCCCAAGACCACGCTCAAAGCGTTAAAAAGTAGGAAATTGCATTTCCACTCACCGATACGCGAAGCCTTGCTCGCTGACACAAAAATTACCCCTCCGGAGCCTCCAAAATCACCTCGTTTGCTTCCGGATCAAGATCCCGTGTTTTCTCATCATCAAAACAGAGATCTAAATGCATTAAAATGCATTCTAACACCAGAAACAATTCACAAACTCGTTGCTCACCCAAACTACACCAAAATACCCATCTAAAACAACCAAAAACTCAACTGATTGCTTCTTAAACAAAGCCCAGCCAACACACATCACTTCCAAAACATTATCAACATCAAAACATATCTAATAAACAACCTAACTCATCCTTATACCTCCAGCAAGCAAGATTCCACCATTTCACCCCAAAATCTCACTTAAAACTACCAAGAAACTCAAGGATCACAAGGATTTCGGGATCTACATTATCAACTCCTCATTTTAACATATAAATCAACTTAGAAATCATTTGAAATCAACACAAAATAGAGCCCAACTCATCAAGTCCGAAAATTAAGATTTCAACCACAATTTCACAAGATTTTGATCTCCAATCAAAACTATAATGAAAACTCAACCAAAAAATAGTGTTTAGAAGCCAAATATCTTGGGAATTTCAATAAAGAACTTAGATTAGAGGTTGAGAACGGGATTTACCTCCAATCCTTGCTTTTCTCAATGGATGACAAGTTTTGCTTAGTGAAATCTTGAAGAACTAAGAGAGATCTCTTGAAAATGATTTAGGAAATGTTGAGAGAGTTTTTGGAAGTGGGAATTCTGGAAAAAGATGAGTGAATTTGTGTTTGGCTGAAAATGAGAGGGATTTTTGTAGTTACGTAATTGAAATCCATTAACTACCTTTTAATTATTTTAATATAAATCTAAATAAAATCATTTAATTAAAAACCCCTTTTAAAACACATGTCATATTGAGAAAAGGTCAAATTGTCTTAAAGCCCCCTAAAGATTCTAAGATTTTGGCTTCCACCTTAAAAATCACATTTTTCCTAGTTTTGAAACTTTACAATTTGGTCACTACTCAAAATGTCCATTTTCCAAAACCCTTTTTGTAAAATTGATTTGACCAACCTCTTAAACATATTTTTAGAGGATTTTAGCATTTTTTATCACAATTTTATCCTATCCTGATCCTTAATTTCCTTAAATCACCTTACGCGATTCGAACCGTTCTCGACTGGTCCGATCCGATGTCTAAAACATCTAGGCCCAAAACCAGGGTGTTACAGCAAGGGGTGGACGCAACAGAACATCTACAGCTTGGTGGAATTAAAGGCAGCCACCCCCAATGGCTTATGTTGATCCCTCTACTACGACAGAACCGACGACAGAACCGGATTCCACAGAACCTGTCGCGGCAGAGCCCGAACCTACAGAACCTGCACAACTAGAAGCCACCTCCTCCAACAAAATAATTCAACTGTTGAAGAAGATGGAGGCACGACAGCTGGGATTCATGGAGTACATGAGGGACTTCACCACTACCACGGTAAACTTTATAAAAGTTGAGTTAAATTATCCAAACATGTAGTTTCCCTCTTTTCCAGAAACCCTTCTTGCTGCCCCTACACCTGCTGCCAGCCCTAAGACGCCAACACCGACAGCTACCTCTACTTCACCCTCTGCCACGGCCGGAGATGGCAACATATGATCTGCCACTCCTCAAGGAACCAAACGAAAGAACCACTGCCAGGAATAGATCGAAAATATTTCGAAGGTTTCTCCTCCTCCTTAGTCTGGCAGGATGACTCTGACTTCGAACCCTCTGTCGTCTGGGAGATAGCAAAGGATTTCCCTCAGATGAAGAAGAAAAATCTTGACGTTGACGTTGAGGGGCCTTGCAGCGGCAGCAGTGATAGTGAGCTCGAGGTCTTGGACAAGGCACCAAAAATTTCACCCACCAGAGTCTAGCCACCTCGAGAGGCAAAGAAGAAGGTTGTCTCACCCTCCCTGACTCCAAACCCAGCCTCTGCCAAAAAAGCAACTGCCCGACGACATCTATGCATCGACAGCAACAGTGACGACGGTTCTTCAACTTAAGTTCTTTACTTTTCTGTCGTCCATTTTTTATTTTCTTTATTGTGATGTTTTTATTTTTCTATTTTGTGTCATGCATTGAGGACAATGCAACCCTCGAGTTAGGGTAGGCATTTCTCTTAATTATCATCAATGAACTTATTTTAATTTCTATCATTTTTGTGTCAAAAATAATTTGGCTTAAGTCTTTGAACTGCTTTTACCTGTCGCGGCATTCTCTGTCGTGACAGTATCTTTAGAATGTTTTAGGAGGTATTTATAGCCTTATTATAGTTCTGAAATCTTAAAAACACCTTTGTGACTTGTATGATGTTAAGATTCTATTAGCAACTTAGAATAGGAAGCTTAGCTACTTGAGTTAGAAAGAAAACTTAGAATTAGTTTACTCCTAGAGGTGCCTAACACTGGCTCTAGGAAATTTAAACTAGAAGTATTCCTAGAGGTGCCTAACACTAGCTCTAGGAAATTTAAACTAGAGGTGCCTAAAAACCGGCTCTAATAAAAATAGAAAAACTTTAGAAATCAAGCTAGAGGTGCCCGAAATTGGCTCTAGTTAAGAATAATTTTCAAAAGAAAACTCAAGTAAGTAAAGTAATTATTCTGGTTGTTAAAGAGTCTAAACTCATATTTGTTCACAAAGTATGCACACACTCACACAAGAATTATAGTATTGCTCAGATTAAATCCATAAACATTCAAAAGGATATAGATCTTGATGGTGAAGGTGTTGTAGGTAATGATTGTTCATTGAGTTAAGCCAAAACAAAAAAAGATTCATTTTAGTTAGATTGCATTTGCCTGAGGACAAGCAATAACTTGAGTTTGGGGTGTGTTGAGTGCATAAATGTTCTATATTTTAACCCTCATTTACCCATATTATTGATGCACTCAAGCATGTTTAGTTTCATTTTAGGATAGATTTTTGCATAAACATCACAATTGGGAAATATTGCACAGATACTGTTGATTTTGGTGTATTCTTGCAGGTGCCTATCGTGGCAGTATTCAAGGTAGCAGAGGAGCAGAAGATAATAGCAGAGCTAGAGTGAAGGATTGCAGGAGACGACCTACTTCAACACAATCGCGAAAATCTGCAGTGGCAGAGGAGGCGATAGTGAAGACTATGGTGATGGAAAATGCGAAGTGGAGTACGATCGATAGAGCTTTTAAAGCCTGATTTTTGTGAACCATTTGCATAACTGTCGGAGCCCTAAAGCACAAGGAAGACCTTGCCTAAAGATTGAGGAAAAAGTCAAAGAAAGCAGATATGGCGAATTAAAAGACATGTACTTAGAGATTTAGTCTTTAATAGAGTTGTACTTTAATTCAAACTAGTACTCTTGGCCATTAAGAAAACTCAAGTCCAAGGCCTATATATATATATGAATGTAATTCGACAAGGCAAAGGATATCTAGCTCCTAGCCATCTTCCCCCAAAACCCTAGTCGTTTCTCTCTCTCCACCATGTTCTAAACCTCCTCTAGGGCAAAAGGGTTGATCTTGTAACGTAGTTGTAAGGGTTGTGCTGTTTTTTAGGATTTTTCTGTTCAATTCAATAAAAGCTTCAAGTTTATTTACTCTGGTTTCAACATCTCATAAGATTTTCGGGAGAGCATTGTGAGGTTATCTATTTACTTAATATCGGGAGAGTTAAGTATACGAAAGGAGTAAATAAGAGTTTTATAGTTTATGGTTAAACCATCTTGGCCTAGGGATAGGTACAAGGTTAAGCAGCTAAGAAAGAATTCACAAACATCGGTGTTCATCCTTCAATTCAAGTCGGGTGGTATCATCTAATACATGTTCATCAACAGAACTTGGACCTAGGGATAGGACGAGTCATAACAGGGATTCTTACTGAACATGAAGTACAGAGTTGTTGATCGCTGCCACGACATCAACAGACCCCTGCCGCGACAGGTGCTGTCGCGACAGGCTCGACGACAGCCACAATAGAAAGCCTTTGAATAGTGCAATACCTGCACTACTAAGCAAATCAATACAGCCTATTTTATCAAACTGAATTCCTTTTTTGTTTTAATTTATTCTCAAGATTACTCAAAACATTTTATTAAACTTATTTCTTTTCTTGTGCAGAAATTTAAGGATAGAAGTATTTCCAGTCCCTGTGGAGACAATATCCGATACTTAGTATCACTTTATTATCTGCGACGTGTATACTTGCACCCAATTGCGATAGACTATTTTACACGCGGCACCTATATAAACCTTACTATTTCACTTCATTATATCATCTTCAACCTTTGCTTTCTTAAATCTTGAAACTCTCTCAGTTCTCTTGCATTTTCTGATTTTCTTTACAACCACATCTCAAGAATGTTGACCTCCGGAACCACGCCTCCTTTCAAAAGATTCTTCTTACAAAAGGACTCCACCCGCTACAACAAGAAGTTATCTTCCTGGCAGGTTCTGGAAGAACAAGGATTTTACAACCCCGCCGACACGGCCAATTTTGGCCTTCCCGCCTTTGTCTACAAAGTAATCAAAGATCATGGCTGGCAACTCTTTACCTGCCGACCAGAAAAAGGGAACATCACAATGGTCTATGAGTTCTACGCCCATAACCCACAACCGAGAATCCATTTTGTATATGTTCGTGGCAGCGACGTTCGTCTAGATGCTGACAGCATCAATGTAACCCTCTTAGCCCGGCCTAGACGCTTGACCCGAACTATGAAGATTACACGGGGAAAACTAAAGTCAACCCGAAAGTCAACCTTGATTAACGACCTTTTTTTCTTTTTATCTTTTCTAAATGCATTATAAATCCTATGTGATCACCCAAGATCAAAGGATGGAAAGGCACAACGATCGGAATTCATTTAGGGGTTTAATTGAAAAAATTAGACTTTTAGGGACCAAATGTAAATTTTGCAAATTACGAGGACCTTGCAGATTTCAAGTTTACCAATATTCAATTACTCATATTTCATGCATCTCTATCAAATATCAACTTAATCAGACATTCCAAACTCAACCAATTGCATCCATAATCATCAAGGACTAAAATGTAAGAAGCAAGAACATGAAACAATTCAAAATTCAAACCAACGGTCGGGTGTTTCGAAACGTTGAGCCTTGTATCGAAACGACCGTATCGAAACAGAGTTGACCGTTTCGGTACTCGAGTGCGTTCCGAGACCCGTATCGAAACATGGCTTTCCAGTAGCCAAAGTGTTCCGAAACACTCCTACTCGTTCTAAAACATTATGGCCATTTCAGGCCCCTGTTTCGAAACAGTTAAGGGCGTTTCAATACACCATGCCCTGCAACTAAACACTTTGCTGGTTTTTCACACTTAAACACGTCCAGAAATGTCCTAAAGCATACCACAACATACTAGCAGCATATTTAAGCATCAAAGATCATCACAATGAAGCTTAAACTAAAGCATGGCATCAATCATACAATCATTGGAACTAAAGGCATGCTCCCTAGACATGAAAACCAAATGGAAGCCACAAGCCACAAAACAAGCCATAAAGGACATTTACAAACCTCAAATACCATAATAAACTTGCAACAACCACATGGAGTTCAAAATACATATCCCAAAACTAACCATAGATCCCCATTGCCAATTATCATTACTAAAGTATATGTAAACGTCACCATACTTGAGCTTTTCACTTCCTTAGATATCGTTAGCCTCCTTGTTGTCCAATAATGTCTCAATTATCTGTATTTTTGGTAAAAGAGAGCGTAAGCACATTTGCTTAGTGAGGCAAGCTCTAAGAAAATCAACACAACAATGCAACTTTAAAACTCTATCTCAAAAATCATTTTCTACAACATGCTCTTTCTATCTCATGCTTGAAAACCATTTCAAAGCAATTTCTCCATTTGAAAATCACATGTACCTTCAATCTAACTCATGCATTTAACTAATGCAAATCTCATGGCAAAGCCATACACATGCTTAATGAAAACTAAAGCATTTCATAAACCACAAATCTCATATGCATTTCTCTTAGCATAAAACATCTCAACATTTGGTACATGTGACTCAAATACAATCTCATATATTGGCATTTCATATTACATCTTTACTCGGATATGCGGATTAGCTTGACTTAAAGCCAAGTCCTACCCCGGTGGAATCTCACATCACCGGACTCTCATGGCGGTATCTCTCTTCGCCACAAAGCTTGGGTGTTTCACCAAGACCTACCCCGATGGTATCTTTCATCATCAGATTCTCACTTTGGATCGGGATGGCACTACCCCCATTGCCTGACTCGAAAGAGCATGTACGAATTTTTAGTTTATAGTGCACTTTCATCCTATTGGTCGACCAATTATATCTGGTAATTATATCATCATTTATGCCAATATATCATATCAAAAACATCATCTCACCTACTATTTTGATGTAACATTTCTCAAACCATTCTCATCCCATTTCAAAACCACAATTCATGCATTTCATTTAATCTAAACCTCAAGACTCTTTTCATAGACATGTTATCACATGGGATCAACACATAACATCTTTCCATGTTATAAATCATGCATAAAACAGTAGGATTTTGTCTAACACAAATCAAGAGCATGTTAAAAGAATTTAGGGGCATCAACCACATATTGAGAGCTAATCTAGCCATAATTACTTCCAGACTTAGGATGGTGTTTCAATCCAACCCTAAATCCCCAAACCTTGTTTCCTTGTCCCTCAAGGACTTCAAAAAGCATTTGAACTCACCGATTGCGTTTCGCTTGCTTGCTGAAACGATATCTAGACTTCTGGCACCTCCGGATCAACACCAAAAGTGTCCGAAGATATCTCCCATGTTTATTACACATAAGAGCAGATGATTAATGCATCATCATGCATTGAAATCACCAGCCACTCATACCAACTCGTTGCACTACTCAAAAGCACCATTTCGGCTCTCCGAAATAACCGAAATCACCACCAAACTTTCTCAAATCAAAGCCCAGCCAAGATCTATCAATTCTAATCATTTCTATAACGCCCTGGTTTTGGACCTAGATGTTTTAGACATCGGATCGAACCGGTCGAGAAACGATTCGAATCGCGTAAAGTGATTTTAGGAAATCAAGGATCGGGATAGGATAAAATTGTGATAAAAAAAAGCTAAAATCCTCTAAAAATATAATTAAGAGGTTGGTCAAATCAATTTTACAAAAAGGGTTTTGGAAAAATGGACATTTTGAGTAGTGACCAAATTGTAAAGTCTCAAAACTGGGAAAATGTGCTTTTTAAGGTGGAAGCCAAAATCTTAGAACCTTTAGGGGGCTTTAAGTCAATTTGACCTTTCTTCAATATAACATGTGATTTAAATGGGTTTTAATTAAATGATTTTAATTAGAATTTGATATTAATTAATTGGTAGTTAGTGGATTTTCATTTTACGTAACTACCAATTCCCTCTCATTCTAGCCAAACACCATTTTCTCTCATCTTTTCCAGAATTATTTCTCCCAAAAATCCTCTCAACATTTCCTAAATATTTTTCAAGATATCTTCTTTAATTCTTCAAGATTTTTGCAAGGAAAACTTGTCATCTATTGAAGGAAGCAAGGATTGGAGGTAAATCCCGTTCTCAACCTCTAATCTAAGTTCTTTATTGAAATTCCCAAGATATTTGGCTTCTAATAACTATTTTTGATTGAGTTTTCAATATAGTTTTGATTTGAGATCAAAATCTTGTGAAGATGTGGATGAAATCTTGATTTTCGGACTTGATGAGTTGGGCACTGTTTTGTGTTGATTTTAATTCATTTCTAAGTTGGTTTATATGTTAAAATGAGGTGTGGTTAATATAGATCCCGATATCCTTGAGATCCTTTAGTTTCTTGGTAGTTTTAAGTGTGATTTTGGGGTGTAATGGTGGAATTTTGATTGCTGGAGGTATAAGGATGAGTTATGATGTTTATTAGATGTGTTTTGATGTTGATAATGCTTTGGAAGTGTTGTTTGACGGCTGAGCTTGGTTTAGGAGGCAACTGATTGAGTTTTCGGTTGTTTCAGAAGGGTATTTTGGTGTTGTTTGAGTGGGCAACGAGTTTATGGATTGTTGCTGGTGTTATAATGCATTTTAATGCATTTAGATCTCTGTTTTGTTGATGTGAAAATATGGGATCTTGATCCGGAAGCTAACGAGGTGATTTTGGAGGCTCTAGGGGTGTAATTTCCGTGTCGGTGAACGAGGCTTCGCGTATCGGTGAGTGGAAATGCAATTTCCTACTTTGTAACGCCTTGAGTGTGCTCTTGGGAGCTTAGTGTAAGTTTGATACACTTAACTAACCTCAAGTGTAAGTGTTTCGGTAATCCCTCTCTTGGAAATGTGCTAAGTTGGATGAAAATGCATTTGATGTAAGAGTGGATTTGTTTACTGTTTTTAAGCATGTTTAAGCATGGTTTAGTGCTGGATTTTAATGTCATTATGTTAAGGATGCACTAGGTAAGTGATCCTTGGTTTTCATATGAAAATGCATATGATGATAAGCATGTGTGCTTGTGGAAAAGACATTGTGGTTATGCTTGAAAAATAGTGGATTAATGTGGATAAATGATTATATTGGCAAGTTATGAAAGTGGGTTTTGGTTACTTAAATCGGATATAGTTAGCCGGCTATAGGATTGGGTGCAGCATGAATAAAGTCGCCTTGGATGTCGAGGGGTTGTGATTGTGTCGTAATCTCCATCCAAGTACCCTAACGATTGAGGTTAAGATCCAACAGTGAATGGTTAGTCCCATGTGTGAGTCTTGTGTATGTGTCTCATACTCTCGTTAGTGGAATTATACAACTATCGATGAGTGATGTTGAGGGGTTGTGATTGTGCCATTAATCTCCATCACGGGTGTTGAAGGGTTGTGATTGTGCCATTTGTCTCCACCTTGTGTAGTCCCGTAGTTTGTATGAAGCTTGAGGGACAACGCTTGTAATCCGCGTATCCGATTGTGTCTTGTATTGAAATGATTTGTGGACTATCACTTGAAAGTTAATATAATGTAAATGAATAAAGTGAAGCATGAGATGCTTGTAAATGATGCAAGGGTGCATGAGATATATGTGTATGATGCAAGAATGCATGTGATGCTTGTTAAAGCATGAGCAATAGTCTATTTGCTGTTGTAAATTGATGCATATGTGCATGAGGTTTAAAAAGTGCATTGAAGTCTTGAGAAGACATGTTTTATAAATGGCGTGTGTTGTAAAGTGTTGTTTTTGCAAAACATGAGTTATGCATTGATGAATGTTGTCTAGCGATCCTCACTAAGCTTATTGCTTACGCTCTTTTGTTTCATCAATGCAGAGAATTGAACCTTTGAAGGCAGCCCAAAAGCAAGAGGAATCCATAGCTTTGTTAAAGAGATGTATGTGATTCATCCTTAGTGTAATAAGAGGCAAATGGGTGGGATTTATACTTTGGAATGTTTGAGAATGTTTTCTTTTACTTTGAGCATGTTGGTTTGCCTATACTTGAGTTGTAAATGGCCTTTGGAGTTTGGATTTTGGTTTATTTGGAGTTTTGACTTGTTATGGTTTTGGCGAACTAGGGAGCTTGCCTTTAGTGCCTTTGCTTATGTGTTGGTTGCTATGTTTAAGCTATAGCCTCGGTATGATGATTGTTGATATGTATCCTTGATGTGTGCATGTTGTGGCATGTCTCGGGGTTGATTCGAGTGTGAAAAAAGCATGAAAAACCAACATTTTCTGCTATCACAGGGCAGAGTGTATCGAAACACCCTTAATTGTTCTGAAATGGGGGCCTGTAATGGCCATAGCGTTTCGGTACGGTTGAAGGTGTTTCGGAATATCTTGTCTACTGGAGAGGAATGTTTCGATACTGGTCTCGGAACACACCCGAGTACCGAAACGGTCAACACCGTTTCGACACGGGCGTTTCGGTACGAAGGTTTGTGTTTCGAAACGGACGACCGTTGGATGATGATTTTGAATTGTTTTAAGTTTCCATGTTTTACATTTTAGTCCTAAATGTTGTGTATGCAATTGCTTGAGCTTGGAATGTCCTTTTTAGTTGAAATTTGACAGAGGAGCATGCAATATGACTAATTACATAATGGTAAGCTTAAAATCTATTAAGTCTTTATATTTTATAAAAATTACATTTTGGTCCCTAAAATGTGTAATTCATGTAATTGAGTCCTCAAATGTTTTCCGACCGTTGTTCCCTTCTCTCTTATGATTCTTGTGTAATCACATAGGCTTAATGTGCATCTAGAGAAGATAAAAAGAGAAAAAAAGTCGTTAATCAAGGTTGACTTTCGGGTTGACTTTGGTTTTCCCTATGTAATCTTCGTAGTTCGGGTCAAACGTCTAGGTCGGGATAAGGGGGTTAGGTTTGTTGGTATCAAAGCATGGTTTCGAGAGAATTGGGAATGTTGATATGTGTAATTGATATGATTCAAAGTTTGATGTTTGAAAAGCATGCTAATGGTTGAATTTTGAACTTTATGCCCTGTTGATTGATGTGAATTGCATATGGAATGAATATGATGGTGTGATGAGGATATTATGTGGATATGTGCTGATTTAGAATGATGAAAAGTATGTGAGAATGATGTTTCATGTATGCTATGCTCTGTGGGGAGATTGGGTGCCCATTGCCTTATTACACTAATCAAATGTTTTGTAAACTTGGATTCTTGCTTGCAGCTGGCCTAAATGGTTTGATTTGTTTTCGTTGTTGTGTTTGTTTAAAATAGAACACGGGACCTAGAAGAGAGTTGAGGTCCAATATGATAGTGCATGCGGCTGAGCAGGATAATCAGGCTGAGCAGGGGGCTGATGTCCCTCCTGGTGGAGATCTACCTCCTCCGCCACCACCTGGAGGTGGGGAGCAGGTGCAACAAGGACAAGCTGGTCATGGATTGGGTAATTTGGCGCCACTAGTTGAGGCGATCATCGAAGCGTTTCAGGCTGTTGTTGCCGGAGCGCAAGTGCAGGCCCCTGCAGGTGGGCAAGTGGGTCTACCTTTGGAGAGGTTAAGGAGCTTGGGAGCGGTAGAGTTCTATGGTATGTCACCTGAGGCGTCTGAGGCCTGGTTAGCAAGTACGATTCGCATAATGGAACAAATGGGTTGTAATGATGAGCGCAAGCTAGGATGTGTAGTTTCCTTGCTACAAGGTGATGCTTACAGCTGGTGGACGACTACCACAACTGGTATGGAACCTAATGAAGTTGATTGGGAGTTCTTCAGGGGTGCCTTCCGGAGAAAGTATCTAGGTGTGAGATACTTGAATGAGAAGAAACATGAGTTTATGTCTCTCGTTCAAGGTAACCTATCGGTGGCTGAGTACGAGGTTCAGTTCGTACGCTTGAGCCAATATGCTCCTGAGTTAGTACCCAGTGAGAGGCATCGATGTGATCGCTTCCGGTATGGGTTAGTGCAAGAAGTTAAGACGTCCATGCTAGCTGCAGATTATACAGATTTTGATGTGCTTGTGTCTCGGGAAAAGGACATCGAGCAGAACATGGTTTTGTCTTCTAGAGGTGCTGGTTCTAGCTCTGGGAAGAGAGCTGCTGAGTATAGTTCCGGTGGTGGACGGAACAAGAGAGGTCGTGATAGGAGACATCAGCCTGAGGGAAGGCGTGGTGTTCCGGGTCGAGGTGGACAGACTTAGGGAGGTCGCATGAGATTTGAGCAGCATTCATGCTAGACTTGTGGTTCGAGGGACCATTTGAGGCGAGATTGTCCTCGAGCAGCTAGAGAGGTTCAGGCTCCTGGTGTGGTGACATGGAACTCTTGTCGGAATTGTGGTTCAGCAGATCATATGAGGAGGGAGTATCCTTTGTTGGCTGGTGGAGGCCAAGGACGTGCTCTTGTGGTAGCTGCACCTCAGAGAGGCTGTGGGTGCGGCCGTGAGAATTTTCAGAGAAGAGATGAGGGGCAGCGAGGTATTGCTCACGTTGTAGCCGTTCGACTAGAGGGAGATGGACCAGCGAGGGTGTATGCTCAGCGCGAGGAGTGCAACGATACCGATGTGATCGCAGGTACCTTTGCTCTCCAGTCTTTATCTTTGATGGCTTTGATTGATTCTGGATCCACGCATTCTTATATCTTGAGTGAGCATCCATATTTTCTTGACATACCTGTTGAGATGCTTGAAGTAGGAATACAAGTGACCAGTTCTTTTGGTGAGACTGTAGTCACTAGGAAGTTGTATAGGAGATGCCCTTTGTCTGTGCAAGGAGATGTTTTCCTTGTGGATTTGATGGAATTGCCTTTCTACGGATTTGATGTAATCCTTGGCATGGACTGGTTGACGGAGCATAGGGTGATGGTTGACTTTGATGTTAAGCGAGTCACCTTAAAGTTGGCTGACGAGTATGAGGTTGTTGTAGTAGGCGAGAATGTGAAATTCTTGTCGAATGTGATTTCGTCTTTGGAAGCAAACCGTATGATGAGGTTGGGTTGTGAGGCTTATCTTGCCCATGGGATGAATCCTGGCACTAAGGATGTGCGTGTGCAGGATATCCAAACTGTTCGCGATTTTCCGGGTATTTTTCCGGAAGAATTGCCTGGATTTCCACCAAACAGAGAAGTTGAGTTTGGTATAGAGTTGTATGAGAACACAACTCCGGTGTCCATTTCTCCATATCGCATGGCATCCAAAGAGTTAAAAGAGTTGAAAACGCAATTGCAGGAGTTGTTGGATCGGAGTTTCATCCGGCCAAGTTGTTGCAAAAGAATGTTCGCTTTGAGTGGACAGAGGCGAGGCAACAAGCTTTTAAGAAGCTTAATGAAGCTTTGACGCAAGCTCTTGTTTTGATTTAACCTGAATCAGGTAAGGAGTTTGTGGTCTATAGTGATGCATCAATTGTTGGTTTGGGCTGCATGTTGATGCATGAGGGTAAGGTGGTGGCCTATGCATCTAGGCAGTTGAAGGTGCATGGGCGCAACTACCCCACTCATGATCTTGAGCTTGCCGTTGTAGTGTTTGCCTTAAAGATTTGGAGGCATTATCTGTATGGTGAGAAATGTGTTGTGTTCACGGGTCATAAGAGCTTGAAATATCTTATGTCTTAGAAGGAGTTGAATCTTAGGCAACGACGTTGGGTGGAGTTGCTTAAGGATTATGATCTGACGATCGAGTATCACCCGGGAAAGGCTAATGTTGTAGCCGATGCTTTGAGCCGGAAAGTGGCTATGGAATTGAGGGTGATGTTTGCTTGTTTGAGCATATCGCGTGATGGTGGCCTTGTGGCGGAGTTGCGGGTGAAACCATCTTTGATACAGTTGATTAAAGACAAACAGTTGCTTGATGATTCTCTTGTTTCGCATGTTCAAGACATTACGGAAGATAGACCTTCAGATTTCAGCTTTAGTGATGATGGTGTTCTGTGTTTTGGGAGTCGAATAGTGGTGCCAGATGATGCTGAGTTAAGGCACAATATTCTGACTGAATCTCATAGTAGTCCTTTTTCTATGCACCCGAGTAGTTAAAAGATGTATCGTGACCTAAAGGATGAGTACTACTGGGTAGGGTTGAAAAAGGATGTGGCTGAGTTTGTTAGTAAGTGTATGGTGTGTCAGCCAGTGAAGGCTGAGCATCAGGTTCCTTCTAGATTGTTGCAGCCTTTGAGAATTCCAGAATGGAAGTGGGAGAAAATCACCATGGATTTTGTGTCTGGTTTGCCTTTTTCACCGTCAAAGAAGAATTCAGTTTGGGTGATTGTGGATCGGCTTATGAAGTGTGCGCATTTTCTTCCTGTGCATACTATGTATACATTGGATAAATTGGCTGAGTTGTACATAGCTGAGATTGTGCGGTTGCACGTTGTGCCAAAGTCTATTGTGTCGGATAGAGATCCGAGGCTTACAGCGCGATTTTGGGAATGTTTGCATCGAGCCTTGGGTACACGGTTGCACTTCAGCACTTCTTATCATCCACAGACGAATGGACAGTCAGAACATGTGATTCAGGTGCTTGAGGACATGCTGAGATGTTGTGTGATAAATTTTCAGGGTTCTTGGGAAAAGCACTTGTCGTTGGTTGAGTTTGTGTATAACAATAGTTACCAGGCAAGTATCCAAATTGCTCCATACGAGGCTTTGGAGGAGATGTAGAACCCCTCTCCGTTGGGCAGAAGCTGGGCAAAAGTTGATTTCAATGCCATCTATGCTTAAGGGTACCACCAAGAAGGTGAATCTCATTTGTGAGCGGTTGAAA
Source organism: Hibiscus trionum (assembly GCA_030270665.1). Taxonomy (NCBI): domain Eukaryota; kingdom Viridiplantae; phylum Streptophyta; class Magnoliopsida; order Malvales; family Malvaceae; genus Hibiscus; species Hibiscus trionum. The sequence continues at coordinate 41,277,099 of BSYR01000027.1, read as the reverse complement.
GCTGCATCGGATAGGCAAAAGTCTTACGCGGACTTGAAGCGTAAGGAAATTGAGTTCTCGGTTGGTGAACCTGTGTTCTTGAAAGTATCTCCTTGGAAGAAGGTGATGAGATTTGGGCGTAAGGGTAAGCTTAGTCCAAGGTTCATTGGACCTTACGAGATTGTGAAGCGTATTGGTCTTGTGGCATATCGGTTGAGATTGCATGTAGAGTTGGAGAAGATACATGATGTGTTTCATGTCTCCATGTTACAGAAGTATAGATCGGATCCTTCGAATGTAATGCCTGTTGAGGAGATAGAGTTGAATCTGGATCTGTCATATGATGAGGAACCAGTGAAGGTTCTGGACGTGAGTAGTAAAGTTCTTCATGGCAAGACGATAGAACTTGTGAAGGTGTTGTTGCAACACCGAGGAGTTGAGGAAGCCACGTGGGAAAGTAAGGCGGACATGCTGAGGCAGTTTCCCCATCTCTTTCCATCAGGTAAGAATTTCAAGGAAGAAATTTCCTAAGTGGGGGAGAGTTGTAACGCCCTGGTTTTGGGCCTAGATGTTTTAGACATCGGATCGAACCGGTCTAGAAATGGTTCGAATCGCGTAAAGTGATTTTAGGAAATCAAGGATCGTGATAGGATAAAATTGTGATAAAATTGCTAAAATCCTCTAAAAATATATGTTGAGTAGATCACACGAATGATAATAACCAAGAGGGGGGGTGAATTGGAATTTTAACGATGTTGTAACGGAAATTGCAACTTAAAAATATTGACACGGGAATTTAGAGTGGTTCAAGTTCACCAACCGAACTCTACATCCACTACCTTAGTCTCACCAAGGATTTCCAACAATTTCCACTAAATTGTTCGTCCCCTTTTCCCAGGACAAGGAGGCAACCTTTACAATTTCGGTTAATTTTTCTACCCAAAAAATTAACCCAATCCTCACACAATAGAACAAAGAAATTTGGTGGCTAATAAGGTATCTCTCAATACAAATGATAGCCCAATATCAAGCACTCAACCCAATCGAACAAAATAGAAATGAAGGATACAATTGGGATTTCTAGACAAAGTAGGATTTTTGCACAAATGCTTGGATTTGATGTTTTGATATCTTCTTCAGGTTCATTGATATGTTGCTGGAGCTTCTTGGGGTCTTTTTATAGCCTCTTGATGATTTCCAACCGTTGTGAGTGTTGATTTTAAGATTATAGCCGTTGGGATGCTTTTTCTCCACTTTCTTGCACTTTTCCAGCTATGAGTATCGGTACTCTATAGTGGGGTATCGATACCTGTCTCATAAGAAAATAGCCGTTGTGTACAAATAATAAAGGGGTATCGATACGCGTTCTTGGCGTATCGGTACTGGGTATCGAAACAGCACAGGCTGTATCGATACCTTTTTCTCGACATAGCTCACTGTCAAATCGGGTATCGATACTAGGGTTAGGGGTATCGATACCGGTTTAGTGACCGTTTAAAAATCTCAACGGTTATATTTTTAAACTGACTTTGAAATTAATAGTTATAAAATGGTATCGATACTGGTTCATCCGTATCGATACTGATTTCATAGCGTATCGATACTAGGGTTTGCCGTTTCGATACTTGTTCCGACAGAGGCAAACTTTTGCTAAAAAGGTATCGATACTCCTTGATGGGTATCGATACTGGTTGACGTTTTTCACTATTTTTGCCTTGGAACACTTAGAAAATATTTGAGTTTGAGTTCTAATAAATCAGTTTAAAGTCTTTGGGGTTTCAAAAACTTGTTAAGGGATTTGTACAAACAATTTTAAGTTCTTCAATTTGATCCTTAAAGATCTAGTTATATCAAAATCAAACATAGGTTTTACAATCTCCCCCTTTTTGATATAACAAAACCAAAACTTAAAATTTTTGACAACTTTTGAAAATTAACTCCCCCTTAATATAAGCTTGATATTTCAATTTAGTTAAGACCAAAGAAATTTCTCAAAATCAAAATTCTTAACTCCCCCTTGATGTAAGTTTGATAAAACCAAAAAAAATTTTGAAAGTTTGTTTGTGAGCTATATCTTCTCCCCCTTTTTGTTAGATCAAAAAGAAATTGTGAGAGCATAATGTGCATCAAATATCAAGAGTATAAAGATAAGCAACATAATCTTATTATATCATAAACGAGAAATCCAAAACATAAGCAAACCTAAATCCTAAAAAATCAAAGCATAGGTAATAATCTTAATCCTAAGAACATAAAACATAGGTGCAAAAAAAAAAAAAAAAAAATCCTAAATGATATGATATGATATGCAAAGATAGAAGTCTAGGCATTATCTTCATCGTCTTCATCATCGTCATCTTCATCTCCTAAAGGGTCATTGTTCCTCATGCTATTACGCCATTCATCGTGGAAAGCGGCAATGGAAATATTCGAGGAATTTTGCTTGCTTTCGAGAGATGTAAGGCGATTCTCCATACCCGTCATCCTCGTATCAAAAGTAGTTTCCATAGAGGTAAGACGAGTATTCAACCCGGTGAATTGTTCATTAAGATAAGTCATGAGATTATCCATATTGGGTTGTGGGACTTGAGGAGCTTGAGGAGCTTGTTGTTCTAAGGCGGCGGCGGCCTCGGGTGGAAGCTCGGTAAGACGTAGCCAATTTCCATTAAAATAATGAAATTTGCTTCGAGCAAGAGAATGTTCGTCGATAGGATCGGTAAGAGTAGAAGCAAGATCAAACGAACAATCAATATCCTTTTGAACAAAGTAATAGCTTAAGGCCGTACCATAGATAAAGGATGTGATGAGAGGAGTTTCACGTTGTTGAACATGATAAGCAATCTCATTGAACATGATCCGAGCAAGATTTGGGCGTTTTCGTTGTCGAAAACTTCGAATCCAAAAATCATCCAATAGACGGATGGTGGAATATTTGCCTCCGGAGGGACGAAGCCACCATGATACCATCAAATGTAGGATTCGATCATGAGCATTGAGGACGGTTACGGAACCGCTAAGAACATGCCCTAATGCATTCTCATTATCTTCACCTTCATCCTCCAATTTAAAAACTTCACAAATAGACTTGACATCAAGAACTATTTGTTTCCCCATAAGATACGATCGAATGGCAATGACTTCTCCATTACGATAAATGCATTTAGCATTAGAGAAGAAAATCAAAACCAAAAGCCGATAGTAAATACCCGGAATAGTGAGAAAGTGCATGAAGTTCCAAAGACGAAGAAGCGGAAGATATTCAAACTTGAAGCGCTCGGAGTCGAGGAAGGGGATGGATACGATTCTCTCCGCACGAATTTTGTAATTTTCGAATTGGCGGAAATAAGGAAGGCCCTCGGAATCTTCAAAGGATTGGTTGTAGATAGTAGCATAATCCGGACGAGCAACCGATCCGGGAGTTGAAGAGTCTCCGGCAAGAAGAACTCTTTGACGTTTCCTTGAATGCTCTTTTGGTGCCATAGATAATAGAAACTTTTGAAGAGAGAATTTTGAGAGAGAGCAAAAGCTTTGATTCAAGGGTTTCTTTTGAATTTTTGGTGAAGAATATGAAGGAGAGGAGGCCTTTATATAGCCAAAAACGTTTAGGGTTAATAGGATATAAGAGAGTTTTAATTTTGGTAAAACTAGATCTCATTAAAAACCTATTTAATGCCATCAGCGCGAAAGGGTATCGATACTCCTCAGGGGGTATCGATACGGGGATAGAATTGTCTTTCCTCAAATTTGACCGTTTAAGAAGGTATCGATACTCATTAGACGGTATCGATACAAGGATAGAATTGTCTTTCCACAAATATAACCGTTGAAAGAGGTATCGATACTCATTAGACGGTATCGATACAGGGATAGACTTGTCTTTTCTCAATTTTGACCGTTTGAAGAGGGTATCGATACGCATGAGGCGGTATCGATACGCGTGAAGCGATGAGAAATTCTGGGAGATTTAAATGAAGAATGAGTATCGATACCCATTGGGCAGTATCGATACCTTATGCCCAGAATTTTGCCTATTTGGTTAAAAATAACCAAAGACATGAACTTAACATCTCTTAAAAGTATGTAAATGATGAATGAACAGATCTAAGCATATTTTAACATAAACATACTCCCCCTAACTATATGCATGGAAGAAATTGGGAGACTAAACACATAAACATGATTATTTCACAAAATCAAGCACATTTAGTTCTAAAAAGAGGTCCTAAAGGTCAAGATAGGCTAGTTAGACCCAACTCTCTCCTAAGGGACCAAAAACGCTCTTTATCTAATGGTTTTGTGAAAATGTCCGCTAATTGATTTAAGGTGTCTACATACTCTATAGCCACATCTTTCTTAAGGACATGATCTCTAATGAAATGATGCCTTATTTCTATATGTTTGGTTCTAGAGTGTTGGATGGGATTTTTCGTTAAACATATTGCACTTGTATTATCACATTTAAGGGGTATGGTTTCTATTTTTACACCATAATCTAAGAGTTGTTGCTTCATCCAAAGAACTTGAGCACAACAACTTCCTAAGGATATGTACTCGGCTTCGGTGGTAGATAAAGCTACACTATTTTGTTTCTTAGAGAACCAAGATATGAGCATACTACCTAAGAATTGACAAGTTCCCGATGTACTTTTCCTATCAATTTTGCAACCCCCATAATCCGCATCCGAGTAAGCATGAAGGTTGAAGGTTGAGATTCTAGGATACCAAAGACCTAAACAAGGAGTGTCTCTAAGATATCTAAAGATTCTCTTAACAGCTATAAGGTGAGACTCTCTAGGACTAGCTTGAAACCTAGCACACAAGCAAACACTAAACAGTATATCCGGTCTACTTGCGGTAAGGTAAAGCAAAGATCCAATCATAGAGCGATAAAGCTTAGAGTCAACACACTTACCTCCTTCATCTTTGTCAAGCTTTGTAGATGAGCTCATAGGAGTGGCTTGAGGCTTTGTGTTCTCCAAGCCAAACTTGTTGAGCATATCCTTTATGTATTTTGCTTGATTTATGAAGGTGCCATCCTTCATTTGTTTGATTTGGAGTCCCAAAAAGAATGAGAGCTCCCCCATCATGCTCATCTCAAATTCACCTTGCATTAACTTAGCAAACTCTTGACAATAACATTCATTAGTAGATCCAAATATAATATCATCAACATAAATTTGAACTACTAAAATGTCATTTTTATACATTTTTATAAAGAGTGTAGTGTCCACCTTACCTTTTTCAAATCCTTTTTCAATCAAAAAATTTGAAAGCCTTTCATACCAAGCTCTTGGAGCTTGTTTTAAACCATAAAGTGCTTTTGTAAGTTTGAAAACATGATTTGGAAATTTTGAGTCTTCAAAACCCGGTGGTTGTTCTACATACACTTCTTCATTTATAAAACCATTTAAAAATGCGCTTTTAACGTCCATTTGAAAAAGCTTGAAATTATGATAACATGCATATGCAAGCAACATCCTAATGGCTTCCATTCTTGCTACGGGTGCATAGGTTTCATCAAAATCTATTCCCTCCTCTTGAGTGTAACCTTGTGCTACAAGTCTTGCTTTATTTCTCACAATGTTACCACTCTCATCTAGTTTGTTCCTAAAGACCCATTTAGTTCCTATTGTAGATTGATTACTAGGCCTATCAACTAATGTCCAAACATTGCTTCTCTCAAATTGATTTAACTCTTCTTGCATAGCCATAATCCAAAAATCATCTTTTAATGCTTCTTTGATATTTTTAGGCTCTATGCATGAGATAAATGCAATATGATTCATTAATCTAAGAGAAGAACGAGTGGTTACCCCCTTGGATGGATCACCCAAGATTTCACCATCTTTGACATAGTTTAACTCCCTTGGATAGCTAACTTCCTTTTCCTCAATAGCCAAGTCCTTCAAGGCTTCAAGAGGTGGATCTTGTGTGTCTTCTTCTTTTGGTTGAATCTCATCCTTCTTTGAAGTTTGACCTCCATCAAAGGTATTTGTGATTCCTACATTATCATCATCACAAGAATCCTTCCTAGGAAGGGAATTATCATCGAATACAACATGAATAGATTCTTCTACAACTAAAGTTCTTTTGTTAAATACTCGATAGGCTTTAGAGGTTAAAGAGTAACCTATAAAAATAGCTTCATCACTTTTTGCATCAAATTTACCTAAATTATCTTTTCCATTATTTAAAACAAAACATTTACATCCAAAAGGGTGGAAGTAGCTAATATTAGGCTTTTTAGATTTTAAAATCTCATAAGGTGTTTTCTTTAAAATCGGCCTAATGGTTACACGATTTATAATATAACAAGCTGTGTTTGTTGCTTCCGCCCAAAAATATTTTGGTAAATTATTTTCGCAAAGCATAGTTCTAGCCATTTCTTGTAAAGTTCTATTTTTCCTCTCAACTACCCCATTTTGTTGAGGAGTTCGAGGGGCTGAAAAATTATGGCTAATACCATTTTCATTTAAAAAATCTTCAAATCCTAAATTTTGAAATTCGGTTCCATGATCACTTCTAATATGTGAAATTTTAAGTTCAAGATCATTTTGAATTAATTTTGAAAATGTGATGAATTTTTCCAAAGCCTCATCCTTAGTACTTAAAAAGAGAACCCAAGTGAATCTAGAAAAATCATCAACTAATACAAAAGCATATGATTTGCCACCCAAGCTCATAGTCCTAATTGGCCCAAATAAATCCATATGGATTAGTTGTAAACATCTACTAGTAGAAATGTCATTAATGGATTTAAAGGAAGATCTATGTTGTTTACCCTTTGAGCATGCATCACAAATTTTATTGTTTGAAAATTTTATCTTGGGTAAACCTTTAACTAGGTTTAGAGAGACTAGTTTTTCTAAAACACTTGTGCTAGCATGTCCTAGCTTCCTATGCCACAACCATGCATCATTTTCGTTTTGAGCAACTAAGCATGCATGAGATGTATGAATGTCATCTAGATGCACCATGTATATATTCCCTATGCGATGACCTATGAGCATAATATTATTAGTTTTAATGTCTACAATTTTACAACCGGTTTTATCAAATATAACATTAAAACCTTTATCACATAATTGACTTATGCTCAATAAATTATGTTTAAGACCATTGACATATAAAACATTTTCAATGAGAGTAGTAGAGTGATTACCAATGGAGCCAATACCTTCAATGTGGCCTTTGGAGTTGTCACCAAATGTTACTACTCCTCCACTTTTTGGTTTTAGATCCATGAGTCGACTCTTGTCTCCGGTCATGTGTCTCGAGCATCCACTATCAAGGTACCATGAGTTTTGACTTTGTGCTTTGGCCTTGTAGCAATGCTCCCCCTACAAACAAAGATATTTAAACTTTTGTTTTTGGTACCCAAATCATTTTGGGTCCATGTGTGTTAGTTCCTAAAACTTTGGTTCCCTTAGGAATCCAAGGTGACATAGCAATAATATCATTAGATTTAACAAGTTCCTTAGGAACCCATACATTTCTAATTCTTTTAACTTTACTATGTCTAGGATAGTTATCTTGTTTGTAGTAGTTAGTCTTTTTCTTATATTGGTGTGTTCTAGAGGATTCTCCTATGTCATGTTTAACACTACCATTAATTTTTAAAGACTTTTTGAGCTCATTTAGCTCACTTAACACCTTTTGGTGTTCACAATTATTTTGAGATAAAAGATTATTAAGATTAATATTTTCTTTTTGAAGGAATTTAAGTTCATCTTCTAATCCTAATATCTTTTTCTCTATTTTAGAATTAGTTTGAGTAAGTGAGTCATTTTTCTCTTTTAATTCTATAATAATTTTTCTATTCCTAATAACCGACTCCCTATACTTCTCAACTAATTCATCATATACCTCTTGTAACTCATCATAAGCATCATTTAATTCTTCATATGAAAAATCTAAAGTAGATGAGTTAGAGGTTACCAAGGAGGAATCTTCCTCAAGTGCCATGAGGCAGAGGTTCGCCACTTCTTGTTCGTCATCCTCCGATGACTCCTCATCACTCCAAGTAGCAAGCTTAGCTTTGAGCTTTTTCTTCTTCTCAAAGCCCTTCTTCTTGAGTTGAGGGCACTCCGAACGTATGTGGCCGGGTTGTCCGCACTCGAAGCAAGTGATTGGATCCCTTCCTTCTTCTTTGTTCTTGCCTTTAAAGTCCATTTTCCTTTGGATTCTTCTTCCTCGGTTGGACCTCATAAGGCGTGAGAATCGTTTGGCTATCATAGCCAATTCTTCAAGTTCATCCTCATCACTAGATGAACTTTCATCAAGTTGGGAAGTTTTAGCTTTGAGAGCTATTCCTATTTTCTTCTTTTTCTCCCCTTCAAGCTTCTCCATTCTTTTTTCTTCTTTCTTTTTCTCATCTTCCCTTCCTTGCTTCATGATCTCGTGAGTAAGGAGAGAACCTACAAGTTCATCAAGCTTTAGAGTTTTTAAATTCTTTGCTTCGATGATAGCGGTTCTCTTCCCATCCCAAGATTCGGGAAGTGAATAGAGTAGCTTTCGGACAAGCTTGTCTTCCGGTATAATTTCTCCATAGCCCTTTAGACCATTCACAATTGTGGAGAATCGATCAAACATCTTTGACACCGTCTCATCAAATTCCATCTTGAAATTTTCATAACTAAGATTGAGAATTCCAATCTTAGTTTCTTTGACATCGTTGGTGCCTTCATAGGTGGTTTCAAGAGTGTCCCACACTTCTTTGGCACTTTCAATTGATGAGACCTTTGAGTAGATGTCCGGACCGAAAGCACAAAATAGCATGTGAAGAGCTTTATCATTTACTTGGATCTTTTTCCTTTCCTCTTCACTCATTTCCGTTCTTCTTTTAAGCACCATCTTGCCATCAACATCTTGCTTCAATGGAATATATGGTCCATCCTCAATGACATCCCACACAAGGTAGTCACTTGATTTAATAAATAGACGCATTTTATTTTTCCAAAATGAGTAGTTCTCACCATTGAAGAAAGGAGGCTTTGTGGTGGATTGTGAGTCGTACATGCCGGGAGCGGAGGTTGATGCCATCTCTTGATATTTTGATGATGATCACACTTCTTCCAAGGATCTCCTCTTGCGGTTGTTAATCCTCAAAGAGTTAAGCTCTGATGCCAATTGTTGAGTAGATCACACGAATGATAATAACCAAGAGGGGGGGTGAATTGGAATTTTAACGATGTTGTAACGGAAATTGCAACTTAAAAATATTGACACGGGAATTTAGAGTGGTTCAAGTTCACCAACCGAACTCTACATCCACTACCTTAGTCTCACCAAGGATTTCCAACAATTTCCACTAAATTGTTCGTCCCCTTTTCCCAGGACAAGGAGGCAACCTTTACAATTTCGGTTAATTTTTCTACCCAAAAAATTAACCCAATCCTCACACAATAGAACAAAGAAATTTGGTGGCTAATAAGGTATCTCTCAATACAAATGATAGCCCAATATCAAGCACTCAACCCAATCGAACAAAATAGAAATGAAGGATACAATTGGGATTTCTAGACAAAGTAGGATTTTTGCACAAATGCTTGGATTTGATGTTTTGATATCTTCTTCAGGTTCATTGATATGTTGCTGGAGCTTCTTGGGGTCTTTTTATAGCCTCTTGATGATTTCCAACCGTTGTGAGTGTTGATTTTAAGATTATAGCCGTTGGGATGCTTTTTCTCCACTTTCTTGCACTTTTCCAGCTATGAGTATCGGTACTCTATAGTGGGGTATCGATACCTGTCTCATAAGAAAATAGCCGTTGTGTACAAATAATAAAGGGGTATCGATACGCGTTCTTGGCGTATCGGTACTGGGTATCGAAACAGCACAGGCTGTATCGATACCTTTTTCTCGACATAGCTCACTGTCAAATCGGGTATCGATACTAGGGTTAGGGGTATCGATACCGGTTTAGTGACCGTTTAAAAATCTCAACGGTTATATTTTTAAACTGACTTTGAAATTAATAGTTATAAAATGGTATCGATACTGGTTCATCCGTATCGATACTGATTTCATAGCGTATCGATACTAGGGTTTGCCGTTTCGATACTTGTTCCGACAGAGGCAAACTTTTGCTAAAAAGGTATCGATACTCCTTGATGGGTATCGATACTGGTTGACGTTTTTCACTATTTTTGCCTTGGAACACTTAGAAAATATTTGAGTTTGAGTTCTAATAAATCAGTTTAAAGTCTTTGGGGTTTCAAAAACTTGTTAAGGGATTTGTACAAACAATTTTAAGTTCTTCAATTTGATCCTTAAAGATCTAGTTATATCAAAATCAAACATAGGTTTTACAATATAATTAAGAGGTTGGTCAAATCAATTTTACAAAAAGGGTTTTGGAAAAACGGACATTTTGAGTAGTGACCAAATTGTAAAGTTTCAAAACTGGGAAAATGTGCTTTTTAAGGTAGAAGCCAAAATTATAGAATCGTTAGGGGGATTTAAGTCAATTTGACCTTTCTTCAATATGACATGTGATTTAAATGGGTTTTAACTAGATGATTTTAATTAGAATTTGATATTAATTAATTGGTAGTTAGTGAATTTTCATTTTACGTAACTACCAATTCCCTCTTATTCTAGCCCCCTTTTAGATCTTAAATCGAAGTCACAAAAGGAGGGATTTCGAGTTTACCTATCGCCTGAGAAGAAGGCCGATGTGTTACCGCGTCTTCGAATACTGGGAACGGCCGACGAGGTCGCGCCCTGATGAACGGCACGAAAAGAGGGCTAGGGCTTCTTCTGTGTTTAAAAAAAATTCCAGAGCGTTTGCTCTCTTTTCCCCATTTTAGTTTTGATGAAATTGAAATAAAAATGAAAAGTTACGTCTTTGCCTTCTTTATTTTGTTCCGCTTTTATTAAAAACTAATTAAATGACGTTTTATTTCCCCATATTTATGTTTTTAGGGTAAACTACATAAATGACCATCGTAAGATTGGAAAAGTCGCGATTTGACCACCTTACTTTTTTTAGAAGCAATTAAATCATCATATTATTAAATTGGGTGTAATTTGACCACCAGCCAATAGAGGTTAATGACAAGGTGACGTGACAGTTAAAAATAGGGGTATAATTACACATTTGGTCCTTATTATTTACACATTCTTTCAATTTAGTCTTAATTTTAATTTAATAAAATAAATTAATTATTTAATTAGGTGGTGACACGTATCACTACCTTATTGGAGGGATTTAATTATTTATATTTGAGTTCGGACATTTCTTTATTAGATGCTTTTATATGTCTTGAGTGTGTCATGTTCGAGTCTCTTTAATTCAGATTTATTTATTTTTTTTCTGCCATTAACAACAAATAAGTACATATAATATATTGCAGGAATTGAATCACAATACAGCACTTGGCGTGGTGGTAAGCCAACGCTCCTTGTTGCTGTGAGTCACAAGTTTGACTCCCCCTAAGCGCATATGTTGTTTTCTTCATTTTCTTCGTTTAATTAGGTGGTGACACGTGCCACCATCTAATTGGATGATGAAAATAAATTTATTTAATCAAATATAAATAATTAAATTCCTCCAATAAGGTAGTGACATGTGTCACCACCTAATTAAATACCCCTATTTTTTTAACTTCCACGTTACCCTGTCGTTAACCTCTAACGGCCGGTGGTCAAATTGCACCCAATTTAATAGTATGATGGTTAAATTGCTTTGAAAAAATAAAGTAATTAAAGCGCGATTTTTCCAATAATATGGTGGTCATTTATATAGTTTACCTTTTTTTTTCTATTTACCAGCAATTAATGCCGTGTTGTTCTATCTTCATTTTTTTAGTTCTAATTTTCTTTATATATATATATATATATTACTGCATAACATATATATATATATATATTATGTTCTTTCATATGATATAATGTATAGTTATTATACTTTAATTTATGTCAAAAAAAAGTTATTATACTTTAATACATAGTTATATTTCTTTCTTTTATATATTCTACGCACAGTATATATATGTATACTTCATATTTACCATATGTTACATATTTATATATATTAGTTTTTCTATTTGGTATCATGATTTATAGTTATGTTTACTTAATTTTGGTTGTTTGATTATGATTCTCTTTCGGCTTTACGGTGATCCGCAACGGGGTATGATCCATATTATTCATGGCACGTTTGATTTAACTAACATCTAACATTTAATTTTAGTTTTTAATTTCTTGCACTTTAATTTCTGTTCGATTTGGTCCTTTTTGGATATTTATTTAATTCTTTGCATTTTACTTTATTTTTAAATCCAGTCTCATATCCGATGCAATTTAATTTTGTGCATTTTATTATCGTTATTATTTCCTTTTGTTCAATCTGGTCATTTCCATATTTGTGTATTTATTTTTAGTCTTTGACCATTGTCATTTAATTCAATATATCATCTTTATGCATTTGTTATTTTCATTTCATGTATTTTTGTTGACGTATTCATTTTGTTCATACATATGTTTATTTGTTTTGTATCGTTGCGAGGTCTTGATATCCTAGTGGAGTGTCGTCCCAAGTCTTCTGGCGCCATCTCCTTTGGTATCGTATGTTGCGGGTTAGGTATTTTTTGAATCATATGACCATGCATACATACATTTTAGGGATTAACTATTAAATCAGATCGAATTTAAATTTTTCTTTGTAAATATGATACGAACCTTAAGTACCAATTTTGGGCGTTGTGGGGGGTGTTGATCCTTCCCCATACGTAACCGACTCTCGAACTCTTTTTAGATCTCTGATCTTATTTTTTGGTGTCCGATTTACCATTTTTAAAATGATCGGTGGCGACTCCCCAATTTTTTATTTCAAAATATAAGCCTTTCCAAAATTTCCCTTAAACCAATTTTTTTCATGAAAAACAGAATTACACTTTTAAATTTTTTAGTCACATATCAAACTCAAGGGGAAGATAAGTTCCAATACTAAGTATCTAAGCTTAAAAATTATCAAAATTATCGGGCTAACGCCATGATAAAATGCCTCAAACATGCCTACACACCATTGTATTTCAGCCTGGAATTTGTGGACCTCGCTTTTTGCAGAACGTGAGTTCTTTTTATTTTCTTTCATGATAAATTCAATATCTCGGGGACCTCACGTTTTGGATAGCGCGAGGTCGTATCCAGTAATTTTTAATTACAAAATATGAAAAGGCGGCCCACGTCTGATGGACCTCGTTATTTGTAGAACGTGTGGTCATGGTTTTGGTGGGGGTTATTTTCGTAAAAAACTATTTAAAAAGTTTTTTTTTATGTAATAACGCCGTCGTTGAGAGAAGTCACCTTTGATGCACCTCGGATTCAAGTGCTAGAGTTGTTGCGATATGAACGAGAGCACAGTGATGCTGTAGTTTAGTTATGTTATTTAGCTCAATTGTAGAAATAAAAACAAACAATTTTCACATATTCCTTTTGTAAATGAAAATCTTAACCTTATATATTTGCTGAAACAATATGACACCTGTTTATTTTATTTTATTTCTACAAAATTTCAGCATACATTCTGATTTAGTACCACAAATACAGATTTGCCTATGGAACCTCTAATCTCTTACAATCGTTTGCTCGGAGACGTCAGCCAACTGGTTTAATTCTCCGGACATTCCACAGGCATTCATGTCGATACACACCGTTTGGTCATTTTTCCTGTCGTAATAGATCAACTAATAATTCATCCACCAAAATATTAACCACCCATCTCTCAACCCCCATAGCCAACTCTTGTTGTTCTTCCTGAAACCTGCAGTTCCTCCACCTTCCCTCCCTTTCCATTTCCCTAACACATGCCTCCCTTTTCGTCGTCTCGCTACGTTCTCCATCGATCCAAGCTTTTACCAGCTTTACCGTTTCACAGTACTCAACCTCTTCTCTAAATAGATCCAAAAGCAATTTAGCCACACAGGTATCGCTTTCACACCTCGTTAATGGGATTGTTTCTTTGACACGATTCACCAGCTGCCATGCCTTTGCTTCACCTCCACCAAGCACCGACACTGGACTGTGCTGTTCTGCCTCCTCATTTGCGTACTGAAAATTCGACCAAATGGAGAATATTCAATTCAATCATGTTCCTACTTAAAAGTGTTAATCTCAACTCTAATGACTTATCTTTTGTATTATATGTGATTTAACTAAACGACAGATGTAAAGGATTAAACAAAACAGCGCATGGAACTAAAAGGTCAACCGAATTTAACTAAACGACAACACAAACACCTGCGGGTAACGTAAAAGTAAGGCATCTAATGACCCTCATCAGCAGACACATGAGATTTTATTAAGATTTGCAATTTTAGTTTTACTTACTCTGGGTCCCATATCTGTGCCCGCTGTCTTTGTTGTTGTTTTCGTCTCCATTGGATCCTTGCCGACACACGGTGAGAGTTTTTTACCAACTTCGTTTTCACCGTATTCGTCCGACGGTGAATATTCCGAGGTGAAATCGCTGTCACACCAGCTTGAGCCGTTGCTGCTACAAGGGGTGTTAGATCCCGTCGTTGTGGTGGTTGTTGTGGCGGTGGTGCAATGATGAGGGGAAGAAGGAGCAAAATCCGACGGCCGGGATTTTTCCTCTACTAAATCACGGAATGATTTCCAGCGTATTATATCTTTGACTGTCACGGTAATTTTGCTTCCGACGTTAAGCTGTGATTGTGAGTTCCTTCTCGACAGTTTACGTGAAAGGCTTCTGGGCAGTAAGATCGAAGGGGATTTTACCGATGAAGCGAAGTGGATGCTTTTAATGGCGTTGATCATTGCCTGGAATGCTGAGATTGTTGTGGAGGCAGCTTTTGATCGGCTTCTTTCAAGTCTTTGTCCATTGTTTAGATTTTCTCGGGAAGATTTTCTCGGAAATGATTTGAACCCATTTGAGGAACAGGAGCTTGAATCATCGTGGAGGAAATCTTTTAGCATGCGGGGCCTTCGTTCTAATGGCGAATTGTGCTTTCCCTTTGTAGAGTTAGGGTTGAAGTTTGAACATGAATTGGTCGAAGATGCCGCCATTGCAGCAAAAATAGAAAGTAAGATTTTTCGTAAAATTAAATAAAAAAACGAGCTTGGAACAATATGAAAGTGGCAAGTGAAGGGAAGAAAGAAAGAAAGAGGTAGCAACTAGGGTGAGACTTGAGAGGCAAGGGAACTCAACGGAAGAAGCTTATTTATAAAGGTGAAGAAGGTGTGGTTTTTTACTAATAAAATAAAAATAAATATTACAATAAGGTCAAGTAATTGTTTTAATCCCTCCACCATCTTAAAATTTAGTATTTAGTCTCTTTACTTCAATTTAACATAATTTGATCCCACTTTTCTTTTTTTCTTTTTTTTTTGGGTATAACCATTGATATCTAACCTTATTACTTAATCTGGATCGGGTACTACAGAGATCTATTACAGAGGCGACTCTCTCGAGTAAAAATCGCATGCTCTTTTTTGGCGCTCCTATTTATGCCTTAACACTAAAAAATTATGTTTGAGGTTTATGATTATTGTTTAAGATTAGAGATCATGATTAAGGTTTAGAGTATTTGATGTATACTGTATTTTTAGAGTTTAGGTATAAGATTTATGATTTAAAATTTAGGGTTATGGTCTAGGATTTGGTTTTTTAGTGTTAGAGCATAAAAAGGGACACCAAAAGGGGCAAAAGATTTTTGTTCAGCTCTCTCAATCCAATTTATTTCATTCACAACATCAGGATTCGAACTGCTGTTCTTGCTTAAAAAATTTAGTGTCATGTCTCATTAGATGAATTAATTGTTTGTTTCATCCCACTTTTCTAATGTTATTGTTTATCCCAAATTGTTGTCATCATTAACCATTTCTATTAGAGTGTTTTCCTAATCCTCCTCCCCTAAAATTAATGTCAATTGAATAGTAAAGGAAAATATTTTTAAAGAGATTCCTTGTGGAATTTTCTTCTCTACATTTGGAGGCCTTAAAATTTAACCATAAACCTTAAATCTTAAATTTAAAAATATTCGTGACGTATATGACCTTCTCTCCCCTCCGTCATTGGAGAGTTTGTTCACGCTGGTACGCAACATTGCTATGCTCTGTTCCACTGAATGAAATGTTGTTTTCTCTAATATTCGCAGAGAAGCAAACTTCGTAGCAGATCACATGGCCAAGTTTAGCGGTTAAAGGCAAATCTTCGACACTCCTCCGGGTTCCTTGGGGGATATCATGTATCATGATATCCATGGTCCACCACATGTTCGCATAAACACTTTATGTATCGGCCTCGACCTCACTTTCATTCAGAAAAAAAAATCTAAAAATATAACTCTTAAACACTAAATAGGAAACATGACTATCTTAGAAACTTGTTTATGAAAAATATTTATACCGTTAATGTATAAAATATTTTTACTTTTTTAAATTCCTCTTTAGTAACTTAGTGTAATAAGAACACATGTTAACTGTAACCCTTTGAATCGGCCTAGACAGTATAATTGGATTCCGGAAGTGACAATTAAAACTTCTCCATCAAGTAACATATTTTAAAATTATATATACTACAATACAAATAATTAATAATTAAATACCTCAATTCTCATTAATATCAAAATGCTCGTTTACTAATCAGACAAATTGTTCTTAATAAATATAAAAAATGAATGTTGTAAAATAAATTCCAAAACTCAATGTTCCCAAATCGAAATTCTTATAAAAATACATCAAAATTTCAAATTATAAATAATAAAGAATTAATCCGAAAAAAATATAAGTCCATACCGAAAATAATCAATGCAGAAAACAAGTGATCCTTTGAGTACCAAACTGCCTAACGTCTAAGTAAATATGTAAGAGGAATTAAAGGGTTAAGCTAAAAAGCTTAGCGTATCTCTAAAGTGCAAGAAAACTACAATAAAAAATACAATAATTTTACTAAAGTCTTTAAATTCTCAAAATGATAATTCACAACAAAAAAACTTTGGTTTTATAAAACACAATGCAATGTACCAAGCTACGCCGCACCAAAAAGAAAATGAAGGTTCTCTAAAACCCCTATATCCACCCATCATAGTGTGGTATATATCAACCAATTAAGGGTGAAACCATGTCTTCAACCGTTCAATCCCAATCAATCCACACAATAATATAAAATCTTAGTTTTCTAGTCTCAACACAGTTTTGTAAATATAATTTGAGTTTACAGTTTACAAAATACATTATTTTAGATAATTTTAAACTCAAGTATAAATGCATGGAAAATTCATCATGCAACAACACATGTAAAAATATGCATAAGATATAAAATAACATCACATAGTAGAATCATTATTATATAGCACGGTAAAAAAACACCTCGCAAATGATAAGGTTCTAACGACGTGGACAACGTCTCCCACGCTTAGGTCTAGCACTAGGTCCTACTGTATCAGAACCTACAAAAATAACTCTACATTAATATTATGCCACTAAACTAAGTCACAATCCAAATAATCTGATTTAAATCACTAGCGTACGACTCTCGTAGAATGAGTAGGGGTAGTCTACATAAGTGGAGGGGATAATTAAGTTGTTATGCTCACGAATATAAGAGTCGTGATCACCTAAAACACAAGAATATTTCATATCAGAATCTCAGAAACAATTACCTACTAAAAATACTAAGAAAAATAAATTGCAAATAGTAAAACAGATTTTCGGATTTGAATTTGGCGAAACGGATAGTGGACTAGAAATCAGGACATAAAAAAAGTTCAAGTCAAATTGAGTCAAAGTCAACAGCTTTGGTCAACTACGGTGGTCAACAGTCAATGGCTCAACACATCTTGGTCAATGGCTAGGGTCAGTTAGATCAACGTCTCGGCTCATGGTATTGGCTCGACTAATGGGTTCGACCTGAGTTACTGGCTTTGACGGCTTAGGCTCAAACTGATGCATCGATCTCTGATGCACCATATGTAGGGGTAAAGGCCATTCGAAATCAAAATGTCCTAATGAACCAAGATATGTGCCCATGCCTCAATGATTTGTCATGTTTGTACTTGAAAATATTATGTTTGCATTTAAAATATTGTCCGAATGTGTGGTAGTTGTACTTAGGCTCGTAGCACTTTCGAATCGTTGAAATTGCAAAGACTTTTACAAATCTAGTTATTCTAATATGAAGCAATGTTTACTTAATTAGGGCCAATTTATAACTGTTGAGTTGATCACACAATTGCAAATGGCCAAGAGGGGGTGAATTGGAAATTAAAAATTTGGTGGGAGGAATTGGTGAAAAATAAAAGATGACACAAGTAGTTAGAGTGGTTCAAGTTCTCCAAATGAACTCTACATCCACTACCTTAGTTCCCACTAAGGATTTTCAACCAATTCACTACTTGAATTCTTCCCCTTTTCTTGGATGAGGAGGTAACCTTACAAATTCGATTAAGCTTTCTACCCAAAGCTTAATCCACTCAATTTACAAATAGAAGTTTTGGTAAACTCAAATAATTCCTCACAAAGGATAAATGTCTACCCAATTACAATTTCAATCACCCCAAACTCACAATACAAAATGACAATTGAAAACAATAGAGTTGGGTACAAGAATTTGACTTTGAAGAGCACTATGGTTTGGATTTTTGCTTTGATGTTGCTTGTGGGTTGAATAATTGTTGTCTGGTCAATTGAAGCTTGTTTTTATACCCTTGCATTGATTTCTAGCCGTTTGGGTAGTTGGGATCATCAATAGAGCCGTTGGGAGCAATTTTTCCGCATTAAATGTAGCTCTGCAGCCTACCGTATCGGTACTCGGGAAGGGCGTATCGATACTTGCATCAAAGAGGAAAGAGCCGTTGTGCCTGAAAACAGGGCGTATCGATACGCATAGAAGGCGTACCGGTACGGTTTTAAGGGGCGTATCGATACGGTTTTTGCTCACTGGAATCCCAAGCCAAGTTTACATAAAAAGTGTATCGATACGCATACCAAGCGTATCGGTATGGTATAACGATCTTTTGAAAATTGGGAAACCAACCAACTGACAAGTAACGGTCAAATAATTAAATGCTCAGATTTTTCAAAGATGTGCTTATCGTATCGATACGGTTGCAAGCCGTATCGGTACGGGTTCATGAAAACAGTTGCCCAGATGAATATCGTATCGATACGGTTGCAAGGTGTATCGGTACGGTTACTCCATTAAAATTCCAGTGGCAAAAGAGGGTATCGATACGCATAAGGGTATCGATACACCTGGGCGTTTTTGCATACTTAGGCTTGAAAAACATAGGAAAAGACTTAGGGAATTATATATGTTTAAGAGCCAGTCTTTAAATATTATTTTGTTCAAAAATACTTGTCAATTGTGAGACTTTAAAGAGTACTTAAAAATTTATTGTTTTGCAAATTGGTCCTTAAGTTTATGTGTTATATCAAAATCAATTTCGGTTTTACAATCTCCCCCTTTTTGATATAACAAAACCAAAAATAAATTTTTAAGTTTTTGAAACTTTGAAAAGCTTTCTCCCCCTTACTTTAAGATAGATTTTCAACACACAAAAAAAACATTTGACTCTATGATCCTTCTCCCCCTTTTTGTTAGATCAAAATAGAATACAAGGATAATAGCAACATAAAGCAACAATAATTCATTAAACTTAAAGAAATCAAATGAGTTCAAATGCATAAACTTTAAAGCAATCATCATAATCCAAACTTTAAAAACCTAAAAACATAGATAATAGGCATAAACTTTAAATGCCCTAAGATAAAAGACTAAATGCCCTAAGATGAGATGCATGATCTACTCGTCCCCTTCTTCATCATCATCGTCCTCTTCATCTTCTTCTTCATCTTCTTGAGAGGGTTGATTCCTTCGATTTTGATTGATCCAAGCACCATGGAAGGCGATAAGAGAGATATCCATGGAGTTTTGGCGAGCGGCCATGGTGTCTATCTTCTTTTCTATGCCTTGGATGCGATCCTCTAAGGATGTGAAACGATTATCCATCGCAGTGAACTTCTCATTTAGGAAGGTCATGAGAGTATCCATGGAGGAGGAATCAAGAGGAGCACGGTGAGAGCTCGAAGAAGCACGAGAGGCATCGAACGGAGCAACATGCAGAGGATCTTGAGCATTGCGAACCCAATCATTATCAACATAAGTGAAACCGGAACGAGCTAGGGAACGCTCATCGATGGGTAGGCCAAGGGTTTCGGGAAAATCATACGAACAATCAATGCCAAGGGAATGAAATAGAAAACTCAAAGCCGTGGAGTAGTAAAAGGATGAGACTTGTTTGGTGTGACGGTGTTGAACTAAAAAGACAAGGTCGGCAAACATAATTTGACACAAATTTGGACGTTTACCTTCTCTAAAACACCTAAGCCAAAAATCATCAGTTTGACGAATAGTTGAATATTTCCCACCCGATGGACGGGTAAACCAAGAGATAAGAAGATGAAGGATACGGTCATGAGCATTTAAAACTTTTGCTGAGCCTAAAAAACCTGTACCCAAAGATTGTTCATCATCAATACCAACATCTTCAAAACCAAAGACATTACATAAAACTTTTTGATCAATTTGAAAGGTTTTGCCCATAATAGAAGATTCAATGGCAATGACATGCTCCCTAGGTTCATCATGTATGCATTCGGCATTAGAAAAGAATACAATGACTAGGTTCCTATATAGGATAGGAGGAATACTCAAAAAGGTTAAAAATTTCCATTGCTTAATTAAAGATAGGTATTGAAACTTGAAACGGGCAGAATTTAAGAAAGGGATTGACACAACACGCTCTTCCCTAAGATTCATTCCTTGAAAAAGTTTATATCGTTCTATATCACCATCCTCGGGAAAACTTAATTGGATAATATAAGGAAGGTTAGGTGTAGGATTACCCTCGACATCCTCAATAGGATTGGAAGTAGAACGATGACGCTTAGTTCCCTTTTTCGGTGCCATACCCCTGAAAACACATCAAAAAGATTCGAATATGTATGCATTTAACATCCTATTCAATTCAATAAATTCTAATAATTCAAGGTAATTTGTAAAAAGAATTTCAATTTTAAAGAGATATTCACAATTTAAAAAAAAGAAACAAAAAAATCGAATATAAAATATATTCGAATGAAAAATTTTAATTAATTAATTTTTTGAAATTTTTTTATGAAGAAGTTGAAACTCATAACAATCAAACAAAGTTTGTACAAAAAATTAGTTGAAACAACACTTAAAAACAAACGAAAATTAAAGAAAATAAAAAAGAGAAGTTTTATACCTTGAATCTTAGAATGGATGAAAGAGGGGATGTGAATGCACAAGATTTGATGCCAAAGCTTTGCCTTGATCTGTAGAGTAAAAACCCTCAAGGAATTTTGAAGATTGATGGTAAAATTTGAAGGATTGAGGGGGTTTATATAGGGTTTCGCGGCTAGGGTTTTTGAGTTTTAAAGAGTTTTAACAATTGAAGCCCTAAATAGCCTCTCCGTCGAGGCCGTATCAATACGCTATACACGCGTATCGATACCTTTTAACCCTAATTTTATATTCGTCGTTACTACCGTATCGATACGCGGGGCCGTATCGGTACGCTTGGCTTTGACTATTTCCCTTGACTTGTACCGTATCGATACGAGTTGTTGTATCGATACTCGTTCATCCTCAAAAATTCCCAGTTATCAACTCGTATCGATACGCTTTGCAGCCGTATCGATACACCTTTACCAGATTATGCAAATTTGACAGATTTAAGTGCAAAAATCCAATTTGAAACGTCCCTAAATGCATGTACATGTCATATGAACAAGTTTTAATGGCTAAACATAATACATACTCCCCCTAGCAACATGCATAGAAGCAAAAGGAACAAAATTAACACAAGCATGAATCACAAACAATTTCAAGCAAATTTAGACATTTTGGGACCTAAAAGGGTCAAGAAAGGCTAGTTAAACCTAACTCTCTCATAAGGGTCCAAAAGCGCTCTTTATCTAAAGGTTTTGTAAATATATCCGCTAATTGGTTCAAGGTGTCAACAAACTCTATAACAACATCATTTTTCAAAACATGATCTCTAATGAAATGATGTCTAATTTCTATGTGTTTAGTTCTAGAGTGTTGGATGGGATTCTTAGTGAGACAAATGGCACTAGTGTTGTCACACCTAAGGGGTATGGTTTCTATTTTAACACCATAATCTAAGAGTTGTTGCTTCATCCAATGGACTTGAGCACAACAACTCCCTAAGGATATGTACTCCGCTTCGGTGGTAGATAAGGCTACGCTATTTTGTTTCTTAGAGAACCAAGATACGAGCATACTACCTAAGAATTGTCATGTCCCGGAAGTACTTTTCCTATCTATCTTACACCCCCCATAATCTGCATCCGAAAAAGCATGAAGGCTAAAGGAAGAGTCTTTAGGATACCAAAGGCCTATAGTAGGTGTGTCTCTAAGGTATCTAAAAATTCTCTTAATGGAAACTAAGTGTGATTCTCTAGGACTAGCTTGAAACCTAGCACACAAGCAAACACTAAACATAATATCCGGTCTACTTGCGGTAAGGTAAAGCAAAGAACCTATCATGGATCTATAAAGCTTAGAATCAACACACTTACCTCCTTCATCTTTGTCAAGCTTTATGGAAGAACTCATAGGTGTGGCTTGAGGTTTTGCATTCTCCAAGCCGAACTTTTTGAGCATATCATTCACGTACTTAGCTTGATTTATGAAGGTGCCATCTTTCCTTTGTTTGATTTGGAGTCCCAAAAAGAATGAGAGCTCCCCCATCATGCTCATCTCGAACTCACCTTGCATTAGCTTAGAAAATTCTTTACAATAACACTCATTAGTAGAACCAAAAATGATATCATCAACATAGATTTGTACTACTAAGATGTCATTGTTATATCTTTTTATGAAGAGTGTAGTGTCCACTTTTCCTTTTTCAAAACCCTTTTCAATCAAGAAATTTGAAAGTCTCTCATACCAAGCTCTAGGAGCTTGTTTTAAACCATAGAGAGCTTTTGTTAGTTTAAACACATGGTTTGGAAATTTTGAATCCTCAAAACCCGGTGGTTATTCCACATACACTTCTTCATTTATAAAACCATTTAAAAAGGCACTTTTCACATCCATTTGAAAAAGCTTGAAATTATTATAACATGCAAATGCTAAAAGCATCCTAATTGCTTCCATCCTAGCTACGGGTGCATATGTCTCATCAAAATCAATTCCCTCTTCATGGGTATAGCCTTGAGCAACAAGCCTAGCCTTGTTTCTCACTATATTACCACTTTCATCTAATTTATTTCTAAATACCCATTTAGTTCCTATAGTAGATTGATTACAAGGCCTTTCAACTAATGTCCAAACTTTACTTCTCTCAAATTGATTTAATTCTTCTTGCATGGCCAAAATCCAAAAATCATCTTTTAAAGCTTCTTTAATATTTTTAGGCTCAATGCATGAAAGAAATGCAACATGGTTCATTAATTTGAGAGAGGATCTAGTAGTTACCCCCTTGGATGGATCACCCAAGATTTCACCACCTTTGACATAGTTGAACTCCCTTGGGTAAGACACCTCCTTTTCCTCAAGAGCCAAGTCCTTCAAGGCTTCAAGAGGTGGATCTTGTGTATCCTCATCTTTAGTTGGAACCTCATCCACCTTTGACGTTTGTCCTCCATCAATGGCATCAAGGATTCCTACATCATCATCATCACAAGATTCCTTCCTCGGAAGGAGGTTATCATCGAAAACAACATGTATTGACTCTTCAACTACTAGAGTTCTTTTGTTAAACACACGATAGGCTTTAGAGTTTAAAGAGTACCCTAAGAAAATAGCTTCATCACTTTTAGCATCAAATTTACCTAAGTTTTCTTTACCATTATTCAAAACAAAACACTTGCAACCAAAAGGATGAAAATAGCTAATGTTAGGCTTCTTAGATTTCAAAATCTCATAAGGTGTTTTCTTCAAAATTCGCCTAATCATTACTCGATTTATAATATAGCAAGCGGTATTTGTGGCTTCCGCCCAAAAATATTTAGGTAAATTATTTTCGCAAAGCATAGTTCTAGCCATTTCTTCTAAAGTTCGATTTTTCCTCTCAACTACCCCATTTTGTTGAGGAGTGCGAGGTGCGGAAAAATTGTGGCTAATCCCATTTTCATTTAAAAACTCATCGAAACCTAGATTTTGAAATTCGGTTCCATGATCACTTCTAATGTGAGAAATTTTAAGTTCAAGATCATTTTGAGTTATTTTAGAAAATGTGATGAATTTTTCTAAAGCCTCATCTTTTGTACTTAAGAATAGAACCCAAGTAAACCTAGAATAGTCATTTACAAGCACAAAAGCATATGATTTACCACCCAAGCTCATTGTTCTAATAGGCCTAAAAAGATCCATATGAATCAATTGTAAACATCTACTAGTGGAGACATTATTAATGGATTTAAATGGAGTTCTATGTTGTTTACCCTTTGAACATGCATCACAAATTTTATCATTAGAAAATTTAAGTTTGGGTAAACCTCTAACTAGATTAAGGGAAATTAATTTCTCTAAGACACTCATGCTAGCATGTCCTAATTTTCTATGCCAAAGCCATGAGTCATGTTCATCATGTGCATCTAAGAATGTATGAGATGAATGGATGTCATCTAAATGCACCATGTAAATATTGCCTATTCTATGTCCTATGAGCATTAGTTGATTTGTTTTAATGTTTACAATTTTGCAACCACTTTTATCAAATAAAACATTAAAACCCTTATCACATAATTGACTAATGCTCAACAAATTATGTTTAAGACCGTTGACATACAAAACATTTTCAATGAAAATAGAGGAGTGATTACCAATGGAGCCTATTCCTTCAATGTGGCCTTTGGAGTTGTCACCGAAAGTCACCACTCCACCACTATTTGGCTTAAGTTCCACGAATCTACTCTTGTCATCGGTCATATGTCTTGAGCATCCACTATCAAGGTACCAAGAATTTTGGCTTGAAGCTTTAGCCTTGTAGCAATGCTCCCCCTACAAACAAAGAAATTAGGCCTTGATTTTTGGTACCCAAATTATTTTGGGTCCATGTGTGTTAGCCTTCAAAATTTTGGTTCCTTTAAGAATCCAAGAAGCAATAGCATTCATATTATTAGAAATAATGAGTTCCTTAGGAACCCAAACACTCCTAACCCTTTGACCTCTAGATTGCTTATTAAAATTTCTTTGTTTAGGAATAAATGGCTTTCTTTTTACATATTGAGATTTAGAATGATTTCCTTTTTCAATATTGTTTTTCCCAATAGCAATAGATGTTTTAAGATTATCCACTTCCTTTGTGTGATAATCTTGAAAATCGGAAAGAAGTTTTTCAAGTTCAAGATTTTTAGTTTTAAGATCATTTGAAAGATTTACTAAAAACAAAACTTTCTTTTCCAATTCGGAGTTAGCTTTAGAAAATGTCTCATTTTGATTTTTCAAATCGGAAATGGTTTCCTTGTTTTTCAAAATGGATTCTTTGTATTTTCCTACTAACTCATCGTAAACCTCTTGCAATTCATCATAAGCATCTTAAAGTTCATCAAAAGTAAAATCGAAATTGGATAAGTTAGAATTTACCTTTGGTTCATCATCAATGGCCATGAGACATAGATTGGCCACTTCCTCCTCTTCCTCGGATGACTCATCGTCACTCCAAGTTGCTATTTGAGCTTTGAGCTTGTTCTTCTTCCCAAAGCTCTTTCTCTTCAATTGGGGACATTCGGAACGGATGTGACCCGGCTTCTTGCATTCATAGCAAGTGATTTGGTCCTTCTCCTCTTCCTTACTCTTGCTCTTGAAGTCTCCCTTTCTAATAAATTTTCTTCCACGATTGGACTTCATGAACTGAGTAAACCGTTTGGCCAACATGGCCATTTCCTCATCTTCATCTTCACTTGAATCGCTTTCTTGATGTGAAGCTTTAAGAACGATTCCCACTTTCTTCTTCTCAACTTCTTTCTTCTCAACCATTTTCTTCTCTTCTTCTCTTCCCTTCCTTATGATCTCATGGGTGAGTAGAGATCCAACAAGAGCATCAAGCTTGAGAGTCTTCATATCTCTAGCTTCAATAATAGCCGTTCTCTTGCCATCCCATGACTCCGGAAGAGAGTACAACAATTTCCTTACTAGTTTGTCTTCGGGGATGATCTCTCCGAACCCCTTAAATCTGTTGACAATGACCGAGAATCGATCAAACATCTTGGAGACACTTTCATCGGGATCCATCTTGAAATTTTCATAGCTTAGATTGAGTAGCCCAATCTTTGTCTCCTTGACATCACTAGTTCCCTCATATGTTGTCTCGAGGGTATCCCAAACCTCCTTGGCATTTTCGATTGAAGACACCTTGGAGTAGATATCCGGACCAAGTGCACAAAATATCACATGGAGAGCTTTGTCATTCACTTGCATCCTTCTTCTTTCATCATCCGTCATCTCGGCTTTTACCTTTGGGACAAGTCTTTCTCCATCTCACTTCATAGGAATGTATGGACCTTCTTCAACCACATCCCACACCATGTAGTCGGTAGATTTGATGAAGAGCCTCATCCTATTCTTCCAATATGGGTAGTTATCCCCATTGAAGAATGGTGGCTTGGTGGTAGATTGGGACTCATAGTTGGAGGTGGAAGCCATTGCTTGACTAGTTGTTGATCAAACTCTCCTAGAATCGACTCAAGAGGGTTGTAATCCTTCCAATGAGTGTAGCTCTGATACCAATTGTTGAGTTGATCACACAATTGCAAATGGCCAAGAGGGGGGTGAATTGGCAATTAAAAATTTGGTGGGAGGAATTGGTGAAAAATAAAAGATGACACAAGTAGTTAGAGTGGTTCAAGTTCTCCAAATGAACTCTACATCCACTACCTTAGTTCACACTAAGGATTTTCAACCAATTCACTACTTGAATTCTTC
Organism: Hibiscus trionum; assembly: GCA_030270665.1. Classification (NCBI taxonomy): domain Eukaryota; kingdom Viridiplantae; phylum Streptophyta; class Magnoliopsida; order Malvales; family Malvaceae; genus Hibiscus; species Hibiscus trionum. The sequence goes on along the minus strand of BSYR01000027.1, from coordinate 41,250,173 downwards.
CCCTTTTCTTAGATGAGAAGGTAACCTTACAAATTCGATTAAGCTTTCTACCCAAAGCTTAATCCACTCAATTTACAAAGAGAAGTTTTGGTAAACTCAAATAATTCCTCACAAAGGATAAATGTCTACCCAATTACAATTTCAATCACCCCAAACTCACAATACAAAATGACAATTGAAAACAATAGAGTTGGGTACAAGAATTTGACTTTGAAGAGCACTAGGGTTTGGATTTTTGCTTTGATGTTGCTTGTGGGTTGAATAATTGTTGCCTGGTCAATTAAAGCTTGTTTTTATACCCTTGCATTGATTTCTAGCCGTTTGGGTAGTTGGGATCATCAATAGAGCCGTTGGGAGCAATTTTCCCGCATTAAATGCAGCTCTGCAGCCTACCGTATCGGTACTCGAGAAGGGCGTATCGATACCTGCATCAAAGAGGAAAGAGCCGTTGTGCATGAAAACAGGGCGTATCGATACGTATAGAAGGCGTACCGGTACGGTTTTAAGGGGCGTATCGATACACATAAAAAGTGTATCGATACGCATACCAAGCGTATCGGTACGGTATAACGATCTTTTGAAAAATTAGGAAACCAACCAACTGACAAGTAACAGTCAAATAATTAAATACTCAGATTTTTCAAAGATGTGCTTATCGTATCGATACGGTTGCAAGGCGTATCGGTACGGGTTCATGAAAACAGTTGCCCTGATGAATATCGTATCGATACGGTTGCAAGGCATATCGGTACGGTTACTCCATTAAAATTCCAGTGGCAAAAGAGGGTATCGATACGCATAAGGGTATCGATACGCCTGGCCGTTTTTGCATACTTAGGCTTGAAAAACATAGGAAAAGACTTAGGGAATTATATATGTTTAAGAGCCAGTCTTTAAATATTATTTTGTTCAAAAATACTTGTCAATTGTGAGACTTTAAAGAGTACTTAAAAATTTATTGTTTTGCAAATTGGTCCTTAAGTTTATGTGTTATATCAAAATCAATTTCGGTTTTACAATAACTTTTACAAATTAGGGGTCCTTAGATGAAATTCGTATTATCAATCAAAAATTAAACTTACAATTTATTAGCCTGTGAAATATCATTACTGGCGGATGCCATTTACCTATATGATTAGACGATACAATATTTAGTGACCATTTCGTAAACTATTCAAAACTGTTTTTATTTGAATTGATCTACCAAACGATTTCCAAAATTTACCAAATTTTAACAGAAACCTTAAAACAATATTTATAATAGCATACAAAATTTTAGGACGTTTCAAATTCATTTACTACGTTTTCACTATTTAGGCCCAAATATATCATTTATATCATATTTTAACCAAACAACGAAAAATAAAAAAACAAAACACATAGTGAAAATTAAAAATTCAAATTCATTCATTACTCTAAGGTATTACACAAATAAAGATAAAATCATTTTTTCTTTTGCATCTGCTTACATAATTTCTGACAGTGAGCGGATATGGTCAAAAAATAGGTGTGTTTTGGATCCTCTTACGTTGTGGCCTCAGTTCTGCCTCAGGAACCTCTTCAGCATCTTTCTCTTTAGCATCCACCTCTCCAGCATCCTCCTCATTCACCGGGGCATAGGAGGCGGTGTTGTGAACATGTCCACGCAACCGCTCTGCCCTCCCATAAACGCTGGTGAATTCAGGACATCTTTTATTTCCTGAAAATACATACCTTGTTCAAAGTTCGAGTAGCGAGGTAACTGTTGAGGAATAAACTCGGGTATGTATAAAACATAATCAGCAAACCCGTGAGTATCAGTGGAGCTCGAGCCCACTCCTGGTGCATGATGTGTAGAGAATATATTAGGTACTCTGACCTCTGAAAATCAAAATCATCCTCTTTGATTTGAGCGCGGAACGGTATCGTTGAATCTCTGTTGTTCCACATGGTAATGTACTTAGCGTGTATGACTTCCCAATTTACATATGCCCTGCCGCGTCCATCATAATTGTGCAAATAATCATGCTTAGTGTGGGGATACAGAATAGGCTAGTGGAAGCCAAATTACCTATGTAACCCCCTTAGCCCGGCCTAGACGCTTGACTCGAACTACGAAGATTACACGAGGAAAACCAAAGTCAACCCGAAAGTCAACCTTGATTAACAACCTTTTTTTTCTTTTTATCTTTTCTAAATGCAATATTAACCTATGTGATCACTCAAGATCATAAGAAGGAAATGGCGCAGCAATCAGAAGTCTTTTAGGGATTCAATTGTAAGAATTACACTTTTAGGGACCAAAATGTAAATTTTGGAATATATGAGGACTTTGCAGATTTTAAGCTTACCAATATGTAATTAGTCATTTTTCATGAATCTCTGTCAAATATTAGCTTAACTGGATATTCCAAACTCAACCAATTGCATCCACAATCAACAAGGACTAAAATGTAAGAAATGAGAACTTGAAACAATTCAAAAATACAGACCAACGGTCAACCATTTCGAAACGATGACCCAGGTATCGAAACGGTCGTATCGAAACAGAGTTGACCGTTTCGGTACTCGGATGCGTTCCGAGACCAGTATCGAAACAAGCCTCTCTAGTAGCTAAAGTGTTCCGAAACACCATTACCCGTTCCGAAACACTATGGCCATTTCAGGCCCCTATTTCGAAACAGACAAGGGTGTTTCGACACACCCTGCCATGCAACTGTATAAATTTCTGGTTTTTCAAATCTTTACTCATTCAAACATTTCCCAAATCATGCCATTTCACACCAACAACATGAATAAACATCAGAGAACATTATTATGAAGCTTAAGCTAGAGCATGGCATCAATCAAGTGATCATTGAGTCTATAGGCATGCTTCCTAGTCACATGAACCATATAAAAACCTCAAGCCTCAAACCAAACCATATAGGCCATTTACAAACTTCAAAGGCCAAATCAAACTAGCCACAAACATAGGGAGTTCAAAACACATCTCCCAAAACCAACTATAGATCCCCATTGCCAAATATCAATACTAAAGCATATGAAAACTTCACCATACACGAGCTTCTCACTTCCTTGGATGTTCTTAGCCTTATCGCTGCCCAAACTCGTCTCAATTATCTGCATTGTTGGTAAAGGAGAGCGTAAGCATGTTTGCTTAGTGAGGCAAGCTCTAAGGAAAACCAACACAACAATGCATCTATAAAACTCTTTCTCAAAAACCATTTTCAACAACATGCTCTTTCTATCTCATGCTTGAAAACCATATCAAAGCAAATCTCCATTTGAAAAGACATGTACCTGTTTTCTATCTCATGCATTTAAACTATTGCAAATCCCATGGCAAAGTCGTACACATGCTTGTGAAATCCAAAGCATTTCATTCATAAATCTCATATGCATCTCTCATAGCATAAATCATCTCAACATTTGGTACATGTGAATCAAATACAATTTCATAAACTATATTGGCATTTCATATTACATCTTTACTCAGATATGCGAATTAGCTTGACTCGAGGTCAAGTCTACCCCGGTGGAATCTCTCATCACCAGACTCTCATGGCGGTATCTCTCAGCGCCACAAAGCTTGGGTGTTTCACCAAGTCCCACCCCGATGGTATCTCTCATCATCGGGTTCTCACTTTGGATCGGGATGGCACTACCCCCATTGCCCGACTCAAAAGAACACGTACGAATTTTAGTTTATAGTCCACTCTCATCCTATTGGTCGATCAATTATATCTAGTAACTATCTCATTTTCTCTGTCAATATATCATGTCAAAAACATCATCTCACCTACTCTTTTTATGCAACATTTCTCAAATCTTTAACATCTCATTTCAAAACCACAACTCATGCTTTGCATTAAATCAAAATCTCAAAACTCTTTAATACAACATGCTATCTCATGAAATCTCTACAAAGCATCATCTCATGCTACAAATCATGCATAAAACAATAGGAATTTGTCTATCTCAAAACAAGAGCATGTAAAAGAATTTAGGTGCATCAACCACATATTTGAGAGCAAATCTAGCCATACTTACTTCCGGACTTAGGATGGTGTTTCAAACCAATCCTAAATCCCCAAACCTTGTATCTTTATCCCTCAATGTAACACCCGGGTTTGGGGGTCGGGTGAAAATTGTTGCGTGTAAAAGTGTCTATCGCAATTGTAGTGCAAGTGTACACGACGTAAGTAGTAAAGTGATACGAAGTATCGGATATCGTCTCCACAGGGATTGGGCTAATAGCTTCACCTTGATTTACTGCACGAAAGTAAAAGAAATATTTGAGAGTTGTCACGAGAATAATAAGATAAAAACGCAAATAAAAGAATTGAGTTATCAAGATAGAGAGAATGGGCTGGTATTGAATTGCTCAGTAGTGCAGGTATTGTATTGCTTAGGAACTTCAGTTCTGTCGTCGCGCCTGCCGCTGGCAGCACCTGTCACGGCAGCTGTCCGTTGGTCGTCGCGGCAGCAAACACACCAACTCTGTTCTTCAAGTTTGGCAAGAATCCCAGATCTGCCTTGGCCTATCCCTAGGTCCAAGTTTGTCGATGATCACGTCTTTGACGATACCTCCCGACGTGAATCGAAGGATGAACACCGATGTGTATGAATTCTTCCTTAGCCACTTAACCTTGCCCTATCCCTAGGCACAAGATAATTCAACTATAAACTAGAGAACTCGCTCTTATTTCTTTCGTATACTTAACTCTCCCGATGCTAAGTAAATGGATAACCTCACAATGCTCTCCCGATGCTCTTGCAAGATATTAAAACCAAAATAAGAGAACTTGAAGTTTATTTTATTGAACTGAAAATTCCTAAAACAAAACAACCCTTGCAACTACTTTACAAAACAACCCGTGGCCCTAGGGGGAATTTAGAACATGTCGGTGACGGGTGGACGGCATGGGGTTTTTGGTTTCGGTTATGGGGTATTGGGTGTTGGATCATCTCCTAGGTTAAAATCTATGCCCTTATATAAGCTTTGGGCTCAAGTATTCTAAGGTAACAAGGATTACAACTTTAATTAAAAGTAAGATTCTAATAAAGACTTAATCTCCAAGTATCCTACTTTTCAGCCGCCTCCTTGTTTCTTGGGATTTCTTCTCCTTGAGCTTTGGCTTGTCATATCTTTTGATCCGGGGCTTGGAAAAATATATGGTTTTCACACGACAGACGAGCATAATTTTCTCTATCTATCGAGGTCCACTTTGTTTTTCCTCTCCATAAAATTGATGTTACCTTGCTGTCACAACAGGTCCATGACAGCTTCGTCTTCTTCGTCTGCTTGTCCAGTTCAGCTTTCCTGCTTCTCTGCCCTGCGCCTGCCTTCACCGTTTACGACGGCGGCAACCTGCCAAAAACAACCATTTTTAGTAGAATCTGTGCCTTTTATATATTTGTGATGTTTTGCTGAAAACTAACCTAAATGCAATGAAATGATGCTTGAATGCAGCAGAAATATGGGTTAAAAAGGGTGTAAATAATAGAACTTTTAGACACTCAACACACCCCCAAACTCAAGTTTTTGCTTGTCCTCAAGCAATTAAGACTTAAAAGAAAAATGAAAATTTTTGTGTTGGCCTTCAAACAGTGAACTGTCCCTTACCCGTCGCTCATTCTCTATGGCAGCAGCAACCTGTCGGAAAGATTAGGATCTGTCCGGAATCTCCCTATAGTCCTCGTGCAGTGTGTGCATGCTTGTGAACAGTTATATGCTAAGACCCTCTTAGTTTCACTAGAATATTCAACTTTTTTAACTCGAATTTTATGCCAAAGTTTATTTTCTTGAAGACACATTTTCATGCTTCTTTTTCTTCTATTTTCAAGCTAAATTTTTCTAGAGCCAGTTTTGGGCACCTCTAGTTAGCTTCCTAGAGCCGGTTTCGGGCACCTCTAGGTTTTTGATTTTCTTTTTGCTAAACTTCTTTCCTAGAGCCAGTGTTAGGCACCTCTAGGGGCTATTCAAGTTCTAAGCTTCCTATTCTAGTATGGCTAAAAGAAATCTAAGCAATATAACAGTCACAAAAGTGTTTAAGTTTTTAGAACTATAGAAAGGCTCTAAACTTCTCCTTAAACTGTCCTAAAGATGCTGCCACGACAGAGCCGTCATGACAGGTAAGTTAACTTCACAGTTTTAAGCCAACATTTTTATATTTTCTGATTTTTTAAGAGAACTTAAATAAATAAATAGACACAATAATTAATGAAAAAAAAATGTACTTAAGACTCCATTAATGATGGAGGGTTGCCACCCCCAAACTCAAGGGTTGCATTGCCCTCAATGCAAAATGACATGAAAAATAAAGACAAAAATAATAAGAAAAGTACATCACAAAAGATAAAGGCAGGTATCAGTAAAGGAAAAATAAAAACTTAAATTTTTAGTCGCTGTCCTCACTGCTGCTGCTAACACGGATCTGACGGCGGCGTCTGGGCTGCGGAGGAGGCTGGGCAGGTGCAGGGGCAGATTGCTCCACGAGCTGGACATCGGAACTGCTGTCACTGTCCCAAGTGCTGCTGGTGATGAGGTGGAGGCAGCACTGTGGTGGGTCTGTCTAGACGACATATTAGTTGCAAGGGTTGTGAAAATAAAGAAAGCAAATAAAAACTAGGGGAGAAAACAACGAAGAATAAGCAGAAGTGAGAAAAAATGAAAATGAGAATGGGGTTTTATAGCGGTCGAGTAGCTGCCCATTTAATGCTGCAACGGCAGGCGGGAATAACGGAGCGGCAGATTGGATTTAGCGTGTCTGACGCGTCTGACACGTATTTATGCGTCTGTTATGCGTCTGCCGCACGCTTCTACGTCTTCCATGTCAGTCTGTTGACAGCCTTTCAAATCCGTCCGCGGCGGCAGCCGAAACGACAGGTCTCCATAAATGGGCTTTATTGGGCTGATGGATGGGCGGTGGGCTTGGGTCACTTCTCCTTTTCTTCTTGACTCCTTTATTACCTAAAAACGGAAATTAGAAAAATAAAACATTATTCGAATAAAATAAACCTAATTCCTAATAAAATAATAAAAATAATAAAAATAAAAATAAAACTTAGGTTAAATTAGGGATGCCTTGTGGGGCGTCTCCCAAAGTAACCACTTCCTGTATTCCTGGGGCTTCAGTCCCCTGATAGTGCTTGAGGCGTTGTCCATTGACTTTGAATTGGTGCCCGTCTTTTAATGATTGAATTGTGATGGCACCATGGGGAAAAACTTGAACCACTTAGAACGGGCCAGACCATCTAGACTTTAGCTTTCCTGGGAAGAGTTTAAGTCTAGAATTAAATAACAACACAAGCTGCCCTGGGCAGAACTGTCGTGGCAGCAGTTTCTTGTCGTGCCACCTCTTAGTCTTTTCCTTGTAGATCCTTGCGTTGTCGTAGGCCATTGTTCGTAATTCTTCCATCTCATTCAGATCTAATAATCTTTTCTGGCCGGCCTTGTCCAAGTCCATATTCACTGCCTTGATTGCCCAATATGCCTTGTGCTCGATCTCGACAGGCAAGTGACAGGTTTTCCCATAAATCAGTCGGTATGGAGACATGCCCAATGGAGTATTGAAAGCTCTCATGTATGCCCATAATGCATCATTTAGAAGTAAAGATCAATCTTTCCTCGTTGGTTTAACCATCTTTTCAAGAATGTTCTTCACTTCCCTATTGGATATCTCAGCCTGTCCATTGGTCTGTGGGTGGTATGATGTCGCGATCCTGTGCTTGACACCATATTTCTTCAAGGAAGCAGCAATTACCCTATTATCGAAATGTCTCCCTTCATCACTGATAATCGCCCTAGGGATGCCAAATCTAGAAAACATGTTTTTATGCAAAAACTTTTGGACTGTCTTGGCATCATTCTTTTGAGTTGCGATTGCTTCAACCCACTTGGAGACATAATCCACTGCTAGGAGGATGTACAAATTTCCACATGAAGATGGGAATGGTCCCATAAAATCAATCCCCCAGACGTCGAAGATCTCGACTTCTAGAATATTCTGCAGTGGCATCTCGTTTCTCCTCGAGATGTTACCTGTCCGCTGGCACCTGTCACAGTTTTTGTAAAATTCCTGTGCATCTTTATATAGTGTCGGCCAGTAGAACCCTGACTGCAGCACCTTGGCAGCAGTTTTATTGCCTCCTAAGTGACCTCCATATTGTGAAGCATGGCAGTGATGGAGAATGTCTTCTTGCTCTTCTTGTGGTACACACCTCCTTATAACCTGATCTGCGCACATTTTGAAAAGAAGAGGTTCGTCCCAATAATAATGTTTAACATCATTTTGGAATCCTCTTCCTTGCTTGATAATTAAGATCAGAAGGTAATATTCCGCTAACTATAAAATTAACGAAATCAGCATACCAGGGAAGGTTAGAAGACTTACCTGCCGCCATGGCTGTCGCGACAGCGATTGCGGCAGCAAAGAGCTGCTCATCTGGGAAGGTCTCCAGTATGTGTGTCTCATCTAACGGTAGACTCTGTCCCATCTCCAACCTCGACAAGTGGTCTGCCACCTGATTTTCTGTCCCCTTTTTGTCCTTAATTTCAAGGTCGAACTCTTGTAATAGCAATATCCATCGTATCAACCTAGGTTTTGCGTCCTTCTTTGCGAACAAATACTTGAGGGCAGAATGGTCGGTGTGTATTATTACTTTTGTTCCAAGTATGTAAGAACGAAACTTGTCGATGGAGAACACCACAGCTAACAGCTCCTTTTCTGTGGTGGTGTAGTTCACTTGGGCGTCATTCAACGTCTTGCTGGCATAGTATATGACGTGAAACAGCTTATCTCTGCGCTGCCCAAGTGCTGCCCCGACAGCATAGTCACTAGCATCACACATGATCTCGAATGGCTGTGTCCAGTCTGGTGGCTGTACTATGGGGGCTGTCACTAACTTTTCCTTCAGAACCTTGAATGCTTCAGTACATTCTTCATTAAAGTCAAAGGGCCGGTTCTGCTTTAAGAGATGGCATAGGGTCTTCGTGATTTTCGAGAAATTTGCGATGAATCTCCGATAAAAACCCGCATGCCCTAAAAAACTTCTAATGCCCTTGACTGTTGTTGGCGGCGGCAGCTTCTCTATGACTTCAATCTTAGCCCTGTCGACTTCTATCCCACGGCAGCTAATCTTATAGCCAAGGACTATCCCTTCGTCCACCATAAAATGGCACTTTTCCCAATTTAGAACAAGATTAGCTTTTTCACATCTTTCAAGAACCTTTTGAAGGTTGCCGAGGCAGCTCTCAAAATCGTCTCCAAAGACGGAAAAATCATCCATGAAAATCTCAAGGAAGTCCTCTACCATGTCGGAGAATATAGCCATCATGCACCTTTGGAAGGTGGCAGGTGCGTTACATAGGCCGAACGGCATCCTCCTAAATGCGTATGTTCCGTAAGGGCATGTGAAAGTCGTTTTCTCTTGATCCTCTGGTGTAATAGCAATTTGGTTATAACCTGAGTAACCATCAAGAAAACAATAGTAAGGCTTACCCGCTAATCTATCAAGCATTTGATCAATAAAGGGTAAAGGAAAGTGGTCCTTTCGGGTAGCTTTGTTAAGCTTCCGATAGTCCATACAAACCCTCCAACCGGTCACAGTCCTGGTTGGGATTAACTCGTTGTTTTCGTTGGTTATCACGGTCATGCCTCCTTTCTTGGGAACACATTGCACCGGGCTTACCCATTTGCTGTCGGAGATGGCGTAAATAATACCAGCATCTAACCATTTGATTATCTCTTTACGCACTACCTCCTTCATCGCAAGGTTTAACCGCCTTTGGGCATCAATAGTCGGCTTATGATCTTCCTCTAGGAGGATTTTGTGCATGCATATTGCCGGACCAATGCCCTGTATATCTGCTATCGTCCATCTAATCGCCTTTTTGTGCTGCCTTAACATGTCGATCAGCTGTCGTTCATGTTCCTGCGGCAGCTTAGCAGAGATGATTACGGGCAGTGTATCATTGCAACCAAGATAAGCATATTTAAGCTGCCCTGGCAGGGGCTTAAGTTCTAAGGCAGGTGGTTCAACAGTAGATGGCTTTTGGATTAAATGGTTATCCGAAGTATAATTCAACGGTTCGAATAACTTACCTGGACGATGGTCTAACCAGTTTACCTCATCCTGACCTTCAGTATCAGATGTATCGGATTCAGAGGAGTCATTGTCGTCGGTGCTGTCGTCGTTGCTGTCGTGACAGGCCTGTAGGTGGCTGTCGCGGCAGTGACCAAATTTTATATCACGGCAGCCCGACCTGATGCAGGGGTGATCAAAGGTCACCTCAATGATGGCCTTGCATTCCTCGTCCACATCAGCATGTTTCATTGCTTGGAGAACATTCAACTTAATTTCTTGATCGTTCACGCGCATGGTGAGTTCTCCTTTCTCCACATCAATCAATGATCTTCCCGTGGCTAAGAAGGGTCGCCCAAGGATGACTGGTGCGTTTTCATCTGCCTCACAATCTAAAATAAGAAAGTCAGCAGGAGAAATAAGCTTATCCACTCTTACCAAAATATCTTCAATTTTTCCCTCGGGGTGAACGTAAGAGCAGTCAGCTAGCTGCAGAGTAACTGTCGTGGGCCGCGCCTTGCCAATACCTAATTTCTGAAAAACAGATTTGGGCATTAGATTAACACTAGCTCCAAGATCACAAAGTGCCTTACCCACGAATTTGTCGCCGATTACACAAGGTATGATGAAGCTCCCCGGATCCTTCTTTTTCTGGGGCGGCTGCCTATGAAGAATACTCATGCAACCTTCTTGCATCCTTACCGTTTCAAATTCCCCAAGTTTAGATTTTTTCGACATAACATCCTTGAGAAATTTAGCATAACCGAGCATCTCCCTAACAGCATCTAACAACGGAATATTAATATGAACCTGTTTAAAAATATCATAAATCTTTTTAAGTTGAGATTCTTGCTTAGCTTGCTTTATCCGTTGAGGGAAAGGTGGTGGGGGACGGTAATCAGCAATGCGTCCTTCCCACTGCATGCGAATCTGAGGACGATAATCTTCTTTTTTCTCCTCTGTCGCTTCTGCTGTCGTGACAGGCTCGTCAGCAGCAGTCTGTTTATCACCTGTCGGGGCAGCTTCCTCGGCAGGTTTATCCAAGGCAGGTTCCTTTTCTGTATCAGCTTCTTTTTCCGGCCCTGGTAGTTTCTCCCCACTCCTAGTAGTAATCGCCTTACATTGCTCATGTGGGGGTGGTCTAGCATTTTCAGTATTGCTAGGGAAACCTCCATTCTGCCTCGGCTTAATATGTTGCGACACCTGACCCATTTGTGTCTCTAGAGATTTCAATGTAGCTTCATGGTTTGTCATCCTCATCTCGGTTTTATCTATAAAATTTTCCGTCTTCTTGACAAACTGATTTATATTCTCCATATACATACCGGTCTGAGACATAAAAGTGGCCAGAGTCTGTTCCAATACACTACTCGTGGCAGGTGGTGGCTGTTGTTGCTGCTGCGGCGGCAGGTGCTGCGGCAGGTTCTGCGGCGGCAGTTGCTGTCGTGTCAACAATCTAGGACCCCCTGATTCTGATTATATGCTTGCGGATTCAGGGCATTGTTAGGGTTACTCCAGGAAAATTTGGGATCTTTCCTCCAATTGGGATTATAGTTGTTGGAGTTATAATTCGGCTTGTAATTTCCAACATACTTTCCCTCTTCCAACTGTATAGGACAATCATCCGAACTATGATTTCCTTCACAAATGTCACATACCTCATCGGCAGCAAATACAGGCTGTGAATCTTCGTTCAGGAGCTTTTTCATTGCTTTAGTGAGATATGCCACCTGTGTTTTCAATGTGCTGTCAGTCTCATAATCCTTGACAGCTAGTACCCTTTTACCCTGTCTTCTTGCTGTCGGAAACTGCTCCTCATTCTTAGCCAGATTTTTCAATACTTGCATTGCCTCGTCTGGATCTTTATCCAATAATAGTCTGTTTGCTGCTGAATCAATTCGAATACGAGTTTGTAAGTTGGCAGCATTATAAAACTTTGTTACCTGATTCCAGACGGGGAATCCATGCATTGGGCAGTTCCGAAGAAGAGTAGTAAATCTATCCCAGGCCTCGTGCATCGGCTCGTCATCTTCCTGTTGAAAAGTACCAATTTCATTACGTAATCGCTCAGATAAATGTGAAGGATTAAAACGAGATAAAAATTCACGAGATAAATCTGCCCAAGTTCTAATTGAACCCGGCGTAAGTTTATTCCACCAAGTCTTTGCTCTGTCCCTCAGTGAATGGGGGAATAACCGAAGCCTCAGTATCTCCGGATTAACTCCTGGTAGTCTAAACGAACCACAGATCTCCTGGAACGTTTTGAGATGACCCTAGCATCTTCTGTCATAGCACCACTAAACTGCCCAGCGTTGTTGATCATACTAAACATGACAGGCTTGAGTTCGAAGTTATCAACATCAATATCCGGCAGTGTGGTCTCTAGCTCTACATGATTGTTCAGCATGTAGTCACGACATGACCGTCGTCCAGCTGCTGCGGGCGGGTCGCCGACAGGCGGTACACCATCACCAGCGGGCGGATTACGGGCCATCTTCTCGAGCTGTTCCTCAAAGTACTCGTTCCTGTCTAAAAGGTGGCGAAGTTGTTTCTTGAGATTGAAGGAACGTTCGATTTCCGGATCTAATTTATACTCAGGATCTGCGCCTTTTTTAGATCTGTGCATAAACAAGATAACCTTGTGAAAAGCAAGAGTTTAAAGTACTAACGAAAAATAGAAAAAGAAAAATTAAAAGAAAAAAAAACAAAAACAAAAACAAAAACGAAAAGTGCAATAAAAGAAAGGTGTAGTTATGTTGCCAATCCCCGGCAACGGCGCCAAAAACTTGTTGCGTGTAAAAGTGTCTATCGCAATTGTAGTGCAAGTGTACACGACGCAAGTAGTAAAGTGATACGAAGTATCGGATATCGTCTCCACAGGGATTGGGCTAATAGCTTCACCTTGATTTACTGCACGAAAGTAAAAGAAATATTTGAGAGTTGTCACGAGAATAATAAGATAAAAACGCAAATAAAAGAATTGAGTTATCAAGATAGAGAGAATGGGCTGGTATTGAATTGCTCAGTAGTGCAGGTATTGTATTGCTTAGGAACTTCAGTTCTGTCGTCGCGCCTGCCACTGGCAGCACCTGTCACGGCAGCTGTCCGTTGGTCGTCGCGGCAGCAAACACACCAACTCTGTTCTTCAAGTTTGGCAAGAATCCCAGATCTGCCTTGGCCTATCCCTAGGTCCAAGTCTGTCGATGATCACGTCTTTGACGATACCTCCCGGCGTGAATCGAAGGATGAACACCGATGTGTATGAATTCTTCCTTAGCCACTTAACCTTGCCCTATCCCTAGGCACAAGATAGTTCAACTATAAACTAGAGAACTCGCTCTTATTTCTTTCGTATACTTAACTCTCCCGATGCTAAGTAAATGGATAACCTCACAATGCTCTCCCGATGCTCTTGCAAGATATTAAAACCAAAATAAGAGAACTTGAAGTTTATTTTATTGAACTGAAAATTCCTAAAACAAAACAACCCTTGCAACTACTTTACAAAACAACCCGTGGCCCTAGGGGGAATTTAGAACATGTCGGCGACGGGTGGACGGCAGGGGGTTTTTGGTTTCGGTTATGGGGTATTGGGTGTTGGATCATCTCCTAGGTTAAAATCTATGCCCTTATATAAGCTTTGGGCTCAAGTATTCTAAGGTAACAAGGATTACAACTTTAATTAAAAGTAAGATTCTAATAAAGACTTAATCTCCAAGTATCCTACTTTTCAGCCGCCTCCTTGTTTCTTGGGATTTCTTCTCCTTGAGCTTTGGCTTGTCATATCTTTTGATCCGGGGCTTGGAAAAATATATGGTTTTCACACGACAGACGAGCATAATTTTCTCTATCTATCGAGGTCCACTTTGTTTTTCCTCTCCATAAAGTTACTGTCACCTTGCTGTCACGACAGGTCCATGACAGCTTCGCCTTCTTCGTCTGCTTGTCCAGTTTAGCTTTCCTGCTTCTCTGCCCTGCGCCTGCCTTCACCGTCTACGACGGCGGCAACCTGCCAAAAACAGCCATTTTTAGTAGAATCTGTGCCTTTTATATATTTGTGATGTTTTGCTGAAAACTAACCTAAATGCAATGAAATGATGCTTGAATGCAGCATAAATATGGGTTAAAAAGGGTGTAAATAATAGAACTTTTAGACACTCAACAAAAATAATATTAAAATAATGTTTCAGGTTTTCCCTTTTTGTTTTAAAATTCATTTAATATGTTGGATCCAATTTTAATTTGAAACCCAAAATTTCATGGATTTTGGAATAGTGGAAGATGACCATTTTCATTAATGGCACTCTTGTAAATATTGGGTCTTGGAAAATAAAAACTCATTTTATTTTAAAACACCCATTTAACTCATCTTCTTCCCCCTCTTCAAACATTTTCCACGACAAAAACCCCTTCACCTGTAACACCCCAATTTTGGTCTTGTAACCCCCTCGTCCCGGTCTGGCCGGATGGCCGGTCCGAGTGGGCCACACGGGGAAAACCGAGTGAAACCCGTTAAGTTTCCCCTCGGTTAGCAACCCTATTTTTTTTTCTAGATGCATGTAATAAATCCTATGTGATGGGACACGCAGCGAACGAACACGGATACAAAACCCACAAGACATGCAATTAAACAACCAAATTTTCCCTTTTAAGCAGGTCGTATCGATACACCTACAGAGGGTATCGATACGCCTTGACCAAAGTCAACCCTCTCATTCAGCTCAGGGAAGACCGTATCGATACACCCTTGAGCGTATCGATACGTCCCTCTCGGTCAACATTTCGAGGTCAACGAGATGGAACCGCACCGATACGCTACAACCCCGTATCGATACGACCTAAACCCACCAACCCCTCTGAATTTCAGAGAGTTGGGACCGTATCGATACACCCTTGTGTATCGATACGCTCAGCCTGACTTGAATTCCAGAGAATTAATACCGTATCGATACACCCCAGTGTATCGATACGCCCAGCCAAAACTGAGTTCTGCAAGCAAGACCGTATTGATACACCCTTGAGCGTATCGATACGCCCTGCTTTGCAACTCAACCTTTTTCCAACATGGTGACCCCAAACTCGACCCTTGATGCATTTTAGACTCGCCTATACCCATACAAACATACATGCATCAAAACTACAACCGAGACTTAGCCTACAAGGCATTAAATCTAACAAGGATTATACAATTCAAATAGTCCATGCAATCTCACCAAATGAACATACTTAACACCAAAAAGGCCCCATACACAAGGTAGTCAAACATAAGGCATACATAAAGGCTCAAAAGGCCCCAAAAGGCATAAGACAACATAAAGCCAACATAAAGGAGTCTAGATACAAGCTCCTAAAACACGTAGCATTTCCCATTGCTAGACTACTACATTATTTAATAAGCCATACTTGAGCAAACTACCACACGCTTGGACGCCCTTTTTTCCTGCTCCTTGCTAACTCCAAGCTAAAGATCTGCATTGACGGAAAAAGGAGAGCGTAAGCATAAAGCTTAGTGAGCAGAGCTCTAAAACATAATAACAACAATGCAGGGTTCAAAGCTTCCTTTAAAAGTAAAGGCCAACACATACAAGTCATCCAACAACCTAATCCATCTACTAACATACAAGTTCAACCAAAGGTCAACAACATAGACAATTCACTTCATGGTACGCACAAACATAACCAAACTTACACATACGGTGGGACTACACATCACTGTTTCGACTAGTGGGTTTCCAATGGGACTACACATCAAAGTACTACCCAACTAGTGACTACCGGTGGGACTACACATCACCGGAGCAACGACAACACACGTAGTTTACACAAACACAATCAGCATACAAGTACGGTGGGACTACACATCACCGTTTCAACTAGTGGGTTTCCAATGGGACTACACATCAAAGGAATACCCAACCAGTGACTACCGGTGGGACTACACATCACCAGAGTCTTATACTTTTGCTACCGGCGGGACTACACATCACCAGAGCAACGACAACCATGCAACACAACACACAAATCACCATCACACAACATGTACTCACTATATCATGCACAACCACACAAGCTGCAACAAAATCCACAACTAGGCACCAAATTGCTACAAACAACCTTACCAATCACAAATGGTCTTACTCACCATTTCCGTGCACAACCTGTACCAACTTACACCTATCATACAAGGCACATCAACAACACTATAATCCATCACACAAAATCAACGATATAATAAGAAGCAACATGCTTCCTCTCAAATATTGGAATTCACACATAACAATTCACCACCACAAGAATTGAAAACAAACAGTAAAAAGGGGAAATTAAAGAGGCAATTCACCATAATTTACTCTTGAATTTAAAATTGATTTTCCAAGCCCAAACTAAACTCTTCAAAACCAACCTTGAACCAAAATGATACTTAAAAACATTTTCGCATCCACATGGTTGAATCAACCTTTGAAATCAAATTAAAACATTAACCACTCACCTCACTTCCTTAAGCAAATCAAGCAAAGCCGACTCCAGCCTCCATGACTTCCGATATCGATCCCGAGACTTTACCAACGAAATTCCTTGCTCCTAATCATCTCAACACAAGTAAATTAACTTCAAATCAGTCCACAACACAACATAGCAAACCCAGAATGAAATTCAAACATCAAACACTTGTTTTTCGAACCAAGAACAACCACTAAAAAGCCATTCCCGAGCAGCCCTTTAGCACAGTCCAAACCGATGATTCCAACACATTTAGCACTTCCAATTGCTTCCAAAACGACCTCCAACCAATACCCTAACATCAACCCTCAATTTCCAACACAAACCACATCCAAAATTCAACTAAAAACCCTCCTAAAAACCTATAAAAACACAAATTCGGGAAACTTAACAAAACTCTCTAAAAATCATATATGTTGAACCGTTTGGTTCATAAACTTCACATCTATCACTGTTAAATCAAAATCTCAAGTTAAACACCATAAAACAACCATTTTCATTCAAATCTCCCAAAAATCCAAATTCTAAAACATGGATGAAAATGAAAACTACTTGTACTTTTGAAGAGAGGAAGTTGAGAGCAAGTCAAAAACGTAATTACCTTTCAAAACCGAGCCAAAACGAAGGAGAAAGGAGATGAAATAGTATTTGGAAGAGGGAGAGATGTTCTTCACGTTGGAATGAAATGGAAGGGAGAGGAAGAAGATGATAATCATCCCTTATTTATAATTGTTTAAATTTAATGTTCAATGACCAAAATGTCCTTAAAGAAAAAGGGAAACCACAATAGTGCCATCCATGGCTTTTGGTCTCAATTTAAAATTGGTCCAAATCTTAAAACCCGAGGCCCAAACTATTACTTTATTAAATAAAATATTAGAATCGAAACCCGAGATAATACTAAAATATTATTTTCACCTAGCCCCTAAACCCGGGCGTTACAACTCTCCCCCACTTAAGGAATTTCGTCCTCGAAATTTATTAGACAGGAAGAGTCACTAACACATGCTCCTCCACACTTTCTCTCTTACTACAACATACTCTCCTACTCGGTAGACTTACCACACAACATTAGCTATCTAATGCCAAGATCTCAACGGGTCCTTCAATGCATGACCATTTTAATCTCAACTCAAACTCTTTAACAACATAACACGGGACAAAATTGATTCACACTTCTGAATCATAGATACACAGAACACATTACATACCTCCTTTTAACTATGGTGGTAACTGCAACAAACAAACAACAGGACTAACCAGATTCACCATCTCATACAACAATGTTTGATTACCTAACTCATAACTTTCTCTGACTGATCATTAGACCTCAACATACAACCAAACACTATGCAGACGACTTCAAAAATTTAGTCAAAACTCGAATCTCTATCGGCCATTATCGATCTCAAGACAATGTACAACTCACAATCTTGCTAAGGCACAACTCCGCCATCTTACTCACGATACAAGTAGCTTGAACATGTATAAAGGACCACATACAGTGCAACTAACATTGATTACTCAACTAAGTTCTCACTGAGGAAATAGGAGGCGAATCAGACACAAGATCTCTCGAATCTATTACCCACTTTCAATACGAATTTCCCCCGAATGTAACAAACTAGAAGAAACTGATGCTCGGTCTTGGCACGCTGACAAATTACACACTTACTCTCATATTGAACCACATTATCCATCAACTCAATCTAGGAGTACTCATCTTCAACCTACAATATGTCTTCACACTATTCGGATGCAATACACAAGAACTGCCATGTGCTTCGGCCAAAACAGTACGTCTCAAAACACTATGTTAGTCGGCACCACTATTCTATCTCTGAACTGCAAAACTCTGTCATCTCTAAAACTGTATTCTGGAGGTCTTCCTTTCACTAATTCTTGCACGTGAGGTGCCAAGAACATGTCTTACAACTGTTTCTCTCTAAGTATCTGACTCAGAGCAGGCTTAACGCGAAACTCGACCACAGAACCACTATCAATGATAAACTGAATCCGGCAAACACAACTCACAACTTGGCTATTACTCTAACAACAAATTTAACTCGGAACATCGGTTACTACATTAACTCTCTTCGAAGTTTCTTTCAGTTTCTAAAGGGCTCAACGTCTCGTATCTAACACACAAACTGAACGTTCTTCCATAGCAATCTATCAAAGGGGCAGCTATCTTCAAAAGATCATTTACAAACCTTCGATAGTAACAGCGCTAGACCTAGGAACTATATATACATGTCACTGACTTTAATTTCTTCCAACTCATATCTCCTTCTGCCCAATTGGGGTTTGCACTAATATACTCGACTGATCTACCTGACCTAGGGGAACATCTTCCTCAACTCAGAGTCCACACTTGCTCAACTTGGCATACAACTGATTCTCTAAAAGGATCCACAACCTTAACTTCAAGGCTTGTCATGATCTTCTTCAGTACGTGAATATTCCCACGTATCATCCAAGAGAACTACCACAACTGACCGAGGATTTAGGAAAACATTCTGCTCAACATCTCTATAAGAGTAATTAACACACTAGTCAAACAAACGACATAACCCAAAATTCTAAGTGATCACATCTGCCCCGAAAGCTTCATTCTGTACATCAACCTCTCTCACTATCAACTGGTAGTAATCAGATCTCAAATTAATCTTGTAAAGACTGAAACACCCCTCAACTGATCAACAAATCACTGACGTTTGGAAACGGATACTAACTACTCACTGTCAATTATCTCAATTGTCTGCAATCTAAACACATTCTCGTAGTGTCATCACTCTTCTTCACAAGTTACACTGTCACACCCTATGATAATGTGCTAAGCCAAACGAATCTAAGGTCTAACAAATCTCGAAGTTGATTCTTCAACACTCTCTCAAGTCGGTCAAGAATCCCGAGATACAAAGCAAACAAAATAGGAGCAAACTCGGAGACGGTATCAATAACAAACTCTTCTTCCCTAACAAGAGACAAATCGAGTAATTCTTGCCAACACCTTTAGGAAAACGTCAACTATTCTAACATTCTGCGGTCTAATCCTCACTCAAAAATTTAAATCCATCACATCTTTTAGGCAAACCTATCAACCAAACTCAATCAATCTTTGACCTCTAAGGATGGGTCAACATTCGATACGAAATCCACATTCCACCTACCATTATAATCTCATAGTCATCCGTAAGCTTTAAGAAAACTTCCATTTGTCTCAAAGCCTACCCTAACTCTATGTTTTACAAGCCAATCCATGCACAACTTCACATCAAAACCGAAAAAAAAACAATTCCATCGCACCAACTGAAAACACGTGCCACTGAACCATCAACGGACACTCTTTGTAATTCTTTCTGACCACGATTGTATCCCCGAAGAAGCTAGCAATACCAACACCTACCTCTAGTACCTCACAATGTAGATTCAACAACTTCGCATGCTCACTCCAACTACACGGTCACGTAGATCCAGAATTAATCAGAAAAACAAGCCCATTGACTGTATCGAGGAATTACTTGCTATAACATCGACATCATTCCGAAGCCAACTCATAGGTCTTCACTTCCATTACCAACTCATAACAAGATCGGTCATCTTGCTCTCTCTCAACAGGAACCAGCTCAAAGGCACGCTGACCCAAACAAACAAACTGTACTTCTAACTCTAGTACTGTCGTACTGCCCTGAACTAAAGCGATGAACTCACTCATCATTCACATCCTCTAAAACTTCAGATTCATAATTACAAACTCCAGGCCTACACCTCGGCCTCAAACTTCCCAAAGACAACAATACAATAATAAACAAAACACACAAACAAAAATATTCAGGGTTAGCAAGAGCAAGGGTCCAAGGTGCTCAAGTATACTCCTTTACAAAAATCCTTTCAATAAGTAATAGTAGCAATGGGAACTCGACACTACGCCTCAACACAACCATCAAGCTTACACATGCTTTCAAACACCGTACTAACAAGCAAACATCAAGCATACATGGCAAAATATTCACCAAGACACAACAACAGCATAACACATCAAACTTACCTCACTTACCTGCCCAAGGTCTCGGTAACCTTAGGCTCTGATACCACTAAATGTAACCCCCTCGTCCCGGTCTGGCCGGATGGCCGGTCCGAGTGGGCCACACGGGGAAAACCGAGTGAAACCCGTTAAGTTTCCCCTCGGTTAGCAACCCTATTTTTTTTTCTAGATGCCTGTAATAAATCCTATGTGATGGGACACGCAGCGAACGAACACGGATACAAAACCCACAAGACATGCAATTAAACAACCAAATTTTCCCTTTTAAGCAGGCCGTATCGATACACCTACAGAGGGTATCGATACGCCTTGACCAAAGTCAACCCTCTCATTCAGCTCAGGGAAGACCGTATCGATACACCCTTGAGCGTATCGATACGTCCCTCTCGGTTAACATTTCGAGGTCAACGAGATGGAACCGTACCGATACGCTACAACCCCGTATCGATACGACCTAAACCCACCAACCCCTCTGAATTTCAGAGAGTTAGGACCGTATCGATACACCCTTGTGTATCGATACGCTCAGCCTGACTTGAATTCCAGAGAATTAATACCGTATCGATACACCCCAGTGTATCGATACGCCCAGCCAAAACTGAGTTCTGCAAGCAAGACCGTATCGATACACCCTTGAGCATATCGATACGCCCTGCTTTGCAACTCAACCTTTTTCCAACATGGTGACCCCAAACTCGACCCTTGATGCATTTTAGTCTCGCCTATACCCATACAAACATACATGCATCAAAACTACAACCGAGACTTAGCCTACAAGGCATTAAATCTAACAAGGATTATACAATTCAAATAGTCCATGCAATCTCACCAAATGAACATACTTAACACCAAAAAGGCCCCATACACAAGGTAGTCAAACATAAGGCATACATAAAGGCTCAAAAGGCCCCAAAAGGCATAAGACAACATAAAGCCAACATAAAGGAGTCTAGATACAAGCTCCTAAAACACGTAGCATTTCCCATTGCTAGACTACTACATTATTTAATAAGCCATACTTGAGCAAACTACCACACGCTTGGACGCCCTTTTTTCCTGCTCCTTGCTAACTCCAAGCTAAAGATCTGCATTGACGGAAAAAGGAGAGCGTAAGCATAAAGCTTAGTGAGCAGAGCTCTAAAACATAACAACAATGCAGGGTTCAAAGCTTCCTTTAAAAGTAAAGGCCAACACATACAAGTCATCCAACAACCTAATCCATCTACTAACATAGAAGTTCAACCAAAGGTCAACAACATAGACAATTCACTTCATGGTACGCACAAACATAACCAAACTTACACATACGGTGGGACTACACATCACCGTTTCGACTAGTGGGTTTCCAATGGGACTACACATCAAAGTACTACCCAACTAGTGACTACCGGTGGGACTACACATCACCGGAGCAACGACAACACACGTAGTTTACACAAACACAATCAGCATACAAGTACGGTGGGACTACACATCACCGTTTCAACTAGTGGGTTTCCAATGGGACTACACATCAAAGGAATACCCAACCAGTGACTACCGGTGGGACTACACATCACCAGAGTCTTATACTTTTGCTACCGGCGGGACTACACATCACCAGAGCAACGACAACCATGCAACACAACACACAAATCACCATCACACAACATGTACTCACTATATCATGCACAACCACACAAGCTGCAACAAAATCCACAACTAGGCACCAAATTGCTACAAACAACCTTACCAATCACAAATGGTCTTACTCACCATTTCCGTGCACAACCTGTACCAACTTACACCTATCATACAAGGCACATCAACAACACTATAATCCATCACACAAAATCAACGATATAATAAGAAGCAACATGCTTCCTCTCAAATATTGGAATTCACACATAACAATTCACCACCACAAGAATTGAAAACAAACAGTAAAAAGGGGAAATTAAAGAGGCAATTCACCATAATTTACTCTTGAATTTAAAATTGATTTTCCAAGCCCAAACTAAACTCTTCAAAACCAACCTTGAACCAAAATGATACTTAAAAACATTTTCGCATCCACATGCTTGAATCAACCTTTGAAATCAAATTAAAACATTAACCACTCACCTCACTTCCTAAAGCAAATCAAGCAACGCCGACTCCAGCCTCCATGACTTCCGATATCGATCCCGAGACTTTACCAACGAAATTCCTTGCTCCTAATCATCTCAACACAAGTAAATTAACTTCAAATCAGTCCACAACACAACATAGCAAACCCGGAATGAAATTCAAACATCAAACACTTGTTTTTCGAACCAAGAACAACCACTAAAAAGCCATTCCCGAGCAGCCCTTTAGCACAGTCCAAAACCGATGATTCCAACACATTTAACACTTCCAATTGCTTCCAAAACGACCTCCAACCAATACCCTAACATCAACCCTCAATTTCCAACACAAACCACATCCAAAATTCAACTAAAAACCCTCCTAAAAACCTATAAAAACACAAATTCGGGAAACTTAACAAAACTCTCTAAAAATCATATATGTTGAACCGTTTGGTTCATAAACTTCACATCTATCACTGTTAAATCAAAATCTCAAGTTAAACACCATAAAATAACCATTTTCATTCAAATCTCCCAAAAATCCAAATTCTAAAACATGGATGAAAATGAAAACTACTTGTACTTTTGAAGAGAGGAAGTTGAGAGCAAGTCAGAAACGTAATTACCTTTCAAAACCGAGCCAAAACGAAGGAGAAAGGAGATGAAATAGTATTTGGAAGAGGGAGAGATGTTCTTCACGTTGGAATGAAATGGAAGGGAGAGGAAGAAGATGATAATCATCCCTTATTTATAATTGTTTAAATTTAATGTTCAATGACCAAAATGTCCTTAAAGAAAAAGGGAAACCACAATAGTGCCATCCATGGCTTTTGGGCTCAATTTAAAATTGGTCCAAATCTTAAAACCCGAGGCCCAAACCATTACTTTATTAAATAAAATATTAGAATCGAAACCCGAGATAATACTAAAATATTATTTTCACCTAGCCCCTAAACCCGGGCGTTACAGGTCTTGGAAGTTTAGGGTCTGAACCGGACCGGTCTGATTTACGTTCGAATATAAAAGGTGGTTTTAGGGAAAGCCTTGTTCGGGATGCTTTAAAAATATGGAAAAATATCTAAAAATCCTCTTTTAATATATATAACAGTGTGGTGAAATCAATTTTTCAAAATAAGGTTTGGAAATACTACATTTTGGAGTAGTAACTAAAATGCAATTTTTGAAAAGTTTAGTGGTAACTGTTTTGTAAGGATTGAAACTTTGAATCTTTAAGGAGCTAATTTACCCAAAAATGTTTTCTCCAGATTTTTCCTTAATTTGGGTGACTTATTAAATGTTTAATTAAATAAAATAAAGATGGGAAACTACTTTTTGGATTTTCATAACTACTTTTTCCTAATTTTCCTTCATTCCATTTTCTCTCAAAATTCCATCATCCAAACACTTTTCTCCAGCAACTTTTTCATTGATTTTCACTCCAATTGATGAGAGTATTATCATCCATTAGTTCCTAATCAATCTTGCATCAAATCCTTTTGATTTCCTCATTGAATTTTCAAGAAATTTGGCCCAAATCAAGGAGAAATCACCATTTAGAGGTAAGATTGTTCTTCTCCTCTAAATACTCAGTTCTTTACTGAAATTCCCAAGTTGTCAATCCTTAATTTAAGTTTTGTAAATGGTATTAATGATAGGAACTTGATTTTGGCTTTTAAACTCAAGATTTGGAAGAAATCTTGAAGAATTTCGTTGTGATTGTTTGGGCTCTGTTTTGAGATGATTCTTAAATGTATTTTGGATGTCTAATGATATGTAAATGAGATTTTATCAATGCAATCCCGAACATGTTGTATTTCCTAAGTTTTTGCTTATGAAAATGGTGGTTTTTGAGGTGATCTTGGTGTTCTGTTATAGCTAGAGGTATAAGGACAAGTTTAGGTTCATTTTGGATGTTGATTGATGTTTAGAAATGGTTAGAAGTGATGGATCTTGGCTGGGTTAAGTTTTGGAAGAGGTTGGAGGTGATTTCGATTGTGTTTGGTAGCCGAAATGTTGGCTTTAGGTAGAGCAGCGAGTTTGAGTGTGTTGGCTGAAGATTTCAATGCATGATGATGCATTAATCCTCTGCTTTGATGTGTTTAATACAGGGGAGACATCTTCGGACACTTGTGGAGTTGATCCGGAGGCTTGATTGACGTTTCGGCAAGCAAGCAAAACGAAATCGGTGAGTGTGTTTGGGTTTGAAGTCCATGAGGACAAAAATACAAGGTTTGGGGATTTATAAGAGGTTTGAAACACCTTCCTAGATCCGGAAGTAAGTATGGCTTGTTTTGATCTCTCTAAAGTGGTGTTTGGCCCCAAAATGCTTTTACATGCTCATGGTTAGATATTGTTAAATTCCTACTGTTTTTATGCATGTTTTGAAGCATGAGATTATGCTTATAAAGATGTCATGAGATGGCATGTTGCTTTGACTAGATTTGAGCTTTTGGTTTGAAGCAAAGTATGATTTATGATTTGATATGTGATAAGAAAACTCTTGAGTTTTATTGCATGAAAAACAGTAGGTGAGATGATATTTTAACACATTATATTGGCATAGATGTTGAGAAACTTACCGGATATAATTGATCGATCAATAGGATGAGAGTGCACTATAAACTAAAAATTCGTATGTGCTCTTTGGTTAAGCCAAAGGGAGATATTCCGATGATGGGCATTCCATCGGGTAGGACTTGGTGAAATACCCAAGCTTTGTGGCGATGAGAGATTCTGCCATGTGAGTACGGTGATGAGAGATTCCACCGGAAGCTATGTTGCTAGACAAGTGAGTACGGTGATGCGAGATTCCACCGGAAGAGTCTAGTGTAGAAATGTGTCCGCATATCCGAGTATTAATGAGATGCTAAATGCCAATATTAATGATGAAATGGTTTTTGTTACACATGTACCTTGTCGAAATGATTTTTGCTATGAGATATGCATATGTGTTGTGTTTAGAAATGCTTAGTCAATACAAGCATGTGAATGGCTTTGCCATGAGATTTGCATTGGTTTTAATGCATGGGATAGAATAGAGGTACATGTGGTTCCAATGAGTTTTGCTTTGAGGGTTTTTCCAAGCATGAGAAAGAGATGAGCATGTGGTTTAAAAAGCTTTGATGAAAGTGTTTTTTCTAAATTGCATTATTGTGATGTTTTCTTTAGAGCATGCCTCACTAAGAAATTGTGCTTACGCTCTCTCTCTTGTACCAATAATGCAGATAATTGAAGTGTTTTAAGGCAACAAGGAGGCTAGAGTGTCCAAGGGAAACCAAGCTCATGTATGGTGATGTTTTCATACACTATTAGTTTTGGTAATTTGGCAATGGGAACCTAAAAGTGTGTTTTGGGAGATGTTTTGGACTCCCTAGTTTGTGGCATGATGCTTTTGATGTTTTGGATTTGTAAGAGGCCTTTTTAATGCTTGCTTTGGAGATTGATTGATTGCTTGGTTTGGATAATAGGGTGCATGCCTATAGACTTGTGAATTTTCATGTTTGATGTTATGGATGTGTTTTGAAGTTGCAAACATGTACCTTATATGTATGATGACTTGTTGGCTTGACTAGGAAGTCATTAGGATGTGTTTGAATGGATTTATGTATGCAAAATCAGCAAAATCTACAGCTTCTGGGCAAACCGTATCGGAACGGGCACTAGCGTTTCGAAACGGGGGCCTGTAATGGCCTTCGTGTTTCGAAACGGTTGGAGGCTGTTCCAAAATGTTTTGGCTACTATCAAGCCCTATTTCGAAACCAGTCTCGGAACGAACCCGTGTTTCGGAACGGTCAAAGCCGTTTCGAAACAGGTGACCGTTGGGCACTGATTTGAATGGTGTTGAAGTTTACAAGCTTTACGTTTTAGTCCAGAAAGTTGTAATTGCAACTGTATGAGTTCGAGAAGTCCAATTAAAGTGAAATTTGACAGGGAAGCATGTAATATGACTAATTCCATATTGGTAACTTAAAAATCAGCTAAGACCTTCACATTTTCAGAATTTACATTTTGGTCCCTAATCTTTGTATATTGTGCAATTGAGACCCTTGTTTGAATTCGATCGTTGTGCTTATTACGTAAATGTTTCTCAAGTGCTCGCTTAGGGTTAACGTGCATCTAGACAAGTTTAAAAAGAAAAAAGGGATGTTAATCAAGGTTGACTTTCGAGTTGACTTTGGTTTTCCCCGTGTAATCTTCGTAGTTTTGGTCAACCGTCTAGGCCGGGCTAAGGGGGTTACATTTGGTGGTATCAGAGCTTAGTTCTCGTATCCTTGGGATTTGTATGAAGATGATGTATGTGTATTTGAGTGATATGCCTTTTTGGGTGAAAGAATGTTGTATAAATTGTGATGCATGGTTTCAATTGTGATGACATGCTATGTTGAAATGTGTTAGGGGATCCCATTGCCATATCAAAACTAATGAAAGGAATTGTTTTAGAAAATGAGCTTGAGTAATTGAATTACTTACCTTATTGAGCCTAATTGTGTTTATTGCATATTTTGTCAGTGCTTTGTTTTCTTTGTAAATGGGGCCACGTAGAGAGATGAGAGTGAATACAAGAGCTATGGCTCCTGATGAGAATGATGCGAATGCAGAGAATGTTGTGGATTTACCTCCTCCTCCTGGTGGTGGACCACCTGGTGGTGATGGTGGTGCTGGAGCTGGTGCTGGGGTCGCTGGACCTGAAGGTGTGCAGGGGTAAGCTGCTCCTAACATGACGGTGTTGATTCAGGCTATTGCTGGTGCTTTCCAGGCAGCAGTAGCTGGGGCTCATGGAGCTGCGCATCAGGACGATGCTAATGGGAGGTTACCTTTGGAACGTCTTCGCAGTCTGGGAGGGACTGAGTTCAGAGGTCTATCTCTGAAAAGATATGAGTCTTGGTTGGAGAGCACCAAGAGGATATTGGGACAGATGAACTGCAATAATGTGCAGAAGCTGGGTTGTGTGGTATCACTGCTGCATGGTGATGCCTATACGTGGTGGACGACCACTATATCTGGTATGGATGATGATGAGGTGACTTGGACGTTCTTTGTGAATGCGTTCAAGCGAAAGTATCTGGGTGTGCGATACCTAGATGAGAAGAAAAGAGAATTTATGTCTCTGATGCAAGGTAGCATGACGGTAGCTGGGTATGAGATCCAGTTTGTCCGCCTTAGTCAGTATGCACCTGAGCTCATCCCTAATGAGCGGGAGAGGTGTGAACGATTCTGTTATGGGTTGGTAACAGATGTGAAGACTTTCATGCTTGCGGCGGACTACACAGATTTCGATGTCTTGGTCACTAGAGCCAAGGACATTGAGTCGAACCTTGGTTTGACTAGTCGAGCGGGAGGATCTAGCTCTGGGAAGCGATCGGCTGAGCGCGATTATGGTAGAGATCGCAACAAGAGGCATAAGGATCGGAGGCTACAATATGATGCTAGGCGTGGGGGTGGTAACCCTGGGAGAGGTCAGCAAGGACCTAATGCTGTTCAGAGGACTCCTGAGTGTAACCGTTGTGGTAGACGGCACGGTGGTGAATGTTGGGGTAACCTTGGGACGTGCCGGAATTGTGGAAACCGTGGACATATGAAGAAGGATTGTCCTCAGCCTTTGAGAGAAGGACATGCTCCGGTGAGAGCAGCTGAGCCACAGAGAGGTCGTGGGTGCGGTCGTGGTAAGTTTCAGCGCAGAGATGACGATGGCAGGAATGTAGCGCATGTTGTGGCCGTTCAACCTGAGGGTGGAGGTCAGGCCCGAGTGTATGCACAGCGTGAGGGAAAGAATGATACGGATGTGATTGCAGGTACCTTCACTTTGCAATCCTTATCATTACTTTCTTTGATTGATTTTGGGTCTACACACTCATATATATTGCGTGAACATGCTCAAATGCTTGGTTTACCTGTTGAGTCTTTGGATGTTGGTATACGTGTGACTAGTTCCTTTGGTAAAATGGTTGTGACGCGAAGGTTGTATAGGAGATGTCCCTCGAAAGTGCAAAACCATGTTTTTCTTGTTGATCTCATAGAATTGCCATTCTATGGTTTTGATGTGATCCTTAGAATGGATTGGCTTGTTGAACATCGAGCTGTAGTGGATTTTGAGAACAAGCGAGTTTCGTTGAAGCTTGCGGATGATTACGAAGTAGTGGTGGTTGGTGAGAATGTGAAGTTTCTTTCCAATGTGGTGTCTTCTTTGGAAGCAAGCCGAATGCTGAGGCAAGGTTGCGAGGCTTACCTAGCCTTTATGATGAATCCTAATTCAAAGGAGTTGCGGGTTCAGGATATCAGAACTGTTCGTGAGTTTCTTGGAGTGTTTCCGGAAGAGTTACTTGGTTTGCCGCCTAGTCGCGAGGTAGAGTTTGGAATTGAGCTTTATGAAAACACAACTCCAGTGTCCATTGCTCCCTATCGCATGACACCTAAGGAGCTAAAGGAGTTAAAGACGCAACTTCAAAAGTTGCTTGATCGTGGATTCATTCGGCCAAGTGTGTCACCTTAGGGTGCACCAGTTTTGTTTGTGAAAAAGAAGGATGGCACTATGAGAATGTGCATCGATTATCGTCAGCTGAATAAGTTGACTATCAAGAATCGGTATCCTTTGCCGAGGATTGATGATCTCTTTGATCAATTTCGGGGAGCGGCTGTGTTCTCCAAGATTGACTTAAGGTCAGGGTACTATCAGCTTAAGGTGAAAGATGTGGATGTTCCAAAAACAGCCTTTAGAACGAGGTATGGGCATTATGAGTTCCTTGTAATGCCATTTGGCTTGACGAATGCTCCTGCAGCTTTTATGGACATGATGAATAGAGTGTTTCGTGAATACTTGGACAAGTTTGTTGTGGTGTTTATTGACGATATCCTTGTGTACTCTCGTACTGAGGAGGAGCATGAAGGTCATTTGAGGGTTGTCTTACAAGCGCTGTTGGAGAATCAGCTTTATGATAAGCTGAGCAAGTGCGAATTCTGGCTTAGGGAAGTTGTTTTCCTTGGTCATGTGGTTTCTGCGGAGGCGATTCGTGTTGATCCTCAGAAGATTGAGGCGGTGATGAATTGGAAGCCTCCTAAGTCTGTTCATGAAGTCCGTAGTTTCCTTGGGTTGGCAGGATACTACCGGAGGTTTCTGGATGGATTTTCAAAGATTGCTGCCCCTTTGACGAAGTTGTTGCAAAAAGATGTCAAGTATGAGTGGACAGAGGCAAGACAACAAGCTTTTGAGAAGCTTAAGGCAGCTTTGACGCAAGCTCCTATTTTGGTTCAACCTGAATCAGGAAAAGAGTTTGTGGTGTACAGCGACGCATCCTATGTTGGGTTGGGGTGTGTGCTGATGCAAGAGGGTAAGGTGGTGGCTTATGCATCGCACCAGTTGAAGGTGCATGAGCGCAATTATCCTACGCATGATATTGAGTTGGCTGCGGTGGTTTTTACTTTGAAGATTTGGAGACATTATCTGTATGGTGAGAAGTGTACTATGTACACGGATCACAAGAGTTTGAAGTATCTGATGTCGCAGAAAGAGTTGAATCTTAGGCAACGAAGTTGGGTGGAGTTGCTTAATAATTACGATCTGACGATCGAGTACCATCCGGGAAAGGCTAATGTTGTGGCAGATGCCTTGAGTAGGAAGGTGGCAGTGGAGTTAAGGGCTATGTTTGCCAGCTTGAGTATTTCGCGAGATGGGGGTCTTGTGGCTGAATTGCAAGTGAAACTGTTGAGTTGTGTGGTGCTCGATTCGTTCAACCGATTATGCTCACCAAGTGGTGGAGAGGTGGATATTTGAGTGTTAGGGTTTAGGAAGCTAGAAAGGAAATAGACACAATGATTTTAGAGTGGTTCGGTCTTCTAACAAGCACCTACATCCACTACCTTAGCTCCCCACTAAGGATTTCACAATCAATTCACTAATTGATTCGTCCCCTTTTCTAGGCTTAGGAGGAAACTCTTACAACCAATCAAGCTTTCTACCCAAAGCCTTGATTGAAACCCTCTTTACAAGAGATAAACAAAGCAAACTTGTAATCCTCTAATAGGAGTTTGTTTGCACAATTAAGCACTCACCCAAACCTAAAACACTTGAGCAAATTTGACAATTTTGGCTCACTAGTGTTTGTCTATACAAGAATTGACAATTTAAGTGCTAAGAAAATTTCTTGATCATTTGATGTTTGACAATATGAGCATTAGCCTTCTCTTGATGCTTGGAGGTCCCTTTTATACTCCCAATTGAGTTTGTAGCCGTTACTAGCCGTTGGGATCAAATTGGAGCCGTTGAGGACTTTAATTCCCACCATAAATGCATTCTGCAGCTCCCCGTTTCGAAACGCTCAATGCCGTTTCGAAACACTCTCAATGTAGAAAGAGCCGTTGCAGTCTGTCAGGGCATCCGTTTCGGAACGCCTCCTGGCCGTTTCGGAACACCTCATGTCCGTTTCGGAACGCCTCCTGGTCGTTTCGAAACTCGTATCGAAACGCTATAGGTCCGTATCGAAACGCCTGCATTTAAACGTTGGTTGGGAAAATAGCCGTTGGGGTTTATGACCATTGGGGTCATTGCCACGTGGGCGTATCGAAACGGCCTAGCCCGTTTCGAAACGCTGGGCAAAAATCAAGTCCAGGGAAAGCCCGTTTCGAAACACGTTTCGAAACGAATATGCAACTGGAATCCCCTGTTTCGAAACGCCTTATGGTGTTTCGAAACACCTGGACAGGTTTGAGAAGTTTGGCTTTGAAACACATTAAAAACCTATTTAAAAACATCCCTAAACATAGTTTCAGAATATTTAGACTTTGGAAATTGTTTTAAATACTTTTTAAATCAGTCCAAAACATTTTTCAATTATTATATCAAAACATTAGTTCTACAATCTCCCCCTTTTTGATATAATAAAACTCTCTTGAAAAATTATTTGGGATTTTCCCCCTTTATCTTTAAAAATGTGAATAAGAGACTAAAGATATGAAATCAAATAAAGCTCCCCCTTATTCATTTGAAAATTCAATTTTTCAACCATTTCTCCCCCTTTTTGTTATATCAAAAAGAATTTAAAACATTAAGTTCAAAAATAACAATAGAGGTAAAAGTTTGACAAAAGTAAGAATTTGGTTTTAAAATGGCTCCCCCTTACTCAAAGCATCATCCAAATGTTAGTCACAACATATATGATCATCTAGTTGAATTTAAACAAAGATAAACAAATAAAATCAAAACAACTAGAATTTTACCACACTTGAACTCAAGGTAGGATGTGAAGCCTTCCTTCTTCAAGTGTTCTTCCTTGTGTGCATGGAGCTCCCCCTCAATGTTTGACTTGTTGAACATCTCCATCACACCTAGCAAAAGACAATCATGTAACTTTTGGTATCCAAATTGCTTTGGATCCATGAACGTTAGTAGCACAAATTTTTGACCCCTTTGGAATCCATTTTTCAATGTCATCCTTTTTAATTGAAGTGGTTAGTCCTTTTGGGACCCAAACACTTCTAAAACATTTACCATTTTTAATTCTAGGGGCACTAGATTGTCTAACATAGAAATTTGATTTTCCAAAATTGTTTTTCTTTTCAAGCTCTTTGGAAATCAAATCTTTTTCTTCTTGAACTTTTTGAAGCAATTTTTGTAAATCAAAACATTTTAATTCAAACTCTTCAAGTTTTGCTTCAAGTTCAAGTTTGGTTTTAGAAAGCAAATCATTTTGAATTTTCAACTTTGAAATCAATTTATTGTTTTTCAAAATGTGGCTTTTAAAATCTAAAACCAAATCGTCATAGGCATCTTGTAATTCATCAAAAGTGTAAGAACATGAAGTAGATGAATTAGAAGTTACCCTTGAATCTTCTTCGATGGCCAAAAGGCAAAGCTTGGCTTGTTCATCGTCGGTGGAGTCTTCATCACTCCAAGTAGCCAAATGTGCCTTCTTCTTATGGCTTGAAGTGCTTGCCCTCTCCTTTCTCTTAGGTTCTCGTTCAAGCTCTATCAAGGCTTTCTTCATGAACGGGGCACACTTCTTGAAGAGATGAACTATCTCTTCATCTTCATCCTCCTCTTCACTTGAGTAGACATGATGGCAAGTGGAGGATTTGAGAGCCATGGCACTAGCATTGATGCCAAGCCCTTTGATTTTCTTCTCTCCCATCGCTCTAATTTCTTCCCTTTTCTTCTCCTCTTTCTTGTTCTTCTTCATGATTTGGTGAGTGAGAAGAGACCCCATAAGTTCATCAAGCTTCAAAGTCTTCAAATTTTTGGCTTCGATGATGGCGGTCCTCTTTGAGTCCCAAGACTCGAGAAGTGAGTAGATGAGCTTTCGAACAAGCTTTTCTTCCGGAATGGGTTCTCCATACCCTTTGAGACCATTGGTGATGGTGGAGAATCTATCGAACATTTTCTCAATGTTCTCTTCCGGATCCATTTTGAAGTTCTCATACTCCAAGGTTAGGAGCCCAATCTTGGTCTCCTTGACTTCATCGGTCCCCTCGTATGTGACTTCAAGCTTGTCCCATACCTCCTTGGCAATCTCAAAAGAAGACATCTTTTCGTAGATGGATGGGCCAAAAGCACAAAACAAGATGTGCAAGGCCTTGCAATTGAGCTCCATCTTCTTGCGATCGTCGGCACTCCACTCCGCTTTGCTTCGTTGAGGCACGAATGGACCATCTTCAACTATGTCCCATAGCTTGTAATCTCTAGACTTGATGAAGAACTTCATCTTTATCTTCCAATGGGCATAGAATGTTCCGTCGAAGAAAGGCGGTTTGTCTATGGATTGCGCCATTTTGAGCCGGTTGATGCACTAGTGATTGAGCTTGCCGGATCTCCTCAATAGGATGTGAATCCTCTTCGATTGAGCCAAGCTCTGATACCAATTGTTGAGATGTGTGGTGCTCGATTCGTTCAACCGATTATGCTCACCAAGTGGTGGAGAGGTGGATATTTGAGTGTTAGGGTTTAGGAAGCTAGAAAGGAAATAGACACAATGATTTTAGAGTGGTTCGGTCTTCTAACAAGCACTTACATCCACTACCTTAGCTCCCCACTAAGGATTTCACAATCAATCCACTAATTGATTCGTCCCCTTTTCTAGACTTAGGAGGAAACCCTTACAACCAATCAAGCTTTCTACCCAAAGCCTTGATTGAAACTCTCTTTACAAGAGATAAACAAAGCAAACTTGTAATCCTCTAATAGGAGTTTGTTTGCACAATTAAGCACTCACCCAAACCTAAAACACTTGAGCAAATTTGACAATTTTGGCTCACTAGTGTTTGTCTATACAAGAATTGACAATTTAAGTGCTAAGACAATTTCTTGATCATTTGATGTTTGACAATATGAGCATTAGCCTTCTCTTGATGCTTGGAGGTCCCTTTTATACTCCCAATTGAGTTTGCAGCCGTTACTAGCCGTTGGGATCAAATTGGAGCCGTTGAGGACTTTAATTCCCACCATAAATGCATTCTGCAGCTCCCC
Source organism: Hibiscus trionum (assembly GCA_030270665.1). Lineage (NCBI taxonomy): Eukaryota > Viridiplantae > Streptophyta > Magnoliopsida > Malvales > Malvaceae > Hibiscus > Hibiscus trionum. The sequence continues at coordinate 41,216,014 of BSYR01000027.1, read as the reverse complement.
GTTTCGAAACGCTCGATGCTGTTTCGAAACACTCTCAATGTAGAAAGAGCCGTTGCAGTCTGTCAGGGCATCCGTTTCGGAACGCCTCCTGGCCGTTTCGGAACACCTCATGTCCGTTTCGGAACGCCTCCTGGCCGTTTCGAAACTCGTATCGAAACGCTATAGGTCCGTATCGAAACGCATGCATTTAAAAGTTGGTTGAGAAAATAGTCGTTGGGGTTTATGACCGTTGGGGTCATTGCCACGTGGGCGTATCGAAACGGCCTAGCCCGTTTCTAAACGCTGGGCAAAAATCAAGTCCAGGGAAAGCCTGTTTCGAAACTAATATGCTACTGGAATCCCCTGTTTCGAAACGCCTTATGGTGTTTCGAAACACCTGGACAGGTTTGAGAAGTTTGGCTTTGAAACACATTAAAAACCCATTTAAAAACATCCCTAAACATAGTTTCAGAATATTTAGACTTTGGAAATTGTTTTAAATACTTTTTAAATCAGTCCAAAACATTTTTCAATTATTATATCAAAACATTAGTTCTACAGAAACCATCTTTGGTACAGTTGATAAAAGATAAGCAGTTGTTGGATGATTCTTTGGTGCCACATGTTCAGGATATTGCTAAGGGTAGACCATCAGAATTCTGTTTTAATGATGATGGAGTTCTATGTTTTGGAAGTCGGATAGTATTGCCTAATGATGCGGAGTTGAGGCGTACTATTCTGACTGAAGCTCATAGTAGTCCTTTTGCTATGCACCTTGGTAGTACAAAGATGTATCGTGATCTGAAGGATGAGTACTACTGGGTGGGATTGAAGAAAGATGTTGCGGAGTACGTGAGTAAGTGTATGGTTTGTCAGCGGGTTAAGGCTGAGCATCAGTTTCCTTCTGGGTTGTTGCAACCGTTGAGGATTCCTGAGTGGAAGTGGGAAAGGATTACCATGGACTTTGTGTCTGGTTTGCCTTTGTCGCCATTGAAGAAGAATTCGGTGTGGGTGATTGTGGATCGCCTTACGAAGTGTGCGCATTTCTTGCTTGTACATACTACGTATACCTTGGATAAGCTTGCAGAGCTGTACATTGCTGAAATTGTGCGATTGTATGCTGTGCCAAAGTCTATAGTATCGGATAGGGATCCGAGGTTTACATCGCGTTTTTGGGAGTGTTTGCATCAAGCTTTGGGTACGCGGCTGAATTTCAGTACTTCTTATCATCCACAGTCGGATGGACAGTCTGAGCGTGTTATCCAAGTGCTGGAAGATATGTTGAGGTGCTGTGTGATTGAGTTTCAGGGTTCTTGGGAGAAGCATTTGCCTTTGGTGGAGTTTGCTTATAATAATAGCTACCAGGCAAGTATTCAAATGGCACCATATGAAGCCTTGTATGGGAGGAAGTGCAGAACTCCTTTTTGCTGGGCTGAAACAGGTCAGAAGTTGGTTTCAATGCCGGCTTTGTTAAAGGGAACCACCGAGAAGGTGAAGCTCATTTGTGAGAGTTTGAAGGCAGCTTCTGATCGACAGAAGTCTTACGCGGATTTGAAGCGTAAGGAGATTGAGTTTGCGGTAGGTGACCGCGTGTTCTTGAAGGTTTCTCCTTGGAAGAAGGTGATGAGGTTTGACCAGAAGGGTAAGTTGAGCCCTAGGTACATTGGGCCATACGAGGTGATTGAACGTGTGGGTCTTCTCCACTCTTCTTTCTTCTTTTCATCTTCTCTCCCTTGATTCATAATTTCATGAGTTGGGAGAACCAACTAGCTCATCAAGCTTTAGCGTCTTTGTAACGCCCCGGTTTTGGGCTTAGAAGTTTTGGGCGTTGACCGGTTTGGTCAAAGTCCTGTTTGAATCTTAAGAGGTTAAATTAGGAAAGCCTAGTTCGGGTTGCATTAAAAATATGGAAAAATGGTCTAAAATCATCTTTTAATATAATTAGATGAACTGTGAAAACAATTTTGGAAAATGAGGTTTGGAAGGTTGACATTTTGGCTAGTGACCAAAATGTAATTTTCGCAAATTTGGTGGCTGTTTTAAAAAGGATTGAAACTTTGAATCTTTAAGGAGCTATTTGCCCAAAAGTGAATTCTCCAGATTTTTCTAAGATATTTTAATCCTAAATTCTGATTTTAAAGGTTTCATAAAAGGAGGGAAACTCATTTTTACTATTTTCTTTCCTAACTTCCTATTTTCTTCTCTCATTTTCTCTCCAACCAAACATTTCTTTTTCCAGAGATTTTGATCTGATTTCTTCATCTAAAATCATCCTTTCAACTCACAATTGATAGCAAATCATTGTGTCATCAAAACCTACTCAATTGCTACAAGTTTCAACAAGGTTTTCATTCCAAAAAGTGGAGAATCACAAGTTTGGAGGTATGAACGATTTCTCCTCTGAACTTTAAGTTCTTTAATGAAATTCCTAAAGTTTTCAATCCTAAATTTATGTTTAATTAAAGGTTTTCAAGTAGATTTGTGGATCTTGGCTAATTATGCAAGATTTTGATGTTTTCACTTGATTTTCGTTAGATCTGAGTAATCTGGGTTTTAAGAGGTGTTTTTGATGTTAAATGAACTCTAAATTGATAAGGAAATGAGTTTTGATCAATGCAATCCCGGATAGGTTGAGTTTCCTATGTTTAGCTTGTGTTTTAAGGTGGTTTTTGAGGTGATCTTGGTGATCTGATGTTGCTGGAGGTATAAGGATGGTTGTAGGTTGTTTTTAGATGTTAAATGGTGATGATGGATGTTAGGTTTTGCTGGGTTATGGCTGGGCTTTGTTTAGAAGTGGTTTTGATGCATTTTCGGTTGTGTTTGGTGGCCGAAAATGGAGGTTGGATGAGAGCAGCGAGTTTAGGTGCTTTCATTGAAGTAATTGATGCATGGTGATGCATTAATTTACTGCTTTGATGTGTTGAAACAGGGGAGGCATCTTTGGATCCAAGTTTGGTTGATCCGGAAGCTTGATTTCGTGCTTCGGCAAGTGGCGAAGTGGAAATCGGTGAGTGCAATTGTGGAAATTGGATTTTCAGCTTTTTAAACCAAGGTTTGAAGGTTTTGGGAGCTTAGTTTAAGTCTAAACAACTTTGCTAAGCTCAAGTGTAAGTTTTCGGATTTTCTCTCTAGTGGTGGCCATGATTTTGATGTGATGCAAAATGATGATTTGCATGTTTTAATTACTGTTTTGAAAGCATGTTTTAGCATGGTTTTTGCTGATGATGTAAGCCATATGTTGAAGGTAACTCTAGGTAGGAGTTCCTTGATTTTGTACATTGAAATGGTGTGGTTTGATGCTTTGAAATGCATGATGAATATGGCTTGATTTAATGCTTTAAACAGTGGATTAAATGATGAAAATGATGTATATTGGCAAGTGATGTTTTTAAAATGTTAAGGTCACTAAGGTGGTTAAAAGTCCTTGAGTGAGCCTTGTTACTTATGAACATCAAGGTGGTTAAAAGTCCTTGGATGGTTCATGTTGCGGACACTAAGGTGTTTAAAAGTCCTTAGGTGATCCTTTCTATGGTGTTTAAAAGTCCATAGGCCAAGGTGTTTAAAAGTCCTTGGGATCAAGGTGTTTAAAAGTCCTTGATGTGATTCATTCATGGTGTTTAAAAGTCCATGGCCAAGGTGTTTAAAAGTCCTTGGGATCAAGGTGTTTAAAAGTCCTTGATGAGATACTTTCTATGGTGTTTAAAAGTCCATAGGCCAAGGTGTTTAAAAGTCCTTGGGGCCAAGGTGTTTAAAAGTCCTTGGGAAGTTGTTGAACTTGTTTTATGAAATGGAAATTGTCACTTGAGCCAATATGACATGTTAAGTATGTAAGAAGCATGAGATGCTTGTTTTGATATATAATATGAAGCATGAGATTGCTTGTTTTAAAGTGTGCTTTGAGCATGTGCAAAGGTTGATTTTAAGCATGATTTATAAATGGTTTTAATTGCATTATTGAATTGTTTTTAATGAGCATGCCTCACTAAGCTTTTGCTTACGCTCTCTACGTTTTCTTAATTCAATAATGCAGATCATTAGAGTACCTTAAGGGCAGCAAGAAAGGGCAAGCAATCAAGTTCAAGTGAAGCTCAAAGTATGAAGGTTTTATAAGTGCAATTTAGCTTTTGTATGTTTTGGCAATGGGGGACCAATGTGTATGTTTTGGGAGGTGTTTGAGGCTCCCTAAGTATGTTGAATGTTGATGTGTTTGCTGGTTTTTGCATTGGAACCATATATGCTTGTTTTGGAAGTTTGGTTTTGAATAGCTAGCTTGTTAGGAAGCATGCCATTAGAATTTGGGGCTTTTCATATGTGTTGGTTATATGTTGAATTGGTGCTGCATTTATGGTCCTTGCATGTTGGTAGACTTTGTGGTATGATTTGGTGTTGTTTAATTGAAGTTTGAAGCATGATTGTTGCTGTTTTAAGTCGATTTCTGGCAGGAGTATCGATACTCGAGCTTGCGTATCGATACGCAAGAGCCAAATCTGCAGATTTCTGGCCATGCGTATCGATACGGGTTGGGTATCGATACTCGTCCAAGTTTCTGTTTTCCCCGTGTATCGATACGACTCCAGGCGTATCGATACACGACCGTTAATCTGGTTAAAAGTATCTTTAAATGTTTTGTTTGGTTTACGTTTTGGTCCTGAATCTTGTTTGTTCAATTGTATGAGTTTGGGAAGTCCTTTTGAGCTGAAATTTCACAGAGAAGCATGAAATCTATTTAATTTCAAGATGGTAACTTCAAATTTGGTTAAGTCCTTATATTTATCAGAAATTACAATTTGGTCCCTAAAGTTGTAATTTGTTCAATTGGGTCCCTGTTTGACCTCTGATGTTTGTGATCTTTGAGTATGTTGTTTGTATGATCACACATAGGTGTAATGTGCATCTAGATAAGATTAAAAAGAAAAAAAAAGGGTCGTTAATCAAGGTTGACTTTCGGGTTGACTTTGGTTTTCCCCGTGTGACTTTCTTAATTCGGGTCAACCGTCTAGGCCGGGTTAAGGGGGTTACATTTGGTGGTATCAGAGCTGAGTTCTCGAGTAATTGGGAATGTATGTATGCATGATTGAAGTATGTATGCTTTGTATGCTTGTTGTTTGAAAGCATGTTCAGTGGCTTGAGATGTTGATGCAACTGAGTTGTATGTTGTGATGTTGCATGCTGAGGGTACCCATTGCCAAACAAAAGCTAATGAAATGAAATTGATTTTGATTGAAATGGAGCTTGAATACTTGGATTGCTTACCTTGCTGGGCCTGACTTGTTTTATTTTGCATTGTTGTTGCATGGTAAAAGTATGGCACCACGTAGAGAGTTAAGAGGTAATGCGAGAGCTGCGGCTCCTAACGAGAATGAGAATGAAGAGCACACTGGTAGTGCTGTGTTACCCCCTCCTCCGCCTGGTGGTGGTGATGGAGGTGCGAGAGCTGAAGCTGCAGCTGATGCTGGTGCTGGAGCTGCAGGACCAGAGGTTGGTCAGGGGCAAGCGATGCCTGATATGTCTGCTTTGGTACAAGCTATTGCGGGTGCTTTTCGAGCAGCAGTAGCTGGAGCTCAGGGAGCTGGGCATCAAGGGGATGCTGGAGTCAGATTGCCTTTGGAGCGTCTGCGCAGTCTTGGAGGGACTGAGTTTAGAGGTTTATCAGCTGAGAGTTCTGAGGCTTGGCTTGAGAGTACCAAGCGTATCTTGGGTCAGATGAGTTGCACAGATGTGCAAAAGCTGGGCTGTGTTGTGTCCTTGCTGCAGGACGATGCTTATACATGGTGGACGACTACCATTTCGGGGATGGCTGAAGCTGATGTTACCTGGACATTCTTTCAGAATGTGTTTAAGAGAAGATATCTGGGAGTGAGATATCTGGATGAGAAAAAGCGGGAATTCATGTCTCTTACTCAAGGGAGCATGAGTGTAGCTGAGTACGAGGTACAGTTTGTACGGCTCAGTCAGTATGCACCGGAGCTGATACCCGATGAGCGGGCGAGGTGTGAGAGGTTTCGTTACGGTCTTGTGACGGATGTAAAGACATACATGTTGGCTGCTGAGTATGAGGATTTTGATGTGTTGGTGAGTCGATCCAAGGACATTGAGATGAACCTGAGTTTGTCTGCTAGAGGTGCTGGAGCAAGTGCTGGAAAGAGACCAGCTGAGTATAGTTCCGGAGGTGGACGGAACAAGAGGGGACGCGATCAGAAGTATCAGTCCTCAGCCAAGAGAGGTGGCGGTGCACCTGCTAGAGGAGGTTATGCTAGAGCTGATCCTAGTGCTTGTTGGATCTGTGGTTCACGTGGTCACTTGAAGCGTGACTGTCCTCGTGCTGAGAGAGTAGCACAAGCTCCTGTTGTGGCAGCTGGTAATGCTGGTGGAAATGGATGCTGGAATTGTGGTTCTGCAGACCACATAAGGCGAGATTGTCCGAGGTTGGCTGGTGGCCAAGAGCGTGCTCCTGTTGTTGCAGCAGCACAGAGAGGTCGTGGGCGCGGCCGTGGTAATTTCCAGAGGAGAGAGGAAGGTGGCCGAGGGGTAGCTCATGTTGTAGCTATTCAGCCTGAAGGTGGAGGCCAAGCGAGGGTGTATGCTCAGAGAGAGGGCAGGAATGATGCAGATGTGATTGCAGGTACCTTTACTTTGCAGTCCTTGTCATTGCTTTCTTTGATTGATTCTGGATCTACGCATTCATATATTCTTCGTGAGCATGCTGAATTGCTTGGTTTGCCTGTTGAGTCTTTGGATGTTGGTGTTCGGGTCACTAGTTCTTTTGGTGAGACTGTTGTGACTCGAAAGTTGTTTAGAAGGTGCCCTTTGGTTGTTCAAGAACATGTTTTTCATGTTGATCTTATGGAGTTGCCCTTCTATGGTTTTGATGTGATCCTTGGTATGGATTGGCTTGCTGAGCATCGTGCTGTTGTGGATTGTGAGAATAAGCGTGTTTCGCTTAAGCTTGCGGATGATTATGAAGTTGTTGTGGTTGGTGAGAATGTGAAGTTTCTTGCCAATGTGGTATCTTCTTTGGAGGCGAGCAGGATGCTGAGGCAAGGTTGCGAAGCCTATCTAGCTTTTGTGATGAATCTTAGCTCTAAGGAGTTGAGGGTGCAAGATATCAGGGTTGTAAAGGAGTTTCCTGGTGTTTTTCCTGAGGAGTTGCCTGGTTTACCTCCTAACCGCGAGGTGGAGTTTGGAATTGAGCTGTATGAGAATACAACTCCTGTGTCCATTACTCCCTATAGAATGGCACCTAAGGAGCTGAAGGAGCTGAAGACGCAGTTGCAAGAGCTGCTTGATCGTGGTTTTATCCGGCCGAGTGTATCGCCTTGGGGTGCTCCTGTCTTGTTTGTGAAGAAGAAGGATGGCACTATGAGAATGTGCATTGATTACCGTCAGCTGAACAAGTTGACTATCAAGAATCGGTATCCTTTGCCGAGGATTGATGATCTCTTTGATCAATTTCGGGGAGCAGCTGTGTTCTCTAAGATTGACTTGAGGTCAGGGTATTACCAGTTGAAGGTGAAAGATGTGGATGTGCCTAAGACAGCTTTCAGGACAAGGTATGGGCATTATGAGTTCCTTGTGATGCCGTTTGGGTTGACAAATGCTCCTGCTGCTTTCATGGACATGATGAATCGTGTTTTTCATGAATACCTGGACAAGTTCGTTGTGGTGTTCATTGATGATATCCTCGTGTACTCGCGTACTGAGGAGGAGCACGAAGAGCATTTGAGGGTGGTTTTGCAAGCTTTGTTGGAAAATCAGCTTTATGCTAAGTTGAGTAAGTGTGAGTTCTGGCTTAGGGAGGTGGTGTTTCTTGGGCATGTTGTCTCAGCTGAGGGGATTCGTGTTGATCCTCAGAAGATTGAGGCGGTTATGAGCTGGAAGATTCCTAAGTCTGTTCATGAGGTCCGTAGTTTCCTTGGTTTGGCGGGATACTACCGGAGGTTTGTGGATGGTTTTTCCAAGATTGCTGCTCCTTTGACGAAGCTTTTGCAAAAGGATGTTATGTATGAGTGGACAGAAGCGAGGCAGCAAGCTTTTGAGAAGCTGAAGTTGGCTTTGACGCAAGCACCTATCTTGATTCAGCCTGAATCAGGGAAAGAGTTTGTGGTCTACAGTGATGCGTCCTATGTTGGTTTGGGGTGTGTGCTGATGCAGGAGGGTAAGGTTGTGGCTTATGCGTCGCGGCAGTTGAAGGTGCATGAGCGCAATTATCCTACGCATGATATTGAGCTGGCTGCAGTGGTTTTTGCTCTGAAGATCTGGAGGCATTATCTGTATGGTGAGAAGTGTACTGTGTACACGGATCACAAGAGTTTGAGGTATCTGATGTCTCAGAAGGAGTTGAATCTTAGGCAGCGGCGTTGGTTGGAGTTGCTCAAGGATTATGATCTGACGATTGAGTATCATCCTGGAAAGGCCAATGTTGTTGCGGATGCCTTGAGTAGGAAGGTAGCTGTTGAGCTGAGGGCGATGTTTGCTAGCTTGAGCATATCGCGAGATGGTGGTCTTGTGGCTGAGTTGCAAGTGAAGCCATCTTTGGTTCAGTTGATCAAGGATAAGCAGTTGTTGGATGATTCCTTGGTGTCTCATGTTCAGGATATCGCGGAGGGTAGACCTTCGGATTTCTGTTTCAATGATGATGGTGTGCTGTGTTTTGGGAGTCGAATAGTAGTGCCTGCTGATGCTGAGTTGAGGCGTGCTATTCTGACTGAAGGTCATAGTAGTCCTTTTGCTATGCACCCTGGTAGTACTAAGATGTATCGTGATCTTCGTGATGAGTACTATTGGGTTGGTTTGAAGAAGGATGTTGCAGAGTTTGTGAACAAGTGTTTGGTGTGTCAGCGAGTTAAGGCTGAGCATCAGTTTCCTTCTGGGTTGTTGCAACCGTTGAAAATCCCTGAATGGAAGTGGGAGAGGGTTACCATGGATTTTGTATCTGGTTTACCTTTGTCTCCATCAAAGAAGAATTCGGTCTGGGTGATTGTGGATCGCCTGACGAAGTGTGCGCATTTCTTGCCTGTGCATACTACGTTTTCTTTGGATAAGCTGGCAGAGCTGTACCTTGCTGAGGTGGTGAAGCTGCATGGTGTGCCTAAGTCGATTGTGTCGGATCGGGATCCGAGGTTCACATCGCGTTTTTGGCAGTGTTTGCATCAAGCTTTGGGTACAAGGTTGCATTTCAGTACATCCTATCATCCTCAGTCGGATGGTCAGTCTGAGCGAGTTATTCAGATTTTGGAGGATATGTTGAGATGCTGTGTGATTGAGTTCCAAGGTTCTTGGGAGAAGCATCTGCCTTTGGTTGAGTTCGCTTATAACAATAGTTATCAGGCGAGTATACAGATGGCACCTTATGAGGCTCTGTACGGGAGGAAGTGTAGGACTCCTCTTTGTTGGGCTGAAACTGGTCAAAGGTTGGTTTCGATGCCTGCTTTGTTGAAAGGGACCACCGAAAAGGTAAAGCTCATTTGTGAGCGGTTGAAGGCTGCCTCTGATCGGCAGAAGTCTTACGCGGATTTGAAGCGTAAAGAGATAGAGTATGCGGTGGGTGACCGTGTGTTCTTGAAGGTTTCGCCTTGGAAGAAGGTGATGAGGTTTGGCCGGAAGGGTAAGCTGAGCCCTAGATACATTGGACCGTATGAGGTGGTTGAGCGTGTGGGTCCTGTTGCGTATCGGTTGAGGTTACCTCAGGAGTTGGAGAAGATTCATGATGTGTTCCATGTTTCTATGCTCCGGAAGTATAGATCTGATCCTTCACATGTGATGCCTGTTGAGGATGTGGTTTTGAATCCGGATTTGACCTATGATGAGGAACCGGTGAAGGTTCTGGATTCAGATAGCAAGGTTCTTCGTGGCAAGACCATTGAGTTGGTGAAGGTGCTGTGGAAGCATCGCGGTGTTGAGGAAGCCACGTGGGAGCGAAAGGAAGACATGCTGACGCAGTTTCCTTATCTCTTTCCTTCAGGTAAATTTCGAGGACGAAATTTCTTAAGGGGGGGAGAGTTGTAACGCCCCGGTTTTGGGCTTAGAAGTTTTGGGCGTTGACCGGTTTGGTCAAAGTCCTGTTTGAATCTTAAGAGGTTAAATTAGGAAAGCCTAGTTCGGGTTGCATTAAAAATATGGAAAAATGGTCTAAAATCATCTTTTAATATAATTAGATGAACTGTGAAAACAATTTTGGAAAATGAGGTTTGGAAGGTTGACATTTTGGCTAGTGACCAAAATGTAATTTTCGCAAATTTGGTGGCTGTTTTAAAAAGGATTGAAACTTTGAATCTTTAAGGAGCTATTTGCCCAAAAGTGAATTCTCCAGATTTTTCTAAGATATTTTAATCCTAAATTCTGATTTTAAAGGTTTCATAAAAGGAGGGAAACTCATTTTTACTATTTTCTTTCCTAACTTCCTATTTTCTTCTCTCATTTTCTCTCCAACCAAACATTTCTTTTTCCAGAGATTTTGATCTGATTTCTTCATCTAAAATCATCCTTTCAACTCACAATTGATAGCAAATCATTGTGTCATCAAAACCTACTCAATTGCTACAAGTTTCAACAAGGTTTTCATTCCAAAAAGTGGAGAATCACAAGTTTGGAGGTATGAACGATTTCTCCTCTGAACTTTAAGTTCTTTAATGAAATTCCTAAAGTTTTCAATCCTAAATTTATGTTTAATTAAAGGTTTTCAAGTAGATTTGTGGATCTTGGCTAATTATGCAAGATTTTGATGTTTTCACTTGATTTTCGTTAGATCTGAGTAATCTGGGTTTTAAGAGGTGTTTTTGATGTTAAATGAACTCTAAATTGATAAGGAAATGAGTTTTGATCAATGCAATCCCGGATAGGTTGAGTTTCCTAAGTTTAGCTTGTGTTTTAAGGTGGTTTTTGAGGTGATCTTGGTGATCTGATGTTGCTGGAGGTATAAGGATGGTTGTAGGTTGTTTTTAGATGTTAAATGGTGATGATGGATGTTAGGTTTTGCTGGGTTATGGCTGGGCTTTGTTTAGAAGTGGTTTTGATGCATTTTCGGTTGTGTTTGGTGGCCGAAAATGGAGGTTGGATGAGAGCAGCGAGTTTAGGTGCTTTCATTGAAGTAATTGATGCATGGTGATGCATTAATTTACTGCTTTGATGTGTTGAAACAGGGGAGGCATCTTTGGATCCAAGTTTGGTTGATCCGGAAGCTTGATTTCGTGCTTCGGCAAGTGGCGAAGTGGAAATCGGTGAGTGCAATTGTGGAAATTGGATTTTCAGCTTTTTAAACCAAGGTTTGAAGGTTTTGGGAGCTTAGTTTAAGTCTAAACAACTTTGCTAAGCTCAAGTGTAAGTTTTCGGATTTTCTCTCTAGTGGTGGCCATGATTTTGATGTGATGCAAAATGATGATTTGCATGTTTTAATTACTGTTTTGAAAGCATGTTTTAGCATGGTTTTTGCTGATGATGTAAGCCATATGTTGAAGGTAACTCTAGGTAGGAGTTCCTTGATTTTGTACATTGAAATGGTGTGGTTTGATGCTTTGAAATGCATGATGAATATGGCTTGATTTAATGCTTTAAACAGTGGATTAAATGATGAAAATGATGTATATTGGCAAGTGATGTTTTTAAAATGTTAAGGTCACTAAGGTGGTTAAAAGTCCTTGAGTGAGCCTTGTTACTTATGAACATCAAGGTGGTTAAAAGTCCTTGGATGGTTCATGTTGCGGACACTAAGGTGTTTAAAAGTCCTTAGGTGATCCTTTCTATGGTGTTTAAAAGTCCATAGGCCAAGGTGTTTAAAAGTCCTTGGGATCAAGGTGTTTAAAAGTCCTTGATGTGATTCATTCATGGTGTTTAAAAGTCCATGGCCAAGGTGTTTAAAAGTCCTTGGGATCAAGGTGTTTAAAAGTCCTTGATGAGATACTTTCTATGGTGTTTAAAAGTCCATAGGCCAAGGTGTTTAAAAGTCCTTGGGGCCAAGGTGTTTAAAAGTCCTTGGGAAGTTGTTGAACTTGTTTTATGAAATGGAAATTGTCACTTGAGCCAATATGACATGTTAAGTATGTAAGAAGCATGAGATGCTTGTTTTGATATATAATATGAAGCATGAGATTGCTTGTTTTAAAGTGTGCTTTGAGCATGTGCAAAGGTTGATTTTAAGCATGATTTATAAATGGTTTTAATTGCATTATTGAATTGTTTTTAATGAGCATGCCTCACTAAGCTTTTGCTTACGCTCTCTACGTTTTCTTAATTCAATAATGCAGATCATTAGAGTACCTTAAGGGCAGCAAGAAAGGGCAAGCAATCAAGTTCAAGTGAAGCTCAAAGTATGAAGGTTTTATAAGTGCAATTTAGCTTTTGTATGTTTTGGCAATGGGGGACCAATGTGTATGTTTTGGGAGGTGTTTGAGGCTCCCTAAGTATGTTGAATGTTGATGTGTTTGCTGGTTTTTGCATTGGAACCATATATGCTTGTTTTGGAAGTTTGGTTTTGAATAGCTAGCTTGTTAGGAAGCATGCCATTAGAATTTGGGGCTTTTCATATGTGTTGGTTATATGTTGAATTGGTGCTGCATTTATGGTCCTTGCATGTTGGTAGACTTTGTGGTATGATTTGGTGTTGTTTAATTGAAGTTTGAAGCATGATTGTTGCTGTTTTAAGTCGATTTCTGGCAGGAGTATCGATACTCGAGCTTGCGTATCGATACGCAAGAGCCAAATCTGCAGATTTCTGGCCATGCGTATCGATACGGGTTGGGTATCGATACTCGTCCAAGTTTCTGTTTTCCCCGTGTATCGATACGACTCCAGGCGTATCGATACACGACCGTTAATCTGGTTAAAAGTATCTTTAAATGTTTTGTTTGGTTTACGTTTTGGTCCTGAATCTTGTTTGTTCAATTGTATGAGTTTGGGAAGTCCTTTTGAGCTGAAATTTCACAGAGAAGCATGAAATCTATTTAATTTCAAGATGGTAACTTCAAATTTGGTTAAGTCCTTATATTTATCAGAAATTACAATTTGGTCCCTAAAGTTGTAATTTGTTCAATTGGGTCCCTGTTTGACCTCTGATGTTTGTGATCTTTGAGTATGTTGTTTGTATGATCACACATAGGTGTAATGTGCATCTAGATAAGATTAAAAAGAAAAAAAGGGTCGTTAATCAAGGTTGACTTTCGGGTTGACTTTGGTTTTCCCCGTGTGACTTTCTTAATTCGGGTCAACCGTCTAGGCCGGGTTAAGGGGGTTACAGTCTTCAAGTTCTTTGCCTCGATGATAGCGGTTCTTTTCCGATCCCAAGACTCGGGAAGAGAGTCGAGTAGTTTCTGGACTAGCTTGTCCTCTGGGATGATCTCTCCAAAACTTTTTATCCCATTGACGGTGGTGGAGATGTGATCAAACATTTTGGATACGGTTTTTTTGGGCTCCACCTTGAAATTCTCATAGCTAAGATTGAGAATTCCAATATTTGTCTCCTTCACATCACTTGTCCCTTCATAGGTTGTCTCAAGTGTATCCCACACTTCTTTAGCACTTTCGATGGAGGACACTTTGGAGTAGATATCCGGTCCAAGAGCACAAAATAGCATGTGAAGAGCCTTATCATTGATTTGAAGCTTCTTTCGATCATCTTCACTCATTTCCACTTTTCTTTTTAGGACAAGTCTTCCTTCATCATCTCTCTTCATAGGAATGATAGGACCATCCTCTATAGCATCCCAAACAAGGAAATCACTTGACTTTATGAAGAGGCGCATCCGATTCTTCCAATAAGGATAGTTGTCACTGTTGAAGAAAGGCAGTTTGGTGATCGATTGAGACTCGTAAATGCTAGAGCCGGAGGTAGATGCCATGGCTTGCTTTGTTGATGATCACACTCTTCCTAGAATCTCCTCTTTCGGTTGTTAATCCTTCAAACAGGTAGGCTCTGATACCAATTGTTGAGTTGATCAAAGGATTGATCAAAGCCAATAGAGGGTGAATTGGGTTTTTAAAATTTTGGAAGTGAAGTGGATAAATAAAATTGAAGACAAAGGCAATTATAGTGGTTCAAGTTCCAAATGAACTCTACATCCACTACCTTAGCTCCCACTAAGGATTTTCCAACAACTTCACTAGTTGATCTTCCCCTTTTTTAGGCTTAGGAGGAAACCTTTACAAAACCCGGTCAATTTTCTACCCAAAATTGACCAAACCCTCACTTGGTTACAAAGAAGAATTTGAAGGCAATAAGAAGTATCTCTCAATACAATTTTGCCCCTTTAATACAAACACTCAACCCAAATTGAAATACAAGATAAGAATTACACTCAAAGACAATTTGGGATTTTACAAGAATGAGAATTTTGGCACTTGAGCTTGGATTTTGTGTATGTATGTTTCTCTTAGATTCAATAGTTGTTGTTGGTCTTCAAATGGCTTCTTTTTATACCATCTTTATTGATTATAGCCGTTTGGGTGGTTAGGAAATAAACTGTAGCCGTTGGAACCCTCTCTTACCACCATAAATGCACTTTTGCAGCCTACCGTATCGGTACTCGAGGAAGCGTATCGATACATGTCTCAAAAAAGAAAGAGCTATTGCACAAGTATAAGAGAGGCGCATCGATACGCGTTCAAGCATATCGGTACGGGTTAGGGAACCGTATCGATACGGGTAAGATCGTATCGATGCCATTTTTCCTTCGTAGCTCACTGGAGGATATCGTATCGATATGTGTTATAGCGTATCGATAATCATTAACCACAACTTAAAATTCGGTTACCTACCAACTGACAAGGCAACGGTCGAAATATTTAAAGCTCTAAATTTTTAAAATATTTTAAACCGTATCGATACTCGATTCAAACTCCTTGGGATTTAATAGAGAGAGCGTATCGATACAGATGGAATCTATTTCGATACCTCGTATCGATATAGTAAGGAGCGTATCGATACATTTTTCTCCAATAGCCAAGTTTCTAAAAAAGTTATCGATATCCTTGGGGGCGTATCGATACTCATAGACGTTTTTGAGCAATTTGGCCTTGGAACACTTAGAAAATATTTTGGAGTTTTAGTTTTTCAAACTAGAGCAAAGCCTTGTTGATTTGAAACCTTTTGAGGGACTTAAATATTCATTTCAAGTTTTACAATTTGGTCCTTAAAACACTTTGTTATATCAAAATCAAACATATGTTTTTCAAATTACCTAGAGACAAGAGAGAATTGTACCGGTGTTTGAGTAATCGGTGTCCAAAACGGAAGTCGCTGCCAAGCCCATGCTTGCAGCAACAACAAACATCCACCAATACCTCGAAATTTATGACCATTCTCTATTTTAGCGCCCTTGCACAACTCACGATACAAGAACGCTAATATGGCTGATCCCTAACTATATTGAGCAGCTTTCCACGGATACCTCAAAAAGCGTAGATACTATGTATGAACAAGATTACCAGATTTATCTGGCATCAATATACCGCCAATGAGATGTAGAATATAAGCTTGACTTGCATTATAAACTGCATTAATCGAACTATATTCATTGAGTTGGAATTTTTTTGCAACCAACTTAGTTTCACACGACTTCTTGTCAAATTTGATTTGTCCGGCACCTTCCTAAGGAAATAACTACAAAGGGCTTCAGGTCTAACTTCAGTCTGATTGATCGAGGGTTCCCCGGTCAATGGTGCCCCGATCAATGGTGCCCCGTTTACCGGCACCCCACTCGGTCGCCTTGACCAACAATCACATATCACGTCTTCAAGTGTGATCGTGCATTCCCCACACGGCATATGAAACGTATGGGTTTCCGACCTCCAACACTCAATCAGAGCAGCAATCAACCCAGGCACCAACTTGTACCCTCGAAGGAATGTCGCATGATAAAATCCAGACTGTTGCAACCATTCAGTGATTCAATCGTGCGGAGGATTTTTCGTCATGGTCAGTGATGTTTAAATGTATCCTCAAAATCTTGTAATTAACACATCAATAAATAAAGGGATAAACTAAACCAAATATTATTAACATAATTGAATTGAATTTCTAATAAATCAATTATTAACAAAATTGTACCATCTCATGAACCGGCAAACTACTAATGTGTTGATCCTGGAATCTCAATAGAGGAGCTTGCTCAGTCATCCTACATGACAAGTATGAATATATTACAACCCATGACTCAAATTTCTAAAACTCTACGAAATTAAAATTTTCCTTCTAATACATAATTCCTATATTTATTACACTACTAAATAACTAAATAAATGCTTAGAATTTAAATTTTGTTGAATTTTACCAAATTAAAAATAAAATATTATAAATTAATTTTGTTTAAATTTTAATTCAACTATTAAAAGACTAATAATATCCATTTTTTCTACATACAATTTTAAGATTTTTACAAACTACTACTCACTAATTTTTAAAAAACTCTAAAATTACAAAACATTATTATTTTTTTTACTAATTGTCAACAACTCCTAAATAAAACAATTTCTACAAAATTACAAATAAAATTTGAAAAACATTTTTTTTACTACTACTACTACTAATATAACTTTAATCCTTAGTCCCTATATCATTCACCAATTTTCCTTTAAAACTCTTCAACTTTAAGATTTTTACAAACTACTCACTAATCTACTTATAATAAATACCCTAATTACAATCGGTATATACATAAATTTTTTAAAAAGCTCCTAAATTTTAGAAAAACGTTAATATTTTTTTACTATGCCAACTATTAAGTTAATTTTTTTTGAAATTACAAATAAAATTTTAAAAATTCTTTTTTACTACTAATAGCTCCTAAATTAAAAAAAACATTAATATTTTTTACTATGCCAACTCCTGAGTTAATTTTTTTTCAACGAATAAAATTTTAAAAACGTTTTTTACTACTACTACTAATATAACTTTCAAACAACTCAACTTTAAAATTATTATGAACTAATCATTAATTTACTAATTTTTAAAGTCAACTCCAAAACTCCCAATATACTCCAAATATACACATTTTAAACATTAATATTAGGGTAAACTACATAAATGACCACTATACTATTGAAAAAGTCGCGATTTGACCACCTTACTTTTTTTCGAAGTAATTAAAACATCACACTATTAAATTGGGTGCAATGTGACCACCAACCGTTAGAGTTTAATGGTAGGGTGACGTAGCAGTTAAAAAATTAAAGGTATAATTACACATTTGGTCCTCACTGTTTACACATTCTTTCAATTTAGTCCTAATTTTAAACTAATAAAATAAATTAATTAGGTGGTGACACGTGTCTCCACCTATTTAGAGGAGAAAAACAAATTTAAGCATACACGCTGCTGAGGGGAATTGAACCTGGGTAGTGTAGAAGCAAAGGCAATGGCTTAACCACTGCACCAAGCACAACATTGTGTTATGAAACACCAACTTTAATATATGTCTTATTGTTTTCTACATTTAATTTTTTTTAATTTCACATATAAAATCATCCAATTATTTTTTTAATTTAATTAAAAATATCTGAAATATTATATATGTTTAATTATTTTTATTAAATTAAAAACTTTAAATTATATATAATTTTAAAGATTTTAGATTCTCTAAATAAATTTTTATTATAATTTAATATTTTTTATTTATTATAATTTAACATATATAATATTTTAAAGATTTTTTTATATCTTTTAATTTATTATGTATGGATGTTGTCTCTTTTGTTTAACCTTGCTCCAAGTCCAAAGAGTATATGTAACTAGAAATGTATTTTAAAAGAGGTACCCTTTAAAGTTAGTTTTTTCTTCTTTTTTGGTTTTATTCTTCAGCAATGCATTTAGTTTATAAAAAACAAATTCTGAGACTTTTTTATTACTTTATTTCTGGCCTTGTTGTCATGCTTTCATGGGTTAAAAGTTTTCTGCTTCTAGGTTTTTTTTTTCTTTCCTTCATTCCTTGTTTTCTATTTGGTTGGTGAAAAAGCTTAGGAAAGAAAATTTAGAAACTGGAAGTAAAAGAAACTCATAGGTTCACTTAAAAGCTCTTTGCTTTCTCGAAACTTTTTTGGAGTTCATTAACTCTTTTATTTTCCTACTAACCATACAGATCAGTATATGTTATTTTTGTTTCTTAATCTATAACCAGCAGAAAGTTTTAATTTTTTTTGGTATAGAGAAAGTTTTACTTTTTGATTCATGATAATTAATAGGCTTTGACCAATGCTAATCGGATCAAGTATATTTTTCAAATCACGAGCTTTAGGAAAATTATTGGTTTCCCTTTTTACTGAATTTTGTTTCCTTGTACAGTCATGAAATTTTTCCATCTTTAAAATATTATATATGTTAAATTATAATAATTAAAAATATTAAATTATTATAAAAATTCATTTAACAAATTTAAAATCTTTAAAATTATATATAATTTAAATTTTTTAATTTAATAAAAATAATTAAAGATATATAATAATTTAGATACTTTTTTAATTAAATTAAAAATAAATTAGATGATTTTATATGTGAAATTAAAAAAGTAAATGAAGAAAACAATAAGACATATATTAAAGTTGGTGTTTCATAGCATAATGTTGTGCTTGGTGCAGTGGCCACTGCCTTTACTTCTACATTGCCCAGGTTCAATTCCCCTCAGCAGTGTGTATGCATAAATTTGTTTTTCTCCTCTAAATAGCAAATATAAATAATTAAATTCCTCCAATAAGGTGTTGACACGTGTCACAACCTAATTAATTTATTTTATTAGTTTAAAATCAGGACTAAATTGAAAGAATGTGTAAATAGTAATGACCAAATGTATAATTATACATTTAATTTTTAACTGCCACGTCACTCTACCGTTAAATTCTAACGGCTGGTGGTCACAATGCACCCAATTTAATAGTATGGTGGTTTAATTGCTTTGAAAAAAAATAAGGTGGTCAAATCGCGACTTTTTCAATAGTATGGTGGTTATTTATGTAGTTTACCCTTAATATTATAAAATCTGACAAAAATTAACAACAATAGAAATATTCAAACATAAAAATTTCCAAACATCAACTTCAAAATTAAAAAAACAACAACTTAATCTCTTCACAAATTTAAAAAAAATCAACCATCAAATTAAAATTTCGTCATACTTACTATATTTCTTCAAATCTTTATTTTTTTACTCAAACTCTTCACAAAATTTCTTCTTCTCAACAACCTATTTAACATAAAAATTTCAATAATTCAAACATCAACTTCAAAATTTCTAACAAATATAAAATAAAAAAATCGTAAATAAAAAAAACATACATTACATTACATTTTTATTGTTAATTTAACATAATTTTCTCAAATAAAATATACCCACTTACAAAATTTCTTCTAAATCTTCCTCTTCTATCTTCTATCTTCATCACAACCCTTATTTATCTCCAACCTCTTTCAATTTTAACCACACAAAAACCACCTTCAATTTAACCAATAAAAAAAACATTAAAACCCGTGACACCCACCACCCGTGACCTTCTTGCCCTGCAAAGCCTGCACCAATGTTCGGTGTACTGTTCAAAGACGGGGGAGGACAACCCAACTTTGAACAGTGCCAGACACACCCAGATGTCGTCACGTGACAGTATGGTCTACTTAGAAGGGGGCTTTACAATTCGTTTTTGAATAGTACTAAGACCCCAAATACATTGTTCAAAATCGGATGGTGGTCTTGTGGTCTTCATAAAGTGAACAGTAAAGTTCACTAGTTTGGGAAATAATTTTTGAGGTTCTCTATTTTTAGAATAAAAATTTCCAAAAATAATATTTGAGTAAAAATTTCATAAATGAGACATGGACTACTTTTTAATTCCGCCTGTAAATTAATTTTTTACTATTAATTTGTGTAACTTTAAATAATCTCTTATTTTTTTCATTTTTTTATTTCTAAGTGACTCTTAATAAATACATATAAATTAAAATATCAGTAACTTACGATAATACATGTTTTGCTAGAAAATGTAAAAAAATATCAATGATAAGTAACCACAGTTAAAATGAAGAAAGAAGAAAATATATACATAAACTTGTATCTTATAATTTTCTCAGGTAATTAAAGGGTAAAGTACATAAATGATCACTAAATTATTTCAAAAAATATAGAATGGTCATCAAACTTTCAAAAATTACATAATGGGCATTAAAATAAAGTTTTTGTTACAAAATTGTCACTGAGCCGTAATTGTTGTTAACTGGGTGACATGCAGTTACGTAAATATGTGCAATAACAAATTTAATCCTCAATATTTACACATTCAATCAATTTATACATCAACAATGAGGTTTAAATTAGGACTAAATTGATTGAATGTGTAAATATAGATGATTAAATGTGTTATCATTCAAATTTTCATAATTGACACATCATTCACTTAACTATAGTTAATGGCTTAGTGACCACTTTGTAACAAAAACTAAAGTTTAATGCCCATTATGTAATCTTTAAAAATTTTGTGACCATTTTATATTTTTAGGATAGTTTAGTGACCATTTATGTACTAATTACTGTATCACCATAGAAAAAACAGAAATCCACAACAAGGAAACAACATACATGAGACCTTCTATGAATAGAAATCATCTACCTATTTTCGGTGCCCCTATTTATGTCCCACACTAAAAATTAGGTTTAGAGTTTATGGTTAGGGAATTTGGGATAGGGTGTATTTTTTAGGGTGTAAAATTTAGGGTTAGGGCATATAATTTAAGTTTTTAGTGTTTGTTTAGTGTTGGGACACAGAAAGGGGCATATAATTTTTATTCGACTTTCTATACCCATATTTTATGGGTAAAAATTCTTTACCCCTAATCATGCCGCCTTCTATGCCCCACATTAAAAATCACTTAAAAATTAAATTCTAAACCCTAAGCCTAATTTCTACATCCTAAACCTTGTACTCTAAAAAATACACCTACTACTAATTCCCTAAACCCTAACCACAACTCATAATTTTGAACCCTAAACTCTAAACCCTAAATCCACTATTTTAAAGTGGGAGCATAATAAAAGGCTATCCATATTTTATACCTTGCTAAAAAAAATCAACTAACCCCAAACTACTAGAAAGACTATTATTTACATTCTATACTCTATCGTCAATCTACACCTAACAATTTCTTTAATTTCATCTACAATTTGTTCCTCTGTACACTGCTTATTATTGAAACGTCTTCAATTTCTCGCTGCAAATCATATGAAAATAAGCAGTTGAGGCAAACTTCATTTGCCTTAAAACCTTGTTATAATCCATTAAATTTCTTGACTCCAGCCAAGGACAAACTCTCGTGTCTTCTTTGAAAAAGACCATGCAGAAAAGATATGGTCCCTTGCACCAACACCGTTAATGCAAAATTATAATCCAGCTGCATATTTGTTCTATAGTACCAAGCCTTACGTTAGATGGGAACTGATCTACAAAGTCACTCAAAAAATGATAGACACATTACACATACATACAGAATCTTACCAACTTTACTGTTATTAATGGCACTTAACACTGATTTCTTGCTACTTTTAACCAGAGCTGTCCCTGAGCATGGGCGAGAGGTGGGCTACCCAGGTCTCAATTTTTTTATTTTATATTATTGCTATTATTATTTAATTTTTTTCATATTTATTATTAGAAGTCTATTATTAAATTTTAATTTTTTTAATCAGGGCTCAATTTTGGTCTCCCTCCGTTAAAATCCTAACTGAATTGCTAAAGTAAATTTTTTAAATTTTTTTTAAATATTATTTTATTATTTTTTCTCTTACCCGTTCATTAAATTTTAAAATTTCTATTCAGACCAATGTGCGTTATCCGATGGGCTAAACACTGAATATAGTCATATGTTATCACAAATTAACTTTAAATTAATTAAACGAACCCTCAAAAACCAAAGAAATAATTAAAACAAGTGACTTGCAGCAGCTAGAATTCAAACTCACATCTCATAACATGATAGGGCCAAGCACAAACCAAATGTGCTAGTCAAGGAATTTGATTTATTTTAACTAAAATTTATATTTGACGTATATTAAGTTATCAACAATACAAAATAAAATATTAAAGCTAGGGGAGTGATTCCAGCACAAAACCTTATTGATAAAAATTTAAATGTTTAAACACCAAGTTAAACTAAAAAGTTGTGATACTTTTAACTTAAATTATATTTAATTAAATTGTGATTAGAATTAAAATAAATTTCATTTTTTCACTTAGTTCGATAATAAAAAATTAATTAAATAATTATTTATTTCAGAAAAGTAATACTAAATTACTTTTAAAATTGAATTAATAATATTTTTTATAGAATATAAACTTTTAAATTATATATATTTATTATTTTTAAATGATCTAAGATCCTTTTTAAATAGTTTAATAATAATTATATAAAAAATAAAATACATGATTATTTAATTTATTTTTTGAGTTCGTTTCTTTAATTTAAGATTAATTTGTGGTAAAATATGATAATATATGGTGTCTAGCCCAATGGCTAACACGCTCACTTGCCCACCTAGGGACGCGGGTTTGAATCTCATGTGTCACCACCACAATGGTCTAAATAATCACTTTAAAATATAACATGTGGAGGAGAGAGAAATAATAAAATAATATTTAAAAATTTTAAAAAAACCATGTCAGCAAAACTATTAAGATTTTAACGAATGGGACTAAAACAAGAAAGGTATGTAATGGGAGTGACAACTTTGACGAAAAAAATTTAGTTGGGGGACCAAAACAAGAAAACGATGATAGATGTGTGAGCACCAGTGTAGTTTTTCCTATATGTTATTAGGGGTCCAATTTTTTTAACATTTGTTATTATGGGCTCAATTTTATCGATACTTGTTATTAGGGGTTACATTTAAAATTGAATTTTTCAAATATTTGTTATTAAGGTTCAATTCTTTCCCCAATACTTACATTAGAGGTCTAATTTTTTTTAATAATTTTTATTAGGGGCTCAATTTTCCTCAATATTTATTATTAAAGATTCATTTTCCCCAAACTCTATAAATTAATACTCGATAAATTAATAACCTCTCTAAAATAATAATTTTTTCAGTCCCGACTTGGGCCCAAAGTCTAAATTAATAATATAATAATTTTCTGGAAGACCATTATATAAATTTATGGTCCCTTCAATATTATATAGATTAATAATTCTATAAAATTACAAATATAACTAGGACAACTTAGTAAAATATGATTCTATTGTTGTTTGCTTCTTCTTAAAATTTAAATCTAGTTGTATTTCATCTCTAACTTTCCTTATTGCATCTCTATAACGCCCTGGTTTTGGGCCTAGATGTATTGGACATCGGATCGGACCGGTCGGGAACGATTCGAATGGAGTTTGGTGATTTAAGGAAATCAAGGATCGAGATAGGATAAAAATATGTTAAAAATTGCTAAAATTCTCTAAAATCATGTTTAAGAGGTTGGTCAAATCAATTTTACCAAAAGAGTTTCGGAAGTAATACATTTTGGGTAGTGACCAAAATGTAAAGTTTCAAAACTGTGGAAAAATGCAATTTTTAAATGAGGAGCCAAAATCTTAGAATCTTGAGGGACCTTTATGGCAATTTAGCCTTTCCTTAATATGACATGTGTTTTAAAAGGATTTTAAAGTGATTAAATATAAGGGTTTTTATTTAATTAAATTAATAAAAAAAGAAAAGTGAGATTTCATTTGACGTAACTATCTTCTCTTCTCATTTTCAGCCAAACATCATTTTAACTCATTTTCTCCAGAATTCTGTTCCCCCAAACACTCTCTCATTATCTTCCAAATCAATTTCAAGATTTCCCTTCAAGATTTCCAAGTTTTGTGAAGCTAAAACTTGTCATTCATTGAGGAAAGCAAGGATTGGAGGTAAATATCGTTCTCAACCTTCAATCTAGGTTCTTTATTGAAATTCCCAAGATCTTTGGCTTCTAATTAATGTTTTTGGTTGAGTTTTCATTATAGTTTTGATTTGAGATTGAAATCTTACAAAAATATGATGAAACTCTTGACTTTCGAATTTGTTTTGTTAGGCTCTATTTTAGATTGATTTTAATTGAGTTTTGTGTTGTTTAATATGTTGAAAAGAGGGTTTTTTGATATAGATCTCGAAATCCTTGAGATCCTTGAGTTCCTTAATAGTTCTAGTTGGGTTTTTGAGGTGAAATGTTGAAGTAAAGCTTGCTGGAGGTATAAGAAAGGGTTTAGGTTGTTTTTAGATGTGTTTTGATGTTTATAATTGATTGGAAGTGATGTATGTTGGCTGGGCTTGGTTTAGGAAGCAATCGATTGAGTTTTCGGTTGTTTCAGATGGGTAAATTGGTGTAGTTGGGGTGAGCAACGAGTTTGTGATTGGTTGCTGGTGTTGAAATGCATTTTAATGCATTTAGATCTCTGTTTTGATGATGTGAAAATAGGGGATCTTGATCTAAAAGCAAACGAGACGTTTTTGGAGGCTCCAGAAGAGTGATTTTTGTGTCGGCGAGCAAGACTTTGCGTATCGGTGAGTGGGAATGGATTTTCCAGCTTTTAACGCTTTGAGCGTGGTCTTGGGAGCTTAGTGTAAGTTTGAAACACTTAGTTAAGCTCAAGAGTAAGTGATTTGAAAGTCTCTCTCTCGGAAATGTGCTATGTTTTGATGGAAATGCACTAGAGTTAAATGTGGTTTTGATTACTATTTTTAAAGCATGTTTTAAGCATGGTTAATGCTGGATTTTAATGTCATTATGTTAAGGATGCACTAGGTAAGTGATCCTTGGTTTATGTGATAAATGCATTTGACATTAAACATGTTTATGCTTGTGAAATGACATTCTGTTTATGCTTGTGAAAATGGCATTGTGTTTATCCTTGTAAAACAGTGGAATATTGATGTTGAATGATTATATTGGCAAGTGATGGAAATGGTTTTTGGTTACTTTAATCGGATATAGTTAGCCGGCTATAGGATTGGGTGCACCGTGAATAAAGTTGCCTTGGGTGTTGAGGGGTTGTGATTGTGCCATAATCTCCATCCAAGTACCCTAACGATTGAGGTTAAGATCACAATGGTGAATGGTTTAATCTCGTGTGTGAGTCTTGTGGTATGTGTCTCGTACTCTCATTAGTGGGATTATACAACTACCGATGAGTGATGTTGAGGGGTTGTGATTGTGCCATTAATCTCCATCACGGGTGTTGAGGGGTTGTGATTGTGCCATTGATCTCCACCTAGTGTAGTCCGGTAGTGTGTATGAATCGTGTAGGACAACGCTTGTAATCCGCGTATCCGATTGTGTCATTTGTGTTGGTATGGTTTTAGAATTATCACTTGCGAGTCAATATAAAGTTAATGATTAATGATTATGAATAAGATGCTTGTTAATGATGCAAGAATTCATGTGATGCTTTGTTTAAGCATGAATAAAGGAATTTTGCGGTTGTTTAAAATGATGCTATATGCATGTGAATTTAAAAGTGCATTGATGCTTAAATGGACATGTTTTAAAGAAAGACATGAGGTTGCAAATGATGATGCAATGGTTTTATGTAATACATTGATGAATGTTGTTTTAGCGATCCTCGCTAAGCTATATGCTTACGCTCATTTGTTTCATCAATGCAGAGAATTGAACATTCAAGGCAGCTCAATAGCAAGGGGATTCCAAAAGTTTTGGTTAAGCAATGTATGTGGTTCACCCTTAGTGTAATAAGAGGCAATGAGTAGGAATTCTTACTTACTGGATTTGTTGGTGATGTTTACTATCTTAAGCATGTTTGGTTTCTAATTTTGGACTTGTAATCGGCCTATAATTGGTTTCATGGATTTCTTATGGTGTTTTGCCAATGCTTTAGCTTGTTGTCTTAAACATGCCTGAATAGCTAACGTATCATCATGGATTGATGTGTTCGATGAGTATGATATAATGTTTGTTGATGTCTGCATGTCTAGTATGTTGATTTTAACTTGTATATATGATTTAAGCTTGTTTGGGTATGGTTAAGTATGTTTAAATGCTTTTGGAATGAGCTTTTCTAGTATGCGTATCAATATACGGGGAAGTGTATCGATACACTAAGGCAAATTTCAAGATTTTCAGTACAGGGGTATCGGTACGGATTGACCGCGTATCGATACGCCCAAGCCAAGTTTGAAGGTCGTACCGATACGCAGGGAAGCGTATCGATACGCTCTTCCTTTTTTTTGCTACTATCTTCCCGCATATCGATACAGGCTCAGGTGTATCGATACGGGTAGTTAAAATTCAGTTAAAAGTATCTTCTTAAGTCTTGAAATGTTACGTTTTGGTCCTTGAATGTTATTTGATCAATTGGATGAGTTTGGAAGATTGGTTTGGGTTGAAATTTGACATGATGGAGTGTTACATGACTTATTAAGAATCGGTAACTTTAAAACCTAAAAAGTCTCTGTAATTTCTGTAATTTGCAAAATGGTCCCTAAAAGTCATAAGTATGCAATTGAACCCCTAATTGAACTCTGATCGCTATGCTATTTCTTTCTAATGATCTTGTTGGACACATAGGTTAATATTGTGCATCTAGAGGAGATAAAAAGAAAAAAAGGGTCGTCAATCGAGGTTGACTTTTACAAGTTGACTTCAATTTTCCCCGTGTAATCTTCCTAGTTCGGTTCGGGCGTCTAGGCCGGGCTAAGGGGGTTACATTTGTTGGTATCAAAGCCATGTTACGAAAAAATTGGGGATGTTGGTATGTGAAATTGGTATGTATTGATGTATCTTGATTGAAAAGCATGATTTTGGTTGAATTTTGGAGCTTATTCTATGCTTGATTGATGTGAATTGCATGTGAGATGAATATGATTGTATGATGATGATGTGATATTGATATGTGCTGGTTGTGGATGAAGGAAGTCATGATGAGTTTGATATGCTCTTGTATGTTATGTTATGCTTGAGGGAAAACGGGGTACCCCTTACCTTATTATACTAGTTAAATGTTTTTGTAAACTTGGATCCTTGCTTGAGGTTGGCCTAAATGGTTTGTTTTGTTTTTGTTGTCATGCCTTGTTAAAAATAGCACTATGGGTCCGAGAAGAGAGCTCAGATCAAACACGATAGTGCCTGCGGCTGAGCAGGGCGACCAGGGTGTGCAAGGGGCTGATATCCCTCCTAGTGGAAACTTACCTCCTCCGTCACCACCTGGAGGTGGGGAGCAGGAGCAACAAGGACACGCTGGTCCGAGTTTGGGTGATCTAACGCCGTTGGTTCATGCGATCATCGGGGCGTTTCAGGCTGCGGTAGTCGGAGCACATGTACAGGCCCCTGCAGCTGGGCATGCGGGTTTACCCTTAGAGAGTTTGAGGAGCCTAGGAGCTGTTGAGTTCTTTGGTATGTCTCCTGAGGCGTCAGAATCTTGGTTGGCGAGCACGATCCGTATCATGGATCAAATGGGATGTAATGATGTGCACAAGCTGAGATGCGTTGTTTCTCTTCTTCAAGGTGATGCGTATAGTTAGTGGACGACTACCACCGCTGGAATGGAACCCAATGAAGTAGACTGGGAGTTTTTCAAGGGTGCCTTTAAGAGAAAGTATCTAGGTGTGGGATACTTGTATGAAATGAAATGCGAGTTCATGTCGCTAGTTTAGGGAACCCTCTCTGTGGCTGAGTACGAGGTCCAATTCGTACGCCTGAGCAGTATGCCCCTGAACTGATACCTAGTGGAAGGCACCGTTGTGATCGTTTTCGGTATAGGCTGGTGCAAGAAGTCAAGATATATATGTTGGTTGAGGATTACACCGATTTCGATGTGCTTGTATGTCGAGTGAAGAACATTAAACAAAACTTGGGTTTATTGTCTCGAGGTGTTGGTTCTAGCTCTGGGAAGAGAGCAGTTGAGTATAGTTCCGGGGGTGGATGGAACAAAAGAGGTTGTGATAGGAGACATCAGCCTGAGGTGAGGCGAGGTGCTCCGGGACAGGGCGGTCAGGTTCAGGGAGGCCGAGTGAGGTCTGAGCAGCACACATGCTGGACATGTGGATCGAGAAACCATCTGAGGCAAGATTGTCCTCGAGCATCCAGAGAGGCTTAGGCTCCTGTTGTGGTGACATGGAATTCGTGCTGGAATTGTGGTTCAGCGGATCATATGAGGTGAGAGTGTCCTTCGTTGGCTGGTGGAGGCCAAGGACGTGCACCTACTGTGGCTGCACCTCAGAGAGGCCGTGGGCGCGACCAAGGAAACTTTCAGAGGAGAGACGAGGGTCAATGAGGCATTGCACATGTGGTAGCAGTTCGGCCTGAGGGAGACGGTCTTGCGAGGGTTTATGCTCAGCGCGAGGAGCGCAACAATACAGATGTTATCATAGGTACCTTTGTTCTTCAGTCTTTATCGTTATTGGCTTTGAATAATTCTGGATCCACACATTCTTATATCTTGAGTGAGCATGCGCATTTGCTTGATATATCTGTTGAGTTTCTTGAAGTAGGAATGCAAGTGAATAGTTCTTTTGGTGAGACTGTAGTCACTAGGAAGTTGTTTAGGAGGTGTCCTTTGTCTGTGCAAGGTCATGTTTTTCTTGTGGATTTGATGGAATTACCCTTCTACGGTTTCAATGTGATCCTTGGTATGGATTGGTTGGTTGAGCATAGAGCGGTGGTTGATTTTGATGTCAAGCGGGTCACCTTAAAGCTTGCCGGTTATTATGAAGAGGTGATTGTAGGTGAGAATGTGAAATTCTTGTCGAATGTGATTTCGACTTTGGAAGAAAATCGTATGATGAGGTTGGGTTGTGAGGCTTACCTTGCCTATGTGATGAATCCTGGCACAAAGGATGTACGTGTGCAGGACATCCGAACAGTTTGCAATTTTTTGGGTGTCTTTCTAAAAGAATTGCCTGGGTTGCCACCAAACAGAGAAGTTGAATTTGGTATCGAGTTGTATGAGAATACGACTATGGTTTCCATTGCTCCTTATCGCAGGGCACCTAAAGAGCTAAATGATTTGAAAATGCAACTGCATGAGTTGTTGGATCGAGGGTTCATCCGGTCGAGTGTGTCACCTTGGGGTACATTGGTCTTATTTGTAAAGAAGAAAGATGGAACGATGCGGATGTGCATAGATTATCGGCAACTGAACAAGTTGACGATCAAGAACAAGTATCCCTTGCCTAGGATTGATGATCTCTTTGATCAGTTTCGGGGAGCCTCAGTGTTTTCTAAGATAAACTTGAGGTCAGGGTATTACCAGCTGAAGGTGAAGGATGTGGATGTACCTAAGACAACTTTTCAGACAAGGTACGGGCATTACGAGTTCTTAGTGATGCCGTTTGGTTTGACCAACGCACCTGCTGCTTTCATGGACATGATGAATCGTGTATTCCATGAATTCTTGGATCAGTTTTTGGTGTTCATCGATGATATCCTTGTGTACTCTCGTACTGAGAAGGATCATGATGGACATCTTAGGATAGTTTTGCAAGCGTTGATGGAAAATTAGTTGTATGCCAAGCTAAGTAAGTGTGAGTTTTGACTTAGGGAGGTGGTCTTCCTTTGGCATGTTGTATCAGCTGAGGGTATTCGCGTTGATCCGCACAAAGTAGAGGCTGTGATGAGCTGGAAGGTACCTAAGTCGGTAACGGATGTACTAAGTTTCCTTGGTTTAGCTGGGTATTACCGTAGGTTTTTCGAGGGTTTCTCAAAGATAGATGCACCTTTGACCAAGTTGTTGCAGAAGAATGTTCGCTTTGAGTGGACAGATGCGAGGCAGCAAGCTTTTGAGAAGCTGAAGGAAGCTTTGACGCAAGCTCCTGTCCTGATTCAACCTGAGTCTGGTAAGGAGTTTGTGGTCTATAGTGATACGTCCATTGTTGGTTTGGGTTGTGTGTTGATGCAGGAGGGTAAGGTGGTAGCCTATGCATCTATACAATTGAAGGTGCATGAGCGTAACTACCCTACTCACGATCTTGAGCTTGCAGTCGTTGTGTTTGCTTTGAATATCTGGAGGCATTATCTGTACGGTGAGAAGTGTGTAGTGTTCATAGATCATAAGAGCTTGAAGTATCTTATGTCTTAGAAGGAGATGAATCTTAGGCAACATCGTTGGGTGGAGTTGCTTAAGGATTATGATCTGACGATCGAGTATCACTCGGGCAAGGCTAATATTGTGGCTGATACTTTGAGCAGGAAAGTGGCCGTGGAGTTTAGGGCGATGTTTGCTCGCTTGAGTATATCGTGTTATGGTGGTCTTATCGCTGAATTGCAAGTGAAACCATCTTTGATTCAGTTGATCAAGGACAAGCAGTTGCTTGATGATTCCCTTGTTCCTCATGTTCAGAACATTGTGGAGGGTAGACCTTCGGATTTCAGTTTTAGTGATGATGGTGTTCTGTGTTTTGGGAGTCGAATAGTGGTGCCAGATGATGTTGAGTTGAGGAGCATTATTCTGGCTGAAGCTTATAGTAGTCCTTTTTCTATGCATCCTGGTAGTACGAAGATGTATCGTGATTTGAAGGATGAGTACTACTGGGTGGGATTGAAAAGGATGTTGATGAGTTTGTTAGCAAGTGCATGGTGTGTCAGCGAGTGAAGGCTGAACATCAAGTTCCTTCCGAGTTGTTGCAACCTATGAGGGTCCCAAAATGGAAGTGGGAGAGAATTACCATGGATTTTGTGTCTGGGTTGTCGTTGTCACCGTCAAAGAAGAATTCGGTTTGGGTGATTGTTGACTGCCTTACGAAGTGTGCACATTTCCTGCATGTGCATACTATGTATACCATGGATAAGTTGGTTGAGCTGTACATTGCTGAGATTATGCGGTTGCACGGTGTGCCAAAGTCCATTGTGTCGAATAGGGATCCAAGGTTTATAGCGCGGTTTTGGGAATGTTTGCATCAAGCCTTGGGTACACGGTTGAATTTCAGTACTTCCTATCATCCTCAGACGGATGGACAGTCGGAACATGTGATCCAGGTGCTTGAGGACATGTTGAGATGCTGCGTGATAGATTTTCAGGGTTCTTGGGAGAAGCACTTGTCGTTGGTTGAGTTTGCTTACAATAATAGTTACCATGCAAGTATTCAAATGGCTCCATATGAGGTTTTGTATGGGAGAAGATGTAGAACCCCTCTTTGTTGGGATAAAGCTGGGCAAAAGTTGATTTCGATGCCAGCTATGTTAAAGGGAACCACCGAGAAGGTGAAGCTCATTTGTGAGCGTTGGAAGGCAGCATCGGATCGGCAAAAGTCTTACACGGACCTGAAGCGTAAAGAGATTAAGTTCGCGGTTGGCAAACGTGTGTAGGTCCTGTGGCATATCGGTTGAGATTGCCTTCGGAGCTGGAAAATATACATGATGTGTTTCATGTCTCGATGTTGCGGAGGTACAGATCGGATCCTTCGCATGTGATGCATGTTGAGGAGATAAAGTTGAATCCGGATCTGTCGTATGATGAAGAACCAGTGAGGATTTTGGATGTGAGCATCAAATTTCTTCGTGGCAAGACAATAGAACTTGTGAAGGTGTTGTGGCGACACCGAGGAGTTGAGGAGGCCACGTAAGAAAGCAAGGCGGACATGCTGAAGCAGTTTCCGCACCTTTTTCCTTCAGGTAAAATTTCGGGGACGAAATTTCCTAAGTGGGGGAGAGTTGTAACGCCTTGGTTTTGGGCCTAGATGTTTTGGACATCGGATCGGACCGGTCGGGAACGGTTCGAATCAAGTTTGGTGATTTAAGGAAATCAAGGATCGAGATAGGATAAAAATATGGTAAAAATTGCTAAAATTCTCTAAAATCATGTTTAAGAGGTTGGTCAAATAAATTTTACAAAAAGAGTTTTGGAAGAAATACATTTTGGGTAGTGACCAAAATGTAAAGTTTCAAAACTATGGAAAATGAAATTTTTAAATGAGGAGCCAAAATCTTAGAATCTTTAGGGAGCTTTATGGCAATTTAGCCTTTCCTTAATATGACATGTGTTTTAAAAGGATTTTAAAGTGATTAAATAAAAGGTTTTTTATTTAATTAAATTAATAAAAAAGAAAAGTAAGATTTCATTTGACGTAACTACATTTCTCTTCTCATTTTCAGCCAAACACCATTTTAACTCATTTTCTCCAGAATTCTTTTCTCCCAAACACTCTCTCATTATCTTCCAAATCAATTCAAGATTTCTCTTCAAGATTCCAAGTTTTGTGAAGCTAAAACTTGTCATTCATTGAGGAAAGCAAGGATTGGAGGTAAATCCTGTTTTGAACCTTCAATCTAGGTTCTTTATTGAAATTCCCAAGATCTTTGGCTTCTAATTAATTTTTTGGTTGAGTTTTCATTATAGTTTTGATTTGAGATTGAAATCTTGCAAAAATATGATGAAACTCTTATTTTTGGATTTGTTTTGTTAGGCTCTGTTTTAGATTGATTTTAATTGAGTTTTGTGTTGGTTAATATGTTGAAAAGAGGTTTTGTTGATATAGATCCCGAAATCCTTGAGATCCTTGATAGTTCTAGTTGGGTTTTTGAGGTGAAATGTTGAAGTAAAGCTTGCTGGAGGTATAAGGAAGGGTTTAGGTTGTTTTTAGATGTGTTTTGATGTTTATAATTGATTAAAAGTGATGTATGTTGGCCGGGCTTGGTTTAGAAAGCAATCGATTGAGTTTTCGGTTGTTTCAGATGGGTAAATTGGTGTAGTTTGGGTGACCAACGAGTTTTGTGATTGGTTGCTGGTGTTGAAATGCATTTTAATGCATTTAGATCTCTGTTTTGATGATGTGAAAACAAGGGATCTTGATCTAAAAGCAAACGAGACGTTTTTGGAGGCTCCGGAAGAGTGATTTTTCTGTCGGCGAGCAATACTTCGTGTATCGGTGAGTGGGAATGGATTTTCCAGCTTTTAACGCTTTGAGCATGGTCTTGGGAGCTTAGTGTAAGTTTGAAACACTTAGCTAAGCTCAAGAGTAAGTGGTCCGAAAGTCTCTCTCTCGGAAATGTGCTATGTTTTGATGGAAATGCACTTGAGTTAAATGTGGTTTTGATTACTATTTGAAAGCATGTTTTAAGCATGGTTAATGCTGGATTTTAATGTCATTATGTTAAGGATGCACTAGGTAAGTGATCCTTGGTTTATGTGATAAATGCATTTGATATTAAGCATGTTTATGCTTGTGAAAATGGCATTGTGTTTATTCTTGTAAAACAGTGGAATATTGATGTTGAATGATTATATTGGCAAGTGATGGAAATAGTTTTTGGTTACTTTAATCGATTATAGTTAGCCGGCTATAGGATTGGGTGCACCGTGAATAAAGTCTCCTTGGGTGTTGAGGGGTTGTGATTGTGCCGTAATCTCTATCCAAGTACCCTAACGATTGAGGCTAAGATCACAACGGTGAATGGTTTAATCTCGTGTGTGAGTCTTGTGGTATGTGTCTCGTACTTTCGTTAGTGGGATTATACAACTACCGATGAGTGATGTTGAGGGGTTGTGATTGTGCCATTAATCTCCATCACGGGTGTTGAGGGGTTGTGATTGTGCCATTGATCTCCACCTAGTGTAGTCTTGTAGTGTGTATGAAGTGTGTGGGACAACGCTTGCAATCCGCGTATCTGATTGTGTCATTTGTGCCATTAAGAATGAGATGCTTGTTAATGATGCAAGAATTCATGTGATGCTTTGTTTAAGCATGAATAAAGGAATTTTGCGGTTGTTTAAAATGATGCTATATGCATGTGGATTTAAAAGTGCATTGATGCTTAAATGGGCATGTTTTAAAGAAAGGCATGAGGTTGTAAATGATGATGCAATGGTTTTATGTAATGCATTGATGAATGTTGTTTGAGCGATCCTCACTAAGCTATATGCTTACGCTCATTTGTTTCATCAATGCAGAGAATTCAACATTCAAGGCAGCCGAATAGCAAGGGGATTCCAAGAGTTTTGGTTAAGCAATATATGTGGTTCACCCTTAGTGTAATAAGACGCAATGGGTGGGAATTCTTACTTACTGGATTTGTTGGTGATGTTTACTATCTTAAGCATGTTTGGTTTCTGATTTTGGACTTGTAATCGGCCTATAATTGGTTTCATGGTTTGCTTATGGTTTTTTGCCTATGCTTTAGCTTGTTGTCTTAAACGTGCTTGAATAGCTAACGTATCATCATGGATTGATGTGTTCGATGAGTATGATATACTGTTTGTTGATGTCTGCATGTCTAGTAGGTTGATTTTAACTTGTATGCATGATTTAAACTTGTTTGGGTATGGTTAAGTATGTTTAAATGCTTGTGGAATGAGCTTTTTTGTTATGCGTATCGATACACTAAGGTAAATTTCAAGCTTTTCGGTACAGGGGTATCGGTACGAATTGCCCGCGTATCGATACGCCCAAGCCAAGTTTGAAGGTCGTACCGATACGCGGGAAAGCGTATCGATACTGTAACCCCCTTAACCCGGCCTAGACGGTTGACCCGAATTAAGAAGATTACATGGGGAAAATCAAAGTCAACCCGAAAGTCAACCTTGATTAACGACCCTTTTTTTCTTTTTAAACTTGTCTAGATGCACATTAACCCTAGTTGTGATCATACAAACAACATACTCAAAGAACATAAACATCAGAGATCAAACAGGGACCCAATTGAACAAATTACAACTTTAGGGACCAATTTGTAAAATCTGATAATTATAAGGACTTAACCCAAATTAAAGTTACCAACTTGAAATTAATCATGTTTCATGCATCTCTGTCAAATTTCAGCTCAAACGGACATCCCAAACTCATACAATTGCACAAACAAGTTTCGGGACCAAAATGCAAACATTTTGAAACATATAACTGCCAATGTCAGCCCCCAACGGTCAGGTGTTCCGAAACAGGGAGAGCCTGTTTCGAAACGTGGGGCCGTTCCGCAATGCGTACCGAAACGAGGGCTGGCAGTGGCCTTTCCGTTTCGGAACGGTGTCTCCCGTTTCGGACGCCTGGGTTGCTACAAGGCACCCGTTCCGAAACGGTGGCTACTGTTCCGATACGGCCTGCACAGATTGCAGAAAATTTCTTGCTTAAACACACAATTGACCAACCAATCATGCTCCAAATGCAACCAAACTTTACCAGCAACTCATACAACATACAAGAGACATATTTGCATCAACCAATTATCATTATATCATCAAATATGAAAAGCCCCAAATCTAAAGGCATGCTTCCTATTCAAGCAAACCATTCATGCACTAAAACCTCCAAACCAACACATAATGGCCAATTACATGTACCAACGTTAACAACAACATAAATCCAAAATAGGGAGTCCAAAACATCTCCCAAAACAACAACATAGGTCCTCCATTGCCAAAAACCAATAGCTAAAGGTGTTTAAGAAAACCTTCCCATACATGAGCTTATCTTCCACTTGATTGCTTGCCTTCCTTGCTGCCCTTAATGCACCTTAATGTTCTGCATTATTGGTTTAAGAAAAGAGAGAGAGCGTAAGCAAAAGCTTAGTGAGGAATACTCATTAAAACCACACAATAATGCATTTATAGAACACTTTACAAGTCATGCTTTAAAATACATTTAGACATGCTCACAAGCAATCTTAACCAAGCATCTCATGCTTCATATCATAACATGTCATATTGGCCACAAGTGATAATTACCATCTTTTAACAAGATCAACATAAGACTCACACATGGACTTTTAAACACCATGGCCCATGAACTTTTAAACACCATGGCAAGGACCACACAAGGACTTTTAAACACCTTTGTGTCCTTAACAAGTTTCACCTCAAGGACTTTTAAACACCTTGACCCCAAGGACTTTTAAACACCTTGGCCCATGGACTTTTAAACACCATGACATGAATCACCCCAAGGACTTTTAAACACCTTGGCCCCAAGGACTTTTAAACACCTTGGAAAGGACCACACAAGGACTTTTAAACACCTTTGTGTCCGTAACAAGAACCATCCAAGGACTTTTAAACACCTTGATGTTCTTAAGTAAACAAGGCTCACTCAAGGACTTTTAACCACCTTGGTGACCTTAACCTTTTCAAAACATCACTTGCCAATATACATCATTTATCATCAATAATCCATTGTTTTAAAGCATTTAACCAAGCCATAAACATCATGCATCTTTAAGCATTAAACCACATTTAAACAATGTTCAAAAGCAAGGAACTCTAACCTTGAGCTTCCTTAAACACATGGCTTATAATCTCAGCAAACAAACATGCTAAATATGCTTTAAAAACAGAATTTAAACATGCAACAAACACATTGCACCCAACCATCACATGGTTCCTCATCAAGAGAGTTTTTCCGAAAACTTACTCTTGAGCTTAGCAAAGTTGTTTAGACTTAGACTAAGCTCCCAAACCTCCAAAACATTGGTTTCAAAGCCGAAAACCAAAATCCACTCACCGATTCCGTTTCGCTTCTTGCCGAAACACCAAATCAAGCTTCCGGATCACCACCACTTGGATCCAAAGATGACTCCCCTGTTTTAACACATCAAAACAGTAGATTAATGCATCATCATGCATTAATAGCTTCAATGAAAGCACCTAAACTCGCTGCTCTCATCCACACTCCATTTTCGGCCACCAAACACAACCGAAAATGCATCCAAACAACTCCTCAACAAAGCCCAGCCATAACCCATCAAAACTAAGCATCCTTAAACATCATTCAACATCTAAAAAGGACCTAACAACATCCTTATACCTCCAGCAACAACAGATCCACAAGATCACCCAAAAACAACCAAGAATCACAAGCTAAACTTAGGAAATTCAACCTATCCGGGATTGCATTAGTTAAAACTCAATTTCCAATCAATTTAACATTCATTTATCATCAATTATACACCTCAAATCACTGCTTTAACAGATCCAACGAAAATTCATCAAAAATCATCAAATCTTGCATTTTAAGCCAAGATCCATTACACAACTTTAAAACCACTTATAAATCATCAATTAAGGATTGAAAACTTGGGAATTTCAGTAAAGAACTTGAAGTTCAGAGGAGAAGGACGTTCTTACCTCCAAACTTGAGTTTCTCCTCTTTTAGAACCAAAAAGCTTGAAGAATCGAATGGCAATTGGTGAGGTTTTGTTGATGAGATGATTAGCAATCAAAAGAGGATTGAAAAGAGAGATTTATGTGGCAAAATCAGAAGAAAAACTCTGGAGAAAGATGTTTGGTTTGAGAGAAAATGAGAGAAAAGGAAAATGAGAATTTAGGAAAATTAGTTAGAAATAACTTCCCTCCACTTTTCTTTTGTTTAAAAATCAGAATTAAAACATTAATTACCTTAGAAAAATCTGGAGAAACTCCTTTTGGGTAAATAGCTCCTTAAAGATTCAAAGTTTCAATCCTTTCTAAAACAGTCACACAGTTTTCAAAAATTACATTTTGGTCACTAGCCAAAATGTCACCCTTCCAAACCTCATTTTGTAAAATTGATTTCACAGTTTACTTATATATATTAAAAGAGGATTTTAGAACATTTTTCCATATTTTTAATGCAACCCGAACTAGGTTTTCCTAATTTCACCTTTTTAGATTCAAACAACACTTTGACCGAACCGGTCAACGCCCAAAACTTCTAAGCCCAAAACCGGGGCGTTACAACTCTCCCCCCCCCTTAAGAAATTTCGTCCTCGAAATTTACCTGAAGGAAAGAGATAAGGAAACTGCTTCAGCATGTCATCCTTTCGCTCCCACGTGGCTTCCTCAACACCGCGATGCTTCCACAGCACCTTTACCAACTCAATGGTCTTGCCACGAAGAACCTTGCTATCCGAATCCAGAATCCTCACCGGTTCCTCATCATAGGTCAAATCCGGATTCAATTCCACCTCTTCCACAGGCATCACATGCGAAGGATCAGATCTATACTTCCGGAGCATAAAACATGAAACACATCATGAATCTTCTCCAACTCTTGAGGTAACCTCAACCTGTACGCAACAGGACCCACACGCTCAACCACCTCGTATGGTCCAATGTACCTAGGGCTCAACTTACCCTTCCGGCCAAACCTCATCACCTTCTTCCAAGGCGAAACCTTCAGAAACACACGGTCACCCACCGCATACTCAATCTCCTTACGCTTGAAATCCGCGTAAGACTTCTGCCGATCAGAAGCTACCTTCAAACGCTCACAAATGAGCTTCACCTTCTCGGTGGTTCCCTTCAACAAAGCCGGCATCGAAACCAACTTCTGACCCGTTTCAGCCCAACAAAGAGGAGTCCTACACTTCCTTCTGTACAAAGCCTCATAAGGTGCCATTTGAATACTTGCCTGATAACTATTGTTATAAGAAAACTCAACCAAAGGCAAATGCTTCTCCCAAGAGCCCTGAAACTCAATCACGCAGCACCTCAACATATCCTCCAAAATCTGGATAACACGCTCAGACTGACCATCCGACTGAGGATGATAGGATGTACTGAAATTCAACCTCGTACCCAGAGCTTGATGCAAACACTGCCAGAACCGCGATGTGAACCTCGGATCCCTATCCGACACAATCGACTTAGGCACACCATGCAGCCGCACAATCTCAGCAATGTACAGCTCCGCAAGCTTATCCAAAGAAAACGTAGTATGCACAGGCAAGAAATGCGCACACTTCGTCAGGCGATCCACAATCACCCACACCGAATTCTTCTTCAACGGTGACAAAGGTAAACCAGATACAAAATCCATGGTAACCCTTTCCCACTTGCACTCAGGGATTCTCAACGGTTGCAACAACCCTGAAGGAAACTGATGCTCAGCCTTAACTCGCTGACACACCATACACTTGCTGACAAACTCCGCAACATCTTTCTTTAAACCCACCCAATAGTACTCATCACGAAGATCTCGATACATCTTAGTACTACCAGGGTGCATAGCAAAAGGACTACTATGACCTTCAGTCAGAATAGCACGCCTCAACTCAGCATCATTGGGCACTACTATCCGACTCCCAAAACACAACACTCCATCATCATTAAAGCAGAAATCCGAAGGTCTACCCTCCGCGATATCCTATACACGAGACACCAAGGAATCATCCAGCAACTGCTTTTCCTTGATCAACTGAACCAAAGATGGTTTCACTTGCAACTCAGCCACAAGACCACCATCGCGCGAAATACTCAAACTGGCAAACATAGCCCTCAGCTCAACAGCTACCTTCCTACTCAAGGCATCCGCTACAACATTAGCCTTCCCAGGGTGATACTCAATCGTCAAATCATAATCCTTGAGCAACTCCACCCAACGTCGCTGCCTGAGATTCAACTCCTTCTGAGACATCAGATACTTCAAACTCTTGTGATCCGTGTACACAGTACACTTCTCACCATACAGGTAATGTCTTCAGATCTTCAGAGCAAAAACCACTGCAGCCAACTCAATGTCATGCGTAGGATAATTGCGCTCATGCACCTTCAACTGCCGCGATGCATAAGCTACCACCTTACCCTCTTGCATCAACACACATCCCAAACCAACATAGGACGCATCGCTATACACCACAAACTCTTTCCCTGATTCAGGTTGAACCAAGATAGGAGCTTGCGTCAAAGCCGCCTTAAGCTTTTCAAAAGCCTGCTGTCTCGCCTCCGTCCACTCATACTTAACATCCTTCTGCAACAACTTTGTCAAAGGTGCAGCAATCTTAGAAAACCCATCCACAAACCTTCGGTAGTACCCCGCCAAACCAAGGAAACTACGAACCTCGTGAACAGACTTAGGAACCTTCCAATTCATCACCGCCTCAATCTTCTG
Organism: Hibiscus trionum; assembly: GCA_030270665.1. Classification (NCBI taxonomy): domain Eukaryota; kingdom Viridiplantae; phylum Streptophyta; class Magnoliopsida; order Malvales; family Malvaceae; genus Hibiscus; species Hibiscus trionum. Next base: position 41,176,307 of record BSYR01000027.1, on the reverse strand, counting down.
AGGATCAACCCGAATCCCCTTGGCAGAAACCACATGCCCAAGAAACACCACCTCCTTAAGCCAGAACTCACACTTGCTCAGCTTAGCGTAAAGCTGATTCTCCAACAAAGCTTGCAAAACAATCCTCAAATGCTCTTCATGCTCCTCCTCAGTACGCGAGTACACGAGGATATCATCAATGAACACCACAACAAACTTGTCCAGGTATTCATGAAACACACGATTCATCATGTCCATGAAAGCAGCAGGAGCATTTGTCAAACCAAACGGCATCACAAGGAACTCATAATGCCCATACCTTGTCCTGAAAGCTGTCTTAGGCACATCCACATCCTTCACCTTCAACTGGTAATACCCTGACCTCAAGTCAATCTTAGAGAACACAGCAGCTCCCCGAAATTGATCAAAGAGATCATCAATTCTCGGCAAAGGATACCGATTCTTATAGTCAACTTGTTCAGCTGACGGTAATCAATGCACATTCTCATAGTGTCATCCTTCTTCTTCACGAACAAGACCGGTGCAGCCCAAGGCGACACACTCGGCCGAATGAAACCACGCTCAAGCAACTCTTGCAACTGCGTCTTCAGCTCTTTCAGCTCCTTAGGTGCCATTCTATAGGGAGTAATGGACACAGGAGTTGTATTCACATACAGCTCAATTCCAAACTCCACCTCGCGATTAGGAGGTAAACCAGGCAACTCCTCAGGAAACACACCAGGAAACTCCTTCACAACCCTGATATCTTGCACACGCAACTCCTTAGAGCTAGGATTCATAAAAAAAGCTAGGTAAGCTTCACAGCCTTGCCTCAGCATCCGGCTTGCCTCCAACGTAGACACCACACTGGCAAGAAACTTCACATTCTCACCAACCACAACAACTTCATAATCATCCGCAAGCTTTAGCGAAACTCGCTTACTTTCACAATCCACCACAGCACGATGCTCAACAAGCCAATCCATACCAAGGATTACATCAAAACCATAGAAAGGTAACTCCATAAGGTCAACATGAAAAACATGATCTTGAACAACCAAAGGACACCTTCTATACAGCTTTCGAGTCACAACAGTCTCACCAAAAGAAATAGTGACACACATACCAACATCCAAAGACTCAACAGGCAAACCAAGCAATTCAGCATGCTCACGCAATATGTAGGAGTGCGTAGATCCAGAATCAATCAAGGAAAGTAATGACAAGGATTGCAGAGTAAAAGTACCTGCGATCACATCCGCGTCATTCCTCCCCTCACGCTGAGCAAACACTCTAGCCTGTCCGCCACCCTCTGGCTGTACAGCTACAACATGAGCTACACCTCGGCCACCTTCCTCTCTCCGCTGAAAATTACCACGGCCGCGCCCATGACCTCTCTGTGCTGCTGCAACAACAGGAGCACGAACTTGGCCACCAGCCAACATAGGACAATCACGCCTCAAATGATCCGTAGATCCACAGTTCAAGCAACCATTACCAGCTGCCGCAACAGGAGCTTGTACCTCCCTCACAGCACGAGGACAATCACGTTTCATGTGGCCATGCGAACCACATATCCAACAAGCACTCGGATCAGCTCTAGCGTTGCCTCCCCGAGCAGGTGCTCCACCACCTCGCTTAGCCGAGGACTGATACTTCTGATCACGTCCCCTCTTGTTCTGTCCACCACCGGAACTATATTCAGCTGCCCGCTTACCAGCACTTGTTCCAGCACCTCTAGCAGATAAACCCAAGTTCATCTCAATATCCTTGGCTCGGCCCACCAACACATCAAAATCATCATACTCGGTAGCCAGCACATACATCTTCACATCCGTCACTAAGCCATAACAGAACCTTTCACACCTCGCTCACTCATCCGGGACAAGCTCAGGTGCATATTGACTGAGTCGAACAAACTGTACTTCATACTCAGCCACCGTCATGCTCCCTTGGGTAAGAGACATGAACTCCCTCTTTTTCTCATCTAGGTACCTCACACCCAGATACCTTCTCTTGAACACATTCTGAAAGAATGTCCAAGTCACATCAGCTTCTGCCATCCCGGCAATAGTGGTTGTCTACCACGTATATGCATCCTTCTGCAGCAAGGACACAACACAGCCAAGCTTCTGCACATCAGTGCAACTCATCTGTCCCAAGATTCTCTTGGTACTCTCAAACCAAGCCTCAGAACCTTCAGCAGACATACCCCTGAACTCAGTCCCTCCTAGACTGCGCAACCGCTCCAAAGGTAGTCTAACTCCAGCATCTTCCTGATGCCCAGCTCCACGAGCTCCAGCTACCGCTGCTTGAAAAGCACCAGCTATAGCTTGAATTAACACCGTCATGTCAGGAACAGCTTGCCCCTGACCAGCCTCAGGTCCAGCAGCCTCAACACCAGCTGCATCTCCAGCTTCTTCAGCCCCAGCACCACCACCACCAGGTGGAGGAGGTAAAACCGCACTCTCAACATTCTCTTCGTTTTCATTCTCATTCTGAGCCGTAGCTCGCACATTACTCCTCAACTCTCTACGAGGTGCCATACTCTAACTATGCAATCACAATGTAAATAAACAAAGTCAGGCCCAGCAAGGTAAGCAATCCAAGTACTCAAGCTCATTTCCAATTAAAATCAACATCATTTCATTAGCTTTGATTTGGCAATGGGTACCCACAACATGCTTTATCACATCATACATCCCAATTGCAACATACATGCAATTTACTCAACATGCTTTCACCCAACAAGCATACAAGGCATACATACTTCAAACGTTCACATACACATTCCCAATTACTCGAGAACTCAGCTCTGATACCACCAAATGTAACCCCCTTAACCCGGCCTAGACGGTTGACCCGAATTAAAAAGATTACACGGGGAAAATCAAAGTCAACCCGAAAGTTAACCTTGATTAACGACCCTTTTTTTCTTTTTAAACTTGTCTAGATGCACATTAACCCTAGTTGTGATCATACAAACAACATACTCAAAGAACATAAACATCAGAGATCAAACAGGGACCCAATTGAACAAATTACAACTTTAGGGACCAATTTGTAAAATCTGATAATTATAAGGACTTAACCCAAATTAAAGTTAGCAACTTGAAATTAATCATGTTTCATGCATCTCTGTCAAATTTCAGCTCAAACAGACATCCCAAACTCATACAATTGCACAAACAAGTTTCGGGACCAAAATGCAAACATTTTGAAACATATAACTGCTAATGTCAGCCCCCAACGGTCAGGTGTTCCGAAACAGGGAGAGCCTGTTTCGAAACGCGGGGCCGTTCCGCAACGCGTATCGAAACGAGGGCTGGCAGTGGCCTTTCCGTTTCAGAACGGTGTCTCCCGTTTCGGACGCCTGGGTTGCTACAAGGCACCCGTTCCGAAACGGTGGCTACTGTTCCGATACGGCCTGCATAGATTGCAGAAAATTTCTTGCTTAAACACACAATTGACCAACCAATCATGCTCCAAATGCAACCAAACTTTACCAGCAACTCATACAACATACAAGAGACATATTTGCATCAACCAATTATCATTATATCATCAAATATGAAAAGCCCCAAATCTAAAGGCATGCTTCCTATTCAAGCAAACCATTCATGCACTAAAACCTCCAAACCAACACATAATGGCCAATTACATGTACCAACGTTAACAACAACATAAATCCAAAATAGGGAGTCCAAAACATCTCCCAAAACAACAACATAGGTCCCCTATTGCCAAAAACCAATAGCTAAAGGTGTTTAAGAAAACCTTCCCATACATGAGCTTATCTTCCACTTGATTGCTTGCCTTCCTTGCTGCCCTTAATGCACCTTAATGTTCTGCATTATTGGTTTAAGAAAAGAGAGAGAGCGTAAGCAAAAGCTTAGTGAGGAATACTCATTAAAACCACACAATAATGCATTTATAGAACACTTTACAAGTCATGCTTTAAAATACATTTAGACATGCTCACAAGCAATCTTAACCAAGCATCTCATGCTTCATATCATAACATGTCATATTGGCCACAAGTGATAATTACCATCTTTTAACAAGATCAACATAAGACTCACACATGGACTTTTAAACACCATTGTGATCTTATCCCCATGGACTTTAAACACCATGGCCCATGAACTTTTAAACACCATGGCAAGGACCACACAAGGACTTTTAAACACCTTTGTGTCCTTAACAAGTTTCACCTCAAGGACTTTTAAACACCTTGACCCCAAGGACTTTTAAACACCTTGGCCCATGGACTTTTAAACACCATGACATGAATCACCCCAAGGACTTTTAAACACCTTGGCCCCAAGGACTTTTAAACACCTTGGAAAGGACCACACAAGGACTTTTAAACACCTTTATGTCCGTAACAAGAACCATCCAAGGACTTTTAAACACCTTGATGTTCTTAAGTAAACAAGGCTCACTCAAGGACTTTTAACCACCTTGGTGACCTTAACCTTTTCAAAACATCACTTGCCAATATACATCATTTATCATCAATAATCCACTGTTTTAAAGCATTTAACCAAGCCATAAACATCATGCATCTTTAAGCATTAAACCACATTTAAACAATGTTCAAAAGCAAGGAACTCTAACCTTGAGCTTCCTTAAACACATGGCTTATAATCTCAGCAAACAAACATGCTAGATATGCTTTAAAAACAGAATTTAAACATGCAACAAACACATTGCACCCAACCATCACATGGTTCCTCATCAAGAGAGTTTTTCCGAAAACTTACTCTTGAGCTTAGCAAAGTTGTTTAGACTTAGACTAAGCTCCCAAACCTCCAAAACATTGGTTTCAAAGCCGAAAACCAAAATCCACTCACCGATTCCGTTTCGCTTCTTGCCGAAACACCAAATCAAGCTTCCGGATCACCACCACTTGGATCCAAAGATGACTCCCCTGTTTTAACACATCAAAACAGTAGATTAATGCATCATCATGCATTAATAGCTTCAATGAAAGCACCTAAACTCGCTGCTCTCATCCACACTCCATTTTCGGCCACCAAACACAACCGAAAATGCATCCAAACAACTCCTCAACAAAGCCCAGCCATAACCCATCAAAACTAAGCATCCTTAAACATCATTCAACATCTAAAAAGGACCTAACAACATCCTTATACCTCCAGCAACAACAAATCCACAAGATCACCCAAAAACAACCAAGAATCACAAGCTAAACTTAGGAAATTCAACCTATCCGGGATTGCATTAGTTAAAACTCAATTTCCAATCAATTTAACATTCATTTATCATCAATTATACACCTCAAATCACTGCTTTAACAGATCCAACGAAAATTCATCAAAAATCATCAAATCTTGTATTTTAAGCCAAGATCCATTACACAACTTTAAAACCACTTATAAATCATCAATTAAGGATTGAAAACTTGGGAATTTCAGTAAAGAACTTGAAGTTCAGAGGAGAAGGACGTTCTTACCTCCAAACTTGAGTTTCTCCTCTTTTAGAACCAAAAAGCTTGAAGAATCGAATGGCAATTGGTGAGGTTTTGTTGATGAGATGATTAGCAATCAAAAGAGGATTGAAAAGAGAGATTTATGTGGCAAAATCAGAAGAAAAACTCTGGAGAAAGATGTTTGGTTTGAGAGAAAATGAGAGAAAAGGAAAATGAGATTTTAGGAAAATTAGTTAGAAATAACTTCCCTCCACTTTTCTTTTGTTTAAAAATCAGAATTAAAACATTAATTACCTTAGAAAAATCTGGAGAAACTCCTTTTGGGTAAATAGCTCCTTAAAGATTCAAAGTTTCAATCCTTTCTAAAACAGTCACGCAGTTTTCAAAAATTACATTTTGGTCACTAGCCAAAATGTCACCCTTCCAAACCTCATTTTGTAAAATTGATTTCACAGTTTACTTATATATATTAAAAGAGGATTTTAGAACATTTTTCCATATTTTTAATGCAACCTGAACTAGGTTTTCCTAATTTCACCTTTTTAGATTCGAACAGCACTTTGACCGAACCGGTCAACGCCCAAAACTTCTAAGCCCAAAACCGGGGCGTTACAGATACGCTCTTCCTTTCTTTTGCTACTATCTTCCTGCATATCGATATAGGCTCAGGTGTATCGATACGGGTAGTTAAAATTCAATTAAAAGTATCTTCTTAAGTCTTGAAATGTTACGTTTTGGTCCTTGAATGTTATTTGATCAATTGGATGAGTTTGGATGATCGGTTTGGGTTGAAATTTGACATGATGGCATATTACATGACTAATTAAGAATCGGTAACTTTAAAACCTAAAAAGTCCCTGTAATTTCTGTAATTTTCAAAATGGTCCCTAAAAGTCATAAGTATGCAATTAAACCACTAATTGAACTCCGATCGTTGTGCCGTTTCTTTCTAATGGTCTTGTTGGACACATATGTTAATATTGTGCATCTAGAGGAGATAAAAAGAAAAAAAGGTCGTCAATCGAGGTTGACTTTTACAAGTTGACTTCGATTTTCCCCGTGTAATCTTCCTAGTTCGGTTCAGGCGTCTAGGTCGGGCTAAGGGGGTTACAATCTCAAAGTTTCGGTGTTGCATTCTCATGCCGCAAAAAAAAATTGGGAAGAGTTGTTGTTGTTATGAGTGCTTCCTTCTGTGTAATTGGTTGATTTCCTTACCATATATGAACCTGCATTAAGTTTTAACTAGTACTACGTACTAGGGGTGTTCAAAAATATCCAATCCGAAAATTTGGATATCTGATCCGATTTTAAATTTTTTGGAACGAATACGGATCGCAATATTTCAAGTTTCGAATTATTCGAAAATCTGAAAATTCAAAATTTCATGAATATTAATCTTGTTATATTTAACAATTTGATGCTTGTTATATAAAAAAAATTTAAAAAAATTGAAATTTTCATAGATGTTAATCTTGTTATATTTAGTAATTTGTTGTTTCTTATATTCGAAATTCCAAAATTTTCATAAATACGACCTTCAAATTCAGAAAAAATAGTTAAATCAATTATATTTTCGGATATCGAAATATCCGATCCGATTATCTGAATGTTCGGATATCTAATTTTTTCGGAATGTGATTTTTAAACTCTAAAACAAAATCATCATAGGCATCTTGTAATTCATCAAAAGAATATGAACATGAAGTAGGTGAATTAGAAGTTACACTTGAATCTTCTTCGATGGCCATAAGGCAAAGGTTGGCTTGTTCATCGTCGGTGGAGTCCTCATCACTCCAAGTAGCCACATATGCCTTCTTCTTGTGGCTTGAAGTGCTTGTCCTCTTCTTTTTCATGGATTCTCGTTCAATCTCTTTCAAGGCTTTCTTCATGAAAGGGGCACACTTCTTGAAGAGATGAACTATCTCTTCTTCATCCTCCTCCTCTTCACTTGAATCTACATGATGGCATGTGGAGGATTTGAGAGCAATGACATTTGTGTTGATGCCAAGACCTTTGAGCTTCTTCTCCCCCATAGCTCTAATCTCTTCCTTCTTCTTCTCCTCTTCTTTGTTTTTCTTCATAATTTGATGAGTGAGAAGAGACCCCATGAGTTCATCATGCTTCAAGGTCTTCAAATTCTTAGCTTCGATGATGGCGGTCCTCTTTGAGTCCCATGACTCGGGAAGGGAGTAGATGAGCTTCCGGACAAGTTTCTCTTCTGAAATGGCTTCTCTATAACCTTTAAGTCCATTGGTGATGGTGGAGAACCTATCGAACATTTTCTCAATATCCTCTTCTGGATCCATCTTGAAGTTTTCATACGCTAGGTTGAGGAGCCCGATCTTGGTCTTCTTTACTTCGTTTGTCCCATCGTATGTAACTTCGAGCTTGTCCAAAACTTCATTGGCACACTCACAAGAAAACATCTTCTCATAGATATTGGGGCTAAATCAACAAAATAGGATGTGCAAGGCTATGCAATTTAACTCTATCTTCTTGCAATCGGCGGCACTCCAATCCCCCTTGCTTTGTTGAGGCACGAACGAACCATCTTCTACTATGTCCCAAAGCTTGTAGTCCTTTGACTTTATGAAGAACTTCATCCTTGTCTTCCAATGGGCATAGTGTGTTCCGTCGAAGAAGGGCAGTTTATCGATGGATTGCGCCATTGAGCCGTTTGTTTGAATTGTTGATCGAGCTTGCCGGAACTTCTCAATAGGATGTTAATCCTCTTCAATTGAGCCAAGCTCTGATACCAATTGTTGGGTTTTTCGGTGCTCGATTCCTTCAACCGTTCTTGCTCGCCAAGTGGTGGAGAATAAAGACAAGATGATTTATAGTGGTTCAACCTTCTAACCAAGGTCTAAATCCACTACCTTAGCTTTCCACTAAGGATTTTCAATCAATCCACTATTGATTCATCCCCTTTTCTAGGCTTAGGATGAAACCCTTACAAACTGATCAAGCTTTCTACCAAAAGCCTTGATCAAACCCTCTTTACAAAGAGATAAGGATAAGCAAACTCAAATCCCTCTAATAGGTATTTGTTTGCACAATTAAGCTCTAACCCAATCCTAAAAACACTTGAGCAAATCTAACAATTTTGGCTCACTAGTGTTTGTCTATACAAAGAATTGACATTTAAGCACTAAGACACATTTTGATCATATGTTGTATTACAATTGAAGCATTAACCATTACTAGATTCTTGGAGGTCCCTTTTATACTCCTAATTGAGTTTGTAGCCGTTACTAGCCGTTGGGGTTGAATTGGAGCTGTTGGAGACTTCATTTCCCACCATAAATGCAGTTCTGCAGCTCTCTGTTTCGAAACGCTCGACCATGTTTCAAAACACTCTTGAAATAGAAAGAGTCGTTGCAGTCTGATGCAGCACCCGTATCGGAACGCCCTTGGCCGTATCGAAATACTTGTCCCCGTATCAAAACGCCATGCATTTAAAAGGTAGTTGGGAAATAGCCGTTGGGGGTTTATGACCGTTGAAGTCAATGCCACATAGGCGTATCGAAACGGCAGAGGCCGTATCAAAACGCTATGCAAAAATCTCACACAGATTAAAGCCCGTTCCGAAACGTTTTGCCACTGTAAAGACCCGTATCGAAACACCTAGGGGCGTTTCAAAACGCCTGGATGGTTTTGTTGAATTTGTCTTTGAAAACACTTAAAACCCTTTTGAAATATCCCATAAACATAGTTTCAAGTTGTTTGGACTTAGAAATGGTTTTGAATTTTTTTAACTTTGTCCAAAACATTTTTCAATTATTATATCAAAACATTAGTTTTACATCATATCGGTACATATTCGCGTGTATCGGTACAGGGTCAAAAGTCAACCCCCTCTCCTTAAAACTGAGTATCGATACGCATAATCTGGGTATTAGTACCTATAAGGGCCTATCATTATGCATTGTTAGGTATCAGTACTCGCTGGGCAATTTGCCCAAAAATGTCGATTTTTGCCTTAAATACTGAAAAACTATTCGATCCGATAAACCCTTAATGGCCTAAAATGAGTTGTAAAACTGAGAAACTGAGAATCTCTTTCTACTCGAGCATAAAACTTAAGAACTTGGTAAAAGTTTGTGTGACTTGTATGTTGATAACAACCATAGGATAGTATGGTTATGTGATGCTGTCGTTTTCCATGAGGGCACTTGGTGGATGGATCCGAATACCCAAAATTAACACTCGATGGCTATGTGTTTCTGAGTGCTAGATATTCGTTATTCGATGGCTATGTGTTCCCGAATACAAGAGTCTCGCTACTTGATGGCTATGTGTTTCCAAGTATGCGATGAACCTCACTCAATGGCTATGTGTTTCGATTATGTGTTGTTCTCTACTCGATGATTATGTGTTTTCGAGTAGATGAATCTTGTTACTACCCGATGGCTATGTGTTTCCGGGTATGTAGCAAATGAAAGGACCAAGTTGAGGTGCTTCAGGTTTGACTACCGTGTTGACACTTGTCCATTCCTTCACTTCTATGCCTTATACTCTATGATTATCCCTGCATGCTTACTTTTATGAACATCATGAATTATTGTAGAGTAGGCATATACCACTAAGCTTTGTTAGCTCTTTATGCAGATGAGTTGTTTTTTCGTGCGTAGGTTGACAGGCCACTCTCGTAGAAAGGAACACATCAACGAGGATTCCCGAGCACGGAATCAACTCGAGTACAATACCTTGATTTTAGTTGTAGGGATATATATACATAGGACTTTATTGTAGTCAGTTTGTAACTCTATTTATACTTTACTTGAAATACAATGTTTAATTCATACGGAGCTCCATTTTGTATTTGGATTTGAAACTATTATGAAACTTATTTCAAATTACTTGTTTTTAGATGTTGTTTTGGCTAAACTTGGGATTTATAAATCAAATGAAATTTTATGGGTCGGGTTAAAGGTAACTCGAATGTAGCGTCTTGGATCCGGTGGGATTGGAGTGTTACAATATTCATCCTATCTTATAATGTCAATGGAAAAGCAAATTTTATACACATCAATTACCAAATTCTGCTCATGTTTGTTGCTTTTTTTAATCCTTTGTTACTAGCGTATAACAACGGGCATAAACAAAACATGCCAGAGTTAAATAGGCTGTTGTTGGGCTCGAATCGATCAACCAAAAATCGCCAAGAGGGGTTGAAAACGCTTCTTCAAAAAATTGGTGAAAAACTGAAAATAATGGAAAATTTGCACAATTGATTTTAGAGTGGTTTGACTTCTAAACCAAGTCTACATCCACTACCTTATCTCACCACTAAGGATTTTTCAATTCACTAACAATGAATTATTACCTTTAAGGATAAGGCATGACCTTACGACCCCTATCTTTTCAATGGCTAAGATAGAATCATTCTAGTTTTATAAGGCTAAACTAGAACATCTCCCTTTTACAAGGTTTGTTTGTGTAAACAATAAAGACCTCTCAAGATGGGTGTTTACGAGATTTAAGCTCACTAAAAAGAGTACAAAAGATAAAACAATTAAGTACTCTATACACTATGTACGAGAGAAATGAAGAAATAAACACTCAAACACTATTTCTCTTGATCATTAAGCTTGAATAGGTGTAGTAACACTTTTCCCCATACAGATAATGCCTCCAAATCTTTAACACAAAGATAACTACGACAAGCTCCAAATCATGCGTAGGGTAATTCCGTTCATGAAGCTTAAGCTGTCTCGAGGCATAAGCAACCACCCTAACCTCTTGCATGAGGACACAACCAAGCCCGTTCAATGAAGCGTCACTAAACACAACATAATCCTTCCCCGTCTGTTAGGAAAATATGAGTTTTGCATGATAAATTAACAAATGAAAGTGTGCATTACACATGTCTCTCTCTTGGTGTTGGACAACAACATAGTGGAGTTTGGATAATCAAATCCCACTATCCAAATTCATCATCTTCATCACTTTCCTTCATCTCTTTCTTCCACCTTCAACCAAACCCTTAGAAAGCAAAGAGAGGGAGAGCTTAAACACAAGAATTCTGGAAATTTATGGAACCAAAATGCATGTATGTCAATGGATTTAAGCTAGGAGAAACATAGGTTCTTACATCCACAAACAATTCATGTAAGTGTTCTAGCTAAAATTCTGCTCATATTATTATTTAAATGTTCTTGATGAATTGATGTGTTTCATAAATTGTTTGTGTTGTAAATTTGATTTGAGAATGATTATTGATGTGTTGTGAGGTTGTATGATAGCTTAGGTTAATCAAAATGCTAGAAAATTTACATGTATGAAGCTTGAATAATGAATCTGCCCATAATTTTTAATTATAGACACCTTTTGGAAATCTGGAAAATTGAGCATGTTAGAGTCATTTCTGGAAAAAAGTGTTCTTATACAAAGTTGTAGAGGACAAAATTTTACATGAGATAGAGGTAAGAATTGCACAAAATATTAAGTATAGGTCTCTGAATTGCTATTAGAAGTTACTTGACTGAAACTGGATGAATATGGAATCTGTTGGATTAAATTGCAAAATTTGAAAAATATAGGGGTTTAAATAATACCAATAAAATTCTGGAAATTTTTGCTTGAAACAGGGGATTCATGAAATGAATGAAATTAAATGGCCAAGCTTGAATTAAGTCTCAATTGGTAGGTTAAATGCATTTAGATCACATATAGGATTATTAAAGGATTAAAGGGGACTGTTTTGTGAAAATTGATAAATTGAGGACTTGAATGCTTTGATTTTGAACATGTTAGATCACCTAAAATCGGTTCATTTTAATAAAAATAATTTGATTTTATTAAAACAACAATTTTGGTCTACGAAAAACACAGAAATGGGTTCGAGAGTCGGTTACGCGTGGAGAAGAGTGAGCACCCCCACATCGCCCAAAAATTGGTACCTAGCCGATTACAAAATGTTTTTAATGTTGGAATTTGCAAGTTCGTGTAGAATTTAAATCATTATCCATTTATGAATATAATTTAGTTTTAACGGCTCCACCATCCAGAGAGTAAACTCTAATCACCGCCAATATCTCTGGCGCTAACCCGTTATCTCCTTTTGGTAGGGCATCGTATTAACAATTAATATATTCGAACAAACATATAATATGAACAAAATTAAAGAAAGTCATGCATAAAAATGAAATTCAAAAAACATATGTATAAGAAAATAAATGAACGCAATTTTGGAAAAGTGCATCATTCCCTAAATCGGGTCAACACGGGACGAAGTTTAAAAGAAATACAAATTAAAATTTAGGTAGAAATAAAGAAAATATATTTTAAAGAAATGAAGGGTTTAATACTAAAAAATGAAATAAAAAGAATTAAAAAAACACTAAGTTAAAACAGATTATGGGGACAAATTAGAATAAAAGGACCAAATTGAATTCTTTTAAAACCGAGTGTCTGGCGGAATAAAAAAAAGGGCGAAGGGGTTTAATGAGTGTAATTTACCCTTTTATTTTAAAACATGTGGGTATAAAACCCACTTTCACAAACACTTCTTTATTTTTTTTTCTTTTTAAAAAATTTATATCAAAACACCAACTCTCATTTTCTCTCAAGTGTTCGTACCGGGAAAACTAAAAAAAACTTTTGAAATCTTTTTTAAACCCCAAACACAAATTTTCTCTTGAAATCACTCGAATCATTTTGAAAACACCTCAAATCCTAAAAAAAACATTGAAGCCCACATTTTTTAAAATAATTTTCTAGAATTTGATGACTTAAAAGGTAAAGCTTTATTTTTTTTGTTTTATATATTCGAAATAGAGAATAAAATAAAATAAACAATAAAAATAAAATACCTAGAAATTTCCTCGAATGCCTATTGTATTCCTCTTGAAAAATCAGTGTACAATTTGTAGTGAATTTGTCCGTGTCCAATTATAAGAAATTCAGTGGTTTGCATAAGTATTTTCTTACCTAGTTTACAAAGGTAATTAGAATAGAAATAATAAAAAAATCCCTGATTCTCGGTATTCGCTTTCCATGTATGGGTTGATAATTGATACGACTTTTTTTTTTGACCAAAGAAACTTTCTTTAATTAAAAGCAGAAAAGGGCCCCACAACCATGCAGGGGCCATGCACGTACGAGAAAAACAAGGGCACCAGCAGGCACTCAGCAGCAACCGAAGAACAAAAGACAACAAAAAGACACCATCCAAAGAGAAACAAAAGCCACATAAAAGGATAGGTAAACCGATCCTGGTGAACACAACAAGCCGAAGCAATCAACCAAAAGCAACAAGACGTCCCACACAAAGGTGACGCAGCAAGCTTCTCCATCCTCGGGGGAGTGGGAGAAGAACCAAAGCAGAGACCCCTAATACGTATCGGAGAATGAACAAAATGAATTCTCACCAACCTCGATCTTTGGTACTTTGCCGTCATTGCGCCTGAGAGCTCATTACAGAGACAGGCTTCCGATAGAATATCGATCCTTATCAAGGCGTCGGCTGCAATGTACTGACGAAGAGGGGACTGTGAGAAAACAAGATCATCCTCCTGTACAGGGGGCTCATCAAAACAGCAAAACATAGACAAACTATGAAAAGGGAAAACAAGAAAAGGACCCCACAACAGTGCTAGGGTCATGCACAAAAGCCAAACGGAGATCAAACACAAATCATGCAGAACGCACGTAAGACAACAACCGGGACGCAACAAAGACATGCATAAACCCAGTAAACAGATCCGTCGGATCAAACAAGCCGAAGAGCCATACAAACAACCAGCCAAGAAACACGGAACATAAACCAAGGCCCTCGACCTTAAAAGAGAAAACAGACAAAAGCAACACAAAACGCCAGCAGTGCGAAGAGCGCAAGGAAACCATGCTTCCAGTGGCAAAGCCCTGGGTAGCATCATAGGAACAGCGAAGTCCATCAAAAAGGACGGATGATCCGATACCAGCCTTCGTATTCTTAGGCCACCACGAACATAACTAACTCTGCCGGAGAGCTCTATCCAGAGGCAGGCTTTCACACCATAGGTTGTGACCCTTGTCACGTCGATAGTAGAAATGAGCTTTGAAAGATAGCTTGGGAACACGAAACCTGAAAAATCACCCTTCCAGGACCAACACGCAAAAATACAAAGACTAGAACAACAAAAGACAACACCGAAACAGCGAGGGCAAGGAGGATTGCTAAACCATAAAAACCTATGAAAGAAACTAGTGTAACTGAAGCCAGAGATACTCGGGGAAGGACTGAGAAGCGCCGCCACCAATTTCACCTTCCATACATCGGTAGCGGTATAAAAAAGAATCATCCTTTCTACGGATAACTCCTACCGGAGCTATCCGCATTCATAAAACCGGTTCCATGAGAGCCAGAAAAATTAACCCGATAGTAGACTAGGTAAAAACCAGAACAATCAACAAGCCGCGAACTTCTGAATGTGGATGCACTATCACAGGTCCCCATGAAAATTAATTGTGGAAGCATAAACAGCTTGGAAGCACCATCCAAAAATGGAAGCAAAAACCCAAAGGTGTTGACTTCAAACTTTGGCACAGAGAAATTTTCTGGGGAAATGTTATCCACTTTTGTGAAATTATTTAAGAAAGCCTTATCATGACCCACGACCCAAAACATCAGACTTAAACCTGTAGAAAAGTCAAAGTCGGAAAACCCTTGTGTAAAGCTCCTCCTAGAAACCCGGCCTGTCAACTTGAAGCACGTGCCGAAAACTAAAGCTTCGATGGAGACACAACATAGGCCTTTACGAACAGCCTGCAACATCCCGTAAAAACCGGGATTGTCTTCGACTTTTAGGATTCCATCGATCCTCGCGCCAAAAACGTCTTGTTCCTTCGAACCAAATCCTACCACCTTTTCCGACGTTCCCACCGGTGTGACGTCGACTACCTCTGTTCTCTGAGCTGTAAAACTTTCAGTCAGCGCCGACTGGACCTTTCTTTGAGAATCTGGACAACCAAAAACCGCCTCTCCATTATCTATGCGCCAAATAAGTGGATCGACATCAGACCTCTGTGACTGCGCCGCCGGAGAGCACACAAACATCACCTTCAGGCAGTTATTCTCATGGCCCCGCCTTTCTAGTGGCGCATCAACCAGAAAACAAGAATGGCGACAATCTTTCCACAACTTAAAATAAGGAGACACAGCATGAAACCGACGGCTACCCCTGCGAAACATCGGCGACGAGCGAAGGCTACTGCCCTTGCGAAACCACGGCAGCAAGCGGAATCTTAGGCCTGACTGAGATCTACTAAGAGCATCGCCGGCTCTCCTAGAAACCACAATCACGACCTTACGTGGGAAACCACCAAACCGGGGAGCGTCTCTACAAATCCCGCACCGACGAGCTGACTCCGGGGAAGAAAGCACGACCGCCGGTTCGCTACGTACGACTGACGGTGAGGAGACCGAACCAACACCCTGCTTGAGCCAACGCCGACCGTGAAAGGGTTTTTTGAAGGCGGCGCGTGAAAGCGCGTTCATTTTGTTTATATCAATTAGGGTCGGTGTATAGACACATTATTATTGATAATTGATACGACTTGCTCCTCATTTCGACGTGATTCTTCATTTCCACGTATGGGCTCTGCATTTTCTCTTAATATCTTTCCCCTTTTGTTTCAACACACATTTCCTTTCTTTCTTTTTTGAATTTAATAAAATTTGGTGATTCCTTTTTTTTCCTTTATGTTTTGCAGGTTGCAGGGGAAGAAGAAAAGTGTGTGAGGGGAGTTGGATGACGGGCATGTAGATTCACGCGCGTGCTGGTAGCTGGGTCTTCCTTCCTCTGATTGAATCTGGACCGTTGGATCCAAATGAGATCTAACGTTTGATAGCTGACTGCACATAGAAAAAAAAGTCAATTGGGGTTTTATTTTTGGGCTAAATGGGGCCATCCTTGTAACATGGATCTTTATTTATTCTTAATGGACTATTTTTATTTAAAATGGGCTATTTTTTATTTTTTTGAACTTTAATAATAAGACTTATACTATATCAATATATAATAATAATAATAATAATAATAATAAATTGATAATAAAATAATAATAATAATAGTAATAAAATAAAATAGAGGTGAAAATCTAGTGACAACAATTATGTGGGACAAGAATAGGAAATTTTTTAAAAGGAGTATCGATACAGGCTTCAGCCGTATCGGTACGCCTTGTTCCATTGCAATTCTAGTGGCGAAAAAGTGTATCGATACGCTTAGAGGTGTATCGATACTAAGGGCATATGTTGGGTTTTTCGGTGCTCGATTCCTTCAACCGTTCTTGCTCGCCAAGTGGTGGAGAAGTGGAATTTTGGGTGTAAAAGGTGTGGAAGCTAAAATGAATAAAGACAAGATGATTTATAGTGGTTCAACCTTCTAACCAAGGTCTACATCCACCACCTTAGATTCCCACTAAGGATTTCCAATCAATCCACTATTGATTCGTCCCATTTTCTAGGCTTAGGAGGAAACCCTTACAAACCGATCAAGCTTTCTACCCAAAGCCTTGATCAAACCCTCTTTACAAAGAGATAAGGATAAGCAAACTCAAATCCCTCTAATAGGTATTTGTTTGCACAATTAAGCTCTCATCCAATCCTAAAAACACTTGAGAAAATCTAACAATTTTGGCTCACTAGTGTTTGTCTATACAAAGAATTGACACTTAAGCACTAAGACACATTTTGATCATATGTTGTATTACAATTGAAGCATTAACCATTACTAGATGCTTGGAGGTCCCTTTTATACTCCTAATTGAGTTTGTAGCCGTTACTATCCGTTGGGGTTGAATTGGAGCCGTTGGAGACTTCATTTCCCACCATAAATGCAGTTCTGCAGCTCTCCATTTCGAAACGCTCGACCCTGTTTCAAAACACTCTTGAAATAGAAAGAGCCGTTGCAGTCTGATACAACACCCGTATCGAAACGCTTGTCCCCGTATCGAAACGCCCTGCATTTAAAATGTAGTTGGGAAATAGCCGTTGAGGGTTTATGATCGTTGAAGTCAATGCCACATAGGCATATCGAAACGGTAGAGGCCGTATCGAAAAGCTATGCAAAAATCTCACCCAGATTAAAGCTCGTTTCGAAACGTTTTGCCACTGTAAAGACCCGTATCGAAACACCTAGGGGCATTTCGAAACGCCTGGATGGTTTTGTTGAATTTGGCTTTGAAAACACTTAAAACCCTTTTGAAATATCCCATAAACATAGTTTCAAGTTGTTTGAACTTAGAAATGGTTTTGAATTTTTTTTAACTTTGTCCAAAACATTTTTCAATTATTATATCAAAACATTAGTTTTACAATCTCCCCTTTTTTATATAATAAAACCAACTTGAAAAATTGTTTGGGATTCTCCCCCTTTAAGTTTAAAAATATGAATAAGAGATGAAAAATTTAAAATAAAGTAAAGCTCCCCCTTATTCATTTGAAAATGCAATTTTTTAAACCAAACTCTCCCCCTTTTTGTTATATCAAAAAGAATTCAAAAGACATTGAGTTCAAAATAACTTAGGAGGTTTGAAAAGATGACAAAAATTTAGAATTTTAGTTTTAAAATGGCTCTCCCTTACTCAAAGCATCATCACAATGTTAGTCCAACATATGTCATAATCTAGTTAAAAAAATTAAACAAATAAAGCAACTAGATTTTTACCACACTTGAACACAAGGGAGGATGTGAAGCCTTCCTTCTTCAAGTGTCTTTCTTTGTGTGCATGGAGCTCCCGCTCAATGTTTGACTTGTTGATCACTCTCCATCACACTTAGCAAAAGACAATCAAGTAATTTTTGGTATCCAAATTGCTTTGGATCCATAGACGTTAGTAGCACAAAATTTAGTCCCCTTAGGAATCCATTTTTCAATTTCATCCTTTTAGTTGAAGTGGTTAGTCCTTTTGTGACCCAAACACTTCTAAAACATTTACCATTTAAAATCTAGGGGCACTAGATTGTCTTACATAAAAGTTTGATTTTCCAAAATTATTTTTCTTTTCAAGCTCTTTAGAAATCAAATCTTTTTCTTTTTGAACTTTATGAAGCAAATTTTGTAAATCAAAACATTTTTGTTCAAACTCTTCGAGTTTTGCTTCAAGTTACAAATCTAAGGGCACTAGATTGTCTTACATAAAAGTTTGATTTTACAAAATTACTTTTCTTTTCAAGCTCTTTGGAAATAAAATCTTTTTCTTCTTGAACTTTATGAAGCAAATTTTGTAAATCAAAACATTTTTGTTCAAACTCTTCGAGTTTTGCTTCAAGTTCAAGTTTGGTTTTAGAAATCAAATCATTTTGAATTTTCAACTTTGAAATCATTTTATTGTTTTCAAAATGTGATTTTTAAACTCTAAAACAAAATCAACATAGGAATCTTGTAATTCATCAAAAGAATGTGAACATGAAGTAGGTGAATTAGAAGTTACACTTGAATCTTCTTCGATGGCCATAAGGCAAAGGTTGGCTTGTTCATCGTCGGTGGAGTCCTCATCACTCCAAGTAGCCACATATGCCTTCTTCTTGTGGCTTGAAGTGCTTGCCCTCTTCTTTTTCATGGATTCTCGTTCAATCTCTTTCAAGGCTTTCTTCATGAAAGGGGCACACTTCTTGAAGAGATGAACTATCTCTTCTTCATCCTCCTCCTCTTCACTTGAATCTACATGATGGCATGTGAAGGATTTGAGAGCAATGACATTTGTGTTGATGCCAAGACCTTTGAGCTTTTTCTCCCCCATAGCTCTAATCTCTTCCTTCTTCTTCTCCTCTTCTTTGTTTTTCTTCATAATTTGACGAGTGAGAAGAGACCCCATGAGTTCATCATGCTTCAAGGTCTTCAAATTCTTAGCTTCGATGATGGCGGTCCTCTTTGAGTCCCATGACTCGGGAAGGGAGTAGATGAGCTTCCGGACAAGTTTCTCTTCCGAAATGGCTTCTCCATAACCTTTAAGTCCATTGGTGATGGTGGAGAACCTATCGAACATTTTCTCAATATCCTCTTCTGGATCCATCTTGAAGTTTTCATACGCTAGGTTGAGGAGCCCGATCTTGGTCTTCTTTACTTCGTTTGTCCCCTCGTATGTAACTTCGAGCTTGTCCAAAACTTCCTTGGCACTCTCACAAGAAAACATCTTCTCATAGATATTGGGGCCAAATCAACAAAATAGGATGTGTAAGGCTATGCAATTTAACTCCATCTTCTTGCAATCGTCGGCACTCCAATCCTCCTTGCTTTGTTGAGGCACGAACGAACCATCTTCTAATATGTCCCAAAGCTTTAGTCCTTTGTCTTTATGAAGAACTTCATCCTTGTCTTCCAATGGGCATAGTGTGTTCCGTCGAAGATGGGCGGTTTATCGATGGATTGCGCCATTGAGCCGGTTGTTTGAATTGTTGATCGAGCTTGCCGGAACTTCTAAATAGGATGTTAATCCTCTTCAATTGAGCCAAGCTCTGATACCAATTGTTGGGTTTTTCGGTGCTCGATTCCTTCAACCGTTCTTGCTCGCCAAGTGGTGGAGAAGTGGAATTTTAGGTGTAAGAGGTGTGAAAGCTAAAACGAATAAAGACAAGATGATTTATAGTGGTTCAACCTTCTAACCAAGGTCTACATCCACTACCTTAGCTTTCCACTAAGGATTTTCAATCAATCCACTATTCATTCATCCCTTTTTCTAGGCTTAGGATGAAACCCTTACAAACTGATCAAGCTTTCTACCCAAAGCCTTGATCAAACCCTCTTTACAAAGAGATAAGGATAAGCAAACTCAAATCCCTCTAATAGGTATTTGTTTGCACAATTAAGCTCTCACCCAATCCTAAAAACACTTGAGCAAATCTAACAATTTTGGCTCACTAGTGTTTGTCTATACAAAGAATTGACATTTAAGCACTAAGACACATTTTGATCATATGTTGTATTACAATTGAAGCATTAACCATTACTAGATTCTTGGAGGTCCCTTTTATACTCCTAATTGAGTTTGTAGCCATTACTAGCCGTTGGGGTTGAATTGGAGCTGTTGGAGACTTCATTTCCCACCATAAATGCAGTTCTGCAGCTCTCCGTTTCGAAACGCTCGACCCTGTTTCAAAACACTCTTGAAATAGAAAGAGTCGTTGCAGTCTGATGCAGCACCCGTATCGAAACGCCCTTGGTCGTATCGAAATACTTGTCCCCGTATCAAAACGCCATGCATTTAAAAGGTAGTTGGGAAATAGCCGTTGGGGGTTTATGTCCGTTGAAGTCAATGCCACATAGGCGTATTGAAACGACAGAGGTCGTATCGAAACGCTATGCAAAAATCTCACACAGATTAAAGCCCATTCCGAAACGTTTTGCCACTGTAAAGACCCGTATCGAAACACCTAGGGGCGTTTCGAAACGCCTGAATGGTTTTGTTGAATTTGGCTTTGAAAACACTTAAAACCCTTTTGAAATATCCCATAAACATAGTTTCAAGTTGTTTGGACTTAGAAATGGTTTTGAATTTTTTTAACTTTGTCCAAAATATTTTTCAATTATTATATCAAAACATTAGTTTTACAGCATATCGGTACATATTCGCGTGTATCGGTACAGGGTCAAAAGTCAACCCCTCTCCTTAAAACTGAGTATCGATACGCATAATCTGGGTATTAGTACCTATAAGGGCCTATCAGTATGCATTGTTAGGTATCAGTACTCGCTGGGCAATTTGCACAAAAATGTCGATTTTTGCCTGAAATACTGAAAAATTATTCGATCCGATAAACCCTTAATGGCCTAAAATGAGTTGTAAAACTGAGAAACTGAGAAATCTCTTTCTACTCGAGCATAAAACTTAAGAACTTGGTAAAAGTTTGTGTGACTTGTATGTTGATAACAACCATAGGATAGTATGGTTATGCTATGCTGTCGTTTTCCATGCGGGCACTTGGTTGATGGATCCGAATACCCAAAAGTAACACTCGATGGCTATGTGTTTCTGAGTGCTAGATATTTGTTATTCGATGGCTATGTGTTCCCGAATACAAGAGTCTCGCTACTTGATGGCTATGTGTTTCCAAGTATGCGATGAACCTCACTCAATGGCTATGTATTTCGATTATGTGTTGTTCTCTACTCGATGACTATGTGTTTTCGAGTAGATGACTCTTGTTACCACCCGATGGCTATGTGTTTCCGGGTATGTAGCAAATGAAAGGACCAAGTTGAGGTGCTTCAGGTTTGACTACCATGTTGACACTTGTCCATTCCTTCACTTCTATGCCTTATACTCTATGATTATCCCTGCATGCTTACTTTTATGAACATCATGAATTATTGTAGAGTAGACATGTACCACTAAGCTTTGTTAGCTCTTTATGCAGATGAGTTGTTTTTTCGTGCATAGGTTGACAGGCCACTCTCGTAAAAAGGAACACATCAATGAGGATTCCCGAGCACGGAATCAACTCGAGTACAATACCTTGATTTTAGTTGTAGGGATATATATACATAGGACTTTATTGTAGTCAGTTTGTAACTCTATTTATACTTTACTTGAAATACAATGTTTAATTCATACGGAGCTCCATTTTGTATTTGGATTTGAAACTATTATGAAACTTATTTCAAATTACTTGTTTTTAGATGTTGTTTTGGCTAAACTTGGGATTTATAAATCAAATGAAATTTTATGGGTCGGGTTAAAGGTAACCCGAATGTAGCGTCTTGGATCCGGTGGGATTGGAGTGTTACAATATTCATCCTATCTTATAAGGTCAGTGGAAAAGCAAATTTTATACACATCAATTACCAAATTCTGCTCATGTTTGTTGCTTTTTTTAATCCTTTGTTAATAGCGTATAACAACGGGCATAAACAAAACATGCCAGAGTTAAATGGGCTGTTGTTGGGCTCGAATCGATCAACCAAAAATCGCCAAGAGGGGTTGAAAACGCTTCTTCAAAAAATTGGTGAAAAACTGAAAATAATGGAAAATTTGCACAATTGATTTTAGAGTGGTTTGACTTCTAAACCAAGTCTACATCCACTACCTTATCTCACCACTAAGAATTTTTCAATTCACTAACAATGAATTATTACCTTTAAGGATAAGGTATGACCTTACGACCCCTATCTTTTCAATGTCTAAGATAGAATCATTCTAGTTTTATAAGGCTAAACTAGAACATCTCCCTTTTACAAGGTTTGTTTGTGTAAACAATAAAGACCTCTCAAGATGGGTGTTTACGAGATTTAAGCTCACTAAAAAGAGTACAAAAGATAAAACAATTAAGTACTCTATACACTATGTACGAGAGAAATGAAGAAATAAACACTCAAACACTATTTCTCTTGATCATTAAGCTTGAATAGGTGTAGTAACACTTTTCCCCATACAGATAATGCCTCCAAATCTTTAACAAAAAGATAACTACGACAAGCTCCAAATCATGCGTAGGGTGATTCCGTTCATGAAGCTTAAGTTGTCTCGAGGCATAAGCAACCACCCTACCCTCTTGCATGAGGACACAACCAAGCCCGTTCAATGAAGTGTCACTAAACACAACATAATCTTTCCCCGTCTCGAGTTGCGTCAAAACCAGAGCCTCCTTAAGATAGGCCTTCAATTGCTCAAAGCTTTGTTGTCTTTTCTCGTTCCACTCAAACGAAACTATTTTCGGTAACAACTTGGTCATAGGTGCCGCTAAGATAGAAAAACCTTTGACAAAATGACCGTAATATCTGCCAAGCCCAAGGAAACTATGAACTTTCATGATATTCCTTGGTGGTTTCCACTCCACCACTGCCTGAATCTTTTATGGATCAACTTGGATCCCATCCGCTGCAACAATATGGCTCAAGAACGCTACCTTGGAGAGCCAAAACTCACACCTACTGAACTTGAAAAAGAGATGTCTTGTAACACCCTTAAACCGGGCTTAGAATAATTACTACTAAATAATTAAATCATGGCTCAATTAAATAGAATTAAGAAATTAATTGTAGTAATTAAAAGGAAACAAATGAAGGACTAAAATGAAAGATATGCAAATATAAGAGCTAAATCAAAAAGGACTAAATTGAACTGTTAGGAAAATATGAGTTTTGCATGATAAATTAACAAATGAAAGTGTGCATTACACATGTCCCTCTCTTGGTGTTGGACAACAACATAGTGGAGTTTGGATAATTAAATCCCACTATCCAAATTCATCATCTTCATCACTTTCCTTCATCTCTTTCTTCCACCTTCAACCAAACCCTTAGAAAGCAAAGAGAGGGAGAGCTTAAACACAAGAATTCTGGAAATTTATGGAACCAAAATGCATGCATGTCAATGGATTTAAGCTAGGAGAAACATAAGTTCTTACATCCACAAACAATTCATGTAAGTGTTCTAGCTAAAATTCTGATCATATTATTATTTAAATGTTCTTGATGAATTGATGTGTTTCATAAATTGTTTGTGCTGTAAATTTGATTTGAGAATGATTATTGATGTGTTGTGAGGTTGTATGATAGCTTAGGTTAATCAAAATGCTAGAAAATTTACATGTATGAAGCTTGAATAATGAATCTGCCCATAATTTTTAATTATAGACACCTTTTGGAAATCTGGAAAATTGAGCATGTTAGAGTCATTTCTGGAAAAAAGTGTTCTTATACAAAGTTGTAGAGGACAAAATTGTACATGAGATAGAGGTAAGAATTGCACGAAAATGTTAAGTATAGGTCTCTGAATTGCTATTAGAAGTTACTGAACTGAAACTGGATGAATATGGAATCTGCTGGATTAAATTGCAAAATTTGAAAAATATAGGGGTTTAAATAATGCCAATAAAATTCTGGAAATTTTTGCTTGAAACAGGGGATTCATGAAATGAATGAAATTAAATGGCCAAGCTTGAATTAAGTCTCAATTGGTAGGTTAAATGCATTTAGATCACATATAGGATTATTAAAGGATTAAAGGGGACTGTTTTGTGAAAATTGATAAATTGAGGACTTGAATGCTTTGATTTTGAATATGTTAGAACTTCATTATTATGGTAATACACGAAAGTTAATATGGTTAAAATATAAGAACCAAATGAATTGTGAAACATATAATTTATATGCTTTAAATCCACTAAGTTTAGCTTGGACAGATTCAATCCTGAAATTGACCTGTTTTCAAATGCAAAATTGTACTGATTGGGAAATGCTAAAAATATGTGCCATACATGATTTTAATGGTGTGTTTATAATCTTTCCAGAATGGTATGATATGCTTTTTTTGGATTTAGGAATAAAGAGTTATGAACGGATTAATGGACACTGCTCAAAATTGCCATGTGAGGGACAACTTGTGTATTTATTGTTGTTTGCTTGATTTGGTTGGATTTTTATGCTAAGGATGATACTAATGGATGTTATATATGTTGTAATATGATTTAAGAGCCTATTGAGGAAGAGGCAATAGAGGATACAAGGAGTGAACAATCAAGAAGGAGAGACAAGGGCATAGTGATAAAGGACAACAAGTAGCTTGGAGTATTGTGAGTGTAGTATTGTTTAAGTGTTAGGATTAGTATCCTAACCTTATTATTTTTGATTATTAGATAACCTAATGAAGCATGAAATGAACCTAATAATGGTTGGTAACTTAACTTGATAAGGAAGAAGGATTAAAGGCTTGACTTATGACCTAAGTTATTCTTACTTGCTAGATAAGCATGCTTAGTTCAAGAATATGTTGCTATGAAATGTCGATTGGTTGAGATATGTAAAATGAGACTTTTTGAATGATTTAGCTACTGTTTTATGATGGTTATATGCTTGAATTATGATTAATGCTTGCTGGAAAATTGATTGAGCATGACTTGAATGATTCACCTTATATACATGATTGAAATGTTGTTACATGACTTGTAAAGTATTGAATAACAAACATGTGACCTTGTTGGAGATAAAAGATAAGATAAAGACCTTGGTTGATTAGTGACTATAGGTAGAAGGGCATGCCTTAGATTCATTGAGCTCCTCTGATCTCTGTTACAGGATGGTGGTTAGTCACCTATAAATCTAAAAAGGTGGTTAGTCACCTTGATAATTGAATGGTGGTAAGTCAGGGGTTGATGCTTATGCATCCTCTGTTATATGTCGAAATGAGAAACTGATACTTGAGGTATCTAATGTTACATGTTACAAGAATACTTGATTACCTATTCCATTAATCATCCAAGGCAATATTGAAAAAGTTATATGACTTGAAAGATAAGTAACTCAATGATATGTACCAATGAAATGATGTTGATATGCTTACTTGTCTTGAATATGCTCATGCTTTTAAATGATACTTGTTGTTGTAAATGCTAATGTTTTGATTGATGCTTGCTGTATAAATGAATATGAAAGTATGTTATTTGTGTTGCATCATTGGATTATTGAAATGGTTACAAGATTAGCTAAGTCTACTTTTGTATGTTGGACTAGCTAGGTAAACCTTGTTTTAAGCCTAGTTAGGTAACCTTGAAGATTAAATAATATTTTAAAATATGGAAATTGGTAAAGTTAGGGCTGCCTCACTAAGTACATACCTTGTATTTATCACTCTTTTGTTCCCTTCTTCCAAAAATTTCAGGTACTAGTCCCGAAAGCTAGTCGATTGTCTTAGAGAGCTGACCTTGAAGTCCAAGAACAAGTATGACTCTTTTGGTTATTATAGTTGGTGGCATAGATGTATATAACTGTCACATGCATATGATATATGTATTTTGATAGTTTTCGTTTGTACATGTTTAAGACATAGTTCATGTTATGTAATGAATAATCATGTTGGTTTGATTTTGTGTAATGTATATATATGGTTAAGGTGATCAAGTCTTCATAAGGTATGGTGGATATATATATATATATATATGGATGTGATGATATGAATGTGTTATGTTTGAGCTATTTAAGTTGATATTGAGCTTGAATATGTTTGTATGGTTCATGTATTTGTTGGATTTGAATGATTGAGTATGATTAAGTGTGATATCTATATTTGATTTAGGCATTTGCATCTAGACTTTGCTATGGTTGTTACTATATTTCGGATAGTGCATAATGTAAGGAATTCATATAGGTTTTTAATAATTTGAACATAGGATAATAAAGCATCTAGTTGTTTGATTCGAGTGAACAATTTCTGAGATTACCAAGAAGCATTCGAATGTTTTTGTTTGCTTAATTGTTGGTGTATTTTCGAATAGGTCCTTTTGTGTAAGGTTGATATTACATGAAGTGTATAACTAGAGATTGATGGAATATGTTAAGTTAGTATGTTAGGTTTCTATACTAGTGTATATATGAAATGTAAGCATGTATACATATGTCTTGTTTATATGTTAGCCAAATGTGAATTTAAGTGATAGCATGTTGTGAACTTTATATGTTGATTCAAGTAAGTCTATGCACTAGTTGGTAGCCGAATGCTTAATAAATTGATTAAGGTGTGTTTAGTTATATTATTTGTTAGTTGATAAGTTAGAATACATGTTAGAAAAGTTTTAAAATGGCCCACGTATTTGTATATGTTTTGGTAATATGTTTCTAAGTTCATATGTTAATATGTTAAATTTGATAATGTACAAGATGCATGACTCTGATTGATATTGTTACATATTTTGTTTCGATTGTTTATTTGTTCTAAATCATGCGTTTATAAGTCGTGACATCCCTCGCTCCTAACCCGGGCGAGGGGTGTTACATGTCTCTCCCTCAATGTCTGAAGGACAACACTAAGGTGATAGTCGTACTCCTCTTCCGAGTTCAAATAAACCAAGATGTCATTAATGAAGACCACTATAAACTAATCTAGATAGGGCTGGAAAATCCAGTTCATTAAGTCCATGAAAGCTACAGGTGCATTGGAAATCCCAAAAGGCATTACCAAGAATTCATAATGTCCATAACGCGTACATAAAGCGGTCTTCTGAACATCTTCTTCTTCTTCTACTACCTTCAACTGGTAGTACGCTGATCTCAAGTCGATCTTCGAGAACACACGGGCACCTCTCAACTGATCAAACAAGTTGTCTATCCTTGGCAAGGGATAACAATTCTTCACTGTTACCTTGTTGAGCTGACAGTAGTCAATATACATCCTCATTGACACATCATTCTTCTTAACAAACAAGACTAGTTCGCCCCAAAGTGAGATGCTCGGTCGGATAAAACCTCTTTCCAATAACTCTTGAATATGATTCTTTAGCTCTCTTAGTTCTGTCAGTGTCATATGATACGGTGCAATAGATACTGGTGCAGTACCAGGCATCACATCTATCTGAAACTCTAGCTCACGATCTGGAGGTAGTCCAAGCAACTCTTCTGGAAACACATCGACAAACTCTCTAACAGTCCGAAGATTCTCAAGCATCAAACTCTCAACAATCGAATCAACCATATAAGATAAAAAGGCCTCGCAACCCTGATGGATCATCCTTTGTGCTGCCAAATCCAACACTACATTGGAAAGGCAAGGATTCCTCTCACCCTTCACTACCAACTTGTCCTCATCCAAACCACGAAGCTTAAGGCTCTTCACTCGACAACCCAAACGTGCATCATGCTCAAACAACCAATCCATCCCTAGGATAACATCAAACTCTTGGAACGACAACACCATCGAATTAGCCAGAAAAATCAAACCCTAAACCTCAATCGAACACCTCTGATACACCTTATCCACCAAAAAATCATACCCTAAAGGACTAGTCACACGAACTCAAATCTCAAGATCCTTGGCAAGAATACCCCACTATTGAGATATTCCACTACAGATGTAGGAATGAGTAGACCTCAAATCGACAAGAGCAACTATAAGAACTGAAAACAAGGTCAACGTACCTGAGATAACATAGGTAGCCTCATAGTCCTCCTAGGCCTTGACTGTGTACTGCCTCACTAGTGCCCTAGCAGTAGATTAGATCATACCCCCACTCTGATGTCTGGACATGTGGCTTGCTCCATCTCTAGAAAAGCCCTGACCCCTCTGAGCTGGATAAGAGGTCCTCTGATTCTGGACTAGGGTGGTGTTAGCAGCTACCAAAATATCCCTCACGAAATGGTCTGGTTATCCACACTCAAAGCAAACTCTGGCCAATCCCCAACACTCGCTTCTATGCTTACGTCCACACTGATCACAAACTGGTGCGCCCGCACTTTTTTGTGAGCCCTTCAGACTTATTATGGCTGAAGACGGTGAAGGCCTCCTATGGCCAGCAGACTCTGACCTACGGTTTGATATCAAAGTTCAGTTAAAATCTCCTCCACCTTGATTCCAACGATTTCTATTCCTCTCGGAATAAGACTGCGAGTTTTTTGAGAAGTTCTGAGTTCTCCCACTCGAGCTCTCTTGCCCATCAGCTAGGCTATAGGTCAAACCTTGTACTTGCTCAAGCGGCTTGGCACTAGCAGTTAATTCTAAAAACACTTTTGGTGGGGCAACAGTCAAGTAGGTCTAAATTTCCTTACTCAAGCCTTTTAGGAACCTCTTGCATCTCATCTTCTCGGTAGCGACAAATTCAAGGGCATACGTAATCAAATGTAGAAATTCTTGTTCATATTCAAAGGCTGATTGATTCTATTAGACCAAATGGTTGAACTGATCCCTCAAACTAGAAATGTGAGCTTCTCTCATATGCTTCTTCTCAAATTCATCCAAAATTTGTCTCATGAAGGTTGGTTAGGATACCATCCCAACTCCACAGTCTCCCACCATTCTCGAGCATTCTCCTTCAATAGGGAAAGAACACATGACAACTTGTCCTCTAGTTTCAACCTCATATGTCGCATGATCCAATGAGTGTCCCTAACAACTGATCCACTTTAATCGGATTGTCTTGTCTTGATTCGATGAAGTCTGTTGCACCAAGGCGACGTACCCTCTCAATTGGTGCCTCGCGAGGGGTAGCCGAAGGCCTAGGTTTGACCCTCACAATCCGGTGAAGGGCTTGGTGCAGTTGGGAGAAATAATTGGCCCCTCGACCCCTATCATCCTCCAACATCTCCTACGAACCGGGGATGTAGTCCTCATCATAGCTCCCTTCCCGGGAGCCCCAACTCTCCCCTTGGTCTCGTGCTCTCCTTGTCATGATTACTTTATGCGAAAACAAACAAATAAGGTTTCACCACCAAATTTTCAGTTTAAACAAGTACGACTTCGACTTATGGGTAACGTATTCACTAGTCACCTATACCACACTCTCTAAATAGCCTCGGGGCTTCCTAGAACCGACTAAACCTAGGCTCTGATACCACTAAATATAACACCCTTGACCTGAATGTCACATTTGGGCCTTAAGCCCAACTCGTTACCATAAAATTTTGCAACTTGATTTAGCCCAAATTATATCCATTCATAAAATACATAAAGTTTAAATATTTCAAAGTATATAAATACGTGAAAACACTATATATGAGCTCTATTTTAAAATACATAATTAAAAAGAATTCGTGTAACACCCTTGACCCGGATGACATATTTGGGCCTTAATCCCAACTCAAAACCATAAAATTTCTCAAACTAGGTTTATCCCAACAAGGTCTTTCTCAAAAACATTTAAAGCCAATAATTGAAAATATAGATAAATAATCAAAATGGTATAAATGAGCTCCAATTTAAATTTAAAACATTTGAACATTCGATTTGATTAATACGATTTCAAAAAATAAGGATTAAAGATTCCATCACATAAGGTCCTATGGATACATAGCCCACTAAACACAAGGTATCGCACTCTGGAAAACACAACATGCTGGAATCCTGTACTGATAGTGCTCCTCGATCCCATGATTTGACGATTAACCTACACACGGAAACAATGATTCCAAGCGCTGAGCTTACAAAGCTCAGTGGTACACATCTACTCTACTATACTTCATGCTAATCATAAACATAAGCATGAAATCTAGTACGAACAATAAGGAGAGATAAATAAACACATGCTCTTATCAAAGCAATCATCATACATGGTACACAAGGCCCAACCATACTCATAATATGGCAATATAACATCATATAAATATGGCGCTACCTCTAGCCACCTAAGCATATAACATATAAGCATTATACCATAATATAGGAATGAAGCCCACGTCCACTAAGCATCCGGATATATACACTCCGAGTGAGGCCCGTGACCACTAAGCATTGGGATACATACACTCTATGGGGTGAGGCCCGCGATGACTAAGCATCAGGATACATACACCTATTCTCGGAATCTTTCATCAAGCATCTTCGAATGAGGCTCACGTCTACTAAGCATCGAGATCCTACATTCGGAAATCTTCAACCAAGGTGTTGCAACATGCTCTTTCTCTCACTGAGTATCCAGATCCTACCAAACAATGGTAACTCAACCATCTAGATCCCCATATCAGCACATAGTAAGGACACGCCTACCACACAACACACAACATCACACGATCCACCAAGGATCCCTACGATTGCTATTACCATTAAGTCACCCAAGACTTTACCAAGTTAATACATTATGAAATAGTACATTAATCATCATCTTTAATTATCTTATTAATCTATATTATCTTATTAACATCCCATGTCAATTTCTTTTTTTATTAGCATAATAGATTATCTCGTTCAGTGGGTATTGATACTCAAACATGAGTATCGAGCAGACATTGCTTACTAGAAATCCTAGATTTCTACAAGTACCAGTATAGGTCGATCTGTACCGATACGGACCCCAATCACGTATGGGTATGGTCGAAGCCTGTACTGATACCCTACTTACAAGTTGGTACCATTTCCTTGAATTACGAGTTTACAACACTTTATTCGATCCATAATGCTTATGAAAGCCATTAGGGTTTGTTTAATAATGCATTTATCCAATTAATATTAATTACCGACTTCATGACCATTTATTCAAATATTACCACTATTTACCCCTTACGCACAATTTCCATCGAATACATCCATACTCATATTCTAACACCCAATCATCACAACACACAATTCAAACAATCATCACATATATATACGGATTTCCAAACAACCATACACAACCTCGAAAGTTTATACGAGTCAAAACATATCCCTAAACCTCATCATGCATCTCATAATTATCGAATATCATAATATCGGTCTCTACTCATGCTTTTAAATCATCAACCTATTTTGCAGACACTAACATGCAAGACAATAACATTTATGATGCTCGTGAAGCAATAAGAGTTCGAGGTGTACTAACCTTAAGCAATTATCGATAAATCTTACTCGAGCTCCTCAAACGCTCCTCTTGATCATGGTGTTCGAGCCCGAACAATCCGTATAAATATACGAATACTATAATTACTAATTAACCCAATTCACTAACTAATCCACAGGGTCAAACGTGTAAAAATAGCTTACCGGGTTCAAATTTCGCAAAACGAACTACACCAACAGACTCGGAACATCGAGAAACCCCGGGGTAGGGTCTCTTAGAAAAGGTCAACGGCCCGATCAACGCGGTCACCGGCTCGGTCAATGCAGCTCGGTCAATGTGGCTCGACTTGTTCAACACGGCTCGGCTCGGGGTCAACGTATCTCCACTCAACGGCTCGGCTCTAACTTAACTGCCCAAGAGTGGGGCGCGTGCGGCGGCTTTTGGTGGCCGAACGGTGGCGAAAAACTCTAGTTCGACATGTTTTCGGCTGGGGATCCAATGGTGGCCTTCGCTTTTTATTTTGAACACTCGAACACGGCTAACTTGTAAAATTTGAACCTTCTTTTCTCCACCCCTCCAACGAAAACTCCAATGACGATTCTGAGACCACCAGCCAATTCGTCTCGAAGAGATGAACGTGATGGTGCTAGATGTGTCAAAAACAAACACTCTGATGATGATAGATCGAACATGGAAGCTTAATGGAAGAAGAAAGGAAAAACATAGAAAGTAAAGAAGAAAGAAAAAAAGAAAACGGAAGAGAGAGAAAAATATGATTTTCCCTCATCCCTCACCTCACTCCCTTTCAAATAACCTTTCAAAAATTATTATTTTTTTCTTTAATGCCCACTTTAAAGATCCAAAATCCGAATCCAAATCCGAGACCCGATTACTGATCCGAAAATTCGGGTTGTTACAACTCTCCACTCCTTAAAAAAATTTCTTCCTCAAAATTTGTATCCATAAATCAATGATGATGCTCACACCCTTACAACTCTTCGAAGACCTCAAAGAATTCCTGCTGCGCTACTCTGATCTCTCGCGACAGTTGTCAATTATAACCCTTGTCTTTTAACGATACAAACATAATCTCAATTGATTCTTTCTCTTAGAAGGAATCTATCTTCGCTTGGTACATTACAAATGACAAAAAAAACCAACGGTACCCCGACAAAACTATCACATGAACACTTCATCAAAAAAACTTAACTTAATGTTGTAAGACCTAAAAGATTGATGCACAACAAAATCTCTCCACAGCTCTACACGATCTAAAACAAAAGGAGGTTACATAGTCGTTTTAACCAAAACGAAGCTATTGAGTGGATCGTAGAATCGATTTAAGCCAAGAGGGGGTGAATTGGATTTTTAGAAATTTTGGTGGTGGAGTGGAAAATAAAAAATTGCTAGACAAGAGATTTAGAGTGGTTCAAGTTCCAAATGAACTCTACATCCACTACCTTAGCTTCACTAAGGATTTTCCAACAACTCCACTAGTTGATCTTCCCCTTTCCTAGGATTAGGAGGAAACCTTTACAAAGTGGTCAATTTTTCTACCCAAAAATTGACCCAATCCTCACTCAAAGATTACAAAGAAGATTAAGTCTAATAGCTAGTATCTCTCAATACAAATGTAGCCCCTTTTACAAGCACTCAACCCAATTGAACAAATAAGATTGGAATTAGAAGATTCTACAATTGGGGTTTACAAGAGAATATGGGATTTTAGCACAAATGCTTGAATTTGATGTTTGGATATTTCTTTTAGGATCAATAGTTGTTGCTGGTGCTTTTAGAAGTCCCTTTTATATATTCTCATTAAATTCTAGCCGTTGGGGTTGTTGCCTTCATTATTAAAGTCGTTGGGATGTTATCTTCCCTCCATAAATGTAGTCTGCAACTACCCGTTCCGAAACGCTTGACCCTGTTTCGAAACAAACCAAAATAGAAATAGTCGTTGGGGTGTAATAAATAGGCCGTACCGAAACGGAAACGATTGTTTCGATACGCTAAGAGCTTGTTCCGAAACGTGCTGAAGCCCGTTTCGAAACATTTTGCCACTGTCAAAACATGTATCGAAACGGCTTAGTAGCGTTTCGATACGCTTTAAATATATCTTAAAAAATTAGTTAAAAGTTCAACGGTCATATTTTGAAACCAAGTTTGAAAGTAGTTTCGAAACTTTTGAGGTCATTTTGATACAGCCGTATCGAAACGGTTCAAATCGTTCCGTTGTTTTTCATCCGTTTTGAAACACAAAGACCTATTTCGATACACCCGTATCGAAACAGGAAGGTTGGTTCCGAAATGGAGGTTAACAATTTCAAAACGTTCCAAAACGGTGACTCGAAAATCACAATTTTGACTTGGTAAACACTTAGAATTTTTTTGATAAGTTTAAGTTTTGACTTGTACATTTTTCTTTAAACACATAGAGAGGTTTTGAGGACTTAAAAATTTATATCTTTTTTCTTTTTCAATTTAGTCCTTAAATCCTTTGTTATATCAAAATCAATTCATTAGTTTTGCAATCTCCCCCTTTTTGATATAACAAAACCAAGTTTGAATTTTTAAGAATTTTAAAATCTTGAAAACGTTCTAACTCCCCCTGAATGTAAGATAGGTTTTAAAGAGATTTAAAAATTCAAATGTTTGAAACTCAAAACCAACTTAAAAATTTTGGATCTTATATTACTTCTTTCCCTTTTTGTTTGTAACACCCCAATTTTGGGCTTGGAAGTTTAGGGTCTGAACCGGACCGGTCTGATTTTCGGTTCGAATATAAAAGGTAGTTTTAGGGAAAGCCTAGTTCGGGATGCACTAAAAATATGGAAAAATATCTAAAAATCCTCTTTTAATATATATAAGAGAGTGGTGAAATAAATTTTGCAAATTAAGGTTTGGAAGTGTGACATTTCGAAATAGTGACTAGAATGTAATTTTTGAAAAGTTCAGTGGTGACTGTTTTGTAAAGATTGAAATTTTGAATCTTTAAGGAGCTAATTTACCCAAGGAAGGATTTCTCCAGATTTTTTCTTTATTTTAATGACTCATTTAATGTTTAATTAATTAAAGGAAGATGGGAAAAACAATTTTGAGATTTCATAACTAACTTTCTTGAAAACTTTCTCATCTTATTTTCTCTCAAAATTCCCTCAGCCAAACACATTTCCACAACAGCTTTTCTTTTGATTTTCACCCTAAATGATGAGGTTTCAATCATCAATTGATTCCTAATCCTTTCTACATCAAATCCTCTTCATTTGCTTATTGAATTTTCAAGGATTTTGGCTCTAATCAAGGAGAAATCTACATTTAGAGGTAAGGATGTCCTTCTCCTCTAAATACTCAGTTCTTTACTGAAATTCCAAAGTTCTCAATCCTTAAATTAAGTTTTATAAAAGGTTTTGATGATGTGATCTTGATTTTGGCTTAAAACTCAAGATTTGGATTTAATCTTGAAGAAATTCGTAATGAATGTTTGGGCTCTGTTTTGAGATGTCTTTTTAATGTACTTTGGATGTTTAATGATGTGTAATTGAGGTTTAATCAATGCAATCCCGAATAGGTTGATTTTCCTAAGTTTTTACTTGTGAAAATGGTGGTTTTTGGGGTGATCTTGGTGATCTGTTATAGCTGGAGGTATAACGACGAGTTTAGGATCTTTTTGGATGTTAATTGATGTTTAAGAATGTTTAGAAGTGATGGATCTTGGCTGGGTAATGTTGTGGAGGAGTTTGGATGTGATTTTGGTTGTGTTTGGTAGCCAAAATGTTAGATTTGATTTGAGCAGCGAGTTTAGGTGTAGTGGCTGAAGATTTTAATGCATGATGATGCATTAATCCTCTGCTTTGATGTGTTTAAAATAGGGGAGACATCTTCGGATCCTTGTGGTGTTGATCCGGAAGCTTGAGCGGCGTTTCGGCAAGCTTGCGAAACGGAATTGGTGAGTGAAGTTTGGTTTTCATCTTTGAAACCAATGTTTGAAGGTTTTGGGAGCTTAGTTTAAGTCTAAGCAACTTAACTAAGCTCAAGAGTAAGTTTTCGGAGAAACTCTCTCTTTGATGAACCATGAGATGGTTGGATGCAATGTGTTTAATTTGCATGTTTAAATTCTGTTTTGAAAGCATGTTTTTAGCATGATTAATGCTGGTTTTGAAAGCCATGTGTTGAAGGATGCTCGAGGTAAGAGATCCTTGGTTTGATATTGATAAATGTGGTTTTGATGCATAGTGATGCATGATGGTTTAATGGTTTTGATTAATGCTTTAAAATAGTGGAATGTTGATGATAAATGATGTATATTGGCAACTGATGTTTGGTTTTAAAGTACTTGAATCAGATATAGTTAGCCGGTTATAGGATTGGGTGCACCGTGAATTAAGTCGCCTTGGATGTTGAGGGGTTGTAATGGTACCGTAAACTCCATCCAAGTACACTAACGAGATGTCTAAGATCATAATGGTGGTTAAAATGCCATGTGAGGATCTTGTGTTGTGTGTCCCGTGTTCTCGTTAGTGATGTTATACAACTACCGATGAGTGATGTGGAGGGGTTGTAATTGTACCGTTAAACTCCATCACGGGTGTTGAGGGGTTGTGATTGTACCGGTAAACTCCACCTTTTGTGTTCGGTAGTGTGTATGAAGCGTATGGGACAACGCTTGTAATCCGCGTATCCGATTGTATTTTATGTTGAAAATGGTTATAGATTATCACTTGGAAGCCAATATGACATGTTGATGTTAATGAAGCATGAGATGCTTGTTGTGTATGCATTGTTGCATGAGAAATGATGTTTATGAATGAAAAGGCCTTGTGAAGGGTGTTTTATAAAATGCATTATTGTGTTGTTTCTTTAGAGCATGCCTCACTAAGAAAATGTGCTTACGCTCTCTTTCTTGAACCAATAATGCAGAGAATTGAAGTGTTTTAAGGGCAGCAAGGAGGCTAAGAATCCAAGAGAAGGCTAAGCTCATGTATGGTGACTATTTTTACAACATTATTAGCTTTTGGTATTTGGCAATGGGAACCTAGGTTGTGTTTTTGGGAGATGTTTTGGACTCCCTAAGTGTGGCATGATGCCTCTGATGATTTGAACTTGTAAATGGCCATTATGGTGTTTGCTTTGATAATTTGATGGTTGTTTGCTTTGGATATTAGTATGCATGCCTATAGATTTGTGGTTTTTCCTAATTGATGTCATGAATGTGTTTTGATGATGCAAACATGTACCTAATATGTATGATGACTTGTTGTGTAACCCCCTTAACCCGGCCTAGACGGTTGACCCGAATTAAGAAAGTCACACGGGGAAAACCAAAGTCAACCCGAAAGTCAACCTTGATTAACGACCTTTTTTTTTCTTTTTAAACTTGTCTAGATGCACATTAAGCCTAATCGTGATCACACAAACATCATACCAAAAGATCACAAACATCAGAGATCAAACAGGGACTCAATTGATCAATTTACAACTTTAGGGACCAAATTGTAAATTCTGATAATTATAAGGACTTAACCCAAATTGAAGTTACCAACTTGAAATTAATCAGGTTTCATGCTTCTATGTGAAATTTCAGCTCAAAAGGACTTCCCAAACTCATACAATTGCACAAACAAGTTTCAGGACCAAAACGCAAACAATTCAAAACACATAACTGCCAATGTCAGCCCCCAACGGTCAACCGTTGAGGGAAAGCCTAGTTCGGGTTGCATTAAAAATATGGAAAAATGTCCTAAAATCATCTTTTAATATAATTAAGTGAACTGTGAAATCAATTTTGGAAAATGAGGTTCGGAAGGTTGACATTTTGGCTAGTGACCAAAATGTAATTTTTGAAAGTTTGGTGACAGTTTTATAAAGGATTGAAACTTTGAATCTTTAAGGAGCTATTATTCCAAAAGAGTTTCTCCAGATTTTTCTAAGATATTTTAAGGTTTTATTCTGATTTAAAACATAAAGAAAGTGGAGGGAAATCATTTTTACTATTTTATAACTAACTTTTCTATTTTCTCTCAATTTTCCTTTTCTCTCATTTTCTCTCAACCCAAACACATTCTCCAGATTTTCTTCTTTGATTTTGTCAATCTAAATCACTCATTTCAACTCTCATTTGATTCCTAATCATCTCATCAACAAAACCTCTCAATTTGCAAGTTGTTTCATCAAGCTTTTTGGCTCTAAAAAGGAGAAACTCAAGTTTGGAGGTAAGAACGTCCTTCTCCTCTGAACTTCAAGTTCTTTATTGAAATTCCCAAGTTCTCAATCCTTGATTTGTGTTTTGTTAAAGGCTTTTCAATTGAAATCTTGATTTTGGCTTAAAATGCAAGATTTGGCGATTTTGGTGAAATTTTCGTGTGATCTGTTTGGGCAGTGTTTTGAAGTGTCAAAATGATGTTAAATGAATGCTAAATTGATTAGAAGTTGAGGTTTAATTAATGCAATCCCGGATAGGTTGAATTTCCTAAGTTTGGCTTGAGTTTTTGGTTGTTTTTGGAGTGTTTTTGGTGATCTGTTATACCTGGAAGTATAGGGACGTGTTTGTGATCATTTTGGATGTTGATTGATGTTTAAAAATGGTTAGAAGTGATGGATCTTGGCTGGGTTAAGTTTTGGTAGTGTTTGGAGGTCATTTCGGTTGTGTTTGGTAGCCGAATTGTTGGTTGTGTGATGAGCAGCGAGTTTGGTTGTGTGGCTGCTGTTCTTAATGCATAATGATGCATTAATGTGCTGTTTTTGTGTGCTTGAAACAGGGGAGTTTGATCCGTGAGCTTTAGAGGTGTTGCGGAAGGTTTCGGATGCTTGGAAGGCTTGGTGGCTAGCCTTGTTTTGGTTATCGGTGAGTGAAGTTGGGTTTTCAGCTTTTGAACCAAGGTTTGAAGGTTTTTGGGAGCTTAGTGTAAGTCTAAACAACTTTGCTAAGCTCAAGAGTAAGTGAATGGATTTTCACTCTTGAATTATGATTGTGAAATTGGCTTTTAAGCAATTGTGATTGATGATTGAAATGCATGTGTTTTGCATGGTTTAAATCTGTTTTGAAAGCATATTTTAGCATGGTTTAATGCTGGTTTTGAAAGCCATATGTGAAGGATGCTCAAGGTAAGAGATCCTTGGTTTTATACATTGAAAATGTGGTTTTGATGCATGGTGTTGCATGTTGTTCAATGGCTTTGTTTAATGCTTTAAAACAGTGAATTAATGTTGGTAAATGATGGTTTTTGCATTATGGTTATGCATGTGAAACATTGGACTAATGTGGTAAGGTGATTATATTGGCAAGTGATGTAAGTGGTTCTTGGTTCTTTGATCGGATATAGTTAGCCGGCTATAGGATTGGGTGCACCGTGAATTAAGTCGCCTTGGAGGTGGAGTGGTCAAGAGTGGACCGGTGAACTCCCTTCAAGTATCCTAACGAGATGGTTGAGGTCATAATGGAGGTGTTGCCCATTCGAGGACCTTGGTTGAGCAAAGGTTATATGGTGTTTAAAAGTCCATATGTGAGAACCTTGTGCTTGTTGAGATCACAATGGCGGTGTTAAGTCCATGTGTGGATCTTGTGTAGGGTGTCCCTGATCTCGTTAGTGATGTTATACAACTACCAATCGGTGAATGCAAAGGTTGTATGGTGTTTGAAAGTCCATACATGGGAACCTTGTGCATGTCAAGGTTGTATGGTGTTTGAAAGTCCATACATGGGAACCTTGGGGAAAAGTTGAGGTTGTATGGTGTTTGAAAGTCCATACATGGGAACCTCGGGAAAGCTAAGGTTGTATGGTGTTTAAAAGTCCATACATGGGAACCTTAGGATGTTGAGGTCAAATGGTGTTTAAAAGTCCATTTGGGAGACCTTGGATTGGTAGGGTGTATGGAGCGTAGGGACAACGCTCGGAATCCGCGTATCCGATTGGGTGTTGAGTTGAAAAGTGAATGTGGTTGATCACTTGAAGGCCAATATGATGTTCTTGATTGTGATGAAGCATGAGATGCTTGAAATGATGCATAATTGCATGTGAAGCATGAGATGCTTGAATTGATGCATAATTGCATGTGAAGCATGAGATGCTTGAAAAGATGCATGGTTGCATGGAAAGTGTATAATGCTTGTGAATGCATGTTTACTTGTTAAGTTGAACAAGTGTTGATTATCATTTGGAAAATGATGCATGTGAGCATGAAATATCTTTAGTGCATTGGAGTCTTGTTAAGACTTGTTTTTAAAGGCATGTGATGATGATGTTGTGGTTCATATATGTTGCCTTTGGTTTAATGCATGTGTTGGTTGGTTTGTGAAATGGTTTTAAAAGATTCTTGCTTGAATTGGCTTTCAAGCTTAAGAAAGGTATGTTGTGAAATGGGAGTGTTTTCCAAGGTTTTGTTTTAGCTTGCATATGGTGTTTATGCATGGTTTGGCTAAATGGATGATTTTGTAAGTTGTGCTTTGAAAAGGTTTTCTTAGCATGCTAAGCTAAGGGTTGGTTTTCATGTATGTGCAATGCATGGTTTTGAGCTTGTTGTTGAAAAGGGGTTTTCAAACATGGCTTTGGTAAACAAATCGGGTTTGTTTTAAAAGTGATTTATGACCCGCTGCATTGATGGTGTTTTGGTTTTGAGCATTCCTCACTAAGCATTATGTGCTTACGCTCCTTTTTGTCCATCAATGCAGATTCTTGAAGTTTGGACAGCGAGGAGCAAGGGATTCAAGAAGGACTCCACTTGAGATGTATGTCTCGGTTAATAGCTATAGTTAATAAAGGCAATGGGGTAGAATCTCTTGGGTTGATGTATGTGTTTGTATATGTTCGGACAAGTATGGTTTTGTGTTGTTGATGTTGTTGGAACATGGTTTGGCTTATGAGTTTGAATTGGAAGTATGTTGTTTAAATGGTTGCTTGTGTTGGAAGCTTAACCTTGAGATTGGGGTTTTTCGTGTATGTTGACATGTTGTTGAATTGTTGATGCAAGTATGCCTCTTTTATGTTGAATTGCATGTTGGCAAAGTTTGGTGGCTTTTGGAGCATGATTGGATGTTTAATTGCATGTTTAAGAATGCATTTTGAGGCTTGCTGTGCAGGGTGTTTCGGAACAGCCAATACCGTTTCGGAACGGGTGCCTTAAACAAGCCCAGGCGTCCGAAACGGGAGGGACCGTTCCGAAACGGAAAGGCTACTGCCAGACCCCCGTTTCAGTACGCGTTGCGGAACGGCCCCGCGTTTCGGAACGGGCTAAGCCTGTTTCGGAACGGGTGACCGTTGGGGCTGGCATTGGCAGTTAAATGTTTTGAAAAGTTTGCATTTTGGTCCTGAATCTTGTTTGTGCAATTGTATGAGTTTGGGATGTCCGTTTGAGCTGAAATTTGGCAGTGAAGCATGAAACCTGACTAATTGCAATATGGTAACTTTAATTTGGGTTAAGTCCTCATATTTAACAGAAATTACAATTTGGTCCCTAAAATTGTAATTTGTTCAATTGGGTCCCCGTTTGATCTCTGATGTTTGTGATCTTTGAGTATGGTGTTTGAGTGATCACATATAGGACTAATGTGCATCTAGACAAGATTAAAAAGGAAAAAAAGGGTCGTTAATCAAGGTTGACTTTCGGGTTGACTTTGTTTTTCCCCGTGTAATCTTCGTAGTTCGGGTCAACCGTCTAGGCCGGGCTACGGGGGTTACAACCTCGAACACATTTCAAACAATTCCAAATCAGCCCAACATCAAAATACCAACCCGGAAAACAATTCAAATCAAATTTACAACGTTGCATGCCATGACCAAACCCCACACTTTGCAATTTCGGGCAGCCCCTAAACCATGTCCAAAAACCATGTTTCCAACATCCATAGCACCCACAAACAATCCCAAATCAACCCCTAACCATTACCCTAACATCAAACCTCAATTTCCAACACCAACCACACCCAAAACTCAACTAAAAACCCTCCTAAAAACCCATTTTTATCCAATTTCGGGAATTTTCTTAAAACCATTCAAAATTCACATATGTGGTACCATTTAGCTCCTAGACTTCATAACTAACAACATTGAATCAAAACATTAAGCTTAACAACATAAAGTTACCATTTTTAATCAAAATCTCCAAAAACTCCATTTTCCAAAACCTTAACGAAAGTGAAAACTAAGTGTACTTTTGAAGAGAGGATGGTGAGGACAAGTCGAAAACGTAATTACCTTTCAAAAAGCTTCAAAAAACGGAGAAGAAATGAGGTGAAAAAGCAACTTAGAGGAGAACCCTCTACTTGTCGTCAAAATGGAGGAGAAGGGTGAGTGAAGAAGATGAGCACATGTTTAATTCAATAAAGAGGGGTTTTCATTTTAAAAGTTCATTTTATTTACCAATCTGCCATTAATGAGGATAGCTATCTCCATTTCCAAATTCCATGGGATTGAGCTTTAAAAAACAAAACATGTCAAACACAAATTATTTATTTTGAAAACCCGAGGCCCAAAATAATATTTTATTATTTTAAATCTTAAAACCGAAACCCGAAACAATATTTTAATATTATTTCCATCCGACCCCCAAACCCGGGTGTTACATTCATAATGGTAACTTTAAAACAGTTAAGTCCTCTTAATTTCCATAATTTACATTTTGGTCCCTGATAGTTGTAGTTTGTGCAATTGAGTCCCTTAACGTTTTCTGATCGCTGTGCTTTTCAAGTATGTGTTTCTCGAGGCTACGCCTAGGGTTAATATGCATCTAGACAAGATTAAAAAGTAAAAAGAAGGGTCGTTAATCAAGGTTGACTTTCAGGTTGACATTGGTTTTCCCCGTGTAATCTTCGTAGTTCGGGTCAACCGTCTAGGCCGGGGTAAGGGGGTTACATTGTTAGTTCAAAAAGAACAAATAATCAAGGCTAATCATGAGAAGAAACAAGGTTAAAAGAATGAAACCAAACAACATAATATAGATAGAATTAAGTTCAAGAAACAAATAACCAAACATAAATACTTAAAGCAATAGAGTTTAAGCTCAATCCCAAACAAAATAAGCAAAGCATAGGTCTTTAAAACATAAAAAGATAGAAGGGTGCAAACTTATTCCTAATATGATAGACTAGTATGATATGCAATGGAAATCCTAAGCCTCGTCATCATCGTCACCACCATCATCATCAAGAGAATCATCATTGTCTTTAGCTTTAGCACGACGATAGTTCCTCCAATCACCATAGAATGTGGAGAAGTATAAGCCCATAGATGATTGTTGATTCTCAAGAGCGGTAAGACAATTCTCGTTTCCAAGAATACGATCCTCTACGGATTGCAAACGAGTATTGATCGCACCAAATCCCGAAGCCATGTTCGTATCAATCGAGTTGAACCGCTCGGTAAGGAAAGCCATAAGTGCCTCATTGTTAGGAGCTGAAGCTTGAGGTGGAGGCTCAACTTGAGGTGCCGGAGCTCGCCTATCAACACGAACCCATTGGTCAAGAGTATAGCGAAACTCGAACTTGATAAGAGAAGACTCACCAATCTTTTGCTTGCGGGGTTCTGAAGCTTAAAACAGTCCCATAAGTGAAGGATGTAAGAGCATCGGTTTCGTGAATCTTCACTTGATGGACCATCTCGGTGAACATAATTTTGACCAAGTTCGGGCGTTGTGCTTTGCAAAAACACTCCAACCAAAAGTAATCAACTTGACGAACGTGGGAAAACTTACCTCCTGAAGGGCGAATGAACCAAGAGATCATCAAATGGAGGAACCGGTCATGAGCATCCAATGTTAGAACGGATCCGGTGTGAGCACCAAAGTGGTTCTCATCCTCAATGCCTTCATCTTTGAGCCCAAGAGCTTTCTCTAACACGGATATATTAATGTTTAATTTTCTGCCCAAGAGGTACGACTCAATGCCAATCACCTCGGTATGATCTTCATTATCAATAAGAACGACATTGGAGTAAAATAGTAGGACCATATGCTTGTAGACAATATCCAGAATGCTCGAAAAGGCCAAGAAGCTCCATTCTCGCAAGAGAGCTAGGTAGCGGAATTCAAAGCGCTCGGAGTCAAGGAACGTGATATCCACATCACGCTCTTGGCGAACGGCTAAATCTTTGATAATTTTGAAACGTTCCTTAGTCTCTAGATTCCAAAGACTCTTTTTGAAAAAGAAGGGTGAGGTTAGGACGGATGTTCGCTTGGGTTGAAGCTTCACCCGTTGGAGTCTTGCGTTTCTTGTTAATGTTTTACATGAACTTCCTAAAAACATAAAGCAAGCAAATAAAGATTTAAATGTATGCATGTAAATCCTTAATTCAATCCAATGACAAATCCCATTAAGGTTTAAAAGACAAACACTTTAAAAATGTATATACATATAAAAAATTGAAGAGGAAAACAACTTTTGAAAAAATAGAAAAAAATACGAGTAAAAACAAATATATTCGAATAAAAAACTTTGAGATTTTAATTTTTTTTACAAATTTTGAAAAACCCAAGTTGCAAAACATATAAACAATACAAAACTAATATTTTCTAACCTAAGATATGAATTAAATCAAAGGGAAAAAGA
Organism: Hibiscus trionum; assembly: GCA_030270665.1. Classification (NCBI taxonomy): domain Eukaryota; kingdom Viridiplantae; phylum Streptophyta; class Magnoliopsida; order Malvales; family Malvaceae; genus Hibiscus; species Hibiscus trionum. Next base: position 41,132,177 of record BSYR01000027.1, on the reverse strand, counting down.
AAAGGATGAAAAATACCTCAAAAAGGGATTTTTGGATGAATGAATGGAAGAAATTGCACCAATTTGTTGAAGCTTGCTTAGACTTTAGTTTGTGAATAAAAGCCCTCAAGATTTGATGAAAAAATGGGGTTTAGAGGGTTTTATAGGGAAAAAATGGGTTTAGGGTTTTTAGGAGTTTTAATGAAAAGCAAACTTTAGCAATTAAAGCCCTTCAAAGGCTGTCCGGATACGCGTTTCGGAACAGGCATGATTGTGATATGGCTTTGACCGTATCGAATCCAAAGCCTCTAGCGGTTTCCCTCCTTCAGGGTCCTCAAAGCCCACCAGCGTACCGAAACGTTGACTGCCATTTCGAATCCTGTTGACCGTTTTGATATGGCTTTGACCGTATCGAATCCCACGTGGTGACCCGTATCGAAACGCTTTTGGGTCGTTTCGATATAGTTCTTGGCAGAGGCAAAACGTTTCGAAACCCTTTTGGGTGTTTTGAAACACCCTGGTCATAAACCATTCTTTTAAGGCACCCATATCGAAACGGATTTACTCGTTTCGATACGCCTAGGCCTAGAAGTGCAGATGAGGCTCTAAAATGCAGAAAACAATGAATTCTAATAAGTCCTAGATGCATAAATGCTATGTATGAGCACGAGAAACATGTAAAAACATAAACATACTCCCCCTAACTATAAGCATGGATGAAATTAGGATTAAAACACAAAAGCATGGCATTTTGCAAGAATTCAAGCAACTTAAGCACAAAAGGTCCTAAAAGGTCAAGATAGTCTAGTTAGACCTAACTATCTCCTAAGGGACCAAAAATGCTCCTTATCTAGAGGTTTTGTAAAGATGTCCGCTAGTTGATTTAAGGTGTCTACGAACTCTAAAACAACATCTTTCTTAAGGACATGATCTCTAATGAAATGATACCTTATTTCTATATGTTTGGTTCTAGAGTGTTGGATGGAATTTTTGGTTAGGCATATAGCATTAGTGTTGTCACACTTAAGGGGTATGGTTTCAACTTTAACACCATAATCTAAGAGTTGTTGCTTCATCCAAAGGACTTGAGCACAACAACTCCCTAAGGATATGTACTCGGCTTTGGTGGTTGAAAGAGCTACACTATTTTGTTTCTTAGAGAACCATGATATGAGCATACTACCTAAGAATTGGCAAGTGCCGAAAGTACTTTTCCTATCAATTTTACAACCCCTGTAATCCGCATCTGAATAAGCATGAAGGTTAAAAGTTGAGTCTCTAGGGTACCAAAGACCTAGACAAGGAGTATCTCTAAGGTACATAAAGATCCTATTTACGGCTATAAGGTGAGACTCTCTAGGACTAGCTTGAAACCTAGCACACAAGCAAACACTAAACAATATATCTGGTCTACTTGCGTTAAGGTAAAGAAATGATCCAATCATAGAGCGATAAAGCTTAGAGTCAACACACTTACCTCCTTCATCTTTGTCAAACTTTGTAGATGAGCTCATTGGTGTGGCTTGAGGCTTTGCATTCTCCAAGCCAAACTTCTTGAGCATATCCTTGATGTACTTAGCTTGATTGATGAAGATGTCATCCTTCATTTGTTTGATTTGGAGTCCCAAAAAGAATGAGAGCTCCCCCATCACGCTCATTTCAAATTCACCTTGCATCAACTTAGAAAAATCTTGACAAAGCAATTCATTAGTAGAACCAAATATAATATCATCAACATAAATTTGAACTACTAATATATCTTTGCCATTGTTTTCAATAAAAAAATGTTGTGTCCACCTTTCCTTTCTCAAAACCTTTTCCAAGTAGAAAACTTGAAAGTTTTTCATACCAAGCTCTAGGAGCTTGTTTTAAACCATATAAAGCTTTTGACAATTTAAAAACATGGTTTGAAAAAATTGGATCTTCAAAACCCAGTGGTTGTTCCACATACACTTCTTCATTTATAAAGCCATTTAAAAATGCACTCTTGACATCCATTTGAAAAAGCTTGAAATCATGATAACATGCATATGCAAGCAATGTCCTAATAGCTTCCATTCTAGCTACGAGAGCATAGGTTTCATCAAAATCTATTCCCTCTTCTTGAGTGTAACCTTGAGCAACTAGCTTAGCTTTGTTTCTCACTATGTTACCACTCTCATCTAGTTTATTCCTAAATACCCATTTAGTTCCTATAGTAGATTGATTTCTAGGCCTTTCAACTAATGTCCACAATTTACTTCTCTCAAATTGATTTAACTCATCTTGCATGGCCATAATCCAAAAATAATCTTTTAAAGCTTCTTTAACATTCTTAGGCTCAATTCATGAGATAAATGCAACATTATTAAGCATTTTAAGAGAAGAGCGAGTAGTTACCCCCTTGGATGGATCACCCAAGATTTCACCACCTTTGACATGGTTGTACTCCCTTGGATAGCTCACTTCCTTTTCCTCAAGATCCAAGTCCTTCAAGGCTTCAAGAGGTGGATCTTGTGCATCTTCTTCTTTAGTTGGAATCTCATCCTCCTTTGAAGTTTGTCCTCCATCAAAGGCATCAAGGATTCCTACATCATCATCATCACAAGATTCCTTCCTCGAAAGAAGGTTATCATCGAAAACCACATGAATAGATTCCTCTACAACTAAAGTTCTTTTGTTAAACACACGGTAGGATTTAGAGTTTAAAGAGTTACCTAGAAAAATAACTTCATCACTTTTTGCATCAAATTTACCTAAATTATCTTTTCCATTATTTAAAACAAAACACTTGCAACCAAAAGGGTGAAAATAGCTAATGTTAGGCTTTTTAGATTTTAAAATCTCATAAGGAGTTTTCTTTAAAATAGGCCTAATCATTACTCGGTTAATAATATAGCAAGCGGTGTTAGTGGCTTTTGCCCAAAAATACTTAGGTAAATTGTTTTCACAAAGCATAGTCCTAGCCATTTCATCTAAACTTCTATTTTTCCTCTCAACTACCCCATTTTGTTGAGGAGTTCGAGGAGCCGAAAAATTATGGCTAATCCCATTTTCATTACGAAATTCATTAAAACCCATATTTTGAAATTCCGTTCCATGATCACTTCTAATATGCGGAATTTTAAGTTCAAGATCATTTTGAGTTAATTTTGAAAACGTGGTGAAGTTTTCTAAAGCCTCATCCTTGGTGCTTAAAAAGAGAACCCAAGTATATCTAGAGTAATCATCAACAAGCACAAAAGCATATGATTTTCCACCCAAGTTAGTTGTCCTAATTGGCCCAAATAGATCCATATGAATTAGTTGTAAACACCTACTTGTAGAAACATCATTAATGGATTTAAAGGATGATCTATGTTGTTTACCCTTGGAGCATGCATCACATATTTTATAATTTGAGAACTTGATCTTGGGTAAACCTCTAACTAGATTTATAGAAACTAATTTTTCTAAAACACTAATGCTAGCATGTCCTAGTTTCCTATGCCATAACCATGCATCATTTTCATTTTGAGCAACAAAACAAGCATGGGATGAATGAATGTCATCTAGATGCACCATATATATGTTACCTATGCGATGACCAATGAGCATTATTTTATTTGATTTAATGGCAACAATTTTACACCCATTTTTATCAAATAAGACATTAAACCCTTTATCACACAATTGACTAATGCTCAATAAATTGTGTTTTAGACCATTGACATACAAAACATTTTCAATAAATATAGTAGAGTGATTACCTATGGAGCCAATACCTTCAATGTGGCCTTTGGAGTTGTCACCAAATGTCACTACTCCTCCACCTTTTGGCTTTAAATCCATGAATCGACTCTTGTCTCCGGTCATGTGCCTCGAGCATCCACTATCAAGGTACCATGAGTTTTGGCTTTGTGCTTTGACCTTGTAGAAATGCTCCCCCTACAAAAAAAGAGTTAAGCTTTGATTTTTGGTACCCAAATCATTTTGGGTCCATGAGTGTTAGTTCCCAAATACTTGGTTCCTTTAGGAATCCAAGATGAAATGGCTACAATATTGTTAGAAATAACAAGTTCCTTAGGAACCCATACACTTCTAACCTTTTTGTTCTTATGATACTTATTGGAGCCTCTTTGTTTGTGGTCAACAAAGTTTCTCTTCACATGTTGGGATTTTGAAGAAGATGCTTTTTCAAAATGGTTTTTTCCCAACATTGGTTAGAGAAGCTTTAAGTTTACTCACCTCCTCTTGGTGGTAAACATGGTATTTTTCAAGAAGGTCATTTAAATCATTTGATTTCTTTTCAAACTCATTTGAGGAATTTTGTAAAACCAAGACCTTATTTTCTAATTCCGAGTTGGTTTTAGAAAGGGAGTCATTTTGGGTCCTTAAAAGTGAAATCATTTTCTTATTTTTTAAAACCGACTCCTTGTATTTCTCAACCAACTCATCATATACCTCTTGCAACTCATCATAAGCATCGTGAAGTTCATCAAATGTAAAATCAAAAGTGGATGAGTTAGAGGTTACCATAGAAGAATCCTCCTCAAGAGCCATGAGGCAAAGATTAGCCACTTCATGTTCCTCATCCTCGGATGACTTCTCATCGCTCCAAGTAGCAAGCATGGCTTTGAGCTTCTTCTTCTTCTCAAAGCCTTTATTCTTGAGTTGAGGGTAATCGTATGTGACCCAGCTTCTTGCACTCAAAGCAAATGATTTGATCCCTCTCTTATTCTTTGCTTTTGTTCTTGAAGTCCATCTTTCTTTGAAATTTTCTCCCTCAGTTGGACTTCATGAATCGTGAGAATCGTTTGGCTATCATAGCCAATTCCTCAAAGTCTTCCTCCTCACTAGAAGATCTCTCCTCTTGTAGAGAGGCTTTGAGAGCAACTTCTAGCTTCTTCTTCGTCTCTACCTCATGCTTCTCTATCCTTCTCTCTTCCTTCTTCTTCTTTTCCTCTCTTTCTTGCTTCATGATCTCGTGTGTAAGAAGAGACCCAACAAGCTCATCAAGCTTCAAAGTTTTCAAATTCTTTGCTTCAATGATGATCGTCCTCTTACCATCCTAAGACTCCGGGAGAGGGTATAGAAGCTTCCTCGCTTATCTTTGGGAATTACTTCACTGAATCCTTTAAGGTCATTGACGATGATCGAAAACTGATCAAACATCTTTGAGACACTCTCATCGGGGCCCATCTTAAAATTCTCATAGCTCAAGTTTAGCCACCCAATCGTCGTCTCTTTCACATCGCTAGTGCCTTCATAATTCGTCTCCAAAGTGTCCCATACTTCCTTTGCGCTTTCGATAGATGAAACCTTTGAGTAGATATCCGGACCAAGTGCACAAAATATGATATGTAGAGCTTTGTCATTGACTTGCATCTTTCGTCTACCTTCCTTGATCATCTCTGACTTTACTTTAGGAACTAGTCTTCCTTCATCAGTTCTCTTAATCGGAATGTAGGGGTCTTCTTCCACTACATCTCAAACCATGTAATATGTTGACTTGATAAAGAGACGCATTCGATTCTTCCAATATGGGTAGTTTTCCCCATTGAAGAAGGGTGGTTTAGTGGTTGGTTGTGACTCATAGAGGTTTGAGGTTGAAGTAGATGCCATGTCTTGTCTTTAGAATAGATCACACTCTCCTAGGAACTCCTCTTGTGGTTGTTAATCCTTCAAAGATCTAGGCTCTGATACCAATTGTTGAGTGGATCGTAGAATCGATTTAAGACAAGAGGGGGGTGAATTGAATTTTTAGAAATTTTGGTGGTGGAGTGGAAAATAAAATTTTGCTAGACAAGAGATTTAGAGTGGTTCAAGTTCCAATTGAACTTTACATCCACTATCTTAGCTTCACTAAGGATTTTCCAACAACCCCACTAGTTGATCTTCCCCTTTTCTAGGCTTAGTAGGAAACCTTTACAAAGTGGTCAATTTTTCTACCCAAAAATTGACCCAATCCTCACTCAAAGATTACAAAGAAGATTAAGGCTAATAGCTAGTATCTCTCAATACAAATGTAGCCCCTTTTACAAGCACTCAACCCAATTGAACAAATAAGATTGGAATTACAAGATTCTATAATTGGGGTTTACAAGAGAATATGGGATTTTAGCACAAATGCTTGAATTTTATGTTTGGATATTTCTTTTAGGATCAATAGTTGTTGTTGGTGCTTTTAGAAGTCCCTTTTATACCTTCTCATTGAATTCTAGCAGTTGGGGTTCTTGCCTTCATTATTATAGCCGTTGGGATGTTATCTTCCCTCCATAAATACAGCCTGCAAGTACCCGTTTCGAAACGCCCGACCCTATTTCGAAATAGACCAAAATAGAAATAGCCGTTGGGGTGTAATAAAGAGGCCATACCAAAATGAACACGATCATTTTGATACACTAAGAGCCTATTCCGAAACGTGCTGAAGCTCGTTTCAAAACATTTTGCCACTCTCAAAACATGTATCGAAACGGCTTAGTAGTGTTTTGATACGCTTTAAATATATCTTAAAAAAATTAGTTAAAAGTTCAACGATCATATTTTGAAACCAAGTTTGAAAGTCGTTTCGAAACGTGTGAGGTCGTTTTGATACAGCCGTATCAAAACGGTTCAAACCGTTTCGTTGTTCTTCATCCGTTTCGAAACACAAAGACCTGTTTTGATACACCCGTATCGAAATGGGAAGGCCTAAAGGCCGTTCCGAAATGATGACTCGGAAATCACTGTTTTGACTTGGTAAACACTTAGAAAATTATTGATAAGTTTAAGTTTTGACTTGTACATTTTTCTTTAAACACATAGAGAGGTTTTGAGGACTTAAAAATTCATTTTATCCTTTTCAATTTAGTCCTTAAATCCTTTGTTATATCAAAATCAATTCATTAGTTTTACAGAAGCGATCCCTCTCGTGGTGACTCCCTAAAGGAGACTCTAAATCTAATGGCATCCCTTATCAATATCATTTCTTGCCTAGTGCAAGACTTATGAAAACGAACGACATCTCAACTCGCCTCAAAAATTTACCTTAAACTTGGCATGATAACTCAATTGGTAACTAAAGCAGCTCCCAATAACTAGGTTCTCACAAGAGTCTTACACTATAATCCATAACGTGTCTGGAAAAAACATGTTATCTATACCATCACTCAAATCTATCATCACATGGAAATCCCGCCAAGGGATAAGGCTCCATCTCGAATCTCGAGCCAAAAGGTAGCATGTGCACACCATAGTGTCGCACAACCCAAACTACAACCAATCTAAGTAGATTTTCTATCTAGATCTCACCTTTCCGAAAATATCTAACGGTACCTACCATAGACTATACCAATACTCAACGAAATCTTATTGAAATTGTGCACTCATAGTCCTTTACAAGATTCACAGTCATCGATTTAATTCCCACCGATGAATATCGAAGCATCACATAAACTCTAAAAAACTCAATGTCTGACTCCCAACTAATGGCAAGTCAAACACTTATAACTATCTCAAACCCACGACTCCACACTATCTCCAAAACATACGGAGAAAGCTTGGTACAAAGCGTCGCTCTCAAAATTCACCATATATTGACCACTACACTATATAGGAAGAATCTCTTGCCTTGATATATCTTTCTATAAGACACCTACAACAAGATCTCAAAGTCCATTAGAAACCATCATATCTAACTTCAATCATAACACTTTATCCTCTTAATTACCATCAGAAAAATATAGCCCTGACAATACAACAAAACATTCTCACGGATCTCGAAATCTTACTCGACTTTAATCGAGTCAACACCACTATCACAATGAAACAACCTCACGCAACTCAGATCTCCACCAATGTTCCTCGGCTCGTTTCAAGGGAATTGTGATACAAATCAAAAGCATTTACGAAGTCTGAAACCCTTGCCTCCTTAACTGATTGCACAATAACTAACCTTTCCCACACACAAAGTCGTTAAGGTACTTATTTTTTAAATGTCCATATTTCCAAATTCCTTATACATTCACACGTGTAACGCAACGCATCAAACTTATATTCGGGAGACAATATGGTGGCCCCTACCCTATCATTACTGAAATACTTCAAACATCACTGTAGACATCAACCGTTACTAGGACACGCCCTAAAGAGATAAATCCACATACTAAAATTCGTTTCAAAATTAATAGCCTCTAACACTTTAGCCATAAGCATCTCATTCTCGAACCAATCCTGAAAAAAACACACGGGTACTTCACAATTGGTTAAACGAGTCATCCACCTTAGAAGACAAGTAACAATATTTCACTGTGATTTAACAAGCTATCGACAGTCTAAGCATCACCTCAATGAACCAACTTCTCACTAGCGAACAAGCCCGGTTCTCCCTTGGGTGAAACACTCAGGAAAAAGAAACCTCGATCCTACAGTAGAGAATGAAACCCCTATCTCAAGCTTCAAGCTTTCTTCTTCCCTTGCTCCTTGGAGGAGTTTCCAACTTCTTTCACTACAAAAGAATGTTGTAAAACAAGTTACAATGTTGCTGGAAACTTATGATATGAAAAAGGAAGAATCATGCAGAACAAAATGTAGATCCTTTAGACTTGGTTCATGGGAGGGAGATGAGCTTGGATGAAGAGAGAAGAAAAAGGGACATGGTGATATCACAAATTAGCTTTTTCTACAAAGAAATAAAGAAACCCCCTTCAACTCTCTTTAAAAAAGGAAATTACCCAATTACCCCTCCTTTATACTCCCAACTCATCACCCAACCAAAGCCTTAGCCCAACAACCCAAAAACAAGCTCACAAAGGCCCTTAAGGCCCAACCATCTTGGCCTAAACGTAAAGCCCATGCTTTAGGTTAAACTGACCTGCAGATTCAGAAATTTGGGTCGTTACATGGAATTCATGACCTCAATTTCAATAATAACTCATCAAATACATCTTTCAACTCACCACAAGTATATAAATTTAAATTGGATGAGTTAGAAGTTACCTCGGGTTCATCGAGAGCCATTAAACATTCCACCTTTGGATTTGAAGGGAGGTTTCCACTTGATGAAACATCATCTTTCTTCTATTCTTTGTCATATAGTTTCTCAAGATTCTCCCATATATCTTTGACACTTTTGCACGAGGAGACTCTTTTTGAAATATCTTCATTGAGACCACAAAGAAGAGTGCATATGGGTGTAAATGAATAGAGCGTTCGATGAACCATTCGTATAATGCTCGTTTATGTTCGTTTATTAAGTTAAATAAACGAGTATGAACAAAATTTTTATGTTCGTTTAATAAATGAACGAACACGAATAGAGTTGTGTTTGGTTTGTTTATGTTCACGAACAAGCTCATTTATAAAGCTCGTTTATAGACTCGTTTATAAGCTCATTTACAGTATGAAAATGCTCGCGGATGTATCTAAATACTACTTTTTGTTGTTGCTAAGGATGTTATATAAGTTCATGTTGAAATGTAAGTTTTATTTTGTTGCTTTTGTTTTATTTATTTATTGTTAATTTAGTTAACATTTATGAACATATAAACGAATATGTTCACGAACGAATAAACAAACACGTTCATGAACACTTAAACGAACACGTTCGCAAACACTTAAACGAATACGTTCGCGAACACTTAAACGAACACGATCGCGTACACTAAACAAACGAACACGAACACCTTCAAAAATAAACAAACGAGCATGAACACAATATTAAAAACTTAAAGGAACACGAACCGAACATGAAAAACTTTAAAAATAATCAAACGAACACGAACATAGTCTTGTTCGTTCAAATTCGGTTCATTTACACCCCTATGCATATCCTTTGCATTTAGTTGTGCCTTCCTTGTGTCATTTGCACTTATTTTTTTCTTCTTCTTAGGAACTTCCACGTGACCATCTTCAATTATCTTCTAATAATTTTTAAATTAGAAAAACAAAAAGATTACTCTTAAAATTAAAATAAAATGATTAAATTTTAAATTTCTGCAGAGTACAGGGACCAAGGACAGAATTAGATCAAAACGTTAAACTTAACCGTCAAAAGAACGGTCAAAGATTGGTCAAAAGCTCCGCCGAATATTCCGCGATGGATATGTGTGTCTCGAGAAATAGCCTATGTCCGCCGTAAACGCACCTTTTAGACCTTAAAAAACAAAATCAAACCATGATCGTTGGATCTCTAACGATAAAGAATCCACGACTCACGTTTGTCCCTTGACTGAAGTTCTAAAGATGAGGCCGGTCTTTGACCAACGATAAACATCAAATCAGGAAACAGAGATAACTATATATATAGTGGCTTTTGTATTTTTCATTTTCAATTTTCTTTTTTCTTTCGTTCGTGTTTTCTAGGAAAACACGGAGGAGGAAAGAAAAAAGAGAAATTCTGGATTTTTTTACATTAGAATTTTGTTAGGATTGTTTAATTCATATTCGGGTAGTAGAAACGAAGGTGGAAGTAGAAGAGAGAAATCGGATTTTCTCTCTTCTCTTCTACGTGTATATATCATTTTTGGCGATGGAGGCCAAATTCTTTGGTTTTATTCCAGGAAATTAGGGCGTGGCTTTGGTGAAATCTAAAACCATGAATGTGATGCTTCGTCTGAAGAGCATTGCTTCGTCTCGATCTACTATTTCTTCTGATCACGTAAGTTCCCCTTTTTCCCCCATGTATTCGATCGGCGTTAATCCCTGTTTGTTTGCTGAGAAAATGGAATGAAATAAATAAATCAACATATCGGCGTTATTTGACTTATTTCCCATACATTTTGAATTCTGTTTTACACATTTGTTTCGACATTGAACGTGTTCTAATTTCTATCCATTTACTGATTAATGCTGCTGTATCTCTTGTTTTATTTTGTGTTTGAGAATATCCCAGTTTCAATCATTTTATCGTGTGTGCATAGTTTCTTATTTGTGCCATTATATATGTAACTTTCATTTGTTAAGCTGTAGTTTTAGATTATATGTTTACCATGGTGGTAGGTCTGTTGTTGGTTTTTCCTAAGATGGTACAATATTGTCCCTTGTTTGGGCTGTATAATCATAGGCGTAAAATGGATATTACTACTTTCCTATTGTTGTATCCTTGTGATGTTCACTGCATTATGTCCTGTACAATCATGGACTGCAATCTTAAAAGGAAAGAACAGTGAAATTATAATTCTAAGTTGTTCTTTTATTTGTTTTTTTTCCCTTGATACTTATCGAAATACAATAAAATTATAACATGTTACTCCAAGTTTTGACACATTAAAATTGTTACTTCAATCAGTCTAAACTTCCCAAATTTGAGCTTAATCTATTATGCTTTTAAATAACAGGTCAAGCCACATAATCTTATGCTAGTCACAAAGCCGGTTTGAAGGAGGCTGACCTTAGGTATTGCTTTATGAACGTATTAAGCTACTTGCCTCTGCCCATTTGGGTTATATTTATGCGATCTGAATTGCTTCTTCATTGTTGAAATCCCCTATACTGTATGTACAAAGTTCCATGTGTTGAACAAAACACAATACGTGAGCTAGATTGAGGCTAATACTAAAGATGTCAATATACGAGGTACTTTATTTCTATGAGGATGCTTGTTTTCTTTGGGCTTTTGGTTTTTATGTATTGTTTATTTTGATAACATTGTACTTGTCTCATCAGGGTGGGGATAGCGGCACCAAGAGGGAAAAAGTTGATCAAGAATCAGAACTCAATCTACGTGGGGAATCAAATTCTTTTGAGACGAGTAGCTCTGGTCTAGAGCAGAATATGGATTCTACTTCATCAGAATCTGTAGCAGGCTCGTCCAATGTAGCTTCTGTTAATGTAACAACGAAATCGGGCCTCAATCGACTACCTAACGAAATGCATCAAATGAGAATTAGAGATGAGAACACTAGTGGCAACGATGATAAGGTGATTCTGTTGTCTTATACTCTTCCAGACATAACAGTACATGTATGTTGATGTTTTAATCTTGTCTTCATATCTATCTTGTTTTGAAATTAATAACCAAATATGCTGGAATGCCTTCTGAGAAGTTATTCATCTATTCATACATAAAAATTCTGAAGCTCGTAATATAATTTGAAGTAATCACTATTTTCTATCTATTTTTATGGCTTGAACTGAATCTTGGTTGGGAAATGGATTTGAATCAATGAGGAGCCAATCTATCTATTCCTAATACTATGGTTTAGGGGTCTTAAAGAGATCCTGTTACCAACTTTCTACATGATGCTATTTGATTCTTTCGAAATGATTTAAAGCCATTTAAAATTTATCTAGCTTCCATGATCATTTCTAAAACTCTTTTTTGAACCTTGTATTGCACAGTATGTTGGGGCTAATGTTATTAAAGGAAATGGAACAGAGGCAGGTCAAATAATTACAACTGTCGTTGTTGGTCGAAGTGGGCTCCCAAAACAGGTGACTTGGTTTTGGTTGACATTTTGTTGCACATGATTAACTGCTCATATGGAATGTGTATTATGTTTAGCAGCCTGTGTGAACTAATGTTGCTTGATACCTTTTCTTCTTGAACTTTTCCCGCTGCTTTTTCATTCATGGTGGAGTGGGAATTAGTTTTTTCTGTTAAGGTTGTTCCTAATAGTTTATATTTTCAAAATGTTGCCGATGCCATTTTTCATGTTAGAAACTTAGTTTACATGCATGGTATTTAATTACATTTGATTTTTCTGTTCTACTAAGTAAACAATTAATGCTAAACAATGTATCTTTTTCTATTGGGCTTCAGAAAATCTCATATATGGCCGAGCGTGTGGTTGGAACTGGTTCATTTGGTGTTGTCTTTCAGGTATGAGTATACCATCTTCATGTCTATAACCATTTTTGTCTTGGTGTTTGAATATAACGAAAATGTTTCCGAGTTAATAACACACATTATTATGTTTATTATGTAGGCTAAGTGTTTGGAGAGAGGTGAATCTGTTGCTATAAAGAAGGTTCTGCAGGATAAAAGATACAAGAATAGGGAACTCCAGATCATGCATTTACTTGATCATCCTAATACAGTCCAATTGAAACACTATTTCTTTTCATCCACTGACACAGATGAGCTCTATCTGAACCTTGTTCTGGAGTATATACCTGAAACAGTTTTCCGAGTTTCAAAGCACTATTGTAGAATGAATCGCCATATGCCCATGCTTTTTGTGCAGCTGTATACATACCAGGTGATCCTTGACCTTGCCTAATTTGGCTGATTAGTAGTGGGTTGTGAAATACCACTGGTTCCAACTTTTGAAATAACCATTTTGCGTTAATATTCTAAGTGCACCATTTTGACAAGCTATACGCCTTTTTTTCTTAGATTTGCCGTGCTCTAAATTATTTACACATTGTGGTTGGTGTATGCCATCGTGATATCAAGCCACAAAATTTACTGGTAAGACATATCTGCATTTATGTTATAGACTGGAGGTTGATTAAGAAATTCTTCAATTGTTTGGGAGTTTTACCTATCAACTCAATTAAATAAATTCGTTTTCATCTTGAATGCACTACAATGTGTGAATCTGTCTGTGTAATGATGGTTAGTTATAATGCTTGTCCAAGGATTTTTTTTGTGTATGCTCGTGATGTAATGCGTCTTGTCTGTGATATTGGCCTTAACATGTCATTGCTTTTATTCTTCTCATAATTATTGGTATTATTCAATGCTAAATCATAAAAGGAGCAAATATTTTGATGTATTTGCAGGTCAATCCCTACACTCACCAGCTGAAGATATGTGATTTTGGTAGTGCAAAGATGTTGGTATGTTGAATGTTTTGCGAAGTTTGAAAATCCCTTTTCTGGTCTGAAACTTTTGATACTTACTCTGCAATCTTCAGGTGCCAGGTGAACCCAACATATCATATATATGCTCACGATATTATAGGGCTCCTGAACTGATATTTGGGGCAACGGATTATACAACAGCTATTGATATGTGGTCTGCTGGTTGTGTCATGTCTGAGCTTCTGCTTGGACAGGTGAGTTTCATATATAGGGCTTTGACATCTTGAAATTCTTGATGGAAGCACGTTGAGCAAAACTGTTCTTTCGTCTATCCCCTTTTGAGTTCCTGTCCAGGGCATCCATTTGTAGTATGTAAAACTTATATCTTCTGAAAAATTCTTCTTATGCAATAATACTATGTATTACACCATCTGCAGCCAATGTTTCCTGGTGAAAGTGGTGTCGATCAGCTAGTGGAAATTATTAAGGTGGACATCGATGGCTTCTTTGTTACTCTACTTTTACTTTTCTTTCTCTGTGTTTCTTTAATACTTTTTACTCCCTTTTGCTTTGGAATATCAGAAACTAGGAACACCAAGTAGAGAAGAGATTAAATGTATGAATCCAAAATATACTGAGTTCAAATTCCCTCATATCAAAGCACAACCATATCATAAGGTGTGCTTATCGGTTCATCTTCTAATTACCTTTTACACACACACACAGACACACATGTACGATAAAAGCGGAAATCTTACTCGAGCTACAAATTTCAGATTTTTAACCGGAGAATACCCCCTGAAGCATTGGATCTTTTGTCAAGGTTGCTTCAGTATTCGCCAAACCTACGTTACACTGCTGTAAGTATTGCACATTATATCATTGTTGCTTTCAGCTGCATATGCATTTATCCTTATTGACATGAATCTCGATAGGGAACTTCAGTTGTGTAATTATCCCTATCCTTTATGAGTTATGACCAAGTTGTAGCTTAAGTTCTCTCTTTCAAATGGAAGCAATTCGTGTTCTTAACTAAGTTTTACACGCCTCTTTTATTTCCTGGCTTTCAGATGGAGGCTTGTGCACACCCTTTCTTTGATGATTTAAGAGACCCCACTGCATGCTTACCCAACGGCCGAGCTCTACCTCCTTTATTCGATTTCACGGATCAAGGTAATCTATCTTAGTAAACCTCGTTCGCATTTCATTTTTTCGCTCAAAATATGTTCGTCTTCTCCAATACACATTTCAAATGCAGAACTGGCCGGCGCATCCGCTGAACTACGTCAACGTCTTATTCCAGAACATGCAAGAACATAAAGGTCGAATGAGACGACATTTATAGGAAAATATTAAATTGGTTTTGGATGATTAGTTGCCACGCCACACCACACCACCCTATTTCCTGCTTATTCAGAGCTGAGTACAAAGCCAGGCACCTCTAAGTATATATCCGCATACCCTATAAATGGATATGCTGATGAGATATAGAACTGCCATAGCCAAAAGGTATTTGGGTTCTTTTCTCATGTATATATATGTGCTTTGGCTGTCATATATGGTAGCTTATGAGTATTCTATTACAATCTTATCAATCACCATATGTACATGCTGATGAACAACGATACAGATGAGAAATAATCTGCTTTACCAGTTTTATCAAGAGAAAAAAAATAACTGAGTGAGAAAGTAACCCCTTTTGTCTTAATAATAGGAAGATACGTAATGATATGAATATTGATTTGACAATACCATTTTCAGTTGGGGAACATCATAACTTGGAATCGGGTGAGTTATGGAAGGTAGCATGAGAAGTAAAGGTGAGTTTTCGAGTTTTCTTCATCTTAAATTCGACCGAAAGTAGAATAATATATCTTCCACTTCTCACTACAGATCCATCAACAATCAGCTCTGACTGCATGTTGAAAACGAGTATAATTTTCAAATGAGAAGAAAGGGAAGATCAAGCAATGCAATTTATCCAAAACAAGCCAGAGTTGCCTTATTGATTATCACAATTTTCATATGAATTCAATGCAATGCAATGCAATGTTCTATTAAAGAAATCCTTGAACGACTTTGCTTATCAGCAATGAAAATTCTGTTTGAGTAAAAACCATCAGTTGCAATAATAAATTACATGCAAATCTACGTAGGCTCCCTATGATTCCAGACATATTTGGGGTAAAGAAAGGCTAAACGGGATTCTGATCAAAATGGGAATCAAAGCTTGAAAAAAAAAATCTAATCAATAATTTGGGATAGGGGCGGACGTTGGAGGGAGCCATCCCCAAAATTTTGGACCATTCATATTTGACCCTTCAATTTTTAAGTTCTTTTAATTTGCCCCCTTCAAAAAATTTAAAATTCTCATTAAATTTTAAATATTTTAAGTCTCAAATTTTTTAAAAACTTTATTGGATCACCAAAATTATAAATTAAATCTTTCAAAAAATATTAATTTTAGTTTTGGTTTTTAAAATTTTTGAAAATTTCTCTCCCAACATGTTTTGTCAAGATCTACTTTTGACCTGGGACCTAACAAAAAAGCGAGGGATTAAGAAGTCAAAAACCCAAAAGAGCTCTCACATCATATGGAGCGGAAGAGAGATAAGACATCCTTAAATCAACAAGAGAAATCTCCTTATCTTCTTCACCAACCACTTTCCTCGCCCTTGCAATCGCCACTCTCTCAGCTAAAGCTGCAATATCCCATCCATGTAATCCACCAAAATAATTCTGGTAGAAACAAAAAGAAAAAATAAGAACAACAAAATAATTCAAAAAGTATAATCTCGATAAGAAAACGATAACAAGTTTGTATGAATTAAGGAGACACATATTTATCCAAAAAAAAGAATTAAGGAGACGCATAGTTTAACGGTGGCGAAGCATGTGACGTGCCCACGTCGGATGATGTGGCTCTTGAGGGTATTACAAAAGAGACTGGAATAAAAGTCTTTCGAGCTGCAACTTTCGACGTTGTGATCGTCAATTTCCACACGTTTAAAGATATGTATAACTAAAGCCTTGTGCGGGTAAGACCCATTATCAAATTTTGTGGACGCAGACACGTTAGAAGATAGTGTTTGTAGCTCATGAGAAGCGGGTACTGTAGCATTTGGAGAAGGGTTTTCCATTTCTTCGTCTTTTATCAAAGTCAGTGTACGAATGTAATCTCGTTATTCTTTTTATCGAAAGTTTCAATTTTTTTATTAGAAAATGGTGATTTTGAAAATAAATTCATAAATTTGTCACTTTTGTTATGAATATTTATCTATGTGGATATCTATCATGATAAATTTTTTATCAAAGATATTTGACTTACTTTATCATTAGAAATATTATCTACATTAAATAGAGTTTAATGTATTATATACTTCTTATGCCTATAAATAGATGCTTTATTGAAGGCATTGTACTTAAGTCAATATTTGAGAATAATACAAATCTCCCTCTTCCTCTCATCTCTTTGCTCTTCCATTCTAGTTCTTTGTTTTTGTCATTATTCTTCGTTAATTTATTCACAACACGTTACCAGCACAATTTTGCTCAACTATCATGGTTCTTGTTGGTGATTCTTTAAAAAGATTTCAACATGGTATTGGTGACTGCATCTACTAAAAATCATACTCCACTTTTCACGACAATGACGCGTACGGGGATTAAATCTTTGTTCTCTGTGTTAATAAAAACATACTCCACTTTTCACGACAAATAATGTTTTCCTCAGACACAATATCGTGAAAAAGGTTTTAAAAGCCCAATGGCTCTACTCCATTCCTTGAAGTGAATGTGAGATTATATTATGGAAAGAATAAAAGCCACATTAGAAGTTGTGATCGTGGTCGAGGCTATGAATATAGACATGAACAATATGGTCATTTTAAGAATGTTTATACCCATCAGAAGTGAGGTTATAAGGATGATAAGAGTGATAAAGATCTTTCTAAGGAAGTAAAATCCTTTTTATTACCAATGTGATGTTATAAACTAATGGTCTCGTACTTGTCGTACGTTGAAAAATCAACAATCATTAATTGATAAAGGAAAGGAAATATAAGTAAATTTTGTTTGCGAAAATGACGAAGATGATATTGGTACAATTCATTTCGACGTTGTTAATTTCCTTATAACCCTCAAAGGGAATAAATTATCTTCTAATTATTCTCATAACTTTGAAGAGAATTATTTATCATTATGTTTATTTACTTTACACGTTAATTATTTACGTTTTATATTTATATTTATATATTATGATATTTATTTATTTTGTTTCACATAATTACTTATCAAATACAATCGATGGTGACGATCTATGCTTAGCAAAAGCATAAGATATATTTTCCCATTTAATGCAAGGGATAATGTGAGTACTATATCTCAAAGTACTGAAAATATTGATGCTCCAAAAGAGCAATAAGTTATTGAGAAAAAAACACATTATAAAAGTACAGAATCACGAATATTGCAATAATTACCGATAATGGTAATAATACTGTCACCACTAGAAGTGAAAATTTTAAGAGAGCAATATGAGTTCGCAAAATATTATTTTGGGAATTATAGATAACATATGTTATCAATTGACATTTGAAATAAGCCAATGTGGATATAAGTTATGGTAGCCAAAAAGTCAGTTGAAAGCTGTAGAAGAGCTATATATTGCTACCAAAAGAGAATTTTCATTGAAAGCTATGAAAAAGCTAAATATATTTCTATTCAAAGGAACAATTTTGATGGTCGCATTAGACATGTACGTGTAACCCCCTTAGCCCGGCCTAGACGGTTGACCCGAACTACGAAGATTATACGGGGAAAACCAAAGTCAACCCGAAAGTCAACCTTGATTAACGACTCTTTTTTTTCTTTTTAATCTTGTCTAGATGCACATTAACCCTAAGCGTAGCATCGAGGAAAACGTACATGAAAAGTACGACGATCGGAAAGCAATAAGGGACTCAATTGCACAACTTACAACATTTAGGGACCAAAATGTAAATTCTATAAATTAAGAGGATTTAACTGATTATTAAGTTACCATTTTGAAATTAGTCATATTACATGCTTCTCTGTCAAATTTCACCTCAAACGGACATCTCAAACTCAAGCAATTGCATATACAAATTTCAGGACTAAAACGTAAAGCTCGCAAACCTTAAACCATTCAAATCAGTGCCCAACGGTCAAGTGTTTCGGAACAGGGGTTGACCGTTCCAAAATGCGGGTCCGTTTCGAGACCTGTTTCAAAACAAGGCTTGACAGTGGCAAATCCGTTCCGAAACGCCCTCTACCCGTTTCGATACACGAAGGCCATTACCGGCCCCCGTTTCGAAACGGTAGTACCCGTTCCGATACAGACTGCCCAGAAAATGCAGATTTTTCTGGTTTTACATACAAATAGCCACTCAAATACATCCCTATGACCTCCTAATCATGCCAACAAATCATCATGCATACAAGGAACATATTTGCATCATCAAAACACATTCATGGAAACAATTAGGAAGAACCACATTCTATAGGCATGCATCCTACTATTGAAAACCATCCAAGCATCAAACTGATGAGTGTTTAAAAGTTCTATTATTTACACCTTTTTTAACCCATATTTCTGCTGCATTCAAGCATTATTCATTGCATTTAGGTCAGTTTACAGCAAAACATCACAAATATATTAAAAGGCGCAGATTCTACTAAAAATGGCTGTTTTTGTAGGTATCTGCCATGGTTGACGATGAAGGCAGGCCCAGGGCAGATAAGCAGAAGAGCTGAACTGGACAAGCAGCCGAAGAAGACGAACCTGTCATAGACCTGTCGTGACAGCAAGGTGACAGCAACCTTATGAAGAGGAAAAGTAAAGTGGACCTCGATAGATAGAGAAAAATCTGCTCGTCTGTCGTGTGAAAGCCAAATATTTTTCCAAGCCCCGGATCAAAAGATATGACAATCCAAAGCTCAAGGAGAGTAAATTCCTAGAAACAAGGATGGCGGCTGCAAAGTAGGATACTTAGAGATTAAGTCTTTATTAGAATCTTACTTTTAATTAAAGTTGTAATCCTTATTACCTTAGATAACTTGAGCCCAAAGCTTATATAAGGGCATAGTTTTAACCTAGGAGGGGATATCCCTCATTCTACCCCATAACCGATAACCAAAACCCCCCTGCCGTTTACCTGTCACCGACATGTTCTAAAACCCCCTAGGGCCACGGGTTGTTTTGTAAAGTAGTTGCAAGGGTTGCTTTGTTTTAGGATTGTTCAGTTCAATAAAATAAAACTTCAAGTTCTTTTGTCTTGGTTTTAATATCTTGCAAGAGCATCGGGAGAGCATTGTGAGGTTATCCATTTACTTAGCATCGGGAGAGTTAAGTATACGAAAGAGATAAGAGCGCGTTCTCTAGTTTATAGTTGAACCATCTCGTGCCTAGGGATAGGGCGAGGTTAAGTGGCTAAGGAAGAATTCATACACATCGGTGTTCATCCTTCGATTCACGCCGGGAGGTATCATCAAAGACGTGATCATCGACAGACTTGTGCCTAGGGATAGGGCAAGGCAGATCTGGGATTCTTGCCAAGCTTGAAGTACGGAGTTAGTGTTCGCTGCCGCGACAGCTAACGGACAGCCGCCGCGACAGGTGCTGTCGGCGACGGGCGCGACGACAGAACTGGAGATCCTAAGCAATTCAATACCTGCACTACTGAGCAACTCAATACCAGCCCATTCTTTATATCTTGATTTCTCTACTCTTTTATTTAAGTTTACTTTATATTTCTCGTGACAAAATCTTAAATCATTCTTTTCCCCTTGTGCAGATAGCGAAGGAAAGGGTTAGCCCAGTCCCTGTGGAGACGATATCCGATACTCTAGTATCACTTTATTACTTGCGACGTGTACACTTGCACTCAATTGCGATAGACTATTTTACACGCAACAAGTTTTTGGCGGGAACTTGAAGTTTATTTTATTGAACTTGAAAAATCCTAAAACAAAGCAACCCTTACAACTACTTTACAAAACAAACCGATTAACCCATAACGGCGCCAAAAACTTGTTGCGTGTAAAAGAGTCTATCGCAATGTAGTGCAAGTGTACACGACGCAAGTAGTAAAGTGATACTAGAGTATCGGATATCGTCTCCACAGGGACTGGGCTAACCCTTTCCTTCGCTATCTGCACAAGGGGAAAAGAAGAGATTTAATAGTTTGTCACGAAAATAATAAAAAATACATAAATAAAAGAGTAGAGAAATCAAGATAGAGAGAATGGGCTGGTATTGAATTGCTCAGTAGTGCAGGTATTGAATTGCTTAGGATCTCCAGTTCTGTCGTCGCGCCTGTCGCCGACAGCACCTGTCGCGGCAGCTGTCCGTTGATCGTCGCGGCAGCGAACACACCAACTCCGTACTTCAAGCTTGGCAAGAATCCCAGATCTGCCTTGCCCTATCCCTAGGCACAAGTCTGTCGATGATCACGTCTTTGATGATACCTCCCGGCGTGAACCGAAGGATGAACACCGATGTGTATGAATTCTTCTTTAGCCACTTAACCTCGCCCTATCCCTAGGCACGAGATGGTTCAACTATAAACTAGAGAACGCGCTCTTATCTCTTTCGTATACTTAACTCTCCCGATGCTAAGTAAATAGATAACCTCACAATGCTCTCCCGATGCTCTTGCAAAATATTAAAACCAAGATAAAAGAACTTGAAGTTTATTTTATTATATTTGAGTTTGGGGGTGTGATGAGTGTTTAAAAGTTCTATTATTTACACCCTTTTTAACCCATATTTCTGCTGCATTCAAGCATTATTCATTGCATTTAGGTCAGTTTACAGCAAAACATCACAAATATATTAAAAGGCACAGATTCTACTAAAAATGGTTGTTTTTGTAGGTATCTGCCATAGAAGACGGAGAAGGCAGGCGCAGGGCAGATAAGCAGAAGAGCTGAACTGGACAAGCAGCCGAAGAAGACGAACCTGTCATGGACCTGTCGTGACAGCAAGGTGACAGCAGACTTATGAAGAGGAAAAGTAAAGTGGATCTCGATAGATAGAGAAAAATCTGCTCGTCTGTCGTGTGGAAGCCAAATATTTTTCCAAGCCCCGGATCAAAAGATATGTCAAGCCAAAGCTCAAGGAGGAGAATTTCCATGAAACAAGGAGGCGGCTGGAAAGTAGGAGACTTTAGAGATTTAGTCTTTATTAGAATCTTACTTTTAATTAAAGTTGTAATCCTTGTTACCTTAGAATACTTGAGCCCAAAGCTTATATAAGGGCATAGTTTTGACCTAGGAGAGAACATCCCTCATTCTACCCCATAACCGATAACCAAAACCCCCCTGCCGTTTACCTGTCACCGACATGTTCTAAAACCCCCTAGGGCCACGGGTTGTTTTGTAAAGTAGTTACAAGGGTTGCTTTGTTTTAGGATTTTTGAAGTTCAATAAAATAAATTTCAAGTTCTTTTATCTTGGTTTTAATCTCTTGCAAGAGCATCGGGAGAGCATTGTGAGGTTATCCATTTACTTAGCATCGGGAGAGTTAAGTATACGAAAGAGATAAGAGCGCGTTCTCTAGTTTATAGTTGAACCATCTCGTGCCTAGGGATAGGGCGAGGTTAAGTGGCTAAGGAAGAATTCATACACATCGGTGTTCATCCTTCGATTCACGCCGGGAGGTATCATCAAAGACATGATCATCGACAGACTTGTGCCTAGGGATAGGGCAAGGCAGATCTGGGATTCTTGCCAAGCTTGAAGTACGGAGTTAGTGTTCGCTGCCGCGACAACTAACGGACAGCCGCCGCGACAGGTGCTGTCGGCGACGGGCGCGACGACAGAACTGAAGATCCTAAGCAATTCAATACCTGCACTACTGAGCAACTCAATACCAGCCCATTCTTTCTATCTTGATTTCTCTACTCTTTTATTTAAGTTTACTTTATATTTCTCGTGACAAAATCTTAAATCATTCTTTTTCCCCTTGTGCAGATAGCAAAGGAAAGGGTTAGCCCAGTCCCTGTGGAGACGATATCCGATACTTCGTATCACTTTACTACTTGCGTCGTGTACACTTGCACTACAATTGCGATAGACACTTTTACACGCAACAAGTTTTTGGCGCCGTTGCCGGGGACTGGCAACACACTCTTACCCTAGCTTCTACACTTTTCTTTTCTTTTATTTTTTATTTTTTTATTTTCTTTTATTTTTTAACAAAAAAAAAAAATTCAGGTGAAAATACAGGTTCAAGGGCATCAACATGCCAGGAAAAACCATTCGAGAGTTGATGTGGGAAAGTTCTTGCAATTACCGTGAAGACATGCTGCCAGGGCAGCAGCCGTGGCAGCAACAGGGGCAGCAAATGCCGATGCCGCAGCAGCAAAATTTTTTATGGTACGATCAAAACCCACAAAATTTTTTATATCATGACAGTTTTGCTGCAGAACCCGACCTGCCCTGGCAATGTCATCACCCTCAAGAGCAGTCAAAATCCTTAGAAGACACACTGCAAGCCTTCTTGGCAATCTCTCAAAAAGTGTCAGCCTCTACGAAAGCAAGTATCGCCAAGATGGATGAACTCTTGAGCAGACCAGTCCTCATTCATGCCACAGATGAACCTGAAATCCTGAGGCAAGACGACGAGGATGCCCATGTGAAGGAATACCCAACATATGATGAGTCTGAGCAACAACATGCCATGGCAATGACCGAGGAGCCGGAATGGAGCAACACCGCGACAATGCTTAGTGAAATTCAAGAGAATGTCACGGTAGCAACAACTTTTGAGGCAGAAACTCCAGTCAAAGCGGAAACTGCCGCCTCGACAGAAACTGCCGCCTCGACAGCAACTGCCGCCTCGAAAGCAACTGCCGCCTCGACAGCAACTGATGCTGAAGCAGCAACCACATCAGAGGCAAACTCTCAACCCACGACCTCGATTATGCCTAACCAAGATTGCACACATCCATCCCTGTCATGGCACTCGCACGACCACCTAGAAGAGCTACCCAATGACAATGCCTCGCCGATGGAATATGAGCAGGTAATAAACGAACCTTTTGAATTATATGAAAACTCACCAATTCCATTGCAGGTATTAGAGGAACCAAAGCCGGTGGACATAGAATCATCACTGTCTCTACTGATGGAGATTTACGAGTGGTCAATAGAATTTAGTATAGAGAGCGATGACACTTACCAATGTCCCATTGACCTGCAAAGTAACCTGCCAACGGACTGTCAAAATAACTGCCTGCCACAGCAGCAGGCACGACAGCAAGGGCTACATTCAACCACAACAACATTCAACGAAAACAAGGTAAGTTTGTGGCCGAATGTCAATTTGATTTTTTCTAATCATATATTCATGCCCTCAGAAACATTACCAAGAAGGGAGGACTTCATGGACTACAAAGGGAAGAGAAAGAAAGAAGCCCCCACCATGAGAAAAATCACCAGATGGAGGGTACAGATGGACTTCAAGAAGTACCGGAAACGACCCCTCAAGCATCGATAGAACATGAAGTATTTTTATTACTTATTTATTATTAGGAAATAAGGTTTATTTTATTCGAATAATGTTTTTCTATTTTTATGTTTTTAGGAAATAAAGGAGTCAAGAAGAAAAGGAGAAGTGACCCAAGCCCACCGCCCATCCATCAGCCCATTGAAGCCCATTTATGGAAACCTGTCGTTTCGGCTGCCGCCGCGGACGGATATGACAGGCTGTCAACAGACTGACACGGCAGACGCAGAAGCGTGCGGCAGACGCGTAACAGACGAATAAATGCGTGTCAGACGCGTCAGACACGCTAAATCCAATCTGCCGCTCCGTTATTCACGCCTGCCGTTACAGCATTAACGGGCAGCACCTCGACCACTATAAAACCCCGTTTCATTTTCATTTTCACTCACTTCTGTCTTTCTTACTTGTTCTCCCTTTTTAGTTTTCATTTGCTTTCATTTACTTTTCACAACCCTTGCACTAATATGTCTTATAGGAAAACCCGACGCAATGCTGCTTCCATTTTCTCAGAGGCAGCAGCTCCGACATCCAGTTCGTGGAGCAACCTGCCCCTGAACCTGCCCAGCCTCCTCCACAGCCCAGACGCCCCCATCAGATCCGTGTCAGCAGCAGCAGCGAGGCAGCGACTAAAATTTAAGTTTTTACCTCTTATTGCTGCCTGCCTTTATATTTTGTGATGTACTTTTTTCTTTATTTTATTTTTCATATCATTTTGCATTGAGGGCAATGCAACCCTTGAGTTTGGGGGTGGCAACCCTCCATCATTAATGGAGTCTTAAGTCTTTTTATTAATTGTTGTGTCTTTTATTTATTTAAGTTCTCTAAAAAAAAATCAGAAAATATAAAACTGTTGGCTTAAAACTGTGAAGTTAACTTACCTGTCATGACGGCTCTGTCGTGGCAGCATCTTTAGGACAGGTTAAGGAGAAGTTTAGAGCCTTTCTATTGTTCTGAAAACTTAAACACTTTTGTGACTGTTATACTGCTTAGATGTCTTTTAGCCAAACTAGAACAGGATGCTTAGTACTTGAATAGCCCCTAGAGGTGCCTAACACTGGCTCTAGGAAAGAAGTTTAGCAAAAGAAAATCAATAGCCCTAGAGGTGCCCGAAACCGGCTCTAGGAAGTTAGCTAGAGGTGCCCGAAACCGGCTCTAGTGAAACTTTAGCTTAAAAAAAAATTGAAATCGAGTCAAAACAGAAAATCAAAGGAGCATAAGAAGTGCCTTCAAAAGATAAACTTGGCATAAAAATTCGAGTTAAGAGCTGAAATTTTCTAGTGAAACTAAGAGAGTCTTGGCATATAACTGTTCACAAGCATGCACACACTGCACGAGGACTATAGGGAGATTCCGGACAGATCCAATCTTTCCGACAGGTTGCTGCCGCCATAGAGAATGAGCGACGGGTAAGGGACAGTTCACTGTTTGAAGGCCAACACAAAAATTTTCATTTTTCTTTTAAGTCTTAATTGCTTGAGGACAAGCAAAAACTTGAGTTTGGGGGTGTGATGAGTGTTTAAAAGTTCTATTATTTACACCCTTTTTAACCCATATTTCTGCTGCATTCAAGCATTATTCATTGCATTTAGGTCAGTTTACAGCAAAACATCACAAATATATTAAAAGGCACAGATTCTACTAAAAATGGTTGTTTTTGTAGGTATATGCCATAGAAGACGGAGAAGGCAGGCGCAGGGCAGATAAGCAGAAGAGCTGAACTGGACAAGCAGCCGAAGAAGACGAACCTGTCATGGACCTGTCGTGACAGCAAGGTGACAGCAGACTTATGAAGAGGAAAAGTAAAGTGGATCTCGATAGATAGAGAAAAATCTGCTCGTCTGTCGTGTGGAAGCCAAATATTTTTCCAAGCCCCGGATCAAAAGATATGTCAAGCCAAAGCTCAAGGAGGAGAATTTCCATGAAACAAGGAGGCGGCTGGAAAGTAGGAGACTTTAGAGATTTAGTCTTTATTAGAATCTTACTTTTAATTAAAGTTGTAATCCTTGTTACCTTAGAATACTTGAGCCCAAAGCTTATATAAGGGCATAGTTTTGACCTAGGAGAGAACATCCCTCATTCTACCCCATAACCGATAACCAAAACCCCCCTGCCGTTTACCTGTCACCGACATGTTCTAAAACCCCCTAGGGCCACGAGTTGTTTTGTAAAGTAGTTGCAAGGGTTGCTTTGTTTTAGGATTTTTCAAGTTCAATAAAATAAATTTCAAGTTCTTTTATCTTGGTTTTAATCTCTTGCAAGAGCATCGGGAGAGCATTGTGAGGTTATCCATTTACTTAGCATCGGGAGAGTTAAGTATACGAAAGAGATAAGAGCGCGTTCTCTAGTTTATAGTTGAACCATCTCGTGCCTAGGGATAGGGCGAGGTTAAGTGGCTAAGGAAGAATTCATACACATCGGTGTTCATCCTTCGATTCACGCCGGGAGGTATCATCAAAGACATGATCATCGACAGACTTGTGCCTAGGGATAGGGCAAGGCAGATCTGGGAATCTTGCCAAGCTTGAAGTACGGAGTTAGTGTTCGCTGCCGCGACAGCTAACGGACAGCCGCCGCGACAGGTGCTGTCGGCGACGGGCGCGACGACAGAACTGGAGATCCTAAGCAATTCAATACCTGCACTACTGAGCAACTCAATACCAGCCCATTCTTTCTATCTTGATTTCTCTACTCTTTTATTTAAGTTTACTTTATATTTCTCGTGACAAAATCTTAAATCATTCTTTTTCCCCTTGTGCAGATAGCAAAGGAAAGGGTTAGCCCAGTCCCTGTGGAGACGATATCCGATACTTCGTATCACTTTACTACTTGCGTCGTGTACACTTGCACTACAATTGCGATAGACACTTTTACACGCAACAAGTTTTTTTTTTTTTTTTTTTTTAAAAAAAAAAAAAAGTAAAGTGGATCTCGATAGATAGAGAAAAATCTGCTCGTCTGTCGTGTGGAAGCCAAATATTTTTCCAAGCCCCGGATCAAAAGATATGTCAAGCCAAAGCTCAAGGAGAAGAAATTCCTAGAAACAAGGATGCGGCTGGAAAGTAGGAGACTTTAGAGATTTAGTCTTTATTAGAATCTTACTTTTAATTAAAGTTGTAATCCTTGTTACCTTAGATAACTTGAGCCCAAAGCTTATATAAGGGCATAGATTAAACCTAGGGCAGAAGAATAGACCCCATAACCGAAACCAAACCCCTGCCGTCCACCCGTCACCGACATGTTCTAAATTCCCCCTAGGGCTACGGGTTGTTTTGTAAAGTAGTTGCAAGGGTTGCTTTGTTTTAGGATTTTTCAAGTTCAATAAAATAAACTTCAAGTTCTTTTATCTTGGTTTTAATATCTTGCAAGAGCATCGGGAGAGCATTGTGAGGTTATCCATTTACTTAGCATCGGGAGAGTTAAGTATACGAAAGAGATAAGAGCGCGTTCTCTAGTTTATAGTTGAACCATCTCGTGCCTAGGGATAGGGCGAGGTTAAGTGGCTAAGGAAGAATTCATACACATCGGTGTTCATCCTTCGATTCACGCCGGGAGGTATCATCAAAGACATGATCATCGACAGACTTGTGCCTAGGGATAGGGCAAGGCAGATCTGGGATTCTTGCCAAGCTTGAAGTACGAAGTTAGTGTTCGCTGCCGCGACAGCTAACGGACAGCCGCCGCGACAGGTGCTGTCGGCGACGGGCGCGACGACAGAACTGGAGATCCTAAGCAATTCAATACCTGCACTACTGAGCAACTCAATACCAGCCCATTCTTTCTATCTTGATTTCTCTACTCTTTTATTTAAGTTTACTTTATATTTCTCGTATCACTTTACTACTTGCGTCGTGTACACTTGCACTACATTGCGATAGACACTTTTACACGCAACAAGTTTTTGGCGCCGTTGCCGTGGCCCTAGGGGGTTTTAGAACATGTCGGTGACAGGTAAACAGCAGGGGGGTTTTGGTTATCGGTTAACTGTCCAGACTCCATCATTAATGGAGTCTTAAGTACATTTTTTTCATTAATTATTGTGTCTATTTATTTATTTAAGTTCTCTTAAAAAAAATCAGAAAATATAAAACTGTTGGCTTAAAACTGTGAAGTTAACTTACCTGTCATGACGGCTCTGTCGTGGCAGCATCTTTAGGATAGGTTAAGGAAAAGTTTAGAGCCTTTCTATAGTTCTGAAAACTTAAACACTTTTGTGACTGTTATATCGCTTAGATTTCTTTTAGCCAAACTAGAATAGGATGCTTAGAACTTGAATAGCCCCTAGAGGTGCCTAACACTGGCTCTAGGAAAGAAGTTTAGCAAAAGAAAAATAAAAACCTAGAGGTGCCCGAAACCGGCTCTAGGAAGCTAACTAGAGGTGCCCAAAACTGGCTCTAGAAAAATTTAGCTTGAAAATAGAAGAAAAAGAAGCATGAAAATGTGCCTTCTAAAAAAAAAAAAACTTTGGCATAAAAATTCGAGTTAAGAAGTTGAATATTCTAGTGAAACTAAGAGAGTCTTAGCATATAACTGTTCACAAGCATGCACACACTGCACGAGAGCTATAGGGAGATTCCGGACAGATCCTAACCTTTCCGACAGGTTGCTGCCGCCATAGAGAACGAGCGACGGGTAAGGGACAGTTCACTGTTTGAAGGCCAACACAAAATTTTTTCTTGTTTTCATTTTTCTTTTAAGTCTTAATTGCTTGAGGACAAGCAAAAACTTGAGTTTGGGGGTGTGATGAGTGTTTAAAAGTTCTATTATTTACACCTTTTTTAACCCATATTTCTGCTGCATTCAAGCATTATTCATTGCATTTAGGTCAGTTTACAGCAAAACATCACAAATATATTAAAAGGCGCAGATTCTACTAAAAATGGCTGTTTTTGTAGGTATCTGCCATGGTTGACGATGAAGGCAGGCCCAGGGCAGATAAGCAGAAGAGCTGAACTGGACAAGCAGCCGAAGAAGACGAACCTATCATAGACCTGTCGTGACAGCAAGGTGACAGCAACCTTATGAAGAGGAAAAGTAAAGTGGACCTCGATAGATAGAGAAAAATCTGCTCGTCTGTCGTGTGAAAGCCAAATATTTTTCCAAGCCCCGGATCAAAAGATATGACAAGCCAAAGCTCAAGGAGAGTAAATTCCTAGAAACAAGGATGGCGGCTGCAAAGTAGGATACTTAGAGATTAAGTCTTTATTAGAATCTTACTTTTAATTAAAGTTGTAATCCTTATTACCTTAGATAACTTGAGCCCAAAGCTTATATAAGGGCATAGTTTTAACCTAGGAGGGGATATCCCTCATTCTACCCCATAACCGATAACCAAAACCCCCTGCCGTTTACCTGTCACCGACATGTTCTAAAACCCCCTAGGGTCACGGGTTGTTTTGTAAAGTAGTTGCAAGGGTTGCTTTGTTTTAGGATTGTTCAGTTCAATAAAATAAAACTTCAAGTTCTTTTGTCTTGGTTTTAATATCTTGCAAGAGCATCGGGAGAGCATTGTGAGGTTATCCATTTACTTAGCATCGGGAGAGTTAAGTATACGAAAGAGATAAGAGCGCGTTCTCTAGTTTATAGTTGAACCATCTCGTGCCTAGGGATAGGGCGAGGTTAAGTGGCTAAGGAAGAATTCATACACATCGGTGTTCATCCTTCGATTCACGCCGGGAGGTATCATCAAAGACGTGATCATCGACAGACTTGTGCCTAGGGATAGGGCAAGGCAGATCTGGGATTCTTGCCAAGCTTGAAGTACGGAGTTAGTGTTCGCTGCCGCGACAGCTAACGGACAGCCGCCGCGACAGGTGCTGTCGGCGACGGGCGCGACGACAGAACTGGAGATCCTAAGCAATTCAATACCTTCACTACTGAGCAACTCAATACCAGCCCATTCTTTATATCTTGATTTCTCTACTCTTTTATTTAAGTTTACTTTATATTTCTCGTGACAAAATCTTAAATCATTCTTTTCCCCTTGTGCAGATAGCGAAGGAAAGGGTTAGCCCAGTCCATGTGGAGACGATATCCGATACTCCAGTATCACTTTATTACTTGCGACGTGTACACTTGCACTCAATTGCGATAGACTATTTTACACGCAACAAGTTTTTGGCGCCGTTGCCGGGGACTGGCAACACACTCTTACCCTAGCTTCTACACTTTTCTTTTCTTTTATTTTTTATTTTTTTATTTTCTTTTATTTTTTAACAAAAAAAAAATTCAGGTGAAAATACAGGTTCAAGGGCATCAACATGCCAGGAAAAACCATTCGAGAGTTGATGTGGGAAAGTTCTTGCAATTACCGTGAAGACATGCTGCCAGGGCAGCAGCCGTGGCAGCAACAGGGGCAGCAAATGCCGATGCCGCAGCAGCAAAATTTTTTATGGTACGATCAAAACCCACAAAATTTTTTATATCATGACAGTTTTGCTGCAGAACCCGACCTGCCCTGGCAATGTCATCATCCTCAAGAGCAGTCAAAATCCTTAGAAGACACACTGCAAGCCTTCTTGGCAATCTCTCAAAAAGTGTCAGCCTCTACGAAAGCAAGTATCGCCAAGATGGATGAACTCTTGAGCAGACCAGTCCTCATTCATGCCACAGATGAACCTGAAATCCTGAGGCAAGACGACGAGGATGCCCATGTGAAGGAATACCCAACATATGATGAGTCTGAGCAACAACCTGCCATGGCAATGACCGAGGAGCCGGAATGGAGCAACACCGCGACAATGCTTAGTGAAATTCAAGAGAATGTCACGGCAGCAACAACTTTTGAGGCAGAAACTCCAGTCAAAGCGGAAACTGCCGCCTCGACAGAAACTGCCGCCTCGACAGAAACTGCCGCCTCGACAGCAACTGCCGCCTCGAAAGCAACTGCCGCCTCGACAGCAACTGCCGCCTCGAAAGCAACTGCCGCCTCGACAGCAACTGATGCTGAAGCAGCAACCACATCAGAGGCAAACTCTCAACCCACGACCTCGATTATGCCTAACCAAGATTGCACACATCCATCCCTATCATGGCACTCGCACGACCACCTAGAAGAGCTACCCAATGACAATGCCTCGCCGATGGAATATGAGCAGGTAATAAACGAACCTTTTGAATTATATGAAAACTCACCAATTCCATTGCAGGTATTAGAGGAACCAAAGCCGGTGGACATAGAATCATCAAAGTCTCTACTGATGGAGATTTACGAGTGGTCAACAGAATTTAGTATAGAGAGCGATGGCACTTACCAATGTCCCATTGACCTGCAAAGTAACCTGCCAACGGACTGTCAAAATAACTGCCTGTCAAAATAACTCGCACGACCACCTAGAAGAGCTACCCAATGACAATGCCTCGCCGATGGAATATGAGCAGGTAATAAACGAACCTTTTGAATTATATGAAAACTCACCAATTCCATTGCAGGTATTAGAGGAACCAAAGCCGGTGGACATAGAATCATCAAAGTCTCTACTGATGGAGATTTACGAGTGGTCAACAGAATTTAGTATAGAGAGCGATGGCACTTACCAATGTCCCATTGACCTGCAAAGTAACCTGCCAACGGACTGTCAAAATAACTGCCTGCCACAGCAGCAGGCACGACAGCAAGGGCTACATTCAACCACAACAACATTCAACGAAAACAAGGTAAGTTTGTGGCCGAATGTCAATTTGATTTTTTCTAATCATATATTCATGCCCTCAGAAACATTACCAAGAAGGGAGGACTTCATGGACTACAAAGGGAAGAGAAAGAAAGGAGCCCCCACCATGAGAAAAATCACCAGATGGAGGGTACAGATGGACTTCAAGAAGTACCGGAAACGACCCCTCAAGCATCGATAGAACAGGGAGTATTTTTATTACTTATTTATTATTAGGAAATAAGGTTTATTTTATTCGAATAATGTTTTTCTATTTTTATGTTTTTAGGAAATAAAGGAGTCAAGAAGAAAAGGAGAAGTGACCCAAGCCCACCGCCCATCCATCAGCCCATTGAAGCCCATTTATGGAAACCTGTCGTTTCGGCTGCCGCCGCGGACGGATATGACAGGCTGTCAACAGACTGACACGGCAGACGCAGAAGCGTGCGGCAGACGCGTAACAGACGAATAAATGCGTGTCAGGCGCGTCAGACACGCTAAATCCAATCTGCCGCTCCGTTATTCACGCCTGCCGTTACAGCATTAACGGGCAGCACCTCGACCACTATAAAACCCCGTTTCATTTTCATTTTCACTCACTTCTGTCTTTCTTACTTGTTCTCCCTTTTTAGTTTTCATTTGCTTTCATTTACTTTTCACAACCCTTGCACTAATATGTCTTATAGGAAAACCCGACGCAATGCTGCTTCCACTTTCTCAGAGGCAACAGCTCCGACATCCAGGTCGTGGAGCAACCTGCCCAGCCTCCTCCACAGCCCAGACGCCCCCATCAGATCCGTGTCAGCAGCAGCAGCGAGGCAGCGACTAAAATTTAAGTTTTTACCTCTTATTGCTGCATGCCTTTATATTTTGTGATGTACTTTTTCTTTATTTTATTTTTCATATCATTTTGCATTGAGGGCAATGCAACCCTTGAGTTTGGGGGTGGCAACCCTCCATCATTAATGGAGTCTTAAGTACATTTTTTTCATTAATTATTGTGTCTATTTATTTATTTAAGTTCTCTTAAAAAAAATCAGAAAATATAAAACTGTTGGCTTAAAACTGTGAAGTTAACTTACCTGTCATGACGGCTCTGTCGTGGCAGCATCTTTAGGACAGGTTAAGGAAAAGTTTAGAGCCTTTCTATAGTTCTGAAAACTTAAACACTTTTGTGACTGTTATATCGCTTAGATTTCTTTTAGCCAAACTAGAATAGGATGCTTAGAACTTGAATAGCCCCTAGAGGTGCCTAACACTGGCTCTAGGAAAGAAGTTTAGCAAAAGAAAAACAAAAACCTAGAGGTGCCCGAAACCGGCTCTAGGAAGCTAACTAGAGGTGCCCAAAACTGGCTCTAGAAAAATTTAGCTTGAAAATAGAAGAAAAAGAAGCATGAAAATGTGCCTTCTAAAAAAAAAAAAACTTTGGCATAAAAATTCGAGTTAAGAAGTTGAATATTCTAGTGAAACTAAGAGAGTCTTAGCATATAACTGTTCACAAGCATGCACACACTGCACGAGAGCTATAGGGAGATTCCGGACAGATCCTAACCTTTCCGACAGGTTGCTGCCGCCATAGAGAACGAGCGACGGGTAAGGGACAGTTCACTGTTTGAAGGCCAACACAACATTTTTTCTTGTTTTCATTTTTCTTTTAAGTCTTAATTGCTTGAGGACAAGCAAAAACTTGAGTTTGGGGGTGTGATGAGTGTTTAAAAGTTCTATTATTTACACCTTTTTTAACCCATATTTCTGCTGCATTCAAGCATTATTCATTGCATTTAGGTCAGTTTACAGCAAAACATCACAAATATATTAAAAGGCGCAGATTCTACTAAAAATGGCTGTTTTTGTAGGTATCTGCCATGGTTGACGATGAAGGCAGGCCCAGGGCAGATAAGCAGAAGAGCTGAACTGGACAAGCAGCCGAAGAAGACGAACCTGTCATAGACCTGTCGTGACAGCAAGGTGACAGCAACCTTATGAAGAGGAAAAGTAAAGTGGACCTCGATAGATAGAGAAAAATCTGCTCGTCTGTCGTGTGAAAGCCAAATATTTTTCCAAGCCCCGGATCAAAAGATATGACAAGCCAAAGCTCAAGGAGAGTAAATTCCTAGAAACAAGGATGGCGGCTGCAAAGTAGGATACTTAGAGATTAAGTCTTTATTAGAATCTTACTTTTAATTAAAGTTGTAATCCTTATTACCTTAGATAACTTGAGCCCAAAGCTTATATAAGGGCATAGTTTTAACCTAGGAGGGGATATCCCTCATTCTACCCCATAACCGATAACCAAAACCCCCCTGCCGTTTACCTGTCACCGACATGTTCTAAAACCCCCTAGGGCCACGGGTTGTTTTGTAAAGTAGTTGCAAGGGTTGCTTTGTTTTAGGATTGTTCAGTTCAATAAAATAAAACTTCAAGTTCTTTTGTCTTGGTTTTAATATCTTGCAAGAGCATCGGGAGAGCATTGTGAGGTTATCCATTTACTTAGCATCGGGAGAGTTAAGTATACGAAAGAGATAAGAGCGCGTTCTCTAGTTTATAGTTGAACCATCTCGTGCCTAGGGATAGGGCGAGGTTAAGTGGCTAAGGAAGAATTCATACACATCGGTGTTCATCCTTCGATTCACGCTGGGAGGTATCATCAAAGACGTGATCATCGACAGACTTGTGCCTAGGGATAGGGCAAGGCAGATCTGAGATTCTTGCCAAGCTTGAAGTACGGAGTTAGTGTTCGCTGCCGCGACAGCTAACGGACAGCCGCCGCGACAGGTGCTGTCGGCGACGGGCGCGACGACAGAACTGGAGATCCTAAGCAATTCAATACCTGCACTACTGAGCAACTCAATACCAGCCCATTCTTTCTATCTTGATTTCTCTACTCTTTTATTTAAGTTTACTTTATATTTCTCGTGACAAAATCTTAAATCATTCTTTTCCCCTTGTGCAGATAGCGAAGGAAAGGGTTAGCCCAGTCCCTGTGGAGACGATATCCGATACTCTAGTATCACTTTATTACTTGCGACGTGTACACTTGCACTCAATTGCGATAGACTATTTTACACGCAACAAGTTTTTGGCGCCGTTGCCGGGGACTGGCAACACACTCTTACCCTAGCTTCTACACTTTTCTTTTCTTTTATTTTTTATTTTTTTTATTTTCTTTTATTTTTTAACAAAAAAAAAAAATTCAGGTGAAAATACAGGTTCAAGGGCATCAACATGCCAGGAAAAACCATTCGAGAGTTGATGTGGGAAAGTTCTTGCAATTACCGTGAAGACATGCTGCCAGGGCAGCAGCCGTGGCAGCAACAGGGGCAGCAAATGCCGATGCCGCAGCAGCAAAATTTTTTATGGTACGATCAAAACCCACAAATTTTTTTATATCATGACAGTTTTGCTGCAGAACCCGACCTGCCCTGGCAATGTCATCATCCTCAAGAGCAGTCAAAATCCTTAGAAGACACACTGCAAGCCTTCTTGGCAATCTCTCAAAAAGTGTCAGCCTCTACGAAAGCAAGTATCGCCAAGATGGATGAACTCTTGAGCAGACCAGTCCTCATTCTTGCCACAGATGAACCTGAAATCCTAAGGCAAGACGACGAGGATGCCCATGTGAAGGAATACCCAACATATGATGAGTCTGAGCAACAACCTGCCATGGCAATGACCGAGGAGCCGGAATGGAGCAACACCGCGACAATGCTTAGTGAAATTCAAGAGAATGTCACGGCAGCAACAACTTTTGAGGCAGAAACTCCAGTCAAAGCGGAAACTGCCGCCTCGACAGAAACTGCCGCCTCGACAGAAACTGCCGCCTCGACAGCAACTGCCGCCTCGAAAGCAATTGCCGCCTCGACAGCAACTGATGCTGAAGCAGCAACCACATCAGAGGCAAACTCTCAACCCACGACCTCGATTATGCCTAACCAAGATTGCACACATCCATCCCTATCATGGCACTCGCACGACCACCTAGAAGAGCTACCCAATGACAATGCCTCGCCGATGGAATATGAGCAGGTAATAAACGAACCTTTTGAATTATATGAAAACTCACCAATTCCATTGCAGGTATTAGAGGAACCAAAGCCGGTGGACATAGAATCATCAAAGTCTCTACTGATGGAGATTTACGAGTGGTCAACAGAATTTAGTATAGAGAGCGATGGCACTTACCAATGTCCCATTGACCTGCAAAGTAACCTGCCAACGGACTGTCAAAATAACTGCCTGCCACAGCAGCAGGCACGACAGCAAGGGCTACATTCAACCACAACAACATTCAACGAAAACAAGGTAAGTTTGTGGCCGAATGTCAATTTGATTTTTTCTAATCATATATTCATGCCCTCAGAAACATTACCAAGAAGGGAGGACTTCATGGACTACAAAGGGAAGAGAAAGAAAGGAGCCCCCACCATGAGAAAAATCACCAGATGGAGGGTACAGATGGACTCCAAGAAGTACCGGAAACGACCCCTCAAGCATCGATAGAACATAGAGTATTTTTATTACTTATTTATTATTAGGAAATAAGGTTTATTTTATTCGAACAATGTTTTTCTATTTTTATGTTTTTAGGAAATAAAGGAGTCAAGAAGAAAAGGAGAAGTGACCCAAGCCCACCGCCCATCCATCAGCCCATTGAAGCCCATTTATGGAAACCTGTCGTTTCGGCTGCCGCCGCGGACGGATATGACAGGCTGTCAACAGACTGACACGGCAGACGCAGAAGCGTGCGGCAGACGCGTAACAGACGAATAAATGCGTGTCAGACGCGTCAGACACGCTAAATCCAATCTGCCGCTCCGTTATTCACGCCTGCCGTTACAGCATTAACGGGCAGCACCTCGACCACTATAAAACCCCGTTTCATTTTCATTTTCACTCACTTTTGTCTTTCTTACTTGTTCTCCCTTTTTAGTTTTCATTTGCTTTCATTTACTTTTCACAACCCTTGCACTAATATGTCTTATAGGAAAACCCGACGCAATGCTGCTTCCACTTTCTCAGAGGCAGCAGCTCCGACATCCAGGTCGTGGAGCAACCTGCCCAGCCTCCTCCACAGCCCAGACGCCCCCATCAGATCCGTGTCAGCAGCAGCAGCGAGGCAGCGACTAAAATTTAAGTTTTTACCTCTTATTGCTGCATGCCTTTATATTTTGTGATGTACTTTTTCTTTATTTTATTTTTCATATCATTTTGCATTGAGGGCAATGCAACCCTTGAGTTTGGGGGTGGCAACCCTCCATCATTAATGGAGTCTTAAGTACATTTTTTTCATTAATTATTGTGTCTATTTATTTATTTAAGTTCTCTTAAAAAAAATCAGAAAATATAAAACTGTTGGCTTAAAACTGTGAAGTTAACTTACCTGTCATGACGGCTCTGTCGTGGCAGCATCTTTAGGACAGGTTAAGGAAAAGTTTAGAGCCTTTCTATAGTTCTGAAAACTTAAACACTTTTGTGACTGTTATATCGCTTAGATTTCTTTTAGCCAAACTAGAATAGGATGCTTAGAACTTGAATAGCCCCTAGAGGTGCCTAACACTGGCTCTAGGAAAGAAGTTTAGCAAAAGAAAAACAAAAACCTAGAGGTGCCCGAAACCGGCTCTAGGAAGCTAACTAGAGGTGCCCAAAACTGGCTCTAGAAAAATTTAGCTTGAAAATAGAAGAAAAAGAAGCATGAAAATGTGCCTTCTAAAAAAAAAAACTTTGGCATAAAAATTCGAGTTAAGAAGTTGAATATTCTAGTGAAACTAAGAGAGTCTTAGCATATAACTGTTCACAAGCATGCACACACTGCACGAGAGCTATAGGGAGATTCCGGACAGATCCTAACCTTTCCGACAGGTTGCTGCCGCCATAGAGAACGAGCGACGGGTAAGGGACAGTTCACTGTTTGAAGGCCAACACAAAATTTTTTCTTGTTTTCATTTTTCTTTTAAGTCTTAATTGCTTGAGGACAAGCAAAAACTTGAGTTTGGGGGTGTGATGAGTGTTTAAAAGTTCTATTATTTACACCTTTTTTAACCCATATTTCTGCTGCATTCAAGCATTATTCATTGCATTTAGGTCAGTTTACAGCAAAACATCACAAATATATTAAAAGGCGCAGATTCTACTAAAAATGGTTGTTTTTGTAGGTATCTGCCATGGTTGACGATGAAGGCAGGCCCAGGGCAGATAAGCAGAAGAGCTGAACTGGACAAGCAGCCGAAGAAGACGAACCTGTCATAGACCTGTCGTGACAGCAAGGTGACAGCAACCTTATGAAGAGGAAAAGTAAAGTGGACCTCGATAGATAGAGAAAAATCTGCTCGTCTGTCGTGTGAAAGCCAAATATTTTTCCAAGCCCCGGATCAAAAGATATGACAAGCCAAAGCTCAAGGAGAGTAAATTCCTAGAAACAAGGATGGCGGCTGCAAAGTAGGATACTTAGAGATTAAGTCTTTATTAGAATCTTACTTTTAATTAAAGTTGTAATCCTTATTACCTTAGATAACTTGAGCCCAAAGCTTATATAAGGGCATAGTTTTAACCTAGGAGGGGATATCCCTCATTCTACCCCATAACCGATAACCAAAACCCCCCTGCCGTTTACCTGTCACCGACATGTTCTAAAACCCCCTAGGGCCACGGGTTGTTTTGTAAAGTAGTTGCAAGGGTTGCTTTGTTTTAGGATTGTTCAGTTCAATAAAATAAAACTTCAAGTTCTTTTGTCTTGGTTTTAATATCTTGCAAGAGCATCGGGAGAGCATTGTGAGGTTATCCATTTACTTAGCATCGGGAGAGTTAAGTATACGAAAGAGATAAGAGCGCGTTCTCTAGTTTATAGTTGAACCATCTCGTGCCTAGGGATAGGGCGAGGTTAAGTGGCTAAGGAAGAATTCATACACATCGGTGTTCATCCTTCGATTCACGCCGGGAGGTATCATCAAAGACGTGATCATCGACAGACTTGTGCCTAGGGATAGGGCAAGGCAGATCTGGGATTCTTGCCAAGCTTGAAGTACGGAGTTAGTGTTCGCTGCCGCGACAGCTAACGGACAGCCGCCGCGACAGGTGCTGTCGGCGACGGGCGCGACGACAGAACTGGAGATCCTAAGCAATTCAATACCTGCACTACTGAGCAACTCAATACCAGCCCATTCTTTATATCTTGATTTCTCTACTCTTTTATTTAAGTTTACTTTATATTTCTCGTGACAAAATCTTAAATCATTCTTTTCCCCTTGTGCAGATAGCGAAGGAAAGGGTTAGCCCAGTCCCTGTGGAGACGATATCCGATACTCTAGTATCACTTTATTACTTGCGACGTGTACACTTGCACTCAATTGCGATAGACTATTTTACACGCAACAAGTTTTTGGCGCCGTTGCCGGGGACTGGCAACACACTCTTACCCTAGCTTCTACACTTTTCTTTTCTTTTATTTTTTATTTTTTTATTTTCTTTTATTTTTTAACAAAAAAAAAATTCAGGTGAAAATACAGGTTCAAGGGCATCAACATGCCAGGAAAAACCATTCGAGAGTTGATGTGGGAAAGTTCTTGCAATTACCGTGAAGACATGCTGCCAGGGCAGCAGCCGTGGCAGCAACAGGGGCAGCAAATGCCGATGCCGCAGCAGCAAATGCCCATTGCCAATTACCAAAAGCTAATAATGTTGTAAAAATAGTCACCATACATGAGCTTTGCCTTCCCTTGGATTCTTAGCCTCCTTGTTGCCCTTAAAGCACTTCAATTCTCTGCATTATTGGTTCAAGAAAGAGAGCGT
This sequence comes from Hibiscus trionum, assembly GCA_030270665.1. Classification (NCBI taxonomy): domain Eukaryota; kingdom Viridiplantae; phylum Streptophyta; class Magnoliopsida; order Malvales; family Malvaceae; genus Hibiscus; species Hibiscus trionum. The sequence continues at coordinate 41,092,547 of BSYR01000027.1, read as the reverse complement.
AAGCACAAATGCTTAGTGAGGCATGCTCTAATGAAACAACACAATAATGCACTTTTACTAAACACCTTTCATAAGGCCTTTTCATTCTTAAAAATCATTTTCATGCAACAATGCATTAACAACAAGCATCTCATGCTTTATAATCATCAACATGTCTTAAACAACAAGCATCTCATGCTTCATAAACATTAACATGTCATATTGGCTTCCAAGTGATACCATAACCATTTTCAACATAAAACACAATCGGATACGCGGATTACAAGCGTTGTCCCATACGCTTCATACACACTACCAAATACACAAGGTGGAGTTTACCGGTACAATCACAACCCCTCAACACCCGTGATGGAGTTTAACGGTACAATCACAACCCCTCCACATCACTCATTGGCAGTGGTATAACATCACTAACGAGAACACGGGACACACAACACAAGATTCACACATGGACTTTTAACCACCATTGTGATCTTAGACATCTCGTTAGTGTACTTGGATGGAGTTTACGGTACCATTACAACCCCTCAACATCCAAGGCGACTTTATTCACGGTGCACCCAATCCTATAGCCGACTAACTATATCCGATTCAATTACTTTAAAACCAACACATCACTTGCCAATATACATCAATTATCAACATCAATCCACTGTTTTAAAGCATTAATCAAAGCCATTAAACCATCATGCATCACTATGCATCAAAACCACATTTATCAATGTCAAACCAAGGATCCCTTACCTTGAGCATCCTTCAACACATGGCTTTCAAAACCAGCATCAATCATGCTAAAACATGCTTCCAAAACAAAATTTAAACATGCAAAACAAACACATTGCATCCAACCATCTCATGGTTCATCAAAGAGAGAGTTTCTACGAAAACTTACTCTTGAGCTTAATTAAGTTGCTTAGACTTAAACTAAGCTCCCAAAACCTTCAAACATTGGTTTCAAAGCTGAAAACCAAACTTCACTCACCGATTCCATTTTGCAAGCTTGCCGAAACGCCAATCAAGCCTCCGGATCAACATCACAAGGATCTGAATGTGCCTCCCCTGTTTTAAACACATCAAAGCAGAGGATTAATGCATCATCATGCATTAAAATCTTCAGCCACAACACCTAAACTCGCTGCTCTCAACAAATCTAACATTTCGGCTACCAAACACAACCGAAATCACATCTAAACTCATCCACAACATTACCCAGCCATGATCCATCACTTCTAAACATTCTTAAACATCAATTAACATCCAAACAGGATCTAAACTCGTCCTTATACCTCCAGCAACAACAGAACACCAAGATCACCCCAAAAAACCACCATTTTCACATGTAAAAACTTAGGAAAATCAACCTATTCGGGATTGCATTGATTAGATCTCAATTACACATCATTACACATCCAAAATACTTTGAAAAGACATCTCAAAACAGAGCCCAAACATTCATTACGAATTTCTTCAAAATTTAATCCAAATCTTGAGTTTTAAGCCAAAATAAAGATCACAACATCAAAACCTTTTATAAAACTTAATTTAAGGATTGAAAAATTGGGAATTTCAATAAAGAACTGAATATTTAGAGGAGAAGAACATCCTTACCTCTAAATGTAGATTTCTCCTTGATTTGAGCAAAAATCCTTGAAAATCCAATGAGCAAATGAAGAGGATTTGATGTAGAAAGGATTAGGAATCTTTTGATGATTGAAAACTCATCATTTAGTGTGAAAATCAAAAGAAAAGCTGGTGTGGAAAAGTGTTTTGCTGAGGGAATTTTGAGAGAAAATGATATGGGAAAATTTTTAGAGAAAGTTATGAAAACTAAAAATGGTTTTCCCTCACTTCTTTTAATTAATTAAACATTAACAAAATCATTAAAATTAAGAAAAATTTGGAGAAATCCTTCATTTGGTAAATTAGCTCCTTAAAGATTCAAAGTTTCAATCCTTACAAAACAGTCACCACTGAACTTTTCAAAAATTACATTTTAGTCACTATTTCGAAATGTCACACTTCCAAACCTTATTTTGTAAAATTGATTCCACCACTCTCTTATATATATTAAAAGAGGATTTTTAGATATTTTTCCACATTTTTAATGCATCCCGAACTAGTCTTTCCCTAAAATCACCTTTTATATTCGAACCAAAAATCAGACCGGTCCGGTTCAGACCCTAAACTTCCAAGCCCATAATTGGGGTGTTACAACTCTCCCCCTTAAGAAATTTCGTCCTCGAAATTTACCTGGAGGAAAAAGGTATGGAAACTGTTCCAACATGTCATCCTTCCTTTCCCACGTGGCTTCCTCAGCACCACGATGCTTTCACAACACCTTTACCAACTCAATAGTTTTACCTCGAAGCACTTTACTATCCGAATCCAGAATTTTCACCGGCTCCTCATCATAGGTCAAGTCCGGATTCAACTCCACTTCTTCCACGGGCATAACATGCGAAGGATCATATCTATACCTTCGAAGCATAGAGACATGAAACACATCATGAATCTTTTCCAACTCCTGCGGCAATCTCAACTTGTACGCAACAGGACCCACACGTTCAATCACCTCGTATGGTCCAATGTACCTAGGGTTCAGCTTACCCTTTCGACCAAACCTCATCACCTTCTTCCAAGGCGAAACTTTCAAAAACACACGGTCACCTATTGCATACTCAATCTCCTTACGCTTCAGATCCGCGTAAGACTTCTGTCGATCAGAAGCTGCCTTCAAGCGCTCACAAATGAGCTTCACCTTCTCGGTGGTTCCCTTCAACAAAGATGGCATTGAAACCAACTTCTGACCTGTTTTAGCCCAACAAAGAAGAGTCCTACACTTCCTCCCGTACAAGGCTTCGTAAGGTGCCATTTGAATACTTGCCTGGTAGCTATTGTTATAAGCAAACTCCACCAAAGGCAAATGCTTCTCCCAAGAGCCCTGAAACTCAATCACACAGCACCTCAACATATCCTCTAGCACTTGGATAACACGCTCAGACTGTCCATTCGAGTGTGGATGATAAGAAGTACTGAAATTCAGCCGTGTACCCAAAGCCTGATGCAAACACTGCAAGAAACGCGATGTAAACCTCGGATCTCTATCCGACACAATCGATTTTGGCACACCATGCAGCCGTACAATCTCAACAATGTACAGCTCTGCAAGCTTCTCCAAAGTGTACGTAGTATGCACAGGCAAGAAATGCGCACACTTCGTCAGGCGATCCACAATCACCCACACCGAATTCTTCTTCGATGGCGACAAAGGCAAACCAGATACAAAGTCCATGGTAATCCTTTCCCACTTCCACTCAGGAATCCTCAACGGTTGCAACAACCCAGAAGGAAACTGATGCTCAGCTTTAACTCGCTGACAAACCATGCACTTGCTTACATACTCAGCAACATCTTTCTTTAAACCCACCCAATAGTACTCATCCCGAAGATCACGATACATCTTAGTACTACCAGGATGCATAGCAAAAGGACTACTATGAGCTTCTGTCAGAATAGAACGCCTCAACTCAACATCATTGGGCACTACTATCCGGCTCCCAAAACATAAAACTCCATCATCATTAAAACTGAAATCCGATGGCCTATCCTCAGCAATATCCTGAACATGTGGCACCAAGGAATCATCCAACAGCTGCTTATCCTTTATCAACTGAACCAAGGACGGTTTCACTTGCAACTCAGCCACAAGACCACCATCACGCGAAATGCTTAAACTGGAAAACATAGCCCTCAACTCCACTGCCACCTTCCTACTCAAGGCATCCGCTACCACATTAGCTTTCCCCGGATGATATTCGATCGTTAGATCGTAATCTTTAAGCAACTCCACCCAACGTCGTTGCCTAAGATTCAAATCCTTCTGAGACATCAGATACTTCAAACTCTTGTGATCCGTGTACACAGTACACTTCACACCATACATGTAATGTCTCCAAATTTTCAAGGCAAAAACCACCGCAGCCAACTCAATGTTATGCGTAGGATAATTGCGCTCATGCACCTTCAACTGGCGCGATGCATAAGCCACCACCTTACCCTCTTGCATCAACACACATCCCAAACCAACATAGGACGCGTCACTATACACCACATACTCTTTCCCTGATTCAGGCTGAACCAAGATAGGAGCTTGCGTCAAAGCTGCCTTCAGCTTCTCAAAAGCCTGCTGTCTCGCTTCCGTCCACTCATACTTAACATCCTTCTGCAACAACTTCGTCAAAGGTGCAGCAATCTTTGAAAATCCATCCACGAACCTCCGGTAGTATCCCGTCAAACCAAGGAAACTACGGACTTCATGAACAGACTTAGGAGGCTTCCAATTCATCACTGCCTCAATCTTCTGAGGATCAACATGAATCCCCTCTGCAGAGACCACATGTCCAAGGAACACAACTTCCCTGAGCCAGAACTCACACTTGCTTAACTTAGCATAAAGCTGGTTCTCCATCAAAGCCTGCAACACAATCCTCAAATGCCCCTCATGCTCTTCCTCAGTACGAGAGTATACAAGGATATCATCAATGAAAACCACAACAAACTTGTCCAAATATTCATGGAACACTCTATTCATCATGTCCATAAAAGCTGCATGAGCATTCGTCAAACCAAACGGCATCACAAGGAACTCATAATGCCCATACCTCGTTCTGAAGGTTGTCTTTGGCACATCCACATCCTTCACCTTCAACTGATAATACCCTGACCTTAAGTCAATTTTAGAGAACACAGCCGCTCCCTGAAATTGATCAAAAAGATCATCAATCCTAGGCAATGGATACCGATTCTTGATAGTCAACTTGTTCAGCTGACGGTAATCGATGCACATTCTCATAGTGCCATCATTTTTCTTCACAAACAAGACCGGTGCACCCCAAGGTGACACACTCGGCCGAATGAAACCACGATCAAGCAACTCCTAGAGTTGCGTCATCAGCTCTTTCAACTCTTTAGAAGCCATTCGATAAGGAGTAATGGAAACTGGAGTTGTATTCTCATACAGCTCAATTCCAAACTCCACCTCTCGATTAGGAGGCAATCCAGGCAACTCCTCCGGAAACACACCAAGAAACTCTCCCACAGTCCTGATATCTTGCACTCGCAACTCCTTAGAGCTAGGATTCATCACAAAGGCTAGGTAGGCTTCACAACCTTGCCTCAACATCCGACTCGCCTCCAAGGAAGACACCACATTGGCAAGAAACTTCAGATTCTCACCAACCACCACCACTTCATAATCATCCGCAAGCTTCAACGAAACTCGCTTGTTCTCAAAATCCACCACTGCTCGATGTTCAACAAGCCAATCCATACCAAGGATTACATCAAAACCATAGAAAGGTAATTCCATAAGATCAACATGAAAAACATGGTTTTGCACAGCCAAAGGACATCTCCTATACAACTTCCGTGTCACAACGGTCTCACCAAAAGAGCAAGTTACACGCATACCAACATCCAAAGACTCAACAGGCAAACCAAGCAATTGAGCATGTTCACGCAATATGTATGAGTGTGTAGATCTAGAATCAATCAAGGAAAGTAATGACAAGGATTGCAAAGTGAAGGTACCTGCGATCACATCCGTGTCATTCCTCCTCTCTCGCTGCGCATACACTCGAGCCTGGCCTCCACCCTCAGGTTGAATAGCCACCACATGCGCCACATTCCTTCCACCATCCTCTCTACGCTGGAAGTTACAACGGCCGCGCCCACGACCTCTCTATGGTACAACAACTCCAGGAGCACGTCCCTGACCACCACCGGCCAACAAAGGACACTCCCGTCTCATATGGTCTGCCGAACCACAATTCCAGCACGAATTACTAGCTACAACAACAGGAGCCTGTACCTCCCTCACAGCTCGAGGACAATCACGCCTCAAATGGCCACGCGATCCACACGCCCATCATGTGTTCTGATCAGCTCTCGCCCTGTCTCCCTGAACAGGCGCACCATGCCCTCCCCCACCGCATCTAGCAGAAGACTGATATCTCCGATCTCGTCCTCTCTTGTTCCGTCCCCCACCGGAACTATACTCAGCAGCTCTCTTGCCCAAGCCAGAACCAACACTCCTGGAAGACAAACCCAGGTTCTGCTCAATATCCTTCGCTCTTCCCACCAGTACATCAAAATTAGTGTACTCAGCTGCAAGCATGTAGGTCTTTACATCCGTCACTAAACCATATCGAAAACGTTCACACCTTTCCCTTTCATCAGGAACAAGCTCAGGTGCGTACTGACTGAGACGAACAAATTGAATCTCGTACTCAGCTACTGTCATGCTCCCCTGCGTAAGAGACATGAACTCCCTTTTCTTTTCATCCAGGTATCTCACACCTAGATACCTCCGCTTGAACGCGTTTAGAAAGAACGTCCAAGTCACATCAACTTCCTCCATTCCGAAGATAGCGGTCGTCCACCAGGTATACGCATCATCATGTAACAGCGATACCACACATCCCAGCTTCTGCACATCATTGCAGTTCATTTGTCCCAATATCCTCTTGGTACTTTCCAACCAAGACTCGAAACCTTCAACAGACAAACCTCTGAACTCAGTCCCTCCCAGACTGCGCAGACGTTCCAAAGGTAGTCTAACATTAGCATCTCCCTGATGCCCAGCTCCATGAGCTCCAGCTACTGCCTCCTGAAAGGCTCCAGCAATAGCTTGTATCAAAACTGTCATATCAGGAGCAGCTTGCCCCTGTCCAGCTTAAGGTCCAGCGACCCCAGCACCCGCATCAACGCCAGCTCCACCACCTCCAGCACCACCACCACCAGGAGGAGGAGGTAAATCCACTACATTATCAGCATTCTCTTCATTCTCGTTCTAAGCCATAGCTCGCGTATTAATCCCCGTCTCTCTACGAGGTCTCATTCACTAAACAATGCACTAACACAAATGCAATAAACATAATCAGGCCCAGCAAGGTAAGTAATCCAAGCACTCAAGCTCATTTTTCAAAAACAATTCATTTCATTAGCTTTGATATGGCAATGGGTCCCTCTAACATGCTTCAACATAGCATAACATCACAATTGCAACATACTTTACAATTCACACATCACACTTTCATTCAAAAAGGCACATCATGTAATCATGCATACATCACCCACATAACAATTCCCAATTACTCGAGAACTCAGCTTTAATACCACCAAATGTAACCCCCTTAGGCCGGCCTAGACGGTTGACCCGAACTACGAAGATTACACAGGGAAAACCAAAGTCAACCCGAAAGTCAACCTTGATTAACGACCCTTTTTTTCTTTTTAATCTTGTTTAGATGCATATTAACCCTAAGCGTAGCCTCGAGGAAAACATACATGAAAAGCGCGGCGATCGGAAAGCAATAAGGGATTCAATTGTACGACTTACAACATTTAGGGACCAAAATGTAAATTCTATAAATTAAGAGGATTTAACTGATTATTAAGTTACCATTATGAAATTAGTCATATTACATGCTTCTCTGTCAAATTTCACCTCAAACGGACATCTCAAACTCAAGCAATTGCATATACAAAATTCAGGACTAAAACATAAAGCTCGCAAACCTTAAACCATTCAAATCAGTGCCCAACGGTCAAGTGTTTCGGAACAGGGGTTGACCGTTCCGAAACACGGGTTCGTTTCGAGACCTGTTTCGAAACAAGGCTTGACAGTGGCAAATCCGTTCCGAAAAGCCCTCTACCCGTTTCGATACACGAAGGTCATTACCGGCCCCCGTTTCGAAACGGTAGTACCCGTTCCGATACGGACTGCCCAGAAAATGCAGATTTTTCTAGTTTTACATACAAATAGACACTCAAATACATCCCTATGACTTCCTAATCATGCCAAAAAATCATCATGCATACAAGGAACATATTTGCATCATCAAAACACATTCATGGCAACAATTAGGAAGAACCACAATCTATAGGCATGCATCCTACTATTGAAAACCATCCAAGCATCAAACCATCATAGCAAACACCAAAATGGCCATTTACAAGTCCAAAGCATCATATGCATCATGCCAAACTCAGGGAGTCCAAAACATCTCCCAACAACACAACCTAGATTCCCATTGCCAATTACCAAAAGCTAATAATGGTGTAAAAATAGTCACCATACATGAGCTTTGCCTTCCCTTGGATTCTTAGCCTCCTTGCTGCCCTTAAAGCACTTCAATTCTCTGCATTATTGGTTCAAGAAAGAGAGCGTAAGCACAAATGCTTAGTGAGGCATGCTCTAATGAAACAACACAATAATGCATTTTTACTAAACACCTTTCATAAGGCCTTTTCATTCTTAAAAATCATTTTCATGCAACAATGCATTAACAACAATCATCTCATGCTTTATAATCATCAACATGTCTTAAACAACAAGCATCTCATGCTTCATAAACATTAACATGTCATATTGGCTTTCAAGTGATACCATAACCATTTTCAACATAAAACACAATCGGATACGCGGATTACAAGCGTTGTCCCATACGCTTCATACACACTACCAAACACACAAGGTGGAGTTTACCGGTACAATCACAACCCCTCAACACCCGTGATGGAGTTTAACGGTACAATCACAACCTCTCCACATCACTCATTGGTAGTGGTATAACATCACTAACGAGAACACGGGACACACAACACAAGATTCACACATGGACTTTTAACCACCATTGTGATCTTAGACATCTCGTTAGTGTACTTGGATGGAGTTTACGGTACCATTACAACCCCTCAACATCCAAGGTGACTTTATTCACGGTGCACCCAATCCTATAGCCGGCTAACTATATCCGATTCAAGTACTTTAAAACCAACACATCACTTGCTAATATACATCAATTATCAACATCAATCCACTGTTTTAAAGCATTAATCAAAGCCATTAAACCATCATGCATCACTATGCATCAAAACCACATTTATCAATGTCAAACCAAGGATCCCTTACCTTGAGCATCCTTCAACACATGACTTTCAAAACCAGCATCAATCATGCTAAAACATGCTTCCAAAACAGAATTTAAACATGCAAAACAAACACATTGCATCCAACCATCTCATGGTTCATCAAAGAGAGAGTTTCTCCGAAAACTTACTCTTGAGCTTAGTTAAGTTGCTTACACTTAAACTAAGCTCTCAAAACCTTCAAACATTGGTTTCAAAGCTGAAAACCAAACTTCACTCACCGATTCCGTTTTGCAAGCTTACCGAAACGCCAATCAAGCCTCTGGATCAACACCACAAGGATCCGAATGTGCCTCCCCTATTTTAAACACATCAAAGCAGAGGATTAATGCATCATCATGCATTAAAATCTTCATCCACAACACCTAAACTCGCTGCTCTCAACAAATCTAACATTTCGGCTACCAAACACAACCGAAATCAAATCTAAACTCATCCACAACATTATCCAGCCATGATCCATCACTTCTAAACATTCTTAAACATCAATTAACATCCAAAAAGGATCTAAACTCGTCCTTATACCTCCAGCAACAACAGAACACCAAGATCACCCCAAAAACCACCATTTTCACATGTAAAAACTTAGGAAAATCAACCTATTCGGGATTGCATTGATTAGATCTCAATTACACATCATTACACATCCAAAATACTTTGAAAAGACATCTCAAAACAGAGCCCAAACATTCATTACGAATTTCTTCAAAATTTAATCCAAATCTTGAGTTTTAAGCCAAAATAAAGATCACAACATCAAAACCTTTTATAAAACTTAATTTAAGGATTGAAAAATTGGGAATTTCAATAAAGAACTGAATATTTAGAGGAGATGAACAACCTTACCTCTAAATGTAGATTTCCCCTTGATTTGAGCAAAAATCCTTGAAAATCCAATGAGCAAATGAAGAGGATTTGATGTAGAAATGATTAGGAATCTTTTGATGATTGAAAACTCATCATTTAGTGTGAAAATCAAAAGAAAAGCTGCTATGGAAAAGTGTTTGGCTAAGGGAATTTTGAGAGAAAATGAAATGGGAATTTTTTTAGAGAAAGTTAGTTATGAAAACTAAAAATGGTTTTCCCTCACTTCTTTTAATTAATTAAACATTAACAAAATCATTAAAATTAAGAAAAATCTGGAGAAATCCTTCCTTGGGTAAATTAGCTCCTTAAAGATTCAAAGTTTCAATCCTTACAAAACAGTCACCACTGAACTTTTCAAAAATTACATTTTAGTCACTATTTCAAAATGTGATACTTCCAAACCTTATTTTGTAAAATTGATTCCACCACTCTCTTATATATATTAAAAGAGGATTTTTAGATATTTTTCCACATTTTTAATGCATCCCAAACTAGGCTTTCCCTAAAATCACCTTTATATTCGAACCAAAAATCAGACCGATCCGGTTCAGACCCTAAACTTCCAAGCCCAAAATTGGGGTGTTACAGTACGAGTAAGATTGAATCACATGTTATGGTAAACCAGAAGTTTACCAAATTTAAAATGTATATACACACTTGTATATAGTTGGCATGATCGGTTAGACCATTCTGATCAATAATGATGCGAAAGCTATTGAGATTTATATGCACATTTATTAATAATGATGCAAATTTGCTCCAACTCCTGCTGGGATCTGCTGCTCATCAACAAGTGGCTGCCCATCGGTACGGTGCTGCCCTATGACATTGTGTGCCGGGCCACTTGGTTGATGCCTCGGCCGCGACCTCGGGGTTGGTCCTCAGGTTGATGCATTGCGGCTTCGTTCTCCCGTCCAAGCTTTCGATAAGTGTGTCCGATTTCTGAATCTCGATCGCGTAATGGGCTTCCTAGGTTTGCTCTGGTCATGCACCAAGACAAAACCAAGTTTTATTAATACTAAAATAAAAATAAAAATAAAATAAATAAACAAAATAAAATAGAAAGTGCAAGAAAATAAAAACAAAACTTGCCAATCCCCGGCAACGGCGCCAAAATCTTGTTGCGTGTAAATAGTGCTTCGCAATTGTGCAAGCATACACGACACAAGTAATATAAGGATAAGGATATGAGTATCGTCTCCACAAGGATTGGTACTCAATGTTCAGTTCTACTCCCTCGCACTGCAAAATAAATAAAGTAAAAACACAAGTTAATTGGGTGATTTGATATAATCTAAAAATAACTAAACTAAGAAAATCCAGTAAATAAAATAAGAAGTAATCAAGATGAGAAGATGGGGCAGATTAAAGTGTGTTGTAGTGCGGAATCCTCTTGACTTTGTTTCTGTTCTTGAATGCAGCAACGTACTACTGCCATGGAAGTGACCTAAATCCTTGCCGCGGCCGCAATGGCTGGATTCCTGCCGCGGCAATCCCTTGCTCGTGCGCAGATGCAGTTAAGACTCGACAAATTGTCCTTGGGTGGTTCCACCTTGTCCCTAAGAACGGAACGCTGGTTGATGACTAAACTCTGATGATACCTCCCAGCGTGAATCAAAGGGTAAACATCAACTGTTCATACACTTCTTTTAGCCGCTGAAACTTTAACCTATCCCTAGGCCGAGTTAGTTAACACCACGTGGGGCGAAAACCGTAATTATTCCTTTCGTGAGCTTGACTCTCCCGATATTAAACAAATGGATGATATCACAAACCCTTTCTCGAGTAGAATGTGAAATCAATTAAAGCCAGAATAAGCAAACCTTACCTTTTATTGCATTAATAACAAAAACTAAGTACAAAGAGTTTTCACACAACTACTAAACAAATTTATCCTAACCCTAAGAAATTTAGAACATAATTAAACTAATCCTAAGCTTAATCTCTCTACGCTGATGTCTCCTCGATTCCCCTCTTTTTCTTGTTGGCAGCAAGCTCCTTATATAGGGGATAGTGTAGGCACAAATCCTTCTTGTAGAGGAAGTTAAGTTGGACTTGGACTAGACTTTATTAAAGAGGTAAATCTCTTTAATTTATTACAATATACACTTTTGGCCAAAAGTCCAACTTTACCCTTCCCTCTATGTTTTCGTTCTCTTCTCGAATTCCAATTGCTGTGCGAAGTGTGTAGAAAAATCCGGCATTTAAAGCTCTTCAAGTTGACTACCACTTTGCCTGATTTGCCCTCCGGTAGGTACAATAGTGCACGACCGCGACATGGCTCTCTACTACCACATCATGGGTCTGTGAATGGCTCTGCTCTGCAAGGCTTCATCATCAATCAACTTCCCTTAGTAAAAGCTATCTGTTGTGGCTTGGCTCGATCAGAGTTTGCTACAAGCGAGTTCTACATCTTTCTTCCCTTAAATTCCAGTGTCGTCACGACATCATTCTGCCCTTGCTTTTTACAATTCAGCAAAACACCAAACATGTATGAAATAGTACATTTTAATAGAATAAACAAAATAATAAGATCAAAGGTATAAATGATGAAATTTATGCATGAAAGACCATAATTAAGCTCAAATGGGTGTAGGTTGAATGATAATTGCCATGTAAAAGGGGTCAAAATATAGGACTTTTGGGCACTTATCACCATGCTTTGTGAAAATAATTTACCTAAATATTTTTAGGCAGAAGCCACAAATACCGCTTTCTTTATTATATATTGAATAATTATTACGCCTATTTTAAAGAAAACACCATATGAGATTTTAAAATCTAAGAAGCTTAACATTAGTCATTTTCATCCATTTGGTTGCAAGTGTTTTGTTTTAAACAATGGTAAAGACAACTTAGGTAAATTTGATGCTAAAAGTTATGAAGCTATTTTCTTAGGATATTCTTTAAACTCTAAAGCCTATCGTGTATTTAATAAGAGAACATTAGTAGTAGAAGAGTCTATGCATGTTGTTTTCGATGATAACCTTCTTCCGAGGAAGGATTCTTGTGATCATGATGTAGGAATCATTGAAGCCGTTGATGAAGGACAAACATCAAAGGTGGATGAGATTCAAACCAAAGAAGAGGAACCACAAGATCCACCTCTTGAAGCCATAAGTGATTTGGCTTTTGTGGAAAAGGAGGTCACCTACCTAAAGGAGTTCAACTATGTCAAGAGTGGTTAAATCTTGGGTGATCCATCCAAGGGGGTAATTGCTCGCTCTTCTCTTAAATTAATGAACCTTGTTGCATTTATTTCATGCATAGAGCCTAAAAATATCAAAGAAGCATTAAAAGATGATTTTTGGATTTTGGCCATGCAAGAAGAACTTAATCAATTTGAGAGAAGTAAAGTATAGACATTAGTTGATACGCCTAGTAATCAATCTACTATAGGAACTAAATTGGTCTTTAGGAATAAAGTAGATGAGAGTGGTAACATAGTGAGAAACAAGGCTAGGCTTGTTGCTCAAGGATACACTCAAGAAGAGGGTATTGATTTTGATGAAACATATGCACTCGTAGCTAGAATGGAAGCTATTAGGACGCTTCTAACATTTGCATGTTACCATGTTTTCATGTTTTTTCAAATGGATGTAAAAAGTGCTTTTCTAAATGGTTTTATAAATGAAGAAGTGTATGTTGAACAACCACCGGGTTTTGAGGATCCTAAATTTCCAAATCATGTTTTTAAATTAATCAAATCTCTTTATGATTTAAAACAAGCTCCTAGAGCTTGGTATGAAAGGCTTTCAAACTTTTTGATTGAAAAAGGTTTTGAAAAAGGCAAGGTGGATACTACACTTTTCATAAAAAGATATTGTAATGGCATCTGAGTAGTACAAATTTATGTTCATGATATCATATTTGGTTCTACTAATGAATGTTATTAAAAAGAATTTTCTAAGCTAATGCAAGGTGAGTTCGAGATGAGCATGATGGGGGAGCTCACATTTTTTTGGGGCTCCAAATCAAACAAAAGAAGGATGACACCTTCATCAATCAAGAAAAGTACGTGAATGAAATGCTCAAGAAGTTCGGCTTGGAGAATGTGAAGCCTCAAGCCACTCCTGTGAGCTTTTCTATAAAGCTTGACAAAGATGAAGGAGTTAAGTGTGTCGATCCTAAGCTTTATAGATCTATGAGAGGTTCTTTGCTTTACCTTTCCGCAAGTAGACCAAATATTATGTTTAGTGTTTTCTTGTGTGCTAGGTTCCAAGGAAGTCCTAGAGAATCACACTTAGTAGCCATTAATAGAATTTTTAGATACCATAGAGACACACCTAACTTAGGTCTTTGGTATCCTAAGGATTCTTCCTTTAACCTTCATTCTTATTCGGATGCAGATTATGGGGATGCAAGATAGATAAGAAAAGTACCTCCGGAACATGTCAATTCTTAGGTAGTATGCTCATATCTTGGTTCTCTAAGAAATAAAATAACGTAGCCTTATCTACCACCGACGCGGAGTATATATCCTTAGGGAGTTGTTGTGCTCAAGTCCTTTTGATGAAGCAACAACTCTTAGATTATGGTGTTCAAGTAGATACAATGCCCCTTAGGTGTGACAACACTAGTGCCATTTGTCTCACTAAGAATCTCATCCAACACTCTAGAACCAAACATATAGAAATTAGACATCATTTCATTAGAGACAATGTTTTGAAAAATGATTTAGTTCTAGAATATGTTGATACCTTGAACCAACTAGAAGATATATTTACCAAACCTTAAGATAAAGAGCGTTTTTGGACCCTTAGGAGAGAGTTAGGTTTAACTAGCCTTTCTTGTCCCTTTTAGGTTCCAAATGGTCAAAAATTTTGCTTGAAATTGGTTGATATTCATGCTTATGTTAATTTTCATCATTTTGCTTCTATGCATGTTGCTAGGGGGAGTATGCATTAATTTTAGTCATTAAATCTTGCTCATATATAATTCACATGCATTTAGGCTCTATCTAAGTTGGCTCTTTGGACATGAAACTGCCCAAAATGCAATTTCTAGTAAGGTGTATCAAAACAACTAAATTTGTTCCGATACGGGCTTAATCTAAGGCGATTCGAGTAGTGAATCGTATCAAAACAGGCTCTTCGCGTTTCGATATAGGTTCGAGGTGTTGTTCAAAAATAGGGTTAACCTGTAACGAAACGAGTCTGGTACCGAAATGGCTCGATAGCGTTTTGAAACAACCATTCCGATACGCCAAGTGGCGTATCAAAACACGATCCTGCAGATTGCTTTAAATAGGAATTAAAAGGTATCAAACTTTAATTAAAACATCAACTCTCTTTTTCTCTCAAACCATAACCGCAAAACCCTTATAAAAACTCTTCAAATCACTTGATTTTTCACATCAAAACCTAGATTTTTTAGGGTTTTCAATCTACATATAAAGGCTAGTGCTTTGCAAGTAATTTGGTGCATCAATCATCCATCCTTCATCCTTTATCCCATATTAAGGTATAAAACCTTTTCTTTTTTATTTTCAATTTCAGTTTAAATTTATAGGTTGTTTTTAATTCCTTTTTGTATAAAACATATACATATAGTATAGTTTTTCAAGTTTTTGCAAAAAAATTTCAAAATCTAATTTTTTTTATTCCAATATAAATTTATACCGTATAATTTTTTAATCTGTTTTTTAAAAATTCCTTTCACCAAAATTTTATTTTATGTTTATATATATTTTTAAAACTATATTGTATAGTTTTTATCAACACCTGGATTATCGGATTGTATATTGGATTGAATTTGTTTGATTTATGCACACATATGTTTTTGTCTTGATTTCATTCTAGATTTCAAATATGAATTCTAGGAAGAGAGTTTCAACCAATGAGGCTGGTGGAATCTCCAACATTGATGACGATTCTACCAAAAGTCTCTTAGAAACAAAGATGCCTACACCAATTTGAAGTTTTTTCAAAACCATTCTATTCGACGTGAGCGTACCGTTTCTCTTCCCTTTTGGATTTCGAGCGTTTTCAATTCCGCTATCTTGACTTATTGGTGCATTGGAATTTTATGTCTTCTTTGGGCTTACCTGGTACTTTGTATCGTAACATGGTGCTTCTATTTTATGCCAATGCTCATTGCATCTCCAATGTCGGTCAAGTGGTTGCCATTGAGTCCTATCTCATGGGGAAGAAGTTTAGGGTTGATCCGAAAGCTTTGGTCAATATGTTCGGGTTTAAAGATGAGGGAATTTCAGATGAGAACTCGTTGGGTCATACCCTTGGTGGCTCCGTCACGGTCCTTGATGCTCATGATCGCATCCTACATCTCACAGTCTTGTGGTGATTTCGCCCTTCTAGAGGCAAGTTCTACCACATTAGGCAAGTGGATAATTTTTTGATTCGATGCTTTCATGAGGGACGTTGACCGAATCTCTATTAAATCATGTTTGCCGAGATGGTGTACCTTGTCCAAAATTGCAACTCAAATCTTCTCACCTCCTTCACCTATGGCACGACCTTGAGCTACTTGTTCTCTAAGATGGGGATCGATTGCTCGCTTGACTATCATGAACGTCTCAAAGATCTCATCGATGAGCGCACACTTCTCTGGAGTATATTTGATTTCATTGATGGAGAGTGGACTTGTGTGGAGAATCCTCCACAAGTTGCGGCCCCCAAACCTCAACCTCAAGTTGCTCCGCAAAACAACGGCTTGCGTACCCACATGGACTCCGATTTTTCCACTCTTGATACTCACCTCACTTTCGTGGAGGGACGTATCTGAAATATTGAGAATCAACCCACCTCGGTTGAAACTAAACAAACCTCTATGGACATGTCCTTTACCGGTTTTTATGGCGAATGGAGACAATTTCGAAGGAGCAATGCCAATGATGATGAGCCTTATATCATTGTATTGCATTGCATCCATCTAGTTTAGGATTTCCCTGTTTTTATGCACCTATTTATGTTTTTACTTTAAGACCAATGCTTTGATTTATGTTTGATGTTATGGTTTGGATATTATGTTTGGAACCTATGAACTTATTTTTCTTTTGTTTTGTAACGCCTCGGTTTTGGGCTTAGGTGTTTTGGCAAGTCGGGTTGGGCCGGTGGAACCGGTGTCGGTTGTTCTAACCGTTAAAAGGTGGTTTAGGGAAATCAAGGTTTGGGATGGGATAAAAATATGATAAAAATTCCTAAAATCCTCTAAAATTATATTTGAGGGGTTGGTTAAGTCAATTTTATAAAACGAGATTCGAAAGTATACATTTTGGGCAGTAACCAAAATGTAAAGATTTAAAAGTTGAGAAAAATGTGTTTTTCAAGAAGAGTCAAAACCTTAGAATCTTTAGGGAGCTACTTAGAAATTATGCCTTTTCTCTAATTTGACATGTGTTTTAAATGTTTATTAAAAATTAAAAAGGCTTTTAATTAATTGATTTAATTAAGATGGTAGTTAACCAGATAAAGAAAAATTGACGGGTATTTTCATTTTCTCTTATTCACTCAGCCAAAAAACTCTCCACTTTCTCTCAATTTTCCATAATTTCTTCACTCTCAAATCCTCTTTTGATTTCCATCTTTTTCCTTGTTGATTTCTTTCATTTTCTTCATGTTTCTTTCAAGCTCATCTTGCCAAATTAGAGGAGAAGCAAGGATTGGAGGAAAATTTCGAGCTAACCCTCTAATCTAAGTTCTTTAATGAAATTCCAAAGATATTTGACTCTTTATTAATAATTTTGATTAAGGTTTTGTTGTTAGTTTGATAAACTATTGAAATTTTGATAGATAAATGGATTTTAATGTGATTTTCGGAGTTCGATTGTTTTGGCTAGTTTGAGATTGTTTCTAAATGACTTTTGAAAGGTTTTTTGTAATGAAGTGGAGTCTTAATCATAGAGATCCCGAAATCCTTGAGTTTCTTGATTTTTGAAGTTTTTTTGGTTGAGTTTTTGGGGTGTTCTTGAGGAATCTGAGTTGCTGGAGGTATAAGAATGGTTTTAGATTGTTTTTGGATGCTGATTAGTGCCTAAAATGTGTTGGAGGTGTTGGGTAATGGCTGGGCTGAGATTAGAGGTCAATCGATTGGGTTTTCGGTTATTTCGGATGGGTGTTTTGGTGCTTTAGAGCATGGTTGCGAGATTTCTTTTGAGTGCTGGTGTTTTGGATGCATTTCAATGCATTGAGCTTCTATTATAATGTGTTGGAAACATGAGATAATATTCCGGAATCAAACGAAGCGATTTTGGAGGCTTCGATCGATCGGTAGTTGCGTCGGCAAGCATGGTTTCGCAAGTCGGTGAGTGGAACTTGGTTTTCCAGCATGGAAACATTTTAGAAAAGATTTTGAGAACTTAGTAAGAGCTTGAAACACTTTACTAAGTTCAGAAGTAAGTAAAGTGAAATTCTCTCTCGGATTGTGCTAGTTTTGAGCCTTTGGTTGCACTTGACTTTAATTGCATTTACCTACTGTTTTAAAGCATGTTTTCATCATATGAAATGAGGTTGATGATGCCATGTGGCTTAAGGATGCACTAGGTAAGTAATCCTTGTATGCATGTGCTGATGCATGGGATTTGAAGCATGATTTAATGCTTGATTTATGGCTTATCATGAATGCTTTGTAAAAACAGTGAGGTTTGCATGTGTTTTGGATTATATTGGCAAGTGATGTTGCATAAAGTGTTTTATAAATGAAATCGGATATAGTTAGTCGGCTATAGGATTGAGTGCACTATAAACAAGTCGCCTTGGATGTTGAGGGGTTGTGATTGTACCGAAAACTCCATCCAAGTACCCTAACGATTGTGGATTGTTTAAGGTTGCAACGGTTGCGGGTAGCTCCCGGGTGTGAACCTTGTGTGTGTCCCGTCTCTCGTTAGTGGGTATACATCTACCGATGAGTGGTGTTGAGGGGTTTTGATTGTACCGAATACTCCACCACGGGTGTCACAATGATGGAGGGTTTCTCTCGTGTGTGAACCTTGAGATGTCGGTAGAGTGTATGATGGGTGTGGGACAACCCTTGGTAATCCGTGAATCCAATATATGTTTTTGAGATTGTTTTTTATCACTTGTGAGCCAATATAATGAAATGAGATATTGTGAAAAATGTTGTTAATGCATAATTTGAAAGATGTATGTTTTAGTTTAAGCTTAGCATAATGGTGTTTATGCTTGGAAGGCTTGGAATATGAGTAGCAATGGTTTAATTGCTGGATTTATATAAAACATGTTGGATGATGTTCAATACCATGATTTTTGATGATAAAGTGCATGAATTGTCAAGAAAGACACGATGGGTTTGAAAGAGTGAGAAATGGTTTTGTGCATTGATGATGTTTTTGGTTTTGAACATTCCTCACTAAGCTTGTATGCTTATGCTCTCTTTGTTCATCAATTCAGATAATTAGGCTTTTGGAGGCAGCATCTTCAAGGAATCTTACCAAGACACTCTCTAAAAGTATGTTGTGTTCTTGAACTAGTGTAATAAGGGCAATGGGGGTGTGCAATACAATGAATGTTGTTAGTTTGGTATTCTCTAGTTTTGTACAAGTTTGTGATGCATTTTTTGACATGGAAATGGCCTCTAAGTTTTGGTTTATGCTTTAAATTGGATAATGACCTTTTGGTGCATTTAACTTTTAGGAAGCATGCCTTTAGTGCTTATGATTTTGTGAATGATGCTATGATGCTGCAGATACTTTGTATATGTTGTATTTGGTGTATATTTAAGTTGTTAATATGGTTAGACTTGTATCGGGATGGTTTCGGATGGTTCGAATCAAGTTTAAAATGCATTTTAAAACATTGTAGGCCCAGGTGTTTTGAAACACCCTTGCCTGTTTCGAAATGGTGGCTTGAAATGGCCTTGGTGTTTCGAAACGGGGAGGCCTGTTCCGAAACATTTTGCCTCTGAGAACCATCTCTTCCGAAACAAGCCTAAGGGGTTCGGAAACGAACCCGCGTATCGAAACGGTCAGCTGCGTTTTGACACGGCCGTTTCGATTCAAGGATCTCTGTTATGAAACGTTCGACCGTTGAATCTGTTTTTGAATTGTTTTAAGTTTCAATTTCTTACGTTTTGGTCCCTGTTTGCCTTGTATGCAATTGGATGGGTTCTAAAGGTCATTTTAAGCTGAGATATCACCTAGAAGCATGTAATGAATCTAATTAAAGAAGGGTAACTTGAATTTGGTAATAATTTTTCTAATTTGTCAAAATTTACAAAATAGTCCCTAAACGTTAGTTTGGTTATAATCGAGGGGCGATTGTGTTGTTGTTCAATCTGTTTCTTGTGTGCGTTCACATAGGAACCTAAGGTGCATCTAGACAAGATAAAAAGAAAAAAAAGGGTCGTTTATTATGGTAAACCTTCCTGGTTTACTTCAATATTCCCCGTGTGATCCGTTCGGTTCGATTTATCGGCCAGGCCGAGTCAAGGGTGTTACAGGTTTCTAATGCTTAATGATATTACGTTGCATTAATTATGCTTTGCCTTGTACTATATTGCTTTATTTTTTTGCCTTCATTGAATTTGATCTAAGAAAAAGGGGGAGAAGAAGGGTTGAGCTAAATTTTTAAAATCTTTTTCAAAACCTAGCTTAAATTTATAGGGAGTTTACTTAAAAATTTACTTTGGTTTTCTTATATAAAAAAGAAGGAGATTGTAAAACTAATATTTTATTTTGATATAACAAATAATTCAATGACTAAATTGCAAAGTAAATAAATTTTTAAGTTATCAAATACTTGATTTTGACAAGTAAAATTTAAACTTAAAATATTCTGAAGTCAAAACTTAAACCCCATAAATTTTCTAAAATTGGGCTTTAAATGAACTAGCCGTTACTTGTCAAAAACTGATTTTTGAAGATTTGGTTAAGTGTTTCGATATACCCCTAATCTATTTCGAAACACCCATTTACAATTTCAAAACATTTCGATACAACCCTTATCTGTTTCGGTACAGTCCTCTTTTTTGCATTTTACAGTTTCAAACTGTTTCGATACGACCTATAGTCGTTTCGATACGAGCCCTTTTTACACATAACAACTCTTTCTTTTTTGAGTGTCAGTTTCGATACATATTTATGGAGGGAAGAGAGAGACCCAACGGCTCTATTGATGATCTCAACCACCTAAACGGCTATAAATCAATGAGAATGTTTAAAAACAAGTCTCCAAAGCTACAACAACAACCATTGAGCCTTCAAGCAACATCAAAGTATTCAAATCCAAACCTTGAGCATTTTAAAGTCAAATCTTTATACCCAACTCAATTGAGTCTTTCATTGTAAATTTTATTGAGAGTTTGGGGTGTGATTAATTGTATTTAGGTAAACATCAACCTTTGAGAGGTAATTGTAAGGTTCACCAAACTTTTTCTTTGTAAGGAGTGAGTTGGATTAAGCTTTGGGTAGAAAGCTTAATCGATCTTGTAAGGTTTCATCCTCGTCCAAGAAAAGTGGAAGAATCAATTAGTAGATTGATTGAAAATCCTTATTGGGAGCTAAGGCAGTGGAGGTAGAGTTCATTTAGGAACTTGAACCACTATAAATTGCCTTGTGTCCAATTTTTCATTCATCCATTTTCTCCCTTTAAATTTTACTCGCCAATTTACCCCCCTCATGGCCATTTGCAATTGATTGATCAACTTAACATTGAGTCCGAAGATTATTGGCCCGTATGAGGTGGTTGAGCTTGTTGAACATGTTGCTTATAGGTTGAGGTTGCCACCCGAGTTGGAGAAGATACATGACGTTTTCCATGTATCCATGCTTCGGAGGTATAAATCGGATCCATCTAATGTTATGCCTGTTGAGGAGATAAAGTTAAATCCAAATTTGTCCTATGAAGACGAACCGATCAAGATCTTGGATTCAGACAGCAAGGTTCTACGTGGTAAAACCATCGAGTTGGTCAAGGTCTTGTGGCAACATCGTGGTGTAGAGGAATCCACGTGGGAAAGGAAGGATGACATGATGAAGATGTTTCCATATCTTTTTCCATCGGATAAATTTCGAGGATGAAATTTCCTAAGTGGGTGAGAGTTGTAATGCCCCGGTTTTGGGCCTAGGAGTTTTTAAATTTAGTTCGGGGATCGTAGGACATAGACTTGAGATTCGGGAGTGGTTCAGGGAAAACATGGTTCAGGATGTCGTAAAATTTTGGGAAAATTTCCTAATATCCTCTAAAACTATATATAAAGGTTTTGTGAAGTCAATTTTGGAAAACGGCTTTGTGAAGATTGACATTTCAGTTTAGTGACTAATCGGTAAAAATGTAAAATCTGTTTTAAAGGACTATTTTGAAAGAGGGCCAAAACTTAGAATCTTTAGGGAGCTGATATGATATTAATTAGCCTTTTCCTTTAATTGACCATTTTAAATTTGTTTTATTAAAAATAAATAAAGAGAAATTTTATTAAAAAGGGATTTAGCTTTTAAAATCTATTTTTGACGTAACTTCTATTTCTCTCATTTCTAATCAGCCAAACACCTCATTTTCTCTCACAACTTCCTGAGATTTTCATTTTCCCATTTCATTTTGATTTGCAAATGATTTCCTTGGTGTTTCTTCCATTTATCTCAAAGGAATTTTGAAGGTTTTTCAACAAATCTTGTAAATTCAAGGAATAGGCAATGGTTAGAAGTGATTTCCTTCAAATCCTCTAATCAAGTTTCTTTAATGAAATTCCTAAGTCTTTAGCTCTCTAATTGTGTTTATTAACAAGGTTTTATGATCTATTTGATGAAAATGGCTAAATCTAGCTTGGAAGATGATTTCTTAAGATTTTTGTAATGATACTATTTTGGTTAATTTGAGATTGATTTTAATCATGTTTTGGATGTTAAATGATGTTGAAATAAAGGTTTTATCATAGTAATTGTGAATTTGGTTGGATCTCTAGTTGTTTAGGTTGCTAGATTTAGGTTGTTTTTGGATATTAATTGATGATAAAAAATGGATGGAAGTGTTAGGTTTTGACTGGGGTTGAGTTTGTAGAGTTATCGAAAGTGTTTTCAGTTGTTTCGAATAGGAGTTTTAGTGTTTTTGGGCAGAGCATCACGGTGGCTTTGGTTGCCGGTGATTTTAATGCATTAAGATGCATTAATTCTCTATTCTTGTGTAGTATAAAAAAGGGAGAACATATCAGAAGCAATCAATGAAGTTCCGTGAGTTTCAGAAGCTTGATTACGCTTTGGCAAAGCAAGCGAGGAGTTGTCGGCGAGTGGAATTGGTTTTAAAGCCTTTCAAAGACTTGAAAGCAAGGTTTGGGGGTTTAGATTGAGTTGAAACACTAATCTATGTCCGGAAGTAAGTTTGAGACGTTTCGCTCTCGTTTCTCGGTTTTTATCCCATTGATTTATATGATCATTCTCATGTTTTAAGATAGAATTTAACCTAATGTTTTATGCATGTTTTGAGAAATGATTTGATGATTTGTGCAATCCCATGAGATAGAATTATGATTTCAAGGAGATAGAATTTGTTGAATAAAATGATATGCTTTATTTATGCTTTTAAAATGGGATGAGATTGATTTATGTTGATGCATGGAAAAACAGTAGGTAAATGATGTTTAAAATGACTATATTGGCCTGAGATGAGATTATTGTTACCGGATATAATTGGTCAACGAATAGGATGAGAAGTGCACTATAATATTCGTACGTGCTCTTTGGTTCGGGCATTGGGGGTAGTGCCATCACGTTCCAAAGTGAGAGTGTGATGATGAGAGATTCCACCATGGTAGGTCTTGATGATGTGAGATTGCATCAAGCTTTGTGGCGACGAGAGATACCGCCATGAGAGTTCAGTGATGTGGAATTCCACCGAGGTAGGACTTGATGATGCGAGATTTCGTCATGCTATTTGCATATCCGAGTATTGTTGCTAAAATGCCAATATATGAGATTCACATGTACCTTTTTTATAAATGATTTAATGAATTGAGTTTTGTACATGAGATTACGCTTTTAGAAATGCTTTTGAGAAACAAGAATGTGTGGTTTTTCTTTGATATTATGCATTTGGGTTAATGCATGAGATAGATGGTACATGCAGTTTTAATGATGTGGTTTTTTCTTTGAAAATGATTTCAAGCATGAGATAGATTGAGCATGATGAGATAGAGTTTTCTACTTGAGAAATGGTTTTAAAATGCATTACTTTTGTTGGTTTGTTTTGAGCATCCCTCACTAGGCATTATTGCTTATGCTCTCTTTTTTCCTAACAATACAGAGAAATAGTATCTTTTGGGCAGAAAAGAAGCAAGAAAGATCCCAAGGAGTGAGACTTAGCTCAAGTTTGGTTTTATATTTACTTACTAGTAATAATTGGCAATGGGAGGATGCCTTTATGTTTGGGAGAGTGTATTTTGAAACTCCTTGTTTTGTGGCAAGTTTGTGATGCCCTTGATGACCTGTAAATGATCTTTACTTTTTTGTATTTGCTTTGGTTTGTATTTTGTCTCTTGAATGGTCTTTTTGCATAGGTAGCATGCCTATAGATTTCCTTAATGCATATTGCCATGCTTTGATGTTGAAATTGCGATGTATGATTGAGGTTTGATGCTTAGATAAGTTGTATGCATGTTGGAATGAATTTGATTGGATTAAAGTGGAAGAATTCAGCTAAAAATGGCGTTTTAGGCCCAGGTGGTTCGATACACGAGCTAGTGTTTCGAAACGGGTAAGCAAAAATGATGCAAGGGTTTCGGAACCCGGGCGAGTGTATCGAAATAGGCCTTCATATTTTGGCTTGGCGTACGAGAACCCGAGAACTTGTTTCGATACAGGTCTGTTTGAGGTGCTTACTGGAATCCCGTGTTTCGGAATGGGCAAGGTGTGTTTCGGTACTCTGTCAGTTATGTTAGTTTAAATGGTATCTTTTGAGGTTCTGTTTCTTTACGTTTTAGTCCCTAGATGTTGTGGATCAATTAAATGAGCTTGGATGATTTTTTTGAGATGAGAATTGAAAGAGAGGCATGTAATGTGACTAATTAAAGGTTGATAACTTAAAAATTAAAGAAGTCCCTAAAATTTGATAAAATTACAAAATGGTCCCTAAAATAAGTTTGTATGCAATTGAGTCCCTAAGCGTTGTCTGATCGAGTTGCGAATTGTTCCGCTACGAAGTTTATCACATAAGATAATAATGAGCATCTAGACAAGATAAAATGATAAAATATAGGGTTTCTTATTGAAGTAAACTTCCCGGTTTAATTTAATATTTCCCGTGTGACTCGTTCGGTTCGGTCTTTCGCCCAAGCCGGGTCGAGGGGGCTACACATGATATCTAATGAAATGATGTCTGATTTCTATGTGTTTGGTTTTATAATGTTGGGATGGGATTCTTAGTGAGACAAATTGCACTAGTGTTTTCACACCTAAGGGGTATGGTAGCTACATCAATTCTATAGTTTAAAAGTTGCTGCTTCATCTAAAGGACTTGAGCACAACAACTCCAGACCGAAATATATTCCGCTTTAGTGGTAGATAAGGCAACATTATTTTGTTTCTTATAGAATCTAGATGTGAGCATACTACCTAGGAATTGACAAGTACCAGAGGTACTCTTTATATCTATCTTACAACCTCCATAATCAGCATCCGAGAAAACATATAAATCAAAGGAGGAATCTCTAGGATACCAAAGGCCTAAACAAGGTGTGTCTCTAAGGTATCTAAAGATTCTCTTAATGGCTATAAGGTGTGATTCTATAGGACTAGCTTGAAATCTAGCACAAAAGCAAACACTAAACATATTGTAAATCAACACACTTACCTCATTCATCTTTGTCAAGATTTGTAGAAGAACTCATTGGTGTGGCTTGAG
Organism: Hibiscus trionum; assembly: GCA_030270665.1. Classification (NCBI taxonomy): domain Eukaryota; kingdom Viridiplantae; phylum Streptophyta; class Magnoliopsida; order Malvales; family Malvaceae; genus Hibiscus; species Hibiscus trionum. The sequence continues at coordinate 41,066,883 of BSYR01000027.1, read as the reverse complement.
GTTTCACATTCTGTAACACCCCACGCCCGGGTTAGGAGCGAAGGGCATTGCTGATTAAAACAAAACAGATTTGGACAAACAACTAAACAAATAACACATAACATACAATAAAACGAACATAGAACGTTCATACGAGACTATATAAAACATACCTAACATGTAACTTTCATAACAACAAACATAACATTTTCAACTTGAAACACAGAAATAGTGGGCTAACAAAAACCTTTAACCTAACAAGATGATTTACAATACGAAACATATACATTCATACAATGTTAATACAACAACCATACTCCTATATTCAACAACAATACAAGATCAATCCAACTTAATCAACTTATGACATATTCTATCAAACATAATGTGTAGCATATTCGAACCTAATAATATTTATACACATTACCTATATTATCATCATTCTAACATCAAACATCATTTAATCAACATGTGAATATGTATACGAACCACATATCGTTACACAATCAATTAACATTTCAAATTGATCTAAAACACCTTAAGACCATTCGAAATTCACAACCATATTTAGGATCATTCCTAACTTATTCAAATCAAGCATTTAAATGCACAATGCCAATTTATATCCACGTGATCCATTCGAATCAAACACTATAAATCTCTAATGCCATTCGAATCAAACATATATACCAATCTAAAACATATACAAGATTCATATCAAGCTTAATCAAACCTTATCCACCTTATATATATATATATATATATATATATATATATATATATATATATATATATATATATCTCAACATATAGTCATTAACTTATCAAACATAAAGTGATTCAACCATTACAAGCCATATTACTTAAGACCTATGTATCCAACTAACTTATATACAAATTATCAAAATTCATGTGGCATAATTTTAAACATATACATATCTATGCCACCTCCTAGGAGTCTAAACAAAAGGTCATATATCATACTTGTCTTTGGCTTGTGATTTGCTCCCAGATCAGATTAGGCTAGCTTCGAAATCAGAACGACCTGTAGGTTTGGGAAGAAGGAAATTAAGAGTGACAAGTACAAATGTTGTTCTTAGTGAAGTAGTACTTAGATCTAATAGTTTAGTCTTTTAGATATCCTATTTCCATTTGTCAAGATTACCTAGCTAGGTTTCCTATTACACAAGTATTACCTTGCTAGATTAAACATGATCTAGACACACTACGCTAATCTTAGAATCATAGAAACATTAAGTAGGCATGTAGGCATATTGACAGCAAAGAACAATGTAATCAAATTATCATTTAGCAATTCAAACAAAGAACTCATAGCATCTCTTGTACATATAACAGACATGAAATAGATCACATAGTACATAGACATAATACAAAGTTATCATTCGAATAGATATCTTGACATATAGATCATGTATGTTCAAGCTAAAATCAGATTATAAATTAAGTCATTAGTATCATGATATCATAGTTCACCTCATCACAAACATGTAATATAACCTATTACATACATAACTGATTACATGTCTTATTCAAGTACAAGTATTATTTTGCCTTGGTAGATTAGTAGAACTTGGTAATCAAGTCTCTTTAGGTACAAGGCATCAAAATCAGAGGATGCTCATTGCATCAAGGTGTCTTTCACCAATTCAAGGTAATCACATAATCAACAGAGGATGCTAAGAGCATCAATTATATAAGGTGTTAACAACACCAACAGAGAGTACACAAGGTACTAATTTCAGATGAGCTCTTGACTCTAAGGCATGCCCTTCTACCTAAGGACCACTAGTCAACCAAGGAATTATTATGTCTTTTAATTTCCAAGAAGATCAACTAAGTGTTTCACAAACAGTTTACAAGGTCATACAACATGTACATTTCACCAATACACTAGACTTATTCATGGTCATCATTCAAGCAATTTCCAACAAGTATATCATGTCATTTCACTCATGAATTCATTTAAAAACAGTATCTTAGAATCACTTATAAGTTCATATCATGAAGCCAATATAGTTCATCAGTTAATGGCATTAATCATATATAACATAAGATCACTAAACTAGAGCAAACATAAGCATTTACCTTTCCATTTAACCTTCTTCCCTTAAGAATTTACCAAATATTAATTAGATTCATTTCATGATTTCTATTCATCATATAATAAAATAAAAAAATTGGTTAGGACACTAGTCCTAATCCTAAGAATGAACTACACTCACAATACTCCAAGCTATGTTGTTTCCTTGATCACTATGCCTTTGTCCTTTCTATTTGGGTGCCAAACTCTTGAATCTTCCAATGTTTCCTCAAAGTCTTTGTCTTAATATTCATACCCAAACACATATAAGACATATTAGAAACCAATTCAAACATACAAGCTCATTTAAACAAGTGCAAACATTGAACATTACAAAACTGTTTTTCTATTGGCAGATTGAGTACCAGTCACTATTTTGACCATAACTTTTTACTCATAAGTCAAAATTAATATTTCTTTATCAATCCAGAAAGCTTATTATCTCAGATTTAAATCCATGTATGGCACATAGTTTTCCCATTTCCCAATCAATAAAATTTTACACTTGAAAACAGGTCATTTTCCAGGGCCTATTCTGCCAACTTGATTTACTAAGTGACTTTAGTGTACTTTTTAACTATGATCCATAACTAATTTAAATCCAGGATTTTAACCAAAGTTTAACATGTTTATGCTTTATATTTTCAAGTCTCATTTAGTTCAAAAACCGGGAAATTAAGTCCTGGAATTTCATCATTTTCCAGGTTAGTCCAAATTAGTGTTCTAGTGAGCTTTAACCTATCATTTAAGCCATAATTCATTCCAAACAATTTATATTTCATTCATTCATTCATCATATCCCCTGTCTCTAAACAAAATTTCCAGAATTTACCAGTTAGCGAATTAATCCTTAATTTTCAGTTTTAACCGAATTTCCCAGAATTTTCTATATTCAATCTTACATTTGACCAGTTTTGTTCTAACTTAATTTCCAGAAATTCTATGAACATTTTCATGATTCTACGACCTCTATCCTACAGTAAGTTCAATTTTCTACAACTTTTTCCGACAGAAAATTTTCCAGTTCGATATCTAACATGCTCAAAAATCTAGATTTCTACAGGGCATTCAACAAGTACGAATATGGGCATATTCGTGTTCTAGCTTGTTTCAACCTAATTTTCCAGTTCATTTTCACTAATATCACAAACCCAGCATCATTTATACATAATCAAGCATCTAACAACAATTTTCAGCAAGATTAAACCAAGAATTCATCAAAACAATAATAAAGTTCCAAGATCAAATCGGGTGACACCAATTGCACTTACTTGAATCGTATGAACTTGCAGGCAATCTTGATAATCCTAGCTAATTTTTCCAGAAATCAAAGATGTTCTAAAGCCTCAATTTCCCAGATTTTCAAGCTCTCAAATCCTCTCTCTCTCTCTCTCTCTCTTTCTTATTCTCGGTTGTGTAAGGAAGATGAAGGAAAGATGAGAACATGTGTTGATTTTACATGCTTGCTAGCCGTGTGTCATCTTCATTGACACATGGCTTCATTGTAAACCAGGTATTTATCCCACTATCTTTGTTATACATCTTATTATAAGTTAATTCCCACCGTACATATTAATACACATTATTAGAAGGTTATATTTCCACTATATGATCATACATTATTAATGTGACATACACTTAGTTACTATTATTGTTTTAATTCTAGTAATTCATTCTAATCTTTGTTCAAGTATAAAATGTTTCCACTTTTCATTTTTAATTTCTTAGGATTTCTTCTAGGGTGTTTTTAGGGTGTCACAACTCCCCTTTAAAAATAAATCTGCCCTTGAATTTACCTGAATTGAATAGATGATGATATTGCTTTCACATCGTATCCCCAGGTTCCCACGTAGCGTCTTCGACTTTGTGAATTTTCCATAGAACTTTAACGAGGGGAACGTTCTTGTTTCGAGGTCTTTTAACTTCCCAATAATGAATTTGGATATGCTCTTCTTCATATGAAAGGTTGAGATTAAATTCAACTTCTTCAGGCTAAAGAATGTGTGATGGATCAGACCGAAATCATCTGAGCATAGAGACGTGAAAGACATTGTGAATTTTATCGAACTCAGAAGGAAGTGCGAGTCAATAAGACACATGACCAATTCTTTCGATAACTTCAAATGGTCTGATAAACCTAGGACTGAGCTTTCCTCTTTTGCCAAACCAAAATACTTTCTTCCACGGAGAGACTTTAAGGAAGACTTTATCCCCAACTTCATATTGAATGTCTCAACGTTTCAGATCAACGTACTACTTTTGATGATCGAAGTCTTGTTTCAACCGAGAATGAATAACTTGAACTTGTTCTTTAGTTTCCCGAAGCAATTGTGGTTCTAACACCTTGTTATCGCCGAGTACAGACCGACAGAGAGGAGTTCGGTATCTTCTACCATACAACGCTTCAAAAGGAGCTATTTGAATCAAAGATTGGAAGCTATTGTTTTAGGCGAATTCGACTAATGGTAACGAATTTTCCAAGTTCTTTCCGAAGTAAATGATACAAGCTCGAAGCAAGTCTTCAAGAACCTGAGTCACTCGCTCGGATTGCCTATCACTTTGCGGGTGTAAGGCCGTACTCAAATTCAATTTGGTACTGAGAGCTCGTTGAAGTTTCCTCTAGAAACGAGCTGTGAATCGGGGATCTCAATCGAAGACAATTGAGATAGGAAGTCCGTGCAAACGGATGATTTCCCAGATGTATAGATCGGCCAGAGTTTCCAAACTATAATTCATACGGACTAGAATGAAATGGACAAACTTGGTGAATCTATCGATGATTACCCAAACAACCTCACACTTTCTTGGAGAGCAAGGAAGACCAGATACGAAATCCATTGTGATTCGTTTCCATTTCCGTTTTGGAAATTCGAGAGGTTGGAGTAATCCGGTAGGGACTCGGTGCTGGGCTTTCACACGTTGGTAATTTAAGCACTTCGAGACATAGTTGTTGATGGCTAATTTAATTCCGGGCCACCAATATAAGGGCTTGAGATCCTTTTACATCTTAACCGATCAGGGTGAATTGAAAATGAACTTTGATGTGCTTCATTTAATATCTCTTCTTGTAATTCCTTGTTATCAGGAACACAAACTCTATCTTTAAAATATAGGAGATCATTCGACTTAATCGAAAAGTTAGAATTAGACTCAAGCTTAGAAGCGATATTCTAGAGTTCCGGGTCAACTTTATGGAGTTCTTTAATCTTAGAGATGATACAGATTGAACTTGCAATTCAGATAGATATTTTCTAGCTTTAGAGACTCGGAAATGAGCGTTGATTGTCAAGGAAGCGAGGGTCGGTTTTCGACTGAGAGCATCCACAATCACATTGGCTTTCTCAGGATGATAGTCGAAGATCAAATCATAATCTTTCTTCAATTCCATCTATCTTCGTTGTCTGAGATTAAGATCCTTCTGGGTAAGTAGATACTTGAGACTCTTATGGTCGGTAAACAAGTGGCACTTTTCACTGTAGAGATAATGCCTCTAAATTTTAAGAGCGAAGACGATGGCGGCTAATTCAAGATTGTGTGTCGGGTAGTTGAGTTCATGTGGCTTCAATTACCGAGATGCATATGCCACGACATCGTTGCCTTGCATTAAAACACAACCTAATCCCGAATGAGAGTCGTCGCTATAGACTGTGAATTCTATACCCGACTCTGGGTTTGATTAAAATCGGGCATGAGTTAACGCTTGCTTCAACTGGTCAAAGCTCCTTTGCTGATTTTCGGACGAATTAAATGGTTGATCCTTGCGGAGAAGTTTAGTTAGCGGTAAGGCAATCGTAGAAAAGCCTCTAACAAATCTCCTGTAGTAACGGCTAAACCGAGAAAACTGCAAACTTACCAACATTCTCCGGAGGTTGCCAATAGAGAATTGCTTGTATTTTCTTAGGGTCGACTTTGATGCCTTCGGTGGATATTACGTGACTAAGGAAAACGACCTCCGATAGCCAAAACTCACACTTGGAGAACTTGGTGAACAATTGACGATCTTGGAGAGTCTGCAGAACGATCCGGAGGTGTTTAACATGTTCCTTCTTATTCCGGGAATAAACAAGTATATCATCGATGAAAATAACTACGAACTTGTCGAGATAGGGTTGGAACACTCGGTTAATCAGGTCCATGAATACGACAGAAGCATTCATCAATCTGAAAGGCATGACAAGGAATTCAAAGTGACTGTATCTCGTTCGGAAAGCAGTCTTAGGAACATATTCTTCTTTAACTTTCATCTGATAGTAAATTGATCGAATATCAATCTTAGAGAAAACCGATGCTTCCCGGAGTTGATCGAAAAGGTCATCGATTCTCGGCAAGGGATACTTATTTTTGATGGTCAATCGATTCAATTTTCGATAGTCGATACAAAGCCCTTGTCTTGTAATTCTTGCAACTACTTCTTTAACTCTTTCAACTCAATTGCTGCCATCCGATAGGGTGTGATAGCCATCTGGCTGGTTTCGGGTTGAATGTCGATCCCGAACTCTACTTCACAAATCGGAGGAAGACCAGGGAGATCCTCGGGAAAGACATCGACGAATTCGGAAACAACATGAATAGATGGTAAGCCGAAATCATATTCATCTTGTAACACCATATCAACAAAGATTGAAGTCGGGTTTTGATCAATTAACTTAATGGATTCCTTTCCTAAACCTCGAAGATATAATCGTCGGTTTTGGCAATCTATCCAGGCTTGATGTCTACCCAACCAATCTAAACCTAACACTAAGTCAAATTCACATTCAAGTAGTACAAAGAGATCACATGGATGAACATATAAAAGAATAGGTTGATCCCGAATCTATCAAAGCATAAACATGATGAAAGTTTAGTTCAACCGTACACGCGTTTACATTGGGAGATTATTCTTCCTCCTTGCCTCGGATGTGATAGACACGAGATGGGGCTCGAGATTCTTGATGAATCAAGGCTTTCGAATGGGAGCTTCTTCCCCTCCCCAGATTTCCCGATTGAGCTTGCTTTGGATTCTTGGTTCGGTTGGATGGTGCAGGGCTCGGATTTGCCGAATTCTAAGTAGGTGCCTTATCGAACTTCCTCGGACAGTCCTTGATGTAGTGATCATCGTCACCACTTGCAAAACATAGGTTAGACTGGAGTCGGCATTGGCCAAAATGTTGTTTCTGGTAGTGCTTGCAAGTCGAAACTTTCTCGGTGTTTCTCATGCTATTAACAGAGACAACAGGGACTGTAACCCCCTCGAACCAGCCTGGCCGATAGATCGAACCGAACGGATCACACGGGGAATATTGAAGTAAACCGAGAAGGTTTACCTCAATACACAACCCTAATTTTTTTCTTTTTATCTTGTCTAGATGCATCGTAGGTTACTATGTGTGTACACAAGAAGCGGATAAAACAACATCACAAACGCTCATTGATCGTAATCAATTTAAGGCTTAAGGACCATTTTGTAAATTTGTCAAATTGTAAGGGTTATTACCAAATTCGGGTTACCAACCGTTAATTAAATTCATAACAAACTTTTCTATGAAATCTCAGCTCAAAACGACCACGAGAACTCATTTAATTGCATACATGATCAATAGGAACCAAAATGTAAGAAAATAGAAACTCAGAATATTCCAAAAACTGAATTAACTACCAAACGTTTCAGAACAGTGAGCCCTGTATCGGAACGAGTGTTTCGAGATATTGATGAGCGTTTCGAAACGTGTGTTCGTTTCAAAACCATCTAAGACCCGTTTTAGAACAGGGTTTCACAGAGGCAAAATGTTTAGAAACATGCCTCGCCGTTTCAAAACCCAAAGGCCATTTTAAGCCACCATTTCGAAACAAGCAAAGGTGTTTCGAAACACATGAGCCTGCAATGTTTTTAAAAAGTTAATTTAACTCATTTTAAGCCATCCGAAACCATCCCGACATTTACCCAAACTTGTTTGCAACTCAAATATACATCCACAACCAAGAGTGCGCGGCATATGCATCATCCTAGCATCGTTAACAATAACAATGAGACTAAAGGCATGCTTCCTAAAAGAAATATGCACCAAAAGATCAAATAGCAATTCCAAGCATAAACCAAAACTTAAAGGCCAATTACACAACCAAATATGCATAATGAACTTGCAACGAATCAGAAAAAACAACACCAACAACATTCATAGCATTGGACACCCCCATTCCCTTATTTACTCTAGTTCAAAAACTCAACATACTTTTAAAGAGTTTCTTGGAAGGATCCCTTGTAGATGCTACCTCCAAACGCCTAGTTGTCTGCATTGATGAACAAAGAGAACATAAGCATACACGCTTAGTGAGGAATGCTTAAAACAAAATCATCATCAATGCACAAAACCATTTTCACTCTTTCCCAAAACCATCATGCATTCTTTGAAAAACCATGCACTTTATCACCAAAATCATCATACTAAACATCATGCAACATGATTCATAAAATTTTCCAGCAATTATACCATTATTACATAATTATCAAGCCTTCCAAGCATAAACACCATTATGCTAATCTTAAATCAAACATGCATTTTCATAATATGCATCACATCATTACCTAAACATTTCATTACATTATATTGGCTCACAAGTGACAAACAACTTTCTCAAAACACATCGGGTACACGGATTACCAAGGGTTGTCCCATGCCCTTCATACACTCTACCGGCATCTCACGGCTCACACACGAGAGCAACCCTCCATCTATTGTGACACCCGTGGTGAAGTATTCGGTACAATCACAACCCATCAACACCACTCATCGGTAGATGTATAGCCCACTAACGAGATACGGGACACACACAAGCTTCGCATTCGGGAGCTACCCTCAACCGGTGCAACCTTAAACAATCCTCAATCGTTAGGGTACTTGGATGGAGTTTTTGGTACAATCACAACCCCTCAACATCCAAGGCGACTTATTTATAGTGCACTCAATCCTATTGCCAGCTAACTATATCCGATTTCATTTACAAAACACTTTATTCAACATCACTTGCCAATATAATCCACATTTCATGTATATACCTCACTGTTTTTACAAAGCATTCATGATAGCCATAAACTCAAGCATTAAATCATGCTTCAAAACTCATGCATCAACACAAGCATAGAAGGATCACTTACCTAGTGCATCCTTCAACCAAATGACATCATCAAACACAATTTATATACTCAAAACATGCTTTAAAACATTAGGTAAATACATTTAAAATCAAGAGCAACCAAAAGGCTCAAACTAGCACAATCCAGGACAGAAATTCACTTTACTTACTTCTGAAATTAGTAAAGAGTTTCAAGCTCTTACTAAGTTCCCAAATTCTTTTCTAAAACGTTTCCACGCTAGAAAACCAAGTTCCACTCACCGACTTGTGAAACCAGCTTGCCGACACAACTATCGATTGTCTGAAGCCTCCAAAACAACTCTGTTTAATTCCGGATTACTATCCCCTGTTTTCAACACATTAAAGCAGAGGTTCAATGCATTATAATGCATCCAAAACACCAACTCTCAAAAGAAAATCCGCAGCCATGCTCTAAAGCATCAAATCACCCATCCGAAATAACTGAAAACTCAATCGTTTGACCTCTAACCTCAGCCCAGCCATTACCCAACACATCCAACACATTTTAAGCATCAATCAACATCCAAAAACAACCTCAAGCCATACTTATACCTCTAGCAACTCAGATTCCACATTACACCCCAAAAACCCAACCAAAAACACTTCAAAAACCCAGAATCTCAAGGATTTCAGGAACAATATAATTAAGACCCCATTTCAACACTAAAATCCTTACAAAACTCATTTAGAAATCATCTCAAACAAGCCAAATCATCACAACTTCGAAAATCACATTTTAAATCACTTTTCTACCAAGATTTCAATATTTTATCAAACTAATAACAAAACCTCAATAAAAAACATGAATAAAGAGCCAAATATCTTAGGAATTTCATTAAAGAACCTTGATTAGAGGGTTAGTACTAAATTTACCTCCAATCCTTGCTTCTCTTCTAATTTGGCAAGATTAGCTTGAAAGAACTTGAAGGAAAATGAGAGAAATCACCAAGGACAGTTTGGGAATCAAGAGAGAATTTGAGAATGAATAAAATCTGGAGTTTGAGAGAAAATGGTGAGTGTTTGGCTGAAGTGAAAAAGAGAAATGAAAAGATCGTCAATTAGCTTGTTAACTAATTAACTATCTTTCTAATTAAATCCATTAAATTCCATTTTAATTTTTAATAAAACATTTAAAACACATGCCAAATTAGAGAAAAGGCTTAATTTCCAATAATCTCCCTAAAGATTCTAAGATTTTGAATCTTTTTGAAAAACACAAATTTCCACAGTTTTAAAACTTTACATTTTGGTCACTACCCAAAATGTATGCTTTCCAAAACTTGTTTTGCAAAATTGATTTAACCAACCTCCTAAATATAATTTTAAAGGATTTTAAGAAATTTTTATCATATTTTTATCCCATCCCGAACCTTGATTTCCCTAAACTACCTTTTAACGGTTCGAACAACCGACACCGGTTCCACCGGCCCAACCCGACTCGCATAACACCTTGGCCAAAAATCGGGGCGTTACAAGGACAACACGTTCATTCACCAATTGAGGTCTCGACAGATAATTGCTTCGAGGAGCGGAATTGTAAGATGAAGACCCTTCTTTCTGAATTTTGGTCTTCTTCGAATTCAAACGGAAATGGTCATCACTTTTGCGCTTATTGTCGCTTCGATAGCCACTTTTTCTTTTCTCTGCGGCTCTCATTTTGGCTTCCGTAGCAATGGCTCGGCTCACCAAGGTTTGAAAGTCCGTGATATCAAGGGCGGTAAACATCGGACTCTATTCATCGCTTAGTCTGTCAATGAACATTCGACATTTATCTTTCGCAGTTTTGATGTACTCCGATCCGTACTTACAATACTTGCAAAAATCGTCTACATATTGTTTGATTGGCCGATTAGTCTGCTTCATGTAACACCCCAATTTTGGGCTTAGAAGTTTTGGGTTTGGACCGGACCGGTCGGGTTGCGGTTCGAATATAAAAGGGTGAATTTAGGAAAGCCTAGTTCGGGTTGCATTAAAAATATGGAAAAATGTCTTAAAATCCTCTTTTATTATATATAAGAGAAAGGTGAAATCAATTTTACAAAATGAGGTTTGGAAGAGTGACATTTTGGGTTAGTGACCCAAATGTAATTTTTGAAAACTGGGTGACTGTTTTAAAAAGGATTGAAACTTTGAATCTTTAAGGAGCTATTTACCCAAAAGAGTTTCTCCAGATTTTTCTTAATATTAATCAATTTATTAATGGTTTTAATTAAGGTAAAAAGGGAGGGAAGAAGATATTTTGTCATTTTAACTAACTTTCTCAAATTTTCCATTTTCTTTTCTCTCAACTTTTCTCTCAACCCAAAAACTTTTCTCCAGCAAATTTCTCTCTGATTTTGACATTCGAAGATGAGATTTCAACTTCCTTTTGATCTCTAATCATTTCTACAACAAAACCTTAGCATTTGCTTATTGGATTTTCAAGAATCTTGGTTCCAAAAAGGGAGAAACTCAAGTTTAGAGGTATGAACGTCCTTCTCCTCTAAATTCTCAGTTCTTTACTGAAATTCCCAAGTTCTCAATCCTTGAATTATGTTTTATTAAAGGTTTTGTAATTGAGTTCTTGATTTTGGCTTTAAAATGCAAGATTTGCTTTAATTTTGATGAAATTCGTATGATCTGATTGGGCATTGTTTTGTGATGTGTTTTTGATGTAAAATGGATGTATAATTGATGAGAAATTGAGGTTTAATCAATGCAATCCCGAATAGGTTGATTTTCCTAAGTTTTGTTTAAGTTTTTGGTGGTTTTTGGAGTGTTCTTGATGTTCTGCTATAGCTGGAGGTATAAGGACGTGATGAGATCCATTTTGGATGTTAATTGAGGTTTATGAATGTTTGGAATTGATGGATCTTGGCTGGGTAGTGTTGTGGAGATGTTTGGATGTGATTTCGGTTGTGTTTGGTAGCCGAAATGTGAGTGTTGATGTGAGCAGCGAGTTTAGATGTCTTGGTTGAGGATATTAATGCATGATGGTGCATTAATCTACTGTTTTGATGTGTTTAAAACAGGGGAGACATCTTCGGATCCTCGTGGTGTTGATCCGGAAGCTTGATTGGTGTTTCGGCAAGTGGCGAAACGGAATCGGTGAGTGGATTTTGGTTTTCAGCTTTGAAACCAATGTTTTGAAGGTTTGGGAGCTTAGTTTAAGTCTAAACAACTTTGCTAAGCTCAAGAGTAAGTTTTCGGAAAAACTCTCTTGTTGATGAACCATGAGTTGGTTGAGTGCAATGTGATTGTTTGCATGTTTTAAATTCTGTTTTGAAAGCATACTTAGCATGTTTATTTGCTGGTTTTATAAGCCATGTGTTGAAGGATGCTCAAGGTAAGAGATCCTTGTTTAGAACATTTGATAAAATGTGGTTTTGATGCATAAGGATGCATGATGATTAATGGCTTTGTTAAATGCTTTAAAATAGTGGTTTAATGTTGTTAAATGATGTATATTGGCAAGTGATGTTTTGAGAAAGGTTAAGAACACTATGGTGGTTAAAAGTCCATAGGTGGTTCTTGTGTTAAGAACAACATGGTGGTTAAAAGTCCATGATTGGTTCTTGTGCTAAGGTCACAAAGGTGGTTAAAAGTCCTTGTGTATTTTAAGAACAACATGGTGGTTAAAAGTCCATGATTGGTTCTTGTGCTAAGGTCACAAAGGTGGTTAAACGTCCTTGTGTGAGCCTTGTGTATTTTAAGAACACCATGGTGGTTAAAAGTCCATGGGTGATTCTTGTGTTAAGGTCACAAGGTGGTTAAAAGTCCTTGTGTGGACCTTGTGTATTGTAAGAACACCATGGTGGTTAAAAGTCCATGGGTGATTCTTGTGCTAAGGACACAATGGTGGTTAAAAGTCTATGTGTGGTCCTTGTGAATTGTAAGATCACAATGGTGGTTAAAAGTCCATGTGTGGATCTTATGTTGATTGTAATGTGAAATGGAAAGATTATGATTATCACTTGTGGCCAATATGACATGTTAATAATTTGAAGCATGAAATGCTTGTTTTAAATGCTTTTGTGCATGGATAAAGGTTGTTTTGAATTAAGGTTTATAAAAGTGTTTATAAATGCATTATTGTGTTGTTTTAAATGAGCATTCCTCACTAAGCTATGTGCTTACGCTCTCTCTTTTCTTAAACCAATAATGCAGAGCATTGAAGTGCACATAAGGGCAGCAAGAGGTCAAGAATCCAAGTGGAGAACTAAGCTCATGTATGGTGAAAGTTTCTTAACACTATTAGCTTTTGGCATTTGGCAATGGGGAACCTATGTTATTGTTTTGGGAGATGTTTTGGACTCCTTAAGTTGGTTATATGCTTTTTATATTGTTGGAACTTGTAAATGGCCTTTAAGAGGATTGTTTGGTGATTTGATGTTTGAATGGTTTTCAATATAGGATGCATGCCTATAGAATTGGGGCTTTCCTTGTTTGATGCCATGTTTATGAATTGTTGATGCCATTATGTTCCTTAAGTATATAATGTTTTGCGGATATAATTTGGTTGTCTTTGGAGCATGTTAGATGGGTCAATTGTGTAATTAATCAGCTAAAATTCTGCAATCTGGGCAGCCTGTTTCGGAACAGGTGCTGCCGTTTCGGAACAGAGGGCCTGAAATGGCCTAGGCGTTTCGAAACGGGCAGAGCCGTTCTGGAACAGCTTTGCCACTACCAGGCCATGTTGCGCAACGGGTTTCGGAACGGTCCCGCGTTTCGGAACGGGTCATTCCTGTTCCGAAACACCCGACCGTTGGGCACTGAAATTGACGGTTACATGTCTTGAAACCTTTGCGTTTTGGTCCTGAACCTTGTGTATGCAATTGAATGAGTTTGAGATGTCCGTTTGAGTTGAAATTTGACAGAGAAGCATGAAATATTACTAATTTCATAATAGTAACTCAAAAGTAGGTTAAGTTCTTATAATTTCCAAAATTTACATTTTGGTCCCTAAATTCGTATTTTATGCAATTATGTCCCTGAATGTTTTCCGAATGCGCTGATCTTTGAGTATGCCGATTGTATGAACATGTCTAGGGTTAATGTGCATTTAGATAATATTTAAAAGAAAAAAAAGGGTCGTTAATCAAGGTTGACTTTCGGGTTGACTTTGGTTTTCCCCGTGTAAACTTCTTGATTCGGATCAACCGTCTAGACCGGGTTAAGGGGGTTACATTTGGTGGTATCAGAGCTGAGTTCTCGAGTAATTGGGAATGATTATGTGGGTGATTAATGTATGTATGCTTTGTATGCTTGTTGAATGAAAGCATGTTGTGTGAATTGTAAGTATGTTACAATTGTGATGTATGCTATGGTGAAGCATGATAGAGGGACCCATTGCCAAATCAAAGCTAATGAAATGATGTTGTTTTTAATTGGAAATGAGCTTGAGTACTTGGATTGCTTACCTTGCTGAGCCTGACTTTGTTTATTGCATTGTGATTGCATTGTTTAGTGAATGGCACCTCGTAGAGAATTGAGGGTTAATACGCGAGCTATGGCTCAAAATGAGAATGAGGAGAATGCTGAAAATATGGTGGATTTACCTCCTCCACCTGGTGGTGGTGGTGCTGGGGGCGAAGGAGCTGGTATTGCAGCTGGTGCTGGGGTCGCTGGACCTAAAGCTGGTCAGGGACAAGCTGTTCCTGACATGACAGTGTTGATTCAAGCTATTGCTGGAGCTTTTCGAGCAGCGGTAGCTGGAGCTCAAGGAGCTGGGCATCAAGGTGATGCTGGTGTTAGACTACCTTTGGAGCGTTTGCGCAGTCTGGGAGGGACTGAGTTCAGGGGTTTGTCTGCTGAAGGTTCTGAGTCTTGGCTGGAAAGTACCAAGAGAATCTTGGGGCAAATGAATTGCACTGATGTGCAGAAGCTGGGTTGTGTGGTATCGTTGTTGCAGGATGATGCTTACACTTGGTGGACAACCTCTATCTCTGGAATGGAGGAAGCTGATGTAACTTGGACGTTCTTTCAGAACGCGTTCAAGAGGAGATATCTGGGTGTGAGGTACCTAGATGAGAAGAAGAGAGAATTTATGTCTCTTACCCAAGGGAGCATGTCTGTAGCTGAGTACGAGGTTCAGTTTGTCCGACTCAGTCAATACGCACCTGAACTTGTTCCTGATGAGCGGGAGAGGTGTGAAAGGTTCCGTTATGGTTTGGTGACGGAAGTAAAGATGTATATGCTAGCTGCTGAGTATAATGATTTTGATGTGCTGGTTGGGAGAGCAAAGGACATTGAGATGAATTTGGGTTTATCATCTAAAGGTGCTGGTTCTGGTGCTAGTAAGCGAGTTGCTGAGTATAGTTCCGGTGGTGGACGGAACAAGAGGGGACGTGATCAGAAGTATCAGCCTTCGGCTAAGCGAGGTGGTGGTGCGCCTGCTCAGGGAGGCAAGGCAAGAGCTGAACCGAACGCATGTTGGACATGTGGATCGCGTGGCTATATGAAACGTGATTGTCCTCGAGCTGTGAGGGAGGTGCAAGCTCCTGTTGTGGCAGCTGGTAATTCGTGCTGGAACTGTGGATCTACAGATCACATGAGGAGAGAGTGTCCTATGTTGGCTGGTGGCCAAGGGCGTGCTCCTGTAGTTGTTGCACCACAGAGAGGTCGTGGGCGCGGCCGTGGTAACTTCCAGCAGAGAGAAGAGGGTGGACGGAATGTGGCTCATGTTGTGGCTGTTCAGCCTGAGGGTGGTGGCCAGGCTAGAGTGTTTGCTCAGAGGGAGGGGAGGAATGACGCGGATGTGATCGCAGGTACTTTTACTTTGCAGTCCTTGTCATTACTTTCCTTGATTGATTCTGGATCTACGCACTCATACATTTTGCGTGAGCATGCTGAATTGCTTGGTTTGCCTGTTGAGTCTTTGGATGTTGGTATGCGTGTCACTAGTTCTTTTGGTGAGATTGTTGTGACTCGAAAGCTTTATAGAAGATGTCCTTTGGTTGCGCAAGATCATGTTTTTCATGTTGATCTTATGGAGTTGCCTTTCTATGGTTTTGATGTAATCCTTGGTATGGATTGGCTTGCTGAGCATCGTGCTGTAGTGGATTGTGAGAATAAGCGAGTTTCGTTGAAGCTTGCGGATGATTATGAGGTGGTTGTGGTTGGTGAGAATGTGAAGTTTCTTGCCAATGTGGTGTCTACATTGGAGGCGAGCCGGATGCTGAGGCAAGGTTGTGAAGCTTATCTAGCATTTGTGATGAATCCTAGCTCTAAGGAGTTGCGGGTGCAAGATATCAGGACTGTGCGAGAGTTTCCTAGTGTGTTTCCGGAGGAGTTGCCTGGATTGCCTCCTAATCGTGAGGTGGAGTTTGGGATTGAGCTGTATGAAAACACAACTCCAGTGTCCATTACTCCTTATCGAATGGCACCTAAAGAGTTGAAAGAGCTGAAGACGCAATTGCAAGAGTTGCTTGACCGTGGTTTCATTCGGCCGAGTGTGTCACCTTGGGGTGCGCCGTTTTGTTTGTGAAGAAGAAGGATGGCACTATGAGAATGTGCATCGATTACCGTCAGCTTAACAAGTTGACTATCAAGAATCGGTATCCATTGCCAAGAATTGATGATCTTTTTGATCAATTTCGGGGAGCAGCTGTGTTCTCTAAGATTGACTTAAGGTCAGGGTATTACAAGTTGAAGGTGAAGGATGTGGATGTGCCAAAGACAGCTTTCAGGACGAGGTATGGGCATTATGAGTTCCTTGTGATGCCGTTTGGTTTGACAAATGCTCCTGCAGCTTTCATGGACATGATGAATCGTGCATTTCATGAATACCTGGATAAGTTTGTGGTGGTATTCATTGATGATATCCTCGTGTACTCGCGTACTGAGGAGGAGCATGAAGGGCATCTGAGAATTGTGCTGCAAGCTTTGTTGGAGAATCAGCTTTATGCTAAACTGAGCAAGTGTGAGTTCTGGCTTAGAGAAGTGGCGTTTCTTGGTCATGTGGTTTCTACTGAAGGGATTCGTGTCGATCCTCAGAAGATTGAGGCGGCGATGAGTTGGAAGGTTCCTAAGTCTGTTAATGAAGTTCGTAGTTTCCTTGGTTTGGCAGGATACTACCAAAGGTTTGTGGATGGGTTTTCGAAGATTGCTGCACCTTTGACAAAGTTGTTGCAGAAGGATGTTAAGTATGAGTGGACGGAGGCGAGACAACAAGCTTTTGAGAAGCTTAAGGCAGCCTTGACACAAGCTCCTATCTTGGTTCAACCTGAATTAGGGAAAGAGTTTGTGGTGTATAGTGATGCGTCCTATGTTGGTTTGGGATGTGTGTTAATGCAGGAGGGTAAGGTGGTGGCTTATGCATCACGGCAGTTGAAGGTGCATGAGCGCAATTATCCTACGCATGACATCGAGTTGGCTGCGGTGGTTTTTGCTTTGAAGATCTGGAGACATTATCTGTATGGTGAGAAGTGTACTATGTACACGGATCACAAGAGTTTGAAGTATCTGATGTCTCAGAAGGAGTTGAATCTTAGACAGCAACGTTGGGTGGAGTTGCTCAAGGATTATGATTTGACGATTGAGTATCACCCTGGAAAAGCTAATGTTGTAGCGGATGCCTTAAGTAGGAAGGTAGCTGTTGAGTTGAGGGCTATGTTTGCCAGTTTGAGTATTTCGCGTGATGGTGGTCTTGTGGCTGAATTGCAAGTGAAACCATCTTTGGTTCAGTTGATCAAGGAAAAGCAGTTGTTGGATGATTCCTTGGTACCGAATGTTCAGGACATTGCGGAGGGTAGACCTTCGTATTTCTGTTTTAGTGATGATGGAGTGTTGTGTTTTGGGAGTCGGATAGTAGTGCCCAATGATGTAGATTTGAGGCGTGCTATTCTGACCGAAGGTCATAGTAGTCCTTTTGCTATGCACCCTGGTAGTACTAAGATGTACCGTGATCTTCGTGATGAGTACTATTGGGTGGGTCTAAAGAAGGATGTTGCTGAGTTTGTAAGCAAGTGCATGGTGTGTCAGCGAGTTAAGGCTGAGCATCAGTTTCCGTCAGGTTTGTTGCAACCGTTGAGAATTCCTGAGTGGAAGTGGGAAAGGATTACCATGGATTTTGTATCTGGTTTACCTTTGTCGCCATCGAAGAAGAATTCGGCGTGGGTGATTGTGGATCCCTTGACGAAGTGTGCACATTTCTTGCCTGTGCATACTACGTATTCTTTGGATAAGCTTGCGGAGCTGTACATTGCTGAGATTGTGCGGCTGTATGGTGTGCCTAAGTTGATTGTGTCGGATAGGGATCCGAGGTTTACATCGCGTTTCTGGCAGTGTTTGCATCAAGCTTTGGGTACACGGTTGAATTTCAATACATCTTATCATCCTCAGTCGGATGGTCAGTCCGAGCGTGTTATCCAGGTTTTGGAAGATATGTTGAGGTGCTGCGTGATTGAGTTTCAGGGCTCATGGGAGAAACATTTGCCTTTGGTGGAGTTTGCTTATAACAATAGTTATCAGGCAAGCATTCAAATGGCACCTTATGAGGCTTTGTACGAGAGGAAGTGTAGGACTCCTCTGTGTTGGGCTGAAACGGGTCAGAAGTTGGTTTCGATGCCAGCTATGTTGAAAGGAACCACCGAGAAGGTGAAGCTCATTTGTGAGCGCTTGAAGGCAGCTTCTGATCGGCAAAAGTCTTACGCGGATTTGAAACGTAAGGAGATTGAGTATGCGGTGGGTGACCATGTGTTTTTGAAGGTTTCGCCTTGGAAAAAGGTGATGAGGTTTGGTCGAAAGGGTAAGTTGAGCCCTAGGTACATTGGACCATACGAGGTGATTGAGCGTGTGGGTCCTGTTGCGTACAGGTTGAGGTTACCGCAAGAGTTGGAGAAGATTCATGATGTGTTTCATGTTTCTATGCTTCGGAAGTATAGATCGGATCCTTCACATGAGATGCATGTGGAAGAAGTGGAATTGAATCCGGATTTGACCTATGATGAGGAACCGGTGAGGATTATGGATTTGGATAGTAAGGTTCTTCGTGGCAAGACCATCGAGTTGGTAAAGGTGTTGTGGAAACATCGTGGTGTTGAAGAAGCCACGTGGGAGCGGAAGGATGACATGTTGAAACAGTTTCCGTACCTTTTTCCTTCAGGTAAATTTCGGGGACGAAATTTCTTAAGGGGGGGAGAGTTGTAACACCCCAATTTTGGGCTTAGAAGTTTTGGGTTTGGACCGGACCGGTCGGGTTGCGGTTCGAATATAAAAGGGTGAATTTAGGAAAGCCTAGTTCGGGTTGCATTAAAAATATGGAAAAAATGACTTAAAATCCTCTTTTATTATATATAAGAGAATGGTGAAATCAATTTTACAAAATGAGGTTTGGAAGAGTGACATTTTGGGTTAGTGACCAAAATGTAATTTTTGAAAACTGGGTGACTGTTTTAAAAAGGATTGAAACTTTGAATCTTTAAGGAGCTATTTACCCAAAAAAGTTTCTCCAGATTTTTCTTAATATTAATCAATTTATTAATGGTTTTAATTAAGGTAAAAAGGGAGGAAAGAAGATATTTTGTCATTTTAACTAACTTTCTCAAATTTTCCATTTTCTTTTCTCTCAACTTTTCTCTCAACCCAAACACTTTTCTCCAGCAAATTTCCCTCTGATTTTGACATTCGAAGATGAGATTTCAACTTCCTTTTCATCTCTAATCATTTCTACAACAAAACCTTAGCATTTGCTTATTGGATTTTCAAGAATCTTGGTTCCAAAAAGGGAGAAACTCAAGTTTAGAGGTATGAACGTCCTTCTCCTCTAAATTCTCAGTTCTTTACTGAAATTCCCAAGTTCTCAATCCTTGAATTATGTTTTATTAAAGGTTTTGTAATTGAGTTCTTGATTTTGGCTTTAAAATGCAAGATTTGCTTTAATTTTGATGAAATTCGTATGATCTGATTCGGCATTGTTCTGTGATGTGTTTTTGATGTAAAATGGATGTATAATTGATGAGAAATTGAGGTTTAATCAATGCAATCCCGAATAGGTTGATTTTCCTAAGTTTTGTTTAAGTTTTTAGTGGTTTTTGGAGTGTTCTTGATGTTCTGCTATAGCTGGAGGTATAAGGACGTGATGAGATCCATTTTGGATGTTAATTGAGGTTTATGAATGTTTAGAATTGATGGATCTTGGCTGGGTAGTGTTGTGGAGATGTTTGGATGTGATTTCGGTTGTGTTTGGTAGCCGAAATGTGAGTGTTGATGTGAGCAGCGAGTTTAGATGTCTTGGTTGAGGATATTAATGCATGATGGTGCATTAATCTACTGTTTTGACGTGTTTAAAACAGGGGAGACATCTTCGGATCCTCGTGGTGTTGATCCGGAAGCTTGATTGGTGTTTCGGCAAGTGGCGAAACGGAATCGGTGAGTGGATTTTGGTTTTCAGCTTTGAAACCAATGTTTTGAAGGTTTGGGAGCTTAGTTTAAGTCTAACCAACTTTGCTAAGCTCAAGAGTAAGTTTTCGGAAAAACTCTCTTGTTGATGAACCATGAGTTGGTTGAGTGCAATGTGATTGTTTGCATGTTTTAAATTCTGTTTTGAAAGCATACTTAGCATGTTTATTTGCTGGTTTTATAAGCCATGTGTTGAAGGATGCTCAAGGTAAGAGATCCTTGTTTAGAACATTTGATAAAATGTGGTTTTGATGATTAAGGATGCATGATGATTAATGGCTTTGTTAAATGCTCTAAAACAGTGGTTTATTGTTGTTAAATGATGCATAATGGCAAGTGATGTTTTGAGAAAGGTTAAGAACACTATGGTGGTTAAAAGTCCATAGGTGGTTCTTGTGTTAAGAACAACATGGTGGTTAAAAGTCCATGATTGGTTCTTGTGCTAAGGTCACAAAGGTGGTTAAAAGTCCTTGTGTGAGCCTTGTGTATTTTAAGAACAACATGGTGGTTAAAAGTCCATGATTGGTTCTTGTGCTAAGGTCACAAAGGTGGTTAAAAGTCCTTGTGTGAGCCTTGTGTATTTTAAGAACACCATGGTGGTTAAAAGTCCATGGGTGATTCTTGTGTTAAGGTCACAAGGTGGTTAAAAGTCCTTGTGTGGACCTTGTGTATTGTAAGAACACCATGGTGGTTAAAAGTCCATGGGTGATTCTTGTGCTAAGGACACAATGGTGGTTAAAAGTCCATGTGTGGTCCTTGTGAATTGTAAGATCACAATGGTGGTTAAAAGTCCATGTGTGGATCTTATGTTGATTGTAATGTGAAATGGAAAGATTATGATTATCACTTGTGGCCAATATGACATGTTAATAATTTGAAGCATGAAATGCTTGTTTTAAATGCTTTTGTGCATGGATAAAGGTTATTTTGAATTAAGGTTTATAAAAGTGTTTATAAATGCATTATTGTGTTGTTTTAAATGAGCATTCCTCACTAAGCTATGTGCTTACACTCTCTCTTTTCTTAAACCAATAATACAGAGCATTGAAGTGCACATAAGGGCAGCAAGAGGTCAAGAATCCAAGTGGAGAACTAAGCTCATGTATGGTGAAAGTTTCTTAACACTATTAGCTTTTGGCATTTGGCAATGGGGAACCTATGTTGTTGTTTTGGGAGATGTTTTGGACTCCTTAAGTTGGTTATATGCTTTTGATATTGTTGGAACTTGTAAATGGCCTTTAAGAGGATTGTTTGGTGATTTGATGTTTGAATGGTTTTCAATATAGGATGCATGCCTATAGAATTGGGGCTTTCCTTGTTTGATGCCATGTTTATGAATTGTTGATGCCATTATGTTCCTTAAGTATATAATGTTTTGCGGATATAATTTGGTTGTCTTTGGAGCATGTTAGATGGGTCAATTGTGTAATTAATCAGCTAAAATTCTGCAATCTGGGCAGCCTGTTTTGGAACAGGTGCTGCCGTTTCGGAACAGAGGGCCTGAAATGGCCTAGGCGTTTCGAAACGGGCAGAGCCGTTCCGGAACAGCTTTGCCACTACCAGGCCATGTTGCGCAACGGGTTTCGGAACGGTCCCGCGTTTCGGAACGGATCATTCCTGTTCCGAAACACCCGACCGTTGGGCACTGAAATTGACAGTTACATGTCTTGAAACCTTTGCGTTTTGGTCCTGAACCTTGTGTATGCAATTGAATGAGTTTGAGATGTCCGTTTGAGTTGAAATTTGACAGAGAAGCATGAAATATGACTAATTTCATAATGGTAACTGAAAAGTGGGTTAAGTCCTTATAATTTCCAAAATTTACATTTTGGTCCCTAAATTCGTGTTTTATGCAATTAAGTCCCTGAATGTTTTCCGAATGCGCTGATCTTTGAGTATGCCGATTGTATGAACATGTCTAGGGTTAATGTGCATTTAGATAAGATTTAAAAGAAAAAAAGGGTCGTTAATCAAGGTTGACTTTCGGGTTGACTTTGGTTTTCCCCGTGTAAACTTCTTGATTCGGATCAACCGTCTAGACCGTGTTAAGGGGGTTACACTTCAAGTACAAGAACTTCTTCTTGCGATCAGCCAAGTACTGTTCGCTTATGTATTTCTTCTTGAATTCAGCAACAAAGAACTCCCACATCACAGAATCGGTCGGGGCAGTTAGAGTCGTAGTTTCCCACCAACTAAGTGCTTCGTTGGCTAGGAGTGCGACTGCACATTCAAGCTTGTGCTCATCTGAGCAATGAAGTTACCTAGTCAGTATTTGAGTCGTTCTTTCAAGCCAATGTTCGGCTTCCTCTGGCTTCTCCTCGCTATCGCCAGTGAATGTAAAAGCTCGGTGTTGTGCGAGCTTATCGATCGGGGCTCGACTCGGGGCAACAACAACAAGAGCCGGTTGTTCACGTCTTATATTCATCACAAGTTGATCGAACATCTCCTTCATGCTAAGAAGACATTCTCTTTGGGCACTTTGAACAGTTGGGTTGTTCGGAGTTTGTTGATTGTGTTCAGGAGGCGGAGTCGGATCTTGACGTTCCGTTCTTCTCGGAGGATCCATTTGCTCCAGAAGATTGGTTGGTCCCAGAGGATTAGTTCTCATCCTCACACTACCATCCTCGTTAGAGGATTCCCAGAGACTTCCATTGTTTCGAGCTATTCCTGTCTCGAACATTCTATTAAGATTTGAACGAAATCGGGATTAGAGAAGCATAATCACAAGAAGTTCGATATAAGACTCCTGGTGGCATAGTGTAAACCTATATGATGTATGCAGACTCGTATGAACTTTAGGACCTATAACATAAAGCTGTGAATAACACTTTTATGTAACACCTCATGCCCGTGTTAGAAGCGAAGGGCATTACTGATTAAAATAGAACAGATTCGGACAAACAACTAAACAAATAACATATAACTTACAATAAAACATACATAGAACGTTCATACGAGACTAAATAAAACATACCTAACATGTAACTTTCATAACAACAAACATAACATTTTAAACTTGAAACACACAAATGGTGGGCTAACAAAACCTTTTACCTAACAAGATGATTTACAATACTAAACATACACATTCATACAATGTTAATACAACAACCATACTACTATATTCAACAACAGTAGAAGATCAATCCAACTTAATCAACTTAAGACATTCTATCAAACATAATGTGTAACGTATTCGAACCTAACAATATTTATACACATTACCTATATTATAATCATTCTAACATAAAACATCATCTAATCAACATGTTAATATGTATACGAACCACACACCATTACACAATCAATTAACATTTCGAATTGATCTAAAACACCTCAAGACCATTCGAATTTCACAACAATATTTAGGATCATTTCTAACTTATTCAAATCAAGCATTTAAATGCACAATGCCAATTTATATCCACATGATCCATTCGAACGAAACACTGTAAATCTCTAATGCCATTCAAATCAAACAACATGTATTAAGATCATTTCTATCACATATTCAATGATAATACTGGATGCATTCCACATACCTATACATACATGTAGCATTCGAACCAATCAATACCCAAGAAGCATTGATCAACCTATTCACTCAATCATCCGAATTAATCAAGAAACCATGAGGCATTCTAGATGCATTTTCACCTAACCAACCATGCATTCATATCATATTAATCATATAAATGGTAACACATATACCAATCTATAACATATACAAGATTCATAACAAGCTTAATCAAACCTTAGCCACCTTATATATATATATATATATATATATATATATATATATCTCAACATATAGTCGTTAACTTATCAAACATAAAGTGATTCAACCATCACAAGCCATATTACTTAAGACTTATATATCCAACTAACTTATATACAAATGATCAAAATGCATGTGACATAACACTAAACATATACATTTATATGCCACCTCCTAGGAGTCTAAACAAAAAGGTCATATATCATACTTGTCTATGGCTTGTAATTTGATCCCGGATCATATTAGGCTAGCTTCGGAATCAGAACGACATGTAGGTTTGGGAAGAAGGAAACAAAGAGTGATAAGTACAAATGTTGTACTTAGTGAGGTAGTACATAGATCTAATAGTTTAGTCTTTTACATATCTTATTTCCATTTGTCAAGATTACCTAGCTATGTTTCCTATTACACAAGAATTACCTAGCTAGATTAAACATGATCTAGACACACTTAGCTAATCTTAGAATCATAGAAACATTAAGTAGGAATGTAGGCATATTGACAACATAGAACAATTTAACAAAATCATCATTTAGCAATTCAAACAAAGAACTCATAGCATCTCTTGTACATATAGTAAACATGAAATAGATCACATAGTACTTAGGCTTATCACAAAGTTATCATTCGAATAGATATCTTGACATATAGATCATGTATGTTCAAGCTAAAATCAGATTATAAATTAAGTCATTAGTATCATGATATCATAGTTCACCTCATCACAATCATGTAATATAACCTATTACATACATCACTAATTACATGTCTTATTCAAGTAAAAATATTACTTTGCCTTAGTAGATTAGTAGAACTAGGTAATCAAGTCTCTTTAGATACAAGGTACAAATTCAAAGGATGCACAATGCATCAAAAATGAGAGGATGCTCATTGAATAAGGGTGTCTTTAACCAATTCAATATAATCATATAATCAACAGAGGATGCTCAGAGCATCAATTATATAAGGTGTTAACAACACCAATAGAGAGTACACAAGGTACTAATTTTAGAGAAGCTCTAGACTCTAAGGCATGCCCTTTTACCTAAGGACCACTAGTCAACCAAGGACTTATTAAGTCTTTTAATTTCCAAGAAGATCAACTAAGTGTTTCACAAACAGTTTACAAGGTCATACAACATGTACATGTCACCAATACACTATACTTATTCATGGTCATCATTCAAGCAATTTCCAACAAGTATATCATGTCATTTTACTCATGAATTCATCAAAAACAGTAGCTTAGAATCACTTATAAGTTCATATCATGAAGCACATATAGTTCATCAGTCAAGGGCATGAATCTTATATCACACAAGATCACTAAACTAGAGAAAACATAAGCATTTATCTTTCCATTTAACCTTCTTCCCTTAAGCATTTACCAAATATTGATTAGATTCATTTCATGCTTTCTATTCAACATATAATCAAATAAAAACATTGGTTAGGACACTAATCCTAACCCTAAGAATGAACTACACTAACAATACTCCAAGCTAGGTTGTTTCCTTGATCACTATGCATTTGTCCTTTCCATTTGGGTCCCAACTCTTGAATCCTCCAATGTTTCCTCAAAGTATTGGTCTTAATATTCAAACACAAATACATATAAGACATATTAGAAACCAATTCAAACATACAAGCTCATTTAAACAAGTGCAAACATTGAACATTACAAAACTTTTTTTCTATGGGCAGATTGAGTACCAGTCACTATTTTGTCCATAACCTTTTACTCACAAGTCCAAATTCAGATATCTTTACCAATCCAAAAAGCTTATTCACTCAGATTTAAATCCAGGCATGGCACATAGTTTTCCCATTTTCCAATGAATACAGTTTTACACTTGAAAACAAGGCATTTTCCAGGGCTTATTCTCCAAACATGAATTACTAAGTTACTTTAGTGTACTTTTTAACTATGATCCATAACTAATTTAATTTCAGCCTTTTTAACAAAAGTTTAACATGTTTATGCTTTATATTTTCAAGTCCCATTTAGATAAAAAAAAAACAAGGCAATTAGGTCCTGGAATTTTATCATTTTCCATATTAGTGTTCTAAGTTTTGTAGTGGACTTTAACCTATCATTTAAACCATAATCCATTCAAACCAATTTATATTTCATTCATTCATCATATCCCCCGTTTCTAAACAAAATTTCCAGAATTTATCACTTAGTGAATTAATCCTTAATTTTTCAGTTTTAACCGAATTGCCAAGAATTTTCCAGATTCAATCTTACATGTGACCAGTTTTGTTCTAACTTAATATCCAGCAATTCTATGAACATTTTCATGATTTTAGGATCTCTATCTCACAGTAAATTCAATTTTCTACAACTTTTTCCTACATAAATTTTTCCAGTTCGATCTCTAATATGCTCAATAATCCAGATTTCTACGGGGAATTCAACAAGTACGAATCTTGGTAGATTCATGTTCTAGCTTGTTTCAACCTAATTTTCCAGTTCATTTTCACTAATATCACAAACCCAACATCATTTATACATAATCAAGCATCTAAAAACAATTTTTCAGCAAGATTAAACCAAGAATTCATCAAAACAACAATAAAGTTCCAAGATCAAATTGGGTAACACCGAACTTGCATGCAATCTTTATAACCCTAGCTAATTTTTCCAGCAATCAAAGATGTTCTAAAGCCTCAATTTTCCAGATTTTCAAGATCTCAAATCCTCTCTCTCTCTCTTTGTTATTCTCGGTTGTGTAAGGAAGATGAAGTAAAGATGAGAACATGCGTTGATTTTACATGCTTGCTAGCCGTGTGTCATCTTCATTGACACATGGCTTCATTATAAACCAAGTATTTATCCCACTAATAATCCCACTATCTTATGTTATATATCTTATTATAAGTTAATTCCTATCGTACATATTAATGCACATTATTATAAGGTTATATTTCCACTATATGATCATACATTATTAATGTGACATACACTTAGTTACTATTATTGTTTTAATTCTATTAATGCATTCTAATTTTTGTTCAAGTATAAAATGTTTCCACTTTCCACTTTTCATTTTTAATTTCTTTTGATTTCTTCTAGGGTGTTTTAGGGTGTCACACATTCTCCAAGCCAAACTTCTTGAGCATGTCATTGATGTACTTAGCTTGATTGATGAAGATGCCATCCTTCTTTTGTTTAATTTTGAGTCCCAAAAATAATGAGAGCTCCCCCATCATGCTCATCTCAAATTCACTTTGCATCAACTTAACAAAACCTTGGTAAAATATTTCATTAGTAGAATTGAAAATTATAACATTAACATAGATTTGGACTACTTATATATCTTTGCCATTTCTTTTAATGAAGAGTGTAGAATCCACCTTTCCTTTATTAAAACCTTTTTCAATTAGAAAACTAGATAGCCTTTCATACAAAGCTCTAGGAGCTTGTTTCAAACCATATAAATCCTTTGAAAGTTTGAAAACATGTATTGGGTATTTTGGTTCCTACAAACTGGGTGGTTGTTCTACATACACTTCTTCATTAATAGAACCATTTAAGAATGTACTTTTAACATCCATTTGAAAAAGCTTGAATTCATGATAACATGCAAATGCAAGAAGCGTCCTAATAGCTTCCATCCTAGCTACAAGTCTATAGGTTTCATCAAAATCGATTCCCTCTTCTTAAGTGTAACCTTGAGCAACAAGTCTAGCCTTGTTCCTCACTAAATTACCACTCTCATCTAGTTTGTTTCTAAAAACCTATTTAGTTCATATACTTGACTTATTACTAGGCCTATGAACTAATGTCCAAACTTGACTTCTCTCAAATTGATTTAGTTTCCAATAATCAATTTTAATGCTTATTTGATATTTTAGGCTCAATGCATGAAATAGATGCAACATTGCTAACAAGTCTAAGAGAAGATCTAGTGGTTACCCATTTGGATGGATCACCCAAAATCTCACCTCCTTTGACATAGTTGAACTCCCTTGCGTAGGTGACCTATTTTTCCTCTAGAGTCATGTCCTTCAATGCTTCTAGAGGTGGATCTTGTGCTTCTTCTTCTTTGGATGGAACTTCATCCACCATTGATGATTTCCCACCATCATTGGCTTCAAAAATTCCTACATCATCATCATCACAAGATTTCTTCCTTGAAAGGAGGTTATCATCGAAAACCACATGTATAGACTCTTCAACAACTAAAGTTCGTTTATTAAATACTCGATAGGCTTTATAGTTTAAAGAATACCTTATGAAAATTGCTTCATCACTTTTTGCATCAAATTTACCTAAATTGTCTTTTCCATTATTCAAAACAAAACACTTGCATCCAAATGGATGAAAATAACTAATGTTAGGCTTCTTGGATTCTAAAACTCACAAGGAGTTTTTCTTTAAAATTGTCCTAATCATTACTTGATTTATAATGTAGCAAGCCGTATTTGTGGCTTTCGCCCAAAAATACTTAGGTAAATTATTTTCACAAAGCATGGTTCTAGCCATTTCTTCTAAAGTTCGGTTTTTCCTCTCAACTACCCCATTTTGTTGAGGAGTGCGAGGAGAAGAAAAATTATGGCTTATACCATTTGAGTTACAAAAATCCTCAAAACCTAGATTTTCAAATTTGGTACCATGGTCACTTTTAATATGAGAAATTGAATGACCAAGATCATTTTGAGTAATTTTTGAAAATGTGATGAACTTCTATAAAGCCTCATCCTTGGTACTTAAAAATAGAACTCAAGTGTATCTAGAGAAATCATCAACTAAAACACATGTATATGATTTTCTATCCAAACTCATTGTCTTAATAGGGCCAAAAAGATCCATGTGGATCAATTGTAAAACTATACTAGTTGAAACATCATTAATAGGTTTAAAAGAAGTTCTTTTGTGTTTGCCTTTTACACATGCATCACAAATTTTGTCAAGTGAAAACTTAATTGTAGGCAAACCTCTAACTAGATCTTTTGAAACCAATTTTTCTAAAACACTCATGCTTGCATAACCTAGTTTTCTATGCCATAGCCATGAGTCATGTTCATATTTAGCAACAAAGCATGCATTTGAAATGCGTATGTCACCTAAATGCACCATATAAATATTTCCTATTCGATGACCAATGAGCACTATTTAATTTGTTTCAATGTTCAAAATTTTGAAACCATTTAAATAAAAAAGAACATTAAAACCTTTATCGCATAATTGACTAATGCTTAATAAATTATGCTTAAGACCATTGACATACAGGACATTATCAATGAGTATGGAAGAGTGATTACCAATGGAACCAATCCCTTCAATGTGGCCTTTGGAGTTGTAACCAAATTTTACTACTCCTTCACTTTTTTGCTTTAGTTCAAGCCTTGGTTTTCCCCCACCCAAATCATTTTGGGTCCATGAGTATTAGCTCCAAAAAACTTGGTTCCCTTGAGAATCCAAGAAGCAAAGGCGTGAACATTATTGAAGTAATTAGTTCCTTAGGAAACCATATACTCTCAGTCCTTTTATCTCTAGAGGGCCTTTGGAAGCCTCTTTGTTTGTAGTTGCCAAAGTTTCTTTTTACATAGTTGGGTTTTGAAGATTCACCTTTCTCAAAACTAGAATTCCTAACTTTGTTCAAAAAATATTTGAGATCATTCACCTCCTTATGGTGATGATCATGAAACTCGGAAATAATTTTCTTTAAATCAACATTTTCCTTTTCAAAATATTTTAAATTTTCTTGTAAATCACAAACCTTCCTTTCAAGTTCGGAATCAGTTTTAGATAAGGAATCGTTTTGTGTTTTCAAATAAAAAAATGATGTTCTTGTTTTTCAAGATGTATTCGTTATACTTCTCAACCAATTCATTATACACCTCTTGCAACTCTTCATAAGCTTCTTGAAGCTCATCAAAAGTGAAATCAAATGTAGATGAGTTAGAGGTTACCATAAGATCTTCTTCAAGAGCCATGTGACAAAGGTTGAGAACTTCTTGCTCCTCTTCATCGGATGATTCCTCATCACTCCAAGTAGAAACGTTTGCCTTGAGCTTCTTCTTCTTCTTGAAGCTCTTCCTTTTGAGTTGGGGATATTCGGTTCTTATGTGCCCCGACTTCTTGCACTCATAGCATATGAGTTGATCCTTCTCCTCCTCAGTGTTCTTGAAGTATTTTTTTTGGGTTAAACTTTCTTCCTCTATTGGACTTCATGAACCGAGTGAATCTTTTGTCTATCATTTCCATATCTTCGTCTTCCTCCTCACTCGAATCACCCTCTTCAAAAGAAGCCTTGAGAGCAATTCTAAGTTTCTTCTTCTCTACCTTTATCTTCTCGACCTTATTTTCTTCTCTTCTATTTTCTTCTTATTTTCCTAGAATCATAAGCTAATGAGTAAGAAGAGAACTCATGAGAGCATCGAGCTTCAAAGTCTTCAAATTTGTTACCTTGATGACGGCGGTTTTTTCCCCATCCCATGACTCACGAAGAGAATATAAGAGTTTCTGGACAAACTAGTCTTCGGGGATGACTTCTCCGAAGCTTTTGAGACTGTTGATGATGATGGAGAAACGATCGAACATTTTTGTGACATTCTCATTGGGCTCTATCTTGAAATTCTCGTAGCTTAAGTTGAAGAGTCCAATCTTGGTCTCCTTTAGACCATACCATTCCTAAAGAAACAGTCACTTGGGAGTTCTTTCTTCAAGAATTCTGAAAGTAGTACATTAGCGAGTACCACCTCGCAGAAAGACGCAACATCTTCTTCCATCTAAAACAAGGTGGCCAACATATCGAGCAATACAATCATGACTTTTGCAAGTATTGCCGATATGGTGCTGAATACATAAAGAAAGAGGAAGATAAATGCATGATTTTTATTGTCGGACTTAGTGATGAGCTACGTCCTATGTTCACTACTTTGAGTATCACCAACTTCCAGGATTTGGTGAATTCAGTTAAAGCCACCGAAGCTGCACATAGAGCTCATAGGGCCAGTGGAATAAGAAGAGGTTCAGAGATGATTCCTGAGCTCCAAAGTGGAATAAGAAGGGCAAGTACAATGCCTTAAACAGAATACATACTCACATCCTTCCCGTTCTAGGAATATTAGGAGACCTCAGACAGTGGCACAATCTTTTGTCAAGACTGCTATAGTCGAGAGTACCGGAGGCTCCAACCGGAGTTTGTAGAATCCAGTTTGCAACTATTGTTAGAAACGACATCCAGCATGTTAGTGTTGTAAACAGACTCGAGCATGATTCTATTGTGGTGAACATGGTTATTTCATTTGTGATTGTCCTCTTGGTGCTTCCAAGTCTACAACTACACCGACAATTGTCACCTCCCCTGCTCTGTCATTCTAAGGCAAGGGATCGAGGGAAGGGTCCTCAGGAGCTAAAGGGAAACCTGGTGGCTCGGGAAAACCATCCAATAGGCAAGAATCAGGGGCTTCTACTCAGATGTATCATGTGAGGAGCCGAGAGGATGATGATGAGCATGACATTATTGCAAGTACCATTGAATTGTACAATCATTATTTGTACGCATTGATTGATACTAGCTCTACATATTCATTTATAAGCATTGGACTAGATAGGAAGCATGGAATGTCTAGTGAACCCATAGCATCGAGAATATCTGTCACAAATCAATTAGGTGATTGTGTCACTGTGGACCTTATGTGCAAGAACTTTCCTTTGATGATTCAAGAGATTCCATTTCTGACTGACTTATTGGCCTTATCGATACACGAGTTTGATGTCATACTAGGCTTAGATTTGCTGAGTAAGCATCAAGCTTGGGTAGATTGTAGCAAGAGGAAATTATATCTTCGAGGCCTTGTCATGCAAAGCATTGTCTGAATGAAATCTCTGTAACCCCCTTAACCCGGCCTAGACGGTTAACCCGAATTAAGAAAGTCACACGGGGAAAACCAAAGTCAACCTTGATTAACGACCCTTTTTTTCTTTTTAACCTTGTCTAGATGCACTTTAGACCTAATTGTGATCACACAAACATCATACCAAAAGATCACGAACATCAGAGATCAAACAGGGACTCAATTGAACAAATTACAACTTTAGGGACCAAATTGTAAATTCTGATAATTATAAGGACTTAACCCAAATTGAAATTACCATCTTGAAATTAATCATGTTTCATGCTTCTCTGTAAAATTTCAGCTAAAAAGGACTTCCCAAACTCATACAATTGCACAAACAAGTTTCAGGACTAAAACGCAAACATTCCAAAACATATAACTGCCAATGTCAGCCCCCAACGGTCACCCGTTCCGAAACAGGCATAGCCCGTTTCGAAACTCGGGGCCGTTCCGCAACGCGTACCGAAACGGGGGTCTGGCAGTGGCCTTTCCGTTTCGGAACGGCCCCTCCCGTTTCGGACGCCTGGGCACAATTAAGGCACCCGTTCCGAAACGGTAGGTGCTGTTCCGAAACACCCTGCACAGATTGCCTAAAAATGCATACTTAAACATGCAATTGACCAACCAATCATGCTCCAAATGCCACCAAACTTTGCCAACATGCAATTCAACATATATGAGACATACTTGCATCAACAATTCATCAAAACATCCACATATATGAAAAGCCCCAAATCTATAGGAATGCTTCCTACACAAGTAAGCCATTCAAGCATAAACTTCCAATTCAAGCATAAAAAGGCCAACCACAAAAACCAGCATTCTCAACAACATTCAACATACTTAGAGAGTTCAAAACATCTCCCAAAACATACACATAGGTCCCCCATTGCCAAATTACCAAAAGCTAAAATGTACTTAGAAAACCTTCCATACTTAGAGCTTTGTTTCCACTTGGATGCTTGCCCTCCTTGCTGCCCTCAAGTACTCTAATGTTCTGCATTATTGAATTAAGAAAACAAAGAGAGCGTAAGCAAAAGCTTAGTGAGGAATGCTCAATAAAACCATCCAATAATGCATTTATAAAACACTTATAAAACATGCTTTAAATCATCATTTACACATGCTCAAAAGCATACTTAAAACAAGCATCTCATGCTTCATTTCATTACATGTCATATTGGCCTCAAGTGATACATTTCATTTCTTTGAAAACAAGTTCATCAACTTTCACCCCAAGGACTTTCAAACACCTTGGACCCCAAGGACTTTTAAACACCTTGGCCATGGACTTTTAAACACCATGAATTAGATCACCTCAAGGACTTTTAAACACCTTGACCCCAAGGACTTTTAAACACCTTGGCCATGGACTTTTAAACACCATGAATTGAATCACCTCAAGGACTTTTAAACACCTTGAGCCCAAGGACTTTTAAACACCTTGGCCTATGGACTTTTAAACACCATAGAAAGGACCACACAAGGACTTTTAAACACCTTTGTGTCCGTAACAAGAATCATCCAAGGACTTTTAACCACCTTGATGTTCTTAAGTAACAAGGCTCACTCAAGGACTTTTAACCACCTTAGTGACCTTAACCTTTTCAAAACATCACTTGCCAATATACATCATTATCATCAATTTATCCACTGTTTTAAAGCATTAAACCAAGCCATATTCATCATGCTTTTAAAAGCATCAAACCACATTTAATCAATGTTCAAAAAAACAAGGAACTCTTACCTTGAGCTTCCTTTAACATATGGCTTATCAAAACAGCAAATACCATGCTAAATCATGCTTTCAAAACAGTTATCAAAACATGCAAATAACCACATTGCATCACAACAAAATCGTGGCCACCACTAGAGAGAATTTCCGAAAACTTACACTAGAGCTTATCAAAGTTGTTTAGACTTAAACTAAGCTCCCAAGACATTGGTTTCAAAGCTGAAAACCCAATTTCACTCACCGATTCCACTTCGCCTCTTGCCGAAGCACCAATTCAAGCTTCCGAATCAACAACTCTTGGATCCAAAGATGCCTCCCCTGATTAAACACATTAAAGCAGAGATTTAATGCATCATCTTGCATCAAAAGCTTCAATGAAAGCACTCTAACTCGCTGCTCTCATTCACACTCCAATTTCGGCCACCAAACACAACCGAAATTGCATCAAAACCACTTCTCAACAAAGCCCAGCCATAAACCAGCAAAACCTAACATCCATTAACACCATTTAACATCTAAAAACAACCTATAAACATCCTTATACCTCCAGCAACATCAGATCCACAAGATCACCACAAAAACATCCAAGAATCACAAGCTAAACTTAGGAAACACAACCTATCCGGGATTGCATTAATCAAAACTCATTTCCTTATCAAATTAACATTCATTAATCATCATTTTAGCACCTTAAAACACTGCTTAAACAGATCCAACGAAATTTCATCAAAAACACACCAAATCTTGCATTTTAAGCCAAGATCCACTAAACAATCTTAAAAGCCATTTATAAAACATCAATTAGGGATTGAGAACTTAGGAATTTCATTAAAGAACTTGAAGTTCAGAGGAGAAGGACGTTCTTACCTCCAAACTTGAGTTTCTCCTCTTTTAGAGCCAAAAAGCTTGATGAATCAAGTAGCAAATACAAAGGTTTTGATGAGGAGATGATTAGGAATCAAATGAGGATTGAAAAGAAGTATTTAGGTGATAAAAATCAGAGGAAAAGATCTGGAGAGAATGTGTTTGGTTTGAGAGAAAAGATGAGAGAAAATGGGAATGGAAAATTTAGAAAGTTAGTTAAAAATGACTAAAAATATCTTTCCCTCCTTTTTACTTTTATTTTAAACCATTATTAAATCATTTAATATTCTAGAAAATCTGGAGAAACTCCCCTTTGGGTAAATAGCTCCCTAAAGATTCAAAGTTTCAATCCTTTTTAAAACAGTCACAAAACTTTCAAAAATCACATTTTGGTCACTAGCCAAAATGTCACCCTTCCGAAACTCATTTTCCAAAATTGATTTCACAGTTCACTTAATTATATTAAAAGATGATTTTAGAACATTTTTCCATATTTTTAATGCAACCCGAACTAGGCTTTCCTAATTTCACCTCTTTAGATTCGAACAACACTTTGACCAAACCGGTCAACGCCCAAAACTTCTAAGCCCAAAACCGGGGCGTTACAACTCTCCCCCCCTTAAGAAATTTCGTCCTCGAAATTTACCTGAAGGAAAGAGATAAGGAAACTGCTTCAGCATGTCTTCCTTCCGCTCCCACGTGGCTTCCTCAACACCGCGATGCTTCCACATCACCTTCACCAACTCAATGGTCTTGCCACGAAGAACCATACTATCCGAATCCAGAACCTTCACCGGTTCCTCATCATAGGTCAAATCCGGATTCAAAACCACTTCCTCCACAGGCATCACATGCGAAGGATCAGATCTATACCTCCGGAGCATAGAGACATGGAACACATCATGGATCTTCTCCAACTCCTGAGGTAACCTCAACCGATACGCAACAGGACCCACACGCTCAACCACCTCATATGGTCCAATGTACCTAGGGCTCAACTTACCCTTTCGGCCAAACCGCATCACCTTCTTCCAAGGCGAAACCTTCAAGAACACACGGTCACCCACCGCATACTCTATCTCCTTACGCTTCAAATCCGCGTAAGACTTCTGCCGATCAGAAGCAGCCTTCAACCGCTCACAAATGAGCTTTACCTTCTCCGTGGTCCCTTTCAACAAAGCCGACATCGAAACCAACTTTTGACCAGTTTCAGCCCAACAAAGAGGAGTCCTACACTTCCTCCCGTACAAAGCCTCATAAGGTGCCATCTGTATACTTGCCTG
The DNA here is from genome assembly GCA_030270665.1 of Hibiscus trionum. NCBI lineage: Eukaryota > Viridiplantae > Streptophyta > Magnoliopsida > Malvales > Malvaceae > Hibiscus > Hibiscus trionum. The sequence continues at coordinate 41,030,776 of BSYR01000027.1, read as the reverse complement.
ATAACTGTTGTTATAAGCAAACTCAACCAAAGGCAGATGCTTCTCCCAAGAACCTTGGAACTCAATCACGCAGCACCTCAACATATCCTCCAAAATCTGGATAACTCGCTCAGACTGACCATCCGACTGAGGATGATAGGACGTACTGAAATGCAACCTTGTACCCAGAGCTTGATGTAAACACTGCCAGAAACGCGATGTGAACCTCGGATCCCTATCCGACACAATCGACTTAGGCACACCATGCAGCCGCACAATCTCAGCAATGTACAGCTCTGCCAACTTATCCAAAGAAAACGTAGTATGCACAGGCAAGAAATGCGCACACTTCGTCAGACGATCCACAATCACCCAGACCGAATTCTTCTTCGATGGAGACAAAGGTAAACCAGATACAAAATCCATGGTAACCCTCTCCCACTTCCATTCAGGGATTTTCAACGGTTGCAACAACCCTGAAGGAAACTGATGCTCAGCCTTAACTCGCTGACACACCAAACACTTGCTAACAAACTCTGCAACATCTTTCTTCAAACCCACCCAATAGTACTCATCACGAAGATCACGGTACATCTTAGTACTACCAGGGTACATAGAAAAAGGACTACTATGACCTTCAGTCAGAATAGCACGCCTCAACTCAGCATCAGCAGGCACTACTATCCGACTCCCAAAACACAGCACACCATCATCATTGAAACAGAAATCCGAAGGTCTACCCTCCGCGATATCCTGAACATGAGACACCAAGGAATCATCCAGCAACTGCTTATCCTTGATCAACTGAACCAAAGAGGGTTTCACATGCAACTCAGCCACAAGACCACCATCTCGCGATATGCTCAAGCTAGCAAACATAGCCCTCAGCTCAACAGCTACTTTCCTACTCAAGGCATCCGCAACAACATTAGCTTTTCCAGGATGGTACTCAATCGTCAGATCATAATCCTTGAGCAACTCCAACCAACGCCGCTGCCTAAGATTCAACTCCTTCTGAGACATCAGATACCTCAAACTCTTGTGATCTGTGTACACAGTACACTTCTCACCATACAGATAATGCCTCCAGATCTTCAGAGCAAAAACCACTGCAGCCAGCTCGATATCATGCGTAGGGTAATTGCGCTCATGCACTTTCAACTGCCGCGATGCATAAGCCACCACCTTACCCTCCTGCATCAACACACACCCCAAACCAACATAGGATGCATCACTGTAAACCACAAACTCTTTCCCTGATTCAGGCTGAATCAAGATAGGAGCTTGCGTCAAAGCCGCCTTAAGCTTCTCAAAAGCCTGCTGTCTCGCCTCCGTCCACTCATACTTAACATCCTTCTGCAACAGCTTCGTCAAAGGAGCAGCAATCTTGGAAAAACCATCTACAAACCTTCGGTAGTATCCCGCCAAACCAAGGAAACTACGGACCTCATGAACAGACTTAGGAACCTTCCAACTCATCACCGCCTCAATCTTCTGAGGATCAACACGAATCCCCTCAGCTGAGACCACATGCCCAAGGAAAACCACCTCCCTTAACCAGAACTCACACTTGCTCAGCTTAGCATAAAGCTGATTCTCCAACAAAGCTTGCAAAACAATCCTCAAATGCTCTTCATGCTCCTCCTCAGTACGCGAGTACACGAGGATATCATCAATGAACACCACAACAAACTTGTCCAGGTATTCATGAAACACACGATTCATCATGTCCATGAAAGCAGCAGGAGCATTTGTCAACCCAAACGGCATCACAAGAAACTCATAATGCCCATACCTTGTCCTGAAAGCTGTCTTAGGCACATCCACATCCTTCACCTTCAACTGATAATACCCTGACCTCAAGTCAATCTTAGAGAACACAGCAGCTCCCCGAAATTGATCAAAGAGATCATCGATCCTCGGCAAAGGATACCGATTCTTGATAGTCAACTTGTTCAGCTGACGGTAATCAATGCACATTCTCATAGTGCCATCCTTCTTCTTCACAAACAAGACCGGTGCTCCCCAAGGTGACACACTCGGCCGGATGAAACCACGATCAAGCAACTCTTGCAACTGCGTCTTCAGCTCCTTCAGCTTCTTAGGTGCCATTCTATAGGGAGTAATGGACACAGGAGTTGTATTCTCATACAGCTCAATTCCAAACTCCACCTCGCGGTTAGGAGGTAAACCAGGCAACTCCTCAGGAAAAACACCAGGAAACTCCTTCACAACTCTGATATCTTGCACCCTCAACTCTTTAGAGCTAGGATTCATCACAAAAGCTAGATAAGCTTCGCAACCTTGCCTCAGCATCTTGCTCGCCTCCAAGGTAGACACCACATTGGCAAGAAACTTCACATTCTCGCCAACCACCACAACTTCATAATCATCCGCAAGCTTAAGCGAAACCCGCTTGTTCTCACAATCCACAACAGCACGATGCTCAGCAAGCCAATCCATACCAAGGATCACATCGAAACCATAGAAGGGCAACTCCATAAGATCAACATGGAAAACATGCTCTTGAACGACCAAGGGACACCTTCTATAAAGCTTCCTAGTCACAACAGTCTCACCAAAAGAACTATTGACTCGAACACCAACATCCAAAGACTCAACAGGCAAACCAAGCAATTCAGTATGCTCACGCAAAATGTATGAATGCGTAGATCCAGAATCAATCAATGAAAGCAATGACAAGGATTGCAAAGTAAAGGTACCTGCAATCACATCCGCATCATTCCTGCCCTCTCGCTGAGCATACACCCTCGCTTGGCCTCCACCCTCAGGCTGAATAGCCACAACATGGGCCACTCCACGACCACCTTCCTCTCTCCTCTGGAAATTACCACGGCCGCGCCCACGACCTCTCTGCGGTGCAGCAACAACAGGAGCACGCACCTGATCACCAGCCAACCTAGGACAATCTCGCCTCATGTGGTCTGTAGAACCACAACTCCAGCACCCGTTACCAGCAGCCGCAACAGGAGCTTGCACCACTCTCTCGGCACGAGGACAGTCACGTTTCATGTGACCACGTGAACCACAGATCCAACAAGCACTCGGATCAGCCCTAGCATTGCCTCCTCTAGCAGGTGCACCACCACCTCTCTTAGCTGAAGACTGATACTTCTGATCACGTCCTCTCTTGTTCCGTCCACCTCCGGAACTAAACTCAGCTGATCGCTTCCCAGCACTTGCTCCAGCACCTCTCACAGATAAACCCAAGTTCATCTCAACATCCATGGCTCGGCCCACCAACACGTCGAAATCATCATACTCGGCGGCCAGCAAATACATTTTCACATCCGTCTCTAAACCATAACGGAACCTCTTGCACCTTGCCCGCTCATCAGGTACCAGCTCCGGTGCATACTGACTGAGTCGCACAAACTGCACCTCATACTCAGCCACACTCATGCTCCCTTGGGTAAGAGACATGAATTCACGCTTCTTCTCATCTAGATATCTTACACCCAGATATCTCCTCTTGAACACATTCTGAAAGAATGTCCAAGTCACATCAGCTTCTGCCATCCAAGCAACAGTGGTTGTCCACCACGTATACGCATCCTTCTGCAGCAAGGACACAACACAACCCAGCTTCTGCACATCAGTGCAACTCATCTGGCCCAAGATTCGCTTGGTACTCTCTAGCCAAGCTTCAGAACTCTCAGCAGACATACCCCTGAACTCAGTCCCACCAAGACCGCGCAAACGCTCCAAAGGTAGTCTGACACCAGCATCTTCCTGATGCCCCGCTCCACGAGCCCCAGCTACTGCTGCTTGAAAAGCACCAGCAATAGCTTGCACTAACATCGTCATATCAGGCATAGCTTGCCCCTGACCAGCCCCAGGTCCAGCAGCTCCAGCGCCAGCTGCAGCTCCAGCTTCCTCAGCCTCAGCACCACCACCACCAGGTGGAGGAGGAGGTAACACCGCACTACCCGTGTTTTCCTCATTCTCGTTCTCATTAGGAGCCGTAGCTCGCACATTACCTCGTAACTCTCTACGTGGTGCCATACTTTTACCATGCAATCACAACACAAATAAAACAAAGTCAGGACCAGCAAGGTAAGCAATCCAAGTATTCAAGCTCAATTTCATTTCAAAACAACATCTTTCCTTTAGCTTTGATTTGGCAATGGGTACCCACAACATGCTACATCACAGCACATACTTCAATTGCATCAAAATCACAAGCCATTAAACATGCTTTCACTCAACAAGCATACAAGGCATACATACTTCAATCATGCATACATACATTCCCAATTACTCGAGAACTCAGCTCTGATACCACCAAATGTAACCCCCTTAACCCGGCCTAGACGGTTGACCCGAATTAAGAAAGTCACACGGGGAAAACCAAAGTCAACCCGAAAGTCAACCGTGATTAACGACCCTTTTTTTTTCTTTTTAACCTTGTCTAGATGCACTTTAGACCTAATTGTGATCACACAAACATCATACCAAAAGATCACGAACATCAGAGATCAAACAGGGACTCAATTGAACAAATTACAACTTTAGGGACCAAATTGTAAATTCTGATAATTATAAGGACTTAACCCAAATTGAAATTACCATCTTGAAATTAATCATGTTTCATGCTTCTCTGTAAAATTTCAGCTAAAAAGGACTTCCCAAACTCATACAATTGCACAAACAAGTTTCAGGACTAAAACGCAAACATTCCAAAACATATAACTGCCAATGTCAGCCCCCAACGGTCACCCGTTCCGAAACAGGCATAGCCCGTTTCGAAACTCGGGGCCGTTCCGCAACGCGTACCGAAACGGGGGTCTGGCAGTGGCCTTTCCGTTTCGGAACGGCCCCTCCCGTTTCGGACACCTGGGCACAATTAAGGCACCCGTTCCGAAACGGTAGGTGCTGTTCCGAAACACCCTGCACAGATTGCCTAAAAATGCATACTTAAACATGCAATTGACCAACCAAACATGCTCCAAATGCCACCAAACTTTGCCAACATGCAATTCAACATATATGAGACATACTTGCATCAACAATTCATCAAAACATCCACATATATGAAAAGCCCCAAATCTATAGGCATGCTTCCTACACAAGTAAGCCATTCAAGCATAAACTTCCAATTCAAGCATAAAAAGGCCAACCACAAAAACCAGCATTCTCAACAACATTCAACATACTTAGGGAGTTCAAAACATCTCCCAAAACATACACATAGGTCCCCCATTGCCAAATTACCAAAAGCTAAAATGTACTTAGAAAACCTTCCATACTTAGAGCTTTGTTTCCACTTGGATGCTTGCCCTCCTTGCTGCCCTCAAGTACTCTAATGTTCTGCATTATTGAATTAAGAAAACAAAGAGAGCGTAAGCAAAAGCTTAGTGAGGAATGCTCAATAAAACCATCCAATAATGCATTTATAAAACACTTATAAAACATGCTTTAAATCATCATTTACACATGCTCAAAAGCATACTTAAAACAAGCATCTCATGCTTCATTTCATTACATGTCATATTGGCCTCAAGTGATACATTTCATTTCTTTGAAAACAAGTTCATCAACTTTCACCCCAAGGACTTTCAAACACCTTGGACCCCAAGGACTTTTAAACACCTTGGCCATGGACTTTTAAACACCATGAATTAGATCACCTCAAGGACTTTTAAACACCTTGACCCCAAGGACTTTTAAACACCTTGGCCATGGACTTTTAAACACCATGAATTGAATCACCTCAAGGACTTTTAAACACCTTGAGCCCAAGGACTTTTAAACACCTTGGCCTATGGACTTTTAAACACCATAGAAAGGACCACACAAGGACTTTTAAACACCTTTGTGTTCGTAACAAGAATCATCCAAGGACTTTTAACCACCTTGATGTTCTTAAGTAACAAGGCTCACTCAAGGACTTTTAACCACCTTAGTGACCTTAACCTTTTCAAAACATCACTTGCCAATATACATCATTATCATCAATTTATCCACTGTTTTAAAGCATTAAACCAAGCCATATTCATCATGCATTTAAAAGCATCAAACCACATTTAATCAATGTTCAAAAAAACAAGGAACTCTTACCTTGAGCTTCCTTTAACATATGGCTTATCAAAACAGCAAATACCATGCTAAATCATGCTTTCAAAACAGTAATCAAAACATGCAAATAACCACATTGCATCACAACAAAATCGTGGCCACCACTAGAGAGAATTTCCGAAAACTTACACTAGAGCTTAGCAAAGTTGTTTAGACTTAAACTAAGCTCCCAAGACATTGGTTTCAAAGCTGAAAACCCAATTTCACTCACCGATTCCACTTCGCCTCTTGCCGAAGCACCAATTCAAGCTTCCGGATCAACAACTCTTGGATCCAAAGATGCCTCCCCTGATTAAACACATTAAAGCAGAGATTTAATGCATCATCTTGCATCAAAAGCTTCAATGAAAGCACTCTAACTCGCTGCTCTCATTCACACTCCAATTTCGGCCACCAAACACAACCGAAATTGCATCAAAACCACTTCTCAACAAAGCCCAGCCATAAACCAGCAAAACCTAACATCCATTAACACCATTTAACATCTAAAAACAACCTATAAACATCCTTATACCTCCAGCAACATCAGATCCACAAGATCACCACAAAAACATCCAAGAATCACAAGCTAAACTTAGGAAACACAACCTATCCGGGATTGCATTAATCAAAACTCATTTCCTTATCAAATTAACATTCATTAATCATCATTTTAGCACCTTAAAACACTGCTTAAACAGATCCAACGAAATTTCATCAAAAACACACCAAATCTTGCATTTTAAGCCAAGATCCACTAAACAATCTTAAAAGCCATTTATAAAACATCAATTAGGGATTGAGAACTTAGGAATTTCATTAAAGAACTTGAAGTTCAGAGGAGAAGGACGTTCTTACCTCCAAACTTGAGTTTCTCCTCTTTTAGAGCCAAAAAGCTTGATGAATCAAGTAGCAAATACAAAGGTTTTGATGAGGAGATGATTAGGAATCAAATGAGGATTGAAAAGAAGTATTTAGGTGATAAAAATCAGAGGAAAAGATCTGGAGAGAATGTGTTTGGTTTGAGAGAAAAGATGAGAGAAAATGTGAATGGAAAATTTAGAAAGTTAGTTAAAAATGACTAAAAATATCTTTCCCTCCTTTTTACTTTTATTTTAAACCATTATTAAATCATTTAATATTCTAGAAAATCTGGAGAAACTCCCATTTGGGTAAATAGCTCCCTAAAGATTCAAAGTTTCAATCCTTTTTAAAACAGTCACAAAACTTTCAAAAATCACATTTTGGTCACTAGCCAAAATGTCACCCTTCCGAAACTCATTTTCCAAAATTGATTTCACAGTTCACTTAATTATATTAAAAGATGATTTTAGAACATTTTCCATATTTTTAATGCAACCCGAACTAGGCTTTCCTAATTTCACCTCTTTAGATTCGAACAGCACTTTGACCAAACCGGTCAACGCCCAAAACTTCTAAGCCCAAAACCGGGGCGTTACAATCTCAAAGTCGTTCATTATATGCTTTGACGCTAGAAGCCAAGGAAGGACCTCTAATATCATACATTGATATCGTGTGTGAATTTCCTGATGTTTTCCCTAATGAACTTTCGGGTTTACCTCCAATCTGTGAAGTATAGTTTAGTATTGAAGTACAACCTAGAACTACCCCAGTTTCAATCGCAACCTATCGAATGGCAGCCATTGAGCTGAAGGAGTTGAAAGCCCATATTCAAGATTTACTTGATAAAGGCATTATTCAACCGAGTTCCTCACCTTGGTGAGCTCTGGTTCTCTTTGTAAAGAAAAATGATTGTTCCATGAGATTAAGCATTGACTATCACTAGTTGAACAAGGTAACCATCAAGAACAAGTATCCATTACCAAGGATAGACGACATGTTCGATCAACTCAAGGATGCCTTTGTGTTTTCCAAGATTAATTTAAGGTCTGGATATTATCAAATGAGAGTTAAAGATTTTGAAGTACCTAAAACCGCCTTTTGTACAAGATATGGTCACTACGAATTCTTGGTGATGCCTTTAGGGCTAACCAATGCACCGACAAACTTTATGGACCCGTTGAATCGAGTTTTAGACCCTTCCTTGATAAATTTGTGATGGTATTCATTGAAGATATCCTAATCTATTCTAAGAATGCTGCAAAACATCGTGATCATCTTCGTATTATGCTTCAAACTCTCCGTGAAAAGCAGTTGTTTGCTAAATTCTCTAAATGTGAGTTTTGGCTTACCGAAGTTGCCTTCCTTGTGCGCATTGTATCAGCTTTCAGCATCTAAGAAGACCCGAAGAAAATTCAAGCCATCCTTGATTGGCATCCACCGAAGTATTGGTGAGGTGAGATTTTTCCTTGGTCTTACTTGCTTGTAACATCCTGGTTTTGGGCCTAGATGTTTTAGACATCGGATCGAACTGGTCGGAAACTGTTCGAATTGCGTAAGGTGATTTAAGGAAATTAGGGATCGAGATAGGATAAAAATGTGATAAAAATTGCTAAAATCCTCTAAAAATATGTTTAAGAGGTTTGTCAAATCAATTTTACAAAAGAAGCTTCGGAAGTGGTACATTTTAGGTAGTGACCAAAATGTATAGTTTAAAAACTGTGAAAAATGCAATTTTCAAAAGGGAGAGTCAAAGTCTTAGAATCTTTAGGGAGCTTTATGCAATTAAGCCTTTCCTTAATATGACATGGGCTTAAAATGGTTTTTATTTAATTGATTTTAAAAGGGGTTTTATTTATTTTATTAATTAAATAGTTAATTTGGGAGATTTTAGTTTCGTAACTACTTTTCTTTTCTCATTATCAGCCAAAAATTCTTCTAAATCATTTTCTCCATATTTCTTTTCTCCCAAACACTCTATCTTGATTTCTCTTTCATTTCCAAAGAATCATTTTCAATTTCTTCAAGATTTTTGAAGCAAAAACTTGTCATTCATTGAGAAAAGCAAGGATTGGATGTAAATCTCGTTCTCAACCTCTAATCAAGGTTCTTTATTGAAATTCCAAAGATTTTTTACTCTCAATTGTTGTTTTTAACTAGGTTTTTATAATAGTTATGATTTAGAATCAAAATCTTACAAAATGGTGACTTAATTCTTTATTTTCGGAATTGTTTTGATTAGTTCTATTTTGGATAGATTCTAATTGAGTTTTGAGTTGATTCTGTTGTTGAGAAAGTGTTTTAATGATATAGATCCCAAAATCCTTGAGATCCTTGTGTTTTATTATGGTTTTCGTTGAGTTTTTGAGGTGAAATGATGAGGTTTTGATGTTGGAGGTATAAGGATGGATTTAGGCTGATTTTAGATGTATTTTGATGCTTATAAATGATTGAAAGTGATGTATATTGGTTGGGTATGGTTTTGGAAGCAATCGATTGAGTTTTCAGTTATTTTAGATGGGTAAATTGGTGTAGTTTGGGTGAGCAACGGGTTTGTGTTTAGTTGCTGGTGTTGAAATGTATTTTAATGCATTTGGATCTCTGTTTTGATGATATGAAAATAGGGGATCTTGATCTGGAGGCAAACGAGTTGGTTGTGGAGGTTCCGGAGGAGTGATTTTTGTGTCGGCAAGCAAGGTTTCACATTGTCGGTGAGTGGACGTGTTTTTGAAGCTTTGTAAGCTTGGATACAACTTATTGGGAGGTTAGTGTAAGCTTGAAAAGCTTAACTAATCTCGAAAGTAAGTACAGTTTCTTGTTCTCTCGGTTTTCGGTTTGGAAATGGATTCCATGGTATATCATGTTCATGTTTTGTTGATGGTTGTTACTCACTATTATGCATGGATTTAAGCATAGTTTTGCTTGTGTTTATCCCATGAAAAGGTTTGGTTTGAGTACAAGATGGTGAGATCTTGTATGAGAAGGTTTTTTCTATTTAAAGGCATCTTTAGTTTGGGATATGTGATGATTTTTGATGATGCATTGAAAACAATGAGTTAACTTGGTTTTTAAGGATATATTGACCTGGTTTAATCTATTCTTAATACTCGGATACGTTGGTCGACCAATAGGATATGAGTGCACTATAATCTTTAAATTGTACGTGTGTCTAGCTACGTGACGTAATATGGGGTGAGCCTATTGCGGGTGATAGAGGTGAGCCTATCACTATGGGTTAGGGGTAAGCCTAATTCCTTTCGTAGCCATTATGATGGGGTGAGCCATCATTGAGTTAGGGGTGAGCCCATGTGAGTCCGTGTATCCGATATTGTGTATGAAAGTGATGGAGGTGAGTCCATCATAACAAGTAGGGGTAAGCCTATGCCGGTTGTTAAATGTCAATATATGTGTGTTTTTTATGTTGCCCATGTATCATGTTTTAAATGTAAGAATCATGGTTTATTGTGCATGAGATGCTTCTTGTAGAGTTAATGCATAAGAGGATTTTATGCGTGTGAATTAAGCAAGTGAGGCTTAATGTGGATTTGCATTGAGAGCAATGCATGTGATTAATGATACACGTGGAACATGATTTAAGATTGATTTTCTTGGGTTTTGAAAGCATGATTTGAGAATGAGCATGGAATGGTTTGATATATGTTTTAAAAACCACATTATTGGTGTATTCTTGAGCTTTCCCTCACTAAGCAAGTGTGCTTACGCTCCTCTTTTCCCAACAATGCAGATATCTAAGCTTGAGGGCCGAGGAGTAGTAAGTGAAGGCACCTAAGTTGTCACTCGAACTCAAGTATGAACTTTGGAGAACTTTAATAAGTAGATTTGGCAATGGGGGATTAGAACCTTGGTTTGAAGGTCTCATTGTTGATTTCTTAGCTGAGATTTAATGGTTTCTTATTTTGGGTTGTAAATGGCCTTTGAGGATTTGAGGTGTGCATGAATGTGGTTTTTAGCCTTTGTATGGTTTTGAAGTCTAGGAAACATGCCTATAGATCTAATGCTTGCATGATTGATGCTACGTCCTAGCTTGTGCTTCATGTTAATGGTCTTTGATGTGTTTAAAAGTTGTAACATGTGTGGGAATGTTTTCGGGTGTCGAAAGTTGTCTAAAACAAGCAAAGTCTGTTGTTGCAGTGCAGGGTGTTTCGAAACACCCTCATTCATATCGAAGCGAAGGCCTGTTATGGCCTGGGGGTTTCAGAACGGGTGAGATCGTTCCGGAACATTTGGCTACTTTGAAGCTTGGTTTCGGAACTGGTTTCGGAACCTACCCGAGTACCAAAACGGTCAACTATGTTTTGATACGATCGTTCCGAGACGGGTTTCAGCGTTCCGGAACAGGTGACCGTTGAATTGGGATTTTGAATTGTTCCAGGTTTGTCTTTTTTGCATTATGACCCCTAAATGTTCGTAAGTTAAATTAATTGAGTTTGGATGTTCTGTTTGAGATGTGTTTTGGCATGTTGACATGATACATTATTAATTTTGGTTTGGTAACTCAAAAATCTGGCTAGTCCTCAAAATTTTGGAAATTTACAATTTAGTCCCTAAAAGACAAATGCATGCAATTGTACGCCTTAACGAACTCCGACCGCTGCGCCGTTTCATCTATGTGTCATGCTATTCACATAGGTTAATATTGTGCATCTAGAAAAGACAACATAAAAAAGGGTCGTTAATCGAGGTTGACTTTCACGAGTTGATTTCGGTTTTCCCCGTGTAATCTTCTTAGTTTGGGTCGGGCGTCTAGACCGGGCTAAGGGGGTTACATGGCTATTATAGGAGATTTGTCAAAGGATTTTCTATGTTATCAGCTCCATTGACTAAGTTATTGCGGAAGGAAGCTCCATTTGTTTGGGTCGAGGAACAACAATGATGTTTTGATCAGTTGAAACAAGTGTTAACTCATGCACACAGCTTATAGTGATGCATCACATCTCGAGTTAGGATGTGTGTTGATGCAAGAAGGAAAAGTCATTGGATATGCTACGAGACAATTTAAGCCACATGAGATGGACTATCCCACCCTTGATCTGGAATTGGTTGCGGTTGTTTTTGCGTTGAAAATATGGAGACACTATCTCTACGGAGAAAAGTGCTATCTTTTTAACTGATCATAAAAGACTTAAGTACCTTTTTACTCAAAAGGAATTGAACCTTCGGAAACAAAGATGGATCGAACTCCTTAAAGATTATGATCTTGTCATTGATTACCATTCGGGCAAGGCCAATTTTGTAGCTGATGCACTCAGCCGCAAACCTTCGCCTGGTAAGTTTTGTCATTAAACGTGAAACCTTAAGCATCAAATAACAATTTAACTCATTGCAAACCGTTGTTTTGTAGCCACTCGAGCTATAAATGCTCACTGTCGACTTCGGAAGCATCGTTGTTTCGTAGTTGAACTTCGAGTTCAGTATACTATTGTTTTGAGAATCAAGACATTACAAGATGAAGACTCCAAACTCCAACCCATTGCCTCTAAGATTCAAGATGCTCCAAACTTCAGAATTAATTGTGAAGGACTTTTATGTTTTCGTGATCAGGTCTGTGTGCCCAATGATGAATAACTTCATGATGTTATTCTTAAGGAAGCCAATTCAAGTTCATTTTCGATTCATCCCGGATCTGTGAAGATGTACAAAGACCTTCATGAATTATATTGGTGGCCAGGCATGAAGCAAACCATAATTGACTTCCTGTCCAAGTGTCTCACTTGTCAACGGGTTAAAGCTGAGCATCGTGTTCCTGCTAGATTATTGCAACCCATTGAACTATCGCAATGGAAGTGGGAGAATATCACTATGGACTTTTGTTAGTGATTTATTGTAGACTCTTTGGAAGATTTGTAAAATAATACTGGCAAAATGGGTAATTTATAGAAAATGGGAAATTGTATGCCAAGAGTCCTTTGCATGCAAGTATACACAGTCTGCAAGTAATAAAGCTAGGCAAGCTGAGTTATTGATCCCATAGAGATTGACTTGGAATTCGATTGCTTTAATGGTTTACTTGTCTTGGGAAAAGATGATTTGTTTTGGAGTTATTTTATAAACTACTTAAAAGAAAAGAAAACAATGTAGTAAAATGTTGGCAAGGAGGGTGCTTTTAATGAATGATGAGTGTTGGCAGGGAATGCCTAGTTTTAACACTGTTCCTGCCAGCCTTTGTTGGCAAACTGTCTTGGCATTGTTTTCCGAGCAGATTTAGCAAAGCCTCTCTCGATGGTTATTGCCCTAAGTCGATTATGTAAAAACCCCTATATCTCTATAGTGCATGTTTTTAAATGAATCGAGTTGATTAAGAACCAATTTATACTCGGAGGTGGTAGATATCACTTCCGAAGTAAGTCCATCTACTTGAACGACTTCTCTCGAAGCTTCTCTCCCAAGTATCCAGGAACTGATCGTTGCCTCCCAAGTTTGTTAAGATATTGAGGAATAGGCCAACTATGCCAGCTCTCGCTTTGGCAAAGTATTTCGAAAAACAGTAATGACAACTCTTGTTTGGCATTTACAGTTAGAAACAATAAAGCATGCCAAATGGAAAAATTTTGCCGAAACACAATTGTATTCAAAGAACTAAGGCAGAAAACCAACATAAAACCAAACATCCCTCACCAACTATGAAATTAGTTCATGGTAAGGGGTTTAACAAACAAAACCATAACCGTTTTTAGATACATCATCCTAAAATAAAAGTAAAACAACTTAAAACCAAAAGAATGGACGAGAGGGATCTCTCGACGCAGCCCTCAAATCTAGGCTCTCAGCCAAGTGGTTGAACCACCCTTCCTCGGTGCAACCGACCGTCACTCGTCGAGCTCTCCATCACCTTAGTCCGATCACTCTAAGTCTTCAACTTGCTCCCCTCCATGCTTGATCGGTTGGTTGTATTTATAGGCGTGGATGGGAAGGGAATATGATAGCGTTCGCATTTGAATTTCAAAATGCTCGAAAGATAAGAGGTAAGCCTCATCCGATCGGTGTGATAGCTTATCAAGCTAGGGCTAATGTCATCTTTTTAGTGTTGCCTTGGCATATCTTCGTCAACATAGCTTTGAATCACCTTATCCGCTGTTTTTTTGGAGATTGATCCATTTGTGATCTTTTAGGAGCATGATCCTTTCCTATTTTTTTGGGGTTCAACAATATCTTGACATGGCATCAAGTGCACTTCTCTGCCAACAAGTGCTTGGCACCATCTGGTTTTTCTGTGCCAACAACACTTGGCATTCTTCTTGGCAATCCTAACTTACAATCCTAACTGTGTTGCTTCCCTGTGCCAAATCCTATGCCAAACCTGCAAAATAACCACAAAACAACTCTTCACCCTGGCATAAAAAGAAAACTAAACTCCTTATGCAAATGCATGATTCTAGCAACCTAATGCAACTAAATATACCTAAAAACAAGCAAGAGTCTTGTAAAATTGGCATTAAAACAATACTTTTGGAGAGGTAACACACCCCCAAACCTAACTCATTGCTTATCCTCAAGTAATGCAAAGAAAGAAAAAATAAAAATTGTTAAAAGGTTACCTCGACAAAATTTTGGTTGGTAATGGCAACAGATCTGACAAGCAGAATTTGGCTCTATTTCTGTCCTCAGTATCTCAGTGTAATTGTGTAAAGCAGATAGCAATTCAAATGCAACAATATTACTCTAGTCTAAGACCATGAAGAGTGCATGATGTGTGGGCAATATGAATCAAGTATAATTTCACTCCCATAGCCAATTTTACTTTCTAAACTCATATTCTTAGTTTCATTTTTTTACTTTTCTTTGCCAAGGGTCTATGGCATTATTTTAAGCTTGCTTCGTGACACTGTTTAGCGTGAGTGATAAGATGGAGCATACCACGAATCCCCACCTTAATCCAGACATTACTAGGCTTTCTCTTCAAGTCATACACTAAGGTTTTAGACTTAAGAACGAAAAGGGAGCAAACCCCGAAGCCCTAAGTACTTATTATCCCTAGGTAGAGGGGAGTTCCATTGCCTTTGAAGAACATTGCTGCCTTATTTTCTTTTTATCATGGCATCAAATTTTTTTTATAATCTGAGCATAGTTTTAAACAGTCTAAGTTTGTTAGGGAACTAGATACATAACATATGTTAAGTGTAAATTCAATTTTCTACACTAGAAATCAATTGCCAAGCAATCCTCTCATACTATCCTGCTGGAATGGCATGACAACTAAAGATTAAAATTTCCTCATTGGACAGATACCTAGATCAAATAAAACTTGCCTAACAAATGTTAACAAACTTCAAAACTAAATCTTGGCAAATGTTTATTTTTCTTTTTATATTATGGTTCGATATGCAACTATCTACATGACCTAAAAGGCATTTGATAACATAAATGTAAACATGAAATGCATGGCATCGATGTGAAAAAAATGCATACCCCAAACCTAAGATGTGTATTGTCCTCAATGAATGAAACAACACATATTTACAAGAAAAATAGAAAAATAAAAATGCACGATCATGGATATGAAATTGAATGAAATACAAGGAGTTTAGGAAGAAGAGGACTCACCTTGAGACGAGGCTTCCTCCCGTTTGGCACGAGCTTCTTCTTCTTTTCTGGCAGGAGTCTTTCTCATGGTTAGGATCCCACGTTTAGGGGCCATTCTTTTCTTCCCTTTCCAGCCTTGCTTGGAGGCAGTAGTGGAAGCTCTAATGTCCTCATTTTTCTTAGAAGGGGCAGCTTGTGGTGTAACTGGCATTGCTTTGGGCATTTTGGCATGGATTTCCTCTGGCTTAAAGGAGGAATCAGTGCTGGCAGATTCAACATGCACCATGGACATAGGAGTTGGAGCCTTGGATTCTGAACTGGTTGGACTGGTTGGACTGACTGGATTGGTTGGTCTGGCTAAACTTGCTGGCATCATTGGACTGGCTGGTATGTTTGGACTAATTGGATCAGTTGGCACGACATCGTCATTGGCATATGGCTCGGTAGGAAAAACTGGGAATGCTAGCACATATCCTGGGGAAAGTTTGACAAGCACCTCCCGAAAGATGGTATCCCTTTCCTTTGTGTAGTGCCTTATCTTAACGTTAAGCTCCTCAATTGCCTCTAGTTTTTGGAGAATAATCTTCTGGTGGGCATACGCTTGGGACAACACTGCCATCGAACTTGCCGGCATAGTTTCCGAGACACTGCTGGGTTCTGCCTTTGACCTAGGCTTGGGCTTTGGTGTGGTTGTCTTAGCCTTTATGTTGGGTTTTACGGTGCTCGATTCTTTCAACCGTTCTTGCTCGCCAAGTGGTGGAGAAATGGAATTTGGGTGAATGTGGTGTGGAAGCTTAAAAGATAAAGTGACACAATGAATTATAGTGGTTCAACCTTCTAACCAAGGTCTACATCCACTATCTTAACTTCCCACTAAGGATTTCCAATCAATCCACTATTGATTCGTCCTCTTTTCTAGGCTTAGGAGGAAACCCTTATACACCGATCAAGCTTTCTACCCAAAGCCTTGATCAAACCCTCTTTACAAGAGAAAAGATAAGCAAACAAAAATCCCTCTAACAGGTGTTTGTTTGCACAATTTAGCTCTCACCCAAAACCTAAAACACTTGAGCAAATTTAACAATTTTGGCTCACTAGTGTTTGTCTACACAAAGAAATGACAAATTAAGTACAAATACAATTCTTGATCATTTGTTGATTGACAATTGAAGCATTAACCATTACTTGATGCTTGAAGGTCCCTTTTATACTCCTCTTTGAGTTTATACCCGTTACTAGCCGTTGGGGATGAATTGGAGCCGTTGGAGACATAATTTCTGACCATAAATGTAGTTCTGCATCTACCCGTATCGAGACGCTCAAACATGTTTCGATACGCTCATCAAGTAGAAAGAGCCGTATTGAAACGATCTTCATTTAAATGTTAGTTGGGAAATAGCCGTTGGTGTTATGACCGTTGTGGTCGATGCCACATAGGCGTATCGAAACGGCATAGCCCGTATCGAAACACTTGGAAAAATCCTCATCCAGAAAATACCCGTTTCAAAATGTTTTTACACTGGAAGACCCCAAATTGAAACACCTGGGGGTGTTTCGAAACGCCTGGAAGGTTTTGTTTGGTTTGGCTTTGAAAACATGTAAAATCTTTGAAAAACATCCCCTAAACATAGTTTCAAGTTATTTGGACTTTATATATAGTTTTGAAGTCTTTTCAAATTTGTCCAAAACATTTTTCAATTATTATATCAAAACATTAGAAATTAACAAAAGGGAAAACAAACTGCCCTAATCCTTTTCAGCACATTTATAAGCGTCATTGATAATGATTTTTGTAACCCCCTTAGCCCGGCCTAGACAGTTGACCCGAACTACGAAGATTACACGGGGAAAACCAAAGTCAACCCGAAAGTCAACGTTGATTAACGACCCTTTTTTTCTTTTTAAGCTTGTCTAGATGCACATTAACCCTAGGTGTACTCTTGAGATAAGCATACTAAAAAATCACAGCAATCGGAAAACAATAAGGGACTCAATTGCACAACATATGAATTTAGGGACCAATTTGTAAATTCTGGAAATTAAGAGGACTTTACCAATTTTTAAGTTACGATTATGAAATTAGTCATGTTTCATGCCTCTCTGCCAAATTTCACCTTAATCGGACATCTCGAACTCAAGCAATTGCACATACAAAAATCAGGACTAAAACGTAAAGCTTGCAAACTTCAAAACCATTCAAATCAGTGCCCAACGGTCAAGTGTTTCGAAACGGGAATAGACCGTTCAGAAACGGGGCTTGGCAGTAGCCAAAGTGTTTCGAAACACCTCTACCCGTTTCGAAACACCCAGGCCAAATCCAGCACCTGTTTTGAAACAGGCAAGGGTGTTTCGAAACACCCTCACCAGAAACAGCAGAAAAGCATGTTTTAACTCGTCTAAACACCATCGAACGTACTCTAAATCAATCCTCAACAAATCAACAACATGCCAAGCATCGTAACTACCAAATTGCATTAAAATCTAGATACAAAACAACCCCTAGGTGCACCAACTCTTTCAACACATCCAACACTTAATCATGCTTTTTTAAACAAGAAGCATAGCATAACGACTTATGAATAAGAAGATTCAAACGTTGCAAGCGTTAAAACACATAGTTCAAATCATAAACCAAACTTGCCCAACATACACAATCTCATTACACATCAATATAAAAGACTCTCCCCCCATTGCCTTTATTATCTATAGCTATTAACCGATACATACTTCTCAAGTGGAGCTCTCCTTGAATCCCTTGCTTCTTGCTGTCCCAACTTCAATAATCTGCATTGATGGACAAAAAGGAGCGTAAGCACATAATGCTTAGTGAGGAATGCTCAAAACCAAAACACCATCAATGCAGCGAATCACAAAACCTTCTTAAAAAGTAGATACAATTCGATAAACCAAAGCATTGTTTGAAAACTCCTTTTTAAACAACATGCTTTAAATCATGCATTGCTCAATCATGAAAACCAACCCTTAGCTTAGAAAAGCTAAAAACTCACTTCAAAGCACATTCTCGCAAAACCATCAATTAAGACCTTTCCAAGCATGAACACCTTATGCAAAGTTAAACTCAAAAACTTTGAAAAACATTTCCTCTTCATAACATGCTTTTCTCATGCTTAATAATCCATTCAAGCAAAATATTTGGAACATGATCTACCAAAGCAACATTTACATTTCATGCCTTTCTAAACAAGTCTTCACAAGACTTCAATGCATTTAAGAGATTCCTTGCACATAAACAACATTCATAAAAGAGAATAAACACTTGTTCAAGCTTAACAAGTAATACATGCATTCTTGGAACATCACACACTTCCCATGCAACCTTGCATCATTTCAAGCATCTCATGCTTCATTACATCCAAGAACATTATATTGGCTTCCAAGTGATAATTCACAAACCATCACAACACAAGACACAATCGGATACGCGGATTACAAGCGTTTTCCCACACGCTTCATACACACAACCGAACAACACAAGGTGGAGTTTACCGGTACAATCACAACCCCTCAACACCCGTGATGGAGTTTAACGGTACAATCACAACCCCTCAACATCACTCATTGGAAGTTGTATAATACACTAGCGAGAGCCGGGACACATCACAAGGCTTACACATGGAAGCTACCACAACCATTGTAATCACCTTAACCAAGCTCACACACGGGAGCAACCCTCCACCATTGTGACATTTAACAAAGTCCACCCACGAGAGCCATCCTCCATCGTGGTGACGTTTAACAAGGTTCACCCACGAGAGACATCCTCCATCGTGGTGGCACTTAACCAAGCCCACCCACGAGAGCCATCCTCCATCGTGGTGGCACTAAACAAAGCCCACCCACGAGAGCCATCCTCCATCGTGGTGGCACTTAACAAAGCCCACCCACGAGAGCCATCCTCCATCGTGGTGGCACTTAACAAAGCCCACCCACGAGAGCCATCCTCTATCGTGGTGACACCAATTTCCTCAATCGCTAGGATTCTCGGATGGAGTTTTCGGTACAATTACAACCCCTTCGACATCCATGGCGACTCAATTCACGGTGCACCCAATCCTATAGCCGGCTAACTATATCCGATTAAAGTAACCAACAACCACTTACATCACTTACCAATACCATCAATTACCATCATCACCTCACTATTTTGAAGCATTAAACAAAGCCATTAAACAACATGCAACACTATGCATCAATTCCACAATTCCAATGTTCAAAACCAAGGATCTCTTACCTTGAGCATCCTTCAACACATGACTTTCAAAACCAGCATTAAACCATGCTAAAACATGCTATCAAAACAGAATTTAAACATGCAAATTAAATGTATGTATCCAACCATCTCATGGTTCATTCAAGAGAAAGAGTTTTCCCGAAAACTTACTCTTGAGCTTAGTTAAGTGGCTTAGACTTAAACTAAACTCCCATAACCTTCAAACATTGGTTTCAAAGCTGAAAACCCAACTTCACTCACCGATACACAAAACTACGCTAGTCGTTAAGCCTTCCAAGCATCCGAAACCCTCCAACGCTACCTCTATTGCTTCCGGATCATTCTCCCCTGTTTTAAACACATAACAACAGAGGATTAATGCATCATCATGCATTAAAAACACCAGCAACACAACTCAACTCGCTGCTCTACATAAATCCAACATTTCGGCTACCAAACACAACCGAAAACACCTCCAAACTCTACCAAAACTTAACCCAGCCAAGATCCATCACTTCTAACCATTTTTAAACATCAATTAACATCCAAAATGAACCCAAACTCGTCCTTATACCTCCAGCATTAACAGAACACAAAGATCACCCCAAAAACTACCATTTTCACAAGTAAAAACTTAGGAAAATCAACCTATTCGGGATTGCATTGATTAAACCTCCATTTCACATCATTTAGACATCCAAAATACATCAAAAAGACATCTCAAAATAGAGCCCAATCATCTATTACGAATTTCTTCAAAATTAAATCCAAATCTTGCATTTTAAGCCAAAATCAAGATCACAACATTAAAACCTTTAATAAAACTCAATTTAAGGATTGAGAAATTGGGAATTTCAGTAAAGAACTGAGTATTTAGAGGAGAAGGACGTTCATACCTCTAAATGTGGATTTCTCCTTGTTTAGAGCCAAAATCCTTGAAAATTCATTAAGCAAATGGTGAGGATTTGATGTAGAAATGATTAGGAATCATTTAGGAATTGAAATCTCAACTTTAGGTGTGAAAATCAAAGGAAAAGTTGCTGAGGGAATTTTGAGAGAAAATGAAATGGGAAAATTTTGGTAAAAGTTAGTTATGAAACTAAAAATATCTTTTTCCCTCTTTTCTTTTTATTAATTAAACATTAAATGAGTCTTAAAAATCAAGAAAAATCTGGAGAAATCCTCCCTTGGGTAAATTAGCTCCTTAAAGATTCAAAGTTTCAATCCTTTTAAAACAGTCACGAACTTTTCAAAAATTACATTTTAGTCACTAACTCAAAATGTCATATTTCCAAACCTCATTTTGTAAAATTGATTTCACCACCCTCTTATATATACTAAAAGAGGATTTTTAGATATTTTTCCATATTTTTAATGCATCCCAAACTAGGCTTTCCTTAAAACCACCTTTTATATTCGAACCGAAAATCCGACCGGTCCGGTTCAAACCCAAAACTTCTAAGGCCAAAATTGGGGTGTTACAACTCTCCCCCTCTTAGGAAATTTCGTCCTCGAAATTTCAACCGGCGAAAAGAGCACAACCAAACTTCTCAAAGCAACCCACAAAGCAACACAGGAGACTTAACCACCACTAAACACTCTCCACACAAAACTCCACCAAACCAACTTCTCCACAAATCAACTTACACTATAACCAAACCCAACACCACCGCATACTGTTCACAATTTCCAGAACACTCAGATGTTAACCACAGCTTAACCTTTAACACTTCCGAACTGCGCATAGCCCCAACAACCCGAAGAACCTCCAAACTTTTACAGCATACACCACCTTAACTCATAACTCCCAAAACTCGTACACACGGTGCCTCTAACCCATCCAGTTCAGCCACCATGTGACCCACAACCTTCACTGCTTCTAAAACCCTTTGCAAAACTGCTCAACCTCTTCCAAAGGTTACCACATCAAGCAAAAATTCTTAAGCATCAACTGCTTACTCAAACTTCTCAACGTATTGATGACATCCTTCATATCCGCCACTATCATTACCATAACGACTCACCAGGACTACTCACCCAACATCTGAAATTCACGTCACAAAACCGCAACCTTGGCTCCGCCAATCGTTCCACATACCACTAGCTGACTACAGAAGGGATTTACTTATACGCGACTAGCCAAACACTTCTCACAAGAACCCGACCAACCAACAATGGCCCTTGAACTTACATTGCCTTTCCACCTCAAGCTTTGACTACAACAATAGCCTTACCAGGACACCGCCCATTCTATACATACATATTATGATTACGAAACTTCTATTCACCCCAGGCCAACCCTTTTCTACAGCCCTCAACACAACCTCTTCTCAACTCTTCGAAGGTTGGTACGAACCATCACCTACAAAAACAACCCTTCTATTACAACATCAATGCCAAGTTACCTCAGCACTCTGGAACACATCCACTAACTTACTACATCACTTAACACCAAGAAACTACCACTTCTACAAGCTATTCACAACCACTGTGACCGATTCTAACTTCAACCGGTAATCTCCTCACCACCACACCGCTAAACTCTTTAAGCACCAAAACACTTTCCTTCTGCCAACATGCTATATCGCACTCACTATTACTGACAGCTCGCTTAATACCCTCAATTACTTCTAACATTCTCCCATCACCAAAACAACTTTTAAAACCCATCATCCAACCTAACCCTATCCCAACACTAACGGACCCAACTAGCTATTAGCAAGTGTGAACGTTCGTATGCATGGTCACCAATATGCCCTATCAATTCCTGTGTACATGTATGCAAAACCTCTAATGTCATGTCACATGTATGCATGTACCAACACATATATATAATATAGTATATAACAAATGGTTTTAACTATGCATGTATGTCAGTTCACACCCACCAATAACATCCTCAGGATCCGCCTAAGAACAACCTCCTATCTCACTTCCAACTTGTCCAACCCTACCATTCTAACAACCCACTAACCACAAAATACCCACTAATGCCCTCTTCACACTAAAGTTGTTTTCAAAACACCACCAACTACTACCCCAAACTTGCTAGCCACAAGACTAAACCCACTACGCAAGGAAAAACCCATCCAAAACTAAACAAAGATAACTAGGGCAAAGATTACTTAACAAGGTTACCTGTAAACATCTCACTACCTTGGGGCTTCAATAGACAAACTCTCTTCTTCGCAGAACCATCATTCTCTAGCCGCACCACCGCAACATCAGCCAACACCTTAAGATCATCACCATCTTCCTGCGGTAAAGAACCCTGACTACCCCGAGCCAACTTCAAACAATTTCGTCTCAAATGTCCAACAGACCCACAATTCCAACAAGATTCATTCCCCAAGCTCCTCACACCTTTCTGCCCTTCCTGCCACCTTCGAACCTTGTCTCGGCCGTGCCCACGACCCTTCTGAGACCCTTTTGCTACCATTGAAGCTGATCTCACCACTTGAGGACAATTTCTCTTCACATGCTCCTTAGAACCACAGTTCCAACAAACTCTCGCGCCCCGACAACCTCCAACATGACACCTTCCACAACGGTCACACTTCGGCAACCGAACTACCACTCCTTGATCATACCGCACTTGACCCACGTCTGCACCACCACCCAGACTTCGATTCAAGCAAAACCTTCTATCACGTAGCCTCTTCCGCTGACCACTCCCGAGGTCAGTGCCCACAACCCTCTTGCTTAAACTTTTCTCACCTTCATAATCTGAAGCAACACCCCCACGTTGCTTAACCCTTGTGAATTTCCCTCCAAGGTACCTTTCATAAAAGGCATACACAAAGAAGTCCCAATCTATATCGTGGATATGCGTTGCCACCGCTACAGATGTCCACCAGGCACAGGCGTCCTCCAACATCAATGAGACACACTTCCCAGCTTACAGGCGTAATCACACCTTTCCTGATCCAAAATCAGAATTACACTGGCTAACCAAGCCTCGAACGCCTCAGATGTCGAACCACGATACTCCACAGCTCCCAAATCATACAAATGCTGTTTCGACAAACTCGTACGTCCCACAGTCAGCACGTCTACAGGCCTCACTTTCGCCACAGCCTGAGATGTTCCCGACACCTCTTGAACTATAGGTGATGAACCCTTCATCACAAAACCAGCTTCTTCTTCCTGCCTCACTACCTCAACTCCAGGCACTGAAGACTGAGACGAAACACCTCCACTAAAAGGTGAATTCCACGCCCTAACAACCTGCTCTAAAGCAGCAACCATCTCACCCAACTGCCATTCTCTCATCGATTTCACCATGCTATTAACAACAAACAATCATAACAAAACAAACAAAACGATCAGGCCAGCTTCAAGCAAGGATTCAAAACTCCAACTCCAACATAACACAATAGCTATAATAATAAGGCAATGGGTATCCCGAATTCTCCCCTTTTACACAACATAACAATCAATAAAAACATGATTATCACAACATCGAGCATATCAATCAACATACTTCGATCATGCTCTCATCAAACAACATTCACCCGCAACAGCATAACGTCAACATATCATACCCATCACACTTTCATCTTCATAGAATCAACTCACATCACCAGCATATCATCAGCACAAATCTACATTAGCTCAATGAAGATTCACAACCAAAAAGCATGATAAAAACATCAACAATTCGCTCAAAGACACACATTTCAACCGACTTTCAACCACACATCAGAATAAACATCAAACACTTATTACAACAATTTACCATTTCCCAAAGCATTCGCAACTCAGCTCTGATACCACCAAATGTAACCCCCTTAGCCCGGCCTAGACAGTTGACCCGAACTACGAAGATTACACGGGGAAAACCAAAGTCAACCCGAAAGTCAACCTTGATTAACGACCCTTTTTTTTCTTTTTAAGCTTGTCTAGATGCACATTAACCCTAGGTGTACTCTTGAGATAAGCATACTAAAAAATCACAGCAATCGGAAAACAATAAGGGACTCAATTGCACAACATACGAATTTAGGGACCAATTTGTAAATTCTGGAAATTAAGAGGACTTTACCAATTTTTAAGTTACCATTATGAAATTAGTTATGTTTCATGCCTCTCTGCCAAATTTCACCTTAATCGGACATCTCGAACTCAAGCAATTGCACATACAAAAATCAGGACTAAAACGTAAAGCTTGCAAACTTCAAAACCATTCAAATCAGTGCCCAACGGTCAAGTGTTTCGAAACGGGAATAGACCGTTCAGAAACGGGGCTTGGCAGTAGCCAAAGTGTTTCGAAACACCTCTACCCGTTTCGAAACACCCAGGCCAAATCCAGCACCTGTTTTGAAACAGGCAAGGGTGTTTCGAAACACCCTGCCCAGAAACAGCAGAAAAGCCTGTTTTAACTCGTCTAAACACCATCGAACGTACTCTAAATCAATCCTCAACAAATCAACAACATGCCAAGCATCGTAACTACCAAATTGCATTAAAATCTAGATACAAAACAACCCCTAGGTGCACCAACTCTTTCAACACATCCAACACTTAATCATGCTTTTTAAAACAAGAAGCATAGCATAACGACTTATGAATAAGAAGATTCAAACGTTGCAAGTGTTAAAACACATAGTTCAAATCATAAACCAAACTTGCCCAACATACACAATCTCATTACACATCAATATAAAAGACTCTCCCCCCATTGCCTTTATTATCTATAGCTATTAACCGATACATACTTCTCAAGTGGAGCTCTCCTTGAATCCCTTGCTTCTTGCTGTCCCAACTTCAATAATCTGCATTGATGGACAAAAAGGAGCGTAATCACACAATGCTTAGTGAGGAATGCTCAAAACCAAAACACCATCAATGCAGCGAATCACAAAACCTTCTTAAAAAGTAGATACAATTCGATAAACCAAAGCATTGTTTGAAAACACCTTTTTAAACAACATGCTTTAAATCAAGCATTGCTCAATCATGAAAACCAACCCTTAGCTTAGAAAAGCTACAAACTCACTTCAAAGCACATTCTCGCAAAACCATCAATTAAGACCTTTCCAAGCATGAACACCTTATGCAAAGTTAAACTCAAAAAATTTGAAAAACATTTCCTCTTCATAACATCCTTTTCTCATGCTTAATAATCCATTCAAGCAAAATCTTTGGAAAACAACTTGTTCCCTCTAACTATCTCATGTATTCAACAAATGCACAACACATGATCTACCAAAGCAACATTTACATTCCATGCCTTTCTAAACAAGTCTTCGCAAGACTTCAATGCATTTAAGAGATTCCTTGCACATAAACACCATTCATAAAAGAGAATAAACACTTGTTCAAGCTTAACAAGTAATACATGCATTCTTGGAACATCACACACTTCCCATGCAACCTTGCATCATTTCAAGCATCTCATGCTTCATTACATCCAAGAACATTATATTGGCTTCCAAGTGATAATTCACAAACCATCACAACACAAGACACAATCGGATACGCGAATTACAAGCGTTGTCCCACACGTTTCATACACACAACCGAACAACACAAGGTGGAGTTTACCGGTACAATCACAACCCCCTCAACACCCGTGATGGAGTTTAACGGTACAATCACAACCCCTCAACATCACTCATCGGAAGTTGTATAACACACTAGCGAGAGTCGGGACACATCACAAGGCTTACACATGGAAGCTACCACAACCATTGTAATCACCTTAACCAAGCTCACACACGGGAGCAACCCTCCACCGTTGTGACACTTAACAAAGTCCACCCACGAGAGCCATCCTCCATCGTGGTGACGTTTAACAACGTTCACCCACGAGAGCCATCCTCCATCGTGGTGGCACTTAACCAAGCCCACCCACGAGAGCCATCCTCTATCGTGGTGGCACTTAACAAAGCCCACCAACGAGAGCCATCCTCCATCGTGGTGACACCAATTTCCTCAATCGCTAGGATTCTCGGATGGAGTTTTCGGTACAATTACAACCCCCTCGACATCCAAGGCGACTCAATTCACGGTGCACCCAATCCTATAGCCGGCTAACTATATCCGATTAAAGTAACCAACAACCACTTACATCACTTACCAATACCATCAATTACCATCATCACCTCACTATTTTGAAGCATTAAACAAAGCCATTAAACAACATGCAACACTATGCATCAATTCCACAATTCCAATGTACAAAACCAAGGATCTCTTACCTTGAGCATCCTTCAACACATGACTTTCAAAACCAGCATTAAACCATGCTAAAACATGCTATCAAAACAGAATTTAAACATGCAAATTAAATGTATGTATCCAACCATCTCATGGTTCATTCAAGAGAAAGAGTTTTCCCGAAAACTTACTCTTGAGCTTAGTTAAGTGGCTTAGACTTAAACTAAACTCCCATAACCTTCAAACATTGGTTTCAAAGCTGAAAACCCAACTTCACTTACCGATACACAAAACTACGCTAGCCGTTAAGCCTTCCAAGCATCCAAAACCCTCCAACGCTACCTCTATTGCTTTCGGATCATTCTCCCCTATTTTAAACACATAACAACAGAGGATTAATGCATCATCATGCATTAAAAACACCAGCAACACAACTCAACTCGCTGCTCTACATAAATCCAACATTTCGGCTACCAAACACAACCGAAAACACCTCCAAACTCTACCAAAACTTAACCCAGCCAAGATCCATCACTTCTAACCATTTTTAAACATCAATTAACATCCAAAATGAACCCAAACTCGTCCTTATACCTCCAGCATTAACAGAACACCAAGATCACCCCAAAAACTACCATTTTCACAAGTAAAAACTTAGGAAAATCAACCTATTCGGGATTGCATTGATTAAACCTCCATTTCACATCATTTAGACATCCAAAATACATCAAAAAGACATCTCAAAACAGAGCCCAATCATCTATTACGAATTTCTTCAAAATTAAATCCAAATCTTGCATTTTAAGCCAAAATCAAGATCACAACATTAAAACCTTTAATAAAACTCAATTTGAGGATTGATAACTTGGGGATTTCAGTAAAGAACTGAGTATTTAGAGGAGAAGGACGTTCATACTTTGAAAATTCATTAAGCAAATGGTGAGGATTTGATGTAGAAATGATTAGGAATCATTTAGGAATTGAAATCTCAACTTTAGGTGTGAAAATAAAAGGAAAAGTTGCTGTGGAAATGTGTTTGGCTAAGGGAATTTTGAGAGAAAATGAAATGGGAAAATTTTGGTAAAAGTTAGTTATGAAACTAAAAATATCTTTTTCCCTCTTTTCTTTTTATTAATTAAACATTAAATGAGTCTTAAAAATCAAGAAAAATCTGGAGAAATCCTCCCTTGGGTAAATTAGCTCCTTAAAGATTCAAAGTTTCAATCCTTTTAAAACAGTCACGAACTTTTCAAAAATTACATTTTAGTCACTAATCAAAATGTCATATTTCCAAACCTCATTTTGTAAAATTGATTTCACCACCCTCTTATATATATTAAAAGAGGATTTTTAGATATTTTTCCATATTTTTAATGCATCCCGAACTAAGCTTTCCTTAAAACCACCTTTTATATTCGAACCGAAAATCCGACCGGTCCGGTTCAAACCCAAAACTTCTAAGCCCAAAATTGGGGTGTTACAATTTTGCCAACGCTGATCTTTCGTCCTTTGGTGATGGAATGTAGAAAAATCAATCAGTCTTCTGAGACGGTCTCGTTGTGAGATGTAGGCAACATATTTGCCTTGATAAAATGGTTCCAGCCTCACATTGGCGGCCTCAACGCCAACCTATTCACCATCCGGTGGCCCGTCAATGAGACTATCCATTCAGTGACAGGCTCAAACAAGTCTACTAGCAGTTTTTAGCATTTTGCAACGATCATAGATGCAACATAGTCAGAGTGCTCATCCTCTATAGTATTCAAAGAAAACAATGAGTTCACATACCCTTCATCAAAACGCACACATTTACCTCTAATCATCAAGAATGGCGAATCTTTTGTAAGATAGGTGATGCTCGCGTAAAAGTGCCTCGCAATTGTGCAAGTGTACACGTCAAGTAATATAATGATAAGTATATCGAGTATCGTCTCCACATGGATTGGGCTTTGGGCCACTTTCTTAAGTTACTGCACTGTAGAAAACAAAACACAAATAAGTGATAGGAAGGGTTTTATCTAACTAATAAACTAAAGAAAAATAAAAGATAGATAGGCCGGATAAGAGACAAGAGTAGGCGGGGTTAAGTTACATCATAGTGTGGAATCTAATTGACTTGTCCCTGTCCTTAAATGCAAGCAACACAGAACTGTCGTACAGTAACCTAAGATCCTGCCGCGGCTGCAATGGCTGAGTCCCTGCCGCGATAATCTCTTGCTCTTGGGCAGATGCTGTTAAGGCTCGGCAAAGCATCCTTGAATGGCCCCTCCTTATCTCTAAGCTCGGAACACTATTGATGACTGATAACTGCATGAATATCCTTGTTTTCATACCTTTTTGCTATAGCAATTGCATGTTCTTTAGCACATATCATAATATTTAGACTGCATTTAGGTTACATTTTCTTCTTCTGGGTGCATCTTTATTTTTGTTGGTTATTAGTCCATATTGAGGGGTACTGCTCGAAAGGTTGGTTTTGGGTTTGATGATGCGCAGGAAGGGAGTCTAGCGAGAGAAAGTTGGCACCGGGAATTGCTATAGCATAGTGGAAGTGGATATTGGCTAACAAGTGAGCTGTGAGGAAACGTGAGCTACTGTAGCACGTGAATATACAGAAAAGGACAACCTGACATGGGCAGCAGCCGGTACCCACCTGCAGACTGTCCTCCTTGTCCCCTCGTGGCAGAGCTTGTTGTTGGATATTCCTTGGGATTATCAAGGAATCTTTAGGGCACAAACCCTAGGAGCTTCCACTATATAAAAAGGGAGAGAAGTGAGAAAAAGGAGGAGGCGGAAGAGAGCAAAGAGAGAGAAAGTTGCAAGGAGAGAGAAGCGTTTATTTTCATCTTCTCCACTTGGTGTCCTCCATCGTTGAAGCTCCAAGGAGTGGCCTCGCCAGCCTCGAGAGAGGCGGTGGGCCTAAGACAGTCGGACAGTCCATACCAGAGAGGGAGTTCACGTTTCTTTCTATGGCTTTATTTTTTTTCCTGTTTATACCTTTATCTTTGGTATGTTATCACAATGATACATTGGATGATATTGCCCAACCACGAACTGTTTTAGATGGCTTGGGTTTGATGGATGATTTTATTTTGAGTATTGTTTAATGCATGCTATAGTTTTCTAGTGTTCATCATGTTCTACGCTTTGCTTATACGTTTTATTTCCTAAAAGTTGTAAGAGATCTCGAGAGTTGGTCGTTCTTTAAGTGTTTGTTGAGGTTAGTAATCGAGAGAGCTAGCCTTAGAACCCCCAGAAGCAATGAAGTGGCTGTCGAGAGGCAGACTCTAACCTACCTTAGAGATAAGTGATAGGTTTCAAGGGCTAAAGAGGATAGTTCGTGAAGGGTAGGGGAGTGTTAAGAGTTTACGCCGGGAGGTATTGCTGTAGCATTTCTGACTCCCAGTTTCCTGGCTAGAGATAGTTTAGGAACACTTTTAGTAAATCCCGCCTAGCATAGAATACAGTTGAAGAGCCTTAGTATCGTTAAGAATCTTAGTTTAGGTTGTCCATCATTCCCAGCCAGTCATTCCGTAATGAGTTTCGCATACAAAAGGGGACATGTTCATCATATTGCTATGTCATATTTCTTTGCAATATTTTGCTACGACATTATTTTACATCATCTCTTTTACTATAGTATTTTCACCTGCAAAAAGTTTAATCAATATTGTTACAGCAAATCGTGAATACCTCCAATCCCTGTGGAGACGATACTTACTCATTCACTTTATTACTCGTTCGACGTGTATACTTGTACCATATTTGCGTATCATTTATAGTACACTACACGTAAGCAACAAGTTTTTGGCGTCGTTGCCGGTGATTGGCAATTGGTTGTTTATGGTTTTTGTTTATATCGATTGTTCTTTTTTGTTTTTGTACATATTTATTTTGGGTTTTTCATTTTTCTTTTCAGGCGTCCTGCTAGTGCATGACCAGAAGACGACCTAAAGGACCCCTTCAATCACCTATTTCTGAAATCGAGCATTTCTTGCGACTCAGGAGACGTGTTCGAAGAGAAGAGACCAGAAACATGAACGAAGAAATACCACAACCTCCAGGTAATGGAAATGCTATGGAAAATGGCCAGGGAGAAGCGGCTCGACCTCGAGCCATTAGAGATCATTTGACTCCTATCTTGGACGATCTCTATCCCGGAATAGTAGCTCCAAAAATTCAGGCAGCCCAGTTTGAGCTTAAACCTGTTATGTTCAACATGTTGAACACTATTGGTCAATTTGGAGGTATGCCTCACGAAGATGCAAGACAACATATGCACGCCTTCTTGGAAGTTTGTGATTCGTTCAAACAGCAAGGAGTGCACGAGGATGTGCTAAAGCATAAACTATTTCCATATTCTTTACGTGATCCTGCTATAGCATGGCTAAGTGGAGTGCTAGCCGGATCAATGGAGACATGGACAGATCTATGCAAAAGTTTTCTGCTACGGTATAATCCACCCAGTAGAAACACTCAGTTGAGAAATGATATTGCTTCTTTTTGTCAAGCTGATGACGAATCCATGTACGGGTGTTGAGATTGATTCAAGGGATTATTAAGGAAGTGCACAAATCATGGTTTTCATGATTGGACAAAAGTGGTTATGTTCTATAATGGAGTGAATGCTCCGACAAGGATGATGTTAGATGCTTCAGCAAATGGGACCTTCTTAAACAAATCACAAGAGGATGCATTTGACATTCTTGATAGGGTATCCAACAATGGCTACCAGTTTTCGACCACAAGGCTTAGAACGGGGAGGAGAACCCAAGTAGTTCAAGAGAGTGAAGCTGATAACTCGGTATCCACCCAGTTAGCTGCTATCACCGATATGGTAAAGAACCTCTAAAGTCCCATCGAAGTCAAGGAAGTGAAGTCCGCAACCTCATGTCTCAGATGCGATGGAAATCACCATTTGAGCGAATGCCCTGACAATCAAGAGTCAACCAACTATGTGGGGAATTATAACCGCAACAACAATACATACTCTAATACCTACAATCTAGGATGACATCAGCATCCAAATTTCAGTTAGGGTAATCAAGGGCACAACAATTCTACAGAGCTAGTGCCACAACAAAATCTGATCAAAGCACCACCTTCTAACCAGATAATGCCATGGTAGGGTCACAAGGGAGCAGCATCTTCATCAAACAGTTCGTTGGACACTACATTCAAAGAATTTATGGCTATGACGAAAGATTTTATGGGAACCATGAAAGTTTTGAAACAAGACCATGCAACAAACATTAAGAATCGATGAGCCTTATTGCAAAGCCATAGTTCTTCTCTCAGTGCCTTAGAGACACAAGTTGGTCAGATAGCTCAAACCTTACATGCGCGACCACAAGGGAGTCTGCCTAGTGACACTGAAGCCACTAAGCACCATAGCAAGGAGCAATGCAGCACACTCACATTAAGAAATGGAAAGAAAATTAACAAAGAAGACAAGTTTGAGGGAAAGGAGAAGGAGGACTCTTAGCCAAACTTGCCTAATGAAGGAGATAACTCACAAGATCCTCCAGCTGAAGAGAAGGATAATGAGGAAGTCATAGCAAAAGAAACACCGGAGGAGGAGCCTGCTTTTTTCTTTTGCTACAGCAAAAGATGCAACTCCACCAGTCCAGATAAATGAAGTTAGACCCCCACCTCCTTTTCCTCAAGGACTCAAGAAGCAGAAAGAATACCT
The DNA here is from genome assembly GCA_030270665.1 of Hibiscus trionum. Lineage (NCBI taxonomy): Eukaryota > Viridiplantae > Streptophyta > Magnoliopsida > Malvales > Malvaceae > Hibiscus > Hibiscus trionum. The sequence continues at coordinate 40,998,233 of BSYR01000027.1, read as the reverse complement.
TTAATTCCATAAATTCATGGATATCCTGGACAAATTACATATCAATTTCCCATTTCTGGAGGCCATTGATCAAATGCTAACATATGCCAAGTTCCTTAAGGATGTAGTTACAAAAAAGAGGAAGGTCGAGAAGCAAGAAAATCTCGCTATAGAAAAAGAATGATATTCTATGTGGATTAAGCTACCACCTAAGAGGAAGGACTCGGGTAGCTTTGCTATCCCATGCTCCATTGGCAATAATTTTGTTGGAAGAGCACTTTGCGATTTTGGGTTCAAGTGTTAACTTGATGCCTAAGTCAATTTTTATAAACTAGGAATACAAGAGGCACATCCCACCAAGGTTGTGCTACAGCTAGCAGATCATTCTCATGTTCGCCCAGAAGGAAGAATTGAAGATGTCGTGGTAAAAGTGGGCCGATTTATCTTTCCAGTCGACTTCTTAATCCTCGATTGTGAAGTTGATAGTAACAAACCCATTATCTTGGGTAGGCCATTTTTAGCCATCGGGCGAGCTTTAATCGATTGTGAGAAGGGTGAGTTCACGATGCGAGTGGTTGATCAGTTGGTCACAATCAATATTCATGACACCCTCAAATATGAAGACAATCCATGAGCATGCCAATATGTAGATGCTATAGCACATATTGGAACTGCTGAGTTTTGTTGTAGCAATGAGATGCAAACGGAAGAGTTTGGAGCACTCTACAAAAATGATGATTCAGACCTATAAGAACTCTCAAGGGAACTGGAGCAGTCTAGTCGACTTGAAGCTAGACCAGGTACGCACTTTGAACCTCTTGATTTTTCAAAATTTGTACCTCCTAAGCCTTCCCTTGAGCATGCACCTACTCTAGAACTGAAACCTTTGCCATCACATCTTAAATATGATTACTTATGGAGCAATGAAACATTGCATGTGATAATCTCATCTAGTCTCACACCTAAGCAAGAAACTAGATTAGTAAATATGTTGTTACAACATAAAAATGCTCTAGGGTGGACTATGGCTGATTTGAAGGGTGTAAGCCCCGTTATATGTATGCACAAAATTTTGCTTGATGATTGTCACATCAATCTTATTGAGCCGCAAAGAAGATTAAACCTAATCATGAAGAATGTGGTGATGAAAGAGATAATTAAGTGGCTAGATGCTGGAGTAATCTACCTGATATCCGAAAGCTCATGGGTCAGCCTAGTGCAATGTGTACCGAAGAAGGGAGGCGTGACCGTGGTAAGAAACGAGGAGAATGTGCTATTGCCTACTAGAACCGTCACGGGGTGGAGGATTAGCATGGACTATAGGAAGCTCAACAAGGCAACCAAGAAGGACCATTTTCCCCTCCCATTCATTGATCAAGTGTTAGATTGACTAGCGGACAAGGCATTCTACTACTTCCTTGATGGGTATTCTTGGTACTATCATATTTCTATAGCACCCAAAGACCAATAGAAGACGCCTTTCATATGCCCTTATCGAACTTACGCTTTTCGTAGAATGCCCTTTGGTCTCTGCAATGCCCCAGCAACTTTTCAAAGATGTATGCTGGCTATCTTTTCAGACATGGTCGAGGATTTTTTAGAAATTTTCAATGATGACTTCTCGGTCTCCAAAGATGACTTCGACACATTCTTGGGCAATATCGCCAAGGTTCTAAAGAGCTATGAGGAAGCTTACTCGGTGCTCAATTGGAAAAAATGCCATTTCATGGTAACGAAAGGAACGGTCTTAGGCCACAAGATCTCGAAGCAAGGGATAGAATTTGACAAAGCAAAGGTCGAGGTCATTGAAAAACTACCTCCCCCACTACTGTCAAGGGAGTAAGAAGTTTCCTAGGGCATGATGGTTTCTATCGGAGATTCATCAAGGACTTTTTGAAGATCTCAAAGCCGCTATGCAATTTGCTACAGCAAAACCAACCATTTGTGTTTGAGAAAGATTACCATAGCATGTTTCAAGAACTGAAGGAGAAGCTTATCCCAACACCAGTTGTCATTCCACCTTATTGGAACGATCCATTTGAGCTGATTTGTGATGCAAGTGACTACGTCGTCGGTGCAGCACTTGGATAACGTCAAGGTAAACTCTTTGATGTTATTTATTATGCTAGTTGCACTTTGAATGATGCAAAAATCAATTACACCACTACTGAGAAAGAATTGCTTGTTGTAGTATTTGCATTTGATAAGTTTAGGTCATACTTGATAGGAACTAAGGTTATAACTCATACCGATCATTCAGCCATCAAGTACTTAGTAACTAAAAAGGATGATAAGCCTAAACTTATTAGATGGATACTCTTGCCACAAGAATTTAATTTAGAAGTTAGAGATAGGAAAGGACGTGAGAACTAGGTAGCTGATCATCTATCTAGGGTAGAAAATGCTATCACACAAGGTATTGAATCTGAAATTAAGGAGGAATTCCCTGATAAGAAACTGTTGTCTGCAATGGCAATTCTGTGGTATGCTAATATAATTAATTATCTTGTTAGTGATATTTTCCCTCCTGATTTATCTAGCCAAGGACTCAAAAAATTCAGACATGATGCAAGATTCTACTATTGGGATGAACCCTACTTGTTCAAGCAATGTCCTGATCAGATCATAAGGAGATGTGTTCCAGAAGAAGAATGCCATAGCATTTTTGCACCATTGTCATCCATCACCGTGTGGAGGGCATTTTGGTGGTGCTAGGACTGCTGCAAAGATTCTGCAAACAAGATTCTATTGGCCTACACTTTTCAAGGATGCACACGAGTTCTACAAGACTTGTGATAGATGCCAAAGAACGAGGAACATCTCCAGGTGGAATGAAATGCCACTGCAAAATATTCTGGAAGTTGAAATCTTTGACGTGTGGGGAATTGACTTCATGGGTCCGTTTTTCGCATCATATGGAGATTTATACATTTTGCTAGCAGTCAACTACGTGTCAAAATGGGTGGAGGTTGTTGGCACCCCGAGGAACAACTCCAAGACGGTCATGAAGTTCCTTCACAAGAACATCTTCACGAGGTTTGGAGCACCCATAGCCATCATTATTGATAAAGGAACTCACTTTGACAACAAACTTATTGCAAAAGCATTACACCGATATGGAGTCAGGCACAAGATTTCTACAACATATCATCCGAAGACGAACGGACAGGCTGAAGTTTCCAACCGTGAAATCAAGCAAATCTTGGAGAAGGTGGTCAACCCTAGAAGAAAAGACTGGTCTCCCAAGTTGGATGAAGCACTATGGGCATATAGAACAGCCTTCAAGACCCCTTTGGGCATGTCACCCTTTAAGCTCGTATTTGGCAAGGAGTGCCATCTACCCATTGAGCTTGAACACAAGGCTTAGTGGGCAATTAATAAATTCAACATGGATGCCCAACTAGCTGGAGAAAGAAGGTTGCTAGAGCTTAATGAGCTGGAAGAATTTCAAGCCCAAGCATACGAGAATGCCCGCATTTACAAAGAAAAAAAAAACCAAGAAGTGGCATGACAAACATATTTTGCCAAGACATTTCTCAGAAGGTCAACAAGTTCTCCTCTACAACTCTAGGCTAAAGTTTTTTTCCTGGAAAGCTGAAATCAAGGTGGTTAGGACCATTCATCATACACAAGGTGTACCCTCATAGCGCGCTTGATATAAAAAAGTTGGACGATGGTGAAGTCTTTAAAGTCAATGGCCAACGCCTGAAGGTGTACAATATAGCCTCTATCCTCAGAGACTAGTCACGCCTGGATCTACATGATCCTTGAGAGTTTGCTTCTCTAAACTTTATCCTTTATGCTATAACATGTTCATAAATAAAACTTTTCTTTTTAGTTTAGTTTTTGTATTATCTTTGTCTTTATTTTGTTATCTTTTCACATGAGCTTCGTACAAGCTTTCTCTTTCATAGTACAATGTCAGGTGCAAAAGCAGGTGAGCATGGTCGTCCACAGGGTTGGTAGCAAAAAGGCTAAGTACATGGAGTTTTGTTTTTATATACTTTAGGGAGTATAAAAAAGAGAGAGAATGAGGAGAGGTTTTATCCGAAAAGTAAAGGAGGATGAATAAAAAAGAGAGAAAAAAACAGAAAAGTGAGAGAGAGAATATTCATCCAATTAATATGGTAAAACCCTAGCCACAAAACCAATTTATTCTCTCTCCAGCCGTCATCCATCACATTACCTCCCAGCTTTTTCTCTCCCCCTTAAAGTCGACACGCATCTCCATCACTCCCCTCTTCCATTTAATTTGTCTATTTCCCCTCACCTTTTTCAACTTCCCACACTTTCTCATCATCACCAGTCCTTTCATCTTCTTCAAAACTAAACCCCTTTCTTGTTCCCTTTTATTTTCTCCAAACATAGATAAATTTTCATCACTTTCCCTTCAAACATTCACTCCTCCCTACTTCCACAAAAATCTCCATGACAGGTTGCAAAAATGCCCCTGAAACTTCTGACCGCCCTAAATAACCCTAGTCCTGGAGATTACTGAGTTTGTCGATGAGGCAACAAAGGAACGGTGGAAGAAACTGAATGATAGAAACATTCTTCCAGAGTTAGGGTTCAAATACTCTAAAGAGGGGGATGACCAGTTCGACCAAGCAATCATGGACATCATCGGTAGGCATGAATGGAAGTCATTCGCTGCCCACCCTGAGGAAATTTGCACTTCACTTGTAAAGGAGTTCTATGCCCATCTCACAATCCCTACTCAGTCTACTATCCACGTGCATGACGACTATGTACTGAAGCATATTGTGTACCATCACACCACATTTGTGACGACTATGGACGCGCAAACGCAGCGCGAGGTTTTCGAAGACATTTGTTTTTAGGGCACAATGCTGGACATTAGCAAATCAATAGTGAGAGGCCACCTCAAGCCAGAGGCTAAGGTATGTAATCACTTCGTGCGACACAAGATAATGCCCACATTGTACAAAGCCATTGTCCATATATCTAGGCTATTTCTTCTCCACTCTATACTGCATGGTAGACATATAGATATAGGAAAAATTATTGTGGATGAAGTTTATGCATGTTTAAAAAGGCCTTGTAGTCCTTTAGTGTTTTCTAACCTGATAACAACCCTGTGTAAGAGGAAGGAAATCTTTGTAGACGATCTTGTGGATGTGAAAATTTCAGGAAAAACATGTCTCACACCAGCCCTAGTCAATGAGCTCTGAGGATTTAACGAGGATGTCCCTCAGCAGATGGTGGGGGGCGCTAAAAGTTTTGCTGTAGCAAGGGTATCTGCATTGGTGGCCACGACAATAGACTTGAGCGCTGAGCTCAACCTGATGAAAGCACATCAGGGGGCGTACTTTAAGTATGCCCACCATCGTGATGGTGCTATAGCATCTTGCTTCAACAAACTCCTCTCGGACCAAAACATTTCATTCCCTCTATTTCCTCTAGAGTTATTGCAAGCCCCCACCACTACCACAGCAAGCCCAGTGCCTCCCAGTCAAAGTAGAGTTGACCATAGCTCAGTTCCGCCCCTGCTAAGGAAAAGACTACAAGAAAGAAGACGTCTGCGACTACTACTACCCAACCAGAAAAAGAAACTCCCTCGGTTCCACCTCCTGTTCAAGAAAACAACCTTGCGCCCACCCCGACGAAAAAGAGAAAACACAGTAGGAAGGCAACTAACCCTGCGCCTTCATGACCGGATAACCCACTACCTGAGCTGGACCATATATCGAGTGATCATGAGGACCCCCTCAAAAGGATACAACCCCATTACCCACGCCTGAGCCGACCCCCGCACAAACAAAGGATACAACAACATCCAGACCTAAGACACGCATCAAACATACTGTTGGTCGTGTCCGCTCTTCACCCAGTGCTCAGCCAGTCTCCTCCGAGAGAGTGGATGATAACGCAAATCCCCACCATTACTCGTTTGAAACTTCCATGGACAACACCAACAGCACCACATAGCATCCGCACCCATGAGGTAATTTTTCTCTTCTTTTCATTTTTCATCATTCTTCATTGCATATAGTATATTAGTTCATGCATTGAGGACACTGCATCCCTCAAGTTTGGGGGTGTTGGTGTTCATAGTTAGTATTTTGATTTAGCATATGCATAGTAGGAAAGATTAAAATTTTTACTATGGCATTCTGTTTAGTATAGAGACAGCTTATGAATATATCTATGATGTCTGATGACGAAAATTTAAAGGCATAAACTAATTTAGAACAAACACAACTAGTTGAGATCTGTAGAACTGACCTTAGAATCTAGTTGTTAAAAAAATTGACACAGCTACTCTCTTTCTAAAAGTAAGTTCGTTAGAATTTTTTAGGAAGAACCCTAGTGAACTCTAATATGTAAACTCTAGAGAACTTAAGAAAAATTAGACGTCCCTGTGCTAAAACAAATGAATAAATGCTACGACATATTTGTAGAAGGATACTCTGCTTTGCTATAGCATATTTCAATGCAAAAAAAAATAGAAATACAATTTTGCTATAGCATATGAGTGAATGAAAGTTTTCACGTGATGACTCTACCTACTAGCTCGAGGGTGAGAGGTTTGCTCCCTACTCATCTAGAGCTAAGGACGGTAGGTGTGATGAGCTGCCACCTTTGGTAGCAGAAAATCTATATCTTTGGGAGTCTGAAAATTAAAAAAAGAGCTAAAGAACATTGTTAGGGTATAACTAGGGAGCTTCCTTGAAAACTTTTTCTTACTAGCTTAAGTATAAGAGGAAGGCAGCTACGCACACAACTTAGTCCTAAGGAATGTTGTTAAGGATCTCACTTCTAGTTGTTTATATTTTAATTGCCTATGTCATTTCTGAGGACTAGGATTTTTTCATAGCAATTCTCTAGAGTAAATCTTTTCCATAGTATTTCTTTTGTTTTGTTCTAGTCATTGCTTGAGGACAAGCAATAGCTTAAGTTTGGGGTGTGATAACTGCATGAATATCCTTGTTTTCATACCTTTTTGCTATAACATTTGCCTGTTCTTGAGCCCATATCATAGCATTTAGACTGCATTTATGTTGCATTTTCTTCTTCTGGGTGCATCTTTGTTTTTGCTGGTCATTAGTCCATGTTGAGGGGTACTACTCGGAAGGTTGGTTTTGGGTTTAAAGATGCGCAAGAAGGGAGTCTAGCGAGAGAAAGCTGGCGCCGAGAATTGCTATAGCATAGTGGAAGTGGATATTGGCCAACACGTGAGTTGTGAGGACACGTGAGCTGTAGTAGCACGTGAATATGCAGAAAAGGACAACCTGACATGTGCAGCAGTCGGTACCCACCTGCAGACTATCCTCCTTGTCTCCTCGTGGCAGAGCTTTTCGGTAGATATTCTTTGGGATTATCAAGGAATCTTTAGGGCACAAAACCTAGGAGCCTCCACTATATAAAGAGGGAGATAAGTGTGAAAAAGGATGAGGAGGAAGAGAGCAAAAAGAGAGAAAGTTGCATGGAGAGAGAAGCGTTCATCTTCATCTTCTCCACTTGGTGTCCTCCAACGTTGAAGCTCCAAGGAGTGGCCTCGCCGGCCTCGAGAGAGGCGGTGGGCCTAAGATTGTCGGGCATTCCATGACGGAGAGGGAGTTCACCTTTTTTTATGGCTTTAGCATTTCCTGTTTATACCTTTATCTTTGGGATGTTATCACAATGATACATTAGATGATATTACCCAGCCACGAACTATTTTAAGTGGCTTGGGTTTGATGGATGATTTTATTTTGTGTAATTTTTAATGCATGCTATAGTTTTCCAGTGTTCATCATGTTTTATGCTTTGATTATGCGTTTTATTTCGTTAATGTTGCAAGAGCCCTCGAGAGTTAGTCGTTCTTTAAGTGTTTATTGAGGTTAGTAATCAAGAGAGCTAGCCTTAGAACCCTCATAAGCAATGGAGTGGCTATCGAGAGGCAGACTCTAGCCTACCTTAGAGATAAGTGATAGGTTTCAAGGGCTAAAAAGGATAGTTCGTGAAGGGTAGGGGAGTGTTAAGAGTTTAGGCCGAGAGGTATTACTGTAGCATTTATGACTCACAATTTCCTGGCTAGAGATAGTTTAGGAACACTTTTCGTCAATCCCGCCTAGCAAAGAAGACAACTGAAGAGCCTTAGTATCATTAAGAAGCTTAGTTTAGGTTGTCCATCATTCCCAGCCAGTCATTTCGTAGTGAGTTTCCCATACGAAAGGGGCCATGTTCATCATATTGCTATCTCATCTTTCTTTGCATTGATTTGCTACTGCATTATTTTACATCATCTCTTTTACTATAGTATTTTCACATGCAAAAAGTTCAATCAATATTGTTACAACAAACCGTAAATATCTTCAATCCCTATGGAGACGATACTAACTCACTCACTTTTTTACTCGTTCGACGTGTATACTTGCACCATATTTGCGTATCATTTATAGTACACTACACGCAAGCAACAATGATTGAACCCTGACCATACCTCTCGGTGTAAACCCAGATAATACACCAACCAATCACACGCTTCTCTTACCGATGAAATTCTGAACATATCTCTAGGCCAAATTAGTTAACACCCTTGGATAAAAACCATGCTTACTCGTTTCATGAATTCAACTCTCTCGACATCGAATAAATGGATAATCTCACAAACTCTCTCTTGACAAGAATGCAAGAATGATTAACGCCAAGAATAAGCAAACCTCAACTTAATTGCATTAAAAACATAAACAAAATACAATTGTTTTCCCACAATTACTAAACAAAATAACCATAGCCTAAGAAAAGAACTAGAACATGCTAAACCTCTCAAACCTTCTATATTCAACATCACTTCTCTTGACCGAAGGGTCCTTTATATAGGAGGAGTTGCATGGCAAAGTCCTTGGATAGGAACTTAAGTTGGAGTTTGACTTGTCTTCATCAAAGAGGTGAATCCCTTTAATTTAGCATTCAATCCTCTTTGGATGAATTCCATCTTTAACCTTCCTTCCATACTTTCGTCATCTTCCCATGCCCCGATTTCCATGACAAGTGTGTAGAAAAATTCAGCGTTTGATGCTCTTCAAATCGACTATCACTTTGCATATTTTGCCCGACGGCAAGTTGGGCTGTACAATGCCGCGACATGGGTTGAAAATTGGATATGCTCCAGAAGGCTTTATCTTCATAAATAGGCTTCCTTCAGTAGAAGCTATCATCTTTGGCTTGGCTTGGCTGGGCAATGAAATGTCCGGCACCCTCTGCCGACACGGCATCACATCCCAGGGCATCACTTGCCCTGGCAGTGAGTAAATCTGCAAAAATACAAAAATGCATCAAAACAATACCTTCTTCATAAAATATATCAAATGTAAGGATCAAGGATAGAAAAAATGTAATTAATGCATAGAGGGCCATAATGCGGCTTAATTGGGTGTAGGTTGAGCAATAATTGCCATGTAAAAAGGATGAAAATATAGAACTTTTAGAAACTTATCACACCCAAACTCGAACTATTGCTTGTCCTCAAGCAATGCAAACCATCAATTGCCAAACCATAATTTTCATAAAACTTCTCCTTGGTCATACTTTTCATTCTCTCCAAACCATGGCCATGACTATTCTTGGCCCTAAATGCTTCGGATGCCTTAGGAATTCCCTAGGATCAAGCTATAGGAAATAGTGAGCAAATTATGACAATATGATTATATTGGTTCTAGATAAACACTTAAGCATTAAACTACTTAACTTGGGTATTTTCCTTTTTTCTCTTTCATTTTCTTTTTGTTCTTTTATAAGGATCCTAACCTACTAGAGCCAGTTTCGGGCACCTCTAGTGATTAGCCTAGAGCCGGTTTTGGGTACCTCTAGGGATTCCTTAAGCTAGAGCCAGTTTTGAGCACCTCTAACTTTTTACCCAAAATTTTGTTCTTAAGCAAGTCTATGCCCTAAGTGAACTAGAACTCTTTAAACCATATAAGTCATAAAAGTTATAATAATAATTTCCTAAGTTATATTCCTTAAGCATCTTAGAATTAAAGGCTCTAAACAGTTCAAAACAATGGTAAGAAGAGAGAGATATATTGCCAAGAAAGAAGATTCAATTAAAATTAAACTAAGGCAATTGATAGAAAGTATTGTCGAGGCATAAGCTTCATTCGGTTAAGGCAGTGCATGCAGTGAAAAATTGACAATTATTAAACAAAATTGTATTTTTATATTATAATGTCGCGTCATGGCTGTGCCTTGGTTGTGAAACTTAAAACCCTCTAACTCAAAATAAGCATTGCCATCAATGCGTTAATCACAATATATAAAATAGGAAATATATGCACAAAAATTAAGGGTAGAAAATAAAGGCAAAAGAGAAGAAGAATAGAGTGGTTGATACTCGGATGAGTCATCGCTTTTAATGACCAGTCTCCTTGTTGCCATATGCTTGATTCGTTTTGTGTGCATTGTTGCCAAGGCATTAACATTATGCATTACCAAGGCAGCAGGTCTTTCCAAGGCATGAGCTTTAGGGGTTGCCGAAGCATGCCCTTCATGGGTTGCCGAGGCATCGAGTATTGCTGAGGCATTTGTCATTTTGTCTATTTTGGCAGCGGTTTTGGGACAAATGTTTGCTCTTTTGGTTGAGCGCTGGCTTGCCATGGTTTTGAGGTTCTTTGCCATGGTGGTTTTGTTTCTTGATGTGGAAAACAAAGAAAACCTGAAAACTAATTATACTAAAGACAAACAAATTTTCTCCTAAAATAACCGAAAATAAAATAAAGGTTTTAAAAATTAAAAACGAAAAATTAAAAATTCTTAGAAAGAGCATTTTCATACATCTTCTAAGGTTACCGCATATATGAAAAAGCTTGACGAGGGTTGTTTCCGATACTTCTTATAGTCCATCCACACCCTCCATCGAGTGACAATATTTCTCAAAAAGAGTTGGGCCAATGTGCTCGCAACTACTCCCTTTTTTGTTACCATGGTGGATGCATCTTTCTTTCGTGTCCCCTTGTAGTCCATGTATATTCTCCACCTTGCGACTTTTTCTGGAGGCATGGATATATTATTAGGAAAAATTATATCAATATCTAACCATTTACTTACCTCATTCTTGTCGAAATCCGTTATGATTGGATGTAGCCTTCGTTGTCGTGGCAGTTGCTTCGGCAACCAATTGTCGTGGCAATCTTCTACCATAATTCGGTACAAGTCAAGGGAAACACAATTTTTTGAAAAGCTTTGTGGATCCAAACCCCATTTTCATTAGGCCCCTCAAATATCTCCATCAGAAGAGATTTTGATGGCATCAATTCTACCAACGTTGTTTCCTCAAATAATACATGCAATGGAAGAGGTGAATTTTTTAAGTATTCAAAAGGTTCAACCATTACCTGGTCATATTCCATTGGCAAAGTATTGTCATCTTGTTGATGTGGCGGAGGTCGAATATCCTCAATCTTTTCATCTGTTTGAAACATTATTGATGGATTTGTCGAGGCATCAGGTCTTGCCAATGCATGTGTAGTTGTTGAGGCATGTTGTAACCCCCTTAGCCCGGCCTAGACGCCCGACCCTAACTAAGAAGATTACACGGGGAAAATTGAAGTCAAACTGTAAAATTCAACCTCGATTAACGACTTTTTTTCCTTTTTATTTTCTCTAAATGCACAATATTAACCAATGTGTTCTGCAAGACATTTAGAACGAAACGGCGCAGCGATCGAAGTTCAATTAGAGGTTCGATTGCATACAATTGACTATTAGGGACTAAATTGTAATTTCAAGAAAATACAAGAACTTTTCCGATTTTAAGGTTACCAATCCATGATTAATCCTGTAAAATACCAACATGTCAAATTGCATCACCAACGGGTCATCCAAACTCAGTGTATTGCACAAGCATTAGTCAGGGACCAAAATGAATAAATTCAGAACTTACAAGATTCCAATAGCTGAAAATAACTAACATGTATCGATACTCTTGGGCCTGTATCGATACGCATGAAGACAGTAGAAAAAGATGGGAGGAGCGTATCGATATGCTTCCCCACGTATTGGTACGGCCTTCAAACCTGGCTTGGGCGTATCAATACGCGGGCAATTCGTACCGATACCCCTAGACCGAAAAGCTTGAAATTTGCTTTAATGTATCGATACACTTCCCCGTGTATCGATACGCATACCAGATATCCACTTTCAACAGCAACTTAAACACATTTAACAATGCCTAAACATGTTCTAATCATCCTTACATGTAATAATCAACGTTGCAAACCAAAATGCATCAAATATCATCCATATCATAAGCTTCAACCATGGCAATTCAAAGCAAAATATTAGCTACTCAAGCATGCCTTTAAACATAAGTCATAACATAGCTAAAAACACCACAAGCAAAAATATAAACCATATAGAAGCCACATATAAAACCAAATAGGCAAACCATCATATATCAGCTAAGAAATACCAAGGTTAATCTTTCAAACCATGGTTCTAACCCCCCATTGCCAAAATCTACTTATTAAAATTCTCCAAAGTCGATACTTGAGTTCGAGTGACAACTTAGGTGCCTTCACTTGCTACTCCTCGGCCCTCAAGCTTAGCTATCTGCATTGTTGGAAAAAGAGGAGCGTAAGCAAACTTGCTTAGTGAGCGTAAGCAAATGTCTATGATCCTCACAAATTGCACCTTATATTCGGCAACCATCATACTACCCTGCACCAAGGCCATTAATTCCCGTTTCTTGTCGTCCAGATAATGGACCCCAAAAACTTCTTCTCGAAAGCGTTCACAAAAAAGGTCCAGTCGATTTCATCTTGCTCCATCCTTGCTGTGATAGTCGTCCACCACGTATACGCATCACCATGCAACAACGACACTACATAGCCCAACTTCTGAACATTGTTACAGTTCATCTGTCCCAAGATTCGCTTGGCACTTTCGAACCAAGACTCAAATCCCTCAAGAGTCAATCCTCTAAACTCATCACCGCCCAGGCTGCGTAAGCGCTCCAAACGCAACCCAGGGTTGGCACCCTGCTGAGGTGCGGCTACATGAAAACCATCTATTGCAGCTTGAAAGGCTCCTGCAATAGCCTGTATCAAAACTGTCATATATGGAACACCTTGTCTCATTGCTCCCTCAGGTCTCACACCCCCCACACAAGCTCCAGCCTCAGCTCCTGCCCCACAACCTACAGGTGGTCCACCCGGGGAGGAGGCGATAGATTCTCAGCTTGCTCTTCCAGCCCATTCTCGGCCACACCTCGGGCATTGCCCCTCGTCTCTCGTCTCGGACCCATGGTGAAAAAGATGTACTATAACACAAACACAACAATAAAATCAATCAGGCCTTTAGTAGCAAGGACCTAAGTCACTCAACTCATTTTCTCAAAACAAAATTTCTCTATCAGTAGCTTTGGCAATGGGTACCCCAATCATCCTTCAAGCACAACATAGTATATTATAGCATATCATGGTCGTCATGATTTACATCATTCAACAATCACCAAATATCAATGTCACATCATCATCATATCATCATATTCAACTCATATATGATTCACATCAATCAAGCATGGCATAAACTCCAATATTCAACCCATATCATGCTTTCTAAACAACATACCTCAATACATGCCAATTTCACTTACCAACACCCCCAATTCTTTAAAAACTTGGCTATGATACCAACAAATGTAACCCCCTTAGACCGGCCTAGACTGTCGACCCGAACTAAGAAGATTACACGGGGAAGACCTCAAGTCAACCTGTAAAAGTCAACCTCGATTAACGACCTTTTGTTCCTTTTATTTTCTCTATAGGCACAATATTAACCTATGTGTTTAGCAAGACATTTAGAAGGAAACGACACAGCGATCGGAGTTCAATTAGAGGTTCGATTGCATACAATTGACTATTAGGGACTAAATTGTAATTTCAAGAAAATACATGAACTTTTCCGATTTTAAGGTTACCAATCCATGATTAATCATGTAACATACCAACATGTCAAATTTCATCACCAACGGGTCATCCAAACTCAATTTATTGCACAAGCATTAGTCAGGGACCAAAATGCATAAATTTAGAACTTACAAGATTCCAATAACTGAAAATAACTAACCCGTATCGATACACTTGGGCATGTATCTATACGCGAGAAGACAGTAGCAAAATATGCGAAGAGCGTATCGATATGCTTCCTTGCGTATTGGTATGGCCTTAAAACTTGGCTTGGGCGTATCGATACGCGGGCAATTCGTACCGATACCCATGTACCGAAAAGCTTGAAATTTGCTTTAATGTATCGATACACTTCCCCGTGTATCAATACGCATACCAGATATTCACTTTCAACAGCCACTTGAACACATTTAACAATGCCTAAACATGTTCTAATCATCCATACATGTAATAATCAACGTTGCAAACCAAAATGCATCAAACATCATCCATATCATAAGCTTCAACCATGGCAATTCAAAGCGAAATATTAGCTACTCAAGGATGCCTTTAAACATAAGTCATAGCATAGCTAAAAACACCACAAGAAAAAATATAAACCATATAGAGGCCACATACAAAACCAAATAGGCAAACCATCATATCTCATCTAAGAAATACCAAGATCAATCTTCTAAACCAAGGTTCTAACCTTCTATTGCCAAAATCTACTTATTAAAATTCTCTAAAGTTCATACTTGAGTTCGAGTGACAACTTAGGTGCCTTCACTTGCTACTCCTTGGCCCTCAAGCTTAGCTATCTACATTGCTGGAAAAAGATTAGCGTAAGCACACATTCTTAATGAGGGTAAGCTCAAGAACACACCAACAAAGCAGTTTTTAAAACACAAGTTTAAACCATATCATGCTCAATCTCAATTCATGCTTTCAAAACAAAAGCAAACCATTCTTTAACCATGTTCCAAATGTATCACTAACCACATGCATTGCTCCCAACGCAAATCCACACTAAGCTTCACTTGCTCAATTCACAAGCATAGAATCATCCTATGCAACATCTCAACATCATGCATCTCATGCACAATAAACCATTATGCATTCATTAAAAACATAATACATGGCAACATCAATAGCACATATATTGGCATATAACATCTGGCATAGGCTCACCCCAATCCGTTATGATAGACTCACCTCTATCACTTTCATACACAATATCAGATACACATACTCACATAGGCTCACCCCTAAACTCAATGATGGCTCACCCCATCTTAGTGGCTACGAATGGAATTAGGCTCACCCCTAACCCATAGTGATAGCCTCACCTCTATCACTCGCAATAGGCTCACCCCATATTATGTCACGTAGCTAGACACACGCACGATTTATAGATTATAGTGCACTCACATCCTATTGGTCGATCAACATATCCGAGTATTAAAGATAGATAAAACCCTTGCCAATATAACCTTAAAAACCATGTTAACTCATTGCTTTTAATGCATCACCAAAAATCATCACATATCCCAAATTAAACATGCCTTCAAATAGCAAAAACCATTTCATACAAGATCATACCATCTTGTATTCAAACCAAACCTTTTCATGGGATAAACACAAGCAAAACAATGCTTGAAACTATGCATAACAGTGAGTAACAATCATCATCAAAACATGAGCATGATATACCATGGAGTCCATTTCAAAACCGAAAACCGAGAAAACAAGAAACAATTCTTACTTTCGAGATTAGCTAAGCCTTTCAAGTTTACACTAACCTCCCAATACATTGCATCAAAGCTTACAAAGCTTTAAAAACATGTCCTCTCACCGACAACGCGAAACCTTGCTCTCTGACACGAAAATCACTCTTCTAGAGCCCCCAAAAACGTCTCGTTTGCTTCCGGATCAAGATCCCTTGTTTTCATATCATCAAAACATAGATCCAAATGCATTAAAATGCATTTCAACACCAGAAACTAAATACAAACTCGTTGGTCATCCAAACCAGACCAATTTACCCATCCGAAACAACCGAAAACTCAATCGATTGCTTCCTAAACCATGCCCATCCAACATACATCACTTTCAATCATTTATAAACAACACAATACATCTAAAATCAACCTAAACTCATCTTTATACCTCCAGCAACACAACTTCATCATTTCACCACAAAAACTCAACTAAAACTATCAATAAACTCAAGGATCTCAAGGATTTCGGGATCTATATCACTAAAACACTTTCTCAACAACATAATCATCTCAAAACTCAATTATAATCCATCTAAAACAGAGCTCATCAAAACAAGTCCGAAAATCAATAATTAAATCACAATTTTGCAAGAGTTTGATCTTAAACCATAATTATTATCAAAACTCAGTTAAAAACAACATTTGAGAGTCGATAATCTTAGGAATTTCAATAAAGAACCTTTATTAGAGGTTGAGAACGAGATTTACCTCCAATCCTTGCTTTCCTCAATGGATGACAAGTTTTTGCTTCTCAAATCAAGAAGAGAATGCTTGGGAGAAAAGAAATCTTGAGAAAATGATTTAGAATGGTGTTTGGCTGAAAATGAGAAGAGAAAAGTATTTACGTAACTAAAATCTCCCAAATTAACTATTTAATTATTAAAATAAATAAAACCTTTTAATCCAATTAATTAAAAATCATTTTAAACACATGTCATATTAAGGAAAGGCTTAATTTCCATAAAGCTCCATAAATATTCTAATATTTTGACTCTCCCTTTTGAAAATTACATTTTTCACAGTTTTTAAACTTTACATTTTGGTCACTACCCAAAATGTACTACCCCCGAAACTCTTTTTGTAAAATTGATTTGACCAACAACTTAAAAAGATTTTTAGAGGATTTTAGCAATTTTTTTTCCAAATTTTTAGCCTATCTCGATCCTTGATTTCCCTAAATCTCCTAATGTGATTCGAACCATTTCCGACCAGTCCGATACGATGTCTAAAACATCTAGGCACAAGACCAGGGCATTACACATGTGGTGCTGCCGTGGCATGTGTTGATGTCGTGGCATGTGTTGCTACCATGGCATTCGCCATATTTTTCTCCACCTAGCTAAGTTTTGTTGCGACATTGTTCTGATCAGGATCCTTAATCATTACCAAGGTAATTCATTGCACAGGCTCATCATGTGATGGGCAGTCTCTCTTATTGGCATCCTTTCTACTTGGAGGTTCTAGTTGTTCCCCACAGATCGGGGAGCTCTCTTCGCATTGCTCCTCGTCATCTTGCCTGGAGACTTCAGTATCCCTAGCAATGGGTTGTTGGTGCATGTTATCCATGGTATATGTGGATCTCTTCAATCGATCTTCCGCTTTTCTCACGAGTTCAGCCATAATGGCAATGCATAAATCCATGGAATTTAATAGCTCTTTACGAGGACTACATTTCCATGACATATTTGTTACCGTGACACTCTGCTGTTGATAAGGATTACATTGCCAAGGCATGTCTATTGCCGAGGCACTACATTGCCAAGGCATGTTTGTTGCTGCATCAAAATTGTTATGGAAATTTTTTTGAGCTTTTTGATCATACCATAAAGGATTTTGTTGTTGGTTCAATCTATGGATGCTTTTCCCGGTTGATTCATCTCTTCCAACATCAACTCTCGAATAGTTTTTCTTTTACTTCACCTCATGTTGATGTCCCTTAACTTGTAGCACACCTGATTTTTTTATAATAAAAAATAAAAAGAAAAGTTAGTAAAACAAATAAAAATGCAATAACAAAACATTGGCACCAATTGCCAATCCCCGACAACGACAACCAAAACTGGATGTTTGCGTAAAAGTGCCCCGCAATTGTGCAAGTGTACACGTCAAGTAATATAATGATAAGTATATCGAGTATCGTCTCAACAGAAATTGGACTTTGGGCCACTTGCTTAAATTACTGCATTGTAGAAAACAAAACAAAAGTAAGTGATATGAAGAGTTTTATCTAACTAATAAACTAAAGAAAAATAAAAGATAGATATGCCGAATAAGAGATAAGAGTAGGTGGGGTTAAGTTGCGTCGTAGTGTGGAATCTAATTGACTTGTCTCCGTCCTTAAATGCAAGGAACACAGAACTTTCGTGCAGTAAGATAAGTTCTTACCGCGGCCGCAATGGCTGAGTTACTGCCACGGCAATCTCTTGCTCTTGGGCTGATGCTGTTAAGGCTCGGCAAAGTGTCCTTGAATGACCCCTCCTTATCTCTAAGCTCAGAACTGTCGATGACTGAACTCTGGCCATACCTCTCGGCGTAAACCATGAGAATACACCAACCAATCAGTCGCTTCTCTTAGCCGCTAAAATTCTTAACGTATATCTAGGTAGAATTAGTTAACACCCTTGGATGAAAACCGTGCTTACTCATTTCGTGAATTCAATTATCTCGACATCAAATAAATGGATAATCTCGCAAACTCTCTCTCGAAAAGAATACAAGAATGATTAACGCCAAGAATAAGAAAACCTCAACTTAATTGCATTTAAAAATTAAACAAAATACAATTGTTTTCCCACAACTACTAAACAAAATAACCATAACCTAAGAAAAGAACTAGAACATGCTAAACCTCTGAAACCCTCTATATTTGACATCTCTTCTCTTGACCGAAGGGTCCTTTATATAGTAGGAGGTGTAGGGCAAAGTCATTAGATAGGAAGTTAAGTTGGAGTTGGACTTATTTCATTGAAGAGGTGAATATCTCTAATTTAATGCATTTAATCCTCTTTGGCCAAATTCCATCTTTAACCTTCCTTCCATGCTTTCTTCATCTTCCCATTCTCCGATCGCCATGAAAAGTGTGTAGAAAAATTCAGCGTTTTATGCTATTCAAATCGACTACTACTTTGTATATTTTGCTTGTCGACAAGTTGGGTTATACAATGTCGCGGCATGGGTCTGAAACTGGATCTGCTCCGCAAGGCTTTATCTTCATAAATCAGCTTCCTTTAGTGGAAGCTGTCATCTTTGGCTCGGCTTGGCTTGGAAATGAAATGTCGTGACACCGTTTGCCGGCACAACATCACTTGCCATGGCAGTTTGTAACGCAGCACAAACACCAAAATCCATCAAAACAATACCCTTTTAATTAAATAAATCAAATGTAAGGATCAATGATAGAACCAAAGTAATTAATGCATAGAGGGCCATAATGCAGCTTAATTGGGTATAGGTTGAGCAATAATTTCCATCTAAAAAAGGTGAAAATATAGAACTTTTAGACACTTATCAATGGGCATAAAACTCTCATACGATGGTGGCATAGATCTCCCCTTTTTGTTGGCAAAAAGAACTCCAACTATGCTTCTCAACAATGTCCATGAACTCCGGTGGGAATCCAACGGTGGTGTCCATTTGGAAGTCGAAGTGCTTCTTGTACAAAAAAGATCTTGAGGAAATGTTTGTCTCGATTTTCTTGTGTATGTTTTCATTGAAGAACCGTTTGAAGGGCATAGATGAAGACGCCTTGGAAAAGAGGAAGAGTTTGAATCGGTGATGAAGAAAATTGAGAGAGTTATGTTTTGGGGAAATCGGCTAGGGTAAAGAAAGTAAAAAGATGAAGTGTTGGGAAGGGTTTTAATGGTGGTAGCCAAAAAAAGTTGGTGATAATGATGGATGGTTAAGAGTTTTAATTGAGAAAATTTTAATGTGAGAAAGTGAAGTGATAAGTGATAAGGATAAAGAAAGATTTGAAGTTATAGAATAACTATGATGAATTTAAATTCACTTAAATTGGGCGGCTAGGGATAATCTCAAAGATTTTTCTTCAGTACGGAAATCGACGCATGCCAAGCTGCATTAGCATGTTGCATGGCATCGCTCTTGGCAATGTTCCTGGAAATGTCCCTGGTAACATTCATGGCAATGTTCTTAGCAGTAATTTTGTACACACTTAAAGAAAACTTTTCAACACAGCAAAATAATAAAACTGAAAAATAACCAAAAGAAAAACAAAACTTGAATCCTAAAACAAACAAAAAAATATCCTAATACTTACAAAGAATTTCAAACTTACGGATGTCTCATTCTAATTCTGCCAAGAGGATCACCTCATCGGTATTGCTTTGCTTACCTTCCAAGTAATGCTTTAATCGTTGACCGTTCACCTTAAAAATTTCTCTCGTACGCAATTTTTAGATGTCCATAGCCTCATGGGCGTAAAGTTTAACAGCTTCATAAGGACACGTCCACCTTGATTTGAGTTTACGTGGAAAAAGAACAAGCTGACCTATTGCAAACTACCTTGGCATGATCTTACTATCATGCCAGCATTTTGTCTTCTCCTTATATATCCTAGCATTCTCATAGGCTTGCATCCTAAATTCCTCTAACTCATTAAGGTCAAGCAACCTCTTTTGCTCCAGCAACCCCCATGCCATGTCAGGTTTCTTAATGGCCCAATAGGCCTTATGTTCAAGCTTCACTGGCAGATGGCATGGTTTGCCAAAG
The DNA here is from genome assembly GCA_030270665.1 of Hibiscus trionum. Classification (NCBI taxonomy): domain Eukaryota; kingdom Viridiplantae; phylum Streptophyta; class Magnoliopsida; order Malvales; family Malvaceae; genus Hibiscus; species Hibiscus trionum. Next base: position 40,977,856 of record BSYR01000027.1, on the reverse strand, counting down.
ACAAGTCTAATTGAAGAAGTACCCAAAGGAGTTTTAAATGTAGTCCTGTAAGCCCACAAAGATTCATCTAATCTTAAGGACCAGTCTTTCCTTCTTGGATTTACAGTTTCTTCCAAAATGTTCTTAAACCTCCTTATTTCAAATCTTGGCTTGCCCATTAGTCCGTGGATGATATGTTGTACAATTCTCTAATGAATCCCATATCTGCAGAAGGCTTTAGGGATTAGATTACATTTAAAATGGGTACCCTCGTCGTGAATGATCACTCTAGGGGCACCAAGTCGGGTAAAATTGTGTTTGTGGAAAAATTTGGCAATGACCTTATCATCATTTGTTGGCAGAACAACAGCCTCTACCCACTTGGATACATAATCAACCACCACAAGAATGTAAATATTACCGAATGATGAGGGAAAAGGACCCATGAAGTCTGTACCCCATACATCAAACAAATCCACTGGCAATTGGTGTATGCCAAAGATATTTCATGTATGTTGGCATCGATCACATGCCTTGGCATACTCGTGGGCATCCTAGTATAGTGTGAGCCAAAAAAAATCTTGACAGCAACACCTTGGCAACAGTCTTCATCACTCCAAAGTGACCTCCATATGGTGCGGCATGGCATAGATGCAATATGTTTTGTTGCTCATCTTATGACACACACTAGCGAATCACTTGGTGGGCACACTACTTGAACAATATCGACTCATATCAATAGTATTTCCTTACTTCTTGTAAGAATCTTTTCTTGGCATTGTATGCCAAGTCTGGTGGTAGAATATTGCTTACCAGGTAGTTGACTATGTCAGCGTACCATGGCATGGCGCTAATTGCAAGCAAATACTCGTAAAGAAAATCATCTCTATTGATAGTGGTCTTACCATCTTCAATGTGATGCTCTAATCGAGAGAGGTGGTCAGCTACTAAGTTTTCATTGCCTTTCCTATCTTTGATCTCTAAATCAAATTCTTGAAGAAAGAGCGTTCATTAGATTAGTTTGGGCTTGGCATCCTTCTTTGCCAAGAGATACTTCAATGCCGAGTGATTTGTATAAACCACAACATTGTTACCAATTAGATAAGATTTAAATTTATCAAAAGCAAATACAACCGCAAGAAATTCTTTCTCAGTTGTAGAGTAGTTAAGTTGTTCTTCATTCATGGCTCTGCTATCATAATAGAAGGCATGAAAGATCTTGCCATGTTGTTTTCCCAGAACTGCTCCAACGGTATAGTCGCTGGCATCATATATGAGCTCAAAAGGCTCATTTCAATCTAGTTCTACGACTATAGGGCCATTAATCAATCTCTCTTTAAGTTCCTGAAATGCTCTCAAACAAGAATCGTCAAAAGCAACATTGGCATCCTTCTCAAACAACAAGCATAAAGCTTTAGAGGTTTTTCAAAAATCTTTATTAAATTGCAGATAAAAATTGGCATGACCCAAAATACTCCTTATACCTTTAATAGTCGTTGGATGTGGCAATTGCTTAATTACCTCCACTTTGGCTTGATCAACTTCTAGTCCTCTCTTGGTTACCTTGTGATCGAGAACATTGCCCTCTTTCACCATGTAGTGGTATTTCTCCCATTTTAACACTAGGTTTGTCTCAATGCATCTCTTTAAAACATGTTCCCAGCTTTGGATGCATTCCTCAAATGTTGTACCAAACACTGAGAAGTCATCAATGAATACTTTCATGTTGTGTTCGATCATATTAGAAAAAATGGACATCATGCAACGTAGGAATGTTGGTGGTGCATTACATAAACTGAACGGCATCCTTTTGAAGGCAAATGTCCCATATGGTCAAATGAACGTGGTCTTCTCTTGATCATCAGGGGTGATGACAATTTGATTATAACCCGAATAACCATCCAAGAAATAGTAAAAAGCTTTACCTGGTAGCATGTCTAACATCTGGTCAATGAAAGGCAATGGGAAGTGGTCCTTCCTTGTAGCCTTGTTCAACCTTCTGTAATCCATGAACACTCTCCATCTGGTAATGGTTCTAGAGGGAATCAATTCAGCTTCACTATTTTGCACCACAATCATACCACCTTTCTTTGGCACACACTGTTCTAGGCTAACCCAATTGCTATCATAAATGAGATAAATAATCTCGACATCAAGCCATTTTATGATCTCTTTCTTCACTACCTCTTTCATGCTCGGGTTTAGCCTCTCTAACCTTCAATAGTCCTCCCATTGTATTCCTCTAGAATGATCTTGTGCATGCAAATGGTTGGGCTAATACCTTGGATGTCTGCCAAGGTCCAACCCAATGCTTTCTTATACTCGCTTAATATATCCAGCAATCTTGCATCCTGATCATTAGTGAGATCAGTGGCAATAATCAATGGCAGAGTTAAGTGCTCACCTATATAAGCATACTCTAAATGTTCTGGCAGTGGCTTAAGCTCCAACTCTAGTGGTTCCTCAATTGATGGTTTAGGTTTCTTTATCTGTCTACCAGCTTACTCTAGTGGATCAAAGTAACTCACATCTTCAGCTCCTAAGGTTGATTCCTCAGGTTCCTCAAATAGTTCAGACATGCCATCAAACATGCTGGCATCAAATTCTGCATCCTGGCACAATTGTGCCACATCCAAAGTATAAATAGACTTCATCATCTCCTCCACTTGACATGCATCAGGTTCATCTGCACATTTCAAAGCTTGAAACACGTTACAAGGAACATGTTGGTCATTCATTCGCATGTTTAGTTCCCCTTATGAACATCAATAAGAGACCTACACGTGGCAAGGAATGGCCTACCCAAAATAATTGGCACATTAGAATCAGCTTCATAATCCAAAATGATAAAATCAGCTAGGAATATAAATTTGTCTTCCTTTACCAACACATCCTCAATCTTACCCTTGGGATGTGCATAAGATCGATCTGCCAACTGAAGTGTCATTGTGGTAGGTCTTGCTTCTTTCCCAAGCTTCTTAAAGACTAATAGTGGCATCAATTGATGTTGGCTCCTAAATCACACAGTGCCTTACCCATGAATTTATTGTCAATTGTGGAAGGGATAGTAAAACTCCCAAGATCTTTCAGCTTTGGTGGCAATCGGTTTAGGATCATGGCACTGCATCCCTCAGTAACAGCGACAATTTCAAATTCTCTCAACTTCCTCTTTTTGTACAAAATTTCCTTCATGAATTTTACATAGTTGGGCATTTTCTCAAGGGCCTCTACCAATGGAATGTTAATTTGCAACTGTTTAATCACTTCCAAAAAGTGCTTAAATTGTTGGTTCTGCTTGTGCTTTTGAAGTCTTGCATGAAATGGTGGCAGTGGATAACCATATGCTTGCGCTGCCGGCTTTGCCAAGGCAGTGTTGGAATTAGTTTTGGCATCAGTATGTTGTTTGGCCTCAGTCTGCTTGTTATCATTATTGGCATCTTGTTTGGCATTAGTTATGGCATCATGTATGGCACTGGTACTAGCATCACCAATGGCATCATTTGTTTTTAATTTCTTCTTTTTTGGCTATCTTGGGTTTGTCTGTCCGCACATTTTTGTAATTAACTGGCTGCTAGGCAGCCATCTCTTTCTCGCACTACTTACCACTCTGAAGAGTTATGGCCTTGCATTGCTCATTATCTTTGTGTCAAGCATCTTCGGTGTCTCTTGGCAAGGCTCTTTGGGGTTGATTGCTGAGTGCATTAGCAATCTCCACATTCAGGACTTCCAAGTTCCTCATTGATGCTACCGAACTCTTCACTGTGGCATCATTTCTTTCCATGTATTCTGTGAGAGTATCTCATTGGTTTAGTTTTTGTCCTTACTGAAAGTTGTTTTGAGTTTTCTATGGCATGGCATTATTGTTCTACCGCTGGATATTCTGGCACTGGGCGTTATAATGATTACCTCCTTGATTTCCCCAAGCTAAGTTAGGGTGTTGTCTCCAACCTGCATTATAAGTGTTGGAGTTAGTATTATAATAATGACCAGTATTGCCAACGAAATTTACTAAGTAAGGGTTAGCAGGGCATTCATCCACATGGTGGTTCTCTCCACAAATGATGTAGAAAGGATCAAGTGTTTTGACTTCTTGGGCCTCATTGTTCTTTTGTAACGTTCTCATCATGCTTGTGAGGTTTGAAATTTCGACATGAATGTACGTAAGTTCATAAACCTTAAATTTCCCACTAGCTTTATTTTCGCTCCCAAGTCTAGTAACAGGATATTCAAAGTCATTGATCGAGATCCTCTCAAGGATATCAACAGCCTATGTGTACCTTTTGTCTAGCAATGAGCCAACTGTTGAAGCATTAACAACAGTCCTTGTTTGTGCATTCAGTATGTTCTAGAATGTTTGTATTTTGGTCCAATTTGGGAATCCATGCATTGGACACCTTCTCAACAAATCCTTAAATCTTTCCCAAGCTTCATAAAGAGTTTCATCCTTAGCCTGCTTGAATGTAATGATCTCACTGCGCAGCTTGGCAGTGAGTGTTGGTGGCTAAAACTGTTTCAGGAACTTCTGGCACAGGTCTACCCAGGAAGTGACTGAACCTGGTGGCAAAGAATTAAGCCATGCCTTGGCTCTGTCTCTTAAAGGAAAAGTGAATAACCTTAGCTTCATTGTATCTCCAAATAGTTGACATATCTCTATGAATTGCTTAAGATGTTGTATCGAGTCTCCAGTAAGTGCACCATCGAATTGGCCTACATTCAAAAGAGTTTAAATCATTATGGGTTTAATTTCAAATTTTGGCTCGTCGACCTTAGTGCCAACGAGTCTTGGCATCAAATTTGTAATGTCAGGTGCTGAATGTTCTTAGATTGGTCTTTCTTCTTTGGCATTAGGAGCGGCATGGTTATTGTTTTCTGGTGGATCCTGTTTGTTGTTAACATCATTACTTTTTCGTTTCCTTGATTTCAATGATTCATCTCTCGAATTTCCTTTTTCAATCTGCGAAAGGCGCGTTCAATTTCAGGGTTAAATGGCCAAGCTTTCACCTTAGTACGATTCCTGGTCATACACCGAAAAAATAAAAATAAAAACAGAAAAATTATAAATCTAAAAGCAATCAAATTCGTTGCAATCCCCACCAGCGGCGCCAAAAACTTGTAGACTTTTTGGAATATGTGCAAAATAATCCTGGAAAAAGTGGCAATTTATAAATAATAGGAAATTATATGCCAATAGTTCTTTGCATGCAAGTATACACGGTCTCCAAGTAATACAACTTGGTAAGCTAAGTTATCAATCCCACAGAGATTGACTTGGAATTCGATTGCTTTGATGGTTTACTTGTCTTGGGAAAAAGATGATTTGTTTTGGAGTTGTTTAGAAACTACTTAAAAGAAAAGAAAACAATGGAGTAAAACGTTGGCAAGGAGGGTGCTTTTAATGAATGATGAGTGTTGGCAGGGAATGCCTGGTTTTAACACTGTTCATGCCAGCCTTTGTCGGCAAACTGTCCTGGCATTGTTTGTCGAGCAGATTCAACATTAGAAAAGTCTCTCTGGATGGTCATTGCCTTAAATCGAATATGTAAAAACCATTATATCTCTATAGTGCATGTTTTAAAATTAATCATGTTGATAAAGAATCAATATATACTTCGAGGGGTAGATAATACTTCCAGAGTAAGTTCATCTACTTGAACGACTTCTCTCAAAACTTCTCTCCCAAGTATCTAGCAATTGATCATTGCCTCCCAAGTCTGTTAAGATATTGAAGAGCAATAGGCCAACTATGCCAGCTCTCACTTTGGCAATGTATTTAGAAAAACAGTAATGTTAGTGTTGCGTGTAAAAGTGTCTATCGCAATGTAGTGCAAGTGTACACGACGCAAGTAGTAAAGTGATACTAGAGTATCGGATATCGTCTCCACAGGGACTGGGCTAACCCTTTCCTTCGCTATCTACACAAGGGGAAAAGAAGAGATTTAATAGTTTGTCACGAAAATAATAATAAAAATACGTAAATAAAAGAGTCGAGAAATCAAGATAGAGAGAATGGGCTGGTATTGAGTTGCTCAGTAGTGCAGGTATTGAATTGCTTAGGATCTCCAGTTCTGTCGTTGCGCCCGTCGCCGACAGCACCTGTCGCGGCGGCTGTCCGTTAGCTGTCCCGGCAGCGAACACTAACTCCGTACTTCAAGCTTGGCAAGAATCCCAGATCTGCCTTGCCCTATCCCTAGGCACAAGTCTGTCGATGATCACGTCTTTGATGATACCTCCCGGCGTGAATCGAAGGATGAACACCGATGTGTATGAATTCTTCCTTAGCCACTTAACCTCGCCCTATCCCTAGGCACGAGATGGTTCAACTATAAACTAGAGAACGCGCTCTTATCTCTTTCGTATACTTAACTCTCCCGATGCTAAGTAAATGGATAACCTCACAATGCTCTCCCGATGCTCTTGCAAGATATTAAAACCAAGATAAAAGAACTTGAAGTTTATTTTATTGAACTTGAAAAATCCTAAAACAAAGCAACCCTTGCAACTACTTTACAAAACAACCCGTAGCCCTAGGGGGAATTTAGAACATGTCGGTGACGGGTGGACGGCAGGGGTTTAGGTTTCGGTTATGGGGTATATTCTTCTGCCCTAGGTTTAATCTATGCCCTTATATAAGCTTTGGGCTCAAGTTATCTAAGGTAACAAGGATTACAACTTTAATTAAAAGTAAGATTCTAATAAAGACTAAATCTCTAAAGTCTCCTACTTTCCAGCCGCATCCTTGTTTCTAGGAATTTCTTCTCCTTGAGCTTTGGCTTGACATATCTTTTGATCCGGGGCTTGGAAAAATATTTGGCTTCCACACGACAGACGAGCAGATTTTTCTCTATCTATCGAGATCCACTTTACTTTTCCTCTTCATAAGTCTGCTGTCACCTTGCTGTCACGACAGGTCCATGACAGGTTCATCTTCTTCGGCTGCTTGTCCAGTTCAGCTCTTCTGCTTATCTGCCCTGGGCCTGCCTTCATCGTCAACCATGGCAGATACCTACAAAAACAGCCATTTTTAGTAGAATCTGTGCCTTTTAATATATTTGTGATGTTTTGCTGTAAACTGACCTAAATGCAATGAATAATGCTTGAATGCAGCAGAAATATGGGTTAAAAAGGGTGTAAATAATAGAACTTTTAAACACTCATCACACCCCCAAACTCAAGTTTTTGCTTGTCCTCAAGCAATTAAGACTTAAAAGAAAAATGAAAATTTTTGTGTTGGCCTTCAAACAGTGAGCTGTCCCTTACCCGTCGCTCATTCTCTATGGCGGCAGCAACCTGTCGGAAAGATTAGGATCTGTCCAGAATCTCCCTATAGTCCTCGTGCAGTGTGTGCATGCTTGTGAACAGTTATATGCCAAGACTCTCTTAGTTTCACTAGAAAATTTCAGCTCTTAACTCGAATTTTTATGCCAAGTTTATCTTTTGAAGGCACTTCTTATGCTCCTTTGATTTTCTGTTTTGACTCGATTTCAAATTTCTTTTTTTTTAAGCTAAAGTTTCACTAGAGCCAGTTTCGGGCACCTCTAGCTAACTTCCTAGAGCCGGTTTCGGGCACCTCTAGGGCTATTGATTTTCTTTTGCTAAACTTCTTTCCTAGAGCCAGTGTTAGGCACCTCTAGGGGCTATTCAAGTACTAAGCATCATGTTCTAGTTTGGCTAAAAGACATCTAAGCAGTATAACAGTCACAAAAGTGTTTAAGTTTTCAGAACTATAGAAAGGCTCTAAACTTCTCCTTAACCTGTCCTAAAGATGCTGCCACGACAGAGCCGTCATGACAGGTAAGTTAACTTCACAGTTTTAAGCCAACAGTTTTATATTTTCTGATTTTTTTAGAGAACTTAAATAAATAAAAGACACAACAATTAATAAAAAGACTTAAGACTCCATTAATGATGGAGGGTTGCCACCCCCAAACTCAAGGGTTGCATTGCCCTCAATGCAAAATGATATGAAAAATAAAATAAAGAAAAAGTACATCACAAAATATAAAGGCAGGCAGCAATAAGAGGTAAAAACTTAAATTTTAGTCGCTGCCTCGCTGCTGCTGCTGACACGGATCTGATGGGGGCGTCTGGGCTGTGGAGGAGGCTGGGCAAGTTGCTCCACGACCTGGATGTCGGAGCTGCTGCCTCTGAGAAAGTGGAAGCAACATTGCGTCGGGTTTTCCTATAAGACATATTAGTGCAAGGGTTGTGAAAAGTAAATGAAAGCAAATGAAAACTAAAAAGGGAGAACAAGTAAGAAAGACAGAAGTGAGTGAAAATGAAAATGAAACGGGGTTTTATAGTGGTCGAGGTGCTGCCCGTTAATGCTGTAACGGCAGGCGTGAATAACGGAGCGGTAGATTGGATTTAGCGTGTATGACGCGTCTGACACACATTTATTCGTCTGTTACGTGTCTGCCGCACGCTTCTGCGTCTGCCGTGTCAGTCTGTTGACAGCCTGTCATATCCGTCTGCGGCGGCAGCCGAAACGACAGGTTTCCATAAATGGGCTTCAATGGGCTGATGGATGGGCGGTGGGCTTGGGTCACTTCTCCTTTTCTTCTTGACTCCTTTATTTCCTAAAAACATAAAAATAGAAAAACATTATTTGAATAAAATAAACCTTATTTCCTAATAATAAATAAGTAATAAAAATACTCCCTGTTCTATCGATGCTTGAGGGGTCATTTCCGGTACTTCTTGAAGTCCATCTGTACCCTCCATCTGGTGATTTTTCTCATGGTGGGGGCTCCTTTCTTTCTCTTCCCTTTGTAGTCCATGAAGTCCTCCCTTCTTGGTAATGTTTCTGAGGGCATGAATATATGATTAGAAAAAATCAAATTGACATTCGGCCACAAACTTACCTTGTTTTTGTTGAATATTGTTGTGGTTGAATGTAGCCCTTGCTGTCGTGCCTGCTGCTATGGCAGGCAGTTATTTTGACAGTCCGTTGGCAGGTTACTTTGCAGGTCAATGGGACATTGGTAAGTGCCATCGCTCTCTATACTAAATTATGTTGACCACTCGTAAATCTCCATCAGTAGAGACTTTGATGATTCTATGTCCACCGGCTTTGGTTCCTCTAATATCTGCAATGGAATTGGTGAGTTTTCATATAATTCAAAAGGTTCGTTTATTACCTGCTCATATTCCATTGGCGAGGCATTGTCATTGGGTAGCTCTTCTAGGTGGTCGTGCGAGTGCCATGATAGGGATGGATGTGTGCAATCTTGGTCAGGCATAATTGAGGTAGTGGGTTGAGAATTTGCCTCTGATGTGGTTGCTGCTGCATCATCAGTTGCTGCCGAGGCGGCAGTTTCTGTCGAGGCGGCAGTTGCTGTCGAGGCGGCAGTTTCTATCGAGGCGGCAGTTTCTGTCGAGGTGGCAGTTTCCGCTTTGACTGGAGTTTCTGCCTCAAAAGTTGTTGCTGTCGTGACATTCTCTTGAATTTCACTAAGCATTGTCGCGGTGTTGCTCCATTCCGGCTCCTCGGTCATTGCCATGGCAGGTTGTTGCTCAGACTCATCATATGTTGGGTATTCCTTCACATGGGCATCCTCGTCGTCTTGCCTCAGGATTTCAGGTTCATCTGTGGCATGAATGAGGACTGGTATGCTCAAGAGTTCATCCATCTTGGCGATACTTGCGTTCGTAGAGGCTGACACTTTTTGAGTGATTGCCAAGAAGGCTTGCAGTGTGTCTTCTAAGGATTTTGACTGCTCTTGAGGATGATGACATTGCCAGGGCAGGTCGGGTTCTGCAGCAAAACTATTATGGTATAAAAAATTTTGTGGGTTTTGATCGTACCATAAAAAATTTTGCTGCTGCGGCATCGGCATTTGCTGCCCCTGTTGCTGCCACGGCTGCTGCCCTGGCAGCATGTCTTCACGGTAATTGCAAGAACTTTCCCACATCAACTCTCGAATGGTTTTTCCTGGCATGTTGATGCCCTTGAACCTGTATTTTCACCTGAGTTTTTTTTTGTTAAAAAATAATAAAAAAAATAAAAAAATAATAATAATAAAAGAAAAGTGTAGAAGCTAGGGTAAAAGTGTGTTGTCAGTCCCCGGCAACGGCGCCAAAAACTTGTTGCGTGTAAAAGTGTCTATCGCAATGTAGTGCAAGTGTACACGACGCAAGTAGTAAAGTGATACTAGAGTATCGGATATCGTCTCCACAGGGACTGGGCTAACCCTTTCCTTCGCTATCTGCACAAGGGGAAAAGAAGAGATTTAATAGTTTGTCACGAAAATAATAATAAAAATACGTAAATAAAAGAGTCGAGAAATCAAGATAGAGAGAATGGGCTGGTATTGAGTTGCTCAGTAGTGCAGGTATTGAATTGCTTAGGATCTCCAGTTCTGTCGTTGCGCCCGTCGCCGACAGCACCTGTCGCGGCGGCTGTCCGTTAGCTGTCGCGACAACGAACACTAACTCCGTACTTCAAGCTTGGCAAGAATCCCAGATCTGCCTTGCCCTATCCCTAGGCACAAGTCTGTCGATGATCACGTCTTTGATGATACCTCCCGGCGTGAATCGAAGGATGAACATCGATGTGTATGAATTCTTCCTTAGCCACTTAACCTCGCCCTATCCCTAGGCACGAGATGGTTCAACTATAAACTAGAGAACGCGCTCTTATCTCTTTCGTATACTTAACTCTCCCGATGCTAAGTAAATGGATAACCTCACAATGCTCTCCCGATGCTCTTGCAAGATATTAAAACCAAGATAAAAGAACTTGAAGTTTATTTTATTGAACTTGAAAAATCCTAAAACAAAGCAACCCTTGCAACTACTTTACAAAACAACCCGTAGCCCTAGGGGGAATTTAGAACATGTCGGTGACGGGTGGACGGCAGGGGTTTAGGTTTCGGTTATGGGGTATATTCTTCTGCCCTAGGTTTAATCTATGCCCTTATATAAGCTTTGGGCTCAAGTTATCTAAGGTAACAAGGATTACAACTTTAATTAAAAGTAAGATTCTAATAAAGACTAAATCTCTAAAGTCTCCTACTTTCCAGCCGCATCCTTGTTTCTAGGAATTTCTTCTCCTTGAGCTTTGGCTTGACATATCTTTTGATCCGGGGCTTGGAAAAATATTTGGCTTCCACACGACAGACGAGCAGATTTTTCTCTATCTATCGAGATCCACTTTACTTTTCCTCTTCATAAGTCTGCTGTCACCTTGCTGTCACGACAGGTCCATGACAGGTTCGTCTTCTTCGGCTGCTTGTCCAGTTCAACTCTTCTGCTTATCTGCCCTGGGCCTGTGATAAGTAGTTATTTTAGTTATGTTTTTAGTCCTTATTTTGATCGAATATATGTTTGAAGGACTTAATTGGGCTGTTTTATGATGTTTTCATGCAGGAGACGTGATGCTGGAAATAAGCTGAAATTCTGCAGAAAATGCTGGAGTAATGGGCAGATTCATGGGCATGAACCAGGGCATGAATGCTGACTGGGCGCCACGTCAGCATCTTCTAGAAGATGACGTCAGCAACTCTGATAACTTATCAGTCCACTTATCAAGATAGCTTATCATTCGATTTTTATTTTAAATTTCAAAACTTAGATATTTATCTTATGTAATTTTATTTTTAGCATTTATCATCTTAGGTTTTTAGGGTTTTCAACTACTATAAATACCCCTCTTTGGGGTAAGTATTGTCATCATTCAATTAGGAATTGAACATCATTTCTTCTCCTCTTGGGAAATTCTTCTCCTTTAGTTTTTCTTAAAGTTCTTTTCTTCTATCTTTTCTTTTAATTATTTCTTATATGTCGAGCATGATTAATTTAATAATCATGCTCGGCTAGATCTTTTAAAGCCGAAGGCTTTTGCAATGACGCGTTCTCAAGGCGAGGTTTGAAATTATGCTTCAAACGTTTCGAAAACTTCTCTCAATTTCTTTAAACTTTATTTTCTAAATCAAAATGATTTTTAAAACCCAAAGATTGACTTTGGAGAAAAAACAATTGTTTTGATCTATCAAGTGGGAGGAAGGATCGGTTATTGAAACAAATCCGACTTCCAAGGAACACACTTAGTAAATAGATTACTAAGTGAAATTGAGATCGAATCGTTTTTATAGAAATGACTTTTCGAGTTGGTTGCGAGCTTAATTAATTTGTTTTCTCAAACATTGGGTTGGTTTAGACAAATTATCAAAACTGAATCCAAAAATTGATTTTGGAAATTCAGTTTACAAACAAAAAAACTCAAGGATTGTCCTTGAAGTGATTTTGCCAACAAGTTTTTCGAAATAAAAATCTTTACCAAGGAACCGGGTAGAACAAGTCAACGCGGAAGCCCGGGGCTGATAATCTCATATTTACTTTAAACTATCTTCAAAGCTTTCTTTTACTTTCGTGAACAATTGCATTTCATTAAAACAACCCCCACCTAATCACATTATCATAGTTCCAACAACAACTCTTGGTTCAGAAACTACAAAAGCGCGACAAAGAAAGTTCCAAGTCCCTGTGGGTTCGACTCCTACTTCCCTATCTATACTCAATTTAATTTCTTTATTTATTTTATTTATTTGGAAGAAGGAAATTATTCTTGACACGTTACGACGCGTTACAAAATATATTCACTACTAACATGAATATGATGCAAAAATCAAGAGGTCTTAAAGAAGGGTTGTAATGGGGCTAAGGTAAGGGTAGGATAAAGGCTGAAAATAAGGGCTAAAATCCAAGACAAAAAAATCATCCCAATAAAAATATATTCGAAACTGTTTTTTTTTTTCATTCGAACTAAAACTGTTCGGCAGTGTACCATTTTTTTTCGAACTGTACTGTATTGTTTTTTTTCTGTTTTTTTTCTCTGCAGACTTGAACAATTTCCTGCACTGTATATTCGAATCAATTCTGCACAGTTTTTTTGTGCTGCTGCACTGCACTTATTCGAATCTATTTTTTTTTTTGAAGATGATTTTTTTTTGTCTTGAAAAAGGGGACAAAAGTGATGGATTTGAGAAGAAAATTGGATTAGGCTTAAAATGTGGTAATTTTCAAGAAAAAGGCTAAGGCTCAAAGATTGTTTCACTAGGGGAAATTAATTAAAGGGTAGGTAATTTATTTAGGAAGAGAAATGGTTAAAACCTAGTGCCTCTATCATATTAAAGCATCATAATCAATCAATGTAATCTCAAAAAGAATTTAAAAACAAGTTCTAGAATGCAACTAATTTAGCTAGGCACACTCAAAGAAACAAAGAGCAAATATCATGCATGCTCATTAGGCTCAAAAACTCACAAATATGTCTTGTGTACTTAGGTAAGCATCATGTGAATTAATAGAGAAATAAAATGTCATATAAAAGATTAAAAATTAATCATGCCAAAAAATCTACCATGCAACCTAGAATTTCTTAACAAGATAGATACAAAGCCATATGAAAAATAGTGAGACAAGGCCAAATTAAAGATTTAAACAAGAAACTTAGATTAAATAAAATTAAGAGAATAAGAGAGCAATTAAACGGATAAGCAAAGAAGAATTTGACAAATATTTCTCCCCCTCACTTAAAGCATTTTGTCCCAAAATGTAAAAGAAAATAAAAGAGAAGAAATAGGAAACTCCCTTATTTAACATCGATTGTGGCAGTGCAAACAAGTGAAGGTTCGAGTTCGACCGGAGGAGTGGTATATGCTTGCTGCCAAGTTCTCACCATGGTGATCGAAAGAACGAATGAGGTAAGGGGAGAGGGTAATCGAAGGAGATGAAATTGAATGGAAAAAACTTGACGGTGGGGTGGGTCAAAAAACTAGAAATTGATTTTTGTGCTTGGTTTATTAAAACTCATTGGAGGAAATAAAGCTCACTAAGAATGGGGGAGTGATCGGTGGGGAGATAAGGGTTGTTTGAATGAGTTTAAAATATGGGTGATGTGATTGGGTGATAAAGGGATAAAAAATTGATTTTTAAATTAAAAATTTTGCCCACAAAGTCCTGATAGCTTCTCATCTCTTTATTCGATATAAATTATCTGCAAATAAAATAATTAAGAGATTAGATAAAATTCAAATAAAAGATAAAATAATTAAAATGAGATAAAAAATAATAATAATAATAAATAATTTCAAAAAGATAATTAAAATGAGATAAAAAATAAATTCAAAAGTAGATAAGAAATTAAATTCAAAATAAATATGAAAAATAATGAAAATAAATTTGAAAAAAAGGATAAAATCAAAATTAAAAATCTAAAATCAGATTTAGATAATTTCGATTATTTTTTTTCTTTTTTCTTTTTTTCTTTTTTTGTTTATTTTAACTAAAAAGAAAATTCAAATGACATTAAATTATGGCAGTTTAAAATGGAATAAAATAAATAAAATAAAGAAAATAAAAATAATTAAAGTAAAAAGAAGAAAAGAAATGGGTTGCCTCCCATCTAGCGCTTGTTTATCGTCGCTAGCTTGACGACCTTATTCAAGTGACAGGCTCGAATAAACGAATTTCCTCGACTAGACCAACCGGAGCATTGTCATAGTATGGTTTAAGTCGTTGACCGTTAACTTTAAATGGCTCTCTGGAATTACTTTTAATTTCCACTGCACCATGTGGAAAAATATTAGTCACTGTGTATGGTCCAAGCCACTTTGATCGTAATTTTCCTGCAAAAAGTTTTAATTTAGAATTAAATAATAAAACCTTTTGACCAATATAAAATGATTTAAATGCAATATTACGATCATGAAAATCTTTATTTTTTTCCTTAAAAATTTTCGAACTGTCGTAGGCATTTTTCCGAATTTCTTCCAACTCCTGGATATCGAGTTTACGCGTTTCGCCAATTAGATCCATTTCCATGTTGCATTTTTGGACTGCCCAAAGCGCGCGGTGCTCCAATTCGACCGGTAAATGGCACGGCTTACCAAAAACAAGGCGATAAGGAGACATCCCGATAGGACCCTTATATGCTGTTCGATAGGCCCATAATGCGTCATTCAGCTTAATGCTCCAATCCTTTCGATCAGGTTTCACGATTTTTTCAAGAATGGTCTTGATTTCACGATTTGACACTTCCGCCTGACCATTTGTTTGCGGATGGTACGACGTCGCGATGCGTTGGGTGACGCCAAATTTTTTCATTAGCGCGTCGATGACTCGATTGATAAAATGTTTCCCTCTGTCGCATATCAACGCTCTTGGTGTGCCAAACCTGGAAAAAATACAATCTTTCAGAAATTTGACAGTGGTTTTAGCATCATTATTTTTTGTAGCTTTCGCCTCAACCCATCGCGAAACATAATCAACAGCTAAAATAATATAAAAATTACCGAATGATGATACAAATGGCCCCATATAATCTATCCCCCACACATCAAATATTTCACAAACATGAATAGGATTTAAAGGCATTTCATTACGTCTGCTTAAGTTACCAACTCTTTGACATTTATCACATGATTTGCAAAATAAATATGTGTCTCGAAAAATATTAGGCCAATAGAATCCGCATTCAAGAATTTTATGAGCTGTCCTTTTAGGTCCATAATGTCCACCACATGCATATGAATGACAGAAATTAAGGATAGATTTTACCTCATCTTCGGTTACACATCGTCGTATTACCTGATCGGAACAATGTCTCCAAAGATAGGGATCATCCCAAATATAAAACCTGGATTCCCTCTTGATTCGGGTAATTTCTGACCGTGGCAAGTCATGGGGTAATTCACCTGTAGCCAAATAGTTCACGATGTCCGCAAACCAAGGTGTTGAAGCTTGGGCCATCATCAAATTTTCTTCAGGGAATTCGTCATTGACAGGCGAATCTGAATTGGTTAGTGGGATTCGGCTTAGGTGATCGGCCACAAGATTTTCACTCCCCTTCTTGTCCTTTATCTCGAGATCAAACTCCTGGAGGAGTAAAATCCATCGGATCAGCCTTGGTTTTGCTTCCTTCTTGCTCATCAAATATCGCAAGGCTGCATGGGCAGAAAAAACAATAATTTTAGTTCCAAGTAAATAGGAGCGGAATTTATCTAAAGCAAAAACTACAGCAAACAGCTCTTTTTCTGTAGTTGAATAATTTCGTTGCGCTGGATCGAGTGTTCTCGATGCATAGGCGATGACATGAGGCTCTCGTCCTTTCCTTTGTCCGAGTACCGCTCCAACACTAAAATCCGAGGCATCGCACATAATCTCGAACGGCAAGTTCCAATCGGGCGGTTGCACTATTGGCGCAGATACAAGTTTCTCCTTAATTGTATCAAATGATTTCCTACATTCAGATGTAAAGTCGAACTCTACATCTTTCTGCAGTAATCGACATAGTGGTTGTGCTAACTTTGAGAAGTCTTTTATAAATCTCCTGTAGAAACCTGCATGTCCAAGAAAAGAGCGAATATCCCTCACGGTTGTGGGGTATGGGAGTGAGCGTATAATATCCGTTTTAGCTTTATCAACAGAAATCCCTTTAGAAGAAATTATATGTCCTAATACTAAGCCTTTATTAACCATAAAGTGACATTTCTCATAATTAAGCACAAGGTTAAATTCAATGCATCGTTTTAAGACATTAGTTAAATTTAATAAACACTCACCAAACGAATTACCATATACAGTGAAGTCGTCCATAAACACCTCGATCCCTTTCTCAACATAATCCGAAAATATACTTACCATACATCGCTGGAACGTAGTCGGAGCGTTACATAGTCCAAACGGCATTCGTCGATAGGCGAAAGTTCCGAATGGGCAACAATAGTGAGATTTACCAGCTAATCTTTCAATCATTTGATCAATATATGGTAAGGGAAAGTGATCTTTTCGGGTTAGAGAATTCAACTTCCTGTAATCTATACAAACTCGCCATCCATTCTGAACTCGAGTTGGAACTAACTCACCTTTGTCATTTCTGATTACCGTGACGCCGGTCTTTTTAGGAACAACATGAATAGGACTTACCCACTCGCTATCCGAGATCGGATATATGATATCAGCGTCTAAGAGTTTTTGAATTTCGTCTTGTACTACCTTCATCATGGGATCATTCAAGCGTCGCTGACCTTGTCGTGACGGCTTTGCCCCTTCCTCAACTTTGATTTTGTGCATACAAGTTGAGGGGCTAAGTCCTTTTATGTCCGCTACCGTCCACCCGATTGCTTCCTTGTATTTTCGCAAGACTGTGACAAGATCGACTTCTTCCTCTCCGGTTAATTCGTTCGAAATGATAACCGGTAAGGTATCATTATCTCCCAGAAAGGCGTACTTAAGGTGGGATGGGAGTTCTTTTAATTCCAACTTTGGAGCCTGCAAAATAGATGGCAAAGGTTTAGTCTTTGATGGAGTTAAAGCTAAATCAGATTTAATAAAGGAAACAGATTTGTCCTCATTTTCTGCTTCATCGTTGCAAAGCTCATAGTTCATATCATAGTTATTAAAAACATTAATGTCTGCATACTCTTCTACATATGGATCAACAATATCAATTGAGTTAACAGATTCAACCTGATCAGGATACCTCATTGCCTTATAAACATCGAATTCTACTACCTCACCGTCGAACTCCATGGATAAAAGGCCGCTCCTTACTTCTATTTTCGTGTTTGCTGTGCTAAGGAATGGACGTCCCAACAACACTTCGGAGCAAGTGTTTGTTCTATCGTGGGCCATATCGATCACGTAGAAGTCCGCAGGGAAAAATAAGACATCTACCTTTACCAAAACATTTTCCAACACTCCTTCTGGATAGATGACTGATCGATCCGCCAACTGTATCGTAATCCTGGTTTCCTTCAAAGGATCATTAGTTATCATTTTATAAACAGAAAGCGGCATTACATTTATTGAAGCCCCAAGATCACACATAGCACGTTTAATAGATATGTTACCAATTTGACAGGGTATAGCAAACATACCTTGGTCTTTCATTTTGGGTGGTAACTTACGTTGAAAAACTGCAGAAACGTGCTCTCCCAAATTTACCTTTTCATGCCCGGTGAGTTTTCGCTTGGTTGTACAAAGCTCTTTAAGGAAACGAGCGTACCTTGGCACTTGGTGAATGACTTCCAAGAGGGGAATGTTCACTTGGACCTTTTTAAATACTTCAATAATTTCTCTCTCTTCAGCCTTCTTGTCACGTTTTACTAATCGTGATGGGAAAGGAGGTGCGACTTCAAGAGGTGGAGAAGAAGGAGGAGATGATGGTATAGGGTTATTTTGTTTTTCGTTACCTTCTTCCATGGCAGGAGTGGGATTGTCGTTTTTTGAAGGTTCTTTTGGAGCTATAACTGTCCCACTACGGAGTGTGATGGTGCTTATATTTTCCCTAGGGTTTGTCTCGGGTTGTTTACCTTTGGGATCAAGACGGCTTGCTAGCTGGCTTATTTGTTTGTCTATCTCTTGTAAGTTGGCCTCGGTACGAATTTGGAATTTCTCTTGGGACATCGCTAAACGCTCAACTAAGGTTTCTAGAGATGTCTTTTGTTGTGGGTAGGGTTAATTTTGTCTTTGGTTGTTTGCGTATCCAAAGTTTGATTGGTTTCTCCACCTTGGATTGTATGCATTTCCCATGGCATTGGCTTGGGCGACATCATCTTCCTGAATCATCGGACAACAGTCTGTCGGATGTTCTGGGCTAGTACAGATCCCACAAAGTCTAGCTGTTCTTTTTTTTCCTGCAATAAGAGTTTGCACTATTTCAGCTAATTTATCAACCTTATTTTCTAAAGAAACTGTGCTTACCTCGCGAACACTTCGAGATGGTTCGCTAGATTGATTAAACCTTTGTGAGTTGGCAGCCATGGTTGATATCAGGGTTTTAGCCGCTGTTGGGGTCATATTGACTAGAGCTCCGCCACTTGCCGCATCCACTACTTTCATATCCATAAGCGTCAATCCTTCATAAAAATACTGAAGGAGGGTTTGTTCCGACAATCCATGTTGTGGACAATTTGAACACAACTTTTTAAACCTCTCCCAGTATTCATATAAAGATTCAGCTTCTTTTTGTTGAATGCTCAGGATGTTGCGCCTAATCTCGCTTGCTTTAGCTGCAGGGAAGAACCTATCAAGAAAAAGTTTAGCCATGTCAGTCCAGGTTGTAACAGAATTAGGGGGTAAATCAAATAACCAATCTTTTGCTATATCTGCTAAAGAAAATGGAAAAGCTCTAAGTTTGATTTGGTCATCGGATACTCCCTGTGGCTTTGTGCTTAGACAAACCATGTGAAATTCCTTCAAATGTTTGTGTGGGTTTTCGTTAGGCAAACCGTGGAAGGTTGGTAGTAGATGAATCAAGCCCGTTTTTAGTTGGAACGGCGTTTCACCATTCGGAAAGGTTATGCATAAGGGCTGATTGTCCTCTGTTGCCCTGATCAGCTGTTGGATCGTCTGTTCGTTGTTTCCCATTTGGCGTTGATTTTTGGGATGTGTTTAACCTGTTCTTCTGGATTTCTCCTGGTCATAAACAATAAAAAATAAACAGTAAAAGTTGCCGAAGTCCCTGGCAACGGCGCCAATTTTGACACGCGTCGTAACGTGTCAAGAATAATTTCCTTCTTCCAAATAAATAAAATAAATAAAGAAATTAAATTGAGTATAGATAGGGAAGTAGGAGTCGAACCCACAGGGACTTGGAACTTTCTTTGTCGCGCTTTTGTAGTTTCTGAACCAAGAGTTGTTGTTGGAACTATGATAATGTGATTAGGTGGGGGTTGTTTTAATGAAATGCAATTGTTCACGAAAGTAAAAGAAAGCTTTGAAGATAGTTTAAAGTAAATATGAGATTATCAGCCCCGGGCTTCCGCGTTGACTTGTTCTACCCGGTTCCTTGGTAAAGATTTTTATTTCGAAAAACTTGTTGGCAAAATCACTTCAAGGACAATCCTTGAGTTTTTTTGTTTGTAAACTGAATTTCCAAAATCAATTTTTGGATTCAGTTTTGATAATTTGTCTAAACCAACCCAATGTTTGAGAAAACAAATTAATTAAGCTCGCAACCAACTCGAAAAGTCATTTCTATAAAAACGATTCGATCTCAATTTCACTTAGTAATCTATTTACTAAGTGTGTTCCTTGGAAGTCGGATTTGTTTCAATAACCGATCCTTCCTCCCACTTGATAGATCAAAACAATTGTTTTTTCTCCAAAGTCAATCTTTGGGTTTTAAAAATCATTTTGATTTAGAAAATAAAGTTTAAAGAAATTGAGAGAAGTTTTCGAAACGTTTGAAGCATAGTTTCAAACCTCGCCTTGAGAACGCGTCATTGCAAAAGCCTTCGGCTTTAAAAGATCTAGCCGAGCATGGTTATTAAATTAATCATGCTCGACATATAAGAAATAATTAAAAGAAAAGATAGAAGAAAAGAACTTTAAGAAAAACTAAAGGAGAAGAATTTCCCAAGAGGAGAAGAAATGATGTTCAATTCCTAATTGAATGATGACAATACTTACCCCAAAGAGGGGTATTTATAGTAGTTGAAAACCCTAAAAACCTAAGATGATAAATGCTAAAAATAAAATTACATAAGATAAATATCTAAGTTTTGAAATTTAAAATAAAAATCGAATGATAAGCTATCTTGATAAGTGGACTGATAAGTTATCAGAGTTGCTGACGTCATCTTCTAGAAGATGCTGACGTGGCGCCCAGTCAGCATTCATGCCCTGGTTCATGCCCATGAATCTGCCCATGACTCCAGCATTTTCTGTAGAATTTCAGCTTATTTCCAGCATCACGTCTCCTGCATGAAAACATCATAAAACAGCCCAATTAAGTCCTTCAAACATATATTCGATCAAAATAAGGACTAAAAACATAACTAAAATAACTACTTATCAGCCTGCCTTCATCGTCAACCATGGCAGATACCTACAAAAACAGCCATTTTTAGTAGAATCTGTGCCTTTTAATATATTTGTGATGTTTTGCTGTAAACTGACCTAAATGCAATGAATAATGCTTGAATGCAGCAGAAATATGGGTTAAAAAGGGTGTAAATAATAGAACTTTTAAACACTCATCAGTTAGCTCTCGCTTGGCATTTACAGTTAGAAACAATAAAGCATGCTAGATAGAAAAAGTTTTCCGAAATAGAATTGTATTCAAAGAACTAACGCATAAAACCAACGTTAAAACCAAACATCCCCCACCAACTATGAAATTAGTTCATGGTGAGGGATTTAACCAACAAAACCATAACCATTTTCAGATACATCATCCTAAAATAAAAGTAAAACAACTTAAAACCAAAAGAATGGGCGAGAGGGGCCTCTCGATGCAGCCCTCAAATCCAGCCTCTCAGCCAAGTGGTTGAACCACCCTTCCTCGGTGCAGCCGACCGTCACTCGTTGAGCTCTCCAACACCTCAATTTGATCACTCTAATTCTTCACTTTGATCCACTCCATGCTTGATCAATTGGTTGTATTTATAAGCGTGCAAGGGAACAGAATAGGATAACTTCCTCATTTGAATTTCAAAATGCTCCAAGGATAAAAGATAAGCCTCATCTGATCGGTGTGATAGCTTATCAAGCTAGGGCTGACGTAATCTTGCCAGTGTTGCCTTGGCACACGAGCTTGGCATGTCTTCTCCAACGTAGCTTACCATCACCTTATCCGTTATTTTTTCGGAGATTGATCTATTTGCGATCTTTTAGGAGCTTGATCCTTTCCTATTTTTTGGGGTTCAACAATCTGTTGGTATGGCATCAAGTGCACTTCTCTTCTAACAAGTTCTTGGCACCATCTGGTCCTTTTGTTCCAACAACACTTGGCATTCTTCTTGGCAATTGTAACAGGCAATCCTAATTGTGTTGCTTTCCTACGCCAAATCCTATGCCAAACCTGCAAAATAACCACAAAAATAACCCTTCACCCTAGCATAGACAGAAAACTAAACTCCTTATGCAAATGCATGATTCTAGCAACCTAATGCAACTAAATGTACTTAAAAACAAGCAAGAGTGTTGTAAAATTGGCATAAAAAATAGTACTTTTGGAGAGGTAACATTCACCTTTACTCCTGCTAAACACGATGCCATTTGGGTCATTGTGGACTATTCCACCAAGTCAGCACATTTCTTAGTGGTTAGAATGGACTAATGTCTTCCAAAGTAAGCTAACTTTTATATTAAGGAAGTCATTTGACTCCACGGAGTACCTCAATCTATCATCTCCGATCGAGATCCACGGTTTGCTTCTCGATTATGGAGAACATTGCAAGGAGCTCTAGGTACTAGAGTCAATCTTCGTACTACCTTTCACCCTCAGTCTGATGGTCAATCAGAAAGGGTAATCCAAATTTTGGAAGACATGTTACGAGCGTGTATTATCGACTCTGGCGGATCTTGGGAGAAATCCTTACCCCTTATTGAATTTTCCTACAACAATAGCTATCAAGCTTCTATCCAGATGGCACCGTAAGAGGCATTGTAGAGCACCATTATGTTGGTCTGAACTCAGTGAAGGCAAGATCTTGCATCCTGACCTACTTCAGGAAACCGAAGAAACGGTTATCATCATCCATGATCGTTTAAAGCTGCCTTTGACCGACAGAAGGCATATGTTGATCTTAAACGAAAAAGATATTCGGTATGAAGTCGGTGAGAAAGCCTTCTTCAAAGTTTCACCATAGACCATTTGAAGTTATTGAGACAGTAGGCTCGGTGGCTTATCGATTGTTATTGCCTACATAATCAAGTAAAATCCATGATGTGTTCCATGTATCAATGCTCCGAAAGTACCATCTAATTCTTCGCACTTCCTCGAACCGGAATCTGTCGACATACTACCTAATCTATCATGTGAGGAGGAACTGATTCAGATCCTTGCAAAGGAAGTCAAAAGGCTTCACAAGAAGTTTGTATCTTTAGTTAAAGTGCTCTAGAGGAGCCATTCCGTCGAAGAGGCTACTTGAGAACCAGAGGTAAAAATGAGAAAGAAATATCCACATCTCTTCAGTTTAGGTAAAATTTGAGGACAAATTTTCTTAAGGGGGGAGAGTTGTAACATCCCTAAAATTGGTCTAGTCAGAATTGGGTTCCGGTGATCGAAAACCCTACACTGAAAAGGTCCAAATATTGTTTTGACAGTTTCTATAAGGTCAATCACATTGATATTAGACTCTAATTGAGTCGAATTATTATGTAAGGACCTTAATTGAATACCTAGAGAACTTTTAGTGACTAAATTGTAGAAATGGGGAGTTTAAGGGAAAAATCATTGAAAATCAAGAGTTGAGGGACTAGCCTTGCAATTAGCCCCTCTGTAATATTAATCACCCACTACGTGGCGTAATCTAGTGATGTTCCTTTATGTGAAGGAAATCTCACAATTGAAACATATGGGTTTAAGGAAACTTACTCGGTAAAAAAAGGAAAAAGCTAACATTTTGATATCATTTTCATCTTCAACTAAGCTAGCACCTCCATCGGAGCTTGGTTTCAAGCATAATTTTCCTTTAATTTATTAGCATCAAATCATTGCTATCAATCGGGTAAGTTTATTCCCTCAAGAAATTGTTAATATCCATGGAAATATTGAGTGTAATCTCAAGCTAGGGTTTTGACTATCCATGGATAATTCATCGTTATTGTCTAAATTGAACTTATATATCGTTTTTGATATAGTTATATTGATTTCAGTATCGTGTCATCAATTCTAATAAATTCCCTATTGATTTTCCTAGCTCAAGAAGTGCAAAGTTATCATCCACCATCACCAACAAAAGCTTAGAACAATGGGATTGCTATCCAAGAGCCTTGAAAGCTTCGGATTATCGACGTGAGTGCAGTCGGAGTCTCAGGATTAAGCTCGATGCATTTCCCAAATTCATTGCTATCAAATTTATCATTATTAACTCAATTTTCTAAGGGATGTTGTATCGAAGCATTAAGTGGAAACATTGGTAAGCATCGGTAAGTATAACAATGAATACCAGACATGAATATTGTCATTGTCATTGTGTGTTGCTATTGACATAGTCATTCTTATCAAAACATTGGAAATGAATCATCGGTTATTGATTTTTTCATTAAGATCATTGAACATTGCTATCGTTATTGTAATTGCTATAGAACATTGATATTGGAACATTGCTTATTGATAAGGATACTGGAAACATTGAACATGGTAATTGTCATTGAACGTTGATTATTAATAATGTCACTGGACCTTGGATTCGAAGAACATTGGATACAATTTGCATGCCATAGAATTCATGAGCTCAGTGTACGAGTGAGCCACTATCCTAGGGCAACGAACTATATTGATTTGGCGAGGCGAAGGGATATGTGATGATTTTGGTCATATTGGTGAGGCGGAGAGACTAGATCATTCATTGATTTGGAGAGATGGAGGAATTCGTGTATCCACTATCCAGAATTGATCCAAGGGTTACTATTGAAATATGAAGATATTATTGTTGAACATTGCATTGTTATTGTGGACCCGTAGCATTGATATTGCTAAATTCAAGATTTGGAAAACATAATGTTGATTTGATATTGTTTATGACTTCCTCACTAGTTAAAGTATGCCTAATGCATTCCATTTCATGCATTTAAGGCTATCCACAAAGAGATCAGAGAATTAGAAGCTTTGACAAGTCACTACGAGCCCCAAGTACTGTGTTTTATCTTTATGAACTCCTAGAATGGTGGAAAAAGTAGTTGAACCAGTTGTTTATATCCCTTTTGGTATGTATATGTTATGCAAGGTTTTATAATATTGCTAAAAGCCCTATATGACCTTTTTGTTTAGTTTAAAAATGACCAATTATGCATATTGGGCTCAAAAAGGTAAAAACATATTAGATGGATTCATTTTGACGTGAAATTTGACTTGTAGCTACGTTATGGTGTTATAAAACTGCCTACAAAATGTAACGCCCTGGTTTTGGGCTTAGGAGTTTTTAGGTTGGGTTCGAGGTCTGTTGGACCGAGACTAGAGATCCGGGTTAGTTCGGGATTGTTTAAGGAAAACCTAGTTCGAGAAGTGATAAAAATATGGGAAAAAAATTTGAAATCCTTTTTAAATGTATATAATGGTTTGGTAAAAGTCAGTTTTGGAAAATGACATTTGGAAGGTGGACATTTCGGTTTAGTGACTAAATCGTAAAAATGAAAAAAACTATTTTAATGGCTATTTTGTAAAAGAGACACAACTTAGAATCTTTAGGGAGCCAATGTGATTTTAATCAGCTATTCCCTAAATTTTACATAATTTAATTATGTTTTGATTAAAAGGATTAAAAAGGTTATGATTAAAACGGGAAATTAATCTTTACAAACATATTTTGACGTAACTTCCATTTCTCTCTATTTTCTCATCAGCCAACTACCTATTTTGTTTCAAAAATTCCATAGATCTTTTCCCTTTTCAGTTTACTTTGATTTCCATGGAGTTTCCTCAACTAGTTTCAATGGATTCTTGAAGATTTTCGATCAAATCTTGTCAATTGAAGGAATAGCAAGGGATTAGAGGTAATTTTTCGTGTTTATCCTCTAATCAAGGTTGTTTAATGAAATTCCCAAGTATTTGGCTCTTTAATTATGTTTCTTAACAAGGTTTTATGATTGATTTGAAGAAAATGGCTAAATCACGCTTTAAATGATGATTTTGTGTAATTTTTGTAATGGATCTATTTTGGTTGATTTATGAGTGATTTTAATCATGTTTTGGAAGTTTATTAATGTTGAGATTGAGGTTTATGAATGGTAATCCCAAGAATATTTGGATCTCTAGTTGATTAGGTTGTTAGAATTAGGTTTTTGTGGTGTTAATGTGATTTTGTGAATGCTGGAGGTATAAGGTTGATAATAGGATGATTTTGGATGTTAATCAATTATTATATATGGTTGGAAGTGTTAGGTTTTGGCTGGGTTGAGTTTGTAGAGTAATTGATGGTTTTTTCGGTTGTTTTAGATGGGCGTTTTGGTTGTTTTGGCCAGGGCAACGTGGAAGGTTTGCTTGTTGGAGTTCTTAATGCATTGCGATGCATTAATCATATGTTCTTATGTGGTTAAAACATGAGAGAACATTTTGGAAGCAACCAGTGAGGTTTTGGGAGCTTCGGACGCTTAGTTTCACGCCGGCTAATCAAGGTTTCGCATGTCGGTAAGTGAGAACATGGATTTCATCTTTGAAATGTTTTAATGGTGGTTTTGGGAACTTAGATCTAAGCTTGAAATGCTTTTCTGAGTTTGGAAGTAAGTATAAGGAATTTCTCTCTCTCAGTTGTGCTATTATGAAATGGTTTTTATGCACTTAGTTTTGGATCCATGTTACCTACTGTTAACGTGTGTTTAAAGTATATGGTTTACTGTTTTTAATGATGTGATAACGAAGGATGCACATGGTAAGTTAACCTTGTAAGTATGGTTTAAGGCTTTGGAATATGATTTATTGATGATTCTTTGAAAACAGTAAGGTGTGTTGTTAAATGCAAATTATACTGGCAAGTGATGTTATGAAAATGATTTGTAAATGTTATCGGATATAGTTAGCCGACTATAGGATTGAGTGAACTGTAAAAAGTCGCCTTGGATGTCGAGGGGGTTAGTGTCTCATTTCCCCGTCGAAGTACTCTAACGATTGAGGAATGTGTGTGGTGTCCCATCTCTCGTTAGTGGGGTTATACATATACTATTGATTGGTGTCGATGGGTTAATACGGTGTACCGAATACTCCACCACGGGTTTCACAATGGTGGAGGGTAGCACTCGTGTGTGAACCTTGAGATGCTGGTGAGAATGTATGTAACGCCCTGGTTTTGGGCCTAGATGTTTTATACATTGGATCAGACCGGTCGGAAACGGTTCGAATCGTATTAGGAGGTTTAGGGAAATCAAGGATCAGGAAAGGATAAAAATATCATAAAAATTGCTAAAATCCTCTAAAATCATGTTTAAGGGGTTGGTCAAATCAATTTTACAAAATAAGCTTTGTAAGAAGTACATTTTGGGTAGTGACCAAAATGTAAAGTTTCAAAACTGTTGGAAAATGTAATTTTTAAAAAAAGAGTCAAAATCTTAGAATCTCTAGGGAGCTATGGTGCAATTACACCTTCCTTAAATTGACATGTATTTTAAAAGGATTTTTACATGATTAAAATAAAAAGGATTTTGTTTAATTAAATTGTTAAAATAAAACAATGAGAAGTTTTTGACGTGACTAACTTTCATTTTAGCAAAACAATTTTCTCAGCTCTTTTCTCCAAATTTATTTTCTGTCAAACACTCTCTCTTTGATTTCTAAACCGTTTTCAAGAGTTCTTTTCAAATTCTTCAAGGTTTGTGAAGGAAAAACTTGTAAATCATTAAAGAAGGCAAGGATTGGAGGTAAATCACGTTCTCAACCTTCAATCTAGGTTCTTTATTGAAATTACCAAGATCTTTGACTTCTAAATGTTGTTTTTGGCTGAGTTTTGATAATAGTTTTGATTTAAGATCTAAATCTTGCAAAATTATGATTTAAATCTTGAATTTCGGATTGGTATTGATGAGCTCTATTTTGGATTGATTGTAATTGAGTTTTGAGTTGATTATTATGTTGAAATCGGGCTTTGATGATATGAATCTCGAAATCCTTGAGATCCTTGAGTTTCTTGATGGTTTTAGTTGGGTTTTTAGGTGAAATGATGAAGTTATGCTTGTTGGAGGTATAAGAAAGGGTTTAGGTTGTTTTTAGATGTGTTTTGATGTTTAATAATGGTTGAAAGTGATGTAGGTTGTGTGGGCTTGGTTTAGGAAGCAATCGATTGAGTTTTCGGTTGTTCGGGTTGGTAAATTGGTGTGGTTTTGGTGAGCAACGAGTAGGTGTTTAGTTGCTGGTGTTTAAATGCATTTTTATGCATTTGTATCTCTGTTTTGATGCTCTAAAAACAGGGGATCTTGATCCGGAAGGAAACGAAGAATTTTTGGAGGCTTCGGAAGGGTGATTTTCGCGTCGGTGAGTGAGGTTTCGCGTATCGGTGAGTGGAAATGGATTTTCCAGCTTTGTAACGCTTTGAGCGTGGTCTTGGGAGCTTAGTGTAAGTTTGAAACACTTAGCTAAGCTCAAGAGTAAGTGATTCGGAAGTCTATCTCGGAATGTATTATGTTTTTGTTGGAAAATGCACTTGAATTAAATGTGGTTTAATTTACTGTTTTAAAGCATGTTTTGAGCATTGATAATGCTAGTGTTTAAGGCCATTTTTTTAAGGATGCACTTGGTAGGTGATCCTTTGATTTATGAGATGTATGCATTTGAGTTTAAGCATGTTTATGCTTGTGAAAATGGCATTGTGATTTATGCTTGTAAAATAGTGGAATAATGATGTTAAATGATTATATTGGCAAGTGATGGAAATGGTTTGTGGTTACTTTAATCAGATATAGTTAGCCGGCTATAGGATTGGGTGCACCGTGAGTAAAGTTACCTTGGATGTGGAGGAGTTGTAATTTTACCGTATACTCCATCCAAGTACCCTAACGATCAAGGCTAGGATCACAACGGTGGATGGTTTAATCCCATGTGTGGATCTTGTGGTTTGTGTCTCATGCTCTCGTTAGTGGAATTATACAACTACCAATGAGTGGTGTTGAGGGGTTGTGATTGTACTATTAAACTCCACCACGTGTGTCACAACGGTTGATGGTCTAATCCCGTTTGTGAGCCTTGTGTAGTATGGTAGTGTGTATGAAGCGTGTGGGACAACAATTGTAATCCGCGTATCCGATTGTGTCGTTTGTGTTGGTTTTGATATGGTTTGAGAATTCATCACTTACGAGCCAATATAATGTTTTTGATTAATGATTTAAGCATGTGATGCTTGGAAATTATGCTAGAATGCATGTGATGCATGGTTTAAGCATGAGTAAAGGATTTGCTATTATTTTAATGATGCTATGAGCATGTGGTTTAAAAAGTACATTGAAGCTTTAAAGAGCATTTTTAAAAGAAAAGCATGAGTTGGCGAATGATAATATTTGGGTTTTAGAAATTGCATTGATGAATGATTTGTTTTAGCAATCCTCGCTAAGCTTTATGCTTACACTCATTTGTTTCATCAATGTAGAGAATTAAGCATTTGGGGCAGCAAGAAAGCAAGTGGATTCCCAGTATCTTTGACTAAGCAATGTATGTGGTTTTACCTTAGTGTAATAAGAGGCAATGGGAGGGATTTCTACTCTTTGTTATATTTGGTGATGTTAAACACCTTGAGCATGTTTGGTTTGCCTATTCGGATTTGTAAATGGCCTTCGAGTGTTAGTTTGTGCTTGAATATGGTTTTTAGCCTTTTTGTTGTTTTGACATCTATGAAGCATTCCTATAGTCCTATAGCTTGCAAGAATGATGCTATGATATAACTTGTGCTTCGTATGGTGGTTCTTGACGGTTATCCTTGTTGTATGTGTGTTGCGACAAGTGTCCAAATTGTTCCGGAGATGAAAACTTGTTTAAAACCAGAAAATTGGAAAGTTGCAGGCCCAGGCATTTCGGAACACCGTTGTCTGTTTCGGAATGGAGGCCTGTAATGACCTTGGTGTCTCGGAACAGGAGGGCACGTTTCGGAACATTTCTCCACTGTGAACCAACATATCGAAACGGGTTCCTTGAGGTTTCGAAACGTCCCCGTGTATCGAAACAGTCACTCTAGTTCAAAACGGCCGTTCTCATACAGGGTTCTCTATTCATAAACACTCGACCGTTGGATGCTGAATTTGGATTGTTCCGAGTTCCTGTTTCTTACGTTTTGGTCCCAGAGTAATGGTTATTCAATTGGTTGAGTTTGGATGGTCCGTTTAAGATGCGATTTGACATGATGGCATGTTATATGACTAATTTTGGATTGGTAACTTTTAAATCTGTATAGATCTTGTAATTCCTAAAATTTACAAATTAGTCCCTAAAAGTCAAATGAATGCAATTGAACCCCTAATTGAACTCCGATCGATGTGTCGTTTTCACCTATTCGCTTTGCTAAACATATAGGATAATAATGTGCGTTTAGAAAAGATAAAAAGGAAGACAAGGGTCGTTAATCAGGGTTGACTTTTACAAGTTCACTTCAGTTTTCCCTGTGTAATCTTCTTAGTTCGGGTTGGGCGTCTAGGTCGGGCTAAGGGGGTTACATTTATTGGTATTAGAGCCATGTTTCGAAAGAATTGGGGATGATGGTAAGTGAAATTGGTATGTTTTAATGCATGATTGTTTGAAGAAGCATGTTTTGATTGAATGTTTGAGCTTATGCTATGCTTGATTGTTATAAATCATATGTGCGATAAAAATGAATGTATGTTGATAATGTGATCGTAATGTATGTTGATTTTGGGATGGTGTAAAGCATGTTGATTATGAAATGCTATTGTATGCTATGTTATGCTTGAGGGAAATCGGGGTTTCGATTGCCTTATTACACTAGTTAAATGTTTTTGTGAACTTGGATCCTTTCTTGAGGCTGGCCTAAATCATAGTTTGACTTGTTTTTTTTGTTATGCCTTGTTAAAAATAGCACAATGGGTCTGAGGAGAGAGCTTAGGTCGAATACGATTGTGTATGCGGCTGAGCAGGGTAATCAGGGGGTTGAGAACCCAACTGATGAGACGTTACCTCCGCCACCACCTGGGGGTGGAGAGCCGGAGCAACAAGGACAAGCTGGTCCAGTCTTTGGTGATTTAACGCCATTGGTTCAGGTGATCACCGGGGTGTTTCAGGATGTGGTAGCTAGAGCACATGTTCACACCCTTGCAGCTGGGCAGGCAGGTTTGCCTTTGGAAAGGCTGAGGAGTTTAAGGGTTGTGGAGTTCTTTGGTATGTCTCCTGAGGCGTCGGAAGCCTGGTTAGCTAGCACGATATGTATCATAGATCAGATGGGATGTAATGATGTGCGCAAGCTGGGATGCACAGTTTCTTTGCTCCAAGGTGACGCTTATAGTTGGTGGACGACTATCACCGCTGGTATGGAACCCAATGAGGTTGATTAGGAGTTCTTTCGAGGTGCCTTTAGGAGGAAGTATCTTGGTGTGAGATGCTTGTATGAGAAGAAACGTGAATTCATGTTGCTTGTTCAGGGAAGTCTCTCGGTGGCTGAGTACGAGGTTCAGTTCGTACGTTTGAGCCAGTATGCCATTGAGTTTATGCCGAGTGAGAGGCACCGTTGTGATCGCTTTTGGTATGGGCTGGTGCAGGAAGTCAAGACCTATATGTTGGCTACAGACTACACATATTTTGATGTGCTTGTATGTAGAGCTAATGACATCGAGCAAAACTTGGGTCTGCCATCTTGTGGAGGTGGTTCCAGCTCTGGTAAGAGAGCAGTTGAGTCTAGTTCCAGTGGTGAACAGAACAAGAGAGGCCGAGATAGGAGATATCAGCCTGCTGTTAGGCGAGGTAATGTTGGGCATGGTGCATCGGGTCAGGGAGACAGGATGAGGGCAGAACAAAACACGTGTTGGACGAGTGGTTCTCGGGATCATCTACGGCGAGATTGTCATCGTGCGGCTAAGGAGGCACACGCTCTTGTTGTAGTGGCAGGTAATTCTTGTTGGAACTGTGGTTCAGCAGACCATTTGAGGCGTGAGTGTCCTATGTTGGCTAGTGGAGGCCAGGGATGTGAACCTCCTGTGGCTACACCTCAGAGAGGCCGTGGGTGCGGCTGAGGGAACTTGCAAAGGAGAGATGAGGGTCAGCATGGTATTGCTCATGTTGTAGCAGTTCGACATGAGGGAGGTGGTCCTGCGAGAGTCTATACTCAACGTGATGACCACAACGATACCGATGTCATCACATGTACCTTTGTTCTTTAGTCTTTATCATTGTTGGCTTTGATTGATTCTGGATCCACGCATTCATATATCTTGAGTGAGCATGTGCATTTGCTTGATATACCTGTTGAGTTTCTTGAGGTAGGAATGCAAGTGAATAGTTCGTTTGGTGAGACTCTAGTCACTAGGAAGTTGTATCAGAGGTGTCCCTTATCTGTTCAGGGCCATGTTTTTCTTGTGGATTTGATGGAGTTACCCTTTATGGTTTTGATGTGATCCTTGGTATAGATTGGTTGTCTGAGCATAGAGCGGTGGTTGAGTTTGATGTTAAGCGAGTCACCTTAAAGCTTACCGATGATAATGAAGTGGTGTTAGTGGGCGACAATGTGAAATTCTTGTCTAATGTGGTTTCAGCTATGGAAGCAAGCCATATGCTTAGGATGGGTTGTGATGATTATCTTGCATATGTGATGAATCCTGGTACAAAGGATGTATGTGTGCAGGACATCAAAACCGTTTGCGATTTTTTGGGTGTCTTTCTGGAAGAATTGTCTGGGTTGCCGCCAAACAGAGAAGTTGAGTTTGGTATGGAGTTGTATGAGAATACGACTACGGTGTCCATTTCTCATTATCGCATGGCACCTAAAGAGTTGAAATAGTTGAAGACGCAACTTCATGAGTTGCTAGATCGAGGGTTCATCCGACCGAACATGTCTCCTTGGGGTGTGTCGGTGATGTTTGTATAGAAGAAAGATGGGACAATGCGGATTTGTATAGATTACCGGCAGTTGAACAAGTTAATAATCAAGAACAAGTATCCCTTGTCAAGAATCGATGATCTCTTTGATCAGTTTCGAGGAGCCTCAATATTTTCTAAGATAGACTTGAGGTCAGGGTACTACCAGTTGAAGGTAAAGGATGTGGACGTACCTAAGACGGCTTTTCAAACAAGGTAGATACATTATGAGTTCTTAGTAATGCCGTATGGTTTGACCAACGCTCCTGCTGCTTTCATGGACATAATAAATCGTGTGTTCCATGAGTTCTTGGATCAGTTTGTGGTGGTGTTCATCGATGATATCCTTGTGTACTCTCGTACCGGGGAGGATCATGATAGACACTTAAGGATAGTTTTGCAAGCGTTGTTGAAGAACCAGTTGTATGCCAAGCTAAGTAAATGTGAGTTTTGACTTACGGAGGTGGTCTTACTTGGGCATGTTGTATCGGCTGAGGTTATTCGCGTTGATCCGCATAAAGTAGAGGATGTGATGAGTTGGAAGGTTCCTAAGTTGGTGATAGAGGTACAAAGTTTTCTTGGTTTAGCTGGGTATTACCGTAGGTTCGTCTAGGGTTTCTCGAAGATTGTTGCACCTTTGACCAAGTTGTTGCAGAAGAATGTTCGCTTTGAGTGGACAGAGACGAGGCATCTAGCTTTTGAGAAGCTGAAGGAAGCTTTGATGCAAGCTCCTATCCTGATTCAACCTGAGTCTGCTAAGGAGTTTGTGGTCTATAGTGATGCGTCCATTGTTGGTTTGGGTTGTGTGTTGATGAAGGAGGGTATGGTAGTGGCATATGTATCTAGGCAGTTAAAGGTGCATGAGCGTAACTACCCTACTCGTGATCTTGAGGTTGCGACTGTTGTTTTTGCCTTAAAGATTTTGAGGCATTATCTGTATGGCGAGAAGTGTGTGGTGTTCACGGATCATAAGAGCTTGAAGTATTTTATGTCTTAGAAGGGGTTGAACCTTACGCAACGTCGTTGGGTGGAGTTGCTTAAGGATTATGATCTGTCGATCGAGTATCATCCGAGAAAGGCCAATGTTGTGGACGATGCTTTGAGTAGGAAAATGGTTGTGGAGTTGAGGGTGATGTTTGCTTGCTTGAGCATATCGCGAGATGGTGGTCTTGTTGCTGAATTGAAAGTGAAACCATAACTAATTCAGTTAATCAAGGATAAGCAGTTGCTCGATGATTCTCTTGTTCTCCATGTTTAGGACATTGCGGAGGGTAATCCTTCGGATTTCAGTTTTAATGATGATTGTGTTCTGTGTTTTGGGAGTCAAATAATGGTGCCAGATGATGTTGAGTTGAGGCGCACTATTCTAACTGAAGACCATAGCAGTCATTCGCTATGCACTCTATTAGTACAAAGATGTATCGTGATCTGAAGGATGAGTACTACTGGTGGGGTTGAAAAAGGATTTGGTCGAGTTCGCTAGCATGTGCATGGTGTGTCAGCGAGTAAAGGCTAAACATCAGGTTCCCTCTGGGTTGTTGCAACCTTTGAGAATTAGTGAATGGAAGTGGGAAACGATTACCATGGATTTTGTGTCTAGTTTGCCGTTGTCACCATCAAAGAAGAATTCAGTTTGGGTGATTGTTGATCGCCTCACGAAGTGTGCACATTTCTTGTTTGTGCATACTACGTATACCTTGGATAAGTTGGCAGAGCTGTATATTGTTGAGATTATGCGGGTGTACGGTGTGCCAAAGTCCATAGTGACGGATAGGGATCCGAGGTTTACATCATGGTTTTGGGAATGTTTGCTTCATGCCTTGGGTACACGGTTGAATTTCAGTACTTCTTATCATCTTCAGATGGATGGACAGTCGGTATGTGTTATCTAGGTGCTTGAGGACATGTTGAGATGTTGCGTTATTGATTTTCAGGGTTCATGGGAGAAGCACTTTCCTTTGATTGAGTTTGCTTAAGACAATAGTTACCAGACAAGCATTCAAATGGCTCCGTATGAGGCTTTGTATGGGAGAAAGTGCATAACACCTCTTTGTTGGGTGGAGACGGGGCAGAGGTTGATTTCGATGGAGGCTATGTTGAAAGGAACCACCGAGAATGTGAAGCTCATTTGTGATTGTTTGAAGGCAGCATCGGATCGACAAAAGTCTTACGTGGATCTGAAGCGTAAGAAGATTGAGTACGTGGTTGGCGAACGTATGTTCTTGAAAGTATCATCTTGGAAGAAGGTGATGAGATTTGGGCGTAAGGGTAAGCTTAGCCCGAGGTTTATTGGAACATATGAGGTTGTGGAGCGTATTGGTCTTGTGGCATATCAGTTGAAGTTGCCTCCCGATCAGTTGAAGCTTAGCCCGATATTGCGGAGGTACAGATCGGATCCTTCACATGTGATGCTTGTTGAGGAAATAGAGTTGAATCCAGATCTGTCTTATGATGAGGAACCAGTGAGGATTCTGGATGTGGGCAGCAAAGTTCTTTGTGGCAAGACGATAGAGCTTGTGAAGGTGTTGTGGCGACACCAAGGAGTTGCGCAGGCTACTAAGGAAAGCAAGGCGGACATGCCGAAGCAATTTCCGCACCTTTTTCCTTCAGGTAAAATTTCGAGGATGAAATTTCCTAAGTGGGGGAGAGTTTTAACGCCCTGGTTTTGGGCCTAGATGTTTTAGAGATCGGATTAGACCGGTCGGAAACGGTTCGAATCGTATTAGGAGGTTTATCGAAATCAAGGATCGGTAAAGGATAAAAATATGGTAAAAATTGCTAAAATCCCCTAAAATCATGTTTAAGGGGTTGGTCAAATCAATTTTACAAAATAAGCTTTCGAAGTGGTACATTTTGGGTAGTGACCAAAATGTAAAGTTTCAAAACCGTGGAAAATGTAATTTTAAAAAAAGAGCCAAAATCTTAGAATCTCTAGGGAGCTATGGAGCAATTACAACTTCCTTAAATTGACATGTGTTTTAAAAGGATTTTTAGATGATTAAAATAAAAAGGATTTTGTTTAATTAAATTGTTAAAATGGAATAATGAGAAGTTTTTGACGTAACTAACTTTCATTTCAACAAAACCATTTTCTCAGCTCTTTTCTCCAGATTTCTTTTCTCTCAAACACTCTCTATATTATTTCTAAACCATTTTCAAGAGTTCTCTTCAAATTCTTCAAGCTTTGTGAAGGAAAAAACTTGACAATCATTAAGGAAGGCAATGATTGGAGATAAATCTCGTTCTCAACCTTCAATCTAGGTTCTTTATTGAAATCCCCAAGATCTTTGACTTCTTAATATTGTTTTTGGCTGAGTTTTGATAATAGTTTTGATTTAAGAACAAAATCTTGCAAGATTACGATTTAAATCTAGATTTTCGGATTGGTATTGATGAGCTCTATTTTGGATTGATTGTAATTGAGTTTTGAGTTGATTATTATGTTGAAAAAAGGCTTTAATGATATGAATCCCGAAATCCTTGAGATCCTTGAGTTTCTTTATGGTTTTAGTTGGGTTTTTGAGGTGAAATGATGAAGTTATGCTTGCTGGAGGTATAAGGAATGGTTTAGGTTGTTTTAGAAGTGTTTTGATGTTTAATAATGGTTGAAAGTGATGTAGGTTTGTTGGGCTTGGTTTAGGAAGCAATTGATTGAGTTTTCGGTTGTTTCGGTTGGGTAAATTTGTGTGGTTTTGGTGAGCAACGAGTTTGTGTTTAGTTGTTGGTGTTAAAATGCATTCTAAAGCATTTGGATCTCTATTTAGATGCTCTAAAAGTAGGGGATCTTGATCTGTGTAACCCCCTTAACCCGGCCTAGACGGTTGACCCGAATTAAGAAAGTCACACGGGGAAAACCAAAGTCAAGCCGAAAGTCAACCTTGATTATCGACCCTTTTTTTTCTTTTAAAAACTTATCTAGATGCACATTAACCCTAAAAATGATCATACAAACGACATACTAAAAGATCATAAACATCAGAGATCAAATAAGGACCCAATTGAACAATTTACAAATTTAGGGACCAAATTGTAAATTCAGATAAATATGAGGACTTAGCCCAAATTAAAGTTACCATCTTGAAATTAATCGTGTCTCATGCATCTCAGCCAAATTTCAGCTCAAAAGGACATTCCAAACTCATACAATTGCACATACAAGATTCAGGACCAAAATGTAAACAATCCGAAACATATAACTGCCACTGTCAGCCCCCAACGGTCAGCCGTTCCGAAACGGGGGACAGCCCGTTTCGAAACTCGGGGCCGTTCCGCAACGCGTACCGGAACGGGGTCGGGCAGTAGCATATCCGTTCCAGAACGGTGTTGCCCGTTTCGAACGCCTGGGCTGCTTCGAGGCACCCGTTCCGAAACGGCAGGCACTGTTCCGAAACGGCCTGCACAAAATGCAGAATTTTACCTACTTTAAAATGCAATTGACCAACCAATCATGCTCCAAATGCCACCAAACTTTACCAGTATGCAATTCGTCATACAAGAGACATGTTTGCATCAACCAATCAACATATTAGCATCACATATGAAAAGCCCCAAATCTAATGGCATGCTTCCTACACAAGCAACTATTCAAGCATAAAACCTCCAATCCATACATGTAAAGGCCAATTACAAAACCAGCATTATCAGCGACATTAAACATACTCAAGGAGTT
Source organism: Hibiscus trionum (assembly GCA_030270665.1). Taxonomy (NCBI): domain Eukaryota; kingdom Viridiplantae; phylum Streptophyta; class Magnoliopsida; order Malvales; family Malvaceae; genus Hibiscus; species Hibiscus trionum. The sequence goes on along the minus strand of BSYR01000027.1, from coordinate 40,940,762 downwards.
CAAAACATCTCCAAACAACATTCACAAAGGTCCCCCATTGCCATACACCAAAAGCTAAATGTGTTCGATAAAACCTTTCCATACTTGAGCTTAGTTTTCCCTTGGTTTCTTGCCTTCCTTGCTGCCCTCAAATCACCTTAATGTTCTGCATTATTGGTTTAAGAAAACGAAAGAGAGCGTAAGCAAAAGCTTAGTGAGGAAAGCTCCTTAAAACCACACAATAATGCATTTATAAAACTCATTCATAAATCATGCTTCAAGATACACTTTAACATGCTCACAAGCAAACTTTTAACAAGCATCTCATGCTTCATATCATTACATGTCATATTGGCCACAAGTGATACATTTCATCTTTTAAAAAAAACAAGATCAACATAAGACTCACACATGGACTTTTAAACACCATTGTGATCTTATAATTTCCAAGAACCACACAAGGACTTTTAACCACCTTTGTGTTCTTCCCAAGGACTTTTAAACACCTTGGCCCCAAGGACTTTTAAACACCTTGGCCCATGGACTTTTAAACACCATGGCAAGGACCACACAAGGACTTTTAACCACCTTTGTGTCCTTAACAAGAACCATCCAAGGACTTTTAACCACCTTGATGTTCTTAAGTAACAAGGCTCACTCAAGGACTTTTAACCACCTTAGTGACCTTAGCAAGAATCATCCAAGGACTTTTAACCACCTTGATGTTCTTAAGTAACATGGCTCACTCAAGGACTTTTAACCACCTTGGTGACCTTAACCTTTTTCAAAACATCACTTGCCAATATACATCATTTCATCATTAAATCCACTGTTTTAAAGCATTAAACCAAGCCATATTCATCATGCATTTCAAAGCATCAAACTACATTTAATCAATGTTCAAAAACAAGGAACTCTTACCTTGAGCTTCCTTCAACATATGGCTTACAAAATCAGCAATAACCATGCTAAATCATGCTTTCAAAACAGAATTTAAAACATGCAATAAACCACATTGCACAACAACCAAACCATGGCCACCACTAGAGAGTATTTCCGAAAACTTACACTTGAGCTTAGCAAAGTTTTTTAGACTTAAACTAAGCTCCCAAGACATTGGTTTCAAAGCCGAAAACCCAATTTCACTCACCGATTCCACTTCGCCTCTTGTCGAAGCACCAATCAAGCCTCCGGATCACCACCACTTGCATCCAAAGATGACTCCCCTGTTTTAACACATCAAAACAGTAGATTAATGCATCATCATGCATTAATATCCTCAATGAAAGCACCTAAACTCGCTGCTCTCATCCCCACTCCATTTTCGGCCACCAAACACAACCGAAAATGCATCCAAACCACTTCTCAACAAAGCCCAGCCATTAACCATCAAAACCTAACATCCTTTAACATCATTTAACATCTAAAAAGAACCTAATAACATCCTTATACCTCCAGCAACACCAGATCCACAAGATCACCTCAAAAACAATCAAGAAACACAAGCTAAACTTAGGAAACCCAACCTATCCGGGATTGCATCAATCAAAACTCAATTCCTTATCAATTTAGAGTTCAAATAACATCAAAAACACATCTCCAATCACAGATTTAACAGATCAAACGAAAATCATCAAAAATCACCAAATCTTGCATTATAAGCCAAGATCCATTTCACAACTTAAAAGCCTTTAATAAAACATCAATTAAGGATTGAAAACTTAGGAATTTCAGTAAAGAACTGATAGTTTAGAGGAGAAGGACGTTCTTACCTCCAAACTTCAGTTTCTCCTCTTTTTGGAATCAAAAACCTTGATGAATCAAGTAGCAAATGATGAGGTTTTGTAGATATGATGATTAGGAATCAAAAGAGAGTTGAAAGGAGAGATTTAGGTGAGAAAATCAGAAACAATTCTCTGGAATGAAAGTGTTTGGGTTGAGAGAAAATGAGAGAAAAGAAAATAGGAAGTTAGTTATCAAAATGGCCAAAATGACTTTCCCTCCTCTTTTGATATGTTTTAAAATCAGAATATAGCTTAAAATATCTTAGAAAAAATCTGGAGAAACTACTTTTGGAATAATAGCTCCTTAAAGATTCAAAGTTTCAACCCTTTCAAAAACAGTCACAAAACTTTCAAAAATTACATTTTGGTCACTAGCCAAAATGTCACCCTTCCAAAACTCATTTTCCAAAATTGATTTCACAGTTCACTTATATATACTAAAAGATGATTTTAGAACATTTTTCCATAATTTTAATGCAACCCGAACTAGGCTTTCCTAAATTCACCCTTTTAGATTCGAACAGCACTTTGCCAAACCGGTCAACGCCCAAAACTTCTAAGCCCAAAACCGGGGCGTTACTTCCACAACACCTCGATACTTCCACGTGGCTTCCTTCCGCCTCCACGTGGCTTCCTCAACACCTCGATACTTCCACAGCACCTTCACCAACTCAATGGTCTTGCCACGAAGAACCTTGCTATCCGAATCCAGAACCTTCACCGGTTCCTCATCATAGGTCAAATCCGGATTCAATTCCACTTCCTCCACAGGCATCACGTGCGAAGGATCAGATCTATACTTCCGGAGCATAGAAACATGAAACACATCATGAATCTTCTCCAACTCTTGAGGCAACCTCAGCTTGTACGCAACAGGACCCACACGCTCAACCACCTCGTATGGTCCAATGTACCTAGGGCTCAACTTACCCTTCCGGCCAAACCTCATCACCTTCTTCCAAGGCGAAACCTTCAAGAACACACGGTCACCCACCGCATACTCAATCTCCTTACGCTTCAAATCCGCGTAAGACTTTTGCCGATCAGAGGCAGCCTTCAACCGCTCACAAATGAGCTTTACCTTCTCTGTGGTCCCTTTCAACAAAGTCGGCATCGAAACCAACTTTTGACCAGTTTCAGCCCAACAAAGAGGAGTCCTACACTTCCTCCCGTACAAAGCCTCATAAGGTGCCATCTGTATACTTGCCTGATAACTGTTGTTATAAGCAAACTCAACCAAAGGCAGATGCTTCTCCCAAGAACCCTGAAACTCAATCACGCAGCACCTCAACATATCCTCCAAAATCTGGATAACACGCTCAGACTGACCATCCGACTCAGGATGATAGGATGTACTGAAATGCAACCTTGTACCCAGAGCTTGATGCAAACACTGCCAGAAACGCGATGTGAACCTCGGATCCCTATCCGACACAATCGACTTAGGCACACCATGCAGCCGCACAATCTCAGCAATGTACAGCTCTGCCAACTTATCCAAAGAAAACGTGGTATGCACAGGCAAGAAATGCGCACACTTCGTTAAGCGATCCACAATCACCCAAACAGAATTCTTCTTCGAGGGAGACAAAGGTAAACCAGATACAAAATCCATGGTAACCCTTTCCCACTTCCATTCAGGGATTTTCAACGGTTGCAACAACCCTGAAGGAACCTGATGCTCAGCCTTAACTCGCTGACACACCAAACACTTGCTCACAAACTCTGCAACATCCTTCTTCAAACCCACCCAATAGTACTCATCACGAAGATCACGATACATCTTGGTACTACCAGGGTGCATAGCAAAAGGACTACTATGACCTTCAGTCAGAATAGCACGCCTCAACTCAGCATCAGTAGGCACTACTATCCGACTCCCAAAACACAACACACCATCATCATTAAAGCAGAAATCCGAAGGTCTACCCTCCGCGATATCCTGAACATGAGATACCAAGGAATCATCCAGCAACTGCTTATCCTTGATCAACTGAACCAAAGATGGTTTCACTTGCAACTCAGCAACAAGACCACCATCTTGCGATATGCTCAAGCTAGCAAACATAGCCCTCAGCTCAACAGCTACTTTCCTACTCAAGGCATCCGCAACAACATTAGCTTTTCCAGGATGATACTCAATCGTCAGATCATAATCCTTGAGCAACTCCAACCAACGCCGCTGCCTAAGATTCAACTCCTTCTGAGACATCAGATACCTCAAACTCTTGTGATCTGTGTACACAATACACTTCTCACCATACAGATAATGTCTCCAGATCTTCAGAGCAAAAACCACTGCAGCCAGCTCAATATCATGCGTAGGGTAATTGCGCTCATGCACTTTCAACTGCCGCGATGCATAAGTCACCACCTTACCCTCCTGCATCTGCACACACCCCAAACCAACATAGGATGCATCACTGTAAACCACAAACTCTTTCCCTGATTCAGGCTGAATCAAGATAGGAGCTTGCGTCAAAGCCGCCTTAAGCTTCTCAAAAGCCTGCTGTCTCGCTTCCGTCCACTCATACTTAACATCCTTTTGCAACAGCTTCGTCAAAGGAGCAGCAATCTTGGAAAAACCATCCACAAACCTTCGGTAGTATCCCGCCAAACCAAGGAAACTACGGACCTCATGAACAGACTTAGGAACCTTCCAGTTCATCACAGCCTCAATCTTCTGAGGATCGACACGAATCCCCTCAGCAGAAACCACATGCCCAAGAAACACCACCTCCTTAAGCCAGAACTCACACTTGCTCAGCTTAGCATAGAGCTGATTCTCCAACAAAGCCTGCAGCACAATCCTCAAATGCTCTTCATGCTCCTCCTCAGTACGCGAGTACACGAGGATATCATCGATGAACACCACAACAAACTTGTCCAGGTATTCATGAAACACACGATTCATCATGTCCATGAAAGCAGCAGGAGCATTTGTCAAACCAAACGGCATCACAAGGAACTCATAATGCCCATACCTTGTCCTGAAAGCTGTCTTAGGCACATCCACATCCTTCACCTTCAACTGATAATACCCTGACCTCAAGTCAATCTTAGAGAACACAACAGCTCCCCGAAATTGATCAAAGAGATCATCAATTCTCGGCAAAGGATACCGATTCTTGATAGTCAACTTGTTCAGCTGACGGTAATCAATGCACATTCTCATAGTGCCATCCTTCTTCTTCACAAACAAGACCGATGCTCCCCAAGGTGACACACTCGGCCGGATGAAACCACGATCAAGCAACTCTTGCAACTGCGTCTTCAGCTCCTTCAGCTCCTTAGGTGCCATTCTATAAGGAGTAATGGACACAGGAGTTGTATTCTCATACAGCTCAATTCCAAACTCCACCTCGCTGTTAGGAGGTAAGCCAGGCAACTCCTCAGGAAAAACACCAGGAAACTCCTTCACAACTCTGATATCTTGCACCCTCAACTCTTTAGAGCTAGGATTCATCACAAAAGCTAGATAGGCTTCGCAACCTTGCCTCAGCATCCTGCTCGCCTCCAAGGTAGACACCACATTGGCAAGAAACTTCACATTCTCACCAACAACAACAACTTCATAATCATCCACAAGCTTAAGCGAAACTCGCTTGTTTTCACAATCCATAACAGCACGATGCTCAGCAAGCCAATCCATACCAAGGATTACATCAAAACCATAAAAGGGCAACTCCATAAGATCAACATGAAAAACATGTTCTTGAACAACCAAGGGACACCTTCTATAAAGCTTTCGAGTCACAACAGTCTCACCAAAAGAACTAGTGACACGAACACCAACATCCAAAGACTCAACAGGCAAACCAAGCAATTCAGCAAGCTCACGCAAAATGTATGAATGCGTAGATCCAGAATCTATCAAAGAAAGCAATGACAAGGATTGCAAAGTAAAGGTACCTGCAATCACATCCGCATCATTCCTTCCCTCACGCTGAGCATACACCCTCGCTTGGCCTCCACCTTCAGGCTGAATAGCCACAACATGGGCCACTCCACGACCACCTTCCTCTCTCCTCTGGAAATTACCACGGCCGCGCCCACGACCTCTCTGCGGTGCAGCAACAACAGGAGCACGCACTTGATCACCAGCCAACCTAGGACAATCTCGCCTCAAATGGTCTGCAGATCCACAATTCCAGCAACCATTACCAGTTGTCGCAACAGGAGCTTGCACCTCCCTCACAGCACGAGGACAGTCACGCTTCATGTGACCCCGTGAACCACAAATCCAACAAGCACTCGGATCAGCTCTAGCATTGCCTCCCCGAGTAGGTGCACCACCACCCCTCTTAGCTGAGGACTGATACTTCAGGTCACGTCCCCTCTTGTTCCGTCCACCTCCGGAACTATACTCAGCAGCTCTCTTACCCGAACTTGCTCCAGCACCTTTCGCAGATAAACCCAAGTTCATCTCAATGTCCTTGGCTCGACCCACCAACACATCAAAATCATCATATTCGGTGGCCAACACATACATCTTCACATCCGTCACTAAACCATAACGAAATCTTTCGCACCTTGCCCGCTCATCAGGTACCAGCTCAGGTGCATACTGACTGAGTCGCACAAACTGTACTTCATACTCAGCCACATTCATGCTCCCCTGGGTAAGAGACATGAACTCTCGCTTCTTTTCATCCAGGTACCTCACACCAAGATACCTCCTCTTGAACACATTCAGAAAGAATGTCCAAGTTATGTCAGCTTCAGCCATCCCAGCTATAGTGGTCGTCCACCACGTATACGCATCATCCTGCAGCAAGGATACAACACACCCCAGCTTCTGCACATCAGTGCAACTCATCTGGCCCAAAATCCTCTTGGTACTCTCTAACCAAGCTTCAGAACCTTCCGCAGACATACCCCTAAACTCAGTCCCACCAAGACTGCGTAAGCACTCCAAAGGTAGTCTAACACCAGCATCTCCCTGATGCCCAGCTCCTTGAGCTCCGGCTACTGCTGCTCGGAAAGCACCCGCAATAGCTTGTACCAACATCGTCATGTCAGGCATAGCTTGCCCCTGACCAACCTCAGGTCCAGCAGCTCCAGCACCAGCTGCAGCCCCAGCTTCCTCAGCCCCAGCACCACCACCACCAGGTGGAGGAGGAGGTAACACCGCACTACCCGCATTCTCTTCATTTTCATTCTCATTCGGAGCCGTAACTCGCACATTACTTCTCAACTCTCTACGTGGTGCCATACTTTAACCATGCAATCACAATGCAAATAAACAAAGTCAGGCCCAGCAAGGTAAACAATCCAAGTACTCAAGCTCAATTTCATTTAAAAGCAACATCATTTCTTAGCTTTGATATGGCAATGGGTACCCACAACATGCTTCATCACAACATACAACTCAATTGCATCAAACTCACATACTACTCAACATGCTTTCACTCAACAAGCATATATAGCAGACATACATCAAACATTCACATACACATTCCCAATTACTCGAGAACTCAGCTCTGATACCACCAAATGTAACCCCCTTAACCCGGCCTAGACGGTTGACCCGAATTAAGAAAGTCACACGGGGAAAACCAAAGTCAACCCGAAAGTCAACCTTGATTATCGACCCTTTTTTTTCTTTTAAAAACTTATCTAGATGCACATTAACCCTAAAAATGATCATACAAACGACATACTAAAAGATCATAAACATCAGAGATCAAATAAGGACCCAATTGAACAATTTACAACTTTAGGGACCAAATTGTAAATTCTGATAAATATGAGGACTTAGCCCAAATTAAAGTTACCATCTTGAAATTAATCGTGTCTCATGCATATCAGCCAAATTGTAGCTCAAAAGGACTTTCCAAACTCATACAATTGCACATACAAGATTCAGGACCAAAATGTAAACAATCCGAAACATATAACTGCCACTGTCAGCCCCCAACGGTCAGCCGTTCCGAAACGGGGGACAGCCCGTTTCGAAACTTTGGGCCGTTCCGCAACGCGTACCGGAACGGGGTCGGGCAGTAGCATATCCGTTCCGGAATGGTGTTGCCCGTTTCGAACGCCTGGGCTGCTTCGAGGCACCCGTTCCGAAACGGCAGGCACTGTTCCGAAACGGCCTGTACAAAATGCAGAATTTTACCTACTTTAACGTGCAATTGACCAACCAATCATGCTCCAAATGCCACCAAACTTTACCAGTATCCAATTCATCATACAAGAGACATGTTTGCATCAACCAATCAACATATTAGCATCACATATGAAAAGCCCCAAATCTAATGGCATGCTTCCTACACAAGCAACTATTCAAGCATAAAACCTCCAATCCATACATGTAAAGGCCAATTACAAAACCAGCATTATCAGCGACATTAAACATACTCAAGGAGTTCAAAACATCTCCAAACAACATTCACAAAGGTCCCCCATTGCCATACACCAAAAGCTAAATGTGTTCGATAAAACCTTTCCATACTTGAGCTTAGTTTTCCCTTGGTTGCTTGCCTTCCTTGCTGCCCTCAAATCTCCTTAATGTTCTGCATTATTGGTTTAAGAAAACGAAAGAGAGCGTAAGCAAAAGCTTAGTGAGGAAAGCTCCTTAAAACCACACAATAATGCATTTATAAAACTCATTCATAAATCATGCTTCAAGATACACTTTAACATGCTCACAAGCAAACTTTTAACAAGCATCTCATGCTTCATATCATTACATGTCATATTGGACACAAGTGATACATTTCATCTTTTAAAAAAAACAAGATCAACATAAGACTCACACATGGACTTTTAAACACCATTGTGATCTTATAATTTCCAAGAACCACACAAGGACTTTTAACCACCTTTGTGTTCTTCCCAAGGACTTTTAAACACCTTGGCCCCAAGGACTTTTAAACACCTTGGCCCATGGACTTTTAAACACCATGGCAAGGACCACACAAGGACTTTTAACCACCTTTGTGTCCTTAACAAGAACCATCCAAGGACTTTTAACCACCTTGATGTTCTTAAGTAACAAGGCTCACTCAAGGACTTTTAACCACCTTAGTGACCTTAGCAAGAATCATCCAAGGACTTTTAACCACCTTGATGTTCTTAAGTAACATGGCTCACTCAAGGACTTTTAACCACCTTGGTGACCTTAACCTTTTTCAAAACATCACTTGCCAATATACATCATTTCATCATTAAATCCACTGTTTTAAAGCATTAAACCAAGCCATATTCATCATGCATTTCAAAGCATCAAACTACATTTAATCAATGTTCAAAAACAAGGAACTTTTACCTTGAGCTTCCTTCAACATATGGCTTACAAAATCAGCAATAACCATGCTAAATCATGCTTTCAAAACAGAATTTAAAACATGCAATAAACCACATTGCACAACAACCAAACCATGTCCACCACTAGAGAGTACTTCCGAAAACTTACACTTGAGCTTAGCAAAGTTGTTTAGACTTAAACTAAGCTCCCAAGACATTGGTTTCAAAGCCGAAAACCCAATTTCACTCACCGATTCCACTTCGCCTCTTGTCGAAGCACCAATCAAGCCTCCGAATCACCACCACTTGGATCCAAAGATGACTCCCCTGTTTTAACACATCAAAACAGTAGATTAATGCATCATCATGCATTAATATCCTCAATGAAAGCACCTAAACTCGCTGCTCTCATCCCCACTCCATTTTCGGCCACCAAACACAACCGAAAATGCATCCAAACCACTTCTCAACAAAGCCCAGCCATTAACCATCAAAACCTAACATCCTTTAACATCATTTAACATCTAAAAAGAACCTAATAACATCCTTATACCTCCAGCAACACCAGATCCACAAGATCACCTCAAAAACAATCAAGAAACACAAGCTAAACTTAGGAAACCCAACCTATCCGGGATTGCATCAATCAAAACTCAATTCCTTATCAATTTAGAGTTCAAATAACATCAAAAACACATCTCCAATCACAGATTTAACAGATCAAACGAAAATCATCAAAAATCACCAAATCTTGCATTATAAGCCAAGATCCATTTCACAACTTAAAAGCCTTTAATAAAACATCAATTAAGGATTGAAAACTTAGGAATTTCAGTAAAGAACTGATAGTTTAGAGGAGAAGGACGTTCTTACCTCCAAACTTCAGTTTCTCCTCTTTTTGGAATCAAAAACCTTGATGAATCAAGTAGCAAATGATGAGGTTTTGTAGATATGATGATTAGGAATCAAAAGAGAGTTGAAAGGAGAGATTTAGGTGAGAAAATCAGAAACAATTCTCTGGAAAGAAAGTGTTTGGGTTGAGAGAAAATGAGAGAAAAGAAAATAGGAAGTTAGTTATCAAAATGGCCAAAATGACTTTCCCTCCTCTTTTGATATGTTTTAAAATCAGAATATAGCTTAAAATATCTTAGAAAAAATCTGGAGAAACTACTTTTGGAATAATAGCTCCTTAAAGATTCAAAGTTTCAACCCTTTCTAAAACAGTCACAAAACTTTCAAAAATTACATTTTGGTCACTAGCCAAAATGTCACCCTTCCAAAACTCATTTTCCAAAATTGATTTCACAGTTCACTTATATATATTAAAATATGATTTTAGAACATTTTTCCATAATTTTAATGCAACCCGAACTAGGCTTTCCTAAATTCACCCTTTTAGATTCGAACAGCACTTTGACCAAACCGGTCAACGCCCAAAACTTCTAATCCCAAAACCGGGGCGTTACAATCTGGAAGCAAACAAAGCATTTTTAAGGCTTCAGAAGGGTGATTTTTGCGTCGGCGAGCGAGGTTTCGCGTATCAGTGAGTGAAAATGGATTTTCCAGCTTCGCAACGCTTTAAGCGTGGTCTTGGGAGCTTGGTGTAAGTTTGAAACACTTAGTTAAGCGCAAGAGTAAGTGATTCAGAAGTCTCTCTCGGAATGTGCTATGTTTTTGTTGGAAAATGCACTTGAATTAAATATGGTTTAATTTACTATTTTAAAGCATGTTTTGAGCATTGATAATGCTAGTGTTCAAGGCCATTTTGTTAAGCACGCACTTGGTAGGTGATCCTTGGATTTATGAGATGTGTGCATTTGAGTTTAAGCTTGTTTATGCTCGTCAAAATGGAATTGTGATTTATGCTTGTAAAACAGTGGAATAATGATGTTAAATGATTATATTGGCAAGTGATGGAAATGGTTAGTGGTTACTTTAATCGGATATAGTCAGCCCGCTATAGGATTGGGTGCACTGTGAATAAAGTTTCCTTGGATGTCGAGGGGTTGTAATTGTACCATATACTCAATCCAAGTACCCTAACGATCGAGGATAGGATCACAACGATGGATGGTTTAATCTCGTGTGTGGGTCTTGTGGTTTGTGTCTCGTGCTATCGTTTGTGGAATTATACAACTACCGATGAGTGGTGTTGAGGGGTTGTGATTGTACCGTTAAACTCCACCACGGGTGTCACAACGGTTGATGGTCTAATCCCGTGTGTGAGCCTTATGTAGTCCGGTAGTGTGTATGAAGCGTGTGGGACAATGCTCGTAATCCGCATATCAAATTGTGTCGTTTGTGTTGGTTTTGATATGGTTTGAGAATTGATCACTTGCGAGCCAATATAATGTTGTTGATTAATGATTTAAGCATGTGATGCTTGGGAATTATGCTAGAATGCATGTGATGCATGGTTTAAGAATGAGCAAATGAATTTGATGTTATTTTAATGATGCTATGAGCATGTGGTTTAAAAAGTGCATTGAAGCTTTAAAGATCATGTTTAAAAGGAAGGCATAAGGTGGCGAATGATGATATTTCGGGTTTGTAAAATACATTGATCAATGTTTGGTTTTAGCGATCCTCACTAAGCTTTATGCTTACGCTCATTTGTTTCATCAATGTAGAGAATTAAGCATTTGGGGCAGCAAGAAAGCAAGTGGATTCCATGTATCTTTGACTAAGCAATGAATGTGGTTTTACCTTAGTGTAATAAGAGGCAATAGGAGGGATTTCTACTCTTGGTTACATTTGGTGATGTTAAACACCTTGAGCATGTTTGGTTTGCCTATTCGGATGTGTAAATGGCCTTCGAGTGTTGGTTTGAGCTTGAATATGGTTTTTAGCCTTTTTGTTGTTTTGACATCTAGGAAGCATGCCTATAGTCCTATAGCTTGCAAGAATGATGCTATGATATAACTTGTGCTTCGTATGGGTGGTTCTTGACAGTTATCCATGTTGTATGTGTGTTGGGACAAGTGTCGGAATGGTTTCGGAGATTAAAACTTTTTTAAAACCAGCAATTTTGAAAGTTGTAGGCCCAGGCATTTTGGAACGCCCTTGTCCATTTCGGAACGGAGGCCTGTAATGACCATGGTGTCTCAGAACAGGAGGGCACGTTCCGGAACATTTCGCCACTATGAACCAACATATCGAAACAGGTTCCTTGAGGTTTCAGAACTTCCCCGCGTATCGAAATGGTCACTCTTGTCTCGAAACAGTCGTTCCGATACAGGGTTCTCTGTTCCGAAACACTCAACCGTTGGATGTTGAATTTGAATTGTTTCGAGTTCTTGTTTCTTTCGTTTTGGTCCCTGAGCAATTATTGTTCAATTGGTTGAGTTTGGATGGTCCGTTTGAGATGAGGTTTGACATGTCAGCATGTTATATGACTAATTTTGGATTGGTAACTTTAAAATCTTGATAGACCTTGTAATTCCTAAAATTTACAAATTAGTCCCTAAAAGTCAAATAAATGCAATTGAACCCCTAATTGAACTCCGATCGATGTGCCATTTTCGCCTATTCGCTTTTCTTAACATATAGGATAGTAATGTGCATTTAGAAAAGATAAAAAGGAAAAAAGGTCATTAATCAGGGTTGACTTTTATGAGTTGTCTTAGTTTTCCCCGTGTAATCTTCTTAGTTCGAGTTGGGCGTCTAGGCCGGGCTAAGAGGGTTACAATGTATGGAGTGTTGGGACAAGACTTTTGAATATGTGTATCTGATATGTTGTTTTGAGAAATGAACTTGTTTAATGATCGCTTGTAAGCCAAAATAATTGATGATGTATCATGAGATGGCTTATGTTGTACATTGTGATTTATATATATTTTACTCTTTTAGCTTTGCATATGGTAGTTATGCATGGGAGGCTTAAATTTAGTGTTAGCAATGGGACTTGTTGTTGGTTCATGATACATGTTGCATAAGGTTTATTATGCTGATTTTTTATTAAGAAAAGTGCATGGTTTTAAAGGCATGATGGTTTTCAAATGGTGATTTAAGTTAATTAAAATGATATTTCAATGTGGACTTGTAAAATGTGAGACATCGATGTGATTGATTCTATTATGGGTTGGTACTTGATGTTAGGCAATATATGTTGGTTTTTGGTTACACCGTTTTTGACGTGTTGGCTACACGGGCGAAGTGCACTGAGCATAAACGGGGTTTATCAATTCATGTGAGAGGATCTAGCTCCAAAAAGAGAGTTGCAGACTATGGTTTTAACGGTAGTCAATATAAGAATAGTCATGCTAAAAGGAATCGCCTGAGTTGAGACGAGGTGGTGGTAATATTGGGTAAGGACCATAAGGTTAGTGTGTCAGGGCTTGAGTAGCATTTGATACTTATTTGATATAAGGATGGTGTAATCACGTGAGGCGAGATTGATCACGTTTGATCTATGGGGTATATTTTTTTGCACCTGTTGTTATTAATGCTTTTTGGAGTTATGGCATGAACGATCGTTTCAGAAGTGTTTGATGTGGGAATACGAGTAACTAGTTCTTTTGGTGAAACAGTTGTTACCAGAAGGTTGTCTAGAACAAGTCCTTTATATGTTTGAGGTCATGTGTTTGCGGTTGATCTAATGGAATTTCCTTTCTATTGTTTTGATGTAATCCTTGGAAAGGATTTGTTAACCGAGCATAGAGCTGTGGTTGATTTTGATACCAAGCAAGTTACCTTGAAACTTGTTGATGATTACGAGGTGGTAATCGTAGGCGAGAATGTTAAATTCTAGTCCAATGTTGTTTCGGCTTTAGAAGCGAGTCCTTTGATGGAATTGGGTTGCGAGGCTTTCTTAGCTTATGTTATGAATCCAAGATTGAAGGAAGTGCGTGTGCAGGACATACGTACAATATGTGAGTTTCTGGGTGTATTTTCGGAAGAGTTGCATGGGTTGCCGCTTAATAGAGATGTTAAGTTTGGCATTGAGTTGTATGAAAATACGACTCCAGTGTCTATTGCTCCCTATCAAATGGCACCGAAAGAGTTGAAGACGCAACTTTAGGAGTTGCTTGATCGAGGGTTTATTAGGACTAGTGTTTCACCTTGGGGTGCACCGGTTTTGTTTGTGAAGAAAAAAGATGGAACAATGCGAATGTGTATAGATTATCGACAATTGAACAAGTTGACGATTAAGAATAAGTATCCTTTGCCAATGATTGATGATTTGTTTGATCAATTTCGAGGTCCTTTAGTGTTTTCTAAGATCGAATTGAGATATGGGTATTATCAGTTGAAGGTAAAGAATGTGAATGTGCCTAAGACTTCTTTTCGTACGAGGTACGGGCATTATGTGTTTTTGGTGGTGCCGTTCGGTTTAACGAATGCACGTGTTGCATTCATGGACATGATGAATCATGTGTTGCATGAATTTTTGGTTCAGTTTTTTGTTGTGTTTATTGATGATATTCTCATGTACTCTCGTAACGAGGAGGATTATAATAAGCAGTTGCAGATTGTATTGCATGTTTTGTTGGATAATCAACTTTACGCCCAGCTGAGTAAGTGTGAGTTTTGGCTTAAAGAAGTTGTCTTTCTTGGACATGTGGTGTCAGCCGAGGTAATCTGTGTTGATCCACATAAGATCGAGGCGGTGATGAATTGGAAGACGCCTAAGTCTGTGACGGAAGTCCATAGTTTCCTTGAATTGGCGGGTTATTACCGTAGGCTTGTGGATGGTTTTTCAAAGATTGCTGCTCTGTTAACCAAGTTGATGCAAAAGGATGTTCGCTTTGAGTGGACAGATGTTAGATAACAAGTTTCGAAAGGTTGAAGGAAGCTTTGACGCAAGCTCCTATCTTTATTCAACTTGAGTTGGGTAAAGAGTTTATGGTTTATAGTGATGCATCGTATATTGGTTTGGGTTGTGTGTTTATTCAAGGTGGGAAGGTTGTGGCGTATGCATCTAGACAATTGAAGGTGAATGAACCCAACTATCCTACCCATGATCTTGAGCTTGCCGCGGTTGTGATTGCTTTGAAAATTTGGAGGCATTACCTTTACGGTGAGAAGTGTGTTGTTTATACGAATCATAAACATTTAAAGTATTTCATGTCTCAGAAAGAGTTGAATCTTAGGCAACGAAGATGGTTGGAGTTGCGTAAGGATTACGACTTGATGATAGAGTATCACCTTGGTAAGGTCAATGTTGTGGCCGATGCTTTGATTAGGAAGGTAACGGTTGAATTGAGAGCTATGTTTGCACGACCGAGTGTGTTGTAGGATGGTGGATTGAAAGTTGAGTTGCAAGTGAAACCTTCCTTGGTTTAGTTGATTAAGGAGAAGCAGTTGCTTGATGATTTGTTGGTACCTCATGTTCAAGATATAGCGGATGGTAATTTGATGGACTTTTGTTTTAATGATGACGATGTTTTGTGTTTTAAGAGTCAAATAGTTGTACCAAATGATGTTGGGTTGAGGCGCACTATTTTGAATGAGGCGCATAGTAGTCCTTTTGCTATGCATCCTGGTAGTACTAAGATGTATCGTGGATTGAAGAATGAGTACTATTGGGTTGGGTTGAAGAAGGATGTTGTTGATTTTGTGAGTAAGTGTATGGTTTGTTAGTGCGTGAAAGGTGAGCATCAGTTTCCTTCCAGGCTCTTGCAACCTTTGAAGATACCATAATGGAAATGTGAGAGGATTACGATGGATTTCGTGTCGGGTTTGCCTTTGACCCCGTCAAAGAAGAACTCTATTTAGGTGATTGTAGACCATCTTACGAAGTATGCACATTTCATAGCCATGCATACTACGTATACGTTCGATAAGTTGGCAAAGTTGTACGTTGCGGAAGATGTGAGGTTACATGGTGTACCTAAATCCATAGTTTCGGATAATGATCCGAGGTTTACAGCGAGATTTTGGGAGCGCTTGCATCGAGCTTTGGGTACACGGTTGAATTTCAGCACTTTGTATCATTCTCAGACGGATGGTCAATTTGAAATTTGTGATTCAGATTTTGGAAGATATGCTGAGATGTGTTATTGAGTTCCAAGGAACCTGGGAGAAACAGGTGCCTTTGGTGGAGTTTGCGTATAACAACAGTTATCAAGCTAGTTTACAAATGGCACTTTATGAGGCTTTGTATGGTAGAAGGTGTCGTACCCCTTTATGTTGAGCTGAGGTTGGAGAGTAGCATTTCTTCTTGCCTGATGTGTTAAAAAGCTCAAATGAGAAAGTGAAGCTTGTTTGTGATCGTCTAAAAGCTGCCCCGGATTGTCAAGAATACTACGCAGATTTGAAGTGAATGAAGGTTGAGTTTGCGGTTGGTGATCGCGTGTTTTTGAAAGTGTCACCTTGGAAGAAGGTGTTGAGGTTTGGACGTAAGGGTAAGCTCTGTCCAAGGTTTATTGGAACATATGAAGTTGTGGAGCGTGTTGGTTTTGTTGTGTATTGGTTGAGGTTGCCTCCCGAGTTGGAGGAAATTCGTGATGTGTTTTATGTGACGATGTTGTAGAGGTTTAGGTCGGACCCTTCGCATGTTAGCCAGTTGAGGATATTGAGTTGCGACCGAATTTGTCTTTTGATGGGGAACCTGCTGAGGTTCTTGATTCTAGTCGCAAAGTTCTTTGTATTAAGTTGATTGAACTTGTAAAGGTTTTGTGGTGACATCTAGGGGTTGAGGAGGCCACGTGGGAAAGCAAGGCGGACATGTTGAAATAGTTTCCACACCTATTCTGACGTAACTTCCATTTCTCTCTATTTTCTCATCAGCCAACTACTTTTTCTCCTTCAAAACATCTAGAGATCATTTTCTTTTCATTCTACTTTGATTTCCAAAGGAGTTCCCTCAACTAGTTTCAATGGATTCTTGAAGATTTTCAATCAAATCTTGTAAATTGAAGGAATAGCAAGGGATTAGAGGTAATTTTCGTGTTCTCCTCTAATCAAGGTTCTTTAATGAAATTACCAAGTATTTGACTCTTTAATTATGTTTCTTAATAAGGTTTTACGATTGATTTGTAGAAAATGGCTAAATCAAGCTTTAAATGATGATTTTGTTTAATTTTCGTAATGGATCTGTTTTGGCTGATTTATGATTGGTTTTAATCATGTTTTGGAAGTTTATGAATGTTGAGATTGAGGTTTTAGCATGGTAATGTAACACCCCGAAATTCGGTCTAGTTGGAATTAAGTTCTGTGGTTCGTAAATCGTACTTCGGACAAGCTTAAATGATGCATCGATTAGTTAATTGTTGATGTCGAAAGAATAAATTGGGTTTAAAACATGGTGATTGAGCTCTATTACGCAATATTAAGCTTTCAGTAACTAAAATGGAAGAAAGGTAAGTTGGAAGGAAAAATTATAGTAGTATGAAAAGTGAGGGGCTAACCTTGCGATTGGCCCCCTTGAATTAAACTCTCCACTTACGTGGAGTTACCTGATGAAATTCCTTCAAATGAAGGAAATCTTCGAATTGAAAAATAGAAACTAAGAATGTAAAGAAAGCTTACCCGAGATCATTTATAAGCTAGCACCTCTCTCTCTTCTTCATCTTCTTCACCGAAGCACACACCTCCATTGGAGGAAATTCAAGCTTTATGATTTCTTTACTTTATCTATATAGAATCCTTCCCACCGACAGGGTAAGCTAATTTCCTCAATTAATTCATGGATCCTATAGCTATATCGATAATCTAAGCTAGGGTTTTACCAAACATGGATATTCCTTTGTTGTTATCTCTATTGAAGTTGGGTATCGATTTTGATATCGTTATATTGATTTTGATATCGAAACCTCTATCCTAATAGTTTCTAATAATTTTTCTAGCTCAAGAAGTGGAGAAAGAGGTTCCACCATCTCCCTCACAAGATATGAACAAAGAAATATCTATCCGAGAGCCGTGAAGCTTCGGGTTGCTAGGTGAGTGTAGTCGGAGTCTCGGGTTTAAGCGAAAGGCCTTCCCGGATCATTATTTGTTATCTTAGATCATTTCGCTAACATTGCTAGTGAAGCGAATGCATTGGACCTTAAATCAGACACTTGGGTAAGTGTCGGTAAGTTATCATTGAACAATTATTATGGCCATTGTGCATTACCATTGATATAAGCATTGTTAAGAGATCATTGCATTGAAATCATTGAACATTGATAATGTCATCAATTCATGAGATATTGATGTCGAGATCATATGTATTAATCACTAGCTATATCGAATTTATGGAACATTGGTATATCATGGATCATTAAAATGGATATGTACATTATGACCTTGGATTGGAATGGACTCGGGATACAATTGGCATGCCATAGAATTCATGAGCTCAGTGTACGGGTGGACTACGGTCCTAAGGCTACGGCCTATATTGATTTGGCGAGGCGGAGGGATGTGTATTGTTATTGGTCACTTTGGCGAGGCGGAGGGATTGGACCACTCATTGTTTTGGAGAGGTATAGGAATTCTCGTATCCACGATCTTAATTCAATCAAAGGAAATATGAACGAAAGATAGACATGTTTATTGCTTATTGAATTGTTTATGGCATCGATTATGTTAACATGAAACTAAGTATCATTGTAGCTATGGAATTTTATCATTTTTTTATATTTGTGACTACCTCACTAGGCAAGGTGTGCCTAATGTGTTTTCCCTCATGCATTTTCAGGTTAAAGAGTTGTACGTTGGAAGATCGGATCGGCCGCAAGGACAAGTCACTACTAAGCTACAAGTAATGTAATTATGACCTTAAACTCCTAGAAAGGTGGTAAAGTAGTCAAACTAGTCGAATATGCTCATTTTGTTGTGTTGGTGTTTTGTCTATCTTGTAATAAGGTCATTAGCCTTAAATGGCCCTTTTGGTCCTTTGGATATAGCCTTAATTATGCATGCTTTGCTAAAAAGGTAAAAACGAGGTAAATGTATTCATATAGCTATGAAATTTGACATGTTAGTAGTTTATATCTTTGGAATGTTGTGTATAAAGTTTCGTTGCAATTGGACATCATTTGGTAGGGTAATTTGTATAAAAACCAGAGAAAATATGTCATTACAGACATCACCGTATCGAAACGAGTGATGACGTTTCGATACGGGTACCCTAACTTTGAACCTGAGATTTAGGGCATTCCGGAACGAAGTGATGCCGTTTCAGCACATTTTTGCCTCTAGAGACCCATGTTTCGATACAGGTTTCGGAACGGTCAAGTCAAAGTCAATGGTTTGTGATGTTGGGTCAACAAGGTTGACTCTTGTACACCCGTTCCGAAATAGTCTAGAGTGTTTCGAAACGGGGTTAGGTAAGTTTGTTATGGCCCATTGGACAACTTTGATTATTTTACGATCTAGTCACTGATTCTTGTAGAGTCAAATTAATAGTGCTAATGGCTTCAGAATTGAATGAATTTTGGTAAGTATAACCTTTAGTAATGAATTTCATTTTGGCAGGGTCTTTTCGATAAGGGATCTCAAGTTTGTTAAAATTTACCAATTAGTCCTACATGCTTGTAATAATTGTAAAATGACCTTTGATTGATAATTGTATATTCTCGTTGATAATATGGATTAAAGGATGCATTGGTTGTGTGTTGGACATTATCCATTGACCAACCATGAGTTTTTAATGAAATTTATAACACTGTTTGTCGCTTCATTTTCCGATAACACTTTCTGACCCGATTCTCTACCAGACTGGGAAGGGGGTGTTACAGGTAATCCCGAAACTATTTGGATCTCTAGTTGATTAGGTTGTTAGAATTGGGGTTTTGTGGTGTTAATCTGATTTTGTGAATGTTGGAGGTATAAGATTGATAATATGATGGTTTTGGATGTTAATAAATGATTATAAATGGTTGGAAGTGTTAGGTTTTGGCTGAGTTGAGTTTGTAGAGTAATTGATGGTGTTTTCGGTTGTTTTAGATGGGCGTTTTGGTGGTTTTGGGAAGGGTAACGTGGTAGGTTTTCTTGATGGAGTTCTTAATGCATTGAGATGCATTAATCCTTTGTTCTTATGTGGTTAAAATGGGGGAGAACGTTTCGGAAGCAACCGGTGAGGTTTTGGGAGCTTTTAACTCTTAGTTTCACGTCGGCTAATCAAGGTGTCGCATGTCGGTGAGTGAGAACGTAGATTTTATCTTTGAAATGTTTTAAAGGTGGTTTTGGGAACTTAAATCTAAGCTTGAGATGCTTGTCTACGTTCGGAAGTAAGTATAAGGAATTTCTCTCTCTTGGTTGTGCTATTATGAAATGGTGTTTATGCACTTGGTTTTGGATGTGTGTTATGTAACACCCCAAATTAGGGCCAACAAGAATTATAAATTTTGATTATTAAATCTTGATCTATCATATTGAAATTGATTGAAAGACTTAATGATTAATGATTTAAAAGATAAAGATTTCAAATTTGATCACCAATTAGTGATGACCAAATCGGCATAGCTTGAAAATATTGAGGAATGCTTGTAAAATTAAAAGAGAAATAAACCATAAGGAGGTTTCATTAGCTAAATGATTCATGTGGCAAGTGGGAGGGCCTCACTCGGCTAAGGGGAAAGGGGGATTCAACCACCTTGTTTCACTTTCCCTTACCCATGAAATAATCGAAACAAAAGTGTTAAGAGAAAACAAAGGAGATAGATGGTTGTTTTGGTGTTTTGTTGCTTGGTTTTGAGTATTTTGGAGCTAGATTCGTTAGCAAATTTATGAGAGGTAAGTTTTCTAAGTTCTACCACTTTGAATTAAGGAATGGCATTGAGAAATTTTACTTTGAACTAATGTAGGTTGACATAGATTTTGTTGTTTGAATATGTTTAGTGCAAACATGAAAATATATAGGGAATGAGGATAAAATTGTAAATCTTGAACCATAACAATGTGAAATTCGAATTGTATGAATAGTTAGCATATTGGAATTTTGAGGTAGGTACGAATTGAATTCGAAATTGTTTCCATTTTGGAATTGAGAAATTGTTCCTTTATTGAGATGAAGCCTAGGATAAAATTAAAATGTCTTAGGGAATTGGATGATCATTAGACTGATTCTAGGAGTACAAAATGTGTATAAATGTGTTGGAAAGTCCAGCTGCCCTGTTGAGTATGAACATACATAAATTTGCACTGTTTTAGAAATCAGTTTGTAGTGGACTGTTTGAGCATTAGGTTAGGGACCAGATGCATGAATTGACCTGTGAATTGGGCTGTATAAAATTGTATAAAAATAGGAACAAATTGAGATGAGGCATGAGACTGTTTTAAGGCAAATTGAAACAAAATGTGAAATTGCCCTGCGTGTTACAGTGAAAACAATTTTGAAAATCTGCATTAGTTGTTCCTTTGAAAATTTACAATAAATTGTATAGGTGGAATTAGAACCTGAAATTTATATGGATGAAAGTTGTTTATGCCTAGTTTCATTTGAATCAAATCTTACTGCATTCTGAGTTCTACAGTAGCTGGTTGGAGCAGTTATCCAGAAGCAGTGCAAACTGCCTAGTAACAGGATTTAGGGTGACTTTATGTTTAAATGTGTACTGAAATATATAGAGTAATGAAGAAAGGCATATATGGTTGGAAAGCTAGTCAAGTTAGCTTTCCAATGGTGTAAATAACATGAAAATTTGATTTATAGAATGAAAGTTATGTGGCATTAATTGAGTAGTACACAATCTACTTGTTCTAGTGCTAGAATACATTGTTTGTGAAACAATGGAAATTGTTTTAAAGGTTAAACATCCTATATGTGTTGAGAGGTCAATTGATTGGTTTTGACACCATAGTATTGTTGTATGACCTAGACAAGAAGAGAACTGATCCAGGAGAAGACAAACAAAAGGGTATTACTATTTGTGATCGAGATTAGCTTGGAAAATTTGTGAGTGCGGACTGTATTCTTCAATAGCTTATAATTGCTTGCATTTTTGTATTGGGCGCTTGCTTATTAAGGCAATATGCTTGTTGGCTATGCTATTCGAATAGGAGAATGGTAAGGCCAAGGTGAGTCGGGATAAATCTCATTTGATTTTATGTGTGTACAACATCTTGATTGCTATTGTATGCTATCCTGGATTGAATTAACTTGATTGCTTGATTGGTTGAAGCTTGTGTAGCATTTTGCCCCTGAAATTGTTTCTAGTGTGTTGAATTTTCTGCCTAGAGTTGTGTCTAGGTATGGTCTAGTTCATTGGCATGCCAATAGAGAAATATGAGCTCAGCATGTAAAAACTTGGACTAAAGTCCCCTGTTAGGTACATGTGTACCCCTGAACTATTCGACAAGAATCTTGGATATCAATGGTACTTGGACCATTTCCTGTAATTGTGTAATTGAATGATTCAATGAAATTGTCTAAAATCCTAGCTAATGTAGCTAGATTGTTCAGCATTGGTTGCTTGCTATAATCGAATTGGATAAGATGGTATGTTATTGAGTGTTCAATTCGAATGAATTGCTTGTCAAAGTTGAGTTCACATGTAATGTATGGAAATTTTCGTTGATTGAATTAAGCTTGAGTATGCTTCCTGCTAAATGGATCGAAAGCTTGATACTTACATGAACAAAACTATGTAATTGCTCTATGTATGTACATCAATTTAAGGATTGCCTGATTTGATATGTTACTTGTAAAATTTATTTAGTTTTGTGCTTAGTATGGATCGGATATACTTCTTCTTATTACAATGTACTACTTAGCTTCTTCATCCTTTATAGAAACTTTGTATGAAATATTGATCACTCACCCTGTTTCTTCCCAGGAAAAGTTGATTAGCAAGCTCGTTGGGATCCAAGGCAAGGTCAACCAAAGCACAAATGTATGTGTTGTTTTGTGTAGTTTGAACTCTTAGAGAAGCTGGCACTAGGTTGAACACTAAGTGAGAACTAGTTTGATTACTCTGGGTAATGTAACTATTATGACTTTAATGTGGATACATTTTGTAATGACTTAATGATGGCTTCTGTGCATACTTTCTTTATTGATGAAAGACTTATGATGAGATGTATGCTTGGTATATGACTTAGTAATGGCATTGACCGAATTCTATGCTCTTTTATGGTGAATGTTATAATCCTTGTTTAGTTGCGTGATTGAATGGCTATGTTAGACTAGATGAACCTAGTGATTTATGAAGTTGAATGCTCAATTGGAAATGCATGATTCGTGACCTTATGGGCCTAAATGTTAGGGACCTTGAACTCGAATGGTTCATTGGAAGCTTATGATACTATAAGATGATACTTACATAAAAGTTAACTAAGTTCTGGCTAAGGAACATGACTTGTAAGTACCACTTTAGATAGAGTTTAGTAGTTACACATCAAATTCATGGATATGAGATAACTTGCTAGATTACACTTAATGCTATGAGATTCGACTTTGACTTAGTAACAATATGTTCTAAGACTTCTTTATGTGCCTGAAATATTGAAAGATAACTCGATCTTGTATAGTTTATAACCTTATAACATAAGCATCCTAATGATTAAAATGACCAAATGCATATTAATCGAGCATGTCTTGTAAATACCTGAATTGGTTGATGATATTCTATTGTTCATTCGAATGTTTCCTTTGATCTTTGTTTAATTCGATTGATTGTTTTGTAGCAAACTATCATTTTTTCCCTGTAATTTGATGTTTTGCTTGGTTTTAAAGGTTTCATAGTGAGACCTTTTTTGAATGTTTTGCTTGTTCTCCTAGAGTAGTACTATCTTCTAGGACGGGGTACGGGTTGAATGAAGTGTGCTTATGATCTTATTTCAATAACATTTCCTTGAACATCAATTATAGATGTGTAATATGCACTTAGCTCGGGATAATGATACCCAGGATGGCTCCTCCAATGAATGAGGCAATGTCAGATTGGGTCAGGAGCAAGCAGACCCCCCCAAAGGATGTAGAACCACAACCTGAACCTCTTCAACCCAATCAGATTTAGAGAGAATGCATGCTTAGTATGACTGAAATGTTCAATTAGTTTATCAGTAATATGAAGCAAAACAACCCCCATAAGCCTGCAACAGTTAGGTCTAGGGCCCCTATCAATAAACTGGCTATACGTTTGCGGGATCTGATGATGAGAACCCGAAATCAGCAGAATACTAGCTGGAAGCTACTATTAGAATTCTAACCAAACAACTTTAGTGTACGGATGAGCATAAGCTTGAGTGTGATGTGGCTTTGCTTGCGGAAGAAGCTTTGAACCAGTGGGAGACTACTATCCTCATTGTTCCTC
The DNA here is from genome assembly GCA_030270665.1 of Hibiscus trionum. Classification (NCBI taxonomy): domain Eukaryota; kingdom Viridiplantae; phylum Streptophyta; class Magnoliopsida; order Malvales; family Malvaceae; genus Hibiscus; species Hibiscus trionum. Next base: position 40,916,563 of record BSYR01000027.1, on the reverse strand, counting down.
AAGAATCGGTCACTTGGGAATTCTTTTTGAAAGAATTCCGGAAGAAGTATGTAAGCGAGCAATACTTAGCTGAAAGAAGGATACGTTTCTTGCATATGAAGCAAGGTGGCAGGCCCATTGAACAGTACGTTAGTGACTTCTGTAAGTACTACAAGTACGGATCCGAATATATCAAGAAGAAGGAGAACAAATGCAAGATGTTCATTAAAGAACTGAATGATGAACTGAGCCCGATGTTTGTAGCTCTTGGAATAACAAACTTCCAAGACCTAGTGAATCGGGTCATTGCTACAGAATCTTGAATGAAGGTTGCCGATAAAAGGAAGGACAACTATTCAAGGAAGGATAAAAGGCTAAAAATGATGCCAATCCTCAGTGGCATTCGAAAAAAATGAAGAATCAAGGAGGAAACTCCTCGGGCTATGTTGCTTCACCAAAGGATAACCCTATTCTAAAACCTCAAACCATAATCAAGTCTTTGGCCCAAGCAATCTCTATCAATAGCTCAGGAAATCCATGAAGGGATACACAATCTCGACACTACAATGTCTGTCAAAATTTTCACCCTAGCTAGTGTAGGAGACAATCAACTGCTTTCTTCTGGTGTGGAAGGTTAGATCACTATGTTCGGGGTTGCCCTCAACCTCAGGACAAGCCCTTGGTGAAAGTGGCCTCCAATTTGAACCAAGCTCCATCTTTTAAGTGGAGGGGATCGAAACGAGCCCAGTCCAAGAATTCAGTAAGGACTCGAGGCCAAGCTCCTGCTAATACCCATCAAGAGTCTTGGGCCCCTGCTCGTGTTTATCACATCTGGAATCGGGATGAAGAAGAAGCACTTGATGTTATAACATGTATTGTTGAGCTAAACAAAAACTCTGTCTATGCTTTAATTGACTCAAGATCTACTTATTCATTTATTTTTTCTTCCTTACTCGTGAAGTTAAACTTGAAACCTGAATCTGAAAGTCAAGGGCTAGTAATTTCGAACCCTGTAGGAAGATCCATGACTGTAAACCTCATTTGTAGAAATTGCCTCATGTATATCTGAAACATTCCTTTTCCTATAGATTTGTATGTTCTACCTTCTTACGAGTTTGATCTGATTCTGGGGTTAGACTGGTTAGGTGTAACCCCCTTAGCCCGGCCCAGATGCTTGACCCGAACTACGAAGATTACACGGGGAAAACCAAAGTAAACCCAAAAGTCAACCTTGATTAACGACCCTTTTTTATTTTAATCTTGTCTAGATGCATGTTAAAACTAAGTGAGCACTCACGAATCATGAAAGAGAAAGGCACAGCGATCGGATAACATTTAGGGACTCAATTGCTTAAATCACGTGTTTAGGGACCAAATTGTAATTTTTGGAAATTAGAAGGACTTTGCTGATATTAGGATTACAAATATGAAATTAATCATGTTAAATGCTTCTCTGTCAAGTTTCAACTTAAAAAGACATTCCAAGCACAAGCAATTGCATCCACAACATTTAGGACTAAAATGTAAGCGTGGAAACTCAAAACAATTCAAATCAGCATCCAATGGTCAACTGTATCGGAACGCCTATCCATCGTACCGAAACGCCCATATCGAAACGGTGTTGACCGTTTCGGTACTCGGGTATGTTCCGAGACCAGTATCGAAACAGGCTTCACCAATAGCCAAAATGTTTCGAAACGGCTTCAATCGTTTCGAAACACCATGACCATTTCAGGTCCCCGTTTCGAAACAATTGAGAGTGTTTCTATACACCCTACCCAGTGACAGCAGATTTTGCTGGTTTTTGACATCTCAAGCCATCCAAACACACTTCAATGAGATTCTAAGCATATCAACAACTCATTTAGCCACTAAGGAATGTATTTAAGACCTCTAAACACGAGCATGGCATCAAACACAAAAGCACACAAACTAAAGGCATGCTCCCTAGTCCCAAAATCAATATAAGCAACCAAACCTCAAACCAAACATTTAGGACCATTTACAACCCATAAATGCCAACATAAACACGCCACAAACTTAGGGAGTTCAAACATATCTCCCAAATACAACCTTGGTTTCCCATTGCCATATATCAAAACTAAAGTGTATAAAGACATCACCATACATGAGCTTTGTACTTCCTTGCATGTTCTTAACCTTCTTGCTGCCTAAAAACACCTCAATTATTTGCATTATTGGTGAAAGAGAGCGTAATCACAATTGCTTAGTGAGGCATGCTCTAAAGAAAACCAACTCAATAATGCATTTCTTGAAAACACTTTCTCAAAAGCTTTTAAACAACATGCTCATTCTATCTCATGCTTGAAAACCATTCAAAGCAACTTCTCCTTGAAAACACATGTACCTAAATTCTATCTCATGCATTTAAACCAATGCAAAACTCATGGTAAGGCCACTCTCATGCTTGTAACACCAAAGCATTTCATATACAAATCTCATATGTATTTCTCATAACATAAATCATTTCATCAAAGGTACATGTGAATCAAACGCATTTTCATATATTATATTGGCATTTCACATCACATTATTACTCGGATATGCGAACAACTCACTAGACACTTTGGATTAAACCAAAGAGCATGTACGGATTTTTAGTTTATAGTGCACTCTCATCCTATTGATAGATCAATTATATCCGGTAAGTATCTTAATAACTATGCCAATATATTATGTCAAATCATCATCTCACCTACTGTTTTTCATGCAACATTTCCAAATCATTCTCATCTCATTTCAAAACCATAACATTTGTCATGCTTTAAAACAAAAGCTCAAATCTCAACTATGCAACATATTATCTCATGAAATCATTTCAAGCATCATCTCATGCTACAAATCATGCATAAAAATAGTATGAATTTATCTATCTCAAACCATGAGCATGTAAAAGCATTTTAGGGGCAACCACCACACTTAAGAGAGCAATCTAGACAATACTTACTTCCGGACTTAGGAAGGTGTTTCAAACCTTTCCTAAATCCCCAAACCTTGATTCTTTGTCCCTCAAGGACTTCTAAAACCATACCAACTCACCGATTACGTTTCGCGTGCTTGCCGAAACGCTATCTAAGCTCCCGGATCAACACCAAAGGTGTCTGAAGATGTCTCCCCTGTTTATAACACATAAGAGCAGAGGATTAATGCATCATCATGCATTGAAATCATCAGCCACACACCTAAACTCGTTGCTCTACTCAAAAACCACATTTCGGCTACCAAACACAACCGAAATCACCACCAAACTCATCCCAAACAAAGCCCAACCAAGATCTACCACTTCTAATCATTTCTAAACATCAATCAACATCAAAAATCATCACAACCTCGTCCTTATACCTCCAGCTATAACAAAACACAAAAACCACCCCAAAACCACCATTATAGCAAGCAAAACTTAGGAATCCAAGCCCATTCGGGATTTGTTTGATAAAACCTCATTTATAACTTCTATTAACATCCAAAATACATTAGAAAACAGCCTCAAAACAGAGCCTAACCATCAAGAACGAAAATCATCAAGATCTCTCCACAAATCTTGAGTTTTAGGACAATTTCTTGTTTCTAACATTAAAGCAACTCAAAAATCATTAACAAAGGATTAATAACTTGGGAATTTCAGTAAAGAACTGATCATTAGAGGAGAAGGACGAAACTTACCTCTAATGGCTGATTTCTCCTTGATTTGGGCAAGTTTTCTTGAAAATCCAATGTAAAATCAAGAGGTTTTGATGAGGAGAAGATTAGGAATCAAAAAGGAATTGAAATCCAATCAAAAGGAATGAAAATCAGCAACCAATTGAAGGAGAAAGAGTTTTTAATTGAAAAGAATTTGAGAGAAAATGGGAGGAGGGAAAATTGACGTAAAGTAGTTATGAAAAGTCAAAGGTAGTTTCCTTTTAATTAATCATTGCTTTTCTTTAATCAAAACATTAATAAAATCACCCAAATTAAGAAGAAATCTAATTAAAAACATTTTGGTAAAATTAGCTCCTTAAAGATTCAAAGTTTCAATCCTTTACAAAACAGTCACTATTTAACTTTGTAAAAACTGTGATTTGGTCACTACACCGAAATGTAGTATTTCCAAACCTTATTTTGTAAAATTGATTTCACCATAATCTTTCATATATTAAATGAGGATTTTTAGATATTTTTCCATATTTTTAAAGCATCCCGAAATAGGTGTTCCCTAAAGCTCCCTTTAATATTTGAAACTGTTTTTTGACCGGTCCGATTCGGACTCTAAAACATCTAGGCCCAAATTTGGGGTGTTACAACTCTCCCCCTCTTAAGAAATTTCGTCCTCGAAATTTACCTGGAAGAAAAAGGTAAGGAAAGTGCTTCTTCATATCCTCCTTTCTTTCCAACGTGGCTTCCTCAACACCACGATGTCTCTACAACACCTTAACCAGCTCAATGGTCTTACCACGGAGAACCTTACTGTCCGAATCCAAAATATCAATTGGTTCCTCATCGTATGTCAAATCTGGATTCAACTCAACTTCCTCCATAGGCATAACATGCGAAGGATCTGATCTATACCTCCGAAGCATGGATACATGAAACACATTATGTATCCTTTCTAGCTCTTGTGGTAGCCTCAGCTTATAAGCAACATGAACCACACGTTCCATCAACTCGTATGGTCCAATGTACCTCGGGCTCAACTTGCCCTTCCGGCCAAATCTCATCACCTTTTTCTAAGGTGAAACCTTTAAGAACACACGGTCACCCACCACAAATTCTATCTCCTTACGCTTCAATTTCGTGTAAGACATTTGCCGATCCGATGCTGCCTTCAACCGCTCACAAATGAGCTTCACCTTCTCGGTGGTTCCTTTCAACAAAGCCGACATCGAGACCAACTTTTTTCCCGTTTCAGCCCAGCAAAGAGGAGTTCTGCACTTCCTCCCGTACAAAGCTTGATAAGATGCCATTTGAATACTCGCCTGGTAACTATTATTATAAGCAAACTCTACCAAAGGCAAGTGCTTCTCTCAAGAGCCTTGAAACTCAATAACACAACACCTCAACATATCCTCAAGCACTTGGATAACACGCTCCGACTGCCCATTCGTCTGCGGATGATAAGAAGTACTGAAATTCAGCCGCGTACCCAATTCTTGATGTAAACACTCCCAAAACCTTGCAGTGAACCTCAGATCTCTATCCGACACTATAGATTTTGGTACGCCATGCAAACGTACAATCTCAGCAATGTACAACTCTGCCATCTTATCCAAGGTGTACGTAGTATGCACAGGTAAGAAATGGGCACACTTCGTAAGGCGATCCACAATAACCCAAACAAAATTCTTCTTTGATGGCGTTAGAGGCAAACCAGACACAAAGTCCATGGTGATCCTCTCTCATTTCCATTCAGGGATCCTCAACGGCTGCAACAACCCCGAAGGAAACTAATGCTTAGTCGTAACCCGCTGACAAACCATGCACTTTCTCACATACTCAGCGACATCTTTCTTCAAACCCACCCAGTAGTACTCATCCTTCAGATCAAGGTACATCTTTGTACTACCAGGGTGCATAGCAAAAGGACTACTATGAGCTTCGGTCAGAATAGTACGCCTCAACTCAACATCATTCGACACCACTATCCGACTTCCAAAACATAGAACACCATCATCATTAAAACAGAAATCTGATGGTGTATCCTCAGCAATATCCTGAACATGTGGCACCAAAGAATCATCCAACAACTGCTTATCCTTTATCAATTGAACTAGAGATGGTTTCACATGCAATTCAGCAACAAGACCTCCATCTCGCGATATGCTCAAGCTCGCAAACATCGCCCTTAACTCCACCGCCACTTTCCTGCTCAAAGCATCGGCCACAACATTGGCCTTTCCCGGATGATACTCGATCGTCAGATCGTAATCCTTAAGCAACTCGACCCATTGCCGTTGCCTAAGATTCAGCTCTTTTTGAAACATCAAATACTTCAAACTCTTGTGATCCGTGTACACAGTACACTTCTCACCATAAAGATAATGTCTCCAGATCTTCAGAGCAAAAACCACCGCAGTTAACTCAATATCATGCGTAGGATAATTGCGCTCATGCACTTTCAATTGTCGTGATGCATAAGCCACCACCTTACCCTCTGGCATTAACACACACCCCAAACCAACATAGGATGCGTCACTATACACCACAAACTCTTTCCCTGATTCAGGTTGAACCAAGATAGGAGCTTGCGTCAAAGCTGCTTTAAGCTTTTAAAAAGCTTGATGTCTCACTTCCGTCCACTCATACTTAACATCTTTTTGCAACAACTTTGTCAAAGGGGCAGCAATCTTAGAAAATCCATCCACGAACCTCCGGTAGTATCCTGCCAACCCAAGGAAACTACGGACTTCATGAACAGACTTCGGAGGCTTCCAATTCATCACCGCCTCAACCTTCTGGGGACCAACTCGAATCCCTTCAACCGAAACCACATGACCTAGGAAAACAACTAGCTTTAGCCAAAACTCACATTTGCTCAACTTAGCATAAAGCTTATTATCCAACGGCGCTTGGAAAACAATTCTCAAATGGCCTTCATGCTCCTCCTCAGTACGAGAGTACACAAGGATATCGTCGATGAACACCACAACAAACTTGTCCAAGAATTCATGGAACACCCTATTCATCATGTCCATGAAAGCAGCAGGAGCATTCGTCAAGCCAAACGGCATTACAAGGAACTCATAATACCCATACCTCGTTCTAAAGGCTATTTTTGGCACATCCACATCTTTCACCTATAACTAATAGTACCCTGACCTCATATCAATCATTGAAAACACAGCCGCTCCCCGGAACTGATCAAAAAGATCATCAATCATCGGCAAAGGATACTTGTTCTTGACAGTCAACTTATTCAGCTGACGATAGTCGATGCACATTCTCATCGTGCCATCCTTCTTTTTCACAAACAAGACCGGTGCATCCCAAGGTGACACACTAGGCCGAATGAAGCCACGGTCAAGCAACTCTTGAAGTTGCGTCTTCAACTCCTTCAACTCTTTGGGCTCCATGCGATAGGGAGCAATGGACACCGGAGTTATGTTCTCATACAACTCAATTCCAAACTCAACCTCTCGACTAGGTGGCAAACCAGGTAATTCCTCCGGAAACACTCTAGGGAACTCACACACGATTCTTATATCTTGAACGCGCACCTCCATTGAACTAGGATTCATAACAAAAGCAAGGTAAGCTTCACATCCTTACCGCAACATTCGGCTTGCTTCCAACGTTGACACCACATTGTCAAGAAACTTCACATTCTCTCCCACCACCACCACCTGATAATCATCCGCAAGTTTCAACGAAACTCGCTTGCTTTCGAAATTCACAACGGCTCTATGCCCAACAAGCCAATCCATGCCTAGGATTACATCGAAACCATAGAATGTCAATTCCATGAGATCAACAAGAAAAACATGATTTTGCACCTTCAAGGGACATCTCCTATACGACTTTCTTGTTACTACCGTCTCACCAAAGGAACTAGTCACGCAATATGTACGAGTGTGTAGATCCAGAATCAATCAAAGAAAGTAATGACAAGGATTGCAAAGTAAAGGTACCTGCGATCACGTCCGTGTCATTCCTTCCCTCACGATGGGCTTACACTCAAGCCTGACCACCACCCTCAGGTGGACAGCCACAACATGCGCTACGTTCCTTCCACCATCATCCCTACGCTGAAAATTACCACGACCGCGCTCACGACCTCTCTGTGGCTCAACTGTTCTCACCGGAGCCTGTCCCTCTCTTAGCGGCTGAGGATAATCTTTCTTCAAATGCCCTCGGTTTCCACAATTCCAGCAAGTCCCAAGGTTACCCCAACACTCACCACCGTGTCTCCTACCACAACAGTTACACTCAGGAGTCCTCAAGACTGCATTAGGTCCTTGCTGACCTCTACCAGGGTTACCACCCCCATGTCTAGCATCATAGTGCGGCTTCCTATCCTTATTTCTCTTGTTGCGATCTCTACCATAATCGCATTCTGTAGCTCGCTTTCCCGAGCTAGATCCACCTGCTCAGCCCGCCAAACCAAGATTCAATTCAATATCCTTGGCTCTTGTGACCAAGACATCAAATCAGTGTAATCAGCTGCAAGCATATAGGTCTTGACATCCGCTACCAGCCCATAACGGAACCGCTCGCACCTTTCCCTCTCGCTAGGAATTAGCTCAGGTGCATACTGGCTAAGGCGAACAAACTGAATCTCATATTCAGCTACAGACATGTTCCCTTGCATAAGAGACATAAACTCCCTCTTCTTCTCGTCGAGGTAGTGAACTCCCAGATATTTTCGCTTGAACGCATTCAAGAAGAATGTCAAGGTCACCTCATCGTCCTCCATTCCGGAGATAGTGGACGTCATGTATAAGCATCACCATACAGTAGCGACACAATGCATCCCAGCTTTTGCACATTATTGCAATTCAGTGACCAAGAATCCTCTTGGTGCTCTCCAACCAAGACTCAGATCCTTCAGGTGTCAAACCTCTAACTCAGTCCCTCCCAGACTGCGGAGACGCTCCAACGGCAATCTCACATTAGCACCATCCTAAGGTGCAGCTCCAGCTACTGCTCCCTGGAAACCTCCAGCAATAGCCTGTATCAACAAGGTCATGTCAGGAGCAGCTTGCCTTTGAACACCCTCGGGTCCAGCAACCCCAACACCAACTCCAGTAGCACCAGCCCCAGCTCCACCACCACCTGGTGGTTCACCAGGGGGAGGAGGGGGTAAATCATCAGCATTCTCCACGTTCTCATTATCAGCCATAGATCTAGTATTGATTCTCATCTCTCTACGTGGTCCCATAATAAAAACAATGCACTGACAAAAATGCAATGAACACAATTGGGCATAACAAGGTAAGTAATCCAAGTACTCAGGCTCATTTTCGAAAACAGTTCTTCTCATTAGTTTTGATACGGCAATAGGATCACAAAATCATCTTAATTGAATCACACATCAATGTTCATACATCAAACTTTCACTGAAAAGACACAATCATGCATAATCACATACAACAACCACATACCAAGCCCCAATTATTCGATAACCTAGCTCTGATACCAACAAACGTAACCCCCTTAGCCCGGCCTAGAAGCTTGACCCGAACTACGAAGATTACACAGGGAAAACCAAAGTCAACCTGAAAGTCAACCTTAATTAACGACCCTTTTTTATTTTAATCTTGTCTAGATGCATGTTAAACCTAAGTGAGCACTCACGAATCATGGAAGAGAAAGGCACATCGATCGAATAACATTTAAGGACTCAATTGCTTAAATTACGCGTTTAGGGACCAAATTGTAATTTTTGGAAATTAGAAGGACTTTGCTGATTTTAGGATTACTAATATGAATTAATCATGTTAAATGCTTCTCTGTCAAGTTTCAACTTAAAAAGACATTCCAAGCACAAGCAATTGCATCCACAACATTTAGGACTAAAATGTAAAGCATGGAAACTCAAAACAATTCAAATCAGCATCCAACGGTCAACTGTATCAGAACGCCTATCCACCGTACCGAAATGCCCGTATCGAAACGGTGTTGACCGTTTTTGTACTCGGGTATGTTCCGAGACCAGTATTGAAACAGGCTTCACCAGTAGCAAAACTATTTCGAAAAAACATCAACCGTTTCGAAACACCATGACCATTTCAAGTCCCCATTTCGAAACAATTGAGGGTGTTTCGATACACCCTACCCAGTGACGGCAGATTTTGCTGGTTTTTGACATCTCAAGCCATCCAAACACACTTCAATGAGCATCTAAGCATATCAACAACTCATTTAGCAACTAATGAACGTATTTAAGACCCCTAAACCCGAGCATGGCATCAAACAAAAAAGCACACAAACTAAAGGCATGCTCCCTAGTTCCAAAATCAATATAAGAAACCAAACCTCAAACCAAACATTTAGGACCATTTACAACACATAAATTCCAACATAAACATGCCACAAACTTAGGGAGTTCAAACATATCTCCCAAATACAACCTTGGTTTCCCATTGCCATATATCAAAACTAAAGTGTATAAAGACATCACCATACATGAGCTTTGTACTTCCTTGGATGTTCTTAACCTTCTTACTGCCCGCAAACACCTCAATTATCTTCATTATTGGTGAAAGAGAGCGTAAGCACAATTGCTTAGTGAGGCATGCTCTAAAGAAATCCAACACAATAATGCATTTCTTGAAAACACTTTCTCAAAAGCTTTTAAACAACATGCTCATTCTATCTCATGCTTGAAAACTATTCAAAGCAACTTCTCCTTGAAAACACATGTACCTCAATTCTATCTCATCCATTTAAACCAATGCAAAACTCATGGCAAGGCCACACTCATGCTTGTAACACCAAAGCATTTCATATACAAATCTCATATGCATTTCTCATAGCATAAATCATTTCATCAAAGGTACATGTGAATCAAAAGCATTTTCATATATTATATTGGCATTTCACATCTCATTATTACTCGGATATGCGGACAACTCACTAGACACTTCCGGTGGCATCTACCATCATTGTACTCACTCGACTAGTAACATAATTTCTGGTCGAATCTCACATCACCGTACTCACATGGCGGAATCTCTCGTCACCACCAAGCTTGGGTATTTCACAAAGTCCTACCCGATGGAATGCCCATCATCAGTTCCCTCCCTTTGGATTAAACCATAGAGCACGTACGAATTTTTAGTTTATAGTGCACTCTCATCCTATTGACCGATCAATTATATCCGGTAAGTATCTCAATATCTATGCCAATATATTATGTCAAATCATCATCTCACCTATTGTTTTTCATGCATCATTTCCAAATCATTCTCATCTCATTTCAAAACCATAACATTTGTCATGCTTTAAAACAAAAGCTAAAATCTCAACTATGCAACATGTTATCTCATGAAATCATTTCAAGCATAATCTCATGCTACAAATCATGCATAAAAATCGTAGGAATTTATCTATCTCAAACAAAGAGCATGTAAAAGCATTTTAGGGGAAACCACCACACTTAAGAGAGCAATATAGCCAATACTTACTTCCGAACTTAGGAAGGTGTTTCAAACCTTTCCTAAATCCCCAAACCTTGATTCTTTGTCCCTCAAGGACTTCTAAAACCATACCCACTCACCGATTACGTTTCACATGCTTGCCGAAACGTTATCTAAGCTCCCGGATCAACACCAAAGGCGTCCGAAGATGTCTCCCATGTTTATAACACATAAGAGCAGAGGATTAATGCATCATCATGCATTGAAATCATCAGCCACACACCTAAACTCGCTGCTCTACTCAAAAACCACATTTCGGCTACCAAACACAATCGAAATCACCTCCAAACTCTTCCAAAACAAAGCTCAGCAAATATCTACTACTTCTAATCATTTCTAAACATCAATCAACATCAAAAATCACCACAACCTCATCCTTATACCTCCAGCTATAACAAAATACAAAAACCACCCCAAAAACCACCATTCTAGCAAGCAAAACTTAGGAATCCAAGCCCATTCAGGATTTGTTTGATAAAACCTCATTTATAACTTCAATTAACATCCAAACTAAATTAGGAAACAACCTCAAAACAGAGCCTAACCATCAAGCACGAAAATCATCAAGATCTCTCAAAAAATCTTGAGTTTTAAGACAATTTATTGTTTCTAACATTAAAGCAACTCAAAAATCATTAACAAAGGATTGATAACTTGGAAATTTCAGTAAAGAACTGATCATTAGAGGAGAAGGACGAAGCTTACCTCTAATTGCTTATTTCTCCCTGATTTGGGCAAGTTTTCTTGAAAATCCAATGTAAAATCAAGAGGTTTTGATGAGGAGAAGATTAGGAATCAAAAAGGAATTGAAATCCAATCAAAAGGGATGAAAATCAGAAACCAATTGAAGGAGAAAGAGTGTTTGGTTGAAAAGAATTTCAGAGAAAATGGGAGGAGGGAAAATTGACGTAAAATAGTTATGAAAAGTCAAAGGTAGTTTCCTTTTAATTAATCATTGCTTTTCTTTAATCAAAACATTAATAAAATCACCCAAATTAAGAACAAATCTGATTAAAAACATTTTGGTAAAATTAGCTCCTTAAAGATTCAAAGTTTCAATCCTTTACAAAACAGTTACTATTTAACTTTGTAAAAACTGCGATTTGGTCACTACACCGAAATGTAGTATTTCCAAACCTTATTTTGTAAAATTGATTTCACCATAATCTTTCATATATTAAATGAGGATTTTTATATATTTTTCCATATTTTTAAAGCATCCCGAACTAGGTTTTCCCTAAAGCTCCCTTTAAGATTCGAACCGTTTTCTGACCGGTCCGGTTCGGACTCTAAAACATCTAGGCCCAATTTTTGGCTGTTACATTAGGGAAACACCAAGATTGGGTAAACTGTCAAAATCAAAGATTTTTTCTTTAAGGTTTAGGTAAAGAATCTATCCTTTTGATAGACAAGAAACCTACTTCAATCTTTGTTGCCATGGTTAAACACGATGAATTTGATTTTGGTCAGGAAACTATTCCAATTGTATATGAATTTCTTGATGTGTTTCCCGAGGAACTCTTGGGGTTGCCGTCGAGTCGTGAAGTGGAGTTCAAGATCAAGAGGCAACCGAGAATCAACCCCATATCCATCACTCCTTATAGGATGGCTCCTGTTGAATTGAAAGAGCTTCAAAAGCAGTTACAAGAGCTGCAGGAAAAAGGGTTCATTCGACCGAGCTCATCTCCTTGGGGAGCCCCAGTACTCTTTGTCAAGAAGAAGTATGGATCGATGTGATTGTGCGTAGACTACCTATAACTTAATCAGGATACAATTAAGAACAAGTGTTCGCTTCCAAGGATCCAAGATATGTTTAATCAATTAAAGGGTGCTTCGGTGTTTTCGATGATCGGCCTTAGATCGGGTTACTATCAAATGAGAGTGAAGGAGACTGACATCCCTAAGACTTCCTTCAGAACTCGGTATGGCCATTATGAGTTCCTAGTGATGCCATTTGGTTTAACAAACGCCCCTGTTGCGTTTAGGGATCTTATCAACCTCAGTATTCTAGTGCTAGAATACATTATTTGTGAAATAATGGAAAGTGTTTTAAAGGTTATACATCCTATATGTGCTGAGAGGTTAATGGATTGGTTTTAACACCATAATATTGTTGTATGGCCTAGATAAGAAGAGGAGTGATCCAAGAGAAGACAAACAAAATGGCATTGCTATTTGTGATCGATATTAGCTTGGAAAATTTTGTGAGTGCGGCCTGTCTTCTTGCATAGCTTATAATTGCTTGCATTTTTGTATTGGTTGCTTGCTTATTAAGGTAATATGCTTGTTTGCTATGCTATTCGAATATGATAATGGTAAGGCAAAGGTGAGTTGGGATAAATCTCATTTGGTTTCAGGTGTGTACAACATCTTGTTTGCTATTGTATGCTATCCTAGATTGAATTGACTTGATTGCTTGATTGGTTGAAGCTTGTATAGCATTCTGCCCCTGAAATTGTTGCCAATTTGTTGAATTTTTTGCCTGGAGTTGTGTCTAGGTTGGTCTAGTTCAGTAGCATGCCAATAAAGATATATGAACTCAGCCTGTAAAAAAATGGACTAAGGTCCCACGTTAGGTACATGTGTACCCTTGAACTATTCAACAAGAATCCAGGATATCAATGGTGTAACACCCCTTTACTGGCCTAGTCGAAAACCAGGTCGAAGCGTGTTACCGATGAGCAATATGGTGATCGGTGCGATAAATTCCATTTTATTCTCAGCACATAATCAATATTACACAAAAAACGTTACCAATATACATTTAATCCAATTCATTCGCAAGAAGGCCACATTAAACCGCTATGGACCAATTTACAACTTTTACAAGTTTAAGGGACTAATCTGTAAATCCAACAAATAAAATGGCTCTTGATGCATCAGACAATAACACAATGTAATTCAATACATTATTAACTAACCTGTAAATTTTCATACAATTTGGAGATCATTAACCCATCCAATTTAACCTTACATTATTTAGTGTCTATATTGTGAAACTAGCAATCTGTTCAATGAGCCTTTAACTAACTTAACTAACCCTGTATCGAAACACTCTTGGGCTGTTTCAAAACAGGTTCACGAGGGTCAACTCCAATTGACTACTGTCCTTAAACCGTATCAATACAGAAATACCAGTATCGATACGAGTTAACTTGCTTTGACCTTAACCTTTGACATGTTCCGATATGCGATGAACCTGTATCGAAACGTTAGTCTCCAGAGACGACATCTTTCGAAATGGCTCAATTCTGTTTCGATACACCCTTACCCTTAAATTCAATATTGTACACCCGTATTGAAACACCATCACCCGTTTCGATACGGCCTAACCTCTAATGAGTAATTTTTGCTTGTTTTTATTCGATTTGACCTGTTGAACGATGTCCAAATGCAACGGAACTTTACACGCAATATTTCAATGGTATAAACTACTAGAATGCCAAATTTCATGACCATATGAATATGTTTACTATGTTTTTACCTTTTTGAGCTATGTTTGCAATTTCTATCCATTTTAAACTTCACCAAAAGGTCATTTAGAGCTATATAACATATTACAACTTAGGCAATACACCAACACATCAAAATAGGCACAAATGACTAGTTCGACTACTTTGCCACCCTCTTGGAGTTTATAAGTCAAAAATACATTACTTGGGACTGGTAGTGACTTGTCTTGGTTTCCAATTCGATCCTCCGACACACAAACCTTCTTAACCTGAAAAATTCATAAGATGAGACACATTAGGCTTACTTTTCCTAGTGAGGTAGTCTTAAACAACATGAATAACAGCAATGCCATGAATATACTTAATCAAAATCGCATGCCAACAATATCAATGCAATTGAATAATATGCAATGTATAAACATGTTAATTTCACTCTTAATCCTTGGATTGAATAAAGATCGTGGATACGCGAATTCCTACGCCTCGCCAAATCAATGAATGGTCTAATCCCCCTGCATCGACAATATGACCAAAATCCATACACATCCCTCCACCTCACCAAATCAATATAGATTGTAGCCTTAGGACCTTAGTCCACCCGTACACTGAGCTCATGAATTCTATGGCATGCCAATTGTATCCAATGTCCAATCCAAGGTTGCAATGTTCATATCCATTTCAATAACCAATATTATTCATGTTGAGTGTGCAAAAGTTCTACTTTTTACCCCTTATTTAACCCATATTCCTGCTACATTCAAGCATAATTCATTGTATTTAGGATAGATTTCATATATACATCACAATTATATAAAATGGCACAGTTGCTACTGATTTTGGTTACTTTTGCAGGTAGCTACTGTAGCAGACTCAGGGCAGTGGAGAAGCAGAGCTACAACATAGGACTGAAGTCGAGAAGGACGACGCTGCCATGGCAGCCAATGAGGACAGCAATGGTGAAGGGAAAAAGTGAAGTGGAGCTCGACAGAAAGAGGAAATGAAGCCGGTCTGTCGTGGGTCACTCCTATATTTTTCTGAGCCCTAGATCAGAATGAAGGCCAAGCCCAAAGTTCAAGGAAGAAACCCAATGTAACCCCCTTAACCCGGCCTAGACGGTTGACCCGAATTAAGAAAGTCACACGGGGAAAACCAAAGTCAACCCGAAAGTCAACCTTGATTAACGACCCTTTTTTTCTTTTTAAACTTGTCTAGATGCATATTAATCCTTAGATATGATCATACAACAGCATACTCAAAGATCATAAACATCAGAGATCAAACAGGGATCCAATTGAACAAATTACAACTTTAGGGACCAAATTGTAATTTCTGATATATATAAGGACTTAACCCAAATTAAAGTTACCAACTTGAAATTAATCAGGTTTCATGCTTCTCTGTGAAATTTCAGCTCAAAAGGACTTCCCAAACTCATACAATTGCACAAACAAGATTCAGGACCAAAATGCAAACAATTCAAAACATTTAACTGCCAATGTCAGCCCCTAACGGTCACCCGTTCCGAAACAGGCAGAGCCCGTTTCGAAACGCGGGGCCGTTCCGCAACGCGTACCGCAACACGGGCTGACAGTAGCCAACCGTTTCGGAATGGTCCCTCCCGTTTCGGACGCCTGGGCTTGTTTAAGGCACCCGTTCCGAAACGGTAGGTACTGTTCTGGAACACCCTGCACAGATTACCCCTAAATGCATACTTAAACATGCAATTAAACATCCAATCATGCTCCAAATGCCACCAAACTTTACCAACATGCGATTCAACATATATGAGACATACTTGCATCAACAATTCATCAAAACATCAACATATGTGAAAAACCCCAAATCTATAGGCATGCTTCCTACACAAGCAACCATTCAAGCATAAACTTCCAATTCAAGCATATAATGGCCAACCACAAAAACCAGCATTCTCAACAACATTCAATATACTTAGGGAGTTCAAAACATCTCCCAAAACATACACATAGGTCCCCCATTGCCAAATTACCAAAAGCTAAATGTACTTAAGAAAACCTTCCATACTTTGAGCTTTACTTCCACTTGAATGCTTGCCTTCCTTGCTGCCCTCAAAGTACTTTAATGTTCTGCATTATTGATTTGAGAAAACAAAGAGAGAGCGTAAGCAAAAGCTTAGTGAGGAATGCTCAATAAAACCATTCAATAATGCATTTATAAAACACTTTATAAATCATGCTTCAAATCATCATTTACACATGCTCAAAAGCATACTTAAACATGCATCTCATGCTTCATATCATAACATGTCATATTGGCCACAAGTGATAAGTTCCATTTCTTTAAAAACAAGTTCATCAACTTTCACCCCAAGGACTTTTAAACACCTTGGCCCCAAGGACTTTTAAACACCTTGGCCCATGGACTTTTAACCACCATGGAAAGGACCACACAAGGACTTTTAACCACCTTTGTGTCCGTATCAAGTTTCACCCCAAGGACTTTTAAACACCTTGGCCCCAAGGACTTTTAAACACCTTGGCCCCATGGACTTTTAAACACCATGGAAAGGACCACACAAGGACTTTTAACCACCTTTGTGTCCGTAGCAAGAATCATCCAAGGACTTTTAACCACCTTGATGTTCTTAAGTAAACAAGGCTCACTCAAGGACTTTTAACCACCTTAGTGACCTTAACCTTTGCAAAACATCACTTGCCAATATACATCAATATCATCAATTTATCCACTGTTTTAAAGCATTAAACCAAGCCATATTCATCATGCATTTAAAAGCATCAAACCACATTTAATCAATGCTCAAAAACAAGGAACTCTTACCTTGAGCTTCCTTCAACATATGGCTTACAAAAACAGCATTAACCATGCTAAATCATGCTTTCAAAACAGAGTTTAAAACATGCAATAAACCACATTGCACAACAATCAAATCATGGCCACCACTAGAGAGTATTTCCGAAAACTTACACTTGAGCTTAGCAAAGTTGTTTAGACTTAAACTAAGCTCCCAAGACATCCTTTAACATCATTTAACATCTAAAAAGAACCTAATAACATCCTTATACCTCCAGCAACACCAGATCCACAAGATCACCTCAAAAACAATCAAGAATCACAAGCTAAACTTAGGAAACCCAACCTATCCGGGATTGCATCAATCAAAACTCAATTCCTTATCAATTTAGAGTTCAAATAACATCAAAAACACATCTCAAATCACAGATTTAACAGATCAAACGAAAATCATCAAAAATCACCAAATCTTGCATTATAAGCCAAGATCCATTTCACAACTTAAAAGCCTTTAATAAAACATCAATTAAGGATTGAAAACTTAGGAATTTCAGTAAAGAACTGATAGTTTAGAGGAGAAGGACGTTCTTACCTCCAAACTTGAGTTTCTCCTCTTTTTGGATTCAAAAACCTTGATGAATCAAGTAGCAAATGATGAGGTTTTGTAGATATGATGATTAGGAATCAAAAGAGAATTGAAAGGAGAGATTTAGGTGAGAAAATCAGAAACAATTCTCTGGAAAGAAAGTGTTTGGGTTGAGAGAAAATGAGAGAAAAGAAAATAGGAAGTTAGTTATCAAAATGGCCAAAATGGCTTTCCCTCCTCTTTTGATATGTTTTAAAATCAGAATATAGCTTAAAATATCTTAGAAAAATCTGGAGAAACTACTTTTGGAATAATAGCTCCTTAAAGATTCAAAGTTTCAACCCTTTCTAAAACAGTCACAAAACTTTCAAAAATTACATTTTGGTCACTAGCCAAAATGTCACCCTTCCAAAACTCATTTTCCAAAATTGATTTCACAGTTCACTTAATTATATTAAAAGATGATTTTAGAACATTTTTCCATAATTTTAATGCAACCCGAACTAGGCTTTCCTAAATTCACCCTTTTAGATTCGAACAGCACTTTGACCAAACCGGTCAACGCCCAAAACTTCTAAGCCCAAAACCGGGGCGTTACAACTCTCCCCCCTTAAGAAATTTCGTCCCCGAAATTTACCTGAAGGAAAGAGATAAGGAAACTGCTTCAGCATGTCTTCCTTCCGCTCCCACGTGGCTTCCTCAACACCTCGATGCTTCCACAACACCTTCACCAACTCAATGGTCTTGCCACGAAGAACCTTGCTATCCGAATCCAGAACCTTCACCGGTTTCTCATCATAGGTCAAATCCGGATTCAAAACCACTTCCTCCACAGGCATCACATGCGAAGGATCAGATCTATACTTCCGGAGCATAGAAACATGGAACACATCATGAATCTTCTCCAACTCTTGAGGTAACCTCAGCTTGTACGCAACAGGACCCACACGCTCAACCACCTCGTATGGTCCAATGTACCTAGGGCTCAACTTACCCTTCCGGCCAAACCTCATCACCTTTTTCCAAGGCGAAACCTTCAAGAACACACGGTCACCCACCGCATACTCAATCTCTTTACGCTTCAAATCCGCGTAAGACTTTTGCCGATCAGAGGCAGCCTTCAACCGCTCACAAATGAGCTTTACCTTCTCTGTGGTCCCTTTCAACAAAGCCGGCATCGAAACCAACTTTTGACCAGTTTCAGCCCAACAAAGAGGAGTCCTACACTTCCTCCCGTACAAAGCCTCATAAGGTGCCATCTGTATACTTGCCTGATAACTATTGTTATAAGCAAACTCAACCAAAGGCAGATGCTTCTCCCAAGAACCTTGGAACTCAATCACGCAGCACCTCAACATATCCTCCAAAATCTGGATAACTCGCTCAGACTGACCATCCGACTGAGGATGATAGGATGTACTGAAATGCAACCTTGTACCCAGATCTTGATGCAAACACTGCCAGAAACGCGATGTGAACCTCGGATCGCTATCCGACACAATCGACTTAGGCACACCATGCAGCCGCACAATCTCAGCAATGTACAACTCTGCCAACTTATCCAAAGAAAACGTGGTATGCACAGGCAGGAAATGCGCACACTTCGTTAGGCGATCCACAATCACCCAAACAGAATTCTTCTTCGAGGGAGACAAAGGTAAACCAGATACAAAATCCATGGTAACCCTTTCCCACTTCCATTCAGGGATTTTCAACGGTTGCAACAACCCTGAAGGAACCTGATGCTCAGCCTTAACTCGCTGACACACCAAACACTTGCTCACAAACTCCGCAACATCCTTCTTCAAACCCACCCAATAGTACTCATCACGAAGATCACGATACATCTTGGTACTACCAGGGTGCATAGCAAAAGGACTACTATGACCTTCAGTCAGAATAGCACGCCTCAACTCAGCATCAGCAGGCACTACTATCCGACTCCCAAAACACAACACACCATCATCATTAAAGCAGAAATCCGAAGGTCTACCCCCCGCGATATCCTGAACATGAGACACCAAGGAATCATCCAGCAACTGCTTATCCTTGATCAACTGAACCAAAGATGGTTTCACTTGCAACTCAGCAACAAGACCACCATCTTGCGATATGCTCAAGCTAGCAAACATAGCCCTCAGCTCAACAGCTACTTTCCTACTCAAGGCATCCGCAACAACATTAGCTTTTCCAGGATGATACTCAATCGTCAAATCATAATCCTTGAGCAACTCTAACCAACGTCGCTGCCTAAGATTCAACTCCTTCTGAGACATCAGATACCTCAAACTCTTGTGATCTGTGTACACAGTACACTTCTCACCATACAGATAATGTCTCCAGATCTTCAGAGCAAAAACCACTGCAGCCAGCTCAATATCATGCGTAGGGTAATTGCGCTCATGCACTTTCAACTGCCGCGATGCATAAGCCACCACCTTACCCTCCTGCATCAGCACACACCCCAAACCAACATAGGATGCATCACTGTAAACCACAAACTCTTTCCCTGATTCAGGCTGAATCAAGATAGGAGCTTGCGTCAAAGCCGCCTTAAGCTTCTCAAAAGCCTGCTGTCTCGCTTCCGTCCACTCATACTTAACATCCTTTTGCAACAGCTTCGTCAAAGGAGCAGCAACCTTGGAAAAACCGTCCACAAACCTACGGTAGTATCCCGCCAAACCAAGGAAACTACGGACCTCATGAACAGACTTAGGAACTTTCCAATTCATCACCGCCTCAATCTTCTGAGGATCAACACGAATCCCCTCAGCTGAGACCACATGCCCAAGAAACACCACCTCAATAAGCCAGAACTCACACTTGCTCAGCTTAGCATAGAGCTGATTCTCCAACAAAGCCTGCAGCACAATCCTCAAATGCTCTTCATGCTCCTTCTCAGTACGCGAGTACACGAGGATATCATCAATGAATACCACAACGAACTTGTCCAGGTATTCATGAAACACACGATTCATCATGTCCATGAAAGCAGCAGGAGCATTTGTCAGACCAAACGGCATCACAAGGAACTCATAATGCCCATACCTTGTCCTGAAAGCTGTCTTAGGCACATCCACATCCTTCACCTTCAACTGATAATACCCTGACCTCAAGTCAATCTTAGAGAACACAGCAGCTCCCCGAAATTGATCAAAGAGATCATCAATCCTCGGCAAAGGATACCGATTCTTGATAGTCAACTTGTTCAGCTGACGGTAATTAATGCACATTCTCATAGTGCCATCCTTCTTTTTCACAAACAAGACCGGTGCTCCCCAAGGTGACACACTCGGCCGGATGAAACCACGATCAAGCAACTCTTGCAACTGCGTCTTTAGCTCCTTCAGCTCCTTAGGTGCCATTCTATAGGGAGTAATGGACACAGGAGTTGTATTCTCATACAGCTTAATTCCAAACTCCACCTCGCGGTTAGGAGGTAAACCAGGCAACTCCTCAGGAAACACACCAGGAAACTCCTTCACAACTCTGATATCTTGCACCCTCAACTCTTTAGAGCTAGGATTCATCACAAAAGCTAGATAGGCTTCGCAACCTTGCCTCAGCATCCTGCTCGCCTCCAAGGTAGACACCACATTGGCAAGAAACTTCACATTCTCACCAACCACAACAACTTCATAATCATCCGCAAGCTTAAGCGAAACTCGCTTGTTTTCACAATCCACAACAGCACGATGCTAAGCAAGCCAATCCATACCAAGGATTACATCAAAACCATAAAAGGGAAACTCCATAAGATCAACATGAAAAACATGTTCTTGAACAACCAAGGGACACCTTCTATAAAGCTTTCGAGTCACAACAGTCTCACCAAAAGAACTAGTGACACGAACACCAACATCCAAAGACTCAACAGGCAAACCAAGCAATTCAGCATGCTCACGCAAAATGTATGAATGCGTAGATCCAGAATCTATCAAAGAAAGCAATGACAAGGATTGCAAAGTAAAGGTACCTGCAATCACATCCGCATCATTCCTTCCCTCACGCTGAGCATACAACCTCGCTTGGCCTCCACCTTCAGGCTGAATAGCCACAACATGGGCCACTCCACGACCACCTTCCTCTCTCCTCTGGAAATTACCACGGCCGCGCCCACGACCTCTCTGCGGTGCAGCAACAACAGGAGCACGCACTTGATCACCAGCCAACCTAGGACAATCTCGCCTCAAATGGTCTGCGGATCCACAATTCCAACACCCATTACCAGCTGCCGCAACAGGAGCTTGCACCTCTCTCACAGCACGAGGACAGTCACGCTTCATGTGACCACGTGAACCACAGATCCAACAAGCACTCGGATCAGCTCTAGTATTGCCTCCTCTAGCAGGTGCACCACCACCTCTCTTAGCTGAAGACTGATACTTCTGATCACGTCCCCTCTTGTTCCGTCCACCTCCGGAACTATACTCAGCAGCTCTCTTACCAGAACTTGCTCCAGCACCTTTCGCAGATAAACCCAAGTTCATCTCAATGTCCTTGGCTCGGCCCACCAACACATCAAAATCATCATACTCGGTGGCCAGCACATACATTTTCACATCCGTCACTAAGCCATAACGGAACCTCTCGCACCTTGCCCGCTCATCAGGTACCAGCTCAGGTGCATACTGACCGAGTCGCACAAACTGTACTTCATACTCAGCCACATTCATGCTCCCTTGGGTAAGAGACATGAATTCACGCTTCTTCTCATCAAGGTATCTAACACCAAGATATCTCCGCTTGAACACATTCTGGAAGAATGTCCAAGTCACATCAGCTTCAACCATCCCAGCTATGGTGGTCATCCACCACGTATACGCATCGTCCTGCAGCAAGGACACAACACAACCCAGCTTTTGCACATCCGTGCAGCTCATCTGACCCAAGATTCGCTTGGTACTCTCTAGCCAAGCTTCAGAACTCTCAGCAGACATACCCCTGAACTCAGTCCCACCAAGACTGCGTAAGCGCTCCAAAGGTAGTCTAACACCAGCATCTCCCTGATGCCCAGCTCCTTGAGCTCCAGCTACTGCTGCTCGGAAAGCACCCGCAATAGCTTGTACCAACATAGACATATCAGGCATAGCTTGCCCCTGACCAACCTCTGGTCCAGCAGCTCCAGCACCAGCTGCAGCTTCAACTCTTTCACCCTCAGCACCACCACCAGGTGGAGGAGGAGGTATCACCGCACTACCCGTGTTTTCCTCATTCTCGTTCTCATTAGGAGCCGTAGCTCGCACATTACCTCGTAACTCTCTACGTGGTGCCATACTTTTACCATGCAATCACAATGCAAATAAAACGAAGTCAGGCCCAGCAAGGTAAGCAATCCAAGTATTCAAGCTCAATTTCATTCAAAATCAACACCATTTCATTAGCTTTTATTTGGCAATGGGTACCCACAACATGCTACATCACAGCATACATCTCAATTGCATCCAAATCACAAGCCACTAAACATGCTTTCGATCAACAAGCATACAAGGCACACATACTTCAATCATGCACACATTCATTCCCAATTACTCGAGAACTCAGCTCTGATACCACCAAATGTAACCCCCTTAACCCGGCCTAGACGGTTGACCCGAATTAAGAAAGTCACACGGGGAAAACCAAAGTCAACCCGAAAGTCAACCTTGATTAACGACCCTTTTTTTCTTTTTAAACTTGTCTAGATGCATATTAATCCTTAGATATGATCATACAACAGCATACTCAAAGATCATAAACATCAGAGATCAAACAGGGATCCAATTGAACAAATTACAACTTTAGGGACCAAATTGTAATTTCTGATATATATAAGGACTTAACCCAAATTAAAGTTACCAACTTGAAATTAATCAGGTTTCATGCTTCTCTGTGAAATTTCAGCTCAAAAGGACTTCCCAAACTCATACAATTGCACAAACAAGATTCAGGACCAAAATGCAAACAATTCAAAACATTTAACTGCCAATGTCAGCCCCTAACGGTCACCCGTTCCGAAACAGGCAGAGCCCGTTTCGAAACGCGGGGCCGTTCCGCAACGCGTACCGCAACACGGGCTGACAGTAGCCAACCGTTTCGGAATGGTCCCTCCCGTTTCGGACGCCTGGGCTTGCTTAAGGCACCCGTTCCGAAACGGTAGGTACTGTTCTGGAACACCCTGCACAGATTACCCCAAAATGCATACTTAAACATGCAATTAAACATCCAATCATGCTCCAAATGCCACCAAACTTTACCAACATGCGATTCAACATATATGAGACATACTTGCATCAACAATTCATCAAAACATCAACATATGTGAAAAACCCCAAATCTATAGGCATGCTTCCTACACAAGCAACCATTCAAGCATAAACTTCCAATTCAAGCATATAATGGCCAACCACAAAAACCAGCATTCTCAACAACATTCAATATACTTAGGGAGTTCAAAACATCTCCCAAAACATACACATAGGTCCCCCATTGCCAAATTACCAAAAGCTAAATGTACTTAAGAAAACCTTCCATACTTTGAGCTTTACTTCCACTTGAATGCTTGCCTTCCTTGCTGCCCTCAAAGTACTTTAATGTTCTGCATTATTGATTTGAGAAAACAAAGAGAGAGCGTAAGCAAAAGCTTAGTGAGGAATGCTCAATAAAACCATTCAATAATGCATTTATAAAACACTTTATAAATCATGCTTCAAATCATCATTTACACATGCTCAAAAGCATACTTAAACATGCATCTCATGCTTCATATCATAACATGTCATATTGGCCACAAGTGATAAGTTCCATTTCTTTAAAAACAAGTTCATCAACTTTCACCCCAAGGACTTTTAAACACCTTGGCCCCAAGGACTTTTAAACACCTTGGCCCATGGACTTTTAACCACCATGGAAAGGACCACACAAGGACTTTTAACCACCTTTGTGTCCGTATCAAGTTTCACCCCAAGGACTTTTAAACACCTTGGCCCCAAGGACTTTTAAACACCTTGGCCCCATGGACTTTTAAACACCATGGAAAGGACCACACAAGGACTTTTAACCACCTTTGTGTCCGTAGCAAGAATCATCCAAGGACTTTTAACCACCTTGATGTTCTTAAGTAAACAAGGCTCACTCAAGGACTTTTAACCACCTTAGTGACCTTAACCTTTGCAAAACATCACTTGCCAATATACATCATTATCATCAATTTATCCACTGTTTTAAAGCATTAAACCAAGCCATATTCATCATGCATTTAAAAGCATCAAACCACATTTAATCAATGCTCAAAAACAAGGAACTCTTACCTTGAGCTTCCTTCAACATATGGCTTACAAAAACAGCATTAACCATGCTAAATCATGCTTTCAAAACAGAGTTTAAAACATGCAATAAACCACATTGCACAACAATCAAATCATGGCCACCACTAGAGAGTATTTCCGAAAACTTACACTTGAGCTTAGCAAAGTTGTTTAGACTTAAACTAAGCTCCCAAGACATTGGTTTCAAGCCGAAAACCCAATTTCACTCACCGATTCCATTTCGCCTCTTGCCGAAGCACCAAATCAAGCCTCCGGATCACCACCACTTGGATCCAAAGATGACTCCCCTGTTTTAACACATCAAAACAGTAGATTAATGCATCATCATGCATTAATATCCTCAATGAAAGCACCTAAACTCGCTGCTCTCATCCCCACTCCATTTTCGACCACCAAACACAACCGAAAATGCATCCAAACCACTTCTCAACAAAGCCCAGCCATTAACCATCAAAACCTAACATCCTTTAACATCATTTAACATCTAAAAAGAACCTAATAACATCCTTATACCTCCAGCAACACCAGATCCACAAGATCACCTCAAAAACAATCAAGAATCACAAGCTAAACTTAGGAAACCCAACCTATCCGGGATTGCATCAATCAAAACTCAATTCCTTATCAATTTAGAGTTCAAATAACATCAAAAACACATCTCAAATCACAGATTTAACAGATCAAACGAAAATCATCAAAAATCACCAAATCTTGCATTATAAGCCAAGATCCATTTCACAACTTAAAAGCCTTTAATAAAACATCAATTAAGGATTGAAAACTTAGGAATTTCAGTAAAGAACTGATAGTTTAGAGGAGAAGGACGTTCTTACCTCCAAACTTGAGTTTCTCCTCTTTTTGGATTCAAAAACCTTGATGAATCAAGTAGCAAATGATGAGGTTTTGTAGATATGATGATTAGGAATCAAAAGAGAATTGAAAGGAGAGATTTAGGTGAGAAAATCATAAACAATTCTCTGGAAAGAAAGTGTTTGGGTTGAGAGAAAATGAGAGAAAAGAAAATAGGAAGTTAGTTATCAAAATGGCCAAAATGGCTTTCCCTCCTCTTTTGATATGTTTTAAAATCAGAATATAGCTTAAAATATCTTAGAAAAATCTGGAGAAACTACTTTTGGAATAATAGCTCCTTAAAGATTCAAAGTTTCAACCCTTTCTAAAACAGTCACAAAACTTTCAAAAATTACATTTTGGTCTCTAGCCAAAATGTCACCCTTCCAAAACTCATTTTCCAAAATTGATTTCACAGATCACTTAATTATATTAAAAGATGATTTTAGAACATTTTTCCATAATTTTAATGCAACCCGAACTAGGCTTTCCTAAATTCACCCTTTTAGATTCGAACAGCACTTTGACCAAACCGGTCAACGCCCAAAACTTCTAAGCCCAAAACCGGGGCGTTACACCCAAGCAAGAAAAGAGGACGAATTAAAAGCATCTACTCTGAAGATCTATTCTTTAATATAATTGTACTTTAATTTAAACTTGTATTCTTGCCATATTAGAAAACCTGAACCCAAGGCCTATATAAAGGCATGTAATTCGTCCTAGGGAAGGACATCTTATTCTCTAGTCGTCTTCCCATAAACCCTAGTCGTTTTCCTCTTCTCATCATGTTCTAAACTTCCCCTAGGGCTAAGGGTTGATTCTGTAAAGTAGTTGCAAGGAATGTATTGTTTTAGGATTTTTCTGTTCAATAAAATAGACTTCAAGTTTGCTTATTCTGGTTTTCAACATTTTGCAAGAGTTTCGGGAGAGCATTGTGAGATTATTCATTTACTTAATATCGGGAGAGGTAGGTATACAAAAGGAATAAGTACGGGTTCTCCAGTTTATGGTTGAACTATCTCGGACCTAGGGATAGGACGAGGTTAAGTGGCTAAGGAAGAATTCAACAATATCGGTGTTCATCCTTCGATTCACGCCGGGAGGTATCATCTAAGATGTGTTCATCGACAGACTTGGACCTAGGGATAGGACGAGTCACAGCAGGGATTCTTGTCAAGCTTGAAGTACAAAGTTGTGTGATCGCTTCCGCATCAACAACAGATTGTTGCCACCGTAGGTGCTGCCGCGACAGGAGCGACTTCAGAACAGGAAGTCCTAGACAGTGCAACACCTGCACTACTGAGCAAATCAATACCGGCCTATTTCTTTACCCTGAATCTTTTATCTTCAGTATTCTTCAATATTTTCCTACAAACATTTAAATTATCTTCTTTCTTTCTTGTGCAGCAATCCAAGGTTAAAGCTATTTCCAGTCCCTGTATATTCGACATTCGATACTTCGTGTATCGCTTTACTACTTGCGTCGTGTACACTTGCACTCTATTGAGATAGACTCTTTTACACGCAACAAGTTTTTGGCGCCGTTGCCGGGGACTGGCAACATATCTTTACCCTACTATTACTGGACATTCTTTTTAATTTTTCTGTTTTAATTGGACTGTTCCCCTGTGCTTTTCACAAGGTTTTTCGTTTGCTTATGCATAGATCTAGACGAGGCAAAGAACCTGAGTATCAGCTAGACCCTGAAATTGAACGCTCGTACAATCTCAGAAACCGAGTCCGTCTTTTGATAGCCAGAAACGATTATCTTGAGGAACAGTTAGAAGCCATGCATAACAGGAGGAACAACCAAGGAAATCCCCAAGATCCTGAATATCCTATTGAAGATGAAGGAAACGGACAGCCTGACGATGCCGTGGCCGCAAGATGGTCATGCCGTGATTACATGACCAATGATCACACGGAACTGGAGACCACCCTGCCAGACGTGGAAGCTGAAAATTTTGAGCTGAAACTTGTCATATACAGCATGATTAATTCTGCTGGCCAATTTAGTGGTGCTGCTACAGAGGATGCTAGAGAACATCTGAAAATGTTCCAAGAAATCTGTAGATCGTTTAGATTACCAGGAGTAAATCCGGAGATACTGAGGCTTCGGTTATTTCCTCATTCATTAAGGGACAGAGCGAAACCTTGGTGGAACAAACTAACGCCGGGTTCAATACGAACTTGGGCGGATCTAACTCGTGAATTTTTATCTCGTTTTAATCTTTCCCATTTATCTGAGCGATTATATAACGAAATTGCTACTTCTCAACAGGAAGATGACGAGCCAATGCACGAGGCATGGGATAGGTTTACTACTCTTCTGAGGAATTGCCCGATGCATGGATTCCCTGTTTGGAATCAAGTAATTAAATTTTACAATGCTGCCAACACACATACCCGTATGAGAATAGATTCAGCAGCCAATGGATTGTTGTTGGATAAAGATCCAGATGAGGCCATGGTAGTATTGAAAAATTTGGCAAAGAATGAAGAGCAATTTCCAACAGTAAGGAGAGGTAATCGAGTGCTAGCTGTGAAGGACTATGAAGCCGAAATTTCCCTAAAGACACAGGTAGCGTATCTCACAAAGGCAGTAGAAAACTTGCTAAAGAAAGATTCACAACCGGTCTATGCTGCAGAAGAGATATGTGGTACTTGCAGTGGGAATCATAGTTCGGAAGACTGCCCGCTACAACTAGAGGAAGGGATGTATGTTGGAAACTATAACAAGCCGAGGAACTATGACTCCAACAATTACAATCCCAACTGGAGGAAAGACCCCAATTTCTCCTGGAGTAACCTAAACAACGCCCTGAATCCTCAAGTGCAGAACACCCAAAACCAAGGGGCACCTAGAATTCTGACACGGCAGCCGCACCAAGTATACTGGAGCAGACTTTGGCCACATTTATGTCACAGACAGAAGCTTACATGGCAAACATGGATCACTTCGTTAAAAAGACTGAATCATTCATGGATAAAACAGAGATGAGAATGACTAACCATGAAGCTACACTGAAATCACTGGAGACACAGATGGGTCAGGATTCCCGGCATATTAAGCCAAGGCAGAACAGAGGATTCCCTAGCGATACTGAGGTCGCTAGACAACCCACACATGAGCAGTGCAAAGCCATCACAACAAGGAATGGGAAACAACTGCCAGGGTCGGAGAAGAAAGCTGAACCAGTTAAGGAACCAGCCCTAGCATCGACTGCCGCGAACGCTGCCCCGGTAGACGATAAACAACCTGCTGCCGCCACACCTGTCACGACAGCAGAAGGGACAGAGGAGAAGGATGAAGAATCTAAGCCTCCTCAGATCCGAATACCAATGGAAGGACGATTTGAAGATTACCGTCCTCCACCTCCTTTTCCACAGTGGTTATAGAAACAGAAACATGAGTACCGGCTCAAAAAATCTATGATATTTTTAAGCAGGTTCATATCAATATTCCGCTGTTAGAGGCCATCAAGGAGATGCCCGGTTATGCAAAATTTCTCAAGGATGCTATGTCGAAAAGATCCAAACTTAGGGAATTTGAAACGGTAAAAATGACAGAATGATGCATGACTATTCTGCACAGGCATCCACCCCAGAAAAAGAAGGATCCCGGGAGCTTCATCATAGCGTGCATAATTGGTGATAAATTCGTGGGTAAGGCACTTTGTGATCTAGGTGCTAGTATTAATTTAATTCCAAAATCTGTATTTCAGAAATTAGGCATTGGACGAGCACGGCCCACGACAGTTATGCTGCAGCTGGCAGACCGCTCTTACGTGCAACCAGAAGGGAAGATTGAAGATATTCTGGTAAGAGTGGATAAGTTTATTTTTCCTGTTGACTTTCTTGTTTTAGATTGTGAAGAAGATGAGAATGCACCAATCATCCTGGGGCGACCCTTCCTAGCCACATGCAGATCACTGATTGATGTAGAAAAGGGAGAACTTACAATGAGTGTGAATGATCAAGAGATCAAGTTGAATGTTCTCTAGGGAATCAAACATGCTGATGCAGAAGAAGAATGCAAGGCGATCACTGAAGTAATCCTTGACCAACCCTGCATCAGGTTGAGCTGCCATGACATCAAATTTTGTCACTGCCACAACATCCATCTAGAAGACTGTCACGGCAGCAACGACGACAACAACTCCTCAAATTCAGACTTTTCTGACACTGAAGGTCAAGAGGAGGTAAACTGGATAAGCAATCGTCCAGGTAAGTTATTCGAGCCCTTAAACTATACCTCGAATGAACACATAATCCAAAAGCCCTCAACTGTAGAACCACCTGTTCTAGACCTTAAGCCCCTGCCAGGGCAGCTCAAATATGTTTTCCTTGGATTAAATGATATGTTGCCCGTAATCATCTCTTCCAAGCTAATGCATGAACAGGAACAACAGTTGATAGGGATGCTGCAGCAACACAAAAAGGCTATTGGATGGACGATAGCTGATATCCAAGGCATCAGTTCGGCACTATGCATGTACAAAATTCTCCTAGAGTATGATCATAAGCCGACCATTGATGCCCAGAGACGCTTGAATAACGCTATGCGAGAAGTGGTTCGAAAAGAAATTATCAAATGGCTAGACACCGGGATAATTTATGCCATCTCGGATAGTAAGTGGGTGAGCCCGGTGCAGTGCGTTCCTAAAAGGGACGAATAACCATGGTGACCAATGAAGAGAACGAACTAATCCCAACCAGGACTGTGACCGGTTGGAGGGTTTGTATGGATTACCAGAAGCTTAATAAAGCTACCCGGAAAGACCATTTTCCCCTATCTTCTATTGATCAAATGCTTGATAGATTAGCGGGAAAACCTTATTATTGTTTTCTTGATGGTTACTTAGGTTATAACCAGATAGCTATAGCACCGGAGGATCAAGAGAAAACGACTTTCACTTGCCCATACGACACTTACGCTTTCCGGAGAATGCCATTTGGACTCTGTAATGCACCAGCAACATTCCAGAGGTGTATGATGGCAATATTCTCTGACATGGTGGAGGATATCCTGGAAATATTCATGGACGATTTTTCCGTCTTTGGAGACAGTTTTGAAGGCTGTTTAAGCAACCTACAGAGGTACTCTAAAGATGCAAGAAAGCGAGCTTGGTATTAAACTGGGAAAAATGTCACTTCATGGTGGATGAGGGGATAGTCCTAGGCCACAAGGTAAGCTTCCGCGGTATAGAAGTCGATAGAGCAAAGATAGAGGTGATTGAAAAGCTGCCGCCACCCACCACAGTTAAGGGAATTCGGAGTTTCTTAGGGCATGCTGGGTTTTATCGAAGGTTTATTGCTAGTTTTTCGAAGATTACCAAGCCTCTATGCCATCTACTAGAGTAGAATCGTCCCTTTGACTTCAATACTGAATGTACTGAGGCATTCAAAATCCTGAAAGAGAAGCTGGTAACAGCCCCAATTGTACAGCCACCAGACTGGAGTTTGCCATTTGAAATTATGTGTGATGCCATTGATTACACTGTAGGGGCAGCACTTGGGCAGAGGAAGGACAAGCTATTCCACGTAATTTATTACGCCAGCAAAACACTAAACGATGCTCAAGTGAAATACACCACAACAGAAAAGGAATTGTTAGCAGTGGTGTTTTCGATTGACATGTTTCGTTCATACATACTTGGAAAGAAGGTGGTGGTCCATACAGACCACTCAGCACTGAAGTATTTGTTCGCTAAAAAAGATGCAAAACCGATACTGATACGTTGGATTCTGCTGCTGCAAGAGTTCGTCATTGAAACCAAGGATAAAAAGGGGACAGAGAACCAAGTTACAGATCACTTGTCAAGATTGGAAAGGGGAAAGAGTCTGCCAACAGACAAGACACACATACTAGAGACCATCCCTGACGAGCAGTTGTTTGCTGCCACGAGCACTGCCGCGACAGCCATGGCGGTAGGTAAGTTTTCTGAACTTCCTTGGTATGCTGATTTCGTTAATTACATAGTTAACGAAATATTACCTCCTGAACTTAATTACCAAGCAAGGAAGAGGTTCCAAAATGATGTAAAACATTATTATTGGGACGAACCTCTTCTTTTCAAAAATTGTGCAGACTAGATCATCAGGAGGTGTGTACCACAGGATGAGCAAGAAGTTATCCTAAATCACTACCATGCTTCACCATATGGAGGACACTTAGGTGGTAAAAAATCGCTGCCAAGGTTTTGCAGTCTGGTTTTTATTGGCCCTCATTGTTCAAGGATGCCCAAGCATTCTACAAAAGCTGTGACAAATGCCAACGGACTGGAAACATCTCAAGGAGACATGAGATGCCACTGCAAAACATTTTAGAAGTCGAGATCTTCGATGTATGGGGGATTGATTTCATGGGACCATTCCCAACATCATGTGGGAACCTCTACATTCTACTGGCAGTGGACTATGTGTCCAAATGGGTTGAAGCAATCGCTACACAGAAAAATGATGCCAAGACTGTTCAGAGA
Source organism: Hibiscus trionum (assembly GCA_030270665.1). Classification (NCBI taxonomy): domain Eukaryota; kingdom Viridiplantae; phylum Streptophyta; class Magnoliopsida; order Malvales; family Malvaceae; genus Hibiscus; species Hibiscus trionum. The sequence continues at coordinate 40,883,983 of BSYR01000027.1, read as the reverse complement.
TTTCTGCACAAGAATATTTTCTCCAGATTTGGCATACCTAAGGCGATCACCAGTGATGAAGGGAGACATTTCGACAATAGGGTAATAGCTGCTGCCTTAAGAAAATATGGGGGAAAGCATCGGATCGCAACAGCGTATCACCCTCAAACCAATAGACAGGCTGAAATATCCAACAAGGAGGTAAAGAACATTCTTGAGAAGATGGTTAAACCCACTCGAAAGGACTGGTCTTTACACCTCAATGATGAACTATGGGCCTATAGAACAGCATCTAAGACACCATTGGGAATGTCACCCTACCGGCTGATATATGGAAAAACATGCCATTTACCTGTTGAGATAGAGCACAGAGCTTACTGGGCTATCAAGACAGTAAACATGGACTTAGATAAGGCAGGACAGAAGAGGTTACTTGACTTGAATGAAATTGAAGAAATTCGAGCAATGACCTACGACAACGCAAGGATTTACAATGACAAAACAAAGAGGTGGCATGACAAGAAGTTGCTTCCATGACAGTTCTGCCCAGGGCAGCTTGTGTTGTTTTTTAACTCTAGGTTGAAACTCTTCCCAAGAAATCTGAAATCTAGATGGTCCGGCCCATTCCAAGTTGTGCAAGTTTTTCCTCATGGTGCCATCATGATCAAATCCTTAAAAGACGGGAACCAATTTAAAGTCAACGGACAGAGACTGAAGCATTATTAAGGGACTGAAGCCCCAAGGATGCAGGAAGTGGTTACTTTAGGAGATGCCCCTCAAGGCATCCCTAATTTAACTTAATTTTATTTTTATTATTATTTCGATTATATATATATATATATTAGGAATTTAGAATTATTTTATTTTTAGGAATTAAGTTTTTATTTTAATTTGTTTTTAGGAAATAAGGGAAACAAGGAGAGGAGAAGAAGTGAACCAGCCCACCATCTCACCAGCAGCCCAAAAAGCCCCAAAGGAGGAGTCTGTCGTCACAGCCTGTCAACAGCTGTCGCGACAGACGCGGAAAAGACAGCCTGTCACCACGCTACCGCGGCAGACACACAAACGCGTAACAGACGCGCAGCAGACACGGAAACGCGTGACAGACGCGTCAGAAACTGCGTAACAGCTGGCCCTGTTATTTGCGCCTGCCCTTACAGCTCCAACGGGCAACAAACCATTCATCTATATAAACCCCATTTTACTATTCATTTTTCACCTCACTTTTACTCTCTCAACTTGCTTTCTCTCTAGATCTCAATTTTCTTTCCTTTTCCACAGCCTTGCAAATATGAGTACCAGACAAACAAGACAAAGTGCTGCCTCCAGTTCTGCCACAGCAGTAGGCACACCCAGCCACGTTAGCCTCCCCAACCGCTTTGCCACCTCCGACTCCGTCGACCGATACTACACCTCCTTCCAAAAAAAGGAAGATGTGGGAAGAGAGAGGGTTCCTCTACACCAAACGCACAGAAGATTTCGGGCTCGAACGGTTCATAGCTCGGAAGATCAGAGCCCTCAAATGCAGATGTTTGCTGCTCAGCCCGAGGAGATGAATGTCACTTTGGTCCGAGAATTTTATGTTGTTGTCGACAGAAAGGATACAAAGATAGTGACCGTACGAGGTAAATAGGTTACTTTCGAGCTGGAATACATCAATACCCTCTACGGAATCTACGTCAGCAAACGGGAGAATGGACACAAGAGGTTCGTGGAAAGTCTGTCGTTGGCAGACTACGATGCTGTCATGGCAGAATTAACTGAAGAGGGAATAGAGTGGAATACTGATCCCAAACATCGTTGGACAGTCAAACGCCCTCAGCTCACTCCAGAGGCAAAACTATGGAACCACTTCGTCAAGAAGAGGATCATGCCTTCTTCCCACAACAGCACGGTCGACAAACCCAGGTTAGCTCTTGTTCACTTCATTTTAAATGAGAGACCTATTAAAGTCGGTTGGTATATACGAGAGGGAATTTTGGAGTGTTCCCTTAATCTATCAGGACCCCTTTTCTTCCCGTACCTCATCACCGATATCTGCCGTGGCCACAACGTCTCCGAAATCCCTGAAGATTACAAGGTCCAAGGAAAGGGATGGACGGAGCGCAACATATTCAGTTTGATGGAGCTAAAAGCAGCCACACCCATCTCCTGCTTCAACCCATCTACCGCGGCAGAGGAGCCAACAGAGCCCACTCAGACAGAACCTGCCGCCGCAGAGCAGCAGCAGTCAACAGCAACAGCTCCTCCAGCAGACTCCTCCACTCAAATCCTAGCCACCCTGGAAAATATAGAGGAACGGCGAGTTTTGTCAGAGACTTCACAGCAGCAACGGTACATTTTATTCAAAACAATTTAAATTTTGCAAATGTACAATTTCCTGCTTTCCCAGAGCATTATTTTGCTGCCCCTACACCTGCCCATACTCCTACTCTTGTTGCCACACCAAAAACACCCTCTGCTGCATCCACTCCAACCCCGGCCGCGACAGCCGCGCCGCCACTGCCTCTGCCAGAGGAGAGAAACGCAAGGAGCCGCTGTGTGAACTTGATGACTTTATCGTCGAGTTCTCTTCCTCCTCCAAGACTGTGAACTAAACTTACCTGCCGTGACAGCCTCTATCGTGGCAATGCCTTTTAGGATACTTTTAGGAGAAGTTTAGAGCCTTATTATAGTTCTGATTCTTAAACACCCTTTGTGACTCTTATACTGTCTAGAACTCTACTGGTAAAATAGAATTGGAAAAAGCTTAAACACTTAAGTTGCCCCTAGAGGTGCCTAACACCGGCTCTAGGAAAAGAAATTAAGAAAAAGTAGACTCAATACACCTAGAGGTGCCCGAAACCGGCTCTAGGAAGTTAGCTAGAGGTGCCCGAAACAAGCTCTAGTCAAACTTAAATGAAGAAAAGAAAATCGAGTCTAAGAAAAAACTAAAGGAGCCTAAGAATTGCCTCCAAGAAAATGAAAGTTGGCATAAAAATTCAAGTAAGTGGCTTAGCTATTCTAGTAAACTAAGAGAGTCTAGGCATATAATTGTTCACAAAACATGCACACACTACACGAGAATTATAGCAAGGTTCCGAATGAATCCTGAATTATTCAACAGGGTGTTGTTTACAATAGGGCATGAATGGTAGGTAAGGAAAAGTTCATTGTTTTAAGCCAAACAAAAAAATTTCTTCTCTTTAGGTCTTAATTGCTTGAGGACAAGCAAGAACTTGAGTTCGGGGGTGTGTTGAGTGTGCAAAAGTTCTACTTTTTACCCCTTATTTAACCCATATTCCTGCTACATTCAAGCATAATTCATTGCATTTAGGATAGATTTCATATATACATCACAATTATATAAAATGGCACATTTGCTACTGATTTTGGTTACTTTTGCAGGTAGCTGCTGTAGCAGACTCAGGGCAGTGGAGAAGCAGAGTTGCAACACAGGATTGAATTCGAGAAGGACGACGCTGCCGTGGCAGCCAATGACGACAACAATGGTTGTAACGCCCCGATTTTGGGCTCAGAAGTTTTGGGCGTTGACCGGTTCGGTCAAAGTGCTGATCGAATATATAAGAGTGAATTTAGGAAAGCCTAGTTCGGGTTGCATTAAAAATATGGAAAATGTTCTAAAATCATCTTTTAATATATAAAAGTGAACTGTGAAATCAATTTTGGAAAATGAGGTTCGGAAGGTTGACATTTTGGCTAGTGACCAAAATGTAAATTTTGAAAGTTTGGTGACTGTTTTAAAAAGGATTGAAACTTTGAATCTTTAAGGAGCTATTATTCCAATAAGAATTTCTCCAGATTTTTCTAAGATATTTTAAGGCTTTATTCTGATTTTAAAGATTATGAAAAGGAGGGAAATCATTTTTACCATTTCTTAACTAACTTTTCATTTTCTCTCCATTTTCCTTTTCTCTCATTTTCTCTCAACCCAAACACAATTCTCCAGATTTTTCTTCTCTGATTTTGGCATCTAAATCTCTCATTTCAACTCTCATTTGATTCCTAATCATCTCATCAACAAAACCTCTCAATTTGCAAGTTGTTTCATCAAGCTTTTTGGCTCTAAAAAGGAGAAATTCAAGTTTGGAGGTAAGAACGTCTCTCTCCTCTAAACTATCAGTTCTTTACTGAAATTCCCAAGTTCTCAATCCTTGGTTTGTGTTTTGTTAAAGGCTTTTCAATTGGAAACTTGATTTTTGCTTAAAATGCAAGATTTGGCGATTTTGGTGAAATTTTCGTGTGATCTGTTTGGGCAGTGTTTTGAAGTGTCAAAATGATGTTAAATGAATGCTAAATTGATTAGAAGTTGAGGTTTAACTAATGCAATCCCGGATAGGTTGAATTTCCTAAGTTTTGCTTGAGTTTTTGGTTGTTTTTGGAGTGTTTTTGGTGATCTGTTATACCTGGGAGTATAAGGGTGTGTTTGTGATCATTTTGGATGTTAAATGATGTTTAAAAATGGTTAGAAGTGATGGATCTTGGCTGGGTTAAGTTTTGGAAATGTTTGGAGGTGATTTCGGTTGTGTTTGGTAGCCGAATTGTTGGATTTGTGTCAAGCAGCGAGTTTGGTTGTGTGGCTGCTGTTCTTAATGCATAATGATGCATTAATGTGCTGTTTTTGTGTGTTTGAAACAGGGGAGTTTGATCCGTGAGCTTTAGAGGTGTTGCGGAAGGTTTCGGATGCTTGGAAGGCTTGGTGGCTAGCTTTGTTTTGGTTATCGGTGAGTGAAGTTGGGTTTTCGGCTTTTAAACAAAGGTTTGAAGGTTTGGGAGCTTAGTTTAAGTCTAAACAACTTTGCTAAGCTCAAGAGTAAGTAAAGGGATTTCTTACTTGATTTGTGATATGAAGTGGCTTTTTAAGCAATTGTGGTTGATGATTGAAATGCATGTGTTTTGCATGGTTTAATTCTGTTTTGAAAGCATATTTTAGCATGGTTTAGTGCTGGTTTTGAAAGCCATATGTGAAGGATGCTCAAGGTAAGAGATCCTTGGTTTTATACTTTGAAAATGTGGTTTTGATGCATGGTGTTGCATGTTGTTCAATGGCTTTGTCTAATGCTTTAAAACAGTGAATTAATGTTGGTAAATGATGGTTTTGCATATTGGTTATGCATGTGAATCATTTGATTAATGTGGTAATGGTTTTGCATAATGGTTATGCATGTGGAACATTGGACTAATGTGGTAAGATGGTTATATTGGCAAGTGATGTAAGTGGTTCTTGGTTCTTTGATCGGATATAGTTAGCCGGCTATAGGATTGGGTGCACCGTGAATTAAGTCGCCTTGGAGGTGGAGTGGTCAAGAGTGGACCGGGAAACTCCCTTCAAGTATCTTAACGAGATGGTTAAGGTCATAATGGAGGTGTTGCCCATTCGAGGACCTTGGTTGAGCAAAGGTTATATGGTGTTTAAAAGTCCATATGTGAGAACCTTGTGCTTGTTGAGATCACAATGGCAGTGTTAAGTCCGTGTGTGGATCTTGTATAGGGTGTCCCGGATCTCGTTAGTGATTTCTACAACTACCAATCGGTGATGCAAAGGTGGTATGGTGTTTGAAAGTCCATACAAGGGAACCTTGTGCATGTTGAGGTTGTATGGTTGTCCATACATGGGAACCTCGGGAAAAGCTAAGGTTGTATGGTGTTTAAAAGTCCATACATGGGAACCTTAGGATGTTGAGGTCATAATGGAGGTGTTGCCCATTCGAGGACCTTGGATTGGTAGGGTGTAGGGAGCGTAGGGACAACGCTCGGAATCCGCGTATCCGATTGGATGTTGAGTTGAAAAGTGGATGTGATTGATCACTTGAAGGCCAATATGATATTCTTGATTGTGTTGAAGCATGAGGTGCTTGAAATGATGCATATTTGCATGTGAAGCATGAGATGCTTGAATTAATGCATAATTGCATGTGAAGCATGAAATGCTTGAAAAGATGCATGGTTGCATGGAAATTGTATAATGCTTGTAAATGCATGTTTACTTGTTAAGTTGAACAAGTGTTGATTATCATTTGATAAATGATGCATGTGAGCATGATATATCTTTAATGCATTGGAGTCTTGGAAGACTTGTTTTAAAAGGCATGTGATGATGATAGAATGGTTTATATTTTTGCCTTGGTTAAATGCATGTAATGGATTGCTTGAGTAATGGTTTTAAACGGATTCTTGCTTAAAAAGGCTTTCAAGGTTGAGAAAGGGATGTTGTGAAATGGAAGTGCTTTCCATGGCTTTGTTTTAGCTTTGCATATGGTGTTTATGCATGGTTTGGCTAAATGGATGATTTGTAGTTGTGCTTTAAAAAGGTTTTCTTAGTTTGCTAAGCTAAGGGTTGGTTTTCATGTATGTGCAATGCATGGTTTTGATGCTTGTTGTTGAAAAGGGTTTCAAACATGGCTTTGGTAAATAAATCGGGTTTGTTTTACAAGTGTTTTGTGACCCGCTGCATTGATGGTGTTTTGGTTTTGAGCATTCCTCACTAAGCATTATGTGCTTACGCTCCTTTTTGTCCATCAATGCAGATTCATGAAGTTTGGAGAGCAAGGAGCAAGGGATTCAAGGTGGACTCCAAGTGAGATGTATGTCTCGGTGAATAGCTATAGTTAATAAAGGCAATGGGGGTAGAATCTCTCGGGGTTAACGTGTATGTGTTCGTTTATGTTTGACAAGGATGTTTTTATGTTAATGTTGTTGTTGGATCATGTATTGGCACAAATGAGTTTGGTTTGGAAAGTTTGTGCTTAAGTGGTTGCTTGTGTAGGAAGCATGCATTTAGATTTGGGGCTTTTTGTATATGTTGTAATTTTGTTGAATTGTTGATGCAAGTATGCCTCCTTTGTGTTAAATTGCATGTTGGCAAAGTTTGGTAGCGTTTGGAGCATGTTTGGTTGGCCTATTGCGTGTTTAAATAGGCAAATTTCTGCATTTTGTGCAGGGTGTTTCGGAACAGGGTGAACCGTTTCGGAACGGGTGCCTCGAAGCAGCCCAGGCGTCCGAAACGGGCGACACCGTTCCGAAACGGAAAGGCTTCTGCCAGACCCCCGTTTCGAAACTGGCTATGCCTGTTTCGGAACGGCCCCGCGTTTCGAAACGGGCTGTCTCCCGTTTCGGAACGGTTGACCGTTGGGGGCTGACAGTGGCAGTTATGTGTTTCAAAATGTTTGCATTTTGGTCCTGAATCTTGTATGAGCAATTGTATGAGTTTGAGATGTCCGTTTAAGCTGAAATTTGGCTGAGATGCATGAAATATGATTAATTTTAAGTTGGTAACTTAAAATCTGGTTAAGGCCTCAAAGTTTTCAGAATTTACAAATTGGTCCCTAAAGTTGTGTTTTGTGCAATTGGGTCCTTGAATGATCTCTGATGGTTGTGATCTTTGAGTATGATGTTTGTGTGATCACATATAGGACTAATGTGCATCTAGACAAGATTAAAAAGAAAAAAAAGGGTCGTTAATCAAGGTTGACTTTCGGGTTGACTTTGGTTTTCCCCGTGTAATCTTCGTAGTTCGGGTCAACCGTCTAGGCCGGGCTACGGGGGTTACATTTGGTGGTATCAGAGCTGTGTTGCGAATGCTTGGGGAAAACGGTAAGTTGTTGTGATGTGTGCTTGTTGTTTACCCTGATGTGTGGTTGAATGTCGGTTGAAACACGTGTTTCTGGGCATGATGCTGATGTATCTGAGCAAATTGTTTATGTTTCTGAGCATGTTGCTGATGTTTTCAAGCATGTTTTATGGTTATGAATCTTGGTTGAGCTTATGTGGTTTGTGCTGATGATGAGCTGATGCTGTGAGTTGGTTTTATGCATGATGAAAGTGCTGTGAGTATGTTATGTAATAATATGCTGTTGCAAGTGGATGTTGTTTGATGTAAGCATGATCAAGGTGTGTTGTTTGATATGCTTGATGTTGTGATATCCATGTTGTGTTGAATGTTATGTCATGTAAGGGGAGGATTCGGGATACCCATTGCCTTATTAATATAGCTATTGTGTTATTTTGGAGTTGGAGTTTGAATCCTTGCTTAATGCTGGTCTAACTGGTTTGTTTGCTTGTTGTGATTGTATGTTTGTTGTTGTTAGTGGTATGGGAAAGGTGATGAAAGAATGGCGGTTGAGTGAGATGGTTGCTGCCTTGGGGCAGGTTGTTAAGGCGTGGAATTCACCCTTTTGTGGAGGTGTTTTGTCTCAGTTTTCTGTGCCTGGTGTTGAGGTGGTAAGGCAAGGGAAAGAAGCTGGTTCTGTGGTGAAGAGTTCATCATCTGATGTTCAGGAGGTGTTGGGAACATCTCAGGCTGTGGTAAAGGTAAAGTCAGTGGATGTGCTGGCTGTGGGATGTGTGGGTTTGCCGAAGCAGCGTTTGCTTGATTTGGGTGCTGTGGAATATCATGGTTCTACACCAGAGATGTTTGAGGCCTGGTTGGCCAGTGTGGTTCTGATCTTGGATCAGGAAGGCTGTGATCTTGCTTGTAAGATGGGGAGTGTTGTTTCCCTGATGTTGGAGGATGCATGTGCCTGGTGGACATCTGTGGCGGTGGCGTCACATATTCCTGATATTGATTGGGATTTCTTTGTATCTGCCTTTTGTGAAAGGTATCTTGGAGGGAAGTTCCCAAGGGTTGAGCATTGTGATGGTGGTGTTGTTGTAGAGCAAGTGTTGCTTGGGCAAGGAGTGGAAGTTCAGCCACCGGTGTGTGACCGTTGTGAAAGGCGCCATGTTGGACGTTGTGGGGGCGCAGGTGTTTGTTGGAATTGTGGTTCCAAAGTGCATGTTAAGCGTGATTGTCCTTTAGGGGTGAAGTCAGCTTCAGTGATAGCCAAAGGATCTCAGAAGGGTCGTGGGCACGGCCGAGGCAAGGTTCAGAAGTGGCAGATAGAGCCGAAAGTTGTGAAGAATGTGGAAAAAGAGCGTTGCTGGAAATGTGGGTCTGCTGGACACATAAGACGTGATTGTTTGATGTTGGCTCGGAACAGTCAAGGTTCTTTACCGCAAGGAGTTGGTGGTGGCTCTAGTGTGTTAGCTAGTGCTGCAGTGGTGCGGCAGGAGGATGATGGTTCCGCGAGGAAGAGAGCTCGTCTGATGAAGCTTTAGGGAGGTGTTGTGTGCTCAGGTAACCTTGTTTAGTAATCTTTGTTCTAGTTACCTTAGTTTGGTTTCTGTTGGTTTTCCTTGCGTGGTAAGCTTAGTCTTGTTGCTAGCATGTTTGGGGTAATGGTTGTAGTTTGGAAATGTCTTTGGTGTGAAGAGGGTTTTGTGAGAATTTTGTGGTTAGTAGTTGCTGGTATGATGGAGTTAGATAAGCTAGAAGTGAGGTAGGAGGTTGTTCTTAGACGGATTTGAGGATGTTATTGGAGGGTGTGAATTGGCATTCATGCACAGTTAAAATCATTGTTATATGCTATATTATATATGTTGGTCCATGCATACATGTGGCATGACATTAGAGGTTTTGCATACATGTACATCAGGCATTGATAGGGCATGTTGGTGATCATGCATACGATGTTCACACCCGCTAATAATTAATCGAATCTGTTAGGTTGTTGGTGGGTTTTTAGAGGTCGTGTTGGTGCTGAGTGGAAGTTAGAGGTAATGGAGTTTGTTAAGCTAGTTGCTAGTAATAGTGAGGGTGGTATAGCCTGTTGGTAGAAGATTTGTGTTTGTTGCTTTATGAGTTTAGTGGTTTGGTGGTGAGGGGTACCGGTTGAGGTTAAAATCGATCAGGTGGTTTGATAGCTAAGTGGGAGTGGTAGTTCTTTGGTGCTAAGTGAGGTTGCAGTTTGGTGGTTGTTTTTTTTCAAGTGCTGAGGTAGCTTAGCATTTAAGTTGAAGTGGAAGGATCATGAAGGATCGAAGACTTGTGTTGTTTGGAAGGATTCTTGTGAGAAGCGGTTGGCTGGTTGTGTGTATGTGAAATTCTTTTGAGGTCAGCTGGTGGTGTATGGAGCAGCTGGCGGAGCCGAGTTGAGGTTGTGATGTAATTATGGTTTGTGGGTGAGTAGACCTGGTGAGTCGTGGTGGTAATGTTGGCAACAGTTGTGGAGGTTTATCAGCTTTTGTTGAGGAGTTTGGGTAAGCAGTTGATGCTTAAGAATTTTTTGCTTGTTGGGAAGATTCTTGGAAGAGGTTTGAGAGTTGCAAGAGTTTTGGAAGCAGAGAAGTTTATATGGTGGTTGAATTAGATTGGTTAGAGTCCCTGTGTGAACCAGTCTTGGAAGATGTGGGTTACAGTAGTGTGTGCTGTGAAAGCTAAAGTTCTTTATGGTTGAAGTTGGGGCTGTGTACAGTCTAGAGATGTGGAAGGTTAAGTTGTGGCTATCTTTGAGTGTTCTGGGTTTGTGAACAGCATGTGGTGGTGTTGGGTTCAGTGGAGTTTTGTGTGGAAGGTGTTCAGTGTTGGTTGAGGTTTTGTGTTGCCTTGTGTGTGTTTTGAGAAAGTGTTGTTCTCTCTTCGCCGGTTGAAATTTCGAGGACGAAATTTCCTAAGGGGGGGAGAGTTGTAACGCCCCGATTTTGGGCTCAGAAGTTTTGGGCGTTGACCGGTTCGGTCAAAGTGCTGATCGAATATATAAGAGTGAATTTAGGAAAGCCTAGTTCGGGTTGCATTAAAAATATGGAAAAATGTTCTAAAATCATCTTTTAATATATAAAAGTGAACTGTGAAATCAATTTTGGAAAATGAGGTTCGGAAGGTTGACATTTTGGCTAGTGACCAAAATGTAAATTTTGAAAGTTTGGTGACTGTTTTAAAAAGGATTGAAACTTTGAATCTTTAAGGAGCTATTATTCCAATAAGAATTTCTCCAGATTTTTCTAAGATATTTTAAGGCTTTATTCTGATTTTAAAGATTATGAAAAGGAGGGAAATCATTTTTACCATTTCTTAACTAACTTTTCATTTTCTCTCCATTTTCCTTTTCTCTCATTTTCTCTCAACCCAAACACAATTCTCCAGATTTTTCTTCTCTGATTTTGGCATCTAAATCTCTCATTTCAACTCTCATTTGATTCCTAATCATCTCATCAACAAAACCTCTCAATTTGCAAGTTGTTTCATCAAGCTTTTTGGCTCTAAAAAGGAGAAATTCAAGTTTGGAGGTAAGAACGTCTCTCTCCTCTAAACTATCAGTTCTTTACTGAAATTCCCAAGTTCTCAATCCTTGGTTTGTGTTTTGTTAAAGGCTTTTCAATTGGAAACTTGATTTTTGCTTAAAATGCAAGATTTGGCGATTTTGGTGAAATTTTCGTGTGATCTGTTTGGGCAGTGTTTTGAAGTGTCAAAATGATGTTAAATGAATGCTAAATTGATTAGAAGTTGAGGTTTAACTAATGCAATCCCGGATAGGTTGAATTTCCTAAGTTTTGCTTGAGTTTTTGGTTGTTTTTGGAGTGTTTTTGGTGATCTGTTATACCTGGGAGTATAAGGGTGTGTTTGTGATCATTTTGGATGTTAAATGATGTTTAAAAATGGTTAGAAGTGATGGATCTTGGCTGGGTTAAGTTTTGGAAATGTTTGGAGGTGATTTCGGTTGTGTTTGGTAGCCGAATTGTTGGATTTGTGTCAAGCAGCGAGTTTGGTTGTGTGGCTGCTGTTCTTAATGCATAATGATGCATTAATGTGCTGTTTTTGTGTGTTTGAAACAGGGGAGTTTGATCCGTGAGCTTTAGAGGTGTTGCGGAAGGTTTCGGATGCTTGGAAGGCTTGGTGGCTAGCTTTGTTTTGGTTATCGGTGAGTGAAGTTGGGTTTTCGGCTTTTAAACAAAGGTTTGAAGGTTTGGGAGCTTAGTTTAAGTCTAAACAACTTTGCTAAGCTCAAGAGTAAGTAAAGGGATTTCTTACTTGATTTGTGATATGAAGTGGCTTTTTAAGCAATTGTGGTTGATGATTGAAATGCATGTGTTTTGCATGGTTTAATTCTGTTTTTAAAGCATATTTTAGCATGGTTTAGTGCTGGTTTTGAAAGCCATATGTGAAGGATGCTCAAGGTAAGAGATCCTTGGTTTTATACTTTGAAAATGTGGTTTTGATGCATGGTGTTGCATGTTGTTCAATGGCTTTGTCTAATGCTTTAAAACAGTGAATTAATGTTGGTAAATAATGGTTTTGCATATTGGTTATGCATGTGAATCATTTGATTAATGTGGTAATGGTTTTGCATAATGGTTATGCATGTGGAACATTGGACTAATGTGGTAAGATGGTTATATTGGCAAGTGATGTAAGTGGTTCTTGGTTCTTTGATCGGATATAGTTAGCCGGCTATAGGATTGGGTGCACCGTGAATTAAGTCGCCTTGGAGGTGGAGTGGTCAAGAGTGGACCGGGAAACTCCCTTCAAGTATCCTAACGAGATGGTTAAGGTCATAATGGAGGTGTTGCCCATTCGAGGACCTTGGTTGAGCAAAGGTTATATGGTGTTTAAAAGTCCATATGTGAGAACCTTGTGCTTGTTGAGATCACAATGGCAGTGTTAAGTCCGTGTGTGGATCTTGTATAGGGTGTCCCGGATCTCGTTAGTGATTTCTACAACTACCAATCGGTGATGCAAAGGTGGTATGGTGTTTGAAAGTCCATACAAGGGAACCTTGTGCATGTTGAGGTTGTATGGTTGTCCATACATGGGAACCTCGGGAAAAGCTAAGGTTGTATGGTGTTTAAAAGTCCATACATGGGAACCTTAGGATGTTGAGGTCATAATGGAGGTGTTGCCCATTCGAGGACCTTGGATTGGTAGGGTGTAGGGAGCGTAGGGACAACGCTCGGAATCCGCGTATCCGATTGGATGTTGAGTTGAAAAGTGGATGTGATTGATCACTTGAAGGCCAATATGATATTCTTGATTGTGTTGAAGCATGAGGTGCTTGAAATGATGCATATTTGCATGTGAAGCATGAGATGCTTGAATTAATGCATAATTGCATGTGAAGCATGAAATGCTTGAAAAGATGCATGGTTGCATGGAAATTGTATAATGCTTGTAAATGCATGTTTACTTGTTAAGTTGAACAAGTGTTGATTATCATTTGATAAATGATGCATGTGAGCATGATATATCTTTAATGCATTGGAGTCTTGGAAGACTTGTTTTAAAAGGCATGTGATGATGATAGAATGGTTTATATTTTTGCCTTGGTTAAATGCATGTAATGGATTGCTTGAGTAATGGTTTTAAACGGATTCTTGCTTAAAAAGGCTTTCAAGGTTGAGAAAGGGATGTTGTGAAATGGAAGTGCTTTCCATGGCTTTGTTTTAGCTTTGCATATGGTGTTTATGCATGGTTTGGCTAAATGGATGATTTGTAGTTGTGCTTTAAAAAGGTTTTCTTAGTTTGCTAAGCTAAGGGTTGGTTTTCATGTATGTGCAATGCATGGTTTTGATGCTTGTTGTTGAAAAGGGTTTCAAACATGGCTTTGGTAAATAAATCGGGTTTGTTTTACAAGTGTTTTGTGACCCGCTGCATTGATGGTGTTTTGGTTTTGAGCATTCCTCACTAAGAATTATGTGCTTACGCTCCTTTTTGTCCATCAATGCAGATTGATGAAGTTTGGACAGCAAGGAGCAAGGGATTCAAGGTGGACTCCAAGTGAGATGTATGTCTCGGTGAATAGCTATAGTTAATAAAGGCAATGGGGGTAGAATCTCTCGGGGTTAACGTGTATGTGTTCGTTTATGTTTGACAAGGATGTTTTTATGTTAATGTTGTTGTTGGATCATGTATTGGCACAAATGAGTTTGGTTTGGAAAGTTTGTGCTTAAGTGGTTGCTTGTGTAGGAAGCATGCATTTAGATTTGGGGCTTTTTGTATATGTTGTAATTTTGTTGAATTGTTGATGCAAGTATGCCTCCTTTGTGTTAAATTGCATGTTGGCAAAGTTTGGTAGCGTTTGGAGCATGTTTGGTTGGCCTATTGCGTGTTTAAATAGGCAAATTTCTGCATTTTGTGCAGGGTGTTTCGGAACAGGGTGAACCGTTTCGGAACGGGTGCCTCGAAGCAGCCCAGGCGTCCGAAACGGGCGACACCGTTCCGAAACGGAAAGGCTTCTGCCAGACCCCCGTTTCGAAACTGGCTATGCCTGTTTCGGAACGGCCCCGCGTTTCGAAACTGGCTATGCCTGTTTCGGAACGGCCCCGCGTTTCGAAACGGGCTGTCTCCCGTTTCGGAACGGTTGACCGTTGGGGGCTGACAGTGGCAGTTATGTGTTTCAAAATGTTTGCATTTTGGTCCTGAATCTTGTATGAGCAATTGTATGAGTTTGAGATGTCCGTTTAAGCTGAAATTTGGCTGAGATGCATGAAATATGATTAATTTTAAGTTGGTAACTTACAATCTGGTTAAGGCCTCAAAGTTTTTCAGAATTTACAAATTGGTCCCTAAAGTTGTGTTTTGTGCAATTGGGTCCTTGAATGATCTCTGATGGTTGTGATCTTTGAGTATGATGTTTGTGTGATCACATATAGGACTAATGTGCATCTAGACAAGATTAAAAAGAAAAAAAAAGGGTCGTTAATCAAGGTTGACTTTCGGGTTGACTTTGGTTTTCCCCGTGTAATCTTCGTAGTTCGGGTCAACCGTCTAGGCCGGGCTACGGGGGTTACAATGGTGAATGGAAAAAGTGAAGTGGAGCTCGACAGAAAGAGGAAATTAAGCCGGTCTGTCGTGGGTCACTCCTATATTTTTCTGAGCCCTAGATCAGAATGAAGGCTAAGCCCAAAGTTCAAGGAAGAAACCCAAAGCAAGAAAAGAGGACGAATTACAGGCATCTACTCTGAAGATTTAGTCTTTAATAGAGTTGTACTTTAATTTAAACTTGTATTCTTGCCATATTAGAAAACTTGAACTCAAGGCCTATATAAAGGCATGTAATTCGACCTAGGGAAGGACATCTTATTCTCTAGCCGTCTTCCCCTAAACCCTAGTCATTTTCCCCTTCTCATCATGTTCTAAACTTCCCCTACGGCTAAGGGTTGATTCTGTAAAGTAGTTGCAAGGATTGTACTGTTTTAGGATTTTTCTGTTCAATAAAATAGACTTCAAGTTTGTTTATTATGGTTTTCAACATCTTGTAAGAGTTTTGGGAGAGCATTGTGAGATTATTCATTTACTTAATATCGGGAGAGTTAGGTATACGAAAGGAATAAGTACGAGTTCTCTAGTTTATGGTTGAACTATCTCGGACCTAGGGATAGGACGAGGTTAAGTGGCTAAGGAAGAATTCAACAACATCGGTGTTCATCATTCGATTCACGTCGGGAGGTATCATCTAAGACGTGTTCATCGACAGACTTGGACCTAAGGATAGGACGAGTCACAGTAAGGATTCTTGCCAAGCTTGAAGTACAGAGTTGTGTGGTCGCTGCCGCGTGAACAACAGACTGCTGCCGCCACAGGTGCTGCCGCGACAGGAGCGACGACAGAACTGGAAGTCCTTGATAGTGCAACACCTGCACTACTGAGAAAATCAACACTGACCTATTTATTTACCCTGAATCTTTTAATCTTTTATCTTCAGTATTCTTCAATATTTTCCTACAAACATTAAAATTATCTTTTTTCTTTCTTGTGCAGCAATCCAAGGTTAAAGCTATTTCCAATCCCTGTGGATTCGACATCCGATATTTCTTGTATCACTTTACTACTTGCTTCGTGTACACCTGCACTCTATTGCGATAGACTCTTTTACACGCAACAATTCCATTGTCCGATGATTTCAATATTACCAATGACAAATACATGTATCTCATCATCAATATATCATAATTCAATGTCAATAACAATGTCCAATGGTCACAATACAATAATTCGATGACAATGACTATATCAATGGCAATGCACCATAACAATAATAATGACTATGTCCAATGTTCAATAACAACTTACTGACACTTACCAAAATGTTCGATTAGCCATCCAATTTAATTTTCCTCAACAACAATGTTAGTGATGTAATCTAAATTATCAAATAATGATCCGGGAAGGCCTTTCGCCCAAATCAGAGACTTCGACTACACTCACCTTGACATTCCGAAGCTTTCAAGGCTCTCGGATGACAATGCCTTTGTGACTAGCTTTGGATGGAGACGGCGGATGTTCTTTATCAACGCCTTAATCTAGGAAATCAATAGGAGACTACTAGGGTCGATATTACTATATCAAAATCAATATAACAATATCAAAATCTATATGCGATTCAATATAGATGACTACGATGAGATATCCATGGATAGTCAAAACCCTAACTTAAGTTTAAGCTCAATATATCTATGGAAACCAACGATTGTTTGAGGATTATTGCTTACACGAACGATGGCAACGATTCGATAGCTATAGAGTGAAGACATTCAAAGCTTGAGCTTTCTACAATGGTGGTGCTTGCTTAATGGTGGAAGGAAGAAGATGAAGATAACTAGAGAATGTTTGTTTGCTTTTTAATCGGGTAAGCTTATCTTCTCACTATTCTATGTCTTTTAATTAGAATAGGTTTCCTTCCATTGAAGGAAACTCTTCAGATATGCCCACGTATGGGAAACTTTAATGAGAAAGGGGCTAATCGCAAGATTAGTCTCTCGATTCTCAAGGCTTCGTAGTTTTGACTCCGAATTTGCACTTTCTTCAATTTAGTCACTATATAGATTCAATATCAATCAAGAGAGTCCAATGACGATCTTTTTAGATCAATTAGGGTTTGATATCAATAATTAACTAGTCAATACAATATTTAGACTTCTTCAATATAGAGTTTCCCGATGACCGGAACCAAATTCTAACTAGACTAGATTTTGGGGTGTTACAACTCTCCCCCCTTAAGAAAAATTCATCCTCAAATTTTTACCTGAACTGAAGAGGTGTGGGTATTGTTGTCTCATAGCCTCTTCAGGTTTCTAGGTGGCTTCCTAAAGGGTGTGGCTCCTCCAGAGCACTTTAACCAACAATACAGTTTTATTGCGAAGCCTCTTAACTTCCCTTGCAAGAATCTGAACCAGTTCTTCCTCGTAAGATAGATTTGGTCGAAGTTCTACAGATTCAGGTTCCACAATGTGTGAGGGATCAGATCGATACTTCCGAAGCATCGATACATGAAAGACATCTTGGATTTTACTCAATTCTGAGGGTAACAATAACCGATATGCCACTGGGCGAACTCTTTCAATGACTTCAAAGGTTCCAATGAATCGGGGACTCAATTTTCTCTTTTTGCCAAATCTTAAGACTTTCTTCCACCTTAAGGAAGGCTTTCTCACAAACTTCGTACTCAATGTCTCTTCTTTTAAGATCCGCGTAAGCTTTTTGTTGATCAAAGGCAACCTTTAAACGATCAAGGATAATGGTGACCCGTTCTTTAGTGTCACAAAGCAAGTTAGGGTCTAACATCTTGCCCTCGCCAAGCTCCGACCAACACAATGGAGTTCTACATCGCCTACCATGCAATGCCTCATACGGGGCCATTTGGATTGATGATTGGTAACTATTATTGTAGGCAAATTCAACAAGAGGCAATGATTTCTCCCAAATTCCACCAAAGTCAATAATGCATGCCCAAAGCATGTCTTCCTAGATCTGTATAAAGAGATTCAGTGACAATGCAGATTTCTAAGATTTCAGAGGACATATTTTTCAATGATTTACCTGGATTACCCTTTTTGACTGACTGTTAGTTTAAGGGTGAAAGGTTGTGCTAAGATTAACTCTGGCGCCCAGAGCTCCTTGTAAGGTTCTCCAAAACTAAGATGCAAATCGAGGATCTCGATCGGAGATGATATATTTAGGTACTCCGTGGAGTAGAATTACTTCCTTGATATATAAGTCAGCTACCTTAGGAAGACCGTAGTTCATTCTAACTGGTATAAAATGAGCTGACTTCGTGAAATGGTCGACAATGACCCATATAGCATCATGCTTTTCAGGGTTAACGGTAGACCACTAACAAAGTCCATAGTTATCTTTTCACATTTCTATTTTGGTGGATCAATAGGATGTAACAACCCAGTAGGGGCACAATGTTCTGCGTTAACACGTTGGGACGTCAGGCATTTGGAGATGTAATCAACTATGGCCTGCTTCATGCTAGTCCACTAATAGAGTTCACCTAGATCTTCATACATCTTTACTGAACCGGGGTGAATGAAAAAAGAACTCAAATGAGCTTCTGAAAGGATATCGGTGCGAAGAGATTCATCATTAGGTACACAAACTCGATCATGGAAGCATAAGAGTCCTTCAGAATTAATTCTGATGTCAGGGTTGTTCGATAGATTAGAGACAACAGATTCAAGCTCAAGATTTTTCTCTTGCAAATCCTTTATTCGTGAAACGATGGTAGACTGAACTTGGAGTTCAGCTACAAGACAACGATGCTTCTGAAGTCGGAAGTGAGCGTTAATTGTTCGAGGGGCTACAATAAAACAATATTACGATGAGTTAATGTACTTCACAATACCTATAACTTCTGGTTTATTATCAATGCTTACTAGGCGAAGGTTTGCGGCTGAGCACATCAGCTACAACATTGGCCTTGACCGGATAGTAATCAATGACCAGATCGTAATCTTTAAGAAGTTTCATCCACCTCCGTTGCCGAAGGTTCAACTCCTTTTGGGTCAACAAATATTTGAGGCTTTTATGGTCGATGAAAAGATAGCATTTCTCTCCGTAGAGATAGTGTCTCTAGATTTTCAAGACGAAGACAACTGCAGCTAATTCAAGGTCATGTGTGGGATAATTCATCTTGTGTGGCTTAAGTTGTCTTAAAGCATAAGCAATAACTTTACCTTCTTGCATCAATATTGTAACCCCCTTAGCCCGGCCTAGACGTTTGACCCGAACTACGAAGATTACACGGGGAAAACTTAAGTCAACCCGAAAGTCAACCTTGATAAACGACCCTTTTTTCATTTTAATCTTGTGTAGATACATGTTAACCCTAAGTGAGTACTCACGAATCATGATTGAGAAAGGCACAGCGATCGGATAACATTTAGCGACTCAATTGCACTTAACACAAGGTTAGGGACCAAATTGTAATTTTTGTATAATTGAGGGACTTCATTGATTTTAGGATTACCATTATGAAATTAATCATGTTACATGCTTCTCTGCCAAATTTCAGCTTAAAAATACTTCTCGAGTTCAAGAAATTGCAATCACAACCTTTAGGACTAAAATGTAAAGCATGCAGACTCAAAACAATTCAAATCTGGGTCCAACGATAACCCGTTTCGGAACGCCTACTCACCGTACTGAAACACTGTATCGGAACGGTGTTGACCGTTTTAGTACGCGGGTATGTTCCGAGACCAGTTCCGAAACATGGCATTCCAGTAGCCAAAATGTTTCGAAACAGCCTCCACCGTTTCGAAACACAAAGGCCATTTCAGGCCCCCGTTCCGAAACACTAGAGGGTGTTTCGATACGATCTGCCCAGAAACAGTAGCAAATGCTGGTTTTTCACTCATTAACCTACTCAAACATGCCCCAAAGACTCCTAAATCATACCAGCAACTCATCATACATATAAGGAACATATTTGGGACATCCTAACACAAACATAGCATCAAACACAAAATCTCATTAGTCTAGAGGCATGCTTCCTAATCACAAAACCAAAATAAGCAATACAACCTCAAATCAAGCAATTAAGGCCATTTACAACTCAAACAAGCTAACACAAACATGCCACAACCTTAGGGAGTTCAACATATCTCCCAAATACAATTCTTGGTTTCCCATTGCCATTATATCAAAACTAAAGTGTGTGAAAACTTCACCATACATGAGTTTGAAATTCCTTGGACGATCTTAACTTCCTTGATGCCCGAAAACACCTCAATTATCTGCATTATTGGTAAAAGAGAGAGCGTAAGCACAAATGCTTAGTGAGGCATGCTCTAAAGAAAACCAACACAATAATGCATATCTTGAAAACACATTCTCAAAAGCTTTGAAACCACATGCTCATTCTATCTCATGCTCAAAAACCCTTTCAACGCAATTTCTCATTGAAAACACATGTACCTATATTCTATCTCATGCATTAAACCAATGCAAACCTCATGGCAAAGCCATACTCATGCTTGTACTCTAAAGCATTTCATAAACAAACAACATATGCATTTCTCATAGCATAAACCATTTCATCAAAGGTACATGAGAATAAAAAACCATTACATATTTTATATTGGAATTTCACATCTCATTATTACTCGGATATGCGGACATCTCACAAGACACTTCCGGTGGCATCTCTCATCACCGTACTCACTCGTCTAGCAACATAGTTTCCAGTGGAATCTCACATCATCGTACTCACATGGCGGAATCTCTCATCGCCACAAAGCTTGGGTATTTCACCAAGTCCTACCCGATGGAATGCCCATCATCAGTTCTCTCCCTTTAGCTTAACCAAAGAGCACGTACGAATTTTTAGTTTATAATGCACTCGCATCCTATTGATCGAACAATTATATACGGTAAGTATCTCAACATCTATGCCCATATATTATGTTAAACATCGTCTCACCTACTGTTTTTCATGCATTAAATCTCAAACATTCTCATCTCATTTCAAAACCATAACATTTGCTATGCTTTAACACAAAATCTCAAATCTCAACTATGCAACATGTTACTTCATGAAATCATTTCAAGCATCATCACATGCTAAAAAATATGCATAAAAACAATAGGACTTTATCAATCTTAAACCATGAGCATGTAAAAGCATTTTAGGGGCAATCACCACATTCAAGAGAGCAATTTAGTCAATACTTACTTCCGGACTTAGGAAGGTGTTTTAAACCTTTTCCTAAATCCCCAAACCTTGTTTCTTTGTCCCTCAAGGACTCTTAAAACCATACGCACTCACCGTGATATGACCATCAAGAACAAGGACCCGGAGAAGTACCCAAGTGGCCCCTTTACACGTGCACGGGCCAAGGAGTTTCAATCAGCCATGGAAAGCTTGTTTACAACAAGCCATGAACGTGAGAAAGAAGAAATAATAAGGGAGGAATGCTTTACCTTGCTCATGCATGCACTTGCATGAGAATTTAAGTATTTCAAACTTCCATTGCATTGATAAAGTGTGCTGGTCATTAAAGCATGCACTTCATTTATAGTTTTAGTTCATTTAGGGAAGTAGTTTAATTATATATCTTAAATAATTCGTTAAACTACTTCATTCATGCATTTAACTAAATTCAATAAAGTTAGTTCTTTAAGTAAACTAGTTCATTCATTTAACTAGTTCACTCAATTAACTAACTCTTTAATTGTTTCATGCATCTATTATTTTAAGTTTGAATAAATCCTTTGTGTGTGTCTAGGTTCATGTGACGTGTGGATTAAAGAAGAGACTTTTCAAGTTCAACTTGGAAACAAGTCATTGATGACCATCTTTACTCATGCAAACAAGGCAATTGAAGGCAATTCAAGGCTGATTTCTTTTCATCTTTTCAAGGTTGTTCATCTTCTTAGAGTAACAAAGCATTTAAGCTTCATAATTCACCTATTCAAGGTTGAAATTATGAACCAATGAAGGCCATTCACGTTCAAGAGAAGGGGCATGCAATAATCAGCATTCAAATTATGCATTCAAGGCCTTTATTTATCATTTTTGAAGGCTGATCATATTCCACAAATGGGCAAGCAATGATGGTTGGT
This sequence comes from Hibiscus trionum, assembly GCA_030270665.1. Taxonomy (NCBI): domain Eukaryota; kingdom Viridiplantae; phylum Streptophyta; class Magnoliopsida; order Malvales; family Malvaceae; genus Hibiscus; species Hibiscus trionum. Next base: position 40,862,343 of record BSYR01000027.1, on the reverse strand, counting down.
TTAATGTCATTTAATCATCAAATTAAGTGATAAAATCATCAAGGAATTCAAAGAGACAAGATGATTTGGACGTGTGGGATGTCTACATTCATCCTATGTCCACATTCATTCCCTTTTATCCATTTGCAAGCAAAATGAAACAGCCCAAGAGTCACCACTCCTTTTTGACGAATTTAAGGCTAAATTCATCTCAATTTAAAGCAAAATTCATGCATCAAAAGGATAAGAAAGAAACATTTCATTTATTTGTATTCAATAGCATTTAGATGAGCATTCATCTCTCTTTTGTGTGACTTTTCATATGGTGCCTAGCCACACTATAAATAGGCACCTTAGGTTCATTAGTAAGGACTTTTTTTTGGAGAATATAAACCTTTGAAAGATTGCTTTCATCTTGTTCTTGCGAGAACTCTACCGGCTTCAAGTTGTGCTTGTAGTCTTCTATCCATTTCATTTTACTATAGCGTTGGTTCCAAGCTCTCTTATAGCTTGTGGGTCACGTTCAACACTCCTCCACCTCGACTCCATCAAAGTATATTGTTGGTTCCTAGCTCGTTATAGCTAGCGGGTCACAATTCGCTATCCTTGCAACCATAGAAATCCACGCCGCCTTTAGCATCTCCCATCACTCCTTTGATTTACACCTTTCCATGATTATCATCCTCCATCCTTAGGCACCATATTATCCAAATTACCTATCCAATTCCTTTCTTCGTCAATTTTTTTATTATATTGTTATTCATCTCACATTTATGTTTTATGATATCTCAGAGTTCAAAGCATAGCAAAGAATATTTCTTACTAGAATCATGATCGGGCACATCTATATGACTCGGGTCACATTACCGGGTTCATATCAATTGGCATCAGAGCAAGGTTGATTCAGTAAGATAGTCGATGTCTCTCTTCTGAAAAAAAGAAAAAAAAAAGAAAAAAATCGAAAAAAAAATAGAGAAAGTCAAATAGGGAGGGGGCATCGTATTCTCTATTCTTCTTTAAAAAATCTTACATCATTTTTTCTTTTGCTACTATTTTGTCATCTTTACCAACTCTCACAATTTACCTTTTTTTGTTTGTTGTTGCCACTTTTTCTTATCCAACCTTCCAAATTCTTTTCGCCAAGTTTTGTTTTTTCAGCCGAATTCTACAAGCCATTTGCAAGCCTTGAGGAAGTTCTTAAAAGGACTTGGTTGAGAGCAAGAGTGGAAAAAAGCAAGAGTGCACATCAAGGGTAAAAGCCATCCCGAGTGAAACACGAGTGTGAGTGCATTTTCTTGGAGTGGAATAGGTGAGGTTTTGTGTTTGTGAGGTTTTAATTTTTTTTATTTTGGTTACTAATAATTACTCAAAATTCCGTAAGAAACTCCGTTGGAGGAAGTACTAATGTTAACGTAGATGCAACTAACTCAAATCTTCAAGATGTTATCCGAGAGATGGACATGTTGGGGCCGATGCAAGAACGATTAGATCATTCGGAGGAAAGATCTCAACGAAGGCATAATTCAGATCACGAGGAAGAGTATGAGGGAGAGGTGGACGAAGAACTCATAAACGAGCGAGCCTCCCAGCAAAGTTTGAGGCGTCAAGAACCTAGGTACCAAAGAGCTCGGCCAAGAGTTTATGATAATCTTAGCAACATCAAAATAACCATTCCTCATTTCCAAGGAAGAACGGATCGTGAAGCCTATCTTGCATGGGAAAAAAGTTGAGCACATCTTTGAGTGCCACAACTACTCCGAGCTTAAGAAGGTAAAACTTGCAGCCATTGAATTTACAGATTATGAACTAATATGGTGGGATCGGTTGACATCTAGCAGGAGACGCAATGGCGAACATCCAATTTCTACTTGGAATGAGATGAAGGCTGTTATGCGTAGGAGGTTCGTTCCAACTCACTATCATAGGGAGTTGTTCAACAAGCTTCAAAATCTCACCCAAGGCAACCGTAGTGTTGAGGACTACTTTAAAGAGATGGAAGTAGCCATGATCCGAGCTAACATTGATGAGGATCGAGAAGCCACCATGGCAAGATTTCTATCCGGCCTTGACCCAAATATTGCGGTCGTCATTGAGTTGCAACATTAAGTGGAGATCGAAGACATTGTGCATATGGCCATAAAAGTGGAAAAGCAACTTAAACGGAAGGGTTCCACACGAACCTATGGGGGAGCATCATCAAGATGGGGGCAAAGTTCTTACAAACGGAGTCCTCCAATACCACCCAAAGGAAGCAAGGCCAATGCCGAAACTAGAAAAGGTAAGGCTCCGAATGTTCCAAACCATTCCCGAGATATACAATGCTTCAAGTGCTTGGGAAGAGGGCATATTGCAAGCCAATGCCCAAATCGCAACACCATGCTTCTTCGTGATGATGGATAGGTTGAATCGGAACAAGAGAAGGAAGATGAAGTTGCCGCCATACAAGAAGATGAAGGTGATGATATAGAGTATGCAGCAGAAGGAGAGGCCCTTATTGTGAAAAGGAGCCTAAGTGTGCAAGAGAATGAAGGGAATGAGCAACGCGAGAATATCTTTCATACTCGCTGCTATGTTAATGGAAAGGTATGCTTTTTCATTATTGATCGAGGTAGTTGTACTAATGTTGCTAGTACTCTTATGGTAGAAAAACTTGGATTAGCAACCACAAAGCATCCACATCCCTACAAGCTGCAGTGGCTTAATGACGGAGGAGAACTCAAGGTTACCAAGCAAGTTCTTGTTGCTTTCTCCATTGGAAAGTATAAGGATGAAGTTCTTTGCGATGTTGTTCCGATGCACGCTGGCCATTTACTACTTGGGAGGCCATGTCAATTCGATAAACGAGTCATGCATGATGGATATACCAATCGGTATACACTCACCCATAGAGTAAGAAAGATTACCTTAGCCTCTCTTTCACCAAAACAAATTCACAAAGACCAAATACATTTGAGAGAAAGTATTGAAAGAGCGAAAGAGAGAGAATCAAAAATGGAGGTAAAAGCAAGTGAGAGTGAGCAAACTGAGGGTGCGAAAATGAGTGTTTTTACCAAAGAAAGGGAGTTGAGAAAGTGTTTGATGTCGGGAAAGGAATTACTTGTACTTGTGTACAAGGAAAGTTTATTGAACACTAACCAACTTGATCACACTTTGCCTTCTTCTATTGTGTCTTTGTTGCAGGAATTTGACGAATTATTTCTGAAGGAGATACCAAGTGGGTTGCCACCAATCCGTGGCATTGAACATCAAATAGATTTCATTCTCGGTGCCGTCATTCTTAACCGTCCAACTTACCGAAGCAATCCCGAGGAAACCAAGGAGTTACAAAGGCAAGTGGCTGAATTAATGGCCAAAGGCTACGTGAGGGAGAGCCTTAGCCCATGTTCTGTTCCGGTATTACTTGTGCCAAAGAAGGATGGAACTTGGCGCATGTGTGTAGATTGTCGAGCGGTAAACAAAATTACAGTAAAGTATTGTCACCATATTCCCCGTTTAGATGATATGTTAGATGAGCTTAGTGGTTCTAACCTTTTCTCTAAGATTGATCTTAAGAGTGGTTATCACCAAATAAGGATGCGGGAAGGTGATGAATGGAAAACATCATTTAAAACAAAGCAAGGACTCTATGAATGGTTGGTTATGCCTTTTGGCTTAACTAATGCGCCAAGTACTTTCATGAGGTTAATGAACCATGTTCTTAGACCGTTTTTGGGTAAATTTTGTGTGCTTTATTTTGATGAAATCTTAATCTATAATAAATCAATGGAAGAACATGTTCAACACTTGAGGTCAGTTTTGTTGGTTTTAAGAAAGAAGAAGTTATATGCTAATTTACACAAGTGTACATTTTGTACTGACAAAGTTGTCTTTCTTGGTTTTGTTGTCAGTTTTAAAGGCTTAGAGGTTGACAAAGAGAAGGTTAAAGCCATTGAAGAATGGCCACGACCAGCAAGCATTTCCCAAGTTAGGAGTTTCCATGGACTTGCAAGCTTTTACCGGAGATTTGTGCCAAACTTCAGCACCATTGCCGCCCCTTTAACTAGTGTCATCAAGACGAATGCTAACTTTTTCTGGGGGGAGACCAAGAGAAATCTTTTAATGACATTAAAGAATGTTTAATTCATGCCACTTTGCTTACCTTACCTGATTTTAACAAAACGTTTGAAATTGAATGTGATGCATCAGGTGTGGGAATTGGAGCGGTATTATCCCAAGGTGGACGCCCTATAGCATATTTCAGTGAGAAATTAAGTGGAGCTACGTTGAATTATCCAACATATGATAAGGAAATGTATGCCCTTGTTCGCGCAATGGAAACATGGCAACACTATCTATGGCCTAAGGAGTTCATTATTCACACCGATCATGAGGCATTGAAGCACATTCGGGGGCAACATAAACTCAACAAACGACATGCCAAATGGGTGGAGTTTCTTGAATCTTTTCCCTATGTGATCAAATATAAGAAAGGTAAGGAGAATATAGTTCCCGATGCATTGTCTCGGAGGTACGCTTTTCTAAACACCTTAGAATCTAAGTTGTTGGGTTTTGTTTTCATTAAGGATTTATACGAATCTGATTCTGATTTTGAAAAAAATTTACAAAGCTTGTGAGAAAGGAACGTTTGAAAACTATTATAGGGATAATGGGTTCCTATTCAAAGAAGGAAGACTTTGTATTCCACAAGGTTCCACACGTGAATTACTTATCAAAGAAGCCCATGGAGGAGGCTTAATGGGACATTTTGGAATAGCAAAGACTTTGGCCATACTTCAAGAGCATTTATATTGGCCAAAGATGAGATGAGATGTAGAGAGGTTATGTGAACGTTGCATCACTTGCAAGAAGGCTAAGTCTAATGCCATGCCACATGGACTCCACACGCCACAACCTATTCCAGAAGCACCATGGATGGACATTTCAATGGATTTTGAGCTAGGGCTTCCACGCACAAAGAATAACAAAGACTCCATCTTTGTAGTAGTGGATAGATTTTCCAAAATGGCTCATTTTATTCCTTGCAACAAGACTAATGATGCCTTACATATTGCTAACTTGTTTTTCAGGGAAGTCTTGAGATTACATGGTGTGCCAAGAACTATCGTTTCTGATCGAGACGTGAAGTTCTTAAGCCACTTCTGGAGAGCCCTATGGAGTAAGATTGGGACTAAGCTGCTATTTTCCACCACTTGTCACCATCAAATGGATGGCCAAACCGAAGTGGTGAATCAAGTACTTTCCACGTTGCTTAGGAGCATTATTAAGAAGAATCTAAAGACATGGGAAGAGTGCTTACCACATGTGGAGTTTGCATATAACCGATCAGTCCATACCACCTCGGGACACACTCCTTTTGAATTTGTGTATGGATTCAATCCATTAACTCTGATGGACTTATTGCCATTACCCACTGATCAAATTGTGAATAAATATGGACTTAACAAAGCTGAATTTGTTAAGAAACTTCATCAACAAGTGCGGGATAATATTGAAAAGAAAACAAAGCAATATGAGCAGGAAGCAAACAAGGGTCTAAGGAGAGTTGTCTTTGATCCGGGAGATTGCGTGTGGTTTCACATGAGAAAAGAAAAGTTTCCAGCCCAACAGAAATCTAAATTGATGCCTCGAGGAGATGGGCCATTTCAAGTAGTTAAGAGGATCAATGATAATGCTTATCAACTAGACCTCCCAGATGAGTTTAATGTTAGTGCAACCTTTAATGTTGTTGATTTATCTCCTTTTGATGTAGGTGACGATTTGGGGACAAATCGCTTTAAAGAGGGAGGGACTGATATGACCATCAAGAACAAGGACCCGGAGAAGTACCCAAGTGGCCCCATTACACGTGCACGGGCCAAGGAGTTTCAATCAGCCATGGAAAGCTTGTTTACAACAAGCCATGAACGTGAGAAAGAAGAAATAATAAGGGAGGAATGTCTTACCTTGCTCATGCATGCATTTGCATGAGAATTTAAGTATTTCAATCTTCCATTGCATTGATAAAGTGTGCTGGTCATTAAAGCATGCACTTCATTTATAGTTTTAGTTCATTTAGGGAAGTAGTTTAATTATGTATCTTAAATCATTCATTAAACTACTTCATTCATGCATTTAGTTAAATTCAATAAAGTTAGTTCTTTAAGTAAACTAGTTCATTCATTTAACTAGTTCACTCAATTAACTAACTCTTTAATTGTTTCATGCATCTATTATTTTAAGTTTGAATAAATCCTTTGTGTGTGTCTAGGTTCATGTGATGTGTGGATTAAAGAAGAGACTTTTCTACTTCAACTTGGAAACAAGTCATTGATGATCATCTTTACTCATGCAAACAAGGCAATTGAAGGCTGATTTCTTTTCATCTTTTCAAGGTTGTTCATCTTCTTAGAGTAACAAAGCATTTAAGCTTCAAAATTCACCTATTCAAGGTTGAAATTATGAACCAATGAAGGTCATTCACGCTCAAGAGAAGGGACATGCAATAATCAGCATTCAAATTATGCATTCAAGACCTTTATTTATCATTTTTTGAAGGCTGATCATATTCCACAAATGGGCAAGCAATGATGGCTGGTTTAATGTCATTTAATCATCAAATTAAGTGATAAAATCATCAAGGAATTCAAAGAGACAAGATGATTTGGACGTGTGGGATGTCTACATTCATCTTATGTCCACATTCATTCCCTTTTATCCATTTGCAAGCAAAATGAAGCAGCCCAAGAGTGACCACTCCTTTTGGACGAATTTAAGGCTAAATTCATCTCAATTTAAAGCAAAATTCATCCATCAAAAGGATAAGAAAGAAACATTTCATTTATTTGTATTCAATAGCATTTAGATAAGCATTCATCTCTCTTTTGTGTGACTTTTCATATGGTGCCTAGCCACACTATAAATAGGCACATTAGGTTCATTTGTAAGGACTTTTTTGGAGAATATAAACCTTTGAAAGATTGTTTTCATCTTGTTCTTGCGAGAACTCTATCGGCTTCAAGTTGTGCTTGTAGTCTTCTATGCATTTCATTTTACTATAGCGTTCGTTCCAAGCTCTCTTATAGCTTGTGGGTCACGTTCCACACTCCTCCACCTCAACTCCATCAAAGTATATTGTTGGTTCCTAGCTCATTATAGCTACCGGGTCACAATTTGCTATCCTTGCAACCATAGAAATCCACGCCGCCTTTAGCATCTCCCATCACTCCTTCTTTGATTTACATCTTTCCATGATTATCATCCTCCATCCTTAGCCACCATATTATCCAAATTACCTATCCAATTCCTTTCTTTATCAATTTTTTTATTATATTGATATTCATCTCACATGTATGTTTTATGATATCTCAGAGTTCAAAGCGTAGCAAAGAATATTTCTTACTAGAATCACGATCGGGCACATCTATATGACTCGGGTCACATTACCGGGTTCATATCACATCGATTACGTTTCGCTTGCTCGCTGAAACGCTATCTAAGTTTCCGGATCAACTCCAAAGGTGTCCGAAGATGTCTCCCATGTTTTAAACACATAAAAGCAGAGGATTAATGCATCATCATGCATTGAAATCATCAGCCACACACCTAAACTCGCTGCTCTACTCAAAAACCACATTTCGGCTACCAAACACTACCGAAATCACCTCCAAACCCTTCCAAAACCAAACCCAGCCAAGATCCATCACTTCTAATCATTTCTAAACATCAATTAACATCAAAAACCAACACAACCACGTCCTTATACCTACAGCTATAGCAGAACACCAAAATCACCCCGAAAACCATCATTCTAACAAGCAAAACATAGGAAAAACAAACCTATTCGGGATTGGATTGATAAAACCTCATTTGTAACATCATTTAACATCCAAAATACATTAGAAACCCATCTCAAAACAGAGCTCAATCAATCACCACGAAAATCTTCAAGATCTCTTCCAAAATCTTGAGTTTTAAGCCAATTTCTTGTTTCTAACATTAAAACCACTTAAAAATCATTAATAAAGGATTGATAACTTGGGAATTTCAGTAAAGAACTGATCATTAGAGGAGAAGGATGAAGCTTACCTCTAATGGATGATTTCTCCTTGATTTGGGCAAGTTTTCTTGAAAATTCAATGTGAAAATCAAGTGGATTTGATGAGGAATTGATTAGAAATCAAAGAGTGATTAAAATCTCATCAAATGAAGTGAAAATCAAAGTGTATTTGCTGGAGAAAATGTGTTTGGTTGAAAGGAATTTGAGAGAAAATGAAAGGAGGGAAAATTTGTGAAAGTAGTTATGAAAAGTCAAAGGTGGTTTTCTAATTTAATCACCTTCATTTTCTTTAATTAAAACATTAATTAAATCACCCAAATTAAGGAAAAATCTGATGAAAACATTATGGTAAAATTAGCTCCTTAAAGATTCAAAGTTTCAATCCTTTACAAAACAGTCACTACTTAACTTTGCAAGAACTGCGATTTGGTCACTACACCGAAATGTAGTATTTCCAAACCTTATTTTGTAAAATTGATTTCACCCTTCTATTTTATATATTAAATGAGGATTTTTAGATATTTTTCTATATTTTTAAAGAATCTCGAACTAGGTGTTCCCTAAAACTCCCTTTTAGATTCGAACCGTTTTCTAGACCGATCTAGTTCAGACTCTAAACATCTAGGCCCAAATTTGGGGTGTTACAACTCTCCCCCTCTTAAGAAATTTCATCCTCGAAATTTACCTGGCGGAAAAAGGTAAGGAAACTGCTTCTTCATATCATCTTTTATTTCCCACGTGGCTTCCTCAACACCACGATGCCTCCACAACACCTTAACCAGCTCAATGGTCTTACCCCAGAGAACCTTACTGCCCGAATCCAAAATCTAAACTGGCTCCTCATCATAGGTCAAATCTGGATTCAACTCAACTTCCTCCACGGGCATAACATGCGAAGGATCCGACCGATACCTTCGAAGCATGGACACATGAAACACATTATGTATCCTTTCCAGCTCTTGTGGTAGCCTCAGCTTATAAGCAACAGGACCCACACGTTCTATCACCTCGTATGGTCCAATATACCTAGGGCTCAACTTACCCTTCCGGCCAAATCTCATCACCTTCTTCCAAGGTGAAACCTTTAAGAACACACGGTCACCCACCGCAAACTTGATCTCCTTACGCTTCAAATCCGCGTAAGACTTCTGTCGATCAGAGGCTTCCTTCAACCGCTAACAAATAAGCTTCACCTCCTCGGTGGTTCCTTTCAACAAAGCCGGCATCGAGACCAACTTTTGTCCCGTTTCAGCCCAGCAAATAGGAGTTCTGCACTTCCTCCCATACAAGGCTTCATAAGGTGCCATTTGAATACTTGCCTGGTAGCTATTATTATAAGCAAACTCCACCAAAGGCAAATGCTTCTCCCAAGAGCCTTGAAACTCAATCACGCAGCACCTCAACATATCCTCAAGCACTTGGATAACACGCTCAGACTGTCCATCCGTCTGCAGGTGATAAGAAGTACTGAAATTCAACTGCGTACCCAATGCTTGATGTAAACACTCCCAAAACCTTGTTGTGAACCTCAGATCTCTATCCGACACTATAGATTTTGGTACACCATGCAGACGTACAATCTCAGCAAGGTACAGCTCTGCAAGCTTATCCAAGGTATACGTAGTATGCACAGGTAAGAAATGCGCACACTTCGTAAGGCGATCCACAATCACCCACACAGAATTCTCCTTTGATGGCGTCAAAGGCAAACCAGACACAAAGTCCATGGTGATCCTCTCCCATTTCCATTCAGGGATCCTCAACGGTTGCAACAACCCCGAAGGAAACTGATGCTCAGCCTTAACCCGCTGACAAACCATGCACTTGCTCACAAATTCCACAACATCTTTCTTCAACCCCACCCAATAGTACTCATCCTTCATATCACGATACATCTTTGTACTACCAGGGTGCATAGCAAAAGGACTACTATGAGCTTCGGTCAGAATAGTACGCCTCAACTCCACATCATTCGGCACTACTATTCGACTTCCAAAACATAGAACCCCATCATCATTAAAACAAAAAATTTGATGGTCTATCCTCAGCAATATCCTGAACATGTGGCACCAAAGAATCATCCAACAACTGATTATCCTTTATCAACTGAACTAGAGATGGTTTCACTTGCAATTCAGCAACAAGACCTCCATCTCGCGAAATGCTCAAGCTAGCAAACATCGCCCTTAACTCCACCGCCACCTTCCTGCTCAAGGCGTCCGCCACAACATTAGCTTTTCTCGGGTGATACTCGATTGTTAGATCGTAATCCTTAAGCAACTCCACTCATCGCCTTTGCCTAAGATTCAACTCTTTCTGAGACATCAAATACTTCAAACTCTTGTGATCCGTGTACAAAGTACACTTCTCACCATAAAGATAATGTCTCTATATTTTCAAAGCAAAAACCACTGCAGCTAACTCAATATCATGCGTAGGATAATTGCGCTCATGCACCTTCAACTGTCGCGATGCGTACGCCACCACCTTACCCTCTTGCATTAACACACACCCCAAACCAACGTAGGATGCATCACTGTACACCACAAACTCTTTTCCTAATTCAGGTTGAACCAAGATAGGAGCTTGCGTCAAAGCTGCCTTAAGCTTCTCAAAAGCTTGTTGTCTCGCTTCCGTCCACTCATACTTAACATCTTTTTGCAACAACTTCGTCAAAGCGGCAACAATCTTTGAAAATCCATCCACAAACCTCCAGTAATATCCTGCTAACCCAAGGAAACTACGGACTTCATGAACAGACTTAGTAGGCTTCCAATTCATCACCGCCTCAACCTTCTGAGGATCAACACGAATCCCTTCAGCCAAAACCACATGACCAAGGAACACAACTTCCTTCAGCCAAAACTCACACTTGCTCAGCTTAGAATAAAGCTGATTTTCCAAAAGCGCTTGCAAGACAACCCTCAAATGACCTTCATGCTCCTCCTTAGTACGAGATTACACAAGGATATCGTCGATGAACACCACAACGAACTTGTCCAAGTATTCATGGAACACTCTATTCATCATATCCATGAAAGCAGCAGGAGCATTTGTCAAGCCAAACGGCATTACAAGGAACTCATAATGCCCATACCTCGTTCTAAAGGCTGTTTTCGGCACATCCACATCTTTCACCTTAAGCCGATACTACCCTGACCTCAAGTCAATCTTTGAAAGCATAGCCGCTCCCCGAAACTGATCAAATAGATCATCAATCCTCGGTAAAGGATACCTGTTTTTGATGGTCAACTTGTTCAGCTGACGATAATCGATGCACATTCTCATCGTGCCATCCTTCTTTTTCACAAACAAGACCGGTGCACCCCAAGGAGACACACTAGGCCGAATGAAACCACGGTCAAGTAACTCCTGAAGTTGCGTCTTCAACTCCTTCAGCTCTTTAGGTGTCATGCGATAGGGAGTAATGGACACCGGAGTTGTGTTCTCATACAACTCAATCCCAAACTCCACCTCTCGACTAGGCGACAATCTAGGTAATTCCTTCGGAAACACTCCAGGGAACTGACGTACAGTTCTTATATCCTGAACGCGCAACTCCTTTGAACTAGGATTCTTAACAAAGGCTAGGTAAGCCTTGCAACCCTGCCGCAACATCAGACTTGCTTCCAATGTAGACACCACATTGGCAAGAAACTTCATATTCTCGCCCACTACCACCACCTTATAATCATCTGCAAGTTTCAACGAAACTCGCTTGCTTTCAAAATCCACCACAGCTCTATGCTCAACAAGCCAATCCATGCCAAGGATTACATCAAAGCCATAGAATGGCAATTCCACGAGATCAACAAGAAAAACATAATTTTGCACTCTCAAGGGACATCTCCTATACAACTTCCTCGTTACAACCGTCTCACTAAAGGAACTAGTCACATGCATACCAACATCCAAAGACTCAACAGGTAACCCAAGCATTTGAGCATGTTCACGCAAAATGTACGAGTGTGTAGATCCAGAATCAATCAAAGAAAGTAATGACAAGGATTGCAAAGTAAAGGTACCTGCTATCACGTCCGTATCATTCCTTCCCTCACGATGGGCGTACACTCGAGCCTGACCGCCACCCTCAGGTTGCACGGCCACAACATGTGCTATGTTCCTGCCACCATCATCCATACGCTGAAAATTACCACGGCCGCCCCCACGACCTCTCTGTGGCCCAGCTGCTCTCACTGGAGCATGTCCCTCTCTCAGCGGCTGAGGACAATCTTTCTTCAAATGCCCTCGGTTACCACAATTTCAGCATGTCCCAAGGTTACCCCAACACTCACCACCATGCCTTCTACCACAACGGTTACATTCTGGAGTCCTCAGAACAGCATTAGGTCCTTGCTGACCTCTACCAGGGTTACCACCCCCACGCCTAACATCATAATGCGGCTTCCTATCCTTATGCCTCTTGTTGTGATCTTTACCATAATCGCGTTCCGCAGTTCGTTTCCCTAAGCTAGAGCCACCAACTCTACCAGCCAAACCAAGATTTGATTCAATGTCCTTGGCTCTAGTGACCAAGACATCAAAATCTGTATAGTCAGACGCAAGCATATAAGTCTTGACATTCGCTACCAGCCCATTACGGAATCGTTCGCACCTCTCCCGCTCACTAGGGATTAGCTCAGGCGCATACTGACTGAGGCGAACAAACTGAATTTCATATTCAGCTACTGACATGTTACCTTGCACGAGAGACATAAACTCTCTTTTCTTTTCATCTAGGTAATGTACTCCCAGATACTTCCTCTTGAACGCATTCAAGAAGAACGTCCAAGTCACCTCGTCATCCTCCATCCCGAAGATAGTGGTCGTCTACCACGTATAAACATCACCATGCAGCAGTGGCACAACACAACCCAGCTTCTGTACATTGTTGCAGTTCATCTGACCCAGAATCCTTTTGGTGATCTCCAACCAAGACTCAGATCCTTCCGGAGATAAGCCTCCGAACTCAGTCCCTCCTAGACTGCGAAGACGTTCCAAAGGCAACCTCACATTAGCATCATCCTGATGCGCAGCTCCATGAGCTCCAGCTACTGCTGCCTGGAAAGCTCCAGCAATAGCCTGAATCAACAAGGTCATGTCAGGAGCAGCTTGCCCCTGGGCACCCTCGGGTCCAGCAACCCCAACACCAGGACCAACATTTCTAGCTCCGTCTCCACCACCACCGGGTGGTCCACCACCAGGGGAGGAGGTAAATCCTCAATATTCTCAGTATTCTCATTATCAGCCATCGATCTAGTATTGATTCTCAGCTCTCTACGTGGCCCCATTATAAAGAAAACAATGCACTGACAAAAATGCAATAAACACCATTAGGCACAATAAGGTAAGTAATCCAAGTACTCAAGCTCATTTTCGAAAACAATTCTTCCCATTAGTTTTGATATGGCAATGGGATCCCCAACCACACTCCAAACATAGCATAGTATCACAAAATCATCTCAATTGAATCATACACCACTAATCATACATCATTCTTTCACCAAGAAGACATATCATGCATAAACACATACATCACCCACATATCAAACCCCAATTATTCAATAACCTAGCTCTGATACCAACAAATGTAACCCCCTTAGCCCGGCCTAGACGTTTGACCCGAACTACGAAGATTAGACGGGGAAAACCAAAGTCAACCCGAAAGTCAACCTTGATTAACGGCCCTTTTTCATTTTAATCTTGTCTAGATACATGTTAACCATAAGTGAGTATTCACGAATCATGATTGAGAAAGGCACAGCGATCGGATAACATTTAGCGACTCAATTGCACTTAACACAAGGTTAGGGACCAAATTGTAATTTTTGTATAATAGAGGGACTTCATTGATTTTAGGATTACCATTACGAAATTAATCATGTTACATGCTTCTCTGCCAAATTTCATCTTAAAAAGACTTTTCGAGTTCAAGCAATTGCAATCACGACCTTTAGGACTAAAATGTAAAGCATGCAGACTCAAAAAAATTCAAATCTGGGTCCAACGATAACCCGTTTCGGAACGCCTACTCACTGTACCGAAATGGTGTATCAGAATGGTGTTAACCGTTTCAGTACGCGGGTATGTTTCGAGACCAGTTCCGAAACATGGCATTCCAGTAGCCAAAATGTTCCGTAACAGCCTCCACTGTTTCAAAACACAAAGGCCATTTCAGACCCCCGTTCCGAAAAACTATAGGGTGTTTCGATACGATCTGCCCAGAAACAGCAGCAAATGCTGGTTTTTCACTCATTAACCTACACAAACATGCCTCAAAGACTCCCAAATCATACCAGCAACTCATCATACATATTTGGGACATCCTAACACAAACATAGCATCAAACACAAAATCTCATTAGTCTAGAGGCATGCTTCCTAATCACAAAACCAAAATAAGCAATCCAACCTCAAATCAAGCAATTAAGGCCATTTACAACTCAAACAAGCTAACACAAACATGCCACAACCTTAGGAAGTTCAACATATCTCCCAAATACAATTCTTGGTTTCCCATTGCCATTATATCAAAACTAAAGTGTGTGAAAACTTCACCATACATGAGCTTGAACTTCCTTCGACGATCTTAACTTGCTTGATGCCCGAAAACACCTCAATTATCTTCATTATTGGTAAAAGATAGAGCGTAAGCACAAATGCTTAGTGAGGCATGCTCTAAAGAAAACCAACACAATAATGCATATCTTGAAAACACTTTCTCAAAAGCTTTTAAACCACATGCTCATTCTATCTCATGCTTGAAAACCTTTCAAAACAATTTCGCATTGAAAACACATGTACCTTCATTCTATCTCATGCATTAAACCAATGCAAACCTCGTGGCAAAGCCATGCTCATGCTAGTACTCTAAAGCATTTCATAAACAAACCACATATGCATTTCTCATAGCATAAACCATTTCATCAAAGGTACATGAGAATCAAAAACCATTACATATTTTATATTGGCATTTCACATCTCATTATTACTTGGATATGTGGACATCTCACTAGACACTTCCGGTGGCATCTCTCATCACCGTACTCACTCGTCTAGCAACATAGTTTCCGGTGGAATCTCATATCACCGTACTCACAGGGCGAAATCTCTCATCGCCACAAAGCTTGGGTATTTCACCAAGTCCTACCCGATGGAATGCCCATCATCGGTTGTCTCCCTTTGGCTTAACCAAAGAGCACGTACGAATTTTTAGTTTATAGTGCACTCTCATCATATTGATCGATCAATTATATCCGGTAAATATCTCAACATCTATGCCAATATATTATGTTAAGCATCGTCTCACCTACTTTTTTTCATGCATTAAATCTCAAACATTCTCATCTCATTTCAAAACCATAACATTTTCTATGCTTTAACACAAAAGCTCAAATCTCAATTATGCAACATGTTACTTCATGAAATCATTTCAAGCATCATCACATGCTATAAAATATGCATAAAAACAGTAGGAATTTATCAATCTTAAATCATGAGCATGTAAAAGCATTTTAGGGGCAATCACCACATTCAAGAGAGCAATTTAGCCAATACATACTTTCGGACTTAGGAAGGTGTTTCAAACCTTTCCTAAATCCCCAAACCTTGTTTCTTTGTCCCTCAAGGACTCCTAAAACCATACGCACTCACCGATTACGTTTCGCTTGCTCGTCAAAATGCTATCTAAGCTTCCGGATCAACTCCAAAGGTGTCCGAAGATGTCTCCCCTGTTTTAAACACATAAGAACAGAGGATTAATGCATCATCATGCATTGAAATCATCAGCCACACACCTAAACTCGCTGCTTTACTCAAAAACCACATTTAGGCTACCAAACACTACCGAAATCACCTCCAAACTCTTCCAAAACCAAACCCAGCCAAGATCGATCACTTCTAATCATTTCTAAACATCAATTAACATAAAAAACAAACACAACCACGTCCTTATACCTCCAGCTATAGCAGAACACCAAAATCACCCCAAAAACCATCATTCTAACAAGCAAAACTTAGGAAAAACAAACCTATTCGGGATTGGATTGATAAAACCTCATTTGTAACATCATTTAACATCCAAAATACATTAGAAAACCATCTCAAAACAGATCCCAATCAATCACCACGAATATCTTCAAGATATCTTCCAAAATCTTGAGTTTTAAGCCAATTTCTTGTTTCTAACATTAAAACCACTTAAAAATCATTAATAAAGGATTGATAACTTGGGAATTTCAGTAAAGAACTGATCATTAGAGGAGAAGGACGAAGCTTACCTCTAATGGATGATTTCTCCTTGATTTGGGCAAGTTTTCTTGAAAATTCAATGTAGAAATCAAGTGGATTTGATGAGGAATTGATTAGGAATCAAAGAGTGGTTAAAATCTCATCAAATGAAGTGAAAATCAAAGTGTATTTGCTGGAGAAAATGTGTTTGGTTGAAAGGAATTTCAGAGAAAATGAAATGAGGGAAAATTTGTGAAAAGTAGTTATGAAAAGTCAAAGGTGGTTATCTAATTTAATCACCTTCCTTTTCTTTAATTAAAACATTAATTAAATCACCCAAATTAAAGAAAAATCTGATGAAAACATTATGGTAAAATTAGCTCCTTAAAGATTCAAAGTTTCAATCATTTACAAAACAGTCACTACTTAACTTTGCAAAAACTGCGATTTGGTCACTACACCGAAATGTAGTATTTCCAAACCTTATTTTGTAAAATTGATTTCACCATTCTCTTTTATATATTAAATGAGGATTTTTAGATATTTTTCTATATTTTTAAAGTATCCCGAACTAGGTGTTCCCTTAAACTCCCTTTTAGATTCGAACCATTTTCCAGACCGATCCGGTTCACTCTAAACATCAAGGCCCAAATTTGGGGTGTTACAAATATACACCTTAACCAAAAATGCGATGCATCAGTGTAAACTGTATAGTCTTTTCCAGACTCGGGTTGGGTCAAGACATGTGCGTGAGTCAGAACTTGTTTCAACTGATCAAAACTTTGTTGTTGAACCTCGGTCCAAACGAAAGGAGTTTCTTCCCTTAATAATTTTGTTAAAGGAGCGGCTATCATAGAAAATACTTTCACAAATCTACGATAATAGACCGCAAGCCCAAGGAAGCTTTTGACTTCACCAATGTTCTTTGGTGGATGCCATTCTACAATGGCTTGAATTTTCTTCGAGTCTACCTGAATTCCCGAAGCCAACGCAATATGCCCCAGAAAGGCAACTTCGGTGAGCCAAAACTCACACTTAGAGAGCTTCGCGTACAATTGTTTCTCTCTTAGAGTCTGAAGTACAATGCGAAGATGATCTCGATGCTCCTTATCATTCTTGGAATAGATTGAGATATCATCTATAAACACCACTACGAATTTATCAAGATAGGATCTAAATACTCGATTCATCAAATCCATAAAAGCCGTCGGTGCAATAGTTAGCCCAAAGGGCATCACCAAGAATTCATAGTGTCCATATCTTGTACGGAAAGCAGTCTTTGGCACGTCGCACTCTTTAACTCTCATTTGATAGGAGCCCGACCTTAAGTCGATCTTGGAAAAAATAGAGGCATCCTTTAATTGATCGAACATGTCGCCTATTCTATGCAATGGATATTTATTCTTGATGGTTACTTTATTCAATTTTTTGTAGTCAATGCACAACCGCATAGAACCATCCTTATTCTTAACAAAGAGAACTGGTGCTCCCCAAGGTGAAGAGCTCGGTTGAATGAAACCCTTGCTCAATAAGTCTTGAATCTGAGCCTTTAATTCCTTCAACTCCACATCTGCCATCCGATATGGTTCAATAGAAACCGTAGCAGTCCCAGGTTGCACCTTGATGCCAAATTCCACTCCGGGGGTTGGGGGCAATCCCAGAAGTTCATCAGGAAAAACATTAGGAAATTCACATACGGTGTCAATGTCTCGTAGTTGCGGATCACCTTTGGTTTCCAATGACAAAGCATACAACGATGGATTCCTCGCATTCATCAGAACAACACTTTCTTTACCCAAACTCCTAAGATACAACTTTCTTTTACAACAATCTACTCAGGCTTGATGTTCACTAAGCCAATCGAAACCTAGGATAGCATCGAATTCATGGATCGGTAAATCCAAAAAATTGGCAGGAAAAGGAATCCCTTGAATCATTAAAGGACAATTCTTGCATACTACCCTTATGGTGACACATTCTCCTAGGGGATTGGTTACAGAAATTCTCGATGCTATTGGTTCCGAAGACATGTTATACTTTTTGACTACATTGGTGCTTATGAAAGAATGAGTAGAGCCATGGTCAATCAATGCATATAAAGGATGCAAATATAACTCAATGGTACCTGCAATAACATCAGGTTCATCCTCCTCTTCCCTGGTTCGATCTCTTACCCCGGAAGAATTGAGCAGAAGAAGCAGCAGTAGTCGGTGTGACCACAGATTTGGTTGCATCTATAGGACAGTCATGAATAAAGTGACCTTACTCACCACAATAATAACAAGCTCCGGTCTGCTTACGACATTGTCCCACCGGATGCTTGTTATGACAATAATTACACAATGGATGTTGGTTTCCTCGGTTTAAACCTCCAATACTATCAACGGATTTTGCTTGGGACCTTGATATCTCCCCTTTTTGATCCATCTCGGAGGTCGCGAATCATCCCTAAACATCTTCTCAAATTTTCCAGACCCACCAGCTCATTGAGCTCTCTGGGTAGCTTCAGTGGCCTTGACTCGGTTCACCAAATCCTGAAAGTTGGTAATACCAGGAGCCGTAAACATAGGTCGTAGTTCATCGCTAAGGCCAGCTATGAACATTTTGTACTTATCTTCCTCTTTCTTTATAAACTATGCCTCGTATCACCAATATTTACAGAAATCATGGATACATTTCTCGATAGGTCGCCCTCCTTGCCTCAAGTGAAGGAAGGTGTTTCACCTTTCCGCGAGATAATACTCACTGTTGTATTTATTTCGAAATTTTCGGAGAAAGGACTCCAGGTAACTGATTCTTCAGGAGCTGTGAGAATAGTGGTTTCCCACCACATGAGAGCTTCGTCGGTCAATAATACTCGGATTATCATCATTCTTTCCAGTGAAAGAATAGGCTCGGAGCGAAGCCAGCTTGTCCATAGGGGCTCGGATATATTGGACAACAAGAGGGGTAGGCTGAACTGATGGCGTTGCTTGCATCGCAGCCATAAACTGTTTGAACATGTTAGCCATGTTCTGTTAGCATTCAGCCTGAGCGGTAGGTGCTGCAGGCTCAGTACCCTAAACAGGAGGGTCCTGTGGTTGCGGTGGGTTCTGAGGATTTCCTCCTCTAACCTCCTCGCCATGTGTCAAGGAGCTAGTAGCGAGCTCGTCAATATGAGCTTCGTTTGTCTCAGACATATCTATATGAAAGATCGGATTAGTCAACAAGTCACAATATAAAACTCCTAGGTGGCAAAGTAACACAAAAGCAATGCAATAAGCTTTGGTTAAGTCCTAGAATCAACTAAACTCTAGCTCTGATACCACATATATAACACCCCTTACCGGCCTAGTCGAGAATCGGGTCGAACCCTGTTACCAATGAGCAATATGGTGATCGATGCGATAAATTCCATTTTATTCCAACACATAATTAATTTTACTCAAACAAAACATTACCAATAAACATTTAATCCAATTCATTCACAAGAAGGACACATTAAACCGTTTAGGACCAATTTACAACTTTTACAAGTTTTAGGGACTAATCTATAAAACCAACAAATAAAAGGTCTCTTGATGCATCGGTCAATAACACAATGTAATTCAATACATTATTAACTAGCTTGTAAATTTTCATACAATTTAGAGATCATTAACCCATCCAATTTAACCCTACATTATTCAGTGACTATATTGTGAAACTAGCAATCTATTCAATGAGCCTTTAACTAACTTAACTAACCCTGTATCGAAACACTCTTGGGTTGTTTCGAAACAAGTGCACGAGGGTCAATTCCTATTGACTACTCTCCTTAAACGGTATCGATACGGGTTAACTTACTTTGGCCTTGACCATTGACCCATTGAGATATGCGATGAACCCGTATCGAAACGTTAGTCTCTAGAGACAAAATGTTCTGAAACGGCTCAATTCCGTTTCAATACACCCTTACATTTAAGTTAAATATTGTACACTTGTATCGAAACGCCATCACCCGTTTCGATACGGCCTGACCTGTAATGACAAATTTTTGCTGGTTTTTATTCGATTTGACCTGTTGAATGATGTCCAAATGCAACGAAACTTTACACACAATATTTCAATGATATAAACTACTAGCATGCCAAATTTCAAGACCATATGAATACTTTTAATATGTTTTTGCCTTTTTGAGCTATGTATGCAATTTTCATCAATTTTAAATTTCACCAAAAGGTCATTTAGAGCTATATAACATATTACAACTTAGACAATTCACCAACATATCAAAATACACACAAATGACTAGTTCGACTACTTTTCCACCCTTCTCGGAGTTTATAAGTCAAAAACACATTACTTGGGCTGGTAGTGACTTGTCTTGCTTGCCAATCTGATCCTCTGACACACAAACCTTCTTAACCTGAAAATGCATGAGATGAGACACATTAGGCTTACTTTTCCTAGTGAGGTAGTCATAAACAACATGAATAACAACAATGCCATGAATATAGATAATCATAATCTCATGCCAACAATATCAATGCTATTGAATAATATGCAATGTATAAACATGTTCATTTCACTCTTAATCCTTGGATTGAATAAAGATCGTGGACACGTGAATTCCTACACCTCGCCAAATCAATGAATGGTTTAAACCCTCCGCCATGCCAGTATGACCAATATCCAAACACATCCCTCCGCCTCGCCAAATTAATATAAGTCGTAGCTTTAGGAACGTAGTTCACCCGTACACTGAGCTCATGAATTCTATGGCATGCCAATTGTATCCAATGTCCATTCCAATCCAAGGTTGCAATGTTCATATCCATTTCAATAACCAATAGTATTTCAGTGTTCGATGATTTCAATATTACCAATGACAAATACACGTATCTCATCATCAATATTTCATAATTCAATGTCAATAACAATGTCCAATGGTATCAATACAACAATTCGATGACAATGACTATATAAATGGCAATGCACCATGACAATAACAATGACTATGTCCAATGTTCAATAAAAACTTACTGACACTTACCAAAGTGTCCGATTAGCCATATAGTGCAATTTTCCTCAACAGCAATGGTAACGATGCAATCTAAATTATCAAATAATGAACCGGGAAGGCCTTTCGCCCAATCCCGAGACTCCGACTACACTCACCTTGACACTCCAAAGCTTTCAAGGCTATCGGATGACAATCCCTTTGTTCCCAACTTTGGATGGAGACGACGAATGTTCTTTATCAACGTCTTGAGCTAGGAAATCAATAAGAGACTATTAGGGTCGATATTACGATATCAAAATCAATATAACAATATCAAAATCTATATTCGATTCAATATAAATGACTACGATGATATATCTATGGATAGTCAAAACCCTAGCTTAAGTTTAAGCTCAATAAATCTATGGAATCCAACAATTGTTTTTTAGGATTATTTCTTACCCGAACGATGGCAACAATTTGATAGTTATAGAGTGAAGAAATTCAAAGCTTGAACTTTCTACAATGGTGGTGCTTGCTTGATTGTGGAAGGAAGAAGATGAAGGTAACTAGAGAATGTTTGTTTGGTTTTTAATGGGGTAAGCTTATCTTCTCACTATTCTATGTCTTTTAATTAGAATAGGTTTCCTTCCATTGAAGGAAAGTCTTGAGATATGCCAACGTATGTGAAACTTTAATGAGAAAGGGTCTAATTGCAAGATTAGTCCCTCGATTCTCAGGGCTTCGTAGTTTTGACTCCCAATTTGCACTTTCTTCAATTTAGTCACTATATAGATTCAATATCATTCAATAGAGTCCAATGACGATCTTTTTAGCTCAATTAGGGTTTGAAATCAATAATTAACTAGTCGATACAATATTTAGACTTCTTCAATATAGAGTTTCCCAATCACCGGAATCAAATTCCAACTAGACCAAATTTTGGGGTGTTATAAATGGTACTTGGACCATTGCTTGTAATTGTGTAATTGAATGATTTAATGAAATTGCCTGAAATCCTAGCTAATGTAGCTAGACTGTTCAACTTTGGTTGCTTGCTATAATCGAATTGGATAAGATGGTATGTTATTAAGTGTTCAATTCGAATGAACTGCTTGTCAATGTTGAGTTCACATGTATGTACATCAATTTAAGGATTGTCTGATTTGATATGTTCCTTGTAAAATTTATTTAATTTTGTGCTTAGTATAACTTGGATATACTTCTGCTTATTACAATGTACTACTTAGCTTCTTCATCCTTTATAGAAATTATGTATGAAATATTGATCACCCACCCTGTTTCTTCCCAGGAAAAGTTAATTAGCAAGCTCGTTGGGATCTAAAACAAGGTCAACTGAAGCACAAATGAATGTGTTTTTTTGTGTAGTTTGAACTCATAGAGAAGGTGACACTAGGTTGAACACTAAGTGAGAACTAGTTTGATTACTCTAGGTAATGTAACTACTATAACTTTAATGTGGATACATTTTGTAATGACTTAATGATGGCTTTTGTGCATACTTGTTTTACTGATGAAAGACTTATGATGAGATGTATGTTTGGTATATTACTTAGTATTGGCAATGATCGAATTGTATGCTCTTTTGTGGTGAATGTTATAATCCTTGTTTAGTTGCGTGATTGAATGACTTTGTTAGGCTAGATGAACCTAGTAATATATGAAGTTGAATGCTCAATTGAAAATGCATGATTTGTGACCTTATGGGCCTAAATGTTAGGGACCTTGAACTCGAATGGTTGATTGGAAGTTTGTGATACTATAAGATGATACTTACATAAAAGTTAACTAAGTTGTGGCTAAGGATCATGAATTGTAAGTACCACTTTAGATTGAATTTAGTAATTACACATCCAATTCATGGATACGAGATAAGTTGCTAGATTACACTTTATGCTATGAGATTCGACTTTGACTTAGTAACCATATGTTCTAAGACTTCTTTATGTGCCTGAAATATTGAAGGATGACTTGATCTTGTATAGTTCATAACCTTGTAACTTAAGTATCCTAATGATTAAAATGACCAAATGTATCTTAATCGAGCTTGTCTTGTAATTGCGTGAATTGGTTGATGCTATTCTATTGTTCATTCGAATGTTTCCTTGGATCATTGTTTAATTCGATTGATTGTTTGGTAGCAAACTATCATTGTTTCTCGGTAATTTTATGTTTTGTTTGGCTTTAAAGGTTTCATAGTAAGACCTCTCCCAATATGTTATCTAACTTGCTAGACAAGTTAGATGTTTGTTCTCCTATAGTAGTTTTATCTTTTAGTCTGGGGTACAGGTATTACATGTCACCAACTGGTAAAGCATGTTTAAAGTATGTGGTTTACTATTTTTAGTGATGTGATGATGAAGGATGCACATGGTAAGTGATCCTTGTAAGTATACGTTTTATACTTGTGGTTTAAAGCATGGTTTAAGGCTTTGGAATATGATTTATTGATGATGTTTTGAAAACAATGAGGTGTGTGGTTAAATGTGAATTATATAGGCAAGTGATGTTATAAAATGATTTATAAATGTTATCGGATATAGTTCGCCGACTATAGGATTGAGTGAACTGTAAAAAGTCGCCTTGGATGTCGAGGGGGTTTGTGTCCTGTGTCTCCTTCCAAATACCCTAACGATTAAGGAATGTGTGTGGTGTCTCATCTCTCGTTAGTGAGGTTATACATCTACCGATGAGTGGTGACGAGGGGTTTATTGTAACACCCCAAAATCCGGCCTAGTCGGAATTTGGGTTCGATGATCAGAAATCCTACAATAATGAAGTCTAAATAATTTATAGACTAGTTAATTATTGATATCGAACCCTAATTGAGCTTAAAACATCATCATCGGACTCTATTGAATAATATTGAACCTATATAGTGACTAAATTGAAGAAAATGCAAGTTAGGGAGCAAAACCATAGTATGGTGAGAGTTGAGGGACTAATCTTGCGATTAGCCCCTCCTTAATTAAAAGCTACCTACGTAGATTTTTCTGAGAGCTTTCTTTCAAATTGAGGAAAGCTAAATAGCTTAAAACTTATATTGACTAAACAAAGGAGTAAGGCAACAAAAGACTTACCCGAGAATCTCAAGCTAATACCTCCATCTTCTTCATCTTCATCAACTAAGCAAGCACTTCCATTGGAGATAATCTTAAGCTTGGTTTTTTCTTCGTTCCATAGATATCGAATCGTTGCTATCGATCGGGTAAGCAATAATCCTCAAACAATCGTTGGATTCCATGGATATATTGAGTTTAATCTTAAGCTAGGGTTTTGACCATCCATGGATATTTAATCGTTAGTGCTTATATTGAAGTCGGATATTGATTTTGATATCCTTGTATTGATTTTGATATCGAAATATCGAACCTAATGGTTTTCTATTAACTTTCTAGCTTAAGTAGTGGAGAAAGAGGTTTCACTGTCTCCCTCTCAAGCTAGGAACAAGGGGATTGTTATCCGAGAGCCTTGAAAGATTCAGAATGCTAAGGTAAGTGTAGTCGGAGTCTCGGGTTAGACGAAAGGCCTTCCCGGATCATTATTTGATAATTTAGATTTCATCGCTAACATTGTTGCTGATGAAATTGCATTTGGATGGTTAATCGGACACTTTGGTGTGTGTCGGTAAATGTTATTGAACATCGGATATAGTCATTGATATCGTCATTGTGCATTGTCATTGATATACTAATTGTCATCGGATTATTGTATAGAAATCATTGGGCATTGATATTGACATTAGATTATGAAATATTGATGATGAGATACATATACATTTGTCATTGGTAATATTGAAATCATCGAACATTGGAATACTTTTGATTATTGAAATGGATATGAACATTGGAACCTTAGATTTGAATAGACATTGGATACAATTGGCATGCCATAGAATTCATGAGCTCATTGTACAGGTGGACTACGGTCCTAAGGCTACAACCTATATTGATTTGGCGAGGCGGAGGGATATGTATTGATATTGGTCATATTGGCGAGGCGAAGGGATCAGACCATTCATTGATTTGGCGAGGCGTAGGAATTCACGTATCCATTATTTTGATTCAATCCAAGGATTAATGATGAAATGAAAATGCTAAACATTGTATATTGATGCATAGCTTTGACATTGATAAGCATGAGATCATGTATATTGATATTTGATATAATTTTGTTCATATTGTTTATGATTACCTCATTAGGTAATGTATGCCTAACGTGTCTCATCTCATGCATTTTCGGGTTGAAAGATTAAGTGTAGGAAGATCGGATTTGGCTAGGCAAGATATTTCACTACAAGCCTTCTAGTAATGTATTTTGATCATAAGAACTCCTAGGAAGGTGGCAAAGTAGTTGAACTTGTCAAATATGCCCATTTTGGTTATGTTGTGGTGTGTATATGTGTAACTTGGTTAATGGCCTTATATTGTCTTTTTGGTTGGTCTAAAAATGGCATAAGAATGCATATTTAGCTCAAAGGGTAAAAGCATATTAAATGGATTCTTATGATCATAAAATGTGGCATGCCAGTAGTTTATACTATTGAAATATTGTGTGTAAAGTTTCATTGCATTTGGACATTGTTCGATAGGTCAAATTGAGTAAAAACCAGCAAAAATCTGTCATTACAGGTCAGGCCGTATCGAAACGGGTGATGGTGTTTCGATACGGGTAAGCACAGTTTGGTCTTAGAAATAGAGTATATCAGAACGGTCCATGGCTGTTTCGAAAGATTTTGTCTCTGGAATCCCTCGTTTCGATACGGGTTCATAGCGTATCGAAACGGGTCAAAGTCAAAGTCAAGGGAGGTCAACCCCGTTTCGATACGGGTATGCCTGTATCGGTACGGTCTTAAGGGTAAGGTCAACAAGAGTTTACTATCGTTCACCCGTTTCGAAACAACTCACGGGTGTTTCGATACGGGGTTAGGTATGTTAGTTAAAGGCTCATTGAACAGATTTCTAATTTCACAATTTAGTCACTGAACATTGTAAGGTTAAATTGAACGAGTAAATGACCTCCAAATGGAATGAAATTTTGCAGACATGTCATTAAAGTAGTGAATTTTAAAATGGTAAGATCAGTTGCATTGAAAAACCCCTAGTTTGTTAAGATTACAAATTGGTCCCTAAAACTTGTAGTAATTGCAATTTAACCCATTAATGACTAATCATTGCTTGTGTGGATAAATTGGACTGAATTGTTTGATGGGAATAATTCATTGTATGATGTTGATTGAAATTGTTAATAATAAAATGAAATTTTATTGCACTGGTATCTGTATTGATCATCGGTTTCACCTTTCGACCCGATTCTCGACTAGATCGGGAAGAGTGTGTTACATTTATACGGTGTACTGAATACTCCACCACGTGTGTCATAACGGTGAAGGGTAGCTCCTGTGTGTGAACCTTGAGATGCCAGTGAGAATGTATGAAGTGTTGGGACAACACTTGTGAATCTGTGTATCTGATATGTTGTTCTGAGAAATGAACTTATTTAATGATCACTTGTAAGCCAATATAATTGATGATGTATCATGATACGGTTTATTTTGTATATTGTGATTTATACATCTTTTACTTTTTAAGCTTCGCATATGGTAGTTATGCATGGGAAGGCTTAAATTGAGTGTTAGCAATGAGACTTGTTGTTGGTTCATGATACATGTTGCATAAGGTTTATTATGTTGATTTTTTATTAAGAGAAGTACATGATTTTAAAGGCATTATGGTTTTCAAATAATGATTTAAGTTAATTTAAATGAGATTTCAATGTGGACTTGGAAAATGGTTTTAATGCATTGATGTTGTTTTGTTTTTTGAGCACTCCTCACTAAGACTTGTGTGCTTACGCTATAATTTGTTCATCAATGCAGAGAATTGAGGTTTTGGAGGCAGCGTGGAGCAAGGGATCACAAGAGACTTCATTTGAGAATTTATGTTTCGGTTTAGACTATAAGTAATAAGGGCAATGGGGGATTCGTTGTGTTTTTGGGAGATTTGTGTAAACTCCCTATTTGAGCAAGTGTATATTGATGTTTTAGACTTGTAAATATCCTTTGGTTATTGGTTTGTTCTTTGCTATGCATTTTGGTATCTTGCTTGGCTTGTTTACTAGGTTGCATGCCTATAGTTTACCTTTGATGCAAATTGAATGATATGATGTTGAATATCCCATGAATGATTGAGGTTTGATGTTTTGATATGTCATATATATGTTGGAAGCATGCTTGATTGGTTATGGGCGCATTAAAGTGTAAAAACGAGCAAAATATGACATTACAGGCCCATGTATTTCGATATTTCTAAGGCTGTACCAAAACGGTAAGCTTGAAATGGGCATGGTGTTTCGAAACAGGGAAGGGTGTATCGAAACAGGGAATGGTGTATTGAAACAGGCCTTGTTAAGTTGACTACTGGAATTTTGTGTACCGAAACATCTTGGAGACCGTATCAAAACGAGCTCGTGTTCCGAAACACCCAGACCTATTCTGAAACAGGGTGTACCAATACAGGGCTAAGTGTATCGATACACGAAATTGTTAAGTTAGTTAATCAGATTCTCTTGAAGTTTTGTTTCTTTACGTTTCAATCCTCGAATGTTGTGGATGCAATTAAACATGTATGAATGACCGGATTGAGCTGAGATTTGACATAATGGCATGTAACATGACTAATTAAAGGATGGTGACCTAAAATAGGATGAAATCCTTGTATGTTGTGAAATTTACAAATTGGTCCTTATCGCATGCTGTAATCAATTTAATGCTAAATCGATGTCCGATTGAGTTGATGTATCTTCTGTTGCGAGTCTAAACACTTAGGGTAACAATGTGCATCTGGACAAGATAAAAAGAAAAAAATAGGGTCGTTTATTGAGCTGAATTTCCCGGTTTACTTCAATATTCCCTGTGTGACCTGTTCGGTTCGGTCGGTCGTCTAGGCTGGGTCGAGGGGGTTACAACAAATTTCATTGCATTTGGACATCATTCAACATGTTAAATCTGATAAAAACTAGATCAAATCTGTCATTTCATTGCATGGCGTATCGATACGGATGATGGCGTATCGATACGGATTTTGGCTACTGGAATTTGGGTACAAAAATTGTATCGATGCGGGGTCAAGGCGTATCGATACGAAGACAACGAGGTCAACTAGTATCTGTACGGCCCTCAACCATATCGATACGGGCTTGATACTTTTGAATCTGGAATCTGGAATTTAAGCATAGCGTACCGATACGACCTTAGAGGTATCGGTACAGTGTCAATTAACTCTGTTAAAAGCTATAGAACACAGTTTTGCATAGTTTACATATTAGTTACTAAATCTCTCATTTTTAAATTGGATAAGCAAATGACCTCCGAATAATATGAAAATTTACATGTCTAATGCTTACATGTTTATTTTCGTTGTAGTAGGCTTAAATTCAGATAAGGACAACGAAAACAAGGAAATTACGATTTAGTCTCTAATACTTGAAAATGGTTAGGATTGGTCCTAATGTGACATTCGTACGCTCGTAATAGACCTAATGAACTTACGGTATTTCATAACATGATTTGCTAAGTATAATCACGTCGATTATTGTTCGAAATCATCATACCGACTACTGTTTGATTCACCAATAACATACTCCGACCCGGTTCTTAACCAGGCCGGGAAGGGGTGTTACAAAGTCTCGTATAAGCTATTGCCGGAGGTAGATTCTATGGATTGAATGTTGGATTGATGTATCTCTCCTATAATTGAATCAAGAGGATGTTAATATTACCAATGAGTGTAGCTCCGATACCAATTGTTGAGATAATCAATCTAATGCAAATGGCCAAGAGGGGATGAATTGGCAATTAAAAAATTGAAGGGAGCAAGTTGGAAAGATAAAATTGATGGACAAGAGATTTAGAGTGGTTCAAGCTTCTAACAAGCTCTACAACCACTATCTTAGCTCCCCACTAAGGATTTCAAACAATTCACTATTAAATTCGTTCCCTTTTCTAGGCTTAGGAGGAAACCGTTAGAAATCAATCAAGCTTTCTACCCAAAGCTTGATCAAGATCACTCTTTTACAAGGAAATGTGGCAAACTGAAATTAACCTCTCAAATAGGTTTTTATGTTGCCCAATTACAAGTGAACTCTTCCCAAACTTGAAATAAAGGATTACAATGAAAAATCACAAGTTGGGTACAAGGGTTTGACTCTAAAAGGCTCAAAGAGATTGGATTTTTGCTTGAACGCTTCTCACTTGATGAATAGTTATTGATGTAGCTTTTTGAGTCTTGCTACTATACCCCCTCATTAATTTCTAACCTTTTGGGTAGTTGAGATCATAAATAGAGCCATGGGAGACCATTTTTCCCGCAATAAATGCACTTCTCAGGCAGGGCGTATCGGTACACAGGAGCCCCGTTTCAGTACCTGTAAGACAGAAACTAGTCGTTGCAAGAGTAAATGTAGTGGCGTATCGATACACGAGCGTATCGAAACATTCTTAGTGTAAAAATGGGAGTCATATCGAAACGGCTAGGCTGTATCGGTACAATTTTTGCTCACTAGAATCTGAGAAAAAAGTCTTTGGAAAAGTGTATTGGTACCCTTTAAGAGCTTATCGAAACGAAACGCTTATTTTTACAAAGGCGTATCGAAACGAACATAACTGTATCAGTACTAGTCAACTAAATTTTGAAGCTTTAACTAAAATGCAACGGTTGAAAAATTTAATGTAAAGGTTTTAAAAATCTTAAGACCTTGTATCGGTACGTTGACGTGTCGTACCAAAACTCACAATTTTAAAACATCTCAGGTTAAAGGCCGTATCGAAATGGGCAAGCATGTATCGCAACACCGTATCAAAACGAGGTGAGTCGTATCGAAACGATGTGTTTAATTAAAGTTCCAGTAACCAAATTCCGTATCGAAACGCTATATGGCGTATTGATAGGCTTTGGCGATTTGGTTAAATTTGGCTTGAAACACTTTGAAATTTTTTGGGGTTTAAGTTTTGACTTTGAGTGAGACTTTTGAGTACTTAAAAATTTATTTACTTTTGCACATTGGTCCTTGAATAATTTGTTATATCAAAATCAAACATATGTTTTACAGAACCACCTCTAGGATAGTGCCAAGTGGATGTTAATCCCTCAAATGAGCTAGGCTCTGATACCAATTGTTAATATGATCCATCGATGACGAATGGCCAATATGGGGGTGAATTGACAAATTAAAATTTGAAGGGAAGCAAAGCAAAAAGATAAAAATGATGGACAAGAGATTTATAGTGGTTCAAGCTTCTAACAAGCTCTACATCCACTACCTTAGCTCCCCACTAAGGATTTCAACACAATTCACTAAGAATTCTTTCCCTTTTCTAGGCTAAGGAGGCAACCGTTACAATCGATCAAATTTTTCTACCCAAAGCTTGATCAAGGTTCACTTTTTTACAAGAAGTGGATAGCAAACTAAAAATTCCTCTCAAAGGTGATATGTTTGCCCAAATACAAGTTCACACAAACCCAAACTTGAAACAAAAGATTACAATTTAGAATACACAAGCTAGGTACAAGATATGACTCTAAAAGCTCAAAGTGGTTGAATTTTTGCTTGAATGTTTTAGACTTGTTCAAAATATGTTCAATAGTTGTTCCATTGTTGTTGTTGAGCTTTGGAGACTTGATTTTATATCCTCTCATTGATTTCTAATTGTTTGGGTGGTTGGGATCATCAATAGAGCCGTTGGGCTACTTTCTTCCTACAATAAATGTTGTTTGGTAACCTACGATATTGGTACACGAGCAATCGTATCAGTACCTGCCATAAAAAGAAATAGATGTTGTACAAAGGCGTATCAATACGCGTTCACGCGTATCGAAACATGTATAGTGTAAAAACAAAGGCGTATCGATACGGTAAAGGTCCTATCGGTATGGATTTTGCTCACTAGAACCTGAGGAAAAAGTTTAGTGAAAAATGCATCGGTACGCCTATGGGGCGTATCGTTACGGGTTAACCAATTTTCAAAGTTTGGTTATTCGAAAAGCTGACAAGGTAACGATCATATTTAATAAATGCAAAGATTTGAGAATCTTAACCCTCGTATTGAAACAAGAAAGACTGTACCGATACACGTAACCAAAACTATGAACCTAGATGAAGGTCGTATCGAAACAGGTTTAATCGTATCAGTACGGTATTGCAAGTAAAATTCCAGTAGCCAAAAACCGTATCGAAACACTCAATGGTGTATCGATACGCTTGCGAGTTTTTGGTTAGTTGAGTATAAAACACTTAGAAAAATTTTGAGGTTTTTAAGCTTTTGATTTAGAAACAAATTTAAGTTAAAAAAACTGTCATTTTGTGAGACTTTTGAGTACTTAAAATTTTATTCAATTTGGTCCTTAAACAATTTGTTATATCAAAATCAAATATAGGTTTTACAAACTTAAAACTAATGCTCAAAAATCAAAGAAGAAAACATAGAATTTAGACAGTGTTTTTAAGCAAATGTTTCTTGCTTGAATAAATAGAAATGAGAAAATAACCATATATTTATAGGCTCAATTTTAGAGGATAAAAGGTCTTAACAATCACAATATTAAAAACTCTTAAATTAACTTTACGAAGAAAAACAACATAAAAAAAAAAACTCTTTGATTTTCCATTGTTTTTGACAGCACATTTTGCATTAAAAATTTTGATTATAACGATTCTTTCAAAGCAAAATTCAATTTAAATTTAAATCCAATAATAATGCACGCCGTTGTAACACTTCAGACGCTCCAAAAATGTTAAATCTGATTGTTAATTACTAAATTAACAAACCATTAAATTGTTGGCTAAAATGTTTTAAATTTTGAGCTCTATAAATACTAAAATTAAAAAATCTTTCATTGTGTAAAAATACAAGGAGAAATTCTTAAGATTTTTTTCAAATGAATAATTTGTGTGCGGTACATGTTAAAGACACATGTTAACACGAATGTTGAATTACATGCTCTTACTCCTTTGAGCATTACCAATATTTTTAATTTGGCCCCTTCAAAAAAATTTAAATTGTTTTTAATTTTTTATTTTTTATTAAGTCCATTTTAATTTTTTAAAATCTATTCATTAAGTCTCAAAAATTTTAAAAACTTTATTAGACCACCAAAATTTTAAATTAAATCATTCAAAAGAACTTTTATAATTTTAGTTTTGGTTTTTAAAATTTTTGAAAATTTTAAGTGGATCCTCCCAACATGTTTTTGTCAAGACCCACCTCTGATATGTGATCTAACAAAAACACAAGTGATTAAAAAGTAAAAAACCCAAAAGCGCTCTCACATCATTTGCAACGGTAGGGAGATAAGACATCCCCAAATCAACAAGGAAAATCTCCTTATCCTCTCCAACCACTATCCTTGCCGTCGCAATCGCCACTCTCTGTGTTAAAGCTGCAACAACCCCTCCATGTAATTCACCAAAATGATTCTTGCAGAAACACAAAAAAATAAAATAAATTAAACAATATAATTCTGATAAAAAAATAGTAATAGATTCGTTTGAATTACGGAGATTGAGGGTTTAACAGTTCTAAAGTAGGTGACGTGACCACTTCGGACGGCGTGGGTCATGAGGATATTATAAAAGATATTGGATAATTGGAATAGAAGTCTTTGGAACTATAGCTTTCGACGTCAAGGTCATCAATTCTCACTCGTTTAAAGATGTGCATAAAGCAGGTTGGGCCTATCATCGGATTTTGTGGACGCAACCGTTCTAGCAATGGTAGAAGATAACATTTTCGGCTCCTGAGAAGTGAGTACTGTAGTTTTGGTAGAGGGGTTTGCCATTTCTTTGTCTTTATCGAAGTTAGTGTACTAATGTAATCTCGTTATTCTTTTTACTTGATGTTTTAACTTTTTTATTAGAAAGTGTTGATCTTGAAAATAAATTCTTGAAATCCGCTACTTCATAATTATGCAGTTAGCGGTTTAAAAATTTAAAGGATTTACGTAATTTATTACAATATGAATTTAATTTTGAAAAAACATTTATTATTTGTATATGTGGTAGCTAACTTTTAAATAAAAATAGCTTAATAATACTCAAAGTTAGGGTTTTAAATGACACGACACAAATTACGAGCTATTCGAGTCCGAATTGGTTAAATCTCGGTCTACACTCATCTCGATTTGACTCGACTTGAGTTCTTAACGAGCCGAGCGGAGGTGTTCTATACTCGACTTGAAAAGCACGTGAACTACTTGAAAATGTAATATACTAAAAATTTTAATTTAAATTGAATTAATCCTAGGACCTAATTAAAAGAAACTAAAGCCTGAAGGCCAATTTTTAACTGAATTAATCTTAATTATGACTAAATTGAATTAAAATCTAAACTTAAAAGACTAAATCATGGCCTAAATGCAAAAGTTTAAACACGCATGACATAAAGAGTAGTTAACCCCTAAACTAAAATGGCAGGCTAGTTTCCCTCCCAGATGCGCAATCTGTTTGCATTAAAGGAATTTTAAAGCATTTTCCCACCTACTTTTCCTAATTCATTAAAATAGATTTTAGAGTAATTTATATTCTAGATCATTGAACTTAACTTTTATTTTTATTTGGATAAAAAATATTTAATTTAATCAAATTAAATCATTCGATTTTTCCTATTGATAAAATAAGTAAATTATACAAACATTTTTAAATAATTCTAACGAAAAAAATTAAAATGGACTCTTTTACTTAACATATTCTTCACACTTCTTCGTTAAAAAATGTTTAATTGATCATGTAAATATTTTTTCTTTGGACTTTTTAAAATATTTCATTTAAATAAATTCAAAGAAAAATAATTATAATAATAGTTAAATCCTCTATGCTTTCATTGGAACTAAAGAAGCAGTTGATATTAAATTCGCATCCAAATTAAGCAAGATTTGATTTACTACCTTATCAATCACCATACGTACATGTTGATGAACAACAATACATATAAGAAATATAGTCTGCATATTTCATTGGCAATACCATTATCAGCTGGGGAAGTTCATAACTTGGAAATAGGTGAGTTATGGAAGGTAGCACGAGAAGTAAAGGTGAGTTTCCTAGTTTTCTTCATCTTGAATTCGACCAAAACTACAGTTATATTCCTTCCACTTCTCACTACAGATCCCTCAACAATCAGCTCTGCCTGCATGTTTAAGACACGTACAATTTTCAAATGAGATGAAAGGGAAGATCAAGCAATGCAGTTTATCAAAAATTACTACAATTTTCATATTAAACAACTTCTTCAACGACTTTACTCATCACTAGATAGTTACAACTGGAAGTTCTGTTTGAGTAAAGACCATTAGTTGCAATAACAAATTACATGCAAATCTAGGCTCCATATGATTCCAGGCGTATTTGGGGAATCAAAACTTGTAAAAAATCTAATCAATTGTGAGATAACATTTGAAAATTAAATCAAAATTATAATATGGGACAAGGGCGGACGTTGGTGGGATCCTGCCCCAAAATTTTAGACCATTCAGTTTTTAAGTTCTTTTAATTTGGCCCCTTCAAAAATTTCAAAATTCTCATTAAATTTTAAATATTTTTAATTAAGTACCATTTAATTTTTAAATTTTTTTCACTAAGTCTCAAATTTTTTTAAAAACCTCATTAGACATCAAAAATTTTAAATTAAATCTTTCAAAAGAAATTATAATTCCAGTTTTGATTTTTAAAATTTTTGAAAATTTTAAGTAGACTCTCTCAACAAATTTTGATCCATCTTTGATCTTGGAACTAACAAAAAAACGAGGGATTAAAAAGTTGAAAATCTAAAAGGGCTCTCACATCATTTGGAGCGGCAGAGAGATAAGACATCCCTAAATCAACAAGGAAAATCTCCTTATCCTCACCAACCACCGTCCTCGCCGTTGCAATCGCCACTCTCTCCGCTAAAGCTGCAACAGCCCCTCCATGTAATCCACCAAAATGATTCTAGTAAAAACAAAACGAAAAAACCCCCAAAATAAATTACGAAGTATAATTCTGATAAAAAAATTTAACAAGTTTAAATGAATTACAGAGATATATGGTTTAACGGTGGCGAAGCAGGTGACGTGACCACGTTGGACGGTGTGGGTTTTGAGGGTATTGCATAAGATATTGGAATAGAAGTCTTTGGAATTGTAGCCTTCAACATCAGGATCGTCAATTCCAACGCTTTTAAAGACATGCATAACTAGAGCTTCGTGCGGGTTGGACCTATAGTTGGATTTTGTGGACGCAATCGTCGTAGCGGCGATAGAAGATAACATTTGTGGCTCTTGAGATAAGGGTATTGTAGCTTTCGGAGAGAGGTTTGTCATTTCTCTGTCTTTATCGAAGTTAGTGTACAACTGTAATCTCGTTTTACTTTTTGCCGGATGATTGAGCTCTTATATTAGAAAATGTTGATCTTGAAAATTAAATCATGAAATCTGCGACATCATAATTATGCAGTGCATGAACGGTTAAAAAAAATCTAAAGGATTTATGTAATTTATTAAAATATGAATTTAATTTTGAAAACAAATATTTATTATTTGTATATGTGGTAGGCTAACTTTTAAATAAAAAAGAGTTTAACAATACTCAAAGTTATGGTTGTAAATGAGATGAGACAGATCGAAAGCTCGCGAGCTACTTGAAAATATAATAATTTAAATTTTTTAATTGAATTAACACTCGACTCGAGTTCTTAATGAGCCGAGCCGAACTACTCTATACCCGAGTCAAAAAGCTCGCGAACTACTTGAAAAATATAGTATACTAAAAATTTTAATTAAATTAATACTAGGACCTAAATAAAATTAACTAAATGTAAAGGGCAATTTTTAACTGAATTAATATGAATTATGACTAAATGAAATTAAAATTTAAACTTAAAAGAGTAAGTAATGCAATAGTTTAAACATTGCAGTACCTAGAGAGTAGTTAACCCCTGGCCTAAAAAACATGATAGTTTCCCTCCCAAATGCGCAACATGTTTGCATTAAAGGAATTTTTAAAGTACTTTACCCAACTATTTCAGCTTTTCCTAATTCATTAAAAGGGATTTTAGAGTAATTTACTAGATCACTTAACTTTTACTTTCATTTCAATAGAAACATTTAATTTAATCAAATTATATCATTTAACTTTTTTTATTAATAAAATACTTAACTTATACAAACATTTTAAAATAATTCTAAAGAAAAAAAATGAAATTGACTCTTTTACTTAACATATTCTACACATATCATTATTAAATAATGTTGAAGTAGTCATCTAAATATATTTTCTTAAGATTTTCTAAAATATTTCATTTAAATAAATTCAAAGAAAAATACTTATAATAATAATTAAATCCTCTTTGCTTTCAATTGAACTAAATAAGCACTTAATATTTAATTCGTATCCAAACCAACATTTCATTTTAAACAAGATTTCATTTGAGTATTCGGTTATTATCTTACCAATCACGATACGTACATGCTGATTAACAACAGTACAGATAAGAACTATAGTTCGCTTTGCAAGTTTTATTAAGAGAAAAAGTGGTAACTGAGTGAGAAAGTAACCCCTTCTTGTCTTAATAATAGGAAGTTGCGTAATAATATGAATATTGATTTGGCAATATCATTATCAGTTATGGAAGGTAGCACAGGAAGTAAAGGTGAGTTTCCTAGTTTTCTTCTTCTTGAATTC
This sequence comes from Hibiscus trionum, assembly GCA_030270665.1. NCBI lineage: Eukaryota > Viridiplantae > Streptophyta > Magnoliopsida > Malvales > Malvaceae > Hibiscus > Hibiscus trionum. The sequence continues at coordinate 40,825,406 of BSYR01000027.1, read as the reverse complement.
GACTAAAACTGTGTTGTCTCATTTACAACCCTATTTGACCCTATAAATTTTAAGTTTTTTTTTGAGAAAATCACTGCAAAAAAAGACGTTATCACCAATAAGATAAAAATAAAAATAACCGCATTAAAAAATAAACAATTGTGTTGAGGTAAACCACTACCTGAGAAGCAAAATGACCCTGATGTATTTAATCGTTTTAATGGACGAACGCTCTCCGAGGTTATTACGGTCTCTACAACAATTTGTACACCCGAAGACTGGTGCAGACAAAGGTAGTACTATTCTTCTCTTAAAAATCAGAAATATGAGCTTGAAACTAACGCTCGAAAATCAAACAAGAAAACATAGAGTTTAGAGAGTGTTTTAAGAATATGTTTCTTACTTGAATAATTAGAAATGAAAAAGGAACCATATATTTATAAGCTTAATTTTGGAGGGTAAAGAGGTCTTAACAGTCACAATATTAAAAACTCTTAAATTCACTTTATGAAAAAAAATCATGAAAAACCCTTTGATTTTCCATTTATTTTGACAGCACATTTCGCATTCAAAAATTGGATTATAACGATTTTTTAAAAGCCAAATTCAATTTGAACTTAAAACCTACAATAATGCTCGCGGCTGTAACAATTCAGACGCTCCAAAAACGTTAAATTCGATTGTTAATTACTCAATTAACAACCCACTAAATTGTTGTCTAAAATGTTTTAAATTCGAAGCTCTATAAATATTGAAATTAATATTTCTTTAATAGTGTAAAACAGAAGGATAAAATCTTACGATTTTTTATCTTTCTGAAAAAAATAATTCGAGTGCAACACATGTCAAAGACACATGTTAATACACAAATGAGGAATTGCAAGCTCTTACTCCCTTGAGCATTACCAACACTTTTAATTTGGTCCCCTCAAAAACTTTAAAATTCTCATTACATTTTAAATATTTTTTATTAAGTCTCAAAATTTTTAAATTAAATCTTTCAAAAAAAATTAAAATTTTGATTTTTAAAATTTTTAAAAATTTTAAGTGGACCCTCTCAACATGTTTTGTTAAGATCCATGTGACACCCTCGCCCAGGTTAGGAGTGTGCGTCCGAAAACGTATTAATCAAGACTTAACAGAAAAGTGGGCCAATTTAAAATTTTTCTTCTAGAATAAGAAGAACTAATAATAAGCAAACATGACAACATTTCAAATTCTAAGGATTCAATTCCGTTCTAAACCAATTTCGGACAATGTCATTTAACCAAAACAATATTAGCATTTCTAATTAAAACCTTCCATCAACACTTATCTTAATCAATCACTACTTGTAATTTTCTAAACCCAAATTGAATGGACTTAGTTAATTATTCAAGTGGCATAGTTCTCATTCAACATAATCATCACTACTATCAAATTATTTGTAGCATTCGAATCATTAATAGACAATAGGTATATCAATAGTTATACAACCCAAAAGATCATGTCATTTCATTCATATCCATAGATATAAGGTTTCATAACAAGAGGCTTCTATAATCATGATTCTTATTTACATACATATCATTTTTCAACAAAAAGAATTATCATGCCTCTATCCAAAACACATGAGATTAACATTTACAAGCTCATGGTACTAAAAAAGTTATTATTCCAACTTCAATACACACACCTTAGGTAAAGCCTAAAGACCATCATAATGCAAAGGACTAAAAACCACAATGCAAGAACCTAAGCCACCAAAAATTATCAAGACATAATCAAAGCATGCCATACTTTCAAGTCTTCCTTCACTTGTATATATAAGCTCCAAGGTTGAGTATCTCTAAGGAACCAATCCTAAGTTTTGGGAAGAGTAACTGTTGGGTTTTTCGACGCTCGATTCGATCAACTGATTATGCTCGCCAAGTGGTGGAGAGGTGAATTTTTGGGTGGAAGGATTTAGGAAGCTAAAAGAATAAAAACACGATGATTTATAGTGGTTCAACCTTCTAACCAAGGTCTACATCCACTACCTTAGCTTCCCACTAAGGATTTCACAACCAATTCACTAATTGATTCGTCCCCTTTTCTAGGCTCAGGAGGAAACCCTTTACAACGATCAAGCTTCTACCCAAAGCCTTGATCAAAACCCTCGAAGCTTTCTACCCAAAGCTTGAAGGAACCCCTCTCTTACAAAGAGATAAACAAAGAAGCAAACTTGAACCCTCTAATAGGTGTTTTGTTTGCACAATGAAGCACTCACCCAAAACCTAAGACACTTGAGCAAATTTAACAATGTAAGCTCACAAGTGTTGTCTAAGCAAGAAATGAACGATTTAAGCTCTAGACAAGTTTTTCACTCATAATGTTGTAACAATTGAAGCTCTATATTTATCTTGATGCTTGGAGGTCCATTTTATACTCCAAATTGAGTTTGTAGCCGTTTATGGCCGTTGGGGATGTTTTGGAGCCGTTGAGGACTTTATTTCCCTTCTTAAATGCTTTTCTGCAGCTAATGGTATCGATACTCGTGGAACGGTATCGATACTGCCTTCATAGAAACTAGCCGTTGGGCTCTTGCCTGCATGGGCGTATCGATACGCTTTAGGGCGTATCGGTACCCTTTAACATTTAAAAGGCCGTTGGGAAAATAGCCGTTGGGGTGTTTAAACAGGTATCGATACGCTGACGTGGCGTATCGAAACGATCCCTTTAGTATCGATACCAGGGTTTGCTGTATCGATACGGGTTTTGACAGTGGCCAAACTAAGGCAAAATGGTATCGATACCGATATGACCGTATCGATACTGGTGACTTGAAAAGTCAAGTTTGGCTTTTGAAAACATGAAAAATCTTTGTCAAAAACCTCTTAAAATACCTCAAACATAATTTCAAGTTGTTTGGACTTAAAAACAAGTTTTAAATTCTTTTCAAATTAGTCCAAAACATTTTTCAATTATTATATCAAAACATTAGTTCTACAATCTCCCCCTTTTTGATATAATAAAACCAACTTGAAAAATTGTTTGGGTTCTCCCCCTTTAGCATTAAAAAAGTGAATAAGAGATTAAATATATGAAATCAAATTAAGCTCCCCCTTATTCATTTGAAAATTCAATTTTTCAAAACCATTTCTCCCCCTTTTTGTTATATCAAAAAGAATTTAAAAAGACATTTAAGTTCAAGATAACGTAGGAGGCAAAAAAAATTTTGACATTTTAAAAATTTTGGTTTAAAATTAGCTCCCCCTTACTCAAGGCATCATCAAATTGTTAGTCCAACATTTATGAATATCTAGTTGACATAAAATAAATCAATAAACACTAAAAACAACTAGATTTTACCACACTTGAACTCAAGGGAGGATGTGAAGCCTTCCTTCTTCAAGTGTTCTTCCTTGTGTGCATGGAGCTCCCCCTCAATTTTTGACTTGTTGATCATTCTCCATCACACCTAGCAAAAGACAATCAAGTAATTTTTGGTATCCAAATTGCTTTGGATCCATAGACGTTAGTAGCACAAAATTTAGTCCCCTTAGGAATCCATTTTTCAATTTCATCCTTTTTAGTTGAAGTGGTTAGTCCTTTTGGGACCCAAACACTTCTAAAACATTTTCCATTTAAAAATCTAGGGGCACTAGATTGTCTTACATAAAAATTTGATTTTCCAAAATTGTTTTTCTTTTCAAGTTCTTTGGAAATCAAACCTTTTTCCTTTTTGAGATCATCGACTTTTTTTTGATGATCTCTTTCCATCGTTTGAAGCAAGTTTTGTAAATCTAAAACTTTAAGCTCAAAATCTTTGATTTTTGCTTCAAACTCTAAATTGGTTTTAGAAAGCAAATCATTTTCGGTTTTCAACTTTGAAATCAATTTTTTATTTTTCGAAAATGAAGCCTTGAATTCAAAAACCAATTCATCGTAGGCTTCTTGTAACTCATCAAATGTATAAGAATTTGAAATAGATGAGTTAGAAGTTACCTCTCCCTCATTGAGGGCCATCATGCATAGGTGGGCTACTTCATTATCGGTGGAGTCTTCATCACTCCAAGTGGCCACGTATGCTTGTTTAGAAGATGATCCCTTCTTTTTGGATTTGTGGGAATCCTTCATCTTCTTCCTCGATTCATGCTTGGATTTTTCCATTTTGCTCTTCATGAATCGGGTGAATTTGTTGAAGAGATAGGACATCTCTTCATCTTCACTATCCTCCTCACTTGAATCTTCATGATGACATGTGGAGGATTTGAGAGCCATGGCATTTATATTGATGCCAATACTCTTGAGTTTCTTCTCTCCCATAGCTCTAATTTCTTCCCTCCTTTTCTCATCTTCTTTGTTCTTCTTCATGATTTGATGAGTAAGAAGTGACCCCATGAGTTCATCAAGCTTCAAAGTCTTCAAATTTTTGGCTTCGATGATGGCGGTCCTTTTTGAGTCCCAAGACTCGGGAAGTGAGTAGATGAGCTTTCGGACAAGTTTTTCTTCCGGAATGGCTTCTCCATAACCTTTAAGACCATTGATGATGGTGGAGAATCTATCAAACATCTTCTCGATGTTCTCTTCCGGATCCATTTTGAAGTTCTCATACTCTAAGGTGAGGAGCCCAATCTTGGTCTCCTTGACTTCATTAGTCCCCTCGTATGTGACTTCAAGCTTGTCCCATACCTCCTTGGCACTTTCACAAGAAGACATTTTCTCATAGATGGTTGGGCCAAAAGCACAAAAGAGCATGTGCAAGGCTCTACAATTTAGCTCCATCTTCTTGCGATCGTTGGCACTCCATTCCGCTTTGCTTCCTTGAGGCACGAACGGACCATCTTCAACTATGTCCCATAGTTTGTAATCATTTGCCTTCAAGAAGAATTTCATCTTTGTCTTCCAATGGGCATAGTGATTTCCGTCGAAGAAAGGCGGTATGTTGATGGATTGCGACATTTTGAGCCGGTTTGTGAAATGTTGATCGAGCTTGCCGGATCTTCTCAATAGGATGTGAATCCCCTTCGATTGAGCCAAGCTCTGATACCAATTGTTGGGTTTTTCGACGCTCGATTCGATCAACTGATTATGCTCGCCAAGTGGTGGAGAGGTGAATTTTTGGGTGGAAGGGTTTAGGAAGCTAAAAGAATAAAAACACGATGATTTATAGTGGTTCAACCTTCTAACCAAGGTCTACATCCACTACCTTAGCTTCCCACTAAGGATTTCACAACCAATTCACTAATTGATTCGTCCCCTTTTCTAGGCTCAGGAGGAAACCCTTTACAACGATCAAGCTTCTACCCAAAGCCTTGATCAAAACCCTCGAAGCTTTCTACCCAAAGCTTGAAGGAACCCCTCTCTTACAAAGAGATAAACAAAGAAGCAAACTTGAACCCTCTAATAGGTGTTTTGTTTGCACAATGAAGCACTCACCCAAAACCTAAGACACTTGAGCAAATTTAACAATGTAAGCTCACAAGTGTTGTCTAAGCAAGAAATGAACGATTTAAGCTCTAGACAAGTTTTTCACTCATAATGTTGTAACAATTGAAGCTCTATATTGATCTTGATGCTTGGAGGTCCATTTTATACTCCAAATTGAGTTTGTAGCCGTTTATGGCCGTTGGGGATGTTTTGGAGCCGTTGAGGACTTTATTTCCCTTCTTAAATGCTTTTCTGCAGCTAATGGTATCGATACTCGTGGAACGGTATCGATACTGCCTTCATAAAAACTAGCCGTTGGGCTCTTGCCTGCATGGGCGTATCGATACACTTTAGGGCGTATCGGTACCCTTTAACATTTAAAAGGCCGTTGGGAAAATAGCCGTTGGGGTGTTTAAACAGGTATCGATACGCTGACGTGGCGTATCGAAACGATCCCTTTAGTATCGATACCAGGGTTTGCTGTATCGATACGGGTTTTGACAGTGGCCAAACTAAGGCAAAATGGTATCGATACCGGTATGACCGTATCGATACTGGTGACTTGAAAAGTCAAGTTTGGCTTTTGAAAACATGAAAAATCTTTGTCAAAAACCTCTTAAAATACCTCAAACATAATTTCAAGTTGTTTGGACTTAAAAACAAGTTTTAAATTCTTTTCAAATTAGTCCAAAACATTTTTCAATTATTATATCAAAACATTAGTTCTACAGTAACAAACGAGAGTTATAAGTACATGGAAGTACTTAGTGAGGTAATACACAATTGCCAATTTTCAATTCTAATTATTATAAATTGTTCAATTACAGAATTCAATACATCAATTATTCAATTCCTATTGATCAAGGGTTGCTTATAATCTATTCGATTTCTACAAACAATATTCAACAAGCTCAAATCAATTCATAACAATCAATACAAGCTTCAATTCGATACATATCAATTATCACCCAATTTCAATTCAAAACTTACAATTGTCATAAGAATAAATTCATTACATAGTATTCATCACATAATTCAATCCAATTCATAGCAAATATCTTAATATTCAATTAGGCCTTGGTACCTAGTTAATTCAAAGGTACTCGAGTTACATAATTCAAGTCGATACTTTAAGTATGTTAACAAAAAGGTGCATTCTACACCCAAACAAGTCGGTACACAAAGTACCTATCAAGTCAATATCCTTGGTATCTAACAGGAGGTGATTACATCACCAACAAAAGAATACACTTATTACTTAACAAGTTGAGCTCTAGACTCTAGGCATGCCATACTACCTAGGAACAACTAGAACCAAGGTCTTTGTAATTCTTACATTTAAAGTTTGTTCTCTTAAATTAATTATCAAAGATAACCAATACAATTAATAGCACCAACAAATTAAATAATCATGCATAAGGTTGTTTCGATTAGACAAGAGCACAATTCCAATTCTTTCAATTCATTTAACAACCATGATATTTCATAACACTTCATAATTCAAGAAGCAATCATATCCTTTCAATAGCTCAAATAACATTCTAAGCTCGATTGAACACATACACATAAATCCAACATCCAAGTCATTAAATTGCCTCTTTTCATTAATTCTCAATTTGTTACATGCATATGTACTCAATTTAGGTTCTAATTTCCAGCAACTATATATCAGATCCACAATTCCTCAATACCAAATCAATAGGCACCAACACATGCAAAAAAGTCAAGAAATTACAAAAATGCACTACTCAATTCATCCACAAGTTTCAATCAAAGTGTCCAATTATTATTTTTGATCGAAAACGTATGATTTTATTGAACGCCAAACCATACAAGCAGCACTTACATGCACCTCGTTAAAAACCTCCTTACAACCTAGATGGAGGAAAAGAGTACGGCGTGTAAATGCGAAGCAAAAAGGACGCCAAACACCCATCGAACAATGCGTGATCCCCCACCAAAAACCATCCCACCCTTAATCCTTAATGTGCAAAAACACCTACCACATCCTTCCCATCGCCCGCGGCAAGCACAATGCGCAGCCCCCATCGGCAGTAAGCCCCCCAAGCCACCAGCCCCTCACGATGTCGCACTGACCCCCAATCCCAGTAGGTGCAACACAGAATCAGCACACCTCACAAACTCGCTCTACGCCATGACGTTTGCACCATCCCACCTTTCGTCAAAGTATCCGCTATACTATTAGCCTTGCGCAACACATGGTTATAGTACACACACGGTAAAAGTTGACATGCTTCATAATTCAAACGAAACCAAGCCCATAATTTCCACGGCCTCGTATTACTTTGTTCCACCCAAACTAAAGCCACTTGAGAATCGGACTCAATGATGATAGATGATACAGATAAATTCAACTCCAACAACAACTCCAATGCGGACGCAATAGCACATAACTCCGCCATATTTGAATCCATCACACCTAAAGGTCCAGCAAACATCGATAAGATCTTCCCATTCGCATCCCTCAAAACACCACCACATCCCGCTAACCCCGATTTACCTCGTGCCGCCCCATCCACCTTAAATTTTACCACCCCACTTATCGGTGGCGACCACACCATCATTGGTCGCGACACGCCCCCGAAAACCACCAGAATACACACACGTGGGCAATTCCACCAAGAAGACTCTCCAACCAATTGACCCTCATGCGTCACTTTTATCCAATGGAATGAATGCATTTTAATTAGAAACATAATCTCTTTTATCGCCAATCTTTTCTGTCGAAAAATTAACTCATTTCGTGCTAGCCACACTGACCATAACAATTCCGCACATCCCGCAATCCACCAATTTCGTAAAAGCCCCATAAACACCCCCTCATAACATTGACCAATCCATTCTTGAATCGTCCTAGGTCGCACCAAAAAACAGTCCCCACCATTGAAGAAAATTATCCCAAACGCTATTGATTACCGGACAAGACCACAAAATATGATTCAATTCATCCTCTCCCTCACCACACTATACACAACTCATTAACTTAAGTTATTCTTCCCTAGTTACCAATATATATAAATTAGTCCAATTTCATATCAAAGACAAGATCAAAATAATAATTTGGTTAGAACCTAAGTTCCAACCTTAGGGGAGATTACACTCACTAAACTTCCTAGCTATTCTTGAATTTGGATGCCTTTGAGTGAGTCCCTTTTGCCTAATGAAGTGCCTTCTTCGAATCCTTCTCTCCCTTACTCTAATCAACCAGATGTCATGGAATAAATATTGGTTAACATCCAATTAAATAGAGTGATCTTAATTTATAAAACACCAATTGCTAAATGTCTAAACCATGTCCTGATTTGGGAAAATTGTGTACCCTCTAATGTTCTGTTCATATCTTTAATCCGCAAGTCGGAATCACGATTATTATATATCGTTAGAAAGCTTACATAACTGACTTTACATTTATACAAGGTTTGCGTTCTAATTATTTCCCAATTAAAGCAGTTTAATCGTTAAAGGTCGGCCAAAACAATGCTTCAAAACTGTCCTTGAAATTAAAAGCATACTTGAGTGGTTTGATTGATCTAAATTCCAAATTGGTTCAGCTAATTTCTTTTTCTAATGAAACATTCCACATTTCAATTACATTTAAATACTGGAATTAGCTTTAATTAAGTTCGCCTAAGTCCTCAATTAGACCAATTTTCCAGACTAGTCCCTATAAGCATGTCTTACATCCAAAACATCTAATTGGCTTATTATATCACAAATTCATTAATTCAATCCTTCTAGTATTTATTTTTATTATTCTTTAAATCATTCTCAAGGATTTCCAATTTCCAATTTCCAATTTACTCAATTAAGCCTTACATTTTCAATTTAATTACGCTAGTCCATAGACTTTTCATTTTTCTACTTATGCTCTTAATTTCGATCCAGGGTCAAATTCATCATTTTTGTCCTCCTTTTTCTATGAATTATCATTTTCATACCTTAAATCTCATGGCCTCAAATAACTTCTTCCTACTGAAATTTCTCTAATTTCGAGTGTAATTTCCCAATTTTCATTCAATTGCAATTATAGAGAAATTTTAAGCAACTTCCTATGATTCGGCTAACCATTAGCTACTAATTACATCAACCAAATTATATTGTACCGGAATATAGTCCTTACATCATTCTAACCAAGTTTTTCCAGCCTTAATCTCAACTCAAATATCATGCAAGAATCGACATTGTTGCGTGTAAAATAGTCTATCGCAATTGTAGTGCAAGTGTACACGACGCAAGTAGTAAAGTGATACGAAGTATCGGATATCGTCTCCACAGGGATTGGGCTAATGACTTCACCTTGTTTACTGCACGAAAGTAAAGGAAATAATTAAGAGTTGTCACGAGAATAATAAGGTAAAAACGTAAAATAAAGGATTGAGAAATCAAGATAGAAAGAATGGGCTGGTATTGAGTTGCTCAGTAGTGCAGGTATTGAATTGCTTAGGATCTCCAGTTCTGTCGTCGCGCCCGTCGCCGACAGCACCTGTCGCGGCGGCTGTCCGTTAGCTGTCGCGGCAGCGAACACTAACTCCGTACTTCAAGCTTGGCAAGAATCCCAGATCTGCCTTGCCCTATCCCTAGGCACAAGTCTGTCAATGATCACGTCTTTGATGATACCTCCCGGCGTGAATCGAAGGATGAACACCGATGTGTATGAATTCTTCCTTAGCCACTTAACCTCGCCCTATCCCTAGGCACGAGATGGTTCAACTATAAACTAGAGAACGCGCTCTTATCTCTTTCGTATACTTAACTCTCCCGATGCTAAGTAAATGGATAACCTCACAATGCTCTCCCGATGCTCTTGCAAGATATTAAAACCAAAATAAGAGAACTTGAAGTTTATTTTATTGAACTTGGAAAATCCTAAAAACAAAGCAACCCTTGCAACTACTTTACAAAACAACCCGTAGCCCTAGGGGGGATTTAGAACATGTCGGTGATGGGTGGACGGCAGGGGTTTGGTTTCGGTTATGGGGTAATCGGTTCTTTCTCCTAGGTTAAATCTATGCCCTTATATAAGCTTTGGGCTCAAGTCCTCTAAGGTAACAAGGATTACAACTTTAATTAAAAGTAAGATTCTAATAAAGACTAAATCTCTAAAGACTCCTACTTTCCAGCCGCATCCTTGTTTCTAGGAATTTCCTCTCCTTGAGCTTTGGCTTGACATATCTTTTGATCCGGGGCTTGAAAAAATATGTGGCTTTCACACGACAGACGAGCAGATTTTTCTCTATCTATCGAGGTCCACTTTACTTTTCCTCTTCATAAGGCTGCTGTCACCTTGCTGTCACGACAGGTCCATGGCAGCTTCGCCTTCTTCGTCTGCTTGTCCAGTTCAGCTTTCCTGCTTCTCTGCCCTGCGCCTGCCTTCAACGTCCACTATGGCAGATACCTGCAAAAATAGCCATCTTTTAGTAGAATCCGTGCTTTTAATCCTTTTGTGATGTTTTGCTGAAAACTAACCTAAATGCAATGCAATGATGCTTGAATGCAGCAGAAATATGGGTTAAAAAGAGTGTAAATAATAGGACTTTTACACACTCAACACACCCCCAAACTCAAGTTTTTGCTTGTCCTCAAGCAATTAAGACTTAAAAGAAAAATGAATTTTTTTGTGTTGGCCTTCAAACAGTGAATTGTCCCTTACCCGTCGCTCATTCTCTCTGGCGGCAGCAACCTGTCGGAAAGGTTAGGATCTGTCCGGAATCTCCCTATAGCTCTCGTGCAGTGTGTGCATGCTTGTGAACAGTTATATGCTAAGACTCTCTTAGTTTCACTAGAATATTCAACTTCTTAGCTCGAATTTTTATGCCAAAGTTTATTTTTTAGAAGGGACATTTTCATGCTTCTTTTTCTTCTATTTTCAAGCTAAATTTTTCTAGAGCCAGTTTTAGGCACCTCTAGTTAGCTTCCTAGAGCCGGTTTCGGGCACCTCTAGGTTTTTGATTTTCTTTTGCTAAACTTCTTTCCTAGAGCCAGTGTTAGGCACCTCTAGGGGCTATTCAAGTTCTAAGCTTCCTATTCTAGTTTGGCTAAAAGAAATCTAAGCAATATAACAGTCACAAAAGTGTTTAAATTTTCAGAACTATAGAAAGGCTCTAAACTTCTCCTTAACCTGTCCTAAAGATGCTGCCACGACAGAGCTGTCATGACAGGTAAGTTAACTTCACAGTTTTAAGCCAACAGTTTTATCTTTTCTGATTTTTTTTAAGAGAACTTATTTAAAAAAATAAGACACAAAAATTAATAAAAAGATGTACTAAAGACTCCATTAATGATGGAGGTTTGTCACCCCCAAACTCAAGGGTTGCATTGCCCTCAATGCAAAATGACATAAAAAAAATAAAAAACATGAAGGCAAGTACATCACAAAATAAATAAGCAGGCAGCAAGAAAAAAAATAAAAGACTTAAATTTTCAATCGCTGTCCTCGCTGCTGCTGCTGACACGGATCTGGCGGCAGCGTCTGGGCTGTGGTGGAGGCTGGGCAGGTTCAGGGGCAGGTTGCTCTACGAGCTGGACATCGGAACTGCTGTCACTGTCCCAAGTGCTGCTGGTGATGAGGTGGAGGCAGCACTGCGGTAGGTCTGTCTGGACGACATATTAGTTGCAAGGGTTGTGAAAAAGAGAGAAAACAAATAAAACTAGAGGAGAAAAACAAGAGAGAAAAATCAGAAGTGATGAAAAATGAAAATGGGAAGGGGTTTATATAGCGGTCGAGTAGCTGCCCATTTAATGCCGCAACGGCAGGCGTGAAGAACGGAGCGGCAGATTGGATTTAGCGTGTCTGACGCGTCTGACACGCATTTATTCGTCTGTTACGCGTCTGCCGCACGCTTCTGCGTCTGCCGTGTCAGTCTGTTGACAGCCTGTCATATCCGTCTGCGGCGGCAGCCGAAACGACAGGTTTCCATAAATGGGCTTCAATGGGCTGATGGATGGGCGGTGGGCTTGGGTCACTTCTCCTTTTCTTGTAGACTCCTTTATTTCCTAAAAACTGAAATTAGAAAAACAAAACATTATTCGAATAAAATAAACCTAATTTCCTAATAAATAATAAATAAATAAAATAAAATAAATAAAAATAAAAATAAAAATTAGGTTAAATTAGGGATGCCTTGTGGGGCATCACCTAAAGTAACCACTTCCTGTATTCCTGGTTCTTCAGTCCCCTGATAATGCTTGAGGCGTTGTCCATTGACTTTGAATTGGTGCCCGTCTTTTAATGATTGAATTGTGATGGCACCATGGGGAAAAACTTGAACCACTTGGAACGGGCCAGACCATCTAGACTTTAGCTTTCCTGGGAAGAGTTTAAGTCTAGAATTAAATAACAACACAAGCTGCCCTGGGCAGAACTGTCGTGGCAGCAGTTTCTTGTCGTGCCACCTCTTAGTCTTTTCCTTGTAGATTCTTACGTTGTCGTAGGCCATTGTCCGTAATTCTTCCATCTCGTTCAGATCTAATAATCTTTTCTGGCCGGCCTTGTCCAAGTCCATATTCACTGCCTTGATTGCCCAATATGCCTTGTGCTCGATCTCGACAGGCAAGTGACAGGTTTTCCCATAAATCAGTCGGTATGGAGACATGCCCAATGGAGTCTTGAAAGCTGTCCTGTATGCCCATAATGCATCATTTAAAAGTAAAGACCAATCTTTCCTCGTTGGTTTAACCATCTTTTCAAGAATGTTCTTCACTTCCCTATTGGATATCTCAGCCTGTCCATTGGTCTGTGGGTGGTATGCTGTCGCGATCCTGTGCTTGACACCATATTTCTTCAAGGCGGCAGCAATTACCCTATTATCGAAATGTCTCCCTTCATCACTGATAATCGCCCTAGGGATGCCAAATCTAGAAAAAATGTTTTTATGCAAAAACTTTTGGACCGTCTTGGCATCATTCTTTTGAGTTGCGATTGCTTCAACCCACTTGGAGACATAATCCACTGCTAGGAGGATGTACAAATTTCCACATGAAGATGGGAATGGTCCCATAAAATCAATCCCCCAAACGTCGAAGATCTCGACTTCTAATATATTCTGCAGTGGCATCTCGTTTCTCCTCGAGATGTTACCTGTCCGCTAGCACCTGTCACAGTTTTTATAAAATTCATGTGCATCTTTATATAGTGTCGGCCAGTAGAACCCTGACTGCAGCACCTTGGCAGCAGTTTTATTGCCTCCTAAGTGACCTCCATATTGTGAAGCATGGCAGTGATGGAGAATGTCTTCTTGCTCTTCTTGTGGTACACACCTCCTCATAACCTGATCTGCGCACATTTTGAAAAGAAGAGGTTCGTCCCAATAATAATGTTTAACATCATTTTGGAACCTCTTCCTTGCTTGATAATTAAGATCAGAAGGTAATATTCCGCTAACTATAAAATTAACGAAATCAGCATACCAGGGAAGGTTAGAAGACTTACCTGCCGCCATGGCTGTCGCGACAGCGATTGCGGCAGCAAAGAGCTGTTTATCTGGGAAGGTCTCCAGTATGTGTGTCTCATCTAACGGAAGACTCTGTCCCGTCTCCAACCTCGACAAGTGGTCTGCCACCTGATTTTCTGTCCCCTTTTTGTCCTTAATTTCAAGGTCGAACTCTTGTAATAGCAATATCCATCGTATCAACCTAGGTTTTGCGTCCTTCTTTGCGAACAAATACTTGAGGGCAGAATGGTCGGTGTGTATTATTACTTTCGTTCCAAGTATGTAAGAACGAAACTTGTCGATGGAGAACACCACAGCTAGCAGCTCCTTTTCTGTGGTGGTGTAGTTCACTTGGGCGTCATTCAACGTCTTGCTGGCATAGTATATGACATGAAACAGCTTATCTCTGCGCTGCCCAAGTGCTGCCCCGACAGCATAGTCACTAGCATCACACATGATCTCGAATGGCTGTGTCCAGTCTGGTGGCTGTACTATTGGGGCTGTCACTAACTTTTCCTTCAGAACCTTGAATGCTTCAGTACATTCTTCATTAAAGTCAAAGGGTCGGTTCTGTTCCAAAAGATGACATAAGGGCTTGGTGATTTTTGAGAAATTTGCGATGAATCTCCGATAAAAACCCGCATGCCCTAAAAAACTTCTAATGCCCTTGACTGTTGTTGGCGGCGGCAGCATCTCTATGACTTCAATCTTAGCCCTGTCGACTTCTATCCTACGGCAGCTAATCTTATGGCCAAGGACTATCCCTTCGTCCACCATAAAATGGCACTTTTCCCAATTTAGAACAAGATTAGCTTTTTCACATCTTTCAAGAACCTTTTGAAGGTTGCTGAGGCAGTTCTCAAAATCGTCTCCAAAGACGGAAAAATCATCCATGAAAATCTCAAGGAAGTCCTCTACCATGTCGGAGAATATTGCCATCATGCACCTTTGGAAGGTGGCAGGTGCGTTACAGAGGCCGAACGGCATCCTCCTAAATGCATACGTTCCGTAGGGGCATGTGAAAGTCGTTTTCTCTTGGTCCTCTGGTGCAATAGCAATTTGGTTATAACCTGAGTAACCATCAAGAAAACAATAGTAAGGCTTACCCGCTAATCTATCAAGCATTTGATCAATAAAGGGTAAAGGAAAGTGGTCTTTTCGGGTAGCTTTGTTAAGCTTCCGATAGTCCATACAAACCCTCCAACCGGTCACAGTCATGGTTGGGATTAACTCATTGTTCTCATTGGTTATCACGGTCATTCCTCCTTTCTTGGGAACACATTGCACCGGGCTTACCCATTTGCTGTCGGAGATGGCGTAAATAATACCAGCATCTAACCATTTAATTATCTCTTTACGCACTACCTCCTTCATCGCAAGGTTTAACCGCCTTTGGGCATCAATGGTCGGCTTATGATCTTCCTCTAGGAGGATTTTGTGCATGCATATTGCCGGACTAATGCCCTGAATGTCTGCTATTGTCCATCCAATCGCCTTTTTGTGCTGCCTTAGCATGTCGATCAGCTGTTGTTCCTGTTCCTGCGGCAGCTTAGCAAAGATGATTACGGGCAGTGCGTCATCACAACCAAGATAAGCATATTTAAGCTGCACTGGCAGAGGCTTAAGTTCTAAGACAGGTGGTTCAACAGTAGAGGGCTTTTGGATTAAATGGTTATCCGAAGTGTAATTCAAGGGTTCGAATAACTTACCTGGACGATGGTCTAACCAGTTTACCTCCTCATGACCTTCAGTATCAGATGTATCGGATTCAGAGGAGTTGCTGTCGTCGGTGCTGTCGTCGTCGCTGTCGTGACAGGCCTGTAGGTGGCTGTCGCAGCAGTGACCAAATTTTATATCACGGCTGCCCGACCTGATGCAGGGGTAATCAAAGTTCACCTCAATGATGGCCTTGCATTTCTCGTCCACATCAGCATGTTTCATTGCTTGGAGAACATTCAACTTAATTTCTTGATCGTTTACGCGTATGGTGAGTTCTGCTTTCTCCACATCAATCAATGATCTTCCCGTGGCTAAGAAGGGTCGCCCAAGGATGACTGGTGCGTTCTCATCTGCCTCACAATCTAAAATAAGAAAGTCAGCAGGAAAAATAAGCTTATCCACTCTTACCAAAATATCTTCAATTTTTCCCTCGGGGTGAACGTAAGAGCGGTCGGCTAGCTGTAGGGTAACTGTCGTGGGCCGCGCCTTGCCAATACCTAATTTCTGAAAAACAGATTTGGGCATTAGATTAACACTAGCTCCAAGATCACAAAGTGCCTTACCCACGAATTTGTCGCCGATTACACAAGGTATGATGAAGCTCCCCGGATCCTTCTTTTTCTGGGGTGGCTGCCGATGAAGAATACTCATGCAACCTTCTTGCATCCTTACCGTTTCAAATTCCCCAAGTTTAGATTTTTTCGACATAACATCCTTGAGAAATTTAGCATAACCGGGCATCTCCCTAACAGCATCTAACAACGGAATATTAATATGAACCTGTTTAAAAATATCATAAATCTTTTTAAGTTGAGATTCATGCTTAGCTTGCTGTATCCGTTGAGGAAAAGGTGGTGGGGGACGGTAATCAGCAATACGTCCTTCCCACTGCATGCGAATCTGAGGACGGTATTCATCTTTCTTCTCCTCTGTCGCTTCTGCTGTCGTGACAGGCTCATCGGCAGCAGTCTGTTTATCACCTGTCGGGTCAGCTTCCTCGGCAGGTTTATCCAAGGCAGGTTCCTTTTCTGTTTCAGCTTCTTTTTCCGGTCCTGGTAACTTTTTCCCACTCCTAGTAGTAATCGCCTTACATTGCTCATGTGGGGGCGGTCTAGCATTTTCAGTATTGCTAGGGAAACCTCCATTCTGCCTTGGCTTAATATGCTGCGACACCTGACCCATTTGTGTCTCTAGAGATTTTAAGGTAGCCTCATGATTTGTCATTCTCATCTTGGTTTCATCCATAAAGGTTTCCGTCTTCTTGACAAACTGATTAATATTCTCCATATACGTACCAGTCTGAGACATAAAGGTGGCCAGAGTCTGCTCCAATATACTACTCGTGGCAGGTGGTGGCTGCTGTTGCTGCTGCGGCGGCAGGTGCTGCGGCAGGTTCTGCGGCGGCAGTTGCTGTCGCGTCAACAATCTAGGACCCCCCTGATTCTGATTATATGCTTGCGGATTCAGAGCATTGTTAGGATTACTCCAGGAAAATTTGGGATATTTCCTCCAATTAGGGTTGTAGTTGTTGGAATTGTAGTTCGGCTTGTAATTTCCAACATATTTTCCCTCTTCTACATTTATAGGGCACTCATCCCTACTATGATTTCCCTCACAGATAGTACAAACTTCCTCGACAGCAAATCCTTGTAATTCATCTTCATTTAATAATCGTTTCATTGCTTTAGTAAGGAATGCTACCTGTGATTTCATAGTGCTGTCGGCTTCATAGTCCTTGACAGCAAGTACCCGTTTACCCCCTCTTCTTGCAGTCGGAAACTGCTCCTCAATCTTAGCCAGATTTTTCAAAACTTGCAATGCCTCGTCCGGATCTTTATCCAATAATAGTCCATTTGCTGCAGAATCAATTCGAATGCGAGTTTGTAAGTTAGCAGCATTATAAAACTTACTTAACTGATTCCAGACGGGAAATCCATGCATTGGGCAGTTCCGAAGAAGAGTAGTAAACCTGTCCCAGGCCTCGTGCATTGGCTCGTCATCTTCCTGTTGAAAAGTAGCAATTTCGTTACGTAATCGCTCAGATAAATGCGAAGGATTAAAACGAGATAAGAATTCACGAGTTAGATCTGCCCAAGTCATAATAGAACCCGGTATAAGTTTATTCCACCAAGTTTTAGCTCTGTCCCTCAATGAATGGGGAAATAACCGAAGCCTCAGTATCTCCGGATTAACTCCTGGCAGTCTAAACGAACCACAGATCTCCTGGAACGTTTTGAGATGCTCCCTAGCATCTTCTGTCGCAGAACCACTAAACTGCCCGGCGTTGTTGATCATACTAAACATGACAGGCTTGAGTTCGAAGTTATCAACATCAATATCCGGCAGTGTGGTCTCCAGCTCTACATGATCGTTCAGTATGTAGTCACGACATGACCGTCGTCCAACTGCTGCGGGCGGGTGGCCGACAGGCGGTACACCATCACCAGCGGGCGGATTACGGGCCATCTTCTCTAGCTGTTCCTCAAGGTACTCGTTCCTGTCTAAAAGGTGGCGAAGTTGTTACTTGAGATTGAAGGAACGTTCGATTTCCGGATCTAATTTATACTCAGGATCTTCGCCTCTTTTAGATCTGTGCATAAACAAGATAACCTTGTGAAAAGCAAGAGTTTAAAGTACTAACGAAAAATTAAAAGAAAAAAAAACGAAAAGTGCAATAAAAGAAAGGTGTAGTTATGTTGCCAATCCCCGGCAACGGCGCCAAAAACTTGTTGCATGTAAAATAGTCTATCGCAATTGTAGTGCAAGTGTACACGACGCAAGTAGTAAAGTGATACGAAGTATCGGATATCGTCTCCACAGGGATTGGGCTAATGACTTCACCTTGTTTACTGCACGAAAGTAAAGGAAATAATTAAGAGTTGTCACGAGAATAATAAGGTAAAAACGTAAAATAAAGGATTGAGAAATCAAGATAGAAAGAATGGGCTGGTATTGAGTTGCTCAGTAGTGCAGGTATTGAATTGCTTAGGATCTCCAGTTCTGTCGTCGCGCCCGTCGCCGACAGCACCTGTCGCGGCGGCTGTCCGTTAGCTGTCGCGGCAGCGAACACTAACTCCGTACTTCAAGCTTGGCAAGAATCCCAGATCTGCCTTGCCCTATCCCTAGGCACAAGTCTGTCGATGATCACGTCTTTGATGATACCTCCCGGCGTGAATCGAAGGATGAACACCGATGTGTATGAATTCTTCCTTAGCCACTTAACCTCGCCCTATCCCTAGGCACGAGATGGTTCAACTATAAACTAGAGAACACGCTCTTATCTCTTTCGTATACTTAACTCTCCCGATGCTAAGTAAATGGATAACCTCACAATGCTCTCCCGATGCTCTTGCAAGATATTAAAACCAAAATAAGAGAACTTGAAGTTTATTTTATTGAACTTGGAAAATCCTAAAAACAAAGCAACCCTTGCAACTACTTTACAAAACAACCCGTAGCCCTAGGGGGGATTTAGAACATGTCGGTGACGGGTGGACGGCAGGGGTTTGGTTTCGGTTATGGGGTAATCGGTTCTTTCTCCTAGGTTAAATCTATGCCCTTATATAAGCTTTGGGCTCAAGTCCTCTAAGGTAACAAGGATTACAACTTTAATTAAAAGTAAGATTCTAATAAAGACTAAATCTCTAAAGACTCCTACTTTCCAGCCGCATCCTTGTTTCTAGGAATTTCCTCTCCTTGAGCTTTGGCTTGACATATCTTTTGATCCGGGGCTTGAAAAAATATGTGGCTTTCACACGACAGACGAGCAGATTTTTCTCTATCTATCGAGGTCCACTTTACTTTTCCTCTTCATAAGGCTGCTGTCACCTTGCTGTCACGACAGGTCCATGGCAGCTTCGTCTTCTTCGTCTGCTTGTCCAGTTCAACTTTCCTGCTTCTCTGCCCTGCGCCTGCCTTCAACGTCCACTATGGCAGATACCTGCAAAAATAGCCATCTTTTAGTAGAATCCGTGCTTTTAATCCTTTTGTGATGTTTTGCTGAAAACTAACCTAAATGTAATGCAATGATGCTTGAATGCAGCAGAAATATGGGTTAAAAAGGGTGTAAATAATAGGACTTTTACACACTCAACAGACATATTCATGATCTAAGGTTACAATTGAACATAACTTGAAGTGAGGAGCTTACCAAGCTTTCTCTCTAAATTTTCCAAGCTAAAATTGCACTTCATGCAAAGAGAAGATGAGTGTTTTCCACGGATGTTCTCTAGATTTTCTTCTCTCATTCTCTCGGTTACTTAGCCGGCTAGGAGAAGAAACGGAGGTAATGACAAGGTGTCATACACTAGATCTTGGTTTGTCTAAATTACCCTCTTTAATTAACTCTTAGAGCTTAGGATACTGGAGGGGCATATTCGGGAGTCTCGGTTTTGAGACATGCAACTCCCCTATCTTTAATTTTATTCAATTTACACCTTGACTTATGTTATTCGGTAGTTTGTGCTTTTATTCAATTTAGTTCTTATTGATCGAATTGCAAGGTAATTAATAATTAATTAGGTTTGTTAATTAGCTAATGAATCCAATAATTATTAAGGTACAATTGAGGGTGTTACAATCCACCTCTAATCAAGGATCCAACAAAAAACGAGGGATTATAAAGTAGAAAATCCAAAAGAGCTCTCGCTTCATTTGCAGCGGCAAAGAGATAAGACGATCCTAAATCGTCACCAACCACTATCCTCGTCGTCGCAATCGTCACTCTCTGCTAAAGCTGCAATAACCCTTTATCTAATCCACAAAATGATTTTTATAAAAAGAAAAAGAAAAAAACCCAAAATAAGTTAAACAATATAATTATAATAAAAAATGGTAACATGTTACTATGAATTACAATGATAGAGGGTATAATGGTGGCAAAGCATGTGACGTGACCATGTCGAACGGTGTAGGTCTTGAGGGTATTACATAAGAGATTGGAATAGAAAGCTTTGGAACTGTACCTTTTGACGCCGGGATCGTCAATTCCCACACGTTTAAAGATATGCATAATTAGAGCCTCGTGCGGGTTGGGCTTATCATCGGATTTTTTTTTACTGCGACGGCGGTAGAAGATAATGTTTGCGACTTTTGAGAAGTGGGTACTGTAGCTTTTGGAGAGGGGTTTGCCATTTCTCTATCTTAATCGAAGTCAGTTTACGATTGTAATCTTGTTATTCTTTTTACCTGATGTTTCAACTTTTTAATTGAAAATGGTGATTTTGAAAATAAATTCATTTTATTCGCCACTTCATAATTATGAAATGAACAGTTAAAAAATTTAAAGAATTTATGTAATTTATTAAAATACGAATTCATTTTAAAAATATTTATATTTTGTATATATGGTAGGCTAACTTTTAAATAAAATGAGTTTAACAATACTCAAAGTTAGGGTTGTAAATAAGACGAGACAGAGTACAAGCTGCTTGAGATTGAATCGGTCGAAGCTCGGTCAACGTTCAACTCGATTAGAATTCTTAACGAGCCGGGTCGAGCTACTCCATACCCGACTCGAAAAACTCGCGAACTACTTGCAAATATAATATACTAAAATTTTAAATTTTAATTGAATTAATCCTATGACCTAATTAGAAGAAACTGCATAGACTCACTATGATTCTAGTCATATTTGGGTAAAGAAAGGTTAAATGGGACTCTAAACAAAATGGGGAATCAAAACTTGAAAAAATTCCAATAAACGGTCAGATAACATCTGAAAACTGAATCAAAATTATAATCTGGGACAGGGATGGACGTTGGTGGGAGCCAACCCCAAAATATTCGACCATTCATATATGGCCCTTCAGTTTTTAAGTCTTTTTTAATATGACCTCATCAAAAATTTTAAAATTCTCATTAAATTTGAAATACTTTTAATTAAGTCCCTTTTAATTGGACTCTCATTAAGTATCAAAAGTTGTAAAAACTTTACTAGACCACCAAAATTTTAAATTGAATCTTTTAAAAAAAATTATAATTTTAGTTTTGGTTTTTAAAATTTTTGAAAAATTTTAGTGGGCTCTCCTAACATGTTTTGTCAATATTCACCTATTGTCTGGGATCTAAAAGATAAACGAGGGATTAAAAAGTCGAAAACCTAAAAGTACTCTCACATCATTTGGAGCGGCAGAGAGATAAGACATTCCCAAATCAACAAAGAAAATCTCATTATCATCACCAACCATTGTCCTCGTCGTTACAATCACCACTCTCTCCGCTAAAGTTGTAACAACCCTCCATGTAAGCCACCAAAATAATTCTGGCAGAAACAAAAAGAAAAAAAAGAATCACAAAATAAATTAAAAAATATATAATTTTGATAAAAATGTTAAAATGTTCGTATGAATTACAAAGTTAGAGGGTTTAATGGTGGCGAAGCAGGTGACGTGACCACGCCTGACGGTGTGGGTCTTGAGAATATTACATAAGGGATCGGAATAGAAGTCTTTGAAAATGTAGCTTTTGGCGTCAGGATAGTCAATTCCCACACGTTTAAAGATAAGCATAACTAGAGCCTGATGCTAGTTGGACTTATCATCGGATTTTATGGGCACAACCGTCGCAACGGTTGTAGAAAATAACATTTGCAGCTCCTACAAAGCTAGTACTGTAGCTTTTAGAGAGGGATTTGCTATTTCTCTGTCTTTATCGAAGTTAGTGAACGACTCTACTCTCGTTATTCCTTTTACCATATGTTTCAGTTTTTTTAATTAAAAATGGCGATTTTGAAAATAAATTTGTGAAATTCACCACTTCATAATTATGTAGAGATCGGTTCAAAAATTTAAAGGCTATATGTAATTTATTAAAATATGTTATTAATTTTGGAAAAAAATATTATTTGTATATGTGGTAGGTTAGCTTTTAAATAAAAATGAGTTTAACAATATTCAAAGTTAGGGTTGTAAATGAGACGAGACAGATCGTGAGCTACTCGAGTCCGACTTGGTCAAAGCTCGATTAACGCACGAATCAATTCAACTCAACTCGAGTTCTTAACGAGTCGAACTGAGCCACTCTATGCCCGAATCAAAAAGCTCGTGAACTACTTGAAAATATAATATACTATTTTTTAATTTAATTGAATATTACCGATGATCTAATTAAAAGAAACTAAAGCCTGAAGGCCGAATCTTAATTGAATTATGACTAAATTGAATTAAAATCTAAACTTAAAAGACTAAGTCATGGCCTAAATGCATAAGTTTAAACACGACAGGACCTAAAAAATATTTAAACCCTAGCCTAAATAAAATGGGCTAGTTTTCCTCCCAAATGCGCAACATGTTTGCATTAATGGAATTTTTAAATCATCTTTCCAACTACCTCCACTTTTCCTAATTCATTA
This sequence comes from Hibiscus trionum, assembly GCA_030270665.1. Classification (NCBI taxonomy): domain Eukaryota; kingdom Viridiplantae; phylum Streptophyta; class Magnoliopsida; order Malvales; family Malvaceae; genus Hibiscus; species Hibiscus trionum. The sequence goes on along the minus strand of BSYR01000027.1, from coordinate 40,802,516 downwards.
AAAAAGATTTTAGTGTAATTTATAATATAGATCATTTAATTAGTTTTCACTTTCATTTATATCACAAACATTTAATTTAAGGGTATACTATAACGAATGTCACTCAATTATGGGTAAGATTACATTTGGGCCACGTAATTATTAAAAGTTACACTTGGGTCACTCAATTATGAGTAAGGTTACATTTGAAAAAGTGGAAGTAGTTGAGAAAGATGCTTTTAAAAGTTACATTTGGGTCACCCTTAATATTCGAGAAAGATCACATTGATATGCATAACTAGAGCCTCTTGCTGGTTGGACTTATCATCAGATTTTGTGGATGCGACCATCGTAGTGGCTGTAAAAAATAATGTTTGCGGCTCCTAAGAAGCGAGTACTGTAGATTTTAGAGAGGGGTTTGCCATTTCTCTATTTATATTGAAGTCAGTGAACGACTCTACTCTCATTATTCTTTTTACCAGATGTTTTAACTTTTTATTAGAAAACTGCGATTTTGAAAATAAATTTGTGAAATTTGCCACTTCATAATTATGTAGTGAAGTGTTCAAAAATTTAAAGGATTTTTGTGTTTTATTAAAATATGTATTTATTTTTGAAAAAAATATTTATTATCTGTATATGTGGTAGGCTGACTTTTAAATAAAAATAAGTTTAACCATACAGAAAGTTAGGGTTATAAATGAGACGATACAGATCACGATCTACTCGAGGCCGACTTGGTCAACGCTCGACTCGAATTCTTAACGAGTCGAGCAGAACTACTCTATAGCCAACTCGAAAAACTTGCAAACTACTTGAAAATATAATATACTAAAATTTTTAATTTTAATTGAATGAATCCTAGGACCCAATTAAAAGAAACTAAAGTCTGAAGTCGAATCTTAATTGAATTATGACTAAATTGAATTAAAATTTAAACTTAAAAGACTAAATCATGGCCTAAATGCAAAAGTTTAAACACGACACGAACTAAAGAGTAATTAACCCCTAACCTAAAAAATAGGTCAGTTTCCCTCCCAAATAGGCAACATGTTTGCATTAAAGGAATTTTTAAAGCATGCTTCCCACCTACTTGAGCTTTTCGTGATTCATTAACGGCTTTTTCTAACCCATGCATACATGCATAGGTTAAGAGTCAATTAATAGTTTGTATTAAATAGAAGATTCTACTTAAAAAAATAACGATTATTTAATGTATTATAAAACCTTAAAAGATTCTATTGAAAAAAATTCTCATTTAATGTATTAAGGTATATGATTTAGGGTTTTATGGTTTTTGGTTAAGGGTTTTAGGGTTAGGGATAGTGTTTGAGTTTTATGGTTAAGGTTTTAGGTTTTTAGGGTTAAGGTTTAGGATTTTAGGGGTATGGTTATGGTTTAGGGTTCAATGTTAGGGTTTAGGGTTAGAGTTAGTTTTAGGGTTTATGTTTTATGGTTTAGGGTTTTTAGGTTTATGTTTTATAGTTTATGGTTTAGTTTTAGGGGTTTAGTGTTTAGGGTTTATAATGTTAGGTTTATAGTTTAGGGGTTTTAATAGAATATTTTAGGGTTTTGTAGTGCATTAAATGATGTTATTTTTTCAAATGGAATTTTATATTTAATATAAGTTATTAAATAACCCTTAACCTATGCATATATGCATAGGTTAGACAAACCCTTTATTAAAAGGTATTTTAGGGTAATTTAAATTCTAGACCACTTTACTTAACTTTCAGGATCAAAAACATTTAATTTAATCAAATTACATCATTGAACTTTTCTTATCAATAAAAGAAGTAACTTATACAAATGTTTTTAAATAATTCTAACGAAAAAATTTAAATTGAAAATTTTTCTTAACATATTCTTCTACACATCATCATAAAATAATATTAATTGATCAACTAAATATTTTTTATTAGGATTTTATCAAATATTCCATTTAAATAAATTCAAAGAAAAAATATTTATAATAATAGTGAAATCCTCTCGGCTTTCATTGGAACTAAATAAGCACTTAATATTTAAGGGTAAATTACAAAAAAAGATCACTGGACTTTGCTCTCTCACCTATTTTGGTTACTCAATATTATTTTATTAATATTTTTGTATTACTTGAAATTTATTATTACTAAATATAAAAATAATTTTTAAAAATATATATTTTATTTATTATTAAATAGAAAAATTTAAAAAATAAAACCCAAACATCCTCAAACCCATTTTATCTTCTTCTTTAATATTTGACCTTACCGAGCCGTTGTCATTGTCCTTGTCGCCGTCTACCGTCCTTTTCCCAGGGACGAAACCAAGATTGAATCGTGAGGGGGGGGGGGACAAATTGTTTAACTTTTGAACGAACAAGATCTTAAAAAGTGATTACACCGTAAAAATTAAAGGAGTTGGGATTTAATTTCACTAATTTTAAAATTAAAAGGTCTTAAAAAGTAATTAAATTAGAAAAGTTGGAGGGGTCAAGGCTTTAATTAATTAATTTTAAAATTGATAAGGTCTAAAAAAATTATACCAGACAATTTTGGGAGGGACAAGGACTTAATTGAAATGGTTTTAAAACTATCAATGGCCTAAAATGTAGTTAAACCATCAATGTTAGGAGGGGCAATTGCCCGTCCCACCCTCAACTTGCATCCGCCCCTACTTTTCTATTGGATCACGCCGGTACACCCCATGGCGTGGCGGAAAAATTATCCAGCGATCACCATCAGAGATCCATGTATGAGGAATGAATCGGAGTGAATAAGGGTGAAAAATTATTTGCTTAAAATCTGGAATTATGAATTTGGAGAAGATAGATATCCACTCACAATTCCACGATGTCGATTTCTAAGCCGCAACGATAATGCTCCGACCTCTACTTAGTTCACCCAGTTGAAACGAGCATATAAAACTCTCTAAAATATATAAAGGGTTTTTCAAAAAGCATTAATAACTTCTAGATCTCTCATGCCTATATATAGCCTGTAATCCTAGTTCAACTCATATTAGGATTTTAATATATATATATATATATATATATTAATATATATAATCCTAATTTAACTTTAATTAGGATTTCAACATATACATATATATATATATATTAAATATATATAATCCCAATTCAACTAATTAGGATTTCAATATATATATATATATATTTTAATATATATAATCTCAATTCAACTTTAATTAGGATTTCAATATATATATATATATATATTAATTTAAATCGAATTATATTATTTATATATAAAAGAAGCACAATTAAAATAGTTATTTTCTTTTAATATTTATCTAGTAGTTAAATTATATATATATATATATATATATATATATATCAAATATACATTAATTTAACTAAATTCGTGTACAACAAATTTGTACATATATAGTTTGTTTAACATATGCTCATTTCAACTGTGGGTGTGACCCTGTAGGTTCATTGTAACGTTAGTAGTAAATATTAGAAAATTTCTAATATTACAAACAACGAGTGACATCTAGCAATATGTCATTGTCACCTAAGTTACAAGAAATTATGATTCGACATAACCTATTCGTAGTTAACTGTTTGCATGTATTACATCCATTTGTCCTTTATATCTAGATTGGACACAAGTCATGGAACAGTCACACTTGTATAGTCCATCTAATATTTATGATATCTTGTGTTGATTATTATAAATGAATAACTATGATATCTCATATCACCTTATTCAAGCATGACCATGCATTTCTAGTCTCACTAAATCAAGTGGCCTACGATATTACTCATATTATGTAGGTGGGACAAATCCTATCTTGATCAACTATATCCCACTACATAGATTGCGACAATATCCAATATCAATCTTTATAGTGTAGCTTGTTACGACACACGTTTGACTGTATCAAAATATGTCACTCACGATGTTGAAATAATGATGATCTTGAGTTTGAGGATCATACATGTAGTTATCATCATGAGCAATGTTGTGACACTAACATAATAATTGTAGAAACATGCTCATAGCGGGTCAGTCCATTATGTCGTTCTCTAACACATACTTATGTATTGATTTTGACATCTCTATGTCAATGACAACACTTTGTCATCAATCAACTATATATTAGTCTTGATGGATTATTGTTGTCCATGCCCACAATAATACTCGACTAAGGACAGTTAAGAATAACCATATCATTCTAAGAACATTATTGTAATTCAATTTATTTATGCACACAGAATAGTAACTGAAAGTAATAAGGGCAATGCCTCTATATTAATAAACAAGGTAAAAACAAATGCCATTTACAATCATCTTATGATTGGTCTTTGGGCATGCTCTAACAATCTCCCACCAGTAGAACCTACATTGTATCGATCTAGACTTTAACGAAAGTTAACATTGGGAGGCAATAAATGACTTAATATTTTATTGAGGGGGTTTGTGAATATTATCTCACCATTTAACATTTGATCTTATCAATTAACTAGCATGCTTTTAATACATTCATTTTATTAGATACATGAGAAACAGTAAATATAAATGCAATAGTTATAGCCCATATCCTAAGGTGGCTCGTCCCAAGCCAATGAGAGAACCAAATTATTCTAATGATAAAAACACTTCTCAAGCATCTTTCTGTCGACCCACCCTTCTTCTCCACTGGTCCATGCTTCTTCGTATATATTACAATTTCAGAAAATCGTTTTAGATACGAGGGAGTAAGATGATAAGAGAATTACAATAGAAGTAGAAAGAGACACGAAAAACATGTCGTATTTATAAAATCTTATAAATCAAACTAAATGGTCTATTGGGCTATAAATATGCTTTCCAAACACCATGCATATCAACCATAACATAAACTTGTTTTATCTTGATTATTAAAAATTATCGATATGAGTCTATGTCCTTAGTTGCCTTCGTAGGTTAAAGAGGAGAAATTTAAAATTGCACGTATATTCCATATAGGGAAAAACCACATGATTTGATAAGTTTCATCAACATATTCATGTTTTTGGGATTCTTAATCCGTAAGATTTTTTGTTTGAAACAAATTTTGTTCATATGCAAAATACTACCAACCCTAAAACTCTATATTGAATATGTTAACAATTAACATATAATATTTCAAACCCTATCGAAAATCCTGATGATTAACTCTTAATCATCGATCTTAAGAACATCTTTTAACTATATTAATAGATTAACCGTGATTGAATCAATTTGCTCGTACAAATATCATATATTCACTAAATAAATAAAAAAATATCATATATCTCATACAATTACATCACCCAGGTAATTAAAACCTGAATCCGTATCGTTCAAGTGGCTCTGACACCACTGTTGGGTCACGCTGGTAGACCACATGGCGCAACAGAAAAATTAGCCGGCGATCACCACCAGAGATCCATGTACGAGGAACGAATCAGGGTGAAGAATTACTTGTTTAAAATCTAGAAATCTGAATTTGGAGAAGATAGATATCCAATCATGATTCAACAATGGTGCAAGAAGTTAAGATGTATATGTTGGCAGTGAATTACGCGGATTTCGATGTGTTTGTATGTCGAGCAAAGGACATTGAGCAGAATTTGGGCTTGTCATCTCGTGGAGGTGGTTCTAGCGCCGGTAAGAGAGCAGTTGAGTCTATTTTAGTGGTGGACGGAATAAGAGAGGCCGAGATAGGATATATCAGTTTGCTACTAGGCGAGGCAATGTTGGACATGGTGCACCGGCTCAGGGAGATAGAATGAGGGCGGATCAGAACACATGTTGGAGTGTGGTTCTCGGGGTCATCTGCGGTGAGATTTTCCTTGTGTGGTGAGGGAGGCTCAGACTCCTGTTGTGGTGATAGGGAATTCTTGCTGGAACTGTGGTTCAGTAGATCATATGAGGAGGGAGTGTCCTTTGTTGGCTGGTGGAGGCCAAGGATGGGCACCTGCTGCGACTGCACCTCAGAGAGGCCGTGGGCGCGGCCGAGGAAATTTCCAGAGAAGAGATGAGAGGCAGCGAGACATTGCTCATGTTGTAGCAGTTCGGCCTGAGGGAGGCGGTCCTGCGAGGGTCTATGCTCAGCGTGAGGAGCGCAATGATATCGATGTTATCACAGGTACCTTTGTTCTTCAGTCTTTATCATTGTTGGTTTTGATTGATTCTGAATCCACGCATTCTTATATCTCGAGTGAGCATGCGCATTTGCTTGATATACCTGTTGAGTTGCTTGAAGTAGGAATGCAAGTGACTAGTTCCTTTGGTGAGACTGTAGTCACTAGGAAGTTGTATCGGAGGTGTCCCTTGTCTGTTCAGGGTCATGTTTTCCTTGTGGATTTGATGGAGTTACCCTTTTATGGTTTTGATGTAATCCTTGGTATGGATTGGTTGTCTGAGCATAAAGTTGTGGTAGACTTCGATGTTAAGAGAGTTACCTTAAAGTTAGCGGATGATTATGAAGTTGTGATAGTAGGCGAAAATGTGAAATTCTTATCTAATGTGATTTTGGCTTTGGAAGCAAGCCGTATGCTAAGGTTGGGTTGTGAGACTTATCTTGCCTTTGTGATAAATTCTAGTACAAAGGACGCACGTGTATAGGACATAAAAACGTTTGCAATTTTCCGGGTGTCTTTCCGGAAGAGTTGCCGGGGTTGCTGCCAAACAAAAAAGTTGAGTTTGGTATCGAATTGTATGAGAATATGACTCCGGTGTCCATTGCTCCTTATCGTATGACACCTAAAGAGCTAAAAGAGTTGAAAACACAACTTCAGGAGTTGCTGGATCGAGGGTTCCTCCGGCCGAGTGTATCACCTTGGGATGCACCAGTGTTGTTTGTAAGAAGAAAGATGGAACAATGCGGATGTGTTTAGATTATCGGCAACTGAACAAGTTGACGATCAAGAACAAGTATCCTTTTTCCAAGGATCAATGATCTCTTTGAACAGTTCTGAGGAGCTTCTGTGTTTTTCTAAGATTGACTTGAGGTCAGGGTATTACCAGTTAAAGGTAAAGGATGTGGACGTACCTAAGACAGCTTTTCGGACAAGGTACGAGCATTACGAGTTCTTAGTGATGCCGTTTGGGTTGACCAACGCACCTGCTGCTTTCATGGACATGATGAATCGTGTGTTCCATGAGTTCTTGGATCAGTTTGTGGTGGTGTTCATCGATGATATCCTTGTGTATTCTCGTACCGAGGAGGATCATGATAGACACTTGAGGATCATTTTGCAAGCATTGTTGGAGAACCAGTTGTATGCCAAACTAAGTAAGTGTGAGTTTTGGCTTAAGGAGGTGGTCTTCCTTGGGCATGTTGTATTAGCTGAGGGTATTCACGTTGATCCCCATATGATAGAGGCTATGATGAGTTGGAAGGTGCCTAAGTCGGTGACTGAGGTACGAAGTTTTCTTGGTTTAGCTGGGTATTACCGAAGGTTTGTCGAGGGTTTCTCGAAGATTGCTGCACCTTTGACCAAGTTGTTGCAGAAGAATGTTCGCTTTGAGTGGATGGATGCGAGGTAGCAAGCTTTTGAGAAGCTGAAGGAAGCTTTGACACAAGCTCCTATTTTGATTCAACCTGAGTCAGGTAAAGAGTTTGTGGTATATAGTGATGCGTCCATCGTTGGTTTGGGCTATGTGTTGATGCAGGAGGGTAAGGTAGTAGCCTATGCATCTAGGCAATTGAAGGTGCATGAGCGTAACTACCCTACTCACGATCTTGAGCTTGCGGTTGTTGTGTTTGCTTTGAAGATCTGGAGGCATTATCTGTATGGCGAGAAGTGTGCGGTGTTCACGGATCAAAAGAGCTTAAAGTATCTTATATCTCAGAAGGAGTTAAATCTTCGGCAACGTCGTTGGGTGGAGTTGCTTAAGGCCAATGTTGTTGCCGATGCTTTGAGCAGGAAAGTGGATGTAGAGTTGAGGGCAATGTTTGCTCTCTTGAGCATATCGCGGGATGGTGGTCTTGTTGCTGAATTGCAAATGAATCCATCACTGATCTAGTTGATCAAGGACAAGCAGTTGCTAGATGATTCTCTTATTCCTCATGTTCAGGACATTACGGAGGGTAAGCCTTCCGATTTCAGTTTTAATGATGATGGTGTTTTGTGCTTTGGGAGTCGAATAGTGGTGCCAGATGATGTTAAGTTGAGGCGCACTATTTTAACTAAATCTCATAATAGTCCTTTCGATATGCACCATGGTAGTACGGAGATGTATTGTGATTTGAAGGATGAGTACTACTGGGTGGGATTGAAGAAGGATGTAGTTGATTTTGTTAGCAAGTGCATGGTGTGTCAGCGAGTGAAGGCTAAACATTAGGTACATTCTGGGTTGTTGCAGCCTTTGAGAATCCCATAATGGAAATGGGAAAGGATTACCATGGATTTTGTATCTAGTTTGCCCATTGTCACCATCAAAGAAGAACTCAATTTGGGTGATCGTGGATCGTCTCACGAAGTGTGCACATTTCATGCTTGTGCATACTACGTATACCTTGGATAGGTTGGCTGAGTTGTATATTGCTGAGATTGTGTGGTTGCATGGTTTACCAAATTCCATAGTGTCGAATAGGGATCCGAGGTTTACATCATGGTTTTGGGAATGTTTGCATCAAGCCTTGGGTACACGGTTGGATTTTAGTACTTTCTATCATCCTCAGACGGATGGACAGTAGGAGTGTGTGATCCAGGTGCTTGAAGACATGTTAAGATGATACGTTATAGATTTTCAGGGTTCTTGGGAGAAGCACTTGCCATTGGTTGAGTTTGCTTACAACAATAGTTATCAGGCAAGTATTCAAATGGCTACATACGAGGCTTTGTATAGGAGAAAGTGTAAAACCCCTCTTTGTTGGGCAGAAGCTAGGCAAAAGTTGATTTTGATGCCGGCTATATTGAAAGGGACCACCGAGAAGGTGAAGCTCATCTGTGAGCGTTTGAAGGCAGCATCGGATCGGCAAAAGTCTTACGCGGATCTGGAGCGTAAGGAAATTAAGTTCGCAGTTGGCGAACATGTGTTCTTGAAGGTATCGCTTTGGAAGAAGGTGATGAGATTTGGGCGTAAGGGTAAGCTTAGCCCGAGGCTTGTTGGACCATACGAGGTTGTGGAGCGTATTGGCCCTGTGGCATATCGGTTGAGGTTGCCTTCTAAGCTGGAAAAGATACATGATGTGTTTCATGTCTCGATGTTGCGGAGGTACAAATCGTATCCTTTGTACGTGATGCTTGTTGAGGAGATAGAGCTGAATCCGGATATGTCTTATGATGAGGAACTAGTGAGGATTCTGGATGTGAGCAGCAAAGTTCTTTGTGGCAAGACGATAGAACTTGTGAAGTTGTTGTGGCGATATCGAGGAGTTGAGGAGGGCACTTGGGAGAGCAAAACGGACATACTGAAGCAATTTCTGCACCTTTTTCCTTCAGGTGAAATTTCAAGGACAAAATTTCCTAATGGGGGGAGAGTTGTAAAGCCCTGGTTTTGGGCCTAGATGTTTTAGACATCGGATTGGACCGGTCGGGAACGGTTCGAATCACGTTAGGTTGTAACACCCGAGTTTGGGGGTCGGGTGAAATTAAAATATTATTTTGGGCCTCGTGTTTTTAAAACAAATAAAATTTATGTTGGGCTTGTTTTGATTTAAAACCTAAATTCCATGGATTTTAGAAATTGGAAGATAGCCATTTCATTAATGGCAGTTTCGTAAAAACTTGGACTTGTAAAATAAAAACCCTTTTATTTCAAAATACCCAAAATATTCATCATCTTCTTCCTCCCAAAAACAAAACCAACGTGAAAACCCCTCCCACCATTGAGTTACTATTCCATCTCCTCACCTTCCTCTTTCTCCCCATGTACTTAGTTTTCCATGAAACCTACTATTTTGTGTTTTGAGTTTTTGAGCTTTTAAGTTAAAATATCCAAACTTTGTTGTTCAATGTTGAAGCTTTTGATTTCTTATTATTATTTATGTTATTAGCAACCCAAATGGTCCAACATATGTGATTTTTACTTGGTTTTATGTTGATTCCCGGATTTGGGTTTTGTTGGGGGTTTTAGAAGGGTTTAAGGTTGGTTTTGGGGCTGTTTTGGGTGAGAACTTGTTGGCTGATGGTTGGTTGATAGTTAGGAGTTGTTTTGGAAGCTTTTAGGTGTGTTACAAGTGTTGGAATCGATGGTTTTTGGTTGTTCTTATGAGCTGCTCGAAAATGAGAGTTTTGTGGGTGTTCTTGGCTTGATTTGATGCTTAATTGGTGTTATAACTTACAATAGTGGTTTGTGGTTGTTTTGGTTATTAATAGAATGTGTTTGATTGTTTAGAGACAAGGAATTGTGTTGGTGAAGCCTCGGGAACGAATACGGATAGCTTGGTGGATTGATCGGCTAGAGTTGTTGAGCTTGGAATAGTCGGTGAGTGGTTCTACGTTTTTAAATTGGTTTTCAAATGTTGGTTCAAGCAAGTGGACCTAGGTTGGGCTTGATAAACCCACATAGAGTTGGGATTAGAGTGGTAGCCTAATCTCAAGCTTAGGTTAGAAGACCTTTGGTTGAACTTCTAAATGTTGATATGCCTCTTGATTCATTTCTAATTGTGTTTAATGTTGTTATGTATATTGTGATATACATGTGTGTGTTGAGGCATGATGTGTGATGCATGTGGTTGTGGAATCTGGGTTGTGCATGATGGCAAATCATGGTGAGTACGTGCTAAGCACGGAAATTGGTAAGAAAGTTGTGAGGTTGAGTAATGAAATGTGTTAGTATTGACACTAGTATGCTTGGGTACAAATGATCGATCATTAGGATGTTTAGTGTGCACACGAGAGTCGAAATGCGCTCGTGGTCTTGGTGATGGTAGTCATCAAGATGGAGTATGGGTTCGCCCGGAAATCTTCTTTTATATGTTAGTCGACGATGAGTGGAATCCCATCGACGGGGCGTGAGGATGAGTGGAATTCCCTCCGCGTGTAACGGTGATGAGTGTAATCCCACCGTAAGGTAATGGTTGTGTTGTTGGATGTGAGTTCCAACAGTTATCCGCGTATTCGGGTCATAGCTAGGTGCCAATACGGATTGTGGAATGTGTGCCAATACGTTTGATATATGTGGTTCTATAGGGTTGTGTTTATGGACTTGTTGAGCATGGCATGATAATGATATTATGTTCATGCATCATTTATATTTTGACTCATGTGGCTCAGAAGGTAACAAAACATGCATTCTTCCTTGGTTTGTTGCTCGTGCTTGGACCCTGCATTGTCGAGGTTTGTTTTATGAGCTTACCCTCACTAAGCTTTATGCTTACGCTCTCTTGTGTTCGACAATGCAGATCCGTAGTTCGTGGGTTGCTTGTGCAAGGAGAGGGCCTCCAAGTGTGCTAGTTGAGCTTTTGATATCATCGAGTATGAATTTCTAAGTTATGGATGTAATAGACAAGCAATGGGATTTGAGTATTTGATTTATGTTGTTGTTATGTGTTAGGAGAATGTTTAGACTCCTATGTTTTGTGGATGTTTTGCTTAAGGCTTGCTTATGCCTAGTATGTTAGCCTTGTGCCCCTTTCATGAATGCTCTTGTGTATGTTCTTGTCTATGGCATGAAACCTTGAATGCTATGTATGCTTCTTTTGTTGAATTGATGATTCATTTATATGTGTGGCCTTTCATGTGTTATGTGTTTAAGCATGCATGTTGTAGGGTGTTTTGCTATTAGAGTTATTGCATGTATGTGGGAGGTCTTAGTTGGTGTCATTGAGGCAGCCCTTGTGCCTTAAACCTGCTAAAACTTGTTTGTTCGTAGCAGGGGTATCGATACGGTTGGACCCGTATCAATACGACCCTCTTGTTTCAGGCCAAGCGTTTCGATACGCGGGAAGGGCGTTTCGATACCATTTTGCTACTGGAAATCTGAGATTCTGACGAGAAATATAGGATATTGAAACGAGCTTAGGTGTTTCGAAACGATCTTCGTAGCGTTGACCACGAGAAGTTGACCGTTGAGGGCATATCGATACGGTTAACCAGCGTATCGATACGGTCTGCTCGAGTTGACTTTGGCCAGTTGACCTAGTCAAGGCGTATTGATACCCTCTTTGAGCGTATCGATACATCCTGCAATTTAAGTTAAAATGGGTTGTTTTTGAATTGCTGTTTGGTTATTCGCCTCGCTTGTTGCTTCCGCTGTCGTTGTTTCATATAGGATATATTAATGCATCTAGATAAGATAATAATAAATGAAAAAGTTTTCTCGGGTTGTTAACTGAAGTGGAGCCTTAACGGGTTTCGCCTCGGTTATCCCCGTGTAGCCCACTCGGACTGGGACGAGGGGGTTACACTTGTTGGTATCAGAGCCTGAGGTTTTCGAGACCTCATGCAGGTAAGTGAGGCAAGTTAAATTCTTGTAATGCAATCGCACGGTGTTTGCTTGCCATGTAAGTACGCTTGATGTTTGAGTGTTGTTTGAAGCATGTTGAGTAGAGTCTCATTGCTTCTATTACATTGAAAAAAGGATTTTTAAGTGAGGGAAGCATACTTGAGCCACTTAGACCCTTGCCCTTGCTAACCCTATCTGGTATGTTGTTGTTGTGTTGTAGTTGTTATCTGTGAGCTGTTATGTCGAGGCCTAGAGGTAGATCGAGGATGGTTTTCCAGGAACCCCGTGTTGCGGCTTCTGTTGATGAGCCGATGGTTGGAATAAAGGCTCCTATGGAAGAGCCTGTTGTTGGAGTCGGAGCTCCTCCCCCACCACCACCTCCTCAGCCTGAAGTGGGAGGCGAGGCTAGAGCTGAGGGAGCGGGACCTCAGGTTGGCCATGGTGGCCAAGGTCTTGCAGGGATAGATATGGCTCCGCTAGTTCAAGCTATAGCGGGAGCGTTTCAGGCTACAGTTGTCGCAGCTCAGGCCGCAGCTCAGCCGAGAGGTGATGATACTAGCTTACCTTTAGAGAGGCTTCGTAGCCTAGGAGCTGATGAGTTCAGAAGATCTACGCCTGGGAGATCAGAGTTGTGGTTGGAGAAGACAATCCATATTCCAGCTCAGATGGGATGTGTTGGAGCTCGCAAGTTGGGCTGTGTAGTTTCGTTGCTTAAGGGTGATGCCTACACCTGGTGGGTCACCATTACTACCGGTGAACCTGAGGCTGAGATCAGTTTGAACTTCTTTGAGACTGCTTTCAGTAAGAGGTATTTGGGCCCGAGATACTTAGGTGAGAAGAAGCGAGAGTTCATGGCACTTGTTCAGGGAGACGCCTCAGTGACAGATTATGAGATTCACTTTATCCGACTGAGTCAGTATGCTCTGGAGTTGGTTCCTACTAAGAGGGACCGTTGTGATAGGTTCAGGTATGGGCTTCATGAGGAAGTCAAGAGGTACACCTTAGCTTCAGATTATTCTGATTTTGATGTCTTGGTCGCTAGGGCCAAGGACATCGAGCATAGCTTGGAGATGACCAAGCGTTCGGGAGGATCCAGTTCGGGGAAGAGGCACAACAACTTTGATCATGGTGATGCCAAGAGGAATCAAGGCAGTGGACATCAATTTGATCATAGGCGTGGAGGTGGCCACCACGGTAGAGGCCATCAGGGCCATAGAACTGGAGGGCATTTGCTCGATTGTGCCCGTTGTGGGAGACAACATTCAAGAGAGTGCCGGGGGAACTTTCATGCTTACTTGAACTGTGGATCGAGAGACCACTTCAGGAGAGAGTGTCCGCATCAGGCGGCACATGCACCGATTCAGGCACAGGCTCCTGCGAGAGAGATTGACTATCAGAGAGGCTGTGGACGCGGTCGTGGTTACTTCTAGCCGAGGGCTGATGCACCTAGGATAGAGGTACCGAGGAATCTTGCTCATGTTGTGGCAGTCCAGCCAGAGGCCGGTGGACCAACTAGAGTCTACGCACAGAGAGAGGCAGGGAATGACATAGATGTGATAGCAGGTAATTTTGAGTTACAGTCCATGTCTTTGCTTTCCTTAGTTGATTCGGGTTCCACGCATTCTTACATTTTGAGTGAGCATTCAAAGAAGTTAGACATACCTGTTGAGATTTTAGACGTAGGGATGCATGTGACTAGTTCTTTTGGTGAGACAGTTGTAGTTTGACGGATTTATAGGAGGTGTCCGTTGAAGATTCAGGGTCATGTGTTTCCAGTTGATATGATGGAGCTTCTGTTCTACGGTTTTGATATCATTTTGGGTATGGATTGGTTGGTTGAGCACAGAGCTAGTGTAGATTTTGAGACGAAGAGAATTTCGTTGAAGCTTTCCGATGACTACGAGGTAGTGGTAGTAGGCGAAAACGTTAAGTTCTTGTGAAACGTTGGGTCGGCTTTAGAGGCTCATAGGTTGATGGACTCCGGTTGTGGGGCTTATTTAGCTTATAAATGAATCCGAATATGAGTGAGGTTAGACCGAAAGATATCATGACAGTTTGTGATTTTCCGGATGTGTTTCCAAAAGAGTTACCGGGTTTGCCTCCTGACAAAGATGTAGAGTTTGTGATTGAGACTGTTTCAGGGTCTACTCCAGTTTCTATTGCTCCCTACCGTATGGCTCCGAAAGAGTTGAAAGAATTGAAAAGTCAGCTTCATGAGTTGTTAGACCGTGGTTTTATTAGGCCTAGTAGTCCGCCTTGGGGTGCTCATGTGTTGTTTGTGAAGAAGAAGGATGACAGTATGAGAATGTGTATCGACTACATGCAGTTGAACCAGTTGACAGTGAAGAACAAGTATATGTTGCCTCGTATAGATGACTTGTTTGATCAGTTGAGGGGTGCCTCAGTGTTTTCGAAGATAGACTTGAGATCAGGGTACTACCAGTTGAAGGTAAAGGAGGGTGATGTTCCGAAGACAACTTTTAGGACTAGATATGGTCATTATGAGTTCCTTGTGATGCCGTTTGGGCTCACGAATGCACCATAAACTTTCATGGATATGATGAACAGAGTTTTACGAGACTATCTAGACCGGTTTGTAGTTGTTTTCATAGACAACATCCTTGTGTACTCGAGATCAGAAGACGAGCATGATGAGCACTTGAGACTTGTTTTGCAGAGATTGATGAGTAATCAGTTGTATGCTAAACTAAGTAAATGTGAGTTCTGGATTAGAGAGGTTGTGTTTCTTGGCCACGTTGTGTCAGCTGAAGGTATCCGTGTTGATCCGACGAAGATTGAAGCCATTGTTGAGTGGAAACAACCTAAGTCAGTGACAGAGATTAGGAGTTTCCTAGGATTAGCTGGTTACTATAGGAGGTTCGTTGATGGTTTCTCTAGAGTAGCTGCTCCGTTGACTAAATTATTGCAAAAAGGAGTGAAGTTTGAGTGGTTAGATGTGAGACAAAAGGCATTTGAGAAATTAAAAGAGGCTTTGACGAATGCTCCAGTGTTAGTACAACCAGTTTCAGGGAAAGAGTTCGTGATCTATAGCGATGCTTCCTACGTAGGTTTAGATTGGGTTCTGATGCAAGAAAAGAGAGTTGTTGCTTATGCTTTGAGACAGTTAAAGGTGCACGAGAAGAACTACCCTACGCACGAAATTGAGTTAGCAGCAGTTGTGTTTGCATTGAAGATTTGGCGTCACTACTTGTATGGTGAGAAGTGCACGGTTTACACTGATCATAAAAGCTTGAAGTATCTGATGACTCAGAGAGAGATGAACTTGAGACAGAGAAGATGGCTTGAACTGTTGAAGGACTATGATTTGAATATTGAGTACCATCCGGGTAAGGCAAATGTAGTAGTCAATGCGTTGAGCAGAAAAGTTTGCAATTGAGTTGCGAGCTATGTTTGCTAGACTGAGTGTTTCAGGGGATGGTGGTTTGATTACCGAGTTGCAAGTGAAGCCTTCGTTGATTTAGATGAGTAGAGAGAAACAATTGCAAGATGTATCTTTAGCTTCACATGTTCAGGACATTGCAAAAGGTAGACCGACAGAGTACAGTTTCAATGATGAGAATGTGTTGTGTTTCAGAGACAAAGTTGTAGTACCTAAAGATATTGAGTTGAGACGTGTGATTCTGAGCAAAGCACATTCGAGTCCTTTTCTATGCATCGAGGCAGTACTAAGATGTACCGAGATCTGAAGAGTGACTATTTCTGGGTTGGTTTGAAGAATGATGCAGCCGAGTATGTGAGCCGTTGCATGGTTTGTCAGAGAGTAAAGGCAAAACATCAGGTTCCTTCAGGTTTGTTGCAGCCTTTGAAGATTCCAGAATGGAAATGGGAGAGAATCACCATGGACTTCGTGTCAGGGTTGCCTTTGTCTCCTTCGAAGAAGAATTCTGTTTGGGTGATAGTTGGTAGATTCACTAAGTGTTCTCATTTCTTAGCAGTGAACACCAGAGATTCTTTAGACAAGTTGGTAGATTTGTACAGTCGTGAGATTGTTAGACTTCATGGAGTTCGAAAGTTTATTGTATCAGACAGAGATCCGAGATTCACAGCGAGGTTCTGGGGTTGTCTACATAGTGCCCTAGGTAGCCTTTTGCATTTTAGTACCTCATATCATCCGCAATCAGATGGTCAGTCAGAGCGAGTGATACAGGTATTAGAGGATATGCTCCGTTGTTGTGTGATTGACTTCCAAGGTTCTTGGGAGAAGCATTTACCCTTAGTCGAGTTTGCTTACAACAACAGTTACCAAGCTAGTATCTAGATGGCTCCTTATGAGGCATTGTATGGTAGGCGGTTTAGGACTCCGATCTGTTGGGCCGAAACGGGTCAGAAATTGTTACCTATGCCAGATTTGCTTAAGGGGACTACTGATAAAGTGAAGTTGATTTGTGACCGTTTGAAAGCAGCTTCCGATCGTCAGAAATCTTACGCAGACTTGAAGAGAAAAGAAATTGAGTTTGTAACGCCCCGGTTTTGGGCTTAGAAGTTTTGGGCGTTGACCGGTTTGGTCAAAGTGCTGTTCGAATCTAAAGAGGTGAAATTAGGAAAGCCTAGTTCGGGTTGCATTAAAAATATGGAAAAATGTTCTAAAATCATCTTTTAATATAATTAAGTGAACTATGAAATCAATTTTGGAAAATGAGTTTCGGAAGGGTGACATTTTGGCTAGTGACCAAAATGTAATTTTTGAAAGTTTTGTGACTGTTTTAAAAAGGATTGAAACTTTGAATCTTTAGGGAGCTATTTACCCAAAGGGGAGTTTCTCCAGATTTTCTAGAATATTAAATGATTTAATAATGGTTTAAAATAAAAGTAAAAAGGAGGGAAAGATATTTTTAGTCATCTTTAACTAACTTTCTAAATTTTCCATTCTCATTTTCTCTCATCTTTTCTCTCAAACCAAACACATTCTCTCCAGATCTTTTCCTCTGATTTTTATCACCTAAATACTTCTCTTCAATCCTCATTTGATTCCTAATCATCTCCTCATCAAAACCTTTGTATTTGCTACTTGATTCATCAAGCTTTTTGGCTCTAAAAGAGGAGAAACTCAAGTTTGGAGGTAAGAACGTCCTTCTCCTCTGAACTTCAAGTTCTTTAATGAAATTCCCAAGTTCTCAATCCTTAATTGATGTTTTATAAATGGTTTTTAAGTTTGTTTAGTGGATCTTGGCTTAAAATGCAAGATTTGGTGTGTTTTGATGAAATTTCGTTGGATCTATTTAAGCAGTGTTTTAAGGTGCTAAAATGATGATTAATGAATGTTAATTTGATAAGGAAATGAGTTTTGATTAATGCAATCCCGGATAGGTTGTGTTTCCTAAGTTTAGCTTGTGATTCTTGGATGTTTTTGTGGTGATCTTGTGGATCTGATGTTGCTGGAGGTATAAGGATGTTTAAAGGTTGTTTTTAGATGTTAGATGGTGTTAATGGATGTTAGGTTTTGCTGGTTTATGGCTGGGCTTTGTTGAGAAGTGGTTTTGATGCAATTTCGGTTGTGTTTGGTGGCCGAAATTGGAGTATGAATGAGAGCAGCGAGTTTGAGTGCTTTCATTGAAGCTTTTGATGCATGATGATGCATTAAATCTCTGCTTTAATGTGTTTAATCAGGGGAGGCATCTTTGGATCCAAGAGTTGTTGATCCGGAAGCTTGAATTGGTGCTTCGGCAAGAGGCGAAGTGGAATCGGTGAGTGAAATTGGGTTTTCGGCTTTGAAACCAATGTCTTGGGAGCTTAGTTTAAGTCTAAACAACTTTGCTAAGCTCTAGTGTAAGTTTTCGGAAATTCTCTCTAGTGGTGGCCATGATTTTGTTGTGATGCAATGTGGTTATTTGCATGTTTTGATTACTGTTTTGAAAGCATGATTTAGCATGGTATTTGCTGTTTTGATAAGCCATATGTTAAAGGAAGCTCAAGGCAAGAGTTCCTTGTTTTTGAACATTGATTAAATGTGGTTTGATGCTTTTAAATGCATGATGAATATGGCTTGGTTTAATGCTTTAAAACAGTGGATTAATTGATGAAAATGATGTATATTGGCAAGTGATGTTTTGAAAAGGTTAAGGTCACTAAGGTGGTTAAAAGTCCTTGAGTGAGCCTTGTTTACTTAAGAACATCAAGGTGGTTAAAAGTCCTTGGATGATTCTTGCTACGGACACAAAGGTGTTTAAAAGTCCTTGTGTGGTCCTTTCTATGGTGTTTAAAAGTCCATAGGCCAAGGTGTTTAAAAGTCCTTGGGCTCAAGGTGTTTAAAAGTCCTTGAGGTGATTCAATTCATGGTGTTTAAAAGTCCATGGCCAAGGTGTTTAAAAGTCCTTGGGGTCAAGGTGTTTAAAAGTCCTTGAGGTGATCTAATTCATGGTGTTTAAAAGTCCATGGCCAAGGTGTTTAAAAGTCCTTGGGGTCCAAGGTGTTTAAAAGTCCTTGGGGTGAAAGTTGATGAACTTGTTTTCAAGAAATGAAATGTATCACTTGAGGCCAATATGACATGTAATGAAATGAAGCATGAGATGCTTGTTTTAAGTATGCTTTTGAGCATGTGTAAATGATGATTTGAAGCATGATTTATAAGTGTTTTATAAATGCATTATTGGATGGTTTTATTGAGCATTCCTCACTAAGCTTTTGCTTATGCTCTCTTTGTTTTCTCAAATCAATAATGCAGAACATTAGAGTACTTGAGGGCAGCAAGGAGGGCAAGCATCCAAGTGGAAACTAAGCTCTAAGTATGGAAGGTTTTCTAAGTACATTTTAGCTTTTGGTAATTTGGCAATGGGGGACCAATGTATATGTTTTGGGAGATGTTTAGTACTCCCTAAGTATGTTGAATGTTGTTGAGAATGCTGGTTTTTGTGGTTGGCCTTTTTATGCTTGAATTGGAAGTTTATGCTTGAATGGCTTACTTGGGTAGGAAGCATGCCTATAGATTTGGGGCTTTTTGCTTATGATGTTGTTTTGCTGAATTGATGATGCTTATATGTCCCTTATATGTTGAATTGCATGTTGGCAAAGTTTGGTGGCATTTGGGAGCATGATTGGTTGGTCAATTGCATGTTTAAGTATGCATTTTTTAGGCAATCTGTACAGGGTGTTTCGGAACAGCACCTACCGTTTCGGAACGGGTGCCTTAATTGTGCCCAGGCGTCCGAAACGGGAGGGGCCGTTCCGAAACGAAAAGGCCACTGCCAGACCCCCATTTCGGTACGCGTTGCGGAACGGCCCCGAGTTTCGAAACGGGCTATGCCTGTTTCGGAATGGGTGACCGTTGGGGGCTGACATTGGCAGTTATATGTTTTGGAATGTTTGCGTTTTGGTCCTGAAACTTGTTTGTGCAATTGTATGAGTTTGGGAAGTCCTTTTGAGCTGAAATTTCACAGAGAAGCATGAAACATGATTAATTTCAAGTTGGTAACTTCAATTTGGGTTAAGTCCTTAAAATTATCAGAATTTACAGTTTGGTCCCTAAAGTTGTATTTTGTTCAATTGAGTCCCTGTTTGATCTCTGATGTTTGTGATCTTTTATTATGATGTTTGTGTGATCACAATTAGGTCTAAAGTGCATCTAGACAAGATTAAAAAGAAAAAAAAGGGTCGTTAATCAAGGTTGACTTTCGGGTTGACTTTGGTTTTCCCCGTGTGACTTTCTTAATTCGGGTCAACCGTCTAGGCCGGGTTAAGGGGGTTACATTTGGTGGTATCAGAGCTGAGTTCTCGAGTAATTGGGAATGTATGTATGCATGATTGAAGTATGTATGCCTTGTATGCTTGTTGAGTGAAAGCATGTTTAATGGCTTGTGATTTTGATGCAATTGAAGTATGTGCTGTGATGTAGCATGTTGTGGGTACCCATTGCCAAATCAAAGCTAAAGGAAAGATGTTGTTTTGAAATGAAATTGAGCTTGAATACTTGGATCGCTTACCTTGCTGGGCCTGACTTTGTTTTATTTGTGTTGTGATTGCATGGTAAAAGTATGGCACCACGTAGAGAGTTACGAGGTAATGTGCGAGCTACGGCTCCTAATGAGAACGAGAATGAGGAAAACACGGGTAGTGCGGTGTTACCTCCTCCTCCACCTGGTGGTGGTGGTGCTGGGGCTGAGGAAGCTGGAGCTGCAGCTGGCGCTGGAGCTGCTGGACCTGGGGCTGGTCAGGGGCAAGCTATGCCTGATATGACGATGTTAGTGCAAGCTATTGCGGGTGCTTTTCAAGCAGCAGTAGCTGGGGCTCGTGGAGCGGGGCATCAGGAAGATGCTGGTGTCAGACTACCTTTGGAGCGTTTGCGCAGTCTTGGTGGGACTGAGTTCAGGGGTATGTCGGCTGAGAGTTCTGAAGCTTGGCTAGAGAGTACCAAGCGAATCTTGGGCCAGATGAGTTGCGCTGATGTGCAGAAGCTGGGTTGTGTTGTGTCCTTGCTGCAGAAGGATGCGTATACGTGGTGGACAACCACTATTGCTGGGATGGCAGAAGCTGATGTGACTTGGACATTCTTTCAGAATGTGTTCAAGAGGAGATATCTGGGTGTAAGATATCTAGATGAGAAGAAGCGTGAATTCATGTCTCTTACCCAAGGGAGCATGAGTGTGGCTGAGTATGAGGTGCAGTTTGTGCGACTCAGTCAGTATGCACCGGAGCTGGTACCTGACGAGCGGGCAAGGTGCGAGAGGTTCCGTTATGGTTTAGAGACGGATGTGAAAATGTATTTGCTGGCCGCCGAGTATAATGATTTCGACGTGTTGGTGGGCCGAGCCAAGGATGTTGAGATGAACTTGGGTTTATCTGTGAGAGGTGCTGGAGCAAGTGCTGGGAAGCGATCAGTTGAGTTTAGTTCCGGAGGTGGACGGAACAA
This sequence comes from Hibiscus trionum, assembly GCA_030270665.1. Classification (NCBI taxonomy): domain Eukaryota; kingdom Viridiplantae; phylum Streptophyta; class Magnoliopsida; order Malvales; family Malvaceae; genus Hibiscus; species Hibiscus trionum. The sequence continues at coordinate 40,781,321 of BSYR01000027.1, read as the reverse complement.
GAGGGGACGTGATCAGAAGTATCAATCCTCAGCTAAGAGAGGTGGTGGTGCACCTGCTAGAGGAGGCAATGCTAGAGCTGATCCGAGTGCTTGTTGGATTTGTGGTTCACATGGTCACATGAAGCGTGACTGTCCTCGTGCCGAGGGAGTGGTGCAAGCTCCTGTTGCGGCTGCTGGTAACGGGTGCTGGAGTTGTGGTTCTGCAGACCACTTGAGACGAGATTGTCCGAGGTTGGCTGGTGATCAGGTGCGTGCTCCTGTTGTTGCTGCACCGCAGAGAGGTCGTGGGCGCAGCCGTGGTAATTTCCAGAGGAGAGAGGAAGGTGGTCGTTGAGTGGCCCATGTTGTGGCTATTCAGCCTGAGGGTGGAGGCCAAGCGAGGGTGTATGCTCAGCGAGAGGGCAGGAATGATGCGGATGTGATTGCAGGTACCTTTACTTTGCAGTCCTTGTCATTGCTTTCATTGATTGATTCTGGATCTACGCATTCATACATTTTGCGTGAGCATGCTGAATTGCTTGGGTTGCCTGTTGAGTCTTTGGATGTTGGTGTTCGAGTCACTAGTTCTTTTGGTGAGACTGTTGTGACTAGGAAGCTTTATAGAAGGTGTCCCTTGGTCGTTCAAGAGCATGCTTTCCATGTTGATCTTATGGAGTTGCCCTTCTATGGTTTCGATGTGATCCTTGGTATGGATTGGCTTGCTGAGCATCGTGCTGTTGTGGATTGTGAGAACAAACGGGTTTCGCTTAAGCTTGCGGATGATTATGAAGTTGTGGTGGTTGGCGAGAATGTGAAGTTTCTTGCCAATGTGGTGTCTACCTTGGAAGCGAGCAGGATGCTGAGGCAAGGTTGCGAAGCCTATCTAGCTTTTGTGATGAATCCTAGCTCTAAGGAGTTGAGGGTGCAAGATATCAGAGTTGTGAAGGAGTTTCCTGGTGTTTTTTCCTGAGGAGTTGCCTGGTTTACCTCCTAACCGCGAGGTGGAGTTTGGAATTGAGCTGTATGAGAATACAACTCCTGTGTCCATTACTCCCTATAGAATGGCACCCAAGGAGCTGAAGACGCAGTTGCAAGAGTTGCTTGATCGTGGTTTCATCCGGCTGAGTGTGTCACCTTGGGGAGCACCGGTCTTGTTTGTGAAGAAGAAGGATGGCACTATGAGAATGTGCATTGATTACCGTCAGCTGAACAAGTTGACTATCAAGAATCGGTATCCTTTGCCGAGGATTGATGATCTTTTTGATCAATTTCGGGGAGCTGCTGTGTTCTCTAAGATTGACTTGAGGTCAGGGTATTATCAGTTGAAGGTGAAGGATGTGGATGTGCCTAAGACAGCTTTCCGGACAAGGTATGGGCATTATGAGTTCCTTGTGATGCCGTTTGGGTTGACAAATGCTCCTGCTGCTTTCATGGACATGATGAATCGTGTGTTTCATGAATACCTGGACAAGTTTGTTGTGGTGTTCATTGATGATATCCTCGTGTACTCGCGTACTGAGAAGGAGCATGAAGAGCATTTGAGGATTGTTTTGCAAGCTTTGTTGGAGAATCAGCTTTATGCTAAGCTGAGCAAGTGTGAGTTCTGGTTAAGGGAGGTGGTGTTTCTTGGGCATGTGGTTTCAGCGGAGGGGATTCGTGTTGATCCTCAGAAGATTGAGGCGGTGATGAGTTGGAAAGTTCCTAAGTCTGTTCATGAGGTCCGTAGTTTCCTTGGTTTGGCGGGATACTACCGAAGGTTTGTGGATGGTTTTTCCAAGATTGCTGCTCCTTTGACGAAGCTATTGCAGAAGGATGTTAAGTATGAGTGGACGGAAGCGAGACAGCAGGCTTTTGAGAAGCTTAAGGCGGCTTTGACGCAAGCTCCTATCTTGATTCAGCCTGAATCAGGGAAAGAGTTTGTGGTTTACAATGATGCATCCTATGTTGGTTTGGGGTGTGTGTTGATGCAGGAGGGTAAGGTGGTGGCTTATGCATCGCGGCAGTTGAAAGTGCATGAGCGCAATTACCCTACGCATGATATTGAGCTGGCTGCAGTGGTTTTTGCTCTGAAGATCTGGAGGCATTATCTGTATGGTGAGAAGTGTACTGTGTACACGGATCACAAGAGTTTGAGGTATCTGATGTCTCAGAAGGAGTTGAATCTTAGACAGCAGCGTTGGTTGGAGTTGCTCAAAGATTATGATCTGACGATTGAGTATCATCCTGGAAAAGCTAATGTTGTTGCGGATGCCTTGAGTAGGAAGGTAGCTGTTGAGCTGAGAGTCATGTTTGCTAGCTTGAGCATATCGCAAGATGGTGGTCTTGTGGCTGAGTTACAAGTGAAACCCTCTTTGGTTCAGTTGATCAAGGATAAGCAGTTGTTGGATGATTCCTTGGTGTCTCATGTTCAGGATATCGCGGAGGGTAGACCTTCGGATTTCTGTTTCAATGATGATGGTGTGCTGTGTTTTGGGAGTCGGATAGTAGTGCCTGCTGATGCTGAGTTGAGGCGTGCTATTCTGACTGAAGGTCATGGTAGTCCTTTTGCTATTCACCCTGGTAGTACTAAGATGTACCGTGATCTTCGTGATGAGTACTATTGGGTGGGTTTGAAGAAAGATGTTGCAGAGTTTGGTTAGCAAGTGTTTGGCGTGTCAGCGAGTTAAGGCTGAGCATCAGTTTCCTTCAGGGTTGTTGCAACCGTCGAAAATCCCTGAATGGAAGTGGGAGAGGGTTACCATGGATTTTGTATCTGGTTTACCTTTGTCTCCATCGAAGAAGAATTCGGTCTGGGTGATTGTGGATCGCCTGACGAAGTGTGCGCATTTCTTGCCTGTGCATACCACGTTTTCTTTGGATAAGCTGGCAGAGCTGTACATTGCTGAGATTGTGCGGCTGCATGGTGTGCCTAAGTCGATTGTGTCGGATAGGGATCCGAGGTTCACATCGCGGTTCTGGCAGTGTTTACATCAAGCTCTGGGTACAAGGTTGCATTTCAGTACGTCCTATCATCCTCAGTCGGATGGTCAGTCTGAATGAGTTATCCAGATTTTGGAGGATATGTTGAGGTGCTGCGTGATTGAGTTCCAAGGTTCTTGGGAGAAGCATCTGCCATTGGTTGAGTTTGCTTATAACAACAGTTATCAGGCGAGCATACAGATGGCACCTTATGAGGCCTTGTACGGGAGGAAGTGTAGGACTCCTCTTTGTTGGGCTGAAACTGGTCAAAAGTTGGTTTCGATGCCGGCTTTGTTGAAAGGGACCACGGAGAAGGTAAAGCTCATTTGTGAGCGGTTGAAGGCTGCTTCTGATCGGCAGAAGTCTTACGCAGATTTGAAGCGTAAGGAGATAGAGTATGCGGTGGGTGACCGTGTGTTCTTGAAGGTTTCGCCTTGGAAGAAGGTGACGCGGTTTGGCCGGAAGGGTAAGTTGAGCCCTAGGTACATTGGACCATATGAGGTGGTTGAGCGTGTGGGTCCTGTTGCGTATCGGTTGAGGTTACCTCAGGAGTTGGAGAAGATTCATGATGTGTTCCATGTCTCTATGCTCCGGAGGTATAGATCTGATCCTTCGCATGTGATGCCTGTGGAGGAAGTGGTTTTGAATCCGGATTTGACCTATGATGAGGAACCGGTGTAGGTTCTGGATTCGGATAGCAAGGTTCTTCGTGGCAAGACCATTGAGTTGGTGAAGGTGCTGTGGAAGCATCGCGGTGTTGAGGAAGCCACGTGGGAGCGGAAGGAAGACATGCTGAAGCAATTTCCTTATCTCTTTCCTTCAGGTAAATTTCGAGGACGAAATTTCTTAAGGGGGGGAGAGTTGTAACGCCCCGGTTTTGGGCTTAGAAGTTTTGGGCGTTGACCGGTTTGGTCAAAGTGTTGTTCGAATCTAAAGAGGTGAAATTAGGAAAGCCTAGTTCGGGTTGCATTAAAAATATGGAAAAATGTTCTAAAATCATCTTTTAATATAATTAAGTGAACTGTGAAATCAATTTTGGAAAATGAGTTTCGGAAGGGTGACATTTTGGCTAGTGACCAAAATGTAATTTTTGAAAGTTTTGTGACTGTTTTAAAAAGGATTGAAACTTTGAATCTTTAGGGAGCTATTTACCCAAAGGGGAGTTTCTCCAGATTTTCTAGAATATTAAATGATTTAATAATGGTTTAAAATAAAAGTAAAAAGGAGGGAAAGATATTTTTAGTCATCTTTAACTAACTTTCTAAATTTTCCATTCTCATTTTCTCTCATCTTTTCTCTCAAACCAAACAGATTCTCTCCAGATCTTTTCCTCTGATTTTTATCACCTAAATACTTCTCTTCAATCCTCATTTGATTCCTAATCATCTCCTCATCAAAACCTTTGTATTTGCTACTTGATTCATCAAGCTTTTTGGCTCTAAAAGAGGAGAAACTCAAGTTTGGAGGTAAGAACGTCCTTCTCCTCTGAACTTCAAGTTCTTTAATGAAATTCCCAAGTTCTCAATCCTTAATTGATGTTTTATAAATGGTTTTTAAGTTTGTTTAGTGGATCTTGGCTTAAAATGCAAGATTTGGTGTGTTTTGATGAAATTTCGTTGGATCTGTTTAAGCAGTGTTTTAAGGTGCTAAAATGATGATTAATGAATGTTAATTTGATAAGGAAATGAGTTTTGATTAATGCAATCCCGGATAGGTTGTGTTTCCTAAGTTTAGCTTGTGATTCTTGGATGTTTTTGTGGTGATCTTGTGGATCTGATGTTGCTGGAGGTATAAGGATGTTTAAAGGTTGTTTTTAGATGTTAGATGGTGTTAATGGATGTTAGGTTTTGCTGGTTTATGGCTGGGCTTTGTTGAGAAGTGGTTTTGATGCAATTTCGGTTGTGTTTGGTGGCCGAAATTGGAGTATGAATGAGAGCAGCGAGTTTGAGTGCTTTCATTGAAGCTTTTGATGCATGATGATGCATTAAATCTCTGCTTTAATGTGTTTAATCAGGGGAGGCATCTTTGGATCCAAGAGTTGTTGATCCGGAAGCTTGAATTGGTGCTTCGGCAAGAGGCGAAGTGGAATCGGTGAGTGAAATTGGGTTTTCGGCTTTGAAACCAATGTCTTGGGAGCTTAGTTTAAGTCTAAACAACTTTGCTAAGCTCTAGTGTAAGTTTTCGGAAATTCTCTCTAGTGGTGGCCATGATTTTGTTGTGATGCAATGTGGTTATTTGCATGTTTTGATTACTGTTTTGAAAGCATGATTTAGCATGGTATTTGCTGTTTTGATAAGCCATATGTTAAAGGAAGCTCAAGGCAAGAGTTCCTTGTTTTTGAACATTGATTAAATGTGGTTTGATGCTTTTAAATGCATGATGAATATGGCTTGGTTTAATGCTTTAAAACAGTGGATTAATTGATGAAAATGATGTATATTGGCAAGTGATGTTTTGAAAAGGTTAAGGTCACTAAGGTGGTTAAAAGTCCTTGAGTGAGCCTTGTTTACTTAAGAACATCAAGGTGGTTAAAAGTCCTTGGATGATTCTTGCTACGGACACAAAGGTGTTTAAAAGTCCTTGTGTGGTCCTTTCTATGGTGTTTAAAAGTCCTTGGGCTCAAGGTGTTTAAAAGTCCTTGAGGTGATTCAATTCATGGTGTTTAAAAGTCCATGGCCAAGGTGTTTAAAAGTCCTTGGGGTCATGGTGTTTAAAAGTCCTTGAGGTGATCTAATTCATGGTGTTTAAAAGTCCATGGCCAAGGTGTTTAAAAGTCCTTGGGGTCCAAGGTGTTTAAAAGTCCTTGGGGTGAAAGTTGATGAACTTGTTTTCAAGAAATGAAATGTATCACTTGAGGCCAATATGACATGTAATGAAATGAAGCATGAGATGCTTGTTTTAAGTATGCTTTTGAGCATGTGTAAATGATGATTTGAAGCATGATTTATAAGTGTTTTATAAATGCATTATTGGATGGTTTTATTGAGCATTCCTCACTAAGCTTTTGCTTACGCTCTCTTTGTTTTCTCAAATCAATAATGCAGAACATTAGAGTACTTGAGGGCAGCAAGGAGGGCAAGCATCCAAGTGGAAACTAAGCTCTAAGTATGGAAGGTTTTCTAAGTACATTTTAGCTTTTGGTAATTTGGCAATGGGGGACCAATGTATATGTTTTGGGAGATGTTTAGTACTCCCTAAGTATGTTGAATGTTGTTGAGAATGCTGGTTTTTGTGGTTGGCCTTTTTATGCTTGAATTGGAAGTTTATGCTTGAATGGCTTACTTGGGTAGGAAGCATGCCTATAGATTTGGGGCTTTTTGCTTATGATGTTGTTTTGCTGAATTGATGATGCTTATATGTCCCTTATATGTTGAATTGCATGTTGGCAAAGTTTGGTGGCATTTTGGAGCATGATTGGTTGGTCAATTGCATGTTTAAGTATGCATTTTTTTAGGCAATCTGTGCAGGGTGTTTCGGAACAGCACCAACCGTTTCGGAACGGGTGCCTTAATTGTGCCCAGGCGTCCGAAACGGGAGGGGCCGTTCCGAAACGGAAAGGCCACTGCCAGACCCCCGTTTCGGTACGCGTTGCGAAACGGCCCCGAGTTTCGAAACGGGCTATGCCTGTTTCGGAACGGGTGACCGTTGGGGGCTGACATTGGCAGTTATATGTTTTGGAATGTTTGCGTTTTGGTCCTGAAACTTGTTTGTGCAATTGTATGAGTTTGGGAAGTCCTTTTGAGCTGAAATTTCACAGAGAAGCATGAAACATGATTAATTTCAAGTTGGTAACTTCAATTTGGGTTAAGTCCTTAAAAGTATCAGAATTTACAGTTTGGTCCCTAAAGTTGTATTTTGTTCAATTGAGTCCCTGTTTGATCTCTGATGTTTGTGATCTTTTAGTATGATGTTTGTGTGATCACAATTAGGTCTAAAGTGCATCTAGACAAGATTAAAAAGAAAAAAAGGGTCGTTAATCAAGGTTGACTTTCGGGTTGACTTTGGTTTTCCCCGTGTGACTTTCTTAATTCGGGTCAACCGTCTAGGCCGGGTTAAGGGGGTTACAGAGTTTTCAGGGGTGAGAAAGTGTTTCTGAAAGTGTCTGCGTGGAAGAAGGTAATGCGATTTGGCCGGAAAGGCAAGTTGAGTCCGAGGTTTATTGGTCCGTATGAGATAGTTGATGGGATTGGGCCAGTAGCTTACTGTTTGAGATTGTCTTTAGAGTTAGAGAAGATCCATGATGTCTTTTACGTGTCGATGCTTAGGAGATATAGATCAGATCTGTCTCACGTTATGCCCGTGGAAGAGATAGAACTGAATCCGAGTTTGTCTTACAATGAAGAACCTGTCGAGATACATGCTTATGATAGCAAGGTGTTGCGTGGCAAGACCATAGAGTTGGTCAAGGTGTTGTGGAGACATAGAGGTGTGGAAGAGGCCACGTGGGAGAGGAAAGCCGATATGCTTGAGTAGTTTCCGTACTTGTTTCCGTCAGGTAATTTCGGGGACGAAATTCCTTAAGTGGGGGAGAGTTGTAACACCCGGGTTTGGGGGTCGGGTGAAATTAAAATATTAAAATATTATTTTGGGCCTCGTGTTTTCAAAACAAATAAAATTTATGTTGAGCTTGTTTTGATTTAAAACCCAAATTCCATGGATTTTAAAAATTGGAAGATAGTCATTTCATTAATGGCAGTTTCGTAAATACTTGGACTTGTAAAATAAAAACCTTTTTATTTCAAAATACCCAAAATATTCATCATCTTCTTCCTCCCAAAAACAAAACCAATGTGAAAACCCCTCCCACCATTGAGTTACTATTCCATCTCCTCCCTCCATCATCCTTGGTGATTTTCAAAAGGTAATAACACTTTCGAGTTGTCCTCACCTTCCTCTTTCTCCCCATGTACTTAGTTTTCCATGAAACCAAATCTTTTGTGTTTTGAGTTTTTGAGCTTTTATGTTAAAAATCCAAAATTTGTTGTTCAATGTTGAAGATTTTGATTTCTTATTATTATTTATGTTATTAGCAACCCAAATGGTCTAACATATGTGATTTTTACTTGGTTTTATGTTGATTCCCGGATTTGGGTTTTGTTGGGGGGTTTTAGAAGGGTTTAAGGTTGGTTTTGGGACTGTTTTGGGTGAGAACTTGTTGGCTGATGGTTGGTTGATAGTTAGGGGTTGTTTTGGAAGCTTTTAGGTGTGTTACAAGTGTTGGAATCGATGGTTTTTGGCTGTGCTTATGAGCTGCTCGAAAATGAGAGTTTTGTGGGTGTTCTTGGCTAGATCTGATGCTTAATTGGTGTTATAAGTTACAGAAGTGCTTTGTGGTTGTTTTGGTGATTAATAGAGTGTGTTTGATTGTTTAGAGACAAGGAATTGTGTTGGTGAAGCCTCGGGAACGAATCCAGATAGCTTGGTGGATTGATCAGCTAGAGTTGTTGAGCTTGGAATAGTCGGCGAGTGGTTCTACGTTTTTAAATTGGTTTTCAAATGTTGGTTCAAGCAAGTGGACCTAGGTTGGGCTTGGTAAACCGACCTAGAGTTGGGATTAGAGTGGTAGTCTAATCTCAAGCTTAGTTTAGGAGACATTTGGTTGAACTTCTAAATGTTGATATGCCTCTTGATTCATCACTAATTGTGTTTAATGTTGTTATGTATATTGTGATATACATGTGTGTGTTGAGGCATGATGTGTGATGCATTGTGATATGCATGTGGTTGTGGAATATGGGTTGTGCATGATGGCAAATCATGGTGAGTACGTGCTAAGCACAGAAATTGGTAAGAAAGTTGTGAGGTTGAGTAATGAAATGTATTAGTAGTGGCACTAGTATGCTTGGGTACAAATGATCGATCATTAGGATGTTTAGTGTGCACACGAGAGTCGAAATGCGCGCGTGGTCTTGGTGATGGTAGTCATCAAGATGGAGTACGGGTTTGCCCTGAAATCTTCTTTTATATGTTAGTCGATGATGAGTGGAATCCCATCAACGGGGCGTGAGGATGAGTGAAATCCCCTCCGCGTGTAACAGTGATGAATGTAATCCCACTGTAAGGTAATGGTTGTGTTGTTGGATGTGAGTTCCAACAGTTATCCGCGTATTCGGGTCATAGCTAGGTGCCAATACGGATTGTGTAATGTGTGCCAATACGTTTGATATATGTGGTTCTAATTTTTTGCTGGTATAGTGGTTCTAATTAACTCAGTACTTTCTTCATTGCCTATTTATTATATATATTATTGTTTGAGATTCCGAAAACTATGATTTTAAAGATTGAGAAACCGCTAAGAAGCTTTTTATGGGGTATTCGAATGGATCTATGAAAATGTGTATGGTAAGCTGGAATCGTGTGTGTCTCCCAATGAATAAAGGAGGTGCTGGAGTGGTTGATTGAAATGTGAAAAATAGAGCTCTATTAGTCGAGTGCGGATGGAGGTATGCAACGAAAAAAGGGCATTACGGAGGAGAGTTATTTATTCGAAGTATGGCGACAGTCCACGAAGTTGGAGGATGAAGGTCTCTAATTCAAAAAGGATGTCGTTAATGTGGAGAGGAATTGTTAATAATTGGGAGAAGAAGATGTGGGTAAATGGATGAATGAAGATGTGTTTCGATGGATAATTTGTGATGGCCAATCTTCTCTGTTTTGGAAAGATCTTTGGTGTGGGGACTTACCATTTTGCGAAGCCTTTCCATGGTTGTATAGATTTTTAGTATGCAAAGGAGTTATTGGCTCATGTTGCAGTGGAAGATGGCCTAGTTGGTGTAACGCCCCGGTTTTGGGCTTGGAAGTTCTGGGCATTGACCGGTTCGGTCAAAGTGCTGTTCGAATCTATAAGGGTGAAATTAGGAAAGCCTAGTTCGGGTTGCATTAAAAATATGGAAAAATGTTCTAAAATCATATTTTAATATATATAAGTGAACTGTGAAATCAATTTTGAAAAATGAGGTTTGGAAGGGTGACATTTTGGCTAGTGACCAAAATGTAATTTTTGAAAGTTGCGTGACTGTTTTATAAAGGATTGAAACTTTGAATCTTTAAGGAGCTATTATTCCAAAAGGAGTTTCTCCAGATTTTTCTAAGATATTTTAATGTTTAATTCTGATTTTAAAGTTAAAGAAAAGTGGAGGGAAATCATTTTGGCTATTTTGTAACTAATTTTCCTATTTTCCCAATTTTCCTTTTTCTCTCATTTTCTCTCAATCCAAACACTTTCTCTCCAGAGATTTCTTTCTGATTTTGTCACTCAAATCTATCTTTTCAATTCTCTTTGGATTCCTAATCATCTCTACAACAAAACCTTGCAATTTGCTATTTGGATTTTCAAGCTTTTTGGTTCTAAAAGGGAGAAAACTCAAGTTTGGAGGTAAGAACGTCCTTCTCCTCTAAACTCTCAGTTCTTTACTGAAATTCCCAAGTTCTCAATCCTTAATTGATGTTTTATTAAAGGCTTTTAAAGTTGTGAAATGGATCTTGGCTTTAAATGCAAGATTTTGTGATTTTTGATAGATTTTCGTTAGATCTGTTAAAGCTGTGATTTGAGATGTGTTTTTGATGATAAATGAACATTAATTTGATAAGGAATTGAGTTTTGATTAATGCAATCCCGGATATGTTGAATTTCCTAAGTTTAGCTTGTGATTCTTGGTTGTTTTGGAGTGATCTTGTGGATCTGTTGTTGCTGGAGGTATAAGGATGTTGTTAGGTCCTTTTTAGATGTTGAATGATGTTTAAGGATGCTTAGTTTTGATGGTTTATGGCTGGGCTTTGTTGAGGAGTTGTTTAGATGCATTTTCGGTTGTGTTTGGTGGCCGAAAATGGAGTGTGGATGAGAGCAGCGGGTTTAGGTGCTTTCTTTGAAGCTATTAATGCATGATGATGCATTAATCTACTGTTTTAATGTGTTAAAACAGGGGAGTCATCTTTGGATCCAAGTGGTGGTGATCCGGAAGCTTGATTTGGTGTTTCGGCAAGAGGCGAAACGGAATCGGTGAGTGGATTTTGGTTTTCAGCTTGAAACCAATGTTTTGGAGGTTTGGGAGCTTAGTCTAAGTCTAAACAACTTTGCTAAGCTCAAGAGTAAGTTTTCGGAAACACTCTCTTGTTGAGGAACCATGTGATGGTTGGGTGTAATGTGTTTGTTGCATGTTTAAATTCTGTTTTTAAAGCATATCTAGCATGTGTGTTTGCTGAGATTATAAGCCATGTGTTTAAGGAAGCTCAAGGTTAGAGTTCCTTGTTTTTGAACATTGTATAAATGTTGTTTGATGCTTAAAGATGCATGATGTTTATGGCTTGGTTAAATGCTTTAAAACAGTGGATTATTGATGATATATGATGTATATTGGCAAGTGATGTTTTTGAAAAGGTTAAGGACACTAAGGTGGTTAAAAGTCCTTGAGTGAGCCTTGTTTACTTAAGAACATCAAGGTGGTTAAAAGTCCTTGGATGGTTCTTGTTACGGACACAAAGGTGTTTAAAAGTCCTTGTGTGGTCCTTTCCAAGGTGTTTAAAAGTCCTTGGGCCAAGGTGTTTAAAAGTCCTTGGGGTGATTTATATCATGGTGTTTAAAAGTCCATGGCCAAGGTGTTTAAAAGTCCTTGGGGCCAAGGTGTTTAAAAGTCCTTGGGGTGATTTATATCATGGTGTTTAAAAGTCCATGGCCAAGGTGTTTAAAAGTCCTTGGGGTCAAGGTGTTTAAAAGTCCTTGAGGTGAAACTTGTTAAGGACACAAAGGTGTTTAAAAGTCCTTGTGTGGTCCTTGCCATGGTGTTTAAAAGTCCATGGGCCAAGGTGTTTAAAAGTCCTTGGGGATAAGATCACAATGGTGTTTAAAAGTCCATGTGTGAGTCTTATGTTGATCTTGTTTTAAAGATGGTAATTATCACTTGTGGCCAATATGACATGCTATGATGTGAAGCATGAGATGCTTGTTTAAGATTGCTTGTGAGCATGTCTAAATGTATTTTGAAGTATGATTTATAAATGAGTTTTATAAATGCATTATTGTGTGGTTCTAAGGAGCTTTCCTCACTAAGCTTTTGCTTACGCTCTCTCTCTTTTCTTAAACCAATAATGCAGAGCATTAAAGTGCATTGAGGGCAGCAAGGAGGGCAAGCAATCAAGTGGAAGTTAAGCTCATGTATGAGAAGGTTTTCTTAAACACTTTTAGCTTTTGGCATTTGGCAATGGGGGACCTATGTTGTTGTTTTGGGAGATGTTTGGAACTCCCTAAGTTGGATTTATGTTGTTGTTAATGTTGCTTTTTGTAATTGGCCATTATGTGTTGGTTTGAAGGCCTTTATGCATGGATGGTTGCTTGTGTAGGAAGCATGCCTTTAGATTTGGGGCTTTTCATATATGTTGATCTAATGATGATTGGTTGATGCAAATATGTCTCTTGGATGTTGTATGAGTTGCTGGTAAAGTTTGATAGCATTTGGAGCATGATTGGTTGGTCAATTGCATGTTTAAGCAAGCATTTTTCTGCATTTTGTACAGGCCTTATCGGAAAAGTGCCTACCGTTTCGGAACGGGTGCCTCGAAGCAGCCCAGGCGTCCGAAACGGGTGACACCGTTCCGAAACGGAAAGGCTACTGTCAGCCCTCGTTTCGGTACGCGTTGCGAAACGGCCCCGTGTTTCGAAACGGGCTGTCTCCCGTTTCGGAACGCATGACCGTTGGGGGCTGACATGGGCAGTTATGTGTTTCAAAATGTTTGCATTTTGGTCCTGAAACTTGTATGTGCAATTGTGTGAGTTCGGGATGTCCGTTTGAGCTGAAATTTGGCCGAGATGCATGAAACATGATTAATTTTAAGTTGGTAACTTTAATTTGGTTGAAGTCCTTATAATTATCAGAATTTACAGTTTGGTCCCTAAAGTTGTAATTTGTTCAATTAGGTCCCTGTTTGAGTTCTGATGTTTATGATCTTTGAGAATGTTGTTTTTTTGATCACAACTAGGGTTAATGTGCATCTAGACAAGTTTAAAAAGAAAAAAAAGGGTCGTTAATCAAGGTTGACTTTCGGGTTGACTTTGGTTTTCCCCGTGTGACTTTCTTAATCCGGGTCAACCGTCTAGGCCGGGTTAAGGGGGTTACATTTGGTGGTATCAGAGCTGAGTTCTCGAGTAAATGGGAATGTGTATGTGAATGTTTAAAGTGTGTATGCTTTGTATGCTTGTTGAGTGAAAGCATGTTGAGTGGATTGCATGTATGTTGCAATTGAGATGTATGCTGTGATGAAGCATGTTGTGGGTACCCATTGCCAAATCAAAGCTAATGAAATGATGTTGTTTTTAATTGGAAATGAGCTTGAGTACTTGGATTGCTTACCTTGCTGGGCCTGACTTTGTTTATTTTGCATTGTGATTGCATAATTAGAGTATGGCACCTCGTAGAGAGTTGAGGAGTAATGTGCGAGCTACGGCTCAGAATGAGAATGAAAATGAGGAGAACGTTGAGAGCGCGGTTTTACCTCCTCCACCTGGTGGTGGTGGTGCTGGGGCTGAGGAAGCTGGAGCTGCAGCTGGTGCTGAGGCTGCAGGACCTGAGGCTGGTCAGGGGCAAGCTGTTCCTGACATGACGGTGTTAATTCAAGCTATAGCTGGTGCTTTTCAAGCAGCGGTAGCTGGAGCTCGAGGAGCTGGGCATCAGGAAGATGCTGGAGTTAGACTACCTTTGGAGCGTTTGCGCAGTCTAGGAGGGACTGAGTTCAGGGGTATGTCAGCGGAAGGTTCTGAAGCTTGGTTAGAGAGTACCAAGAGAATCTTGGGGCAGATGAGTTGCACTGATGTGCAGAAGCTTGGCTGTGTTGTGTCCTTGCTGCAGAAGGATGCATATACGTGGTGGACAACCACTATTGCTGGGATGGCAGAAGTTGATGTGACTTGGACATTCTTTCAGAATGTGTTCATGAGAAGGTATCTTGGTGTGAGGTACCTAGATGAAAAGAAGCGTGAGTTCATGTCTCTTACTCAAGGGAGCATGACGGTGGCTGAGTATGAGGTACAGTTTGTTCGACTCAGTCAATATGCACCTGAGCTTGTCCCGGATGAGCGGGCGAGATGTGAAAGGTTCCGTTATGGCTTAGTGACGGATGTGAAGATGTATGTGCTGGCTACCGAGTATGATGATTTTGATGTGTTGGTGGGCCGAGCTAAGGATATTGAGATGAACTTGGGTTTATCTGCTAAAGGTGCTGGTAAGCGAGCAGCTGAGTATAGTTCCGGTGGTGGACGGAACAAGAGGGGACGTGATCAGAAGTATCAGTCCTCGGCTAAGCGAGGTGGTGGAGCACCTGCTCGGGGAGGCAACGCTAGAGCTGATCCGAGTGCTTGTTGGATTTGTGGTTCTCATGGTCACATGAAACGTGATTGTCCTCGTGCTGTGAGGGAGGTGCAAGCTCCTGTTGCGGCAGCTGGTAATGGTTGCTGGAGCTGTGGATCTTTGGATCATTTGAGGCGTGATTGTCCTATGTTGGCTGGTGGCCAAGTTCGTGCTCCTGTTGTTGCAGCACCGCAGAGAGGTCGTGGGCGCGGCCGTGGTAATTTCCAGCGGAGAGAGGAAGGTGGCCGAGGTGTGGCTCATGTTGTAGCTGTGCAGCCAGAGGGTGGCGGGCAGGCTAGAGTGTTTGCTCAGCGAGAGGGGAGGAATGACGCGGATGTGATCGCAGTTACTTTTACTCTGCAATCCTTGTCATTACTTTCCTTGATTGATTCTGGATCTACGCACTCTTACATATTGCATGAGCATGCTGAATTGCTTCGTTTGCCTGTTGAGTCTTTGGATGTTGGTATGCGTGTCACTAGTTCTTTTGGTGAGACTGTTGTGACTCGAAAGCTGTATAGAAGGTGTCCTTTGGTTGTTCAGGATCAAGTTTTTCATGTTGACCTTATGGAGTTACCTTTCTATGGTTTTGATGTAATCCTTGGTATGGATTGGCTTGCTGAGCATCATGCTGTGGTGGATTGTGAAAATAAGCGAGTTTCGCTGAAGCTTGCGGATGATTATGAAGTTGTTGTGGTCGGTGAGAATGTGAAGTTTCTTGCCAATGTGGTGTCTACGTTGGAGGCGAGCCGGATGCTGAGGCAAGGCTGTGAAGCTTATCTAGCTTTTGTGATGAATCCTAGCTCTAAGGAGTTGCGGGTGCAAGATATCAGGGTTGTGCGAGAGTT
This sequence comes from Hibiscus trionum, assembly GCA_030270665.1. NCBI lineage: Eukaryota > Viridiplantae > Streptophyta > Magnoliopsida > Malvales > Malvaceae > Hibiscus > Hibiscus trionum. The sequence goes on along the minus strand of BSYR01000027.1, from coordinate 40,766,200 downwards.
TCCTGGTGTTTTTCCTGAGGAGTTGCCTGGTTTACCTCCTAGTCGCGAGGTGGAGTTTGGGATTGAGCTGTATGAGAATACAACTCCTGTGTCCATTACTCCCTATAGAATGGCACCTAAGGAGCTGAAAGAGCTGAAGACGCAGTTGCAAGAGTTGCTTGAGTGTGGTTTCATTCGGCCGAGTGTGTCGCCTTGGGGTGCACCGGTCTTGTTCGTGAAGAAGAAGGATGGCACTATGAGAATGTGCATTGATTACCGTCAGCTGAATAAGTTGACTATCAAGAATCGGTATCCTTTGCCGAGAATTGATGATCTCTTTGATCAATTTCGGGGAGCAGCTGTGTTCTCTAAGATTGACTTGAGGTCTGGTTATTACCAGTTGAAGGTGAAGGATGTGGATGTGCCTAAGACAGCTTTCAGAACAAGGTATGGTCATTATGAGTTCCTTGTGATGCTGTTTGGGTTGACAAATGCTCCTGCTGCTTTCATGGACATGATGAATCGTGTGTTCCATGAATACCTGGACAAGTTTGTTGTGGTGTTCATCGATGATATCCTCGTGTACTCGCGTACTGAGGAGGATCATGAAGAGCATTTGAGAATTGTTTTGCAAGCTTTGTTGGAGAATCAGCTTTACGCTAAGCTGAGCAAGTGCGAGTTCTGGTTAAGTGAGGTGGTGTTTCTTGGGCATGTGGTTTCTGCTAAGGGGATTCGGGTTGATCCTCAGAAGGTTGAGGCGGTGATGAATTGGAAGGTTCCTAAGTCTGTTCAAGAAGTTCGTAGTTTCCTCGGTTTGGCAGGATACTATCGGAGGTTTGTGGATGGGTTTTCTAAGATTGCTGCACCTTTGACGAAGTTGTTGCAGAAGGATGTTAAGTATGAATGGACGGAAGCGAGACAGCAGGCTTTTGAGAAGCTTAAAGCAGCTTTGACGCAAGCTCCTATCTTGGTTCAACCTGAATCAGGGAAAGAGTTTGTGGTGTATAATGATGCATCCTATGTTGGTTTGGGATGTGTGTTGATGCAAGAGGGTAAGGTGGTGGCTTATGCATCGCGGCAGTTGAAGGTGCATGAGCGCAATTATCCTACGCATGACATAGAGTTGGCTGCAGTGGTTTTTGCTCTGAAGATCTGGAGACATTACCTGTATGGTGAGAAGTGTACTGTGTACACGGATCACAAGAGTTTGAAGTATCTGATGTCTCAGAAGGAGTTGAATCTCAGGCAGCGACGTTGGGTGGAGTTGCTCAAGGATTATGATTTCACGATTGAGTATCACCCTGGGAAGGCTAATGTTGTAGCGGATGCCTTGAGTAGGAAGGTAGCTGTTGAGCTGAGGGCTATGTTTGCCAGTTTGAGTATTTCGCGTGATGGTGGTCTTGTAGCTGAGTTGCAAGTGAAACCATCCTTGGTTCAGTTGATCAAGGAAAAGCAGTTGCTAGATGATTCCTTGGTGCCGCATGTTCAGGATATCGCGGAGGGTAGACCTTCGGATTTCTGTTTTAATGATGATGGAGTGTTGTGTTTTGGGAGTCGGATAGTGGTGCCTAATGATGCTGAGCTGAGGCGTGCTATTCTGACTGAAGGTCATAGTAGTCCTTTTGCTATGCACCCAGGTAGTACTAAGATGTATCGAGATCTTCGTGATGAGTACTATTGGGTGGGTTTGAAAAAGGATGTTGCGGAGTTTGTTAGCAGGTGTATGGTGTGTCAGCGAGTTAAGGCTGAGCATCAGTTTCCTTCAGGGTTGTTACAACCGTTGAGAATCCCTGAGTGGAAGTGGGAGAGGGTAACCATGGATTTTGTATCTGGTTTACCTTTGTCACCATCGAAGAAGAATTCGGTGTGGGTGATTGTGGATCGCCTGACGAAGTGTGCGCATTTCTTGCCTGTGCATACTACGTTTTCTTTGGATAAGCTTGCGGAGCTGTACATTGCGGAGATTGTGTGGCTGCATGGTGTGCCAAAGTCGATTGTGTCGGATAGGGATCCGAGGTTCACATCGCGGTTCTGGCAGTGTTTGCATCAAGCTCTGGGTACGAGGTTGAATTTCAGTACATCCTATCATCCTCAGTCGGATGGTCAGTCTGAGCGTGTTATCCAGATTTTGGAGGATATGTTGAGGTGCTGCGTGATTGAGTTTCAGGGCTCTTGGGAGAAGCTTTTGCCTTTGGTTGAGTTTGCTTATAACAATAGTTATCAGGCGAGCATTCAAATGGCACCTTATGAGGCTTTGTATGGGAGGAAGTGTAGGACTCCTCTTTGTTGGGCTGAAACGGGTCAGAAGTTGGTTTCGATGTCGGCTTTGTTGAAAGGAACCACCGAGAAGGTGAAGCTCATTTGTGAGCGTTTGAAGGCAGCTTCTGATCGGCAGAAGTCTTACGCGGATTTGAAGCGTAAGGAGATAGAGTATGCGGTGGGTGACCGTGTGTTTTTGAAAGTTTCGCCTTGGAAGAAGGTGATGAGGTTTGGCCGGAAGGGCAAGTTGAGCCCTAGGTACATTGGACCATACGAGGTGGTTGAGCGTGTGGGTCCTGTTGCATACAGGTTGAGGTTACCTCAAGAGTTGGAGAAGATTCATGATGTGCTTCATGTTTCTATGCTCCGGAAGTATAGATCTGATCCTTCGCATGTGATGCCTGTGGAAGAGGTGGAATTGAATCCGGATTTGACCTATGATGAGGAACCGGTGAAGGTTCTGGATTCGGATAGCAAGGTTCTTCGTGGCAAGACCATTGAGTTGGTGAAGGTGTTGTGGAAGCACCGCGGTGTTGAGGAAGCCACGTGGAAGCGGAAGGATGACATGCTGAAGCAGTTTCCTTATCTCTTTCCTTCAGGTAAATTTCGAGGACGAAATTTCTTAAGGGGGGGGAGAGTTGTAACGCCTCGGTTTTGGGCTTGGAAGTTCTGGGCATTGACCGGTTCGGTCAAAGTGCTGTTCGAATCTATAAGGGTGAAATTAGGAAAGCCTAGTTCGGGTTGCATTAAAAATATGGAAAAATGTTCTAAAATCATATTTTAATATATATAAGTGAACTGTGAAATCAATTTTGAAAAATGAGGTTTGGAAGGGTGACATTTTGGTTAGTGACCAAAATGTAATTTTTGAAAGTTGCGTGACTGTTTTATAAAGGATTGAAACTTTGAATCTTTAAGGAGCTATTATTCCAAAAGGAGTTTCTCCAGATTTTTCTAAGATATTTTAATGTTTAATTCTGATTTTAAAGTTAAAGAAAAGTGGAGGGAAATCATTTTGGCTATTTTGTAACTAATTTTCCTATTTTCCCAATTTTCCTTTTTCTCTCATTTTCTCTCAATCCAAACACTTTCTCTCCAGAGATTTCTTTCTGATTTTGTCACTCAAATCTATCTTTTCAATTCTCTTTGGATTCCTAATCATCTCTACAACAAAACCTTGCAATTTGCTATTTGGATTTTCAAGCTTTTTGGTTCTAAAAGGGAGAAAACTCAAGTTTGGAGGTAAGAACGTCCTTCTCCTCTAAACTCTCAGTTCTTTACTGAAATTCCCAAGTTCTCAATCCTTAATTGATGTTTTATTAAAGGCTTTTAAAGTTGTGAAATGGATCTTGGCTTTAAATGCAAGATTGGGTGATTTTTGATAGATTTTCGTTAGATCTGTTAAAGCTGTGATTTGAGATGTGTTTTTGATGATAAATGAACATTAATTTGATAAGGAATTGAGTTTTGATTAATGCAATCCCGGATAGGTTGAATTTCCTAAGTTTAGCTTGTGATTCTTGGTTGTTTTGGAGTGATCTTGTGGATCTGTTGTTGCTGGAGGTATAAGGATGTTGTTAGGTCCTTTTTAGATGTTGAATGATGTTTAAGGATGCTTAGTTTTGATGGTTTGTGGCTGGGCTTTGTTGAGGAGTTGTTTAGATGCATTTTCGGTTGTGTTTGGTGGCCGAAAATGGAGTGTGGATGAGAGCAGCGGGTTTAGGTGCTTTCTTTGAAGCTATTAATGCATGATGATGCATTAATCTACTGTTTTAATGTGTTAAAACAAGGGAGTCATCTTTGGATCCAAGTGGTGGTGATCCGGCAGCTTGATTTGGTGTTTCGGCAAGAGGCGAAACGGAATCGGTGAGTGGATTTTGGTTTTCGGCTTGAAACCAATGTTTTGGAGGTTTGGGAGCTTAGTCTAAGTCTAAACAACTTTGCTAAGCTCAAGAGTAAGTTTTCGGAAACACTCTCTTGTTGAGGAACCATGTGATGGTTGGGTGAAATGTGTTTGTTGCATGTTTAAATTCTGTTTTTAAAGCATATCTAGCATGTGTGTTTGCTGAGATTATAAGCCATGTGTTTAAGGAAGCTCAAGGTTAGAGTTCCTTGTTTTTGAACATTGTATAAATGTTGTTTGATGCTTAAAGATACATGATATTTATGGCTTGGTTAAATGCTTTAAAACAGTGGATTATTGATGATATATGATGTATATTGGCAAGTGATGTTTTTGAAAAGGTTAAGGTCACTAAGGTGGTTAAAAGTCCTTGAGTGAGCCTTGTTTACTTAAGAACATCAAGGTGGTTAAAAGTCCTTGGATGGTTCTTGTTACGGACACAAAGGTGTTTAAAAGTCCTTGTGTGGTCCTTTCCAAGGTGTTTAAAAGTCCTTGGGCCAAGGTGTTTAAAAGTCCTTGGGGTGATTTATATCATGGTGTTTAAAAGTCCATGGCCAAGGTGTTTAAAAGTCCTTGGGGCCAAGGTGTTTAAAAGTCCTTGGGGTGATTTATATCATGGTGTTTAAAAGTCCATGGCCAAGGTGTTTAAAAGTCCTTGGGGTCAAGGTGTTTAAAAGTCCTTAAGGTGAAACTTGTTAAGGACACAAAGGTGTTTAAAAGTCCTTGTGTGGTCCTTGCCATGGTGTTTAAAAGTCCATGGGCCAAGGTGTTTAAAAGTCCTTGGGGATAAGATCACAATGGTGTTTAAAAGTCCATGTGTGAGTCTTATGTTGATCTTGTTTTAAAGATGGTAATTATCACTTGTGGCCAATATGACATGCTATGATGTGAAGCATGAGATGCTTGTTTAAGATTGCTTGTGAGCATGTCTAAATGTATTTTGAAGTATGATTTATAAATGAGTTTTATAAATGCATTATTGTGTGGTTCTAAGGAGCTTTCCTCACTAAGCTTTTGCTTACGCTCTCTCTCTTTTCTTAAACCAATAATGCAGAGCATTAAAGTGCATTGAGGGCAGCAAGGAGGGCAAGCAATCAAGTGGAAGTTAAGCTCATGTATGAGAAGGTTTTCTTAAACACTTTTAGCTTTTGGCATTTGACAATGGGGGACCTATGTTGTTGTTTTGGGAGATGTTTGGAACTCCCTAAGTTGGATTTATGTTGTTGTTAATGTTGCTTTTTGTAATTGGCCATTATGTGTTGGTTTGAAGGCCTTTATGCATGGATGGTTGCTTGTGTAGGAAGCATGCCTTTAGATTTGGGGCTTTTCATATATGTTGATCTAATGATGATTGGTTGATGCAAATATGTCTCTTGGATGTTGTATGAGTTGCTGGTAAAGTTTGATAGCATTTGGAGCATGATTGGTTGGTCAATTGCATGTTTAAGCAAGCATTTTTCTGCATTTTGTGCAGGCCGTATCGGAACAGTGCCTACCGTTTCGGAACGGGTGCCTCGAAGCAGCCCAGGCGTCCGAAACGGGTGACACCGTTCTGAAACGGAAAGGCTACTGTCAGCCCTCGTTTCGGTACGCGTTGCGGAACGGCCCCGTGTTTCGAAACGGGCTGTCTCCCGTTTCGGAACGCATGACCGTTGGGGGCTGACATGGGCAGTTATGTGTTTCAAAATGTTTGCATTTTGGTCCTGAAACTTGTATGTGCAATTGTGTGAGTTCGGGATGTCCGTTTGAGCTGAAATTTGGCCGAGATGCATGAAACATGATTAATTTTAAGTTGGTAACTTTAATTTGGTTGAAGTCCTTATAATTATCAGAATTTACAGTTTGGTCCCTAAAGTTGTAATTTGTTAAATTAGGTCCCTGTTTGATCTCTGATGTTTATGATCTTTGAGAATGTTGTTTGTTTGATCACAACTAGGGTTAATGTGCATCTAGACAAGTTTAAAAAAAAAAGGGTCGTTAATCAAGGTTGACTTTCGGGTTGACTTTGGTTTTCCCCGTGTGACTTTCTTAATTCGGGTCAACCGTCTAGGCCGGGTTAAGGGGGTTACATTTGGTATTAGTAGGGAGGGTATGTTATCGAGGATTCTCCTTGATAGAGAAAAAATATAGTAGAAGATTTGGAGAAAGTAATTAGAGATGTAAACATTTTTCGTGAATTACCTAATAATATTGTGTGGATCCATGACAATGGGGGTCCATTCTTAGTTAAGAAATTATCCATGCTTTTAGCGAATGAAAATCTTGAAGACCCAGATTTTAAATTCGAAAGACTGTGCAAGATGAAATTCACACCAAAGGTGAAGAGCTTTCTTTGGATGTTGAAGCTTGAGAGAGTTCCTATAACCCCCTTGACTCGGTCTATACGCCAGACCGAATCGAGTGAGCTACATTGTGGTTACCGAAACAAACCCGTAAATAGTTAACTCGAATTATGCCGTTTTTTCTTTTTATCTTATCTAGATGAAACATTATAACCTAAGGTGAGCATGGTGGAAGCTGGTGAAATAAAAACTGAATAGGGCGTCAAAAAGACATCCAATTGCGCATAGTTATAGATTAGGGACCAAATTGCAAATATGGATAATTAGGGGGACGTAATTAAATATGATATTAACAATCCTCAATTAGTCAGGTTTCATGCTCGCTTGCCAAGTTTCGGCCTAAAATGATCACCGAAACTCATACATTTGCATTGACAAAGATTAGGGTCCAAAATGAAAAGAATAGAAACCTTCAAGCATCACTTTAACAGAAATAACCGCTGACCGTACTGGTACACGAGTGAGTGAATCTGTACACTTTTGCCATTTCTAAATTCCAGATTCCAGTAGCTCAAAATTGTAACAATACGCTTCCCCGCATATCGGTACTCTTTGTAAAATACATACACACGTACTGAAATAGTTCCCCGTGTAACGATCTTTTAAGCCAAAATATACTTACCTGTACCGATAGAAAGCCCTATGTATCAGTACGCCTGGACCTCAATTGTCTAATTTTTCTAGTTTTTCATACAACCATGGATTCAAACATTCTTTAACATGCCACAAATATACACAAACCTATACTAGAGATCAAACCATTCCAGAACATTAAAGAAACGAGATCTAAACATACCATCATACTTCAATCATATGTCTAGAGGCATGCTTTCTAAAAACCATGCTAACCAAAGTACGAAACGTAAATCAAGAGCACAAACAAAACATATAAGGCCAATTACAAACCTAGAACAACAATATAAACTTGCACAAACAGGGAGTTTAGCAAATAACCCTCCCAAACATTAATGAACCATAAACCAAACATATAAGGCCAATTATACTTTCAAATTGCTCAAGTCCATGGATTCCCTTCACTTGCTTGCTGCCTCCAACCTTTAATTATATGCATTGATGGACAAAAAGGAGTGTAAGCACACTAGGCTTAGTGAGGAGTGCTACAAAAAAAAAACACCATCAATGCAATTAAAACCGGTTTTTCAAAACCCAATGAAATCATTATTTTAAACAACCTTTAAACATCATGCCTTACAAACCATTTGCTTAACATTTCTAAAAACATGCATATTAAACCATATGCAACATATACCATGGATCAACAACAAATTCCAATTTGCAAACCCTCAATTTAAGCTTTCCCATGCATAACAACCCATGTGCAAGGTTTAAAGAGTAAACATGTATAAACCAACATTATACAACATAATCCATCAACATGATATGTTAACAATTATATTGGCTTTCAAGTGATCATAAACCAAGTTCCATTTTACAAAATATTACATCGGATACACGAATTCAACAAGTGTCCTCTCAACACTTCATACAATCTCAACCAGAATTAAGGTACGATCACAATCGGGTACCATCACAACCCAATCATCGCTTAGATATACAATCCGCTAACGATAGTTTTCGGTACCATATAACCCCTCGACCGTTAGGGTACGCATGGTGGAGTATTCGGTACACATAATCCCCTCAACACCCAAGGCAACTTATTTATAGTGCATGTAACACCCCAAATTTGGGCCTAGATGTTTTAGAGTCCGAATCGGACCGGTCGGGAACGGTTCGAATCTTAAAGGGAGGTTTAAGGAAAACCTAGTTCGGGATGCTTTAAAAATATGGAAAATATCTAAAAATCCTCATTTATTATATGAATGATTATGGTGAAATCAATTTTGCAAAATCAGGTTTGGAAATACTACATTTCGGTGTAGTGACCAAATCGCAGTTTTTGCAAAAGTTAAATAGTGACTGTTTTGTAAAGGATTGAAACTTTGAATCTTCAAGGAGCTAATTTTACCAAAATGTTTTTAATCAGATTTCTCCTTATTTTGTGTGATTTTAATAGTGTTTTAATTAAGGGAAATAAAGATTAATTAAAAGGAAAACTATCTTTGACTTTTCATAACTACCTTTCATCAATTTTCTCTCATTTCATTTTCTCTCAATTTCTTTTCAGCCAAACACATTTCCTCCATCAATTAGCCTCTGATTTTCATTGCTTTTGATGATATTTCAATCTCCTTTTGATTCCTAATCTTTTCCTCATCAAATCCTCTTGTTTTTTAATTAGATTTTCAAGAAAACTTGCTCAATTCAAGGAGAAATCAGCCATTAGAGGTAAGCTTCGTCCTTCTCCTCTAATGATTAGTTCTTTATTGAAATTCCCAAGTTATCAATCCTTTGTTAATGATTTTTGAGTTGCTTTAATGTTAGAAACAAGAAATTATATTAAAACTCAAGGTTTTTGGAGAGATCTTGATGATTTTTTTGGTTGATGGTAAGGCTCTGTTTTGAGGTTGTTTTTTAATGTATTTTGGATGTTAATTGATGTTATAAATGAGGTTTTATCAAACAAATCCCGAATAGGCTTGGATTCCTAAGTTTTGCATGCTAGAATGGTGGTTTTTGGGGTGGTTTTGGTGTTCTGTCATAGCTGGAGGTATAAAGACGAGTTTGTGGTGGTTTTTGATGTTGATTGATGTTTAGAAATGATTAAAAGTGGTAGATCTTGGCTGGGATTTGTTTTGGAAGAGTTTGGAGATGATTTCGGTTGTGTTTGTTAGCCGAAATGAGGTTCTTTAGTAGAGCAACGAGTTTAGGTGTGTGGCTGATGATTTCAATGCATGATGATGCATTAATCCTATGCTCTTATGTGTTATAAACAGGGGAGACATCTTCGTACGCCTTTGGTGTTGATCCGGGAGCTTAGATAGCGTTTCGGCGAGCAAGCGAAATGTAATCGGTGAGTGCGAATGGTTTAGAACTCCTTGAGGGACAAAGAAACAAGGTTTGGGGATTTAGGAAAGGTTTGAAACACCTTCCTAAGTCCGTAAGTAAGTATTGGGTAGATTGTTCTCTTATATGTGGTGGTTGCCCCTAAAATGCTTTTACATGCTCATGGTTTGAGATAGATAAATTCCTACTATTTTTATGCATGATTTGTAGCATGAGATGATGCTTGGAATGATTTCATGAAATAACATGTTGCATTGTTGAGATTTGAGCTTTTGTTTTAAAGCATGGCAAATGTTATGGTTTTGAAATGAGATGAGAAAGATTTGAGAAATGTTGCATGAAAAATAGTAGGTGAGATGATATTTTGACATAATATATATTGGCATAGAAGATGAGATACTTACCAGATATAATTGATCGATCAATAGGATGAGAGTGCACTGTAAACCAAAAATTCGTACGCGCTCTTTGGTTTAATCCAAAGGGAGAGAACCGATGATGGGCATTCCATCGGGTAGGACTTGGTGAAATACCCAAGCTTTGTGGCGATGAGAGATTCCGCCATGTGAGTACGATGATGTGAGATTCCACCAGAAATTATGTTACTAGACAAGTGAGTACGGTGATGTGAGATTCCACCGGAAGTGTCTAGTGGTTTGAGAATGTTGTCCGCATATCCGAGTAATAATGAGATGTGAAATGCCAATATAAAATATGAAAATGCTTTTGAATCACATGTACCTATTGATGAGATGATTTATGCTATGAGAAATGCATATGAGATTTGTATATGAAATGCTTTGGTTTTACAAGCATGTGTATGGGCTTGCCATGAGATTTGCATTGGTTTAAATGTATGACATAGAATTGAGGTACATGTGTTTTCAATGAGAAGTTGTTTTGAAATGGTTTTCAAGCATGAGATGGAATGACCATGTTGTAGAAAAAGCTTTTGAGAAAGTGTTTTAAAGAATGCCATGCCTCACTAAGCAATTGTGCTTACGCTCTCTTTTACTAATAATGCAAATAATTGAAGTGTTTTTGGGCAGCAAGAAGGTTAAGAACATCCAAGGAAGTGCAAAGCTCATGTATGGTGATGTTTTTATACACTTTAGTTTTGATATTTGACAATGGGACTTCAAGGTTGTATTTGGGAGATGAGTTTGAACTTCCTAAGTTTGTGGCATGTTTGTGTTGGCATTTATGAGTTGTAAATGGTTCTTTTGGTTGGTTTGAGGTTTGAGAGCTCATATTTGGATTTGTGACTAGGAAGCATGCCTTTAGATTGTATGTAACATGATTAATTACATATTGGTAAACCTAAAATCTGCAAAGTCTTTATAACTTTTTAAAATTATGTTTTGGTCCCTAAACGTGTAATTTACGCAATTGAGCCCCTAGATGTTTTTCGATCGTTGTGCCTTTCTGACATATGATTCATGAGTATTCACATAGGCTTAATGTGCAACTAGACAAGATTAAAATAAAAAAGGGTCGTTAATCAAGGTTGACTTTCAGGTTGACTTTGGTTTTCCCCGTGTAATCTTCGTAGTTCGGGTCAAGCGTCTAGGCCGGGCTAAGGTGGTTACATTTGTTGGTATCAGAGCCAGGTTATCGAATAATTGGGGCTTGGTATGTGGTTGTTGTATGTGATTATGTATGATTGTGACATTTTGGTGAAAGTATAATGTACGAATATTGATGTATGATTCAATTGAGATGATTTTGTGATGTTATGCTATGTTTGAAGTGTGGTTGGGGATCCCATTACCATATCATTACTAATGAGAAGAAATGGTTTCAAAAATGAGCTTGAGTACTTGGATTACTTACCTTATTATGCCTAATTGTGTTTGTTACATTTTTGTCAGTGCATTGTTTTTATTATGGGGCCACATAGAGAGCTGAGAATCAATACTCGTTCCATGGCTGAGAATGAGAACGTAGAGAATGCTAAGGATTTACCTCCTCCTCCCCCTGGTGGACCACCTGGTGGTGGTGGAGCTGGGGCTGGTGCTGCTGGAGTTGGTGCTGGGGTTGCTGGACCCGAGGGAGGTTAGAGGCAAGCTGCTCCTGATATGACCATGCTGATACAGGCTATTGCTGGAGCTTTCCAGGTAGCAGTAGCTGGAGCTCATGGAGCTGCACCTCAGGATGGTGCTAATGTGAGATTGTCGTTGGAGCGTCTCCGCAGTCTAGGTGGGACTGAGTTTAGAGGTTTGACAACGGAAGGTTCTGAGTCTTGGTTGGAGAGCCCCATGAGGATTATTGGACAACTGAATTGCAACAATGTCCAGAAGCTGGGATGCATTGTGTCACCATTTCATGGTGATGCATACACGTGGTGGACGACCACTATTACGGGTATAGAGGATGAGGAAGTGACGTGGACATTCTTTTTGAATGCGTTCAAGCGGAAATACCTGGGATGCTCTACCTCGACGAGAAGAAGAGGGAGTTTATGTCTCTTATGCGTTCAAGCGGAAATGACTCTTAGCGTATTGAAACGATCGTACCCGTTTCGCTATGGTCTATTTAATACACCCCAACGACTCTTTCTTTTTTAGTCTGTTTCGAAACAGGATCGAGCATTTCGAAACGGGTGGTTGCAGACTGCATTTATAGTGGGAATATAACATCCCAACGGCTCTATTGATGAATGCAACAACCCCAATGGTTAGAATTCAATGAGAAGGTATAAAAGGGACCTCTAAAAGCTTCAGCAACAACTATTGATCTCAAAAGAAACATCCAAACATCAAAGCCAAGCATTTGTGCCTAAATCCCATTATTTCTTATCTATTCAATTGGGTTGAGTTCTTGTATTTGGGCTACATTTTGTATTGAGAGACACTTGTTTTAGCCTTCATCATCTTTGTTTTGTTGTGTGAGGATTGGGTCAAATTTTGGGTAGAAAATTTGACCGGTTTCGTAACGCTTACCTCCTTAGCCTAGAAAAGGGGAAGAACAATTAGTGGATTGTTGGAAAATCCTTAGTGAATCTAAGGTAGTGGATGTAGAGTTCGATTGGAACTTTAACCACTCTAAATTCTCTTGTCCATCAATTTTAATTTTCCACTCCACCACCAATAGTTCAAAAAATCCAATTCATCACCCTCTTGGATTATATCATATCATTGATCCACTCAACAATTGGTATCAGAGCCTACCTCTTTGAAGGATTAACAACCACAAGAGGAGTTCCTAAGAAGAGTATGATCATCCAAAAATCAAGCCACGACATCTACCTCCGGGTCAAGCATGTACAAGTCTCAATCAACCACAAAGCCGCCTTTCTTCAACGGTGATAACTATCAATTTTGGAAGAACCATATGCGCTTCTTCATCAAATCCAACGATTATCTAGTTTGGGATGCCATTGAAGATGGTCCCTATGTTCCAATGAAGAGAGACGAAGAAGGAAGATTGGTTCTAAAGAAGAAAATTGAGATGAGTGAAGAAGAGAGAAAGAAGATTCAAATAAATGATAAAGCTCTTCACATGTTGTTTTTCTCTTTCGGTCCCGACATCTACTCCAAAGTTTCCTCCATTGAAAGTGCCAAGGAAGTGCGAGATACACTAGAGACCACTTATGAAGGAACTAGTGATGTGAAGGAAACCAAGATTGGAATTCTAAATCTTAACTATGAGAATTTCAAAATGGAGCCCGACGAAACCGTGTCCAAGATGTTCGATCGCTTCTCAACAATTGTCAACGGGCTTAAGGGTTTTGGAGAGATAATCCCGGAAGAAAAACTTGTCCGGAAGCTACTCTACTCACTTCCCGAGTCTTGGTATGGGAAGAGAACCGCCATCATTGAGGCTAAAAACTTGAAGACACTCAAGCTTGATGAGCTAGTGGGTTCTCTCCTTACTCCTGAGATAATGAAGCAAGGAAGGGAAGATGAATAGAAAAAGGAAGAGAGAAGAGTGGAGAAGCTAGAATTAGAAAAGAAGAAGAAGATATGAGTGGCTCTCAAAGCTTCACTACACGAGGAGAGATCTTCTAGTGAGGAGGAAGACCTAGAAGAATTTGCTATGATAGCCAAAAGGTTCTCACGGTTTATGAGGTCCAACCGAGTAAGGAAGATGCAAAGAAAAATGGACTTCAAAACCAAAAACAAAGAAGAAGAGAGGGATCAAATCATTTGCTTCGAGTGCAAAAGACCCGGTCACATTCGTTCGGAATTCCCTCAACTCAAGAAGAATGGCTTTGAGAAGAAGAAGAAGCTCAAAGCAAAGCTTGGTACTTGGAGTGATGAGGAGTCATCCGGGGATGACGAACACGAAGTGGCTAACCTTTGCCTCATGGCACTTGAGGAGGATTCCTCCATGGTAACCTCTAACTCATCATCTTTTGACTTTACATTTGATGAATTGAATGATGCTTATGATGAGTTACAAGAGGTATATGATGAATTAGTTGAGAAATATAAAGAGTCGGTCATAAGAAATAAAAAGATTATTTCCGAATTAAATGCTAAAAATGACTCACTTTCTCATGCTAATTTAAAATTTGAGAAAAAAATCTTAGGTTTACAAGATGAACTTAAATTCTTCCAAGATGAAAATGTAGACCTAAATAATCTTATTTCTCAATGGAATAGTGAACACCAAAAGGTGTTAAATGAGCTTAACAAGCTCAATGAGTCTTTTAAGAATGTTGGTAGTATGAAAAATGAGATAGGTGAATCCTCCAAAACTAACCAACCTAAAAGAAAGACACACAACTACAAACAAAACAGTTTCCATAGACATAATAGAACTAAAAAGATTAGGAGTGTATGGGTTCCTAAGGAACTCGTCAAATCTAATAATGTTGTTGCTATGTCACCTTGATTCCTAAGGGAACCAAGCTTTTGGGAGCTAACACTCGTGGACCCAAAATGATTTGGGTACCAAAAACCAAAGTTTAATATTTTTGTTTGTAGGGGGAGCATTGCTACAAGGCCAAAGCACAAAGTCAAAACTCACGGTACCTTGATAGTGGATGCTCGAGGCACATGACCGGAGACAAGAGTCGATTCATGGACTTAAAGCCAAAAAAGTGGAGGAGTAGTGACATTTGGTGACAACTCCAAAGGCCACATTAAAGGTATTGGATCCATAGGTAATCACTATACTATTCTCATTGAAAATGTTTTATTTGTCAATGGTCTAAAACATAATTTGTTGAGCATAAGCCAATTATGTGATAAAGGGTTTAATGTCTTATTTGATAAAAATGGGTGCAAAATTGTTGACATTAAATCAAATAATATTATGCTCATTGGTCATCGCATAGGTAATATATACATGGTGCATTTAGATGACATTCATACATCACATGCATGCTTTGTTGCACAGAATAAAAATGATGCATGGCTATGGCATAGAAAACTAGGACATGCTAGCATTAGTGTTTTAGAAAAATTAGTTTCCCTAGACCTAGTTAGAGGTTTACCCAAGATTAAGTTCTCAAATGACAAAATTTGCGATGCATGCTCTAAGGGTAAACAACATAAGTCATCCTTTAAATCCATTAATGATGTTTCTACAAGTAGGTGTTTACAACTTATTCACATAGATTTATTTGGGCCTATTAGGACTATGAGCTTCGGTGGTAAATCTTATGCATTTGTACTTGTTGATGACTATTCTAGATTTACTTGTGTTCTATTTTTAAGTAGTAAAGTTGAGTGTTGAGTGGATCGAAAGATCGATATGAACCAAGAGGGGGGGTGAATTGGATTTTTAAAGTTTGTGTGGTGGAAATTGCACATTAAAAAGATTGACAAGGGATTTTAGAGTGGTTCAAGTTCCAAATGAACTCTACATCCACTACCTTCGCTTCACTAAGGATTTGCAACAATTCCACTAATTGCTCTTCCCCTTTTCTAGGCTAAGGAGGCAACCCTTACAATTTCGGTTAAATTTTCTACCCAAAATTTAACCCAATCCTCACAACAAGGTAACAAAGAATTTGATGGCTAATAGAGTATCTCTCAATACAAATTGTAGCCCAATTACAAGCACTCAACCCAATTGAAAAGGATAAGAATGAAAATTATAATTGGGGTTTCTAGACAATATGGGATTTTAGCACAAATGCTTGAATTTGATGTATGGATATTTGCTTTTGGATCAATAGTCGTTGCTGGAGCTTTTAGAGGTCCCTTTTATACATTCTCATTGATTTCTAGCCGTTGTGGTTGTTGCACTCATCAATAGAGCCGTTGGGGATGTTATCTCACCTCCATAAATGCAGTCTGCAACAACCCGTTTCGAAACGCGGGGTACCTGTTTTGTAACAGACTAAAATAGAAAGAGTCGTTGGGTGCATTTAAGAGCCTGTTTCGAAACGTGTTAAAGCCATTTCGAAACACTTTTGCCATTGGAAAGGGTCGTTTCGAAACAGCCTAAGCCCGTTTCGAAACACCCTAACCGATTCTAAAAAATCAGTTAAAAACTTTTACAACGGTCATATTTTCAAATCAGAATGAAGAACCGTTTCGGAACATGTGGACTCGTTTCGAAACAGTTTTGCTACTGTAAAGGGTCGTTTCGAAACTGATTGAGCCTGTTTTGAAACACCCTATTGATCTTTGAAAAATCAGTTAAAAAATATTAGAACCGTTATAGTTTTCAAATCAAAAATGAAGAACAGTTTCGAAACGCATGAAGCCGTTTCGATACGGGTTCAAGTGTTCTAAAGCCGTTTCGATACGCGTTTCGGAACAGGGGTTGGCAGTGATGAAAACGTTTCGAAACGCCTTAGACCGTTTCGAAACAGGGACTTGAAAATCACTGTTTCGGCTTTAAACACTTAGAAAAATATTTGAAAACTTTGTTTTTAACTTTGGCATAATCTTAAAATCATATGGGGATGTTTTGAGGACTTAAAAATTCGTTTTGACATTTTCAATATAGTCCTTAGTTTTTTAGTTATATCAAAATTAAAATATTGGTTTCACATTGAGGCTTTAGAAAAATTCATCACATTTTCAAAATTAACTCAAAATGATCTTGAACTTAGAATTTCTCATATTAGAAGTGATCATGGAACCGAATTTCAAAATCTGGGTTTTGAAGAGTTTTTAAATGAAAATGGTATTAGCCACAATTTTTCGGCTCCTCGAACTCCTCAAAAAATGGGGTAGTTGAGAGGAAAAATAGAACTTTACAAGAAATGGCTAGAACCATGCTTTGTGAAAACAATTTACCTAAATATTTTTGGGCGGAAGCCACAAACACCGCTTGCTATATTGTAAACCGAGTAATGATTAGGCCACTTTTAAAGAAAACACCATATGAGATTCTAAAATCTAAAAAGCATAACATTAGCTATTTTCATCCATTTGGTTGCAAGTGTTTTGTTTTAAACAATGGAAAATATAACTTAGGTAAATTTGATGCTAAAAGTGATGAAGCTATTTTCTTAGGTTATTCCTTACACTATAAAGCCTATCGTGTATTTAATAAGAGAACTTTAGTAGTAGAAGAGTCTATTCATGTTGTATTCGATGATAACCTCCTTCCGAGGAAGGATTCTTGTGATGATGATGATGTAGGAATCCTTGATGCCTTTGATGGAGGACAAACTTCAAAGGAGGATGAGATTCCAACAAAAGAAGAGGATACACAAGATCCACCTCTTGAAGCCTTGAAGAACTTGGCTCTTGAGGAAAAGGAAGTCAGCTACCCAAGGGAGTACAACTATGTCAAAGGTGGTGAAATCTTGGGTGACCCATCCAAGGGGGTAACTACTAGATCTTCTCTTAAACTTATGAACCATGTTGCATTTATCTCATGCATAGAGCCTAAGAATATAAAAGAAACATTAAAAGATGATTTTTGGATTATGGCTATGCAAGAAGAGTTAAATCAATTTGAGAGAATTAATGTTTGAACATTAGTTGAAAGGCCTAGTAATCAATCTACTATAGGAACTAAATTGGTATTTAGGAACAAACTAGATGAGAGTGGTAACATTGTGAGAACTAAAGCTAGATTAGTTGCACAAGGTTACACTCAATAAGAGGGAATAGATTTTGATGAAACATATGCACCCGTAGCTAGAATGGAGGCTATTAGGATGTTACTTGCATATGCATGTTATCATGACTTCAAGCTTTTTCAAATGGATGTTAAAAGTGCATTTTTAAATGGTTTTATAAAAGAGGAAGTGTATGTGGAACAACCACCGGGTTTTGAAGACTCAAAATTTCCAAATCATGTTTTCAAACTAACTAAAGCACTTTATGGTTTAAAACAAGCTCCTAGAGCTTGGTATGAAAGACTTTCAAACTTTTTGATTGAAAAAGGTTTTGAAAAAGGTAAGGTGGACACTACACTTTTCATAAAAAGGTATAAAAATGACATCTTAGTCGTACAAATATATGTTGATGATATTATTTTTGGATCTACTAATGAGTGTCATTGCAAAGAGTTTGCTAAGTTAATGCAAGGTGAATTTGAGGTGAGCATGATGGCGGAGCTCTCATTCTTTTTGGGACTCCAAATCAAGCAAAGGAAGGATGGCACCTTCATCAATCAAGCAAAGTACATCAAGGATATGATCAAGAAGTTTGGCTTGGAGAATGCAAAGCCTCAAGCCACACCAATGAGCTCATCTACAAAGCTTGATAAAGATGAAGGAGGTAAGTGTGTTGACTCTAAGCTTTATCGCTCTCTGATTGGATCTTTGCTTTACCTTACTGCAAGTAGACCAAATATTTTGTTTAGTGTTTGCTTGTGTGCTAGGTTTCAAGCTAGTCCTAGAGAGTCTCACCTTATAGCCGTGAAGAGAATCTTTAGGTACCTTAGAGATACCCCTTGTTTAGGTCTTTGGTACCCTAGAGACTCAACCTTCAACCTTCATGCTTATTCGTATGCGGATTATGGGGGGTGTAAAATCGATAGGAAGAGTACTTCGGGAACATGTCAATTTTTAGGTAGTATGCTCATATCTTCGTTCTCTAAGAAACAAAATAGTGTAGCTTTTTCTACCACCGAAGTCGAGTACATATCCTTAGGGAGTTGTTGTGCTCAAGTCCTTTGGATGAAGCCACAACTCTTAGATTATGATATTAAAGTTGAAACCATACCCCTTAAGTGTGATAACACTAGTGTCATATGCTTAACTAAAAATCCAATCCAACACTCTAGAACCAAACATATAGAAATAAGGCATCATTTCATTAGAGATCATGTCCTTAAGGAAGATGTTGCTATAGAGTTCGTTGACACCTTAAACCAACTAGCAGAAATTTTTACCAAGCCTTTAGATAAAGAGCGTTTTTGGTCCCTTAGGAGAGAGTTAGGTCTAACTAGCCTATCTTGACCTTTTTGGGCCTTTTTGTGCTTAAATTGCTTGAATTCTTGAAAAATGCCATGCTTATGTGTTTTTACTCCTAATTTCATTCATGCTTATAGTTAGGGGGAGTATGTTTATGTTTGTACATGTTATTCCTGCTCATTCATGACATTTATGCATATATGGCTTCATGAAACTCATTTTTCTGCAATATTAGAGCCTCATCTGCACTCCTAGGCCTAGGTGTATCGAAACGTGTCCCACTATTTCAATACGTGTGCCTTAAAAGATCAATCTGTGAGTAGGGTGTTTCGAAACGCCTTTAAAGGGTTTTGAAAGGATTTTGCCACTACCAAGGGGTGTATCGAAACGAGTTTCGGTATGGGTCAACATGGGATTCGATACGGTCAAAGCCGTATCGAAACGGTCAGTTGGACTTGAAACGTCAGTGAACGTTTTGATACCCACGTTTCGGAAGGATCGTGTTTGTTCCGAAACAGGTATGCAAACAGCTTTAAAGAGGGCTTTTAATGATAAAATCCACTTTAATTTAAAACCCTTCAAAACCCTAAAAACCCTAAATCGATTTTCCCTATAAAAACCATCCAAACCTCATTGTTTTTCATCAAATCTTGAGGGCTTTTACAAAAAAAAACACAAGTCTAAGCAAGCCTCATCAATCTTGTGCAAGATTTTCCATTCATTAATCCAAAATCCCCATATAAGGTATATTTTCTACTTTTTTTATTTTTCCTTTGATTTAATTCGATTTTTTAGGTTAGAAAATCTCAATTTTTATAGATTATATGTTTTTCCTCTTGGGTTTTTCAAAACTTATAAAAAAATTTCAAAATCTAATTTTTTTGGTTCGAATATATTATTTTTACTCGTATATTTTTTTAGTTTTTCAAAAGTTGTTTTTCTCTTAATTTTTTAAACCTAAATGGGATTTTTTATTGGATTGAATTGAGGATATTCATCCATACATCTTAATTTTAAAATTGCTTGCTTTATGTTTTTAGGATTTTTTAATGGAAAACGCTAACAAGAAACGTAAGACGGGTCAAACGAGTGATGCTGCTAGCCAAGCCGGTATCTGTCCTAATCTCACCCAGCTTTTCCTCAAAAGTCTTCGGACTACGGATATGAGGGATCGTTTCACTTATGTCAAGGAGATTGCCATTCGTCGCGAACGTGTGGTTGATGTTCCATTCCTTGATTCGGAGTGTTTCGCCTTCCGTTATCTAGAGCGTCTACGTGAATGGAACTTCATGGCTTTCTTGAACATACCGGATATTGTCTACAAGCACATGGTTCTCATCTTCTACTCCAATGCGCAACTTGTTGATAATGAAGAACACTCCGAAGTTGTTGCAATTGAGTCCTTTATCTTTGGGAAGAAGTTCGTCATCGACATACCTTTCTTAGAGACTACTCTTGGTCTTAAGAATGAAGGCATCGAGAATGAGACTCATTTTGGTGCTCACACCAGTTCCGTGCTTTCCTTGGATGCTCATGATCAGTTCCTACACTTGATGATCTCGTGGTTTATTCGTCCCTCCGGAGGTAAATTCTCTCACATTCGTCAAGTTGATTACTTTTGGCTTGAATTTTTTCGCCGTGGAGAATGCCCAAATCTTGTTAAGATTATGTTCTCTGAAATAGTCAACAATGTGAAGCTTCGTGAAACCGATGCTCTCAAATCCTTCACCTATGGGACTGTTTTGAGCTATATCTTTGGCATGCTCAATTTTGATTGCTCTTATGACTCTCCGGAACCCCGTAAGTAAGAGATTGGTGAAGCTTCTCTCCACAAGTCTGGGTTCTATTACAACAATCTTGGCCAATGGGAACGAGTTGATAGGCATGCTCCTCCACCACAAGTTGAACCACAACCTCAAGCTCCGGGTCCCAACAATGAAGCTCTTATGGCTTTTCTCACCGAGCGGTTCAACACAATGGAGGCGGGTCTTGGTACTATTAATAATCGTTTGCAATCCGTGGAGAATCGTCTCACCTCTCTTGAGAATCAACATCAATCAATGGACTTGTCAATCTCTACCTTCTATGGTCAATGGATGACCTTTCGTCGCTTTCAAGCTAGGAACGATGATGACTCCTCCGATGTTGATGGTTACGATGACGAGGCTTAGGATCTTTTTATTGCATCGCATATTAGATTATCATATTAGGATTAAGTTTGCACCTCTATTTTATTTATGAACCTATGCTTTGATTACTTTGTTTGAGATTGAGCTTTGAACCGTATTGTTTAAGTTTTATGTTTGGATTTTAATTATATGAATCTATATTATGTTGCTTATTGCTTTTAACCTTGTTTCTTCTCTTTGAGCCTTGTTTATTATTCTTTTTGATCTAACAAAAACGGGGAGAAAATATAAGAGCCAAAATTTGTTTTAAGTGGTTTTGAGTTTTAAAACTTAAATTTTAAATCTTTTCAAAACTTTAAAACCCATCTTAAATTGAGGGGGAGTTAGAATGTATTCAAAAGTTCAAAACTCTTAAAAATTATAACTTTAGTTTTGTTATATCAAAAAGGAGGAGATTGTGAAACCGATAAACTAATTTTGACATAACTAAAGAATTTAAGGACTAATTTGAAAAAGATAAAACAAAATTTTAAGTCCTCAAACCTCTCTATATATTTAAAGGAAAATGGTTAAGTTAAAAACTCAAGTTGTCAAAACTTTTCTAAGTGTTTTTGAAGCCAAAACAGTGATTTTCGAGTCAACGTTTCGAAACGGCCTTTGGGCGTTCCGGAACACTTTTGAAACTGTGAACCATTGTTTCGGAACGGGTTTCGAAATGGGTGAAGAACATCGTAACGGTTTGACCCGTTTCGATACGGTAGTATCGAAACGACTTCAAACGTTTCGAAACGACATTCAAACCTGGTTTTAAAAATATGACCGTTAAAGTTTTTAACTGATTTTATACTTGTCGTTAAGGCGTATCGAAACACTTCCAAGCCGTTTCGATACGGGCTTTGATAATGGCTAAGTGTTTCGAAACGGCTCTTAGCGTATCGAAACGATCATACCCATTTCAATACGGTCTATTTAATACACCCCAATGGCTCTTTCTTTTTTGGTCTGTTTCGAAACAAGATCGGGCGTTTCGAAACGGGTGGTTGCAGACTACATTTATGGAGGGAAGATAACATCCCAACGGCTCTATTGATGAATGCAACAACCCCAACGGTTAGAATTCGATGAGAAAGTATAAAAGGGACCTCTAAAAGCTTCAGCAACAACTATTGATCTCAAAAGAAACATCCAAACATCAAAGCCAAGCATTTGTGCCTAAATCCCATTATTTCTTATAAACCCCAATTGTGAAGTTGTAATTTTCATTCTTATCTATTCAATTGGGTTGAGTGCTTGTATTTGGGCTACATTTTGTATTGAGAGATACTTGTTTTAGCCTTCATCATATTTGTTTTGTTGTGTGAGGATTGGGTCAAATTTTGGGTAGGAAATTTGACCGGTTTCGTAACGGTTACCTCCTTAGCCTAGAAAAGGGGAAGAACAATTAGTGGATTGTTGGAAAATCCTTAGTGAAGCTAAGGTAGTGGATGTAGAGTTCGATTGGAACTTGAACCACTCTAAATTCTCTTGTCCATCAATTTTAATTTTCCACTCCACCACCAAAAGTTCAAAAAATCCAATTCACCCCCTCTTGGCTTATATCATATCATTGATCCACTCAACACATTAATTCATGTTTCTTTTCACAGTTAAGCTTGATTACATAGTTTGGTGGTTTTTGTGGAAAAAAGATACTACTTTGCTGCTTTATTTGCGCAGGTTAGGATTTCCGTGGTAAATTGCAAATTGCCGAGGCAATTCAGGAAGGACCTGCCAAACCAGTTGCCGAGGCAATCGCCGACAATTGAGGATAAGATGAAGTGGTAGCCAAATTTGATGACTGGATAAACCCAACATGGCGTGAAGTAAAGATAAATCCTAGAAGAGTTGGAGTTCCATGAAAATATCAAAAGGAGATTAAATTCCATAAAAATAGTAGGAATTTTTGGAGGATAAATAAATAAAAGAGATTTATCTCTTTAATGCTATTTATTTCCAACCTAACTTCCTCCTCAAGAAAGACTTTGACCTAGCCATCTCCTATAAATAGAAGAACTAGCCTCTTACTTCAAAGGTGGGGGTCAGTTGAGAGAGAAACACCAAGGGGCTGTTCGAATTCTTCTTATTCTTCCTCTTGGTTTGATTAGATTCATGCTATGGAGATTATTCTTTGTATATCTTTTGAACCCATCCATGAACTAATTTTATTTGGCTTGGGTTATTGTGTTTTTGCGGTTGTGAGAACAATTGGGTTTGTTTAGGTATTTGAGTTTGCAACTTTAATTCAAGGTTTGTTCATTATTGGCTCTGAATTTTGTTTGCGATTGAATTGGGAGAGGATCTCGTGAATTCATCCATTTATCTAATATCAGGAGAGTTAGTGTAACACCCTGGTTTCGGCTTAGAAGTTTCGGTAAAGGTTTCAGGGTTCGTTGAACCAGTTTCGGTGTTGTGGGTGGGTTCAGGGGAAAACCGTCTTTGAGTGTTCCTAAAAATGCAGAAAATTTTTTCTGATATCCTTACTAATTGTATATAAGGTGTGTGTGAAATCAATTTTGGAAAAACGTTTATAGAAATCAGACATTTTAATCTGGTGACTAAAATGTAAAGTTTCAAAACTATTTTGGTGGCTGTTTTGTAAAAGGATCAAAATGTTGAATCTTTAAAGAGTTATTTAGCCAAGTCTATTTTCAGATTTTTTCTTAAATATTATGGTTTCTAAAAATAATTTTTAATTAAAATAAAAGAAAATGTTAAAAGCCCTCATCCTTTTCACGTTATTTTTCTCTTCTCATTTTCCTTCAAGCACTTTTCATCCAAACAACCTTCTTCAATCAAGATTTCAAAGGTAAACCCTCTTTTACATTGTTTTTACATCATTAAACTTTATTTCTATGATTTATCTCTAAAACCCATTATTTTTCTCTAGTTATCTCTAAGTTTTCATTTGGAAAAAGGGGAAAATCAACCATCAGAGGTGAGCTGTGTTTTTCTCTTCTAATATAAGGTTCTTTATTGAAATTCCCACGTTCTTGGTTCGTTTATAATGATTATTTAAAAGTCTTTCAATGTGATTATTGGAAATGAGCTAAAATGAGCTTTTTAAAGTGGATTTGTTGAATTTTCTTATGAGTTTTGTTTTGACGGGTTTGAGAATGATTTTAGTTATGTTTTTGATGTTAAATAATGTTGGAATAATGGTTTGATTACACAAAACTCGAAACTAGGTGTGTGGGTGATGTTTGAAGTTTAAAATCTTAAGATTTTGGCTTAGGTTTGTGGAAAATCAGTTGCCGGTGATTCCTTGTTATTGGGTTGATGTTTTTTAGATGTTTATAGATGTGGTTTGATGATAATTTTGCTAGGTTTAAGTTGGAAGTTGCTTAGAGTTGATCTATTGAAGTTTCAGTTATTTTCGATTATGAATCGATGGGTGTTTGTTGGTAGATGTTAAGTTTTTGAGTTGCTGCAAGTTTAAGGGTTTGAAAACACTGTAATGCTCTGTTTTGGATTGATTAGAAACAGGGGAATTTGATTTGGGTACTTCGGACGCGATACCGGGTGATCATGAAGCTTGATTGTGTGATTAGCTAGCTTTGGGTATAGCTGGTGAGTGGAACTGTTTTATAAAGCCTTAAAATGGTTAAGGACAAGATTTTGAGGGTTTAGATTGAGCTTGAACATCCAATCTAAGCTCAAGAGCAAGTTTGGTTGTTATCGCCTTTGTTTTTGGCTTTTTACTATGATTTTGTTGAGCCCAATTATATCTTGTTGCAAATGATGAAGTTTATTGTTTTCATATGTGTTGAGATGATAGAATGATAAATCATGTAAATCCTATGTTTTGAAATGTGTTATGAAGAGTATTATGATGTTGAGAGCATGCTATGCATGGAGATGTGTATGAAAATGAGATGAGAAATGTTATGCTTGTGGCCTTGCAAAACAGTGAGTAAGCGTTGGCCTTGATGAGTATATTACCGGTTATAATTGGTCGACCAATAGGATGAGAGTGCACTATAATGGTAAAATTCGTGCGTGGCTTTAGTGATGTTAGATTCCACCAAGGAGGAGTACGATGATGGGCATTCCACCTGAAGCTTATTTTTGCTAGACGTTGTGAGTACGGTGATGGGCATTCCATCAGAAGTTGTCTAATTGTCTTGATTACGGTGATGAGCATTCCACCAAACGTTATCCGCATATAAGAGTAAATGTGCTAAAATGTCAATATACTCATGTGACACAGATTGCTCTTATGCTTTATTGTGTTGATGTTGTTGTTGAGCTTGGGACATATGTTTCCATGTAGACATTGATGTTATGCCTTGTTTTATATTTCAAGCATGTGATAATTTGACCATGTGATGTTGAAAGTTTATGTTTAAGAAATAATTTGTGCAATGGTTTGTTTTCAAAAGCAAGCAAAATGGTTTAAAACTGCATTGTTGTTGTTGTTGTTTTGAGCACCGCTCACTAAACATTCTTGTTTACGATCTCTTTTCCAACAATATAGATCCGTAGACCATTCATGGCAGCAAGGATGCAAGGAGTGGTCCAAGAGTTTACATTTTTGGTTAAGTATGGTTTTGGCATCAAATAATAGTATGTTAGCAATGGGTTAGGACCTTTATGTTTTAGGGAGGGTTGTTTTAAGACTCCCTATGTTGAGACATGTTTATGATGCATTTTTAGACTTGTAAAGTACCTATTCATGTTGAAGTATGGTTTGGTTTGAAGTTTGACCGTGTTGTGGATTTGTTTATGCTTAAGTTGCTTTTATCTAGAATCTTGCTACGTTTGATCATGCTATGTAGATGTTGTTGCCATGGTTGTTGAATTTTGCGGAAGGTTTGAGTTGTATACATGTTTATGTTTTGATTGGAGGGACTTTATGGGTTAAGGTTGCAATACACCAGCAAAATGTGTCATTGCAGGTCGAGCGTATCGATACAGTCGAGACTGTATCAATATGTAGTACCTGAAATGGCCTAAGTGTATCGATACGTTTAAGGTTCGTCGGTACATTTTGCTACCAGAAACCTCAGTTTCGAAATGCCCCCGAGGGTTTTTCGATACGAGCTAGTGTTCCAAGCCCTTTGAATGTGTTTCGATACGCATGTAACGATACAGGGCAACCTGTATCGATACGACCAACTTTTTGTTAGTTATTAGAATTTTCTGAAGTTCTGTTTTCTTACGTTTTATTCCTTATTTGTTATGTAATCGTTGTAATGTGTTCGGATGGTTGTTTTAAGTTGTATTTTGGCATATGGGCATGAAATATGATTTATTGAGGATTGGTAACCTTAATTTCATGCTAGGACCCTAAATCTTATTTGTTTTCCATTTTGGTCCCTTGTTGATGTTCCTTTCTCTGTTTCGGTTTCTTCAGCTGCGAGTTTCTCGTTGTAATCCGCCATTCTGCCTTGGCTTAACATGCTGGGAAATCTGACCCATCTGTGTCTCCAACGATTTCAGAGTAGCTTCATGATTGGTCATCTGCATCTCTGTTTTGTCCATGAATGTTTCTGTCTTCTTGACAAAGTGATTCATGTTCTCAATATAGGTACCTATTTGAGACATAAATGTAGCTAGAGTCTGTTCCAGTATACTATTTGAGACAGCTGGTGGCTGTTGTTGTTGCTGCTACGGTTGCTGCTGAGTCAGCAATCTAGGTCCTCCCTGGTTCTGATTATTCTGTGCTTTAGGATTGCTCCAAGAAAACTTGGGATCCTTTCTCCAGTTGGGATTATAGTTGTTGGAATTATAATTCTGCTTATTGTAGTTTCCAACATACTTTCCCTCTTCTAACTGTATTGGACATTCCTCCGAACTGTGATTTCCCTCACAAATGTCGCATACCTCTTCAGCAGTGTATACAGGCTGTGAATCTTCGTTCAAGAGCTTTTTCATTGCCTTAGTGAGATATGCCACCTATGATTTCATTGTGCTGTCGGCCTCATAATCCTTTAATGCTACAATCCGTTTACCCCCTCTTCTTGCTGTCGGAAACTGCTCCTCATTCTTAGCCAGATTTTTCAATTCTGCCATTGCCTCATCTGGGTCTTTGTCCAGCAGTAATCCGTTTGCTGCTGAATCAATTCTAATACGAGTTTGTAAGTTAGCAGCATTATAGAATTTTGTTACCTGGTTCCAAACGGGGAATCCATGCATTGGGCAGTTCCGTAGAAGAGTGGTAAATCTGTCCTAGGCCTCGTGCATCGGCTCGTCTTCTTCCTGTTGAAAAGTAGCAATTTCGTTACGTAATCGCTCAGATAAGTGTGAAGGATTAAAACGAGATAAGAATTCACGAGTTAAATCTGCCCAAGTTCTAATTGAACCCGGCGTAAGTTTATTCCACCAAGTCTTTGCTCTGTCCCACAATGAATGGGGAAACAACCGAAGCCTCAGTATCTTCGGATTAACTCCTGGTAGTCTAAACGAACCACAGATCTCCTCGAACATTTTCAGATGCTCTCTAGCATCCTAAGTAGCAGCACCACTAAATTGACTAGAATTGTTGATCATGCTGAACATAACAGGTTTCAGCTCGAAGTTGTCAACATCTATATCCGGCAGCGTGGTTTCTAGTTCTACATGATCATTCAGCATGTAGTCTCGGCAGGACTGTCATGCGGCAGCGGCAGGAAGGTCAGCAGCATGACCGTTCCCTCCATTCCTGGCAGGATCTACAGCATCCTGGGGATTTCTTGGGTCGTCCCTTCTTTCTTCATGTCTTTCGTTCACCATTGCTTCGAGTTGTTCCTCTAGGTATTCGTTCCTTTCTACGAGGCAACAGACTCTTTTCTTGAGATTGAACGTTCGTTCGGGTTCAAGATCTAACTGGTACTTTGGTTCCTTCCCTCGTTGAGATCTGCGCATACGAAAACAAAAGACCTTGTGAAAGGTATAGGTTGGACAATCCAAGTAAAATAGAAAAATAAAACAAATGCAGTAAAAGGTAGGGTAAAGATATGTTGCCAGTCCCCGGCAACGGCGCCAAAAACTTGTTGCGTGTAAAAGTGTCTATCGCAATTGTAGTGCAAGTGTACACGACGCAAGTAGTAAAGTGATCCGGAAGTATCGGATATCGTCTCCAAAGGGACTGAGCCAATAGCTTCACCTTGAATTACTGCACGGAAGTAAAAAGAATATTTAAGATGTTTGTCATGAGAATAATAAAGAATACTGGAAAATAGAAGTAAAGTAATCAAGATAGAGAGAATGGGATGGTATTGAATTGCTCAGTAGTGCAGGTATTGCTAAGTCGAGGAATATCAGCGCTGTCGTCGTTCCCGTCGCGGCAGCACCTGTCGCGGCAGCGGTTCGTTGGTTATCACGGCAGCGATTACCCAACTCAGTACTTCAAGTTTGGCAAGAATCCCTGCTGTGCCTTGGCCTATCCCTAGGTCCAAGTCTATCGATGAACACGTCTTTGATGATACCTCCCGGCGTGAATCGAAGGATGAACACCGATGTTTTTGAATTCTTCTTTAGCCACTTAACCTCGTCCTATCCCTAGGTTCGAGATAGTTCAACTATAAACTAGAGAACTCGCACTTATCCCTTTCGTATACTTAACTCTCCCGATATTAAGTAAATAAATAACCTCGCAATGCTGTCCCGATACTCTTGCAAGATGTTAATAACCAGAATAAGAGAACTTGAAGTTTATTTTATTGAATTGAAAATTCCTAAAACAAAAGCAACCCTTGCAACTACTTTACAAATCAACCCGTGGCCCTAAGGGGAATTTAGAACATGATGAGAGGATGAAAACGGCTAGGGTTTTGGGAAGAAGGCTAGAGATAGGATATCCTCCCCTAGGTCGAATTACATGCCTTTATATAGGCCTTGGGTTCAGGTTTTCTAATATGGAAGGAATACAACTTTAATTCAAAGTACAATTCTAATAAAGACTAAATCTTCAGAAAAACAATCTTTAATTCGTCCTTCCTTCTTTCTTGGGATATCTTCCTTGAACCTTGGGCTTGGCCTTCATTCTGATATAGGGCTCGGAAAAATATAGGAGTACTCCACGACAGACGACCTGAATTTTCTCTTTCTGTCGAGGTCCACTTTGCTTCTTCTCATCAAAACTGTTGTCGTCCTTTGCTGTCACGGCGACAACCATGGCAGCATCTTCCTCTTTAACTGCTCGTCCAGTTCTAGCTCTGCTGTAATTCTGCCCAGCACCTGCCTCTCCATCTGCCACAGCAGCAACCTACAAAAGCAACCAATTTCAGTAGAAACTGTGCCTTTTAATATATTTGTGATGTCTAACTGTAAACTGACCTAAATGCAATGAATTATGCTTGAATGCAGCAGAAATATGGGTTAAATAGGGGGTAAATAATAGAACTTTTACACACTCAACACACCCCCAAACTCAAGTTTTTGCTTGCCCTCAAGCAACTAAGACCTAAAAGAAAAATAAAATATTTTTGTTTTGGCTTAAAATAGTGAACTTTCTCTTAACCTTCATTCCTTCTCTGTGACGGCAGCACCCTGTCGGATAACTTAGGATTTGTCCGGAGTCTCACTATAGTCCTCGTGCAGTGTGTGCATGCTTGTGAACAGTTATATGCCAAGACTCCTTTAGTTTCAATAGAATATTTCAGCCTCTAACTCGAATTTTTATGCCAAAGTTTATCTTTTTGAAGGCACTTCTTATGCTCTTTTGATTTTTGTTTTGACTCGATTTATATATTTTTTTAAGCTAAAGTTTCACTAGAGCCGGTTTCGGGCACCTCTAGCTAACTTCCTAGAGCCGGTTTCGGGCACGAGCTTTCGGAGCTGGCTGGCAGATGGGGGAGGCAGATGTCGTCTTTGCTTTGGCCTCCTATGGTGGTTGAATCCTGGTTGGGGAGATATGAGGGGGTTTCTCCACAACCTGGACTTCAGAGCTGCTGCTACTGTCCTCACTCTGCTGCTGTTGTCACTGGCTTTTGGCATATTGTTTTTGTCCGCCATTTGCTGCTGCCTTTTCACCAGTGAAAACTCCTTCGATAGATTCCTCTTAATAGAGGGTTCATTGTCGCTGGCGGCCCAAACGGAAGAGGATGAGAAACCGGCAATGAAGGCGTCAAGTTCTTCCGAGGTCATTTTTCTCTTTGTCCCACGGGTAGAAGTCTCTGCTGTAGGGTTGCTGCCAGCAGCTGTCGTGGCAGGTGTTGGTGTGGTTGCTGAAGGAGGTGTTTGTGGTGTGGCAGCAGGTGTGGGAATGTGGGCAGGGGTTGTTACAGTAAAATAATGTGCAAGGAAGGTGGAGAAGACATCATCAGGGAAATTTAAAGAGTTATGGATAAAATTTACCGTAGATGCAGTAAAATCTCTGATGAAGGTCATCAGACCGAGCTGTCGTTCCTCCATCTTCTGAATGGCAGCTAAGATCTGGGAGGAGGAGTCTGTCGGGACGGCTGCTGCGGTAGCTGGTTCAGTCTCTGGCCGCTCTGTCGTGTCTGCTGTTGTGGCAGCTGGATCAAATGATGATAGAGGAGTGGCAGCGGTCAGCTCCATGAGGCTGAGTATATTCTTTTCTGTCCAACCTTTCCCTTGGACTCGAAAATCAGTGGTCACTTCTGGTACGCCATGGCCACGGCAGAGGGAAGTGAAGAGGTATGGCAGGTAAAGCGGACCCGTCGGTCTATGTGCGCACTCCAAGATGATTTCACAGTTATAGCTACCCACGTTAATGGGCCTCTCATGTAGTATGGAGTGAATTAAGGCTAACCTGGGCTGGTCGACCGTTGTATTGTGTGACGACGGCATGATACGCTTTTTGATGAAAGCATTCCATAATTTAGCCTCCGGCAGTAGTTGAGTCCTCTTTACTGTCCGTGGATTCTTGCGGCTGGTGTTCCATTGAGTTCCCTCATCTGTCAGCTCTGCCATGACAACATCATAGGCAGTAGGGTCTAATGTGTTGAGAAACTGTTGGTGAGCGTCGTCGTTGCTGCCAACGTAGAATCCATACAATGTGTTAATGTACTCAGCTTCGAATGACACTTCCTTTCCTCGTACGATCACTGCTGTCGCCGTCCTGCTGTTAATGGCAGCGTAGAAATCTCGCACCAATGAGACGTTCATCTCCTCAGGCTGTTCGGCAAAGAGCTGCCACTGTAGAGCTCAAAATTTTCAGGCTATGAACGGCTTTAGACCCAGATTTTCCTCGTTTGTCGTGTAAATGAATCCCTTTTCTTCCCACATGTCTCTGATCTGAAATGAGCGTGGGGTGGTTGCTGTCGGTGTGGAGCTGGAAGCAGCATTTCTACGGGTGTTCCTTGAAGACATTGTTGCAAGGGTTGTGAAAATGAGAATGAAAGCAAGAAAATTGTAGAGGAGTAAGTAAGAAGAGTAGAAGTGAGTGAAAAGGACAAAATGAAACGGGGTTTATATAGAGAAGAATTTGCTGCCCGTTGAAGCTGTAACAGCAGGCGCGAATAACGGGGCCAACTGTTATATGTTTGCGTGTCTGACGCGTCTGTCACGCGTTTCCGTGTCTGCTGCTCGTCTATTACGTGTTTGCGTGTCTGTCGCGACAGCGTGTTGACAGTCTGTATTTTCCGCGTCTGTCGCGGCAGCTAAAGCGGCAGGCTCCAAAATTTGGGCTTTTTGAGCTGGTGGAAGGATGGTGGGCTGAATTCACTTCTCCTGTTCTTCTTGTCTCCTTTATTTCCTAAAACAGAAAAATAAAAACATTATTTAAAAATAAAATAAATCTAATTTCCTAATAAATAATACTAAATTATAAAAATAATAAAAATAAAATTTAGGTTAAGTTAGGGATGTCGGGTGGGGCATCTCCTAAGGTAACCACTTCCTGCATTCGTGGGGCTTCAGTCCCCTGATAATGCTTCAAGCGCTGTCCGTTGACTTTGAATTGGTGCCCATCTTTTAATGATCTGATCGTGATGACACCATGGGGAAAACCTGTACAACTTGGAACGGGCCAGACCATCTAGATTTCAGCTTCCCTGGAAAGAGTTTTAATCTAGAGTTAAATAGCAATAAAAGATGCCCTGTGCAGAACTGTTGTGGCAGCAACTTTTTATCATGCCACTTCTTAGTTTTATCCTTGTAGATTCTTGCATTGTCATAGGCCATTGTCCGGATTTCTTCAATTTCGTTCAGATCCAATAGCCTTTTTTGTCCTGCCTTGTCCAAGTCCATATTCACTGCCTTGATTGCCCAGTATTCTCTGTGCTCTATCTCGACAGGTAAATGGCATTTTTTCCCATAAATCAATCGGTAAGGAGACATGCCCAATGGTGTTTTGAAAGCTGTCCTATAAGCCCATAACGCATCATTCAGGTGTAAAGACCAATCTTTCCTAGTTGGCTTTACCATCTTTTCAAGAATGTTCTTGACTTCCCTGTTGGAAATTTCAGCTTGACTATTGGTCTGTGGGTGATATGCTGTTGCAATCCGATGCTTAACACCATACTTCTTCAAGGCAGCAGCAATAACCCTGTTGTCGAAATGTCACCTTTCATCCCTGATGATCGCCTTAGGGATGCCAAATCTAGAAAAGATGTTTTTGTGTAAAAACCTTTGAATTGTCTTGGCATCATTATTTTGAGTGGCGATAGCTTCAACCCACTTAGATATATAATCTACTGCCAGGAGGATGTATAGATTCCCACATAAATATGAGAATGGCCCCATAAAATCGATCCCCCAAACGTCAAAGATCTCGACTTCAAGAATGTTCTGCAGCGGCATCTCATGTCTCCTTGAGATGTTTCCTGTTCGTTGGCACTTGTCACAGCTCTTGTAGAAGATTTGAGCATCTTTATACAATGACGGCCAATAAAATCTTGATTGTAGAACCTTGGCAGCAGTTTTGTTGCCTCATAAGTGTCCTCCATACTGTGAAGCATGACAGTGATGAAGTATATCTTCTTGTTCATCCTGTGGTACGCATCTCCTTATAACCTGATATGCACAGATTTTGAAAAGAAGAGGTTCGTCCCAATAATAATGCTTAACATCATTTTGGAACTTCTTCCTAGATTGATAATTAAGGTAAAGAGGAATTATTCCGCTAACTAAGAAATTACGAAATCTGCATACCAAGGAAGTTAAGAATACTTACCTGCCGCCATGGCTGTCGCGGCAGTGACTGCGGCAGCAAAGAGTTGCTCATCTGGGAAGGTCTCCAATATGTTTGTCTCATCTGTCAGTAGACTCTGTCCCTTTTCCAACATTGACAAGTGATCTGCCACTTGATTTTCTGTCCCTTTTTTGTCCTTGATTTCAAGGTTGAATTCTTGCAATAGTAGGATCCAACGTATCAATCGAGGTTTTGCATCATTTTTCGCGAACAGATACTTCAATGCAGAATGGTCTATTTGGACTATGACCTTCGTTCCTAGTATATAAGAACGAAACTTGTCAATGGAGAATACCACAGCTAATAACTCCTTCTATGTGGTGGTGTAGTTTACTTGGGCGTCGTTCAGTGTCTTGCTGGCATAGTATATGACGTGAAAGAGTTTGTCTCTCCGTTGCCCAAGTGCTGCCCCGACAGCATAGTCACTAGCATCACACATGATCTCAAACGGCAGTGTCCAATCTGGTGGCTGTACTATTGGGGCTATTACCAGCTTTTCTTTCAGAAACTTGAATGCCTCAGTACATTCAGCGTTAAAGTCGAAGGGTCGGTTCTGCTCCAGAAGATGGCATAGGGGCTTGGTAATTTTTGAAAAATTCGCAATGAATCTCCGATAAAAACCAGCATGTCCTAAGAAACTTTTGATGCCCTTGACTGTGGTGGGTGGCGGCAGCTTTTCGATCACTTCTATCTTGGCTCTGTCGACTTCTATGCCACGGCAGCTAATCTTATGGCCAAGGACTATCCCTTCATCCATCATGAAGTGACACTTTTCCCAGTTCAGCACTAAATTTGCTTTTTCACATCTCTCGAGTACCTTTTGTAGGTTGCCTAGGCAGCTTTCAAAGTCGTCTCCAAAGACTGAAAAGTCATCCATAAAAATCTCTAGGAAGTCCTCCACCATATCGGAGAATATGGCCATCATGCACCTTTGGAAGGTGGCTGGTGCATTGCTTAGTCCAAAAGGCATTCTCCTAAAAGCGTAAGTTCCGTAAGGGCATGTGAATGTCGTCTTTTCTTGATCTTCCGGTGCGATAGCGATTTGATTGTAACCTGAATAGCCATCAAGAAAACAATAGTAAGGTTTACTCGCTAGTCTATCAAGCATTTGATCAATAATGGGTAAAGGAAAGTGGTCTTTTCGGGTAGCTTTGTTAAGCTTCCGATAGTCCATACAAACCCTCCAACCGGTCAGATTCCTGGTTGGGATCAGCTTATTGTTTTCGTTGGTCACCACGGTTATTCCTCCTTTCTTGGGAACACATTGCACCAGGCTCACCCATTTGCTGTCCGAGATGGCGTAGATTATTCCAGCATCTAACCATTTGATTATCTCTTTTCGCACCACCTCTTTCATAGAATTGTTCAGCCGCCTTTGTGCATCAATCGTCGGCTTATGATCATCCTCTAAAAGGATTTTATGCATACACAATGCCGGACTAATGCCCTGGATATCAGCTATTGTCCATCCAATCGCCTTTTTGTGCTGCTGCAGCATCCCTATTAGCTGTTGTTCCTGTTCCTGCATCAACTTGGAAGAGATGATTACGGGCAACGTATCATTTAAACCAAGGAAAACATATTTTAGCTGCCCTGGCAGGGGCTTAAGATCTAAAACAGGGGGCTCAACAGTTGATGGCTTTTGAATTGCATGGTTATCCGAGGTATAATTTAAAGGCTCGAATAACTTACCTGGACGATTGCCTATCCAGTTTACCCCCTCCTGATCTTCAGTATTAGATGTATCAGATTCTGAGGAGCTGCTGTCGTCGGTGCTGTCGTGACAGTCTTCTAAATGGCTACCGAGGCAGTGACCAATTTTGATGTCGTGGCAGCCCGACCTGATGCAGGGTTGGTCAAAGGTGATTTCAGTGATGTCCTTGCATTCTTCTTCTGTATCAGCATGCTTCATAGCTTGGAGAACATTCAACTTTATTTCTTGATCGTTCAATCTCATGGTGAGTTCTCCTTTTTCCACATCAATCAGTAATCTTCCCGTGGCTAAGAAAGGTCGCCCCAGGATGATTGGTGAGTTTTCATCTGATTCACAATCTAAAACAAGAAAGTCTGCAGGAAAAATAAATTTGTCCACCCTTACCAGAATATCTTCAATTTTTCCTTATGGATGAACGTAAGAGCGGTCTGCCAGCTGCAGTACTACTGTTGTGGGCCGAGCTTTTCCAATACATAATTTCTGAAAAACATAGTTTGGCATTAAATTTATACTAGCACCAAGATCACAAAGTGCCTTACCCACAAATTTGTCTCCGATTACGCATGGTATGATGAAGCTCCCAGTATCCTTCTTTTTCTGGGGTGGATACTTGTGCAGAATACTCATGCATCCATGTGTCATATTTACCGTTTCAAATTCCCCAAGTCTGGATTTCTTCGACATGGCATCCTTGAGAAATTTGGCATAACCGGGTATTTCCCTCACAGCATCTAACAGTGGACTGTTGATATGAACCTGCTTAAAAATATCATAAATTTTCTTAAGCTGTGATTCCTGTTTCAATTTCTGTAACCGCTGAGGGAAAGGTGGTGGGGGACGATAATCAGCAATGCGTCCTTCCCACTGCATACGGATCTGAGGAGGTTTGGATTCATTATCTATCTCCTATGTCCCTTCTGCTGTCGTGACAGGCTCATCGACAGCAGGCTGTTTGTTACCTGTCGGGGCAGCTTCCTCCGCAGGTGTCTCCAGGGCTGGTTTCTTTACTGTTTCAGCTTCCTTCTTTGGCCCTGATAGTTTCTTCCCACTTCTAGTAGTGATGGCTTTACACTGCTCATGTGTGGGCTGTCAAGCATTTTCAGTATTGCTAGGAAAATCCACCATTCTGCCTTGGCTTAACATGCTGGGAAATCTGACCCATCTGTAACCCCCGTAGCCCGGCCTAGACAGTTGACCCGAACTACGAAGATTACACGGGGAAAACCAAAGTCAACCCGAAAGTCAACCTTGATTAACGACCCTTTTTTTTCTTTTTCAACTTGTCTAGATGCACATTTAACCTAGGCATACTCTTGAGATAAGCATACTCAAAAATCACAGCAATCGGAAAACGATAAGGGACCCAATTGCACAAAATACGAAATTAGGGACCAAATTGTAAATTCTGAAAAGTAAGAGGACTTTACCAATTTTTAAGTTACCATTATGAAATTAGTCATGTTTTATGCCTCTCTGCAAAATTTCATCTCAAACGGACATCTCAAACTCAAGCAATTGCACAAACAAGAAACGGGACTAAAACGTAAAGCTTGCAAACCATCAGGTGTTCAGAAACGGGTCTAGACCGTTCAGGAACACCCCTTGGCAGTAGCCAAAGTGTTCAGAAATGGGCTAGGCCGTTCAGGAACACCCTAGCCAAAACAAGGGCCTGTTTCGAAACAGGCAAGGGTGTTTCGAAACACCCTGCCCAGAAACAGCAGTTTGGCCTGTTTTAACACCTTTAAACCCCATCAAACGTGCTCCAAACCATTCCACAATAAATCAACAACATGCCAAACATCAAACCTACCAATTTGCATCAAAATCTAGATACAAAACCACCCCTAGATGCACCAACTCATTCAACACATCCAACACTCAATCATGCTTTTCAAACAAGAAGCATAGCATAACAACTTAAGCATAAGAAGATTCAAACGTTGCAAGCTTACACCACATAGTTCAAAATCATAAACCAAACTTGTCCAACATACAAATCCTCTCTAAACAACAATATAAGAGATTCTCCCCCCATTGCCTTTATTATCTTTAGCTATTAACCGAGACATACAACTCAAGTGGAGTTCCCCCTTGAATCCCTTGCTTCTCGCTGCTCCAACTTCAAATGTCTGCATTGATGGACAAAAAGGAGCGTAAGCACATAATGCTTAGTGAGGAATGCTCAAAACCAAAACACCATCAATGCAGCGAATCATAAAACCACTTTTAAAAGCAACTCGATTTCATAAACCAAAGCATTGTTTGAAAACCCCTTTTCAACAACGTGCTTAAAACCATGCATTGCTCAATCATGAAAACCATGCATTACAAATGCAACATATGAACCACAACATCAATATTTGCAACTCATGCTTTTGAAAACAAGTCTTCACAAGACTTCAATGCACTAAAGAGATCTCATGCACACATGCACCATCCTCAATAGATAATCAACTCTTGTTCAAACTAACAAGTACACATGCATTCATAATACATTAAGCAAATCTCATGCAACCATGCATCAATTCAAGCATCTCATGCTTCATTAAATTCAAGAACATTATATTGGCTTCCAAGTGATCAACCAAATCCACTTTTCAACTCAACATCCAATCGGATACGCGGATCACAAGCGTTGTCCCCACGCTTCATACACCCTACCAATCCAAGGTCCCCAAATGGACTTTTAAACACCATACAACCTTAACTTTCACAAGGTTCCCATGTATGGACTTTTAAACACCATACAACCTTAACTTTCACA
Source organism: Hibiscus trionum (assembly GCA_030270665.1). Taxonomy (NCBI): domain Eukaryota; kingdom Viridiplantae; phylum Streptophyta; class Magnoliopsida; order Malvales; family Malvaceae; genus Hibiscus; species Hibiscus trionum. The sequence goes on along the minus strand of BSYR01000027.1, from coordinate 40,728,790 downwards.
AGGTTCCCATGTATGGACTTTTAACCACCATACAACCTTAACTTTTACAAGGTTCCCATGTATGGACTTTTAAACACCATACAACCTTAACTTTCACAAGGTTCCCATGTATGGACTTTTAACCACCATACAACCTTAACATGCACAAGGTTCCCATATATGGACTTTTAAACACCATATAACCTTAGCATCACCGATTGGTAGTTGTATAACATCACTAACGAGATCCGGGACACCCTATACAAGATCCACACATGGATTTTACACCACCATTGTGATCTTAACAAGCACAAGGTCCACCAATGGAATTTTAACCACCATTATTACCTTTGCTTACCCAAGGTCCTCGAATGGGATTCCAATCACCATTATAACCTTAACCATCTCGTTAGGATACTTGGATGGAGTTTACCGGTTCACACTTAACCACTCCACATCCAAGGCGACTTTATTCACGGTGCACCCAATCCTATAGCCGGCTAACTATATCCGATCAAAGAACCAAGAACCACTTACATCACTTACCAATATAACCATCTTACCACATTAATCCTTTAATTCACATGCATAACCATAATGCAAAATTCATCATTTACCATCATCAATTCACTGTTTTTAAAGCATTACACAAAGCCATTAAACAACATGCAACACCATGCATCAAAACCACAATTTCCATGTACAAAACCAAGGATCTCTTACGTTGAGCATCCTTCACATATGGCTTTCAAAACCAGCATTAAACCATGCTAAAACATGCTTCCAAACAGAATTTAAAACATGCAAATCATATGCATTGCAACCATCAATCACAATTGCTTAAAAAGCCAATTCACAACACAAACCAAGAGCGAAAATCCATTTACTTACTCTTGAGCTTAGCAAAGTTGTTTAGACTTAAACTAAGCTCCCAAACCTTCAAACCTTGGTTTAAAAGCTGAAAACTCAACTTCACTTACCGATACACAAAACAAGGCTAGCCAACAAGCCTTCCAAGCATCCGAAACCTTCCACACCACCTCAAATGCTCACGGATCTTCCTCCCCTGTTTCAAGCACATAACAACAGAAGATTAATGCATCATTATGCATTAAAAACACCAGCAACACAACTAAACTCGCTGCTCATCACAAATCCAACATTTCGGCTACCAAACACAACCGAAATCACCACCAAACACTTTGGAAACTTAACCCAGCCAAGATCCATCACTTCTAACCATTTTTAAACATCAATTAACATCCAAAATGATCACAATCACGTCCTTATACCTCCAGCTATAACAGATCATCAAAAACACCCCAAAAACAACCAAAAACATCAAGCAAAACTTAGGAAATTCAACCTATTCGGGATTGCATTGATAAAACCTCAATTCCTTATCAATTTAACATTCATTTAACATCAATTTGACACCTCAAAGCACTGCCCAAACAGATCTCACGAAATTTCACCAAAAATGACCAAATCTTGCATTTTAAAGCCAAAATCAAGATTACCATTGTAAAACCTTTAATAAATCATAATTCAAGGATTGAGAACTTGGGAATTTCAGTAAAGAACTGAGAGTTTAGAGGAGAAGGACGTTCTTACCTCCAAACTTGAGTTTCTCCCTTTTTGGAACCAAAATCTTGAAAATTCCACTTAGCAAATGGTGAGGTTTTGTTGAAGAAATGATTAGAGATCAAAAGAGAATTGAAAAGAGATGTTTAGGTGACAAAATCAGAAGAAAATCTCTGGAGAAAAGATGTTTGGGTTGAGAGAAAATGAGGGAAAAGAAAATAGAAGATTGAGAGAAAAGTTAGTTAGAAAATGACAAAATATCTTCCCTCCACTTTTCTTTTATTTAAAAACCATTTAATAAACCTTTAATATTTTAGAAAAATCTGGAGAAACTCCCATTGGGTAAATAGCTCCTTAAAGATTCAAAGTTTCAATCCTTTCTAAAACAGTCACGCAACTTTCAAAAATTACATTTTGGTCACTAGCCAAAATGTCACCCTTCCCAACCTCATTTTGTAAAATTGATTTCACAGTTCACTTATATATATTAAAAGAGGATTTTAGGACATTTTTCCATATTTTTAATGCAACCCGAACTAGGCTTTCCTAATTTCACCTTTATATATTCGAACCGCAACCCGACCGGTCCGATCCAAACCCAAAACTTCCAAGCCCAAAACCGGGGCGTTACAACTCTCCCCCTCTTAGGAAATTTCGTCCCCGAAATTTCAACTGGCGAAAAGAGCACAACCAAACTTCTCAAGCAACACGCAAACAACACAAGAGACTTAACTACCACTGAAAACTCCACCCAAACTCAACACCACCACATACTGTTCACAAATTCCAGAACACTCAGATGTTAACCACATCTTAACTTTTCACACTTCCAGACTGCACATAGCCTCAACAACAACCTGAAGAACCTCAAACTTTTTACAACATATTCCACCTTAACACACAACTCCCAAAACTTGTTCACATAGTGACACCAACCAATTCAATCAGCCACTATGTAACACACAACCTTCACTGCTTCTAATACTCTTTGCAACCTCCCCGACCTCTTTCAAAGATTTCTCAACAAGCAAAAATTCTTAAGCAACAACCGCCTACCCAAACTCCTCAACATAAAGCTGACATTCCTTCACATCTGCTGCTGTCATTGTCATAACAACTCACCAGGGCTACTCACACAAAATCCAAAATTTACATCACAAACCCCAACCTTGACTTCGCCCACCATTCCACACACCACCAGCTGAACTCAAAAAGAAAATTCACTTACTCACAACCAACCAACCACTTCCCACAAGAACTCATTCAACCAACAATGGCCTTCCATCTTTCATTGCCTTTCTACCACAAGCTTTGACCACAACACTTGCCTTACTAGAACACCGCCCAACCTGAACATACATACCATCTTCTCAACTCCTCAAAGATTGCTACGAACTCTCACCCACATAAACAACCCTTCTATTACAACATCCATGCCAAGCTACCCCAGCACTTTAAAAACACAACCACTAACCTGCAACATCACTTAACACCAAGGGACTACCACTTCAACTAGTCATTCAAAACCACCTGATCGGTTCTGACTTCAACCAGCAATCTCCTCACCGCCACACCATTAAGCCCATTAAGTAGCAAACACTTTCCTTCTACCAACATGCTATACCGCACTCACTATTACTAACAGCTCGCTTAATACCCTCCACAACTTCTAACATTTCCTAGCACCAAAACAACCTCTAAAAACCCATCATCCAACCTAACTCTATCACAACACTAACAAACTCGATTAGTTATTAGCGAGTGTGAACGTTCGTATGCATGGTCACCAATATGCCCTACTAATGCCTAATGTACATGTATGCAAAACCTCTAATGTCATGCCACATGTATGCATGGACCAGCACATATAAAATATAGCATATAACAATGATTTTAACTGTGCATGAATGCCAGTTCACACCCTTCAATAACATCCTCAGAATCCGTCTAAAAACAACCCCTCCACCTCACTTCTAACTTGACCCATTCTATCATTCTAACAACTCATTATCCACAAGATACTCACTAAAGCCCTCTTCACACTAAGGATGTTCCCAAACAGCAACATCAACTATCTCAACATGCTAACAACAAAACCAAACTCACTACGCAAGAAAAACCAACAGATATCAAACTAGGATACTAGAGCAAAGGCTACTTAACAAGGTTACCTGAAAACACCTCACTGCCCTGAAGCTTCAACAGACGAGCTCTCTTCCATGCAGAACCACCATCCTCCAGCTGCACCGCCGCAGCATCATCTAGCACACTAAGATCACCACCATCTCCCTGCGGTAAAGAACCCTGGCGGTTCCTAGCCAACATCAAACAATCACGTCTCATGTGTCCAACAGACCCATATTTCCAACAGATTTCCTCTTTCAAACTCTTCACAACTTTTTGCTCTTTCTGCCACCTCCGAACCTTGCCAAGGCCGTGCCCACGACCCTTCAGAGACCCCTTGGCTACCACTGAAGCTGACTTCACCCCAAGAGAACAATTTCGCTTCACATGCTCTTTAGAACCACAGTTCCAACAAGCACCCGCGCCCCAACAACCTCCAACATGGCGCCTTCCACAACGGTCACACACTGGTAGCTGAGCCTCCACTCCTTGATCAAGCAGCACTTGCCCCAGATCTGCTCTACCTTCGACTTGCTTAACCCTTGGGAATTTTTCCCCAAGATACCTTTCATAAAAGGCAGACACAAAGAAATCCCAATCAATATCGTGGATGTGAGATGCCACCGCCACAGATGTCCACTAGGCACATGCATCCTCCAACATCAAAGAGACAACACTTCCCAGCTTACAGGCATAATCACAGCCTTCCTGATCCAAAATCAGAATCACACTGGCCAACCAGGCCTCAAACGTCTCAGGTGACGAACCATGATACTCCACAGCACCCAAATCATGCAACCGCTGTTTCGGAAAACCCACACATCCCACAGCCAGCATATCCACTGACCTTACCTTCGCCAAAACCTGAGATGTTCCCAACACCTCCTGCACAACAGATGATGAACTCTTCATCATAGAACCAACTTCTTCCTTCTGCCTTACCATCCCAACCCCAGGCACAGAAGACTGAGACGAAACATCTCCACTAAAGGGTGAATTCCATGCCTTAACAACCTGCCCTAAGGCAGCAACCAACTCACCCAACTACCATTCTTTCATCGACTTCGCCATACTATTAACAACAAGCAATCATAACAAAACAAACAAATTGATCAGACCAGCTTTAAGCAAGGATTCAAACTCCAACTCCAAAATAACACAATAGCTATAATAATAAGGCAATGGGTATCCCGAATTCTCCCCTTTTACATGACATAACAGTTAATAAAAACATGGATATCTCAACATCAAGCATATCAAACAACATTTCGATCATGCTTACATCAAACAGCGTCCACTTGCAACAACATAACATCATCAACATATCATACCCATTACACTTCCATCATGCATAAAATCAGCTCGCAACATCAACTTGACATCAGCACAAACCACATGAGCTCAATGAAGATTCATAACCATAAAGCATGCTTGAAAACATCATCAATTTTCTTAGAAACACGTGTTTCAACCAACTTTCAACTACACATCAGGGTAACATCAAACACACATTAAAACAACTTACCGCTTTCCCCAAGCATTCGCAACTCAGCTCTGATACCACCAAATGTAACCACCGTAGCCCGGCCTAGACAGTTGACCCAAACTACGAAGATTACACGGGGAAAACCAAAGTCAACCCGAAAGTCAACCTTGATTAACGACCCTTTTTTTTCTTTTTGAACTTGTCTAGATGCACATTTAACCTAGGCATACTCTTGAGATAAGCATACTCAAAAATCACAGCAATCGGAAAACGATAAGGGACCCAATTACACAAAATACGAAATTAGGGACCAAATTGTAAATTCTGAAAATTAAGAGGACTTTACCAATTTTTAAGTTACCATTATGAAATTAGTCATGTTTCATGCCTCTCTGCAAAATTTCATCTCAAACGGACATCTCAAACTCAAGCAATTGCACAAACAAGAAACGAGACTAAAACGTAAAGCTTGCAAACCATCAGGTGTTCAGAAACGGGTCTAGACCGTTCAGGAACACCCCTTGGCAGTAGCCAAAGTGTTCAGAAACGGGCTAGGCCGTTCAGGAACACCCTAGCCAAAACAAGGGCCTGTTTCGAAACAGGCAAGGGTGTTTCGAAACACCCTGCCCAGAAACAGCAGTTTGGCCTGTTTTAACACCTTTAAACCCCATCAAACGTGCTCCAAACCATTCCAAAATAAATCAACAACATGCCAAACATCAAACCTACCAATTTGCATCAAAATCTAGATACAAAACCACCCCTAGATGCACCAACTCATTCAACACATCCAACACTCAATCATGCTTTTCAAACAAGAAGCATAGCATAACAACTTAAGCATAAGAAGATTCAAACGTTGCAAGCTTACACCACATAGTTCAAAATCATAAACCAAACTTGTCCAACATACAAATCCTCTCTAAACAACAATATAAGAGATTCTCCCCCCATTGCCTTTATTATCTTTAGCTATTAACCGAGACATACATCTCAAGTGGAGTTCCCCCTTGAATCCCTTGCTTCTCGCTGCTCCAACTTCAAATGTCTGCATTGATGGACAAAAAGAAGCGTAAGCACATAATGCTTAGTGAGGAATGCTCAAAACCAAAACACCATCAATGCAGCGAATCATAAAACCACTTTTAAAAGCAACTCGATTTCATAAACCAAAGCATTGTTTGAAAACCCCTTTTCAACAACGTGCTTAAAACCATGCATTGCTCAATCATGAAAACCAATCCTTAGCTTAGAAAGCTAAGCAAGTCTTTTCAAAACATAAACTTGCAAAACCATCAATTTAACCACACCATGCATAAACACCATATGCAAGGTTAAATTCAAACCCTTGGAAGTCACTTCCAATTCACAACATACGTTTCTCATCCTTGATTATCACTTTAAGCAATAAACCTTTTAAACCATTTTCTCATTCATTAAAACACATGCATTACAAATGCAACATATGAACCACAACATCAATATTTGCAACTCATGATTTTGAAAACAAGTCTTCACAAGACTTCAATGCACTAAAGAGATCTCATGCACACATGCACCATCCTCAATAGATAATCAACTCTTGTTCAAACTAACAAGTACACATGCATTCATAATACATTAAGCAAATCTCATGCAACCATGCATCAATTCAAGCATCTCATGCTTCATTAAATTCAAGAACATTATATTGGCTTCCAAGTGATCAACCAAATCCACTTTTCAACTCAACATCCAATCGGATACGCGGATCACAAGCGTTGTCCCCACGCTTCATACACCCTACCAATCCAAGGTCCCCAAATGGACTTTTAAACACCATACAACCTTAACTTTCACAAGGTTCCCATGTATGGACTTTTAAACACCATACAACCTTAACTTTCACAAGGTTCCCATGTATGGACTTTTAACCACCATACAACCTTAACTTTTACAAGGTTCCCATGTATGGACTTTTAAACACCATACAACTTTAACTTTCACAAGGTTCCCATGTATGGACTTTTAACCACCATACAACCTTAACATGCACAAGGTTCCCATATATGGACTTTTAAACACCATATAACCTTAGCATCACCGATTGGTATTTGTATAACATCACTAACGAGATCCGGAACACCCTATACAAGATCCACACATGGATTTTACACCACCATTGTGATCTTAACAAGCACAAGGTCCACCAATGGAATTTTAACCACCATTATTACCTTTGCTTACCCAAGGTCCTCGAATGGGATTCCAATCACCATTATAACCTTAACCATCTCGTTAGGATACTTGGATGGAGTTTACCGGTTCACACTTAACCACTCCACATCCAAGGCGACTTTATTCACGGTGCACCCAATCCTATAGCCGGCTAACTATATCCGATCAAAGAACCAAGAACCACTTACATCACTTACCAATATAACCATCTTACCACATTAATCCTTTAATTCACATGCATAACCATAATGCAAAATTCATCATTTACCATCATCAATTCACTGTTTTTAAAGCATTACACAAAGCCATTAAACAACATGCAACACCATGCATCAAAACCACAATTTCCATGTACAAAACCAAGGATCTCTTACCTTGAGCATCCTTCACATATGGCTTTCAAAACCAGCATTAAACCATGCTAAAACATGCTTCCAAACAGAATTTAAAACATGCAAATCATATGCATTGCAACCATCAATCACAATTGCTTAAAAAGCCAATTCACAACACAAACCAAGAGCGAAAATCCATTTACTTACTCTTGAGCTTAGCAAATTTGTTTAGACTTAAACTAAGCTCCCAAACCTTTAAACCTTGGTTTAAAAGCTGAAAACCCAACTTCACTCACCGATACACAAAACAAGGCTAGCCAACAAGCCTTCCAAGCATCCGAAACCTTCCACACCACCTCAAATGCTCACGGATCTTCCTCCCCTGTTTCAAGCACATAAAAACAGAAGATTAATGCATCATTATGCATTAAAAACACCAGCAACACAACTAAACTCGCTGCTCATCACAAATCCAACATTTCGGCTACCAAACACAACAGAAATCACCACCAAACACTTCGGAAACTTAACCCAGCCAAGATCCATCACTTCTAACCATTTTTAAACATCAATTAACATCCAAAATGATCACAATCACGTCCTTATACCTCCAGCTATAACAGATCATCAAAAACACCCCAAAAACAACCAAAAACATCAAGCAAAACTTAGGAAATTCAACCTATTCGGGATTGCATTGATAAAACCTCAATTCCTTATCAATTTAACATTCATTTAACATCAATTTGACACCTCAAAGCACTGCCCAAACAGATCTCACGAAATTTCACCAAAAATGACCAAATCTTGCATTTTAAAGCCAAAATCAAGATTACCATTGTAAAACCTTTAATAAATCATAATTCAAGGATTGAGAACTTGGGAATTTCAGTAAAGAACTGAGAGTTTAGAGGAGAAGGATGTTCTTACCTCCAAACTTGAGTTTCTCCCTTTTTGGAACCAAAATCTTGAAAATTCCACTTAGCAAATGGTGAGGTTTTGTTGAAGAAATGATTAGAGATCAAAAGAGAATTGAAAAGAGATGTTTAGGTGAAAAAATCAGAAGAAAATCTCTGGAGAAAAGATGTTTGGGTTGAGAGAAAATGAGGGAAAAGAAAATAGAAGATTGAGAGAAAAGTTAGTTAGAAAATGACAAAATATCTTCCCTCCACTTTTCTTTTATTTAAAAACCATTTAATAAACCTTTAATATTTTAGAAAAATCTGGAGAAACTCCCATTGGGTAAATAGCTCCTTAAAGATTCAAAGTTTCAATCCTTTCTAAAACAGTCACGCAACTTTCAAAAATTACATTTTGGTCACTAGCCAAAATGTCACCCTTCCCAACCTCATTTTGTAAAATTGATTTCACAGTTCACTTATATATATTAAAAGAGGATTTTAGGACATTTTTCCATATTTTTAATGCAACCCGAACTAGGCTTTCCTAATTTCACCTTTATATATTCGAACCGCAACCCGACCGGTCCGATCCAAACCCAAAACTTCCAAGCCCAAAACCGGGGCGTTACACCATCTGTGTCTCCAATGATTTCAGAGTAGCTTCATGATTGGTCATCTGCATCTCTGTTTTGTCCATGAATGTTTCTGTCTTCTTGACAAAGTGATTCGTGTTCTCAATATAGGTACCTGTTTGAGACATAAATGTAGCCAGAGTCTGTTCCAGTATACTATTTGAGGCAGCTGGTGGTTGTTACTGCTGCTGCTGTCGAGTCAGCAATCTAGGTATTCCCTGGTTCTGATTATTCTGTGCTTTAGGATTGCTCCAAGAAAACTTGGGATCCTTTCTCCAGTTGGGATTATAGTTGTTGGAATTATAATTCTGCTTATTGTAGTTTCCAACATACTTTCCCTCTTCTAACTGTATTGGACATTCCTCCGAACTGTGATTTCCTTCACAAATGTCGCATACCTCTTCAGCAGCGTATACAGGCTGTGAATCTTCGTTCAAGAGCTTTTTCATTGCCTTAGTGAGATATACCACATGTGATTTCATTGTGCTGTCGGCCTCATAATCCTTTACAGCTAGAATCCGTTTACCCCCTCTTCTTGCTGTCGGAAACTGCTCCTCATTCTTAGCCAGATTTTTCAATACTGCCATTGCCTCATCCGGGTCTTTGTCCAGCAGTAATTCGTTTGCTGCTGAATCAATTCTAATACGAGTTTGTAAGTTAGCAGCATTATAGAATTTTGTTACCTGGTTCCAAACGGGGAATTCATGCATTGGGCAGTTCCGTGGAAGAGTGGTAAATTTGTCCCAGGCCTCGTGCATCGGCTCGTCTTCTTCCTGTTGAAAAGTAGCAATTTCGTTACGTAATCGCTCAGATAAGTGTGAAGGATTAAAACGAGATAAGAATTCACGAGTTAAATCTGCCCAAGTTCTAATTGAACCCGGCGTAAGTTTATTCCACCAAGTCTTTGCTCTGTCCCTCAATGAATGGGGAAACAATCGAAGCCTCAGTATCTCCGGATTAACTCCTGGTAGTCTAAACGAACCACAGATCTCTTGGAACGTTTTCAGATGCTCTCTAGCATCCTCAGTAGCAGCACCCCTAAATTGACCAGCGTTGTTGATCATGCTGAACATAACATGTTTCAGCTCGAAGTTGTCAACATCTATATCTGGCAGCGTGGTTTCTAGTTCTACATGATCATTCAGCATGTAGTCTCGGCAGGATCGTCGTGCGGCAGCGGCAGGAAGGTCGGCAGCATGACCGTTCCCTCCATTCCCGGCAGGATCTACAACATCCTGGGGATTTCTTGGGTCGTCCCTTCTTTCTTCATGTTTTTCGTTGACCATTGCTTCGAGTTGTTCCTCTAGGTATTCATTCCTTTCTACGAGGTAACAGACTCTTTTCTTGAGATTGAACGTTCGTTCGGGTTCAAGATCTAACTGGTACTCCGGTTCCTTCCCTCGTTGAGATCTGCGCATATGAAAACAAAAGACCTTGCGAAAGGTATAGGTTGGACAATCCAAGTAAAATAGAAAAATAAAACAAATGTAGTAAAAGGTAGGATAAAGATATGTTGCCAGTCCCCGGCAACGGCGCCAAATACTTGTTGCGTGTAAAAGTGTCTATCGCAATTGTAGTGCAAGTGTACATGACGCAAGTAGTAAAGTGATACGGAAGTATCGCATATCGTCTCCACAGGGACTGAGCCAATAGCTTCACCTTGAATTACTGCACGGAAGTAAAAAGAATATTTAAGATGTTTGTCACGAGAATAATAAAGAATACTGGAAAATAGAAGTAAAGTAATCAAGATAGAGAGAATGGGTTGGTATTGAATTGCTTAGTAGTGCAGGTATTGCTAAGTCGAGGAATATCAGTGCTGTCGTCGTTCCCGTCGCGGCAGCACCTGTCGCGGCAGCAGTCCGTTGGTTATCGCGGCAGCGATTACCCAACTCAGTACTTCAAGTTTGGCAAGAATCCCTATTGTGCCTTGGCCTATCCCTAGGTCCAAGTCTGTCGATGAACACGTCTTTGATGATACCTCCCGGCGTGAATCGAAGGATGAACACCGATGTTGTTGAATTCTACTTTAGCCACTTAACCTCGTCCTATCCCTAGGTCCGAGATAGTTCAACTATAAATTAGAGAACTCGCACTTATCCCTTTCTTATACTTAAATCTCCCGATATTAAGTAAATAAATAACCTCGCAATGCTGTCCCGATACTCTTGCAAGATGTTAATAACCAGAATAAGAGAACTTGAAGTTTATTTTATTGAACTGAAAATTACTAAAACAAAAGCAACCCTTGCAACTACTTTACAAATCAACTCGTGGCCCTAAGGGGAATTTAGAACATGATGAGAGGATGAAAACGGCTAGGGTTTTGGGAAGAAGGCTAGAGATAGGATATCCTCCCCTAGGTCGAATTACATGCCTTTATATAGGCCTTGGGTTCAAGTTTTCTAATATGGAAGGAATACAACTTTAATTTAAAGTACAATTCTAATAAAGACTAAATCTTCAGAAAAACAGTCTTTAATTCGTCCTTCCTTCTTTCTTGGGATATCTTCCTTGAACCTTGGGCTTGGCCTTCATTCTGATCTAGGGCTCAGAAAAATATAGGAGTACTCCACGACAGACGGCCTGAATTTTCTCTTTCTGTCGAGGTCCACTTTGCTTCTTCTCCTCAAAACTGTTGTCGTCCTTTGCTGTCACGGCGGCAACCATGGCAGCATCTTCCTCTTTGACTGCTCATCCTGTTCCAGCTCTGCTGTAATTCTGCCTAGCGCCTGGCTCTCCATCTGCCACAGCAGCAACCTGCAAAAGCAACCAATTTCAGTAGAAACTGTGCCTTTTAATATATTTGTGATGTCTAACTGTAAACTTACCTAAATGCAATGAATTATGCTTGAATGCAGTAGAAATATTGGTTAAATAGGGGGTAAATAATAGAACTTTTACACACTCAACAATTTTGATTAAAAGACTTGAGCATCTTGGAATCCTTGCTTTTTACTAACCCAAATCATTTCTGTTGTTTATGTTTGTTGTTGTTAGATTGCATTTCTTGTAAGTATGAGACCGAGACGAGGGCCTACAGTTGGTAATCTGGGGAATGAGAATAATTGGCACTCGAATGAAGAGAATCTGCCTCCTTCTCCCCCTCTCCCGAGGGTGGTGTTATAGATGGTGTCAGAGGTGTTGGACCTCAGGTTGGCCAGCGGCAGGCTGTGATAAATATGACTCCTCTGATTCAGGCTATAGTCGAGGCCTTTCAGACAGCCTTAGCTGGTGTACGTGTTGCAACACCGCCTCAAGATGTAGAGACTAGTTTGCCTTTAGAGCGACTTCATAGTTTGGGCGGAATTGAGTTTCGTGGGTTGTCTTCTAAGGGTTCGGAGGCATGGCTTGAGAGTACAGTTCGAATTTTGGGACAAATGGAGTGCTTGGATATACGTAAGTTGGGCTGCATTGTTTCCTTGCTTCAGGGAGATGCTTATGCATGGTGGACTACTATTACGTCTGGTATGAAAATAGATGAGGTTACTTGGGAATTATTCAGAACCGCCTTCCGTAAAAAGTACCTTGGTCCTCGATATTAGAATGAGAAGAAGAGAGAGTTTATGGCCTTGGTTCAGGGTAGCTTGACAATATCCAAGTACGAGGTACAATTTGTACATCTGAGTCAATATGCTTCTAAGTTGGTTCCCACTGAGAGGGAATGATGTGAACGCTTTTTATATGGCTTGGTTCAGGAGTTGAAGACCTTTATGTTGGCGTTAGATTATGTGGACTTTGATGTTTTGGTCACTAGGGACAATGATATCGAATAGAGCTTGGAATTGACTACTCGTGGTGGAGGATCTAGTTTAGGAAAAAGATTTGCCGAATGGGGTAGAGACCATGCCAAGAGACACAAGGATAAGAGGTACCAACCTGACCATAGGCATGGAGGTGGTAACCTGGGACGTGGCCATCAGGGCCAATGAGCTATTGTTCGCGCTCATGAGTGTGCTAAATGCAGGAGACGTCATTTCAGTGAGTGTTGGGGGAATTATGGCCTATGTTGGAACTGTGGGTCTCGAGCACATTTGAGACATGATTGTTCACATCCGGCTAGAGATGGACAGGCTCCGATTCGAGTAGTTGAGCATCAGAGAAGCTGTGGGCACAGTCGAGGTAACTTTCAACGGAGGTCTGATGGTCAGAGAAATACAGCTCATGTTGTTGTTGTATAGCCCGAGGGTGGTGGACCAGCTAGAGTGTATGCGCATCGCGAGGGCAGGAATGATACAAATGTGATTGCAGGTAATTTCTCATTACAGTCTTTGATTTTGCATTCTTTGATTGATTCTGGCACTACACATTCATACATTTTGTGTGAGCATGCGAAGTTGTTGGATATACCGTGTGAGATATTAGATGTGAGAATGAATGTTACAAGTTCTTTTAGTGAAACATTTTTGGTTAGGAAAGTATATAGAAGATGTCCTTTGATGGTTCAGGGTCACGTGTTTCCAGTAGATATGATGGAAATCCCATTTTATGGTGTTGATGTAATTTTGGGTATAGATTGGCTTGTAGAACATAAGGCTCAGGTAGATTTTGAGATAAAGCTAGTCTCCTTGAGGCTTACAGATGATTATGAGGTAATAGTAGTCGGTGAGAACATTAAGTTCTTGTGCAATGTTGTTTTAGCTTTAGAGGCTCAGAGGTTGAATGATGTTGGTTGTCAGACATATTTAGCTTACATTATGAATCTGAACATGATTGAGGCACGACCACAAGACATCAGAACTGTTTGTGATTTTCTAGAGGTATTTTTGGAAGAGTTGCCTGGTTTGCCACCTGATAGAGAGGTCGAGTTTGCTATAGAGACTTATACTGATTATGCTACAGTATCCATAGTTACATATCCTATGGCCCCTAAGGAATTGATAGAGTTGAAGACACAACTTTAGGAAGTGTTGAATCGGGGATTTATTCGTCCTAGTATCTCACCTTTGTGTGCACCGGTGTTGTTTGAGAAAAAGAAAGATGGTAGTTTGAGAATGTGTATAGATTACCAGCAGATGAATAAGTTGACCGTGAAGAATAAGTAACCTTTGCCACGAGTTGACGATCTATTCAATCAGTTGAGAGGTGCTTCTGTGTTTTCCAAGATATATTTGAGATCTGGTTACTATCAGTTGAAGGTAAAAGATAAAGATGTATCGAAGACAACTTTTCGCACTCGTAATGGAAATTACGAGTTCTTGGTAATGCCCTTTGGTTTAACTAATACATCGGCTGCATTTATGGATATGATGAATAGAGTATTTCATGAATATTTGGATCAGTTCGTAGTAGTGTTCATTGATGATATTTTGATCTATTCCCGTACCGAGGAGGACCACGATAATCATTTGTGTTTAGTGTTACAAACCATGTTAGATAATCAACTATATGATAAACTAAGCAAGTGTGAATTTTGGATTAGGGGAGTAGTATACTTGGGGCATATAGTATTAGTCGAGAGAATCAGAGTGGATCTTAAAAAGGTGGAGGCAGTTGTAAATTGGAAGCAACCAAAATCTGTAACTGAAATACGTAGTTTCTTGGGCTTGGCAGGTTATTACCAACGTTTTGTAGATGGATTCTCTAAATTTGTTGCTCCTTTGACAAAACTGTTGCAAAAAGATGTTTGTTTCGAGTGGACAAAAGTGAGACAACAAGCTTTTGAGAAATTGAAAGAAGCTTTAACAAATGCTCCCGTTTTGGTTCAGCCTGTGACAGGGAAAGAGTATGTAATCTATAGTGATGCGTCTTATGTTAGCTTAGGTTATGCGCTAATGCAAGAAATAAGATTAGTGGCCTATGCATGTAGGCAGTTGAAGGTTCATGAGCGCAATTATCCTACACATGACATAGAGTTGGCTGCAGTGTTGTTTGCTTTGAAAGTTTGGAGACATTATCTCTACGGTGAGAAATGTACAGTTTATACGGATCATAAGAGATTGAAATATTTGATGTCGCAAAAGGAGTTGAACCTTAGACATCGTAGATGGGTAGAACTGCTTAAAGATTATGATCTTTCGATTGAGTACCATCCGGGTAAAGCCAATGTAGCGGCCGATGCCTTGAGTAGGAAAGTGGCAGTTGAGTTGCTAGCAATGTTTGCTAGGCTAATTTTGTCACATGATGGTGGTCTAGTGGCGAAATTGCAAATTAAACTTTCGTTGATTCAATTGATTAGAGAAAAGCAGTTGCAAGATGGAACGTTAGTACCATATGTACAAAACATAGCGGAAGGTAAACCGTTAGATTTCTGTTAGAGTGATGATGGTGTTCTATGCTTCAAAGGTAAGGTTGTTGTACCAATTGATGTTGATTTGAGATGTACAATTCTGACCGAACCTCATAGTAGTCTGTTTGCCATGCATCCGAGGAGTACAAAGATGTATCACAGTTTGAAAGATGAGTACTACTGGGTTGGTTTGAAGAAAGATGTTTTTGAATTTGTGAGCAAGTTTATGGTTTTCAAGCGTATTAAGGCCGAACATCAATTTCCTTCCGGGTTGTTGCAACCGTTGAGAATTCCCGAGTAGAAGTGGGAGAGAATTACTATGGATTTCGTATTAGGTCTGCCTTTGACACCTTCTAAGAAGAATTCTGTTTGGGTAATTGTTGATCCTTTTACGAAAAGTGCACATTTCTTGGCTGTTAATACTACTTATACTTTAGATAAGTTGGCTGATTTGTACATCAGTGAGATTGTGAGATTGCACGATGTACCTAAATCGATTGTGTCAGATAGAGATCTAAGGTTCACAGCTAGATTTTGGGAGAGTTTGCATAGTGTCTTGGGTCCTCGATTGAGTTTCAGCACTTCTTATCATCCTCAGACCGATGGTCAGTTAGAAAGAGTCATACAAGTGTTAGAAGACATGTTAATATGTTGCATTATTGATTATCAGGGTTCATGGGAGAAGCATCCATCGTCATTAGAGTTTGCCTATAACAATAAGTACCAATCAAGTATTCAGATGGCACCTTACGGAGCTTTGTATGGAAGAAAATTTAGAACACTTGTTTGTTGCGCTGAAACGGGGAAAAGTTGTTATCGTTGCCGGGTATACTTAAGGGTACTACCGAGAAAGTGAAGTTCATATGTGACTGTTTGAAGGCAGCTACGGATCGAAAAAAATTGTATGCAGATTTGAAACGTAGAGAAATAGAGTATGCCGTGGGAGACAAAGTGTTCTTGAATGTTTCACCTTTAAAGAAGGTGATGAGATTTGGGAGGAAGGGTAAGTTGAGTCCGAGATTCATTGGTCCTTATGAGATAATCGAACGAGTTGGTCTTGTTTCATATAGATTGAGATTGCCATATGAATTAGAGAAGATTCATGATGTATTCCATGTTTTGATGCTTCTGAGGTATAGATCGGATATGTCACATGTTATGCCCGTCGAAGAGATTGAATTGAATCCCGAGTTGACTTATGATGAAGAATCGGTTGAGATCGTGGCTTTGGATAGCAAAGTGCTGCCTGGTAGGACCATTGAATTGGTGAAAGTTAAGTGGCAACAACGAGGTGTGGAGGAAGCCACTTGGGAGCGAAAGGATGACATGAGGAAACAGTTTCTGCATCTCTTTCCGCCAGGTAAATTTCGAAGAAGAAATTTCTTAAGTGGGAGAGAGTTGTAACGCCCTGGTTTCGGGCTTAGAAGTTTCGGTAAAGGTTTCGGGGTTCGTTGAACCAGTTTTAGTGTTGTGGGTGAGTTCAAGGGAAAACCGTCTTCGAGTGTTCTTAAAATGCGGAAAAAATTTATAAAATCCTTACTAATTATATATAAGGTGTGTGTGAAATCAATTTTGGAAAAACGTTTTCAGAAATCGGACATTTTAGTCTACTGACTAAAATGTAAAGTTTGAAAACTATTTTGGTGATTGTTTTGTAAAAGGATCAAAACGTTGAATCTTTAAGGAGCTATTTAGCCAAGTCTATTTTCATATTTTTCCATAAATATTTTTATTTCTAAAATTAATTTTAAAAGTGTTTTAATTAAAATAAAAGAAAATTTGAAAAGCCCTCATCCTTTTCACGTTATTTTTCTCTTCTCATTTTCCTTCAAGCTCTTTCCATCCAAACAATCTTCTTCAATCAGGATTTCAAAGGTAAACCCTCTTTTACATTGTTTTTGCATCATTAAACCTTATTTCTATGATTTATCTCTAAAACCCAATAATTTTCTCTAATTATCTCAAGGTTTTCATTTGGAAAAAGGGGGAAATCCACCATTAGAGGTTAGCTGCATTTTTCTCCTCTAATGTAAGGTTATTTATTGTAATTCCCACGTTCTTGGTTCTTTTATAATGATTATTTAAAAGTCTTTCAATGTGATAATTGGAAATGAGCTAAAATGAGTTTTTAAAGTGAATTTGTGGAATTTTCTTATGGGTTTTGTTTTGCTGGTTTTGATAATAATTTTAGTTATGTTTTTTATGTTAAATAATGTTGGAATAATGGTTTGATTACATGAAACTCGAAACTAGGTGTGTGGGTGATGTTTGAAGTTGAAAATCTTGAGATTTTGGCTTAGGTTTGTGGAAAATCAGTGGCTAGTGGTTCCTTGTTAATGGGTTTATGTTTTTAGATATTTATAGATGTGGTTTGATGATAATTTTGTTGGGTTTAAGTTGGAAGTTACTTAGAATTGATCTATTGATGTTTCGGTTATTTTCGGTTATGAATCGGTGGGTGTTTGTTGCTAGATGCCGAGTTTTTTAGTTTCTGCAAGTTTGAGGGTTTGAAAGCACTCTAATGCTCTATTTTGGATTGATTAGAAGCTGTGGAATTTGATTTGGGTACTTCGGAGGTGATATCGGGTGATCGGGAAGCTTGATTGTGTGATCAGCTAGCTTTTGGGTATAACTGGTGCATGGAACTATTTTATAAAGCCTTAACATTGTTAAGGACATGATTTTGGGGGTTTAGATTGAGCTTGAAAAGCCAATCTAAGCTCAAGAGTAAGTTTGGTTGTTATCGCCTTTGTTTTCGATTTTTTACTTTGATTTTGTTGAGCCCAATTATATCTTGTTGCAAATGATGAAGTTTTTTGTTTTCATATGTGTTGAGATGATAGAATGATAAATCATGTAAATCCCATGTTTTGAAATGTGTTATGAAGAGTATTATGTTGTTGAGTGCATGTTATGCATGGAGATGTGTATGAAAATGGAATGAGAAATGTTATGCTTGTGGGCTTGCAAAACAATGGGTAAGCGATGGCCTTGATGACTATATTGGCACTTGTTGAGATTAGTATTACCAGATATAAATTTGTCGACCAATAGGATGAGAGTGCACTATAATGGTAAAATTCACGGTGGCCTTAGTGATGTTTGATTCTACTAAGGAGGAGTATGGTGATGGGCATTCCACCGGAAGCTTATTTTTGCTAGACGTTGTGAGTACGGTGATGGGCATTCCACCGAACGTTATCCGCATATCCGAGTAAAAGTGCTAAAATGTCAATATACTCATGTGACACAGATTGCTCTTATGCTTTATTGTGTTGATGTTGTTGTCGAGCTTGAGATATATGTTTCCATGTAGACGTGGATGTTATGCCTTGTTTTGTATTTCAAGCATGTGATAATTTGAGCATGTGATGTTGAAAGTTTATGTTTGAGAAATGATTTGTGAAATGGTTTGTTTTCAAAAGCAAGCAAAATGGTTTAAAAGTGCATTGTTGTTGTTGTTGTTTTGAGCACCGCTCACTAAGCATTCTTGCTTACGCACTCTTTTCCAACAATGCATATTTGTAGACCATTCGTGGCAGCAAGGAAGCAAGGAGTGTTCCAAGAGTTTACATTTTTGCTCAAGTATGGTTTTGGCATCAAATAATTGTGTGTTAGCAATGTGTCAGGACCTTTATGTTTTAGGGAGGGTTGATTTGAAACACCCTATGTTGAGACATGTTTATGATGCCTTTTTAAACTTGTAAAGTACCTATTCATGTTGAAGCATGGTTTGGTTTGAAGTTCGACCGTATTGTGGATATGCTTATGCTTAAGATGCATATATCTAGAATCTTGCTACGTTTGATCATGCTATGTAAATGTTGTTGCCATGGTTGTTGAATTTTGTGGTATGTTTGAGTTGTATACATGTTTATGTCTTGATTGAAGGGTCTTTATGGGTTAAGGTTGCAATAAACAAGAAAAATCTGCCATTGCATGTCGAGCGTATCGATACGGGGTACCTTTTGCTACTGGAAACCTCGATTCTGAAATACCCCCGAGGGTGTTTCGATATGGGCTAGTGTTTCGAGCCCTTCGAATCTATTTCGATACGCCCGTACCGATACAGGGATACCTGTATCGATACGGCCAAATGTTTTGTTAGTTATTGGAATCTTCTGAAGTCCTATTTTCTTACGTTTTAGTCCCTGTTTGTTATGTAATCGTTGTAATGAGTTCGGATGGTTGTTTTAAGCTGCATTTTGGCAAATGGGCATGAAATATGACTAATTGAGGATTGCTAACCTTAATTTCATGCTAGGACCCTAAATCTTATTAGTTTTTCATTTTGGTCCCTTGTTGTTTGAAGTGCCTTGTTGGTGTTCCTTTCTCCGTTTTGGTTTCTTTCGTTGTGAGTTTCTCTCATAGGATGTTTAATGGCATTTAGAAAAAGTTTTTTTTTTTAAAATAGGGTTACTAATCAGAGTGAAACCATAGCGGGGTTTCCTTCAGTTTTCCCCGTGTAACCCATTTAGTTCGGTCGGGTCACTAGACCGGGCTAAAGGGGTTACAGTTAGATTCAAGAAACGAATGAGCATTGTCTTTATTAAATCAATCGATGGTGAAGAATAATTTGACTTAAGGATAAGTTGCGAATTTCAACGGCTAAAAGGAGCGCACGATCAGTTGTTTTTCACCTTTGGTTTACGCAGGGATTTATTATCAAGGCATGCATATTTAACTAGTGTTTCAAATTAGGGATAAGGAGAAACCATTGAAGAACGCTTCGCTGAACCTTGAAGGTTGTCACCTAGTTGCCCAGACAATCGCTCCATTAGTTTCCTAGGCAATGGCTCCACTAGTTGCCTAGGCAATCCGACTGTTGCCAGTTGCCAAGGCAATTGAGTTGCTCTTGCACTCAATTACCAAGACGATCCATTCAACTATCACTCCATCACTCACGGTAATCCGGCCTATTCTCTAAAATCAATCACTCCTTTATATTTTCTTTATTTTGCTTAGTTTATTTTACTTATTATCATCTCTATCAATCTATTTATTTTTCAACGCAGTAACATAAGCAAAGTGGCTCAAACCAATCTCCGTGGATACGATACTTGATACTTATCATATCAATTTATTACTTGCGACATGTATACTTGCACCGTTTGCGAAGCACTTATTGCGCACAACAAGTTTTTGGCGCCGTTGTCGGGGATTAGCAATTGGTGTTAGTTGTTTTTGTTTTTGCATTTTTCTTATTAGTTTTACTAACTTTTCTTTTTGTTTGTTTTTTAAAAAAAAATTAGGTGCGCTACAAGTTAAGGGACATTAACATGTGGGGAAATAAAAGTAAATCTATTCGAGAGTTGATGCTGGAAGATAGGAATCAACCGAGAAAAGCATATACCATGAAAAACTCTTACACTTTTTTTATGGAGAACATCATGTGTTGAAAAATTGCCCTCACAATCCCGATGCATATGGCTACAAGGAGGACCAAAGATGGAAACAATGGAAAAATCCTTCGTGGTATGATCAAAAACCTCATTTTTTTTACCATAACAGTTTTGACACGGCAACATATATACCAGGACAATGTAGTCCTCCTCAAGAGCATTCAAAACCCTTGGTGGACACGCTTCAAGCTTTCATGCCTAGAACTGAATCTCTCATCGAATCCAATCAATACCTATCAAATTCTATGGAAGCAAGGATGGCTAGGATGGACGCATTCATGAGCGATTCAATAGATCGAATGAGGAGACTCACATATGCCATGGTTGACCTGTTCCAACCATCATGTCCTAGGGATATTGACGTCCCAAGGCAAGAGGACTAGGAACAATGCAAAGAGATCTCTTCGATGTGTGAGGAACAACTAAAACCTCAAAGTCGAGAGTATGTTGATGAGAAAGACTGCCCCAACACTTGATGAACCTCAGCAACAAATTGCCACGACAATGATTGAGGAGCCTGAACAAAGCAATGCCGTGAAAACATTCAGAGTGGCTGAGATGAGTAATACTACATCACATTCTGAGGAACATGATGCCCAGTCTATTGCAACAGTGTTGATGATGAAGCAGGAATCTGTAGATTGCTCTCATCTACAATTGCCACGGCAATTACATGACCATATGCAAGATCAACGAGATGACAATACTTTTCCAATGGAATATGAGCAGGTAATGGCTAAACCTTTTGAATTCTTTAAAAACTCACCTCGTACATTGCAGGTATATCTTGAGGGACCAATGTTGGTAGATTTGAAGCCATCAAAATCTCTAATGATGAAGATGTTAGAAAGACCTGAAGAAAACGATGGTTGGATTCATGAAGCTTTTCAGAAAATTGATTCTTCCCTTGACTTATTATGGCAGAGGATTGCCACGACAATCGGCTAGAACTGTAACACCCCAATTTTGGGCTTAGAAGTTTTGGGTTTGGAACGGACCGGTCGGGTTGCGGTTCGAATATAAAAGGGTGAATTTAGGAAAGCCTAGTTCGGGTTGCATTAAAAATATGGAAAAATGTCTTAAAATCCTCTTTTATTATATATAAGAGAAAGGTGAAATCAATTTTACAAAATGAGGTTTGGAAGAGTGACATTTTGGGTTAGTGACCAAAATGTAATTTTTGAAAACTGGGTGACTATTTTAAAAAAGATTGAAACTTTGAATCTTTAAGGAGCTATTTACCCAAAGGAGTTTCTCCAGATTTTTCTGAATATTAATCAATTTTATTAATGGTTTTAATTAAGGTAAAAAGGGAGGGAAGAAGATATTTTGTCATTTTAACTAACTTTCTCAAATTTTCCATTTTCTTTTCTCTCAACTTTTCTCTCAACCCAAACACTTTTCTCCAGCAAGTTTCCCTCTGATTTTGACAACAAAAGATGAGATTTCAATCCTCATTTGATCTCTAATCATTTCTACAACAAAACCTTAGCATTTGCTTATTGGATTTTCAAGAATCTTGGTTCCAAAAAGGGAGAAACTCAAGTTTAGAGGTATGAACGTCCTTCTCCTCTAAATTCTCAGTTCTTTACTGAAATTCCCAAGTTCTCAATCCTTGAATTATGTTTTATTAAAGGTTTTGCAATTGAGTTCTTGATCTTGGCTTTAAAATGCAAGATTTGCTTTAATTTTGATGAAATTCGTATGATCTGATTGGGCATTGTTTTGAGATGTGTTTTTGATGTAAAATGGATGTATAATTGATGAGAAATTGAGGTTTAATCAATGCAATCCCGAATAGGTTGATTTTCCTAAGTTTTGTTTAAGTTTTTGGTGGTTTTTGGAGTGATCTTGATGTTCTGCTATAGCTGGAGGTATAAGGACGTGATGAGATCCATTTTGGATGTTAATTGAGGTTTATGAATGTTTGGAATTGATGGATCTTGGCTGGGTAGTGTTGAGGAGATGTTTGGATGTGATTTCGGTTGTGTTTTGTAGCCGAAATGTGAGTGTTGATGTGAGCGGTGGGTTTAGATGTCTTGGTTGAGGATATTAATGCATGATGGTGCATTAATCTACTGTTTTGATATGTTTAAAACAGGGGAGACATCTTCGGATCCTTGTGGTGTTGATCCGGAAGCTTGATTGGTGTTTCGGCAAGTGGCGAAACGGAATCGGTGAGTGGATTTTGGTTTTCAGCTTTGAAACCAATGTTTTGAAGGTTTGGGAGCTTAGTTTAAGTCTAAACAACTTTGCTAAGCTCAAGATTAAGTTTTCGGAAAAACTCTCTTGTTGATGAACCATGAGTTGTTTGAGTGCAATGTGATTGTTTGCATGTTTTAAATTCTGTTTTGAAAGCATACTTAGCATGTTTATTTTCTGGTTTTATAAGCCATGTGTTGAAGGATGCTCAAGGTAAGAGATCCTTGTTTTAAACATTTGATAAAATGTGGTTTTGTTGTATAAGGATGCATGATGATTAATGGCTTTGTTAAATGCTTTAAAACAGTGGATTATTGTTGTTAAATGATGCATATTGGCAAGTGATGTTTCGAGAAAGGTTAAGAACACTATGGTGGTTAAAAGTCCTTGTGTGAGCCTTGTGTATTGTAAGGTCACAAAGGTGGTTAAAAGTCCTTGTGTGAGCCTTGTGTATTTTAAGAACACGATGGTGGTTAAAAGTCCATGGGTGATTCTTGTGTTAAGGTCACAAAGGTGGTTAAAAGTCCTTGTGTGAGCCTTATGTATTTTAAGAACACCATGGTGGTTAAAAGTCCGTGGGTGATTCTTGTGCTAAGGACACAATGGTGGTTAAAAGTCCATGTGTGGTCCTTGTGAATTGTAAGATCACAATGGTGTTTAAAAGTCCATGTGTGGATCTTATGTTGATTGTATTGTGAAATGGAAAAATTATGATTATCACTTGTGGCCAATATGACATGTTAATAATTTGAAGCATGTATGCTTGTTTTAAATGCTTTTGTGCATGGATAAAGGTTGTTTTGAACTAAGGTTATAAAAGTGTTTTATAAATGCATTATTGAGTTGTTTTAAATGAGCATTCCTCACTAAGCTATGTGCTTACGCTCTCTCTCTCTTTTCTTAAACCAATTATGCAGAGCATTGAAGTGCTTTTAAGGACAGCAAGTGGTCAAGAATCCAAGTGAAGAATTAAGCTCATGTATGGTGAAAGTTTCTTAACACTATTAGCTTTTGGCATTTGGCAATGGGGAACCTATGTTGTTGTTTTGGGAGATGTTTTGGACTCCTTAAGTTGGTTTTATGCCTTTGATATTGTGGGAACTTGTAAATGGCCATTATGAGGATTGTTTGATGATTTGGTGTTTGAATGGTCTTTCAATATAGGATGCATGCCTATAGAATTGGGGCTTTTCTTGTTTGATGCCATGTTAAAGAATTGTTGATGCCATTATGTACCTTATGCATGTGGTGCCTTGCTGATATAATTTGGTTGCCTTTGGAGCATGTTTGATGGGTCAATTGTGTAATAAATCAGCTAAATTTCTGCAATCTGGGCAGCCTGTTTCGGAACAGGTGCTGCCGTTTCGGAACAGAGGGCCTGAAATGGCCTAGGCGTTTCGAAACAGGCAGAGCCGTTCCGGAACAGTTTAGCCACTGCCAGGCCATGTTGCGCAACGCGTTTCGGAACGGTCCCGCGTTTTGGAACGGATCATCCCTGTTCCGAAACACCCGACCGTTGGGCACTGAAATTGACGGTTATATGTTTTGAAACCTTTGCGTTTTGGTCCTGAACTTTGTGAATGCAATTGAATGAGTTTGAGATGTCCGTTTGAGTTGAAATTTGACAGAGAAGCATGAAATATGACTAATTTCATAATGGTAACTCAAAAGTGGGTTAAGTCCTTATAATTTCCAGAATTTACATTTTGGTCCCTAAATTCGTGATTTGTGCAATTAAGTCCCTGAATGTTTTCCGAATGCGCTGATCTTTGAGTATGCCGATTGTATGAACATATCTAGGGTTAATGTGCATTTAGATAAGTTTTAAAAGAAAAAAAAGGGTCGTTAATCAAGGTTGACTTTCGGGTTGACTTTGGTTTTCCCCGTGTAAACTTCTTAATTCGGTTCAACCGTCTAGACCGGGTTAAGGGGGTTACAAGAACCGCAATTTCCACGACAACGAAGGCTATATCCAACCATGATGGAAATCGAAAAGAATGAGGTAATTAAATGGTTGGGTGTTGATATAATTTTTTCTAATAATATATTCATGCCTTCAGGAACAGTAGCAAGTTTGAAGGTATACATGGACTACAAGGGAAAACAAAAGAAAGACACCTCCACCACGGTAATGAAAAGGGGAGTAGCTTCGAGCATATTGGCCCAACTCTTTTTTTTTGCAATATTGTCACTCGATGGAGGGTGCATATGGACTATAATAAGTGTCGGAAATGACCCTCCTCAACTTTTCTCGGATATGCAGTATCCTTAGAATATGCATGAAACTGATCTTTCTAAGAATTTTTAATTTTTCGTTTTTAATTTTTTGAATTTTATTTTATTTTTGATTTTTTGTTCTTTATTTATTTATCGAAAATTTTAGGAGATATTTCATTTTATTTGTCTTCATTATCTTTAGCTTCCATGTTTTCTTTTCTTTTCCACATCAAGAATCACAACTTCATAAACCAGAAAAATCCCCTGCACAAAAAACTTGCTCAGGAAACTCCTAATGCCTCGGCAAGTCCTGATGCCCAGGCAAGTCAACCTGTTTTTGTAGGCAAGTCCTAATGCGACGAGGTTGCCAACATACGGGAATCGATTGCACCACCAGCCACCCGCCACCAACCACCATGTGTCAGCAAGTGAATCAAGCAAGCTGCCCGAATGAAACTCATCATTCACGATGACGAACTTGTGGAGTAAGTCATCTTTCATCATATTTTCTTTTCTTTTTGCATGCATTGAGGACAATGCCTCACTCGAGTTTGGGGGGTGTTTGTTACTAGTTAGATTCATGTTTAGTTGCTTTCATCTTTAGTAATAGCATATAGGATGCATATATATTACTTGCCACGCCTTTTACTGGATTTAATTTTCCTAGACTTGACGGATTTCTAATGATGACTTTGCCACTACAATTAATTGATAGAACTTTCAATTTTAGGATGAGCATGGAAAACATTTAGAATCCTACTATGATGCTGAATATAATTGAACACTGTTGTGACTTGTAGATTAAAGGATACTTAGGTTGCTTAAAAATTGGTTAAAATTAAAATTTGTGCTAGAGGTGCCTATCTGGCTCTAGCTAAACTAAAAATTGGATTAAAAATAACTTCTTGTTAGAGGTGCCCGAAACATGCTCTAGTTGTAACACATTAAAAATCACTTGAGGTGCCTAAAATTGGCTCTAGTTGATTAATTTTAAAATAAGAAGTTGCATGCTTTGCTAGAGGTGCCCGAAATTGGCTCTAGTAAAATTAAATACCCCGGTAATTAATTTGATAAAACCTATTGTTCACATGGACTCTTGAAAATCAACTTGTACACAACTTCACACACATGGTCACGGGCATTATAGTTATGTAGAGTGTCCACAAGTTCTATATTTTGTACACATTCATGCCCTTATTATTGTTGTTCTTAAGCCCATTTAGGCATATTTAGGTGCATTGCATGCATAATAACAATATTTGCTATTTTACCATGCTTCTATTGAATATTCTATGTTTGGTTAAGAAAATATATTGTTCTAGTTTAGTTTTCATTTTCAGGTGCTATAGCTGTATAGAGGAGGAGAGGACAGAAAAGCAGGGAGAAAAAGGAGCTATACTGAAGCAGTTCCAATGTGCCGCCAAGGACGCCGCCCCTGCAACATTGTCCCCGACTACCGCCAAAGCAGGAGTTAAACCGACTTAGTCAAGAAGTGTTGCGATTGAAAGAGGACAATTTCCTGAGTCCAATGAGCCCAGTCTTGCAGTTCTCTGAAGCCTGTAGCGGCCTGAAGAGCTGATTGAAGAGGGATAAGTAAAGTGACTTATCTTTACTTGCTGGAGAAGGAAACGTCCAAAGAATACACATTCAAGTCAAAAAGGAGTCAACATTTAATGTAAAGTTACTTTAAGAACTCCTACTCCTAGGAGGACTCAAACTTAGGCCAAGCCCTATATATACCCATTCTAGTAAGGGTATAGGGGCATAGATTAAGTGGGGGAGATAATCATGTTCTAACTCTCTCATAGGGTTTTGGTTTTTGTATGTAAAGTAGTTGTGAGAAACAATTGTATTGGTTTAAGTTGTGTTTGCAATAAAATACTCTCAAGTTTGCTTAATTCATGTTCTTCACTTCTTCAATTAGTTCCAAAGTCCAATTGAAGATATCCATTTGTCGGGCACAAGAGTGTCAAACTCATGAAAGAATTAAGCACGGTCTAATCATGACAAGGTGTTGACTAATTCGGCTTAGACATAAGTTACAATTTCAGCGGCTAAAAGGAGAAACCAAACGTCGACTGCCTGTGTTAGGTTTACGCTGAGATTGCTAGGTATTGCCTACATCACGTGGTGACGAAATCCTTGCCTAGACATAGGAAGGATCACTTCAGAATTGCTTCACCGAACTTGGAGTATCTGCAAGACTTTCCATCGAGACTTTTCTCCATCTCACCTACCGAGACAACGAAAGTTACAAGTGCAGAGTTCCGCCATGGCATCGAAAGTTTCCGTCGCCTCAATCTGCCACTACCCGCCGAGGCAGCAGATCGCGGCAGCGCAAAACACACTTAATCTTTACAATGCAGTCTACACACTACTGAGCTACAACTACCTAACCCAATCTATCACCTTGATCTCTCTTTCTATCTTAAATTATTTGTGTTTTTATTTTTATGCTTTTCTTATTAAGAAATTTAATTGTGCATTTTACTATTTCCTTGTGCAATTTACTAGAGTGTGCACTTGCGCTCATAAATAGAGAATACTAAAACGCTCTACAAGATTTTGGCGCCATTGCCGGGGATTGGCAACAGCAAATCCGTTTGAATTTCTGCGCTTCTACTTTTAGTTTTTGCATTTAAATTTCTGTTTATTTTATTTTTTTTAAAATGCCTCTTTTTTGTCTTTGGTGTATGTCCCGCAAGGGCGGCAAAGATGGCACCCAACACCCACCTAAGGAGAGAAAGGACATACATGGACGCAAAGCCAAACGCAAAACCCTCAGGAAGTGGTTATGTTTGGCAAATGTGCAACCCAACATAACCTAATTTTTTTATCTTTAATTTATTTTTATGCATTAGGATTAGTTTAAATTTAATTTAATTTTCACATACTTATTTTCTTGAAATTTATTTAATTTTCAGTTATTTTTATTTTTGCATTTAATTTATTTCAGGTTAGGAATGAAGGCAAGACCAAGAAGGATAAAGAATAAATGAGAGGCCCAACCCAGCGGCCAAGGCAGCCCAAGCCTGACTAGTATAACGGCTAGCGGCTTCATAACGGCTAGCCGCAACGGCTACATTTGCAACAGTTGGTGGCAACGGCTATCTGTGTAACGGCTAGAATCCCGTTAGACGTGCCGCAATCATTGCCGCCCATCGACAGCGTGCCCGCCAAGGAAACAGACAATAGCGGCTATATAAAGTCAACTATTCTCTGATCGTTCTTCACTTTGCTCTATCTTTTTCTCTCAATTCTTCTTGTTGTCTTTGTTTTCAAGATCTCATCTATTTTATTTTCTTGCAATTTCTTTTCTTTAGGAAACACAACCGCTCTCACAACTATGACAACATCAAAACCCACGCCTCATTCTCTAAGCCAACCCTAGCCATCTCCTATAAATAGAATACATATCTGCCTACTTCAAGGGGGGTTTGATTGAGGGAGAAACATCAAGGGGATGTTCGAATTCTTCTTCTTCTTCTTCTTTCTCTTGGTTCGATTAGATTCATGCTAGGGAGATTATTCTTTGTATATCTTTTGATCCTAGCCATGAACTAATTTTATTTGGCTTGGGTTATTTTTTTTTGTGGTTGTGAGAACGATTGGGTTTGTTTAGTTATTTGAGTTTGCAATTTTAATTCAAGGTTTGTTCATTCTTGGTTCTTAATTTAGTTTGTGAGTGAATTGGGAGAGGATCTCGTGAATTCACCCATTTATCTAATATTGGGAGAGTTAGATTCAAGAAATGAACGAGCATGGTCTTTATTCAATCAATCGATGGTGAAGTCTAATTCGACTTAGGGATAAGTTGCGAATTTCAACGCCAAAATGGAGTGCAAGATCAGTTGTTGTTCACCCTTGGTTCATGCAGGGATGTATTATCAAGGCATGCACAATACTAGTGTTTTGAATTAGGGATAAGGAGAAACCATTGAAGAATGCTTCATCGAACCTTGAAGGTTGTCGCCTAGTTGCCCAGGAAATCTGACTATTGCCAGTTTCCAAGGCAATTGAGTTGCTCTTGCACTCAATTACCAAGACGATCCACTCAACTATCACTCCACGACTCATGATAATTCGGCCCACTCTCTTAAATTGATCACCCCTTTCTATTTTCTTTATTTTTCTTAGTTTATTTTACTTATTATCATCTCTATCAATCTATTTATTTTTCAACGTAGTAACTTAAGCAAAGTGGCCCTAACCAATCCCTGTGGAGACGATACTCGATACTTATCATATCGCTTTATTACTTGCGACGTGTATACTTGCTAAAAAACTTGTTGCGATTAGCCCCTCCTCAAATAAATGTTGCCTATGTTGGATGGTCAGGAAGCTTTCCTCAATTGAAGGAAAGTTAAATAGCTTAATTTATAGAAAACAAAAAGAAAAGGAACTCACCGAAATATCTCTAAGCTAACACCATTATCTTCCTCATCGTCCTCCTTGAAGCATACACCTCCATTGGAGATAATCTTAAGCTTGCTTTTTCTTCGTTCTATTGATATCAAAACATTGCTATCGATCGGGTAAGCTATATTCCTCAATTGGTTAATTGATTCCATGGATAAATCAAGTTTAATTAATCTCAAGCTAGGGTTTTGGTCATCCATGGATATTTCATCGTTATTATCTATATTGAAATGGAATATAGATTTTAATGTTTTTATATTGATTTTGATATCGTAATATCAATCCTAATGGTCTCGTATTGATTTAATAGCTCAAGACGTTGGTAAAGAGTATCCATCATCTCCATCCAAAGCTAGGAACAAGGAGACTGTTATTCGAGAGACTTGAAAGCTTCGGATTGTCAAGGTGAGTGTAGTTGGAGTCTCGGGGTTAGCAAAAAGCCTTCCCGAATTCTTTATTGTTGTTTTCGACCATATCGCTAATAATATTGTCATTGAAGAAATTGCATTGGAGTATTAATCGGACACTTTGGTAAGTGTCGGTAAGTTTTGTCATTGAATATTGGACATAGTTATTAGTATCGTCATTGAGCATTGTCATTAATTTAGACATTGTTATAGAAACATTGCAACGAAATCATTGATTATTGTTATTGACATTGATCCATGAAACATTGGTTTTGAGACATTTGGCTATTGGTAATATTGAAAATCATTAATCATTTGAACACTCATTGATTATTTAAATAAATATGAATATTGGAACCTTGGATTTGAATAGACATTGGAAACAACTGACATGCCATAGAATTCATGAGCTCAGTGTACGAGTGGACTACGGTCCTAAAGCTACGGACTATATTGATTTGGCGAGGCGGAGGGATGTGTATTGATATTGGTCATATTGGCGAGGCGGAGGGATTAGACCATTCATTGATTTGGTGAGGTATAGGAATTCGCGTATCCACTATCTTCATTCAATCCAAGAACTAATGATGAAAAGAATACGTTAAACATTGTATATTGTTGCATAGCATTGGCATTGATAAGCATGGGATCATACATATTGATACTTGACATATTGTGGTTCATATTGCTTATGAATACCTCACTAGGCATCGTATGCCTAACGTGTCTCATCTCATGCATTTTCAAGTTGAAAGGATCGTGTGTCGAAGGATCGGATTGGCATAACAAGACAAGTCACTACAAGCCCTAAAGTAATGTGTTTGATCTTTAGAACTCCTAGAAAGGTGGAAAAGTAGCTGAACTGGTAATTTATGCCCATTTTTTGTGTTTGTGTTATGCATATGTTGTAATATGGTTAATGGCCCTAAATGGCCTTTTTGGTTGGTTTAAAATGGCATAAAAATGCATAATTAGCTCAAAAAGGTAAAAACATAGTAAACGTATTCGTATGGTCATGAAACTTGGCATTATAGTAGTTTATACCATTGGGATATTGTGTGTGAAATTTCGTTATATTTGGACATCGTTCGGTAGGTTAAATCGAATAAAAACCAGAAAAAAATTTGTCATTACAGGTCAGGCTGTATCGATACGGGTCATGGCGTATCGATACAGGTATACATTATTGAGCTTGAGGAAAGGGACGTATCGAAACAGAATTTATCCATTTCGGAACATTGTGTCACTGTAATCGAACGTTTCAATACGGGTTCATAGCGTATCGAAACGGGTTAAAGGTCAAAGTCAATGGAGGTCAACCTGTATCGATACGAGTGTTTCCGTATCGATACGGTCAGAAGGGAAAGGTCAACCCGTATCGATACGGGTGTGTCCGTATCGATACAGTCTAAAGGGTTAAGTCAACAAGGGTTGACCATCGTTCACTCGTTTTGAAACAGCACTAGGGTGTTTCGATACAAGATTAGTTAAATTGGTTAAAGGCATAAAAACAGTTTGAGAGGTGAACAGTTTAGTCACTGAATATTTAAAGATTAAATTGATTGAGTTAGGGGTCTCCAAATGGTATGAAATTTTACAGGCGTGTTGAGAATGATGTGAATTTCAATCTGGTAAAGTCTATTTCATTGAAGAACCTCTATTTTGTTGAATTTATAGTTTAGTCCTTAAAGCTTGTAATAATAGTAATTTAGCCCCGATTGATTAGCTATTGCTTCGTATGGATTAAATGGACTAAAATGTACTGGGGCATTATATTATTGTATGATATTGGCTTAAAGGTTAATATTAAAAAGGAATTTTTGTCACATTGTTTATTGTATTGAACATCGTTATCACCTTCCGACCCGGTTCTCGAACAGACCGGGAAGGGGTGTTACAGGGCTATCGTGAGTCGTGGTATGATAATTGAATGTGCCGTCTTGGTAATTGAGTGCAAGAGCAACTCAATTGCCTCGGCAACTAGTAACAATCGGATTGCCTGGGCAATTGGTATAGCGATTGCCTGGGTAACTGGGCGACAACCTTCAAGGTTCGGTGAAGCGTTCTTCAATGGTTTCTCCTTATCCCTAATTCAAAACACTAGTTAATTGTGCAAGCCTTGATAATACATCCCTGTGTGAACCAAGGGTTGACAACAATCGATCTTGTGCTCCTTTTAGCCGTTGAATTTCGCAACTTATCCTTAAGTCAAATTTTTCTTTACCAACAATTGATTGAATAAAGACCATGTTCATTTGTTTCTTGAATCTAACTCTCCCGATATTAGATAAATAGATGAATTCACGAGATCCTTTCCCAATTCACTCGCAAACAAAATTAAGAACCAAGAATGAACAAACCTTGAATGAAAATTGCAAATTCAATTACCTAAATAAAATCTAATCGTTCTCACAACCACAAAAACACAGTAACCCGAACCAGGAAAAGTTAAGTTCATGGCCAAGAATAAAAGATAAACAAGATAAAATTTCCCTAACATGAATCTAAGAAAAACAAAGGAAACAGATGAAGATGCCGAACTCTCTCTCCCTCTAGCCGATTTCTCTCTCTAACGCCACATGTCTTAAGGTTGGCGGCTAGGTCCTCTTTTTATAGGAGATGGCTAGGTCAAAGTCTTTCTTGAGGAGGAAGTTAAATTGGAATCAAATATAATAAAATATATTAAAATAAATAAATCTTTTATTTTATTATTTTATTCCTCCTAAAACTCCTCCTAAATCTCTTGGAATTTAATCTCTTTTTGATCTCCAATCCTTCTAAGATTTATCCTTGCATCTAGAAATTGTCCTGAATTAAATGGATTTTTCCTATCAAAATCGGAAACTCCTCATTCTTCTTGTCCTAAATTTCTTCGAGAATTAAATCCTGCACATAAGCACACAAAACACACATCCGCAATATCTTTTACCACAAAAATAACTAAATTATGAACTCAAGCATGTCGATGAAGGAAATTGTGAAAATATGCATGAATGTCTAATAATGCAACTTAAACGTGCCTAAGTCTAACAACAATATGAGTGAAATTGGTAATAAAAATAGTACTTTTGAAAACTTAACACACCCCCAAACTCAAAGTATTGCTTTTCATCAAGTAATGCAAACTAACAATTACCTTCCAAAACTTTAATCATCAAAGACATGCTTCAAACTTGAATTCAATCCTCAGAACCGTGGCACAAAGTATGATCACTTTTTAATTTTTCGGATAGCACAAAAATTACCCAGAACCAAACTATAATGCTCCTTATAATGTATGTGCGTAGTTGTGTACAAGTTGATTTTCAAGATTCCATGTGAACAATAGGTTTTTTACAATTAATTGTCAGTGTATTTATTTTTGTTTTCACTAGAGCCAATTTCATGCACCTCTAGCGATTCAATAATTTCTTATTTTAATTTAGTCGACCAAAGCCAATTTCGGGCACCTCCAGCGATTCTTTAATGTGCATTAACTACTAGAGACAGTTTCGGGCACCTCTAGTAAGAAATTAACTTTTAACTTTTAATTTTTAATTTACCCAAATTTAAGCAATCTAAGTTCACTAAGTTTCTTTCAATCAACAAGTCACAATCGTGTAGAAAAATTTCAGCATCATAGTAAAATTCTAAGTTCTTTTCATGCAATCCTAAAATTTAAAGGTTCTTTCAAATAAGTGTAGTGACAAAAATTCATCATTGGATATTCAACAAGTCATAAGCAATTAAATACAATCAAAGGCATGGAAAGTAACATATGTATCCGACACGCGCTTACTAAAGATGAATGCAACTAAACATGAAGCTAACTAGAAACAAGCACCCCCCCCAACTAGAGAGAAGCATTATCCTCAATGTATGCAAGTACTAAAATTAAAAATGAAATAAAGTACAAAAGTGTTAGTTGGAAAGGTTTGTCAGCTTGTATGCTGAGTTTCGGGCCGTTTACTTGATTCATTGTCTGGTTTACGATGGTTGGATGCGTGTGGCTGGTACTGCATGAATAGCATCAGTGTGTCAAGGGCAGAACATTTCCTCGATTTGATATATGTTTTCCGAGGCAGGTTCACTTGCCTGGGCATCCGTAGTTTCCTAGGCATTGGTCGGTGGAGGAGATTTTCTTGGCATGGTGGTTGTGAGTCTTGATGTGGAAAAACAAAGAAAACTACTAGAGCCTAAAAAGAAAACAACCAACAATAATTAAAACTATCCTAAAATAACTGGAAATAAAAATACGAAATAAAACCAAAATTAAATTTAAGGAAGGTGGCCACTTCTTTGTTGCACTCCACATGGGTGCCGGTATAGTGCTTTAATCTTTGTCCACTAACCTTAAATTCATGCCCGTCAGTGGTGGACTTGATTATCACAATACCATGGGAGAATGACTTTACTACCTCGAATGGTCCAGACCATCTCGATCTCAATTTTCTTGGGAAGAGTTTCAGCCGAGAATTGAAGAGGAGTATTAATTGCCCGGGCAAGAATTACTGAGGCAATAGCTTCTTGTCATACTAATGATTCATTTTCTTCTTGTAGATTCTTGCATTGTCGTATGCTAAAGGACATAATTCTTCTATCTCGTTAAGGTTCATCAAATGCTTTTGTCCAGCTCTCTCCCAATCTATGTTCACATTTTTGATAGCCCAAAATGCCTTGTGCTCGAATTCCACCTTTAAATGGCAAGTCTTGCCATAGACAAGTCGGAAGGGAGACATACCTAAAGGTGTTTTGAATGTAGTGCGGTATGCCCAAAGTGCATCATTGAGTCTCAAGGACCAATCCTTTTGAGAGGGATTTAGCACTTTTTCGATGATACCCTTTCATTCTTGGTTGGAGATTTCAGCTTGCCCATTTGTCTGTGGGTGATATGTCGTGGCAACTTTTTGTGTCACGACAAGGTGTTGCAACATCTTGGCAATGAGTTTTTTTCCAAAATGCTTCGCTTCATCCCTGATGATTAACCTTTACTTTCAACTGTTAATAACCAGATCTCAAACCAAACATAGAAAACACAAAAGCACCTCTAAATTGATCAAACAAATCATCAATCCGCGAAAAAAGATATTTATTATTAATTGTCAACTTGTTCAATTACAAATAATTAATGCACATTCGCATCGTGCCATCTTTCTTTTTTACAACCAACACCGGGGCACCCCACGGTGAAACACTAGGCCTAATAAACTCTCGATCAAGCAACTCTTAAAGTTGTGTCTTTAACTCTTTCGGTGCCATGCGATAAGGAGCAATAGACACCAGGGCTGTATTTGCATATAACTCATTGCCAAACTCTACTTCCCTATTTGGTGGCAAACTCGGCAACTCCTCCGAAAAAACACCAAGAATCTCAAATACTATGCGGATGTCCAGAACACGCACCTCCTTCGATCTCGGATTCATTATATAGGCTAAGAACGACTGACAACCAAATTTCATCGTACGACTCGCTTCTAGAGCTGAAACAATATTGGGCAAGAACGCAACATTCTCACCCACAACCACCACTTCGTAATCATGAGCAAGTTTCAAGGAAACTCGCTTGGTTTCAAAATCAATCACAGCTGTAACACTCTGGTTTTGGGCCTAGATGTTTTAGGCATCAGATCGGACCGGTCGAAAATGGTTCGAATCTCGTAAGGTGATTTTGGAAATCAAGGATCGGGATAGGATAAAAATGTTATAAAAATTTTTAAAATCCTCTAAAAATATATTTAAGAGGTTGGTCAAATCAATGTTACAAAAAGGGTTTTGGAAAATGGACATTTTGAGTAGTGACCAAATTGTAAAGTTTCAAAACTAGGAAAATGTGATTTTTAATGTGGAAGCAAAAATCTTAGAATCTTTAGGGGGCTTTAAGTCAATTTAACTTTTTCTCAATATGACATGTGTTTTAAAAGGGGTTTTTAATTAAATGATTTTATTTGGATTTATATTGAAATAATTAAAAGGTAGTTAATGGATTTTAATTACGTAACTACCAAAATCTCTTTCATTTTTAGCCAAACACAAATTCACTCATCTTTTTCCAGAATTCTCACTTCCAAAAACTCTCTCAACATTTACTTAATCATTTTCAAGAGATCTCTCTTAGTTCTTCAAGATTTCACTAAGGAAAACTTGTCACCAATTGAGAAAAGCAAGGATTGGAGGTAAATCTCATTCTTAACCTCTAATCTAAGTTCTTTATTGAAATTCCCAAGAGATATGGCTTCTAAATACTATTTTTGGTTGCATGTTCATTATAGTTTTGATTGGAGATGTAACACCCCAATTTTGGGTTTAGAAGTGTAGGGTTTGAACTGGACCGGTCTGAGAAACGGTTCGAATATTAAAGGGAGTTTTAGGGAAAGCCTAGTTCAAAATGCTTTAAAAATATAGAAAAATATTTAAAAATCCTAATTTAATATATATAAGAGAGTGGTGAAATCAATTTTACAAAATAAGGTTTGAAAATACAACATTTCGGTGTAGTGACCAAATTGCGATTTTTGCAAAGTTTAGTAGTGACTGTTTTGTAAAGGATTGAAACTTTGAATCTTTAAGGAGCTATTTACCCAAAATGTTTTCTCCAGATTTTTCATTAATTTGGGTGATTTAATTAATGATTTAATTAAATAAAAGAAAGGTGTTTAACTACTTTTTACTTTTATAACTACTTTTCTCAAATTTTCTCTCAAAATCCTATCATCCAAACACTCTTTCTCCAGCAAAATTCACTTTGATTTCCACTTCATTTGATGAGATTTTCATTACTCAATGATTCCTAATCAATCTTGCAACAAATCCTTGTGATTTCTACATTGTATTTTTTATGGAAATTTGCCCAAATCAAGGCGAAATCATCTTTTAGAGGTAAGATTGTTCTTCTCCTCTAAATACTCAGTTCTTTACTGAAATTCTCAAGTTTTCAATCCTTTATTAAAGATTTATGAATGGTTTTAATGTTAGAAACAAGATTTTGGCTTAAAAACTCAAGATTTTGGAAGAGATCTTGAGGATTTTCGTTGTAATTGATTGAGCTCTGTTTTGAGATGGTTTTCTAATGTATTTTGGATGTTAAATGATGTTAGAAATGAGGTTTTATCAATCCAATCCCGAATAGGTTGTGTTTCTTACGTTTTTGCTTATGAAAATGGTGGTTTTGAGGTGTTTTTGGTGTTCTACTATAGCTGGAGGTATAAGGACGAGTTTGGGGTTGTTTTTTATGATAATTGATGTTTAGAAATGTTTAGAAGTGATAGATCTTGGTTGGGTTATGTTTTGGAAGAGTTTGGAGGTGATTTCGGTTGTGTTTGGTAGCCGAAATGTTGGGTTTAGGTAGAGCAGCGAGTTTTGGAGTGTTGGCTGAAGATTTCAATGCATGATGATGCATTAATCCTCTACTTTTATGTGTCTAAAACAGGGGAGACATATTTGGACACTTTTAGAGTTGATCCGGAAGCTTAATTGGCGTTTCGGCAAGCAAGCCAAACGAAATCGGTGAGTGCGATTGGTTTAGAAGTCCATGAGGACAAAAATACAAGGTTTGGGGATTTAGAAGAGGTTTGAAACACCTTCCTAAATCCGGAAGTAAGTATGGTTTGATTTGGTCTCTCTAAAGTGGTGTTTGCCCCTATAATGCTTTTACATGCTCATGGTTTGAGATTGATAAATTCCTACTGTTTTTATGCATGATTTAGAGCATGAGATTATGCTTGTAGAGATGTCATGAGTTGGCATGTTGCATTGAATAGATTTGAGCTTTTGGTTTGAAGCAAAGTATGATTTATGTTTTGAAATGTGATGAGAAAATCTTTGAGTCATGTTGCATGAAAAACATTAGGCGAGATGATGTTTTAACACTTTATATTGCCATAGATGTTGAGAAACTTACCGGATATAATTGATCGATCAATAGGATGAGAGTGCGCTATAAACTAAAAATTCGTACGTGCTCTTTGGTTAAGCCAAAGGGAGATATTCCGATGATGGGCATTCCATCGGGTAGGACTTGGTGAAATACCCAAGCTTTGTGGCGATGAAAGATTCCGTCATGTGAGTACGGTGATGAGAGATTCCACCGGAAGCTATGTTGCTAGACAAGTGAGTACGGTGATGCGAGATTCCACCGGAAGAGTCTAGTGTAGAAATGTGTCTGCATATCCGAGTATTAATGAGATGCTAAATGCCAATATAAATGATGAAATGGTTTTTGTTACACATGTACCTTTGATGAGATGATTTATGCTATGAGATATGCATATGTGATTTGTTTAGAAATGCTTTGGTAATACAAGCATGTAAATGGCTTTGCCATGAGATTTGCATTGGTTTTAATGCATGAGATAGAATGGAGGTACATGTGGTTTCAATGAGTTTTTCTTTGAAAGTTTTCCAAGCATGAGAAAGAGATGAGCATGTGGTTTAAAAGCTTTGATGAAAGTGTTTTCTAAATGTGCATTATTGTGTTGGTTTACTTTAGAGCATGCCTCACTAAGAATTTGTGCTTACGCTCTCTTTTACCAATAATGCAGATAATTGAGGTGTTTTCGGGCATCAAGGAAGCTAAGTCCATCCAAGGAAGTCCAAGCTCATGTATGGTGAAGTTTTCATACACAGTTTTGATAAATTGGCAATGGGAAACCAAGTTTTGTTTTGGGAGATGTGTTAAACTCCCTAAGGTTGTGGCATATTTGATTTGGTTGGTTTGAATTGTAAATGGCCTTAATTACTTGTTTTGAGGTTGGATTGTCATTTTGTGACTTGATAATAGGAAGCATGCCTCTAGACTTGTGAGATTTTATGTTTGATGCTATGAATGAGTTTATGGGTTCTAAATATGCACCTTATACGTATGTTGACTTGTTGGTATGATTAGGGAGTCATTAGGATGAGTTGGAATGGGTTTTTGGGTGAAAAACCAGCAGTTTATGGGCAAACCGTATCGAAACACCCTCTGGCGTTTTGAAACGGGGGCTTGTAATGGCCTTCGTGTTTCGAAACGGTTGGAGGCTGTTTCGAAACGTTTTGGCTACTAGAGAGCCGTGTTTCGGAACAAGTTTCGAAACGGGGAAGTGTTATGCTCTAGCGTTTAGATACGGCTGGTAGGTGTTTCGAAACAGGTGACCGTTGGATACAAATTTGAATTGTTCTGAAGTTTGCATGTTTTACATTTTAGTCCTAAATGTTGAGATTGCAATTGTTTGAGCTTGGGATGTCCAATTAAGTTGAAATTTGGCAGAGAAGCATGTAACATGACTAATTTCATATTGGTAACATTAAAATCAGTAAGGACCTTCTAATTTTCAGAAATTACATTTTGGTCCCTAAATTTGTATATTGTGCAATTGCGTCCCTTTTTGAAATCCGATCGCTGTGCCTTTCTCTATCGTATCTCGTGAGTACTCACTTAGGGTTAACAAGCATCTAGACAAGATTAAAAAGAAAAAAAGGTTGTGAATCAAGGTTGACTTTGGTTTTCCCCGTGTAACCTTCGTAGTTCGGGTCAACCGTCTAGGCCGGGCTAAGGGGGTTACAAGAGATCAAAATCTTGAGAATTTGTGGTTTAAATCTTAATTTTAGGACTTGATGAGTTGGGCTCTGTTTTGTGTTGATTTCAAATGATTTCTAAGTTGATTTATATGTTAAAATGAGGTGTTGATAATGTAGATCCCGAGATCCTTGAGTTTCTTGGTAGTTTTAAGTGAGATTTTTGGGAGAAATGGTGGAATCATGATTGATGGAGGTATAAGGATGAATTAGGATGTTTATTAGATGTGTTTTGATGTTGATAATTGTTTGGAAGTGATGTATGATGGCTGGGCTTGGTTTAGGAAGCAATCGATTGAGTTTTAGGTTGTTTTGGAAGGGTATTTTGGTGTAGTTTGGGTAAGCAATGTGTTGTGTATTGTTGCTGGTGTTAGAATGCATTTTAATGCATTTAGATCTCTATTTTGATGATGTGAAAACAGGGGATCTTGATCAGGTTATAGTTAGCCGCCTATAGGATTGGGTGCACCGTGAATAAAGTCGCATTGGATGTCGAGGGGTTGTGATTGTGCCGTAATCTCCATCCAAGTACCCAAACGATTGAGGTTAAGATCACAACGGTGAATGGTTAGTCCCGTTTGTGAGTCTTGTGTATGTGTCCTACACTCTCGTTAATGGGATTATACAACTACCGATGAGTGATGTTGAGGGGTTGTGTTTGTGCCATTAATCTCCATCACGGGTGTTGAGGGGTTGCGATTGTGCCATTAATCTCCACCTTGTGTAGTTCGGTAGTTTGTATGAAGCGTGAGGGACAACGCTTGTAATCCGCGTATCCGATTGTGTCTTGTGTTGAAATGGTTTATGGATTATCACTTGTGAGCCAATATAATGTAAATGAATAATGTGAAGCATGAGATGCTTGTATATGATGCAAGGATGCATGAGATATTTGTGTATGATGCAAGAACGCATGTGATGCTTGTTAAAGCATGAGCAAAGGTTTATTTATTGTTTTAAATGATGCATATGAGCATGTGGTTAAAAAGTGCATTGAGGTCTTGTGAAGACATGTTTTATAAAATGGCATGAGATGTAAAGTGTTGGTTTTGAAAATTATGAGACATGCATTGATGAATGTTTATACTATTGCTTTGAAGGCAGCAAGTAGGAGAGAGGAATCCAAGCTATTATTCTTGCAAAGTATGTGGTTTGCTTCGGTGTAATAAAAGGCAATGGGTGAGTTTATACTATTGCATGGTTGAGAATGTTTTCCCTTTACTTTGAACATGTTGGATAGTTACTTTTGAGATGTAATTGGCTTTTATGGTTTGATTTTGGTTATGGTTGATGGTTTTGGCTTGTTATTGTTTGGTGGGCTAGGTAGCATGTCTTTAGTGCTTTTTCTTGCATGTTGGTTGCCATGTTATAGGTAATGCTTCGATATGATGATTGTTGATATGTATCCATGTTGTATGCTTGTTGTGGCAAGTTTCGGGAATGATTTGAATGTGTTTAAGCATGAAAAACCAGCAAAATCTGCTGTTGCAGGGCAAGGTGTATCGGAATGCCCTTGCATGTTTCGGAACAGGGGCCTGAAATGGCCATAAGGTTTCGGAATGGGTAAAGGCGTATCGAAACAATTTTTCCACTGGAAAGGGGTGTTTCATTACGGGTCTCAGAACACACCTGAGTATTGAAACGGTCAACCCTATTTCAAAACGAACGTTTCGGTACAAGGCCATCCGTATCGAAACGCCTGATCGTTGGGTTTGAAATTTGAACTCTTTTGGGTTTCTGTTTCTTGCATTTTGATCCCTAATTGTTGGTTGCTTAATTCAACGAGTACGATCCCAATTTCTCCCACCTAATCTTTTGAGTTAAGATCGAGTACGATAGTACCTGTAGCTGAGCAGGGTAACCAGGCTGAGCAAGGGGCTGGTCTCCCTCATGGTGGAGATCTACCTCCTCCGCCACCACCTGGAGGTGGGGAGCATGTGCAATAAGGACAAGCTGGTCCTGGATTGGGTGATTTGGCGCCTCTAGTTCAGGCGATCACCGGAGCGTTTCAGGCTGCTATTGCCGGAGTGCATGTACAGACCCATGCAGGTGGGCAGGTGGGCTTACCTTTGGAGAGGTTGATGAGCTTGGGAGCTACAGAGTTCTTTGGTATGTCTCCAGAGGCGTCTGAGGCCTAGATAGCGAGTACGGTCCGCATTATGGATCAGATGGGCTGTAATGATGTGCACAAGCTGGGATGCGCAGTTTCTTTGCTACAATGTGATGCTTACAGCTGATGGACGACTACCACAACTGGTATGGAACCCGATGAAGTTGATTAGGAGTTCTTCAGAGGTGCCTTCAGGAGGAAGTATCTAGGGGTGAGATACTTGGATGAAAAGAAACGACAATTTATGTGGCTTGTTCAGGGCAATCTATTTGTGGCTGAATACGAGGTCCAGTTCGTACGCTTGAGCCAATATGCTCATGAGCTGGTACCTAGTGAGAGGCATCGATGTGATCGCTTCCGGTATGGCCTGGTGCAGGAAGCTAAGACATATATGCTGGCTGCGGATTATACTGACTTCGTTGTGCTCTTGTGTCGAGCCAAAGACATCGAGCAGAATCTGGGTTTTTCATCTAGAGGTGTTGGTTCTAGCTTTGGGAAGAGAGCCGCTGAGTATAGTTCCGGTGGTGGACGGAACAAAAGAGGCCGTGTTAGGAGACATCAGCCTGAGGGAAGGCATGGTGTTCTGGGTCGAGGTGGACAGGCTCAGGGAGGTCGTGTGAGATCTGAGCAGCATACATGTTGGACATGTGGTTCAAGGGATCATTTGAGGCGAGATTGTCCTCGAGCAGCTAGAGAGGTTCAGGCTCCTGTTGTGGTGACAGGGAACTCTTGTTGGAATTATGATTCGATGGATCATATGAGGAGGGAGTGCCTTTGTTGGCTAGTGGTGGCCAAGGACGTGCTCCTGTGGTAGTTGCACCCCAGAGAGGCCGTGGGCGCGGCCGTTGGAACTTTCAGAGGAGAGATGAGGGGCAGCAAGGTATTGTTCATGTTGTGGCCGTCCGACCTGAGGGAGGTGGACCAGCGAGGGTTTATGCTCAGCGCGAGGAGCGCAATGATGCAAATGTCATCGCAGGTACCTTTGCTCTTCAGTCTTTATCTTTGCTGGCTTTGATTGATTCTGGATCCACACATTCTTATATCTTGAGTGCGCATTTGCTTGATATACCTGTTGAGATGCTTGAAATAGGAATGCAAGTGACTAGTTCTTTCGGTGAGACTGTAGTCACTAGGAAGTTGAATAGGAGATGCCCTTTGTCTGTGCATGGTCATGTTTTTCCTGTGGATCTGATGGAGTTACCTTTCTACGGATTTGATGTAATCCTTGGCATGGATTGGTTGTCGGGGCATAGGGCGGTGGTTGACTTTGAGGTCAAGCGAGTCACCTTAAAGTTGGCTGATAATTTTGAAGTGGTGGTAGTAGGCGAGAATGTGAAATTCTTGTCAAATGTAATCTCGGTGTTGGAAGCAAATCGTATGATGAGGTTGGGATGTGAGGCTTATCTTACCTATGTGATAAACTCTGGCACCAAGGATATGCGTGTGGAGGACATCCGAACTGTTTGCAATTTTCTGGGTGTCTTTCCGGAAGAATTGCCATGATTGCCACCAAACAGTGAAGTTGAGTTTGGTATAGAGTTGTACGAGAATACAACTCCGGTGTCCATTGCTCCTTATCGCATGGCACCCAAAGATTTAAAAGAGTTGAAAACACAATTGCAGGAGTTGTTGGATCGAGGCTTCATTCGGCCGAGTGTGTCACCTTGGGGTGCACCAGTCTTGTTTGTGAAGAAGAAAGATGGGACGGTGACAAAGTGTATAGATTATCAACAACTAAACAAGTTGACGATCAAGAACAAGTACCCCTTGCCTAGAATCGATGATCTCTTTGATCAGTTTCGAGGAGCCTCGGTGTTTTCTAGGATAGACATGAGATCTGGGTACTATCAGCTGAAGGTGAAGGATGTGGACGTACCTAAAACGGCTTTTCAGGCGAGGTACGGGCATTATGAATTTTTGATGATGCCGTTTGGTTTGACCAACCTGCATGCTTCTTTCATGGACATGATGAATCGTGTATTCCATGAATTCTTGGATCAATTTGTGGTGGTCTTCATTGATGATATACTTGTGTATTCGCGTACCGAGGAGGATCATGATAGGCACTTGAGAATTGTTTTGCAAGCGTTGTTGGAAAATCAGTTGTATACCAAGC
Source organism: Hibiscus trionum (assembly GCA_030270665.1). Taxonomy (NCBI): domain Eukaryota; kingdom Viridiplantae; phylum Streptophyta; class Magnoliopsida; order Malvales; family Malvaceae; genus Hibiscus; species Hibiscus trionum. Next base: position 40,684,898 of record BSYR01000027.1, on the reverse strand, counting down.
TGAGTAAGTGTGAGTTTTGGCTTAGGGAGGTGGTTTTCCTTGGGCATGTTGTATCGGCTGGGGGTATTCGCGTTGATCCGCACAAGGTAGAAGCTGTGATGAGTTGGAAGGTGCCTAAGTCTGTGACAGAGGTACGGAGTTTCCTTGGATTGGCTAGGTACTACCGTAGGTTTGTCGAGGGTTTCTCGAAGATAGCAGCGCCTTTGACCAAGTTGTTGCAAAAGAATGTTCTCTTTGAGTGGACGGATGCGAGACAACAAGCTTTTGTGAAGCTGAAAGAAGCTTTGATGCAAGCTCCTGTTCTAATTCAACCTGGGTCTGGTAAGGAGTTTGTGGTCTATGGTGATGCGTCCATTGTTGGTTTGGGTTGCGTGTTGATGCAGGAGGGTAAGGTAGTGGCCTATGCATCTATGCAGTTGAAGGTGCATGAGTGCAACTACCCTACTCATGATCTTGAGCTTGCGGCTGTGGTGTTTGCCTTGAAGATTTGGAGGCATTACCTGTATGGAGAGAAATGTGTTGTGTTCACGGATCATAAGAGCTTGAAGTACCTTATGTCTCAGAAGGAGTTGAATCTTAGGCAACGGCGTTGGGTGGAGTTGCTTAAGGATTATGATCTGACGATTGAGTATCACCCGGGTAAGGCTAATGTTGCAGTCGATGCTTTAAGCAGGAAAGTAGCTATGGAGTTGAGAGTGATGTTTGCTCGTTTGAGCATATCGCATGATGGTGGTCTATTGTGGAATTGAAAGTGAAGCCATCCCTGATACAGTTGATCAAAGATAATCAGTTGCTTGATGATTCTCTTGTTACACATGTACAGGACATTGTGGAGGGTAGACCCTCAGATTTCAGCTTTAGTGATGATGGTGTTCTGTTCATTCGGAGTCGAATAGTGGTGCTAGATGATGCTGAGCTAAGGCACACTATTCTGACTGAAGCTCATAGTAGTCCTTTTGCTATGCACCCTGGTAGTACAAAGATGTATCGTGATATGAAAGATGAATACTACTGGTGGGGTTGAAAAAGGACGTGGCTGAGTTCGTTAGTAAGTTTATGGTGTGTCAGCGAGTGAAGGCTGAGCATTAGGTTCCTTCTGGGTTGTTGCAGCCTTTGAGAATCCCAAAATGGAAGTGGGAGAGAATCACCATGGATTTTGTGTCGTGTTTGCCTTTGTCACCGACAAAGAAGAATTCAGTTTGGGTGATTGTGGATCGACTTACGAACTGTGTGCATTTTCTACCTGTGCATACTACGTATACCTTGGATAAGTTGGCTGAGTTGTACATAGATGAGATTGTGCGGTTGCACGGTGTGCCAAAGTCCATTGTGTCGGATAGGGATCCGAGGTTCACATCACAATTTTCGGGATGTTTGCATCAAGCCTTAGGTACACGGTTGAATTTCGGTACTTCTTATCATCCTCAGACGGATGGACAGTGGGAGCGTGTGATCCAAGTGCTTGAGGACATGTTGAGATGTTGTGTGATAGATTTTCAGGGTTCTTGGGAGAAGCACTTGTCGTTGGTTGAGTTTGCATATAATAATAGTTACCGGACAAGTATTCAAATGGCTCCATACGAGGCTTTGTATGAGAGAAGATGTAGAACCCCTCTCTATTGGGCAGAAGCTGGGCAAAAGTTGATTTCAATGTCGGCTATGCTAAAGGGAACCACCGAGAAGGTGAAGCTCATTTGTGAGCGTTTAAAGGCAGCATCGGATAGGCAAAAGTCTTACGCGGACTTGAAGCGTAAGGAAATTGAGTTCGCGGTTGGCGAACGTCTGTTCTTGAAAGTATCGCCTTGGAAGAAGGTGATGAGATTTGGGCGTAAGGGTAAGCTAAGCCCAAGGTTCATTGGACCTTACAAGATTGTGGAGCGTATTGGTCCTGTGGCATATCGGTTGAGATTGCATGTAGAGTTGGAGAAGATACATGATGTGTTTCTTGTCTCCATGTTACAGAAGTACAGATCGGATCCTTCGCATGTAAGGCTTATTGAGGAGATAGAGTTGAATCTAGATCTGTCATATGATGAGGAACCATTTAAGGTTCTGGACGTGAGTAGCAAAGTTCTTCGTGGCAAGACGATAGAACTTGTGAATGTGTTGTGGCGACACCGAGGAGTTGAGGAGGCCACGTAGGAAAGCAAGGCGGACATGCTGAAGCAGTTTCCACATCTCTTTCCATCAGGTAAGAATTTCGAGGACAAAATTTCCTAAGTGGGGGAGAGTCGTAAATCCCTTGTTTTGGGCCTAGATGTTTTAGGCATCAGATCGGACCGGTCGAGAACGATTCGAATCGCGTAAGGTGATTTTTGGAAATCAAGGATCGGGATAGGATAAATATGTTATAAAAATTGTTAAAATCCTCTAAAAATATATTTAACAGGTTGGTCAAATTAATTTTACAAAAAGAGTTTTGGAAAATGGACATTTTGAGTAGTGACCAAATTGTAAAGTTTCAAAACTGGGCAAAATGTGAATTTTAATGTGGAAGCCAAAATCATAGAATCTTTAGGGGGCTTTAAGTCAATTTGACATTTTCTCAATATGACATGTGTTTTAAAAGTGGTTTTTAATTAAATGATTTTATTTGGATTTATATTAAAATAATTCAAAGGTAGTTAATGGATTTCAATTACGTAACTACCAAAATATCTCTCATTTTCAGGTAAAAACAAATTCACTCATCTTTTTCCAGAATTCTCACTTCCAAAAACTCTCTCAACATTTCCTAAATCATTTTGAAGAGATCTATCTTAGTTCTTCGAGATTTCACTAAGGAAAACTTGTCATCCATTGAGAAAAGCAAGGATTGGAGGTAAATCCCGTTCTCAACCTCTAATCTAAGTTCTTTATTGAAATTCCCAAGATATTTGGCTTCTAAATACTATTTTTTGTTGAGTTTTCATTATAGTTTTGATTGGAGATCAAAATCTTGAAGAATTGTGGTTGAAATCTTAATTTTCGGACTTGATGAGTTGGGCTCTGTTTTGTGTTGATTTCAAATGATTTCAAAGTTGATTTATATGTTAAAATGAGATGTTGATAATGTAGATCCCGAAATCCTTCAGATCCTTGAGTTTCTTAGTAGTTTTAAGTGAGATTTTTGGGAGAAATGGTGGAATCTTGATTGCTTGAGGTATAAGGATGAGTTAGGATGTTTATTAGATGTGTTTTGATGTTGATAATTGTTTGGAAGTGATGTATGATTGCTGGGCTTGGTTTAGGAAGCAATCGATTGAGTTTTCGGTTGTTTTGGAAGGGTATTTTGGTATAGTTTGGGTAAGCAACGTGTTGTTTACTGTTGTTGGTGTTAGAATGCATTTTAATGCATTTAGATCTCTGTTTTGATGATGTGAAAACATGGGATCTTGATGCGGAAGCAAACGAGGTGATTTTCCAGGCTCCAGAGGGTTAATTTTCGTGTCGGCGAGCAAGGCTTTGCGTATCGGTGAGTGGAAATGCAATTTCCTGCTTTGTAACGCTTTGAGCGTGGTCTTGGGATCTTAGTATAAGTTTGATACACTTTGCTAAGCTCAAGAATAAGTGATTCGAAAATCCCTCTCTTGGAAATGTGCTATGTTTGATGAAATTGCACTTGAAGTAAGTGTGGATTTGTTTACTGTTTTTAAGCATGGTTTAATGCTGGATTTTAATGCCATTATGTTAAGGATGCACTAGGTAAGTGATCCTAGGTTTGCATGTGTTGAATGCATATGATATTAAGCATGTGATGCTTGTGAAAGTGGCATTGTGGTTATGCTTGTAAAACAATGGATTAATGTGGTTAAATGATTATATTGAAAAGTGATTAAAATGATTTTTTGTTACTTTAATCGGATATAGTTAGCCGGCTATAGGATTGGGTGCACTGTGAATAAAGTCATCTTGGATGTCGAGGGGTTGTGATTGTGTCGTAATCTCCATCCAAGTACCCTAACGATTGAGGTTAAGATCACAACGGTGAATGGTTAGTCTCGTGTGTGAGTCTTGTGTATGTGTCCTGTACTCTCTTTAGTGGGATTATACAACTACCGATGAGTGATGTTGAGGGTGTAACCCCCTTAGCCCGGCCTAGACGGTTGACCCGAACTATGAAGATTACACGGGGAAAACCAAAGTCAACTCGGAAGTCAACCTTGATTCACGACCCTTTTTTCTTTTTAGTCTTGTCTAGATGCTTGTTAACCCTAAGTGAGTACTCACGAGACACGATTGAAAAAGGCACAACGAACGGATTTCAACAAGGGACTCAATTGCACCTTACACGAATTTAGGACCAAATTGTAATTTCTGTAAATTAGAAGGTCTTTATTGATTTTAAAGGTACCAATATGAAATTAGCCATGTTACATGCTTCTCTGCCAAATTTCATCTTAATTGGACATCTCAACCTCAAGCAATTGCAATCTCAATATTTAGGACTAAAATGTAAAACATGCAAACTTCAGAACAATTCAAATCTGTGACCAACGGTCACCTGTTTCGAAACACCTACCCTCCGTATCGAAACGCTAGAGCAAGACACTCTCTCGTTTCGAAACTTTTTCCGAAACACGGCACTCTAGTAGCCAAAACGTTTCGAAACAGCCTCCAATCGTTTCGAAACACGAGGCCATTATAGGCCCCCGTTTCGAAACACTAGAGGGTGTTTCGATATGGTTTGCCCAGAAACTGCAGCAAGTACTGATTTTTCACCCAAAATCCCATTCAAACACATCCCAAGGACTCTCTAATCATATCAACAGGCCGACACACATACAAGGTACATATTTGGGACACACAAACACGATCGTAGCATCAAACATGAAAACTCATTGGTCTAGAGGCATGCTTCCTAATATCAAAATCCAAATAGGCAATCAAACCTCAACACAAGCATTTAAGGCCATTTACAAGTCAATCCAGCCAAAGCAAACATGGCACAACCTTAGGGAGTTTAACACATCTCCCAAAAACAAAACTTGGTTTCCCATTGCCAATCTATCAAAACTAAAGTGTATGAAAACTTCACCATACATGAGCTTGGACTTCCTTGGATGAACTTAGCTTTCTTGAAGCCCGAAAACACCTCAATTATCTGCATTATTGGTAAAAGAGAGCGTAAGCACAAATGCTTAGTGAGGCATGCTCTAAAGAAACCAACACAATAATGCACATTTAGAAAACACTTTCATCAAAGCTTTAAAACCACATGCTCATCTCTTTCTCATGCTTGGAAAACTTTCAAAGCAATACTCATTGAAACCACATGTACCTTCATTCTATCTCATGCATTAAAACCAATGCAAAACTCATGGCAAGGCTATACCCATGCTTGTATTGTCAAAGCATTTCTAAACAAATCTCATATGCATAACTCATAGCATAAATCATTTCATCAAAGGTACATGTGTAACAAAAACCATTTCATCATTTATATTGGCATTTAACATCTCATTAATACTCGAATATGTGGACACATTTCTACACTAGACTCTTCCGGTGGAATCTCGCATCACCGTACTCACTTGTCTAGCAACATAGCTTCCGGTGGAATCTCTCATCACCGTACTCACATGGCAGAATCTCTCATCGCCACCAAGCTTGGGTATTTCACCAAGTCCTACCCGATGGAATGCCCATAATCGGAATATCTCCCTTTGGCTTAACCAAAGAGCACGTACGTATTTTTAGTTTATAGTGCACTCTCATCCTATTGTTCGATTAATTATATCCGGTAAGTTTCTCAACATCTATGCCAATATAATGTGTTAAAACATCATCACACCTACTGTTTTTCATGCAATATAACCCAAAGGTTTTCTCACCATATTTCAAATCATAAATCATACCTTGCTTCAAACCAAAAGCTCAAATCTATTCACTGCAACATGCCATCTCATGACATCTCTACAAGCATAATCTCATGCTCTAAATCATGCATAAAAATAGTAGGAATTTATCAATATCAAACCATGAGCATGTAAACACATTATAGGGGCAAACACCACTTTAGAGAGACCAAATCAAACCATACTTACTTCCGGATTTAGGAAGGTGTTTCAAACCTCTCCTAAATCCCCAAACCTTGTATTTTTGTCCACATGGACTTCTAACCCAATCGCACTCACCGATTTCGTTTCGTTTGCTTGCCGAAACGCCAATTAAGCTTCCAGATCAACTCCAAAAGTGTCCGAAGATGTCTCCCATATTTTAGACACATAAAAGCATAGGATTAATGTATCATCATGCATTGAAATCTTCCGCCAACACTCCAAAACTCGCTGCTCTACCTAAACCCAACATTTCGGCTACCAAACACAACCGAAATCACCTCCAAACTCTTCCAAAACTTAACCCAGCCAAGATCCATCACTTCTAAACATTTCTAAACATCAATTATCAACAAAAACAACCCTAAACTCGTCCTTATACCTCCAGCTATAACAGAACACCAAAAACACCCCAAAAACCACCATTTTCACAAGCAAAAACTTAGGAAAAACAACCTATTCGGGATTGGATTGATAAAACCTCATTTCTAACATCATTTAACATCCAAAATACATTAGAAAACCATCTCAAAACAGAGCCCAATCAATTACCACGAAAATCTTCAAGATCTCTTCCAAAGTCTTGAGTTTTAAGCCAAAATCTTGTTTCTAACATTAAAACCATTCATAAATCTTTAATAAAGGATTGACAACTTGGGAATTTCAGTAAAGAACTGAGTATTTAGAGGAGAAGAACAATCTTACCTCTAAAAGATGATTTCTCCTTGATTTGGGCAAATTTCCATGAAAATACAATGTGGAAATCATATGGATTTGTTGCAAGGTTGATTAGGAATCAATGAGTGATGGAAATCAAAGTGAATTTTGCTGGAGAAAAGTGTTTGGTTGATAGGATTTTGAGAGAAAATGAAATGAGAGAAAATTAGAGAAAAGTAGTTATGATAGTCAAAAGTAGTTTAACACCTTTCTTTTATTTAATTAAATCATTAATTAAAACACCCAAATTAAGGGAAAATCTGATTAAAACATTTTGGGTAAATTAGATCCTTAAAGATTCAAAGTTTCAATACTTTACAAGACAGTCACTACTAAACTTTGCAAAAATCGCAATTTGGTCACTACACCGAAATGTAGTATTTCCAAACCTTATTTTGTAAAATTGATTTCACCACTCTCTTATATATATTAAATGAGGATTTTTAAATATTTTTCTATATTTTTAAAGCATCTCGAACTTGTCTTTCCCTAAAACTCCCTTTTATATTCGAACCGTTTCTCAGACCGGTCCGGTTTAGACCCTAAACTTATAAGCCCAAAATTGGGGTGTTATAGAGGGGTTGTGATTTTGCTATTAATCTACATCACGAGTGTTGATGGGTTCTAATTGTGCCATTAATCTCCACCTTGTGTAGTCCGGTAGTTTGTATGAAGCATGAGGGACAACGCTTGTAATTCGCGTATCTAATTGTGTCTTGTGTTGAAATGGTTTATGGATTATCACTTGTGAGCCAATATAATGTAAATGAATAATGTGAAGCATGAGATGCTTGTATATGATGCAAGGATGCATGAGATATTTGTGTATGATGCAAGAATGCATGTGATGCTTTTTAAAGCGTGAGCAAAGGTTTATTTGCTATTTTAAAATGATACATATGAGCATGTGGTTAAAAAGTGCATTGAGGTCTTGTGAAGGCATGTTTTATAAAATGGCATGAGATGTAAAGTGTTGGTTTTGCAAATTATGAGACATGCATTGATGAATGTTATTTAGCGATCCTCACTAAGCTTTGTGCTTACGCTCCTTTGTTTCATAAATGCAGAAAACTAGGCTTTGAAGGTAGCAAGTAGGCGAGAGGAATCCAAGCTTTTATTCTTGCAAAGTATGTTGTTTGCTTCGGTGTAATAAAAGGCAATGGGTGGGGTTTATACTATTGCATGGATGAGAATGTTTTACCTTTACTTTGAGCATGTTGGATAGTTACTTTTGAGATGTAATTGGCTTTCATGGTTTCATTTTGGTTATGATTATGGTTTTGGCTTGTTATTGTTTGGTGGGCTAGGGAGCATGTCTTTAGTGCTTTTACTTGCATGTTGGTTGCCATGTTATAGCTAATGCTTCGATATGATGATTGTTGATATGTATCCATGTTGTATGCATGTTGTGGCAAGTTTCGGGAATGATTTGAATGTGTTTAAGCATGAAAAACTAGCAAAATCTGCTGTTGCAGGGCAAGGTGTATCGGAATGCCCTTGCATGTTTCGGAACAGGGGCCTGAAATGGCCATAAGGTTTCGGAACGGGTGAAGGCGTATCGAAACGATTTTGCCACTGGAAGGGGGTGTTTCATTACGGGTCTTGGAACGCACCTGAGTATCGAAACGATCAACCCTATTTCGAAACGACCGTTTCGGTACAAGGCCATCCGTATCGAAACGCCTGATCGTTGGGTTTGAAATTTGAACTCTTTTGGGTTTCTGTTTCTTGCACTTTGGTCCCTAATTGTTGGTTGCTTAATTCAACGAGTTTGAATGATCCGTTCGAGTTGAAATTTGACCTGATGGCATGTTATGTGATAAATTTTGGACAGTATCATTAAAACTTGTTTAGTCCTTATAAATCTGCGAATTTACATTTTAGCCCCTAAAAGATGATTCTTTTCAATTGAACCCATAATCGAACTCCGATCGTTGTGCCGTTTTCACCTAATCGCTTTGCTGAATTTGTAGGATAATAATATGCATCTAGAGAAGATAAAAATGGAAAAAAGGGTCGTAAATCAAGGTTGACTTTTGTGTTGACTTTGATTTTCCCCGTGTAATCTTCATAGTTTGGGTTAAACGTCTAGACCGGGCTAAGGGGATTACAACATCCTTATGCTTTGTCAACCAATCCATGCCCAAGACTACATCAAAACCATGAAATGACAACTCCATCAAATCAACCACAAACACATAAACCCGAACCATTAAAGGGAATCTTCTATACAACATCCTCGCAACAACCGTCTCTCCCAAAGAACTAATTACTTGCATACCCACATCTAGGCTAAAATATCGGGGCGTTATAGTTCCAACAAAGAATTTCTGAGGAAAACATGGGTGAAGCTAGAGGATGAACAATGTAGTTTCTGTTGGTGTGGGATTGAAATCGAGGAAGCAAATCATCTATTTTGTGGGGTGTAGTTTTGCAAACAAGTTCTGGCTTCATTTATGTGTGTGGTGGAAGGTTAAGTGGGAACCCAATCTTAACATTGCTTTTGTTTCAATCAACTATTTATAGGAACTACTAGAACTTTTTGGTTAATTACAATTGGTGTACCACTTTGGAGTTTATGGATTGCCAAGAATAATAAAGTCGTTAAGGATATTCATCAAAAGTTTGAAGATATTATTTTATTCAAAAAATTACAAACTTTGTTTTGGCTAAAGGCGACAAAGGATGAATGGACTCCAAGTCTGGATAAATGGTGGGATAACCATGCGTGTGACTTAGGTGGTGGTTCAACTTGTTGCAATGCAGTTTGTTCCCCTCTGATAGTAGGATCGGTAAAACTTAATGTAGATGAGGTACACAAAGATGAAACAACAGGGTGTGGAGGGGTTCTTCGCAATGAAGATGGTATTCCTAGAGCTATTTTGTCCGGTCCAGTTGAAGGTAATGGTATAGATTTTGCATATTTAATGGCAGTCAAAATTGCTTTGGAAGTTTTTATTGAGGCAAATTGGTGTGGGAAAGCAGATTTAAAAGTATAAAATGACTCCAATGCGATTCTAAGCAAGATTAACATCTCTTCTCTTCGACCTTGGCGTTTGTGGCCCCTTTTGGTGGATATTGACAAGTTACTTAGATTAATTGGGAAGGTACATGTATGTCATGTGCCAAAACAGTCTAATGATCTTGCGATATGCCTTGCGAAAGATGGATTGAGCCAAGCGAATGTATTCAAAGCCTGGTGGTAAAAGAATGTTTGATACCTAGTTTCCTTGTATCCAGCAAACAAATTCCTAATAGGTCAACTGTCTTGGTGCAATCTTGATATGGTTATTAGTGGATAGATGATGCTATTTGCATCACTGTAAATGAAGCAATGCAAAATCATGAGGATATGAAAGATATTCAGGAAGGTAATTGTCTACTGGTAACGGTTGAAAGGTAATGGGAAGGTGACTTCAAGATTAGAATGGGATCGCAGACTCTGCCTTTTCAGTTCAGTTGCACCTGTTGTCACTAGATTTTCACTCCACCAATATTTAATAATTTTAAATAATTAGAAGAAAAAAAGAATTTTTTTTCCCCTTAAAATAATAAAAGGCTTACCCTTTCTAAAATATAAAAAACAACAAAAACTCATCTAAAAAACCATTTTTGTAAAGCCCGTCTCAAAAGGAAAAAACAAGCCAACCTTGAAATACAAGCTCATTTTTTTAAAAAAAGAAAAAAAGAATAATAAATAAATAATAATGGTGGTAGTAAATGTAAAAAGGGGGAAATAAAATGATTAAAAAAATAAAAAATAAAAAATAGCAAAAATAACACAAAAAAGGAAAACACAGCAATAAAAAATAAATATAAAAAAAAAGAAAAAGGGGAACCAGCGCGCGTCACGCGCTAGCGCGAGTGCCGCACGCGAGCAGGCTGGTTCCATGAAACCCCTACTATCGAACATTGTAGTCGCATGCACGTGTCTCGCCATCGCCGAGCCAACGGCACCAACGCCGCTCGCCGCCGACCACTGTAGCCGTCGGAATCTGCAAAAAACAGAGAGAAAGAAGTCAAACCCTAGGCTCAAATCAAGGAGAAATTCGATCCCGAATTTGAACCAAATCGGGATATTCTTGAGTGGTTTTTCTGAGGATCAAGCCATGTGTCGGATTTAGGCACCAATTTGGGGATTAAATCCATATTTGGCTTGAATTTGAAGCTGTAATTCTAGTATAACCCCCCCCCCTCAAACCCCACTTGTTCATCACACACACTCGATCACTTGAAAAAGAAAGAAAGCTTAAAGAAGAATTCCGAAAAATTCGATCAAGAGTTGCAGGAAATTTTGGAGTTAAAATTCGAGCTTGGGGGCATTTTTTCGGAAGCAATCGGGATCGTTTCGAGAAGTTCATATTCGAGTTCTTCGTTCGTCACTTCAATTGTGTTCTTGAAGTCGAAAAATTGTTTCGCAATTCCGGTAATGTTTTAATTTTGAATTTTCGTTTAATTTTTGGTTTGATCTTTAAAAATTTGCATGCTTTAAAAATGTTGTTTAGGAGTGTTTTGATCTTTAGAAATAAAAATAAATTTTCAAAAGTGTTGCTATTAAAATGCAAGTGAAAAATTGAGTTAATGGGGTTTTATTAAAAAACTTAAAGTTGGAGATTTAATTAGAAGAAATAATAATGCATGGGTTGAGATAATAAAAGGGGCTTGACTTATAAAAAGATAATAAAATGGGTTTTCTTGAAATTTAGTTTTTAATAATAAAGTAGGTTAAGTGATTATTTAAAAAAATAAATATGTTTCTTTAAAAAGAAAAGTTTTTTTCAAGGAAAAAATAATATTTAAAAAAGGGTTTAAAATAAATTTTAGGGTTTAGGAGAAATAATTTAGAAAAAGTAAGATAAAAAACTCCTTTAAAAAATAAGGTTTATTTTTTTAAAAAAAAAGTCACACTTTAATGAAAAACTTTTTAAAGAAAATGAAAAAGTCTTTAAGAAGAAATTCATTTTGAAATAAAAAATTAAAAAGTGAAAAACATAAAAATGAACAAGAAAAAAATGTAAAAAGGGGAAAAGAAGGGTCTTGGTTTGAAAAGTTAAAAAGAAAAAAATAAAAGGTTATTTTTTAAAAGAAATAATAAAAAGAAAAAAAATAGAAAAAGAAAAATAAGTTTCTTGCTTGTTCTAGAGAAATAGCTACTTCACAAAAAAATGATAAGACAAACTTAAGCAAACTTAAACCCTTAACTAGGAATAAAAGACTTAGACCTTTTTTAGGATTTTTCAATAATCGAACTTAGAACAAATAAAATGTTCAACACATTTAATTTTCATGTTGCTTGAAAAGTGAAATTAATTTAATGCGGTGTCTTATCAAACGGGAATGACGGGTTAGCGCTAGAAATGTTGGCGGTGATTAAAGTTCATCTCTCGGGCGATAAGGTCGTTAAAATAGTTTGATATTCATTAAACGGACAAATAAAGCCAAACCTTCATGAACTTGCAAATTCTAATTTTGAAAACGGTTTTAAAATCAATTAGGTATCAATTTTAGGCGTCGTGGCGGTGATAACCCTTCCCCACGCGTAACCGACCCCCGAACTTGTTTTCTGGTTTTCGTAGGCCAAAACCGTTGTTTTATTAAAACAAAACATTTTATTAAAAGAACCCCCTTTTAAAGTGATCCAATCACACTTTTCAAAAAGATTGGTGGTGAATCCCTATTTTTTATGTTTTCCAAAAAGTCGAAGCCTTCTTAAAAGGGGTTACGACAGCTTGGCGACTCTGCTGGGGACGTGTTTTTGTTTTTGAAATAAAAACAAAAGAGGGTCAGGCCACAAATTGGTTTTAAATGGTTTTAAAAAAAAAATTTAAAAAAGAGAATTTGCAAGTTCACAATAGGTTCAATTTATTTGTCCGTTTAAATGAATATAAATTTATTTTACGCATTTAAGACTTGATTCTAAGCTCTATTCCCGAGCTTTGTCTCGTTCGTTTAAGTGGGGGGAATACGCTTTGCTCATGTAAGAATATTGATTCTTCGTATGAGCCTAGCGAGTACCTTCAGGACTCACTCCCTTGTCTTCGTAAGGATATTGACTCTTCGAGAAGGCATCGGTGGTGAGTCCTCTTGAGTTGAACTCGATTCGTTTGAAGCATGCGATGGGTAAGAATCGAGGGCCTTGCTACCCTTAGTAGGAGACACAATTGACAGCTCGGGTACCTTTTTAGAACCAAACCAAGTTTGAAAATCTTGAGCCTACCCCTAATAGAGTCATGCGGAAAGCCTAGGTTGTTGAGTCGCAGGAATAATCCGCGGAGACATGTCCTGAAATGTTGGAATGCCGGCCCAGAATTATTGTGCATTTAATTTGTTTTTGACTATTTCATTTCCCTTTTTTTGCTTTATTAATCTCTGTTCCCTATCTTTTTTTCTTTGCATGTGCATCATTCCATATTTATAAGGGGTTGATTCTAAAAAAATGTTCAAATTATAAATGGAAAGCTCTTAAAGATTGAGGAGGACCAAGCACGTGACAATGTTGGCAACTGAAGCTGCAACTCTTTGTCAGTATATCAAGCCCATTGGAGAAGTTTGACCAACGCTTATATGGCTAGCAGAAGAAATTAAGGAAATTGGTGATCAAGTTGAAAAATATTTGTAATTTGAAAAAGAAAAGAGATGTAATAAAAAGCTTTCGTATTCAATAAATGTTTCCTTTCATGAGCAGATTTTCAATGGAATTAATGGCCCTTCGACTGTATTCATGCATTTGCATTGTTTTGTTTGCTTTCGTGAATTCATTTGTGCATACATTCATTCATGTCAAAAACTAACTTAATATAAAAACGACAGAATATCCAAAATTGTTAAGACAACTCATAAATACGGTACACGAGCCAAAACCCGAGCCATAAACTCTGAGGAAAGGTTGACAGGTTTGGAGGCAAACCAAAAAAGCACTCAAGATAAGTTGGACAAAATAGAGGTTGACCTGAAACAGCAAATTGAGGCAGTTCATCAAAAGACCGTCAGTTCAATAGCTGCCATGTTAGGGTTTAAAGATCCAGATGCGGTTGAAGGAGGAGGAAACGCTACTACCATCCTACGATTCCCGGGAATGACCTTTAGGAAGGAGACTGTTGCTAAAGCCAAAACACCAATCCATGTTGTTGGATCCCCCACTCATGTTCCAAACGAATAGGCTAATAATTATGAGGTACTTGACCTCGATGAAATTGCCGATAAGGTTAGGATTGAGAAGAAGTGGGAGGATAAGTATGAGAAGTTAGAGGGGATGATCAAATCCTTCCATGATGGAGTTGCTCATGGTGGAATGGATACCAAGGATCTGAGCTTGGTAACTGATTTAATTGTACCACCAAAATTCAAGATCCCAGACTTTGAGAAATATAACGGGACCACATGCCCATCGGCACATCTAACTATGTACTGTAGGAAGATGTCAATGTACCTCGACAATGAGAAGATGCTCATTCATTGCTTCTAGCATAGCTTAGTAGGTTCCGATGTACGTTGGTATTCGCAACTAAGTCGGGTGAACATCAAATCATGGAAGGATTTGTCCAGAGCCTTTAGTGAACAATACAAGCATATTTCAGACATGGTTCCAACTCGTTTGGCATCGCAATGGATGGAAAAAAAGCATCAAGAGAGCTTCCGACAATATACACAAATGTGGAGGGATGTAGCGGCACAAGTACATCCACCGTTGCTAGAAAATGAGATCACCATGATGTTTGTGGAAACTCTAAAGGGTCCTTTTCACGATCGCATGCTCAACAATGCTAGGAAGAACTTCGCGGATATGCTAATGAATGGTGAATTGATCCTAGCAGCCATGAAGAGCGGAAAGTTGAACAGTGGGGAAACGAAGAAGACATATAAGAAGAGAGATAATGAAGTCAATGCTACAAATGTCTACAACCCCAGTTATTCAACAGGTGTAGTGTTCAACAAGCCCAACACCTACAACAAATCCAATACCTCAGATCCGACAGTTTCAAATGCAGCAAAAGGAGAGCGAAGATATCAAGGAAACTCGAGACCTTACCTTCCTCCCATCCCAATGATGTATGCAGAGTTGTTTGCCGAGTTGGTCAAATCACAAATGGTGTTGCCAAGACATGTCCCTCCGTTTTCACCTCCTTATCCACCGTGGTACGATGAAAAGACCCAATGCGAATACCATGCAAGAGTAAGGGGGCATACCATTGAGAATTGCACTGCATTCAAAAGGGTGGTGGATGATTTAAGGAAATCAGGCATGTTATCATTTGAAACATCCGAGGAAAAAGGAAACGCTTTGCCAAACCACCAGAAGACGGAGGTGAATTTCGTGCTCGAGGAAGAAAGGAGGGTGATCAAGGAATATGTTGAAGAAATTAAGGCGCCCATGAATTGGATATGGGCTTAATTTGCAGCGGCTGGGATATTAAAGGAAGAGAACCGAAAGATGAAGGTTGATGAAAAACCTTACTGCAAGTACCACGAAGTTGAAGGACATGAGATCCAGTGTTGCTTAGAGTTTAAACAGATGGTCCAAGCCAAGATGGATAGCAAAGAACTTATGTTCTTCGAGAAAGGAGATGTTAAGCATGAAATGAATGTATGTGCGACGGAGGAAATTTCCTTTAGGAATCAAGGAGAAGAAGCTAAAGGAGGAAGTCAGGGAAAGCCTTATCATGTGGTGATCCCAGAAAAGAGGGACCGATTCGGTTTGGGCTTTAGGACCAATAAATGGCAAAAGAGAGCGGAGACTAAGAGACAGTGGGAAAGCATGAAGACGAATTTGAAGGAAGAAGAGGTCAAGTGGGAGCCAATAACGTACCCACCCTTAAGTGACACTTTCAGGGCTGGAGGGCGCCTAGACCCTAGTGCTCGCTTTGATAAGGAGGAGAAAGGAAAGGATGAATTATGTGAGGTTTTTGAGAATTTGAGCATTAACGCCATCACAGACGAGGAGGTAGGAGAAAACAAATATCTGTCCAAGATTTACCCTTGCACTGAGCTGAATAACTGGACTGCTGAAGTAGTCCCTGAAGTTTTTAAGACTGCCTCAGAGTAATTCTCGAAACCAACTCTTTTACCGTTAGGCCCTGGGGTAATTAGAGATCTTATGTAAAAAGGGTCTATGTCAAAACTATGATTCTGATTTCAATAAAGATGCATATTTTCCCAATAATATCGTGTGGCAAGCTTTCTTTCACAACGTAAAACCAAAAACCAAAATATCATAAAAAAAACCCAAAAAAACCTTTAAAAACATAACAAATCATATCATTTCACCCATTCTTTCTTTCTTGGTATATAATTATGTATCTTTTATTTGCAGGTTTTTAGATATCAATGGTCCAAACGACTCTGAGTCAGATTCCGAAGTTAATTTTGAGTTACCACTATGTTTAGATGAAGTTAGAGGTTTTGAATCTTGGAACCGGAGAAGAGAAGCGTGAAGTGAAGATTGGTACCACCATCTCAATTAAGACACGACAATGTTTGATTGAGCTTCTACAAGAATATAAAGACATTTTTGCATGGTCATATCAGGATATGTCTGGCCTTGATACAAACATTGCCATGCATAGGCTACCTATAAGGGAAGGATGGGAGCAAGTAAAGCAAAAGCTCAGAAGAATGAAGGTTGATACACTTTTGAAAATCAGAGATGAGGTTAAGAAGCAATACAATGCATGATTCCTCGAGGTAGCTAAATATCCATAATGGGTGGGAAACATTGTCCTAGTGCCTAAAAAGGATGGAAAAGTAAGAATGTCCATCGACTATAGGGATTTTAATAGGGCAAGCCCCAAAGACAACTTTCCGCTCCCACTGTGAAACCGATAATTTGATTTTGATATAAATAAAGAATTTAAGGACTAAATTGAAAATGAGAAAACGAATTTTTAAGTCCTCAAACCTCTCTATATGTTTAAAGGAAAATGCCTAAGTTAAAAACTTAATTTGTCAAAACTTTTTTAAGTGTTCTTGAAGCCAAAACAATGATTTTCGAGTCACCATTTCGAAACGGCCTTAATCATTTCAGAACACTTTTGAAACTGTGAACTTGTGTTTTGGAACGGGTATCGAAACGGTTTTGAAACTGTGAACCCTAGTTTCGAAACGTGTTTCGAAACGGCTTAAGAACATCGAGACACTGTATTGAAACGACCTCAAACGTTTCGAAATGGCACTCAAGTCAGATTTAAAAAATATGACCGTTGAAGTTTTTAACTGATTTTATACTGATCGTTAAGGCGTATCGAAACACCTTCAATCCGTTTCGATACGAGCTTTGACAGTAGCTAAAATGTTTCGAAACGGGTTTCGAAATGGCTCTTAGCGTATTGAAACAATCTTAACCATTTCTATACGGGCTCTTTAATGCACCCCAATGGCTCTTTCTATTTTGGTCTGTTTTGAAACAAGATCGGGCGTTTCGAAACGGTTGGTTGCAGACTGCATTTATGGAGGGAAGATAACATCCCCAACGGCTCTATTGATGAATGCAACAACCACAACGGCTAGAATTCAATGAGAAGGTATAAAAGGGACCTCTAAAAGCTTTAGCAACAACTATGGATCCAAAAGCAAATATCCAAACATCAAATCCAAGCATTTGTGCCTAAATCCCATTATTGTCTTGTAACCTCAATTGTAATTTTCATTCTTTTCCTTTAAATTAGGTTGAGTGCTTGTAATTGGGCTACCTTGTGTATTGAGAGATACTTGTTTTAGCCAACAACTTCTTTGTTATTCTTGTGTGAGGATTGGGTCAAATTTTGGGTAGAAAATTTGACCGAAATTGTAACGGTTACCTCCTTCGCCTAGAAAAGGGGAAGAGCAATTAGTGGAATTGTTGAAAATCCTTAGTGGAGCTAAGGTGGTGGATGTAGAGTTCGATTGGAACTTGAACCACTCTAAATTCCCTTATCTACCATTTTTATTTGTCAATTCCACTTCCAAAAAGTTAAAAAAAAACGCAATTCACCCCCTCTTGGTTTATATCGATCATTCGATCCACTCAACAATTGGTATCAGAGCCTACCTCTTTGAAGGATTAACAACCACAAGAGGAGTTCCTAGGAAGAGTGTGATCATCCAAAAATCAAGGCATGGCATCTACCTCCGGATCTAGTATGTACGAATCTCAATCCACTACAAAACTGTCATTCTTCAATGGTGACAACAATCCATTTTGGAAGAACCGGATGCGCCTATTCATCAAGTCCAACGATTACTTGGTTTGGGATGTCATTGAAGATGGTCCCTACATTCCATTGAAGAGAGACGATGATGGAAAGATTGTTCTAAAGAAGAAGATGGAGATTGTAACGCCCCGGTTTTGGGCTTAGAAGTTCTGGGCGTTGACCGGTTTGGTCAAAGTGCTGTTCGAATCTAAAGAGGTGAAATTAGGAAAGCCTAGTTCGGGTTGCATTAAAAATATGGAAAAATGTTCTAAAATCATCTTTTAATATAATTAAGTGAACTGTGAAATCCATTTTGAAAAATGGGTTTTGGAAGTATGACATTTTGGCTAGTGACCAAAATGTAAATTTTGAAAATTTGGTGACTGTTTTATAAAGAGTTGAAACTTTGAATCCTTAAGGAGCTATTAATCCAAAGATGATTTCTCCAGATTTTTCTAAGATATTTTAAGTCTAAAATATGATTTTAAAGGTTATTAAAATTGGAGGGAAGCCATTTTGGCTATTTTTGGATTTTGTAACCAACTTTGCTAAACTTTCTTTCTCTCATTTTCTCTCAAACCAAACACTACTTTTCCAGAGAACTTGATCTGATTTCTTCACCTAAATCCCTCCATTCAACTCTCATTTGATTCCAAATCATTGTATCTTCAAATCTCTTCAATTGCTAAGTGTTTCAACAAGGATTTTCATTCCAAAAAGTGGAGAAACACAAGTTTGGAGGTAAGAACATCCTTCTCCTCTAAACTATCAGTTCTTTACTGAAATTCCCAAGTTATCAACTCTTGATTGATGTTTAATTAAAGGCTTTTGAGTTTGGAATTGTATCTTGGCTTATAATGCAAGATTTGATGGTTTTTCATGATTTTTCGTTAGATCTGATTGATCTGTGATTTGAGATGTGTTTTTGATGTTAAATGAACTCTAAATTGATAAGGAAATGAGTTTTGATTAATGCAATCCCGGATAGGTTGAGTTTCCTAAGTTTAGCTTATGTTTTTTGGATGTTTTTGTGGTGATCTTGTGGATCTGTTGTTGCTGGAGGTATAAGGATGTTTGTAGGTTGTTTTTAGATGTTTTATGGTGTTAATGGATGTAAGGTTTTGCTGGTTTATGGCTGGGCTTTGTTGGGAGGTGGTTTTGGTGCAATTTCGGTTGTGTTTGGTGGCCGAAATTGGAGTGGGAATGAGAGCAGCGAGTTTGAGTGCTTTCATTGAAGCTTTTGATGCTTGATGATGCATTAAACCTCTGCTTTAATGTGTTTAATCAGGGGAGGCATCTTTGGATCCAAGAGTTGTTGATTCGGAAGCTTGATTTCGTGCTTCGGCAAGTGGCAAAGTGGAATCGGTGAGTGAAATTGGGTTTTCGGCTTTGAAACCAATGTCTTGGGAGCTTAGTTTTAGTCTAAACAACTTTGCTAAGCTCGAGCGTAAGTTTTCGGAATTTCTCTCTAGTGGTGGCCATGATTTTGTTGTGTTGCAAAATGATTATTTGCATGTTTTACATACTGTTTTGGAAGCATGTTTTAGCATGGTTTTTGCTGATGATGTAAGCCATATGTTGAAGGTAACTCTAGGTAGGAGTTCCTTGCTTTTGTACATTGAAATGATGTGGTTTAATGCTTTTAAATGCATGATGAATATGGCTTGGATTTATGCTTTAAAACAGTGATGTAAGTGATGAAAATGATGTATATTGGCAAGTGATGTTTTGAAAAGGTTAAGGTCACTAAGGTGGTTAAAAGTCCTTGAGTGAGCCTTGTTTACTTGAGAACATCAAGGTGGTTAAAAGTCCTTGGATGGTTCTTGCTACGGACACAAAGGTGTTTAAAAGTCCTTGTGTGGTCCTTCCATGGTGGTTAAAAGTCCATGGGCCAAGGTGTTTAAAAGTCCTTGGGATCAAGGTGTTTAAAAGTCCTTGATGTGTTACATTCTATGGTGTTTAAAAGTCCATAGGCCAAGGTGTTTAAAAGTCCTTGGGGCCAAGGTGTTTAAAAGTCCTTGGGGTGAAAGTTGATGAACTTGTTTTTAAAGAAATGGAAATTATCACTTGTGGCCAATATGACATGTTATGATTTGATGCATGAGATGCATGTTTAAGTATGCTTTTGAGCATGTGTAAATGATGGTTCGAAGCATGATTTATAAAGAGTTTTATAAATGCATTATTGAATGGTTTAAATGAGCATTCCTCACTAAGCTTTTGCTTACGCTCTCTTCGTTTTCCCTTGATTCAATAATGCAGAGCATTAGAGACCTTTTGAGGGCAGCAAGAAGGGCAAGAATTCAAGTGCAAGTAAAGCTCAATGTATGGAAGGTTTTGTTAA
This sequence comes from Hibiscus trionum, assembly GCA_030270665.1. Taxonomy (NCBI): domain Eukaryota; kingdom Viridiplantae; phylum Streptophyta; class Magnoliopsida; order Malvales; family Malvaceae; genus Hibiscus; species Hibiscus trionum. The sequence goes on along the minus strand of BSYR01000027.1, from coordinate 40,664,634 downwards.
ACATTTTAGCTTTTGGGTGATTTGGCAATGGGGAAACCATGTGTATGTTTTGGGAGGTGTTTTGTACTCCCTAAGTATGTTTCTTGATGTTAACATTGTTGGTCTTTGGATTGGATCTTTATATGCTTGTTTTGTAAGTTTGGTGCTTGAATATCTAGCTTGTGTAGGAAGCATGCCTATAGATTTGGGGCTTTTTGCATATGATGATGTTTGGTTGAATTGATGATGCTAATATGTTATATATATGTTGAATTGCATGTTGGCAAAGTTTGGTGGCAATCGGAGCATGATTGGTTGTGTAATTGCATGTTTAAAGTAGAGTTTTGGAGCAATCTGGGCAGGGTGTTTCGGAACAGCACCTACCGTTTCGGAACGGGTGCCTTAATCGTGCCCAGGCGTCCGAAACGGGAGGGGTCGTTCCGAAACGGAAAGGCCACTGCCAGACCCCCGTTTCGAAACGGGCTATGCATGTTTCGGAACGGCCCTGCGTTTCGAAACGGGCTGTCTTCCGTTTCGGAACGGTCGACCGTTGGGGGCTGACAGTGGCAGTTATGTGTTTTGGATTGTTTGCGTTTTGGTCCTGAAACTTGTTTGTGCAATTGTATGAGTTTGGGAAGTCCTTTCGAGCTGAAATTTCACAGAGAAGTATGAAACATGATTAATTTCAAGTTGGCAACTTCAATTTGGATTAAGTCCTTATAATTATCAGAATTTACAATTTGGTCCCTAAAGTTGTAGTTTGTTCAATTGAGTCCCTGTTTGATCTCTGATGTTTGTGATCTTTTGGTATGATGTTTGTGTGATCACAATTAGGCTTAATATGCATCTAGACAAGTTTTAAAAAGAAAAAAAAGGGTCGTTAATCAAGGTTGACTTCCGGGTTGACTTTGGTTTTCCTCGTGTGACTTTCTTAATTCGGGTCAACCGTCTAGGCCGGGTTAAGGGGGTTACATTTGGTGGTATCAGAGCTGAGTTCTCGAGTAATTAGGAATGTTGTATGTGTGATTGAAGTATGTATGCTATGAATGCTTGTTGTTTGAAAGCATGTTCAGTGGTTTGAAATGTTGATGCAGTTGAGTTGTATGCTCTGATGTTGCATGTTGAGGGTACCCATTGCCAAACAAAAGCTAAAGGAAAGATGTTGTTTTGAAATGAAATTGAGCTTGAATACTTGGATTGCTTACCTTGCTGGGCCTGACTTTGTTTTATTTGTGTTGTGATTGCATGGTAAAAGTATGGCACCACGTAGAGAGTTAAGAGGTAATGCGAGAGCTACGGCTCCTAACGAGAATGAGAATGAAGAGAACACTGGTAGTGCTGTGTTACCCCCTCCTCCGTCTGGTGGTGGTGCTGGAGGTGCGAGAGCTGAAGCTGCAGCTGATGCTGGTGCTGGAGCTGCTGGACCAGAGGTTGGTCAGGGGCAAGCTATGCCTGATATGTCTGTTTTGGTACAAGCTATTGCGGGTGTTTTTCGAGCAGCAGTAGCTGGAGCTCAGGGAGCTGGGCATCAGGGAGATGCTGGAGTCAGATTGCCTTTGGAGCGTCTGCGCAGTCTTGGAGGGACTGAGTTTAGAGGTTTGTCAGCTGAGAGTTCTGAGGCTTGGCTGGAAAGTACCAAGCGTATCTTGGGTCAGATGAGTTGCACGGATGTGCAAAAGCTGGGCTGTGTTGTGTCCTTGCTGCAGGACGATGCTTATACATGGTGGACGACTACCATTTCTGGAATGGCTGAAGCTGATGTTACCTGGACATTCTTTCAGAATGTGTTTAAAAGAAGATATCTGGGAGTGAGATATCTGGATGAGAAAAAGCGGGAATTCATGTCTCTTACCCAAGGGAGCATGAGTGTGGCTGAGTACGAGGTACCGTTTGTACGGCTCAGTCAGTATGCACCGGAGCTGATACCTGATGAGAGGGCAAGGTGCGAGAGGTTCCGTTACGGTCTTGTGACGGATGTTAAGATGTATTTGCTGGCCGTCGAGTATGAAGATTTTGATGTGTTGGTGGGCCGAGCAAAGGACGTTGAGATGAACCTGAGTTTGTCTGCTAAGGGTGCTGGCAAGCGAGCTGCTGAGTATAGCTCCGGAGGTGGACGGAACAAGAGGGGACGAGATCAGAAGTATCAGTCCTCAGCCAGGAGAGGTGGTGGTGCACCTGCTAGAGGAGGAAATGCTAGAGCTGATCCTAGTGCTTGTTGGATCTGTGGTTCCCGTGGTCACTTGAAGCGTGACTGTCCTCGTGCTGAGAGAGTGGCACAAGCTCCTGTTGCAACAGCTGGTAATGCTGGGAATGGGTGCTGGAATTGTGGTTCTGCGGACCACTTGAGGCGAGATTGTCCGAGGATGGCTGGTGAGCAGGTGCGTGCTCCTGTTGTTGCTGCACCACAGAGAGGTCGTGGGCGTGGCCGTGGTAATTTCCAGAGGAGAGAGGAAGGTGGCCGAGGGGTAGCTCATGTTGTAGCTATTCAGCCTGAAGGTGGAGGCCAAGCGAGGGTGTATGCTCAGAGAGAGGGCAGGAATGATGCGGATGTGATTGCAGGTACCTTTACTTTGCAGTCCTTGTCATTGCTTTCTTTGATTGATTCTGGATCTACGCATTCATATATTCTTCGTGAGCATGCTGAATTGCTTGGTTTGCCTGTTGAGTCTTTGGATGTTGGTGTTCGGGTCACTAGTTCTTTTGGTGAGACTGTTGTGACTCGAAAGTTGTATAGAAGGTGCCCTTTGGTTGTTCAAGAGCATGTCTTTCATGTTGATCTTATGGAGTTGCCCTTCTATGGTTTTGATGTGATCCTTGGTATGGATTGGCTTGCTGAGCATCGTGCTGTTGTGGATTGTGAGAATAAGCGTGTTTCGCTTAAGCTTGCGGATGATTATGAAGTTGTGGTGGTTGGTGAGAATGTGAAGTTTCTTGCCAATGTGGTATCTTCTTTGGAGGCGAGCAGGATGCTGAGGCAAGGTTGCGAAGCCTATCTAGCTTTTGTGATGAATCCTAGCTCTAAGAAGTTGAGGGTGCAAGATATCAGGGTTGTAAAGGAGTTTCCTGGTGTTTTTCCTGAGGAGTTGCCTGGTTTACCTCCTAACCGCGAGGTGGAGTTTGGAATTGAGCTGTATGAGAATACAACTCCTGTGTCCATTACTCCCTATAGAATGGCACCTAAGGAGCTGAAGGAGCTGAAGACGCAGTTGCAAGAGTTGCTTGATCGTGGTTTCATCCGGCCGAGTGTGTCACCTTGGGGAGCACCGGTCTTGTTTGTGAAGAAGAAGGATGGCACTATGAGAATGTGCATTGATTACCGTCAGCTGAACAAGTTGACTATCAAGAATCGGTATCCTTTGCCGAGGATTGATGATCTCTTTGATCAATTTCGGGGAGCTGCTGTGTTCTCTAAGATTGACTTGAGGTCAGGGTATTATCAGTTGAAGGTGAAGGATGTGGATGTGCCTAAGACAGCTTTCAGGACAAGGTATGGGCATTATGAGTTCCTTGTGATGCTGTTTGGGTTGACAAATGCTCCTGCTGCTTTCATGGACATGATGAATCGTGTGTTTCATGAATACCTGGACAAGTTTGTCGTGGTGTTCATTGATGATATCCTCGTGTACTCGCGTACTGAGGAGGAGCATGAAGAGCATTTGAGGATTGTTTTGCAAGCTTTGTTGGAGAATCAGCTTTATGCTAAGCTGAGCAAGTGTGAGTTCTGGTTGAGAGAGGTGGTTTTTCTTGGGCATGTGGTCTCAGCTGAGGGGATTCGTGTTGATCCTCAGAAGATTGAGGCGGTGATGAGCTGGAAGGTTCCTAAGTCTGTTCATGAGGTCCGTAGTTTCCTTGGTTTGGCGGGATACTACCGAAGGTTTGTGGATGGGTTTTCCAAGATTGCTGCTCCTTTGACAAAGCTGTTGCTGAAGGATGTTAAGTATGAGTGGACAGAAGCGAGACAGCAGGCTTTTGAGAAGCTGAAGGCGGCTTTGACGCAAGCTCCTATCTTGATTCAGCCTGAATCAGGGAAAGAGTTTGTGGTTTACAGTGATGCATCCTATGTTGGTTTGGGGTGTGTGCTAATGCAGGAGGGTAAGGTGGTGGCTTATGCATCGCGGCAGTTGAAAGTGCATGAGCGCAATTACCCTACGCACGATATTGAGCTGGCTACAGTGGTTTTTGCTCTGAAGATCTGGAGGCATTATCTGTATGGAGAAAAGTGTACTGTGTACACAGATCACAAGAGTTTGAGGTATCTGATGTCTCAGAAGGAGTTGAATCTTAGGCAGCGGCGTTGGTTGGAGTTGCTCAAGGATTATGATCTGACGATTGAGTATCATCCTGGAAAAGCTAATGTTGTTGCTGATGCCTTGAGTAGGAAGGTAGCTGTTGAGTTGAGAGCCATGTTTGCTAGCTTGAGCATATCGCGTGATGGTGGTCTTGTGGCTGAGTTGCATGTGAAGCCGTCTATGGTTCAGTTGATCAAGGATAAGCAGTTGTTGGATGATTCCTTGGTGTCTCATGTTCAGGATATCGCGGAGGGTAGACCTTCGGAGTTCTGTTTCAATGATGATGGTGTGCTGTGTTTTGGGAGTCGGATAGTAGTGCCCAATGATGCTGAGTTGAGGCGTGCTATTCTGACTGAAGGTCATAGTAGTCCTTTTGCTATGCACCCTGGTAGTACTAAGATGTATCGTGATCTTCGTGATGAGTACTATTGGGTGGGTTTGAAGAAGGACGTTGCGGAGTTCGTGAGCAAGTGTTTTGTGTGTCAGCGAGTTAAGGCTGAACATCAGTTTCCTTCTGGTTTGTTGCAACCGTTGAAAATCCCTGAATGGAAGTGGGAGAGGGTTACCATGGATTTTGTATCTGGTTTACCTTTGTCTCCATCGAAAAAGAATTCGGACTGGGTGATTGTGGATCGCCTGACGAAGTGTGCGCATTTCTTGCCTGTGCATACTATGTTTTCTTTGGATAAGCTGGCAGAGCTGTACATTGCTGAGATTGTGCGGCTGCATGGTGTGCCCAAGTCGATTGTGTCGGATAGGGATCCGAGGTTCACATCGCGGTTCTGGCAGTGTTTGCATCAAGCTCTGGGTACAAGGTTGCATTTCAGTACATCCTATCATCCTCAGTCGGATGGTCAGTCTGAGCGAGTTATCCAGATTTTGGAGGATATGTTGAGGTGCTGCGTGATTGAGTTCCAAGGTTCTTGGGAGAAGCATCTGCCTTTGGTTGAGTTTGCTTATAACAATAGTTATCAGGCGAGCATACAGATGGCACCTTATGAGGCTTTGTACGGGAGGAAGTGTAGGACTCCTCTTTGTTGGGCTGAGACTGGTCAAAAGTTGGTTTCGATGCCGGCTTTGTTGAAAGGGACCACAGAGAAGGTGAAGCTCATTTGTGAGCGGTTAAAGGCTGCTTCTGATCGGCAGAAGTCTTACGCGGATTTGAAGCGTAAGGAGATAGAGTATGCGGTGGGTGACCGTGTGTTCTTGAAGGTTTCGCCTTGGAAGAAGGTGATGCGGTTTGGCCGGAAGGGCAAGTTGAGCCCTAGATACATTGGACCATATGAGGTGGTTGAGCGTGTGGGTCCTGTTGCGTATCGGTTGAGGTTACCTCAGGAGTTGGAGAAGATTCATGATGTGTTTCATGTTTCTATGCTCCGGAAGTATAGATCTGATCCTTCGCATGTGATGCCTGTGGAGGAAGTGGTTTTGAATCCGGATTTGACCTATGATGAGGAACCGGTGAAGGTTCTGGATTCGGATAGCAAGGTTCTTCGTGGCAAGACCATTGAGTTGGTGAAGGTGCTGTGGAAGCATCGCGGTGCTTAGGAAGCCACGTGGGAGCGGAAGGAAGACATGCTGAAGCAGTTTCCTTATCTCTTTCCTTCAGGTAAATTTCGAGGACGAAATTTCTTAAGGGGGGGAGAGTTGTAACGCCCCGGTTTTGGGCTTAGAAGTTCTGGGCGTTGACCGGTTTGGTCAAAGTGCTATTCGAATCTAAAGAGGTGAAATTAGGAAAGCCTAGTTCGGGTTGCATTAAAAATATGGAAAAATGTTCTAAAATCATCTTTTAATATAATTAAGTGAACTGTGAAATCAATTTTGAAAAATGGGTTTTGGAAGAATGACATTTTGGCTAGTGACCAAAATGTAAATTTTGAAAGTTTGGTGACTGTTTTATAAAGAGTTGAAACTTTGAATCCTTAAGGAGCTATTAATCCAAAGATGATTTCTCCAGATTTTTCTAAGATATTTTAAGTCTAAAATCTGATTTTAAAGGTTATTAAAATTGGAGGGAAGCCATTTTGGCTATTTTTGGATTTTGTAACCAACTTTGCTAAACTTTCTTTCTCTCATTTTCTCTCAAACCAAACACTATTTTTCCAGAGAACTTGATCTGATTTCTTCACCTAAATCCCTCCATTCAACTCTCATTTGATTCCAAATTATTGTATCTTCAAATCTCTTCAATTGCTAAGTGTTTCAACAAGGATTTTCATTCCAAAAAGTGGAGAAACACAAGTTTGGAGGTAAGAACGTCCTTCTCCTCTAAACTATCAGTTCTTTACTGAAATTCCCAAGTTATCAACTCTTGATTGATGTTTAATTAAAGGCTTTTGAGTTTGGAATTGTATCTTGGCTTATAATGCAAGATTTGATGGTTTTTCATGATTTTTCGTTAGATCTGATTGATCTGTGATTTGAGATGTGTTTTTGATGTTAAATGAACTCTAAATTGATAAGGAAATGAGTTTTGATTAATGCAATCCCGGATAGGTTGAGTTTCCTAAGTTTAGCTTATGTTTTTTGGATGTTTTTGTGGTGATCTTGTGGATCTGTTGTTGCTGGAGGTATAAGGATGTTTGTAGGTTGTTTTTAGATGTTTTATGGTGTTAATGGATGTAAGGTTTTGCTGGTTTATGGCTGGGCTTTGTTGGGAGGTGGTTTTGGTGCAATTTCGGTTGTGTTTGGTGGCCGAAATTGGAGTGGGAATGAGAGCAGCGAGTTTGAGTGCTTTCATTGAAGCTTTTGATGCTTGATGATGCATTAAACCTCTGCTTTAATGTGTTTAATCAGGGGAGGCATCTTTGGATCCAAGAGTTGTTGATTCGGAAGCTTGATTTCGTGCTTCGGCAAGTGGCGAAGTGGAATCGGTGAGTGAAATTGGGTTTTCGGCTTTGAAACCAATGTCTTGGGAGCTTAGTTTTAGTCTAAACAACTTTGCTAAGCTCGAGCATAAGTTTTCGGAATTTCTCTCTAGTGGTGGCCATGATTTTGTTGTGTTGCAAAATGATTATTTGCATGTTTTACATACTGTTTTGGAAGCATGTTTTAGCATGGTTTTTGCTGATGATGTAAGCCATATGTTGAAGGTAACTCTAGGTAGGAGTTCCTTGCTTTTGTACATTGAAATGATGTGGTTTAATGCTTTTAAATGCATGATGAATATGGCTTGGATTTATGCTTTAAAACAGTGATGTAAGTGATGAAAATGATGTATATTGGCAAGTGATGTTTTGAAAAGGTTAAGGTCACTAAGGTGGTTAAAAGTCCTTGAGTGAGCCTTGTTTACTTGAGAACATCAAGGTGGTTAAAAGTCCTTGGATGGTTCTTGCTACGGACACAAAGGTGTTTAAAAGTCCTTGTGTGGTCCTTCCATGGTGGTTAAAAGTCCATGGGCCAAGGTGTTTAAAAGTCCTTGGGATCAAGGTGTTTAAAAGTCCTTGATGTGTTACATTCTATGGTGTTTAAAAGTCCATAGGCCAAGGTGTTTAAAAGTCCTTGGGGCCAAGGTGTTTAAAAGTCCTTGGGGTGAAAGTTGATGAACTTGTTTTTAAAGAAATGGAAATTATCACTTGTGGCCAATATGACATGTTATGATTTGATGCATGAGATGCATGTTTAAGTATGCTTTTGAGCATGTGTAAATGATGGTTCGAAGCATGATTTATAAAGAGTTTTATAAATGCATTATTGAATGGTTTAAATGAGCATTCCTCACTAAGCTTTTGCTTACGCTCTCTTCGTTTTCCCTTGATTCAATAATGCAGAGCATTAGAGACCTTTTGAGGGCAGCAAGAAGGGCAAGAATTCAAGTGCAAGTAAAGCTCAATGTATGGAAGGTTTTGTTAAACATTTTAGCTTTTGGGTGATTTGGCAATGGGGAAACCATGTGTATGTTTTGGGAGGTGTTTTGTACTCCCTAAGTATGTTTCTTGATGTTAAGATTGTTGGTCTTTGGATTGGATCTTTATATGCTTGTTTTGTAAGTTTGGTGCTTGAATATCTAGCTTGTGTAGGAAGCATGCCTATAGATTTGGGGCTTTTTGCATATGATGATGTTTGGTTGAATTGATGATGCTAATATGTTATATATATGTTGAATTGCATGTTGGCAAAGTTTGGTGGCAATCGGAGCATGATTGGTTGTGTAATTGCATGTTTAAAGTAGAGTTTTGGAGCAATCTGGGCAGGGTGTTTCGGAACAGCACCTACCGTTTCGGAACGGGTGCCTTAATCGTGCCCAGGCGTCCGAAACGGGAGGGGTCGTTCCGAAACGGAAAGGCCACTGCCAGACCCCCGTTTCGAAACGGGCTATGCATGTTTCGGAACGGCCCCGCGTTTCGAAACGGGCTGTCTTCCGTTTCGGAACGGTCGACCGTTGGGGGCTGACAGTGGCAGTTATGTGTTTTGGATTGTTTGCGTTTTGGTCCTGAAACTTGTTTGTGCAATTGTATGAGTTTGGGAAGTCCTTTCGAGCTGAAATTTCACAGAGAAGTATGAAACATGATTAATTTCAAGTTGGCAACTTCAATTTGGATTAAGTCCTTATAATTATCAGAATTTACAATTTGGTCCCTAAAGTTGTAGTTTGTTCAATTGAGTCCCTGTTTGATCTCTGATGTTTGTGATCTTTTGGTATGATGTTTGTGTGATCACAATTAGGCTTAATATGCATCTAGACAAGTTTTAAAAAGAAAAAAAAAGGGTCGTTAATCAAGGTTGACTTTCGGGTTGACTTTGGTTTTCCCCGTGTGACTTTCTTAATTCGGGTCAACCGTCTAGGCCGGGTTAAGGGGGTTACAGAGATGAGTGAAGATGAGAGGAAGAAGATCTAAATAAATGACAAAGCTCTACACATGCTCTTTTGTTCTTTCCGTCCCGATATCTACTCCAAAGTCTCCTCCATTGAAAGTGTCAAGGAGGTGTGGGACACTCTAGAGACCACCTATGAAGGAACCAATGATGTAAAGGAGACCAAGATTGGAATTTTCAATCTTAGTTATGAGAATTTCAAGATGGAGCCCGACGAAACGGTGTCAAAGATGTTCGATCGCTTCTCAACCATCGTCAACGGGCTTAAGGGCTTTGGAGAGACTATCCCAGAAGACAAACTTGTCGGGAAGCTACTCTACTCACTTCCCAAATCTTGGGATGGGAAGAGAACCGCCATCATCGAGGCCAAAAACTTGAAGACTCTAAAACTTGATGAGCTAGTGGGTTCTCTCCTTACTCATGAAATTATGAAGCAAGGAAGGGAAGAAGAAAAGAATAAGGAAGGGAAAAGAGTGGAGAAGCTAGTGGTGGAAAAGAAGAAGAAAATGGGAGTGGCTCTCAAAGCTTCATTACTTGAGGAGAGCACTTCTAGTGAGGAGGAGGATTTAGAAGAATTGGCTATGATAGCCAAAAGATTATCACACTTCATGAGGTCCAACCGAGGAAGGAAAATTCAAAGAACGATGGAATTCAAAGGTAAAAGCAAAGAAGAAGAGAGGGATCAAATCATTTGCTTCGAGTGCAAAAAGCCTGGTCACATTCGTTCGGAGTGCCCTCAACTCCAGAAGAATGGCTTTGAGAAGAAGAAGAAGCTCAAAGCCAAGCTTGCTACTTGGAGTGATGAGGAGTCATCCGAGGATGACGAAAAAGAAGTGGCCAACCTTTGCCTCATGGCACTTGAGAATGATTCCTCCATGGTAACCTCTAACTCATCATCTTTTGATTTTACATTTGATGAATTAAATGATGCATATGATGAGTTGCAAGGGGTTTATGATGAGTTAGTTGAGAAATACAAGGAGTCGGTCATTAGGAATAAGAAAATTATTTCGGAATTAAATGATAAAAATGACTCACTTTCTCAAGCTAACTTAAAATTTCAGAAAAGGATTTTAGGTTTGAAAGATGAACTTAAATTTTTCCAAGATGAAAATGTAGACCTAAATAATCTTCTTTCTCAATGCAATAGTGAACACCAAAAGGTGTTAGGTGAGCTTAACAAGCTCAAAGAGTCTTTTAAATATATTGGTAGTGTGAAGCATGAAAAAGGTGAATCATCCAAAACAAACCAACCTAGGAGAAAGACTAATAACTACAAAGTAGCTTCCCTAGACATAATAGAACTAAAAAGATTATAAGTGTATGGGTTCCTAAGGAACTTGTAAAATCTAATAATATTGTTGCTATGTCACCTTGGATTCCTAAGGGAACCAAGCTATTGGGAGCTAACACTCGTGGACCCAAAATGATTTGGGTACCAAAAATAAAAGTTTAATATCTTTGTTTGTAGGGGGGCATTGCTACAAGGCCAAAGCACAAAGTCAAAATTCATGGTACCTTGATAGTGGATGCACGAGGCATATGACTGGAGACAATAGTAGATTCATGGACTTAAAGCCAAAAAGTGGAGGAGTGGTGACATTTGGTGACAACTCCAAAGGCCACATTAAAGGTATTGGCTCCATAGGTAATCACTCTACCATTCTTATTGAAAATGCCTTGTATGTCGATGGTCTTAAACATAATTTGTTGAGCATAAGCCGATTATGTGATAAAGGATTTAAGGTTTTATTTGATAAAAATGGGTGCAAAATTGTTGACATTAAATCTAATAATATTATGCTCATAGGTCATCGCATAGGTAACATTTACATGGTGCATTTAGATGACATACATACATCCCATGCATGTTTAGTAGCTCAAAATGAAAATGATGCATGGATGTGGCATAAGAAACTAGGACATGCTAGAATTAGTGTTTTAGAAAAATTAGTTTCCTTAGATCTAGTTAGAGGTTTACCCAAAATTAAGTTCTCAAATGATAAAATTTGTGATGCATGCTCTAAGGGTAAACAACATAAGTCATCCTTTAAATCCATTAATGATGTTTATACAAGTAGGTGTTTACAACTTATTCATATGGTTTATTTGGGCCAATTAGGACCATGAGATTGGGTGGTAAATCTTATGCATTTGTACTAGTTGATGATTTTTCTAGATTTACTTGGGTTCTATTTTTAAGTACTAAAGATGAGGCTTTAGAAAAATTCATCACATTTTCAAATCTAACCCAAAATGATCTTGAACTTAGAATTTCTCATATTAGAAGTGATCATGGAAGCAACTTTCAAAATTTAGGGTTTGAAGAGTTTTTAAATGAAATGGTATTAGCCACAATTTTTCGGCTCCTCGAACTTCTCAACAAAATGAAGTAGTTGAGAGGAAAAACAGAACTTTACAAGAAATGGCTAGAACCATGCTTTGTGAAAACAATTTACCTAAATATTTTTGGGCGGAAGCCACAAACACCGCTTGCTACATTGTAAACCGAGTAATGATTAGGCCAATTTTAAAGAAAACACCATATGATATTTTAAAATCTAAAAAGCCTAACATTAGCTATTTTCATCCATTTGGTTGCAGGTGTTTTGTTTTAAATAATGGAAAAGATAACTTAGGTAAATTTGATGCAAAAAGTGATGAAGCTATTTTCATATGATATTCTTTAAACTCTAAAGTCTATCATATATTTAACAAGAGAACTTTAGTAGTAGAAGAATCTATACATGTTGTATTCGATGATAACCTCCTTCCAAGGAAGGATTCTTGTGATGATGATGATGTATGAATCATTAATGCCTTTAATGGAGGACAAACTTCAAAGGAGGAAGAGATTCCAACAAAAGAAGAGGACACACAAGATCCACCTCTTGAAGCCTTGAAGGACTTGGCTCTTGAGGAAAAGGAAGTGATCTACCCAAGGGAGCTCAACTATGTCAAGGGTGGTGAAATCTTGGGTGATCCATCCAAGGGTGTAACCACTAGATCTTCTCTTAAACTTATGAACCATGTTGCATTTATCTCATGCATAGAGCCTAAGAATATAAAAGAAACATTAAAAGATGATTTTTGTATTATGGCTATGCAAGAAGAGTTAAATCAATTTGAGAGAAGTAATGTTTGGACATTAGTTGATAGGCCTAGTAATCAATCTACTATAGGAACTAAATGGGTCTTTAGGAAAAAACTAGATGAGAGTGATAACATTGTAAGAAATAATGCTAGATTAGTAGCACAAGGTTACACTCGAGAAGAGGGAATTGATTTTGATGAAACCTATGCTCCCGTAGCTAGAATGGAAGCCATTAGGATATTGTTTGCATATGCATGTTATCATGATTTCAAGCTTTATCAAATGGATGTTAAAAGCGCATTTTTAAATGATTTTATAAATGAGGAAGTGTATGTGGAACAACCATCGGGTTTTGAAGACTCAAAATTTCCAAATCATGTTTCAAACTTACTAAAGCTCTTTATGGTTTAAAACAAGCTCCTAGAGCTTGGTATGAAAGACTTTCAAACTTTTTAATTGAAAAAGGTTTTGAAAAAGGTAAGGTGAACACTACACTTTTCATAAAAAGGTATAAAAATGACATCTTAGCAGTACAAATTTATGTTGATGATATTATTTTTGGATCTACTAATGAATGTCATTGCAAAGAGTTTACTAAGTTAATGCAAGGTGAATTCGAGATGAGCATGATGGGGGAGCTTTCATTCTTTTTCGGACTCCAAATCAAGCAAAGGAAGGATGGCACCTTCATCAATCAAGCAAAGTACATCAAGGATGTGCTCAAGAAGTTTGGCTTGGAGAATGCAAAGCCTCAAGCCACACCTATGAGTTCATTGCTTTACCGTTCTATGATTGGATCATTGCTTTAACTTAACGCAAGTAGACCAGATATCTTGTTTAGTGTTTGCTTGTGTTCTAGGTTTCAAGCTAGTCCTAGAGAGTCTCACCTTATAGCCGTTAAGAGAATCTTTAGGTACCTTAGGGATACCCCTTGTTTAGGTCTATGGTGCCCTAGAGACTCAACCTCAACCTTCATTTTTATTCAAATGCGGATTATGAGGGGTGTAAAATCGATAGGAAAAGTAATTCGGGAACTTCTCAATTCTTAGGTAGCATGCTCATATTTTGGTTCTCTAAGAAACAAAATAGTGTAGCCTTATCTACCACCGAAGCCGAGTACATATCCTTAGGGAGTTGTTGTGCTCAAGTCCTTTGGATGAAGCAACAACTCTTAGATTATGGTATTAAAGTTGAAACCATACCCCTTAAGTGTGATAACACTAGTGCCATATGTTTGACAAAAAATCTCATCCAACACTCTAGAACCAAACATATAGAAATAAGGCATCATTTCATTAGAGATCATGTCCTTAAAGAAGATGTTATTATAGAGTATGTTGATACCTTAATCCAATTAGCAGACATCTTTATAAAGCCTATAGATAAAGAACATTTTTGGTCCCTTAGGAGAGAGCTAGGTCTAACTAGCCTATCTTGACCTTTTAGGACCCTTTTTGTGCTTAAATTGCTTGATCTCTTGATAATGTCATGTTTATGTGTTTTTACTCCTAATTCCATCCATGCTAATAGTTAGGGGGAGTATGTTTTTGTTGATACATGTTATTCCTGCTCATTCATGTCATTCATGCAAATTAGGACTTCATAAGATTCATTTTTCTGCAATTTTAGAGCCTCATCTGCACTTCCAGGCCCAGGTGTATCAAAACGGGTCGAACTATTTCGATACGGGTGCCTTAAAAATCCATCTGAGAGAAGGGTGTTTCGAAACGCCTTCAAAGGGTTTCGAAACGTTTTTGCTACTGCCAAGGGGTGTATCGAAACGTGTTTCGATACGAGTCAACGTGGGATTCGATACGGTCAAAGCCGTATCGAAACGATCAGCTGGACTTGAAACGTCAGTCAACTTTTGGTGCCCGCGTTTCGGAACGGTCGAAACCTGTTCCGAAACGGTTTTGCGGACAGCTTTAAAGGGGCTTTTAAAGTTAAACTTTCACTTTAATTAAAATTCCCTCAAACCGTAAAAACCCTAAATCGATTTTTCCCTATAAAAACCCTCTTAACCTCATTGTATTTCACCAAATCTTGAGGGCTTTTACACTTAAACACAAGTCTAAGCAAGCATCAACAATTTTGTACAAGGTTTTCCATCTATTCATCCAAAATCCCAATCCAAGGTATATTTTCATCTTTTTTCTTTTTCGTTCAATTTTTATTCGAATCATACGTTAGAAAATTTTAATTTTGTATAGATTATGTGTTTTGCTCGTTGGGTTTTTCAAATCTTGTAAAAAAAATTCAAAATCTTAAAAAATTTATTCGAATATATTATTTTTCATCCGTATTATTTTTACTGTTTCTTTTAAATTTTTTTCTCTCAAAAAAAATTGTTTTTAAACCTAAGTGAGATTTACCATTGGATTGAATTAAGGAATTTCATACATACACTTCAATTTTATTAAAAATTGCTTGCTTTATGTTTTTAGGATTTTTCAATGGAGAACGCTAACAAAAAACGTAAGACGGGTCAAGTAAGTGATTTCAATATCCGTCTTAATCTCACTCAGTTGTTTCTCAAAAGTCTTTGGACTCAAGAGATGAGGGATCGTTTCACTTATGTCAAAGAGCTTGACGTTCGTCGTGATCGTGTTGTTGACATGTAACCCCCTTAACCCGGCCTAGACGGTTGACCCGAATTAAGAAGATTACACGGGGAAAACCAAAGTTAACAAGAAAGTCAACCTTGATTAACGACCCTTTTTTTTCTTTTTAAACTTGTCTAGATGCACATTAACCCTAGTTGTGATCACACAAACAACATACTCAAAGAACATAAACATCAGAGATCAAATAGGGACCCAATTGAACAAATTACTACTTTAGGGACCAATTTGTAAATTCTGATAATTATAAGGACTTAACCCAAATTAAAGTTACCAACTTGAAATTAATCATGTTTCATGCACCACTGTCAAATTTCAGCTCAAGCAGACATCCCAAACTCATACAATTGCACAAACAAGTTTCGGGACCAAAATGCAAACATTTTGAAACATATAACTGCCAATGTCAGCCCCCAACGGTCAGGTGTTCCGAAACAGGGAGAGCCTGTTTCGAAACGCGGGGCCGTTTCGCAACGCGTACCGAAACGGGGGTTGGCAGTGGCCTATCCGTTTCGGAACGGTGTCTCCCGTTTCGGACGCCTGGGTTGCTACAAGGCACCCGTTCCGAAACGGTGGCTACTGTTCCGGTACGGCGGGCACAGATTGCAGAAAATTTCATGCTTAAACACACAATTGACCAACCAATCATGCTCCAAATGCAACCAAACTTTACCAGCAACTCATACAACACACAAGAGACATATTTGCATCAACCAATTATCATTATATCATCATATATGAAAAGCCCCAAATCTAAAGGCATGCTTCCTACTCAAGCAAACCACTCATGCACTAAACCTCCAAACCAACACATAATGGCCAATTACATGTACCAACATTAACAACAACATAAATCCAAAATAGGGAGTCCAAAACATCTCCCAAAACAACAACATAGGTCCCCCATTGCCAAAAACCAATAGCTAAAGGTGTTTAAGAAAACCTTCCCATACATGAGCTTATCATTCACTTGATTGCTTGCCTTCCTTGCTGCCCTCAATGCACCTTAATGTTCTGCATTATTGGTTTAAGAAAAGAGAGAGAGCGTAAGCAAAAGCTTAGTGAGGAAAGCTCAATTAAAACCATTCAATAATGCATTTATAAAACACTTTTATAAATCAAACTTCAAGCAACATTTAATCATGCTCACAAACAATCTTAACCAAGCATCTCATGCTTCATATCATAACATGTCATATTGGCCACAAGTGATAATTACATCTTTTTACAAGATCAACATAAGACTCACACATGGACTTTAAAACACCATTGTGATCTTATCCCCATGGACTTTTAAACACCATGGCAAGGACCACACAAGGACTTTTAAACACCTTTGTGTCCTTAACAAGTTTCACCTCAAGGACTTTTAAACACCTTGGCCCATGGACTTTTAAACACCATGATATGAATCACCCCAAGGACTTTTAAACACCTTGGCCCCAAGGACTTTTAAACACCTTGGAAAGGACCACACAAGGACTTTTAAACACCTTTGTGTTCGTAACAAGAACCATCCAAGGACTTTTAAACACCTTGATGTTCTTAAGTAAACAAGGCTCACTCAAGGACTTTTAACCACCTTGGTGACCTTAACCTTTTCAAAACATCACTTGCCAATATACATCATTTATCATCAATAATCCACTGTTTTAAAGCATTTAACCAAGCCATAAACATCATGCATCTTTAAGCATTAAACCACATTTAAACAATGTTCAAAAACAAGGAACTCTAACCTTGAGCTTCCTTAAACACATGGCTTATAATCTCAGCAAACAAACATGCTAGATATGCTTTAAAAACATAATTAAAACATGCAACAAACACTTTTCACCCAACCATCACATGGTTCCTCATCAAGAGAGTTTTTCCGAAAACTTACTCTTGAGCTTAGCAAAGTTGTTTAGACTTAGACTAAGCTCCCAAACCTCCAAAACATTGGTTTCAAAGCCGAAAACCAAAATCCACTCACCGATTCCGTTTCGCTTCTTGCCGAAACACCAAATCAAGCTTCCGGATCACCACCACTTGGATCCAAAGATGACTCCCCTGTTTTAACACATCAAAACAGTAGATTAATGCATCATCATGCATTAATAGCTTCAATGAAAGCACCTAAACTCGCTGCTCTCATCCACACTCCATTTTCGGCCACCAAACACAACCGAAAATGCATCCAAACAACTCCTCAACAAAGCCCAGCCATAACCCATCAAAACTAAGCATCCTTAAACATCATTCAACATCTAAAAAGGACCTAACAACATCCTTATACCTCCAGCAACAACAGATCCACAAGATCACCCAAAAACAACCAAGAATCACAAGCTAAACTTAGGAAATTCAACCTATCCTGGATTGCATTAGTTAAAACTCAATTTCCAATCAATTTAACATTCATTTATCATCAATTATACACCTCAAATCACTGCTTTAACAGATCCAACGAAAATTCATCAAAAATCATCAAATCTTGCATTTTAAGCCAAGATCCATTACACAACTTTAAAACCACTTATAAATCATCAATTAAGGATTGAAAACTTGGGAATTTCAATAAAGAACTTGAAGTTCAGAGGAGAAGGACGTTCTTACCTCCAAACTTGAGTTTCTCCTCTTTTAGAACCAAAAAGCTTGAAGAATCAAATGGCAATTGGTGAGGTTTTATTGATGAGATGATTAGCAATCAAAAGAGGATTGAAAAGAGAGATTTAAGTGACAAAATCAGAAGGAAAGTCTCTGGAGAAAGATGTTTGGTTTGAGAGAAAAGAAAAATGAGATTTTAGGAAAATTAGTTAGAAAATAACTTCCCTCCCTTTTCCTTTTGTTTAAAATCAGAATTAAAACATTAAATATCTTATAAAATCTGGAGAAACTCCCTTTGGGTAAATAGCTCCTTAAAGATTCAAAGTTTCAATCCTTTCTAAAATAGTCACGCAGTTTTCAAAAATTACATTTTGGTCACTAGCCAAAATGTCACCCTTCCAAACCTCATTTTGTAAAATTGATTTCACAGTTCACTTATATATATTAAAAGAGGATTTTAGAACATTTTTCCATATTTTTAATGCAACCCGAACTAGGTTTTCCTAATTTCACCTTTTTAGATTCGAACAGCACTTTGACCGAACCGGTCAACGCCCAAAACTTCTAAGCCCAAAACCAGGGCGTTACATGACATCTCGTGTCATTAGCATCCCTTATTTAAGGGCTACCTTTGGTCTCAAGAAGGAAGGAATCGAGGATGAGACTCACTTTGGTTCTCACATCGGTTCAGTGCTTGCCTTGGATGCTCACGATAGGTTCCTCCACTAGATGATCTCGTGGTTTATTCGCCCCTCTGGAGGTAAATTCTCTCACGTTCGTCAAGTAGATTATTTTGGCTTGAATGTTTTCGTCGTGGAGAGCGCCCAAACCTTGTCAAGATCATGTTCGTCGAGATGGTTAGTAATGTCAAGCTCCGTGAAACCGATGCGCTTAAGTCTTTCACTTATGGGACTGTTTTGAGTCAAATATTTGGCGTGCTTAAACTTGATTGCACTTATGACTCTCTGGAACCCCGCAAGCAAAAACTTGGTGAATCTTCTCTCCGTAAGTCTGGACTTCGTTACATCAAAAAATGTTCAATGGGAACGTGTTGATAGGGAAGCACCTCCACCTCAAGTTGAACCTCAACCACAAGCTCTGGTTGCCAACAATGAAGCTCCCATGGCTTTTCTCACCGAGCGGTTCAACACAATGGAGGCGGGTCTTGGTACTATAAATACTCGCTTGAAATCCATGGAGAATCGACTCGCATCCCTTGAGAATAAACATCAATCTATGGACATGTCATTCTCCACTTTTATGGTCAATGGATGGATTTTCGTCGCTCTTAAGCTAGGAACGATGATGATTCCTTGGATGGTGATGGCGACGACGACGAGGCTTAGGATTCTCATGTCATATCATATTAGCTTATCATATTAGGATTAAGTTTGCATCTTTATTACCTTTATGTTTTATGAACCTATGCTTTGATTACCTTGTTGGGATTAAGCTTTGAACTTTATTGTTTAAGATTTATGTTTTGGATATTTGAATTCTATGAATCTATATTATGTTGCTTATTGCTTATTGCCCTTAACCTTGTTTCTTCTCTTTGAGTCTTGTTTATTATTTTTGACCTAACAAAAAGGGGGAGAAGTATCTAAGAGCCAAAATTCGTTTTAAGTGTTTTTAAGTTTTAGATCTTGGATTTAAATCTTTTTTAAAACTTTAAAACTCATCTTAAATTGAGAGGGAGTTAGAATGTATTCAAAATTTTCAAAGCTCTTAAAAATTCTAACTTTGGTTTTGTTATATCAAAAAGGGGGAGATTGTGAAACCGATAATTTGATTTTGATATAACTAAAGAATTTAAGGATTAAATTGAAAATGAGAAAACGAATTTTTAAGTCCTCAAACCTCTCTATATGTTTAAAGGAAAATGCCTAAGTTAAAAACTTAATTTGTCAAAACTTTTCTAAGTGTTCTTGAAGCCAAAACAGTGATTTTCGAGTCACCGCTTCGAAACGGCCTTAGGCGTTTGGGAACACTTTTGAAACTGTGAACTTGTGTTTCGGAACGGGTATCGAAACGGTTTTGAAACTGTGAACCCTTGTTTCGAAATGGCTAAAGAACATCGAGACACCGTATCGAAACGACCTCAAACGTTTCGAAACGGCACTCAAGTCAGATTTAAAAAATATGGCCGTTGAAGTTTTTAACTGATTTTATACTGATCGTTAAGGCGTATCGAAACACCTTCAGTCCGTTTCGATACGAGCTTTGACAGTAGCTAAAATGTTTTGAAATGAGTTTCGAAACGGCTCTTAGCGTATCGAAACAATCTTAACCGTTTCGATACGGGCTCTTTAATGCACGCCAACGGCTCTTTCTATTTTGGTCTGTTTCGAAACAGGATCGGGCGTTTTGAAACGGTTGGTTGCAGACTGCATTTATAGAGGGAAGATAACATCCCCAACGGCTCTATTGATGAATGCAACAACCACAATGGCCAGAATTCAATGAGAAGGTATAAAAGGGACCTCTAAAAGCTTCAGCAACAACTATTGATCCAAAAGCAAACATCCAAACATCAAATCCAAGCATTTGTGCCTAAATCCCATTATTGTCTTGTAACCCCAATTGTAATTTTCATTTTTATCCTTTCAATTGGGTTGAGTGCGTGTAATTGGGCTACCTTGTGTATTGAGAGATACTTGTTTTAGCCAAAAACTTCTTTGTTATTCTTGTGTGAGGATTGGGTCAAATTTTGGGTAGAAATTTTGACTGAAATTGTAACAGTTACCTCCTTAGCCTAGAAAAGGGGAAGAGCAATTAGTGGAATTGTTGAAAATCCTTAGTGAAGCTAAGGTAATGGATGTAGAGTACGATTGGAACTTGAACCACTCTAAATTCCATTGTCTACCATTTTTATTTGTCAATTCCACTTCCAAATGGTTTAAAAAAACCCAATTCACCCCCCTCTTGTTTTATACCGATCATTCGATCCACTCAAAAAATGGTATCAGAGCCTACCTCTTTGAAGGATTAACAACCGCAAGAGGAGTTCCTAGGAAGAGTATGATCATCCAAAAATCAAGGCATGGCATCTACCTCCGGATCTAGTATGTACGAGTCTCAATCCACTACAAAACTGTCATTCTTCAATGGTGACAACTATCCATTTTGGAAGAACCGGATGCGCCTCTTCATCAAGTCCAACAATGACATGGTTTGGGATGTCATTGAAGATGGTCCCTACATTCCATTGAAGAGAGACGATGATGGAAAGATTGTTCTAAAGAAGAAGATGGAGATGAGTGAAGATTAGAGGAAGAAGATCCAAATAAATGACAAAGCTCTACCATGCTCTTTTGTTCTTTCCGTCCCGATATCTACTCCAAAGTCTCCTCCATTGAAAGTGCTAATGAGGGGTGGGACACTCTAGAGACCACCTATGAAGGAACCAATGATGTGAAGGAGACCAAGATTGGAATTCTCAATCTTAGTTATGAGAATTTCAAGATGGAGCCCGACGAAACGGTGTCAAAGATGTTCGATCACTTCTCAACCATCGTCAACGGGCTTAAGGGTTTTGGAGAGACTATCCCGGAAGAAAAAATTGTCCGGAAGCTACTCTACTCACTTCCCGAATCTTGAGATGGGAATTGAACCGCCATCATGGCTATTGATGAAGAAGAAGGATGGCACTATGAGAATGTGCATCGATTGTGCATCGATTATCGTCAGCTTAGTTATGAGAATGTCCATCATGGCCAAGGGGTGCACCGGTTTGTTTGTGAAGAAGATGGATGGCACTATGAGAATGTGCATCGATTATCATCAGCTGAACAAGTTGACTATCAAGAATCGATATCCTTTGCCGAGGATTGATGATCTTTTTGATCAGTTTCGGGGAGCGGCTGTGTTCTCTAAGATTGACTTAAGGTCAGGTTATTACCAGCTCAAGGTGAAGGATGTGGATGTGCCAAAAACAGCCTTTAGAACGAGGTATGGGCAATATGAGTTCCTTGTGATGCCGTTTGGCTTGATGAATGCTCCTGTAGCTTTTATTGACATGATGAATAGAGTGTTCCATGAATACTTGGACAAGTTTGTTGTGGTGTTCATTGATGATATCCTTGTGTACTCTCGTACTGAGGAGGAGCATGAGGGGCATTTGCGGATTGTGTTGCAGGCGCTGTTGGAGAATCAGCTTTATGCTAAGCTGAGCAAGTGTGAATTCTGGCTTAGGGAAGTTGTTTTCCTTGGCCATGTGGTTTCTGCTGAGGGGATCCATGTTGATCCTCAGAAGATTGAGGCGGTGATGAATTGGAAGCCTCCTAAGTCTGTTCATGAAGTCCGTAGTTTCCTTGGGTTGGCAGGATACTATCGGAGGTTTGTGGATGGATTTTCAAAGATTGATGCACCTTTGACGAAGTTGTTGCAAAAGGATGTCAGGTATGAGTGGACAGAGGCAAGACAGCAGGCTTTTGACAAGCTTAAGGCAGCTTTGATACAAGCTCCTATCTTGGTTCAACCTGAATTAGGGAAAGAGTTTGTGGTGTACAGCGACGCATCCTATATGGGTTTGGGATGTGTGTTGATGCAGGAGAGTAAGATGGTGGCGTATGCATCGCGTCAGTTGAAGGTGCATGAGCGCAATTACCCTACGCATGATATTGAGTTAGCTGCGGTGGTCTTTGCTTTGAAAATTTGGAGACATTACTTGTATGGTGAGAAGTGTATTGTGTACACGGATCACAAAAGTTTGAAGTATCTGATGTCTCAGAAAGAGTTGAATCTTTGGTAACGACGTTGGGTGGAGTTGCTTAAAGATTACGATCTAACGATCGAGTACCATCCGGGAAAAGCTAATGTTGTAGCGGATGCCTTGAGTAGAAGGTGGCAGTGGAGTTGAGGGCTATGTTTGCCAGCTTGAGCATTTCGCGAGATGGGGGTCTTGTGGCTGAGTTGCAAGTGAAACCATCTTTGGTTCAGTTTATTAAGGATAAGCAGTTGTTGGATGATTCTTTGGTGCCACATGTTCAGGATATTGCTGAGGGTAGACCATCGGATTTTTGCTTTAATGATGATGGGGTTCTATGTTTTGGGAGTCGGATGGTAGTGCCGAATGATGCTGAGTTGAGGCGTACTATTTTGGCTGAGGCTCATAGCAGTCCTTTTTCTATGCACCCTGGTAGTACTAAGATATATCGTGATCTTAGGGATGAGTACTATTGGGTGGGTTTGAAGAAGGATGTTGCGGAGTACGTGAGTAAGTGCATGGTTTGTCAGCGGGTTAAGGCTGAACATCAGTTTCCTTCTGGGTTGTTGCAACCGTTGAGGATTCCTGAGTGGAAGTGGGAAAGGATTACCATGGACTTTGTGTCTGGTTTGCCTTTGTCGCCATCGAAAAAGAATTCGGTGTGTGTGATTGTGGATCGCCTTACGAAGTTTTCGCATTTCTTACCTGTGCATACTACGTATACCTTGGACAAGCTTGCAGAGTTGTACATTGCTGAGATTGTGCGACTGCATGGTGTGCCAAAGTCTATAGTGTCGGATAGAGATCCGAGGTTTACGTCGCGTTTTTGGGAGTGTTTGCATCAAGCTTTGGGTACGCGGTTGAATTTCAGTACTTCTTATCATCCACAGTCGGATGGACAGTCTGAGCGTGTTATCCAAGTGCTGGAAGATATGTTGAGATGCTGTGTGATTGAGTTTCAAGGTTTTGGGAGAAACATTTGCCCGTGGTAGAGTTTGCTTATAACAATAGCTACCAGGCAAGTATTCAAATGTCACCTTATGAAGCCTTGTACGGGAGGAAGTGCAGAACTCCTCTTTTCTGGGCTGAAATAGGTCAGAAGTTGGTTTCGATGACGGCTTTGTTGAAAGGTGTAACACCCCAATTTTGGGCTTAGAAGTTTTGGGTTTGGACCGGACCGGTCGGGTTGCGGTTCGAATATAAAAGGGTGAATTTAGGAAAGCCTAGTTCGGGTTGCATTAAAAATATGGAAAAATGTCTTAAAATCCTCTTTTATTATATATAAGAGAAAGGTGAAATCAATTTTACAAAATGAGGTTTGGAAGAGTGACATTTTGGGTTAGTGACCAAAATGTAATTTTTGGAAACTTGGTGACTGTTTTAAAAAGGATTGAAACTTTGAATCTTTAAGGAGCTATTTACCCAAAGGAGTTTCTCCAGATTTTTCTTAAATATTAAAGGATTAATTAATGGTTTTAAAATAAAAGTAAAAGGGAGGGAAAGATATTTTGGCATTTTCAACTAACTTTTCCCAAATTCCATTTTCCTTTTTCTCTCAATTTTCTCTCAACCCAAACACATTTCTCCAGCACATTTTCCCTCTGATTTTGACATCCAAATATGAGATTTCAATCCTCTTTTGATCTCTAATCATCTCTTCAACAAAACCTTAGCATTTGCTTATTGGATTTTCAAGAATCTTGGTTCCAAAAAGGGAGAAACTCAAGTTTAGAGGTATGAACGTCCTTCTCCTCTAAATTCTCAGTTCTTTACTGAAATTCCCAAGTTCTCAATCCTTGATTTGTGTTTTATTAAAGGTTTTACAATTGTGTTCTTGATCTTGGCTTTAAAATGCAAGATTTGCTTTAATTTTGATGAAATTCGTATGATCTGATTGGGCACTGTTTTGAGATGTCATTTTGATGTAAAATGAATGTATAATTGATGTGAAATTGAGGTTTAATCAATGCAATCCCGAATAGGTTGATTTTCCTAAGTTTTGCTTGAGTTTTTGGTTGTTTTTGGAGTGATCTTGATGATCTGTTATAGCTGGAGGTATAAGGACGTGGTTAGATCCTTTTTGGATGTTAATTAATGTTTAAGGATGTTTAGAATTGATGGATCTTGGCTGGGTAGTGTTGTGGAGTTGTTTGGATGTGATTTCGGTTGTGTTTGGTAGCCGAAATGTGAGTGTTGATGTGAGCAGCGAGTTTAGATGTCTTGGTTGAGGATATTAATGCATGATGGTGCATTAATCTACTGTTTTGATGTGTTTAAAACAGGGGAGACATCTTCGGATCCTTGTGGTGTTGATCTGGAAGCTTGATTGGTGTTTCGGCAAGTGGCGAAACGGAATCGGTGAGTGGATTTTGGTTTTCAGCTTTGAAACCAATGTTTTGAAGGTTTGGGAGCTTAGTTTAAGTCTAAAAAACTTTGCTAAGCTCAAGAGTAAGTTTTCGGAAAAACTCTCTTGTTGATGAACCATGAGTTGGTTGGGTGCATTGTGATTGTTTGCATGTTTTAAATTCTGTTTTGAAAGCATACTTAGCATGTTTATTTGCTGGTTTTATAAGCCATGTGTTGAAGGATGCTCAAGGTAAGAGATCCTTGTTAGAACATTTGATAAAATGTGGTTTTGTTGCATAAAGATGCATGATGAGTAATGACTTTGTTAAATGCTTTAAAATAGTGGATTATTGTTGTTAAATGATGCATATTGGCAAGTGATGTTTTGAGAAAGGTTAAGAACACTATGGTGGTTAAAAGTCCATAGGTGGTTCTTGTGTTAAGAACAACATGGTGGTTAAAAGTCCATGATTGGTTCTTGTGCTAAGGTCACCAAGGTGGTTAAAAGTCCTTGGGTGAGCCTTGTAAGGTCACAAAGGTGGTTAAAAGTCCTTGTGTAGACCTTGTGTATTTTAAGAACACCATGGTGGTTAAAAGTCCATGGGTGATTCTTGTTTAAGGTCGCAAGGTGGTTAAAAGTCCTTGTGTGGACCTTGTGTATTTTAAGAACACCATGGTGGTTAAAAGTCCATGGGTGATTCTTGTGCTAAGGACACAATGGTGGTTAAAAGTCCATGTGTGGTCCTTGTGAATTGTAAGATCACAATGGTGTTTAAAAGTCCATGTGTGAATCTTATGTTGATTGTATGGAAATGGAAAGATTATGATTATCACTTGTGGCCAATATGACATGTTTATATTTGAAGCATGAGATGCTTGTTTTAAATGCCTATGTGCATGTATAAATGTTGTTTTGAACTAAGGTTTATAAAAGTGTTTTAAATGCATTATTGTGTTGTTTTAAATGAGCATTCCTCACTAAGCTATTTGCTTACGCTCTCTCTTTTCTTAAACCAATAATGCAGAGCATTGAAGTGCATTAGGGGCAGCAAGGAAGCCAAGAATCCAAGTGAAGGTTTAAGCTCATGTATGGTGAATGTTTTCTAACACTATTAGCTTTTGGGCATTTGGCAATGGGGAACCTATGTTGATGTTTTGGGAGATGTTTTAGACTCCCTAAGTTGGTTTTATGTTGTTGTTGATGTTGGAACATGTAAATGGCCTTTATGTGGTTGGTTTGGAATTTTTGATGCTTGAATGGTTTCTAAATAGGATGCATGCCTATAGAATTGGGGCTTTTCTTATTTGATGCCATGTTTAAGAATTGTTGATGCCATTATGTTCCTTATGCATGTAATGACTTGCTGGTATAATTTGAGGGTCTTTGGATTATGTTTGATTGGTCAAAAGCATGTTAAACCAGAGAAAAATCTGCAATCTGGGCAGCCTGTTTCGGAACAGGTGCTACCGTTTCGGAACAGTGGGCCTGAAATGGCCTAGGCGTTTCGAAACGGGCATGGCTGTTCCGAAACAGTTTGGCCACTGCCAGGCCCTGTTGCGCAACGCGTTTCGGAACGGTCCCACGTTTCGCAACAGGCTCTCCCTGTTTCGGAACACCCGACCGTTGGGCACTGAAATTGATGGTTATATGTTTTGAAACCTTTGCGTTTTGGTCCTGAACTTTGTGAATGCAATTGAATGAGTTTGAGATGTCCGTTTGAGTTGAAATTTGGCAGAGAAGCATGAAATATGACTAATTTCATGATGGTAACTCAAAAATGGGTTAAGTCCTTATAATTTCCAGAATTTACATTTTGGTCCCTAAATTCGTGTTTTGTGCAATTAAGTCCCTGAATGTTTTCCGAATGCGCTGATCTTTGAGTATGCTGTTGTATGAACATATCTAGGATTAATGTGCATTTAGATAATATTAAAAAGAAAAAAAGAGGGTCGTTAATCAAGGTTGACTTTCGGGTTGACTTTGGTTTTCCCCGTGTAAACTTCTTAATTCAGTTCAACCGTCTAGATCGGGTTAAGGGGGTTACATTTGGTGGTATCAGAGCTGAGTTCTCGAGTAATTGGGAATGATTATGTGGGTGATTAAAGTATGTATGCTTTGTATGCTTGTGGATTGAAAGCATGATGTGTGAATTGTAAGTATGTTACAATTGTGATGTATGCTATGGTGAAGCATGTTAGGGGGACCCATTGCCAAATCAAAGCTAATGAAATGATGTTGTTTTTAATTGGAAATGAGCTTGAGTACTTGGATTGCTTACCTTGCTGAGCCTGACTTTGTTTATTGCATTGTGATTGCATTGTTTAGTGAATGGCACCTCGTAGAGAGTTGGGGGTTAATACGCGAGCTATGGCTCGAAATGAGAATGAGGAGAATGCTGAAAATATGGTGGATTTACCTCCTCCACCTGGTGGTGGTGGTGCTGGGGGTGAAGGAGCTGGAGTTGCAGCTGGTGCTGGGGTCGCTGAACCTGAAGCTGGTCAGGGACAAGCTATTCCTGACATGACAATGCTGGTTCAAGCCATTGCTGGAGCTTTTCGAGCAGCGGTAGCTGGAGCTCAAGGAGCTGGGCATCAGGGAGATGTTGGTGTTAGATTACCCTTAGAATGTTTGCGCAGTCTGGGAGGGACTGAGTTCAGGGGTTTGTCTGCTGAAGGTTCGGAGTCATGGTTAGAAAGTACCAAGAGAATCTTGGGGCAAATGAGTTGCACTGATGTGCAGAAGCTGGGCTGTGTAGTATCCTTGCTACAGGATGATGCGTATACTTGGTGGACAACCTCTATCTCTGGAATGGAGGAAGCTGATGTAACTTGGACGTTCTTTCAGAACGCGTTCAAGAGGAGATATCTGGGTGTGAGGTACCTAGATGAGAAGAAGAGAGAATTTATGTCTCTTACCCAAGGGAGCATGTCTGTGGCTGAGTACAAAGTTCAGTTTGTTCGACTCAATCAATACACACCTGAGCTTGTTCCGGATGAGCGGGAAAGGTGTGAAAGGTTCCGTTATGGTTTGGTGACGGATGTAAAGACGTATATGCTAGCTGCTGAGTATAATGATTTTGATGTGCTGGTTGGGAGAGCTAAGGACATTGAGATGAACTTGGGTTTATCTTCTAGAAGTGCTGGAAAGCGAGTTGCTGAGTATAGTTCCGGTGGTGGACGAAACAAGAGGGGACATGATCAGAGGTATCAGCCTTCGGCTAAGCGAGATGGTGGTGCACCTGCTCAGGGAGGCAAGGCAAGAGCTGAACCGAACGCATGTTGGACATGTGGATCAAGTGGCCATATGAAACGTGATTGTCCCCGAGCTGTGAGGGAGGTGCAAGCTCCTGTTGTGGCAGCTGGTAATTCATGCTGGAACTGTGGATCTACGGATCACATGAGGAGAGAGTGTCCTATGTTGGCTGGTGGCCAAGAGCGTGCTCCTGTTGTTGTTGCACCACAGAGAGGTCGTGGGCGCGGCCGTGGTAACTTCCAGCGTAGGGAGGATGGTGGACGTAATGTGGTTCATGTTGTAGCTGTTCAGCCAGAGGGTGGTGGCCAGGCTAGAGTGTTTGCTCAGAGGGAGGGGAGGAATGATGCGGATGTGATTGCAGGTACTTTTACTTTGCAGTCCTTGTCATTACTTTCCTTGATTGATTTTGGATCTACGCACTCATACATTTTGCGTGAGCGTGCTGAATTGCTTGGTTTGCCTGTTGAGTCTTTGGATGTTGGTATGCGTGTCACTAGTTCTTTTGGTGAGACTGTTGTGACTCGAAAGCTTTATAGAAGATGTCCTTTGGTTGTGCAAGATCATGTTTTTCATGTTGATCTTATGGAGTTGCCTTTCTATGGTTTTGATGTAATCCTTGGTATGGATTGGCTTGCTGAGCATCGTGCTGTAGTGGATTGTGAGAATAAGCGAGTTTCGTTGAAGCTTGCGGATGATTATGAGGTGGTTGTAGTTGGTGAGAATGTGAAGTTTCTTGCCAATGTGGTGTCTACATTGGAGGCGAGCCGGATGCTGAGGCAAGGTTGTGAAGCTTACCTAGCTTTTGTGATGAATCCTAGCTCTAAGGAGTTGCGTGTGCAAGATATCAGGACTGTGCGAGAGTTTCCTGGTGTGTTTCCTGAGGAGTTGCCTGGATTACCTCCTAATCGTGAGGTGGAGTTTGGAATTGAGCTGTATGAAAACACAACTCCTGTGTCCATTACTCCTTATCGAATGGCACCTAAAGAGTTGAAAGAGTTGAAGACGCAATTGCAAGAGTTGCTTGACCGTGGTTTCATTCGGCCGAGTGTGTCACCTTGGGGTGCGCCGGTCTTGTTTGTGAAGAAGAAGGATGGCACTATGAGAATGTGCATTGATTATCGTCAGCTTAACAAGTTGACTATCAAGAATCGGTATCCATTGCCGAGAATTGATGATCTTTTTGATCAATTTCGGGGAGCAGCTGTGTTCTCTAAGATTGACTTAAGGTCAGGGTATTACCAGTTGAAGGTGAAGGATGTGGATGTGCCTAAGGCAGCTTTCAGGACGAGGTATGGGCATTATGAGTTCCTTGTGATGCTGTTTGGTTTGACAAATGCTCCTGCAGCTTTCATGGACATGATGAATCGTGTATTTCATGAATACCTGGATAAGTTTGTGGTGGTATTCATTGATGATATCCTCGTGTACTCGCGTACTGAGGAGGAGCATGAAGGGCATCTGAGAATTGTGCTGCAAGCTTTGTTGGAGAATCAGCTTTATGCCAAGCTGAGCAAGTGTGAGTTTTGGCTTAGAGAAGTGGTGTTTCTTGGTCATGTGGTTTCTGCTGAAGGGATTCGTGTCGATCCTCAGAAGATTGAGGTGGTGATGAATTGGAAGGTTCCTAAGTCTGTTCATGAAGTTCGTAGTTTCCTTGGTTTGGCAGGATACTACCGAAGGTTTGTGGATGGGTTTTCGAAGATTGCTGCACCTTTGACAAAGTTGTTGCAGAAGGATGTTAAGTATGAGTGGACGGAAGCGAGACAGCAGGCTTTTGAGAAGCTTAAGGCAGCTTTGACACAAGCTCTTATCTTGGTTCAACCTGAATCAGGGAAAGAGTTTGTGGTATATAGTGATGCGTCCTATGTTGGTTTGGGATGTGTGTTGATGCAGGAGGGTAAGGTGGTGGCTTATGCATCACGGCAGTTGAAGGTGCATGAGCGCAATTATCCTACGCATGACATCGAGTTGGCTGCAGTGGTTTTTGCTTTGAAGATCTGGAGACATTATCTGTATGGTGAGAAGTGTACTGTGTACACGGATCACAAAAGTTTGAAGTATCTGATGTCTCAGAAGGAGTTGAATCTTAGACAGCGGCGTTGGGTGGAGTTGCTCAAGGATTATGATTTGACGATTGAGTATCACCCTGGAAAAGCTAATGTTGTAGCGGATGCCTTGAGTAGGAAGGTAGCTGTTGAGTTGAGGGCTATGTTTGCCAGTTTGAGTATTTCGCGTGATGGTGGTCTTGTGGCTGAATTGCAAGTGAAACCATCTTTGGTTCAGCTGATCAAGGAAAAGCAGTTGTTGGATGATTCCTTGGTACCGGATGTTCAGGATATTGCGGAGGGTAGGCCTTCAGATTTCTGTTTTAATGATGATGGAGTGTTGTGTTTTGGGAGTCGAATAGTAGTGCCCAATGATGTTGAGTTGAGGCGTGCTATTCTGGCTGAAGGTCATAGTAGTCCTTTTGCTATGCACCCTGGTAGTACTAAGATGTACCGTGATCTTCGTGATGAGTACTATTGGGTGGGTTTAAAGAAGGATGTTGTTGAGTTTGTGAGCAAGTGCATGGTGTGTCAGCGAGTTAAGGCTGAGCATCAGTTTCCGTCAGGTCTGTTGCAACTGTTGAGAATTCCTGAGTAGAAGTGGGAAAGGATTACCATGGATTTTGTATCTGGTTTACCTTTGTCGCCATCAAAGAAGAATTCGGTGTGGGTGATTGTGGATCGCCTAACGAAGTGTGCGCATTTCTTGCCTGTGCATACTACGTATTCTTTGGATAAGCTTGCGGAGCTGTACATTGCTGAGATTGTGCGGCTGCATGGTGTGCCTAAGTCGATTGTGTCGGATAGGGATCCGAGGTTTACATCGCGTTTCTGGCAGTGTTTGCATCAAGCTTTGGGTACACGGTTGAATTTCAGTACATCTTATCATCCTCAGTCGGATGGTCAATCTGAGCGTGTTATCCAAGTTTTGGAGGATATGTTGAGGTGTTGCGTGATTGAGTTTCAGGGCTCATGGGAGAAACATTTGCCTTTGGTGGAGTTTGCTTATAACAATAGTTATCAGACGAGTATTCAAATGGCACCTTATGAGGCTTTGTACGGGAGGAAGTGTAGGACTCCTCTGTGTTGGGCTGAAACGGGTCAGAAGTTGGTTTCATTGCCAGCTATGTTGAAAGGAACCACCGAGAAGGTGAAGCTCATTTTTGAGCGCTTGAAGGCAGCATCTGATCGGCAAAAGTCTTACGCGGATTTGAAGCGTAAGGAGATTGAGTATGCGGTGGGTGACCGTGTGTTTTTGAAGGTTTCGCCTTGGAAAAAGGTGATGAGGTTTGGCCGGAAGGGTAAGTTGAGCCCTAGGTACATTGGACCATACGAGGTGATTGAGCGTGTGGGTCCTGTTGCGTACAGGTTAAGGTTACCACAAGAGTTGGAGAAGATTCATGATGTGTTTCATGTTTCTATGCTTTGGAAGTATAGATCGGATCCTTCACATGTGATGCCTGTGGAAGAAGTGGAATTGAATCCGGATTTGACTTATGATAAGGAACCAGGGAGGATTCTGGATTCGGATAGTAAGGTTCTTCGTGGCAAGACCATTGAGTTGGTAAAGGTGTTGTGGAAACATCGTGGTGTTGAAGAAGCCACGTGGGAGCGGAAGGATGACATGTTGAAGCAGTTTCCGTACCTATTTCCTTCAGGTAACTTTCGAGGACGAAATTTCTTCAGGGGGGGAGAGTTGTAACACCCCAATTTTGGGCTCAGAAGTTTTGGGTTTGGACCGGACCGGTCGGGTTGCGGTTCGAATATAAAAGGGTGAATTTAGGAAAGCCTAGTTCGGGTTGCATTAAAAATATGGAAAAATGTCTTAAAATCCTCTTTTATTATATATAAGAGAAAGGTGAAATCAATTTTACAAAATGAGGTTTGGAAGAGTGACATTTTGGGTTAGTGACCAAAATGTAATTTTCGGAAACTTGGTGACTGTTTTAAAAAGGATTGAAACTTTGAATCTTTAAGGAGCTATTTACTCAAAGGAGTTTCTCCAGATTTTTCTTAAATATTAAAGGATTAATTAATGGTTTTAAAATAAAAGTAAAAGGGAGGGAAAGATATTTTGGCATTTTCAACTAACTTTTCCCAAATTCTATTTTCCTTTTTCTCTCAATTTTCTCTCAACCCAAACACATTTCTCCAGCACATTTTCCCTCTGATTTTGACATCCAAATATGAGATTTCAATCCTCTTTTGATCTCTAATCATCTCTTCAACAAAACCTTAGCATTTGCTTATTGGATTTTCAAGAATCTTGGTTCCAAAAAGGGAGAAACTCAAGTTTAGAGGTATGAACGTCCTTCTCCTCTAAATTCTCAGTTCTTTACTGAAATTCTCAAGTTCTCAATCCTTGATTTGTGTTTTATTAAAGGTTTTACAATTGTGTTCTTGATCTTGGGCTTTAAAATGCAAGATTTGCTTTAATTTTGATGAAATTCGTATGATCTGATTGGGCACTGTTTTGAGATGTCATTTTGATGTAAAATGAATGTATAATTGATGAGAAATCGAGGTTTAATCAATGCAATCCCGAATAGGTTGATTTTCCTAAGTTTTGCTTGAGTTTTTGGTTGTTTTTGGAGTGATCTTGATGATCTGTTATAGCTGGAGGTATAAGGACGTGGTTAGATCCTTTTTGGATGTTAATTAATGTTTAAGGATGTTTAGAATTGATGGATCTTGGCTGGGTAGTGTTGTGGAGTTGTTTGGATGTGATTTCGGTTGTGTTTGGTAGCCGAAATGTGAGTGTTGATGTGAGAAACGAGTTTAGATGTCTTGGTTGAGGATATTAATGCATGATGGTGCATTAATCTACTGTTTTGATGTGTTTAAAACAGGGGAGACATCTTCGGATCCTTGTGGTGTTGATCCGGAAGCTTGATTGGTGTTTCGGCAAGTGGCGAAACGGAATCAGTGAGTGGATTTTGGTTTTCAGCTTTGAAACCATTGTTTTGAAGGTTTGGGAGCTTAGTTTAAGTCTAAACAACTTTGCTAAGCTCAAGAGTAAGTTTTCGGAAAAACTCTCTTGTTGATGAACCATGAGTTGGTTGGGTGCAATGTGAATGTTTCCATGTTTTAAATTCTATTTTGAAAGCATACTTAGCATGTTTATTTGCTGGTTTTATAAGCCATGTGTTGAAGGATGCTCAAGGTAAGAGATCCTTGTTAGAACATTTGATAAAATGTGGTTTTGTTGCATAAAGATGCATGATGATTAATGGCTTTGTTAAATGCTTTAAAACAGTGGATTATTGTTGTTAAATGATGCATATTGGCAAGTGATGTTTTGAGAAAGGTTAAGAACCCTGTGGTGGTTAAAATTCCATAGGTGGTTCTTGTGTTAAGAACAACATGGTGGTTAAAAGTCCATGATTGGTTCTTGTGCTAAGGTCATCAAGGTGGTTAAAAGTCCTTGGGTGAGCCTTGTAAGGTCACAAAGGTGCTTAAAAGTCCTTGTGTAGACCTTGTGTATTTTAAGAACACCATGGTGGTTAAAAGTCCATGGGTGATTCTTGTTTAAGGTCGCAAGGTGGTTAAAAGTCCTTGTGTAGACCTTGTGTATTTTAAGAACACCATGGTGGTTAAAAGTCCATGGGTGATTCTTGTGCTAAGGACACAATGATGGTTAAAAGTCCATGTGTGGTCCTTGTGAATTGTAAGATCACAATGGTGTTTAAAAGTCCATGTGTGAATCTTATGTTGATTGTATGGAAATGGAAAGATTATGATTATAACTTGTGGCCAATATGACATGTTTATATTTGAAGCATGAGATGCTTGTTTTAAATGCCTATGTGCATGTATAAATGTTGTTTTGAACTAAGGTTTATAAAAGTGTTTTAAATGCATTATTGTGTTGTTTTAAATGAGCATTCCTCACTAAGCTATTTGCTTACGCTCTCTCTTTGCTTAAACCAATAATGCAGAGCATTGAAGTGCATTAGGGGCAGCAAGGAAGCCAAGAATCCAAGTGAAGGTTTAAGCTCATGTATGGTGAATGTTTTCTAACACTATTAGCTTTTGGGCATTTGGCAATGGGGAACCTATGTTGATGTTTTGGGAGATGTTTTAGACTCCCTAAGTTGGTTTTATGTTGTTGTTGATGTTGGAACATGTAAATGGACTTTATGTGGTTGGTTTGGAATTTTTGATGCTTGAATGGTTTCTAAATAGGATGCATGCCTATAGAATTGGGGCTTTTCTTATTTGATGCCATTATGTTCCTTATGCATGTAATGACTTGCTGGTATAATTTGAGGGTCTTTGGATTATGTTTGATTGGTCAAAAGCATGTTAAACAAGAGAAAAATCTGCAATCTGGGCAGCCTGTTTCGGAACAGGTGCTGCCGTTTCGGAACAGTGGGCCTGAAATGGCCTAGGCGTTTCGAAACGGGCAGGGCTGTTCCGAAACAGTTTGGCCACTGACAGGCCCTGTTGCGTAACGCGTTTCGGAACGGTCCCGCGTTTCAGAACAGGCTCTCCCTGTTTCGGAACACCCGACCGTTGGGCACTGAAATTGATGGTTATATGTTTTGAAACCTTTGCGTTTTGGTCCTGAACTTTGTGAATGCAATTGAATGAGTTTGAGATGTCCGTTTGAGTTAAAATTTGGCAGAGAAGCATGAAATATGACAAATTTCATAATGGTAACTCAAAAATGGGTTAAGTCCTTATAATTTCCAGAATTTACATTTTGGTCCCTAATTTCGTGTTTTGTGCAATTAAGTCCCTGAATGTTTTCCGAATGCGCTGATCTTTGAGTATGCTGTTGTATGGACATATCTAGGATTAATGTGCATTTGGATAAGATTAAAAAGAAAAAAAAGAGGGTCGTTAATCAAGGTTGACTTTCGGGTTGACTTTGGTTTTCCCCGTGTAAACTTCTTAATTCGGTTCAACCGTCTAGACCGGGTTAAGGGGGTTACAAAAGGAACCACCGAGAAGGTGAAGCTCATTTGTGAGCGATTGAAGGCAGCTTCTGATCGACAGAAGTCTTACGCGGATTTGAAGCGTAAGGAGATTGAATTTGAGGTAGGTGACCGTGTGTTCTTGAAGGTTTCGCCTTGGAAGAAGGTGATGAGGTTTGGCCGGAAGGGTAAGTTGAGCCCTAGGTACATTGGACCATACGAGGTGATTGAACGTGTGGGTCCTGTTGCGTACAAGCTGAGGTTGCCGCAAGAGTTGGAAAATATACATGATGTGTTTCATGTCTCTATGCTTCAGAGGTATAGATCTGATCCTTCGCATGTTATGCATGTGGAGGAAGTGGAGTTGAATCCAGACATGACCTATGATGAGGAGCCGGTTGAAATTCCGGATTCGGACAGTAAAGTTCTTCGAGGCAAGACCATTGAATTGGTTAAGGTGTTGTGGAGGCATCGTTGTGTTGAGGAAGCCACGTGGGAAAGAAAGGATGATATTTTGAAGCAGTTTCCGTACCTTTTTCCTCCAGGTAAATTTCGAGGACGAAATTTCTTAAGGGGGGGAGAGTTGTAACACCGGTCTGATTTTCAGCTCGAATATAAAAGGTGGTTTTAGGGAAAGCCTAGTTTGGGATGCTTTGAAAATATGGAAAAATATCTAAAAATCCTCTTTTAATATATATAAGAGAGTGGTGAAATCAATTTTGCAAAATAAGGTTTGGAAATACTACATTTTGGAATAGTGACTAAAATGCGATTTTTGAAAAGTTTAGTGGTGACTGTTTTGTAAGGATTGAAACTTTGAATCTTTAAGGAGCTAATTTACCCAAATATGATTTATCCAGATTTTTCCTTAATTTGAGTGAATTAATTAATGTTTTAATTAATTAAAGGAGAAGAGAAACTACCTTTTGGAAAAATCATAACTACCTTTTCCTAAAATTTTCTCATTTCTTTTTCTCTCAAAATTCCATCATCCAAACACTTTTCTCTGGCAACTTTTCCATTGATTTCCACTTCAATTGATGAGATTTCTATCATCAATTAGTTCCTAATCAAAATTGCATCAAATCCTCTTGATTTCCTCATTGAATTTTCAAGGAAATTGGCTCAAATCAAGGAGAAATCACCATTTAGAGGTAAGATTGTTCTTTTCCTCTAAATAATAAGTTCTTTACTGAAATTACCAAGTTGTCAGTCCTAAATTTAAGTTTTATAAATGGTTTTAATGGTAGAAACTTGATTTTGGCTTAAAACTCAAGATTTGGATGAAATCTTGAAGAATTTCGTGGTGGTTGTTTGGGCTCTATTTTGAGATGATTCTTAAATGTATTTTGGATGTCTAATGATGTGGAATTGAGGTTTTATCAATTCAATCCCGAATAGGTTGAATTTCCTAAGTTTTTGCTTATGAAAATGGTGGTTTTTGAGGTGATCTTGGTGTTCTGTTATAGCTGGAGGTATAAGGACGAGGTTAGGTTCATTAATTGATGTTTAGAAATTGTTAGAAGTGATGGATCTTGGCTGGGTTAAGTTTTGGAAGAGTTTGGAGGTGATTTCGGTTGTGTTTGGTAGCCGAAATGTTAGTTTTGGTTAGAACAACGAGTTTAGGTCTGATGGCTGAAGATTTTAATGCATGATGATGCATTAATCCTCTGATTTGATGTGTTAAAAACAGAGGAGACATCTTCGGACACCTTTGGAGTCGATCCGGAGGCTTGATCGGCGCTTCGACAAGCTTGCGAAACGGAATTGGTGAGTGGAGTTTGGTTTCCAGCTTTGGAACAGTTATTTGAAGGTTTTGGGAGCTTAGTTTAAGTCTAAGCAACTTAACTAAGCTCAAGTGTAAGTTTTCGGAGAAACTCCCTTGAATGAGCCATGAAGTGGTTGAATGCATTGGTTATGATTTGCATGTTAAATTCTGTTTTGAAAGCATGTTTTAGCATGGTTAATGCTGGTTTTGAAAGCCATGTAATGAAGGATGCTCAAGGTAAGAGATCCTTGGTTTAACATATTGTTAATATGGTTTTGATGCATAGTGATGCATGATGTTTAATGGCTTTGATTAATGCTTTAAAACAGTGAATTGTTGATGGTAAATGATGTATATTGGCAAGTGATGAATTGGTTTTAAAGTACTTGAATCGGATATAGTTAGCCGGCTATAGGATTGGGTGCACCGTGGATAAAGTCACCTTGGATGTTGAGGGGTTGTGATTGTACCGAAAACTCCATCCAAGTATCCTAATGAGAGAGGTAAGATCACAACGGTGGTTAAAAGTCCGTGTGTGGATCTTATTAAGGTCACAACGGTGGTTAAAAGTCCGTGTGTGGGCCTTGTGTTATGTGTCTCATACTCTTGTTAGGAAGTTATACAACTACCGATGAGTGATGTGGAGGGGTTGTGATTGTACCGTAAACTCCACCTTATGTTGTTCGGTAGTGTGTATGAAGCGTGTGGGACAACGCTTGTAATTCGCGTATCCGATTGTGTTTTGAGTTGTAAAGAGTATGAATTATCACTTGAAAGCCAATATGTTGAATTGATGTAATGAAGCATGAGATGCTTGTAAAGTATGCAAGGTTGCATGAAAGGAGTTAAGCTTGTGTTTTTAAGCTTGTTGAAAGTGTTTCTAAAAACGCATTATTGTGTTGTTTTCTTTAGAGCATGCCTCACTAAGCTATTGTGCTTACGCTTTCTCTTTTGTACCAATAATGCAGACAATGGAAGTGTTTGAGGGTAGCAAGGAAGCTAAGAGTCCAAGGGAAACTAAGCTCATGTATGGTGATGTTTTCATACACTATTAGTTTTGGTAATTTGGCAATGGGAACCTAAAGTGTGGTTTTGGGAGATGTTTTGGACTCCCTAGTTTGTGGCATGATGCTTTTGATGTTTTGGATTTGTAATTGGCCTTTTAATGCTTGTTTTGGAGATTGATTGATTGCATGGTTAGGAAGTCAATAGGATGTGTTTGAATGGTTTGAAGTATGAAAAACCAGCAAAATCTGCAGCTTCTGGGCAAACCGTATCGGAACGGGCACTAGCGTTTCGAAACGGGGGCCTGTAATGGCCTTCGTGTTTCGAAACGGCTGGAGGTTGTTCCGAAACATTTTGGCTACTGTCAAGCCCTGTTTCGAAACAAGTCTCGAAACGAACCCGTGTTTCGGAACGGTGTTGACCGTTCCGAAACAGGCGACCGTTAGGCACTGATTTGAATGGTGTAAAGGTTTGCAAGCTTTACGTATTAGTCCTGAATGTTGTATTTGCAATTGCTTGAGTTAGAGATGTCCGATTATGGTGAAATTTGACAGGGGAGCATGTAATGTGACTAATTTAATATTGGTAACTTAAAAATCAGTTAAGACCTTCTAATTTCCAGAATTTACATTTTGGTCCCTAATATTTGTATATTTGTGCAATTGAGTCCCATTTTGAAATCCGATCGCTGTGCTTTTTACGTATATGTTTCTCAAGTGTTCGCTTAGGGTTAACGTGCATCTAGACAAGATTAAAAAGAAAAAAGGGTCGTTAATCAAGGTTGACTTTCGGGTTGACTTTGGTTTTCCCCGTGTAATCTTCGTTGTTTGGGTCAACCGTCTAGGCCGCGCTAAGGGAGTTACACTACTAATGAATGTCATTGCAAAGATTTTGCTAATTTAATGCAAGGTGAATTCCAGATGAGGGTGATGGGGAAGCTCTCATTCTTTTTGGGACTCCAAATCAAGCAAAGGAAGGATGGCACCTTCATCAATCAAGCAAAGTACACCAAGGATATGCTCAAGAAGTTTGGCTTGGAGAATGCAAAGCCTCAGGCCACACCTATGAGCTCATTGCTTTACCGTTCTATGATTGGATCATTGCTTTACCTTACCACAAGTAGACCGGATATCTTGTTTAGTGTTTGCTTATGTGCTAGGTTTCAAGCTAGTCCTAGAGAGTCTCACCTTATAGACGTTAAGAGAATCTTTAGGTACCTTAGGGATAACCCTTGTTTAGGTCTTTGGTACCCTAGAGACTCAACCTTCAACCTTCATGCTAATTTGGATGTGGATTATTGGGGGTGTAAAATCGATAGGAAAAGTACTTCGGGAACTTGTCAATTCTTAGGTAGCATGCTCATATCTTGGTTCTTTAAGAAACAAAATAGTGTAGCCTTATCTACCACCGAAGCCGAGTACATATCCTTAGGGAGTTGTTGTGCTCAAGTCCTTTGGATGAAGCAACAACTCTTAGATTATGGTATTAAAGTTGAAACCATACCCCTTAAGTGTAATAACACTAGTGCCATATGTTTGACAAAAAATCTCATCCAACACTCTAGAACCAAACATATAGAAATAAGGCATCATTTCATTAGAGATCATGTCCTTAAAGAAGATGTTGTTATAGAGTATGTTGACACCTTAAACCAATTAGCGGACATCTTTACAAAGCCTTTAGATAAAGAACGTTTTTTGTCCCTTAGGAGAGAGCTAGGTCTAACTAGCCTATCTTGACCTTTTAAGACCCTTTTTGTGCTTAAATTGCTTGATCTCTTGAAAATGTCATGTTTATGTGTTTTTACTCCTAATTCAATCCATGCTAATAGTTAGGGGGTATGTTTTTGTTGATACATGTTATTCCTGCTCATTCATGTCATTCATGCAAATTAGGACTTCATAAGATTCATTTTTCTGCAATTTTAGAGCCTCATCTGCACTTCCAGGCCTAGGTGTATCGAAACGGGTCAAACTGTTTCGATACGGGTGCCTTAAAAATCCATCTGAGAGAAGGGTGTTTCGAAACGCCTTCAAAGGGTTTCGAAACATTTTTGCTACTACCAAGGGGTGTATCGAAACGTGTTTCGATACGAGTCAATGTGGGATTCGATACGGTCAA
This sequence comes from Hibiscus trionum, assembly GCA_030270665.1. Lineage (NCBI taxonomy): Eukaryota > Viridiplantae > Streptophyta > Magnoliopsida > Malvales > Malvaceae > Hibiscus > Hibiscus trionum. Next base: position 40,625,085 of record BSYR01000027.1, on the reverse strand, counting down.
AGCCGTATCGAAATGGTCAGCTTGACTTGAAACGTCAGTCAACTTTCGATGCCCGCAATTCAGAACGGTCGAAACCTGTTCCGAAACGGGTTTGCGGACAGCTTTAAAGGGGCTTTTAAAGTTAAACTTTCACTTTAATTAAAATTCCCTCAAACCCTAAAAACCCTAAATCAAATTTTCCCTATAAAAACCCTCTTAACCTCATTGTTTTTCACCAAATCTTGAGGGCTTTTACACTTAAACACGAGTCTAAGCAAGCATCAATAATTTTGTGCAAGGTTTTCCATCTATTCATCCAAAATCCCAATCTAAGATATATTTTCATCTTTTTCTTTTTCCTTCATTTTTTATTCGAATCATAGGTTAGAAAATTTTAATTTTGTATAGATTATGTGTTTTGCTTGTTGGGTTTTTCAAATCTTGTAAAAAACATTCAAAATCTTAAAAAAATTTATTCGAATAAATTATTTTTCATCTGTATTTTTTACTGGTTCTTTTAAATTGTTTTCTATAAAAAAAATTGTTTTCAAACCTATGAGGGATTTTCCATTGGATTGAATTAAGGAATTTCATGCATACACTTCAATTTTATTAAAAAATTGCTTGCTTTAAGTTTTTAGGATTTTTCAATGGAGAACGCTAACAAAAACGTAAGACGGGTCAAGCAAGTGATTCCAATATCCGTCCTAATCTCACTCAGTTGCTTTCCAAAAGTCTTCGGACTCTAGAGATGAGGGATCGTTTCACTTATGTCAAAGAGCTTACCGTTCGTCGTAAGCGTGTTGTTGACATCTCGTGTCATTGACATCCCTTATTTAGAGGCTACCTTTGGTCTCAAGAACGAAGGAATCGAGGATGAGACTTACTTTGGTTCTCACACCGGTTCAGTGCTTGCCTTGGATGCTCACGATAGGTTCCTCCACTAGATGATCTCGTGGTTTATTCGCCCCTCTGGAGGTAAATTCTCTCACGTTCGTCAAGTAGATTATTTTTGGCATGAATGTTTTCGTCGTGGAGAGCGCCCAAACCTTGTCAAGATCATGTTCACCGAGATGGTTAATAATGTCAAGCTCCGTGAAACCGATGCGCTTAAGTCTTTCACTTATGAGACTGTTTTGAGTCATATCTTTGGCGTGCCTAAACTTGATTGCACTTATGACTCTCCGGAACCCCGCAAGCAAAAACTTGGTGAATCTTCTCTCCGAAAATTCGGATTTCGTTACATCAACAATGGCCAATGGGTACGTGTTGATAGGGAAGCACCACCACCTCAAGTTGAACCTCAACCTCAAGCTCCGGTTGCCAACAATGAAGCTCTCATGGCTTTTCTCACCGAGCGGTTCAACACAATGGAGGCGAGTCTTGGTACTATAAATAGTCGCTTGCAATCCATAGAGAATCGACTCACATCCCTTGAGAATCAACACCAATCTATGGACATGTCATTCTCCACTTTTTATGGTCAATGGATGGATTTTCGTCGCTCTCAAGCTAGGAACGATGATGATTCCTTGGATGGTGGTGGCGACGACGACGAGGCTTATGATTCTCATGTCATATCATATTAGCTTATCATATTAGGATTAAGTTTGCATCTTTATTTCCTTTATGTTTTATGAACCTATGCTTTGATTACCTTGTTGGGATTAAGCTTTGAACTTTATTGTTTAAGATTTATGTTTTGGATATTTGAATTCTATGAATCTATATTATGTTGCTTATTGCTTATTGCTTATTGCCCTTAACCTTGTTTCTTCTCTTTGAGTCTTGTTTATTATTTTTGATCTAACAAAAGGGGAGAGTTAGAATGTATTCAAAATTTTCAACTCTTAAAAATTCTAACTTTGGTTTTGTTATATCAAAAAGGGGGAGATTGTGAAACCGATAATTTGATTTTTGATATAACTAACGAATTTAAGGACTAAATTGAAAATGAGAAAACGAATTTTTAAGTCCTCAAACCTCTCTATATCTTTAAAGGAAAATGACTAAGTTAAAAACTTAATTTGTCAAAACTTTTCTAAGTGTTCTTGAAGCAAAAACAGTGTTTTTCGAGTCACCGATTCGAAACGGCCTTAGGCATTTCGAAACACTTTTGAACCTGTGAACTTGTGTTTCGGAACGGGTATGGAAACGGTTTTGAAACTGTGAACCCTTGTTTCAAAACGGGTTTCGAAACGGCTTAAGAACATCGAGACACCGTATCGAAACGACCTCAAACGTTTCGAAACGGCACTCAAGTCAGATTTAAAAAAATATGACCGTTGAAGTTTTTAACTGATTTGATACTGATCGTTAAGGCGTATCGAAACACCTTCAGTCCATTTCGATACGAGCTTTGGCAGGAGCTAAAATGTTTCGAAACGGGTTTCGAAACGACTCTTAGCGTATCGAAACTATCTTAACCGTTTCGATACAGGCTCTTTAATGCACCCCAACGGCTCTTTCTATTTTGGTCTGTTTCGAAACAGGATCAAGCGTTTCGAAACGGTTGGTTGCAGACTGTATTTATGGAGGGAAGATAACATCCCCAACGGCTCTATTGATGAATGCAACAACCACAACGGCTATAATTCAATGAGAAGGTATAAAAGAGACCTCTAAAAGCTTCAGCAACAACTATTGATCCAAAAGCAAACATCCAAACATCAAATCCAAGCATTTGTGCCTAAATCCCATTATTGTCTTGTAACCCCAATTGTAATTTTCATTCTTATCCTTTCAATTGGGTTGAGTGCTTGTAATTGGGCTACCTTGTGTATTGAGAGATACTTGTTTTAGCCAACAACTTCTTTGTTATTTTTGTGTGAGGCTTGGGTCAAATTTTGGGTAGAAAATTTGACCAAAATTGTAACGGTTACCTTCTTAGCCTAGAAAAGGGGAAGAGCAATTAGTGGAATTGTTGAAAATCCTTAGTGAAGCTAAGGTAGTGGATGTAGAGTTCAATTGGAACTTGAACCACTCTAAATTCTCTTGTCTACCATTTTTATTTGTCAATTCCACTTCCAAAAAGTTAAAAAAAAAACCCAATTCACCCCCCTCTTGGGTTATATCGATCATTCGATCCACTCAACACCCACATATCGACACCTTAGTGGACAATATAGCCGGACACTTCCTTTTCTCGTTCATGGGTGGATTTTCTAGATATTATAAAATAAAGATGTGCCCAGAAGACATGGAAATGACTACTTTTGTAACGCTCTAGGGAACCTTTTGTTATAAAGTAATGCCTTTTGGAATGAAAAACGTAGGGGCAACTAATTAGAGAGCTATGGTCACTCTTTATCATGATATGATGCATAAGGAAATAGAAGTTTATGTGGATGATATGACTGTCAAGTCTAGAATTGAGGAGGAGCATCTAGCGAACTTGAGTAAGTTTTTTCAAAGATTGAGAAAATTTCAGTTAAAGCTTAATCCTTCCAAGTGCACATTTGGGGTTACATTTGTAACCCCCTCGTCTCGGTCTGGACGACTGACCAGTCCGAGTAGGCTACACGGGGAAAACCGAAGTGAAACCCGTTAAGGCTCCCCTCCGGTTAGCAACCCTAGAAAAAATTTTCTTTTGAACATTATCTTGTCTAAATGCTTTAATACATCCTACGTGAGACACGACAGCGGAAAGACAACAAAACAATACAAGCATACAAGGCAAGCGAATTAAACAACCCTTTTTAGCCTTTACAACAGGCTGTATCGATACGCTAGAAGACCGTATCGATACGCCTTGACTTGGTCAACTGCCCAAAGTCAACCTAGGGAGACCATATCGGTACACTGGTTGACCGTACCGATACGCCCTCCACTGTAAACTTCTCACGGTCAAACGATAAAAATCGTACCGATACACCCAAGACCCGTACCGATACACCAAAAGCTCGTCAATTTCTCAGATTTCTATAGAGCTTTTGGCATATCGATACACCCCCGTGTACCGGTACGCTAAGCTTAAACTGAAGTCCAAAGTGTAGGACCGTATCGATACGCCCTGCACTGCAAACTGCATTTTAGCTGCAAAACGCACAAGGACTTAACTCTAGATGTAATTTACGACTCGCCTAGCAACAAACAAGACTTCATACAACATTGGCAGCCATGAATCAGCATACAGAACAATTTAAACTAACAACAGAGCATCAACATCAAGGCCACCATACTTAAGAGAAACTTGCATTCTAAACATACATAAAGGGTCTAATTAGCCAAAAGATACATGCATCCACTAGCAAGGTTTACATGCTCTTAAAACAACACATATCATTCATGGATCAAGGTCATAAGCCTTCAAAACACAAAGCATTTAGGCAACAACATAAGCATGGTTTACAAATCCATATCAAGGCATTAACAACAAAAACCAACACATATGAGTCTAACAACGCTTATACAAAACACATAGCATCCCCATTGCTAAACTACCACATTATTTACTAAACCATACTTGAGCAACTACTAAAGCTTGGAGTGTCCATTTCCTTGCTCCTTGCTAACTCTACGCTAATGATCTGCATTGTCGAAAACGAGAGCGTAAGCTAGAAGCTTAGTGAGGGTGCTCTAAAACAAAAACAACGACAATGCAAGGCTAAAGCATACCATCCTTAAGACAACACACAAGCATACATAAGCATCAACATAGCATCATAGCTAACATCACATGATTGCATTAACATGGCATCTTACCTCATGTTATGCCCAACAAGACATAACAATTATCTTAACAACAACCACACATGAACAAGTATATTGGCAACTATTAGCTTACTCGAATAAGCAGATAACTTCCGTTGGGGTTTTCACCTCCAACGTACTCAACAACAATGTTACCTTCGGTGGGATTACACTCATCACCGGACCATGCATGGATGGGATTACACTCATCATCACATGCCCTACGGATGGGATTCCCCTCATCATCATGTAATAATATATAATTTCTGGTGGAATGTTACATCACCGTACTCCTCCTTGTGACTTTACGCCACCAAGGCCACACACGAATTTGACTCAACCATGTGCACACTCTCATCCTAATGATCGATCATTTATACCCGGTAATTTAACTAGTGCCAATCATACTATCAAGTCACACCATGACAATCCATTATGCATTTCAACATATCAAACACCACATACGTCAATGTATATAACAAGATACATAATCAACACATGCTTTACAAGTATACATCATGCATATTAATCATATCTCATAAAACACACAAGAGATTAAGCTACCAACTTAATCTCTACCTTGGATTGGCCTACCAAGGACAATCCAACTCCACAACCATACACTTGAACCAATTTAAAACCAATTTAAATGATTCCACTCACCGAACTTCCTTAAGCAAACCGAGAAAAGCCGAATCAAGCCTCCACACTTTTCGGAATCGTGCCCGAAGCTTCTCCAACGGTTCCCCTTGATTCTAACCAATCAAAAACAATACATTACTACACAAACATCCACAATACACTGCCACTACTCGGATTTCAACCACAACCCATTTCTCAACAATTTCAAGCCAAAGCTAACAACCAAAAATCCCATTTTCGTACTCCCACAAAACCCAGCAGAAAACTACGAGTTCCAACATGCAAAACACCATCAAACACCTTCAAACCACCTCTCTAACATCCCTATAACACTAGACCAACAACCTTTCACAAAACCACTCCAAAAATACAAGTTTTGACACTTTTAAAATACCCCCAAAAACCCATTTCGGGATTTTTGACAAAACCCCACCATTTTAAGTTCTAATGTACCTTAGGGCAAGATTAGTTCATAACTTAACTCTACAAATCAAAAACAAATCAAAAAGCCATTAAAGTTTCATCATTTTCTTTCAAAGCTTTGAAAACTTGAAATTCTCTACAATGGTGTTTTTCAAAAACTAAAACCATCAAAGTGCTAGGAATGAAGAGGACAAGTAAAAAATAGTCTTACCTTAAAGAAAACACTTGAAATGATGAAGGAAATGAATGGAATAGTATCTATGGGGTTTGGGAGGTTTTGACGTGAAGAGTGGATAGAGGAAGAAGATGAAGAAAATGTTTCAAAAGCCACTTTTCTCATCTTTTTCCTACTTTTAAAAAATTACAACTTTGATTAATGAATTTCAACCCCTTTTTTTAATAAAATCAAAGTCTAATTTATTTAAACCGAGTCCAACGACTCGAACCCGACTCACACACTCAACTCTCGACCCCTAAACCCGGGTGTTACAACTTTTGGGAAGTTGTTAGGCTTTGTAGTAAGCATAAGAGGAATTGAAATTAATCCAGACAAGATAAAGGCCATACAAGAGCTTCCACCACCCAAACACAGAAGCCAGTTCGATGATTCTTAGGAAGGTTGAATTACATAGCTCGTTTCATTTCCCAATTAACGAATAAATGTGATCCAATATTCAGGTTGCTCAGAAAGAACAATCTAGGGACATAGAATTAAGAATGCCAAGCGGCTTCAGAAAAGATCAAGGAACATTTAACCAGTTCTTTAGTGTTAATGCCACCCGTTTCGAGGAAACCGTTAATACTCTATCTAACGGTGTTTGAAAATTCAATGGGCTGCGTATTAGTGCAGCATGATGAAACTGGAAAGAGGGAAAGGGAAATATAATATGTAAGCAAGAAGTTTACTGACTGTAAAGTAAGATATACTCCGATTGAAAAGGTATGTTATGCTCTAATATGGGCCACTAAAAGGCTTAGGCAGTATATGTTGTATCATACCACATGGTTGATCTCACGATTAGATCCGTTAAAGTTTATGATAGAAGCTCCATCCCTACCATGAAGAATAGCATGATGGCAGATGTTGCTCTCAAAATATGATATTCAGTATGTGAATCAGAAAGTAGTGAAAGGAAGCGCCATAGCGAATTTTCTTGCAAGTCGTGAACAAGATGATTATGAGGCATTAGATTTCAGTTTCCCTGATGAGGATTTGATGTGTAATACAGAAAAGGAAGAGTCACCAATAGAATCTCGGGTCATGCATTTTGATGGTGCTGTAAATTCTCTAGGACGAGGTATTAGGGCAGTTTTGGCTTTGCCGGAAGGAGATCATTATCTTTTCACTTGCCATTTGAAATTCTTCTGCACCAATAATATGGCAGAATACGAGGCATGCATATTGGGCCTAAGGGAAGCCATTGACAGAAAAATCTGAAATTTGAAAGTCTCTGGGGATTCAACGTTGATCATCTACCAAATACATGGCGAATAGGAAACAAAAGATGCTAAATTGATTGAGTATCACAGGTTGGTCCTGGAATTAACCAAAGAATTTGATGTAATCACTTTTAGACATCTCCCAAGAGAAGATAATCAGATGGTTGATGCGTTAGCTACTTTGGATGCCATGTTTAAAGCAAGCGAGGGTTCTGAGATGATGCCCATTAAGTTACAAATGATGGAGTCCCCAGCTCATTATTATAATGTAGAAGAAGAGGTAAATGGTTTGTCGTGGTACCATGATATCTTGTAGTACATAAAGCTTCAGCAAATCCTAGCACATGCTTCAGAAAATGAAAAGAAAATGATTAGGAAAATGGCATCAGGATACATCCTTGATGAAGAAATCCTTTATAAACGAAGTCGAGACCAGGTGCTACTAAGATGTGTGGATGCAAAAGAAGCTCAATTAATTTTTGAACAGGTCCATGAGGGATTTTGTGGAACTCACCCTAGTGGTTTCACTATGGCAAGAAGAATTATGCGTTTTAGATATTATTGGTCAACGATGGAAGGGGATTGCATAAATTGTTCCCGCAAATGCCACAAGTGTCAGGTTTATGCCGACAAGGTTCATGCGCCTCCTCAGTCTCTTTATGTCATGTCATCTCCATGGCCATTCTCTATGTGGGGCATAGACATCATTGGGCAGATTCATCTGAAGGCGTTAAATGGTTATCGCTTTATTCTGGTAGCTATCGATTACTTCACAAAGTGGGTGGAAGTGGCCTCATATGCAAATGTAACTAGGTCCACTGTTTGCAATTTCTTAAAAGAAGGAGATCATTTGTCGATATGGTATACCAGAAAGCATAATCACCGATAATGCCTCTAACTTGAACAACCGAATGATTGTTGGGGTCTGTGAGTAGTTTAACATTAAGCATCGTAACTTAGTAGTATATCGCCCAAATATGAACGAAGCAGTAGAAGCGGCCAATAAGAATATCAAGAAGATAGTTGCAAAGATGACCGATACTTATAAAGATTGGCGTGAAAAGTTACCATTTGCTTTGTATGCATATTGAACAGCGGTACGAACATCTACTAGGGCAACTCCATTTTCATTAGTATATGGAGTAGAAGCCGTGCTACCATCGTTACGTGTCTTGATGGAGGCCAAGTTAGACGAAGCAGAATGGGTTCAGGCAAGATATGACCAATTGAATTTAATTGAGGAAAAGAGGCTAAAAGTTGTATGTCATGGTCAAATGTACCAAAGGAGAATGATAAGGGCTTATGAAAAGAAGGTTCACCCTAGAGAATTCCAAGAAGACGGCCTAGTATTAAAGAAGAAGCTGCTAATTCAAAGTGATCCCCGAGGAAAGTGGGCGCCTAATTGGGAAGGACCATACATTGTGACAAAGGTTCTTTCCGGCGGAGCATTTATTTTAGCTGAGATGGATGGAGATGAGTTTCAAAACCCGGTAAATTTGGATACTGTTGAGAAGTATTATGCTTTTTCGAGAAAAAAAAGAAAAAGGAAAAAAGAAAAGAAAAGAAAGAAAAGAAAGAAAAAAGAAAAAAGAAAAGAAAAAGAAAAGAAGGGTTCAAAATAAAAACCTGCAAAGGGCGTTTTGAAACCAAGGGAGGGTCTGAGTTGAAAATCCTTAAAAGGTGGCTCAGATAATTCGTAAGATAGTTTCCAGGGCTCCATAAATTATGCATTTTACTCAAAGTTTCCTCAAAAATGGTAGTATTCAAGATTATTTCTGGCGTTTGATAGGAGGAGTTCGGACTGTTGATATTTGAATACTTATTTTCCCTTCTTTTCATAAACCTTTTTTGTGTTTGCCACAACATTAATAAAATTAGTTTCATGAATTTTTCTTTCTTTCTTGTTTCGTTCCCTATCATTATTAACATCTTGCTTTGAAATGAGGATCTATGGATTTGACAATCATTTAGATATGAAAAAGATTTTTTAGCATTACTTTGAGAATGTTTTGAAAATTCATGGACTATGAAGTGTTCCATAATTATTGTTTGGGGCATGAGACGTTAAAATGTTTGAAGTGGAAATAAAGCTTTGCTACAAAATGTTCAAGTAGGAGGAAAAGCCATCTGATTATCATGACGCTTAAATAGTGTTTCCTAACCACCGACCTTCCTTACATGATAGTGAGAGCAGTCTTGCAATGTCAAAACTTGACTTAAGAAGCTTGTCCTTGAAATATTGACTAAGAAGATAAATGATGATTAAATGTCTCGAATGAAGTAAGATTAAGATATAAAGAAAAAGCTAGTTCTTCTAGCTAAGCGTGCAAATTTTTAGTATGCAAAAGATCAAGAATGAAGTAAAAGCAAGAGTTGTTCATGACTTATGGGTGAATTCCAAGGCAGGGGAGAGGGCTATATCCCAGATAATGGTGGACGAAGCTGGAAAGCCATGAAGAATTGAAAGAGAAGTGAAGCTAGCCTTCTTATCAACGCAAGGTTAGGAGTGAGTTCATGTTAATCGGGTTGGCATCGATGACCAGAATTTCATCAAAGTTAAGAAAATAGTCTAAGAAACAGAAGTTTTAAAAAGGAAAAAACTTATCATGCATTCATGTCTTAGACATCCCTAGGAGCATGCACATCATAATTGTATTGCATGTCATATTTTGTTTTTCAAGTACATGGAAGACCTATTCAAATGAGAGTTTGCTTATTCATCCAAGCATAAGGAGGATGAGATTTTTCAGAACATTTGCTTATCATTCATGCATAAGGAGAATTGAGTTTTCTTATTCATCCAAGCATAAGGAGGATGAAATTTTTCAGAAGATTTGCCTATCCGTTCAGGCATAAAAAGAATGGAATTTTCTTTTTCATCCAAGCATAAGAAGGATGAAATCTTTCAGAAGAATTTGCCTATTTGTTTGAGCATTTGGGAGGATAGAGCCCAGCTCAGCTATTCAGGCATTTGGGAGAATAGAACCCAGCCCAGCTATTCGAGCATAAGGAGAATAGAACCAGCCTATCCGTTCAGGCATTTGGAGAGTGGAACCCAGCTCAGCTATTCGAGCATAAGGAGAATAGAGCACGCCTATCCGTTCGGGCAATAGAAGAATGGAGCCAACCGGAAAATTGGTGAAAATCAGTGCTTTTTGGTGTTTGCTTTATCTCTGTTGCACATAGATAAGCAAAGAGGGGTAGATGTTGTCACTAGATTTTTACCCCACCAATATTTAATAATTTTAAATAATTACAAAAAAATAAAAAAAATTCCCTTAAAATAATAAAAGGCCCACCCTTTCTAAAATATAAAAAAAACAACAAAAACCCATCTAAAAAACCATTTTTGTAAAGCCCATCTCAAAAGGAAAAAACAAGCCCACCTTGAAATACAAGCCCATTTTTTTAAAAAAAAAGGAAAAATATAATAATAAAAATAAATAATAATGGTGGTAGTAAATGTAGAAAAAGGGAAATAAAATGACAATAAATAAATAACAAAAAAGAGCAAAGAAAATAGCAAAAAACAACATAAAAAAGGAAAAGACAACAATAAAAAATAAATATAAAAAAAGAAAAAAAGAACATGCGCGTGTGCCACACGCGCGCGGGCTGGTTCCCTATAACCCCTGCTGTCGAACACTGTTGGTGGCCGTCGGGCGTCCACCGGCCAAGGTTGTCGTCGGGTTGGTGTCGATCGACGCGTCTCGCCGTCGCCGACCCAACGACACCAACGCCTCTCATCGTCGTCCACTGTAGCCGTCGGAATCTGCAAAAAACAGAGAGAAAGAAGTCAAACCCTAGGCTTGAATCAAGGGGAAATTCAATCCCAAATTTGAACCAAATTGGGATATTCTTGAGGGGTTTTTTTTAGGATCAAGCCTTGTGTCGGATTTAAGCACCAATTTGGGGATTAAATCCCGATTTGGCTTGAATTTGAAGCTGAAATTCAAGTATAAAACCACCCACACCCCACTTGTTCATCACACACACTTGATCACTTGAAAAAGCAAGAAAGCTTAAAGAAGAATTCTGGAAAAAATTCTTAAAAAATTCTCAAGAGTTGCTGGAAATTTTGGAGTTGAAGTTCGTGCTTGGGGGGAAATTTTTCAGAAGCAATTGGGATCATTTTGAGAAGTACATATTCGAGTTCTTTGTTTGTCGTTTCGGTCGTGTTCTTGAAGTCGGAAAATCGTTTCGTGATTCCGGTAATATTTTCATTTTAATTTTTCTTTTAATTTTTGGTTTGATCTTTAAAAATTGCATGCTTTAAAAATGTTGTTTAAGAGTGTTTTGATCTTTAGAAATAAAAATGAATTTTTAAAAGTGTTACTATTAAAATGCAAGAATAAAATTGAGTTAATGAGGTTTTATTAAAAAAAACTTAAAGTTAGGGATTTAATTAGAAGAAATAGTAATGCATGGGTTGAGATAATAAAAGGGGTTTGACTTATAAAAAATAATAATAATAAAAGGGTTTTCTTGAAAATTAGTTTTTAATAATAAAGTAGGTTAAGTGATTTTAAAAAAAAAGTAAATAAAGATGTTTCTTTAAAAAGAAAAAAATAAAATTTAAAAAGGGTTTTAAATAAAGTTCAGGGTTTATGAGAAATAATTTGGAAAAAGTAAGATAAAAATATTTTTTTCAAAAATAACATTTATTTTTTTAAAAAAAGTAACACTTTAAAGAAAAGTTTTTTAAAAAAATGAAAAAGTCTTTAAAAAGAATTTTTTTTGAAATGAAAAAATATATAAAAAATGAAAAACATAAAAAATAAAAAAGGGGAAAAGGGAAAAAGGGAAAAAGAAGGGTCTTGGTTTGAAAAGTTAAAAAAGAAAAAATAAAAAGTTTTTTTAAAAGAAATAATAAAAAACACAAAAAGAAAAATAAGTTTCTTGCTTGTTCTTTAGAAATAGGTTAAAACTTAGGACTAGGTTCTAAATCTTAGATATAGACATGTTTGAAGAAAAATTTACTTCACAAAAAAAATGATATGATAAACTTAAGCAAACTTAAACCCTTAACTAGGAATAAAAGACTGACCTTTTAGGATTTTTAAATAATCGAACTTATAACAAATAAAATGCTCAACACATTTAATTTTCATGTTGCTTGAAATGTGAAATTAATTTAATGCGGTGTCTTATCAAACGAGAATGACAAATTATCGCTAAAAATGTTGGCGGTGATTAAAGTTCATCTCCTGAGCGATAAGGCCGTTAAAATAGTTTAATATTCATTAAACAGACAAATAAAGACAAACCTTCGTGAACTTGCAAATTCCAATTTTAAAAACAGTTTTAAAATCAATTAGGTACTAATTTTGGGCGACGTGGGGTGCTAACCCTTCCCCACGCATAACCGGCCCCGAACCTATTTTCTGGTTTTCGTAAACCAAAACTGTTATTTTATTAAAACAAAATATTTTATTAAAATAACCCCGTTTTAAATTAATTCATCACATTTTTCAAAAAAATTAGCGGTCACTAAGTGTCTTTTTAGTTTTTTAAAAGTTAGAAGCCCTCCTAAAAGGGGTTGCGACAGCACCACAAGGAAATTTTGTCAGATTTTATTCCTAGAGTATAAGAGCATCAAAAGGAGTATATATTTGCATTGGATTACTTAGTCAGTTTGTTGTGTGTGCTGCTGAGATAATTGGAGTGTTTGGTTTCTGCTTTGTTGTCTTTCGTTATTATTGGTTTGGTGTCATGTCATGTGTTTGTATTATTGTATCAGGAAATTGTTTACTGTGGTAGGCGTTATTTTGTTTTTATATTCCATGAATATTGAGTACTCTTTTCCTCCATTTACTTAAATTTAAGGAGGTTTTTAATGAGGCTCTCAATTAAGTTAGGTTAGACTTTTAAAATCAAATAAATAATAAAACATTTACCGAGAAAAAAATTATGATGTTTTACATATTGGTATAATACATGCTGAATGTTTTGCGTTTAAGCATGCTATAAAATTCTATACGGTGTTATAAATTTAATATATATATATATATATATATATATATATATATATATATCATAATAAAATACTAAATTGACTTAATGGTTAGTTGTTATTCTTTTTTTAAAGGTATTTGGTTTTAACTTCCTCAAGTTCTTTCAAAGTTTTTTCTTAACTTTTTTCTTTAATGAAACGATGCCGTTTTGATTTAGCATTCACATCGATCATCGTCATCCACGTCGTTATATTACTACTTCATAAATTTAAATATAATATTTAAAATAAATATAGAAATATTTTAATAAAATTTCCTTTTTAATTTTTTTCTCAGTTGCTTAGAATTAAAGAAATGAATACTTTTAATATAATAGTGTTTATTTAAAATTCGTTTGTTTTTTCAACCAATTTTCCAACTGAATCCTCACACGAACTAAATAAAATAAGGAAAATACTCTATGAAAGGCATTGAAAAACTTGTTTTCCTCGAGCACCTACTTTTTAGGGTTTAGAGTTTGGATTTCAGTAGAGGTAGAATTTTAGTGTTTATGGCTAGATTTTAAGGTTTGAGAATAAAGTTTGTGGTTTAAAGTTTAGAAGTTAGAATTTAGAATTTAGGAGTTAGTGTTTAGAGCTCATAAAAAGTACATATGACAGTTTTAAAAGTCCGCTTGTGAAAAAAAAAATTCACTAACGGTGCATCAAATAATCACCATAATATTAGTTGATTTTGTTTATTAAAAATTAAAGATAAAAAATATATAACTAGTAATAGAGAAAGAGAATGCTAAACTTGCCCTGCGTCATCCAAATTAGGCGGTCAAGAAACAGGAGCCTAGTTTCTCTCCACTTCTACAGGACATTCACATTCCAAATTTCCCACATCCGATCACTGTTTTTATAAACAGACCAAAGGGTTTTGCTTTTTAATCAGAGATCAGGGCAAGCTTGCTTTCTTGTCCAACATTCTCCTTGTTCCTCGGACCTATTGCAGTGCACTGCATTGGTTTTTTTTTAAAAAAAACATTCAAAAGAGTTTCTGTAAAAACAAAATGGCATTCACCGGAACATTGGACAAATGCAAGGCTTGCGACAAGACTGTTCATGTTGTGGATATGATGACTCTTGAAGGAGTTCCTTACCATAAAACTTGCTTCAAATGCAGCCATTGCAAGGGAAACCTTGTGGTATCTGTCTTCTTCTTTTTTTCGAGTTTTCGCCTCTTTTGTTTTCCTTGTTTGGCATGGAATTGACCAAAATATGTGTCCTGTCCTTTCACAGATGAATACCTATTCCTCCATGGATGGAGTCCTTTACTGCAAGACTCACTTCGAACAACTTTTCAAGGAATCTGGCAATTTCAGCAAGAATTTTCAATCATGTAAGGAAAATAAAAAACAATCTGTCTTCTTTCTTACAACTCTATGTCCAAAACATTGCACAGACTAGTTTTTGGTCGGGTCTTGGTCCACTAGTTTAAATATTTATATGGATCGAGTCGAATGATAACTTGACTTAATTTTCTTGATGATCACTTCTGCAGCAAAGGAGAAGAACAATGAATATGTATGTTTTCATTCCCTTACATTAAAGACAATGCATAAGAAATTCCCTAACCCTAAATATAAATGACACAAGTTCTTCATTGTCTTTTATTAGACCAAGGCTCCGAACAAACTTTCATCCGTGTTCTGTGGAACCCAAGACAAGTGTGCAGCGTGCCACAAGACGGTGTATCCATTGGAGAAGGTTCGTAAACCGGTGTGTAAATTTTAAAGCTCTCGAATTCACTTTGTAATTCACTGATAATGGTGTATCGTGGTTGTCGAGATAGATGTCCATGGAAGGGGAATGTTACCACAAGTCGTGCTTTAGGTGTGCCCATGGAGGGTGCGCTTTGACACACTCATCGTACGCTGCTCTCGACGGGGTCCTGTATTGCAAGCACCATTTCGCTCAGTTGTTCATGGTCAAAGGGAACTACGCTCATGTTCTCCAGGCGGCTTCCCACAAGAGAAATAGTAGCTCTTTATCTCAGGGGAATGTTGAAAACCAAGCTGATCAAGATGACTCCGAAGATAAATCTTGATTAATTATATTTAATACACCACCACGGTTTATTTATAACCCCCCTACCCAAATGTTCCTTTTGCAATTATTATTTTAGAATTTTTGACCTTTTGGTATTGTTTGATTGGGTGATGGATCATCTCTGATCATCAAGTTGAACAACTTGTTCGATTTGTTAACATTTTGTTTTATTACTTGACTTTCTTATATTTGTCATTTGATACGATTTCTTTACGTTGAATTTTTATATATATATTTTTGCTTGTAGCGATTTCATTGATCAACTTTGATAATAGAATTGAGTTAATTAATTTTTTTTTTTTTTTTGTATTTTCTTTTAAAGAAAAGACCTCATTAGAAATTCCTCTAATTCTAAATAGGGGAAAAGAATACCTAAATTTATTTATCTATTAAAGAAGGCCACGACATTACAAATAAAATTTGTCACACAATAAACCATTGTCTCATACTACACCAGTAAAAACTGTTACACCCATATACTCGAGCATGAAACCCAAACACCCAACCCCACAGAACTAATTACTCATTAACCCGCATTGTGAAACTAAATCGGCAAAAGGAGCAAGAACCTGACTAGAACAAGAAATCCAATTCACTGCCAACTGGCTATCAGATTCAATAATCAGTGGACAAGACCCATTCTACATTGACTCGGTAAAAAGATGGCAAGCAAAAGGCAAAATAGATGATCCATCGTCGATTCAAGAGATTTGGAGCACAACACGCAAAAGGCAGGATTTGTAAAAGAAACACCAAGCTTAGATAGCTCGGTAAACGTTGGTATTCTACTTTGATCGGCTCTCCATAAGAACGCTTCCACCTTAGGGGGAGCTAGGTTCGGTCATATCAATCTCCACACCTTATCCTCAGCAGCCCCATTGACTGAGATCTTATCAAAATAGGCCTTCAGTTTGTAAAAACCACTCGAATCTCCCACCCATTTAAGGAAGTCGGTAGAACCTGCACCCTGGCAGCTCGATGAATTAGGGACCAACGTCTTTGGGCCTGCAAAGATCGTTCCATTTGATCCAATGGATTGGCCAAGTTGAATTAGGGAACCTAAATGAAATTTGCGATGCATTTGTTTAGTTTGTCCGCAACGGCACTTGGCATTTGGAATAATGCAATGAAATTAACAAGGAGATTGCTAAGCATCTACTTAACCTGTAACGCCCTGGTTTTTGGGTCTATATGTTTCTAGTTTGATTAGACGGTTCGGTGAATCGGGCTTAAAGATTCGAGTCAGATTCGGGATAAAAATTGAAATAAATATTTTTGAGTAAGATAAAAATATAGAAAATATCCTAAAATCATTATTTAATATATGGTTGTTTTTGGTAAATTCAATTTTGAAAAATAGAATTTGAAAATTTGATATTTTGGCTGGTGACCAAAATGTAAATAATGAAAAACTGTTTTTAGTGACTGTTTTGAAAAATAGTTAAAACATAGAATCTTTAAGGAGCTAATTCATTAAATGTTTTAATCTGATTTTTTTCTCGATTTGGATTTTTTAAATGAGTTTTAATTAGTGAATTAAATGGGATTTATTAATAGAGAAGTAGTTATTTCTTAAAAACACTTTTGACGTAACTTTTCTCCCTAAAAATTTTCTCTCGAAATTCCCTCAGCCAAACACTATCTTTCTCATCAATGATTTTAGGTTATGTTCTTGATTTCTTAAACTTTTGATTTCTAATGGATTCTTCAATATTGTTTTCCAAAATCTCATTGTTTCCCCTTTGTTTTACAAGAGTAAAACATCCAATTCAGAGGGAATTCACTCATTAGAGGTAAGGTTCGTTCTTCTCCTCTAATGAAAGGTTCTTTACTGAAATTCCCACGTTATTGATCCTTTATATGTGTTTTCTAATGAGTTTTAATGATTTAATTATGGAAAATTTGTTACATCAAGGTTGAATTGATGAGATTGGTTGATTTTCGTTTTGGATTTGTTTTGCTGAGTTCTTGATTGATTCTAATCATAATTTTGATGTTTTATAATGTTAATAAGTTTGTTTTAACAATGGAATCCCGAAACTAGGCGAATCTCTAATTTTCTAGATTGTTAGTTATGAGTTTTTTTAGAGTTGTGGTTGTTTAATGAATGCTGGAGGTATAAGGACGTTATTAAATTGTTTTGGATATTAATTGAAGGTAATTGATGGATTAAACCTTTAGGTTTTGTCTAGGTTAAGTTTGGAAGGTGTTTAATGTTGATTTAGGTAGTTGTGAAGGGGTTTTTGGTTAGAGTTTGAGGAGATTTGTTGTGAATTGATGTTGCCAGTTTTATGAACGCATTTAGATGCATTGAATCCTCTATTTTTGTGTAAATAAAATAGTGGTGGTTGATCCTCAAGCTTGTGGTACCGTTTCAGAAGCTTTGAAGGAGTAGTTTGCATCGGCGAACAAGGTTTTGCGTAGTCGGTGAGTGAGAACGTGGAATTCATCTTTGAAATGGTTTAAAGGTAATTTGGGAGTTTAAGTTAAGCTTGAAACGCTTGTTTAAACTCAGAATTAAGTATGATGAGATTTCTTCCTCGGTCTTGCTTTGGTGAAATTGGTTTTATGCACTTGTTTTTGAATTACATGGTACCTACTATTTAAGCATATTTTAAGTATGTTTTATACTGATTTTGATCATATATTGATGATGGATGCATTTGGTAAATGTTCCATGTGAGTATGAAGAATACTTGTGAATCTATGGTTGAATGTATTGTAAATGGTTTTGAAATGTTGCATATAAAAACAATGAGGTACATGGTTAATGATGAACTATATTGGCAAGTGATGTGGTTTAAAATGTTATCAGATATAGTTGGCCGACCATAGGATTGATACTACACTATAATAAGTCGCCTCGGGTATTGAGGGGCTTTTGTGTACCGAATAAATCTGCCACGAGTACCCTAACGTTCGAGGGGTTATATGGTACCGAAAACTCCCGTTAGTGGATTATACATCTAACCAATGAATGGGTTCTGATGGTACCCGGTTGTGATCGTACTTTAATTCCGGTTGAGATTGTATGAAATGTTGATAGGGCACTTGTTGAATCTGTGTATCCGATGTAATATTTTGAGAAATG
This sequence comes from Hibiscus trionum, assembly GCA_030270665.1. Classification (NCBI taxonomy): domain Eukaryota; kingdom Viridiplantae; phylum Streptophyta; class Magnoliopsida; order Malvales; family Malvaceae; genus Hibiscus; species Hibiscus trionum. The sequence continues at coordinate 40,606,771 of BSYR01000027.1, read as the reverse complement.
GAACTTGGTTTATGATCACTTGAAAGCCAATACAATTGATAATGTATCCTGTTGATGAATTATGTATATTATACATGTTTACTCTTTAAGCCTTGCTTATGGGTTGTTATGCATGGGAAAGCTTAAATTGAGGGATTGCAAATGGAATTTTTCCGTGGATTCATGATACATGTTGCATATCGTTTAGTATGCTTATTTTTGGAAATGTTTAGTGCATGGTTTATAAGGCATGACGTTTTGAAAGATGTTTAAAATGAGATTTTCAAGTGGTTTTGATACCCGATTTTAAATGCATTGATGGTGATTTGGTTTTGAGCACTCATCACTAAGCCTAGTGTGCTTATGCTCTCTTCGTCCATCAATGCAAAGAATTAAAGGTTGGAGGCATCGAACAAGTGAAGGGAATCAAAGGACTTGGGCAATTAGAATGTGTGGTTTTGAATTAGACTAGTAGTAATAAAGGTAATGAGGTTCATTGTTGTTTGGGAGAATTATTTGCTAAACTCCCTCTTTGTGCAAATTTTTATTGTTGTTATGGGTTCGTAATTGGCCATATATGTTTGGTTTGTGCTACGGATTTACGTTTCATGCTTTGGATGGTTTGGTTTTTAGGAAGCATGCCTCTAGACATATTATTGAAGTATGATGCTATATTCAGATCTCGTTTCTTTAATGTTATGGCGTGGTTTGATCTCTAGAATGTGTTCTAGGGACCATTTTGTAAAAACTTATAAAATAGGGAATGGAATCAAATTAAGATTACCAATCCTTAATTTGTCTTATTTCATGCTTACATGTCAAAAATCAGCTTTAAACACTATCCCAAACTCAACCAATTGCATGCTTAACATTCAGGGACTAAAATGTAACAAAAGTAAACTAGTAGATTCCATATACTAAAAAATGGCTAGGTGTATCGATACATGTTTGTCAAGTAAGCTTCCTTTGTTTCAAACCCATAAACTCGTATTGATACTTCCTCGCGTATCGAAACATCATGCCTAATCCAAGTAGACCCTACTTGTAACACCCCAATTTTGGGCTTAGAAGTTTTGGGTTTGGACCGGACCGGTCGGGTTGCGGTTCGAATATAAAAGGGTGAATTTAGGAAAGCCTAGTTTGGGTTGCATTAAAAATATAGAAAAATATCTTAAAATCATCTTTTATTATATATAAGGGAAAGGTGAAATCAATTTTACAAAATGAGGTTTGGAAGGGTGACATTTTGGGTTAGTGACCAAAATGTAATTTTCGGAAACTTGGTGACTGTTTTAAAAAGGATTGAAACTTTGAATCTTTAAGGAGCTATTTACCCAAAGGAGTTTCTCCAGATTTTTCTTAAATATTAAAGGATTAATTAATGGTTTTAAAATAAAAGTAAAAGGGAGGGAAAGATATTTTGGCATTTTCAACTAACTTTTCCCAAATTCCATTTTCCTTTTCTCTCAATTTTCTCTCAACCCAAACACATTTCTCCAGCACATTTTCCCTCTTATTTTGACATCCAAATATGAGATTTCAATCCTCTTTTGATCTCTAATCATCTCTTCAACAAAACCTTAGCATTTACTTATTGGATTTTCAAGATTTTGGTTCCAAAAAGGGAGAAAACTCAAGTTTAGAGGTATGAACGTCCTTCTCCTCTAAATTCTCAGTTCTTTACTGAAATTCCCAAGTTCTCAATCCTTTATTTGTGTTTTATTAAAGGTTTTACAATTGTGTTCTTGATCTTGGCTTTAAAATGCAAGATTTGCTTTAATTTTGATGAAATTCGTATGATCTGATTGGGCACTGTTTTGAGATGTCATTTTGATGTAAAATGAATGTATAATTGATGAGAAATTGAGGTTTAATCAATGCAATCCCGAATAGGTTGATTTTCCTAAGTTTTGCTTGAGTTTTTGGTGGTTTTTGGAGTGATCTTGATGATCTGTTATAGCTGGAGGTATAAGGACGTGGTTAGATCCTTTTTGGATGTTAATTGATGTTTAAGGATGTTTAGAATTGATGGATCTTGGCTGGGTAGTGTTGTGGAGTTGTTTGGATGTGTTTTTGGTTGTGTTTGGTAGCCGAAATGTGAGTGTTGATGAGAGCAGCGAGTTTAGATGTCTTGGTTGAGGATATTAATGCATGATGATGCATTAATCTACTGTTTTGATGTGTTTAAAACAGGGGAGACATCTTCGGATCCTCGTGGTGTTGATCCGGAAGCTTGATTGGTGTTTCGGCAAGTGGCGAAACGGAATCGGTGAGTGGAATTTGGTTTTCAGCTTTGAAACCAATGTTTTGAAGGTTTGGGAGCTTAGTTTAAGTCTAAACAACTTTGCTAAGCTCAAGAGTAAGTTTTCGGAAAAACTCTCTTGTAGATGAACCATGACTTGGTTGGGTGCAATGTGATTGTTTGCATGTTTTAAATACTGTTTTGAAAGCATATTTTAGCATGTTTAATTGCTGGTTTTATAAGCCATGTGTTGAAGGATGCTCGAGGTAAGAGATCCTTGTTTTGAGCATTTGATAAAATGTGGTTTTGTTGCATAATGATGCATGATGATTAATGACTTGTTAAATGCTTTAAAACAGTGGATTATTGTTGTTAAATGATGCATATTGGCAAGTGATGTTTTGAGAAAGGTTAAGAACACTATGGTGGTTAAAAGTCCATAGGTGGTTCTTGTGTTAAGAACAACATGGTGGTTAAAAGTCCATGGTTGATTCTTGTTAAGGTCACAAAGGTGGTTAAAAGTCCTTGTGTATTTTAAGAACAACATGGTGGTTAAAAGTCCATGGTTGGTTCTTGGTTAAGGTCACAAAGGTGGTTAAAAGTCCTTGTCTGAGCCTTGTGTATTTAAGAACACCATGGTGGTTAAAAGTCCATGGGGGATTCTTGTTAAGGACACAAAGGTGGTTAAAACTCCTTGTGTGGTCCTTGTGAATGGTAAGAACATCATGGTGGTTAAAAGTCCATGGATGATTCTTGTGCTAAGGACACAATGGTGGTTAAAAGTCCACGTGTGGTCCCTGTGAATTGTAAGATCACAATGGTGGTTAAAAGTCCATGTGTGGATCTTGTATTGATTGTATCACTTGTGGCCAATATGACATGTTATATACTTGAAGCATGAGATGCTTGTTTTAAATGCTTTTGTGCATGGTTAAAGGTTGTTTTGAATTGAGGTTTATAAAAGTGTTTTATAAATGCATTATTGTGTTGATTTAAATGAGCATTCCTCACTAAGCTATTTGCTTACGCTCTCTCTTTTCTTAAAACCAATAATGCAGAGCATTGAAGTGCATTAGGGGCAGCAAGGAAGCCAAGAATCCAAGTGAAGGTTTAAGCTCATGTATGGTGAATGTTTTCTAACACTATTAGCTTTTGGGCATTTGGCAATGGGGAACTTATATTGTTGTTTTGGGAGATGTTTTGGACTCCCTAAGTTGGTTTTATGTTGTTATTGATGTTGGAACATGTAAATGGCCTTTATGTGGTTGGTTTGGAATTTTGTTGCTTGCATGGTTTGCTATATAGGATTCTTGCCTATAGAATTGGGGATTTGTTTAATTGATGCCATGTTTGTGTATAATTGATGCAATTATGTTCCTTATGCATGTAATGACTTGCTGGTATAATTTGGTTGCCTTTGGAGCATGTTTGATGGGTCAATTGTGTGTTTAATCAGCAAAAATCTGCAAATCTAGGTAGCCTGTTTCGGAACAGGTGCTGCCGTTTCGGAACAGAGGGCCTGAAATGGCCTAGGCGTTTCGAAACGGGCAGGGCTGTTCCGAAACAGTTTGGCCACTGCCAGGCCCTGTTGCGCAACGCGTTTCAGAACGGTCCCGCGTTTTGGAACGGATCATCCCTGTTCCGAAACACCCGACCGTTGGGCACTGAAATTGATGGTTATATGTTTTGAAACCTTTGCGTTTTGGTCCTAAACTTTGTGTATGCAATTGAATGAGTTTGAGATGTCCGTTTGAGTTGAAATTTGACAGAGAAGCATGAAATATGATTAATTTCATAATGGTCACTCAAAAATGGGTTAAGTTCTTATAATTTCCAGAATTTACATTTTGGTCCCTAAATTCATGTTTTGTGCAATTAAGTCCCTGAATGTTTTCCGAAAGCGCTGATCTTTGAGTATGCTGTTGCTATGAACATATCTAGGGTTAATGTGCATTTAGATAAGATTAAAAAGAAAAAAAAGGGTCGTTAATCAAGGTTGACTTTCGGGTTGACTTTGGTTTTCCCCGTGTAAACTTCTTAATTCGGGTTGACCGTCTAGGCCGGGTTAAGGGGGTTACATTTGGTGGTATCAGATCTGAGTTCTCGAGTAGTTGGGAATGATTATGTGGGTGATTAAAGTATGTATGCTTTGTATGCTTGTTGATTGAAAGCATGATGTGTGAATTGTAAGCATGTTGCAATTGTGGTGTATGCTGTGGTGAAGCATGTTGTGGGTACCCATTTCCAAATCAAAGCTAATGTAATGATGTTGTTTTTAATTGGAAATGAGCTTGAGTACTTGGATTGCTTACCTTGCTGAGCCTGACTTTGTTTATTGCATTGTGATTGCATTGTTTAGTGAATGGCACCTCGTAGAGAGTTGGGGGTTAATACGCGAGCTATGGCTCGAAATGTAACGCCCCGGTTTTGGGCTTAGAAATTTTGGGCGTTGACCGGTTTGGTCAAAGTGCTGTTCGAATCTAAGAGAGTGAATTTAGGAAAGCTTAGTTCGGGTTGCATTAAAAATATGGAAAAATGTTCTAAAATCATCTTTTAATATATTTAAGTGAACTGTGAAATCAATTTTGGAAAATGAGTTTCGGAAGGGTGACATTTTGGCTAGTGACCAAAATGTAATTTTTGAAAGTTTTGTGACTGTTTTAGAAAGGATTGAAACTTTGAATCTTTAAGGAGCTATTTACCCAAAGGGAGTTTCTCCAGATTTTTCTAAGATATTTTAATGATTAATTCTGATTTTCAGGCAAAAGAAAAGTGGAGGGAAATCATTTTGGTTATTTTGTAACTAATTTCTCATATTTTCCAATTTCTCTTTTCTCTCATTTTCTCTCAACCCAAACACTTTCTCTCCAGAGATTTCCTTCTGATTTTGTCACTCATTTCTCTCCTTTCAACTCTCTTTTGATTCCTAATCATCATATCTACAAAACCTCTCAATTTGCTACTTGATTCATCAAGCTTTTTGGTTCCAAAAGAGGAGAAACTCAAGTTTGGAGGTAAGAACGTCCTTCTCCTCTGAACTTCAAGTTCTTTAATGAAATTCCTAAGTTCTCAATCCTTAATTGATGTTTTATAAATGGCTTTTAAGATTGTTTAATGGATCTTGGCTTAAAATGCAAGATTTGGTGTGTTTTTGATGAAATTTCGTTGGATCTGTTTAAGCAGTGTTTTAAGGTGTTAAAATGATGATTAATGAATGTTAATTTGATAAGGAATTGAGTTTTGATTAATGCAATCCCTGATAGGTTGAATTTCCTAAGTTTAGCTTATGATTCTTGGTTGTTTTTGAGGTGATCTTGTGGATCTGGTGTTGCTGGAGGTATAAGGATGTTGTTAGGTTCTTTTTAGATGTTAAATGATGTTAAAGGATGTTAGGTTTTGTTGGTTAATGGCTGGGCTATGTTGAGAAGTGGTTTGGATGCATTTTCGATTGTGTTTGGTGGCCGAAAATGGAGTGTGGATGAGAGCAGCGAGTTTAGGTGCTTTCATTGAAGCTATTAATGCATGATGATGCATTAATCTACTGTTTTAATGTGTTAAAACAGGGGAGTCATCTTTGGATCCAAGTGGTGGTGATCCGGAAGCTTGATTTGGTGCTTCGGCAAGAGGCGAAGTGGAATCGGTGAGTGAAATTGGGTTTTCGGCTTTGAAACCAATGTCTTGGGAGCTTAGTTTAAGTCTAAACAACTTTGCTAAGCTCAAGTGTAAGTTTTCGGAAATACTCTCTAGTGGTGGCCATGATTTGATTGTTGTGCAATGTGGTTTATTGCATGTTTTAAATTCTGTTTTGAAAGCATGATTTAGCATGGTTAATGCTGTTTTTGTAAGCCATATGTTGAAGGAAGCTCAAGGTAAGAGCTCATTGTTTTTGAACATTGATTAAATGTGGTTTGATGCTTTTAAATGCATGATGAATATGGCTTGGTTTAATGCTTTAGAACAGTGGATAAATTGATGATAATGATGTATATTGGCAAGTGATGTTTTGAAAAGGTTGAGGTCACTAAGGTGGTTAAAAGTCCTTGAGTGAGCCTTGTTACTTAAGAACATCAAGGTGGTTAAAAGTCCTTGGATGATTCTTTTTACGGACACAAAGGTGTTTAAAAGTCCTTGTGTGGTCCTTTCTATGGTGTTTAAAAGTCCATAGGCCAAGGTGTTTAAAAGTCCTTGGGGTCAAGGTGTTTAAAAGTCCTTGAGGTAATTTATATCATGGTGTTTAAAAGTCCATGGCCAAGGTGTTTAAAAGTCCTTGGGGTCCAAGGTGTTTAAAAGTCCTTGGGGTGAAAGTTGATGAACTTGTTTTCAAAGAAATGAAATGTATCACTTGTGGCCAATATGACATGTAATGAAATGAAGCATGAGATGCTTGTTAAAGTATGCTTTTGAGCATGTGTAAATGATGATTTGAAGCATGATTTATAAAGTGTTTTATAAATGCATTATTGGATGGTTTTATTGAGCATTCCTCACTAAGCTTTTGCTTACGCTCTCTTTGTTTTCTCAAATCAATAATGCAGAGCATTAAAGTACTTTGAGGGCAGCAAGGAAGGCAAGCATTCAAGTGGTAGTAAAGCTCAAAGTATGGAAGGTTTTCTTAAGTACATTTAGCTTTTGGTAATTTGGCAATGGGGGACCTATGTGTATGTTTTGGGAGATGTTTTGAACTCCCTAAGTATGTTGAATGTTGTTGAGAATGCTGGTTTTTTTGTGGTTGACCTTTATATGCTTGAATTGGAAGTTTATGCTTGAATGGTTGCTTGTGTAGGAAGCATGCCTATAGATTTGGGGCTTTCCATATACGTTGATGTTTTGATGAATTGTTGATGCAAGTATGTCTCAAATATGTTGAATAGCATGCTGGTAAAGTTTGGTGGCATTTGGAGCATGATTGGATGTTTAATTGCATGTTCATGTATGCATTTTGGGGCAATCTGTGCAGGGTGTTTCGGAATAGCACCTACCGTTTCGGAACGGGTGCCTTAAACAAGCCCAGGCGTCCGAAACGGGAGGGACCGTTCCGAAACGGATAGGCTACTGTCTGCCCTTGTTTCGGTACGCGTTGCGGAACGGCCCCGCGTTTCGAAACGGGCTGTCTCCCGTTTCGGAACGGGTGACCGTTGGGGGCTGACATTGGCAGTTAAATGTTTTGAAATGTTTGCATTTTGGTCCTGAATCTTGTTTGTGCAATTGTATGAGTTTGGGAAGTCCTTTTGAGCTGAAATTTCACAGAGAAGTATGAAACCTGATTAATTTCAAGTTGGTAACTTCAATTTGGGTTAAGTCCTTATAATTATCAGAATTTACAATTTGGTCCCTAAAGTTGTAAATTGTTCAATTGGGTCCCTGTTTGATCTCTGATAGTTATGATCTTTGAGTATGATGTTGTATGATCATATCTAAGGATTAATATGCATCTAGACAAGTTTAAAAAGAAAAAAAGGGTCGTTAATCAAGGTTGACTTTCGGGTTAACTTTGGTTTTCCCCGTGTGACTTTCTTAATTCGGGTCAACCGTCTAGGCCGGGTTAAGGGGGTTACACGAAATGAGAATGAGGAGAACGCTGAGAATGCGATGGATTTACCTCCTCCACCTGGTGGTGGTGGTGCTGGGGGCGAAGGAGCTGGTGTTGCAGCTGGTGCTGGGGTCGCTGGACCTGAAGCTGGTCAGGGGCAAGCTGTTCCTGACATGACAGTGTTGGTTCAAGCTATTGCTGGTGCTTTTCGAGCGGCGGTAGCTGGAGCTCAAGGAGCTGGGCATCAGGGAGATGCTGGTGTTAGACTACCTCTGGAGCGTTTGCGCAGTCTGGGAGGGACTGAGTACAGGGGTTTGTCTGCTGAAGGTGCTGAATCTTGGTTGGAGAGTACCAAGAGAATCTTGGGGCAGATGAGTTGCACTGATGTGCAGAAGCTGGGCTGTGTGGTATCGTTGTTGCAGGACGATGCTTACACTTGGTGGACAACCACTATCTCTGGGATGGAGGAAGCTGATGTAACTTGGACGTTCTTTCAGAACGCGTTCAAGAGGAGATATCTGGGTGTGAGGTACCTAGATGAAAAGAAGAGGGAATTCATGTCTCTTACCCAAGGGAGCATGTCTGTAGCTGAGTACGAGGTTCAGTTTGTCCGACTCAGTCAGTACGCACCTGAGCTTGTTCCGGATGAGCGGGAAAGGTGTGAAAGGTTCCGTTATGGTTTGGTGACGGATGTAAAGACGTATATGCTAGCTGCTGAGTATAATGATTTTGATGTGCTGGTTGGGAGAGCAAAGGACATTGAGATGAACTTGGGTAAATCTTCTAGAAGTGCTAGAAAGCGAGTTGCTGAGTATAGTTCCGGTGGTGGACGGAACAAGAGGGGACATGATCAGAAGTATCAGCCTTCGGCTAAGCGAGGTGGTGGTGCGCCTGCTCAGGGAGGCAAGGCTAGAGCTGAACCGAACGCATGTTGGACATGTGGATCGCGTGGCCATATGAAACGTGATTGTCCTCGAGCTGTGAGGGAGGTGCAAGTTCCTGTTGTGGCAGCTGGTAATTCGTACTGGAACTGTGGATCTACGGATCACATGAGGAGAGAGTGTCCTATGTTGGCTGGTGGCCAAGGGCGTGCTCCTGTTGTTGTTGCACCATAGAGAGGTCGTGGGCGCGGCCGTGGTAACTTCCAGCGGAGAGAAGAGGGTGGACGGAATGTGGCTCATGTTGTAGCTGTTCAGCCAGAGGGTGGTGGCCAGGCTAGAGTGTTTGCTCAGAGGGAGGGGAGGAATGACACGGATGTGATTGCAGGTACTTTTACTTTGCAGTCCTTGTCATTACTTTCCTTGATTGATTCTGGATCTACGCACTCATACATTTTGCGTGAGCATGCTGAATTGCTTGGTTTGCCTGTTGAGTCTTTGGATGTTGGTATGCGTGTCACTAGTTCTTTTGGTGAGACTGTTGTGACTCGAAAGCTTTATAGAAGATGTCCTTTGGTTGTGCAAGATCATGTTTTTCATGTTGATCTTATGGAGTTGCCTTTCTATGGTTTTTATGTAATCCTTGGTATGGATTGGCTTGCTGAGCATCGTGCTGTGGTGGATTGTAAGAATAAGCGAGTTTCGTTGAAGCTTGCGGATGATTATGAAGTAGTTGTGGTTGGTGAGAATGTGAAGTTTCTTGCCAATGTGGTGTCTACATTGGAGGCGAGCCGGATGCTGAGGCAAGGTTGTGAAGCTTACCTAGCCTTTGTGATGAATCCTAGCTCTAAGGAGTTGCGTGTGCAAGATATCAGGATTGTGCGAGAGTTTCCTGGTGTGTTTCCTGAGGAGTTGCCCGGATTGCCTCCTAATCGTGAGGTGGAGTTTGGGATTGAGCTGTATGAAAACACAACTCCTGTGTCCATTACTCCTTATCGAATGGCACCTAAAGAGTTGAAAGAGCTGAAGACGCAGTTGCAAGAGTTGCTTGATCGTGGTTTCATTCAGCCGAGTGTGTCGCCTTGGGGTGCACCGGTCTTGTTTGTGAAGAAGAAAGATGGCACTATGAGAATGTGCATTGATTACCGTCAGCTTAACAAGTTGACTATCAAGAATCGGTATCCATTGCCGAGAATTGATGATCTTTTTGATCAATTTCGGGGAGCAGCTGTGTTCTCTAAGATTGACTTAAGGTCAGGGTATTACCAGTTGAAGGTGAAGGATGTGGATGTGCCAAAATCAGCTTTCAGGACGAGGTATGGGCATTATGAGTTCCTTGTGATGCCGTTTGGTTTGACAAATGCTCATGTGGCTTTCATGGACATGATGAATCGTGTATTTCATGAATACCTGGATAAGTTTGTGGTGGTATTCATTGATGATATCCTCGTGTACTCGCGTACTGAGGAGGAGCATGAAGGGCATCTGAGAATTGTGCTGCAAGCTTTGTTGGAGAATCAGCTTTATGCTAAGCTGAGCAAGTGTGAGTTCTGGCTTAGAGAAGTGGTGTTTCTTGGTCATGTGGTTTCTGCTGAAGGGATTCGTGTTGATCCTCAGAAGATTGAGGCGGTGATGAATTGGAAGGTTCCTAAGTCTGTTCATGAAGTTCGTAGTTTCCTTGGTTTGGCAGGATACTACCGAAGGTTTGTGGATGGGTTTTCGAAGATTGCTGCACCTTTGACAAAGTTGTTGCAGAAGGATGTTAAGTATGAGTGGACGGAAGCGAGACAGCAGGCTTTTGAGAAGCTTAAGGCAGCCTTGACACAAGCTCCTATCTTGGTTCAACCTGAATCAGGGAAAGAGTTTGTGGTGTATAGTGATGCGTCCTATGTTGGTTTGGGATGTGTGTTGATGCAGGAGGGTAAGGTGGTGGCTTATGCATCACGGCAGTTGAAGGTGCATGAGCGCAATTATCCTACGCATGACATCGAGTTGGCTGCGGTGGTTTTTGCTTTGAAGATCTGGAGACATTATCTGTATGGTGAGAAGTGTACTGTGTACACGGATCACAAGAGTTTGAAGTATCTGATGTCTCAGAAGGAGTTGAATCTTAAACAGCGGCTTTGGGTGGAGTTGCTCAAGGATTATGATTTGACGATTGAGTATCACCCGGGAAAAGCTAAAGTTGTAGCGGATGCCTTGAGTAGGAAGGTAGTTGTCGAGTTGAGGGCTATGTTTGCTAGTTTGAGTATTTCGCGTGATGGTGGTCTTGTGGCTGAATTGCAAGTGAAACCATCTTTGGTTCAGTTGATCAAGGAAAAGCAGTTGTTGGATGATTCCTTGGTACCGCATGTTCAGGATATTGCGGAGGGTAGGCCTTCGGATTTCTGTTTTAATGATGATGGAGTGTTGTGTTTTGGGAGTCGGATAGTAGTGCCCAATGATGTTGAGTTGAGGCGTGCTATTCTGACTGAAGGTCATAGTAGTCCTTTTGCTATGCACCCTAGTAGTACTAAGATGTACCGTGATCTTCGTGATGAGTACTATTGGGTGGGTCTAAAGAAGGATGTTGAGGAGTTTGTAAGCAAGTGCATGGTGTGTCAGCGAGTTAAGGCTGAGCATCAGTTTCCGTCAGGTTTGTTGCAACCGTTGAGAATTCCTGAGTGGAAGTGGGAAAGGATTACCATGGATTTTGTATCTAGTTTACCTTTGTCGCCATCGAAGAAGAATTCGGTGTGGGTGATTGTGGATCGCCTGACGAAGTGTGCGCATTTCTTGCCTGTAATACTACGTATTCTTTGGATAAGCTTGCGGAGCTGTACATTGCTGAGATTGTGCGGCTGCATGGTGTGCCTAAGTCGATTGTGTCAGATAGGGATCCGAGGTTTACATCGCGTTTCTGCCAGTGTTTGCATCAAGCTTTGGGTACACGGTTGAATTTCAGTACATCTTATCATCCTCAGTCGAATGGTCAGTCCGAGCGTGTTATCCAGGTTTTGGAGGATATGTTGAGGTGCTGCGTGATTGAGTTTCAGGGCTCATGGGAGAAACATTTGCCTTTGGTGGAGTTTTCTTATAACAATAGTTATCAGGCAAGCATTCAAATGGCACCTTATGAGGCTTTGTACGGGAGGAAGTGTAGGACTCCTCTGTGTTGGGCTGAAACGGGTCAGAAGTTGGTTTCGATGCCAGCTATGTTGAAAGGAACCACCGAGAAGGTGAAGCTCATTTGTGAGCGTTTGAAAGCAGCATCTGATCGGCAAAAGTCTTACGCGGATTTGAAGCGTAAGGAGATTGAGTATGCGGTGGGTGACCGTGTGTTTTTGAAGGTTTCGCCTTGGAAAAAGGTGATGAGGTTTGGCCGGAAGGGTAAGTTGAGCCCTAGGTACATTGGACCATACGAGGTGATTGAGCGTGTGGGTCCTGTTGCGTACAAGTTGAGGTTACCGCAGGAGTTGGAAAAGATCCATGATGTGTTTCATGTTTCTATGCTTCGGAAGTATAGATCGGATCCTTCACATGTGATGCCTGTGGAAGAAGTGGAATTGAATCCGGATTTGACCTATGATGAGGAACCGGTGAGGATTCTGGATTCGGATAGCAAGGTTCTTCGAGGCAAGACCATTGAGTTGGTAAAGGTGTTGTGGAGACATCGTGGTGTTGAAGAAGCCACGTGGGAACGGAAGGATGACATGTTGAAACAGTTTCCGTACCTCTTTCCTTCAGGTAAATTTCGAGGACGAAATTTCTTAAGGGGGGGAGAGTTGTAACACCCCAATTTTGGGCTTAGAAGTTTTGGGTTTGGACCGGACCGGTCGGGTTGCGGTTCGAATATAAAAGGGTGAATTTAGGAAAGCCTAGTTCGGGTTGCATTAAAAATATGGAAAAATGTCTTAAAATCCTCTTTTATTATATATAAGGGAAAGGTGAAATCAATTTTAAAAAATGTGGTTTGGAAGGGTGACATTTTGGGTTAGTGACCAAAATGTAATTTTCGGAAACTTGGTGACTGTTTTAAAAAGGATTGAAACTTTGAATCTTTAAGCAGCTATTTACCCAAAGGAGTTTCTCCAGATTTTTCTTAAATATTAAAGGATTAATTAATGGTTTTAAAATAAAAGTAAAAGGGAGGGAAAGATATTTTGGCATTTTCAACTAACTTTTCCCAAATTCCATTTTCCTTTTCTCTCAATTTTCTCTCAACCCAAACACATTTCTCCAGCACATTTTCCCTCTGATTTTGACATCCAAATATGAGATTTCAATCCTCTTTTGATCTCTAATCATCTCTTCAACAAAACCTTAGCATTTACTTATTGGATTTTCAAGATTTTGGTTCCAAAAAGGGAGAAAACTCAAGTTTAGAGGTATGAACGTCCTTCTCCTCTAAATTCTCAGTTCTTTACTGAAATTCCCAAGTTCTCAATCCTTGATTTGTGTTTTATTAAAGGTTTTACAATTGTGTTCTTGATCTTGGCTTTAAAATGCAAGATTTGCTTTAATTTTGATGAAATTCGTATGATCTGATTGGGCACTGTTTTGAGATGTCATTTTGATGTAAAATGAATGTATAATTGATGAGAAATTGAGGTTTAATCAATGCAATCCCGAATAGGTTGATTTTCCTAAGTTTTGCTTGAGTTTTTGGTGGTTTTTGGAGTGATCTTGATGATCTGTTATAGCTGGAGGTATAAGGACGTGGTTAGATCCTTTTTGGATGTTAATTGATGTTTAAGGATGTTTAGAATTGATGGATCCTGGCTGGGTAGTGTTGTGGAGTTGTTTGGATGTGTTTTCGGTTGTGTTTGGTAGCCGAAATGTGAGTGTTGATGAGAGCAGCGAGTTTAGATGTCTTGGTTGAGGATATTAATGCATGATGATGCATTAATCTACTGTTTTGATGTGTTTAAAACAGGGGAGACATCTTCGGATCCTCGTGGTGTTGATCCGGAAGCTTGATTGGTGTTTCGGCAAGTGGCGAAACGGAATCGGTGAGTGGAATTTGGTTTTCAGCTTTGAAACCAATGTTTTGAAGGTTTGGGAGCTTAGTTTAAGTCTAAACAACTTTGCTAAGCTCAAGAGTAAGTTTTCGGAAAAACTCTCTTGTAGATGAACCATGACTTGGTTGGGTGCAATGTGATTGTTTGCATGTTTTAAATACTGTTTTGAAAGCATATTTTAGCATGTTTAATTGCTGGTTTTATAAGCCATGTGTTGAAGGATGCTCGAGGTAAGAGATCCTTGTTTTGAACATTTGATAAAATGTGGTTTTGTTGCATAATGATGCATGATGATTAATGGCTTGTTAAATGCTTTAAAACAGTGGATTATTGTTGTTAAATGATGCATATTGGTAAGTGATGTTTTGAGAAAGGTTAAGAACACTATGGTGGTTAAAAGTCCATAGGTGGTTCTTGTGTTAAGAACAACATGGTGGTTAAAAGTCCATGGTTGATTCTTGTTAAGGTCACAAAGGTGGTTAAAAGTCCTTGTGTATTTTAAGAACAACATGGTGGTTAAAAGTCCATGGTTGGTTCTTGGTTAAGGTCACAAAGGTGGTTAAAAGTCCTTGTGTGAGCCTTGTGTATTTAAGAACACCATGGTGGTTAAAAGTCCATGGGCGATTCTTGTTAAGGACACAAAGGTGGTTAAAAGTCCTTGTGTGGTCCTTGTGAATGGTAAGAACATCATGGTGGTTAAAAGTCCATGGATGATTCTTGTGCTAAGGACACAATGGTGGTTAAAAGTCCACGTGTGGTCCCTGTGAATTGTAAGATCACAATGGTGGTTAAAAGTCCATGTGTGGATCTTGTATTGATTGTATCACTTGTGGCCAATATGACATGTTATATACTTGAAGCATGAGATGCTTGTTTTAAATGCTTTTGTGCATGGTTAAAGGTTGTTTTGAATTGAGGTTTATAAAAGTGTTTTATAAATGCATTATTGTGTTGATTTAAATGAGCATTCCTCACTAAGCTATTTGCTTACGCTCTCTCTTTTCTTAAAACCAATAATGCAGAGCATTGAAGTGCATTAGGGGCAGCAAGGAAGCCAAGAATCCAAGTGAAGGTTTAAGCTCATGTATGGTGAATGTTTTCTAACACTATTAGCTTTTGGGCATTTGGCAATGGGGAACTTATATTGTTGTTTTGGGAGATGTTTTGGACTCCCTAAGTTGGTTTTATGTTGTTATTGATGTTGGAACATGTAAATGGCCTTTATGTGGTTGGTTTGGAATTTTGTTGCTTGCATGGTTTGCTATATAGGATTCTTGCCTATAGAATTGGGGATTTGTTTAATTGATGCCATGTTTGTGTATAATTGATGCAATTATGTTCCTTATGCATGTAATGACTTGCTGGTATAATTTGGTTGCCTTTGGAGCATGTTTGATGGGTCAATTGTGTGTTTAATCAGCAAAAATCTGCAAATCTGGGCAGCCTGTTTCGGAACAGGTACTGCCGTTTTGGAACAGAGGGCCTGAAATGGCCTAGGCGTTTCGAAACGGGTAGGGCTGTTCCGAAACAGTTTGGCCACTGCCAGGCCCTGTTGCGCAACGCGTTTCGGTACGGTCCCGCGTTTCGGAACGGATCATCCCTGTTCCGAAACACCCGACCGTTGGGCACTGAAATTGATGGTTATATGTTTTGAAACCTTTGCGTTTTGGTCCTGAACTTTGTGTATGCAATTGAATGAGTTTGAGATGTCCGTTTGAGTTGAAATTTGACAGAGAAGC
Source organism: Hibiscus trionum (assembly GCA_030270665.1). Classification (NCBI taxonomy): domain Eukaryota; kingdom Viridiplantae; phylum Streptophyta; class Magnoliopsida; order Malvales; family Malvaceae; genus Hibiscus; species Hibiscus trionum. Next base: position 40,591,403 of record BSYR01000027.1, on the reverse strand, counting down.
ATGAAATATGATTAATTTCATAATGGTAACTCAAAAATGGGTTAAGTCCTTATAATTTCCAGAATTTACATTTTGGTCCCTAAATTCATGTTTTGTGCAATTAAGTCCCTGAATGTTTTCCGAAAGCGCTGATCTTTGAGTATGCTGTTGCTATGAACATATCTAGGGTTAATGTGCATTTAGATAAAATTAAAAAGAAAAAAAAGGGTCGTTAATCAAGGTTGACTTTCGGGTTGACTTTGGTTTTCCCTGTGTAAACTTCTTAATTCGGGTCGACCGTCTAGGCCGGGTTAAGGGGGTTACACTACTGAAACGGTTTAACTCGTATCGAAACACATTGACTATTTTAGGCATACCGTACTGGTACGCTAGCGCATGTTTCGATACGCCTAGGCCTGTAATGACATTTTTCTCAACTTTTACATACTAGAAACCATCCGAAACCATTCTAACATGCTTCCAACCTAAGCACAAACATTTAAAGCATAAATCCAAAGGATTTTAACACCAAAGCAAGCATTAAACATCAACGTAACCACAAATGACAATCTATAGGCATGCTTCCTAAGAACACAACCACATAAAGATCAAAGTGCATACCAAATCAAATACCAGCATATAAAGGCCATTTACAAGTCCAAATAGGCAACATAAACTTGCCACAAATAAGGGAGTTTCAAAACACAACCTCCCAAAACATATAGGTACCCTCTCATTGTCACTTATTACTATTTAGTAAATGTAAACCATACATGAGCTATAAAACGCCCTTGGAAACTCTTGCTTCCTTGTTACCACAACCAAGGTACTTTTCTACATTGTTGTGAAAAGAGAGCGTATGCATAAATGCCTAGTGAGGGTCGCTCGAATAAAACCAGCAACAATGCATTTTAAAACCATTTCTCAAAAACAAATCTCTTTTCATCATGCTCAAATACAACTCATGCTTTAAATTTGTTTCAAAGAAAATTCAATAATCATTTGTAAAACATGCATCATCAATCTCATGCATTTACCACAATGCAAATCTCATTGCAAGCTTCTCATGCTTGAACATCATAAAGCATTTTCCAAAAAGGAATCGCATGTATAAATCTCATAGGCCCAAAATCGGGGTGTTACAATACAAATGTCATTGCAAGCTTCTCATGCTTGAACATCATAAACCATTAAAAACTATGATACATGTAATCTCATATATTGGCATTAAAAGTGACCCAAATGGAACTACCCCCATCCTTGGATAGCACTACCCCTATCCATTCATGTTCAAATATTGTAACACCCTGATTTTGGGCCTAAGAGTTAGCCGTGTTTAGGCTAGATGGTTTGGGAGACCCGGTTCAAACAATCTATACTAGTTTCGGGATTTAATTATTTTAAAGAGGTTTTTGAGGTTGGAAAAATATGAGAAAACGTTTTAAATCATTATTTAATATATGTATGATTTTGGTGGGATTAATTTTGGAAAATGGATTTTGGAGGTTTGACATTTTGGAAATTGGTGACCAAAATGTAAAGATCGTAAAACTATTTTTAGTAACTAAATCGTAAAAGACCAGAACTTTAAATCTTTAAAGAGCTATTGATCCAAAGTCTAATTCAGACTTATTCCCTTTAATTGGTCAATTTTAAAGTGATTTTAATTAATAAAACAAGACGGAGATAATTAAATTGGCATTTGTCTCTTAAAATCTATTTTACGTAACTACCTTTTCTCACAATCATTTTCACTCAAATTCTCTCCAGCAAAACACTTGATTTGTGGTAAACATTTGATTTGATTTATCTCTTAACATCAAATGATTTCCTATCAAAATCTTATGATTTTATCTTTGTTTTCTCATGTAAATGTTTACAATTGAAGGGAAAAGTCATCATTAGAGGTAAGGTTTCATTTTCCTCCTCTAATGAAAGTTTCTTTATTGAAATCCCATGTTCTGGATCTTTTATGAGTGTTTTCTATTGGGTTTTGATGTTACAATTATGTAAAATTGGTTTAAATGATTTTTAATTGGTTAAATAAAAAATGTTTATTTTGAATTTGTTTTGCTGGGTTTATAATGAGATTGTATCATGATTATGATGTATTGAAATGTTGATTAAGTGATTTTAATTTAGGAAACCCAAAACTAGATGAGATGGTTGATTTTTAGGTTGGAATCTTTGAGTTTTAGGCTTGATAGTGTAGTTGTTTGATTGCTGGAGGTTCTTTGGTATTGAGAAGGTGTTTTCAGATGTAAATTGATGTTGTTTTGATGTTAATCTCGTTGGGTAATGGATGGAGATTTCTTAGAAAGGTTTCGCCGATGTTTTTGGTAGTTTTCGGGTAGTGAAAGCTTGGTTGTTGATGGATGATGATGTAGTTTCATGTTGCTAGGTGACAGGCGAATCCCATCTCAATTTCCCTTAGCGAATCCGTCATTAAGTGTGTTCATAGGAAGTCGAATTTTCTACAAGACGATCCTTCCTCCCAACTATAAATCTAAACAACAATCAAGTCAACGTGCACTTTTTCAAATGAAAGCGAAAAGATTTTAATAGAAATGCTAATTGCCGATCTAAGCTTTCAGAAAATTGAGAATGTAACACGAAGTTGTTGAGTGCTTTTAATTCTCAGAAGGTGAATCGAAGCTTCACTTTAAACCTTTAGCTACTCAGAAAATTTAGCTAAGCATGATTATGGAAGAAATCATACTTAACATAATTTTAAAATAAAGTTAAAAAAAACTAAAAGAAATTATACTTAAAGGGAAATGAAATTTTATAAACTTTAAAAGTAAAAACAAGCTAAGAACAAGAGATGATTTTCTAGCTTACCCCAAGGGGGTATTTATAGTATTCTAAAAACTCTAAGATAACCCTAAAATGATAGAAGATAAATCCTAAAAAATATATTCAAATTAAATTCTAAATACAAAAGATAATTCCCAAGTTTGAATTTAAAATCTCGGCTGATAAGCTATCGATTCTGTAACACTCGGGTTTGGGGGTCGGGTGAGATTAAATATTAAAATATTATTTTGGGCCTCATGTTTTCAAAACAAATGAATTATGTTGGACTTATTCTAAATCAAGCCCATTTAGTCATGAATGTCATGCCCTTGTGAATACTTCACTTCATTAAGGGTAAAATAGTCTTTGGCTTTTAAATTAAAATAAAACATTAAAAATCACTTTTTACTCATCTTCTTCCCCCTTCCTCTTCCCATTTCCACGACAAAACACCCTTCCCCTTGAGTTACTATTCTATCACCATTCTTCCTCATCCTTGAAGGTTTTTGAAAGGTAAACATATTTTTGAGTTGTCCTTATCGTTCCCTACAAGTCTATACCTTGATCTTTCATTAAAACTCATGGTTTTGAATTTTGGAGTTTTGGATTAAAAATGTCATCTTTGTTAGCTTTTAGTTGAGTTTTCGATTTTTTGATGTTATATAAGTTATTTGCTATCTAAAAGGTCCAACATATGTAATTTTTACAAGGTTTTACGATGATTCATGAATTTGGGTTTTATGGAGGTCTTAAAGGGGTTTAAGGTTGGTTTTTGGGGCTGTTTTGGGTGAAATCTTGAGGGCTGATGGTTAGACTATGTTTGAAGGTTCTTTTGGGTGTATTAGATGGCACTTGGAAGGTTGGAAACATGGTTTTCTGGTTTGCCTTTTAGGCAGCTCGAAAATGGCACTTATGGGGTTGTCTTTAGCTTGAATTCATGTGTTTTGTGCTTGGTTTGTGTTCCGGGTTTGCTATAGTGATTTGTGGACTGAATTGTGGTTGTTTTGATTGTGTTGGGATGTTTAGAAGCAAGGAATTGTGTTGGTGAAGTCTCGGGAATGGATCCGGAACCGTTGGGAGCTTGACCGGCTAGAGTTGTTGAGCTTGGATTAGTCGGTGAGTGGTTCTACGTTTTTAAATTGGTTTTCAAATGTTGGTTCAAGCATGTGGACCTAGATTGGGCTTGGTAAACCCACCTAGAGTTGGGATTAGAGTGGTAGCCTAATCTCAAGCTTAGTATAGGAGACCTTTGGTTGAACTTCTAAATGCTTGTTATGCCTCTTGTTTCATATTAATTATGATTAACATGGTTATGTATATTGTGATATACATGTGTGTTGAGGCATGATATTTGATGCATTGTTATATGTATGTGGTTGTGGAGTGTCGGTTATGCATGATGGTAAATCATGGTGAGTACGTGCTAAGCACGGAAATTGGTAAGAAAGTTGTGAGGTTGATTAACGAAATGTGTTAGTATTGGCACTAGTATGCTTGGGTACAATGATCGATCATTAGGATGTTTAGTGTACACACGAGAGTCAAAATGCGTGCGTGGTCTTGGTGATGGTAGTCATCAAGATGGAGTACGGGTTCGCCCGGAAATCTTCATATATATGTTAGTCGGTGATGAGTGGAATCCTATCGACGGGGCGTGAGGATGAGTGGAATCTCCTCCGCGTGAAACGGTGATGAGTGTAATCTCATCGTAAGGTAATGGTTGTGTTTTTGGATGTGAGTTCCAACGGTTATCCGCGTATTCGGGTCATAGCTAGGTGTCAATACGGATTGTGGAATTTGTTGCTGATACGTTGATACATGTGTTCCATATGTTGTGATTATGGACTTGTTGAGCATGGCATGATAGTTGAAATTATGTTCATGCATTATTTATATTTGACTCATGTGGTTCGAAGGTGAGATCATGCATTCTACCTTGGTTGTGTTGCTCGTGCTTGGATCTTGCATTGTCGAGGTTTGTTTTACGAGCTTACCCTCACTAAGCTTTATGCTTACGCTCTCTTTTGTTCGACAATGCAGATCCTTAGTTTCTGGGTTGCTTGTGCAAGGAGAGGGCCTCCAAGTGCGCTAATTGAGCTTTTGATATCACCAAGTATGAATTTCTAAGTTATGGATGTAATCGACAACCAATGGGTTTTTAGTGTTTGGATTTATATTGTTGTTGGTGTTAGGAGCATGCTAGACTCCTTTTTGATGTTATGGTATGGCTTGTGGATGCCTTGTTTTGAATTGTAAACCATGTTTATGTTGCTTACCTTGAATGCTTATGTGATGTTGGCTCTAAGGCATGAAACCTTAAAATGCAATGTATGACTCTTTTGTGGTGAATGCTAGTCCCTTATGAATGTATAACCTTTACATGTATGTAATGTGTTTTGAGGGTGTTTATAATAGGGTGTATGCCTCTAGAGTCTATGTGTGCATGTTGTGTTCGCTTCTTGAAGTCGTTAAGGGCGTTTGGTATCGTTTAGATATGTTTAAAACTTATTTTGGAAACTCACAAACTGCAGGTGTTTTGGAACGGGAAGTGCTGTTTCGGAACGGGTGTAGTTCCAGGGCCCCCCGTATCAGAACGCGTTCCAGTACGGTTTGGCTACTGTGAGGCCCTATTCTGATACGAGTCTCGAAACACTTTGGCCACTTTGAATGCATGTTCTGGAACGTGTTTCGGAACGCCTAGGCGAATTGGGACCCTGTTCTAAAACGAGATGGATGCGTTTCGGTACGGGTGTCTGGCTTTTTATACTGGAGCCCGTGTATCGAAACGGGCAAAACCTGTTTCGAAACACATGCCTGAAAATGGGCTTTTGACATCTCTAAAAGAGTCTCAAGGGTTGGGCTTAGGCCCGGTTTGATGTTGGTCTTCTCGTGAGTCTTGTTTTCGTTGTCGCTTCACACATAGGTTTAATTAACGCATCTAGACAAGATAATAATAAATGAAAAAGTTTTCTCGGGTTGTTAACCGAAGTGGAGCCTTAACGAGTTTTGCCTCGGTTATCCCCGTGTAACCCACTCGGACCGATCAGTTGCCCGGACCGGGACGTGGGGGTTACACTTGTTGGTATTAGAGCCTGCGGTTTCCGAGACCTCGGGCAGGTAAGTGAGGTAAGTTAAATTCTTGTATTGCAAATTACACGGTGTTTGCTTGCCATGTAAGTATGCTTTGATGTTTGCTTGATTGATCGTATATGTGTGTTGTTTGAAGCATGTTAAGTTGAGTCTCATTGCTTCTATTACATCGGAAAAAGGATTTTTAAGTGAGGGAAACATACTTGAGCCACTTGGACCCTTGCCCTTGCTAACCCTATCTTGTATGTTGTTGTTGTGTTGTAGTTGTTATCTGTGGGCACGTATGTCGAGGCCTAGAGGTAGACCGAGGTTGGTTCGTCAGGAACCCCGTGTTGTGGCTCCTGTTAATGTGCCGGTGGTTGGAGTAGAGGCTCCTGTGGAAGAGCCTGCTGCTGGAGTCGGAGCTCCTCTACCACCACCTCCTCAACCTGATGTGGGAGGCGAGGCTGGAGCTGAGGGAGCGGGACCTCAGGTTGGCCAAGGTGGCCAAGGTCCTGCAGGAATAGACATGGCTCCGCTAGTTCAAGCTATAGAGGGAGCGTTTCATGTAACCCCCTTAGCCCGGCCTAGACGGTTGACCCGAACTACGAAGATTACACGGGGAAAACCAAAGTCAACCTGAAAGTCAACCTTGATTAACGACCCTTTTTTTTCTTTTTAAACTTGTCTAGGTGCATATTAATCCTAAGCGTACTCTTGAGAAAAGCATACTTGAAAAGCACAGCGACCGGAAAACGTTAAGGGGCTCAATTGCACAAATTACAACTATTAGGGACCAAAATGTAAATTCTGGAAATTAAGAGGACTTAACCGATTTTTATGTTACCAATACCAAATTAGTCATATTACATGCTTCCCTGTCAAATTTCACCTTAAACGGACATCTCAAGCTCAAGCAATTGCAAAAACAATATTCAGGACCAAAACGTAAAACTTGCAAACCACAAAACCATTCAAATCAGTGCTCAACGGTCGTCTGTTTCGGAACGGGGGTTGACCGTTCCAAAACACGGGTTCGTTTCGAGACCTGTATCGAAACAGGGCTTGGCAGTGGCCAAAACGTTTCGGAACGACCTCTACCCGTTTCGATACACGAAGGCCATTACAGGCCCCCGTTTCGAAACGCTAGTACCCGTTCCGATACGGATTGCCCAGAAAGTGCAGAATTTGCTGGTTTAACACACATTTATCCACTCAAACACATTCTAATGACCTCCTAATCATGCCAACAAGTCATCATACATACAAGGTACATATTTGCATAATCAAAACTCATTCATGGCATCAATTAGGAAAGTCCACAAATCTATAGGCATGCATCCTAATCTTCAAAACCAAACAATCATCAAAGCATCAAAGCAACACAAAAATGGTCATTTACAAGTCCAAAACCTCAAAGGCATCATGCCACACTTAGGGAGTCCAAAACATCTCCCAAATCACATCCTAGGTTCCCATTGCCAAATATCAAAAACTAATAATGTTGTGAAAAAGTCACCATACATGAGCTTAGCTTTCCCTTGGATTCCTAGCCTCCTTGCTGCCCTCAAGCACTTCAATTCTCTGCATTATTGGTTCAAGGAAGAGAGCGTAAGCACATTTGCTTAGTGAGGCATGCTCTAAAGAAACAACACAATAATGCATTTTATAAAACACCTTTCATAAGGCCTTTAAACTCATAAACATCATTTCTCATGCAACAATGCATACACAACAAGCATCTCATGCTTCATTAACATCAACATGTCATATTGGCTTCCAAGTGATAAACCATAACCTTTTTCAACATAAAACACAATCGGATACGCGGATTACAAGCGTTGTCCCATACGCTTCATACACACTACCGAACACACAAGGTGGAGTTTACCGGTACAATCTCAACCCCTCAACACCCATGATGGAGTTTAACGGTACAATCACAACCACTCCACATCACTCATCGGTAGTTGTATAACATCACTAACGAGAACACGAGACACACAACACAAGATCCACACATGGCCTTTTAACCACCATTATGATCTTAACCATCTCGTTAGTGTACTTGGATGGAGTTTACGGTACGATTACAACCCCTAAACATCCAAGGCGACTTTATTCACGGTGCACCCAATCCTATAGCCGGCTAACTATATCCGATTCAAGTACTTTAAAACCAACACATCACTTGCCAATATACATCATTTATCATCAAAAATCCACTGTTTTAAAGCATTAATCAAAGCCATTAAATCATCATGCATCACTATGCATCAAAACCACATATATCCATAACAAACCAAGGATCTCTTACCTTGAGCATCCTTCAACACATGGCTTTCAAAACCAGCATTTATCATGCTAAAACATGCTTTCAAAACAGAATTTAAACATGCAAATTAAATACATTGCATCCAACCATCTCATGGTTCATCAAAGAGAGAGTTTTCCCGAAAACTTACTCTTGAGCTTAGTTAAGTTGATTAGACTTAAACTAAGCTCCCAAACCTTCAAACATTCATTACAAAGCTGGAAATCCCAACTTCACTCACCAATTCCGTTTCGCAAGCTTGCCGAAACGCCTTTCAAGCCTCCGGATTAACACAACAAGGATCCGAAGATATCTCCCCTGTTTTAAACACACCAAAGCAGAGGATTAATGCATCATCATGCATTAAAATATTCAGCCATTACACCTAAACTCGCTGCTCTCACCAAATCTAACATTTCGGCTACCAAACACAACCGAAATCACTTCCAAACTCCTCCACAACATTACCCAGCCAAGATCCATCACTTCTAAACATTCATAAACATCAATTAACATCCAAAAAGAACCTAAACTCGTCCTTATACCTCCAGCTATAACATAACACCAAGATCACCCCAAAACCCACCATTTTCACAAGTAAAAACTTAGGAAAATCAACCTATTCGGGATTTCATTCATTAAACCTCAACTACACATCATTAAACATCCAAAATACATTAAAAAGCCATCTCAAAACAGAGCCCAAACAATCACCACGAATTTCTTCAAGATTTAATCCAAATCTTGAGTTTTAAGCCAAAATCAATATCACAACATTAAAACATTTTATAAAACTTAATTTAAAGATTGAGAACTTGGGAATTTCAGTAAAGAACTGAGTATTTAGAGGAGAAGAACATGCTTACCTCTAAATGTAGATTTCTCCTTGATTAGAGCCAAAATCCTTGAAAATTCAATAAGCAAATGAAGAGGATTTGATGTAGAAAGGATTAGGAATCAATTGATGATTGAAACCTCATCATTTAGTGTGAAAATCAAAAGAAATGTTTCTGTGGAAATGTGTTTGGCTGGGGGAATTTTGAGAGAAAATGAGATGAGAAAGTTTTTAAGAAAGTTAGTTATGAAAAGCTAAAATATGGTTTCCCTCTCTTCTTTTAATTAATTAAACATTAAATGAATCATTAAAATTAAGGAAAATCTGGAGAAATCATTCCTTGGGTAAATTAGCTCCTTAAAGATTCAAAGTTTCAATCCTTACAAAACAGTCACCACTAAACTTTTCAAAAATTACATTTTAGTCACTATTTTGAAATGTTGCACCTCCAAACCTTATTCTGTAAAATTGATTTCACCACTCTCTTATATATATTAAAAGAGGATTTTTAGATATTTTTCCATATTTTTAATGCATCCCGAACTAGGCTTTCCCTAAAACCACCTTTTATACTCGAACCGAAAATCAGACCGGTCCGGTTCAGACCCTAAACTTCCAAGCCCGAAATTGGGGTGTTACAACTCTCCCCCTTAAGAAATTTCATCCTCGAAATTTACCTGGAGGAAAGAGGTCCCATTCACTAAAACAATGCACTAACACAAATACAATAACATAATCAGGCTCAGCACGGTAAGAAATACAAGTACTCAAGCTCATTTCCAAACAAAACAATTCATTTCATTAGTTTTGATATGGCAATGGGTACCTCTAACATGATTCAACATAGCACAGCATCACAATTGCAACATACTTTACAATTCATGCATCAAACTTTTCACTTAAAAGCATATCATGCAATCATGCATACATCACCCACAACCATTCCTGTTTACTCGAGAACTCAGCTCTGATACCACCAAATGTAACCCCATTGGCCTGGCCTAGACGGTTGACCTGAACTACGAAGATTACACGGGGAAAACCAAAGTCAACCCGAAAGTCAACCTTGATTAACGAACCTTTTTCTTCTTTTTAAACTTGTCCAGATGCATATTAATCCTAAGCGTACTCTTGAGAAAAGCATACTTGAAAAGCACATCGATCGGATAACGTTAAGGGACTCAATTGCACAAATTACAACTATTAGGGACCAAAATGTAAATTCTGGAAATTAAGAGGACTTAACCGATTTTTATGTTACCAATACCAAATTAGTCATATTACATGCTTCCCTGTCAAATTTCACTTTAAACGAACATCTCAAGCTCAAGCAATTGCAAAAACAATATTCAGGACCAAAACGTAAAACTTGCAAACAACAAAACCATTCAAATCAGTGCCCAACGGTCGTCTGTTTCGGAACGGGGGTTGACCGTTCTGAAACGCGGGTTCGTTTCGAGACCTGTATCGAAACAAGGCTTGACAGTGGCCAAAACGTTTCGGAACGGCCTCTACCCGTTTCGATACACGAAGGCCATTACAGGCCCCCGTTTCGAAACGCTAGTGCCCGTTCCGATACGGATTCCCCAGAAAGTGCAGAATTTGCTGGTTTAACACACATTTATCCACTCAAACACATTCTAATGACCTCCTAATCATGCCAACAAGTCATCATGCATACAAGGTACATATTTGCATCATCAAAACTCATTCATGGCATCAATTAGGAAAGTCAACAAATCTATAGGCATGCATCCTAATCTTCAAAACCAAACAATCATCAAAGCATCTAAGCAACACGAAAATGACCATTTACAAGTCCAAAACCTCAAAGGCATCATGCCACACTTAGGGAGTCCAAAACATCTCCCAAATCACATCCTAGGTTCCCATTGCCAAATATCAAAAACTAATAATATTGTGAAAAAGTCACACCATACATGAGCTTAGCTTTCTCTTGGATTCCTAGCCTCCTTGCTGCCCTCAAACACTTCAATTCTCTGCATTATTGGTTCAAGAAAGAGAGCGTAAGCACATTTGCTTAGTGAGGCATGCTCTAAAGAAACAACACAATAATGCATTTTATAAAACACCTTTCATAAGGCCTTTAAACTCATAAACATCATTTCTCATGCAACAATGCATACACAACAAGCATCTCATGCTTCATTAACATCAACATGTCATATTGGCTTCCAATTTATAAACCATAACCTTTTTCAACATAAAACACAATCGGATACGTGGATTACAAGCGTTGTCCCATACGCTTCATACACACTACCGAACAAACAAGGTGAAGTTTACCGGTACAATCTCAACCCCTCAACACCCATGATGGAGTTTAACGGTACAATCACAACCCCTCCACATCACTCATCGGTAGTTGTATAACATCACTAACGAGAACACGAGACACACAACACAAGATCCACACACGGCCTTTTAACCACCATTATGATCTTAACCATCTCGTTAGTGTACTTGGATGGAGTTTACGGTACGATTACAACCCCTAAACATCCAAGGCGACTTTATTCACGGTGCACCCAATCCTATAGCCGGCTAACTATATCCGATTCAAGTACTTTAAAACCAACACATCACTTGCCAATATACATCATTTATCATCAACAATCCACTGTTTTAAAGCATTAATCAAAGCCATTAAATCATCATGCATCACTATGCATCAAAACCACATATATCCATAACAAACCAAGGATCTCTTACCTTGAGCATCCTTCAACACATGGCTTTCAAAACCAGCATTTATCATGCTAAAACATGCTTTCAAAACAGAATTTAAACATGCAAATTAAATACATTGCATCCAACCATCTCATGGTTCATCAAAGAGAGAGTTTTCCCGAAAACTTACTCTTGAGCTTAGTTAAGTTGATTAGACTTAAACTAAGCTCCCAAACCTTCAAACATTCATTACAAAGCTGGAAATCCCAACTTCACTCACCAATTCCGTTTCGCAAGCTTGCCGAAACGCCGTTCAAGCCTCCAAATTAACACCACAAGGATCTGAAGATGTCTCACCTGTTTTAAACACATCAAAGCAGAGGATTAATGCATGATCATGCATTAAAATCTTCAGCCATTACACCTAAACTCGCTGCTCTCACCGAATCTAACATTTCGGCTACCAAACACAACCGAAATAACTTCCAAACTCCTCCACAACATTACCTAGCCAAGATCCATCACTTTTAAACATTCATAAACATCAATTAACATCCAAAAATAACCTAAACTCGTCCTTATACCTCCAGCTATAACAGAACACCAAGATCACCCCAAAAACCACCATTTTCACAAGTAAAAACTTAGGAAAATCAACCTATTCGGGATTGCATTCATTAAACCTCAACTACACATCATTAAACATCCAAAATACATTAAAAAGCCATCTCAAAACAGAGCCCAAACAATCACCACGAATTTCTTCAAGATTTAATCCAAATCTTGAGTTTTAAGCCAAAATCAAGATCACAACATTAAAACCTTTTATAAAACTTAATTTAAGGATTGAGAACTTGGGAATTTCAGTAAAGAACTGAGTATTTAGAGGAGAAGAACATCCTTACCTTTAAATGTAGATTTCTCCTTGATTAGAGCCAAAATCCTTGAAAATTCAATAAGCAAATGAAGAGGATTTGATGTAGAAAGGATTAGGAATCAATTGATGATTGAAACCTCATCATTTAGTGTGAAAATCAAAAGAAATGTTGCTGTGGAAATGTGTTTGGCTGAGGGAATTTTGAGAGAAAATGAGATGAGAAAGTTTTTAAGAAAGTTAGTTATGAAAAGCTAAAATATGGTTTCCCTCTCTTCTTTTAATTAATTAAACATTAAATGAATCATTAAAATTAAGAAAAATCTGGAGAAATCCTTCCTTGAGTAAATTAGCTTCTTAAAGATTCAAAGTTTCAATCCTTACAAAACAGTCACCACTGAACTTTTTAAAAATTACATTTTAGTCACTATTTCGAAATGTTGCACCTCCAAACCTTATTTTGTAAAATTGATTTCACCACTCTCTTATATATATTAAAAGAGGATTTTTAGATATTTTTCCATATTTTTAATGCATCCCGAACTAGGCTTTCCCTAAAACCACCTTTTATACTCGAACCGAAAATCAGACCGGTCCGGTTCAAACCCTAAACTTCCAAGCCCAAAATTGGGGTGTTACATTTCAGGCTGCAGTTGCCAGAGCTCAGGCTGCATCTCAGCCGAGAGGTGATGATGCTAGCTTTCCGTCAGAGAGGCTCCGTAGCCTAGGAGCAGATGAGTTCAAGGGATCTACGCCTGAGAGATCGGAGTTGTGGCTGGAGAAGACAATCCGTATTCTAGCTCAGATGAGATGTGTTGGAGCTCTTAAGTTGGGCTTTGTAGTTTCGTTGCTTCAGGGTGATGCCTACACCTGGTGGGTCACCATTACTTCCGGCGTGCCTGAGGCCGAGATCAGTTGGAATTTCTTTGAGACTGCTTTCAGAAAGAGGTATTTGGGGCCGAGATACTTAGATGAGAAGAAGCGGGAGTTCATGGCTCTTGTTCAGGGAGACACCTCAGTGATAGATTATGAGATCCGCTTTGTCTGATTGAGTCAGTATGCTCCGAAGTTGGTTCCTAATGAGAGGGACTGTTGTGATCGGTTCAGGTATGGACTTCATGAGGAGGTCAAGAGGTACACCTTGGCTTCAGATTCTTCTGATTTTGATGTCTTGGTCGCTAGGGCCAAGGACATCGAGCATAGCTTGGGGCTGACCAAGCGTTCGGGAGGATCCAGTTCAGGGAAGAGGCACAACAACTTTGATCGTGGTGATGCCAAGAGGCATCGGGGCAGTGGACATCATTTTGATCATAGGCGTGGCGGTGGCCACCATGGTAGAGGCCATCAGGGCTAGAGAGCTGGAGGGCGTTTGCCCGAGTGTGCCCGATATGGGAGACAACATTCAGGAGAGTGTTGGTGGAACTATCATGCTTGCTGGAACTGTGGATCGAGAGACCACTTCAGGAGAGAGTGTCCGCATCAGGCGGCACAGACACCGATTCAGGCACAGGCTCATGTGAGAGCGATTGACTACCAGAGAGGCCGTGGGCGCGGTCGTGGTTACTTCTAGCCGAGGGCTGATGAACCTAGGCTAGAGGCACCGAGGAATCTTGCTCATGTAGTGGCAGTTCAGCCAGAGGCCGGTGGACCAGCTAGAGTCTACGCATAGAGAGAGGCAGGGAATGACACAGATGTGATAGCAGGTAATTTTGAGTTACAGTCCATGTCTTTGCTTTCCTTAGTTGATTCGGGTTCCACGCATTCTTATATTTTGAGTGAGCATGCAAAGAAGTTAGACATACTTGTTGAGATTTTAGATGTAGGTATGCATGTGACTAGTTCCTTTGGTGAGACTGTTGTAGTTAGACGGATGTATAGGAGGTGTCCGTTGAAGATTCATAGTCATGTGTTTCCTGTTGATATGATGGAACTTCCGTTCTACGGTTTTGATATCATTTTGGGTATGGACTGGTTAGTTGAGCACATAGCTAGTGTAGATTTTGAGACAAAGAGAATTTCGTTGAAGCTTTCCGATGACTACGAGGTAGTAGTAGTAGGTGAGAACGTTAAGTTCTTGTCGAACATTGTGTCAGCTTTAGAGGCTCGTAGGTTGATGGACTCCGGTTGTGGGGCTTACTTAGCGTACATGATGAATCCGAATATGAGCGAGGTTAGACCGAAAGATATCAGAACAGTTTGTGATTATCCGAATGTGTTTCCAGAAGAGTTACCGGGTTTGCCTCCTAACAGAGATGTAGAGTTTGTGATCGAGACTGTTTCAGGGTCGACTCCAGTTTCTATTGCTCTGTACCGTATGGCTCCGAAAGAGTTGAAAGAGTTAAAAAGTCAGCTTCAGTAGTTGTTGGATCGAGGTTTTATTAGGCCTAGTAGTTCGCCTTGGGGTGCTCCTGTGTTGTTCGTGAAGAAGAAGGATGGCAGTATGAGAATGTGTATCGACTACAGGTTGTTGAACCAGTTTACAGTAAAGAACAAGTATTCGTTGCCTCGTATAGATGACTTGTTTGATCAATTGAGTGGTGCCTTAGTGTTTTCGAAGATAGATTTGAGATCAGGGTACTATCAGTTGAAGGTAAAAGAGTGTGATGTTCCGAAGACAACATTTAGGACTGAATATGGTCATTATGAGTTCCTTGTGATGTCGTTTGGGCTCACGAATGCACCAACAGCTTTCATGGATATGATGAACAGAGTTTTCAGAGACTATCTAGACCGGTTTGTAGTTGTTTTCATAGATGACATCCTTGTGTACTCGAAATCAGAAGAAGAACATGATGAGCACTTGAGACTTGTTTTGCAGAGGTTGATGAGAAATCAGATGTATGCTAAGCTTAGTAAATGTGAGTTCTGGATTCGAGAGGTTGTGCTTCTTGGCCATGTAGTATCAGCTGAAGGTATCCTTGTTGATCCGACGAAGATTAAAGCTATTGTTGAGTGGAAACAACCTAAGTTAGTGACCAAGATTAGGAGTTTCCTAGGATTAGCTGGTTACTATAGGAGGTTCGTTGATGGTTTCTCTAGAGTAGCTGCTCCGTTGACTAAATTGTTGCAAAAAGAAGTGAAGTTTGAGTGGTCAGATGCGAGACAGAAGGCTTTTGAGAAATTAAAATAAGCTTTGACAATGCTCCAGTGTTGGTACAGCCAGTTTCAGGGAAAGAGTTCATGATCTATAGCGATGCTTCCTACGCAGGTTTAGGTTGTGTTCTGATGCAAGAAAAGAGAGTTGCTGCCTATACTTCGAGGCAATTGAACTTGCACGAGAAGAACTACCCTACACACGACATTGAGTTAGCCGCAATTGTGTTTGCGTTGAAGATTTGGCGTCACTACTTGTATGGTGAGAAGTGCACGGTTTACACTGATCATAAGAGCTTGAAGTATTTGATGACTCAGAGAGAGTTGAACTTGAGACAGAGAAGATGGCTTGAGCTGTTAAAAGACTATAATTTGACGATTGAGTACCATCCAGGTAAGGCAAATGTATTAGCCGATGCGATGAGCAGAAAAGTTGTAGTTGAGTTGCGAGCTATGTTTGCTAGACTGAGTGTATCTGGGGAAGATGGTTTGATTACAGAATTGCTAGTGAAGCCTTCATTGATTCAGATGATCAGAGAGAAATAGTTGCAAGACGTATCTTTTTTTTCTCATGTTCAGGACATTGCAGAAGGTAGACCGATAGAGTACAGTTTCAGTGATGAGAATGTGTTGCGTTTCAGAGACAGAGTTGTAGTACCTGAAGATGTTGAGTTGAGACGTATGATTCTGAGCGAAGCACATTTGAGTCCTTTTTCTATGCATCCGGGCATTACTAAGATGTACCGAGATCTGAAGAATGATTATTTCTAGGTTGGTTTGAAGAAGGATGTAGCCGAGTATGTGAGCCGTTGCATGGTTTGTCAGAGGGTAAAGGCAGAACATCAGGTTCCTTCAGGCTTGTTATAGTCTTTGAAGATTCCAGAATGGAAATGGGAAAGAATCACTATGGACTTTGTGTCAGGGTTGCTGTTGTCTCCTTCGAAGAAGAATTCTGTTTGGGTGATAGTTGATAGATTCACTAAGTGTGCTCATTTCTTAGCAGTGAACACTACAGATTCTTTAGACAAGTTAGCGGATTTGTACATCCGCGAGATTGTGAGACTTCATGGAGTTCCGAATTCTATTGTATCAGACAGAGATCCGAGATTCACAGTGAGGTTCTAGAGTTGTTTGCATAGTGCCCTAGGTAGCCGTTTGCATTTCAATACTTCGTACCATCTGCAGTCAGATGGTCAGTCAGAGCGAGTGATATAGGTGTTAGAGGATATGCTCAGTTGTTGTGTGATTGACTTTCAGGGTTCTTGGGAGAAGAATTTGCCCTTAGTCGAATTTTCTTACAACAATAGTTACCAGGCTAGTATACAGATGGCTCCTTATGAGGCTTTGTATGGTAGACGGTGTATGACTCCGATCTGTTGGGTTGAAACGGGTCAGAAATTGTTACCTATGCCATATTTGCTTAAGGGGACTACTGATAAGGTGAAGTTGATTTGTGACCGTTTGAAAGTAGCTTCTGATCGTCAGAAATCTTACGCAGATTTGAAGAGAAAAGAGATTGAGTTCTCAGTGGGTGAGAAAGTGTTTCTGAAAGTATCACCATGGAAGAAGGTAATGCGGTTTGGCTGGAAAGGCAAGTTGAGTCTGAGGTTTATTGGTCCATATGAGATAGTTGAGCAGATTGGGCCAGTAGCTTACCGTTTGAGATTGCCTTCAGAGTTAGAGAAGATCCATGATATTTTCCATGTGTCGATGCTTAGGAGATATAGATCAGATCTGTCTCATGTTATGCCCGTTGAGGAGATAGAACTGAATCCGGATTTGTCTTACAGTGAAGAACTTGTCGAGATACTTGCTTCTGATAGCAAAGTGTTGCGTGGTAAGACCATAGAGTTGGTCAAGGTGTTGTGGAGACATAGAGGTGTGGAAGAGGCCACGTGGGAGAGGAAAGCTGATATGCTTGAGCAGTTTTCGTATATGTTTCTGTCAGGTAATTTCAGGGACGAAATTCCTTAAGTAGGGGAGAGTTGTAACACCTGGGTTTGGGGTCGGGTGAGATTAAATATTAAAATATTATTTTGGGCTTCGTGTTTTCAAAACAAATTAATTATGTTGGACTTATTTTAAATCAAGCCCGTTTAGCCATGAATGTCATGCCCTTCTGAATACTTCATTTCATTAAGGGTAAAATAGTCTTTGGCTTTTAAATTAAATCAAAACATTAAAAATCACTTTTTACTCATCTTCTTCCCCCTTCCTCTTCCCATTTCCACGACAAAACACCCCCTTCCCCTTGAGTTACTATTACATCACCATTCTTGCTCATCCTTGAAGGTTTTTGAAAGGTAAACGTATTTTTGAGTTGTCCTTATCGTTCCCTACAAGTCTATACCTTTATCTTTCATTAAAACCCATGGTTTTGAATTTTGGAGTTTTGAAGTTTTGGATTAAAAATGTCATCTTTGTTAGCTTTTAGTTGAGTTTTCAATTTGTTGATGTTATATAAGTTATTTGCTATCTAAAAGGTCCAACATATGTAATTTTTACAAGGTTTTACGATGATTCACGAATTTGGGTTTTGGGGAGGTTTTAAAGGAGTTTAAGGTTGGTTTTTGGGGCTGTTTTGGGTGAAATCTTGAGGGCTGTTGGTTAGACTATGTTTGAGGGTTGTTTTGGGTGTATTAGATGGAACTTGGGAGGTTGGAAACATGGTTTTCTGGTTTGGCTTTTAGGCAGCTCAAAAATGGCACTTATGTAGTTGTCTTTAGCTTGAATTCATGTGTTTTGTGCTTGGTTTGTGTTCCGGGTTTGCTGCAGTGATTTGGGGACTGAATTGTGGTTGTTTTGATTGTGTTGGGATGTTTAGAAGCAAGGGATTGTGTTGATGAAGCCTCGGGAACGAATATGGAACCGCTGGGAGCTTGATCGGCTAGAGTTGTTGAGCTTGGATTAGTCGGTGAGTGGTTCTACATTTTTAAATTGGTTTTCAAATGTTTGTTCAAGCATGTGGACCTAGGTTGGGCTTGGTAAACCCACCTAGAGTTGGGATTACAGTGGTAGCCTAATCTCAAGCTTAGTATAGGAGACCTTTGGTTGAACTTCTAAATGCTTGTTATGCCTCTTGTTTCATATTAATTGTGATTAATGTGGTTATGTATATTGTGATATATGTGTGTGTTGAGGCATGATATTTGATGCATTGTTATATGCATGTGGTTGTGGAGTGTGGGTTGTGCATGATGGTAAATCATGGTGAGTACGTGCTAAGCACGGAAATTGGTAAGAAAGTTGTGAGGTTGATTAATTAAATGTGTTAGTATTGGCACTAGTATGCTTGGGTACAATGATCGATCATTAGGATTTTTAGTGTGCACACGAGAGTCGAAATGCGCGCGTGGTCTTGGAGATGGTAGTCATCAAGATGGAGTACGAGTTCTCCCGGAAATCTTCATATATATGTTAGTCGGTGATGAGTGGAATCCCATCGACGGGGCGTGAGGATGAGTGGAATCCCCTCGACGTGAAACGATGATGAGTGTAATCCCACCATAAGGTAATAGTTGTGTTGCTAGATGTGAGTTCCAATGGTTATCCGCGTATTCGGGTCATAGCTAGGTGCCAATACAGATTGTGGAATGTGTTGATACATGTGTTCCATATGTTGTGATTATGGACTTGTTGAGCATGGCATGATAGTTGAAATTATGTTCGTGCATTATTTATATTTGACTCATGTGGTTCAAAGGTGAGATCATACATTCTACCTTGGTTGTGTTGCTCGTGCTTGGACCCTGCATTGTCGAGGTTTGTTTTACGAGCTTACCCTCACTAAGCTTTATGCTTACGCTCTCTTTTGTTCGACAATGCAAATCCTTAGTTCGTGGGTTGCTTGTGCAAGGAGACGTCCTGCAAGTGTGCTAAATGAGCTCTTGATATCACCAAGTATGAATTTCTAAGTTATCGATGTAATAGACAAGCAATGTGTTTTGAGTGTTTGAATTTATGTTGTTGTTGGTGTTAGGAGCAGGTTAGACTCCTTCTTGATGTTATGGTATGGCTTGTGGATGCCTTGTTTTGAATTGTAAACCATGTTTATGTTGCTTACCTTGAATGCTTATGTGATGTTGGCTCTAAGGCATGAAACCTTAAAATGCAATGTATGACTCTTTTGTGGTGAATGCTAGTCCCTTATGAATGTATGACCTTTACATGTATGTAATGTGTTTTGAGGGTGTTTATAATAGGGTGTATGCCTCTAGAGTCTATGTGTGCATGTTGTGTTTGCTTCTTGAAGTCATTAAGGGCGTTTGGGATCGTTTAGAGATGTTTAAAACTGATTTTGGAAACTCACAGACTGCAGGTGTTTCGGAACGAGATGTGCTATTTCAGAACGGGTGTGGTTCCAGGGCCCCCCGTATCGGAACGCGTTTCGGTACGGTTTGGCTACTGTGAGCCCCTGTTTCGATACGAGTCTCGAAACACTTTTGCCACTGTGAATGCCTGTTCCGGAACGTGTTTCGGAACGTCTAGGCGAATTGGGACCCTGTTTCGAAACGGGGTGGATGCGTTTCAGTACGGGTGTCTGGCTTTTTAAACTGGAGCCCGTGTTTCGAAACGGGCAAAACTTGTTTCGAAACACAGGCCTGAAAATGGGCTTTTGACATCTCTAAAAGGGTCTCAAGGGTTGGGCTTAGGCCAAGTTTGATGTTGGTCTTCTCGTGAGTCTTGTTTCCGCTGTCGTTTCACACATAGGTTTAATTAACGCATCTAGACAAGATAATAATAAATGAAAAAGTTTTCTCGGGTTGTTAACCGAAGTGGAGCCTTAACGGGTTTCGCCTCGGTTATCCCCGTATAACCCACTCGGACCGGTTAGTCGCTCGGACCGGGACGAGGGGGTTACAGATTCGCGGATGATAAGCTATCTGTCGTCATATTCTAGAAACTGCTGAGTGGACTCCAGATAAAAATTGCAGAATTTTTGCCTCTTTTCAGTGTGTTTTCTAGAATTGAATACCTGCACGAAAAACACATAATAAAGCCCATATCAATATCATATTCGAATCATTAGAGGCATAACTAAAGATGAAATAGTGACCATTTTAGCTACGTATCAAATCCCCCTCACTTATTCGATGCTTATCCTCTAGTATCTCTCAACTTACTCATCAAAGCTCAAATCCTCACCCTTTATTTCATGATGTCTCTAAGTTATCCGTATAATGAAAGATTGAAACAAATATTAAGATTAAGGCACAATTGAAAACAGGCAAGACTAGGAACAATTTTAAGCAAAATTAGATATTCCAAAAATCTGTCAATATCAATGAAGCAAAATCGTGTACTCTCAAAAGGATTCACTCATTTTGCTCACAGTGTTTTGGGTTAAATGATCACTTAAGCCAAAACTAATCTAAGCATTACCATAAGCTTGTAACTAAATCTAATCTCCACTACTAAGTATGAACATGATGAAATAATCAAGAGGTCTTTTAAAGGGTTGTAATGAGGCTAAGGTTCGGGTATGATAAAGGCCAAAGATTGAGTTTAAAATTCAAGACAAAGAGAAAATTATTCCAAAGAATTATTCTAAGGGAAGTAAAAATGAAAGAAAGGAAAACAACAAATCAAACGATCAAAGCTTATTCACTCTTTCCCCCCCCCCCTTTTTTCTTTTTTCCTGTTTGAACAGTTTATTCAACAGCTTTGTACTGCATTTTTGCACTGTTCGAACAAAATGTACTATTTTTTCCTGAATCTCTCCTTTTTTTTCGCTTAGGAATAACATTAACTTTTTCCTGAAAAAGCATGTCAAAAAGAGAGAAAAACAACAAAATTGGTTCAGGTTAAAAATGTGGTAAACCAAAGAAAAGGATAAGGCTCAAATTTGGTTATCTACGTGGAAAATAAAAAAGGGTAGGCCATTTTTGGTAAGAGAAAGATGTTAAACCTAATGCCTCTATCACCCTAAAGCATCACATTCAATAGTGTAGTCTCGACAAGCATTATGCTACAAGTTCTAGAATGCAGAGAATCAGCCGGCACACTCAAAATTAACAAAGAGCAAGAATGAAAAATATATGCTCATTGGGATCAAAACTCATGTGAGGTGCTATGTGTACTTGGTAGGCAACATGTCAATTAACAAATTAAGAAATGTCATAAAAAATTTATTTGAAATTGCAAGTCAAGCCATTATCTAGCATGCATCCTAATTTTCAATACAAGCAAGATTTCAGGTCATAGGGAAATCAGCAAGAGAAGATGAAATAAAGGACATGATGTAACGCCCTGGTTTTGGGCCTAGATGTTTCAGAGGTTGAATCGGGCCGGTCGAGAACGGTTCGAATCTTTAAGGGTGATTTAGGGAACACCTAGTTCGGGATGTTTTAAAAATATGGAAAAATAGCTAAAAATCCTCATTTATTATATAAATGCTTATGGTGAAAACAATTTTACAAAATGTGATTCGGAAATACTACATTTCGGTGTAGTGACCAAATTGCAGTTTTTGCAAAAGTTGACTAGTGACTGTTTTGTAAAGGATTGAAACTTTGAATCTTTAAGGAGATAATTTTACAAAAATGTTTTTATCAGATTTCTCCTTAATTTGGGTGTTTTAATAATGATTTAATAAAAAGAATTAAGAGAGAAATCCTATTTTGACTTTTCATAACTACTTTACGATCTTTTTCCCTCTTTTCATTTTCTCTCAACTTCCACTCAGCCAAACACAATTCTCTCACCAATTAATCTCTTATTTTCATCTCTTTTGCTGATATTTCATTCTCCTAAGGATTTCTAATCTTTATCTCATCAAACGCTTTTATTTTTACTTTGGATTTTCAAGAAATCTTCCCAAATTGAGAAGAAATCAGCCATTAGAGGTAAGCTTCGTCCTTCTCCTATAATGATCAGTTCTTTACTGAAATTACCAAGTTCTCAATCCTTTGTTAATGATTTTTGAGTTGTTTTAATGTTAGAAGCATGAAATTGTTGTAAAACTCAAGATTCTTGGTGAGATCTTGATGATTTTTGTAACTCTTTGTTAAGCTCTGTTTTGAGGTTGATTTTTAATGTATTTTGGATGGTAATTGATGTTACGAATGAGGTTTTAACCAATGATTCCCGAATAGGTTTGGTTTTCTATGTTTTATATGCTAGAATTGTGGTTTTTGGAGTGTTCTTGGTGTTTTGTTGTTGCTGGAGATATAATGACGTGTTTATGGTGATTTTTGGTGTTGATTGAGGTTTAGAAATGATTAGAATTGATAGATCTTGGCTGGGCTTTGTTTTGGGAAAGTTTGGAGGTGATTTCGGTTATTTTGGGTAGCCGAAAGGGTGTTTTTGAGTAGTGCAGCGAGTTTGAATGAGTGGTTGGTGATTTCAATGCATGATAATGCATTAATCCTCTGCTCTTATGTGTAATAAATAGGGGAGACATCTTTGGATGCTTTTGGTGTTGATCCGGAGGTGCCGGAAGTCTAGATATCGTTTCGGCAAGCAAGCGAAACGTAATCAGTGAGTGCAAATGGTTTTAGAAGTCATTGATGGACAAAGAAACAAGCTTTGGGGATTTAGGATTGGTTTGAAACACCAACCTAAGTTCGAAAGTAAGTATGGCTAGATTTGCTCTCATTATGTTGTTGATGCCCCTAAATGCATTTAACATGCTCTTGTTTTGAGATAGACAAATTCCTACTGTTTTGTGCATGATTTGTAGCATGAGATGATGCTCTGTATTGATTACATGAGATAGCATGTTGTAGTAAAGAGTTTTGAGATTTTGATTTAATGCAAAACATAAGTTATGGTTTTGAAATGAGATGAGATAGATTTGAGAAATGTTGCATCAAAAACAGTAGTTGAGATTATGTTTTTGATATAATATATTGGCATAAATGATGAGATAATTACCGGATATAATTGGTCGACCAATAGGATGAAAGTGCACTATAAACTAAAAATTCGTACGTGCTCTTTGGAGTCGGGCAATGGGGGTAGTGCCATCCCGATCCAAAGTGAGAATCCGATGATGAGAGATACCATCGGGGTAGGACTTGGTGAAATACCAAAGCTTTGTGGCGAAGAGAGATACCGCCATGAGAGTTTGGTGATGTGAGATTCCACCGGGGTAGGACTTGACTTTAAGTCAAGTTAATCTGCATATCCGAGTAAAGATGTAATATGAAATGCCAATATATAAAATTGTATTTGATTCACATGTACCAAATGTTGAGATGATTTATGCTTGAGAAAATGCATATGAGATTGTGGTTTATGAAATGCTTGTTTTGTTAAGCATGAGTATGACTTTGCCATGAGATTTACATTGGTTTAATGCATGAGTTAGAATAAAGGTACATGTGTTTTCAAATGGAGAATTGCTTTGAAATGGTTTTCAAGCATGAGATAGAAAGAGCATGTTGTAGAAAATGGTTTTTGAGATAAAGTTTTAAAGTTACATTGTTGTGTTGGTTTTCTTAGAGCTTGCCTCACTAAGAAAATGTGCTTACGCTCTCTTTTACCAACAATACAGATAATTAAGACGTGTTTGGACAGCAAGGAGGCTAAGGATATCCAAGGAAGTGAGAAGCTCATGTATGGTGATGTTTTTGTATGCTTTAGTAATGATATTTGGCAATGGGGACCTATGGTTGATTTTGGGAGATGTATTTTGAACTCCCTGTGGTTGTTGCAAGTTTGCTATGGTATTTGTGGATTGTAAATGAACTTTATGCTTTGGTCTTGTGGTTTATGGCTTCTATATGGTTTCTTTGATTAGGGAGCATGCCTATAGATTAAATGATTGCATGATTGATGCCATGCTTTAGTTCATTCTTTATCATGATGATCTTGATGCTTAAACATGTTGCTAGTATGTTGTGGTATGTGTTGGGACATGTTTGGATGTGAACAGGTGTGAAAAACCAGAAAATTATACAGTTTCGATACAAGGGTCAGCGTTTCAAAACACCCGACCGTTGGACTGCATTTTGAACTGTTTCAAGTTCTTGTTTCTTACATTTTAGTCCTTGATGATTATCGATGCAATTGGTTGAGTTTGGAATGTCTAATTAAGATGATATTTGACAGAGATTCATGAAATATGACTAACTGCATATTGGTAAACATAAAATATGCAAAGTCCTCGTAATTTGCAAAATTCACATTTTGGTCCCTAAAAGTCTAAGTCTTACAATTAAACCTTAAATGAATTCTGATCGATGTGCCTTTTCCTTCCTGTGATCTTGAGTGATCACATAGGTTAATAATGCATTTAGAAAAGATAAAAAAGGAAAAAAGGGTCGTTAATCAAGGTTGACTTTCGAGTTGACTTTGGTTTTCCCCGTGTAATCTTCGTAGTTCGGGTCAAGCGTCTAGGCCGGGCTAAGGGGGTTACACATGCAACAAGAAACTCCGACGAAGTACAATCAAGAGAACTCAATGACAACCAACTGAATAAGCAGGAAAATAATTTGACACACATTCTACTCCCCCTCACTTAATCATAATGTCCCATTAGGAAAAATAAAGGAAAAGAGAGGGAATAGAATACTCCCCGTGTTTAGTTAATGTGGGCTTTCTAATGGCGTGGGAATGTCAAAGCATATTCATGTAGACTGTCGGCTGGTGGTGGTGGTCGCGGCAATGTTGGCATCGAGCGGGCTGAGGTGGCTTACTCGAAGTCACTGTCAACATCCAACATTGGAGGCGCGACCATGAATCAATTTTTGCTTCCGACCTTAGCATCTTGTGTGGATCATAGTTTCGCAATGACTATAGGTTTGGTGCACGAACTGAAGGGAAAAACATAGCAAGTGTGAATCAGGATAGAGAAGTGATGGTCGTGGTGCTTTAGGGGGTGCGAAGGTGTTACGATTGTTGAGGGGTTGCGGAAAAGTTTGTTGCGGTTGTGTGTTTGGGAAAAGTAAAATAAATAGTTTATTATTATTAGTTTAGGTTAAAGAGATCACGTGGGGTATGAAATAATAAAAAGATGATAACTTATCATCTGCGGGGTCCATGGGGGTTTAAAATTCAAAAGAAAAAAAATGGGTTTAAAAATAACGAAAGTGGGTTTTAGCGGGTAGATTTTGGCAGGGAAGTGTGGTTTGGCTAAATGCACCTCAAATTGGTAAGATTTTTGCTAACATGCCCCTAAAGATGTTAAGAGGATGTGCTAACTTGCACCCTTATATAAAATGTTCTCTCATATGCGTGTAATGTTCCCGGGGTTGTGCAATTCGACCAAAAATACCGCAATGTTTATTATTAATGTTCGATTCAAAATACTTGGGCACCTGAAAGTTCAAATGAAATAAATATAAGGTGAAAATAAATAAAACAAAATTGAAAAATGAACAGAAAGTAAAAATAAAATAAAATGAAATAAAGTGGGTTGCCTCTTTTTAGCGCTTTATTTAACGTCGTTAGCTCGAGGACCTGATTCAGACTACAGGTACTGCGACAAATACTTCTTCCAGTTCATGCGCTTTATCCAACTGAGAATTTCCTTAAGATGAACTCTGTGCTTTCGTTTTCTTCTTTTAGGTTCGGGTATTACCGTAGGCATTTCTTCGGATCTTTTTTAGCTTTGAAAGCTTGTTTATATTAGTCACCGACAAAGTATCTCCTTTGCTAAAAAATAAGCACTTAAAATGTTCCGGTGGTGGTTTCGAATGAATACCCGGTGCCTACAAGATGGAAAGTAAGGTTTTAGATTTAGACGGAGTAAGGCTTGAATCTGAATCAATAGAAAAAGTTTTTTCAAACTCCTTGATTTCCTTTTTAAAGTCTTCCAGTTCAGTGCACAAATCATCAACTAAGTTAGGTTCGAAAAACTCTTCAACAGTAGGTTTAATAACATCAATAAAATTAATACTATAGACATTATCAGGATATCGCATTGCTTTATAAACGTCAAACTTAACAACCTCACCGTCAAATTCCATGGTAAGAATGTCACTCATAACGTCAATTTTAGTATGTGACGTGCTAAAAATGGGGCTACCAAGAAGGATATTAGAGGAAGAATTGGTTCGATCATTTTCCATGATGATGACATAGAAATCCGCCGAAAAAATTAAATCATTTACCTTAACCAGTACGTTCTCAAGGAGTTCTTTGGGGTAAATGATGAATCTATCGGCGAGCTGGATTGTCACTCTTGTTTCCTTCAAAGGCTCTACACTAAGTGAATTGTAAATGGAAAGCGACATAACATTTATAGAAGCGCCTAAATCACACATAACACGTTTAATTCCTAATTTACCAATTTTACAAGGGATAGCAAACATACCTTGGTCTTTTAGCTTAGGTGGAAGTCTACGTTGGAAAACAGCTAATACGTTTTCACCTAAGTTTACCTTCTCATTACCGGTAAGCCTTCGTTTGTTTGAGCAAAGGTCTTTCAAGAATCTGGCATATTGTGGAACCTTTTTAATCACATCAAGGAGAGGTATGTTTACCTCCACCTTATAGAACATATCAAGAATCTCCTTCTCCTCGGCTTGTTTATCACATTTTACCAACCTTGAAGGTAATGGAGGTGGAGTAGCATAGGGTGATGGTGCAGGAGGGGCTTGTGAGTCGGCTTTCTTCTTCTTCAGGGTTTCTGCGTCAACAACTCATTTCCCTTTCTGGGACTCTGATTCATCTTTCTTCTGGGGTTCTACGGTAGCATCTTTAGGGACTGGTGGTGTGATAACAGTACCGCTCCGTAGGGTGATTGCATTAACATTTTCTCGTGGATTCGCCTCGGTTTGTGATGTCAACTTCCCTCTGGATTCTAAACGACTCACTGCTAACGTCGGCTGACTCATCTATTTTTCAATTGCTTCAAAGTGTGCTTCGGTCTTTAGTTGAAAATTATATTCGGATAACGCCAACCTTTCAACAATCGACTCCAACGACGATTTTTGCGGTTGATATTGTTGAGGTGCAGGTGGTAGATAAGCTTGATTTGATATCTAGTTTTTTGCATAGTTGAAATTCAGATGATCTTTCCATCCCGGGTTATATGTATTAGCACTTGAATTGTATTGTCTCTGGGGAGGTCTGGGAAAATTACCTATGGCATTTGCTTGCGCATGATACTCCTCTTGTATCATCGGGTAGCAATCCATTGGATGTTCTGGACTCGGGCATATCTCGTAATGTTTATTCGCGACTTTTTTATCTGCAACAAGGGTTTGAAAAATTTCAACCAATTTGTCAATTTTATGTTTTAATGAAACGTTACTTACCTCGTGAACTCGCTGAGAGGGTTCACTAGAAGGGAGAAATTGCTAGGACTTAGCAGCCATCGTGGAGATTATAGTCCTTGCCACAGTTGGGGTCATGTTCACAAGTGCCCCTCCACTTGCCGGATCGATCATATTCATCTCCATCGGAGACACGTCTTCGTAAAAATACTAAAGAAGCATTTGTTCCAACAACCTGTGTTGTGGGCAATTTGCGCACAACTTCTTGAATCTCTCTAGTAGTCGTATAACGACTCAATATCCTTTGTTAGATACTCAAGATGCTCCGCCTTAGTTCACTCGCCTTGGCCGCAGGGAAAAACCTGTCCAGAAAAAGCCGCGCCATGTCACTCCAAGTTGTTACAAAAGTGGATGGTAAGTCAAATAAACAATACTTAGCAATATCAGCTAAAGAAAAAGGAAATGCTCAAAGTTTTATTTGGTCTTCAGATACTCCCTGTGGTTTTGTACTCAAACAAACCATATGGAATTCTTTGAGGTGTTTTTGGAGATTTTTGCTCGACACACCATGGTAGGTTGGTAGAAGATGTATCAAACCCGTCTTGAGTGTGAATGGGGTTTCTCCATTCAGGAATATAATGCACAGCGGTTGTTGATCGTCAGGTGCTGCGAGTAGTTGGCGAATGGTTTGGTCCTCGTTTGCCATTGCAGTGTACTCATCGTTGGTGTACTCGAAGTGTGTATCAACTTTGGAGGATGTTTCTAGGTCTTGTTGAAATCATTGTTGTCGATGTCTTCATTCTTGCTTTGACGATAGTATTGTTTCACCTACTGTTATATGCATGTTTTAGAAGTGAGAAATGTTGCATATGTTTATGTTTTGATAATTCATGTGTTTAGAAAGTGGTATGCAACATGTTTGAGATAATTCCTAAACATATGGTTTATTGTATTTGAGATAGTTTGATAAAAATTGGTTTGAATGATGCATATGAAAAACAGTGAGGTAACATGGTTTAGAAGTGTATATTCGCAAAGTTATAAGACTTGCTACTGTCGGATATAATTGGTCGACCAATAGGATGAGAGTGCACTATAAAATGTAAGCAAAATTCGTACATATGTGTGATAAAATATGATGAGTACAGCCTCATCATGTGAGACGTAAGATGGGAGCAACCACATCTTTACGAGCAATAAGGTGGGAACAACCACACCTTGTGAATACTTTGGTGTGAACAACCACACCAAGTTTTATGCCCTTCTTATGGTGGGAATAGCCACGCCATAAGGTGTATCCGCATATCCGAGTTAGTTTATGGTGGGAACAACCACACCATGTGTTTTGGGATAGACTGTAGCCATCCGAGTCACTTGGATGCCAATATATGAGATTACATGTATCACTGATTTAAATGGTTTTGTATAATGAGCAATATACATGAGATTCTATTTTGTAGTATGTTTTGTAAGTTAAATCATGTGAAGCATATTTTGAGATTTGCATTGGGATCAATGTATGTGCCAAATGATACATGTGTTTTAAAGTTAAATGTTTTGCTTTAATGCGTTTTAAAGCATGAGATAAAATAAGCATGATGTGTAAGAGACTTTTATTTGAGAAATGGTTTTAAAACGCATTGTTGGTTGGTTTTTATTTAGAGCATCCCACTAAGCAAATGTGCTTACGCTCTCTTTTTACCACAATGCAGAAAAGTAGATTGAACATGCAGTGGGAGAGCAAGTGAAGAAGTCCAAGCGTCGCTCATAGCTCAATTATGGTTTTTAAATGAATCAATAGTAATAAGTTTGCAATGGGATGTTACCTTGATAATTTGGGAGCATATGTAGTGAACTGCCTGGTTTGGTATAAGTTTGTAGTAGACTTGTAAATGGCCTTTATTTGTTGGTATTTGGCTTGGTTTGCATTTTGGTACTTAAATGGCTATTATTCTTAGGGATCATGCTTATAGATTGCTAAATATGTTGTGTTGAAGTTGAAAGCATGCCTTTGTGTTATTTGCCTTTAGAATCATGACCTAAGTGATTGCTTATGCTTTGCTAACATGTTGGATTGATATTTGATATGTTTTGACATGTAAAACTAACAAAATATGACACTACAGGCCCTGGCGTACCGATACGTGGGCTACAGTATCTGTACAACATAGCCAAAAATAGGCATACCGTATCGGTACAAGGTACACCATATCGATACGGCTAAAGGAAAAAAATGAGAAATCGTACTGGTACACGAGGCCGTATTGATACCCTTTTGTGCTACTGGAAATCTGAGAAATTGAGGAGATAATGGCGTATCGATACGAGCTAAAGTGTATCGATACGTTTGGTTGTTAAGTTGGTTAATTAAGGCTTTTTGATGTTATGTTTTCTTCTGTTTTTGTTACTGAATATTTGGATGTTTAATTGAATGAGTTTGGATTATTGAAAGGAGTTGAAAATTTACATGTGGACACGAAACCTGACTAATTGATTATCGTTAATTTAATTCGATTGAAGTCCTTGTAATTTTTTAAAATTACAAATTGGTCCCTAACCTATGTTTATAAGCAAATGAATGCCAAATCATTGTATGTTTGCATCAGAGTTTCTTCCGCTGCGAGTGAGAATCACATAGGATGTTAATGGGCATCTAGACAAGATAAAAGAGAAAAAAATTATGGTCGTTTATTGAGGAAAATCTTCACCAATTTACTTCAATATTCCCCATGTAACTCGTTATGTTTCGTCTCGCGTCTAGACCGAGTTGAGGGGTTACAAATATACGGATACCTTGATGTCACTACCCCTATCAAGTCTCTTGGTGAAATCTACCCTCACCATAATCTCACATCGGCCGGGATGTCACTACCCCATTACCCATTGGTGATAGAATCTACCCCTATCACTCGCAACACAATAGCACTAACCCTATTGTGTAACCGAAGAATTTGTCTCATGTACAAATTTTGTATATTATAGTGCACTTCTCATCATATTAGTCGACCAATTATATTCAATAATATTAAGTCTCATCACTTTGTCAATATACACTTTTAAACCATGCTGTGAAACAAATATTTTAATTTTGATATAACTAAAAACCTAAGGACTAAATTGAAAATGTCAAAACGAATTTTAAGTCCTCAAAACATACCTATAGAATTTCAAGATTATGCCAAAGTTAAAAACAAAGTTTTTCAAATATTTTTCTAAGTGTTTCAAGCCAAAACAGTGATTTTCAAGCTCCTGTTTCGAAACGGCCCTAAGGCGTTTCGAAACGTTTTCATCACTGTCAACACCTGTTCCGAAACGTGTATCGAAACACTAGAACCCGTTTCGAAACGGTCTCCTTCATTTCGAAACTGTTCTTCATATTTGATTTGAAAAAGCACAACGGTTGCAATATTTTTGCTGAATATTTAAAGATAAATAGGGTGTTTCGAAACGGGCTAAGGCTGTTTCGAAACGACCCTTGACAGTAGCAAATCCGTTTCGAAACGAATCCAATGCGTTTCGAAACAGGTCTTAAGTTTAAATTTAAAATATGACTGTTGAAGTTGTTTTTAACTGATTTTCTGAAAACCGTTAAGGTGTTTCGAAACGGGCTAAGACCGTTTCGAAACGACCCTTGACAGTGGAAAAAGTGTTTCGAAACGGCCCTAAGGCGTTTCGAAACGAGCTCTTAAATGCACCCCAACGGCTCTTTCTATTTTAGTCCGTTCCGAAACAGGTACCCCGTGTTTCGAAACGGGTTGTTGCAGACTGCATTTATGGTGGTGAGATAACATCCCCAACGGCTCTATTGATGAGTGCAACAACCACAACGGCTAAAAATCAATGTGAAGGTATAAAAGAGACCTCTAAAAGCTCCAGCAACAACTACTGATCTTAAAGCAAACATCCAAACATCAAATCCAAGCAATTGTGCAAAAATCCCATTGTGTCTAGAAACCCCAATTGTAATTTTCATTCATATCTTTTTCAATTGGGTTGAGTGCTTGTAATTGGGCTATTATTTGTATTGAGAGATATCTTATTAGCCATCAAATTTCTTTGTTCACTTGTGTGAGGATTGGGTTGATTTTTGGGTAGAAAAATCAACCGAAATTGTAAAGGGTTGCCTCCTTGTCCTAGAAAAGGGGAAGAGAAATTAGTGGAATTGTTGCAAATCCTTAGTGAAGCTAAGGTAGTGGATGTAGAGTTCATTTGGAACTTGAACCATTCTAAATCCCTTGTCTATTATTTTCAATTTGCAATTTCCACTACAAAACCTTTAAATTTCCAATTCACCCCCCCTCTTGGTCAATATCGATCTTGCGATCCACTCAACAATTGGTATCAGAGCTTAACTCTTTGAGGATAAACAACCACAAGAGGAGATCCTTGGAAGAGTGTGATCATCAAAATATCAAGAGATGGCTTCAACCTCCGGTTCGAGCATGTACGAGTCACAATCCACTACAAAGCCTCCCTTCTTCAACGGTGATAACTATTCTTTTTGGAAGAATAGAATGCGTCTATTCATCAAGTCAAATGACTATCTTGTGTGGGATGTCATTGAGGATGGGTCATATATTCCATTGAAGCAAGATGGTGAAGGCAAGATGGTGCTAAAGAAGAAAGTGGAAATGAGTGAAGAGGAGAGGAAAAAGATTCAAGTCAATGATAAAGCTCTCCACATGTTATTTTGTGCTTTCGGTCCGGACATCTACTCAAAGGTCTCATCAATTGAAAGTGCCAAAGAAGTGTGGGACACTCTTGAGACCACTTATGAAGGCACCAATGATGTCAAGGAAACTAAGATTGGAATTCTCAATCTTAGTTATGAAAATTTCAAGATGGAGCCCGATGAGACGGTGTCAAAGATGTTTGATCGATTCTCCACGATTGTCAATGGTCTAAAGGGCTTTGGAGAGATCATACCGGAAGACAAGCTTGTCCGGAAGCTACTCTATTCACTTCCCGAGTCTTGGGATGTGAAGAGAACCGCTATCATCGAAGCAAAGGATTTGAAGACTTTGAAGCTTGATGAGCTTGTGGGTTCTCTCCTTACTCATGAGATCATGAAGCAAGGAGGGGAAGATGAGAAAAAGAAAGAAGAGAAAAGAGTAGAGAAGCTTGAAGTTGAGAAGAAGAAGAAGATGGGAATAGCTCTCAAGGCTAAAGCTTCACAACATGATGAGAGCTCATCTAGTGATGAGGATGAACTTGAAGAATTGGCTATGATAGCCAAACGATTCTCACGCTTTATGAGGTCCAACCGGGGAAGAAAAATCCAAAGGAAGATGGACTTCAAAAGCAAGAACAAGGAAGATGGAAAGGATCCAATCATTTGCTTTGAGTGCAAACAACCCGGCCACATACGTTCGGAGTGCCCTCAACTCAAGAAGAAGGGCTTTGAGAAGAGGAAAAAGCTCAAAGCCAAGCTTGCTACTTGGAGTGATGAGGAGTCATCGGAGGATGACGAACAAGAAGTGGCTAACCTTTGCCTCATGGCACTTGAAGAAGATTCCTCCATGGTAACCTCTAACTCATCTACTTTAGATTTTTCGTATGAAGAATTAAATGATGCATATGATGAGTTACAAGAGGTCTATGATGAATTAGTTGAGAAATATAAGGAGTCGGTTATTAGGAATAAAAAGATTATTCTAGAATTAAATGAGAAAAATGACTCACTTACTCAAGCTAATTCTAAATTTGAGAAAAAGATATTAGGATTAAAATATGAACTTAAATTCTTTCAAGATGAAAATGTTGATCTTAATAATCTCTTATCTCAATGTAATTGTGAACACCAAAAGGTGTTAGGTGAGCTAAATGAGCTCAAAAAGTCTTTAAAAAATGTTGGTAGTGTCAAGCATGAAGTAGGAGAATCCTCTAGAACACACCAACCTAAGAAAAAGACTAATTACTACAAACAAAGTGGCTACCCTAGACATAGTAGAGCTAAAAGAATTAGAAGTGTATGGGTTCCTAAGGAACTTGTTAAATCTAATAATATTATTGCTATGTCATCTTGAATTCCTAAGGGAACCAAGGTTTTGGGAGCTAACACTCATGGACCCAAAATGATTTGGGTACCAAAAACCAAAGTTTAATATCTTTGTTTGTAGGGGGAGCATTGCTACAAGGCCAAAGCACAAAGTCAAAACTCATGGTACCTTGATAGTGGATGCTCGAGGCACATGACCGGAGACAAGAGTCGATTTATGGATCTAAGGCCAAAAAGTGGAGGAGTAGTAACATTTGGTGACAACTCCAAAGGCCAAATTAAAGGTATTGGCTCCATAGGTAATCACTCTACTATTCTCATTGAAAATGTTTTATATGTCGATGGTCTTAAACACAATTTATTGAGCATAAGTCAACTATGTGATAAAGGATTTAATGTTTTGTTTGATAAAAATGGATGTAAAATTGTAGACATTAAATCTAACAATATTATGCTCATAGGTCATCGCATAGGGAATATATACATGGTGCAACTAGATGACATTCATACATCTCATGCATGCTTAGATGCTCAAAATGAAAATGATGCATGGTTGTGGCATAGGAAGCTAGGACATGCTAGCATAAGTGTTTTAGAAAAACTAGTCTCTCTAAATCTAGTTAGAGGTTTACCCAAGATAAAATTTTCAAATGACAAAATTTGTTATGCATGCTCAAAAGGTAAACAACAAAGGTCTTCCTTTAAATCCATAAATGATGTTTCTACTAGTAGATGTTTACAATTAATTCACATGGAATTATTTGGGCCAATTAGGACTATGAGCTTGGGTGGTAAGTCTTATGCTTTTGTGCTAGTTGATGATTTTTCTAGATTTACTTGGGTTCTCTTTTTAAGTACTAAAGATGAGGCTTTGGAAAAATTCATCACATTTTCAAAATTAACCCAAAATGATCTTGAACTTAGAATTTCACATATTAGAAGTGATCATGGAACCGAGTTTCAAAATTTAGGGTTTGAAGAGTTTTTAAATGAAAATGGTATTAGCCATAATTTTTCGGCTCCTCGAACTCCTCAACAAAATGGGGTAGTTGAGAGGAAAAATAGAACTTTACAAGAAATGGCTAGAACCATGCTTTGTGAAAACAATTTACCTAAATATTTTTGGGCGGAAGCCACAAACACCGCTTGTTATATTGTAAATCGAGTAATGATTAGGCCAATTTTAAAGAAAACACCTTATGAGATCTTAAAATCCAAAAAGCCTAACATTAGCTATTTCCACCCTTTTGGGTGCAAGTGTTTTGTTTTAAATAATGGAAAAGATAACTTAGGTAAATTTGATGCAAAAAGTGATGAAGCCATTTTTATAGGTTACTCTTTAACCTCTAAAGCCTATCGAGTATTTAACAAAAGAACTTTAGTAGTAGAAGAATCTATTCATGTTGTATTCGATGATAACCTCCTTCCTAGGAACGATTCTTGTGATGATGATGATGTAGGGATCATAAATGCCTTTGATGAAGGTCAAACTTCAAAGGAGGATGAGATTCCAACAAAGGAAGAAGACTCACAAGATCCACCTCTTGAAGCTTTGAAGGACTTGGCTATTGAGGAAAAGGAAGTGAGCTACCCAAGGGAGTTGAACTATGTCAAAGATGGTGAAATCTTGGGTGATCCATCCAAGGGGGTAACCACTTGTTCTTCTCTTAGATTAATGAACCATGTTGCATTTATCTCATGCATAGAGCCTAAAATATAAAAGAAGCATTGAAAGATGACTTTTGGATTATGGCTATGCAAGAAGAGTTAAATCAATTTGAGAGAAGTAATGTATGGACATTAGTTGATAGGCCTAGTAATCAATCTACAATAGGAACTAAATGGGTCTTTAGGAACAAGCTAGATGAGAGTGGTAACATTGTGAGAAATAAAGCTAGACTTGTAGCATAAGGTTACACTAAAGAAGAGGGAATAGATTTTGATGAAACCTATGCACCCGTAGCTAGAATGGAAGCCATTAGGATGTGGCTTGCATATGCATGTTATCATAATTTCAAGCTTTTTCAAATGGATGTTAAAAGTGCATTTTTAAATGGTTTTATAAATGAAGAAGTGTATGTGGAACAACCACCGGGTTTTGAAGATTCAAAATTTCCAAATCATGTTTTCAAACTTACCAAAGCTCTTTATGGTTTAAAACAAGCTCCTAGAGCTTGGTATGAAAGACTTTCAAATTTTTTGATTGAAAAAGGATTTGAAAAAGGTAAGGTGGACACTACACTTTTTATAAAAATGTATAAAAATGACATCTTAGTAGTTCAAATTTATGTTGATGATATTATCTTTGGTTCTACTAATGAATGTCATTGTCAAGAGTTTGCTAAGTTAATGCAAGATGAATTTGAGATGAGCATGATGGGGGAGCTCTCATTCTTTTTGGGACTCCAAATCAAGCAAAAGAAGGATGGCACCTTCATCAACCAAGCAAAATACATAAAGGATATGCTCAAGAAGTTTGGCTTGGAGAATGCAAAGCCTCAAGCCACTCCTATGAGCTCATCTACAAAGCTTGACAAAGATGAAGGAGGTAAGTGTGTTGACTCTAAACTTTATCGTTCTATGATTGGATCTTTGCTTTACCTTACCGCAAGTAGACCAGATATCTTGTTTAGTGTTTGCTTGTGTGCTAGGTTTCAAGCTAGTCCTAGAGAGTCTCACCTTATAGCCGTTAAGAGAATCTTTAGATACCTTAGAGATACTCCTTGTTTAGGTCTTTGGTATCCTAGAGACTCTACCTTCAACCTTCATGCTTACTCGGATGCGGATTATTGGGGTTGCAAAATTGATAGGAAAAGTACTTCGGGAACTTGTCAATTCTTGGGTAGTATGCTCATATCTTGGTTCTCTAAGAAACAAAATAGTGTAGCCTTATCTACCACCGAAGCCGAGTACATATCCTTAGGGAGTTGTTGTGCTCAAGTCCTTTGGATGAAGCAACAACTCTTAGATTATGGAATTAAAGTTGAAACCATACCCCTAAAATGTGACAACACTAGTGCAATATGTTTAACAAAAAATCCCATCCAACACTCTAGAACCAAACACATTGAAATAAGACATCATTTCATTTGAGATCATGTCCTTAAGGAAGATGTTGTTATAGAGTATGTAGACACCTTGAATCAATTAGCGGACATATTTACAAAACCCTTAGACAAAGAGCGTTTTTGGTCCCTTAGGAGAGAGTTAGGTCTAGCTAGCCTATCTTGACCTTTTAGGATCTCTTTTGTGCTTAAATATGCTTGATTTTGTGAAATGCCATGTTCATGTGTTTAAACTCCTAATTTTATCCATGCCTATAGTTAGAGGGAGTATGTTTAAGCTTGAATATGTTTTGCCTGCTCATTCATGACATTTATGCATGTTAGGCCTATTAAAACTTCATTTTTCTGCACTTTTAGAGCCTCATCTACACTTCCAGGCTCAGGTGTATCGAAACGGGTGACCCTGTTTCGATACGGATACCTTAAATCCAGTTCTGAGAGAAGGGCGTTTCGAAACGCCAAAAAAGTGTTTCGAAACGTTTTGGCTACTGCCAAGGGGTGTATCGAAACGCGTTTCGATACGGGTCAACATGGCTTCGATACGGTCAACACCGTATCGAAACGGTCAGCCTAAGGTCTCCAAACGGTCAAACCCTAGTCGTCTCATTTCGAAACGGTCCTGACCGTTCCGAAACGGCATCGCGGATTGCTTTAATTAGGGCTTTTAATGTTAAAATTCACTTTTTATCAAACTCTTAAAAACCCTAAACCGCCTCCCTCTCTATAAATACCCTCTCAAACTCATTGATTTTCACAAAA
Source organism: Hibiscus trionum (assembly GCA_030270665.1). Taxonomy (NCBI): domain Eukaryota; kingdom Viridiplantae; phylum Streptophyta; class Magnoliopsida; order Malvales; family Malvaceae; genus Hibiscus; species Hibiscus trionum. The sequence continues at coordinate 40,553,766 of BSYR01000027.1, read as the reverse complement.
TTGTGAGGGGTTTTACTCTAAAACACAAGTCTAAGCAAGTTTCATCAACATTGTGCAAGGATTTTCATCAAATCATCCAAAATCCCAAACTAAGGTATTTTTTTATCTTTTTTTATTTCAATTTATATTTGAATCTTAGGTTAGAAAATTTTATTTTTGTATAATTTATATGTTTTCCTTTGTGGGTTTTCCATATCTTGTAAAAAAAATTTCAAAATCTCAAAAATTTTGATTCGAATATAAAATTTTTCAGTCGTCTTTTTCTTTACTATTTTTTTATTTTAATTTTGTTTCAAAAACCTAAGTGGGATTTATTATTGGATTGATTTTAAATATCAATGCATACACTTAATTTTAAACTATACTTGCTTAATGTTTTTAGATGGCGGATCAAGCTAACAAAAAGCGCAAGGCCGTTCAAACCGGTGATTCGAGCATTCGTCCGAATCTTACTCTGCTTTTTCAGAAATCTCTTAAAACTCCGGAGATGCGTGCTCGCTTCTCTTATGTCAAGGATTTCGAAATTCGTAAAGAACGTGTCATTGATCTTGACTTCCTCAATTCCGAGCGATTCCTATTTCGTTATCTCGACCGTTTGAGTGAGTGGAATCTTATCTTGTTCTTGAGCATTCCGGATATTCGCTACAAACACATGGTACTCCTTTTTTTACTCTAATGCTCGTTTTATTTATGATGAGACCAAAACCGAGATTATAGGAATTGAATCTTCCTTATTGGGCAAAAAGTTTGTTGTTAATGTTGCTCTCTTGGAGTCTATTTTTAAACTTAAAGATGAGGGTCTTGAGGATGAACGTCACTTTGGCACTTTCACCAGTAAGGCACTTACTTTGGATGTGCACGATCGCGTTCTTCACTTGATGGTTTCATGGTTCATTCGACCTTCCGGCGGTAAATACTCTCATATCCGTCAAACTGATCATTTTTGGCTTGAATGTTTCCGTAGAGGTGAGCGCCCTAATGTGCCTAAAATAATTTTTGCCGAGATAGTCAATAATATTAAGCTTATTGACACAAATGAGTTGAAGTCTTTTACCTATGGCACACTCTTGAGCTACATCTTTCATGTCCTTGGTATCGATTGTACCTACGACTCTCCGGAACCTCGCAAGACCAAGATTGGTGAGTCATCCCTTCGCAAGTCCGGGTTTACATATGTGAATGATGTTTGGGAAAGAATTGATAGAGAAGCCATTCCTCCTCCCGTTGCTCCTCCACCGCAAGTTCAGGTTGCAAACAATGAAGCCCTCACGGCTCTCATTACCGAGCGGTTCAATGCTTTGGATACTAGCATTGCTTCGGGTTTTACTGCTATGGACAATCGTTTAAAGAATGTCGAGGATCGTCTTCATACTCTTGAGTCTTCCCATTCAAACTTGGATCTATCCTTCTCTACTCTCTATGGGCAATGGACGAAGTTTCACCGTTCTCAAGTCAAGAGCGATGATGATACTTCGGATGATGATGACGAGGCCTAGGATCTTCATATCATATCATATCATATTATCTATGCTTTTTAGGTTTAAGATTGCATCTTTATGTTTCATTATGTTTTAGGAACCTATGCTTTTGATCTTTTGTTTGGGATTTTATTATGAACTTAATGTTGGTTATGTTTTGGATATTTTGATATTATGAATTAATATTATTGTTGCTTATTAATGCTTATTGGTACTAATCATTGTCTTCTCTATGAGCTTTCATTATTCTTTTTGATCTAACAAAAAGGGGGAGAAGAAATTTAAGAGCCACAAACTAAAATTCATTTTAAAATTTTTAAAAGATTTTCTAAGCTTTACAACTTGGATTTCAAGTCAAACACTTTAAAAACCTATCTTAAATTTAGGGGGAGTTAGAATATTTTCAAAACTTTCAAAATTCTTAAAAATTCTAACTTTGGTTTTGTTATATCAAAAAGGGGGAGATTGTGAAACAAATATTTTAATTTTGATATAACTAAAAACCTAAGGACTAAATTGAAAATGTCAAAACGAATTTTAAGTCCTCAAAACATCCCTATAGAATTTCAAGATTATGCCAAAGTTAAAAACAAAGTTTTTCAAATATTTTTCTAAGTGTTTCAAGCCAAAACAGTGATTTTCAAGCTCCTGTTTCGAAACGGCCCTAAGGCGTTTCGAAACGTTTTCATCACTGTCAACACCTGTTCCGAAACGTGTATCGAAACACTTGAACCCGTTTCGAAACGGTCTCCTTCGTTTCGAAACTGTTCTTCATATTTGATTTGAAAAAGCACAACGGTTGCAATATTTTTGCTGAATATTTAAAGATAAATAGGGTGTTTCGAAACGGGCTAAGGCTGTTTCGAAACGACCATTGACAGTAGCAAATCCGTTTCGAAACGAATCCAATGCGTTTCGAAACAGGTCTTAAGTTTAAATTTAAAATATGACCGTTGAAGTTGTTTTTAACTGATTTTCTGAAAACCGTTAAGGTGTTTCGAAACGGGCTAAGACCGTTTCGAAACGACCCTTGACAGTGGCAAAAGTGTTTCGAAACGGCCCTAAGGCGTTTCGAAACGGGCTCTTAAATGCACCCCAACGGCTCTTTCTATTTTAGTCCGTTCCGAAACAGGTACCCCGTGTTTCGAAACGGGTTGTTGCAGACTGCATTTATGGTGGTGAGATAACATCCCCAACGGCTCTATTGATGAGTGCAACAACCACAACGGCTAGAAATCAATGAGAAGGTATAAAAGAGACCTCTAAAAGCTCCAGCAACAACTATTGATCTTAAAGCAAACATCCAAACATCAAATCCAAGCAATTATGCATAAATCCCATTGTGTTTAGAAACCCCAATTGTAATTTTCATTCATATCTTGTTCAATTGGGTTGAGTGCTTGTAATTGGGCTATTATTTGTATTGAGAGATATCTTATTAGCCATCAAATTTCTTTGTTCACTTGTGTGAGGATTGGGTTGATTTTTGGGTAGAAAAATCAACCGAAATTGTAAAGGGTTGCCTCCTTGTCCTAGAAAAGGGGAAGAGCAATTAGTGGAATTGTTGCAAATCCTTAGTGAAGCTAAGGTAGTGGATGTAGAGTTCATTTGGAACTTGAACCACTCTAAATCCCTTGTCTATTATTTTCAATTTGCATTTTCCACTACAAAACCTTTAAATTTCCAATTCACCCCTCCTCTTGGTCAATATCGATCTTGCGATCCACTCAACACATGCTACCATACTATTTTCAACGCATAAACATGAATCAAATTCCCATCCCATTTCAAAAGCATAAACAACAAATAGCATTTTCTCAACAAGTTATAAACTCTTGTATCAAAACATTAATTAGTCCTTATGGGATCATACACATCAATTCTGAAGTCTCAAAACATGCATAAATAGTAGATAACAAATGTCTTTCTAAAACATGAGCATGATCAACCAAAACAATGGGAAAAAACCAAAATTTCGATCGTATCAAAACAAAGGATCAATATCCCCTGCTTCTACCAAAGAAAAACAAAGGATTAATGCACACTCTTGTATCAAAACCTCAAACAAATCAACTCCACAATTCTCTCTAACAAAAACTAAGCAAATGGCATCCGAAATCAACGAAAAACATCGACGAAAACACTTTAAACAATCTCCAGCCAATACCCAGCGAGATTAACCATTAAACAACATCAATATGCATCTAAAAACATCACCTCAACATCCTTTTACCACCAGCAACCATTAAACCACATAAAGAAGTATAAATCCAAAGATTTCAACCTAGAAATCTAGTCGTCCACCTAGTTTCAGGATTCTATTTTTTAAACCCACTTTACCATATTATTAAACATCCAAAATATGATTAAAACCAATCTACAAACCATCAAAACAAATCTAAATAGAAAATCACAAGATTCCACCAATTAAACCTTGAATAAGCAAAATTCCATAATTAATACATTAAAACCCATTAGAAAACATATGTAAAAAGCCAAAAACTTGGTAATTTCAATAAAGAACCTTACATTAGAATATTAAAATGTAGCTCACCTCTAATGGATGCTTTTCCCCTTAATCAAATTGATTTACATAAGAAAACGATTAAAACTATAAGGTTTTGGTAGGAAACCAATGAGAAACTATTTGAAAATAAAATATTAGAGAAATCAGAAGTTTACCTCAAGATTTTGAAGAAGAAAAGAGTGTTTGGCTGGTGAAAATTGGTGAGAAAACTTTTAGAGAGAAAGTAGTTACGTAAGTTTTGTTTTAGACAATTTAATTATAAAATAAATTCTACCAACCCATTTATTATTTCCAAAACCATTTTAAAAAAGACAACTAAGGGTTAAAGTTTGATATTAGACTTTAGGCAATTAGCTCCTTAAGGATTCAAAGTTTTGACACTTTTTACAAAACAATCACTAAAAACAGTTTTGCCAAAATTACATTTTGGTCACTAACCGAAATGTCTTTCTTCCAAATCTCATTTCCCAAAATTGATTTTACCAAAATCATTTATATATTAAATAATGATTTTTAACCATTTTCTCATATTTTATCTCGTCAAAATCTTTTTAAACAATTTATTCCCAAAACTAATCTAAATTGCCAGACTAATTCGCCCGAACCGTCTAGCCAAACTCGGCTAACTCCTAAGCCCATAATCGAGACATTACAACTCTCCCCCACTTAAAAAATTTCATCCTTGAAATTTAACTAGTGGAAAAAGATAAGGGAATTGCTTCTTCATGTCATCCTTTTCTTTCCCACGTAGCTTCCTCAACTCCTCGGTGTCACCATAACACCTTGACCAACTCTATGGTCTTACCACGGAGAACATTGTTGTCAACATCCAAGATTTTAACCATCAAATCTGGATTCAATTCAATCTCCTCAACTGGCATAACATGCGGCGGATCCGATCTATACTTCCGAAGCACGAATTCCTGAAAAATATCATGTATCTTCTCTAACCCAGGTGGCAACCTTAATCTATAAGCTACCGGACCAACACGCTCCAACACCATATAAGGTCCAATAAACCTCGAACTCAACTTGCCCTTCCGGCCAAATCTCATCACCTTTTTCAAAGGCGAAACATTCAAGAACACCTTATCACCAATTGTATACTTAATTTCTCTACGCTTTAAATCTGAGTAACACTTTTGCCGATCCGAATCCGCTTTCAATTGATCACTAATAAGCTGTACCTTCTCATTAGTCTTTTTTAGCACATGAGGCAAATAAACATTTTTCTCGCCTACCTCCGCCTAACAAAGAGGCGTATGAAACCTCCTACCAGACAAAGATTCATAAGGTACCATTGAATGCTCGCTTGAGAACTGTTATTAGAAGCAAACTCTACAAAAGGCAAGTACTTCTCCCAAGATCCTTGAAAATAAATGATGCAACATCTTAACATATCTTCCAACAATTGAATAACACGCTCGGAATGACCATCATTTTGAGGATGATACGAAGTACTGAAGTTCAACCTTGTACCCAAAGCTCGATTCAAACATTCCCAAAACCTCACCGTAAAATGTGAATCCCTATCAGATACTATAGGCTTAGGCACTATGTGCAAATACACAATCTCCGAGATGCACAAATCCGCCAGTTTATCCAGCGTATACGTAGTATGCACAGACAGAAGTTGCGCACATTTCTTAAAACAATCCACAATTACCCAAATAAAATTTTCTTTGACGGTATCAGAGGCAACCCTGACACAAAAGCCATGGTTATCCTCTCCCATTTCCACTTCGATACCCTCAACGGTTGCAACAACCTAGAAGGAAACTGATGCACAGCTTTAACTCGCTGACACACCATGCACTTACTAACAAACTCTGCGACGTCTTTCTTTAAACCAACCCAATAGTACTCATCCTTCAACCCACGATACATCTTAGTACTACCAGGATGTATAGTAAAAGGGCTACTATGCGTTTCAGTCAAGATAGTGCACCTTAACTCATCATCCTCCGGCACAACAACTCAACTGTTAAAACATAAAATACCATCATCATTAAAACAAAAGTTCGTCGGATTACCCTCCACAATGTCTTGGACATGCGGTACCAACGAATCATCCATCAATTGTTTCTCTTTAATCAATTGCACCAAAGAAGGTCTCACATACAATTCATCAACTAACTCGCCATCTCACGACACGCTCAATCGGGCAAGCATCGCTCTTAGCTCTACAACCACCTTTCTACTCAAAGCATCGGCCACAACATTGGCCATCCTAGGGTGATACTCTATCGTCAAGTCATAATCCTTAAGCAACTCCAACCATCTTCCTTGCCTAAGATTCAACTCCTTCTGTGACATAAAATACTTTAAACTCTTATTATCCGTAAATACCACGCACTTTTCACCATAAAGATTGTAACCCCCTTAGCCTGGCCTAGACGTTTGACCCGAACTACGAAGATTACACGGGGAAAACCAAAGTCAACCCGAAAGTCAACCTTGATTAACGACCTTTTTTTCCTTTTTATCTTTTCTAGATGCATATTAAGCCTATGTGATTACTCAAGAATCATATGAGAGAAAGACACAGCGTTCGGAAAACATTTAGGGACTCAATTGCGTAAATTACACTTTTGGAGACCAAAACGTAATTTTTAGAAAATATAAGGACTTAATAGATTTTAAGTTTACCATTATGTAATTAGTCACATTACATGCTCCTCTGTCAAATTCCAACTAGAATGTACAATCCAAGCTCAAGCAATTGCATCTACAACATTCAGGACCAAAATGTAAAACATGCAAACTTAAAACAATTCAAAAATCATCATCCAACGGTCAACCGTTTCGGAACACCAAACCTTGTACCGAAACACTCGTATCGAAACGGTGTTGACTGTTTCGGTACTCGGGTGTGTTCCGAGACCAGTAACGTAACATGCCTCTCCAGTAGCCAAACTGTTCCGAAACACCTTCAGCTATTGCGAAACACTATGACCATTACAGGCCTCTGTTTCGAAACAGTTAAGGGTGTTTCGATACACCCTGCACTGTGATAGCAGAAAATGCTGGTTTTTCATACTTTTTCATACTCGAATCACTTCCGAGACATGCCCCATCATGCATACATCAAGGATACATATCCACAATCAACATATAGAAACTATAGCCCAAACATAGCAACCAACATATAGGCAAAGGCACTAAAGGCATGCTTCCTAATTTGCCAAAACCATAACAAGTCAAATCTCCCCAGAGACCAAAATCCAAACTCCAAAGGCCGTTTACAACTCAAGTATAAGCAAAAAACATGCTCAAAGTAAAAGAGACATTCTCAAACACTCCAAAGTATAAATCCCACCCATTGCCTCATATTAAACTAAAGGTGAACCACATACTTTTCCTTGACAAAAACCTTGGATTACTCTTGCTCTTGAGCTGCCTCCAAATGTTCAGTTTTCTGCATTAATGAAACATACGAGCGTAAGCAATAAGCTTAGTGAGGAACGCTAAACACATTCATCAATGCATAACTCAAGTTTACAAAATCATCACTTTACATTACATGCCCTTTATAAAACAAGTCTTCTCAAAACTTCAATGCACTTTTGAAACCTCAAGCACATATGCATCAATATACAACAACAAATAAACCTTTGCTCATGCTTTAACAAGCATCACATGCATTCTCGCAACATACATATATTTCTCATGCACTCTTGCATCATTTACAAGCATCTCATGCTTCACTTAGATCATTTACATTATATTGAATTTCAAGTGATAGTTCACAAATCCTTTCAACACAAGACACAATCGGATACGCGGATTACACGCGTTGTCCCTCACGCTTCATACAAACTATCGGACTACACAAGGTGGAGACAAATGGCACAATCACAACCCCTCAACACCCGTGATGGAGACTAATGGCACAATCACAACCCCTCAACATCACTCATCGGTAGTTGTATAATTCCACTAACGAGAGTATGGGACACATACACAAGACTCACATGCGGGACTAACCATTCACCGTTGTGATCTTAACCTCAATCGTTAGGGTACTTGGATGGAGATTACGGCACAATCACAACCCCTCAGCATCCAAGGCGACTTTATTCACGGTGCACTCAATCCTATAGCCGGCTAACTATATCCGATTAAAGTAACCAAAAACCATTTCATCACTTGCCAATATAATCATTTATCCACATTAATTCATTGTTTTTCAAGCATAACCACAATGTCATTTCCACAAGCACACATGCTTCGCATAATATGCATTTTCATATGAAAACCAAGTGTAACCCCCTTAACCCGGCCTAGACGGTTGACCCGAATTATGAAGATTACACGGGGAAAACCAAAGTCAACCCGAAAGTCAATCTTGATTAACGACCCTTTTTTTCCTTTTTAAACTTGTCTAGATGCACATTAACCCTAGTTGTGATCATACAAACAACATACTCAAAGAACATAAACATCAGAGATCAAACAGGGACCCAATTGAACAAATTACAACTTTAGGGACCAAATTGTAAATTCTGATAATTATAAGGACTTAACCCAAATTAAAGTTTCCAACTTGAAATTAATCATGTTTCATGCATCTCTGTCAAATTTCAGCTCAAACGGACATCCCAAACTCATACAATTGCACAAATAAGTTTCGGGACCAAAATGCAAACATTTTGAAACATATAACTGCCAATGTCAGCCCCCAACGGTCAGGTGTTCCGAAACAGGGAGAGCCTGTTTCGAAACGCGGGGCCGTTCCGCAACGCGTACCGAAACGAGGGCTGGCAGTGGCCTTTCCGTTTCGGAACGATGTCTCCCGTTTCGGACGCCTGGGTTGCTACAAGACACCCGTTCCGAAACGGTGGCTACTGTTCCGATACGGCCTGCACAGATTGCAGAAAATTTCTTGCTTAAACACACAATTGACCAACCAATCATGCTCCAAATGCAACCAAACTTTACCAGCAACTCATACAACATACAAGAGACATATTTGCATCAACCAATTATCATTATATCATCATATATGAAAAGCCCCAATTCTAAAGGCATGCTTCCTACTCAAGCAAACCATTCATGCACTAAAACCTCCAAACCAACACATAATGGCCAATTACATGTACCAACATTAACATCAACATTTAACAAACTTAAGGAGTTCAAAACATCTCCCCAAAACATCCACAAAGGTTCCCCATTGCCAAATGCCAAAAGCTAAAGGTGTTTAAGAAAACCTTCCCATACTTGAGCTTAGCTTTCACTTGGTTGCTTGCCTTCCTTGCTGCCCTCAATGCACCTTAATGTTCTGCATTATTGGTTTAAGAAAAGAGAGAGAGCGTAAGCAAAAGCTTAGTGAGGAATACTCATTAAAACCACACAATAATGCATTTATAGAACACTTTACAAGTCATACTTTAAAATACATTTAGACATGCTCACAAGCAATCTTAACCAAGCATCTCATGCTTCATATCTTAACATGTCATATTGGCCACAAGTTATAATTACCATCTTTTAACAAGATCAACATAAGACTCACACATGGACTTTTAAACACCATTGTGATCTTATCCCCATGGACTTTTAAACACCATGGCCCATGGACTTTTAAACACCATGGCAAGGACCACACAAGGACTTTTAAACACCTTTGTGTCCTTAACAAGTTTCACCTCAAGGACTTTTAAACACCTTGACCCCAAGGACTTTTAAACACCTTGGCCCATGGACTTTTAAACACCATGACATGAATCACCCCAAGGACTTTTAAACACCTTGGCCCCAAGGACTTTTAAACACCTTGGAAAGGACCACACAAGGACTTTTAAACACCTTTGTGTCCGTAACAAGAACCATCCAAGGACTTTTAAACACCTTGATGTTCTTAAGTAAACAAGGCTCACTCAAGGACTTTTAACCACCTTGGTGACCTTAACCTTTTCAAAACATCACTTGCCAATATACATCATTTATCATCAATAATCCACTATTTTAAAGCATTTAACCAAGCCATAAACATCATGCATCTTTAAGCATTAAACCACATTTAAACAATGTTCAAAAGCAAGGAACTCTAACCTTGAGCTTCCTTAAACACATGGCTTATAATCTCAGCAAACAAACGTGCTAGATATTCTTTAAAAACAGAATTTAAACATGCAACAAACACATTGCACCTAACCATCACATGGTTCCTCATCAAGAGAGTTTTTTCCGAAAACTTACTCTTGAGCTTAGCAAAGTTGTTTAGACTTAGACTAAGCTCCCAAACCTCCAAAACATTGGTTTCAAAGCCGAAAACCAAAATCCACTCACCGATTCCGTTTCGCTTCTTGCCGAAACACCAAATCAAGCTTCCGGATCACCACCACTTGGATCCAAAGATGACTCCCCTGTTTTAACACATCAAAACAGTAGATTAATGCATCATCATGCATTAATAGCTTCAATGAAAGCACCTAAACTCGCTGCTCTCATCCACACTCCATTTTCGGCCACCAAACACATCCGAAAATGCATCCAAACAAATCCTCAACAAAGCCCAGCCATAACCCATCAAAACTAAGCATCCTTAAACATCATTCAACATCTAAAAAGGACCTAACAACATCCTTATACCTCCAGCAACAACAGATCCACAAGATCACCCAAAAACAACCAAGAATCACAAGCTAAACTTAGGAAATTCAACCTATCCGGGATTGCATTAGTTAAAACTCAATTTCCAATCAATTTAACATTCATTTATCATCAATTATACACCTCAAATCACTGCTTTAACAGATCCAACGAAAATTCATCAAAAATCATCAAATCTTGCATTTTAAGCCAAGATCCATTACACAACTTTAAAACCACTTATAAATCATCAATTAAGGATTGAAAACTTGGGAATTTCAGTAAAGAACTTGAAGTTCAGAGGAGAAGGACGTTCTTACCTCCAAACTTGAGTTTCTCCTCTTTTAGAACCAAAAAGCTTGAAGAATCAAATAGCAATTGATGAGGTTTTGTTGATGAGATGATTAGCAATCAAAAGAGGATTGAAAAGAGAGATTTAAGTGGCAAAATCAGAAGAAAAACTCTGGAGAAAGATGTTTGGTTTGAGAGAAAATGAGAGAAAAGGAAAATGAGATTTTAGGAGAAATTAGTTAGAAATAACTTCCCTCCACTTTTCTTTTGTTTTAAAAATCAGAATTAAAACATTAATTATCTTAGAAAAATCTGGAGAAACTCCCTTTGGGTAAATAGCTCCTTAAAGATTCAAAGTTTCAATCCTTTCTAAAACAGTCATGCAGTTTTCAAAAATTACATTTTGGTCACTAGCCAAAATGTCACCCTTCCAAACCTCATTTTGTAAAATTGATTTCACAGTTCACTTATATATATTAAAAGAGGATTTTAGAACATTTTTCCATATTTTTAATGCAACCCGAACTAGGTTTTCCTAATTTCACCTTTTTAGATTCGAACAACACTTTGACCGAACCGGTCAACGCCTAAAACTTCTAAGCCCAAAACCGGGGCGTTACAACTCTCCCCCCCTTAAGAAATTTCGTCCTCGAAATTTACCTGAAGGAAAGAGATAAGGAAACTGCTTCAGCATGTCATCCTTTCGCTCCCACGTGGCTTCCTCAACACCGCGATGCTTCCACAGCACCTTTACCAACTCAATGGTCTTGCCACGAAGAACCTTGCTATCCGATTCCAGAATCCTCACCGGTTCCTCATCATAGGTCAAATCCGGATTCAATTCCACCTCTTCCACAGGCATCACATGCGAAGGATCAGATCTATACTTCCGTAGCATAGAAACATGAAACACATCATGAATCTTCTCCAACTCTTGAGGTAACCTCAACCTGTACGCAACAGGACCCACACGCTCAACCACCTCGTATGGTCTAATGTACCTAGGGCTCAACTTACCCTTCCGGCCAAACCTCATCACCTTCTTCCAAGGTGAAACCTTCAGAAACACACGGTCACCCACCGCATACTCAATCTCCTTACGCTTCAAATCCGCGTAAGACTTCTGCCGATCAGAAGCTGCCTTCAAACGCTCACAAATGAGCTTCACCTTCTCGGTGGTTCCCTTCAACAAAGCCGGCATCGAAACCAACTTCTGACCCGTTTCAGCCCAACAAAGAGGAGTCCTACACTTCCTTCCGTACAAAGCCTCATAAGGTGCCATTTGAATACTTGCCTGATAACTATTGTTATAAGCAAACTCAACCAAAGGCAAATGCTTCTCCCAAGAGCCCTGAAACTCAATCACGCAACACCTCAACATATCCTCCAAAATCTGGATAACACGCTCAGACTGACCATCCGACTGAGGATGATAGGATGTACTGAAATTCAACCTCGTACCCAGAGCTTGATGCAAACACTGCCAGAACCGCGATGTGAACCTCGGATCCCTATCCGACACAATCGACTTAGGCACACCATGCAGCCGCACAATCTCAGCAATGTACAGCTCCGCAAGATTATCCAAAGAAAACGTAGTATGCACAGGCAAGAAATGCGCACACTTCGTCAGGCGATCCACAATCACCCACACCGAATTCTTCTTCGATGGTGACAAGGGTAAACCAGATACAAAATCCATGGTAACCCTTTCGCACTTCCACTCAGGGATTCTCAACGGTTGCAACAACCTTGAAGGAAACTGATGCTCAGCCTTAACTCGCTGACACACCATACACTTGCTGACAAACTACGCAACATCTTTCTTTAAACCCACCCAATAGTACTCATCACGAAGATCTCGATACATCTTAGTACTACCAGGGTGCATAGCAAAAGGACTACTATGACCTTCAGTCAGAATAGCACGCCTCAACTCAGCATCATTGGGTACTACTATCCGACTCCCAAAACACAACACTCCATCATCATTAAAGCAGAAATCCGAAGGTCTACCCTCCGCGATATCCTGTACATGAGACACCAAGGAATCATCCAGCAACTGCTTTTCCTTGATCAACTGAACCAAAGATGGTTTCACTTGCAACTCAGCCACAAGACCACCATCGCGCGAAATACTCAAACTGGCAAACATAGCCCTCAGCTCAACAGCTACCTTTCTACTCAAGGCATCTGCTACAACATTAGCCTTCCCAGGGTGATACTCAATCGTCAAATCATAATCCTTGAGCAACTCCACCCAACGTCGCTGCCTGAGATTCAACTCCTTCTGAGACATCAGATACTTCAAACTCTTGTGATCCGTGTACACAGTACACTTCTCACCATACAGGTAATGTCTCCAGATCTTCAGAGCAAAAACCACTGCAGCCAACTCAATGTCATGCGTAGGATAATTGCGCTCATGCACCTTCAACTGGCGCGATGCATAAGCTACCACCTTACCCTCTTGCATCAACACACATCCCAAACCAACATAGGACGCATCGCTATACACCACAAACTCTTTCCCTGATTCAGGTTGAACCAAGATAGGAGCTTGCGTCAAAGCCGCCTTAAGCTTCTCAAAAGCCTGCTGTCTCGCCTCCGTCCACTCATACTTAACATCCTTCTGCAACAACTTTGTCAAAGGTGCAGCAATCTTAGAAAACCCATCCACAAACCTCCGGTAGTATCCCGCCAAACCAAGGAAACTACGAACCTCGTGAACAGACTTAGGAACCTTCCAATTCATCACCGCCTCAATCTTCTGAGGATCAACCCGAATCCCCTTGGCAGAAACCACATGCCCAAGAAACACCACCTCCTTAAGCCAGAACTCACACTTGCTCAACTTAGCGTAAAGCTGATTCTCCAACAAAGCTTGCAAAACAATCCTCAAATGCTCTTCGTGCTCCTCCTCAGTACGCGAGTACACGAGGATATCATCAATGAACACCACAACAAACTTGTCCAGGTATTCATGAAACACACGATTCATCATGTCCAAGAAAGCAGCAGGAGCATTTGTCAAACCAAACGGCATCACAAGGAACTCATAATGCTCATACCTTGTCCTGAAAGCTGTCTTAGGCACATCCACATCCTTCACCTTCAACTGGTAATACCCTGACCTCAAGTCAATCTTAGAGAACACAGCAGCTCCCCGAAATTGATCAAAGAGATCATCAATTCTCGGCAAAGGATACCGATTCTTGATAGTCAACTTGTTCAGCTGACGGTAATCAATGCACATTCTCATAGTGCCATCCTTCTTCTTCACGAACAAGCCCGGTACACCCCAAGGCGACACACTCGGTCGAATGAAACCACGCTCAAGCAACTCTTGCAACTGCGTCTTCAGCTCTTTCAGCTCCTTAGGTGCCATTCTATAGGGAGTAATGGACACAGGAGTTGTATTCTCATACAGCTCAATTCCAAACTCCACCTCACGATTAGGAGGTAAACCAGGCAACTCCTCAGGAAACACACCAGGAAACTCCTTCACAACCCTGATATCTTGCACACGCAACTCCTTAGAGCTAGGATTCATCACAAAAGCTAGGTAAGCTTCACAGCCTTGCCTCAGCATCCGGCTTGCCTCCAACGTAGACACCACACTGGCAAGAAACTTCACATTCTCACCAACCACAACAACTTCATAATCATCCGCAAGCTTCAGTGAAACTCGCTTATTTTCACAATCCACCACAGCACGATGCTCAACAAGCCAATCCATACCAAGGATTACATCAAAACCATAGAAAGGTAACTCCATAAGGTCAACATGAAAAACATGATCTTGAACAACCAAAGGACACCTTCTATACAGCTTTCGAGTCACAACAGTCTCACCAAAAGAACTAGTGACACGCATACCAACATCCAAAGACTCAACAGGCAAACCAAGCAATTCAGCATGCTCACGCAATATGTAAGAGTGCGTAGATCCAGAATCAATCAAGGAAAGTAATGACAAGGATTGCAGAGTAAAAGTACCTGCGATCACATCCGCGTCATTCCTCCCCTCACGCTAAGCAAACACTCTAGCCTGTCCGCCACCCTCTGGCTGTACAGCTACAACATGAGCTACACCTCGGCCACCTTCCTCTCTTCGCTGAAAATTACCACGGCCGCGCCCACGACCTCTCTGCGCTGCTGCAACAACAGGAGCACGAACTTGGCCACCAGCCAACATAGGACAATCACGCCTCAAATGATCCGTAGATCCACAGTTCCAGCAACCATTACCAGCTGCCGCAACAGGAGCTTGCACCTCCCTCACAGCACGAGGACAATCACGTTTCATGTGGCCATGCGAACCACATATCCAACAAGCACTCGGATCAGCTCTAGCGTTACCTCCCCGAGCAGGTGCTCCACCACCTCGCTTAGCCGAGGACTGATACTTCTGATCACGTCCCCTCTTGTTCCGTCCACCACCGGAACTATATTCAGCTGCCCGCTTACCAGCACTTGCTCCAGCACCTCTAGCAGATAAACCCAAGTTCATCTCAATATCCTTGGCTCGGCCCACCAACACATCAAAATCATCATACTCGGTAGCCAGCACATACATCTTCACATCCGTCACTAAGCCATAACGGAACCTTTCACACCTCGCTCGCTCATCCGGGACAAGCTCAGGTGCATATTGACTGAGTCGAACAAACTGTACTTCATACTCAGCCACCGTCATGCTCCCTTGGGTAAGAGACATGAACTCCCTCTTTTTCTCATCTAGGTACCTCACACCCAGATACCTTCTCTTGAACACATTCTGAAAGAATGTCCAAGTCACATCAGCTTCTGCCATCCCAGCAATAGTGGTTGTCCACCACGTATATGCATCCTTCTACAGCAAGGAAACAACACAGCCAAGCTTCTGCACATCAGTGCAACTCATCTGACCCAAGATCCTCTTGGTACTCTCTAACCAAGCCTCAGAACCTTCAGCAGACATACCCCTGAACTCAGTCCCTCCCAGACTGCGCAACCGCTCCAAAGGTAGTCTAACTCCAGCATCTTCCTGATGCCCAGCTCCACGAGCTCCAGCTACCGCTGCTTGAAAAGCACCGGCTATAGCTTGAATTAACACCGTCATGTCAGGAACAACTTGCCCCTGACCAGCCTCAGGTCCAGCAGGCTCAGCACCAGCTGCAGCTCCAGCTTCTTCAGCCCCAGCACCACCACCACCAGGTGGAGGAGGTAAAACCGCACTCTCAACATTCTCTTCGTTTTCATTCTCATTCTGAGCCGTAGCTCGCACATTACTCCTCAACTCTCTACGAGGTGCCATACTCTAACTATGCAATCACAATGCAAATAAACAAAGTCAGGCCCAGCAAGGTAAGCAATCCAAGTACTCAAGCTCATTTCCAATTAAAATCAACATCATTTCATTAGCTTTGATTTGGCAATGGGTACCCACAACATGCTTCATCACAGCATACATCTCACTTGCAACATACATGCAATTTACTCAACATGCTTTCACCCAACAAGCATACAAGGCATACATACTTCAAACATTCACATACACATTCCCAATTACTCGAGAACTCAGCTCTGATACCACCAAATGTAACCCCCTTAACCCGGCCTAGACGGTTGACCCGAATTAAGAAGATTACACGGGGAAAACCAAAGTCAACCCGAAAGTCAACCTTGATTAACGACCCTTTTTTTCCTTTTTAAACTCGTCTAGATGCACATTAACCCTAGTTGTGATCATACAAACAACATACTCAAAGAACATAAACATCAGAGATCAAACAGGGACCCAATTGAACAAATTACAACTTTAGGGACCAAATTGTAAATTCTGATAATTATAAGGACTTAACACAAATTAAAGTTTTCAACTTGAAATTAATCATGTTTCATGCATCTCTGTCAAATTTCAGCTCAAACGGACATCCCAAACTCATACAATTGCACAAACAAGTTTCGGGACCAAAATGCAAACATTTTGAAACATATAACTACCAATGCCAGCCCCCAACGGTTAGGTGTTCCGAAACAGGGAGAGCCTGTTTCGAAACGCGGGGCCGTTCCGCAACGCGTACCGAAACGAGGGCTGGCAGTGGCCTTCCATTTCGGAACGGTGTCTCCCGTTTCGGACGCCTGGGTTGCTACAAGGCACCCGTTCCGAAACGGTGGCTACTGTTCCGATACGGCCTGCACAGATTGCAGAAAATTTCTTGCTTAAACACACAATTGACCAACCAATTATGCTCCAAATGCAACCAAACTTTACCAGCAACTCATACAACATACAAGAGACATATTTGCATCAACCAATTATCATTATATCATCATATATGAAAAGCCCCAATTCTAAAGGCATGCTTCCTACTCAAGCAAACCATTCATGCACTAAAACCTCCAAACCAACACATAATGTCCAATTACATGTACCAACATTAACATCAACATTTAACAAACTTAAGGAGTTCAAAACATCTCCCCAAAACATCCACAAAGGTTTCCCATTGCCAAATACCAAAAGCTAAAGGTGTTTAAGAAAACCTTCCCATACTTGAGCTTAGCTTTCACTTGGTTGCTTGCCTTCCTTGCTGCCCTCAATGCACCTTAATGTTCTGCATTATTGGTTTAAGAAAAGAGAGAGAGCGTAAGCAAAAGCTTAGTGAGGAATACTCATTAAAACCACACAATAATGCATTTATAGAACACTTTACAAGTCATACTTTAAAATACATTTAGACATGCTCACAAGCAATCTTAACCAAGCATCTCATGCTTCATATCTTAACATGTCATATTGGCCACAAGTGATAATTACCATCTTTTAACAAGATCAACATAAGACTCACACATGGACTTTTAAACACCATTGTGATCTTATCCCCATGGACTTTTAAACACCATGGCCCATGGACTTTTAAACACCATGGCAAGGACCACACAAGGACTTTTAAACACCTTTGTGTCCTTAACAAGTTTCACCTCAAGGACTTTTAAACACCTTGACCCCAAGGACTTTTAAACACCTTGGCTCATGGACTTTTAAACACCATGACATGAATCACCCCAAGGACTTTTAAACACCTTGGCTCCAAGGACTTTTAAACACCTTGGAAAGGACCACACAAGGACTTTTAAACACCTTTGTGTCCGTAACAAGAACCATCCAAGGACTTTTAAACACCTTGATGTTCTTAAGTAAACAAGGCTCACTCAAGGACTTTTAACCACCTTGGTGTCCTTAACCTTTTCAAAACATCACTTGCCAATATACATCATTTATCATCAATAATCCACTGTTTTAAAGCATTTAACCAAGCCATAAACATCATGCATCTTTAAGCATTAAACCACATTTAAACACTGTTAAAAAGCAAGGAACTCTAACCTTGAGCTTCCTTAAACACATGGCTTATAATCTCAGCAAACAAACGTG
The DNA here is from genome assembly GCA_030270665.1 of Hibiscus trionum. Lineage (NCBI taxonomy): Eukaryota > Viridiplantae > Streptophyta > Magnoliopsida > Malvales > Malvaceae > Hibiscus > Hibiscus trionum. The sequence goes on along the minus strand of BSYR01000027.1, from coordinate 40,535,450 downwards.
CTAGATATGCTTTAAAAACAGAATTTAAACATGCAACAAACACATTGCACCTAACCATCACATGGTTCCTCATCAAGAGAGTTTTTTCCGAAAACTTACTCTTGAGATTAGCAAAGTTGTTTAGACTTAGACTAAGCTCCCAAACCTCCAAAACATTGGTTTCAAAGCCGAAAACCAAAATCCACTCACCGATTCCGTTTCGCTTCTTGCCGAAACACCAAATCAAGCTTCCGGATCACCACCACTTGGATCCAAAGATGACTCCCATGTTTTAACACATCAAAACAGTAGATTAATGCATCATCATGCATTAATAGCTTCAATGAAAGCACCTAAACTCGCTGCTCTCATCCACACTCCATTTTCGGCCACCAAACACAACCGAAAATGCATCCAAACAACTCCTCAACAAAGCCCAGCCATAACCCATCAAAACTAAGCATCCTTAAACATCATTCAACATCTAAAAAGGACCTAACAACATCGTTATACCTCCAGTAACAACAGATCCACAAGATCACCCAAAAACAACCAAGAATCACAAGCTAAACTTAGGAAATTCAACCTATCCAGGATTGCATTAGTTAAAACTCGATTTCCAATCAATTTAACATTCATTTATCATCAATTATACACCTCAAATCACTGCTTTAACAGATCCAACGAAAATTCATCAAAAATCATCAAATCTTGCATTTTAAGCCAAGATCCATTACACAACTTTAAAACCACTTATAAATCATCAATTAAGGATTGAAAACTTGGGAATTTCAGTAAAGAACTTGAAGTTCAGAGGAGAAGGACGTTCTTACCTCCAAACTTGAGTTTCTCCTATTTTAGAACCAAAAAGCTTGAAGAATCAAATAGCAATTGATGAGGTTTTGTTGATGAGATTATTAGCAATCAAAAGAGGATTGAAAAGAGAGATTTAAGTGGCAAAATCAGAAGAAAAACTCTGGAGAAAGATGTTTGGTTTGAGAGAAAATGAGAGAAAAGGAAAATGAGATTTTAGGAGAAATTAGTTAGAAATAACTTCCCTCCACTTTTCTTTTGTTTTAAAAATCAGAATTAAAACATTAATTATCTTAGAAAAATATGGAGAAACTCCGTTTGGGTAAATAGCTCCTTAAAGATTCAAAGTTTCAATCCTTTCTAAAACAGTCACGCAGTTTTCAAAAATTACATTTTGGTCACTAGCCAAAATGTCACCCTTCCAAACCTCATTTTGTAAAATTGATTTCACAGTTCACTTATATATATTAAAAGAGGATTTTAGAACATTTTTCCATATTTTTAATGCAACCCGAACTAGGTTTTCCTAATTTCACCTTTTTAGATTCGAACAGCACTTTGACCGAACCGGTCAACGCCCAAAACTTCTAAGCCCAAAACCGGGGCGTTACACCAAGGATCACTTACCTAGTGCATCCTTACCATAATGACATTAAAAACCTAGCATTAAACCATGCTTAAACATGCTTAAAAACAGTAAACAAACCACTCTCACATCAAATGCATTTTCAACCAACTTAACACATTTCCAAGAGAGGGATTACCGAAACACTTACACTTGAGCTTAGTTAAGTGTATCAAACTTACACCAAGCTCCCAAGAGTACGCCAAAGGGTTACAAAGCAGAAAATTGCATTTCCACTCACCGATACGCGAAGCCTTGTTCGCCGACACGGAAATTACACCTCCGGAGCCTCCAAAATCACCTCGTGAGCTTCCGGATCAAGATCCCCTGTTTTCACAACATCAAAACAAAGATCTAAATGCATTAAAATGCATTCTAACACCAGCAACAATCCTTAGACTCGTTGCCCACTCAAACTACACCAAAATACCCTTCCAACACAAACGAAAACTCAATCGATTGCCTCCTAAACCAAGACCAACCATCATGCAACACTTAGAAAGCATTAACAACATCAAAACACATCTAATAAACATCCTAACTCCTCCTTATACCTCCAGCCATCAAGATTCCATCATTCCACCCCAAAATCACACTTAAAACTACCAAGAAACTCAAGAATCTCAAGGATTTCGGGATCTAGATTGTTAACACATCACTTTAACATATAAACCAACTTAGAAATGAATTAAAATCAACACAAAACAGTGCCCAACTCATCAAGTCCGAAAATCAAGATTTCATCCACATTTTCACAATATTTTGATCTCAAATCAAAACTATATTGAAAACTCAATCAAAAATAGTTAATAGAATCCAAATATCTTGGGAATTTCAATAAAGAACTTAGATTGGAGGTTGAGAATGGGATTTACCTCCAATCCTTGCTTCCTTCAATAGATGACAAGTTTTTCTTGCAAAAATCTTGAAAAATTAAGGAAGATCTCTTGAAATTAATTTAGAAAATGTTGAGAGAACTTTTGAGAGAAAGAATTCTGGAAAAGATGAGAGAAAATGGTGTTTGGCTAAAATGAGAGGGAATTGTAGTTACGTAAAATGAAATCCACTAACTACCAATTAATTAATATTGTATTTAATTAAAATCCTTTAATTAAAATCCATTTAAAACACATGTCATATTTTGAAGAAATGTCAAATTTACTTAAAGCCCCCTAAAGATTCTAAGATTTTGGCTTCCACCTTAAAAAGCACATTTTCCAGTTTTGAAACTTTACAATTTGGTCATTGCTCAAAATGTCCATTTTCCAAATCCCTTTTTGTAAAATTAACTTGACCAACCTCTTAATTATATTTTTAGAGGATTTTAGCAATTTTTATCACAATTTTATCCTATCCCGATCCTTGATTTCCAAAAGTCACCTTACGCGGTTCGAACCGTTCTCGACCAGTCCGATCTGATTTCTAAAACATCTAGGCCCAAAACCAGGGCGTTACAAAGATAATACCTCCAAATCTTAGCGCAATCACTACCATGGCCAATTCGATATCATGAGTAGGATAATTGCGCTCGTGCACCTTCAACTGCCTAGATGCGTAAGCCACAACTCTCTCGTCTTGCATCAATACACACCTTAAACCAACATAAGATGCATCACTATAGATCACAAACTCTTTCCTTGACTCAGGTTGAATCAAGATTGGAGCTTGCGTCAAAGCTTCCTTCAACTTCTCGAAAGCTTGTTGTTTCCCTTCTGTCCACTCAAAACGAACATCTTTTTGTAACAACTTCATAAAAGGAGCAGCAACCTTTGAAAACACATCCACAAAACGATAATAATACCCTGCTAAGCCTAAGAAACTGCAAACCTCCGTCACCGACTTAGGTTGTTTCCAGTTTACAACCACCTCAATCTTTTGTGGATCCACACAAATTCCGTTGGTTGATACAACATGACCAAGGAAAACCACTTCCTTAATCCAAAACTCGCATTTGCTCAACTTAGCATAAAGCCAATTATCCATCAAGACTTGCAACATTATCCGCAAATGTTTATCATGATCCTCCTCGGTACAAGAGTACACTAGGATATAATCAATAAACACGAACACAAATTGATCCAAGATTTCATTGAATACCCGACGCATCATGTCCATGAAAGCTGTGAGCACATTTTTTAACCCAAACAACATCACCCAAAACTCATAATGCGCGTAACGTGTTCGAAAACAGTCTTTGACACATATTTATCCTTCACCTTCAATTGATGGCATCCCGGCCTTAAATTAATTTTAGAAAACACTAATGTACCTCAGAGTTGATCGAAAAAATTGTCAATCCACATCAAAGGATACTTATTCTTAATCATCAACTTGTTACGTTGCCGATAGTCAATCCACATTCTTATAATGCCATCATTCTTCTTCTCAAACAACATAGGCACTCCCCAAGGCGAAACACTAGGATGAATGAAATCATGATCTAGCAACTCCTGAAGTTGCGTCTTCAACTCCTTCGGTTCCATGTAATACAGAGCAATGGACACTGGAGCCTTATCCACATACGTCTCGATACAAAACTCTACCTCCCTATCTGGTAGTAAACCAAGCAACTTTTTTGGAAACACCCCCGAAAAATTACAAATGGCACGAATATCCTAGGGATGTGCCTCCTTCATATTCGGATTCATAACATACGCCAAGTATGCTTGACATCCAACCTCCAACAACCTTTGCGCTTCTAAAACTGAAACAACATTGGATAAGAATTTGACATTCTCACCCACCACCACGACTTCATAATCATCGACAGGTTTCAACGAAACTCTCTTAGATTCAAAACCAACCACATCTTTTTGTTCAGTCAACCAATCCATACCCAAGATAACATCAAAACCATTAAAAGGTAACTCCATCATATCCACGACACACACATCTCCTTGAACCATTAAAGGACATCTCCTATACCCACCACCAAAAGAACTCGTCATTTGCATACCCACGTCTAAAAACTAAACAAGTATATCAAGCAATTGTGCATGCTCACTCAAGATATATGAATATGTAGAACCATAATCAATAAAAAAGGAATGACAAAGACTACAAAGTATAGGTACCTGCAATCACATCGGTGTCATTCCTTCCCTCGTGGTGTGCATACAACCTTGGCTGACCACCTCCCTTAGGCTAAATAACTACCACATGTGCAACATTCCTCTGACCATCCTCCCTTTGCTAAAAATTACCACGATCGCACCCATGACCTCATTGTTGCTCAACAGTATGCGCAAGAGCTTGCCTATCTCTGATCGGCTGTGGAAAATCACGCTTCATATGACCTTACAAACCACAATTCTAATAGACACCAAGATTTCCCCAGCACTCACCCATGTGTTGCCTCCCAAAACAGTTACAATCACGAGTGCGAAAAAAAGAATTCTGGCTTTGCTACCCACGACCAGCATTACCACCACCACCACGCTTCTGATCTGTGTAGTACTTCTTGCCAAGTTGCCTCTTATAGAGTTATCTACCAACATCAGACTCAACAATTCTATTACCAGCAAAAGAACTCCTTGAACAAGGAATCATGTAACCCCCTCGACCCGATCTAAATGCGAGACCGAACCGAGCGATTCACACAGGGAATATTGAAGTGAACTGGGAAGGTTTAACTCAATAAACGACCCTATTTTTTCTTTTTATCTTATCTATATGCACATTATCATCCTATATGATTTGAAATTGTAGCGGAAGAAACCTCAACTCAATCTGACATCGATTAAACATTCGTTTGACAACACACATGTTTTGGGACCAAATTATAATATTTACAAATTAAAGGGACTTTAGCCAATTTAAAGTTACCACTCTTTAATTAGTCATATTTCAGGCCACAGTGTCAAATCTCAACTCAAGTCAATCTTTCAAACTCATTTAATTGCATCCACAACATTAAGGGACTAAAACGTAAGAAAACAAAACCTCAAAAGATGCCAAATAACTACTTTAACCGCTAGCCGTATCGATACACCAAGTCCCGTATCGGTATGCATTTGTGCAGCAAGCTCCAAGGATTTTAATCTCAAGGCCCATACTGGTACGCTTCCCCGTGTATCGAAACAACTCACTTTTCCTCTTAGATCGTATCGATACGGGTCCTCGCGTACCGATACACCAAGCCTGATTTGGCTTAACCGTATCGATACAATGGTTTGCGTATTGTTAGGCATGGGCTTGAAATGCCCCATTTTGCTCGATGAATAAACTATGATGCAATACAAACCACCTAAACACGCTTCTAACATATACACAACATATACAAGGATTGATCCTCAACCAAACATGGTATGTTCAACATTAACTCATGTCATGACGCTTCAAATATAAATCTATAGGCATGCTTCCTATAAACAAAGCCAAGCATAATTCAAAAATCATATCAAAGCATAAACCAAACAACAAGGGCTATTTACAAGTCCAAAATAGCAACATAAACTTGCTCAAATATGGAGTTCACATATATCTCCCAAAAACACAACGGATTCCCCAATGCCCTTATTACTTATAGTCTAATACGAAAACACACGATCAAGTGGCTCACATTTCTAACCTCAATTTAAGCCTTCTCATGCATAACACACCATATGCAAAGCTTAAAGAGTAAACATGTATAAATCCCATTACTCAACACATGATACTTCAACAATTATATTGGCTTACAAGTGATCATTAACCAAGTTACATTTCCAAATCACAACATCGGATACATGGATTTACAAGTGTTGTCCCAACACTTCATACATTCTCACCGGCATCTCAAGGCTCACACACGGGAGTATTTGATACATAATATAAATCCCTCAACCATTGTGACTCCCGTTGTGGAGTATTCGGTACACCGTATAAACCCATCAACACCACTCATCGGTAGATGTATAACCCCACTAACTACAGACGGGACACTATATTTCCTTGATCGTTAGGGTACTTGGATGGAGTATTCGGTAAACCGTATAAACCCTTCAGCATCCTAAGCGACTTGTTTATAGTGCACTCAATCTTATAGACGACTAACTAAATCTGATAGAATTTTAAAAGCATTTCCATACAATCACTTGCCAATAAAATTCACATCAAACCATGTACCTCACTGTTTTCAAAGCATCAACATTAAACCATTTTCCAAAGCAACAAACCACGCTTTAAACACAAATATAAAACATTAAGGATCACTTATCATGTGCATCCTTTATAATCTCATAATTAAAAACAATAAATCGCATACTTTAAACACGCTTTAATAGCAGGTAACATGTAATCAAAATCAAGTGCATAAAAACCATTTCATAACAGCACAACCGAGAGAGAAAACCACTTTATACTTACTTTCGAACTTAGACAAGCGTTTCAAGCTGAAATATAAGTTCCCACACCACCTTTAGAACATTTCAAAGCTGAAATCCAATCGACACACGAAACCTCGATTCACTGACGCGAAACTAAGTGTTCAAAGCCTCCAAAGCTTCACCAATTGCCAGCGAATCATTATTTTAACCACACAATCACAGAGGATTAATGCATCTCAATGCATTAAAATCCCAGGAAGTAATTCCACAACATTGCCTTGCTAAAAGCTATCAATCGCCTATCTGAAAAAATCGAAAACACCATCAATTGACCTCCACACTTAACCCAGCCAAAACCTATCACTTCCAAACATCAATTAACATCCAAAAACCATCTCATAACATCCTTATACCCCAGCAACCATTACACCACCATAACTCCCAAAAAACACATAACTAACAACCTAAACAATTAGAGCATCTTATAGTTTCGGGATTCCAATATTAAAACCAACTTATTAACATTATAAAACATCATAATCGTGTTCTAATTTGATTAGGAACCCATGAAAATAGATCCAAAACGAATCTCAATAAGTTTTGCCAATTAAATCTCAATTAAACCAAATTTCCACAATTAAATCATAAAAATCCATTAGAAAACATATATAAAGGATCAAGAATGTGAGAATTTGAGTAAAGAGCCATTCATTAAAGAAGAAGAATGAACATCCCCTTCAATGATTGAACCCCCTCTCAATTGGATGATTTTTCTTCTTGAAAAGCAAAGGAAATCAATGAGATTTTGTAGAAACAAGTTAGGAAATCTATTAGGAATCTTTAATTTAAGAAAACAAGACCATTGCCTCAAATCTTTGTTGGAAAATAGATGCTTGGCTGAAAAGACTTTGTGAGAAAAGTTTGGAGAATTGAAAATCACGTGAAATTGTTTTTTGTGAAAAATAACTACCTTCTTTCAATTAATTCCTTTTAATCCTCTAATTAAAACATTTATAACTACTCCAATTGAGATAAAATTTTGATAAAAACACTTAGGTATATTAGCTCCTTGAAGATTCAAAGTTTTGACCCTTTTACAAAACAATCACTAAAATAGTTTTTCAGTTTCACATTTTGGTCACTAGTCCTAAATTGTCAAATATCCAAAACTCACTTTCCATATTAAATAACATATTAAATAAGGATTTTCACCATTTCCCCATATTTTTATCTTTTGTAAAAATATTTTATCTTGAATCCGACTCGAGTCTCTAACCCGGTCCACCGGACCGTCTAATCTTGCCCATAAACTGCTAAGCCCAAAATTGAGGCGTTACAGCTCTCCCCCGCTTAGGAAATTTCGTCCTCGAAATTTTACCTGAAGGAAACAAATGTGGAAATTGGTTCAACATGTCCGCCTTGCTTTCCTACGTGGCTTCCTCAACTCCTCGATGTTGCCACAACACCATTACAAGCTCAATCGTCTTACCACAAAGAACTTTACTGCTGACATCAAGGATCTTTATCGGTTCCTTATCATAGGACAAATCTGGTTGCAACTTAATATCCTCCACCAACATAACATGCGATGGATCCGAATGATACCTCTTCAACATCGACACATGAAACACATCATGAATCTTCTCCAACTCTGAGGTAACTTCAAATGATAAGCAACAAGACCAACACGCTCCACAACCTCATATGATCCAATAAACCTCGAACTAAGCTTACCCTTACGTCCAAACTTCATCACCTTTTTCCAAGGCGAGACCTTCAAAAACACGCTATCACCAATCGCATACTCAATCTCTCTACGCTTCAAATCCGCATAGGAATTATGACGATCCGAAGACGTTTTCAAACAATCACAAATGAGCTTTACTTTCTTATTTGTATCTTTTAACACATTCGGCAAAGAAACATACTTTTCCCCTGCCTCAACCCACCACAAAGCCGTACGACAATTCCTAACATACAAGGCTTCATACGGTGCCATTTGTATACTTTCCTGATAACTATTATTTTAAGCAACTCAACCAAAGGCAGCTATCTCTCCCAGGTTCTTGGGAACTCAATGATACAACATCTCAACATATCTTCCAAAACTTGAATTATACGTTCAAACTAACCATCCGTCTGAGGATGATACGAAGTACTCAAACTCAACCGTGTACCCAAAGCACGATATAGACACTCCCAAAACCTTGTTGTAAACCGCAGATCTCTATCTGAAACTATAGACTTGGGCACACCGTGCAAACGCAAAATCTCAGCGATATACAAATTCACCAACTTATCCAAAGTATATGTTGTATGCACAAGCACAAAATGTACACACTTCATAAATCGATCAACAATCACCCAAATGGAATCTTTTTCGGTGGGTGTCAACGGTAACCCAGACAAAAAATCTATGGTGGTTCTATCCCAATTCCATTCTGGTATCTTCACCAGTTTCTGCAACCCGGAAGGAAACTGATGCTCAACTTTAACACGCTGACAAACTATACACTTGGTGACGAAATTAGCCACATCTTTCTTTAAACCAATCCCATAGTACTCAACCTTCAACCCTTGATACATCTTCGTAATACTGGGATGCATAGCAAAAGGACTAGCATGAGCTTCACACAAGTACATGCGTCTTAACTCAACATCATTAGGCACCACTATCCAATCTTTAAAACACAACACCCTGTCATCATTAAAATAAAATTCCGTCAGATTTCCATCCATGATGTCCTTAACATGCAGTACCAACGCTTCATCATAAGTTTGCTTCTCCTTAATCAACTATGACAAAGATGGCTTCACTTGCAACTCAACCAACAAACCTCCATCTCGCATCACACTCAACCGAGCGAACATCGCCCACAACTCCACCGCAACATTCCAACTCAAAGCATTGACTACAACATTAGCCTTTCTCGGATGGTACTCAATCGTCAAATCATAATCCTTAAGCAACTTCAACCACCTCTGTTGCCTAAGATTCAAATCCTTTTGAGTCATCAAATATTTCAAACTCTTGTGATCCGTGTAAATAACAAATTTCTCACCATAAAGGTAATGACTCCAAATTTTCAAAGCAAACACAACCACCGCAAGCTCAAGATCATGGGTAGGATAATTGCGCTCGTACACCTTCAATTGTCTAGATGCATAAGCCACAACTTTCCCTTCATTCATTAACACACAACCCAAACCAACGTAGGACGCATCACTATAAATCACAAACTCTATATTCGACTCGGGTTGAATCAAGATAGGAGCTTGCCTCAAAGCTTCCTTCAATTTCTCAAAAGCTCGTTACCTATCCCCCGACCACTCAAAGAGAACATTCTTTTGCAACAACTTAGTCAAAGGAGAAGCAATCTTCAAAAAGCCATCCCCAAATCTACGGTACTATCCTGCCAACCCAAGGAAACTACGAACTTTCTGAATCGACTTAGGTGATTTCCAACTCATCACCGCCTCAATCTTATGAGGATCAACCCGAATTCCTTCACTCGACACCACATGTCCAAGGAAAACAACTTCCTTAAGCCAAAACTCACACTTGCTCAACTTAGCGTAAAGTTGATTATCCAACAAGGTCTGAAGCACAACTCGCAAATATTTATCATGATCCTCCTCAGTATGATAGTACACAAGGATATCATCGATGAACACATCCACAAATCGATCCAAAAGCTCACGGAACACTTGATTCATCATATCCATGAACGCAACAGGGGCATTAGTCAAACCAAACGACATCACCAAGAACTCATAATTCTCGTGTTGGATCATCAGCGCACCCCATGGCGCGGCGGAAAAACAAACACGATGATCTCACCATCGATACATGTACGTTTAATCCAAATTCAGGAGGAAGAGATAGGTTTACTTACATTGAGTTCCTTGATAAACATCACTAACAGAAACGTCTAACGATCTCACGAATGATACGAATCTTACCTCCACGAATAGATCGTCTCAGCCTTTACTCAGTTCGCCCGGTTGAAAAATTGAGAGAAATTTTCTTTTTCACAAAACGTTTTTGAGAAAAATATGTTTCAAAGGGTTAGACGACTGCTAGACAATTAACCCCTTTTTATAGTATGTTACCCTAAGTGCATAGGGTTTTTAATTAATTTCGAACTATAATTACTTTAATTATTTTAAATTCGGAATTCTATGTATAATAAAATACTTTAGCATATATATCAAATATATATGTCTTAATATTAATTATACATGTTATATACGTACAACTAAATTGTACATATGTAAATTATTTAATAATTGCTCTTCTCAACCCTGGGGTGTCACCCTGCAGGTTCCAGTAACATTAGTAGTAATTATCAGAACTATTCCAATATCACAAACAATGAGTGACATCTAGCAATGTATCGTTGTCACCTAAATTACTTGAAGTTAAGATTCAACGTAACATATTCGTGATCAACTATTCTAATGTATTATATCCCTTTGTCCTTTATTTCTAGAATAAGCACAAGTCTTGGAATAGTCACACTTGTTTTTCCTATCTATTATTTCTTGATATCTAGAGTAGACAACAGACGAATAATATGTGATATCTCATATCAACTTATTTGAGCATCGCCATGCATTTCTAGTCTTACTCAATTAAGTGGCATGTGATATGTTTCCTATTATGTAGGAAGGACAAATCCTATCTCGACCATTCATATCCCATTACACATATCTTGATATGCTCAATGTCAGTCTTTATAGTGTAACCATTTACGGTGCACGTTTAACTGCATCAAAGCACACAACAATATTTGTTAAGATAGTAATGATCTCAAGTCAAAGGATCATACATATAGTTATCATTATGAGCAATATTGTGACAATTACATAATAATCCAAGACATATGCTCATAGCGGGTCAATCCAATATGTTGTTATCCAACATCATATTCATGCTTTGATTTTGACATCATTATGTCAATGACAACACATTGTCATCAATCAACAACATGTTAGCTTCAAACGTATTATTATTATCCATGCCCATAATAATACTCAACTAAGGATCTTTTAATAATAATAATTATATTATATGGACATTGTAACACCCCAATTTTGGGCTTGGAAGTTTAGGGTCTGAACCGGACCGGTCTGATTTACGGTTCGAATATAAAAGGAGGTTTTAGGGAAAACCTAGTTCGGGATGCTTTAAAAATATGGAAAAATATCTAAAAATTCTCTTTTAATATATATAAGAGAGTGGTGAAATCAATTTTACAAAATAAGGTTTGGAAATACTACATTTTGGTGTAGTGACTAAAATGTGATTTTTGAAAAGTTTAGTGGTGACTGTTTTGTAAGGATTGAAACTTTGAATCTTTAAGGAGCTAATTTACCCAAAAATGATTTCTCCAGATTTTTCCTTAATTTAGTTGATTCAATTAATGTTTTAATTAATTAAAAGAAAAAGGAAAACCACTTTTTAGAATTTCATAACTAACTTTTCCTAAAATTTTCTCATTACTTTTTCTCTCAAAATTCCATCATCCAAACACTTTTCTCCAGCAGCTTGTGATTTGACTTTCACTTCAATTTATGAGATTTCTATCATCAATTAATTCCTAATCAAGCTAGCATCAAATCCTTTTGATTTCCTCATTGAATTTTTAAGGAAATTGGCTCAAATCAAGGAGAAATCACCATTTAGAGGTAAGATTGTTCTTCTCCTCTAAATATTCAGTTCTTTATTGAAATTCCCAAGTTATCGATCCTTAATTTAAGTTTTATAAATGGTTTTAATGATAGGAACTTGATTTTGGCTTAAAACTCAAGATTTGGAAGAAATCTTGAAGAATTTCATTGTGATTGTTTGGGCTCTGTTTTGAGATGATTCTTAAATGTATTTTGGATGTCTAATGATGTGTAAATGAGGTTTTATCAATGCAATCCCGAATAGGTTGAATTTCCTAAGTTTTTGCTTATGAAAATGGTGGTTTTTGGGGTGATCTTGGTGTTCTGTTATAGCTGGAGGTATAAGGACGAGTTTAGGTTCATTTTGGATGTTAATTGATGTTTAGAAATGGTTAGAAGTGATGGATCTTGGCTGGGTTAAGTTTTCGAAGAGTTTGGAGGTGATTTCGGTTGTGTTTGGTAGCCGAAATGTTGGCTTTAGGTAGAGCAGCGAGTTTAAGAGTGTTGGCTGAAGATTTCAATGCATGATGATGCATTAATCCTCTGCTTTGATGTGTTTAAAGCAGTGGAAACATCTTCGGACACTTGTGGTGTTGATCCGGAGGCTTGATCGGCGTTTCGGCAAGCTTGCGAAACGGAATTGGTGAGTGGAGTTGGGTTTCCAACTTTGAAACAAATGTTTGAAGGTTTTGGGAGCTTAGTTTAAGTCTAAGCAACTTAACTAAGCTGAAGAGTACGTTTTTGGAGAAACTCTCTTGGATGAGCCATGAAGTGGTTCGATGCATTGGATTTGTTTTGCATGTTTAAATTATGTTTTGAAAGCATGTTTTAGCATGGTTAATGCTGGTTTTGAATACCACATGTTGAAGGATGCTCAAGGTAAGAGATCCTTGGTTTGACATATTGTAAATTTGGATTTGATGCATAGTGATGCATGATGTTTAATGGCTTTGTTTAATGCTTTAAAACAGTGAATTGTTGATGGTAAATGATGTATATTGGCAAGTGATGAATTGGTTTTAAAGTCCTTGAATCGGATATAGTTAGCCGGCTATAGGATTGTGTGCACCGTGAATAAAGTCGCCTTGGACGTTGAGAGGTTGTGATTGTACCGAAAACTCCATCCAAGTATCCTAACGAGAGAGGTAAGATCACAACGGTGGTTAAAAGTCCGTGTGTGGATCTTGTTAAGGTCACAACGGTGGTTAAAAGTCCGTGTGTGTGGACCTTGTGTTATGTGTCCTGTACTCTCGTTAGAAAGTTATACAACTACCGATGAGTGATGTGGAGGGGTTGTGTATGAAGCGTGTGGGACAACGCTTGTAATCCGCGTATCCGATTGTGTTTTGTGTTGTAAAAGTTTATGAATTATCACTTGAAAGTCAATATGTTGAATTGATGTAATGAAGCATGTCATGCTTGTAAAGTATGCAAGGTTGCATGAAAAGAGTTAAGCTTGTGTTTTTAAGCTTGTTGAAAGTGCTTTCTAATAAGGCATTATTGTGTTGTTTTCTTTAGAGCGTGCCTCACTAAGCTATTGTGCTTACGCTCTCTCTTTTGTACCAATAATGCAGATAATTGAAGGGTTTGAGGGCAGCAAGGAAGCTAAGAGTCCAAGGGAAACTAAGCTCATGTATGGTGATGTTTCCATACACTATTAGTTTTGGTAATTTGGCAATGGGAACCTAAAGTGTGGTTTTGGGAGATGTTTTGGACTCCCTAGTTTGTGGCATGTTGCTTTTGATGTTTTGGATTTGTAATTGGCCTTTTGATGCTTATTTTGGAGTTTGGTTGGTTGTTTGGTTTTCGATATTAGGATGCATGCCTATAGACATGTGAAGTTTAATGTTTGATGCCATGAATGTGTTTTGAAGCTGCAATCACGCACCTTATATGTATGATGACTTGATGGTATGGTTAGAGGGTCATTAGGATGTGTTTGAATGGGTTTAAGCATGAAAAACCAGCAAATTCTGCAGCTTCTGGGCAACCCGTATCGGAACGGGCACTAGTGTTTCGGAACGGAGGCCTGTAATGGCCTTCGTGTTTCGGAACGGCTAGAGGCCGTTCCGAAACGGTTTGGCCACTAGAAGGGCCAGTTTCGGAATAAGTCTCGAAACGAACCCGTGTTTCGGAACGGTCAACACCATTTCGAAACAGGTGACCGTTGGGCACTGATTTGAATGGTTTTGAGGTTTGCAAACTTTACGTTTTAGTCCCGAAACTTGTAGTTGCAATTATATGAGTTTGAGATGTCCGTTTAAGGTGAAATTTGACAAAGATGCATGTAATGTGACTAATTTAATATTGGTAACTTAAAAATCAGTTAAGACCTTCTAATTTCCAGAATTTACATTTTGGTCCCTAATATTTGTATTTTGCGCAATTGAGTCCCTCATGTTGTTCGACCGATGTGCTTTTCACCTGTATGTTTCATGCGTGCTCACATAGGGTTAATTTGTATCTAGATGAGACTAAAAGGAAAAAAAGGTCGTTAATCAAGGTTGACTTTCAGGTTGACTTTGGTGTTCCCCGTGTAATCTTCGTAGTTCGGGTCAACTGTCTAGGCCGGGCTAAGGGGGTTACAGACATTATTGTCTTTTGTTAATTTGATGGACAAAAATATAATAGAAGAAAATAACGGCAATGCCTTTATTTGATAAAATCGGTAAAGATAGTATGTCAATACAATCATCATATGATTGGTCTTTGGGCATACTCTAACAATCTCCCACTAGCACTAAGACCAATCACTCACATATCTAATACCAAGTGACTCAGTGTGACGATCATGCTTTCATTGTGCCAAAGGCTCCGTCAGGGGATCAACAATGTTATCATTTGTGTGTACTTTGCATATTTCCACATCTCCTCGATCTATGATCTCTCGAATGAGATAAAAACGCCTCATAATGTGTTTGGATCGTTGATGAGATCTGGATTCCTTTGCTTGTACAATGGCTCCATTGTTGTCACAGTGGAGTTCTATAGCATCTGATATGTTGGGAACAACCCCTAGTTCAATTACAAACTTCTTGATCCAAACAGCCTCTTTTGTCGATTCGCTGGCTGCAATGTACTCAGCCTTCGTTGTAGAGTTAGCTATTGTGTCTTGTTTTGAACTTTTCCAGCTCACAACACCTCCATTAAGACAAAACACAAAACCAGATTGAGATCGCGAGTCATCCTTGTCTGTTTGGAAGATGGCGTCAGTGTAACCTTTTACACTAAGCTTTTCTTCACCCTCACAGACAAGAAATGTATCCATAGTTCTTCTTAAGTACTTGAGGATGTTTTTAATTGCAACCCAGTGACATTCACCTGGGTTTACCTGATATCGACTCGCCATGCTTAAGGCATAAGATACGTCTGGTCGAGTACATATCATGGCATACATGATAGAACCAATAGTCAAAGCATATGGAATTTTATTCATCCTTTCTCTTTCTTGTGAAGTTGAAGGGCACGTATCCTTTGAAAGAGAAATACCATGTCTTATGGGCAAGAACCCTTTCTTAGATTCTTCCATACTGAACCATTTCAGCACTTTTTCTATATATGTACTTTGACTCAGACCTAGGAGTCGTCTTGGTCTATCTCTATAGATCTTAACTCCTAAGATATATGCTACCTCACCCGAATCTTTCATAGAAAAACAACTACCTAACCAAGTCTTAACAGACTGTAGAGTAGGTATATCATTTCCCATGATGAGTATGTCATCTACATACAAGATTAAGAAAGAAACAATGCTCCCACTAGCCCTTTTGTAAACACAAGGCTCATATTCATTTCTTATAAATCCAAACTCTTGGATTGCATCGTTGAAACGAAGATTCCAGCTTCGAGAAGCCTGCTTCAATCCATAAATGGACCTTTGTAGCTTACAAAGCTTTCTAGAATTTTCAGGAGGAAAAAAACCTTCTGGTTGTGTCATATACACATCCTCTTCAAGTTTTCCATTAAGGAAAGCGGTTTTGACGTCCATTTGCTAGATTTCATAATCATGGAATGCAGCTATTGCAAGCAAGATCCGGATTGATTTAAACATAGCTACAGAGGAGAAGGTTTCGTAATAGTCTATACCATGAACTTGTCGAAAACCTTTAGCGACCGACCGCCCCTTATATGTTTGTATATTACCATCCATGTCGGTTTTCTTCTTGAAAACCCACTGATACCCTATTGGTTTGACCCATTCACGTGGTTCAACCAAAGTCCATACTTGGTTTTCAAACATGGAATCCATTTCAGATCTCATGGCTTTAAGCCATTTCTTAGAGTCTAGGCTCGCCACCGCCTCTTGATAAGTCATGGGCTCATCATGATCCAACAGAAGAGCGTCTCCATGTGTAGTAACGAAAAATCCATATCTCTTAGGTACATGGCGTTCTCCCGTGGATCTACGCAGTGGTCGTGTTTCTATATATGTTGATTGTTCCTTAACAACTTGTGGAACATGCTCAACCTCTGGCTCATTAATCTGTTGATCTTGAACTTCTCCAAGTTTAATATTTCTACTATTCCCATTCTTTGAGAGGAATTCTCTTTCGAGAAAAACTCTCGTTCGAGCAACAAACACTTTGTTATCGTTAGGATTAAAGAAATAATATCCCTTAGTTTCCTTAGGATATCCAACAAATATACATTTATGAGATTTAGGTTCAAGCTTTGTAGACATCTGATGTTTAACACAAGCCTCACAACCCCAAATCTTCATAAAAGACATACTAGGACGTTTCCCAGTCCATATCTCATATGGTGTCTTTTGAATCGATTTGGTTGGAACATAATTTAGTGTGAAAGCAGTTGTTTCAAGTGCATGTCCCCAAAAAGAAGTTGGAAGATCACTATGACTCATCATGGATTGAACCATGTCTAACAATGTTCGATTCCTTCTCTCGGAAACTCCATTCCACTATGGTGTACCAGGTGGGGTAAGTTGTGAGACAATCCACACACTTTTAGAAGTTCATCAAACTCTATGCTTAAGTATTCTCTACCTCGATCTAATCAAAGTGCCCTAATACTCTTGCTTGTTTGATTTTGTACTTCATTTTTGAACTCCTTGAACTTTTCAAGTGCTTCAGATTTATGGCACATAAGGTAGATATACCCATACCGACTAAAATCATCAGTGAATGTAATGAAGTACTGGAATCCTCCTCTAGCTTGCGTATTTATTGTCCCACATACATCAATATGTATTAATCCCAATAAATCACTTACTCTTTCACCTTTACCGTTAAAGGGAGCCTTAGTCATTTTCCCAATAAGCTAGATTCTCATACATCATATTGTTCGAAAAAAATGAATCTAAAAGTCCATATTTATGGAGTTTTGATATACGTTTCTCACTTATATGGCCTAAACGACAGTGCCAAAGGTAGGTTTGATTTGAGTCATTTTTCTTTGATCTTTTCGTATTAATGTTATAAATAGTATTATCTTGATCCAAAATATAAAGACTATTAATTAATTGTGTCGAACCATAAAAACATTATCGAGATAAAAGGAACAACAATTATTCTTTATAATAATCTCAAAACCTATCTTGTCGAAACAAGAAATAGAAATAATGTTCTTAGTTAAACTAGGCACAAAATAACAATCTTCTAAATTTAAATCAAGTCCACTAGGCAAAGACAAAACATATGTTCCTATAGCTAATGCGGAAACTCTTGCTCCATTTCCTACTCGTAGGTCCACGTCTCCTTTAGCTAGATTCCTTCTCTTGTAGTCCATGTACAAAAGTAAAAATATGAGAACCACATCCGGTATCGAATAACCAAGAAGTAGATGTTGACAAATTAGCACCTATGACATAAATACCTGAAGTAGACGCTCCATTTGCTTTTGCCTTTTTGACTTCTTCAAGATAAAAAGGGCAATTTCTCTTCCAATGTCCGGTCTTGCCGCAATGGAAACATTTTCCTTCCTTGCTAACTCCCCCTTTCAGTTTCAATGCATCCTTTCCATTGGGCTTAGCCTTGCCATTACCCTTAGGCTTTGCTACAGTCTTTCCCTTCCTTTTGTCATTGCGGTCCATTAGAATGGGCTTAGGTCCAACCTTTTTCAGGTTGTTTTCAATAGTTTGTAACATGCCAAGTAAATTTGGTAAAGTCTTATTAATTTCATTCATGTTGAAATTAAAGACAAATTGGTTGAAACTTTTCAGCAACGATTGCAAGATGACATCAGTGGCCAATTCATCTTTGAGTGGAAATCCCAGATTCTTCAACGTTTGGATATAGCCCATCATTTTAATGACATGAGCTCCTACAGGAGATCCCTCACTCATTTTGCATTGAAATAGAGCTTTAGAGGTCTCATACCTCTCTTGACGCGCTTACCCCTCACAAATTTCCTTGAGGTGTTGAATCATCTCATAGGCTATCATGTCCTCATGTTGCTTCTGAAGCTCAGGGGTCATGGTAGCAAGCATAAGACATCCGACATCTAACATGTCATCCATGTGTTTCTTAAACTTGTCTTTGTCAGCTCTAGGAGCATTAGCAGCCGGTTCATCAAGAACATGTTCTTCAATGGCATATTCCTCCGTTAAAGTCGACTCTGATTGACGACCCTTTTTTCTTTTTATCTTTTCTAGATGTAAATTACATCCTATGTGATCCTCAAAGAGCATAGGAAGAAATGACATAGCAATCAAAATTTGTTTAGGGGTTTAATTACGCAAATTATACATTTAAGGACCAAAATGTAATTTCTGCAAATTACAAGGACTTTTCTGATTTTAAGGTTACCACAATTCAATAGTCATGTTTCATGCTTCCCTGTAAATTTTCATCACAATCAGACCTACCATACCCATCCAATTGCATACATGAAGTTCGTGGACTAAAAGATAACATTTCGAAACTTCAAAAGATGCCATTAATTGAAATTAACGGTCGCATATCGGTACACCTAGGGATCGTATTGATACGCAGGGAGGCAGTGACCAAACTCGCAGAAAGGGTATCGATACACTCTTCTGCGTATCGATATGACCTTCAAACTTAGCCTACTCGTATCGAAACACTTTCCATCAGTATTGATACCCTTGTACAAAAAGGCACAAGTTTGGCTTATGTGTATCGATACGCATACCAAAAATGTCCCACAAACAGCCCCAAATTCGTACCAAACTTCAACAAATCATCACCAAATCATATGGACATGTTTATGACATCCACTCTATCAGATAAACATGCAATTCTAAGCACATGGTGAACATTTGATAGATCATCACAAACATAGCAAGGCATATAGTAGAGCATGCTTAAACCACAAATCATTAGCATACTAAAAGGAAAGGTAAAACATCAAAACCATTATAAAGGCATTCTACAAACCAAATAGGACAAATATAACTTGCGTCAACATTAGGGTGTCCAAAACACATCTCCCAAAACAAACCAATAAAATCTCATTGCCAAATATCATTACTAAAGTAAAAGAATGACACCATACTTGAGCTTAACAATCCTTGAATTCCTTTAAGCCTCCTTGCTGCCCAAAATGTGTCAATTATCTGAATTGTTGGTAAAAGAGAGCGTAAGCACAATAGCTTAGTGAGGAATGCTCTAGAAACACCAACACAACAATGCATGCATTAAAACTCTATCTTGAAAACCATTTCTAAACCCATGCTCTTTCTATCTCATGCTTGAAATCCATTTCAAAGCAAAACATCTTTTGAAAACCACATGTACCATCTATCTATCTCATGCATTCAACCAAAGAAAATCTCATGGAAAAGCCACACAGGCTTGATATACAAAAGCATTTCATAATCTCAAAATCTCATATGCATTTCTCGTAGCAAAAATCATTTCAACCATTGGTACATGTGAATCAAAGTTCATTCTCATATATTGGCATTTCATATTCTATCTTTACTCGGATATGCGGATAGCTTGACACAAGGTCAAGTCCTACCCCGGTGGGATCTCACCACCGGACTCTCATAGCGGTATCTCTCTTCGCCACAAAGCTTGGGTGTTTCACCAAGACCTACTCCGATGGTATCTCTCATCATCAGACTCTCACTTTGGATCAGGATGCCACTACCCCATTAATCGACTCCAAAGAGCACGTACGAATTTTAGTTTATAGTGCACTTCACATCTTATTGGTTGACCAATTATATTTGGTAACATCTCATCATTTATGCCAATCTATTACATTAAATTCATCATCTCACCTACTGTTTTGATGCAACATTTCTAAAGCATTCTCATCCCATTTCAAAACCACAATTCATGCATAGCCTTAATCAAAATCTCAAAACTCTTTGCTATGTTATTCTATATCACGGAATCACTATAAAACATCATCTCATGTCATGAATCATGCACAAAACAGTAGGAATTTGACTATCTCAAATCAAGAGCATGTCAAAAGCATTTAGGGGCATCATCCACATTTCAAGAGAAAATCTAAACATACTTACTTCCGAACTTAGGATGGTGTTTCAAACCAATCCTAAATTCCCAAAACTTGTTTCCTTGTCCCTCAAGGACTTCTAAAACCATTTCCACTCAACGGTAACGTTTCGCTTTCTTGCCGAAACGATTTCTAAGCTTCCGGCACTTCCGGATCAACACCAAACGCGTTCAAAGATGTCTCATATGTTCATTGCACATAAGAGCAGAGGATTAATACACCATCATGCATTAAAATCACCAGCCACTCATTCTAACTCGCTACTTTACTAAAAACTAGCATTCCGGCTATCCGAAATAACCGAAATCACTTCCAAACTTTCTCAAATCAAAGCCCAGCCAAGTTCTATCAATTCTAATCTTTTCTAAACCTCAATCAATATAAAAAATCAACATAAATGCGACCTTATACCTCCAGTAATAGCATATCACCAAAAACACCTCAAAAACCACAAATCTAGCATCTCAAACTTAGGAACCCAAACCTATTCGGGGTTAATTTGTTAAAACCTCATTCTCAACATCAAAAAACATCCAAAATATGTTAGAAGTCAACGTCAAATCAGAGCTTATCATAGAAATACGAAAATTACCAAGATCTCATCAAGAATCTTGATTTTAACAACTATTTCTTGTTTATAACATTAAAACAACTCAAAAACATTAACAAAGGATTGATAACTTGGGAATTTCAGTAATGAACTGATTATTAGAGGATAAGGACGAAGCTTACCTCTAATGGTTGATCTCTCCTTAATTTGGGCAAATTCCCTTGAAAATCCAAAGCAAATTCAAAAGGATTTGATGAAACAAAGATAGGAAATCTTTTGGAAGATGAAATCTCAGCAAACAAGATGAAAATCACAGGTTCTTTGATGAGAGAAAAGTGTTTGGCTGATTGAAAGTTGAGAGAAAATGAAAAGAGAGAAAACTATCATAAAGTTGGTTATAAAGAGTCAACCTTCGATTTTCTTTTAATTCCTTTTTATTTCTTTAATAAAATCATTATTAAAAGCTCCCAAATTAAAGAGAAATCTGATGAAAAACAAATGGTAAAATTAGCTGCTTAAAGATTCAAAGTTTCAATCCTTTACAAAACAATCACTAGCTAACTTTTGCAAAAATTGCATTTTGGTCACTATACCAAAATGTAATATTTCCAAAGCTCATTTTGTAAAATTGTTTTTACCATAATCATTTATATAATAAATGAGGATTTTTAGATATTTTTCTATATTTTTAAAACATCCCGAACTAGGTTTTCCCTAAACCAACATAATGGCTTTGAATCGTTCCCGACCGGCTCGATTCAACGTCTAAAACATCTAGGCCCAAAACCGTGGCGTTACAGATTGATTTGAGGTCAAGGTATTACTAGTTGAAGGTGAAGGATGTGGATGTACCTAAGACAACTTTTCAGACAAGGTACGAACATTTTGAGTTCTTAGTAATGCCTTTTGGATTAACCAACGCACTTTCTACTTTCATGGACATGATGAATTGCGTATTCCATGAATTTTTGGATCAGTTTGTGGTAGTGTTCATCGATGACATCCTTGTGTACTCTCGTACCGAGGAGGATTATGATAGACACATAAGGACAGTGTTGCAAGTGTTGTTGGCGAACCAGCTTTATGCTAAGCGGAGCAAGTGTGAGTTTTGGCTTAGGGAGGTAGTCTTCCTTGGACATGTTGTATCAGCCGAGGGTATTCGTGTTGATCCACATAAGATAGAGGAAATGATGAATTGGAAAGTGCCTAAGGCGGTGACAGAGGTGCGAAGTTTTCTTGGTTTGGCTGGATATTACCGTAGGTATATCAGGGGTTTCTCGAATATTGCTACACCTTTGACCAAGTTGTTGCAGAAGAATGTTCGCTTTGAGTGGGCAGATGTGAGGCAACAAGCTTTTGAGAAGCTGAAGGAAGCTTTGGCGCAAACTCCTTTCTTGATTCAACCTAGGTCTAGTAAGGAGTTTGTAGTCTATAGTTATGTGCCTTACGTTGGTTTGGGCTGTGTGTTGATGCAAGAGGGTAAGGTAGTGGCATATGCATTTAGACAGTTGAAGGTGCATGAGCATAACTACCCTACTCATTATCTTGAGCTCGTGGTTGTTGTGTTTGCTCTGAAGATTTGGAGGCATTACCTTTATGGTGAGAAGTGTGTTGTATTCACAGATCATAAGAGATTTAAGTATCTTATTTCTCAAAAGGAGTTGAATCTTAGGCAACGACGATGGGTGGAGTTGCTTAACGATTACGACCTATCGATCGATTATCATCCTAGGACGGCAAATGTGGTGGCCGATGCTTTAAGTAGGAAGGTGGATGTGGAGTTGAGGGCAATGTTTTCTCGCTTGAGCATATCGTGAGATGGTGTTCTTGTTTCCGAATTGAAATTTAAGTTCAGTTGATCTTGGATAAGCAATTTCTTGATGATTCTCTTGTCCCTCACGTTTGGGATATTACAGATGGTAAGCCTTCGGATTTCAGTTTCAATGACGATGGTGTTCTGTGTTTTGGGAGTCAGATAGTGGTGTCGAATGATGCTGAGTTGAGGCGCACTATTCTGACTGAAGCTCATAGTAGTCCTTTTGCTATGCACCCTGGTAGTACGAAGATGTATCGTGGTTTGAAGGATGAGTACTATTGGGTGGGGTTTAAGAAGGATGTTGCCGAATTTGTTGGCAAATGCATGGTTTGTCAGTGAGTGAAGGTTGGACATCAGGTTCCTTCTGAGTTGTTGCAACCATTGAAAATCCCAGAATGGAAGTGGGAAAGGATTACCATGTATTTCGTTTCTGGTTTGCCTTTGTCACCGTCGAAGTGTGCACATTTCTTGCATGTGCATGCTACGTATACATTGGAAAAGCTAGCTGAGCTGTTTATTGTTGAGATTATGTGTTTGCACGGGGTGCCGAAGTCTATAGTGTCGGATAGAGATCTGAGGTTCACATCGAGGCTTTGGGAATGTTTACATTATGCCTTGGGTACACGGTTGAATTTCAGTACTTCTTATTATCCTCAGACGGAGGGACAATCGGATCGTGTTATCCAAGTGCTTGAGGACATGTTGAGATGTTGCGTTATTGATTTCCAAGGTTCTTGGGAGAAGCACTTGCCTTTGGTTGAGTTTGCTTAGAATAATACTTACCAGGAAAGCATTCAAATGGCACCATACGAGGCTTTGTATGGGAGAAAGTGTAGAACTCCTCTTTGTTAGGCAGAAACAGGGCAAAAGTTGGTTTCGATGCCAAACTTGTTGAGGGGAATCACTGAGAAGGTGAAGAACATTTGTGAGCGCTTGAAAGTGACATCGAATCGACAAAAGTCTTACGTGGATTTGAAGCGTAAGGAGGTTGAGTTCGCAGTTGGCTAACGTGTGTTTTTGAAAGTATCGCCTTGGAAGAAGGTGATGAGATTTGGGCGTAAGGTTAAGCTTAGTCCGAGGTTTATTGGACCTTATGAGGTTGTGAAGCGAGTGGGTCCTGTGGCGTATCGGTTGAGGTTGCCTTAGTTGGAAAAGATCCATGATGTGTTTCATGTTTCGATGTTGCGGAGGTATAGATCAGATCCTTCGCATGTGATGCATTTTGAGGAGATAGAGCTGAACCCGGATTTGTCCTATGATGAGGAACCGGTGAAGATCCTTTACTCAAGCAGCAAAGTTCTTCGTGGCAAAATGATAGAGCTTATGAAGGTGTTGTGGCAACATCGACGAGTTGAGGAGGCCATGTGGGAAAGTAAAGCAGACATGTTGAAGCAGTTCCCGCACCTTTTTCCTTCAGGTAAAATTTCGAGGAAAAAATTTCCTAAGTGGGGGAGAGTTGCAACGCCCCGATTTTGGGCCTAGTTGTTTTAGACATCGGATTGGGTTAAGTGAACCGGTTGGAAACGGTTCGAATCGTATTAGGTGGTTCAGGGTAATCAAGGTTCGGGATAGGATAAAAATATGACAAAATTTTCTAAAATCCTCTAAAATTATGTTTAAGAGGTTGGTCAAATCAATTTTACAAAATGAGTTTTTGGAAGTAGTACATTTTGGGCAGTGACCAAAATGTAAAGTTTTAAAACTGTGGAAAAATGCAAATTTCAAAAGAGGAGTCAAAATCTTAGAATCTTTAGGGAGATTTTGTGCAATTACACATTTCCTTAATTTGACATGTGTTTTAAATGAATTTTAAGTAATTGTTTAAAAATGTGATTTTATTTATTTATTAAATAAAATCATAAATTTGGAAATTTCATTTACGTAACTAACTTTTCTCTTCTCATATTTAGCAAACCACACTTCTAAAACCTTTTTCTCCAGATTTCTTTTCTCCTAAACACTCTCACTTTGTTCTCATAACCATTTTAAAGATTTCTCTTCAATTTCTTCAAGAATTGTGAAGCAAAACTTGTCAAATCTTAAGGAAAGCAAGGATTGGAGGTAAATCTCATTCTCACCCTCTAATCAAGGTTCTTTATTGAAATTCCCAAGCTTTTTGACTCTCAATTGTTGTTTTTAACTGAGTTTTGATTATAGTTTTGATTTAAGATCAAAATCTTGCAAAATTAAGGTTTAATCTTGATTTTCGGAGTGTTGTTGATGAGCTCTATTTTAGATGGATTATAATTGAGTTTTGAGGTGAATATGATGATGTAAAAGAGTTTTAATGATTTAGATCCCGAAATCCTTGAGATCCTTGAGTTTTATGATAGTTTTAGTTGTGTTTTTGAAGTGATTTGATGGTTAAATGATTGATAGAGATATAAGGAAGGGTTTAGGTTGTTTTTGGATGTGATTTGATGAATATTAATGGTTAGAAGTGTTGATTGTTGGCTAGGCATGGTTTAGGAAGCAATCGAATGAGTTTTCGGTTGTTGTGGATGGGTAAATTGATGTGGTTTTTCTAGGTAACGAGTTTGTGTTTTGTTTCTGGGGTTAGAAGTCATTTTAATGCATTGGATCTCTGTTTTTGATGATCTAAAAGTAGGGGATAATTATCCGAAAGCTAGCAAAGCGATTTTGGAAGCTTCGGACGAGTGATCTTCGTGTCGGCACGTGAATTTTCGCGTATCGATGAGTGCGTGTGTTTTAAAGCTTTGTTAAGCTTGGATACGAGGTGTTGGGAGGTTAGTGTAAGCTTGAAATGATTAGATAATCTCGGAAGTAAGTATGGTTACTTGAACTCTCGGATTTCAGTTTGAAATGGACTCCATGGTTTAACATGCTCATGTTTTGATAGTGGTTGTTACTCACTGTTATGCATGGATTTAAGCATGGATTTGCTTGTGTTTATCCCATGAAATGGTTTGGTTTGATACAAGATGGTATGATCTTGTATGAGATGGTATTTGTTATTTTAAAGCGTGTTTAATTTTTGGATATGAGATGATTTTTAATGATGCATTGTAAGCAGTGAGTCAACATGGTTTTATGGGTATATTGGCAAGTGAATGATCTATTTTTAATATACGGATACGTTGGTCGACCAATACGATGTGAGTGCACTATAATCTATAAATCGTACGTGTGTCTAGCTACGTGACGTAATAGGGGTGAGTCTATTGTGGGTGGTAGAGGTGAGTCTATCACTATGGATTAGGGGTGAGCCTAATTCCATTCGTAGCCATTAAGATGGTGGTGATCCCATCATTGAGTATAGGGGTGAGGCTATACAAGTTTATGCATGTGAATTAAGCAAGTGAGGCTTAATGTGGATTTGCATTGTGAACAATGCATGTGAATAATGAATGCATAATGGATTTTTATGCATGAGATGTTTGATGATGAGATGTTGCATAGGACAAGTCTATGCATGCGAATTAAGCAAGTGAGGCTTAATGTGGATTTGCATTGTGAACAATGCATATGACTAATGATACATGTGGAACATGGTTAAAGAATGGTTTTTTTGTTTTGAAAGCTTGAGTTAAGATTGAGCATGATATGGTTTCAACTTGTGTTTTAAAAAACTGCATTGTTGATGTGTGTTGAGCTTTCCCTCACTAAGCAAGAGTGCTTACGCTTCTTTTTCAAACAATGCAGATAACTAAGCTTGAGGGTTGTGGAGTAGCAAGTGAGAGCACATAATTTGTCACTCAAACTCAAGTATGAACTTTGGTGATTTTAAATAAGTGGATTTTGGCAATGGGGAAAGAACCTCGGTTTGGGAGATTTGTTTTAGAACTTCCTGTTGAGATATGTTAATTGTCTTTGTGGGTTTGTAAAATGGCCATTACATGTTGTTTGAGGACGAATGATGCTTTTTCGTATGTTTTATTATATTGCTCATGAGATGCATGCTAGAGCTTACTAGAACTACATGTGTTGGTTTGGTAAAACCCTTGTAGTTGCATTTAAGCATGATTGACTTGTAGTATATGCTTAGGGATGTTTATCTATTGATGCTTGAGCATGCTAGGCTAATTAAAATGCATTTGGAAGTTGTATATGAAGCCTTTCTTATATGTGTATCAATACTTGGGTTCGAGTATCGATAGTCAAAGGCATATTTCAGGCCAAACCACATAGGGGTATCGATACGAGTTGGGTGCATATCGATACGTCTGTGCAAAGTATGAAGGGCGTACCGATACGCAGGGAAGAGTATCGATACCTTTTCCCCAACTTTGGTTACTTTCTTCCTGCGTATCGATACGTGCTTAAGAGTGTCGATACCTGATCGTTATTTTCAGTTAAAAGTATCTTTCTAAGTTATATAATGTTACATTATGGTCCCTGAATGTTGAATGTTCAATTGGTTTAGTTTGGATGGTCCATTTGTGACGAAATTTGACATGGAAGCTTGTTATATGACTTTGATTAGCCCCTGTAAGTTTCAGAAATTATAGTTTAGTCCCTAAATGGTTAATTTAAGCAATTAAACTCCTAATCGAACTTCGTTTGCCGCTCCATTTCTTTTAAAGTGTTTAGTTTATCGCATTGGATCTTATTGTGCATCTAGAGAAGATAAAAAGGAAAAAATAGGGTCCTTAATCGAAGTCGGCTTTAACGAGTTGGCTTCGGTTTTCCCCGTTTAATCTTCTTAGTTCGGGTCGGTCGTTTAGGCCGAGCTAAGGTGGTTACATTGGCGATGTCGGCGGGTTGACCATTCATTGATTTGGTGAGGAGGTGGAATTCGTGTATCTATATATCGTAATTCGATCAAGTGGAATTATTGGTTATTAATATTGCTTTGTTAAAGTATCATGATATTGCCATTGATGATATGATGGTTGATACTATGCTTTTAATATGATTGAAGAGCATGCCATGTTTATTGAATAATTGATATTATGAATGTCATCAAAGCATGATAAATGGCATACCATATTCATTCATTGTTTTTGTTACTACCTCACTAGGCAAAGTATGCCTAATGCATTTCAGTGCATCCTTTTTAGGTTAGAAAAGTTTTGGATCGAGATCGGAGGAGTTGAAGCGTTGCACAAGTCACAATCAAGCTATAAGTAATGTATATCGACCCTTTTGAACTCCTAGTTGGTGGCAAGGTCTATGTACAAGTATATTAAGTATCTTTTGATTTACTTATGTTATGGTCAAGTGGTAAAGAGTGATATGCCTAAAATGAACTTCCGATATAGTGAAAATGGCCCTAAATGCATGTTTTGGCACTAAAAGGTAAAAACTAGGTAAATAGATTAATATGGCTCTAAAATTCAACGTGCAAGTAGAACTTATGGTTATAATGTTGTGTGTAAAGTTTCATTGCATTTGGACACTGTTTGATATGTCAATTCGAATAAAAACCAGCAAAAATCTGTCATTACAGGTTAGGTCGTATCGATACGGGTCATGGCGTATCAATACTGTTAATCATAATTGAACCTAAAGAACAGGGCGTATTGAAACGGTCTAAAGCCGTACCGAAACATTTTGCTACTGGAATTCACTGTTTCGGTACAGGTCTGTACTGTATCGAAACGGGTCCAAGTCATGGTCAAAGGAAGTCAATCCATACCGATATAGGGCTTGTCCGTATTGATATGGTCTAAAGGATAAAGTCAACTTAGATTGACCATTGCACACCTATATTGAAACGACCTTGAGGTGTTTCGATACAGAGTAAGTTAAATTGGTTGAAAGGCATGATCTGAAGGTTTGCATTGTTTGCAGTTTGGTCACTGTATTTAGGATGATTAAATTGAATGAGTAAATGAACACCGATGTGCATGAAAATTTATAGACTTATTAATATTACATTGAAATTCATTGTGGTATGGTCAATTGCATCGAAAGACCTCTAATTTGTCAAATTTACAGAATAATCCCTAAAACTTGTAAAAGTTCAGTATTGGTCCTAATTGGTTAATTATTATTTTCAAATGAGTGAATTGGACTAATATGTATATCTGGTAATGCTTTGTTTGAGTAATATTGTTCAATTGTCGATTAAGAAATGAAATATTATTGCACTGATTACCACAGTGTTCACCGTTAGCACGTTCCAACCCGGTTCTCTACCAGGCCAAGAAGGGGGTGTTACATTTGTGGTATCAGAGCTAGAGTTTAGTTGGTTATAGACTAAACATCTGCTTGTATGTATTGTTTATTGTGTTACTTTGCAACCTAAGAGTTATTTTATTGAGTATTGTGACTTGTCAACTAATCTTATCTCTTTTTAATATAGACATGTCCCAAACTAACAGAGCTCGTGATAATGAGCTTGCTAATGGCTCCTCGGCTCATGGCGAGGAGATACGAAGAGGAAATCTTCTGAATCCACAAAACCCTCATGTTCAGGGTATAGAGTCTGAAGCACCTACGACTGAGGCAGAGTGTTATCGGAACATGGCTGATATGTTCCGGCAATTCATGAATGTGATGAGAGCTAACCAGGTTTTGCAATCTACGCCATTTGTTGTTCAGCCTCCTATAGCCCCTATTGATAAGTTGTCTCAATATCGAGCATACACCTTCACTAGTCAGGATGATGACAATCCTAAAGTTGATGAGTATTGGTTGGACAATACTTTAAGAATCTTGAATAAGCAATTATGGTGTTCAAATGAACATAAGCTTGAATGCGCCCTTGCGTTGCTTGCTAATGAAGCTCTATAATGGTGAGAGACTACTATTCTTACTATCTCTAAGAACATCGTGAATTGGGAGTTCTTTCTTCAAGAATTCCATAAGAAATACATAAGTGAATTCTATCTTGCGGAGAGGCGAAACATCGTTCTTCATCTTAAACAAGGTGGACAGCCAATCGAACAGTACATGCACGACTTTTGCAAGTATTGTAGATATGGCATTGAATTTATCAAGGAGGAAGAAAATTGTCGGATGTTCATTGCTGGACTAACTATGAGTTATGTCCCATGTTCACAGCATTGTGTATCATTGATTTCCAAGAACTTGTGAACAAAGTTAAAGCTACAGAAGGTGCACAAAGAACTCAGAGGACTAGTGGGTCCAACAAGTCAGAATATAGAAATCGATATGAGTCTCATTTCTTTGAATCTTTCAAGAAAGGGAAGCATCATGGCTCAGAGCAGAATGTGTATTCACAACCTTCCCAATTCAAGTATTTTGCTAAACCTCAAGTTGTAGCTCATTCTCCTTCAGATGTCAACCCCGTTGATAGCGTTGTTGGCTCTAAACAAGAGACAAGAATTTCTAAGTGTAATTTCTGTCAATGTCGACACCCCGAAAGACAATGTCGTAAGAAATTTGGTGCATGTTTCTTTTGTAGAGAGATGGGTCACCTCATTCGAGAATGCCCCAAGAACCCTAACAAGTATGCTTCTATATCGACTAATTCATTCCCTGCTCAATCTTTTCGAGGCAAGGGAACATGACAAGGATCCTTCGGAAGATCTGGAGGTTCATCTAAAGCATCGTACTGACCTAAATCTAATGCTTCTGCACAGATGTACCATGTAAGAGGCATAGAGCAAGTGGATGATCATGGCATTATTCCAGGGAAAAATTCGAGGACGAATTTTTCTTAAGGGGGAGAGTTTTAACACCCTGAAACTGCCATTGTTGAAGGTGGAAAAGCTTAAATTTTTATTGGTTTATTGTTATCAAATCATTGTCATCGACCGGATAAGCTATAATCCTCAATCGAATGTTGAATTCCATGGATAAGCTAAGCTTAATCTAAGATAGGGTTTGGTCATCCATGGCTATCGATATAGCTATTGCTATCCTATGTTTATATGTTGATTTCAGTATTGTTATATTGATTTCGATATAGAAATGTTGTTCTAACGATTCTATATTGATTTTCCTAGATCGGGAGATCGATCTAGATCATCCATCGACATTATCGGAAGCTAGGAATAAGGGCGTTGTCATCCGAGAGTTGTAGGATCATCGAATTAGCTAGGTGAGTGTAGTCAGAGTCTCGAGATTAGGCGATGAGCCTTCCTGAATCCTTTATTATTGATTTTGATCTTATACTTAACAATACTATTGAGGAAATGGCATCAGATTATTAAATAGATCTATTGGTAAGTGTCGGTATGATTGTTATTGAACATCAGACATAGTTATTGGCATCGTCATCATGCATTGTCATCGATATAATTATTGTTATTGAAATATTGTAAAGAAATCATCGGATATTGATATTGACATTGACATTGACATTGAAACTATTGTATATTGATAATGAGGCATGTTTTCTATTGATATTATTGAAGTCATTGGCCAACAGAATTCTTATTGAACATTGAATATGGATACGGACATTGAAACCTTGGATTTGAATGGACATTGGATACAATTGGCATGCCATAGAATTCTTGAGCTCAATGTACTGGTAGACTACGGTTCTAGGGCTACGACCTATATTGATTTGGTGAGGCGGAGGGTTGTGTTTTATTATTGGTCATATTACTGAGATGGAGGGATTTGACCATTCATTGATTTGTCGAGGCGTAGGAATTCGCGTATCCACTATCTTGATTCAATCCAAGGATTAATGATGAAATTAATATGTTAAACATTGTATTTTGATGCATAGTATTGACATTAATGAGCATGAGATTATATATATATATACTTCATACATTGTTGTTCATATTTTTTGTGACTACCTCACTAGGCAATATATGCCTAACGTGTCTCAACTCATGCATTTTAGGTTAGCTTAGTTTTTGGATCAACATAGGAGGAGTTGAAGCGTTGCACAAGTCACAATCAAGCTATAAGTAATGTATATCGACCCTTTTGAACTCCTAGTTGGTGGCAAGGTGTATGTACTAGTAGATAATGTCTCTTTTGTTATGTCCATATTATGGTCAAGTGGTAAAAGTGTGATATGCCTAATATGAACTTTTCATGTAGTGAAAAATGGCCTAAAATGCATAATTTGGCACAACAAAGTAGAAACCGAGTAAATGGATTCATTTGAGCCTAAAATTTGGTATGCAAGTAGATTGTACAGTTATAATGTTGTGTGTAAAGTTTCATTGCATTTGGACATTGTTTAGTAGGCCAATTCGATTAAAAACCATCAAAAATCTGTCATCGCATGTCAGGTCGTATCGATATGGGTAATGGTGTATCGATACGGGTAGGCATAATTGAACTTATAGAACAGGGCGTATTGAAATAGTTTAGAGCCATACTGGAACATTCTGCTACTGGAATTCTTTGTTTCAATACGGGTGTAACCTATATCGAAACGGGTCCAAGTCAAGGTCAAAAAGAGTCAACATGTAATGATACATGGCTTGCCTGTATCGATACGGTATAAAGGGAAAAGTCAACAACGGTTAACCATCGCAAACCCGTATCGAAACAGCCTTAAGGTGTTTCGATAAGGGTTAGTTAAATTGTTTGAAGGCACAATTTGATAGTTTGCATTGTACACAATCTGGTCACTGAATTTAGGACGATTAAATTAGATGAGTTAATGAATTCTAAATTGCATGAAAATTTGCATACTTATTAATCTTGCACTGAATTTCATTGTGCTATAGTCTATTGCATCAAAGAACCTCTAATTTAGCAGATTTACAGATTAGTTCACTAAAACTTGTAATAGTTAAGAATTGGTCCTAAACGTTTAAATTTTGTTTCACAAGGAGTCGATTGGACTAAGATGTATATCTGGTAATGTTTTGTTTGTGTAATATTGATCAATTGTCGATTAAGAAATGAAATTTTATTGCACCGATCACCGTATCGTTCACCGGTAGCGCACTCCGACCCGATTCTCGACCAGGCCGGGAATGGGGTGTTACACCTACTGTTTATGCATGTTTTGAGACTTGAAATTGTTGAATATGATCCCATGAGAATTGATTTATGTTTTGGAAGAGTTTATAACATGTTAAAAAAATGCTAATATAAGCTCGGAAGTAAGTATGGAAGATTTTGCTCTCGGTTTATTAGTTACCTACTTTTTATGCATGTTTTGAGACTTGAAAATGGTTGAATATGATCCCATGAGAATTGATTTATGTTTTGGAAGAGTTTATAACTTGTTGAGAAATTTCTATGCATTATTTTTTGTAGAACTAAGTGTATTGATATAATATTTGAAAAAAATGGATCAAATTGAAAAGAATTTAAAATATGTTTTTAGTCAAAAACAACTTGAAAATATGTTTAAGGGTTTCACAAGGCTTTGGAATGATTTAAAGTACATTTAAAGTAGTCAAAACCAAGCTTTTCAAGTGCTTGTACCGATACGGTATGGTACCGTACCGATACGCCTTAGGGTTTCAACTACAGGAATTTTCTAGTAGCCAAAACCCATACCGGTACGCTTAGCCGTATCGATACGGTGTGTTTTGAAATAGCCTAACGGCTAGTCTCGTACCGATATGGATGTATCGCGTACCAATACGCCTAACTACCCCAACGGTCATATTTCCCAAGGGTCTTTTAAACTGTAGAACCGTACCGATACGCTAGGCAAGCGTATCGATATGCATCAGCTGAAGTGCACAACGGGTACTTCCTTATCGGGATCGTATTGATACGATTTGAAGGGTATCGATACGCCAAGCTGTAGAACTGCATTTAGGGTGGGAAATAAAGGCTCCAACGGCTCTAATCCAACCCCAACGGTCCTCAATGGCTACAAACTCAAAGAGGAGTATAAAAGGGACCTCCAAGCATCTGTAAATGGTTAATTCTTCAATTGTAATACAACATATGATCAAAATGTGTCTTAGTGCTTAAGTGTCAATTTATCGTATAGACAAGCACTAGTGAGCCTAAATTGTTATATTTGCTCAAGTGTTTTAGGATTGGGTGAGAGCTTATTTGTGCAAACAAATACCTATTAGAGGGATTTGAGTTTGCTTATTTTTTATCTCTTTGTAAAGAGGGTTTGATCAAGTCTTTGGGTAGAAAGCTTGATTGGTTTGTAAGGGTTTCCTCCTCATCCTAGAAAAGGGGACGAATCAATAGTGAATTGATTGGAAATCCTTAGTGGGAAGCTAAGGTAGTGGATGTAGACCTTCGTTAGAAGGTTGAACCACTATAAATCATCTTGTCTTTATCATTTTTAGCTTCCACACCCCTATCACCCAAAATTCCACTTCTCCACCACTTGGCGAGCAAGAACGGTTGAAGGAATCGAACACCTAAAATCCCAACATTTTTTCTTTTGAGATGGGATGAGACTTGATTTATTTTTATGCATTGAAAACAATAGGGTAACATGGTTTAAAAGTGTATATTGGAAAATTGGTGAGACTTAATACTCTTGAATGTAATTGGTCGACCAATAGATGAGAAAGTGCACTATAATATACAAAATTCGTACGTGAGACAAATTCTTCGGTTACACAATTGGGGTAGATTCTATTGTGTTGCGAGTGATAAGGGTAGATTCTATCACCAATGAGCAATGGGGGTAGTGTCATCCCAGTTGAAGTGAGATTATGGTGAGGGTAGATTTCACAATGATACTTTTTGGGGGTAGTGCCATCAAGGTGACCGCATATCCAAGCATTTATGGGTAGAGTAGTGCTATCCAAGGATGGGGGTAGATTCCATCCATGTCACTATTAATGCCAATATATGAGACTACATGTATCATGGTTTTTAATGGTTTGTATAATGAGATTTATACATGAGATTCTATTTTGGGATATGTTTTATGATGTACAAGCATGAGATACTTGTAATGAGATTTGCATTACGGTAAATGCATGAGATTGATTATACATATTTTATAAATGTTTATTGATTTTGCTTTGAAAGGGATTTAAAGCATGAGTTGTATTTGAGTATGATGAAAAGAGATTTGTTTTTGAGAAATGGTTTTAAAATTCATTGTTGTTTTTTAATCGAGTGACCCTCACTAGGCATTTATGTTATGCTTACACTCTCTTTTTCCAACCATGCAGAGAAATAGCTATTTGGAGGCAGCAAGAAGGCAAGAGAAGCTCCAAGAGACGTATCGTAACACAAGTATGTTTTTACATTTACTAAATAGTAATAAAAGGCAATGGTAGGGTATCTATATATTTTGGGAGGTTGTGTTTTGAAACTCCCTAGTTTGTGGCAACTTTATGTTGCCTATTTGGACTTGTAAATGGCCTTTAAATGTTGGTATTTGTTTTGGTTTGCATTTTGGACTTTATTTCGTTGTTCTCTTAGGAAGCATGCCTATAGATTTTCATCTAAGATCACGATGATTTTAAATGCTCGCTTTGGTGTTAAATACCTTTGGATTTATGCCATAAATGTTTAAGCTTAGGTTGGAAGCATATTAGAATGGTTTCGAATAGTTTTTGGCATGTTAATATTGAGAAAAACACCATTACAGGCCCAGACAAACTGAAACACGGGCTAGCATACCGGTATGGTATGCCTAACTTAGCTCAGGCGTTTTGATACGGGCTGAGCCGTTTCGGTATGGCCTACTTGTTTTAGGCTATGTGTTTCGATACACATGGGCATATCGGTACGGGTTTGTCGACTTTAAAATAGAGTAAGCTTACTAGAAAAACGCATATCGATACAAACCCTGGGTGTATCGATACACCCAGTCGTTTTGTTAGTTATTTGGCATCTGTAAGTTTGTTTTTGTTATGTTTTGGTCCCTGAATGTTAAGAATGCAATTGGTTGAGTTTTAAGCTGGTTTTTGACATGTGAGCATGAAATGAAACTACTAAAGGTTTGGTAATGTTAATTTGATGTAAGTCCATATAAATCGCTAATTTTACAAAATGGTCCCTAAAGCATGTTTGGAATCAATCGAATGTCCAATTGACCTCGTTCGAGTCGTAAGTTAATCCGTTGTGAACATGATCACCTTAGGATTTATTATGAGCATCTAGAGGAGATAAAAAAAGGTTGTTTATTGAAGTAAATCTTCACCGGTTTATTTCAATATTCCCCGTGTAACTCACTCGAGTCAGTGAAATGGTTAGACCGAGTCAAGGGGGTTACAACAATAAAGAAGTATTTTCATAGTTTCTAAGGTATGTGACATGATAGAGGTCAAGGATTATAAGGTAAATGATTAAAAAGTCTTAGTGATTATACATGTTTAATGAATTAACTTGTTTCCCAAGTTTTGGTTCGATCATTTTAGGTAAAAGATAAAAAAATGATATGATTGTTTAATTAAGTATTCTGAGGTGTCTTGTATTCGAACATGTGCCAACTTGATTTTTATCTTATTGATGAAAATTGGTTTGTGTTAAAAAGAATAAACCTTATAATGGAATGCTTTTAGGGTATGCTTGATCTTATAAATGAATGTCACATAGTAATGTTATCATTTGGCCATAATAATCCCTTGCATTGCTTAAAAGAAGTTGGGAAATATGATAGACAATGATTTTGATTATTAGATGATGTCTTGTTTTGAATCTAGTATACTATGAAAGACTATAGAGTTTCTTAATGCTCAAGTTAGTTTTATTTTATTTTCTTTCATCGCTTTCGAATGAAAATATACTTAATCTATCTTAGAATTAACAAGATAATAAGTTAATAAGATGATTAGAAGTTAAGCCAATACATTCTTGATGGCAAGTTGATTTTTGGTTTTATAAATTGAGGGCAATAGCTTTATTTGTTTCTTGTTGTTTAAATGAAACCATGATTGAATATGATAGTTAACATGATTAGTAAATGATTATAAATGGAGCATGAATTTGAATGTGAATATGACTAAATCCAGATTGAGAATAGTAATTCATGAATTTGAAGCCTTATGATCTCTAAGCTTATAAGTTCATACTAAATGATGTATATTCGATTCTTGTTGATTGAGTGAGTGATTAAAAAACAAAGGGTAGAAGATATGGTAGTTTTCAAATGGCCTATAAGACTGGTTGACTAAAAATTAGGTAAGTGGTTGGAACTTTTGAAAGTTTTTAGTCTTTGGCCTTTTATTTCTTGAAACTTCTTGTAGTGACATCTTCAATCCCGGTCTTCTTCTAAGTCAGGTTGAGGGTGTTACACTCATAGCTGGATTGAGCTGAAGATTTGAGCTAGCTCAGCTACTTAAATCATTTGGAGAGTTGAACGGATGCAATCCTCTATCAATGGACATGCCTTTTACACAAAGTCACTTTTTCACAGTTCGTGTCTTTTCGCGAATAGGTGCCTTTTCGAGACGTGTCTTTTCACAAGGAGTTGTCAAACACTTCATCATGCCTCTATGCATCTATGGCCAGCTCACTTTTAGCTCCTTCATCTTCTAACATGGCTTTTCATGAAGGGTTACTTCCAAGCATCGTGACATTTCATCAAGGTGACTATACATAAAGATTCTTCATTTCAAGAGATGCATGTTTGGTGAAGAGATTTTCTTCAAAAAATACCTAGAACATGAAGAGACGCGAGGCAAGCATCCAAGGGATCAAGACCATTCGGCCTAAGCATTCAAAAGGCTCCAAAAGCATTCAAAAACACTCCTTTGGCGAAACCAACACCTAACCATTCGACCTAAGGAATGAATCTTCATTAAAAATCATGAATCTTCATAAAAACATGTGTTTCCAAGGGTGTTTTCACACTTGGCCGAATTGGTTCATTGATTTTAGGCCTAGGGACATCATTTATCATTAAAACATCATGTATTATCATAAAGGACACCACCTAGCCGAACCATCACATGGTTATTTACTCATGTCCTTTGATTTTCCATAAATTGGCAATGCCTTGCATTTGAAAGGCATACCTTTTTTATATCAATATACTTTTGAATTATCTCTCAAACTTGTTCTTTTAAAAACTATTCAACTTATCAAGCTTCATTGTTTGTGGCGTCACTTCTCCCCACCATACTTCAGGTTCATGGTTTTTTAACCAACGGGTCTTACTCCTTTACCACCCTCAAAGATATTCTCCTAAAGATCGGTTCTATACTCTCATAGTATAGGTTCTTCTTTTGAATCCTTTTGTAACACCTCTCACTCGGTTTAATCCTAAATCGGCTAAGGAGCGTTACTCAAGCAAGGAAGACACGAACCAATTTGAACTTTTCACAACTCACCTATTAGAGGTGAGTTATCTTCTAATCAAACAAGCCACAACATGGAAAAAATATCAATCAAACTAGCAACCAAGTATACAAGTTCTATATGTTACTACTAGTCAACCTAAATATCATAATCTAAAACAAGTGTAAACAATTCCATCATATACAAACATAGCATTCGAACTAAGACAAGAATCACCAAGGTCAATTAGAACAAAACCAATCGATCATGTTATACTATCATCCTTTTTGATTTATTCTAATAATGTAATACATCACCAAGGGTCAACTATGCATATACAAGCTAGACATATTCCATTCGAATGGACACAAACACAAGCACCCAATAGATCCATCTAGTTTCATTCAAATAAGCATGCTCATTAATCAATAGATCATACACTTCACATGGCTTTAATACATGGATTAATGGCAATTCATATCAACCTAAACCATGGCAACAAGATTCTATCATACATGATCTCAATCCATCCATTTTACATACTTAAACATGGCATATCAACACAAGATCTAACATGTATACAAGCCTTATACATCTCAAAATCAAGTAATAAAGACATAGATTAAGTCATTTATCATGCTTCTAAGCATTCAAGACATAAGATCATCATTCATTTGATCAACCTTAGCCATATTTCATATCATAAAACCTAGATTAACTAGGCTACAAATCCAAGTCTTAATATCAGATTTATAAATCACCAACATATCAAATATATACATGCCCTCCAAGGATTCAAATTGCATTACAACTAGCCTAGATACATGACTAAGGCCACCAGCTAGGAGCTTACAAAAAAACATGAACCATACTTTGATCTTTATCTTGTCTTGCCTTGCTTCAACTCAAAGAAAGCTTTCAAACCACCATCCTATATATTGGGAAGGATGGATAACAAGAGTGATAAGTACGGTTAAGTACTTAGTGAGGTAATCTTAGAACTAACAAGTTATTTCAAGCATGAGTCATATCAATTGTTTCATGTTTAAAGCTATAAGCTTAAGTAAACAAGTATACTATCATACACAAAATATCAAGTAATTTGAACTCATTAAGGCAAGCATGAATTCGAATTATACATATTTTATCAAGCAACAAGAATCTCAAACAAGGATCATATATTCATTTCCCAGGACATTGAGCTAGATCATTAATCATCCAATCAATCATGGTTATATGTACATCAATCCAATTTAACAAGTAAACAATCAAGGATTTGATTATATTATAAGGTTTCTTGGATTTTAAGTAACAAACAAGGACAAGCAATATTCATTATTATCAAGCTTAATTATTCGTTTAATTGCCTTGGTATTTAGTTTCCTCTAGGTATTTGAGTCTCCAACCAACTGTCACCACAAGATAGTACATTAGTACCTGGTCAAAATCCTCCTACTGTCGGCAAGCGTGGTTTCACAAGTCGTAGAATGGAACTTGGTTTTCCAGTGTGAAAACGTTTTTGAAAAGGTTTTGGGAACTTAATAAGAGCTTGAAACTCTTTATTAA
The DNA here is from genome assembly GCA_030270665.1 of Hibiscus trionum. Lineage (NCBI taxonomy): Eukaryota > Viridiplantae > Streptophyta > Magnoliopsida > Malvales > Malvaceae > Hibiscus > Hibiscus trionum. The sequence goes on along the minus strand of BSYR01000027.1, from coordinate 40,495,662 downwards.
GTTCGGAAGTAAGTAAAGTGAAATTCTCTCTCGGATTGTGCTAGTTTTGAACCTTTGGTTGCACTTAATTTTAATTGCATTTACCTACTGTTTTAAAGCATGTTTTGAACATATGAAATGAGGTTGATGATGCCATGTGGTTTAAGGATGCACTAGGTAAGTGATCCTTGTATGCATGTGTTGATGCATGAGATTTGAAGCATGGTTTAATGCTCGATTTTTGGCTTATCATGAATGCTTTGTAAAAACAGTGAGGTTTGTATGTGTTATGGATTATATTGGCAAGTGATGTTGTATAAAGTGTTTTATAAATGAAATCGGATATAGTTAGTCGGCTATAAGATTGAGTGCACTATAAACAAGCCGCCTTGGATGTTGAGGGGTTGTGATTGTACCGATAACTCCATCCAAGTACCCTAACGATTGAGGATTGATTAAGGTTGAAACGATTGCGGGTAGCTCACATGTACGAACCTTGTGTGTGTCCCGTCTCTCGATAGTGGGTTATACATTTACCGATGAGTGGTGTTGAGGGGTTGTGATTGTACCGAATACTCCACCACGGGTGTCACGACAATGGAGGGTCGCTCTCGTGTGTGAACTTGAGATGCCGGTAGAGTGTATGAAGGGTGTGGGACAACCCTTGGTAATTCGTGTATCCGATATATGTTTTTGATTTTGTTGTTTATTTCTTGTGAGCCAATATAATGAAATGAGGTATTGTGGAAAATGTTGTTATTGCATAATTTGAAAGATGCATGTTTTGGTTTAAGCTTAACATAATGGTGTTTATGCTTGGAAGGCTTGGAATATGTGTAGCAATGGTTTAATTGTTGGTTTTATATGAATCATGTTGCATGATGTTCAATACCAGGATTTTGATGATAAAGTGCATGATTTGTCAAGAATGGCATGTTGGTTTTGAAAGAGTGAAAACAGTTTTGTGTGTAACACCCCAAATTTGGGCCTAGATGTTTAGAGTCTGAACCGGATCAGTCTGGAAATCGGTTCAAATCTAAAAGGAGGTTTTAGGGAACACCTAGTTCGGGATGCTTTAAAAATATAGGAAAATATCTAGAAATCCTCATTTAATATATAAAAGAGAATGGTGAAATCAATTTTACAAAATAAGTTTTGAAAATACTACATTTCGGTGTAGTGACCAAATCGCAGTTTTTGCAAAGTTTAGTAGTGATTGTTTTGTAAAGGATTGAAACTTCGAATCTTTAAGGAGCTAATTTTACCAAAAATATTTTCATCAGATTTTTCCTTAGTTTGGGTGATTTAATTAATGTTTTAATTAAAAAAAATGAAGGTGATTAAAATAGAAAAACTACCTTTGACTTTTCATAACCAATTTTCTCTAATTTTCTCTCATTTCATTTCTCTCAAAATCCTATCAACCAAACACTTTTTCTCCAGCAAGTTTACTTTGATTTCCACTTAATTTGATGAGATTTCAACCACTCTTTGATTCCTAATCAATCCTTCAACAAATCCACTTGATTTCTACATTGAATTTTCAAGAAAACTTGCCCAAATCAAGGAGAAATCATCCATTAGAGGTAAGCTTTGTCCTTCTCCTCTAATGATCAGTTCTTTACTGAAATTCTCAAGTTATCAATCCTTTATTAATGATTTTAAAGTGGTTTTAGTGTTAGAAACAAGAAATTGGCTTGAAACTCAAGATTTTGGAAGAGATCTTGAAGATTTTCGTGATGATTGATTGGGCTCTGTTTTGAGATGGGTTTCTAATGTATTTTGGATGTTAAATGATGTTATAAATGAGGTTTTATCAATCGAATCCCTAATAGGTTGTTTTCCTAAGTTTTTGCTTGTTAAAATGGTGGTTTTTTGGGTGATTTTGGTGTTCTGTTATAGCTGGAGGTATAAGGACGTGGTTGTGTTAGCTTTTTATGTTAATTGATGTTTAGAAATGATTAGAAGTGATGGATCTTGGCTGGGTTGATTTTGGAAGAGTTTGGAGGTGATTTCAGTAGTGTTTGATAGCAAAATGTGGTTTTTGTGTAGAGCATCGAGTTTAGGTGTGTGGCTGATGATTTCAATGCATGATGATGCATTAATCCTCTGCTTTTATGTGTTTAAAATAGGGGAGACATCTTCGGACACCTTTGAAGTTGATCTGGAGGCTTAGATAGCGTTTCGGCGAACAAGCGAAACGTAATCGGTGAGTGCGTATGGTTTTAGAAGTCCTTGAGGGACAAAGAATCATGGTTTGGGGATTTAGGAAAGGTTTGAAATACCTTCCTAAGTCCGGAAGTAAGTATTGGCTAGATTGCTCTCTAGAATGTGGTGATTGCCCCTTAAATGCTTTTACATGCTCATGGTTTTAGATTGATAAATTCCTATTGTTTTTATGCATGAATTATAGCATGAGATGATGCTTGAAATGATTTCATAAAGTAACACGTTGCACATTTGAGATTTGAGCTTTTATGTTGAAGCATAGCAAATGTTATGGTTTTGAAATGAGATGAGGATGATGAGATTTGTTGCATGAAAACCAGTAGGTGAGATGATGTTTTAACATAATATATTGGCATAGATGTTGAGATACTTACCGGATATAATTGATCGATCAATAGGATGAGAGTGCAATATAAACTAAAAATTCGTACGTGCTCTTTGGTTAAGCCAAAGGGAGAGAACCGATGATGAGCATTCCATCGGGTAGGACTTGGTGAAATACCCAAGCTTTGTGGCGATGAGAGATTTCGCCATGTGAGTACGGTGATGAGAGATTCCACCGAAAACTATGTTGCTAGACGAGTGAGTACGGTGATGAGAGATGCCACCGGAAGTGTCTAGTGAGATGTCCGCGTATCCGAGTAATAAATAGATGTGAAATGCTAATATAAAATATGTTATGGTTTTTGATTCACATGTACCTTGATGTAATGGTTTATGCTATGAGAAATTCATATGTGGTTTGTTTATGAAAGGCTTTAGAGTACAAGCATGAATTTGGCTATGCCATGAGTTTTGCATTGGTTTAAATGCATGAGATAGAATGAAGGTACATGTGGTTTCAATGAGAAATTGCTTTGAAAGGTTTCCAAGCATGAGATAGAAATTAGCAGGTGGTTTAAAAGCTTTTGATGAAAGTGTTTTCAAGATGTGCATTATTGAGTTGGTTTTCTTTAGAGCATGCCTTACTAAGCATTTGTGCTTACGCTCTCTTTTACCAATAATGCAGATAATTGATGTGTTTTCGGGCATCAATGAAGCTAAGTTCATCCAAGGAAGTCCAAGCTCATGTATGGTGAAGTTTTCGTACACTTTGGTTTTGATAGTTGGCAATAGGAAACCAAGGATTGTAATTGGGAGATGTGTTAAACTCCCTGAGGTTGTGGCATGTTTGGTTTAGCTTGTTTGGATTGTAAATGGCCTTAATTGCTTGTTTTGAGATTTGTTTGCCTATTTGGGTTTTGATATTAGGAAGCATGCCTCTAGACTAATGAGATTTTGTGTTTGATGCTATGATTGTGCTTGAGTGTTCCAAATATGTACCTTACATGTATGTTGACTTGTTGGTATGATTAGAGAGTCCTTAGGATATGTTTGAGTAGGTTAATGAGTGAAAAACCAGCATTTGTTGCTGTTTCTGGGCAAACCGTATCGAAACACCCTCAAGTGTTTCGAAACGGGGGCCTGTAATGGCCTTTGTGATTCGAAACGGTAGAGGATGTTTCGGAACGATTTGGCTACTGGAGCTACACGTTTCGGAACTGGTCTCGGAATCAACCTGAGTACTGAAACGGTCAATGCCGTTTCGATACAGCGTTTCAGTACGGTAGGTAAGTGTTGCGTGTAAAAGTGTCTATCGTAATGTAGTGCAAGTGTACACGACGCAAGTAGTAAAGTGATACGGAAGTATCGGATATCGTCTCCACAGGGACTGGGCTAATAGCTTCACCTTGGGTTACTGCACGAGAGAAAAAAAAAAGATAGTTTAAATGTTTGTCACGAGAATATAAAGAATACTGATAATAAAAGAGTAAAGAAATCAAGAGAGAGAATGGGTCGGTATTGAATTGCTCAGTAGTGTAGGTGTTGCAAAGTCTAGGACTTCTCTGTTCTGTCGAAGCGCCTGTCACGGCAGCACCTGTCGCGGCAGCGAACACACAACTCTGTACTTCAAGCTTGGCAAGAATCATTGATGTGCCTTGGCCTATCCTTAGGTCCAAGTCTGTCGATGAACACGTCTTTGATGATACCTCCCGGCGTGAATCGAAGGATGAACACCGATGTTGTTGAATTCTTCCTTAGCCACTTAACCTCGTCCTATCCCTAGGTCCGAGATAGTTCAACCATAAACTGGAGAACCCGTACTTGTTCCTTTCGTATACTTAACTCTCCTGATATTAAGTAAATGTGTAATCTCACAATGCTCTCCCGATACTCTTGCAAGATGTTGAAAACCGGAATAAGCAAACTTGAAGTCTATTTTATTGAACATAAAAATTCCTAAAAAAATGCAATCCTTGCAACTACTTTACAAATCAACCCTTAGCCCTAGGGGAAGTTTAGAACATGTTGAGGAAGGGAAAATGACTAGGGTTTTGGGAAGAAGGCTAGAGAATAAGATGATGTCCTCTCCTAGGTCGAATTACATGCCTTTATATAGGCCTTGGGTTCAAGTTTTCTAATATGGCAAGAATACAAGTTTAAATTAAAGTACAACTCTATTAAAGACTAAATCTTCAGAGCATAAGTTTTTAATTCGTCCTTCCTTCTTGCTTTGAGTTTCTTCCTTGAACTTTGGGCTTGGCCTTCATTCTGATCTAGGGCTTGGAAAAATATAAGGGTGCTCCACGACAGATGGGCTTAATTTTCTCTTTCTGTCGAGGTCCACTTCACTTCTTCCCTTCACTATCGATGTCGTCCTTGGCTGCCACGGCAGCGGCCATTGCAGCATCGTCCTTCACGTCTGCACATCCAGTTCCAACTCTGCTTCTTCACTGCCCAGCGCCTGCTTCTCTACTGCCCTCCATCTGCTACATCAGCTACCTGCAAAAGCAACTAATTTCAGTAGAAACTGTGTCAATTGATATATTTGTGATGTGTAACTGAAATCTAACCCGGGGAAAACCAAAGTCAACCCGAAAGTCAACCTTGATTAACGACCCTTTTTTTTCTTTTTAAACTTGTCTAGATGCATATTAATCCTTAGATATGATCATACAACAGCATACTCAAATATCATAAACATCAGAGATCAAACAGGGATCCAATTGAACAAATTACAACTTTAGGGACCAAATTGTAATTTCTGATATAAATAAGGACTTAACCCAAATTAAAGTTACCAACTTGAAATTAATCAGGTTTCATGCTTCTCTGTGAAATTTCAGCTCAAAAGGACCTCCCAAACTCATACAATTGCACAACCAAGATTCAGGACCAAAATGCAAACAATTCAAAACATTTAACTGCCAATGTCAGCCCCTAACGGTCACCCGTTCCGAAACAGGCAGAGCCCGTTTCGAAACGCGGGGCCGTTCCGCAACGCGTACCGCAACACGGGCTGACAGTAGCCAACCGTTTCGGAACGGTCCCTCCCGTTTCGGACGCCTGGGCTTGTTTAAGGCACCCGTTCCGAAACGGTAGGTACTGTTCCGGAACACCCTGCACAGATTACCCCAAAATGCATACTTAAACATGCAATTAAACATCCAATCATGCTCCAAATGCCACCAAACTTTACCAACATGCAATTCAACATATATGAGACATACTTGCATCAACAATTCATCAAAACATCAACATATGTGAAAAACCCCAAATCTATAGGCATGCTTCCTACACAAGCAACCATTCAAGCATAAACTTCCAATTCAAGCATATAATGGCCAACCACAAAAACCAGCATTCTCAAAAACATTCAATATACTTAGGGAGTTCAAAACATCTCCCAAAACATACACATAGGTCCCCCATTGCCAAATTACCAAAAGCTAAATGTACTTAAGAAAACCTTCCATACTTTGAGCTTTACTTCCACCTGAATGCTTGCCTTCCTTGCTGCCCTCAAAGTACTTTAATGTTCTGCATTATTGATTTGAGAAAACAAAGAGAGAGCGTAAGCAAAAGCTTAGTGAGGAATGCTCAATAAAACCATTCAATAATGCATTTATAAAACACTTTATAAATCATGCCTCAAATCATCATTTACACATGCTCAAAAGCATACTTAAACATGCATCTCATGCTTCATATCATAACATGTCATATTGGCCACAAGTGATAAGTTCCATTTCTTTAAAAACAAGTTCATCAACTTTCACCCCAAGGACTTTTAAACACCTTGGCCCCAAGGACTTTTAAACACCTTGGCCCATGGACTTTTAAACACCATGGAAAGGACCACACAAGGACTTTTAACCACCTTTGTGTCCGTATCAAGTTTCACCCCAAGGACTTTTAAACACCTTGGCCCCAAGGACTTTTAAACACCTTGGCCCCATGGACTTTTAAACACCATGGAAAGGACCACACAAGGACTTTTAACCACCTTTGTGTCCGTAGCAAGAATCATCCAAGGACTTTTAACCACCTTGATGTTCTTAAGTAAACAAGGCTCACTCAAGGACTTTTAACCACCTTAGTGACCTTAACCTTTGCAAAACATCACTTGCCAATATACATCATTATCATCAATTTATCCACTGTTTTAAAGCATTAAACCAAGCCATATTCATCATGCATTTAAAAGCATCAAACCACGTTTAATCAATGCTCAAAAACAAGGAACTCTTACCTTGAGCTTCCTTCAACATATGGCTTACAAAAACAGCATTAACCATGCTAAATCATGCTTTCAAAACAGAGTTTAAAACATGCAATAAACCACATTGCAGAACAATCAAATCATGGCCACCACTAGAGAGTATTTCCGAAAACTTACACTTGAGCTTAGCAAAGTTGTTTAGACTTAAACTAAGCTCCCAAGACATTGGTTTCAAAGCCGAAAACCCAATTTCACTCACCGATTCCACTTCGCCTCTTGCCGAAGCACCAAATCAAGCCTCCGGATCACCACCACTTGGATCCAAAGATGACTCCCCTGTTTTAACACATCAAAACAGTAGATTAATGCATCATCATGCATTAATATCCTCAATGAAAGCACCTAAACTCGCTGCTCTCATCCCCACTCCATTTTCGGCCACCAAACACAACCGAAAATGCATCCAAACCACTTCTCAACAAAGCCCAGCCATTAACCATCAAAACCTAACATCCTTTAACATCATTTAACATCTAAAAAGAACCTAATAACATCCTTATACCTCCAGCAACACCAGATCCACAAGATCACCTCAAAAACAATCAAGAATCACAAGCTAAACTTAGGAAACCAAACCTATCCGGGATTGCATCAATCAAAACTCAATTCCTTATCAATTTAGAGTTCAAATAACATCAAAAACACATCTCAAATCACAGATTTAACAGACCAAACGAAAATCATCAAAAATCACCAAATCTTGCATTATAAGCCAAGATCCATTTCACAACTTAAAAGCCTTTAATAAAACATCAATTAAGGATTAAAAACTTAGGAATTTCAGTAAAGAACTGATAGTTTAGAGGAGAAGGACGTTCTTACCTCCAAACTTGAGTTTCTCCTCTTTTTGGAATCAAAAACCTTGATGAATCAAGTAGCAAATGATGAGGTTTTGTAGATATGATGATTAGGAATCAAAAGAGAGTTGAAAGGAGAGATTTAGGTGAGAAAATCAGAAACAATTCTCTGGAAAGAAAGTGTTTGGGTTGAGAGAAAATGAGAGAAAAGAAAATAGGAAGTTAGTTATCAAAATGGCCAAAATGGCTTTCCCTCCTCTTTTGATATGTTTTAAAATCAGAATATAGCTTAAAATATCTTAGAAAAATCTGGAGAAACTACTTTTGGAATAATAGCTCCTTAAAGATTCAAAGTTTCAACCCTTTCTAAAACAGTCACAAAACTTTCAAAAATTACATTTTGGTCACTAGCCAAAATGTCACCCTTCCAAAACTCATTTTCCAAAATTGATTTCACAGTTCACTTAATTATATTAAAAGATGATTTTAGAACATTTTTCCATATTTTTAATGCAACCCGAACTCGGCTTTCCTAAATTCACCCTTTTAGATTCGAACAGCACTTTGACCAAACCGGTCAACGCCCAAAACTTCTAAGCCCAAAACCGGGGCGTTACAACTCTCCCCCCTTAAGAAATTTCGTCCCCGAAATTTACCTGAAGGAAAGAGATAAGGAAACTGCTTCAGCATGTCTTCCTTCCGCTCCCACGTGGCTTCCTCAACACCTCGATGCTTCCACAGCACCTTCACCAACTCAATGGTCTTGCCACGAAGAACCTTGCTATCCGAATCCAGAACCTTCACCGGTTCCTCATCATAGGTCAAATCCGGATTCAAAACCACTTCCTCCACAGGCATCACATGCGAAGGATCAGATCTATACTTCCGGAGCATAGAAACATGGAACACATCATGTATCTTCTCCAACTCCTGAGGTAACCTCAGCCGATACGCAACAGGACCCACACGCTCAACCACCTCATATGGTCCAATGTACCTAGGGCTCAACTTACCCTTCCGGCCAAACCTCATCACCTTTTTCCAAGGCGAAACCTTCAAGAACACACGGTCACCCACCGCATACTCAATCTCCTTACGCTTCAAATCTGCGTAAGACTTTTTCCGATCAGAGGCAGCCTTCAACCGCTCACAAATGAGCTTTACCTTCTCTGTGGTCCCTTTCAACAAAGCCGGCATCGAAACCAACTTTTGACCAGTTTCAGCCCAACAAAGAGGAGTCCTACACTTCCTCCCGTACAAAGCCTCATAAGGTGCCATCTGTATACTTGCCTGATAACTATTGTTATAAGCAAACTCAACCAAAGGCAGATGCTTCTCCCAAGAACCCTGAAACTCAATCACGCAGCACCTCAACATATCCTCCAAAATCTGGATAACTCGCTCAGACTGACCATCCGACTGAGGATGATAGGATGTACTGAAATGCAACCTTGTACCCAGAGCTTGATGCAAACACTGCCAGAAACGCGATGTGAACCTCGGATCCCTATCCGACACAATCGACTTAGGCACACCATGCAGCCGCACAATCTCAGCAATGTACAGCTCTGCCAACTTATCCAAAGAAAACGTGGTATGCACAGGCAGGAAATGCGCACACTTCATTAGGCGATCCACAATCACCCAAACAGAATTCTTCTTCGAGGGAGATAAAGGTAAACCAGATACAAAATCCATGGTAACCCTTTCCCACTTCCATTCAGGGATTTTCAACGGTTGCAACAACCCTGAAGGAACCTGATGCTCAGCCTTAACTCGCTGACACACCAAACACTTGCTCACAAACTCCGCAACATCCTTCTTCAAACCCACCCAATAGTACTCATCACGAAGATCACGATACATCTTGGTACTACCAGGGTGCATAGCAAAAGGACTACTATGACCTTCAGTCAGAATAGCACGCCTCAACTCAGCATCAGCAGGCACTACTATCCGACTCCCAAAACACAACACACCATCATCATTAAAGCAGAAATCCGAAGGTCTACCCTCCGCGATATCCTGAACATGAGACACCAAGGAATCATCTAGCAACTGCTTATCCTTGATCATCTGAACCAAAGATGGTTTCACTTGCAACTCAGCAACAAGACCACCATCTTGCGATATGCTCAAGCTAGCAAACATAGCCCTCAGCTCAACAGCTACTTTCCTACTCAAGGCATCCGCAACAACATTAGCTTTTCCAGGATGATACTCAATCGTCAGATCATAATCCTTGAGCAACTCCAACCAACGCCGCTGCCTAAGATTCAACTCCTTCTGAGACATCAGATACCTCAAACTCTTGTGATCTGTGTACACAGTACACTTCTCACCATACAGATAATGTCTCCAGATCTTCAGAGCAAAAACCACTGCAGCCAGCTCAATATCATGCGTAGGGTAATTGCGCTCATGCACCTTCAACTGCCGCGATGCATAAGCCACCACCTTACCCTCCTGCATCAGCACACACCCCAAACCAACATAGGATGCATCACTGTAAACTACAAACTCTTTCACTGATTCAGGCTGAATCAAGATAGGAGCTTGCGTCAAAGCCGCCTTAAGCTTCTCAAAAGCCTGCTGTCTCGCTTCCGTCCACTCATACTTAACATCCTTTTGCAACAGCTTCGTCAAAGGAGCAGCAATCTTGGAAAAACCGTCCACAAACCTACGGTAGTATCCTGCCAAACCAAGGAAACTACGGACCTCATGAACAGACTTAGGAACTTTCCAATTCATCACCGCCTCAATCTTTTGAGGATCAACACGAATCCCCTCAGCAGAAACCACATGCCCAAGAAACACCACCTCCTTAAGCCAGAACTCACACTTGCTCAGCTTAGCATAGAGCTGATTCTCCAACAAAGCCTGCAGCACAATCCTCAAATGCTCTTCATGCTCCTCCTCAGTACGCGAGTACACGAGGATATCATCAATGAATACCACAATGAACTTGTCCAGGTATTCATGAAACACACGATTCATCATGTCCATGAAAGCAGCAGGAGCATTTGTCAGACCAAACGGCATCACAAGGAACTCATAATGCCCATACCTTGTCCTGAAAGCTGTCTTAGGCACATCCACATCCACATCCTTCACCTTCAACTGATAATACCCTGACCTCAAGTCAATCTTAGAGAACACAGCAGCTCCCCGAAATTGATCAAAGGAGATCATCAATCCTCGGCAAAGGATACCGATTCTTGATAGTCAACTTATTCAGCTGACGGTAATCAATGCACATTCTCATAGTGCCATCCTTCTTCTTCACAAACAAGACCGGTGCTCCCCAAGGTGACACACTCGGCCGGATGAAACCATGATCAAGCAACTCTTGCAACTGCGTCTTCAGCTCCTTCAGCTCCTTAGGTGCCATTCTATAGGGAGTAATGGACACAGGAGTTGTATTCTCATACAGCTCAATTCCTAACTCCACTTCGCGGTTAGGAGGTAAACCAGGCAACTCCTCAGGAAACACACCAGGAAACTCCTTCACAACTCTGATATCTTGCACCCTCAACTCTTTAGAGCTAGGATTCATCACAAAAGCTAGATAGGCTTCGCAACCTTGCCTCAGCATCCTGCTCGCCTCCAAGGTAGACACCACATTGGCAAGAAACTTCACATTCTCACCAACCACAACAACTTCATAATCATCCGCAAGCTTAAGCGAAACTCGCTTGTTTTCACAATCCACAACATCATGATGCTCAGCAAGCCAATCCATACCAAGGATTACATCAAAACCATAAAAGGGCAACTCCATAAGATGAACATGAAAAACATGTTCTTGAACAACCAAGGGACACCTTCTATAAAGCATTCGAGTCACAACAGTCTCACCAAAAGAACTAGTGACACGAACACCAACATCCAAAGACTCAACAGGCAAACCAAGCAATTCAGCATGCTCACGCAAAATGTATGAATGCGTAGATCCAGAATCTATCAAAGAAAGCAATGACAAGGACTGCAAAGTGAAGGTACCTGCAATCACATCCGCATCATTCCTTCCCTCACGCTGAGCATACACCCTCGCTTGGCCTCCACCTTCAGGCTGAATAGCCACAACATAGGCCACTACACGACCACCTTCCTCTCTCCTCTGGAAATTACCACGGCCGCGCCCATGACCTCTCTGCGGTGCAGCAACAACAGGAGCACGCACTTGATCACCAGCCAACCTAGGACAATCTCGCCTCAAATGGTCTGCAGATCCACAATTCCAACACCCATTACCAGCTGCCGCAACAGGAGCTTGCACCTCTCTCACAGCACGAGGACAGTCACGCTTCATGTGACCACGTGAACCACAGATCCAACAAGCACTCGGATTAGCTCTAGCATTGCCTCCTCTAGCAGGTGCACCACCACCTCTCTTAGCTGAAGACTGATACTTCTGATCACGTCCCCTCTTGTTCCGTCCACCTCCGGAACTATACTCAGCAGCTCTCTTACTAGAACTTGCTCCAGCACCTTTCGCAGATAAACCCAAGTTCATCTCAATGTCCTTGGCTCGGCCCACCAACACATCAAAATCATCATACTCGGTGGCCAGCACATACATTTTCACATCCGTCACTAAGCCATAACGGAACCTCTCGCACCTTGCCCGCTCATCAGGTACCAGCTCAGGTGCATACTGACTGAGTCGCACAAACTGTACTTCATACTCAGCCACATTCATGCTCCCTTGGGTAAGAGACATGAATTCACGCTTCTTCTCATCAAGGTATCTAACACCAAGATATCTCCGCTTGAACACATTCTGGAAGAATGTCCAAGTCACATCAGCTTCAACCATCCCAGCTATGGTGGTCGTCCACCACGTATACGCATCGTCCTGCAGCAAGGACACAACACAACCCAGCTTTTGCACATCCGTGCAGCTCATCTGACCCAAGATTCGCTTGGTACTCTCTAGCCAAGCTTCAGAACTCTCAGCAGACATACCCCTGAACTCAGTCCCACCAAGACTGCGTAAGCGCTCCAAAGGTAGTCTAACACCAGCATCTCCCTGATGCCCAGCTCCTTGAGCTCCGGCTACTGCTGCTCGGAAAGCACCCGCAATAGCTTGTACCAACATAGACATATCAGGCATAGCTTGCCCCTGACCAACCTCTGGTCCAGCAGCTCCAGCACCAGCTGCAGCTTCAGCTCTTTCACCCTCAGCACCACCACCAGGTGGAGGAGGAGGTATCACCGCACTACCCGTGTTTTCCTCATTCTTGTTCTCATTAGGAGCCGTAGCTCGCACATTACCTCGTAACTCTCTACGTGGTTCCATACTTTTACCATGCAATCACAATGCAAATAAAACGAAGTCAGGCCCAGCAAGGTAAGCAATCCAAGTATTCAAGCTCAATTTCATTCAAAATCAACACCATTTCATTAGCTTTTATTTGGCAATGGTTACCCACAACATGCTACATCACAACATACATCTCAATTGCATCCAAATCACAAGCCACTAAACATGCTTTCGATCAACAAGCATACAAGGCACACATACTTCAATCATGCACACATTCATTCCCAATTACTCGAGAACTCAGCTCTGATACCACCAAATGTAACCCCCTTAACCCGGCCTAGACGGTTGACCCGAATTAAGAGAGTCACACGGGGAAAACCAAAGTCAACCCGAAAGTCAACCTTGATTAACGACCCTTTTTTTTTCTTTTTAAACTTGTCTAGATGCATATTAATCCTTAGATATGATCATACAACAGCATACTCAAAGATCATAAACATCAGAGATCAAACAGGGATCCAATTGAACAAATTACAACTTTAGGGACCAAATTGTAATTTCTAATATAAATAAGGACTTAACCCAAATTAAAGTTACCAACTTGAAATTAATCAGGTTTCATGCTTCTCTGTGAAATTTCAGCTCAAAAGGACCTCCCAAACTCATACAATTGCACAACCAAGATTCAGGACCAAAATGCAAACAATTCAAAACATTTAACTGCCAATGTCAGCCCCTAACGGTCACCCGTTCTGAAACAGGTAGAGCCCGTTTCGAAACGCGGGGCCGTTCCGCAACGCGTACCGCAACACGGGCTGACAGTAGCCAACCGTTTTGGAACGGTCCCTCCCGTTTCGGACGCCTGGGCTTGTTTAAGGCACCCGTTCCGAAACGGTAGGTACTGTTCCGGAACACCCTGCACAGATTACCCCAAAATGCATACTTAAACATGCAATTAAACATCCAATCATGCTCCAAATGCCACCGAACTTTACCAACATGCAATTCAACATATATGAGACATACTTGCATCAACAATTCATCAAAACATCAACATATGTGAAAAACCCCAAATCTATAGGCATGCTTCCTACACAAGCAACCATTCAAGCATAAACTTCCAATTCAAGCATATAATGGCCAACCACAAAAACCAGCATTCTCAACAACATTCAATATACTTAGGGAGTTCAAAACATCTCCCAAAACATACACATATGTCCCCCATTGCCAAATTACCAAAAGCTAAATGTACTTAAGAAAACCTTCCATACTTTGAGCTTTACTTCCACTTGAATACTTGCCTTCCTTGCTGCCCTCAAAGTACTTTAATGTTATGCATTATTGATTTGAGAAAACAAAGAGAGAGCGTAAGCAAAAGCTTAGTGAGGAATGCTCAATAAAACCATTCAATAATGCATTTATAAAACACTTTATAAATCATGCCTCAAATCATCATTTACACATGCTCAAAAGCATACTTAAACATGCATCTCATGCTTCATATCATAACATGTCATATTGGCCACAAGTGATAAGTTCCATTTCTTTAAAAACAAGTTCATCAACTTTCACCCCAAGGACTTTTAAACACCTTGGCCCCAAGGACTTTTAAACACCTTGGCCCATGGACTTTTAAACACCATGGAAAGGACCACACAAGGACTTTTAACCACCTTTGTGTCTGTATCAAGTTTCACCCCAAGGACTTTTAAACACCTTGGCCCCAAGGACTTTTAAACACCTTGGCCCCATGGACTTTTAAACACCATGGAAAGGACCACACAAGGACTTTTAACCACCTTTGTGTCCGTAGCAAGTATCATCCAAGGACCTTTAACCACCTTGATGTTCTTAAGTAAACAAGGCTCACTCAAGGACTTTTAACCACCTTAGTGACCTTAACCTTTGCAAAACATCACTTGCCAATATACATCATTATCATCAATTTATCCACTGTTTTAAAGTATTAAACCAAGCCATATTCATCATGCATTTAAAAGCATCAAACCACATTTAATCAATGCTCAAAAACAAGGAACTCTTACCTTGAGCTTCCTTCAACATATGGCTTACAAAAACAGCATTAACCATGCTAAATCATTCTTTCAAAACAGAGTTTAAAACATGCAATAAACCACATTGCACAACAATCAAATCATGGCCACCACTAGAGAGTATTTCCGAAAACTTACACTTGAGCTTAGCAAAGTTGTTTAGACTTAAACTAAGCTCCCAAGACATTGGTTTCAAAGCCGAAAACCCAATTTCACTCATCGATTCCACTTCGCCTCTTGCCGAAGCACTAAATCAAGCCTCCGGATCACCACCACTTGGATCCAAAGATGACTCCCCTGTTTTAACACATCAAAACAGTAGATTAATGCATCATCATGCATTAATATCCTCAATGAAAGCACCTAAACTCGCTGCTCTCATCCCCACTCCATTTTCGGCCACCAAACACAACCGAAAATGCATCCAAACCACTTCTCAACAAAGCCCAGCCATTAACCATCAAAACCTAACATCATTTAACATCTAAAAAGAACCTAATAACATCCTTATACCTCCAGCAACACCAGATCCACAAGATCACCTCAAAAACAATCAAGAATCACAAGCTAAACTTAGGAAACCCAACCTATCCGGGATTGCATCAATCAAAACTCAATTCCTTACCAATTTAGAGTTCAAATAACATCAAAAACACATCTCAAATCACAGATTTAACAGACCAAACGAAAATCATCAAAAATCACCAAATCTTGCATTATAAGCCAAGATCCATTTCACAACTTAAAAGCCTTTAATAAAACATCAATTAAGGATTGAAAACTTAGGAATTTCAGTAAAGAACTGATAGTTTAGAGGAGAAGGACGTTCTTACCTCCAAACTTGAGTTTCTCCTCTTTTTGGAATCAAAAACCTTGATGAATCAAGTAGCAAATGATGAGGTTTTGTAGATATGATGATTAGGAATCAAAAGAGAGTTGAAAGGAGAGATTTAGGTGAGAAAATCAGAAACAATTCTCTGGAAAGAAAGTGTTTGGGTTGAGAGAAAATGAGAGAAAAGAAAATAGGAAGTTAGTTATCAAAATGGCCAAAATGGCTTTCCCTCCTCTTTTGATATGTTTTAAAATCAGAATATAGCTTAAAATATCTTAGAAAAATCTGGAGAAACTACTTTTGGAATAATAGCTCCTTAAAGATTCAAAGTTTCAACCCTTTCTAAAACAGTCACAAAACTTTCAAAAATTACATTTTGGTCACTAGCCAAAATGTCACCCTTCCAAAACTCATTTTCCAAAATTGATTTCACAGTTCACTTAATTATATTAAAAGATGATTTTAGAACATTTTTCCATATTTTTAATGCAACCCGAACTCGGCTTTCCTAAATTCACCCTTTTAGATTCGAACAGCACTTTGACCAAACCGGTCAACGCCCAAAACCGGGGCGTTACAGCAGCTACCTGCAAAAGCAACTAATTTCAGTAGAAACTGTGTCAATTGATATATTTGTGATGTGTAACTGAAATCTAACCCGAATGCAATGAATTATGCCTAAATGCAGCAGAAATATGGGTTAAATAGGGGGTAAATTATAGAACTTTTACACACTCAACACACCCCCAAACTCAAGTTTTTGCTTGCCCTCAAGCAATTCAGACCTAAAAAAGAAAAAAAATTGTTTGGCTTAAAACAATGAACCTTCCCTTACCTACCATTCATTCTCTATTGTGAGCAACACCTTGTTGGATAATTCAGGATTATTCGGAACCATGCTATAATTCTCGTGTAGTGTGTGCATGCTTTGTGAACAATTATATGCCTAGACTCACTTACCTTACTAGAATAGCTGAAACTTCTAACTTGAATTTTTATGCCAACTTTCATCTTTTTGGAGGCAATTTTTAGGCTCCTTTAGTTTTTTTGCTTAGACTCGATTTTTCTTAGCTTTAAGTTTGACTAGAGCCGGTTTTGGGCACCTCTAGCTAACTTCCTAGAGCCGGTTTCGGGCACCTCTAGGTGTATTGAGTCTATTTTTCCTTTAACTTCTTTTCCTAGAGCCAGTGTTAGGCACCTCTAGGGGCTACTCAAGTATTAAGCTTTTCCCTATTCTAGTTTACCAGTAAAGTTCTAGACAGTATAAAAGTCACAAATGGTGTTTAAGTTTCAGAACTATAGTAAGGCTCTAAACTACTCCTAAAACTATCCTAAAGGCACTGCCACGACAGAGGCTGTCACGGCAGGTAAGTTCAGTTCAAAGACTTAAGCCAAATTTTCGTCATTTTTTTAGCAAAAATAAACTAAGTAAAATACACAATTTTTAAAACTTAAAATACTCCATTAATGGAGGGATGCCACCCCCAAACTCGAGGGTTGCATTGCCCTAAATGCAAATGACAGATAAAAGAAAAAAAAGTACATCACAAAATTAAATAACAGACGACAATATAAGGTAGGAAACTTAAATTTTGAGGCGTTGCCGTCGCCGCTGATGCTGTTGAGTTGGATCTGCCGACGGGCAGTGACTTTCTTTGCTGGTGCTGGCAGACGGATGGGAGAGGCAGAAGTATTCTTTGTTTTGGCCTCCCTTGGGGGTTGAATACGGGTAGGGGAGATATGAGGTGGTTTCTCCACTACCTGAACCTCGGAACTGCTACTGCTCTCGCTGTTGTTGCCGCTACTGCTGCTGCTACTGCCACTGTCAGAATTTTCTTTGTCTGCTACTGTTTTCTGCCGCTTCTCTGGTGTGAACTCCTTGGACAAGTTCCTCTTGACAGAGGGCTCGTTGTCGGATGCCGCCCAAATTTTAGAAGAAGAGAAACCAGCAATATACCTATCAAGGTCGTCTTCAGGCTCCTTTCTCTTGGTCCCTCGGGCAGAGGTGTCGGCTGTGCGGCTGCCGCCTGCAGTTGTTGTGGCAGGGGTTGGTGTGGATGCAGCATATGGCGTTTTGGGCGTGGCAGTAGGTGTAGGGGTATGGGCAGGGGTGGGGCAGCAAAATATTGGTTGGGGAAGGTAGGGAACAGAGCATCAGGGAAATTAAGAGAGGTGTGGATGAAATGTACCGTGGCGGTGGTGAAGTCTCGGATGAAGCTCATGAGGCCGAGCTGTCTTTCCTCCATTTTTTGTATGGCAGCAAGGATCTGTGAGGAGGTGTCAGCTGGAGGAGCTGCTGCTGTGGGCTGCCTGGGTTTTGTGGCAGCAGGCTCAATGTCGGTGGGCTCTATCGGCTCAGCTGCTGCGGCAGTAGGATCAAAAGATGACAGGGGCGTGGCAGCATTGAGTTCCATCAAGCTGAGTATGTTCCGATCGGTCCAGCCTTTCCCTTGAACTCGTAAATCTTCGACTGCCTCCGGTACATTGTGGCCGCGGCAGAGGGCAGTGATTAGGTAGGGGTAGAAGAGTGGTCCGGACGGCCGGTGAGCACAGTCAAGTATACCGTCCCGGATGTATCTGCCAACGTTAATTGGCCTCTCATTTAAAATGGAATGGATGAGGGCTAACCTTGGTTGGTCGACAGTCGTGTTGTGCGAGGAGGGCATGATTCGTTTCTTGATAAAAGCATTCCAAAGCTTCGCCTCTAGGGTGATTTGGACTCTTTTCACCTTTCTCGGATGCTTCGGATCGATATTCCACTCGGTACCTTCATCTGTGAGTTCTTCCATCACAGCATCGTAGTCGGCAGGCTCTAAACTCGCGAGGAATCTTTGGTGGCCATCTTCTCTTTGTCCCACATAGAACCCGTAGAGTGTGTTGATGTATTCGGGCTCGAAAGGTACCTCTTTCCCTCGGACTGTGACTGCTGTCGCGTTCCTGCTGCCGATGGCAGCATAAAATTCGTGGAGGAGAGTTACGTTCATCTCCTCCGATTGTTCTGCGAATATCTGCCACTGCAAGGCTCTAATTTTTCGGGCTTTGAACGGCTACAGCCCCAGGTTCCCTGTTTTGGACGTGTAAATAAACCCTCTCTCCTCCCACATATCACGGATCTGGAAGGAGCTTGGAGTGGATGCTGCCGGGGCAGATCCTGAGGTAGAGCTTCTGTGGCTGTTCCTAGTACTCATGTTGCAAGGGTTATGGAAAGAAAGTAAAAGCAAGTAAAAAATCTAGAGGAGATAAGTAGAAAGAGTAGAAGTCAGTGAAAAATGAATAGTGAAATGGGGTTTATATAGAGGAGGAGTTTGCTGCGCGTTGGAGCTGTAACGGCAGGCGCGAATAACGGGACCAGCTGTTACACGGTTTCTGACGCGTCTGTCACGCGTTTCTGTATCTGTTACGCGTTTGCGTGGCTGTCGCGACAGTGTGTTGACATGCTAGATTTTCCGCGTCTATCGCGGCAGCTGTAACGGCAGACTCCAAAGTTGGGCTTTTGGGGCTAATGGAAAAAATGGTGGGCTGGATTCACTTCTCCTCTTCTCCTTGTCTCCTTTATTTCCTGAAAATAATAAAAATAAAAACTTTAGTTCCTAAAAAAATAACTCTAATTACCTAATATATATAAATAATAATAATAATAAATAAAAATTAGGTTAAATTAGGGATGCCAGGAGGAGCATCTCCTAAAGTAACCACTTCCTGCATTCTTGGGGCTTCAGTCCCCTGATAGTGCTTCAGTATTTGTCCATTGACTTTAAATTGGTGCCCATCTTTTAGAGATCTGATTGTTATGGCACCATGGGGAAAAACCTGCACCACTTGGAATGGGCCGGACCATCTAGATTTTAGCTTCCCTGGGAAGAGTTTCAATCTAGAGTTAAACAGCAAAACAAGCTGCCCTGGGCAGAACTGTCGTGGCAGCAACTTCTTATCATGCCACTTCTTTGTTTTGTCTTTGTAGATCCTTGCGTTGTCATAGGCCATTGCTCGAATTTCTTCTATCTCGTTCAAGTCAAGCAGCCTTTTCTGTCCTGCTTTTTCCAAGTCCATATTCACTGCCTTGATGGCCCAGTATGCTCTATGCTCAATCTCAACAGGTAGATGGCATGTTTTCCCGCAAATCAGCCGATAAGGTGACATTCCCAATGGAGTTTTGAACGATGTTCTATAGGCCCATAATGCATCATTGAGGTGTAGAGACCAGTCCTTCTGAGTTGGTTTAACCATTTTTTCAAGGATGTTCTTTACCTCTCTGTTGGATATTTCAGCTTGTCCATTGGTCTGAGGGTGGTATGCTGTTGCTATCCGATGTTTGACACCATACTTTTTCAAGGCAGCAGCTATAACCCCTATTATCAAAATGCCTCCATTCATCACTGATGATCGCCTTAGGGATGCCGAATCTGGAAAAAAATGTTTTTATGCAAAAACCTCTGAACCGTCTTGGCATCGTTTTTCTGAGTAGCGATTGCTTCAACCCATTTGGACACATAATCTACTGCCAGGAGGATGTATAAGTTCCCATATGAAGTTGGGAATGGCCCATAAAGTCTATCCCCCAAACATCGAAGATCTCGACTTCAAGAATGTTTTGCATCGTCATCTCATGTCTCCTTGAGATGTTTCCAGTCCGTTGACACTTGTCACAATTTTTGTAGAATGTTTGGGCATCCTTGAACAGTGACGGCCAGTAAAATCTAGACTGCAAAACTTTGGCAGCGGTTTTGTTACCACCTAAGTGTCCTCCGTACTGTGAAGCATGACAGTGATGTAGTATAGCTTCCTGTTCATCATGTGGTACACATCTCCTAATAATGTGATCTGCACAATATTTGAAAAGAAGAGGTTCGTCCCAATAATAATGTTTTACATCATTTTGGAACCTCTTCCTAGCTTGATAATTAAGGTCAGGAGGAGTTATTCCGCTAACTAAATAATTAACGAAATCAGCATACCAGGGGAGTTCAGAAAACTTACCTGCCGCCATGGCTGTCGCGGCAGTGCTTGTGGCAGCGAACAACTGCTCGTCAGGGAAGGTCTCCAATATGTGTGTCTCGTCTGCCGGTAGACTCTTTCTCTTCTCTATCCTTGACAAGTGATCTGCGACTTGATTCTCTGTCCCATTTTTGTCCTTGATTTCCAAGTCAAACTCTTGTAGTAGCAGAATCCAACGTATCAGTCTAGGCTTTGCATCCTTTTTGGTGAACAGATACTTTAATGCAGAGTGGTCTGTGTGGATTATGACCTTCGTTCCAAGTATATAAGAACGGAACTTGTCAATAGAGAAAACCACAGCTAACAGTTCATTCTCTGTTGTGGTGTAGTTTACTTGGGTGTCGTTCAGTGTTTTGCTGGCATAGTATATGACATGAAAGAGCTTGTCTTTCCTCTGCCCGAGTGTTGCCCCGAAAGCATAGTCACTAGCATCACACATAATCTCGAATGCTAGTTGTGTATAAGTAAATTCCTTCTGAAGTCAGCTGGTGGTGTGTGGAACGGCTGGCGGAGTCACGGTTGGGGTTTTGTGTCGTGATTTTCGGATGTTAGGTGAGTAGTTCTGGTGAATCGTTATGGTAATGATAGCGGCGGATGTGAAGGAATGTCAGCATTACGTTGAGAAGTTTGGGTAAGCGGTTGATGCTTAAGAATTTTTGCTTGTTGTGATAGTCTTTGAAAGAGGTTGAGTAGTTTTGCAAGGAGTTTTAGAAGCAGTGAAGGTTGTGGGTCACATGGTGGCTGAACTGGATTGGTTGGTGTCACTGTGTGAACAAGTTTTGATAGTTGTGAGTTAGGGTTGTGTATGCTGTAAAAGTTGGAGGTTCTTCAGGTTGTTGTTGGGGCTATGTGTAGTCCGGAAGTGTGAAAGGTTAAGATGTGGTTAACATTTGAGTGTTCTGGAATTCGTGAACAGTATGTGTTGGTGTTGGGTTGGTGGAGTTTTGTGAGGAGAGTGTTCAGTGGTGGTTAAGTCTCCTGTGTGCTTTGTGTGTTGCTTGAGAAGTTTGGTTGTTCTCTTTTTGCCGGTTGAAATTTCGAGGACGAAATTTCTTAAGGGGTGAGAGTTGTAATACCCCAATTTTGGGCTTAGAAGTTTTGGGTTTGGACCGGACCGGTCGGGTTGCGGTTCGAATATAAAAGGGTGAATTTAGGAAAGCCTAGTTCGGGTTGCAGTAAAAATATGGAAAAATGTCTTAAAATCCTCTTTTATTATATATAAGAGAAAGGTGAAATCAATTTTACAAAATGAGGTTTGGGAGAGTGACATTTTGGGTTAGTGACCAAAATGTAATTTTTGAAAACTGGGTGACTGTTTTAAAAAGGATTGAAACTTTGAATCTTTAAGGAGCTATTTACCCAATAGAGTTTCTCCAGATTTTTCTGAATAATAATCAATTTAATTAATGGTTTTTAATTAAGTGCAAAAGGAGGGAAAAGATATTTTGGCATTTTAACTAACTTTTCTCTAAATTTCCATTTTCTTTTCTCTCAACTTTTCTCTCAATCCAAACACATTTCTCCAGCAAAATTCTCTCTGATTTTGACAACTAAAGATTAGATTTCAATCCTCATTTGATCTCTAATCAATTCTACAACAAAACCTTAGCATTTGCTTATTGGATTTTCAAGAATTGTGGTTCCAAAAAGGGAGAAACTCAACTTTAGAGGTATAAACGTCCTTCTCCTCTAAATTCTCAGTTCTTTACTGAAATTCCTAAGTTCTCAATCCTTGATTTGTGTTTTATTAAAGGTTTTACAATTGTGTTCTTGATCATGGCTTTAAAATGCAAGATTTGGTTAATTTGTGATGAAATTCGTATGAAATGGTTGGGTACTGTTTTGAGATGTGTTTTTTATGTAAATTGGATGTATAATTGATGAGAAATTGAGGTTTAATCAATGCAATCCCGGATAGGTTGATTTTCCTAAGTTTTGTTTGAGTTTATGGTGGTTTTTGGGGTGATCTTGATGTTCTGCTATAGCTGGAGGTATAAGGACGAGTTTGGGATCATTTTGGATGTTAATTGATGTTTAAAAATGGTTAGAAGAGATGGATCTTGGCTGGGTTAAGTTTTGGAAGTGTTTGGATGTGATTTCGGTTGTGTTTGGTAGCCGAAATGTGAGTGTTGATGTGAGCAGCGAGTTTAGGTGTCTTGGTTGAGGATATTAATGCATGATGGTGCATTAATCTACTATTTTGATGTATTTAAAACAGGGGAGACATCTTCGGATCCTTTTGGTGTTGATCCGGAAGCTTGATTGGTGTTTCGGCAAGTCGCGAAACGGAAATCGGTGAGTGAAGTTGGGTTTTCAGCTTTAAAACCAAGGTTTGAAGGTTTTGGGAGCTTAGTTTAAGTCTAAACAACTTAGCTAAGCTCAAGAGTAAGTAAATGGAATTTCTCTCTTGGTTGTGTTATGAATTGGTTTTTAAAGCACTTGTGATTGTTGGATGCAATGCATGTGATTTGCATGTTTAAATTCTGTTCTGAAAGCATATTTTAGCATGGTTTAATGCTGGTTTTGAAAGCCATGTGTGAAGGATGCTCAAGGTAAGAGATCCTTGGTTTTGTACATTGGAATTGTGGAATTGATGCATAGTGTTGCATGTTGTTTAATGGCTTTGTGTAATGCTTCAAAAACAGTGAATTGATGATGGTAATTGGTGGTTTTGGCATTTTGGTTATGCTTGTAAAACGATGGATTAATATGGTAAATTGGTTATATTGGCAAGTGATGTAAGTGGTTCTTGGTTACTTGAATCGGATATAGTTAGCTAGCTATAGGATTGGGTGCACCGTGAATAAAGTCGCCTTGGATGTGGAGTGGTTGTGATTGAACCGGTAACTCCATCCAAGTACACTAACGAGATGGTTAAGAACACCATGGTGTTTAAAAGTCCATGGGTGGGTCTTGTGTTAAGGTCATATGGTGGTTAAAATTCCATATGAGGACCTTGTATACATTAAGGTCATAATGGTGGTTAAAATTCCATTTGAAGACCTTGTGTATGGTAAGATCACAATGGTGGTGTAAAGTCCATGTGTGGATCTTGTATGTCCCGTGATCTCGTTAGTGATGTTATACAACTACCAATGAGTGATGGTAAGGTCATAATGGTGGTTAAAATTCCATTTGAGGACCTTGTGAAAGTTAAGGTCATATGGTGTTTAAAAGTCCATATGAGGACCTTGTGTATGGTAAGGTCATAATGGTGGTTAAAATTCCATTTGAGGACCTTGTGAATGTTAAGGTCATATGGTGTTTAAAAGTCCATATGAGGACCTTGTGATTGGTAGTGTGTATGAAGCATGGGGACAACGCTTGTAATCCGCGTATCCGATTGTGTCTTGCGTTATGATGGTTTGAGAATTATCACTTGGAAACCAATATAATGTTCTTGAATATGATGAAGCTTGAGATGCTTGAAATGATGCATGGTTGCATGAGAAGTGTGTAATGTTCTATGAATGCATGTTTACTTGTTGGCTTGTACAAGAGTTTATTTTCGAATGAGAATGGTGCATGTGTGCATGAAATCTCTTAAGTGCATTGTAGTCTTGCGAAGACTTGTTTTTAAAGGCATGAAATGCAAATATTGATTTTATGGTTCATATGTTGCATTTGTTTAATGCATGAGATAGATTGAATGAGTAAGTGGTTTTTAAAGGTTTCTTGCTTTGGAATGATTTTCAATGTATGAGAAAGGTATGATGTGAAGTGGAAGTGTTTTCCAAGGATTTTGTATTTAACTTTGCATATGATGTTCATGCATGGAATGGTTAAATTAATGGTTTTGCAAGGTTGTGCTTTGAAGTGAATTACTTAGCTTTTCTAAGCTAAGGGTTGGTTCTCATGTTTGAGCAATGCATGATTTAAAGCATGTTGTTAAAAGGGTTTTCAAACATTGTTTTGGTTTATCGAATTGTAATGCTTTTAAAAGAGGTTTTATGACTCGCTGCATTGATGGTGTTTTGGTTTTGAGCATTCCTCACTAAGCATTATGTGCTTACGCTCCTTTTTGTCCATCGATGCAGATATTTGAAGTTGGAACAGTGAGAAGCAAGGGATTCAAGGAGAACTCCAATCGAGATGTATGTCTCGGTTAATAGCTATAATAAAGGCAATGGGGGGAAAATCTCTTATGTTGACGTTTAATGAGATTGTGTATGTTAGACTCCCTAAGTTGATTTTATGTTGTTGTTGATGATGGAACATGTAAATGGTCTTTATGAGGATTGTTTGGTGATTTGGTGTTTGTATGGCTTTGAATATAGGATGCATGCCTATAGAATTGGGGCTTTCCTTGTTTGATGCCATGTTTATGAATTGTTGATGCCATTATGTTCCTTGAGTGTTGAATGACTTGCTGGTATATTTTGGTTGCCTTTGGAGCATGTTTGATGGATCAATTGTGTAATTAACCAGCGAAATTTCTGCAATCTGGGCAGCCTGTTTCGGAACAGGAGCTACTGTATCGGAACGGAGGGCCTGAAATGGCCTAGGCGTTCCGAAACGGGTAGAACCGTTCCGGAACGGTTTTGCCACTGCCAGGCCCTGTTTCGGAACGGTCCCGCGTTTCGGAACGGATTGTCCCTGTTCCGAAACACCCGACCGTTGGGCACTGAAATTGACGGTTATATGTTTTGAAATCTTTGCGTTTTGGTCCTGAATCTTGTTTATGCAATTGAATGAGTTTGAGATGTTCGTTTGAGTTGAAATTTGACAGAGAAGCATGAAATATGACTAATTTCATAATGGTAACTTAAAAGTGGGTTAAGTCCTTATAATTTTCAGAATTTACAAATTGGTCCCTAAATTCATGATTTGTTCAGTCGAGTCCCTAAATGTGTTCTGATTGCTGTGATCTTTGAACATGCTGTTGTTGAACATATCTAGGGTTATTGTGCATCTAGACAAGTTTAAAAAGAAAAAAAAGGGTCGTTAATCAAGGTTGACTTTCGGGTTGACTTTGGTTTTCCCCGTGTAGTCTTCGTAGTTCGGGTCAACCGTCTAGATCGGGCTACGGGGGTTACATTTGGTGGTATCAGAGCTGAGTTGCGAAGGCTTGGGGGAAATGGTAAATTGTTGTAATAAGTGTTTAATGTTTATTCTGATGTGGGGTTGGAAGTCGGTTGGAAAGTGTGTCTTTGAGCGAATTATTGATGTTTTTAGCATGCTTTTTGTTTGTGAATCTTCATTGAGTTAAGGTGGATCTGTGCTGGTGATATGCTGGTGATGTGAGCTGATTTTATGAATGATGAAAGTGTGATGGGTATGATATGTTGATATTATACTGTTGCGAGTGGATGTTGTTTGATGAGAGCATGATCGAAATATGTTGATTGATATGCTTGATGTTGTGATATCCATGTTTTTTTATTGACTGTTAGGTCATGTAAAAGGGGAGAATTCGGGATACCCATTGCCTTATTATTATAGCTATTGTGTTATTTTGGAGTTGGAGCTTTGAATCCTTGCTTAAAGCTGGTCTGATCGATTTGTTTGTTTTGTTATGATTGTTTGCTGTTAATAGCATGGTGAAATCGATGAGAGAATGGTAGTTAGGTGAGATGGTTGCTGCTTTAGAGCAGGTTGTTAAGGCGTGGAATTCACCTTTTGGTGGAGGTGTTTCGTTTCAGCCTACAGTGTCTGGAGTTGCGGTAGTGAGGCAGGAGGAAGAAGCTGGTTCTGCGATGAAGAGTTCATCACCTTTAGTTCAAGAGGTGTTGGGAACATCTCAGGCTGTGGCAAAAGTAAGGTTTGTAGACGTGCCGGCTGTGAGATGTGCGGGTTTGTCGAAACAACGTTTACATGTTTTGGGAGCTGTGGAGTATCATGGTTCGACGCCTGAAACGTTCGAGGCCTGGTTGGCCAGTATAATTCTGATTTTGGATCAGGAGGGTTGTGACTATGCCTGTAAGCTGGGAAGTGTTGTCTCATTGATGTTGGAGGACGCTTGTGCCTGGTGGACATCTGTGGCGGTGGCATCGCACATCCACGATATAGATTGGGACTTCTTTGTGTCTGCCTTTTATGAAAGGTATCTTGGAGAGAAATTCCCAAGGGTTAAGCAACGTGAGGGTGTGGTATCAGTTTATGAAGGTGAGAAAAGTTTAAGCGAGAGAGCTGTGGGTACTGACCTCCGGAGCGGTCAGCGTAAGAAGCTACTTGATGGAAGGTTTTGCTTGAATCGAAGTCTGAGTGGTAGTGCAAATCTGGGGGCAAGTGTTGCATGATCAAGGAGTGGAAGCTCAGCTACCAGTGTGTGACCGTTGTGGAAGGCGCCATGTTGGAGGTTGTTGGGGTGCAGGTGTTTGTTGGAATTGTGGTTCTAAGGAACATGTGAAGCGGGATTGTCCTCATGTGGTGAGATCAGTTTCAGTGGTAGCAAAAGGGTCTCTGAAGGGTCGTGGGCACGACCGAGACAAGGTTCGAAGGTGGCAGGAAGGGCAGAAAGGTGTGAGGAGCTTGGAGAATGAATCTTGTTGGAATTGTAAGTCTGTTGGACATTTGAGACGTAATTGTTTGAAGTTGGCTCGGGGTAGCCAGGGTTCTTTACCGCATGGAGGTGGTGATGACCTTAATGTGTTAGCAGATGCTGCAGCGGTACGGCTGGAGGATGATGGTTCTGCGAGAAAGAGAGCTTGTCTGTTGAAGCTCCGGGGTAGTGAGGTGTTTACAGGTAACCTTGTTAAGTAATCTTTTGCTCTAGTATCTTAGTTTGGTTTCAGTTGATATTTCATTGCGTAGTGGGTATGGTCTCGTTGCTAGCATGTTTGGGGTAGTAGTTGGTGTTGTTTTGGAAAACAACTTTAGTGTGAAGAGGGTATTAGTGAGTATCTTGTGGACAATGGGTTGTTAGAATGATGGAGTTGGTCAAGTTGGAAGTGAGATAGGAGGTTGTTTTAGGTGGATTCTGAGGATGTTATTGGTGGGTGTGAACCGACATACATGCACAGTTAAAATCATTTGTTATATGCTATATTATATAGGTACTGGTCCATGCATACATGTGACATGACATTAGAGGTTTTGCATGCATGCACATCAGGCATTGATAGGGCATATTGGTGACCATGCATACGAACATTCACACTCGCTAATAGTTAATCGGGTCCGTTAGTGTTGTGATAGGGTTAGGTTGGATGGTGGGTTTTAATAGTTGTGTTGGTGCTAGGAGAATGTTAGAAGTAATGGAGGGTATTAAGTGGGCTGACCGTAATAGTGAGTGCGGTATAGTATGTTGTTCGAAGGAAAGTGTTTGGCGCTTAATGAGTTTAACGGGATGGTGGTGAGGAGATTACCGTTTGAGTTAGAATCAGTCCAAGTGGTTGTGAATAGCTGGTAGAAGTGGTAGTTTCTTGGTGTTAAGCGATGTGGTAAGTTAGTGGATGTGTTCCAAAGTGCTGAGGTAACTTGGCATTGATGTTGTAGTAGAAGGGTTGTTTTTGTAGGTGATGGTTCGTAGCAACCTTCGAAGAGTTGAGAAGATGTTGTGTTGTGGGTTGTAGAAAAGGGTTAGCCTGGGAGAATAGAAGTTTCGTAATCTTATGTATGTATAGAATGGGCGGTGTCCTGGTAAGGCTCGTGTTCTAGTCCAGGCTTGAAGTGGAAAGGCAATGTAAGGTCAAAGGCCATTGTTGGTTGGACGGGTTCTTGTGTGTAGTGGTTGGCTAGTTGTGTATAAGTAAATTCCTTCTGAAGTCAGCTGGTGGTGTGTGGAACGGCTGGCGGAGTCACGGTTGGGGTTTTGTGTCGTGATTTTTGGATGTTAGGTGAGTAGTTCTGGTGAATCGTTATGGTAATGATAGCGGCGGATGTGAAGGAATGTCAGCATTACGTTGAGAAGTTTGGGTAAGCGGTTGATGCTTAAGAATTTTTGCTTGTTGTGATAGTCTTTGAAAGAGGTTGAGTAGTTTTGCAAGGAGTTTTAGAAGCAGTGAAGGTTGTGGGTCACATGGTGGCTGAACTGGATTGGTTGGTGTCACTGTGTGAACAAGTTTTGATAGTTGTGAGTTAGGGTGGTGTATGCTGTAAAAGTTGGAGGTTCTTCAGGTTGTTGTTGGGGCTATGTGTAGTCCGGAAGTGTGAAAGGTTAAGATGTGGTTAACATTTGAGTGTTCTGGAATTCGTGAACAGTATGTGTTGGTGTTGGGTTGGTGGAGTTTTGTGAGGAGAGTGTTCAGTGGTGGTTAAGTCTCCTGTGTGCTTTGTGTGTTGCTTGAGAAGTTTGGTTGTTCTCTTTTCGCCGGTTGAAATTTCGAGGACGAAATTTCTTAAGGGGTGAGAGTTGTAACACCCCAATTTTGGGCTTAGAAGTTTTGGGTTTGGACCGGACCGGTCGGGTTGCGGTTCGAATATAAAAGGGTGAATTTAGGAAAGCCTAGTTCGGGTTGCAGTAAAAATATGGAAAAATGTCTTAAAATCCTCTTTTATTATATATAAGAGAAAGGTGAAATCAATTTTACAAAATGAGGTTTGGGAGAGTGACATTTTGGGTTAGTGGCCAAAATGTAATTTTTGAAAACTGGGTGACTGTTTTAAAAAGGATTGAAACTTTGAATCTTTAAGGAGCTATTTACCCAAAAGAATTTCTCCAGATTTTTCTGAATATTAATCAATTTAATTAATGGTTTTTAATTAAGTGCAAAAGGATGGAAAAGATATTTTGGCATTTTAACTAACTTTTCTCTAAATTTCCATTTTCTTTTCTCTCAACTTTTCTCTCAATCCAAACACATTTCTCCAGCAAAATTCTCTCTGATTTTGACAACTAAAGATTAGATTTCAATCCTCATTTGATCTCTAATCAATTCTACAACAAAACCTTAGCATTTGCTTATTGGATTTTCAAGAATTGTGGTTCCAAAAAGGGAGAAACTCAAGTTTAGAGGAATGAACGTCCTTCTCCTCTAAATTCTCAGTTCTTTACTGAAATTCCTAAGTTCTCAATCCTTGATTTGTGTTTTATTAAAGGTTTTACAATTGTGTTCTTGATCTTGGCTTTAAAATGCAAGATTTGGTTAATTTGTGATGAAATTCGTATGAAATGGTTGGGTACTGTTTTGAGATGTGTTTTTAATGTAAATTGGATGTATAATTGATGAGAAATTGAGGTTTAATCAATGCAATCCCGGATAGGTTGATTTTCCTAAGTTTTGTTTGAGTTTATGGTGGTTTTTGGGGTGATCTTGATGTTCTGCTATAGCTGGAGGTATAAGGACGAGTTTGGGATCATTTTGGATGTTAATTGATGTTTAAAAATGGTTAGAAGTGATGAATCTTGGCTGGGTTAAGTTTTGGAAGTGTTTGGATGTGATTTCGGTTGTGTTTGGTAGCCGAAATGTGAGTGTTGATGTGAGCAGCGAGTTTAGGTGTCTTGGTTGAGGATATTAATGCATGATGGTGCATTAATCTACTGTTTTGATGTATTTAAAACAGGGGAGACATCTTCGGATCCTTGTGGTGTTGATCCGGAAGCTTGATTGGTGTTTCGGCAAGTGGCGAAACGGAAATCGGTGAGTGAAGTTGGGTTTTCAGCTTTAAAACCAAGGTTTGAAGGTTTTGGGAGCTTAATTTAAGTCTAAAAAACTTAGCTAAGCTCTAGAGTAAGTAAATGGAATTTCTCTCTTGGTTGTGTTATGAATTGGTTTTTAAAGCACTTGTGATTGTTGGATGCAATGCATGTGATTTGCATGTTTAAATTCTGTTTTGAAAGCATATTTTAGCATGGTTTAATGCTGGTTTTGAAAGCCTTGTGTGAAGGATGCTCAAGGCAAGAGATCCTTGGTTTTGTACATTGCAATTGTGGAATTGATGCATAGTGTTGCATGTTGTTTAATGGCTTTGTGTAATGCTTCAAAAACAGTGAATTGATTATGGTAATTGGTGGTTTTGGCATTTTGGTTATGCTTGTAAAACGATGGATTAATATGGTAAATTGGTTATATTGGCAAGTGATGTAAGTGGTTCTTGGTTACTTGAATCGGATATAGTTAGCCGGCTATAGGATTGGGTGCACCGTGAATAAAGTCGCCTTGGATGTGGAGTGGTTGTGATTGAACCGGTAACTCCATCCAAGTACACTAACGAGATGGTTAAGAACACCATGGTGTTTAAAAGTCCATGGGTGGGTCTTGTGTTAAGGTCATATGGTGGTTAAAATTCCATATGAGGACCTTGTATACATTAAGGTCATAATGGTGGTTAAAATTCCATTTGAAGACCTTGTGTATGGTAAGATCACAATGTTGGTGTAAAGTCCATGTGTGGATCTTGTATGTCCCGTGATCTCGTTAGTGATGTTATACAACTACCAATTAGTGATGGTAAGGTTATAATGGTGGTTAAAATTCCATTTGAGGACCTTGTGAAAGTTAAGGTCATATGGTGTTTAAAAGTCCATATGAGGACCTTGTGTATGGTAAGGCCATAATGGTGGTTAAAATTCCATTTAAGGACCTTGTGAATGTTAAGGTCATATGGTGTTTAAAAGTCCATATGAGGACCTTGTGATTGGTAGTGTGTATGAAGCGTGGGGACAACGCTTGTAATCCGCGTATCCGATTGTGTCTTGTGTTATGATGGTTTGAGAATTATCACTTGGAAACCAATATAATGTTCTTGAATATGATGAAGCTTGAGATGCTTGAAATGATGCATGGTTGCATGAGAAGTGTGTAATGTTCTATGAATGCATGTTTACTTGTTGGCTTGAACAAGAGTTTATTTTCGAATGAGAATGGTGCATGTGTGCATGAAATCTCTTAAGTGCATTGTAGTCTTGCGAAGACTTGTTTTTAAAGGCATGAAATGCAAATATTGATTTTATGGTTCATATGTTGCATTTGTTTAATGCATGAGATAGATTGAATGAGTAAGTGGTTTTTAAAGGTTTCTTGCTTTGGAATGATTTTCAATGTATGAGAAAGGTATGATGTGAAGTGGAAGTGTTTTCCAAGGATTTTGTATTTAACTTTGCATATGATGATCATGCATGGAATGGTTAAATTGATGGTTTTGCAAGGTTGTGCTTTGAAGTGAATTACTTAGCTTTTCTAAGCTAAGGGTTGGTTCTCATGTTTGAGCAATGCATGATTTAAAGCATGTTGTTAAAAAGGTTTTCAAACATTGTTTTGGTTTATCGAATTGTAATGCTTTTAAAAGAGGTTTTATGACTCGCTGCATTGATGGTGTTTTGGTTTTGAGCATTCCTCACTAAGCATTATGTGCTTACGCTCCTTTTTGTCCATCGATGCAGATATTTGAAGTTGGAACAACGAGAAGCAAGGGATTCAAGGAGAACTCCAATCGAGATGTATGTCTCGGTTAATAGCTATGTATAATAAAGGCAATGGGGGGAAAATCTCTTATGTTGACTTTTAATGAGATTGTGTATGTTTGACTCCCTAAGTTGATTTTATGTTGTTGTTGATGATGGAACATGTAAATGGTCTTTATGAGGATTGTTTGGTGATTTGGTGTTTGAATGGCTTTCAATATAGGATGCATGCCTATAGAATTGGGGCTTTCCTTGTTTGATGCCATGTTTATGAATTGTTGATGCCATTATGTTCCTTGAGTGTTGAATGACTTGCTGGTATATTTTGGTTGCCTTTGGAGCATGTTTGATGGATCAATTGTGTAATTAACCAGCGAAATTTCTGCAATCTGGGCAGCCTGTTTCGGAACAGGAGCTACTGTATCGGAACGGAGGGCCTGAAATGGCCTAGGCATTCCGAAACGGGTAGAACCGTTCCGGAACGGTTTTGCCACTGCCAGGCCCTGTTTCGGAACTGGTTTCGGAACGGTCCCGCGTTTCGGAACGGATTGTCCCTGTTCCGAAACACCCGACCGTTGAGCACTGAAATTGACGGTTATATGTTTTGAAATCTTTGCGTTTTGGTCCTGAATCTTGTTTATGCAATTGAATGAGTTTGAGATGTTCGTTTGAGTTGAAATTTGACAGAGAAGCATGAAATATGACTAATTTCATAATGGTAACTTAAAGTGGGTTAAGTCTTTATAATTTTCAGAATTTACAAATTGGTCCCTAAATTCATGATTTGTGCAATCGAGTCCCTAAATGTGTTCTGATTGCTGTGATCTTTGAACATGCTGTTGTTGAACAAATCTAGGGTTATTGTGCATCTAGACAAGTTTAAAAAGAAAAAAAAGGTCGTTAATCAAGGTTGACTTTCGGGTTGACTTTGGTTTTCCCCGTGTAGTCTTCGTAGTTCGGGTCAACCGTCTAGACCGGGCTACGGGGGTTACAATTACCAGCTTTTCTTTCAGAACCTTGAATGCCTCAGCACATTCAGTGTTGAAGTCGAAGGGACGGTTCTGCTCTAGAAGATGGCATAAAAGTTTGGTGATCTTCGAAAAGTTTGCGATAAACCGCCGATAAAAACCAGCATGCCCTAAGAAACTTCTGATTCCCTTGACTGTGGTGGGTGGCGGCAGCTTTTCGATTACCTCGATCTTAGCTCTGTCGACTTCTATGCTGCGGCAGCTCACTTTATGGCCTAGGACTATCCCTTCATCCACCATGAAGTGACATTTTTCCCAGTTTAATACCAAGTTTGCTTTCTCACATCTTTCGAGCACTTTCTATAGGTTGCCAAGGCAGCTTTCAAAATTGTCTCCAAAGATAGAGAAATCATCCATGAATATCTCCAGGAAATCCTCCACCATATCGGAGAATATTGCCATCATGCACCTTTGGAAAGTTGCTGGTGCATTACAAAGTCCAAATGGCATCCTTCGAAAAGCGTATGTACCGTATGGCCATGTGAACGTCGTCTTCTCTTGATCTTCTGGTGCGATTTCTATTTGATTATAACCTGAGTATCCATCAAGAAAACAATAATAAGGCTTTCCCGCTAATCTATCAAGCATTTGATCAATAAAAGGCAGGGAAAGTGGTCCTTCCGGGTAGCTTTGTTAAGCTTCCAATAGTCCATACAAACCCTCCAACCGGTCACAGTCCTGGTTGGGATTAGCTCGTTTTCTTTGTTGGTTACCACGGTTATTCCTCCCTTCTTGGGAACGCACTGCACCGGGCTCACCCACTTGCTATCCGAGATGGCATAGATTATTCCAACATCTAGCCATTTTATGATCTCCTTACGCACCACCTCTCGCATAGCATCGTTTAGACGTCTCTGTGCATCAATGGTCGGCTTATGATCATCCTCAAGGAGAATTTTATGCATGCATAATGCCGGACTGATGCCTTGGATATCTGCTATCGTCCATCCAATAGCCTTTTTGTGCTGCTGCAGCATCCCTATTAGTTGCTGTTCTTGTTCCTGCATCAACTTCGAAGAGATGATTACGGGCAACGTATCATTTAATCCAAGGAAAACATACTTGAGCTGCCCTGGCAGGGGCTTAAGATCTAGAACAGGTGGCTCTACAGTTGATGGCTTTTGGACTATATGTTCATTCGAGGTGTAGTTTAAGGGCTCGAATAACTTACCTGGACGATTGCCTATCCAGTTTACCTCCTCTTGATCTTCAGCATCAGATATATCAGATTCTGAGGAGCTGCTGTCGTCGTCGCTGCCGTGACATGTATCTAAATGGCTGCTGGGGCAGTGGTCAAATTTGATGTCATGGCAGTCCGACCTGATGCAGGGTTGGTCAAGGATAACTTCAGTGATAGCCTTGCATTCTTCCTCTACATCAGCGTGCTTAATTACTTGGAGGACATTCAGCTTGATTTCTTGATCATTTACTCTCATAGTGACTTCTCCCTTTTCCACATCAATCAGTGATCTTCCTGTGGTAAGAAGGGTCGCCCCAAGATGATTGGTGCATTCTCATCTGCTTCACAATCTAAGACAAGAAAGTCAGCAGGAAAAATAAATTTGTCCACTCTTACCAGAATATCTTCAATTTTTCCTTCCGGTTGCACGTAAGAGCGGTCTGCCAGTTGTAGCATAACTGTTGTGGGTCGTGCTCGTCCAATACCTAATTTCTGAAAAACAGATTTGGGCATTAAATTTATACTAGCACCAAGATCACAAAGTGGCTTACCCACAAATTTGTCTCCGATTATGCACGGTATTATTAAGCTCCCAGGATCCTTCTTTTTCTGGGGTGGATGCTTGTGCAGAATAGTCATGCATCCTTCTGTCATTTTGACCGTTTCAAATTTGACAAGCCTGGATTTCTTCGACATGGCCTCCTTGAGGAATTTGGCATAACCAAGCATTTCCCTCACGGCATCTAACAGTGGTATGTTGATGTGAACCTGCTTAAAAATATCGTAGATTTTCTTAAGCTGAGATTCATGTTTCAATTTCTGTAACCGCTGAGGAAAAGGAGGTGGGGGACGATAATCAGCAATACGTCCTTCCCACTACATTCGGATATGAGGAGGCTTATATTCTTAGTTTTTCTCCTCTGTCCCTTCTGCTGTCGTGACAGGTTCATTGGCAGCAGGCTATTTGTTGTCTGCCGGAGCAGCATTCTGGGCAGTCGACTCAAGGGCTGGTTCCTTAATCGGTTTAGCTTGTTTCTCTGGCCCTGATAATTTCTTCCCACTCCTTGTCGTGATGGCTTTACACTGCTCATGTGTGGGTTGTCTAGCGTTTTCAGTATCGCTAGGAAATCCTCCATTCTGCCTCGGTTTGATATGCTGGGAAACCTGAACCATTTGTGTCTCCAGTGATTTCAGAGTAGCTTCATGGTTAGTCATCTGCATCTCTGTTTTATCCATGTCTCAGCCTTCTTGACGAAGTGATTCATGTTCTCAATGTAAGTTCCTGTTTGAGACATAAACTTAGCCAAAGTCTGCTCCAGTATACTAGTCGTGGCAGGTGGTAGTTGTTGCTGCTGCTGCTGCGGTTGCTGTCGAGTCAATATTCTAGGTCCCCCTTGATTATGAGTGTTCTATGCTTGAGGATTCAGGGCATTATTAGGGTTACTCCAAGAAAACTTGGGATCCTTTCTCCAGTTGGGATTGTAGTTGATGGAATTATAGTTCTGTTTATTGTAGTTCCCAACATACATCCCTTCTTCTAATTGTATCGGACAATCTTCCGAACTGTGATTTCCATCGCAAGTCTCGCATACCTCTTCAGCAGAGTAGGCAGCCTGTGAATCTTCTTTCAAGAGCTTTTTCATTGCCTTAGTGAGATATGCCACTTGTGATTTTAAAGAACTGTCGGCTTCATAATCTTTTACAGCTATAACTCGTTTACCCCCTCTTCTTTCTATAGCAAATTGTTCCTCATTCTTCACTAGATTTTTCAATACTACCATTGCATCTTCAGGATCTTTGTCCAACAGCAGTCCATTTGTTGCTGAATCAATTCTCATACGAATCTGTAAATTGGCAGCGTTATAAAATTTTGTTACCTGGTTCCAAACGGGAAATCCATGCATCGGACAGTTCCTCAAAAGAGTGGTAAATCTGTCTCAGGCCTCGTGCATTGGCTCGTCATCTTCCTATTTAAAAGTAGCAATTTCGTTACATAATCGTTCAGATAAGTGTGAAGGATTAAAACGAGACAAAAATTCACGAGTTAAATCTGCCCAAGTTCGTATTGAACCCGGCGTTAGTTTATTCCACCAAGTTTTCGCCCTGTCTTTCAATGAATGAGGAGATAACCGAAGCCTCAGTATCTCCAGATTAACTCATGGTAGTCTAAACGAACCACAGATTTCCTGGAACGTTTTCAGATGCTCCCTAGCATCCTCTGTAACAGCACCACTAAATTGGCCAGCGTTGTTAATCATGCTGAACATAACAGGTTTCAGCTCAAAGTTGTCAACTTCTACATCTGGCAGAGTTGTTTCCAGTTCCACATGATCATTGAGCATGTAGTCTCGGTATGACCGGCGTGCGGCAACGACAGGAGGATCGGCAGGTTGATCGTTCCCTCCATCTTCGGCAGGATTGTTATTATCTTGGGGATTGTCTTGGTCGTTCCTTCTTTCTTGACGTCTTTCGTTCACCATTGCTTCTAGTTGTTCCTCCAGGTATTCGTTCCTTTCAACGAGGTAACGGACTCTTTTCCAGAGATTGTATGTTCGTTCGATTTCAGGATCTAACTGGTGCTCCGGTTCTTTTCCTCGTTGAGATCTGCGCATATGCAAACAAAAGACCTTCTGAAAGGTATAGGTTGAACAATCCAAGTAAAAACATGAAAGTAAAGGAAGTGCAGTAAAAGATAGGGTAAAGATATGTTGCCAGTCCCCGGCAACGGCACCAAAAACTTGTTGCTTGTAAAAGTGTCTATCATAATGTAGTGCAAGTGTACACGACACAAGTAGTAAAGTAATACGGAAGTATCGGATATCGTCTCCACAGGGACTGGGCTAATAGCTTCACCTTGGGTTACTGCACGAGAGGAAAAAAAAAGATAGTTTAAATGTTTGTCACGAGAATATAAAGAATACTGATAATAAAAGAGTAGAGGAATCAAGATAGAGAGAATGGGCCGGTATTGAGTTGCTCAGTAGTGTAGGTGTTGCAAAGTCTAGGACTTCTCTGTTCTGTCGAAGCGCCTATCGTGGCAACGGTCTGTTGTTAGTCGCGGCAGCGAACACACAACTCTGTACTTCAAGCTTGGCAAGAATCCCTGTTGTGCCTTGGCCTATCCCTAGGTCCAAGTCTGTCGATGAACACGTCTTTGATGATACCTCCCGGCGTGAATCGAAGGATGAACACCGATGTTGTTGAATTCTTTCTTTATCCACTTAACCTCGTCCTATACCTAGGTCCGAGATAGTTCAACCATAAACTGGAGAACCCGTACTTATTCCTTTCGTATACTTAACTCTCCCGATATTAAGTAAATGTGTAATCTCACAATGCTCTCCCGATACTCTTGCAAGATGTTGAAAACCAAAATAAGCAAACTTGAAGTCTATTTTATTGAACAGAAAAATTCCTAAAACAAATGCAATCCTTGCAACTACTTTACAAATCAACCCTTAGCCCTAGGGGAAGTTTAGAACATGTTGAGGAAGGGAAAACGGCTAGGGTTTTGGGAAGAAGGCTAGAGAATAAGATGGTGTCCTCTCCTAGGTCGAATTACATACCTTTATATAGGCCTTGGGTTCAAGTTTTCTAATATGGCAAGAATACAAGTTTAAATTAAAGTACAACTCTATTAAAGACTAAATCTTCAGAGCATAAGTCTTTAATTCGTCCTTCCTTCTTGCTTGGAGTTTCTTCCTTGAACTTTGGGCTTGGCCTTCATTCTGATCTAGGGCTTGGAAAAATATAAGGGTGCTCCACGACAGATGGGCTTTAATTTTCTCTTTCTGTTGAGGTCCACTTCACTTCTTCCCTTCACTATCGCTGTCGTCCTTGGCTGCCACGGCAGCGGCCATGGCAGCGTCGTCCTTCACGTCTGCACATCCAGTTCCAACTCTACTTCTTCACTGCCCAGCGCCTGCTTCTCTACTGCCCTCCATCTGCTATAGCAGCTACCTGCAAAAGCAACTAATTTCAGTAGAAACTGTGCCAATTGATATATTTGTGATGTGTAACTGAAATCTAACCTAAATGCAATGAATTATGCCTGAATGCAGCAAAAATATGGGTTAAATAGGGGGTAAATTATAGAACTTTTACACACTCAACAGTAAGTGTTTCGAAACGGGTTACCGTTGGACCCAGGTTTGAATTGTTTGGATGTTTGCATGCTTTACATTTTAGTCCTAAATGTTGAGATTACAATTGCTTGAGCTTGAGATGCCCTTTTAAATTGAAATTTGGCAGAGAAGCATGTAACATGACTAATTTTATAATGGTAACCTTAAAACCAATGAAGTCCCTCTAATTTACAGAAATTACATTTTGGTCCCTAATCTTGTGTTATGTGCAATTGAGTCCCTATACGTTATCTGATCGATGTGCCTTTGTCAATCATGACTCGTAAGTAATCACTTAGGGATTAGCATGTATCTAGACAAGATTAAAATGAAAAAAGGGTCGTTAATCAATGTTTACTTTCGGGTTGACTTTGATTTTCCCCGTGTAATCTTCGTAGTTCGGGTCAATCGTCTAGGCCGGGCTAAGGGGGTTACATGGTGCATTGATGATGTTGTGGTTTTGAGCATCCCTCACTAAGCTTGTATGCTTATGCTCTCTTGTTTATCAATGCAGATAATTAGGCTTTTGGAGTCAGCATCTTCAAAGAATCTTGCCAAGACACTCTCTAAAAGTATGTTGTGTTCATGAACTGGTGTAATAGGGGCAATGAGGGTGTCCAATACAATGAATGTTAATAGTTTGGTATTTTCTAGTGTTGTGCAAGTTCAATATGCATATTTGGTTGTGTAAATGGCCTTTTGATATTGGTTTATGCATGGAAGTGGAATTTGACATTTGGTGCTTTTTAATTCTTAGGAAGCATGTCTTTAGTGCTAATGATTTTGTGAATGATGCTATGATGTTGCCTATGCTTCGTATATGTTGTCTTTGGTGTATATTTAAGTTGTTAATATGTTTGGACTTGTATCGGGATGGTTTCGGATGGTTCGAATCAAGTTTAAACAGAATTAAAAAAAACATAGCAGACCTAGGTGTTTCGAAACACCCTTGCATGTTTCGAAACGATGGCTTGAAATGGCCTTGGTGTTTCGAAACGGGGAGGCCAGTTACGAAACATTTTGCCTATGTGAACCATCGTTTCGAAACAAGCCTGAGGGGTTTCGGAACGAACCCGCGTATCGAAACAGTCAGCTGCATTATATGCAATAGGATGGATTCTAAAGGTCATTTTGAGATGCGTTCCGATACGGAGATCTATGTTCCGAAACGATCGACTGTTGATCATGTTTTTGAATTGTTCTAAGCTTCAATTTCTTATGTTTTGGTCCCTATTTGCCTTATATGCAATTGGATGGATTCTAAAGGTCATTTTGAGTTGAGATTTCACCAAGAAGCATGTAATGAATCTAATTAAAGAAGGGTAACCTGAAGTTGGTAATAATCCTTATAATTTGTCAAAATTTACAAAATGGTCCCTAAACATTAATTTGGTTATAATCTAGGGGCGATTATGTTGCTATTCAATCCGTTGCTTGTGTGCGTACACATAGGAACCTAAGTTGCATATAGACAAGATAAAAAGATAAAAAGGTCGTTTATTATGGTAAACCTTCCTAGTTTACTTCAATATTCCACGTGTGATCCTTTCAGTTCGGTCTATCGGCCAGGCCGGGTCGAGGGGGTTACAACCTCGTCAAAGTCCTCCTACTTTCGCCAAGTGACCACAACTCATACCTCCTACTATTGCCAAATTAGGCCTTAGCCTAGGACCGTAATCCACCCTAACACAAGAGCTCTAGACTCTCTGGCATGCCATCCTACCTAGGACTAACTAGCAACCAAGGAGTTGATTTAAATTCCAAGTTTATTAATAAAGTAATTTGTGTATTGTTCAAGACTCAAGGATGTTTGTTTCAAGCCATGTATATCAAGAACAAGGTTCACCCTAGGCCATTCGAACAATAGGAAAATTCAAGCATGTATACTATAAAGTCAATCAAGTATTCAAGTAAAGTCTTTAACTTATCAAGCATCACATTCTTGTTTATTCTTAAGTCATTCGAATCATATAGATCAAGCATGATGGATCAAACATTCAATTACTATTAATCATAAACCATACACAATTTTCATATCAATCCCACATTCAATCCATACTCCCCTTAGTTAATTACCAAGTATAATTAGATTTATTAATCAATCATGGCCATGGCAGTAGCAATTAAGCAATATAATTGGTTAGAACCTAAGTTCTAACCCTAAATAAATATTACACTCACAAAGACTCCAAGCAAGCTTAATCTTGTATAGTTATCCCCTTTTGCCTATCCTTTGAAAGTCCAACTCTATTGATGTAACGCCCCGATTTTGGGCCTAGATGTTTTAGGCATCGGTTTAAGTTGGTCGAACCTAGAGTTGGAGATTCGAGTCTTAAAGAATGGTTCGGGGAAATCATGGTTCGAGATAAGGTAAAAATATGGGTAAAATTTCTAAAATCATCTAAAATCATATAGATGAGAATGGTTAAATCAATTTTGCAAAATGGGTTTCGTAAAATGTACATTTTGGGCAGTGACCAAAATGCAAAGTTTTAAAACTATGGAAAAGTGTGATTTTTAAGAAAGATTCAAATTCTTAGAATCTCTAGGGAGCATTATGGCAATTAAGCATTTTCTCTAATTTGGCATGTGTTTTAAATGTTTAATTAAAGATTAAATAGTGGATTCAAATTCTTAGAATCTCTAGGGAGCATTATGGCAATTAAGCATTTTCTCTAATTTGGCATGTGTTTTAAATGTTTAATTAAAGATTAAATATTGGATTTATTAATTAAAAGAGAGGTGGTTAATTTGTCAAACAAAATTTGACGTAACTCTTTCATTTTCTCGTTTTCTCTTCAGCCGATCACTCTCTCTTTTCTCTCAATTTCCAGATTTCTTCTTCTTTCTTTTTCTCACTTGATTTCCAACTCTTTCCTTAAGATTTCTCATGTTTTTCCTCAAGTTTCTTGAAGTAAAAACTTGCCAAATTAGAAGAAAAGCAAGGATTGGAGGTAATTTCGTGCTACTCCTCTAATCAAGGTTCTTTAATGAAATGCCAAAGTATTTGACTCTTGATTTATGTTTTAATTAAGGTTTTAATGGTTGATTTGGTAAAAATGCATAAATCTTGCTAAAAGATGAGATTAAATGTGATTTTCGTTTGGGTACTGTTTTGATTGATTTAAGAATGATTTTTAGGTTGATTTGGATGTTAAATGATGTTAATAATGAGCTTTGATCATAAGAATCCCGAAATCAATGAGATCTCTAATTGTATAAGTTTTTAGTTTTGGGTTTTTGGCTTGGAAGTGTGAAATCTGAGTTGCTGGAGGTATAAGGATGATATTAAGATGTTTTTGGATGTTGATTTATGGTTAAAATGGGTTGGAAGTGTTTGTTGATGGCTGGGTTAAGTTTGGTGATCAATCGAATGCGATTTCGGTTGTGTCATATAGGTATTTTGGTGCCTTTGAGCAGAGCTGCGGGATTTTAGTGTTTGCTGGTGGTTTTAATGCATTGAGATGC
This sequence comes from Hibiscus trionum, assembly GCA_030270665.1. Lineage (NCBI taxonomy): Eukaryota > Viridiplantae > Streptophyta > Magnoliopsida > Malvales > Malvaceae > Hibiscus > Hibiscus trionum. The sequence goes on along the minus strand of BSYR01000027.1, from coordinate 40,453,817 downwards.
ATTAATCCTCTGTTCTTATGTGGTATAAACATGGGAGAATTCTTCGGAAGCTTTCGGCAAAGTTCTGGGGACATCAGACGTTTGATTTTTCGCATCGGCAATTGAGGTTTCGCAAGTTGATGAGTGGAAATGGGATTTCCAGCTTTGAAACATCTTAAAAGAGGTTTTGGGAACTTAGTGTAAGCTTGAAACGCTTTACTAAGTTTGGAAGTAAGTAAAGTGATTGTCTCACTCGGATTGTGCTATTTTGAGCTTATGGATGCACTTGTTTTTAAATGTGTTTAAAGCATGATTTGAGTATATGATATGTTGTTGATGATGCCATATGGTAAGGATGCACTAGGTAAGTGATCCTTGTATACATGTGTTTATACATGGTTTTTGAAGCATGGTTTAATCCTTGAATATGGCTTATTGTGAATGCTTTGGAAAACATTGAAGTTTGCATTAAAAGTGAATTATATTGGCAAATGATGTTGTGTAAAGTGTTTTGCAAATGAAATCAGACATAGTTGGCCGCCTATAGGATTGAGTGCACTATAAACAAGTCGCCTTGGATGTTGAGGGATTGTGATTGTATCGAAAACTCCATCCAAGTACCCCTAACGATCGAGGAGTGTTTAAGGTGTTGCAACGATGGAGGGTAGCTCCCGTTTGCGAACCTTGTAAGGTGCCTCGTCTCTCGTTAGTGGGTTATACATCTATCGATGAGTGGTGCTGCGGGGTTGTGATTGTACCGAATACTCCACCACGAGTGTCACAACAGTGGAGGGCAGCTCCCGTGTGTTAGCCTTGAGGTACCGGTCGAGTGTATGAAGTGTTTGGGGCAACACTTGGAAATCCATGTATCTGATATGCTTTTTGAGAAATGAGAATGTTATTGACCACTACTAAGCCAATATAATTGATTAAATTGTTATGGGGATGTTTATGATGCATATTATGAAAAAAAAAGCATGTTTTACCTTAAAGCTTTTCATATTGGTGGATATGCATGAAAGGCTTGATTTAAACGAAACAATGGTTATGCTGTTGTGAAGTATTTAATACTTGTTGTATGGTACTTAACATGCTGATTTTAGTGATGAAGTGTGTAACCCCCGTAGCCCGGTCTAGACGGTTGACCCGAACTACGAAGACTACATGGGGAAAACCAAAGTCAACCCGAAAGTCAACCTTGATTAACGACCCTTTTTTTTCTTTTTAGACTTGTCTAGATGCACACCAAACCTAGGCATACTCTTGAGATAAGCATACTCAAAAATCACAGCAATCGGAAAACAATAAGGGACCCAATTGCACAAAATACGAATTTAGGGACCAATTTGTAAATTCTGAAAATTAAGAGGACTTTACCAATCTTTAAGTTACCATTATGAAATTAGTCATATTTCATGCTTCTCTGTCAAATTTCAACTCAAACGGACATCTCAAACTCATTCAATTGCATTTACAAAGTTCAGGACCAAAATGCGAAGATTTCAAAACATATAACCAACAATTTCAGTGCCCAACGGTCGGGTGTTTCGGAACGGGGACGATCCGTTCCGAAACGCGGGACCATTCCGAAACCCGTTGCGCAACATGGTCTGGCAGTAGCAAAACTGTTCCGGAACGGCTCTGCCCGTTTCGAAACGCCTAGGCCATTTCAGGCCCTCTGTTCCGAAACGGCAGCACCTGTTCCGAAACAGGCTGCCCAGATTGCAGAAATTTCGCTGGTTAATTACACAATTGATCCATCAAACATGCTCCAAAGGCAACCAAAATATACCAGCAAGTCATTCAACACTCAAGGAACATAATGGCATCAACAATTCATAAACATGGCATCAAACAAGGAAAGCCCCAATTCTATAGGTATGCATCCTATATTGAAAACCATTCAAACACCAAATCACCAAACAATCTTCATAAAGACCATTTACATGTTCCATCATCAACAACAACATAAAATCAACTTAGGGAGTCCAACATACACAATCTCATTAAACGTCAACATAAGAGATTCTCCCCCCCATTGCCTTTATTATACATAGCTATTAACCGAGACATACATCTCAATTGGAGTTCTCCTTGAATCCCTTGCTTCTCGTTGTTCCAACTTCAAATATCTGCATCGATGGACAAAAAGGAGCGTAAGCACATAATGCTTAGTGAGGAATGCTTAAAACCAAAACACCATCAATGCAGCGAGTCATAAAACCTCTTTTAAAAGCATTACAATTCGATAAACCAAAACAATGTTTGAAAACCCTTTTAACAACATGCCTTAAATCATGCATTGCTCAAACATGAGAACCAACCCTTAGCTTAGAAAAGCTAAGTAATTCACTTCAAAGTACAACCTTGCAAAACCATCAATTTAACCATTCCATGCATGAACATCATATGCAAAGTTAAATACAAAATCCTTGGAAAACGCTTCCACTTCACATCATACCTTTCTCATACATTGAAAATCATTCCAAAGCAAGAAACCTTTAAAAACCACTTACTCATTCAATCTATCTCATGCATTAAACAAATGCAACATATGAACCACAAAATCAATATTTGCATTTCATGCCTTTAAAAACAAGTCTTCGCAAGACTACAATGCACTTAAGAGATTTCATGCACACATGCACCATTCTCATTCGAAAATAAACTCTTGTTCAAGCGAACAAGTAAACATGCATTCATAAAACATTACACCCTTCTCATGCAAACATGCATCATTTCAAGCATCTCATGCTTCATCATATTCAAGAACATTATATTGGCTTCCAAGTGATAATTCACAAACCATCATAACACAAGACACAATAGGATACGTGGATTACAAGCGTTGTCCCCACGCTTCATACACACTACCAATCACAAGGTCCTCATATGGACTTTTAAACACCATATGACCTTAACATTCACAAGGTCCTCAAATGGAATTTTAACCACCATTATGACCTTACCATACACAAGGTCCTCATATGGACTTTTAAACACCATATGACCTTAACTTTCACAAGGTCCTCAAATGGAATTTTAACCATCATTATGACCTTACCATCACTCATTGGTAGTTGTATAACATCACTAACGAGATCACGGGACATACAAGATCCACACATGGACTTTACACCACCATTGTGATCTTACCATACACAAGGTCTTCAAATGGAATTTTAACCACCATTATGACCTTAATGTACACAAGGTCCTCATATGGACTTTTAAACACCATATGATCTTAACACAAGACCCACCCATGGACTTTTAAACACCATGGTGTTCTTAACCATCTCGTTAATGTACTTGGATGGAGTTACCGGTTCAATCACAACCACTCCACATCCAAGGCGACTTTATTCACGGTGCACCCAATCCTATAGCCGGCTAACTATATCTGATTCAAGTAACCAAGAACCACTTACATCACTTGCCAATATAACCAATTTACCACATTAATCCATTGTTTTACAAGCATAACCAAAATGCCAAAACCACCAATTACCATCATCAATCCACTGTTTTTGAAGCATTACACAAAGCCATTAAACAACGTGCAACACTATGCAACAATTCCACAATTTCAATGTACAAAACCAAGGATCTCTTACCTTGAGCAACCTTCACACATGGCTTTCAAAACCAGCATTAAACCATGCTAAAATATGCTTTCAAAACAGAATTTAAAACATGCAAATCACATGCATTGCATCCAACAATCACAAGTGCTTTAAAAACCAATTCATAACACAACCAAGAGAGAAATTCCATTTACTTACTCTTGAGATTAGCTAAGTTGTTTAGACTTAAACTAAGCTCCCAAAACCTTCAAACCTTTGTTTTAAAGCTGAAAACCCAACTTCACTCACCGATTTCCGTTTCGCCACTTGCCAAAACACCAATCAAGCTTCCGGATCAACACCACAAGGATCCGAAGATGTCTCCCCTGTTTTAAATACATCAAAACAGTAGATTAATGCACCATCATGCATTAATATCCTCAACCAAGACACCTAAACTCGCTGCTCACATCAACACTCACATTTCGGCTACCAAACACAACCGAAATCACATCCAAACACTTCCAAAACTTAACCCAACCAAGATCCATCACTTCTAACATCCAAAATTCTTGCATTGATTAAACCTCAATTTCTCATCAATTAAACATCAATTAACATCCAAAATGATCCCAAACTCGTCCTTATACCTCCAGCTATAGCAGAACATCAAGATCACCCCAAAAACCACCATAAACTCAAACAAAACTTAGGAAAATCAACCTATCCGGGATTGCATTGATTAAACCTCAATTTCTCATCAATTATACATCCAATTTACATTAAAAACACACCTCAAAACAGTGCCCAACCATTTCATACGAATTCCATCACAAATTAACCAAATCTTGCATTTTAAAGCCAAGATCAAGAACACAATTGAAAAAACTTTAATAAAACACAAATCAAGGATTGAGAACTTGGGAATTTCAGTAAAGAACTGAGAATTTAGAGGAGAAGGATGTTCATACCTCTAAACTTGAGTTTCTCCCTTTTTGGAACCACAATTCTTGAAAATCCAATAAGCAAATGCTAAGGTTTTGATGTAGAATTGATTATAGATCAAATGAGGATTGAAATCTAATCTTTAGTTGTCAAAATCAGAGAGAATTTTGCTGGAGAAATGTGTTTGGATTGAGAGAAAAGTTGAGAGAAAAGAAAATGGAAATTTAGAGAAAAGTTAGTTAAAATGCCAAAATATCTTTTCCCTCCTTTTGCACTTAATTAAAAACCATTAATTAAATTGATTAATATTCAGAAAAATCTGGAGAAACTCTTTTGGGTAAATAGCTCCTTAAAGATTCAAAGTTTCAATCCTTTTTAAAACAGTCACCCAGTTTTCAAAAATTACATTTTGGTCACTAACCCAAAATGTCACTCTTCCAAACCTCATTTTGTAAAATTGATTTCACCTTTCCCTTATATATAATAAAAGAGGATTTTAAGACATTTTTCCATATTTTTAATGCAACCCGAACTAGGCTTTCCTAAAATCACCCTTTTATATTCGAACCGCAACCCGACTGGTCCGGTCCAAACCCAAAACTTCCAAACCCTTGCTACCTCCATCCTTTAATTCTCTGCATTGATGGACAAAGATAGCGTAAGCACACTAGGCTTAGTTAAGAGTGCTCAAAACGAAACAACATCAATGCAATTTAAACAATTTTTCTAAAACACATTGAAATAACCATTTCAATCATCTATCAAAATATCATGCCTTGAAAATCATGCACTTAAAATTTCTAAAAACCAGCATATTAAACCATATGCAACATGTATCATGGATCAACAACAAAATCCCATTTGCTAACCCTCAATTTAAGCTTACCCATGCATAACAGCCAATATGCAAGGCTTAAAGAGTAAACATGTATAAACCAACATTATAATCCATCAACAAGATACATTAACAATTATATTGGCTTTCAAGTAATTATAAACCAATTCCATTTTCCAAAATGTTACATCAGAGGAGAGAAACTTTGATTAGAGGAGAGAAACAAAAATCACCTCTAATGGTTGACTTCTCTTTTAATAGGCAAGATTTGAGTTAAATCTCCAAGCAATCAAGCAAGGTTTGTTGTAGAAATCAAGTAAACCAATTGAGGAATCAAAACTAAATCAAAATAAATAAATCTCTCATCATTTTAGAGAAAGAAGAGTAGTTTGGATGCTGGGAAAATTTGAGAGAAAAGATGAGAGCAAGGTAGTTACCGGAGAAAATGAATTTGACTCTTAAAACTCTTTAAATTAAACCTATTTTATTCTCATTTAATTATCAATTAAAAATGGCCTAAATTAATAGAGAATTATGATTAAAAGCTTTGGTACAATAGCTCCTTAAAGATTCAAAATTTTGACTCTTTTACAAAATAGTTTTGAAACTTTATTTCTTCAAATTGACTTTACCAAAACCCTAATTATAATAATTAGGTATTTTAAAACATTTTTCCATATTTTATTCCTCTTTAAAACATTTAATATCAATTAAATCATGAAACTACCTCGAATCGACTAACCCGGTTCTCCTAAACATTATAACCTTCTCGGTTAACATCTAGTCCCAAAATCGGGGCGTTACAAGAAGAAGATCAAAGAGCAAGGAATAGAATATCTAAACGTTGTTGCTCTTAAATCCTCCACAAGTCATATAGAAGATTCAAGTGAGGAGGAAAGTGAAGAAGAATAAGAGATGGTCTATCTCTTCAAGAAGTTTTCCCGATTCATTGAGAATACAATGAAACAATCATCAAGACATGAATCGAAGAAGGAAATGGTGGATCCCATCAAAGGTTTCGAGTGCAAGAAGCAAGGGCACATCAAATACGATTGCCCTCGTTCGACAAGAAGGGGTCATCATCAAAGAAAAAGGCATGTGTGGCAACTTGGAGTGACGAAGAAGACTCCACCGAAAATGAAGTAGCCCACTTATGTCTTATGGACCTCCAAGAGGGTGAGGTAACTTCTAACTCATCTATTTCCAATTCATATACATTTGATGAGTTACAAGAAGCCTATGACGAATTGGTTTTTGAGCTCAATGACTCATTTTCAAAAAATAAAAAGATGATTTCAAATTTAAAAATCGAAAATGATTTGCTTTTGAAAACCAATTTGGAGTTTGAAGCAAAAATTAAGGATTTTGAGCAAAAAGTTTTGAACTTACAAATTTTGCTTCAAAAGATGGAAAAAGATTATCAAATGAGTTGGGTGATCTTAAGAAAGAAAAAGATTTGATTTCCAAGAAGCTTGAAAGGAAAAACAATTTTGGAAAATCAAATTTTTATCAAAGACAATCTAGTGCCCCTAGATTTTTAAACGGAAATTGTTTTAGAAGTATTTGAGTTCTAAAAGAACTAATTACTTCAAATTAAAAGGATGACGTTGTAAAATGGATTCCTAAAGGGACTAAAATTTGTGCAACTAATGTCATTGGATCCAAAGCAATTTGGAAACCAAAAATAACTTGATTGACTCTTTATAGGCATGATGGAGCATTGATCAACAAATTGATGAACCAAGGAAGCTCTATACACACAAGGAAAAGCACTTGAAGAAGGAGGCTTAACACCCTACCTTTGATTCAAGTGGTAAAATTAGTTTTTTTTTTTTGTTAATCTTGATTTATTTCTTTTGAATTCAACTAGTTAATCATGAATTGTTGGACTAACAATTTGTTTGATGCTTGAGTAAGGGGAGCTACTTTTAAACAAAATTATTTAATTGTAATTTTTTAACCTCCATTATTTTTGAACTTCAAGTTACAAAATTATTTTTGACATAACAAAAAGGGGAGAATGTTTTGAAAAAATGAATTTTCAAATGAATAAGGGGAGCTTTTAACACTTTTTAATCTATATTCTCTTACTCAAATATTATTTCACAAAGGGGAGAATTACAAAAACAAATTTTCAAGTTGGTTTTATTATATCAAAATGGGGGAGATTGTTAGGATTTTGTTTTGATATAATAAATTGAAAAATAATTTTGGACTTATTTGAAAATATTGCAAAAATCAAATAAAGTCCAAACAATTTGAAAATATGTTTGAAATGATTTCATAAGTTTTTGACATGATTTAAAAAGGTTTTAAATGGCAAAAATGTCAATTTTTAAGGCTCGTACTGGTACACCTTTGACTCGTACAGATACGAATATGCAAACCATTTTCCAAAAACCAAACCATGTGCTGAAACAACATTTGTCGTACTGGTACATGCATGGTGGTTTCGAAACCCCCCTTCGTTTTAGTCTCCAACGGCTATTTCCAAAAACAAGATTGTACCAATACAAGTACCCACGTACTAGTAGAGATAACACCAGATTGGGAAATTCATCATGGAAATCATCCCCAACGGCTCCAATTCATCCCCAACGGTCACCAACAGCTAGAATCTTATTTGGGAGTATAGAAAGGACCTTCAAGCACCTGGAACAACTAATGATCAACAAGCCAACATTCCATTGATTGTAAAATGTCTTAGTGCACAAATTTCCACATTTTTTATAGACAACACTTGTGAGATTTCATTATAATAATTGATCAAGTGTTTTAGGATTGGGTGAGTGACCTTAATTGTGCAAACACCATACCTTGTGAGGTTTTCCTAGTTTTCTTTGTTTTTCTCTTTCTAAAAGAGGGTTTGCTCAAGCTTTTGGATAGAAAGCTTTGAATGTGTAAGGGTTGTCTCCTTAGCTTAGAAAAGGAGAAGAAATTCAATAGTGAATTTGGAAAAATCCTTAGTGGGAAGATAAGGTAATGGATGTAGAGCTTAGTTGAGAAGCTCGAACCACTCTAAATCATTGTTTTCATTTTTTTCCATTTCTTCCACCACCATCACCCAATAGTGGACTTCTCCACCAAGTTGGTAAGCAAATCGGTTGAGGAATTCAAGTTCTACAAGACTACAAACTATGAGTTGATGACTGACTTTTAGTTGTAGCATTCGATGGATTAGAAACAGAAATATGCAAAAAAAAAAAAATCATCATCAAGAATGGAAGTGGAAGCTGGGGAAAAAATGGAAGCAGAATCCTGACGAAATTTAAAAGGAAAAAGAGTTTCATGAAAGGCAACATCTCGATTAAGAAAGAAATATTTAGTCTAAAGGTTAAAAAGAATGTAGCCTTTTTGGGTAGTGGAATAACCCATAAAAACAGAACGGATAGCCCTAGGTGCAAATTTATCACAATGCTTAGGACAAGTGGCATAACATAAACACCCTCAAATGAGAAAAATTAAGAAGTTTATCATAAAGGACATGAAAAAGAGTTTTCCATTGTAAAATAGAAAAAGTAAGTCTGTTTAAAAGATAGCAAGCCATTTGAACACACTCACCCCGAAATTTTATTAGAACCTGAGAATGAAATTTAAGGGCTTGAGAAATTTCCAATAAATGCCTATGTTTGCGTTCTACTAGTTTGGTGAATTATGCCTAAGGATGAAAACAGGGCTAAACAATCAGAATTAAAAAAAACTTTGTTGCATTATCATAACGCAAGTATTTAACATAAGTGGTAAAATGAGTGTGAATCATGGCAAAGAGTTTTTTAAGCTGAATAATTGTGTCAGATTTTACTCGCATCAAATATATCCATGTCATACGCCTAAAGTCGTCAACTATAGTTAGGAAAAACTGATGACCACTATGTGCGAAAACCCTATAAGGCCCCTACAAGTCCAAATGAACTAACTCAAAAGGGGTAGAGAAATTAAAATGACTTAGAGGAAAAGGAATTCCGGTCTGTTTTGCTAATGGACAAACATCCCACTAAGAGATAGCATTTCTTGAAGTTTTATCTAAAGTTAAACAAAAAAATTTAGACAATTTGGACAAAGGGGCATGCCCAAAATATGCATGCCAGACAATATTATTACCATGATCAAAAGAAGACATACATCGAGAAAGATGAAAACCAGAAAGAGAATTTAAAGAATGCAAAAAAGATACAGTATAACCTATATTAGATGAAAACACAACAGCGGACAGAAACACATAGAGGCCTCCAGACCTTTTATCAATCCCCCGCATCACTCCAATGAAGAGATCCTAAAAGAGAAAATCAAGATAAAAATGTACTACACAATGCGGTTCTTGAGTCAATTTAGAAATAGAAAGCAAATTATGGTGAAACTCGGGAACAAATAAGACATTATACAATGTTAAAGTAGGGGAAGAATGAAAGAGCCAGTATATCTAACAAGAACCTTTTTACCATTAGGGGGATATACAAACCTAGAGTTCAAAGTACATCCACGATGATGAGTCAAGCTAGAAAGAGTAGAGCATATGTTATTAGTGACACCATTATCTAATATCCAAAGAGGATACTCTGTGGCAGATAGAGAATGAGAAACATTACATGCCATATTCACAGCGGGATCGGGTGGCGATGCTCGATGTAAAAGATTCAGGATCTGTTGATACTAGGATTGAGAAAACACTGGTGATGAAGTAACCGAAGGCAAAGACAGAGCATCTAAAGCCATTGGGATACCAGAGACAGATTGAAGAACAATGGAAGGCTTCTTCTTCTTAGAGAACTTAAAGTCTGATGGAAACCCAATCAAACGGTAACATTGGTCCTTCATGTGCCCCCGAATCTTGCATTAATCGCACACACTCAGGTTGAAGGAGTAAACCCAATCAAATGACGACGAGTTGAAGAAGGACCACCAACAGCATTAGAAAAAACAAGATTGGAATTAGAAATTGGAGAAACACCACTCAAGTGAGACCGATGCGATTCTTCTTGGATGAGCATCGAATATGCCTAATTGACAAACATGAGCGGTTGTATAAGAAGGAACTGGCTCCTTACGGCGGCAGAAGTCTCATTGAGACCCATAAGGAACTGAAATAAAATTTGCTGGAGAATTTGCTTCAACGTGGTTTGAGATTCATCACATTCACAATCAAAAACGAAACAGTGATAGTATATTCCTCCTAAAGAAGCTTCAACTTAGTAAAATATGATGAAATAGAGAGATCATCTTGAGTTAAGGTTGCAATTTCACGGTCGAGAAAATATATGCGCGAGCCATCAATTTTAGCAAAACGCTCCTTCATATCCTTCCAAACCACCGCAGCGCTGGAGGCAAAAATAATGATGGCGGACAAATCCTTGCTTGCAGTGTTGAGGATTCAAGAAAGTGCAATAGCATTGCACTGATCTCAATGAGGATGAAGACTCTTCAAAATTCTCACGTTTGCAATCGCTATCTAGAAAACTTAACTTGTTTTTCGGAAAAAAGGCGAGTCGAAAGGATCTACTCCAAACACTGTAATTCTCAATGCCGGTAAGCTGAGGAGAAATCAACGGAACACCAGGCGTATCGAAATGATGTAAGTAAAGGATGTGATTAAAATCAATTTCAGTCGAAGGCATGACTGGAAATTAGAATGAAATCAGAGAAACGAGAATGAAGAGAAAACTGGAGAATTGGGGAAAATCAAAGAGAATGAAATCAGAGGAACAAACGGTGTATGGCCCAAAAAAGGAAAAATTATCCCAATGCAATTGGGTTGGCGTTTGATACCATCTTAAGAAACTGGACCATATTGAATAATACTTTGTATTTCCTCATCAGAAATAAAGTTACAAGGGTTGAAGTCTATATATAGCCTAGTTACATCTCAACTAACTATGCTAAACTAACTTGTATCAGCCTTAACAAACTTTTAACTATCTAACTGCTATATACATCAACAAAACATATACACTTCCAAAACAGTTCGGTTTGGTTTTTTTTTTTTACTTTTTACCTATTTATTTTAATTTAGTTTGGTTTGATTTCATTTTCGCTTTTTTATGTAACATTTGGATCTTTTACTTTATTTTAATAAATTAGGTTTGTTTTATAATTTTAGACATTATTTTTTAGAATCTCAGAGTCTTCTTCATAAAAAATTTCTTTAAAAATATAATTTTTAAGTAAATAAAACAATTAGTAATTCTTATATATTATTTTTAAACTACTTTCGCTATTTGAAATATGAAATATATCTTTATATTATAAAAATAAAAGTAAATTATAAATTAAATAAAAATAGAATTTGATTCTATTCAAACAATCACAGAGCTCAAACATATCAACCACAGACTATTGAAATAGCACGTTTCAAAAAAAAGGCAAAATGACAAAAGATGCCTCCAACGTTTGCATGTTTGGTCATTTGGCCCCCTATTCTTTTTTTTGGTCCAAAGATGCCCCCAACGTTTGCTTTTTTTGTCATTTGGCCCCCTATTCTTTCTTTTGGTCCAAATATGCCCCCAACGTTTCATTCATAGTCCAAATATGCCCCTGCTGAATGTAAACTGTCAATCAACTGACGGTCAACAGCTTATAAAAAAAATTTGACGTGGCATCAGCAGATCTTAATACGCGGCAAGTCCAGTCAGCATCAGCTGTTGAACGTCAGTTGTCTAACAGTTTCCATCTAACAGGGGCATATTTGGACTACGAATGAAACGTTGGGGGTATATTTGGACCAAAAAAAAGAATAGGGGGCCAAATGACAAAAAAAACAAACGTTGGGGGCATCTTTGGACCAAAAAAAAGAATAGGGGGCCAAATGACAAAACATGCAAACGTTGGGGGCATCTTTTGTCATTTTGCCAAAAAAAACTATCCAAACATTACGTTTCGATTTAGTTTTCAGTTTATTCGGTTCTTTGCTCTACTCTACCCAAAACCTACGGAGAATTAAAATATTATTCGTATATATTATTACTTCCATTAGTAGTAGACATTTGTAATCTTTAACTCATTTTAGACACAAAACAGACGGATAAATAAAAAAAAGAGAACCGAAAATGTGTTCCAAACAAGAAAGTTTATGCAATTTTCACGGGGCTAGATTTTTGAACTAGCAAACCGCGCGGCCTTAGGCGAATTTCACCACACAAACGCCTAAGTAAGCCTAAATTCCAACTCCCGAAGATCAAAACTTCCAAGGCACTCAAGAACGCAAGATCGTTCTAAGCGGAAGCAAACTATAATGAATGGCCTTTGAATATGAAAGAAAAAAACCAAGAACACGAAAAACAACACAGAGAATATAGAGTGGATGCCTTGATTACTCTGAAGACAGAAAATTGAGTGATTTACAAATGAGCTGGGGAGTCTCTATTTATAGTTGAACTCCCCCAGATCTGACGGTCAAAACAGATTTACATCGACGGACGAGATTTATATAATATCTTTACAAAATCTCAAAATATCACAACATTATCTAAACAAAATCAATTCAAAATGGATAATGTTGGACTAAATCTTCCAGGATCTTCCAGAACATTCTGGAACCTTCTAGAAACTCTCACGGACCGGGCTATATCTGGTGGTCTTTTCAAGCTCAAAGTCTGTGTCTGAATCCCTTCTATAGGCAAATGCGCATATGACACGGGCTCGAACTGGCGGCCCGTGACAATCTCCCCCACCAAACTTGGCGACGCCCTCGTCGCGCCTTCGGGATGAAGCTTGACTCGGTGATCCTGGATTCGCTTCCGTACCTTGGCTCGCCTCCTAATCAGAATCAGGCTTGGTTGTCCCCCCATAAGGACCGCTCTCCCCACAAAGAGCACTCGACTCTGACTCGGTCGTCCCCCATAAGGACTGCTCGCTTCGGCACTCTCCGCCATGTAACATCATTCGTCGACCCTCCACGTATATCTCGATCGTAGGAACTCTTTCCTACTAGTTACAACTTGCCTCTACTCGAATCCCTTCGACCCTTGCTCGAGTACTCAAACCCTGTCACATTGAACACCGAACGGACCCTCAGAACTCTAAAAGGTTGCTTGGGTTCTCGCCAAGTCTTGGCAACTCCATCTGTTAGGTTAGGTTTTCCCCTTCCCACACCCAGCAAACCAGTCAAATTAAACTGTGAAACACCATAATCGTGTTCGAGATATACCTCTTTCGGACTACTCCGGTTGGCATTCACTCTAACCCGCATCATCACTTCCTTCCTCGCGAAGTCTAATGCACCATCGCCTATCGGCAACTCGTCGCTCATAGACAACATCTGCACTTCTTCAATCTAGAACTCCGACACCTCAACTCGCACTGACGCTTCTTTTTCCATGAAGCTCAATGCCCCATCCACCTTACTCACTGGTGGACACTCGACAGATCCCGTGTCTTCCAAAGACTTCGGCTCTACTAGCCCTTCCAAGGTCGTTCCCTCAGTGGCAGCAACCAAGTCAGCATCCTTGGTTAGCTCAACAGCATTCAGAACCATGTTCTCAATTCTCACAACCCGACGAATCGGTACGACGCATTGTTTGCGAGGCTTCAAAATGCAAACACAATCGGCAAAAGGGGCAAGGAGTGCATTAACCCGGTCAAGGAAATTTAAACCAATGACAAAATCATAGTCATCCAAGTGAATTACCTCAAATTTTTCCTTGCCTTTCCATTCTCCAATTTCCAACGCCACACCTCGTGCCATTCCCACTGTCGGAACACCTCTAGAATTGACGGTCTTGATCACCTCGGTTGACTCTTCAACCTTCAAACCAATCTCGTCGGCAGCTTTCTTCGACACAAACAAATGAGATGCTCCCGTGTCCACAAGAGCACTTCTCTTTTGACCCGCCACGTTGATGTCTAAATACATCAACCCTTTCTGCTTTTGGTTCTTGCTCGCCTTGGCAGAACTCAACAACATCGAACCAAGCTTTAAAGCCTCACTGTCTTCGGGCTTGTCATCCACCTTGGACGGCTTGACTCGACCCGGGCACTCTTTCACAGTATGAGGCCCCTTGCACTGGTAACATTTCACATGCTTCCCTCCTACACTTGGTTTGATTACTTTGACACTGGCAATCGCACCAAGTCGACATTTCTCCTTTTCGGGTTCGTCGTCCCTATCGACGATGGCACCGAGGTGGCTTTTCTTGGGACAGTACCTCACTATGTGCGGACCACCAAAACGGTAGCACCTTATGGGTCCTCGTTCCTTCTTCTCCAATGGTTTGACGAACTTGTTGGGATTTTCGTCACCATCACTGCCACAGTGATCATCCTCGTCTCCCCCACCATTGTCCTTGCCTCGGGGCCTGTCAGACTTGGATTTCCCAACTTTATACTGTGCTATGGATTCAGCTACGGTCAATGCCTTGGAGAGTTCTTCGACTCCCCTCCGCTCCAACTCCATTTGAGCCCATCGCTGGAGTCCATTCATGAAGGTAAAGAATCCTTCATCTTCGCTCAGGTTTGGAATCTGAAACTTGAGCTCAATAAACTCTCTAACATACTCTGGGATGGAACCCACATGTCTAAGTTGCCGCAACTTCGCTCGAGCATCGTGTTGAGCGTTGGTCGGATAGAACTGACCCTTGAACTCAACCTGAAACTCTTCCCTTGTCTCAACAGGAATGTCTTTGCCCTTTTCCTCAGAGCACCTACGTCGCCACCATAAAAGAGCGACGTCAGTCAAATACATAGAAACAATAGTTACCTTTTCCACATCATCCTTGATGCCCATCACCCAGAAATATTGCTCCATTCCTCACACGAAGTTCTCAACATCTTGGGCCGACCTGTTACCCTTGAACTCCTTCGGCTTTGGGATGTTCTTCCTGTGCTTAGACGCAGTGGGTGCTGCTCCATTCTTCAAGGCAACTTTCAACAAAGCCATGCCTGCCTTCATCTCCTCAATCTTAACCTTCGCAGCCGCTAACTCAGCCTCAAGCGCATCACCTCTATTGCCCAACTTCTTGAAAACATCCGTCAGAAGTTCCTCCATCTCCCTTTGAGATGGTTCCTCTTGTGTTGAGTGGATCGAATTATCGAAATGAACCAAGAGGGGGGTGAATTGGATTTTTAAAGTTCTTGGTGGTGGAAATTGCAAATTTAAAAGGTAGACAAGGAATTTTAGAGTGGTTCAAGTTCCAAATGAACTCTACATCCACTACCTTAGCTTCACTAAGGATTTGCAACAATTCCACTAATTGCTCTTCCCCTTTTCTAAGCTAAGAAGGTAACCCTTACAATTTGCGGTCAATTTTTTTACCCAAAATTTGACCCAATCCTCACACAATTAAAACAAAGAATTTGTTGGCTAAACAAGTATCTCTCAATACATAAACTAGCCCAATTACAAGCACTCAACCCAATTGAAATGATAAGAATGAAAAATACAATTGGGGTTTCTAGACAATAATGGGATTTAGGCACAAATGCTTGGATTTGATGTTTAGATGTTTGCTTTAGGATCAATAGTTGTTGTTGGAGCTTTTAGAGGTCCCTTTTATACCTTCTCATTGAAATCTAGCCGTTGTGGTTGTTGCATTCATCAATAGAGCCGTTGGGGGTGTTATCTCCCCTCCATAAATGCAGTCTGCAACCAACCGTTTTGAAACGCTCGACCCTGTTTCGAAACAGACCAAAATAGAAAGAGCCGTTGGGGTGCATTAAAGAGCCCGTATCGAAACGGTCAGGCTTGTTTCGATACGCTAAGAGCCGTTTCGAAACTTGTTTCGAAACATTTTGCCACTGTCAAGGGTCGTATCGAAACGGCTTGAGATCGTTTCGATACGCCTTAATAGTTTGTTAAAAATCGGTTAAAAACATTCAACGGTCATATTTTTCAAATCAATTTAAGAACCATTTCGAAACACTAGATGTCGTTTCGATGCGGTGTCTCTTTATTCTAAAGTCGTTTCGAAACTTGTTTCGAAACACGGGTTGGCAGTGTTGAAATCGTTTCGATACCCGTTTCGAAACATGGACTCACAGTTTCAAAACTATTTCGAAATGCCTTAGGCCGTTTCGAAACGGTGACTCGAAAATCACTGTTTTGGCTTTAAGAACACTTAGAAAATATTTGATAAACTTAGTTTTTAACTTAGGCATATTCTTCAAAAACATATAGGGATGTTTGAGGACTTAAAAATTCGTTTTCATATTTTCAATTTAGTCCTTAGGTTCTTTAGTTATATCAAAATTAAAACATCGGTTTCACAATCTCCTCCTTTTTGATATAACAAAACCAAAGTTAGAATTTTTAAGAATTTTGAAAATTTCGAATACATTCTAACTCCCCCTCAATTTAAGATAGGTTTTTAAAGTTTTAAAAGGATTTAAATTTTTAATTCAAAGTTTAAAACTTATAAAAACACTTTAAACATTTAAAACGAATTTTGGCTCTTAGATTACTTCTCCCCCCTTTTTGTTAGATTAAAAAAATATATAAACAAGGCTCAAAGAGAAGAGATAGGGTTAAAAGAAATAATCAATAAGCAATAAGCAACAATAATATTAATTCATAAAATTACAATATCCAAAACATAAATCTTAAACAATAAGTTCAAAGCATAATCCTAAATAAAATCAAAAGCATAGGTTCATAAAACATAAAGAAAATAAAAATGCAAACTTAATCCTAAAATGCATAGCTAATATGATATGTCATGAGAAACCTAGGCCTCGTCGTCACCATCATCATCCGAGGACTCATCATCGCTCTTGACTTGAGATTGACGAAACTTCATCCATTGGCCATAAAAGGTGAAGAAGGACATATCCATGGCCGAGTGTTGATTCTCAAGGGATTGGAGTCCATCCTCTACATTTTGCAAGCGTGTATTGATAGCACCAAAGCCCGAAGCCATGTTAGTGTCCATGGCGTTGAACCGCTCGGTAAGGAAAGCCGTGAGAGCTTCATTGTTCGCAACTTGAGCTTGTGTTTGAGGTTTAACGGGAGGAGGAGGAGGAGGAGGAGGTGCTTCCCTATCAACACGTTCCCAATGTCCATTGTTTACATAGCGAAAATCGGACTTACGGAGAGAGGACTCACCAATTTTTGACTTGCGAGGTTCCGGAGAGTCGTAGGTGCAATCAAGATTAAGCTTGCTAAAGATGTGACTTAAAACCGTTCCATAAGTGAAGGATTTCAGTGCATCGGTGTCACGAAGCTTAACATTGTTAACTATTTCGGAAAATATGATCTTAACTAGATTAGGGCGCTCACCACGACGGAAACACTCAAGCCAAAAATAGTCTACTTGACGAATGTGAGAATATTTACCTCCGGAGGGGCGAAGAAACCATGAGACCATCAAATGGAGGAATCTATCGTGTGCATCCAAGGTAAGCACCGAGCCGGTGTGAGAACCAAAGTGACTCTCATTCGCAATTCCTTCGTCCTTAAGAGAAAACGTAGACTCCAAAAGAGGGACATCAACGACAATCCTCTTGCCCAAGATAGAAGACTCAAGGCCAACCACTTCGGTATTGTTTTCATTATTGATAAATTGAGCATTGGAGTAAAAATGAAGTACCATGTGCTTGTAGCAAATGTCCAGGATGCTCAAAAGACCAAGGAAACTCCACTCTCTCAAACGGTTGAGGTAACGAAAAAGAAAGCGCTCGGAGTCAAGAAACTTGAGATCAATGACACGCTCACGACGAACTTCGTACTCCTTGACATAAGTGAACTGATCCCTCATCTCTTGAGTTCGAAGAGTTTTCTGAAATAGCTGGGTGAGATTAGGACGAATACTCGATTCACTTGCTTGACCGGTCTTACGCTTTTTGCTAACGTTCTCCGTCATCCTAAAAATATAAAGCAAGCAATTTTAAAAAAATTAAGTGTATGCATGAGATTTCTTAATTCAATCCAATGGTAAATCGCACTTAGGTTTAAAAACAAGTTTTTAAAACAAATATACAAAACAAAACAAAACAAAAAAAAAATTTAAGAGAAAAACAGTAAAGAAAATACGAGTGAAAATTTATATATTCGAATAAAAAAATGAAGATTTTGAAAAAAATTTACAAGATTTAAAAAGCCCAAGTATCAAAACATATAAACTATACAAAATTAAAATTTTCTAACCTAAGATTCGAATATAAATTGAAGGAAAAAGAAAAAGAAAGAAAATACCTTAAATTGGGATTTTGGATGAATAGAGGAAAATCCTTGCACAAGATTGTTGAAGCTTGCTTAGACTTGTGTTTAAGAGACAATCCCCTCAAGATTTGGTGAAAATCAAAGAGGTTTAGAGGGTTTTTATAGGGAAAAAATCGATTCTAGGGTTTTTAGGGTTTGGGAGAGTTTTAATTAAAGCATAACTTTATCATTAAAAGCCCTTCTTAAAGCAGTCCGCGAACCCGTTTCGGAACGGTGTCGACCGTTTCGAAACGCGGGCACGAAAGTTTGACCGATTTTTCAACTCCAGCTGACCGTTTCGATACGGGTTTGACCGTATCGAATCCCCGTTGACTCGTATCAAAACTTGTTTCGATACACCCCTTGGCAGTAGCCAAAACGTTTCGAAACCCTTGGAAGGCGTTTCGAAACGCCCTTCTCTCAGATAGAAATTTAAAGCAACCGTATCGAAACAGGTGGACCCGTTTCGATACACCTGGGCCTGGAAGTGCAGATGAGGCTCTAAAAGTGCAGAAAAATGAATTTTTCTAAGGCCTAACTTGCATGAATGACATGAATGAGCAGGAAAAACATATGCAAACATAAACATACTCCCCCTAGCTATAGGTATGGATGAAATTAGGAGTAAAAACACATAAACATGGCATTTCACAAGATCAAGCAATTTTAAGCACAAAAGAGGTCCTAAAAGGTCAAGATAGGCTAGCTAGACCTAACTCTCTCCTAAGGGACCAAAAATGCTCTTTGTCTAAAGGTTTTGTAAAAATGTCCGCTAATTGATTTAAGGTGTAAACATACTCTATAACCACATCTTCTTTAAGGACATGATCTCTAATGAAATGATGCCTTATTTATATGTCTTTGGTTCTAGAGTGTTGGATGGGATTTTTTGTCAAACATATAGCACTAGTGTTATCACATTTAAGGGGTATGATTTCAACTTTAATACCATAATCTAAGAGTTGTTGCTTCATCCAAAGGACTTGAGCACAACAACTCCCTAAGGATATGTACTCGGCTTCGGTGGTAGATAAGGCTACACTATTTTATTTCTTAGAGAAACAAGATATGAGCATACTACCTAGGAATTGACAAGTTCCCGAAGTACTCTTCCTGTCGATTTTGCATCCCCCATAATCCACATCCGAATAAGCATGAAGGTTGAAGGTGGAGTCTCTAGGGTACCAAAGACCTAAGCAAGGAGTATCTCTAAGGTACCTAAAGATTCTCTTAACGGCTATAAGGTGAGACTCTCTAGGACTAGCTTGAAACCTAGCACACAAGCAAACACTAAACAAGATATCTGGTCTACTTGCGGTAAGGTAAAGCAATGATCCAATCATAGAACGGTAAAGCTTAGAGTCAACACACTTACCTCATTCATCTTTGTCAAGCTTTGTAGATGAGCTCATTGGTGTGTCTTGAGGCTTTGCATTCTCCAAGCCAAACTTCTTGAGCATATCCTTTATGTACTTTGCTTGATTGATGAAGGTGCCATCCTTCTTTTGCTTGATTTGGAGTCCCAAAAAGAATGAGAGCTCCCCCATCATGCTCATCTCAAATTCACCTTGCATTAGCTTAGCAAACTCTTTGCAATGACATTCGTTAGTAAAACCAAAAATAATATCATCAATATAAATTTTTACTACTAAGATGTCATTTTTATACCTTTTTATAAAAAGTGTAGTGTCCAACTTGCCTTTTTCAAAACCCTTTTCAATTAAAAAGATTGAAAGCCTTTCATACCAAGCTCTAGGAGCTTGTTTTAAACCATAAAGAGCTTTTAGTGAGTTTGAAAACATGATTTGGAAATTTTGATTCTTCAAAACCCGGTGGTTGTTCCACATACACTTCTTCATTTATAAAACCATTTAAAAACGCGCTTTTAACATCCATTTGAAAAAGCTTGAAATCATGATAACATGCATATGCAAGCAACATCCTAATGGCTTCCATTCTAGCTACGGGTGCATAGGTTTCATCAAAGTCTATTCCCTCTTCTTGAGTGTAACCTTGTGCTACTAGTCTAGCTTTATTTCTCACAATGTTACCACTCTCATCTAGCTTGTTCCTAAAGACCCATTTAGTTCCTATGGTAGATTGATTACTAGGCCTATCAACTAATGTCCAAACCTTACTTCTCTCAAATTGATTTAACTCTTCTTGCATAGCCATAATCCAAAAATCATCTTTCAATGCTTCTTTTATATTCTTAGGCTCTATGCATGAGATAAATGCAACATGATTCATTAATCTAAGATAAGATCGAGTGGTTACCCCCTTGGATGGATCACCCAAGATTTCACCATCTTTGACATAGTTGAACTCCCTTGGGTAGCTCACTTCCTTTTCCTCAAGAGCCAAGTCCTTCAAGTCTTCAAGAGGTGGATCTTGTGTGTCATCTTCTTTTGTTGGAATCTCATCCTCCTTTGAAGTTTGTCCTCCATCAAAGGCATTTATGATTCCTACATCATCATCATCACAAGAATCCTTCCTTGGAAGGAGGTTATCATCGAATACAACATGTATAGATTCTTCTACTACTAAAGTTCTTTTGTTAAATACTCGATAGGCTTTAGAGGTTAAAGAGTATCCTATGAAAATAGCTTCATCACTTTTTGCATCAAATTTACCTAAGTTGTTTTTTCCATTATTTAAAACAAAACATTTGCAATCAAAATGGTGAAAATAGCTAATGTTAGGCTTTTTAGATTTTAAAATCTCATAAGGTGTTTTCTTTAAAATTGACCTAATCATTACTCGGTTAACAATATAGCAAGCGGTGTTTGTGGCTTCCGCCCAAAAATATTCAGGTAAATTATTTTCACAAAGCATGGTTCTAGCCATTTCTTGCAAAGTTCTATTTTTCCTCTCAACTACCCCATTTTGTTGAGGAGTTCGAGGAGCCGAAAAATTGTGGCTAATACCATTTTCATTCAAAAAATCTTCAAACCCTAAATTTTGAAACTCGGTTCCATGATCACTTCTAATATGTGAAATTCTAAGTTCAATATCATTTTGGGTTAGTTTTGAAAATGTGATGAATTTTTCTAAAGCCTCATCTTTAGTACTTAAAAATAGAACCCAAGTAAATCTAGAGAAATCATCAACAAGTACAAATGCATAAGATTTACCACCTAAGCTCGTAGTCCTAATTGGCCCAAATAAATCCATATGGATAAGTTGCAAACATCTACTTGTAGAAACATCATTAATGGACTTAAAAGATGACTTATGTTGTTTACCCTTAGAGCATGCATCGCAAATTTTATCGTTTGAGAACTTAATCTTGGGTAAACCTCTAACTAGATCAAGGGAAACTAGTTTTTCTAAAACACTAATGCTAGCATGTCCTAGTTTCCTATGCCACAACCATGCATCATTTTCATTTTGTGCTACCAAACATGCATGAGATGTATGTATGTCATCTAGATGCACCATGTATATGTTACCTATGCGATGGCCTATGAGCATAATATTATTAGATTTAATGTCAACAATTTTGCACCCATTTTTATCAAAAAAAAACATTAAATCCTTTATCACACAATTGACTTATGCTCAACAAGTTGTGTTTAAGACCATCGACATACAAGATATTTTCAATAAGAATAGTAAAGTGATTACCTATGGAGCCAATACCTTCAATGTGGCCTTTGGAGTTGTCACCAAATGTCACCACCCCTACACTTTTTGGCTTTAGATCCATGAATCTACTCTTGTCTCCAGTCATATGCCTTGAGCATCCATTATCAAGGTACCATGAGTTTTGACTTTGTGCTTTGGCCTTGTAGTAATGCTCCCCCATGGAGGAATCTTCCTCAAGTGCCATGAGGCAAAGGTTGGCCACTTCTTGTTCGTCATCCTCCGATGACTCCTCATCACTCCAAGTAGCAAGCTTGGCTTTGAGCTTCTTCTTCTTCTCAAAGCCCTTCTTCTTGAGTTGAGGGCACTCCGAACGTATGTGGCCGGGTTTATTGCACTCGAAGCAAATGATTTGATCTATTGCTTCTTCTTTGTTTTTACCTTTGAAGTCCATCTTTCTTTGGATTTTTCTTCCCCGGTTGGACCTCATAAAGCGTGAGAATCATTTGGCTATCATAGTCAATTCTTCTAGCTCATCCTCCTCACTAGAAGAGCTCTCCTCAAGTAATGAAGCTTTGAGAGCTATTCCCATCTTCTTCTTTTCCACCTCTAGCTTTTCTACTCTCTTCTCTTCCTTCTTCTTCTCTTCTTCCCTTCATTGCTTCATGATCTCATGAGTAAGGAGAGAACCCACTAGCTCATCAAGCTTTAAAGTCTTCAAATTTTTAGCTTCTATGATGGCAGTTCTCTTCCCATCCCAAGATTCGGGAAGTGAGTGGAGTAGCTTCCGGACAAGCTTGTCTTCCGGTATTGTCTCTCCAAATCCTTTGAGCCCATTGACTATAGTGGAGAAACGATCAAACATCTTGGACACCGTCTCATCGGGTTCCATCTTGAAATTCTCATAACTAAGATTGAGAATTTCAATCTTAGTTTCCTTGACATCATTGGTTCCCTCATAGGTAGTCTCAAGAGTGTCCCACACTTCTTTGGCACTCTCAATGGATGATACTTTGGAGTAGATGTCCGGACCAAAAGAACAAAAGAGCATGTGAAGAGCTTTGTCATTTATTTGGATCTTTCTCCTTTCTTCTTCACTCATCTCCACCTTTTTCTTCAAAACCATCTTTCCTTCACTATCTTGCTTCAATGGAATGTAGGGGCCATCTTCAATTACATCCCAAACCAAGTAGTCATTGGACTTGATGAAGAGGCGCATTCTATTCTTCCAAAACGGATAGTTGTCACCATTGAAGAAGGGTGGTTTTGTAGTGGATTGAGACTCATACATGCCTGAACCGGAGGTAGAAGTCATCTCTTGATATTTGGATGATCACACTCTTCCTAGGAACTCCTCTTTTGGTTGTTAATCCTCAAAGAGGTAGGCTCTGATACCAATTGTTGAGTGGATCGAATGATCGAAATGAACCAAGAGGGGGTGAATTGGATTTTTAAAGTTCTTGGTGGTGGAAATTGCAAATTAAAAAGGTAGACAAGGAATTTTAGAGTGGTTCAAGTTCCAAATGAACTCTACACCCACTACCTTAGCTTCACTAAGGATTTGCAACAATTCCACTAATTGCTCTTCCTCTTTTCTAGGCTAAGGAGGTAACCCTTACAATTTTCGGTCAATTTTTCTACCCAAAATTTGACCGAATCCTCACACAATTAAAACAAAGAATTTGTTGGCTAAACAAGTATCTCTCAATACATAAACTAGCCCAATTACAAGCACTCAACCCAATTGAAATGATAAGAATGAAAAATACAATTGGGGTTTCTAAACAATAATGGGATTTAAGCACAAATGCTTGGATTTGATGTTTGGATGTTTGCTTTAGGATCAATAGTTGTTGTTGGAGCTTTTAGAGCTCCCTTTTATACCTTCTCATTGAATTCTAGTCGTTGTGGTTGTTGCATTCATCAATAGAGCCGTTGGGGGTGTTATCTCCCCTCCATAAATGCAGTCTGCAACCAACCGTTTCGAAACGCCCGACCCTGTTTCGAAACAGACCAAAATAGAAAGAGTCGTTGGGGTGCATTAAAGAGCCCGTATCGAAACGGTCAGACCTGTTTTGATATGCTAAAAGCCGTTTCGAAACTTGTTTCGAACATTTTGCCACTGTCAAGGGTCGTATCGAAACGGCTTGAGATCGTTTCGATACGCCTTAACGGTTTGTTAAAAATCGGTTAAAAACATTCAACGGTCATATTTTTCAAATCAATTTAAGAGCCGTTTCGAAACACTGGATGTTGTTTCGATACGGTGTCTCTTTGTTCTAAAGCCGTTTCGAAACTTGTTTCGAAACACGGGTTGACAGTGTTGAAATCGTTTCGATACCCGTTTCGAAACATGGACTCACAGTTTCAAAACTGTTTCGAAACGCCTTAGGCCGTTTCGAAACGGTGACTCGAAAATCACTGTTTTGGCTTTAAGAACACTTCAAAAATATTTGATAAACTTAGTTTTTAACTTAGGCATATTCTTCAAAACATATAGGGATGTTTGAGGACTTAAAAAATCGTTTTCACATTTTCAATTTAGTCCTTAGGTTCTTTAGTTATATCAAAATTAAAACATCGGTTTCACATCTTGTTGTCTTGCTCCTCGAAGCGTGAATCAACCACGTCGAGTCGCTCACGCGAGTCCTTCACCGAACCCTCGAGTCTGGTCACCTTTTCCTCCAAGGTCTCGGGGATATCCTTCGAACTCGTCGTCTTTCCCTCAGTAGCCTGGGACTCCGCACCCTTTTGCGCTGCGACATCATCTCCTTTCTTCGGTGCTATCTCAATCAGTGCCTTCCTCGAACACTCGCTCTGATACCAACTGTCACGGGGCTAGATTTTCGAACTAGCAAACCGCACGGCCTTAGGCGAATTTCACCACACAAACGCCTAAGTAAGCCTGAATTCCAACTCTGGAAGATCAAAAATTCTAAGGCACTCAAGAACGCAAGTCGTTCTAAGCGGAAGCAAACTATAATGAATGGTCTTTGAATCTGAAAGAAGAAAACCAAGAACACGAAGAACAACACAGAGGATATAGAGTGAATGCCTTGATTACTCTGAAGATAGAAAATTGAGTGATTTACACATGAGCTGGAGAGTCTCTATTTATAGTTGAACTCCCCCAAATCTGACGGTCAAAACTGATTTACATCGACGGACGAGATTTACATAATATCTTTACAAAATCTCTAAATATTACAACATTATCTAAATAAAATCAATTCAAATGGATAATGTTGGACTAAATCTTCCAGGATCTTCCAGAACATTTCGGAACCTTCCAGAATCTCTCACGGACCGGAGTATGTCTGGTGGTCTTTTCGAGCTCAAAGTCTGTGTCTGAACCCTTTCTATAGGCAAATGCGCATATGACACGGGCTCGAACTGGCGGCCCGTGACACAATGCACACACAACTCTATGTGGTTTAGCCCATTGTAGTTGCAATAAACAAAGCACTGGTGTTGCCGTGTCTGGCTGGGCTTGACTTACCTAATTTTCTAACATCTAGTGCAAGTTATTAGTGCCGTACATTATGGACCGGGGCTATTTCACAGTGCTATTGACATTCAAATTCAGTGGGTTATGCCGTACGATTATGTTTGTAAAGGATTTGTCTCTAACAAATTTTTTAAATTTAATCCAAAGTTTTCCGATCTTCTAAGCAAACCGGTGCTTTTTTTAACGATTCTAGTTCCGGGTCAATCATTGAACGTTGACATCTTAATTTTTTTTGGATTGATCGGATTAGATTTAAAGTGCTAAAACTTCCTTTTCTGGGTTTTACGTTGAAATATTGTCTTATTTTGAACAACAGAATCGAAAATCCAACATTCATGAGTATATCTAATATTGTCGTGTACATGTAGGAGCTGATAAGTCTCAAAGTCCTCTTGTTTTAGGTCATTGGCACGGTGGCACAACAAAGCACAACTTTAACTTTGTTTTTGTTTGTTTGAGAGGGAAAATGTAAGGAAAGAAAAAAAAAAAAAAAAGGAAAATTGTTCTCCTTCGTTCGGTAGAATGACAATATTCCCAAGGAAAGTGAAATAATGTGATTTGTGAAATATTTCGGCGATTAATTGTCATACGATTACAGTGTCGTTTGGGATGTTTTTGGGCCATGTGTGAAAATTCAAAGATGAATTCCTATAAAACGAAACCATATCTCATTACTTTAAACAATTAATTTAATATTTTAAAAATAAATCAAAAAATATGATTAAACTTTGTCAAGTACATTGTTTTCATTGTTTTGTTAAGAAAATTTGATTGAATTGAATTATGGGTAACTTGTATGATACGGAACTTGTTTTTGAACAATAAATACAAAAAAATTTGAAGAATATTGTATCATTTATTTTTATCGTTAGATTGAAGAAAGATAAAGAGAATTAAATTTTAGGGAAAATTGAGATTATAGGGGCAATCCTCCTAGTCCAATTTGCTCCCTTCACAATGTTAAAATTTGAACCTTTGACCTTACTTAAGAGATCTAATATCTCATCTTGCTAGACCAATTGGTTGTTGGTAATTATTTTTTATTGTTAGATTAATTTATTTAACCAATTAAAAAATAAGTTTTCATCTGGCTTCCTAGCCCCTCCCTTGTCCATTAAGCTTCATTAAATGTGAGAAACAATGGGCTTACCACATGTTTATTTGCACCAAGTCATGCCATCTTTAATATTATTGATTAAATTTAGGCCAAAAGTAATCAAGAGATTTATAGTGTATCCTCCATGGCCATATGCAACATAGTCCAACTTTTTTAGTCATTTTGACCCCAACGAAATGCAATTAGATTTCCTAAGTTAGTTTATTAGCACAATCTTTGAAGTTGCTGGCTTCCCCGAGGTTCTTGTTTGAAGGGACGTTGAGCCTCAGCTATGTTAGGCATACAGAAGAAATACCACATTAGACAAGAATCCATCCATGGAAGAGTGAAGACCAGTTTCTGTCTCATGTCAATGTCGGAGTTACAGAAACCCTTTATGGATACACCTTGGCGGCACTTGAAGAAGGCCGCTGCTTCCTCTATCGCCGCCTTCCTCCTCATTGCCGGTGTCCTAGTTTACGTTGGTTGGCTTGATACGGTACGTAAGTGTTGCAGAACCCTTTCAAGGTTCTATGTGTGTGTGTTTGCTTATGTTTCTTTTCTTCTATGTAGTCGATGTTTTCAGCTGTTTCTTCTTTCCAAAACATAGTCATCGGTTCCAATTCCACAACGGCAACACAGAAGCCAGAGTTCCCACTCGAGTGTTCGACTGACAACCCGACACAAACATGTCCGAGGGACTATCCTATTCCTACCACTAGTCCAGACATTAATACATCCAACCCTACATGCCCTTCGTTCTTCCGATGGATCCACGAAGATTTACGGTACTGGAAACAAACAGGGATCACGCGGGACATGATCGAGCGGGCGCAGAGGACGGCGCATTTCAGGCTGGTGATCGTGAACGGCAAAGCGTACGTAGAGAAATACAGGAATTCCATACAGACAAGAGATAAGTTCACTCTGTGGGGCATATTGCAGCTTCTAAGGTTGTACCCTGGAAGATTACCAGACTTGGAGCTGATGTTCGACTGTGATGATCGGCCCGTGGTTGGTTCCCGGGATTATCAGGGTCCGGATGCTCGACCGCCTCCGTTGTTTAGATATTGTGGTGATGAATGGAGCATGGACATTGTGTTCCCAGATTGGTCCTTTTGGGGCTGGTAATGGATTAGTTGCAAATTAAACATATACTATTATTACTATTTTTTTTATAGAAATGATGAAATTGATAGGGGGATTTGGGTAATAGGGCTGAGACCAATATAAGGCCATGGGGAAATCTGTTGGAGGATATGAAGAAAGGAAAGCAGAGGACGAAGTGGAAGGAAAGGGTACCTTACGCTTATTGGAGAGGAAACCCCAGCGTCGCCCCTACTCGGGCTGACCTTATGAACTGCAATCTTACCCACCAAAATAACTGGAATACCCTCCTATACTTTCAGGTAAAATCCCCTCAACATTTGATTTTTCTTACAAAAATCTCAAACTAATTTTACTACCTATTCTTTGATTTATAACTAAGTACTTGTTTCAAGTGAAAGTTTTGATTATGAGTACATGTACGTTAAGGGTTAAGGGTATTTGATCATTTCATATTTTAATTTTTTTTAATAAGCTGATATTCACTGTCTTTTATGTTTGAATTTAAAATTTAAATTATTTATTTTTTCAAAAAAAATTATTGTTCTTGGTCAAAAGTGTGGATGACGGGACCATGACTTCTCATTTCCGTTCCTAATATTATTAATTTCTATTATACGTAAAATATTATGTTTAAATTACAGGATTGGGAGCTGGAATCTAAACAAGGGTTCAAACAATCAAATTTAGAGGACCAATGCACCCACAGGTATCATCAAATAATTCACTTATTTCGTATCTTGAATTTAAGGATGGGCATTTTACTCGATCCGATTGGGTTTTGACTGACCCGGTTGGATCGGGGTTTTTTTATAAATAAAAACGGGTTCAAGTCGGGTCGGGTCGGATATTTGTTGAGTGTGAAGTCGGGTTTGTGTTTAGGATAAAAAATTTAACCTGACGCGGGACTAATAGTATAATTTTTCTCTAAATTTTTAGAGATATTTGTAATAATAGCTCCTCTTTATATATTTTTTATAACTAGATCCTTAAAATTAAAATTTTATTTATATTTTAGTCCTAAAATTTTCTACTTTTTACAATTAAGTCCCATAAAATTATTTTTTACAATTAGAT
Source organism: Hibiscus trionum (assembly GCA_030270665.1). Taxonomy (NCBI): domain Eukaryota; kingdom Viridiplantae; phylum Streptophyta; class Magnoliopsida; order Malvales; family Malvaceae; genus Hibiscus; species Hibiscus trionum. The sequence goes on along the minus strand of BSYR01000027.1, from coordinate 40,424,996 downwards.
CCCTAAAAATGATTTTTTTTCTATAAGTCGGATCGGGGTCGAGTTTAAAGTATTTATTTTCAGGTCGAATTAAATTTTTTAAATAATAAAATCAAATCAAATTTGAATTTAGGGTAATTATTTTCAGGTTAAGTTCAAATGGATCAAAAACCCAACTCGTGTACATCCCTAAATTCCTAATGCAGCAACGTTGAGAGTGGGGCAGGCTGCCTCTCCATATTTAAAAATAAATAATTTTTCTATATTTAAAAACGAAATGTTAATTTGACTTCCGAATTTTTACAATTTATTTATTTTTTATTTTAAACTTTTTAATATAAAATTGTTAAACTGAAAACTTCCATTTATTGTCGGTTTAAACCAACAAAACCAATAAAAATCAACCCCTAAACAATGATTCATTTAGTGCCCCACTTTAAAAAAAAATTGAATTTAAGGTTTAAGGTTTAAGGTTATGATCAAGGTTTGGAGAATTATGGGGTAGGATGTATTTTTTAGTGTTTATAATTTAGGGTTTAGGATGTGAAAAATAGGGTTAGTGTTGGGTTTTACGGTGCTCGATTCCTTCAACCGTTCTTGCTCGCCAAGTGGTAGAGAAGTGAAATTTTGGGTGATAGAGGTGTGGAAGCTAAAAAGATAAACACAAGATGATTTATAGTGGTTCAACCTTCTAACCAGTGTCTACATCCACTACCTTAGCTTCCCACTAAGGATTTTCAATCAATCCACTATTGATTCGTCTCCTTTTCTAGGCTTAGGAGGAAACCCTTACAAACTGATCAAGCTTTCTACTCAAAGTCTTGATCAAGCCCTCTTTACAAAGAGATAAAAATAAGCAAACTAAAATCCCTCTAATAGGTATTTGTATGCACAATTAAGCTCTCATCCAATCCTAAAACACTTGAGCAAATCTAACAATTTTGGCTCACTAGTGTTTGTCTATACAAGGAATTGACAATTAGGTACTAAGGCACATTTTGATCATATGTTGTATTACAATCAAAGCATTAACCATTACTTGATGCTTGGAGGTCCCTTTTATACTCCTAATTGAGTTTGTAGATGTTATTAGCCGTTGGGGTTGAATTGGAGCCGTTGGAGACTTTATTTCCCACCATAAATGCAGTTCTGCAGCCTACCGTATCGGTACACGTGAAGACGTATTAGTACACTTTTCTCCAGAACTAGCCGTTGGGCTCTTTGTCAGCCTAAGCGTATCGATACGCTTGAGGGTGTATCGGTACAATATGTCATTTAAAAGATCGTTGGGAAATAGCCGTTGGGGTTGTTAAAACATGGATCTGTACGCTTAAGGGGCGTATCGGAACGATCCCTATCTGTATTGATACGGTCTCACCAGTATCGGTACGAGTTTTGGCAGAATCAAAACTTGGGCAAAAGTGTATCGATACGGGGTATACCGTATCGGTACGAGCTTGCTGAAAAGTCAAGTTTGGTTATTTTAAAGTATTAAAAACTTTGCCAAAAACCTTTTAAAATGCCTCAAACTTATTTTCAAGTTGTTTGGACTTAAAGACATGTTTTAAATTCTTTTCAAATTAGTCCAAAAAAAATTTCAATTATTATATCAAAACATTGGTTCTACAATCTCCCCTTTTTGATATAATAAAACCAACTTGAAAATTTGTTTGGGATTTCTTCCCCTTTGTGAAATAAATTTTGAATAAGAGAATTAAGATTTAAAATCACTGAATGCCCCCTTATTCATTTGAAAAATTCAATTTTTCAAACCATTTTCCCCTTTTTGTTATATCAAAAAGAATTTAAAATACTTTTAATCTCAAAATAACAATAGAGGTAAAAAAATGAAAAAAATTAAGAATTTTGGTTTTAAAATGACTCCCCCTTACTCAAAGCATCATCAAAAGATGTTAGTCCAACATATGTCATAATCTAGTGGTAATAAAAAAATCAAATTAAACAAATAAAACAACTAGATTTTTACCACACTTGAATACAAGGGATGATGTGAAGCCTTCCTTCTTCAAGTGTTCTTCCTTGTGTGCATGTAGCTCCCCCTCAATTTTGGACTTGTTGATCAATCTCCATCACACCTATTATAAGACAATCAAGTAATTTTTGGTATCCAAATTGCTTTGGATCCATAGACATTAGTAGCACAAAATTTAGTCCCCTTAGGAATCCATTTTTCAATTTCACCCTTTTTAGTTGAAGTACTTAGTCCTTTTGGGACCCAAATACTTCTACAACATTTACCATTTACAAATCTAGGGGCACTAGATTGTCTTACATAAAAATTTGATTTTCCAACATTATTTTTCTTTTCAAGCTCTTTGGAAATCAAATTTTTTCTTCTTAAACTTTATGAAGCAAATTTTGTAAACCAAAACATTTTTGTTCAAACTCATTGAGTTTTGCTTCAAGTTCAATTTTAGTTTTAGAAATCAAGTCATTTTGAATTTTTAAATTTGAAATCACTTTCTTGTTTTTCAAAATGTGATTTTTAAATTCTAAAACCAAATCGTCATAGGCATCTTCTAATTCATCAAAAGAATATGAACATGAAGTAGATGAATTAGAAGTTACCCTTGAATCTTCTTCGATGACCATAAGGCAAAGGTTGGCTTGTTCATCGTCGGTGGAGTCCTCATCACTCCAAGTAGCCACATATGCATTCTTCTTATGGCTTGAAGTGCTTGCCCTCTTCTTTTTCATGGATTCTCATTCAAGTTCTTTCAAGGCTTTCTTCATGTAAGGGGCACACTTCTTGAAGAGATGAACTATCTCTTCTTCTTCATCCTCCTCCTCACTTGAATCTACATGATGACATGTGGAGGATTTGAGAGCAATGCCATTTGTGTTGATGCCAAGCCCTTTGAGCTTCTTCTCCCCCATAGCTCTAATCTCTTCCTTCTTCTTCTCCTCTTCTTTGTTTTTCTTCATAATTTGGCGAGTGAGAAGTGATCTCATGAGCTCATCAAGCTTCAAAGTCTTGAGATTCTTGGCTTTGATGATGGCGGTCCTTTTTGAGTCCCGTGATTCGGGAAGGGAGTAGATGAGCTTTCAGACAAGCTTCTCTTCGGGATGGCTTCTCCATAACCTTTGAGTCTATTGGTGATGGTGGAGAACCTATCGAACATCTTCTCAATGTTCTATTCCGGATCCATCTTGAAGTTTTCATACGCTAGGTTGAGGAGCCCGATCTTGGTCTCCTTTACTTCGTTTGTCCCCTCGTATGTAACTTCGAGCTTGTCCCAAACTTCCTTGGCACTCTCACAAGAAGACATCTTCTCATAGATGTTGGGGCCAACTGTACAAAAGAGGATGTGCAAGGTTGTTCAATTAAGCTCCATCTTCTTGCGATCTTCGACACTCCAATCCGCCTTGCTTTATTGAGGCACGAACGGACCATCTTCTACTATGTCTCAAAGCTTGTAGTCCTTTGACTTTATGAATAACTTCATCCTTGTTTTCCAATGGGCATAGTGTGTTCCGTCGAAGAAGGGCGATTTGTCGATAGATTGCGCCATTTAGCCGGTTGTTTGAAATATTGATTGAGCTTACCGGATCTTCTAAATAGGATGTTAATCCTCTTCAATTGAGCCAAGCTCTGATACCAATTGTTGGGTTTTACGGTGCTCGATTCTTTCAACCGTTCTTGCTCGCCAAGTGGTGGAGAAGTGGAATTTTGGGTGATAGAGGTGTGGAAGCTAAAAAGATAAAGACAAGATGATTTATAGTGGTTCAACCTTCTAACCAAGGTCTACATCCACTACCTTAGCTTCCCACTAAGGATTTCCAATCAATACACTATTGATTCGTCCCCTTTTCTAAGCTTAGGAGGAAACCCATACAAACCGATCAAGCTTCCTACTCAAAGCCTTGATCAAACCCTCTTTACAAAGAGATAGAAATAAGCAAACACAAATCCCTCTAATAGGTATTTATTTGCACAATTAAGCTATCACCCAATCCTAAAACACTTGAGAAAATCTAACAATTTTGGCTCACTAGTGTTTGTCTATACAAGGAATTGACAATTAGGCACTAAGAAACATTTTGATCATATGTTGAATTACAATTAAAGCATTAATCATTACTTGATGCTTGGAGGTCCCTTTTATACTTCTAATTGACTTTGTGGCCGTTACTAGCCGTTGGAGACTTTATTTCCCACCACAAATGTAGTTCTGCAGCCTATCGTATCGGTACACGTGGAGGCGTATCGGTATGCCCTTCTCCAAAACTAGCCGTTGGGCTCTTTGTCAGCCTAAGCGTATCGATACGCTTGAGGGCGTATCGATACGATATGTCATTTAAAAGACCGTTGGGAAATAGCCATTGGGATTGTAAAAACAGGGATCAGTACGCTTAAGGGGCGTATCGAAACGATCCCTATCCGTATCGATACGGTCTCACCCGTATCAGTACGAGTTTTGGCAGAATCAAAACTTGGGCAAAAGTGTATCGATACTGGGTATACCGTATCGGTGCTGGCTTGTTGAAAAGCCAAGTTTGGCTATTTTAAAGTATTAAAAACTTTGCCAAAAACATTTTAAAATGCCTCAAACTTATTTTCAAGTTATTTGGACTTAAAGATATGTTTTAAATTCTTTTCAAATTAGTCCAAAACATTGGTTCTACAGTTAGGACTTAAAATTTAATTTTTAAGTGTTTTTTAGTGTGAGACATAGAAAGAGACATGGTTATGGGTAGAGGATTTTTTCCGCTTTTAAGCGGTTGATTTTTTGGTTGAGGGGTTATTTCCATTGGTTGTTCGTTTTTGAAATTTTGAACTCATTTGACTGGAAAAAAAAACTCGGTTTATACATAGGGTAAACTACAACAAAGGTCGCTCAATTATAGGTAAGGTTACGTTTGGGTCACTCAATTATTAAAAGTTACATTTGGGTCACTCAATTATGGGTAATGTTACGTTTGGGTCACCCAATTATTAAATGTTACATTTGTATCACTCAATCATGGGCAAGGTTACATTTGGGTCACCCTTCATATTTAAAAAAAGTATATCAATTTGTGTATTAGATTAATTAATGATTCCAAATGAAGTATTCTAATGTTAACAAAGGTATACAAGTGATTTGGAAGAAAAAATGACTAATTGATGTACTTTTTTAAATGTGAAGGGTAACTCAAACGTAACTTTACTCATAATTGAGTGACCAAATGTAACATTAATAATTGGGTGACCCAAATGTAACCTTACCCATAATTGAGTGACCCAAATGTAACTTTTAATAATTGGGTGACCCAAATGTAACCTTACCCATAATTGAGTGACTTCCGTTGTAGTTTACCCTTATATATAAAAAGTTCAAATATATTTATAATATATAATAAATGAATAGTTATATTTTGATACACAATTTGTTTTAAAAAATTACACATCCCTTCATATTTAAGCTATAAAACCTAAAATTTAAATCCCTAGCTCTTACACCCTAACACCAAAACCCTAAACACTAAATTTTAACTATGAACCTTAAATTCTACACCATACAACCTAAACCCCTAAACCCTAAGTCACAACCTAAATCTCTAAACTCTAAAATTAAAAGGCTTGTGTAAACTTGAAAGTATTTTCCATAAATTGAGAGGCTTATGTAAATCTCTAAACTCTAACCATGAACTTTAAATTCTACACCTAAAGTCCTAAACCCTAAATCACAACATAAATCTCTAAACCCTAAAATTAAAAAGCTTGTGTATCAAAGTATTTTCCATAAATGAGATAGGATCCTCTTACACTATGTAAACTTGAAAATTTCATACTTTTTTTGGACTGTTGGATGAAGATAAATAGATGATGAGATTAACAGTAGAAAATATGAAGATTATCACTTGAAAGAAAATAATCTTAGTCATTTATTACCATCATCCAACGATCCAAAAATGTGTAAAAGTAATTGAGTTTCACACAATGTAAGAATCCTAACTCATAATAAATATATATTTATATATTAACTTAAGTTAATTATAAGATCGACTTTAAATTAATTCGATTAAGATAATAAAAATTAATCAGACCGATTTTTATAGATTATGATCAATCAACTCCTTAATTTAAAAAAGTCAATTACACTTTTTATAATTATATTCGAGTGAAATGTAGTATTTTTGTTTAATTTTAAATCAGAATAAACTCATGTACAATTATAGACTAAATTACTCAAACCTGAACAATACAAGTAAAAATCCGATTGCTCTTTCTAACTTGTAATGCTTTATAAAATAGTCACTAGAAAACTGGTTATTATATGTTACAGATATAAAATATATACAGAAGGATGGGCGTGGTCCGTCAGTGAGAAGTACATTCTAGCTTGTGATTCAATGACCTTATACATAAGGTCTCAATTCTACGATTTCTTTATCAGGGGCATGGTGCCATTGCAGCACTATTGGCCCATCAGAGAAAATGCCAAATGTAAATCCCTTAAATTTGCAGTGGAATGGGGAAACCTCCATCCTGATAAGGTATTTTTTAGTTTATTCTTATTTTTTTGTTTTTTAATTTTTTATGGCTTTAACTTGATTAATCTGGACAAACATGCGTTGGTAGTTTATCTTAAACTTTTAGTTGTTTAATAAACACTATTTTTAATATTTAGAAATTTTATATATTGTTTTCTCATTGAACTTTTGGAAAATTATATGGCAGAGATTGCAGGGATGGACTTATAAGGGGCGCGCCCCCTAAAATTTTGAAATTTCTATATGATTTAGAAAAATTTTAAAAATTTTCTATGTATTTCCTGTTGAAAATATATTTTCGCCCCCTCCCTCAAAAATTTTATAAGTTCGCTCCCTCTAGAATTTTAAAGGTTTGTCCCCTAACATAATATTCCGCATCCGTCCCTGAGAGATTGTGCAAAATAATACAAGTTTGTCTATTTTAGAGTTTCCGAGTTTAGTTTAAAATTTGAAGTTTAAAGTTTAGGATTTTACGGTCAGAGAGTTAAATTTCATAGTTTAAATAAAAATAGTTATATTACACAACTTGTGTATAAAAGCAACGACCCTAAACTTTTAAACATAATCAAGTTAGTAACCTAACATGTTTTTAATATTTAGATCAAATTAAATCATGTTTAATTTTCATATGTTATATATATAAAGAATAATATATTATAAAAATAAAAATAAGCTAGGCTCATGAGTCCTAAAGGAGAAAACTTTTATATTTTTATCTCTTCAAATAATGAGAAAACTTTTAATCTCAGACATTTAACTTGAGTCCTAAACAATACTATTAAAAAAAACCTGAGTCCTAAACAAGACCCTTATTAATAAAGGTATAAGGAAATGTGAGATTTTGATTTTTTTTTTTTTTTTTTGGTTTTAAATTCGTCTAGGCCCAGGCAATTGGAGAGGCTGCCGGCAACTTCATACAAGAGGATTTAAAGATGGACAATGTATATAATTACATGTTTCATTTGCTAAACGAGTACTCCAAGCTCTTGAAATTCAAACCGACGATCCCTCCGGCCGCTGTGGAGCTATGTTCGGAGACGATGGCATGTCAGGAAATTAGTACGCGGAGGAAGTTCATGGTAGAATCCCTGGTGATGTCTCCTAGCAATGAAACACCCTGCGCAATGCCTCCGCCTTATGAGCCCACACAGCTGCGAGAATTCCTAGAGAGAAAGGCTAATTCAACCAGGCAAGTGGAGATGTGGGAAGACCAATATTGGCTTAGTTCAGAAAACAAGCAATAAAATCAAAGCTTTTGGACCTCAATACCTTGGTTCCTTGTCTATTATATTGAAGCTTTTTACGTTTTTATATGCACCTCTAGCATATATTACAGGGAAAACTGAAAAACGAAGGGCACTCCTAGTATATACTCGAAATACATACGATAGTCGTGTTTTTCTAAGCTTAGATACTAAGTAAATGGAAATCAAACTCAAATTTTAATTCATCATCTTTAAAAGATGACATTCCTTACGGTCGAGCCCAAGCTATCATGCCTTTCTTTATATCTCGAATCAAAAAATAAAACATAGCTCTTGCAAATACAGAGTATAAAATGGCTGATATGTCCAAGCTGAGCTCACTAAGGTCGATTGCTTGCAGCTATAAACCATCTTGCTCCTCACTCTTGACGTATCAGGTGCCCTACATGTAACAAAAAAGTGAAGAAGAAACTACAAATACGATCATGTAAGAAAACAAAAAAAGTTGTTTAATTTTTTAAGGTGCAAATACGATCATGTTATCGACAAAAACAAAGAATATACCCGATTCATAAGTAGTATTAATTAATACAAAACATCAATCCAACAAAACTGCAAATAAAAATTAAAATAACACTAGACAAATCTCAGGATGAAAATTAAACTTGAAGGATCAAGATTCCAAGATTTCGAATCTGTCAATTTTAATAATACATACATACCGTATAAACAAATTGGTCAAATCCGAGTTACATATAGATAATAATATTCTCTTTTTGTATTGGGACCATTTTATAGATGCATAAATATCAAATATTTAAATATACTTAAATTCATATTTTTAAATATTGTAATAATAATAGCAACAATTGAATTAAAATTCAATCGATTTGTAAATTTTAATTGTAATTTTTTTGGTGGGGGTGATAGAACAAAAATCCATTTTTAGTTTTATTTATTTCGAAAGAGAGAGAAGCTTATATTCATGCTCGTGTATGAGTACAGATAATCTAATGTTAATGTCCATATATAGATGTAACACTCTGATGTTAAAAAAATGAAAATGAAAATAAAAAAAGGTTGAAAAATGAGAAATGAATGAAAGTGAGGGTGAGGAGACTCAAAACCATGGCCTCACCACTCACCACCCAGTGTGTAAGCTGCTAAGCCAAAGGCTCACATTTGATCTAATCCCATCCTTTTAATTTTTATAGTTAAAGAAATTAAATTATTTGAACCAATTAATAATGTCTGTCTATTCACCAACCCCAATTAATTGCTTCTCGAAACTCGGTTCCCTTTCTCTCTCACTCTCTTCCTGATATGAGCTCTCACCAGTCCTAAATCTATGGCCGTTCGCGACGACCACCGTCGCGCCGTGGACTTCACCGCCGGCGTCAAGGGCTAGGCTCGACCGTCTGTTCTCACCTGTATCAGCCACGCGCCATCCTGACGTGCCATCGTCGTCGAAATCCCAATCACATCCCCGCCGACCCACATATATTTTCCCTTCGATTTCGGCCACATACGTCGCCGGCTAGGAGCGTCGTCGGCTTAGCCGTGTCTGTCGAGGGGAGAGGCGTAAAACCCCTAAACTTTTTCGTCCAAAAGGCGTCAGAAAATTCACCGTCGGAGATCCATATCCTTTCCAGCAATTCTAGAATTTCAGGTTAGATCCGGTGAATTTTCGGTTAGTTTTAGGTCGTAATCTGGTGATTTTTGTAGCTTCCGTTTAAATAGTGCTTTTTTCTTGGGCAGATCGTATTCTGGCATTCTCCGACGAATTTTCGGTTGCCGTCCAGCAACTCTAAATCTCTAGGGTAAGAACCGGTCCAATGACCGAACCGGCCAGACCGGTTTAACCGTTCGGTCCATGACCTAGACCCGAACCGTCTCGACCTGAGTCCGACCCGAACCGCCTCTAACCCTTATCTGACCCGACTGAGTCAACTTGCCGAGTCAACTCGCATGAGTTGACATAGTGAGTTAACTCGTCGAGTCAACTCAGTTGACCCTCTGTTGACTATTGACATCATACTGAAGTTAGCGTTGACTTTGACCAAAAAGTCAAAATTTCCGACAAAGACCTATTTCATGATTTTTGACGTCTTGAATCCGATTTTGAAGCCCGTTTTGCGAAATTATAACCCGAAGACCTCTAAATATGACCTTAAACCCAATCATGCATATGTATTTAATTACTTCATTAAGATAAATGTAAATCGAATAAATGACTAATATAAGCTTTTACATGATTAAAGGTACTCGAGTATATCCCGACCACCAGTATGCTCAGTCCAGTTCCTCCCGTTCTGCTCATCCTCGTGCACCTATAGTTACTCGTATGATCTTAGAACTCAATCAATACTTTAAATCTAATCATTTTCCATTGTGGTAACTTTTCTCTATTTTATTATAGGATCTAGTTCAATTGCAGAGCATAGCGAGGCAGGTGCCCCTTAGATCTATCTAACCAATTTATGAGGTGTGTTCCTAGTGTGCTAAATAACAGTCTGAAAATATTTTTTTATGAAATTATCATGTGCATATGAATATTTTCTCCGATTAATAGTATGGACACTTTTATGAGATATGAAAGTTTTATCTGTTGAACATTGATATTTTTTACTTGATTGAGTACAAGTTTGCTATGTTGGTTTGGAAATATGTGTATATGTCAGATTTGAAAGCATGAACCTCAGACTATTATATCTCTGTGAATAAGCATGTCTGTCATATGTTTTTATGATATCACTGTCTGTTGAACAACTATGTCTTATATGTGGGTCTTTCTGTTGGGATATGATATGAAGTGTCTGCATGTTTAGCCTTGATCCAGCTGGTAATTCCTTATGGACCCAAGGTCGCCCCTTGGGTAGGTTCCGATGCCTCGGCACGGGTAATTCCTTATGGACCTAAGGCAGCCCCTTAGGTTGGCACCTACACCCACCGGGCCTAGGGTAAGTCCTTATGGATGTAGTTAGGGGAACTTCATATCGGCGTATCGTTGGAGGGTAGTTAGAAGCAATGAAACTTTGGTATCTTTTGATCATGTTTTTACCTAATGTTTTGCACTTATGAACTATTGACATGATTTTATGCACTGTTGGAACACACTAAGCTCCCTAGCTCATGCCCTCATTCTTTCTCCTTTCAGATAAATTTTGATAGGATACCCAGGGACTCGGATCATAGAGGATCGGCACATTCGTACTATTTTTGTTGTAATGTTTTTATCCGTCATAATGTCTTTATATGGGTGACATGAGCCTATATTTTGTTGCTACATACTTTGTCGCTACACACCTTATCTTTTGCCAATGTGGCCTATTTTGTATTATGATTTTATGATGGTTTCAGATTAAACTTCCGATACTTTGATTTTATCGATGAATTGTGTTACAATATTTTCTTGCTATACATATATATATAAATATTGTGAGAGTTGTCGACAGGGAATGTGACCTCCCCAAAGATAGGTATATCATATAGGCCTTATGAGGGGGTTACATTTAGTTGGTATCAAAGGTTTTTGTTTTATAAGCCTCGGACTTTGGTTGGGTCTTAAATAAAACATTTTCATAAAATGCTTTGGAAACATTTTCAAAAAGGGCCATGTCCCCAAACTTTTCATATGTTTAACTGTGTTCGATACTCTACTGCCAGTTCTAAGTCTAGGTCTTATCTCTTGTAGAGCCCGAATTGTCCAATGAGCGATAGACGAGGTCTTTGACCTGCCCGGAGGTGAGGTCGACTTGCTAGATATTCTGACCTGATTGACAGTTTGGCTAGCGATCCTCTGGCTCCCGAAAATCCTCCCACCCCTAGAGGTTTCACACCTTCGGTAGACCCCCCGGCTGCTTCTGGTATTGATATGATGACTCCAGTCAAAGGACTACCTGCACCTCGTACCGAGCCATCGACGATAGTGTCTGATGAGACTCTCAGTAGGTAGTTCTAACATTTGATTCATGGTGCTGTTAGAGCCGCTGGAGTTATGCCTGAGGTCCCTATCCCTCAAACTCTGATCGCCAGTGGGTCTGGGACATTTGATGTCCCTATCGGTGGACCCCTGACCGAGGCAGAATAGTAGCTTCTCGATCTTGAGAGACACATGGATTTCTTGGTTTTTGAGCCGCCCAAGAAATATTTGGGAGCCGTTCATTTGTTGTATGGGAATGCCCGCACCTGGTGGGAGTTTGTTGTAAGTAGTGTCCCTGTTACTCGTCTGACCTGGGATTTTTATTTTCAAGGAACACTTCAGAAGCTGTTTCATCAGAGAGCGTTTTATGAGACATATGCGAGAGCAGTTCAAGGCTCTGACACAGGGGGTTATGACTGTATCCGAGTATGAGACTAATTTTTTGAACTTGTTGAGATTTGACTCTAGTTTGGTGCCTACTGAGAAAGAGAAGTGTCGTAAGTTTGTACTTGGCCTTCGGTATGAGTTGTCTGTGCATGTTAAATGCCACCTTGATGAGGACTTTGATAAAGTTGTTGAGAGGGCAAGAGATCAGGAGGAGGTTGAGTTATTGGCCACGAGTGGTGGTAGAGTGGATCGAGACCGATCTAGGAGGCCTTCTGTTCCCGAGTCTTCCTCACGCCCTGATAAGAGGACTCGTACCTCCGCCCCTCAGAAAGGCAATCCTGGATCTAGGCCCGCTGCATCCTCGGCCCCTACAGTTGGTCGTGGCGATTCATCTGGTTTCTCTCCACTACCATCTTGTGTGCATTGTGGCAAGCATCACGGGGGACAATGCAGGAAGATGATGGGTACTTGTTTATGTTGTGGATTTAGAGATCATTCCTTGAAGAGTTACCCTGTTCCACCTTCTGCATCTTGGACATCCTTCTAGACTCCTACTCGATCACAAACTTTTGTACAGACTCCAGCTAGGGGTCGTTTTCAGAGTAGATCTTCTGCATCTGCTACCAGGACTGACTCTAGAGCCCGACCATATCAGAGTGGGGGACCATTTTTATCTGAGGTGAGACAACCTGCACTTGTTTATGCTACCAAACGTCGGGATGATCGAGATGAGCCAGATGTCGTCGCATGTACTTTTACCATCAATTATGTTTCATATTTTGCATTGCTCGACAATGGTTCCACCCATTCCTATATTTCGAAATCCGTATCTCAAGACCTTCAGATTCCGATTGAAGCCACATAGAGTGTTGTTACTGTTATGAGTCCTATGGGTTAGTCAGTGAAGGTGAATAAGGTATTCATGCATTGTCCCGTTGAGGTTCATGGGAAAATCTTTCTGGTCGACCTTATGGAACTTCCGTTGGAGGAGTTCAATTTGATTTTAGGAATGGATTGGTTGTATGAACATCATGTTAACTTAGATTGTGAGTCCAAGATAGCAGTTCTGAAGACCTCTGATGATCATGGAATGGTTCTTGTTGGTGAGCGTCGAGGGTATCTATCTAATGTGGTATCTGCTTTGACTACCGATAAGATGACCAAGAAGGGATATGAGACCTTCATTGCTTGCCTTCTGAACACAAAGGGTTATCTATTCAAGATTGAGGAAATTCGTACTGTTAGCGAGTTTCATGGTGTCTTCCCCGAGGAGTTGCCTGGATTACCTCTGGATAGGGATGTCGAGTTTGAGATTGAGACCTATTTGGATCTGCGCCAGTATCCATGAACCCCTACCGTATAGCTCTTAGAGAGCCTAAGGAGCTAAAGATTCAGTTGCAAGAGCTCCTAGACTAAGGATTTCTCCGACCTAGCTCTTCACCTTGGGGAGCCCTAGTTCTCTTTATTAAGAAGAAAGATGGTTCTCTCCGGTTATGCATTGACTATCGAAAGTTGAACAAGTTGACTGTGAAGAATAAATATATGTTACCAAGGATTGATGACTTATTTGATCAATTTCGGGGAGCCACGCTTTTTTCGAAGATTGATCTTCGATTAGGGTATTACCAGTTGAAGAAAAAGGGCCTGATGTTGCTAAGACGGCCATCCGTACTAGATTTATGCATTACGAGTTCCTAGTGATGCCTTTTGGTCTTACTAATGCACCGGCTGCCTTTATAGACATGATGAATCTTGTTTTTCGACCCTATATAAACAAGTTTGTTGTGGTGTTCATTGATGATATCTTGGTTTATTCTCAGACCGAAGCAGAGCATGTTGAGCATCTGAAAATTGTTCTGCAAACCTTGAGAGAGCATCATCTGTGTGCTAAGCTGAGCAAGTGTGAATTTTGGCTCAGGGAAGTGACATTTCTGGGACATGTTGTATCTGCTCGAGGTATCCAGGTTGATCCCAGTAAGATCGAGGCTATCACCAGTTAGAAGCAACCCAAGAATGTCTCTAAGATCCGTAGCTTTCTGGGTTTATCTTGTTATTACCGACGCTTTGTCGAGGGCTTCTCCATCATAGCTGCCCCCTTTGACAAAGCTTCTAAGGAAGAATGTTCCTTTTGTTTGGACTGATGCTCAACAGGCTAGTTCTGAGGAATTAAAGAAAGCTTTGACCGAAGCTCCGATTCTGACACAACCCGAGTCAAGAAAGGACTTCTCAGTCTATAGCAATGCTTCACATTCCGGGCTTGGTTGTGTACTGATGCAAGAGGGGATGGTGGTTGCGTATGCCTCACGTCAGTTACGGCCACATGAGTGCAACTACCCCACCCATGACCTTGAGTTGCATGCACTAGTCTTTGCCTTAAAAATCTAGAGGCATTATCTCTACGGAGAGAAGTGTTACATCTATACTGATCATAAGAGCCGTAAGTATCTTCTTACTTAGAAAGAACTGAATCTGAGGTAAAGTCGCTGGCTTGAGCTTCTTAAAGACTATGATTGTGAGATTGAGTATCACCCAGGGAAGGCCAATGTTGTTGCTGATGCTTTGAGCCGCAAGGCTATTTCAGTTTGAGATCTTTGTTTGCTAGGATGAGTATTTACGAGGATGGCAGTCTACTGGCAGAGTTGCAAGTTAAACCGAATTTGGCCGATGAGGTTAAGACCAAACAACATTTAGATAGTTCCTTACTTCTTGTCATAAAACAGGTTGAGCAAGGATCCACCTCTGTCTATGCATTTGATCATGATGGGGTTTTGTGCTTTAAGGGTCGTTACTACGTTCATGTTGATACCGACTTAAAGCAAGCCATCCTCAGTGAGGCCCACAGCAGTCCATATGCTATGCATCCCGAAGGGGATAAGATGTACCAAAACTTAAGGTAAAGGTACCATTGGGTTGGCATGAAGAAAGATATCTCTGATTATGTATCACATTGTATGACTTGCCAACAGGTTAAGGTAGAACATCAACATTCGTCTGGTTTATTACAACCCATTAAGATTCTCGAGTGGAAATGTGAGCGTATCACGATGAATTTCGTTACCGGGTTGCCTCTAACTCCTTCTAAAAAGGATTATGTTTGGGTTACTGTTGATCGACTCACCAAGTCAGCTTACTTCATTCATGTACGAGATACATATTCTCTGAAGAAGCTGGCTAGGCTGTATATCTTAGAGATCGTCAGATTGCATGGTGTACCCTTATCTATTATATCTGATCGAGATCCGAGATTCACTTCTCATTTCTGGTCGGCCTTGCATAATGCTTTGGGTACTCGATTGAATTTTAGTACATCTTTTCACCCACAAACCAATAGACAGTCAGAAAGGGTGATTCAGATTCTGGAGGATATGTTGAGGGGATGTGTGATCGACTTCTGCAGTAGTTGGGAAGATTTCTTGCCCTTGGCCGAGTTTGCGTATAATAACAATTATGAAGCTAGTATCCGCATGGCACCATATAAGGCTCTGTATGGTCGCAAATGCCGAACACCTATCTGTTGAACCCAATTGTAAGATTGCAAGACTTTGAGTCTTGAGTTGATCCAAGAGGCGGAGAAGACTGTCAGATTGAACCGAGATCGTCTAAGAAAGGATTTTGTCAGACATAAATCTTATGCTGATAGGAGAAGGAAGGATATTGAATTTGAGGTTGGCGACCAAGTTTTTCTGAAGGTATCCTCGTTGAAGAAAGTTCTGAGATTTGGGCGCAAGGGTAAATTCAGTCCAAGATTCATTGAGCTGTACCGTATTGTGAAGAGAGTTCGGCCTGTTGCTTATCAGCTTGAGTTGCCTCTTAACCGTATCAATGATGTCTTCCACGTGTCCATGTTGAGGCAATACCATCCTGATACGAGCTATGTCATTCAGGTTCAGGTTGTAGAGTTGAGGTCAGACTTGTCCTATGAAGAGGACCAATACAGATTTTTGATTCACACGAGAAAGTTTTGAGGAACAAACATATTCATATTGTTAAAGTTCTGTGGAGCAATCGTAGCCCTACGAAAGCTACTTGGGAGATCGAAGGATCCATAAGGAAGCAGTTTCCGCATCTGTTTAAGTCAAGTAAATTTCGAGGACAAAATTTTCTTAAGGGGTGAGAATTGTAACACCCTGATGTTAAAAAATGAAAATGAAAAAAATGCTGAAAATGAGAAATGAATGAAAGTGAGGGTGAGGAGGCTCGAAACCACGGCCTCACCCCTCACCACCCAATGTGCAAGCCGCTAAGCCAAGAGGTTACATCTAATCTAACCTCATCCCTTTAACTTTTATGGTTAAAGAACTTAAATTATTTGAACCAATTAATAATGTCTGCCCATTCACCAACCCCAATTAATTGCTTCTCGAAACCAGGTTCCCTTTCTCTCTCCCTCTCTTCTTGATATCGAGCTCTCACCGGCCCTAAATTCGCAACACCGACCACTGCCGTGTCGTGGACTTCACCGCTAGCATCAAGGGCTCAGCTCGATCGTCCGTTCTCACCTGTAGCAGCCACGCGACGTTCTAATGTGTCGTCGCTGTCGAATTCCCAATCACAGCCCTGCCGACCCATATCTGTTTTCCCTTCGATTTTGGCCACGTACGTCGTCGGCTAGGAGCGTCGTCAACTCAACCGTGTCCGTCGAGGGGAGACGCTTAAAACCCCTAAAGTTTCTAATCCAAACAGTTTTAGAAAATTCACCATGGGAGATCCGTATCCTTTCCGACAATTCTAGAATTTCAGTTTAGATCCGGTGAATTTCCGGTTAGTTGTGGGTCGTAATATGGTGATTTTTGTCTATCCGTTTAATGAGTGTTTTTTCCTGGGTAGATCGTATTCCGGTGTTCTCCGGCAACTTTTCGGTTGCCGTCCGAGAACTTTAAATCTCTGGGGTAAGAATCGGTCCAATGACTGAACCGGCTAGACCGGTTAAATTGGTCGGCCTATGACCCAGACCCGAACAGTCCCGACCCGAGTCCGACCCGAACCACCTCTGATCCTTATCTAACCCGGTTGAGTCAATTCGCCGAGTCAACTCAGTGAGTTAACTCGCCGAGTCAACTCAGTTGACCCTCTATTGACTGCTGACATCAGCGTTGACTTTGACCAAAAATTCAAAATTTCCGAAAGCCCTATTTTATGATTTTCGACATCTTGAATTTGATTTTTAAACCCGTTTCACGAAATTCTAACCTGAAGATCTCTGAATTTGACCTTAAACCCAATCATGCATATGTATTTAATTACTTCATTAAGATAAATGTAAATCGAATAAATGACTAATATAAGCTTTTACATGTTTAAAGGTAATCGAGTATCTCCCGACCATCAGTATGCTCAGCCCAGTTCCTCCCATTCCACTCATCCTCATGCACATATAGTTACTCGTATGAACTTAGAACTAAGTCAATTATTTAAATCTAATCATTTTCCATTGTGGTAACTTTTCTCTATTTTATTATAGAATCTAGTTCAATTGCAGAGCATAGTGTCAGTTGCAGAGAATAGCGAGGCAGGTGCCCCTTAGATCTATCTGACCAATTTTCGAAGTGTGTTCCTAGTGTGTTAAATAACAATCTGAAAAATATGTTTTTATGAAATTATCATGTGCACATGAATATTTTCTCTGATTAATAGTATGGACACTTTTATGAGATATGAAAGTTTTATCTATTGAACGTTGATATTTGTTACTTGATTAAGTACAAGATTGCTATTTTGGTTTGGAAATATGTGTATATGTCAGATTTGAAAGCATGAACCTCGGACTACTATATCTTTGTGAATAGGCATGCATGTCATATGTTCTTCTGATATCACTGTCTGTTGAACAACTATGTCTTATATGTGGGGCTTTCTGTTGGGATATGATATGAAGTGTCTGCAGGTTCTGCCTTGATCCAGCTGGTAATTCCTTATGGACCCAAGGTCGCCGCTTGGGTAGGTTCCGATGCCTCGGCACGAGTAATTCCTTATGGACCTAAGGTAGCCCCTTAGGTTGGCACCTACGCCCACCGGGCCTAGGGTAAGTCCTTATGGATGCAGTTAGGGGAACTGCATATCGACGTATGGTCTGAGGGTAGTTAGAAGCAATGAAACTCTGGTTGCTTTTGATCATGTTTTTACCTAATGTTTTGCCCTTATGAACTATTAACATGATTTTATGCACTATTGGAACACACTGAGCTCCCTAGCTCACGCCCCCATTCTTTCTCCTTTCGGATATATTTTGATAGGCTACCCAGTGACTCGACACTTGGAGGATCGGCATATTCGTACTATTTTTGTTGTAATGTTTTTATCCGTCATATTGTCTTTATATGAGTGACATGAGCCTATATTTTCTTGTTACATACTTTGTTGCTACATACCTTATCTTTTGCCAATCTGGCCTATTTTGTATTATGATTTTATGATGGTTTCAGATTAAACTTCCGATACTTTGATTTTATCGATGAATTCTGTTACAATGTTTTTCATGCTATACATATATATATGTTGTGAGAATTGTCGATAGGGAATGTGACATCCCCAAAGATAGGTATTTCGTATAGGTCGTTTGAGGGGGTTACAATAGAGATATGATTCCTTTATACAATATAAGAGTTTTTAAGTTTTACATGTGTTTTGGATCATTGTATGGGTAAAATGGATGACTGAGATTAACAAAAAGATATGTAAAGATTATCGCTTGGAAAAAAAAGTAAGGAGTTAATCTCAACCATCCAGTTCACTCATCCAACAATCCAAAAAAAATGTAAAACTCATTCTTTTACATTGTGTGTAGGTGGATCCTAACTCATATACGAAGAATTTTTTTATACAAAGCACGTGTACACGTGCTTGTCAAATTTAGAGTTAGGAGTTTAATTTAGGGGTTTAGAGTTCAGAGTTTAAAATTTAGGGGGTTAAGGTTATGGTTTTAGGTTTTAGATTTTAAAGAAGGGGTTGTGTAAAAAAAATTTGCGCGAGTTGTGTATTAAAATATAACTTATATATGTTACAAATATTTTTATTTTTTTTATTATGAGTACTTATTTATCATATTTAATTTATAATCTCAATTCGAATCCATATAAATATAATGATTTTCTTTATTTTTTATCATATTTTTATTATAAAACTATAGGTAATCAAATAGGGGCAGCAATGGGGCAGGTCGAACACGGTTTTGTATTCCCCACTCCGTCCCCATCACTTGCAGTTACTGTTTTGTGGAATCCCTATTAAACGTTTCAGGTATTTTTTTCGTCCCCATACCCATTCTTTACGGATCCCCGCGGTTTTTAGTTAATCCTCGTACCCAAAAAAATAAACAAAACTTAATGCATTAAAAAAAATACTCAACATTAAATCTCTAAAATTACAAACATAAATGGTAAATTTAATTTTACCAACAACAAACAAACCATTTCAAAACTATAAAATATGACTAAAATATTAAATATTAAAACATGACATCCTAAACTACATTTAAAAGAAATATGTAACTAATAATCTACAATTCCAAATCATGATCCGCTTGTTCTAAAAAGAACTAGATTCGATAATATTTCCAACCATATAAATTACCTCTACAAATTTTACTCGTACAATTTTTGTGGCGAATTTCTAAAGTCACTGTCATTGTTGTTTTTGGAAACAGTCTGTAGTATTTTCTTCTGACCTTTGCTCACTCAAAAATTAATAACTCCTAATATATAACTCAAAAATCAGGAACTCTTTGTTTTAAACAAATCTAGACTTTTGTATGGTTATAGAAATATAAGGCTCGCCTCATGATTTATCTTATAGAATTTTTGGTGATTTTTCAAAGTCACTAGTAAAATTATTTTCTAAGAAATGTGCTGTCAAACTTTTATGACCTTTCAACATTCAAATATTTATTTTTTAAAATACATATCAAAATCGATCACCTTGTATTTTAAATAAAATTAGACCGAATCATGTTTACAACGATGTATAAACAACTTTCTAATCATTTTTATAAAATTTACGAAAAATTTTCAAGCTTACTCCAGTTGGCCATATTCATGCTAAGGAGATTAGTTTTTTTTTTTTTGTTGAAAAACGGGTAGATTACCCTTATGGCCATCAAATTTGTAAATATATTGGGATCCCTGCGAATATTTTTCGGGGATCCCTAAGATGATTTATACGTGTACGATTCGGTAATTTCCACGGTTTGGATATAACAATCCCCATCCCATCCTCATTTGAGCTTTGGTGGTAAAACCTCCCCCGTCCCCGTCCTTGTGGATGAAGATTTCGGTTATTCTTCATACCCATCGGTTCGAATCTCCACGATTTTTGATTATTTTCCACCTGATAATCACCCCTATAATCAAATGTGTTTTTATATTTTATTATTAAATATAAAGTTTTGTTTTTTATTTTTCAATCATGTTTTTATTTCTTTAAAAATAAAAAATAAAATTTATTTTTTAAAATGAAAACAGAAATATTTTTGTAATCCAAACATAACCATCATTTTCCCATGTTATTTTCTTTCTTATTTCTCAATCCTTGCCAAACCAAAAAAGTGGGTACAATTAATTTGCGAAGTTAAGATAATGAAAAAGTGGATTTTTTTGAACCCTTTTTAAGAAAATTGATTAATCACCTAAACATACCCAGAAACTCTGTCGTTTTTGTATATGCATTAACATACACAAATTGAGACTTGTTTTTTCTATAATTACAGGTAATTGGTATTTTGTTTCCCAAATCCAACTAATTATGTAGACATTGTGGTATAATCATTTATATTTAAGCTATTAACTAATTAATTTAAATCAAATATTATGAAAACTTATTATACACGATACTTTCAATATAATTTTCTCCATTCATAATGTCATAATTTGAAGTTTGAACCTTTGACTTTACTTAAGAGATCTAATGTCTCATGCCACTACACCAATGATAATATTATTGGTATATAAACATTTTTAAAGACTAATGCACCCAATTAAACATTATAAACATATAATAAGATTAAAAATCGAAATATAATTTGAAAAAAATTCACGCATGATAAAAATTAAAATCATAATAAAGTTTTAAAAAAATCACATATAATATCCCTGAGCCGAAACTCAAATTTAAAATCCCAAAGTGCATGGGCTTCAAAAATCACCGGTCTATTTTCGATGACCAATTTATGCCTCATACTAAAAATAAATTCAATTTATGGTTTATGTTAAGGTTTAGAGAAATTAAGGTAGGGTATATTTTTTAGGGTTTAGAGTTTATGGTTTAAGATTTAGAATTTAGAGTTAAGGCTTAAAATTTAATTTTTTAGTATTGGGCATGGAAAATGGCCTCGAAAAAGGGCAAATGATTTTTGTCCCTTAGTTTCGTCATGATGAGAGGAATAGAAATCCTCTACCCCTTTTCGGTGCCCCTATTTATGCTCTCACATTAAAAATATAGGTTTAGGGTTTAGAGTTAAGGTTTAAGGTTAGGGTTTTAGATTAGAGTCTAGAGAATTTATGTATTTTTTAGGATTTAGAATTAAATGTTAGATGTTAAAATTTAATATTTGTAGTGTTGAGAACAGAAAATTACACCGAGAAGGGACAAAGGATTTTTGTCCCGATGAGAGGGATCGTTTGACCAAAAAGTTTTTTTTCTCCTTTTAGGTGCCCAAACTATCTTGTTTTCCCTTTTAGGTGCCTAAACATTGCCCAAAGTATCATTTTTGTCTCTTTTAAGATCAAACTGAGGCACCTACTTCGATAAAAAAAAATGATAGTTTACGCACACCTACTTTGACAAAAAAAATGATAGTCTTGGCACTTAAAAGGGGAAAAAATTTGGACACCTAAAAAGAAAAACGAGATAGTTTGAGCACCTAAAAGGGAAAAAATAGTTTAAGCACATAAAATGAAAAAAAACGAGATAGTTTAGGCACTTGTTTTTAATATTAAGCCTTTTATTTAATTATTGTTTTTCTCGAGCTATTCTTTTTCATTCCGTTTTGCTTCTTAATTTCGTGTTGATCACATTAATAGAATCTGAAAAATGATTGAAAAGAAAGTATCACATTGATTTGAACCAATACTTATGGGATGGCAATGAGTCGGGTCGGGTTTTTTTGTCGTCCCGACCCCGACCCAAAATTTAAATCTCCCGTCCCGACTTTAATATATTTTATCCCCGCCCCAACCTAATAAAATCATTACCCGACCTTGACTCGACCCCGAAATTTAAAAAAAAAACGACTAAACCCGACCCTCCACGGAAACAATTAATAAAATATTAAATAATATATATATATATATATATATATATATATATATATATATTGGGTTGGGTCGGGGAATTTTCACCCAAACCCGCCCCGCACCGAACCCGAAAATTAAAAAAAACACGCCACTATAGGGTCGGGTCCTGGCAAATTGCCATCCCTAATGGTACCACAGTAATTGTTTATTTTTTTAAATATTAATTAATGCGAATAAATATTAATTAAATTAAGAATATACATTTTAAAATATAGTTACTTTTTATTTTCTTCCCCTTTTTTTTGAATTGAAAGAGAACTTAAAACTGAGAGTTACATATTAGCATGTCTAAAACAGGGAAGGCATTCTGTTGAGTGGATCGATTTAACCGATATGGTCACGAGGAGGTGAATTGACACTTTTAAAAATTGAAGGGAAAAAAGGAACAATTAAAAATGAAGAACAAGGCACTTATAGTGGTTCAAGTTCTAAACAAGCTCTACATCCACTACCTTAGCTCTTACTAATGATTTTTCACAAACTCTTCACTAATTTGTTCTTCCCCTTTTCTAGGCTAAGGAGGCAACTTTTACAAATTCAATCTTTCTACCCAAAGATTGAGTAACAAGACTCTCAAATACAAAGAAAAAAGGCAATTTGAAATGTACCTCTCACAAGACTAATATATTGCCCAATTACAAACCAACACTCCCCAAACTTGAAAGAAAGATGAACAATTGAGAATTTTTACAAGTTGGGTACACAATTTGACTCTAATTGGCTCAAGGGTTTGTAATAAATGCTTTGATGTTGCTTGAAGGTCCAATAGTTGTTGCCGTAGCTTTGGAGACTTGTTTTTATACCCTTGTATTGATTTCTAGCCGTTTGGGTGGTTGAGATAATCAATAGAGCCGTTGAGGATCTCTCTGCCCTCCATAAATGCTATTCTGCAACTACTCGTATCGGAACACGAGGCCCTGTATTGAAACGAATATTCCAAAAAAGAAAGAGCCATTGTGTGTAAAAAGGACCGTATCGAAACAACTATAAGCCGTATCAAATAGTAACATGCAAAAAGAGGGCAATATCGAAACGGGAATAGGCTATATTGAAACGTTTTGAAACTGTAAACTACTATTTCGAAACAACATAGGGGTGTGTCGAAACAATTAACCAAATTTTCAAAAGTTCGTTTCTAACAAGTAACGACTAGTTCATTTAATGCTCGATTTTGAAAATACTTAACCCCTATATCGAAACGGGTATGAGCCGTTTTGAAACAACACTTAAAAATCAAAAGCCCAAATGAAAGTTGTATCGAAACGAGAATAGTTCGTATCGAACCGGTTCATTCCAATGGCAAAACGTATCGAAACACTTTGAAGGTGTTTCGAAACACCTGAGCAATTTTGTGTATTTTGGCTTTGAAATACTTAGAAAAATTTATGGGGTTTAAGTTTTGACTTCAAAATATTTTAAGTATAAATTTTACTTGTCAAATGTAAGTATTTTGATTACTTAAATATTTATTTACTTTGCAATTTAGTCCTTGAATTATTTGTTATATCAATATCAAATATTGGTTTTTACAAACTCCCCTTTTTGATATAAGAAAACCAAAGCAAATTTTTAAGTAAACTCCCCCTAAACTGAAGCTAGGTTTTGAAAAATATTTTGAAAAAAATTTAGCTTAACCCTTCTCCCCTTTTTTGTTAGATCAAAATCAATGAAGGAATATAATTACGAGATAAAGTAATATAACACAAGATCCAAACAAAGCACAATTAAAGCAACATAATTTCATTAAGCATAATAAACCAAAGCAAAATAAGTCCATAATATCCAAACATAAGAGCCAAACTTAATACCTAAAAACAATAAATCAAAGCATACGTCTTAAAGCAAAAACATAGACAGGTGTAAAAATAGGGAAATCCTAAACTAGATGATATGCAATGGAATGCAAAGATCTAAGGCTCATCGTCATCTTCATCTTCATCCTTTGCGGAGCTCCTTCGAAATTATCTCCACTCGCCATTGAAGCCGGTAAAGGACATGCCTATAGAGGTTTGTTGAGTTTCAACCGAAGTAAGGCGATTCTCAGCACTTTGGATACGCCCCTTCATGGAAGTGAGACAAGTGCCAAGAGTGGCAAAACCAGAGTCCATGTGGGTTCGCAAGCTATTGAATTGCTCGGTAAGGAAAGTCATGAGGACTTGTTGTTTTGTGGAGCAACTTAAGGTTGAGGTTCGAGGGCCGCGACTTGAGGAGGATGCTCAACACGAATCCATTCTCCATCAATGAAATGAAATTTGCAACGGAGAAGTGTGCGCTCATCGATGGGATCCTTGAGATGTTCTAGAAAGTCAAGAGAGCAGTCAATCCCCAACTTTGAGAACAAGTAACTCAAGGTGGAGCCATAAGCGATGGAAGTGACAAGATCAGAGTTGCGGTTTTGAACAAGATGCACAATCTCAACAAACATGATTTGACAAAGATTTGGTCGACGTTCCTAACAAAAGCAACAAATCCAAAAGTCGTCGACTTGCCGAATGTGAGAGAATTTTCCTCTAGAAGGAAGAAACCACCACGAGACCATGAGATGAAGGATGCGATCATGAGCATCAAGGACCGTAACGGAGCCACCAAGAGTATGTCCCAACGAGTTCTCATATGAGATTCCCTCATCTTCAAACCCAAACACATTGACCAAGGTTTCCAGATCAACTCTAAAATTTTCCCCCATTAGATAGGACTCAGTGACAACCACTTGATCGATATTGGAGATTCAACGAGCATTGGCATAGAAGAGAAGAACCATGTTACGGTACAAAGTACTGAGTAAGCTCAAAAAGGGTATGAAATTCCAACGCCTCAATAAGGTGAGATATCGAAATTGAAAACGTTCAGAATCCAAAAAGGGTATAGAGACAATACGCTCACGACAGATAGCATGACCTTGAAAGAGCTTGAAGTTGGTATGGGCGTCTTTGTTTCGACGACTCTTTTGGTAGAGTAGAGTGAGATTGGAATGAGTAGAATCGTCATCAATGTTAGAGCTTCCACCAGCCTCATTGGTTCGTACTCTCTTCCTAGAATCCATAGTCAAAATCTAGAAGGAAATCGAGACACAAAAACATATGTATGCAAAAATCAACCAAATTCAATCCAATATGCATTCCGATAATCAAGGTGTTAAATAAATATACAATATAGTTTAAAAACATATATAAATATAAAATGAATTTTTCGTAAAAAGAATTTTGAAAAATAGATTTAAAAAATATACGATATAATTTTATATTCGAATAAAAAAATTTCAGTTTTTGAAGATTATTGCAAAAACTTGAAAACACATACTATATGTATATGTTTTATACAAAAGTAGTTAAAAACAACCAATATAATTAAACAAAAATTCAAAAAAAAAAGAAAAGAAAAAGGGTTTATACCTTGATATAGGATAATGGATGAATGAGGGATGATTAATGCACCAAATTGCTTGCAAAGCTCTATCCTTGATGTGTAGATTGAAAACCCTAAAATTTTTTTAGGTTTTGATGTAAAAAATCAAAGGATTTGAGGAGTTTATATAAGGGTTTTTGGTTAGGGTTTGAGATAAAAAGAGAGATAGTGTTTTAATTAAAGATTGATACTCTTTTAATGCTATTTAAAGCAATCTGTGTGATTGTGTTTCGATACGCCACATGGCGTATCGGAACAGCGTATCAAAACGCTTTCGAGCCGTTTCGATACCAGACTCATTTCTATACAAGTTGACCTTGTTTCGAAACAACACCTCAAACCTGTATCGAAATACGAAGAGCCTATTTCGATACGATTCAATACTGGGATAATCTTATATTGGGCCCGTATCGAAACAAATGTACCTATTTTGATACACCCTTGCCAGAAAATGCATTTTGGGCAGTTTCATGTCCAAAGAGCCAACTTAGATAAACCCTAAATGCATATAAATGATATATGGGCATGTTATATGAACTACAACTGATGCATACTCCCCCTAGCAACAAGCATAGATACAAAAGGAGGTAAATCAACACAAGCATAAGCATTAAATAATTTCATGCACATTTTTGACCATTTGGGACCTAAAAGGGTCAAGAAAGGCTAGTTAAACCTAACTCTCTCCTAAGGGTCCAAAAACGTTCTTTATCTAAAGGTTTGGTAAATATATCCGCTAATTGGTTCAAGGTATCAACATATTCTAGAACTACATCATTTTCAAGACATGATCTCTAATGAAATGATGTCTAATTTCTATATGTTTGGTTCTAGAGTGTTGGATGGGATTCTTAGTGAGACAAATAACGCTAGTGTTGTCACACTTAAGGGGTATGGTATCTACTTGAACACCATAATCTAAGAGTTGTTGTTTCATCCAAAGAACTTGAGCACAACAACTCCCTAAGGATATGTAATCCGCTTCGGTGGTAGATAAGGCAACGTTATTTTTTCTTAGAAAACCATGATACGAGCATACTACCTAAGAATTGACATGTTCCGGAGGTACTTTTCCTATATATCTTACATCCCCCATAATTCGCATCGGAGAAAATATAAAGGTCAAAAGAAGAGTCTCTAGGATACCAAAGACCTAAACAAGGTGTATCTCTAAGGTATCTAAATATTCACTTAATGGCAACTAGGTGTGATCTCTGGACTAGCTTGAAACCTATCACACAAGCAAACACTAAACATGATGTCGAGTCTACTTGCGATAAGGTAAAGCAATGATCCAATCATAGAACAATAAAGCTTAGAATCAAGACACTTACCTCATTCATCCTCGTCAAGCTTAATTGATGAGCTCATAGGAGTGGCTTGAGGCTTCACATTTGTCGCGTGTAAAATAGTCTATCGCAATTGGGTGCAAGTATACACGTCGCAAGTAATAAAGTGATACTATGTATCGAATATCGTCTCCACAGGGACTGATTATACTTTTATCCTTGAATCTCTACACAAGAAAAGAAATAAGTTTGATAAAATGTTTTGAGTAATCTTGAGAATAAACTAAAATAAAAGAGGAATTCAGTTTGATAAAATGGGCTGGTATTGATTTGCTCGGTAGTGCAGGTATTGCACTGTTCAAAGGCTTTCTGTTGCGGCTGTCGTCGGGCCTGTCGCGGCAGAGGTCTGTTGTTGTCGCGGCAACGATCAACAACTCTGCACTTCAAGTTCAGCAAGAATCCCTATTGTGACTTGTCCTATCCCTAGGCCCAAGTTCTGTCGATGAACACATCTTTGATGATACCTCCCGACGTGAATCGAAGGATGAATACCGATGTTTGTGAATTCTTTCTTAGTTGCTTAACCTTGTACCTATCCCTAGGCCAAGATGGTTTAACCATAAACTGGAAAACTCGTACTTTCTCCTTTCGTATAATTAACTCTCTCGATATTAAGTAAATGGATAACCTCACAATGCTCTCCCGAAACTATTATGAGATGTTGAAACCAGAGTAAATAAACTTGAAGCTTTTATTGAATTGAACAGAATGTTGGGTCACGTCGGCACGCCCCGTGGCGCAGCGGAAAAATTAATCCGACGTAATCCAGCCAGGATCCATGTATAGGAACGAATCCGGGGTGAAAATATGAAGAGTTGCCTTTTTAAAACTCTGGAAATTGGAAAACCGACGGTATGTCGGAATAACCACGTCAAGTAAAACCGGAATCGTCACAGGTTCGCAATGACCTCTACGTAGTCCACCCGAACAAAACGAACAAAGTTTTGGCCTCCCTAACACTTAGGGATAAATTTCGACAGGTTTGAACACCTTCCACGGAGAAGTCGAAATCCCTCCAGGGATTCTTGAGGGAGTCTGAAATCGACCAGGGGTTCTACCGGGACTTGGATTCGAACTAGGAAATCACCAGGAATTTTCCAGGGGGCAAGAGGAACACAAGAAAAATATCGAATAGCTTCTCAGAAGAAATCTGGGACTTGTCGAAAATTTCAGAGGGGAATTCCCAGGGATATGTCGAAATTTTCAAGGAGGAATAGGGATGATTTGGTTGCTAGCCCTTATCCTTTTAACTAGTATTCAGAGACTTAATTCTAGTTGAATTCCTTAAATCCAAGTTCAACCAAAATTCATAGAATCTAATTCTACTTGAAATTGGTTTATATTAAATATACATTATATTTAATAATATTAAATGAAATATATATATATATATATATATATATATAATTATGTAGAATCTTATTCTACCTAAAACATGGATTTAAATATACATTATATTTAATCCATATATATATATATATATATTTATTATATAGAATCTCATTCTATCTATACTTGGATTTAAATATATTTAAATATATATTTTTAATTATGTGGAATCTAATTCAACATAAACTTGGAATTAAATATACATTATATAAATTCCAAATATATATTTAAATTTCTAGAATCTTATTCTATAATATTTAAGTCTCTAAATATTTTCCATACTCTAAATAATATTTGATAAATACATTATTTATCCAATATTATTCTCATTTAAGGGAGTTGCCGATTTCCCCTATCCCATAGGGGATTTTCGGCAACCTCCTTAAAATAGGGAGTATGGTTTCCAATTTTTGTTCGTTTCATTCGAAGGGTGTGACCCTTGTAGGTTCATGCAACGTTAGCAGCGAAATTAGAACTATTCTAATTTTACAAACAATGAGTGGCATCTAGCAATACATCATTGCTACCTAAGTTGCATGAAGTCATGGTTTGACTTTCCTAATTCCTGAATAAACTTTCTTTATGTATTTCATCCTTTTGACCTTTATATCTTAGATGAACACAAGTCATGGGTTAGTCACACTTGCGTTGTCCATCTAGTGTTTCTTGATGTCTTGAGTAGATTATGATAAACGAATCTCTATGATATCTCATATCATAATATTCGAGCATGGCCATGCATTTTCTAATCTCACTCAATCAAGTGGTCGAAGATATTTCTCCCATTATGTAGGAGGGACAAATCCTTTCTTGATCAACCATATTTCACTAGATAGGTCATCACGTATCCAATCATCAGTCTTTATGATGTAGTCAGTTACGACACACGTTTGACTATGTCAAAATACGTAAATCTTTATGTTGAAATCATGTTGATCTCAAGTCTGAGGATTATACATATGTTTATCATGAGCAATGTTGTGACTGTCACATAATTACCCAAGAAACATGCTCATAGCGGGTCAATCCAGTATGTTGTTCTCTAACAAATACTTATGTGTTGATTTTGACATCTCTATGTCGATGACAACACTTGTTATCAATCAACCACATATTAGTCTTTATATATTATCACTGTCCATACCGATAATAATATTTGACTAAGGATCCTATTTAACAATAATCGTATTATTGTATGGACATTATTATCCAATGGTTAGTTTGATGCACAGAAACATACCAAATGATAATAACGGCAATGCCATTACTTGATAAATCTAGTAAAATAGTATGTTTATTCAATCATCATATGATTGGTCTTTGGGCATACTCCAACACAGAAAAATTCTAAGAAACAGTACAACCCTTACAACTACATTACAAGATCAGCCCTTTGCCCTAGGGGAAGTTTAGAACATGGTTGAGAGAGAGAAACGACTAGGGTTTTGGAGGAAGACGACTAAGAGCTAGATATCCTTTGCCTTGTCGAATTACAAGCATATATATAGCCCGTGGTCTCGTGTTTTCTTAATGGCCAAGAATACAAGTTTGAATTAAAGTACAACTCTATTAAAGACTAAATCTCTGATAGATGTCTTTTAATTCACCCTATCTTCTTGCTTTGTCTTTTTCCTCAAACTTAGGACCAGACCTTCCTTGTGCTTTTGGGCTCTGACAGTTATGCAAGTGGTCCACGAAAATTAGGCTTAAAATGCTCTATCAGTTGAACTCCACTTTGTATTTTTCTTCACCATTGGTCTTCACTGTCGTCTCTTTTGTCACAGTAGATGTGACGACAGCGCTGTAAATGACAGTCTCCTTCACTCCTTTGCTCCAGTTCTGTAGCTAACTTCTGATCCTCTGCTGCCCTGGATTGCTGCCACGGCAGGTGTAACCCCCTTAGCCCGGCCTAGACGGTTGACCCGAACTAAGACGATTACACGGGGAAAACCAAAGTCAATCCGAAAGTCAACCTTGATTAACGACCCTTTTTTTCCCTTTTTAATCTTGTCTAGATACATATTAATCTTAAGCGTACTCTCGAGAAACACGTACTTGATAAGCACATCGATCGGATTACATTAAGGGACTCAATTGCACAAATTACAACTATTAGGGACCAAAATGTAAATTCTGGGAATTAAGAGGACTTAACCGATTTTCAAGTTACCAACATGAAATTAATCACATTACATGCTTTCCTGTCAAATTTCACATTAAACGGACATCCCAAACTCAAGCAATTGCTAAAATGATTTCCAGGACTAAAACGTAAAGCTTGCAAACCTTTAACCCATTCAAATCAGTGCCCAACGGTCGTTCGTTTCAGAACGAGGGTTGACCGTTCCGAAACGCGGGTTCGTTTCGAGACCTGTATCGAAACAGGGTTTGGCAGTGGCCAAAACGTTTCGGAACGTCCTGTACCCATTTCGATACACAAAGGCCATTCAGGCCCCCGTTTCGAAACGCTAGTGCTCGTTCCGATACGGATTGCCCAGAAAGTGCAGAATTTGCTGGTTTAACACCCAATTAACCACTTAAACACATTCTAATGACCTCCTAATTATGTCAACAAGTCATCATATATAAGAGGTACATATTTGCATCATCAAAACACATTCATGGCATCAATTAGGAAAATCCACAAGTGTATAGGCATGCACCCTAACATCCAAAACCAACCAAACATCAAAACACCATCAACATAGGTACACCAACACTCGATCATGCTTTTAAAACAAGAAGCATAGAATAACAACTCATGAAGAAGAAAATTTAAATGTAGCAAAGCGTTGAACCACATAGTTCAAACCATAAACCGAACTTGTTCAACATACACAATCTCATTACACATCAATATAAAAGACTTTCCCCCCATTGCCTTTATTATCTATAGCTATAAACCAAGACATACTTCTCAAGTGGAGCTCCTCTTGAATCCCTTGCTTCTTGCTGTCCCAACTTCAAATATCTGCATTGATGGACAAAAATGGAGCGTAAGCACATAATGCTTAGTGAGGAATGCTCGAAACCAAAACACCATCAATGCAGCGAATCATAAAACCCTCTTTAAAATTAGATGCACCTCAATAAACCAAAGCATTGTTTGAAAAACCTCTTTTGAAACAACATGCTTTAAACCATGCATTGCTCAACATGAAATCCAACCTTTAGCTTAGAAAAGCTAAACAACTTACCTCAAACACATTCTTTCCATTACCATTATTTAAACCCTTTTATGCATGAACACACATGCAAAGCTACACTCAAATTCCTTGGAAACCATTTCCACTTCACAACATACTTTCCTCATGATTGATGATCATTTCAAAGCAAAATACCTTTCAAAAACCATTTGTTCTTTCTAACTATCACATGCATTCAACAAATGCAAAACACATGAACTACAAAAGCAACATTCACATTACATGCCTTTTAAAACAAGCCTTCTTAAGACTTCAATGCACCAAAGATTCCATGCACATATGCACCATTCACAAAAGAAAATAAACACTTGTTCAAGCCTAACAAGTAATACATGCACTCTTAAACCATTACACACCTCCCATGCAACCATGCATCAATTCAAGCATCACTCGCTTCATTACATTCAAGAACATTACATTGGCTGTCAAGTGATAATTCACAAACCATTTCAACTCAAGACACAATCGGATATGCGGATTACAAGCGTTGTCCCACACGCTTCATACACACAACCGAACAACACAAGGCGGAGTTTACCGGTACAATAACAACCCCTCAACACCTGTGATGGAGTTTAACGGTACAATCACAACCCCTCAACATCACTCATCGGAAGTTGTATAACTCACTAGCGAGAGCTGGAACACACCACAAGGCTTACACATGGGAGCTACCTCAACCATTGTAATCACCTTAACCAAGCTCACACACGGGAGCAACCCTCCACCGTTGTGACGCTTAACAAAGTCCACCCACGAGAGCCATCCTCCATCGTGGTGACACTTAACAAAGTCCACCCACGAGAGCCATTCTCCATCGTGGTGACACCAATTTCCTCAATCGCTAGGGTACTTGGATGGAGTTTACGGTACAATTGCAACCCCTCAACATCCAAGGCGACTTAATTCACGGTGCACCCAATCCTATAGCCGGCTAACTATATCCGATTAAAGTAACCAAAAACCACTTACATCACTCGCCAATACATATCAATTATCATCAACAATCCACTGTTTTAAAGCATTAAACAAAGCCATTAAACACCATGCAACACTATGCATCAAAACCACATTTATCAATATCAAACCAAGGATCTCTTACCTTGAGCATCCTTCAACACATGGCTTTCAAAACCAGCATTAATCATGCTAAAACATGCTTTCAAAACAGAATTTAAACATGCAAACTAAACACATTGCATCCAACCATCTCATGGTTCATCAAAGAGAGAGTTTCTCCGAAAACTTACTCTTGAGCTTAGTTAAGTTGCTTAGACTTAAACTAAGCTCCCAAAACCTTCAAACATTGGTTTCAAAGCTGAAAACCAAACTTCACTCACCGATACACAAAACTAAGCTAGTCGACAAGCTTTCCAAGCATCCGAAACCTCCAACGCCACCTCTATTGCTTCCGGATCATTCTCCCCTGTTTTAAACACATAACAATAGAGGATTAATGCATCATCATGCATTAAAAACACCAGCAACACAATCCAACTCGCTGCTCTACATAAATCTAACATTTTGGCTACCAAACACAACCGAAATCACCTCCAAACTCTTCCAAAACATAACCCAGCCAAGATCCAACACTTCTAACCATTTCTAAACATCATTTAACATCCAAAATGAACCCAAACTCATCCTTATACCTCCAGCATTAACAGAACACCAAGATCACCCCCAAAACCACCATTTTCATAAGTAAAAACTTAGGAAACATAACCTATTCGGAATTGCATTGATTAAACCTCAATTACACATCATTAAAAATACAAAATACATTTAAAATCCACCTCAAAACAGAGCCCAAACAATCACCACGAATTTCTTCAAGATTTGATCAAAATCTTGAGTTTTAAGCCAAAATCAAGATCACAACATTAAAACCTTTCATAAAACTTAATTTAAGGATTGAGAACTTGGGAATTTCAATAAAGAACTGGATATTTAGAGGAGAAGAACATCCTTACCTCTAAATGTAGATTTCTCCTTATTTAGAGCCAAAATCCTTGAAAATTCAATAAGCAAATGAAGAGGATTTGATGTAGAAAGGATTAGGAATCAATAGATGATTGAAACCTCATCATTTAGTGTGAAAATCAAAAGAAATGTTGCTGTAGAAATGTGTTTGGCTGAGGGAATTTTGAGAGAAAATGAGATGAGAAAGTTTTAACAAAAGTTAGTTATGAAAATCTAAAATATGGTTTCCCACTTTTCATTAGATTAATTAAACATTAATTAAGTCATTAAAATTAAGAAAAATCTGGAGAAATCCTTCCTTGGGTAAATTAGCTCCTTAAAGATTCAAAGTTTTAATCCTTACAAAACAGTCACCACTGAACTTTTCAAAAATTACATTTTAGTCACTATTTCGAAATGTCACACTTCCAAACCTTATTTTGTAAAATTGATTTCACCACTCTCTTATATATATTAAAAGAGGATTTTTAGATATTTTTCCATATTTTTAATGCATCCCAAACTAGACTTTCCCTAAAACCACCTTTTATATTCGAACCGAAAACAGACCGGTCCGGTTCAGACCCTAAACTTCCAAGCCCAAAATTGGGGTGTTACAGCAGGTACCTGCAAGAATAAACCAAAAATTTGCAGCATCTGTGTAATATTATCCATTTGTGATGTTTATGTAAAATTTATCCTAAAATGCAACTAAACATGCTTGGGTGCTTCAATAATATGGGTAAATGAGGGTTAAAATATAGAACATTTATGCACTCAACACACCCCCAAACTCAAGTTTTTGCTTGTCATCAAGCAAATGCAACCTAACTAAGAATGAAACTTTTTGTCTTGGCTTAACTAAGTGAACATCTATTACCTACAACACCTTCACTATCTAGAGCAGTACCTTTTCGGGTGTTTATGGACTTATCTAGAGCAATGCTATAATTCTTGTGTAAGTGTGTGGAGGTTTTGTGAATATATATGTGCCTAGACTCTTTAGAAACTGGAACAGTTATGCTACTCACTTGAGTTTTATTTCAACTAATTTTTTTACTGGAGGGAATTCTTAGGCTCCTTTAGTTTTTTCTAACTTAAACCGAGTTTTTCTTATTTCTACTAGAGCCGGCTTTGGGCACCTCTAGCTATCTTCCTAGAGCCGGTGTTAGGCACCTCTAAGGGCAACTGAGTCTAAGTTTTTCTTCTTCTTCTTCTTCTTCTTCTTATTCTTCTTCTTTTTTCTAACTCAAGTGGTTAAGCTTCCTATTCGAAGTTTACTAACAGTAGTCTAGACATCATATAGGTCACAAAGGTGTTTTTAAAGATCAGAACTATAGTAAAGCTCTAAATAATTCCTAGCATCCTAAAGATACGGTCACAACAGAGTCTGCTGCGGCAGGTAAGTTCAGTTCAAAGACTAAAGCCATTTTTTGACACAAAAATTAACTCGAATTGAGACACAAATTAAATAAGTTCATTAATTAAAGGAGGACTGCCTACCCCCAAACTCGAGGGTTGCATCGTCCTCAATGCATGAAACAAACAAAAAATAAAAACATCACAAATATTAAAATAAAAACAAAGACGATAAAAGAGTAAAAGAACTTAAGTTGAAGAGTTGTCGTCACTGTTGTTGTCGATGCGGAGCTGCCTGCGGGCAGTTACTTTGGTGGCAGAGGTTCGCTTTTGGAGATGGAGATGGTGAAGCTACCTACTTCTTGGCCTCTCGAGGTGGTTGGACTCTAGTAGGTGAGATTTTTGGGGCCTTGTCCAGGACCTCGAGTTCGCTATCACTGCTGCTGCTGCGGTCTGCTCTGTCGCGGTAGGGTCCCTCAACATCGATAGCAAGATTTTTCTTCTTCATGGGATGGAACTCCTTGGCCATCTCCTGTACGACAGAGGGCTCAGAACCGGAGTCATCCTACCAGACTGAGGATGAGGAGAAACCTTCGAAATACTTGGGATTTATTTCTGGCAGTGGTTCCTTTCTTTTGGTTCCTCGAGGGGTGGCAAATCGTTTGTCGCCGTCTCCGGCCGTGGTAGAGGGTGAAGTAGAGGCAGTTGTCGGCGTGGGCGTCTTAGGGCTGGCAGCAAGTGTAGGGGTGGCAAGAAGGGTTTCTGGAAAAGAGGGAAACTGCACATTTGGATAATTTAACTCAACTTTTATAAAGTTTACCGTGGTAGTGGTGAAGTCCCTCATGTACTCCATGAATCCAAGCTGTCGTGCCTCCATCTTCTTCAACAGTTGAATTATCTGATTGTAGAAGGTGGCCTCTGGTTTTGCATATTCTGTCGGCTCGGGCTCTGTCGCGGTAGGTTCTGTGGAGCCTGGTTCTGTCGTCGGCTCTGTCGCAGCAGAGGGATCTACATAAGCCATTGGGGTGGCTACCTTCAATTCCATTAAGCTGTAGATGTTCTGTTGCATCAACCATTTTCACTGGATCTTCACGTCTTCATCAATTTCGGGCACATTGTGGACTCGACAGAGGGATGTGATGAGATAGGGGAAGAAGATGGGACCCATTCCTCTTAGTGCACACTCTTGGATGCCGTCTAGGATGTATTTACCTACGTTGTTTTGCCACTCGTTAATGATGGAGTGTACGAGGGCAAATCTCTATCGATCCACTGTTGTGTTGTGCGATGTCGGCATAAGACACTTCTTTACAAAGTGGTTCCAGAGCTTTGCAGCAGGTGTGAGTTGGATTCTTCGCACCTTCGATCTATGTTTCGGATCATCGTTCCAGTTGGTGCCCTCCTCAGTCAGGTCTGCCATGATGCCATCATAGTCTGCCGGCGACAGATTGCTGATAAACTTGCTGTGTGCATCCTCCTTTCTGCCCACATATATGCCATAGAGTGTAATGATGTAAGCTGGCTCAAGAGAGATTTCCTTACCCCTAACAGTTACTGTCGTGGCATCCTTGGATGTGACGACAACATAAAACTCGCGTACTAGTGTAACGTTCATCTCCTCTGGTTGTGCTGCAAACATCTGCCACTTTAATGACATGATCCGTTTGGATATAAACCCTTCTAGCCCTAGATCTCCTATTTTCTTCGTGTAGGTGAAGCCTCTTTCTTCCCACATCTCCCGTTTTGAAAAGAATCATAATATCTCTTCTTTGAATCTGCCGAGGCAAACCTCCTGTGGATTCTGCTGTGGCTGGGAGTAGAGACTGCTGCGACTGATAAGGAGGCAGCACTTCTTCTCTGAAAAGCTAAAATGCTTGGAAACAAGTAGAGAGAAGAGAGTGAAGTGAGAAATGAAATGGAGTTGGTGGTTTATATAGAACGAGGTTCTGCCCGTTGAAGCCGTAACGGGTGGCGTGAAAAACGGAGCCAGTTGTCACGCTGTTTCTTGACGCCTATGTTACACATTTCTGTGTCTGCTTTGCGTCTGCTACGCGTTTCTGTATCTGTTGCGACAGCATGGTGACAGGCTGTATTTTTTCGCGTCTACTGCGACAACTGGTGACCGGCTGTCACGACAGCCTTGGGCTTCTTGGGCTGTTGTGAGTGTGGTGGGCTAGTTCACTCTTTCTCTTTACTCTGCTTCCATTATTTACCTGAAAACTAAAATAACAATATATTAAATTCTTATTTCCTAAAACAATAAAAATATAAATAAAATAAAACTAAGTTAAATTAGGGATGCCTTGAGCGGCATCTCCTAAAGTAACTACTTCATGCTCTTTTGGGGCTTCAGTCCCCTGATAGTGCTTTAGCCTTTGTCCATTGACTTTGAATTGGTGTCCGTTCTTAATTGATCTGATTGTGATGGCACCATGAGGAAAAACCTGGACTACTTAGAAGGGTCCAGACCATCTAGACTTTAGCTTTCCTAGAAAAAGCTTCAACCTAGAGTTGAATAACAACACCTTCTGCCCAGGGCTAAACTGTAGTGGCAGCATTTTTCTGTCGTGTCACTTCTTTGTTTTATCTTTATAAATTCTGGCATTGTCATAGGCCATGGCTCGAATTTCTTCAATTTCATTCAAGTCCAGCAGCCTTTTCTGCCCTGCTTTGTCCCAGTCCATGTTTTTCCGTAGATGGCAGGTTTTTCCGTAGATGAGGCGATAGCTCGACATTCCCAATGGTGTCTTAAATGCAGTTCTGTAGGCCCATAATGTATCATTCAGGTGAAGAGACCGGTCATTTCTAGTTGGTTTAACCATTTTTTCCAGGATGTTCTTCACTTCTCTGTTTGAGATTTCATCCTGCCAATTGGTTTGAGGGTGATATGCTGTTGCGATCTTGTGCTTAACTCCACACTTCTTTAACGCACTAGCAATTACCATGTTGCCAAAGTGCCTACCCTCATCACTAATGATCGCCCTTGGGATGCCAAACCTTGTGAAGATATGTTTGTGGAGAAATCTTTGCACGGTCTTGGCATCATTCTTTTGTGTGGCGATAGCCTCTACCCATTTGGATACGTAGTCCACTACCAACCGTATGTACAAATTCCCACAAGAAGCTGGGAATGGTCCCATGAAGTCGATTCCCCAAACATCGGAAATTTCGACTTCAAGAATGTTCTGCAGGGGCATCTCATGCCTTTTAGAAATGTTTCCAGTCCTTTGGCATTTGTCACAATGCTTGTAAAAGGCTCGTGTATCCTTGAACAGTGTAGGCCAAAAGAAACCAGATTGCAGAACTTTGGCAGCAATTTTGTTTCCTCCAAAGTGTCCTCCATAAGGAGCGGCATTGTAGTGGTGGAGCACTTCTTCATGTTCTTCATGTGGTATGCACCTCCTGATGATCTGATCTGCACAGTGCTTAAATATAAGAGGTTAATCCCAACAATAATGTTTTGCATCATTTTGGAACCTCTTCCTAGCTTGGTAATTAAGTTCAGAAGGTAATAAACCACTTACAATGTAATTTACTATGTCAGCATACCAAGGAATTTCAGGAAGCTTACCTGCCGCCATGGCTGTCGTGGCAGTGCTGGTGGCAGTGAATAACTGCTCGTCTGGGAAGGTTTCCTGTATGTTGATCTTGTCCTTAGCTTGGTCCTTTCCAATCTTCATCTTGACAAGTGATATACTACTTGGTTTTCTATTCCCTTCTTATCCTTGATGTCTATATTGAATTCTTGCAATAGCAGAATCCAATGTATCAACCGTGGTTTTGCATCCTTCTTGGTGAACATATATTTTAGTGATGAATGATCCGTATGGACCACCACTTTTGTTCCAAGTATGTATGGTCAGAACTTGTCAAAAGCGAACACCACCGCTAGCAACTCCTTCTCTGTTGTGGTGTAGTTTATCTAGGCATCAATTAAAGTTTTGCTGGCATAATATATAATGTGGAAGAGTTTTTCCTTCCGCTGCCCTAGTGCTGCCCCGACAGAATAGTCACTGGCGTCACACATGATCTCGAATGGTAAACTTCAGTCTGGTGGTTGCACTATTGGGGCTGTTACCAGCTTCTCCTTCAGTGTCCTTAATGCTTCAGTACATTCAATGTTGAAATCAAAGGCCCTATTCTGTTCCAACAGAAGACACAGGGTTTAGTGATTTTAGAAAAATTTGCAATGAATCTACGATAAAACCCCGCGTGTCCCAAGAAACTTCTAAGGCCCTTGATTGTTGTAGGTGGCGGCAGTTTTTCAATAACTTCTATTTTTGGTCTGTCCACTTCTATGTCGCGGCAGGAGACCTTGTGTCCCAGCACTATGCCCTCATCCACTATAAAGTGGCATTTTCCCAGTTCAATACAAGGTTGGCCTCCTCACATATTTCAAGAACCTTCTTCAAATTGCCTAGGCAATCGTTGAAACTGTCTCCAAAGATAGAAAAGTCATCCATGAAGATCTCCAGGAAATCTTCCACCATATCTGAGAATATTGCCAACATACACCGCTGGAAAGTTGCTGGTGCATTGCATAGTCCAAATGGCATTCTTCGAAAGGCGTATGTTCCGTATGAGCATGTGAAGGTTGTTTTCTCCTGATCCTCCAGTGCAATTGCAATTTGTTTGTAACCTGACTAACCATCAAGGAAACAATAGTAAGGCTTCCCCACTAATCTATCTAACATTTGATCAATAAAGGGTAAGGGGAAGTGGTCCTTACAGGTAGCTTTATTAAGCTTCCAGTAGTCCATACAAACCCTCCAACCGGTCACAGTCCATGTTGGGATTAGCTCGTTGTCCTTGTTGGTTACCACCGTTATGCCTCCTTTCTTAGGTACGCATTGCACCGGGCTCACCCATTTGCTATCTGAGATGGCATAGATAATTCCAACATCAAGCCACTTGATGATCTCTTTTCGTACCACTTCTCGCATAGCTTCGTTAGTCTTCTCTGAGAATCAATTGTCGACTTATGATCATCCTCCAAGAGGATTTTGTGCATACAAATTGCCAGACTGTTGCCTTGGATGTCTGCAATGGTCCATCCAATCGCCTTCTTATGCTGCTGTAGCATCCTGATAACTGTTGTTCCTGTTCCTACATCAACTTAGAAGAGATGATTATGGGCAATGTATCATTAAGACCAAGAAAAACATATTTAAGTTTCCCTGGCAGGGGTTTAAGATCTAAGACAAGTGGCTGGTCAATGGAAGGCTTTTGAATCACATGTTCATTCGAGGTATAGTTCAAAGGTTCAAAGAACTTACCTGGACGTGTGCCTATCCAATTTACCTCCTCAGGACCTTCAGTATCAGATGTGACATTGTCTGAGGAGTTCCTGTCGTTAACGCTGTCGAGGCAGTCTTCTAGGTGACTGCGGTGGTAGTGACCAAATTGTCTGTCGTGACAGCTTGATCTGATGCATGGTTGGTCTATGATTACTTCTGATATAGCCTTACATTCTTCCTCTGCATCATCTTGTTTTATGGCTTGGAGAACATTGAGCTTTACCTGCTAGTCATTGACTCTCAAAGTCAATTCTCCTTTCTCTACATCGATCACTGTTCTTCCTGTGGCTAGGAAGGATCGCCCTAGGATGATCGGTGTGTTTTCATTTGCTTCATAGTCTAAAACAAGAAAGTCAGCAGGAAATATAAACTTATCCACTCATACCAAAATATCTTCAATCTTTCCTTCCGGCTGTACGTAAGAGCGGTCTGCCAGTTGCAGCATGACTGTTGTGGGTCTTGCTTGTCCAATACCTAGCTTCTGAAATACAGATTTGGGCATTAGATTAATACTAGCACCAAGATCACAAAGTGCCTTACCCACAAACATATCACCAATTATGCATGGTATTATGAAACTCCCGAGATCCTTCTTCTTTGGGGGTGGACGCTTATGTAAATTTGTCATGCATCCTTCTGTCATCATCATATTTTCAAACTCCCCAAGTCTGGATCTCCTAGACATTACATCTTTAAGAAACTTTGCATAACCATGCATCTGTTTAATGGCTTCCAACAGCGGAATGTTGATGTGTACTTGCTTAAAAACATCATAGATTTTCTTAAGCTGGTACTCATGTTTCTATTTTTTCAACCGCTGCAGAAAAAGAGGGTGGAGGACGACAGTCTTCGAGGTGTCCTTCACATGGGAATCGAATCTGAGGAGGCTCACAATCTTCAGTTTCTTCTGTATGCTCCTTTATTTATTCTGCTGTCGTGGCAGGGGTGGCGACAGCAGGCTGTTTCACTTCTGTCGAGGCAATGTTCTCGGCAGGTGTCTGTAGGGTCGATTCCCTATCAGATGTTTCTTTAATCATTAGCCCTTGTAGTTGTTTCCCACTTCTCGTTGTAATAGCTGTGCACTGCTCATGTGTGGGTTTTCTAGTGACCTCAGTATCACTAGGGAATCCTCCATTATGCCTTGGATTGATGAACTGCGAAACTTGACCCATCTGTGTCTCTAGGGATTTTAAGATAGCCTCATGGTTTGTCATTACCATCTCTGTCTTATCCATGAAGGATTCAGTTTTCTTGACAAAGTGATCCATGTTTGCCATATATGCTTCTGTTTGAGACATGAAGGTTGCTAGGGTCTATTCCAGTATTCTTGTTGCGGCTGCTGCTGTGGCTGCTGTCGTGACAGGATTCTGGGACCTCCTTGGTTCTAGTTATTATGGACTGAAGGATTCAATGCATTTTTTGGGTTACTCTAGGAAAATTTGGGGTCCTTCCTCCAATTTGGGTTGTAGTTGATGGAATCATAGCTTCTGTTCTTGTTATAATTTCCAACATACATTCCCTCTTTCAGTTGTAAGGGACACTCATCTGTACTGTGGTTTCCACTGCAAGTTTCACACACCTCCTCGGAGAAAATACAGCCTTAGATTCCTTCCTCTGCAGGTTTTCAACTACCTTGGTGAGGTATGCAATTTGAGTTTTTACCGAGTTGTCAGATTCATATTCCTTGACTGATACTCCTCGTCTTCGAGCTGTGAGGAACTATTCATCGTTCTTTGCTAACTTTTTCAACACCAACATTGCACCTTCTGGTTCCTTGTCTAGTATCAAGTCGTTTGCTGCTGAGTCTATCCTCATCCGAGTTTGTGCATTGGCAGCATTATAGAATTTGACAACCTAATTCCATACGAGGAATCCATGCATTGGGTAGTTTCGTATGAGAGTTGTAAATCGGTCCCACGCCTCATGCATTGGTTCGCCATCTTCCTGTTGAAAAGTAGCAATCTCGTTATATAACCTTTCAGATAAGAGGGAAGGATTAAAACGAGAGAGAAATTGACGACAAATATCCGCCCAAGTTCTTATTGAACCTGGCGTTAACTTGTTCCACTAGGTTTTCACTCTATCCCTCAATGAATGAGGAAATAGTCGGAGTCTCAGTACTTCCAGGCTTATTCCTGGTTGTCTGAATGATCCATAGATCTCCGAGAAGGTTTTTAGATGTTCATGTGCATCCTCTGTAGCAGAACCACCAAATTGTCCGGCTGAGTTTATCATGCTGAACATCACAGGTTTTAGTTCGAAGTGTTCAACTTCCACATCTGGCAGCATAGTTTCTAGTTCAACATGATCATTGTCCATAAACTCCTGGCATGTCAGTCGTGCTGCTGGGGCAGCAGGCGACTGCCGATTGTTTTGGTCATCAATAGGAGGATCGTCATCATCCCTGGGGTTGTTGTTATCTACCCCATTGTGTTATCTTTTGTTCACCATTGCTTCGAGTCTTTCCTCGAGATAGTTGTTTCTTTCTATCAAGATTCAGGCTTGGTTCCTGAGATGATATGTTCGATCGATTTCTGGGTCTAATTCGTACTCAGTTTCTTTGCTACGTCTCGATCTGCGCATAAGCAATAGAAGAACCTTGTGAAACGCACAGGAAAAATAAAACAACTAAAAATAGAAATTAAATAAAAACTAAAAGTGCAGTAATTGAAGGTAAAGGTATGTTGTCAGTCCCCGACAACGGCGCCAAAAATTTGTTGCGTGTAAAATAGTCTATCGCAATTGGGTGCAAGTATACACGTCGCAAGTAATAAAGTGATACTAAGTATCGGATATCGTCTTCACAGGGGTTGGAAATACTTTTATCCTTGAATCTCTGCACAAGAAAAGAAATAAGTTTAATAAAATGTTTTGAGTAATCTTGAGAACAAACTAAAATTAAAGAGGAATTCAGTTTGATAAAATGGGCTGGTATTGATTTGCTCGGTAGTACAGGTATTGCACTGTTCAAAGGCTTTCTTTTGCGGC
This sequence comes from Hibiscus trionum, assembly GCA_030270665.1. Lineage (NCBI taxonomy): Eukaryota > Viridiplantae > Streptophyta > Magnoliopsida > Malvales > Malvaceae > Hibiscus > Hibiscus trionum. Next base: position 40,381,764 of record BSYR01000027.1, on the reverse strand, counting down.
TGTCGTCAGGCCTGTCGCGGCAGCACCTGCCGCAGCAGAGGTCTGTTGTTGTCGCGGCAGCGATCAACAACTATGTACTTCAAGTTCAACAAGAATCCCTGTTGTGACTTGTCCTATCCCTAGGCCCAAGTTCTGTCGATGAACACGTCTTTGATAATACCTACCGGCGTGAATCGAAGGATGAATACCGATGTTTGTGAATTCTTCCTTAGCTGCTTAACATTGTACCTATCCCTAAGCCAAGATGGTTTAACCATAAACTAGAAAACTCGTACTTACTCCTTTCGTATACTTAACTCTCCCGATATTAAGTAAATGGATAACCTCACAATGCTCTCCCGAAACTCTTATGAGATGTTGAAACCAGAGTTAATAAACTTGAAGCTTTTATTGAATTGAATAGAAAAATCCTAAGAAACAATACAACCCTTACAACTATGTTACAAGATCAACCCTTTGCCCTAGGGGAAGTTTAGAAAATGGTGGAGAGAGAGAAACGACTAGGGTTTTGGGGGAAGACGGTTAGGAGCTAGATATATTTTGCCTTTTCCAATTACAAGCATATATATATACCTTGGTCTTGAGTTTTCTTAATGGCCAAGAATACAAGTTTGAATTAAAGTACAACTCTATTAAAGACTAAATCTCTGAGTAGATGTCTTTTAATTCACCCTATCTTCTTGCTTTGAATTTTTCCTCAAACTTAGGACCAAGCCTTCCTTGTGCTTCTGGGCTCTGACAGTTATGCAAGTGGTCCACGAAAATCAGGCTTAAAATGCTCTATCAGTCTAACTCCACTTTGCATTTTTCTTCACCATTGGTCTTTACGGTCGCCTCTTCTGTCACGACATATGTGACGACAACGTTGTAAATGACAGTCTCCTTCATTCCTTTGCTCTAGTTCTGCGGCTAACTTCTGATCCTCTGTTGCCATGGATTGCTGCCACGGCAGGTACCTGCAAGAAAAAGCCAAAAATCAACAACATTTGTGTAATATTATCCATTTGTGTTGTTTATGTAAAATCTATCCTAAAATGCAACTAAACATGCTTGAGTGCTTCAATAATATGGGTAACCGAGGGTTAAAATATAGAACATTTATGCACTCAACAACATTCTCTAAGCCAAACTTTTTGAGTATATCCTTGATGTATTTAGCTTGATTAATGAAGGTGACATCTTTCCTTTGCTTGATTTGGAGCCCCAAGAAAAATGAGAGCTCTCCCATCATGCTCATCTCCATATCACTTTGCATTTGCTTAGAAAATTCTTGACAATAAAATTCATTAGTAGAACCAAAAATAATATCATCAATATATATTTAAACTACAAAGATGTCATTTCCATATCTTTTAATGAAAAGTGTAGTATCCACCTTGCCTTTTCAAAACTTTTTTCAATTAATAAGTTTGAAAGTCTTTCATATCAAGCTCTAGGAGCTTGTTTCAAACCGTATAAAGCTTTTGTTAGTTTAAAAACATGGTTTGGAAAGTTTGGATCTTCAAAACCGGGTGGTTGTTCAACATACACTTCTTCATTTATAAAACCATTTAGAAAAACACTTTTTACATCCATTTGAAAAAGCTTGAAACCATGATAGCATACAAATGCAAGAAGCATCCTAATATCTTCCATTCTAGCTACGGGTGCATATGTTTCATAAAACTCAATTCCCTCTTCTTGAGTGTAACCTTGAGCAACAAGTGATGTGACCACAACCAGCAAGAATCCCAATGAATTTCCTAGAGGTCCTATGACTCGTGCAAGAGCTGAAATGATTCAAGATGCTGTGGAAAGTTTGCTTTGCCATTGCTGGAAAATGAATGAAGAAATGACAACAACAATTAGATCTTGCAACGTTTTGAGTTTGTTGGAAAGTTGAAATAAGTTGCATAAGAATTTGCATGAGTAGTTGCATAATAGTTCATTCATTCCATGAGAATAAATATGTTTGTTGTTGCATTTATGCAAGCACATCATTTATGAAAATACTTCACTTATGTATGTGTTTCATTTAATCATGTAGGTTCATTAATTAAACTAGTTCATTTATTGAAATTGTTCAATTAATTCTTTAAGTTTGCATAACATTTTTATCATATTTTGATCAATATTTTATGTGTTTTTAGTGTCATTACACGTTGGGATTAAGATGGTAACAATTGAAGACTTTTCATCTTCTTCAAGGAGACATGTCATTTTTATCACCATTCAAAGAGAGAGTCTTTTTGAATTCCATGGAGGATGAAACATTTAGAAGACTTTATTATGCTTTTATTCAGCCAATAAAGTTGAGAAATAAAGAAAGGAAGTGGAAAAGACACATACACTTAGATGCAAACATGGGCAGATTCATTCCAAGTCATCTACATGCACTTTTAAGAGCCAAGCAAGTGGAATATCAAAGGATCCATCACTTGGACGTGTATAAGTCTTCATTCAAGCCTTATTATGTCCAAATTCATTCTAAAATACACAAATGGCTGGCCACACTTGATAGGATTGAAGGCAAACCATTGAATGCCATAAATTGGAGCCTTAATGCATTGTTTTGTCCATTCAAATTCTAGGCTGCCATGTACTATAAATAGGATGCTCATTTGCCTTTGTAAGGACCTTTTTTTGCATGAAAATATATGAGAGTGTTCTCTTCATTATTCTTTAAGAACTTTATCAGCTTCCAAGCTAGTCTTGTGGCAAATTTCTCTTTTTCATTCCATTATGTTTATAGCATTGGTTCTTAGCTTTCTAGCTAGCGGTCACGTTCCGCCCTTCCACCATCACTTCCATTTGATTATATTGTTGGTTCTTAGCTTAATTATAGCTAAAGGGTCACAATCCAACCTTCTTCAATCATTTCACAAAGGGTAAGGACGTGTAAGGTTCGGGTCAACATTCACTATCTTGTTGGTTCGTCCTTGTTCCACACCGATTCTATTCCATCCATATCAACTTCTATCCATTTCCCCCTTACATCTATCTTTCAAACCATAATCACCAACCATTCCAGCACCTATTAAAACAACAACTTTCACCATCTTCATTCCAAATACATCACTTCCACACTCAAGTTTCAAGTTTGCAACTTCATACTAGAATCACGATCGGGCAACATCACATACGAATTCGGTCATCACACAACCGGATATGTATCATTTGGTATCAGAGCTATTTTGATTCAGTAAGTTAAGTGTTCATCTCTCCCGATTTGCATAAAAAAGAAAAAAAAAGAAAAAAAGAAAAAGAAAAAAAGAAAAGAAAAGAAAAAAAAGGGAAGTTTGGTTGTTGTTGGTATTACTCAATTCAGCAAATTATTATTTCCTATTGCCTTGTTATTTTCTAATCATTCTACTTTTCTACCTATAGCCTTTTTTTCTAAACTCTTCCTTTCAGCCAATTTCCACAAGCAAACTTGTTAAGCCTTGAGTAAGTTTTCTAAGGACTTTGATAGGAGAACAAGAGCGGTAAAAGGCAAGAGTGCAAATCAAGGGTAAAAGCCATCCCGAGTGAAACATGAGTGAGAGTGTTTTCCTTGGAGTGTAACAGTGAGAATTTGTGCTAGTGAGGTTTATTAGTTAATCATGTCTCAAGATTCCGTGAGAAACACTATTTGTGCTAGTAATAATGTTAACGTAGATGCAACTAACTCCAATCTTCAAGATATTATCCGAGAGATGGACAGGTTGTTGCAACAAAGGTTGTGGCCGATGCGAGAACGATTAGATCATTTGGAGGAAAGATCTCAACGAAGGCATAATTCAGATCACGAGGAAGAGTATGAGGGATAGGTGGACGAAGAACTCATAGACGAGCGAGCATCCCAGCAAAGTTTGAGGCACTGAGAACCTAGGTACCAAAGAGCTCGACCAAGAGTTGATGATAATCTTAGCAACATCAAAATAACCATTCCTTCTTTCCAAGGAAGAACGGATCCTGAAGCTTATCTTGCATGGGAAAAAAAGTTGAGCACATCTTTGAGTGCCACAACTACTCTGAGCTTAAGAAGGTAAAACTTGCAGCCATTGAATTTACAGATTATGTAATAATATGGTGGGAGGTTCGTTATGCGTAGGAGGTTCGTTCCAATTTCTACCTGGAATAAGATGAAGGCCGTTATGCACTAACATGTCATCTTGCAATGGCAAACATCCAATTTCTACCTGGAATAAGATGAAGGCCGTTATGCGTAGGAGGTTCGTTCCAACTCACTATCTTAGGGAGTTGTTCAACAAGCTTCAAAATCTCACCCAAGGCAACCGTAGTGTTGAGGATTACTTTAAAGAGATAGAAGTAGCCATGATTCGAGCCAACATTGATGAGGATCGAGAAGCCACCATGGCCAGATTTCTATCCGGCCTTCATCCTAATATTGTGGCCATTGTTGAGTTGCAACATTATTGTGAGATCGAAGACATGGTTCATATGGCCATGAAGGTCGAGAGGCAACTCAAAAGGAAGGGCACAACCCGTGCCTATGGAGGCTTTTCATCTAAATGGGAGCAGGTTACCTACACACAGAAGGCATCCTTTACGCCTAAAGAACGAAGCGTTCCAACAAAGAGTGTCAAACCCATTGTCGAAACTAGTAAGGGAAAGAGCACTGCTATGCCAGTTCGATCCCGTGATGTGCAATGCTTCAAATGCTTGGGGCGAGGTCACATTGCTAGCCAATGTCCAAATCGCAACACAATGCTCATTCGAGAAGATGGAGAGATCGAAACTGACCAAGAGGAGGAAGAAGATGATGTTCCTATCCAAGAAGAAGAAGAGATGAAACATGCTGTAGATGGTGAGGTTCTTTTTGTGAAAACAAGCCTAAGCATGCAAGCCATAGAAGGAGAAGATCAACGCGAGAACATCTTCCATACTCACTGCCATGTAAACGAAAAGGTATGCTTTATCATTATTAATGGAGAAAGTTGTACTATTGTTGCTACTACTTTGATGGTAGAGAAGCTTAGATTGGCAACAACAAAGCATCCTCATCCTTACAAGCTACAATGACTCAATGATTGGGGAGAACTCAAAGTCACCAAGCAAGTTCTTGTGCCATTTTCCATTAGAAAATACAAAGACGAGGTGTTGTGTGATGTTGTACCAATGCACGCTAGCCATATCTTGTTGGGGAGACCGTGGCAATTCGACAAAAGGGCTATAAATGATGGTTATACCAACCGTTACACTTTCACCCATCAAACCAAAAAGATTACTTTATCCCCTCTTTCACCAAAACAAGTCCATAAAGACCAAATCCACTTGAGAGAGAGTTTCAAAACAGCCAAAGAGAAAGAAAAAGAGTTTAAATCCAAAGAGAGTGACAAAAATGAGGGAAAACAAACCATTCTTTTTGTAAGAGAGAAAGAGATAAAAAAGTGTTTGCTTTGAGAGAAATGGGCACTTGTACTCATGTACAAGGAAAATCTTTTGAACACTAATGATCTTTATCCTGGTTTGCCATATTTTATTGTCTCTTTATTGCATGAATTTGAAGATTTGTTTCCGGAGGAGATTCCGAATGGGCTTCCACCAATTCGAGGAATAGAGCACCATATTGATTTCATTCCCGGAGCCATCATTCCAAATCGACCAGTATATAGAAGCAATCCGGAAGAAACTAGGGAGTTGCAAAGACAAGTATCCGAGTTAATGGAAAAAGGCTATGTGAGAGGGAGCCTTAGTCCATGTGCCATGCTGGTTTTACTTGTACCTAAGAAGGAGGGAACTTGGCGTATGTGTGTGGACTGTTGAGCAGTGAACAAGATAACGGTAAAGTATCGTCATCCTATTCCTAGATTGGATGATATGCTTGATGAATTAAGTGGTTCTAACATCTTTTCTAAGATTGATCTTAAGAGCGGGTACCACCAAATAAGAATGCGAGAAGGAGATGAGTGGAAGACAACATTCAAAACCAAGCAAGGTTTGTATGAGTGGTTGGTTATGCCATTTGGCTTAACTAATGCACCAAGTACATTCATGAGGTTAATGAATCATATACTTCGACCATTCTTGGGTAAGTTTTGTGTGGTGTATTTTGATGACATACTTGTGTATAGCCAAACTTTGAATGATCATGCTCAACATTTAAGGTTAGTATTGGATATTTTGCGAAAAGAAAAGTTGTATGCTAACCTACAAAAATGTACATTTTTCACTAATAAAGTTGTGTTCTTAGGTTTTGTTGTTAGTTCAAAGGATTTGGAGGTTGATCAAGAAAAGATTAAAGCAATTGAGGAATGGCTGAGACCTACTAACATTAGTCAAGTGAGGAGTTTTCATGGACTTGCTAGTTTCTATCGTCGGTTTGTTCCCAATTTCAGCACCATAGCCGCGCCTTTGACCGGAGTTATCAAAAAGAACTCTAGCTTCTTTGGGGAGATGAACAAGAGAAGTCTTTTGTTTGATTAAACAAATTTTAACCAATGCACCCTTATTATCTTTACCTTATTTTGATAAAGTTTTTGAAATTGAATATGATGCATCATGTTTAGGAGTTGGAGCTGTATTATCTCAAGAAGGACACCTTATTGCATATTCAGCGAGAAATTGAGTGGAGCAACTCTAAATTATTCAACTTATGACAAGGAGATGTATGCTCTCACGATGGCATTAGAAATGTGGCAACAATATCAATGGCCTAAGGAGTTTATCATCCACACGGATCATGAGGCACTGAAGCACTTGAAGGGACAACACAAGCTTAATAAGAGACATGCCAAGTGGGTTGAATTCCTAGAAACATTCCCATATGTTATCAAATATAAGAAGGGTAAGGAAAATGTTGTTGCTGATGCTTTATCAAGAAGGTATACTCTTCTTAACCTTTTGGATTCTAGATTGGTAGGTATTGCCTTAATCAAAGAGCTTTATGAATCTGATTATGATTTTAGTGAAATTTACAAAGCTTGTGAAAAAGGAACATATGTGAAGTTTTGTAGGGTTGATGGGTATCTTTTCAAGGAAGAAAAGTTTTGTATCCCTCAAGAATCCATTAGAGAATCGCTTATCAAAGAGGCCCATTGTGAAGGACTAATGTGACACTTTGGAGTGGCCAAAACGCACTCTATATTGCAAGAACATTTGCATTGGCCAATGATGAAACGAGACGTGGAGAATTGGTGTGAGCATTGCATCACATGTAAGAAGGCAAAGTCCAAAGTCATGCCCCATGGACTTTACACACCATTACCAATTCCAAATGCACCATGGGAGGATATTTCCATGGATTCTGTGCTAGGACTTCCACGCACAAGGAATAACAAAGATTCCATTTTTGTTGTAGTAGATAGATTCTAAAAAATGGCTCATTTCATTCCATGCAACAAGACTAATGATGCTTCCCATATTGCTAATCTGTTTTTTAGGGAAGTTGTGAGATTACATGGAGTTCCGAGAAGTATTGTGTCTGATCGAGATGTGAAGTTCTTGAGTGACTTTTGGAGGACGCTATGGAGTAAGATTGGAACAAAGATGTTGTTTTCTAAAACTTGTCATCCACAAACGGATGGCCAAACTGAAGTTGTCAATCGTGTATTGTCCATGCTTCTTAGGACAATTATACTCAAGAATCTAAGGACTTGGGAAGAGGACTTGCCACATGTTTAGTTTGTATACAATCGCTCCATGCATACCGCCACTAAATGTTCTCCATTCGAAGTGGTATATGGTTTCAATCCTTTGATCTCAATTGATTTGCTTCCTTTGCCTGTTGATCAATTCAAAAATAAGGATGGGCAAAATAGATTTGAATTTGTGAAGAAGCCTCACCAACAAGTGTGGGAGAACATTGAGAGGAGAACAAAGCAATATGAGCAGCAAGCTAACAAATGGAGGATACAAATAACTTTTGAACCCGAAGATTGGGTTTGGTTGTACTTGAGGAAAGAGAGGTTTCCAGCCCAACGCAAATCAAAACTTATGCCTCGAGGAGATGGTCCTTTCCAAGTGGTCAAGAGGATTAATGATAATGCTTATCAAATAGACCTTCCCGGTGAGTATAATGTAAGTGCTACTTTCAATGTTGCTGATCTATCTCCTTATGATGCAGGTGACGATTTGGGGGCAAATCACTTTCAAGAGGGAGGGATTGATGTGACCACAACCAAAAAGAATCCCAATGAATTTCCTAGAGGTCCTATGACTCGTGCAAGAGCTAAAATGATTCAAGATGCTATGGAAAGTTTGCTTTGCCAATTCTGGAAAATGAATGAAGAAATGACAACAACAATTAGATCTTGAAACGTTTTGAGTTCGTTGGAAAGTTGAAATAAGTTCAATAATAATTTGCATGAGTAGTTGCATAATAGTTCATTCATTCCATAAGAATAAATATACTTGTTGTTGCATTTATGCAAGCACTTCATTTATGAAAATACTTCACTTATGTATGTGTTTCATTTAAGCATGTAGGTTCATTAATTAAACTAGTTCATTCATTGAACTTGTTCAATTAATTCTTTAAGTTTGCATAACATTTTTATCATATTTTGATTAATATTTTATGTGTTTTTAGTGTCATTACACGTTGGGATTAAGATGGAAACAATTGAAGACTTTTCATCTTCTTCAAGGAGACATGTCATCTTTATCACCATTCAAAGAGACAGTCTTTTTGAATTCCATGGAAGATGAAGCATTTAGAAGACTTTATTATGCTTTTATTCAGCCAATAAAGTTGAGAAATAAAGAAAGGAAGTGGAAGAGACACATACACTGAGATGCAAACATGGGCAGATTCATTCCAAGTCATCTACATGCACTTTTAAGAGCCAAGCAAGTGGAATATCAAAGGATCCATTACTTGGACGTGTATAAGTCTTCATTCAAGCCTTATTATGTCCAAATTCATTCTAAAATACACAAATGGCCGGCCACACTTGATAGGATTGAAGAGAAACCATTAAATGCCATAAATTGGAGCCTTAATGCATTGTTTTGTCCATTCAAATTCTAGGCTGCCATGTACTATAAATAGGATGCTCATTTTCCTTTGTAAGGACCTTTTTTTGCATGAAAATATATGAGAGTGTTCTCTTCATTGTTCTTTAAGAACTTTATCAGCTTTCAAGCTAGTCTTGTGGCAAATTTCCCCTTTTCATTCCATTCTGTTTATAGCGTTGGTTCCTAGCTTTCTAGCTAGCTGGTCATGTCCCGCCCTTCCACCATCACTTCCATTTGATTATATTGTTGGTTCTTAGCTCAATTATAGCTAAAGGGTTACAATCCAACCTTCTTCCATCATTTCGCAAAGGGTAAGAACGTGTAAGGTTCGGGTCCACATTCACTATCTTGTTGGTTCTTCCTTGTTCCACAACGATTCTATTCCATCCATATCAACTTCTATCCATTTTTCCCCTTACATCTATCTTTCAAACCATAATCACCAACCATTCTAGCACCTATTAAAACAACAACTTTCACCATCATCTTTCCAAATACATCACTTCCACACTCAAGTTTCAAGTTTGCAACTTCATACAAGAATCACGATCGGGGAACAACACATACGAATTCGGCCATCACACAATCGGATACGTATCAACAAGCCTAGCCTTGTTTCTTACTATGTTACCACTCTCATCTAGTTTGTTTATAAATACCCACTTAGTTCCTATAGTAGATTGATTACTATGCCTATCAACTAATGTCCAAACTTTACTTCTCTCAAATTGATTAAGTTCCTCTTGCATAGCCAATATCCAAAAATCATTTTTAATGTTTCTTTGATATTTTTAGGCTCTATGCATGATATAAATGCAACATGATTCTTAAGTTTGAGAGAGGATCTAGTAGTTACCCCCCTTGGATGGATCACCCAAGATTTCACCACCTTTGACATTGTTGAACTCCCTTGGGTATGTCACCTCCTTTTCCTCAAGAGCCAAGTCCTTCAAGGCTTCAAGAGGTGGATCTTGTGCTTCCTCTTCTTTAGTTGGAATCTCATCCACCTTTGATGTTTTTCCTCCATCAATGTCTTCAATGATCCCTACATCATCATCATCATAAGATTCCTTCATCGAAAGGAGGTTATCATTGAAAACATGTATAGACTGTTCAACAACCAAAGTTCTTTTATTAAATGCCCAGTATGCTTTAGAATTTAGGGAATAATCCAAAAATAATGCTTCATCACTTTTATCATCAAATTTACCTAAGTTGTCTTTTCCATTGTTTAAAACAAAACATTTAAAACCAAAAGGGTAGAAATAGCTAATGTTAGGCTTTTTGGATTTTAAAATCTCATAAGGTGTTTTCTTTAAAATAGGCCTAATCATTACTCTATTAATAATATAACAAGTCTTATTAGTGGGTTCCTCCCAAAAATACTTAGGTAAATAGTTTTCACAAAGCATTGTCCCAGCCATCTCTTCTAAAGTTCTATTTTCCTCTCAACTTCCCCATTTTGTTGAAAAGTGCAACGAACCGAAAAATTATGGCTAATATCATTTTCATTACAAAACTCATATTTTGAAAATCGGTTCCATAATCACTTCTAATATGTGAGATTTTAAGATCAAGATCATTTTGGGTAATTTTTGTAAATGTGATAAAATTTTCTAAAGCCTCACCCTTAGTACTTAAGACTAGAACCCAAGTGTATCTAGAAAAGTCATCTACCAATACAAATGCATATGACTTACCACCCAAGCTCATATTTCTAATAGGCCCAAATAAATCCATGTGGATTAATTGTAACACCCTACTAGTCGAAACATCATTAATGAGTTTAAATGAGGTTCTCTTTTGTTTACCCTTAGCACAAGCATCACATATTTTATCTAATGAAAATTTTAGTTTGGGTAAACCTCTAACTAGATTTTGGGAAACTAATTTTTCTAAAACACTTATGCTAGCATGCCCTAGTTTCCTATGCCACAACCATGTATCATTCTCATCATGTGCAACTAAACATGCATGAGATGAATGTATGTCATCTAAATACACCATATAAACATTTCCTATGCGATGACCAATGAGCATTATTTTATTTGTTTTAATGTTTACAATTTTACACCCGTTTTTATCAAAATGAACATTAAAACCTTTATCACAAAGTTGACTAATGCTTAAAAGATTATGTTTTAGACCATTGACACATAAGACATTTTCAATGAATGTAGATGAGAGATTACCGATGAAGCCTATGCCTTCATTGTGGCATTTGGAGTTGTCACCAAATGTCACACATCCTCCACTTTTTGGGTTAAGCTCCAAGAATCTACTATTGTCTCTGTCATGTGTCTCGAGCAACCACTCTCAAGGTACCACATGTTCTTACTTGAAGCTTTCACCTTGAAGCATTGTTCCTCCTACAAACAAAAAGATTAAGCTTTGATTTTTGGTACCCAAAATGATTTGGGTCCATGAGAGTTAGCTCCCCAAAGCTTGGCCCCCTTAGGAATCCAAGAAGCAATTGCATTTACATTATTAGAAACAATGAGTTCCTTAGGAACCAATTCACTACTAGTTCTTTTAACTTTAGATGCTTTTGAAAATCTCTTTGTTTGGGGTAAAATGGCTTTCTCTTAACATATTGAGTTTTTGAAGAATTCCCCTTTTCAAAAGCATGTTTCCCAATAGTAAGAGAATTTTTGAGATTATCCACTTCCTTTGTGTGATAATATTGGAAATCGGAAAGAAGTTTTTCTTGGTCTATGTTTTTATTTTTAAGTTCATTTGAAAGATTTATCAAATATAAAACCTTTTTTTCCAATTCAGAATTTGTTTTTGAAAGAGACTCATTTTGAGATTTCAAATCGGAAATAGTTTTATTGTTTTTCAAAATGGACTCTTTGTATTTCTCAACCAATTCATCGTAAACTTCTTGCAACTCATCATATGGATCATATAATTCACCATAAGTAAGTGATGATGAGTTAGAGTTTACCATAGATTCCTCCTCAAGGGTCATGAGGTAAAGGTTGGCCACTTCATGCTCCCCATCCTCGGATGACGACTCCTCATCACTCCAAGTTGCTACTTGAGCCTTGAGTTACTTCTTCTTCTCAAAGCTCTTCTTCTTTAGTTGAGGGACTCGATACGAATGTGACCCAGCTCCTTGCACTCATAGAAAATGAGTTGGTCTTTTTCTTCTTCCTTGTTATTATTTTTGAAGTCTTTTCTTCTTGAGAACTTTCTACCACGATTAGACTTCAAGAACCTTGAGAATCTTTTGGCTATCATAACCAATACTTCAAATTCATCTTCCTCACTAGAAGTGCTCTCCTCTTGTGATAGATAGGCTTTGAGAGCAACTCCTTGCTTTTTCTTCTCTACCTCTTGCTTGACTATTCTTCTTTCTTATTTTCTCTTCTCTTCTTCTCTCCCTTGCTTCATGATCTCATGTGCGAGGAGAGAACCAACTAGTTCATCGAGCTTTAGGGTCTTCAAATTCTTTGCTTCGATGATTGTCGTTCTCTTCCTATCCCGTGATTCGGGAATAGAGTAGAGTAGCTTCCGGACTAACTTATCTTTTGGGGATAATCTCTCTAAAACCCTTCAAACCATTAACGATGACGAAGAAGCGATCAAACATCTTTTTTACGGTCTCATCGGCCTTCATCGTGAAATTCTCGTAACTAAGATTGAGGATCCCGATCTTCATATCCTTCATATTGTTTGTTCCTTCATATGTGGTTTCAAGAGTGTCCCACACTTTTTTAACACTTGTGATTGAGGAAACTTTGGAATAGATGTCCGGTCTGAGAGTACAAAATAGCATGTGCAAGGCTTTGTCATCCACATGCAATTTCTTTCTATCATCTTCACTCACTTCCACCTTCTTCTTTGTAACAAGCCTTCCTTCTTCATGTCTCTTCATGGGAATGGTTGGTCCATCTTCTACCACATCCCATACTAGGCAATCACTCGATTTGATGAAGAGACGCATTCGATTATTCCAATAGGGATAGTTATCCCCATTGAAGAAGGGTGGTTTGGTGGTAGATTGAGACTCGTACATGCTTGGCCGGGAGGTAGATGCCATGGATTGACTTGGAAGTTGATCAACACTCTTCTATGATCTTCTCTTATGGTTGTGAAGCCTTCAAAGAGGTAGGCTCTGATACCAATTGTTGAGTAGATCAATTTAACCGATATGACCAAGAGAGGGTGAATTGACACTTTTAAAAATTAAAGGGAGCAAAAGGAAAAATTAAAAATGAAGAACAATGCACTTATAGTGGTTCAAGCTTCTAAACAAGCTTTACATCCACTACCTTAACTCGCACTAAGGATTTTCAACAAACTCCTCACTAATTTGTTCTTCCCCTTTTCTAGGATAAGGAGGCAACTTTTACAAATTCAATCTTTGTACCCAAAGATCGAGTAACAAGTCTCTCAAATACAAAGAACAAAAGGCAATTTGAAATGTATCTCTCACAAGACTAATATATTGCCCAATTACAAACCAACACTCTCCAAACTTGAAAGAAAGATGAACAATTGAGAATTTTTTAAAGTTGGGTACACAATTTGACTCTAATTGGCTTAAGGGTTTGGAATAAATTCTTTGATGTTGCTTGAAGGTTCAATAGTTGTTGCCGTAGATTTGGAGACTTTTTTTATACCTTGCATTGATTTCTAGCCTTTTGGGTGGTTGAGATCATCAATAGAGTCATTAGGCTCTTTCTTCCTTCCATAAATGTTGTTCTGCAACTACATGTATCAGAAGACGAGACCCTATATTGAAATGGACACTAAAAAAAGAAAGAGTCGTTGTGTGTAAAAAGGACCTGTATCGAAACAGTTATAGGTCATATCGAAACAGTAACATGCAAAAAGAGGGCCGTATCGAAACGAGAATAGGTTGTATCGAAACAATTTGAAATTGTAAACTTTTGTTTCGAAACAACATAGGGGTGTATCGAAACACTTAACCAATTTTTCAAAAGTTCGTTTCTAACAAGTAACGACTATTTCATTTAATGCTCGATTTTGAAAATACTCAACCCCTGTATCGAAACGGGTATGAGCCATTTCGAAACAACTTTTAAAAATCAAAAGCCAGATGAAAGATGTATCGAAACAAGAATAGTTCGTATCGAAACGGTTCCTTTTAGTGGTAAAACGTATCGAAACACTTTGGAGGTGTTTCAAGATGCCTGGGCAATTTTGTGTATTTTGGCTTTGAAACACTTAGAAAAATTTATGGGGTTTAATTTTTGACTTCAAAATATTTTAAGTATAAATTTTACTTGTCAAATGTAAGTATTTTGATTACTTAAAAATTTATTTACTTGGCAATTTAGTCCTTGAATTATTTGTTATATCAAAATCAAATATTGGTTTTACACCTTCTATATCACGCGTAGGGGTGTTTATTGAGTTGTGTATCCTAGAAGCACCTCAAGCTCGATTCGGTCTAAACTTGATCAATACTTGAATCAAATTGATTTGATCAAACTTGTGCTCGACTCGAGATCTTAACGAGTTGATTCGAGCAAGGCTCTACTTGGCTTGATATGTTCGTGAGCAGCTCATTGTTTGTTTAATAAATTTATAATGATATTTTGGTGGTTACCTTAAAAAATTATGTTCCAAGAAGTTTAAATACTAGTTGAAAACTTTAGAAAAGTTCAGTGACTTGCTAGGTAATTTACCAATGATGGCTTATATTCTCGGTAAACGCCCCCTTCCCTTTAAAAGCGCATCATCAACACAACAGTTATGGGCACGATACCTTATCTTCAGTTTCAATTCATGCTACTTTATAGCAATCTTTCGAATAAGGTGGCAAGTGTTATACCTCTGGCCACAACTATCATGTCTCCACCTACCCGCACCTCCGGAACATTCAGTCTCCACGTGTGCTTCAACAATAGAAACCATTATGACTTCTGGACCATACCTCTGGATCACCCTTAGCTTGATAACCATCAGGACTGCCAGATCGACCAGCTCAACATACAGACTGACAACAACAGACTATTATGCCCACCCACGTGACCGGGCTGAAAAGCCTACTCCTATCAAACCATCAATAGTTGTCACTAGGCCTGACCCCATCTCATCAAGCAATACCACTCCGCTATAAATACCCACTGAACTGAAGAAGAAGGGACGATGAATTCCCTAGACCTATGTCTTTCCTCATCCTCTCACCTCGACGACCACCATCCTTGGCTCTCTGCCGGCATCAAAATGGATGAACCACTACAAATCACCATCAACCACCATCTTCACTACCATCTCCACCACCCTGTTTGCTGCCCGAAATTATTGGCATCAATGACTTAAATCCATAAAAATAGGGTAAAGTACTGAAATGGTCATTGAACTTTGTTAAAAATAAAATGGTAACCAAACTTTCAAATGTTACAAAATGGCAATTAAACTTTATGTGTTTGTAACAAAATGGTAATTCAGCCGTTAAATACTTAATGTGATTGTTATGTAACTTTGTATAATAGCACATTTAGTCCTCCATATTTACACATTCAATCAATTTTAGTCACAATTCGAAAAAATTTAATAACTTCAGCCCTCATTATTTACACATTCTTTCAATTTGGTCCTATTTATAATTGGAAATAATATTTAAATATTTAATGCTACAATTTGATACTAAAAAATTCATTATCAGTGTAAACATCAATAATTTACCATTGAAATTTCATAAATACTTATGTCTGTTACCTCTTTCATTTATAGAAAACCTTACCAATGAATTTTAACTACTAAATTGAATTGAAGAGTGTTGCAGTGCAGTGCATGATAAGGTCTAGGATGAGTCTAAAAGAAAGTATCTTAAAAGTAGGCTAATATTAGGTAGCACAGGTACGACTGTTAGATGTATGTGAAATCAATCTGAGTCGTTGATTTAAAAAAAGAACAATAAAGGAAAAAAGGTAAAGGAGCATCTGGTTTACTAAAAAGAGGTCTTAAAACCCGCCACTTTGAATTAGAATCGGTACATACGTGGTATTTTCAAAATAGCTTCAAAGCATCTTCAAAAACTTTCTTTCATCTTACACTTGAAATTGTGGAAGGTTCAGTTTGAAGGGAGCAAAGATTTTTAGGTAAGAAAGTGTGCTTTGCATGAAATAAATGTTTAATTTTCGTTTTAGTTCGAACCGAAATGAAAATTTTGTATGAAAAAAATGAAAATTTTCTAGGGTTTTTGAAAAAGTGAAGGTTTAATAATGAGTTTGAGGGTTTTGGGTTGATGGGTTTGTAATTAGTGAAGTGAAACGCATCAATTTTCGTATACTTTTAACATTAGATTTGGTGATATTTGATATGAATGTGGAGGTTGAGAAACAGTTTCGGGTAGTAGCATCAGTTCTGTTCATCAAATACCGATGCTCGGTGAGAGTTGGGATACAGGGAAAGGAAGTAGCACAGATACTAAATGTGTAGATATCGATAGTGTAAATGTAATATCGATATGATAATAGCAGTACTGAGATGAAACTAATTTGCATGACATCAAAGTAAAAAATTGTATCTTTACTTAGTAGGTATATCGATACTGGTTGGAGGAAATTTTATATATGTAGGTAAAAAATGTATTTATTAACATGGAGACATGTTAATAAATTATATGTTCTGATAACCATTAATAAAATGTTTTGTTGTGTTTTATGTGTGGTATAAACTTATGTGACATAAATAAACCTATGTTTTGTTGGAAGGTGTGTGAGCATGGATGAAAACAACAAATGCGGATGTAGAAGGAGCAAAGGATGAGACAGTCGCGGTGGCCGAGGCCAAAAAACCAATGTCTTCCTATTTGAACTTCTTGTAAGGTTAATTGAATTTGTATTGAATATTTTAATTGGTTAATTTGTTAGATTGAAGTTTAAATATGATAACTTTGAATGAATGTATGTGCAATATAAATGAATTCAAAGGAAGAAAGGGTGGGAAGAAGAAAATGACTAATGGAGTAAATAGGAAATTTGGAATAGTTAAACGTGTTATGTAATTTTCAGTAATGTGTATATGAGGTAAAATTCTAATTATTCTGAATGATAAAGGCAAAGAAAACATTAGGAAAGAAATGGGTCAAAATGAGTGATGAAAAAAAAAGTCGTATACTGATATGCACTTGCAGCAGAAGGAAGCATATATAGAAGCAACATCAAAAGGCGCAAATACATATATTATTAACAAGGTAAGAGTTACATTACTTCGTAGACGAAGTAGTGGAGCTGAAAAGTAATTGTTAGTATTTTATAGATGTCTAACATTTATGTAAATATTCGTATGTTTGTAGGAGGCATCCTCATGGTGTAGCATAAAAAAGTTGTCCAAGTTGTTTAAAGAGATGAAGAATAAGAAGATGGGTGGTGTAGTTTTAGAACTTGGGTTTGGGGGTTTACTTGGATTAAAATCGCGAGTAATCCGTCGCGATGTTTGTCATGACTTAGTGGGAAGCTTTGATTTTGAAAGCTCAATGATGCAATTTAGTGGCTACGATATGTTTCAGCCCATCATCTCATGTAATTATGGATGTTTTGGATTTGCAATGGTAGTATATTTTGCAAGAAGATCTGTAATTTGGCCTATTTTATTATACTCCAATGTAATTATTAAATCGTTTAGAACTTGCTCATAAAGCAGACCATGTTAGCAGTATAGATTCTGTATAAATAGTACAGATGCAACATAAATAGTACCGATGCAACATAGACAGTAACGACGCAACATGAACAGTACCGACGCAACATAGAAAGTACCGATGCAACATGAACAATACCGATGGAGCATGAACAATTTGGCTAGTTTTAGATTAGAAGATATGGGGTAATAATTTGTGTAGTGAAGTTTTTTACTATAACATGTGTAAAGATTTATGTAGGTATTATCAAACATTGTGTAGGTATCATGTTTGTTATGCGTTTTGTAACATATAGAGTAACCCTTTAAGATTTTAGGTAGTTACACAATTTCCTACTATAAGTTTGGATGGTTTAAGATTAGGAGATATGGGGTAATAATTTATGTAGTTACGTTTTTACTATAAATTATGTAAAGCATTAGGTAGGTTTTGTGAAACAGTGTGTAGGTATCGTATTTCTCATAAGTTTTGTAACATTTAGAGTAATCCGTTAAGATTTGATGTAGTTACACAATTTCCTATCATAAGTTTAGTTGGTTTAAGATTAGGAGATAACAGGTAATAATTTATGTAGTTACATTTTTACTATAAGTTATGTAAAACATTATGTAGGTATTGTGAAACATTGTGTATGTATCGTATTTCTCATGCGTTTCGTAACATATAGAGTAATCCTTTAAGATTTTGAGGTAGTTACAGAATTTTATACCATAAATTTTGTTGATTTAAGATTAGGAGATAAGGGGTAATAATTTTTGTAGTTACGTTTTTTCTTATAACTTATATAAAGCATTAGATAGGTATTATGAAACATAGTTTAGGTACCACATTTGTCATGCGTTTTGTAACATATAAAGTAATCCTTTAAGATTTGAGGTAATTACACAATTTCCTACCATAAGTTTCGTTTGTTTTAGATTAGGAGATATGGGGTAATAATTTATGTAGTTACAATTATTCTTATAAGTTATGTAAAGATTTAGATAGGTATTGTAAAACATTGTGTAGGTATCGAATATCTTACGCGTTTTGTAACATATAGAGTAATCCTTTAAGATTTTAGGTATTTACACAATTTTCAACCATAAATTCGTTGGTTTTAGATTAGAAGATATGGGATAATAATTTTTGTAGTTACATTTTTCTTATAAATTTTTTAAAGATCAATGTAGGCATTGTAAAACATTTTGTAGGTACCCTACTTTTTATCCTTTTGGTAGCATATAGAGTTATCCTTTAAGATTTTGTGTAGGTACACAAAATCCTAACATAAGTTTTGTTGGTTTTACATTAGGAGATATGGAGTAATAATTTATGTGGTTACGATTTTTATTATGAGTTGTGTAAACCTTTATGTAGGTATTGTCAAACGTTGTGCATGTCTCGTATTTTTCATGAGTTCTGTAACATATAGAGTAATCATTTATGATTTTAGGTAGTTACACAATTTCCTACCATAAGTTTGGTTGGTTTTAGATTAGGAGATATGGAGTAATAATTTGTGTAGTTATGGTTTTTTTTACTATAGTTTATGTAAAGCTTTACATAGGTATTGTCAAACATTGTGTAGGTATCGTATTTGTCATGAGTTCTGTAACATAAAGAGTAATCCTTTCAGATTTTAGGTAGTTACATAGTTTCCCACCATAAGTTTGGTTGATTTTAGATTAGGAAATATGGGGTAATAATTATCGTAGTTACTTTTTTTATAAATTTCTTAAAGATCTATGTAGGTCTTGTAAAATATTGTGTAGGTACCCTACTGTTTTTTCTGTTTGGTGACATATAGCGTTATTCTTTAAGATTTTGTGTAGTTACACAAGATCCTACCATAAGTTTGGCTGATTTTAGATTATGAGATATGTGGTAATAATTTTTTAGTTACACTTTTACGATAAGTTATGTAAAGCTTTATGTAGGAATTGTGAAACATTGTGTATGTATTATATTTCTCACGAGTTCTGTAACATATAGAGTAATCCTTTAGGATTTGAGGTATGCACACAATATTCTACCATAAGTTTGGTTGGTTTAAGATTAGGAGATATGGGGTAATAATTTAGGTAGTTACCTTTTTTACTATAAGTTTTGTAAAACTTTATGTAGGTATTGTGAAACTTTGTGAAGCTATCGTATTTCTCATGAGCTTTGTAACATATAGAGTAATCCTTTACGATTTGAGGTAGTTGCACAATTTCCTACCGTAAGTTTTGTTGGTTTAAGATTAGGAGATATGGGCTAATAATTTCTGTAGTTACATTTTTCTTAGAACTTATGTAAAGATTTACGTAGGTATTGTAAAACATTTTGTATGTATTCTATTTCTTATGAGTTTTGTAACATATAGAGTTATGCTTTAAGACTTTGTGTAGTAACACAATTTCCTACCATACATTTGCTTGGTTTTGGATTAGGATATATGAGCTAATGTTTTGTGTAGTTACTCATTTTTTTATATTTTCCGTAAACGTTTCTGTAGGTAATGTAATACATTCTCTATGTACGTTATTTGTTATGTGTATTGTAAGAATTAATGTTATCGGGTAACATTATAGGTAATCACACAATTTCTTACCATGATAAGCTTTTGTGTAGCTACTGTTTTTCTTACACTTGCTGTAGCAAATTATGTAACCACATCGTAACAACTTAAGTTATAATCGGCTACCAGTATAACTAGTCTGCCGTCTTTTAGCCTAATTTTAGGCTGCCTTACTGTAGAATCTCCCGTAGGTCTAAGTTTCCTCGATTCGGAAGAGAATATATGATATGATAAGTGTCTATGTCGACGGGACACTAGATCGAAAAAACAGAGGAATTCTATCTAATGAAATTGTCAGTAGAACTAAAAGTAGAAATATCAATTGAGAAAAAGATACAATAAAACCTCTATAAATTAATAATGTTAGGACCAAGTAATTTCATTAATTTAGGAGGTATTAATTAATCGATAAATTA
Organism: Hibiscus trionum; assembly: GCA_030270665.1. Classification (NCBI taxonomy): domain Eukaryota; kingdom Viridiplantae; phylum Streptophyta; class Magnoliopsida; order Malvales; family Malvaceae; genus Hibiscus; species Hibiscus trionum. Next base: position 40,361,243 of record BSYR01000027.1, on the reverse strand, counting down.
ATAATTTAATAATTTAAAGTTTTTTTTTCCGAATCAATGAACCTACATTATTCTTCATGAACTTATTAATTTATAATTGGAAATAAAATCTCTATAAATTTAACCCTCATTATTTACACATTCTTCCAATTTAGTCATATTTATAATTGGAAATAATATTTAAATATTAATTAGTGCTAAATTTTTTCGATACAAAATTGGAAAAAAAATTGACATGATGATTTGAATTTTTGCTTTGGTGGAAGAAAAGGCAGGTAATAAAAATTGTCCCGATGATTTATAGTGGTTCGACTTTCTAACCAAAGTCTACCTCCACTACCTTAGCTATCCACACTAAGAATTTTCTCAACTTTACTATTGAATTTCTTTCATTTTTCTGGGCTCAAGGAGATAACCCTTACAATACAAGGCTTATACCCCAAAGTCTTGCTAAACTCTCCCACAAAGAGAAAAGAAATAAGCAAACAAGGACAAAGCCTATCTAGGCAAATCTATTTTCAATTTAAAAACACACCCAAAACTTAACACTTGAGAAAATATAATAATTAAGCTCACAAGTGTGTTCTATAGAGAAATATGATAAAATTGAGCTCTAAAACACCCTTTCTATCATTGAATGTTGGTAGTTGGTTTCTTGTTCTTCCATGGAGGCTTGGAGAAGTCTTTTAAACCCTCTAATGGCTTCATGATCGTTACTAGCCGTTGGGGTTGATTAGAGCCGTTGAAAACTTTATTTTTAGCATTAGATGCACTTTTGGGCTCGTCGATATCGATATACGTGCAAGGGTATCAATACACATGTTTTAAATATAAAGAGCCGTTGGGTATTTTTTTTACAAAGGGTATCGATACATTCTGCAAGTGTATCGATACACCCCCTCTTGTATCGGTACAACTGAAGTCGTATCGTTAATCTATTTGGCTACTGGAAAATGGAGTTTTGGGAAAATAAAAAGGCGTATTGGTACGGGTAAAATAGGTATCGATAAGTTGACTGGGTATCGATACACTAAAGACTGTATCGTTACACAAAGCCTATTTTTGACACTTTGGCTATTTAAAATCATTTTAAACATGTCAAAAACCCTTTGAAAACCTTTTAAACATATTTTTCATTTAATGGGCTTTTGAAATATTTTTGCAAATTAGTTTAAGTTTAAAAATATTTTTTATTTAAGTTATATCAAAATCAAATATCTCAACAGTCTCTCATTTTTTATATAATGAAACCACTTAAAAATTATTTTTGAAATTTCCCCCCTTAGAAAATTAATTTTAGAAAAATGTTAAAACTCCCCCTTTTCTTTTTAAAATTTAATTTTGAAACCTACTGCTCTCCCCTTTTTGTTATATCAAAAATAATTCAAAATTAAGTTTGAAATCACATTTACGTTTAAGACACCAATAGTTGAAATGTTGATACCAATATTTGAAAATTTAGTACCAATTGATAGAAAATATCAATTGTTGGTGTAAAAATAACAACAGAAAATCAGACCAAAAAAATTTTAACATGAAAAGATTTTTTTAAAAAAATTGGCTCCCCTTACTTAAGCATCGATAAAATTCTTAGTTTAACAATTCAAGAGAAATAAATTGAATTTCAAATAAATAAATCAAATAAATACCAAAATTCATTCCAACATGCCATTTATGAAAATAAACCAATAAGAACACAAAGCATGGCAAAAAGAAGACAAAACTATCCCTTTTTAATTGTGCGTACTAGTACGGTATCGATCGTATCAGTACTGGTAGAAGGCCTTATTGGTACGGTATGGGTTGTACCGATACCAAAGGCACAAAAATGGTGAAAATGTAGCAAAAGACAACTTAAAAAGCCTTAGAACTTATTAATAAGTTCAAACAAAAGATCTATTAAGTCTTAGATATACTTTTTTTATCATTTTTGCTACAAATAAACAACATGCTTCTCAAGACATAATATTTAAAACATAGAAAGCGTGAATTTCACCAAATTCAACTAAACATTACAAGTTAATGACCATAGACATAAAAATGAGCATAAAGGGTCAAAAACATGTAACTCATGCAATTGAGACTAGGGGTGATAATGAGCCTGACCGGCTCGCAAGCTACTCGAGCTCGGCTCGGTCAAAGCTCGGCTCGAGTGAGCTCGACTCGGGCTCGGGCTCGGCTCGAAACCTTAACAAGCCGAGCCGGCTCGGCTCGAAAAGCTCGTGAACAGGCTCAGAATCTACATATGCACTAAAAAAATTATGTGTTTGTATTTTATTTCATTAGTTGATTGTTGTTTGATTTTGTATTTTCTTTAATTATGTGTTTGTATTATAAGAATATTTATTGATTATTTGGATTAATCTAATTTTTGACACATTTTCCCCTTTCCGGTCATTAAATTTCGTTTTAGTGTTGGTTACGAAAGAGATTTTTAACGAATATTTTATATAAAAAACTATAGCAAAATTTTTCATTTCGAGCCGAGCCTGACGAGCTTCGAGCCCGAGCCGAACCCAATAAAATTATTTTCGAGCCGAGCTCGAGCCTAAAATTCCGAGCTCGGCGAGCCTCGAGCCCGATCCGAGCCCAATTACACTGTTTCCGAGCCGAGCCTGGCCAGGCTCGGGCTCAGCTCGGCTCGTTATCACCTCTAATTGAGACTCCACCTAACTATATGCAATTTGGCACAACATGGAGTCATATAAACATGCTTAGATCATCATCAAAATCAAACAATATAGGCATGATCTAGCAAATTGCATGAAACTAAATTTTATCTTTTGAACCAAGGTAGGATGTTAAGCCTTTCTTTCTTCAAGTGTCCTTCTCCTCGTGTCTCAAAAGCTTTCAAATTTTGACTTTGTTCATCAATGCTCAAGCACACCAATAAGTAGACAATTAAGTAACTTTTTTTATCTAAATTGATTTGGATCCAAAGACATTAGTCCTAAAAAATTTTGTCCCCTTTGAAATTCATTTTTCAATGTGTCTTTTTTTTGTTTGAAGAAATGAGTCCTTTCGGAACCTAAATATTCTTAACCATTTTTCCTTTAAAAAATTTAGAGAAATTAGATTATCTAACAAAATTAGTTTTGGAGCAATCTCTATTTTTCTTTTTAAAATTTTTGTAAATCAGTTTTTTTCTAAGATCATCTAACTCTCTTTGATGATCTTCGTGAACTTTTTAAACAAAATTTTTGTAAATCAAAATTCTTTTGCTCAAACTCATTGAGTTTTGCTTCAAGTTCATTTTTAGTTTTAGAAATTAAATCATTTTGAACTTTTAAATTTGAAAAAAAAATTGATTTTTTAAAATATGATTTTTAAACTCAAAAATCAAATCATCGTTGGCATCTTGTAATTCATCAAATGTATATGAAATTGAAGTAGATGAATTAGAAGTTACACTTGAATTTTCTTCGATGGCAATGAAACAAATGTTGGCTACCTCATTATTAGTAGAGTCCTTTTCATCATTCTATGTAACTGTAATCACCAATTTTATCCAGGTCTTAGACCCATTTTAGTTTATTTCTTTTTTTTTCTTTTTTCGTTTTTATAAATTACCACCACTGTCTAATATTATATTTATCTTTATTGTTATTATATATTATATTTAATTATTATATATAGTGGGCGGGACGTTTGTGCACGGGCAGTGGGAAACTTTTTTTTCGAAGACACTTGCGTGTTTTTGAGTTGGACCGTTTGAAGGTGTTACGCGAGTTGGTGGCAGAGGTGCGTTTATGGGGGGCTCGAATTGATACTCTAATTTGGCGTCCGGATGACCATGGGGAATTTTCGGTAAAGGCTTTATCCAAACTGTTGATGTTGGATAAGTTTGGTGATGATGACATCGGAGAATGTTTCGCGTGGCAAGTCTTGGTCCCGCCAAAGGTTCAAGCATTTCTTTGGTTTATATGGTTGCGAAGATTAACGACAGCGGATTTCTTGCGACATCGTGGGTTGCCATTGAGGGAAGACCAAGGTAAATGTTCGTGGTGCGCGACATCAGAGGAATCAATTGCACACCTTTTCTATGAATGTCCGAGTGTGCTGAAATTTTGGGTGTGGTTACGCAATTGGTGGGATGTATCGACACCTTTCCCGGTTAGTTTTGCTGACTTTTATGCTGAACATTTGCATTGCTCTTTTACGGGTAGCATGAAGCGATGGTGGGTGGCGAGTGTCAGTGCCTTGTTATAGTCACTATGGCTGGCTAGGAATGAACATGTTTTTCGCGGCAAATATGTGTCGATGGAAGAACTATGCTTCTTGGTGAAGCTGGGATCTTTCTATTGGATTAAAGCTGGTGCGGAGGGAGAGCTGATGCCCAAGTCAGTTTGGTGGACATGTCCGTCCGCTCTTGTCATTAGTTCGACAGCGAGGAGGGTGCGGTGTGGGGTGTTCTGGCAGCCACCGGTCTTGGGGGTTTTGAAATTCAATGTAGATGGCTCTGTGAGGGGTAAGTCGGGTCCTGCGGGTTTTAGGGGCGTGATACGGGACGGGGAGAGTAGGATTTTGGGGCTGTTCTCGGGGCCGTTGGGAGTGATGGAATCAAATGAAGCTGAAATACGGGCTATAGCATTCTCCTTGAGTTTGGTGGTGGACAGGAGTTGGCGACATCAATGTGTGATAATTGAGTCGGATTCACAGGTTGCATTGAGTTGGGCTACACGATCGGCAAAAAGACCATGGCGGTTGTGGGACGTGTTTACTGTGATTGATCAAGCTTGTCAGGCCTCATACGAGTTACAGTTTTGTTATGTGCCTAGAGAGGCTAATGGTTTCGCCGATGTATTGGCCAAGGAGGGCGTGGATCGTTGTTCACTTTTTGTGGCTTGTTTATGATAGCCTTGGTGGTGTTTGTTTTTTGACAGGTCATATCGTACTCTTTTCCTCCAGTAGGGAGGTTTTTAACGAGGCGTATGACTTGTCGCGTTGTATGCTTTTTCTTTTTGAATAAAATCATACAGTTCGCTGATAAAAAAAAAACTAAACCGGAAAGCACATATATATATATACTAATCAATTTAGAATAAAGCCCGATTTTATTAACATATAGTCCATTACATTTTAAAAAACATTCCCAATATATATATCGGATATGATCCAGTTACACAGTGTAAAACTCTTTAAGTTTTACATGTTTTTTGGATCGTTGGATGAGTGAAACGGATGGATGAGATTAACAGTAGAATATGTGAAGATTATCACTTGGGGGAAAAAGTAAGGGGTTAATCTCAGCCATCCATTTCCCCCATCCAACGATCTTAAAAACATGTAAAACTTAAAGAGTTTTACACTGTGTAAGTTGATCCTAACTCTCTATATATATATATATATATATATATATATATATATATATATATATATATATATATATATATATATATATATATATATATATATATATATATATATATATATGATCTAGTTACACAGTGTAAAACTCTTTAAGTTTTACACGTTTTTTGGATCATTGGATGAGATTAATAGTAGACTATGTGAAGATTATCACTTGGAAAAAAAGTAAAGAGTTAATCTCAGCCATCCATTTTCCCCATCCAACGATCCAAAAAACGTGTAAAACTTAAAGAGTTTTACACCGTGTAAGTTTATCCTAACCCATATATATACATAATATGGCCCAATAGGCCAGTAACCACATAAAAAACCCTAAAGCCCTAACATGTTGATTTGTCTTCACCTTTGCGCAGTTACACTACAGCCGTCAGTGATCTAGATTTGACAGTCCAAATCGCTTAGATGAAGGAAACCCTAGCTGTTTCCCTTTGTTATATGGCACTGCACAACCTCATCTGTCAGATCCAGAGCAGATCAAGTGGCTCTCAATGCCCGACATTTCATCTCCCGGCCTTCAGATCTGAAGTCGATCGAACAACTCTAAACGCGTGAATGGTTCCCACGCGACAACTCTCCAGCCACATCACGTGCTCCTCCGCTGGTCCCCTCCTCCTCACGATCGGCCGCACCGTGCAAAGGAACAAAAAGGACAATGTTAGATATTATCAACAAATGCAAAGGACCAAGGAAACATTTTAGAAAATGTACCAATTTTAGGAAATTTCAGAACAACCGATAGGATTTTTCAGTGTTGTTTTTCCTATTTTTTTAATTCCTGTAATATTCGGCTATATAACTAAAACCTAAACAATTGTAACCCTGTGTTCGAGAGACGGGGATTATTGGAGAAAATCAATAGAAAGCAAGGCTTCAAAGTTTCAGAGGTAGACTTTTTTCTTTGCATTTCGAAGCATATAAAAAACAAAACTAAGGTTTCGTTTTTACCTTTCACGACCGTTCGTCCCCAGTCGTTTCGAATCCCGTCAGTTTTTGGGTTAGTGTGCTGGTGAACGGTGGCGCCCATACGGTTTTTGAGAGAAGTTGAGAGCTTCTATTTTGGTTCGGTTTTAAGAAATAAAAAGGGGGTTATGTTGGTTTTCAAATTGGTTTTATACCAGTTTTAAAATATAAAAAAGGTTTAATTCCTTTTTAAATCCCTTCGCGTCGTTCAAATATCGCCCACATCCATTCCGCATTTCAAAACCACGGCCGCGGTCTCTGCTATTTCCAAAATATTTGCAGTTTAGCCCTTAAAACTTTAAATTTTGTTTTATTTTAGTACCTAATTTGGTGATGAAACCCTTTGTTTACCCCCTTGTTATCATGCATATTTAGTATTTTGCTCTGCAATTTATTTTCTTTAGTTTCCAGTCCTTAATTTCTAATGTTTAGTGTACTTGCCTTTTTTTCTTGTCTTATGTTTTGTGGTTTGGTATGTTTATTTATGGTTTGTATATAGTACATAATATATGTTTTTTTATAATATGTGGTTTTTACATAATATGTTTATATATATATATATATATATAACATATGGTTTTTTATATTATATATAATATATGATTTTAATTTATATATAATATGGCTTTAATATATATATATATATATATATATATATATATATATATATATATATATATATATATTATAACCTATGGTTAATAAATGTGATATACAGTTTTAATATACGCTTTTTGATGAATATATGTATATATAACATAGAGTTTTAAATGTATATATTATATGTTTTACATATTATATATAATACATAGTTTAAGTAAAGAAATATATATATATATATATATATATATCTGGTAACACGATCTATACTGGTCTCCCTCCTAGGTCGGGTAGAGAGTGTTACAAAACTATACTATGTACAAATAAAAAACCACACACACACATATATATATATATATATATGTGTGTGTGTGTGTGTGGTTTTTTATTTGTATATAGTATAGTTTTGTAACACTCTCTACCCGGCCTAGGAAAGAGACCGGTATAGATCGTGTTACCAGATAACTAATCGAAAAAATTTACTAAACAAAATATGACATCCATTAGGAAAAGTGGGGAAATTTTTAAACTTTTCAAGCATATAAAGCAAGCTGACTTCACACATCAATCATAAAAGCAAAACATTCATGTATTAACATTGAGCCTTGAGTTGTAATTCGAATTACATAACTATAGTTATTTCAGAAGGAAAAATCATACTTTAAGCTCATATTAAAATATCTATATTAATTATGATTCCTTTACTAATGCCTGCAAATACCTTTCACGCCAAGTAGATATAAACTTAGAATTTGACATCACTTTAGTTTAAGCACGAAGGGGATGACCTTAACCAAAGGTATATTTGTCGCTCTACATAAGTTGGACAAGGTGGTTAGTCTGAACCTCTATCAAGCTTATTTAAAGATATGAAAATTGAGAACCATGAGTACATAAATCATTCTGACACAAGCAATCCAGCCGTAGATCTAATCATTCATATTCTAGACATCTAATCGAAGATAGCAACATGAATGTAAATTCACATGATGCTTTCTTTTTAATTCCCACAATTACAAAACTAACCATCAAATGAACTAATGTCGATTGGATAGATTCTAACCCATATGCAATCATTTTAGGATCAACAATCCAATTTATGATTCTAATAATTAATGGCTTGACTTCCCCATTTTTCTTTTTATTGTAATTTAAGGCTTACTCAAATCACATGATATGCGTAAGTATGCAAACTAGTAATCCTCAACAGGGTCAGTTAGAACCTTTTACTAATATATACCAAATCACAGAACATATCAAATATCTATATGCAATTTTAATCATGTGCCACCTTACTGGGATATTTAACAAAACTTACAAGCATGACTCATGAGCTTGTGATCTTTATCGAGCTCCGCACAAGGAAACCTCAACGTAACCTGAAATTATAACAGAATTCGCCCAGTAAGCAAATACTTAGTGAGGTATCTTGGTCAACTAATAAGAACTTTAAAAGTTAAAAATCATATTCTGTTTCATTTCTTCTTGGTTATCAGATCAAGGTAAATACCCAACTAGACCAACTTAGAATTTGAGCACGACAAACTATCTTAACCTATCATTTCTATACGAAACCATGTAATATCTGAACCATCAGCTTGACTAAATTCTAAATTTAACCGATAGGTAAATGAGTCCACCTTAATACTCACATGGTGAAACCCACTAAACATGTCCCAAAAGAAATGGGTCGAATCTAGGAAGTTTCGTTTGGAAACCTGTCCCACAAGTTATAAATCTTAGGTTTAAATATTTTAAAATACAAAATTATTATCAAAACTAAATAAACTCAATAACATTTCATTTATTATAAAACATAGTCGGATAACATTGTTATGATAATTTGATTAAATATCCGACAATAACTTAATAAATACATGCATCTAATAATACCCAAATTATAAACAGTCCCAAACTCCATATTACATAAATATCTCAAATAATGTTAAAATAGTAATCCGAAGTAAATAAAAGAGTTCATACTGAATGACAAGATATCTGAATAAATATGAGATGCTCCAAGTACCGAGTCACCTAAGAGAGTTTTGAGTGTATAAAAGAAGAAACTATGGGGTGTAAGCTAAAGAACTTAGTGTATCTCTAAATTGAAAACAAACACAAAATCAAAACACAAATTCAGTTTATCTTATGATCAAACATAACATACATAACATGTATGACTAATCACATAACATCAATAGGTTGGTACTTACCTTATACTCCAAGCTTAAAAGCACTCCTACATCTTGCTCTAATTAATCGGGGGTTGAAACACAAAATAAAGTAAATGACATACTTGGGATAATTTCAATCTATCCCGAGACGTAAAGCTACACTCACCGATCATTCCAAGTTACGCTTGTTCGCGTAACAATGCCCTTCTTGTTTCGCTTATCTACCGTTGAATCTATTTTGGTCCTTAACGCTGCCACTCCTTGGTCTAATCATAAAAAGAATATGAATAAGTGTTATAACTCTTATTTGCTGGACGTATCAATCTGTTCTCACCAAACACTCCAAGCATTCTCAATCTAATGATAGGAAAATTCTACAACGGGCGACGAACATCGATGAACACCACTAACGATGAACACCGATGAATACCATTAATTTTTTAAAAAAATTTAAAAATCTAAAGGACTAAAATTATAATTAAAATTATCTCTTAAAATATAAAAATTAAATTTAATAGTTATTTTATAATATTTTTTTAATAGGTTAAAATCAAATATACCCAATTCTCCTAAACCCTAAAAAAATTAATCTCTTAAAAAAATAGAAATCAGTTTATAATTTTTTAATAGATTAGAATCAAATATACCCAACTCTCCTAAACCTATTAACTGGTTTCTATTTTTTTTAAGAGATTGATTTTGTTAGGGTTTAGGAGAATTGAGTATATTTGATTCTAACCTATTAAAAAATAGGGTAAAGTACACAGATGGTCACTGAACTTTGGTACAAAAAACAAAATGGTAACCAAACTTTCAAAAATCACAAAATGACAATTAAACTTTATGTTTTATAACAAAATGGTAACTAGACGTTAAATGTCGTTAAGTGGCTGTTATAAACTTTGGTATAATAACACATTTAGTCCTTCATATTTATACATTCAATTAATTTAGTCTTAATTCGAAACAATTCACTAAATTTAGCCCTTGTTATTTACGCATTCTTTCAATTTGGTCCTTAAAGCAAAATTCCAAAGTATGGTAACATGATAAATAATTACAATTAAATTTTTATAGGAACTCGAAAACTCGATTCGAATCGAAAAAATTTCAAATAAAGTTTGAGTTGTAAAATATGACGTGTCAACTCGAATAACTCGAAATATTTTGACTCGACTCGATCGAACGCTCATCTCTATCTTAAGATATGACGTGTCAACTCGAATAACTCGAAATATTTTGACTCGAGTCGATCGAACGCTCATCTCTATCTTAAGATATGACGCGTCAACTCGAATAACTCGAAATATTCGAATATTTTAAATCATTTTTTCCTTTTAAATCGAATATTTTTTAAAATAGAATATTTAATATTTTCATATTCAAATCACATCGAATATTTAATAACAACTTTAAATATTCGATTTAAAAGAAAAAAATGATTTAAAATATTCGAATATTTAATTAAATTTTTATAGGAACTCAAAAACTCGACTCGACTCGAATCGAAAAAATTTCAAATAAAGTTTGAGTTATAAAATATGACGCGTAAACTTGAATAACTCGAAATTTTTTGACTCGACTCGATCGAACGCTCACCTCTATCTTAAGATATGACGCGTCAACTCGAATAACTTGGAATATTCGAATATTTTAAATCATTTTTTTCTTTTAAATCGAATATTTTTTAAAATAGAATATTTAATATTTTCATATTCAAATCACATCGAATATTTAATAACTAATTTAAATATTCAATTTAATTTAAAAATATTCGATTTAAAAGAAAAAAATTGATTTAAAATATTCGAATATTTAATTAAATTTTTATAGGAAATCGAAAACTCGACTCGAATCGAAAAAATTTCAAATAAAGTTTGAGTTGTAAAATATGATGCGTCAACTCGAATAACTCGAAATTTTTTGGCTCGACTCGATCTAACGCTCACCTCTATCTTAAGATATGACGCGTCAACTCGAAATATTCGAATATTTTAAATCATTTTTTCTTTTAAATCACATCGAATATTTAATAACTACTTTAAATATTCGATTTAATTTAAAAATATTCGATTTACAAGAAAAATTTGATTTAAAATATTCGAATATTTAATAAATGTTTAAAGTAGTTATTAAATATTTGAATATTTAAAAGAAAAATATTTAAAATAGTTATTAAATATTCGAATATTTTCAATCATTTTTTCTTTTAAATCGAATATTTTTAAATTGAATTGAATATTTAAAGTAGTTATTAAATATTTGATGTGATTTAAATATTCTATTTTAAAAAATATTTGATTTAAAAGGAAAAAATGATTTAAAATATTCGAATATTTCGAGTTATTCGAGTTGACGCGTCATATCTTAAGATAGAGATGAGCGTTCGATCGAGTCGAGTCAAAAAATTTCGAGTTATTCGAGTTGACACGTCATATTTTACAACTCAAACTTTATTTGAAATTTTTTCGATTCGAATCCAGTTTTCGAGTTCCTATAAAAATTTAATTGTAATTATTTATCATGTTATCATACTTTGGAATTTTGCTTTAAGGACCAAATTGAAAGAATGCGTAAATAACAAGGGCTAAATTTAGTGAATTGTTTCGAATTAAGGCTAAATTAATTGAATGTATAAATATGAATGACTAAATGTGTTATTATACCAAAGTTTATAACAGCCACTTAACGACATTTAACGTTTAGTTACCATTTTGTTATAAAACATAAAGTTTAATTGCCATTTTGTGATTTTTGAAAGTTTGGTTACCATTTTGTTTTTTGTACCAAAGTTCAGTGACCATCTGTGTACTTTACCCTAAAAAATATTATAAAGTAACTATTAAATTTGATTTTTATTTTTTAAGAGATAATTCTAATTATAATTTTAGTCCTTTAGATTTTTAAAATTAAAAAAAAAAATTAATGGTGTTCATCGGTGTTTATCGTTAGTGGTGTTCATCAATGTTCATCGCACGTGGTAGACTCATCCCTAAAGATATCCTTATTAAACATTTGCAATTAGTTAATTGTAATAAAAATCCATTCACAGTTCATGCGTAAGGAAATGCTTAATCAAAGCATTCTCCTTTCATTTCTTTACCAACCAATATACATTCTAACGATTCTCTAACATCCTGTAATACAATTAATTAATCCATTACCATTACTTCTCATTTATATAATCCAGCAGCCCTCTAATCTTTACTAACCAATCTCGAAACAAAGCAACTTAAATACTTCTACATGAATGTTAAATAACCTTTTTTGCTATACATTATAAAGTTTTAAGCATTCGAAACAGTCCCAAAGTCTTTCTACAAATGCAAATTCCAGTCCTGAATCACCTTTTGCACTATTACTCACTTCAAAACAGTCCCGGGTGTGTCCATTTTCCACCAAGCAGTCCCTTGAGTCAACCAGTCAGATTTCCTCTGTTTTTAAGTCATCAAAACCACCCCAATTATGTGTATTCTCATCAAGCATTTAGGGTATACATAATCACAAGTTTAATAAAAACAGTCCTCCCCATCGAAAAGGCAGCAACAACATTCTTAGATCGAATTCTTACCATACATACATCACCAAATCGAGACATACTCCAAGGTTTCATAACATATGATTCCATTCCTAATCCATTCTAATTGGAGGTTAGCTAATTCTATGAAACATGACCTATATCTTTGTTTCATACGTGTTGAGTTGCCATTGATCGCCGGCGAGGTCTTGGTAGTGAAGGTGAAGAAACACATTAAAGTTTAGCGTAGAAGAAAGAATACTTGAAAGCTTTTATTTCTGTTATATTCGATACAAAAGAATAAGGAGGGTTTCCTTATTTATAAACATAACTAAATCTATTTAGGTAAACCCTAACTACCCTAACTATCCTAACCTAACAAAGACTAATATACCCTTTATATTTCAACACCCCCTCAAGTTGGAGGGTAAAAAACGTCTTTCACACCCAACTTGGGCATAAGGTACTCTTGCTGGCTTACTGCAAGGCCCTTAGTCAAAATATGAGCTTGCTGGTCTGTGGTAGATACATGTTGAGTTCGAATCACTTTTTTTTTGAATTTTTCCCTGGATAAAGTGGCAGTCAATTTCTATATGTTTCGTGCGTTCGTGAAACACTGGATTGGATGCAATTTGCAACGCTGCCTGGCTGTCACTGTGTAGGATTGTTGGCTCCTTTTGTTCGAATCCAAGTTCCTGCAATAATCCTCTTAACCAAATTATTTCAGTCGTTGCTGATGCCATACCCCTATATTCAGCTTCTGTTGAGGATCTAGAGACAGTGTTTTGCTTTTTTGATTTCCAACAAACTAATGAATTCCCCAACTTAACACAATACTCTGTGACAGATTTTCGTGTTAAGGGGCATGCTGCTCAATCAGCATCACAATATGCTGTTAAATTAGGTGTCCCAACTGCCGAAAGAAAGATCCCTAGTCCTGGATCTTTCTCGATGTATCTCACGACCCTTAATGTTGCATCATAATGTGTCTTCCTAGGTTTATGCATGAATTGGCTTAAGTGTTGAATCGCAAAAGCTATGTCAGGTCTCGTGTTTGTCAAATATATCAATCTTCCAATTAACCGTTGATAAGATCCCACATCATCTAGGAATTCTTCTTCTAGTGCTGTACCTTGATATGCAGAATCAGTCGAGTTGTGTTTTGCATTTTGCTCTAACAGAGTTGAGAAAATCTTAGAATTTCCAAGACCCGAGTCAGCTATCAATTCAAGTGCATACTTCCTTTGATTAAAAATGATTCCTTCTTGTGATCGAAGCACCTCAATTCCTAAGAAATATCTCAACTGTCCCAGATCTTTCATCTTAAAACTTTGGTTCAAGACTTTCTTCAGCTCATCCAACATCTCTTTACTGTTCCCTGTAATTAAAAGATCATCGACATATACTAACAATATCACCAGCTTTTCCCCTTCCTTTTTTGTAAACATAGAATAGTCAAGCAAGCTTTGAACATAACCATTCACTACCAGAGCCTCAGTGAGCTTAAAATTCCATTAGCGTGATGTTTGCTTCAGACCATATAATGATTTTCGTAATCGACATACACGATTCCCCCTTGATTACAAAATTCTTCAGGAAGTGTCATATACACTTCTTCATAAAGATCACCTTGTAAAAAGAATTAAAAACATCTATTTGAAACAATGACCAATTGTTTAAGGCTGCCAACGAAATAATGGTTCGAACAGTGACTTGCTTAGTGACTGGTGAGAAAGTATCCTGATAATCAATACCTTCCTGTTGATTTTACCCCTTTGCAACCAAGCGTGCTTTGTAACGCTCAATAGAACCATCTGCATTGTATTTAATCTTATACACCCACTTGCACCCAATAGGTTTATGCCCAGCTGGCAACTCGACCAACTCCCAGGTACCATTGGACTCTAAGGCAACTATTTCTTGCTTCATTCCTTGAACCCAATTGTCACCATGCATTGCTTGTTTATATGTTTGTGGCTCACAAGTGGAAGAAATAGAAACAACAAAGGCATGAGTCTGTGAAGGCAGATGCGAATAGGAAACAAAATTTGCCATAGAATTCTTGTTGTGTAACCCAGGCCTAGCACAAATGAAATCATTTAGCCAAGTAAGCTGACGTTGCACACGTGTGGACCTTCTTCTAATGTTCTCAACGTGTGGAATTTCAACTTGATTATCATTTTCAATAGGCTGATCAAGAATTTGAGGTGATATCCCAGCATCATTGATTGCAACGTCACTGGTAGTATTAGTAGCATTAACATGTACAATGACTGGAACAGGTTGTTCATCACCTTGTGACATAGGTAAAGGAGACATGAATCCACTAGTGTGAGGTTTACCATCGTTAGGGACCAAAGGTGGCATGGGTAAAGGTGACTCAGATTCAATGTCTAAAAAGTCAAGATTAGTATAAGAGGAAGGAGGAAATAAACAAGATGATTTAACAGGAAATGCAAAAGGAAAAACACTTTCATGGAAAACCACATCCCTGCTAACAAAGAATGTTTTACTTTCTAAGTTGAACAAAACATAACCTTTCTGAACAAGAGAATATCCCATGAAAACAGATGCAATAACTTTAGGAGTGAACTTGTCAGAATAATTTGTAACTGTGGCATAAGCTTAACACCCAAACACACACAAAATTGTGAGATCTGACGGTGTTTACGTTCAGCAACACCGTTCTGTTGCGGTGTATAAACACAGGAGCTTTGATGCTCAATACCATTCTCTTGGAAAAAAGAATTACTCTCATTTGTAAAGAACTCATGACCATTATCACTACGTATCTTTTTGACAATAATAGAGAATTGTTTTTTAACATAGCTAACAAAGCAACAAAAGCATCACTTTTAAGTTTTAACAATCGAATCCATGTCATGCGTGAATAATAATCAACAATGGTTAAGAAATAATGCTGCCCATACATAGTGCTAATACGATATGGTCTCCATAGGTCAATGTGAATTAAATCGAAAGGATCATTAGAAATAGAAGTACTTGAATGAAAAGGTAACCTTGTTTGTTTTGCAAGAGGACAAACACCACAACTTCTTATTTCAGCTTCGAAATCGACATTACATTGTATTCCAGGAATATGTGACAAAGTTTTAACAGAACTGTGGCCTAACCTAACATGCCATATGGGATTCATACTAACATGTAAACACGAGTCATTGGTAATACAAGCATTAAAGCAAGAATGATTATCTAAAGAGGTGTGAAGAACATAAAGACCATCTCGTATTCTACCAATCTTCTTCATCTCTCTATTGCAAAGATCCTGAGATACACACATGTTAGGAAGAAATAGAATAACACAGTTCCAATCCTTAGCAAGCTGAGAAACTGCTATAAGATTAAACTTAAAGCTTGGTACACATAAAACATTCTTTAGAACTCTCGTAGAAGATATCCTACACGATCCAATGTGTGTAACACCAATCGAATTACCATTTGGTAATTGAACAACAAAAGAGGGATCACAAATAATAGGTGAATCTAAATAATTTAAATTATAAGTCATGTGACTAGTGGCCCCTGTGTCTAAGATCCACTCTTGAGTTGAGGATTCAAAAAATATACCTGCCATGTGAGCTGTACCCTTGACAACTGGATCTTTCCTAAGAAGAATCAGAATTTGCTGATATTGTTCTGCTGTAATGGTTGGAACTTGTATTGAAGCAGACTGAACCACACCATCTGATCCACTTTCAACTGTAGTTGAATTTGCATCTTGTTTAACACCCATTCCATTCCTTTTAGTAAACTTAAAATCTGGTGGATATCTTATTAACCTATAACAACTTTCTCTCTTATGACCCTTAACGTGACAGTAATCACATACACCATTGAATTTCTTCTTGAACTGATTGTGCCCTTGTGTATAAGTAGAAGTATACAATGCAGCTGGCTATGCAAGAATTTGTGTCAAACCAGTAATTTCATACGCGAAAAATACGGCTTGCATGCAAAGCTTCCTCATGTAAATACTTTGAACATTAAACACAAATTTCGTATAAATAAAAGTGTGAGCAAAATGGTTACATTGAAAACAAGATTTGAGTCCACAAAAAAAATCCATAATTTGCTATCCTCCTTCGATCAAGCTCTCCTTCTCACTCTATTCTCCCTCCTTCGGTTTTAACAAAAAATGAAGAAGATGAAGATGGAAATTTTGGGTAGTCTTTCCCCTCACCAAAACCGAAACAATGCTTCAATCTCTTCCCACATGTCTCCTAAGGCTTAGGACAAGTGTAAGGGTCCTCCAAAACTTAATATTCAGCATGCAACCTTTAATTTCTTAAAGGCATTCGGTTAGGTTCTCCCAATTTGGCTGATCAAAATTTCTCTTGTAACAATTTGAGTCCCATTCCACATAATTAATCAATTAGATGATTGAGTCATGGTACAACAACATCAAATTTCAAAGTAATTTGTTTCATTCTTTTTATTTCGTCCTAAGTTCTTAATTAATCCTTCATGTCACCGAATTTAATTATCACTTATTTATTGTACTAGTAAAATACTTATATGCCATTTTTGGGGTGTCACAGTTCTCTCCACTTAAAAAAAAATTCATCCTCGAATTTTCCTGAAATGTCTGAAAAGAAAAGAAAAAACTGATTATTTATATTATTCCCAAATTCTTAAATTGTCAGCTTAGTTCTAAATTTCTTCGTACTATAAAGATTCGATATGAATTTTCCAACTTTACGATAAAAAATTTGAACTAACAGATACGTATTAAGTTCCAATCTTTTAACTCAAATGGTTTCCCTAGTCTTGTAGTTTCTCTAAGTACTAGGAAGAACTTCCTCTTTAGCTAATCGACTCTTCACTACTAGTCTCACAACTAAACAAAAAGACAATTCCTTTCGAAAAAGCTTAGTTAGAGAGGTGACTGTGTTAGATAACCTTTCTTAACAAATCTTTGATAGCAACTAACAACTTCTGACTTTGACTACCTTCTATTTCTTGGATATTTCCATTCACCATTGACTGAGCTTGGTTGGGATTTATTCTAATCCTTTCCTTAAATTTTATGACCAAATAGGTACTTTGTGTTGCGTGTCAAAAGTCCTATCATAAATAGTGCAAGTATACACGACGTAAGGAGTAAAGTGATACTTGGAGTATCGGATATCGTCTCCACAGGGACTGGAAATAGCTTTAACCTAGAATTTGTAGAACTAATGTTTTGATATAATAATTGAAAAATGTTTTGGACTGATTTAAAAAGTATTTAAAACAATTTCCAAAGTCCAAATACTCTGAAACTATGTTTAGGGATGTTTTTAAATGGGTTTTTAATGTGTTTCAAAGCCAAACTTCTCAAACCTGTCCAGGTGTTTCGAAATACCATAAGGCGTTTCGAAACAGGGGATTCCAGTAGCATATTCGTTTCGAAACGTGTTTCGAAACGGGCTTTCCTTGGACTTGATTTTTTCCCAGCGTTTCGAAACGGGCTAGGCCGTTTCGATACGCCCACGTGGCAATGACCCCAACGGTCATAAACCCCAACGGCTATTTTCCCAACCAACTTTTAAATGCAGGCGTTTCGATACGGGCTTATAGCGTTTCGATACGCGTTCCGAAATGGCCAGGAGGTGTTCCGAAACGGATACCCTGACAGACTGCAACGGCTCTTTCTACATTGAGAGTGTTTCGAAACAGCTTCAAGCGTTTCGAAACGGGGAGCTGCAGAATGCATTTATGGTGGGAATTAAAGTCCTCAACGGCTCCAATTTGATCCCAACGGCTAGTAACGGCTACAAACTCAATTGGGAGTATAAAAGGGACCTCCAAGCATCAAGAGAAGACTAATGCTTCAATTGTCAATCAACAAATGATCAAGAATTGTCTTAGAGCCTAAAGTGTCAATTATTGTATAGACAAACACTAGTGAGCCAAAATTGTCAAATTTGCTTAAGTGTTTTAGGTTTTGGGTGATAGCTTAATTGTGCAAACAAACACCTATTAGAGAGTTTAAGTTTGCTTCTTGTTTCTCTTTGTAAAAGAGGGTTTTGATCAAGGCTTTGGGTAGAAGCTTGATCGGTGTAAAGGGTTTCCTCCTAAGCCTAGAAAAGGGGACGAATCAATTAGTGGAATTGGTTGTGAAATCCTTAGTGGGGAGCTAAGGTAGTGGATGTAGACCTTGGTTAGAAGGTTGAACCACTATAAATCATTGTGTCTTTATTCTTTCTAGCTTCCTAAACCCTTCCACCCAAAAATCCACCTCTCCACCACTTGGTGAGCATAATCGGTTGAACGAATCGAGCACCATACAACTCAACAATTGGTATCAGAGCTTGGCTCAATCGAAGAGGATTAACATCCTATTGAGGAGATCTGGCAAGCTCGATCACTAGTTCATCAACCGGCTCAAAATGGCGCAATCCATAGACAAACTGCCTTTCTTCGACGGAACATTCTATGCCCATTGGAAGATAAAGATGAAGTTCTTCATCAAGTCTAGAGATTACAAGCTATGGGACATAGTTGAAGATGGTCCGTTCGTGCCTCAACGAAGCAAAGCGGAGTGGAGTGCCGACGATCGCAAGAAGATGGAGCTTAATTGCAAAGCCTTGCACATCTTGTTTTGTGCTTTTGGCCCATCCATCTACGAAAAGATGTCTTCTTGTGAGAGTGCCAAGGAGGTATGGGACAAGCTTGAAGTCACATACGAGGGGACCGATGAAGTCAAGGAGACCAAGATTGGGCTCCTAACCTTGGAGTATGAGAACTTCAAAATGGATCCGGAAGAGAACATTGAGAAAATGTTCGATAGATTCTCCACCATCACCAATGGTCTCAAAGGGTATGAAGAACCTATTCCGGAAGAAAAGCTTGTTCGAAAGCTCATCTACTCACTTCCCGAGTCTTGGGACTCAAAGAGGACCGCCATCATCGAAGCCAAAAATTTGAAGACTTTGAAGCTTGATGAACTTATGGGGTCTCTTCTCACTCACCAAATCATGAAGAAGAACAAGGAAGAGGAGAAGAAAAGGGAAGAAATTAGAGCGATGGGAGAGAAGAAAATCAAAGGGCTTGGCATCAATGCTAGTGCCATGGCTCTCAAATCCTCCACTTGCAATCATGTCTATTCAAGTGAAGAGGAGGATGAAGAAGAAGAGATAGTTCATCTCTTCAAGAAGTGTGCCCCGTTCATGAAGAAAGCCTTGAGAGAGTTTGAACGAGAACCTAAAAGAAAGGAGAGGGCAAGCACTTCAAGCCATAAGAAGAAGGCACATGTGGCTACTTGGAGTGATGAGGACTCCACCGACGATGAACAAGCCAACCTTTGCCTTATGGCCATCGAAGAAGATTCAAGGGTAACTTTTAATTCATCTACTTCATGTTCTTACTCCTTTGATGAATTACAAGATGCCTATGATGATTTGGTTTTAGATTTTAAAAGCCACATTTTGAAAAACAAAAAATTGGTTTCAAAGTTAAAGACTCAAAATGATTTGCTTTCTAAAACCAAACTTGAACTTGAAGCAAAACTTGAAGAGTTTGAATTAAAATGTCTTGATTTACAAAAATTGCTTCAAAAGGTTCAAGAAGAAAAAGATTTGATTTCCAAAGAACTTGAAAAGAAAAACAAATTTGGAAAATCAAATTTTTATGTTAGACAATCTAGTGCCCCTAGATTTAAAAATGGTAAATGTTTTAGAAGTGTTTGGGTCCCAAAAGGACTAACCCCTTCAATTAAAAAGGATGGCATTGAAAAATGGATTCCAAAGGGGTCAAAAATTTGTGCTACTAACGTTCATGGATCCAAAGCAATTTGGATACCAAAAGTTACTTGATTGTCTTTTGATAGGTGTGATGGAGATGTTCAACAAGTCAAACATTGAGGGGGAGCTCCATGCACACAAGGAAGAACACTTGAAGAAGGAAGGCTTCACATCCTACCTTGAGTTCAAGTATTGGTAAAATTCTAGTTGTTTTTGATTTCTTTTGTTTATTTTATTTTAAATTCAACTAGATGATCATATATGTTGTGACTAACATTTTGATGATGCTTTGAGTAAGGGGGAGCCATTTTAAAACCAAATTCTTACTTTTGTCAACTTTTTACCTCTATTGTTATTTTTGAACTTAATGTTTTAAATTCTTTTTGATATAACAAAAAGGGGGAGAAATGGTTTGAAAAATTGAATTTTCAAATGAATAAGGGGGAGCTTTATTTGATTTCATATCTTTAGTCTCTTATTCACATTTTTAAAGTTAAAGGGGGAGAATCCCAAACAATTTTTCAAGAGAGTTTTATTATATCAAAAAGGGGGAGATTGTAGAACTAATGTTTTGATATAATAATTGAAAAATGTTTTGGACTGATTTAAAAAGTATTTAAAACAATTTCCAAAGTCCAAATATTCTGAAACTATGTTTAGGGATGTTTTTAAATGGGTTTTTAATGTGTTTCAAAGCCAAACTTCTCAAACCTGTCCAGGTGTTTCGAAACAGGGGATTCCAGTAGCATATTCGTTTCGAAACGTGTTTCGAAACGGGCTTTCCCTTGACTTGATTTTTGCCCAGCGTTTCGAAACGGGCTAGGCCGTTTCGATACGCCCACGTGGCAATGACCCCAACGGTCATAAACCCCAACGGCTATTTTCCCAACCAACTTTTAAATACAGGCGTTTCGATACGGGCTTATAGCGTTTCGATACGCGTTCCGAAACGGCCAGGAGGTGTTCCGAAACGGATACCCTGACAGACTGCAACGACTCTTTCTACATTGAGAGTGTTTCGAAACGGGGAGCTGCAGAATGCATTTATGGTGGGAATTAAAGTCCTCAACGGCTCCAATTTGATCCCAACGACTAGTAATGGCTACAAACTCAATTGGGAGTATAAAAGGGACCTCCAAGCATCAAGAGAAGACTAATGCTTCAATTGTCAATCAACAAATGATCAAGAATTGTCTTAGAGCCTAAAGTGTCAATTATTGTATAGACAAACACTAGTGAGCCAAAATTGTCAAATTTGCTCAAGTGTTTTAGGTTTTGGGTGAGAGCTTAATTGTGCAAACAAACACCTATTAGGGTGTTTAAGTTTGCTTCTTGTTTCTCTTTGTAAAAGAGGGTTTTGATCAAGGCTTTGGGTAGAAGCTTGATCGGTGTAAAGGGTTTCCTCCTAAGCCTAGAAAAGGGGACGAATCAATTAGTGGAATTGGTTGTGAAATCCTTAGTGGGGAGCTAAGGTAGTGGATGTAGACCTTGGTTAGAAGGTTGAACCACTATAAATCATTGTGTCTTTATTCTTTCTAGCTTTCTAAACCCTTCCACCCAAAAATCCACCTCTCCACCACTTGGTGAGCATAATCAGTTGAACGAATCGAGCACCACACAACTCAACAGAATTGCTGCACGAGAGAGAGAAATAGTTTATATTGATTCTAAAGTGATATTGGAAAACAAGTAATATAGAAGATAAAAGAATTAAGTTTAAGATATAGGCCGGTATTGATTTGCTCGGTAGTTCAGGTGTTGCACTGAAGAGATACTTTTGTTTTGTCGTCGTCCCTGTCGCGACAGAAGTCTGTTGTTGTCGCGGCAGCGATCACACAACTCTGTACTTCAAGTTTGGCAAGAATCCCTGCTATGACTTGTCCTATCCCTAGGCCCAAGTGTTGTTGATGAATACTTCTTAGATTATACCTCCCGACGTGAATCGAAGAGTGAACACTAATGTTGTTGAATTCTTCCATAGCCACTTAACCTCGTACTTATCCCTAAGCCTAGATGTTTAACCATAAACTGGAAAATGTGTATTTATTCCGTTCGTATGCTTGACTCTCCCGATATCAAACAAATGGATAACCTCACAATGCTCTCCCGATACTCTTGTGAGATTTAAAAACCATAATAAATAAACTTGAAGTTTTATTGCTTGAAAAGAAAATCCCTAAAACAGTACAATCCTTGCAACTACTTTACAGAATCAACCTTTAGCCCTAAGGGAAGTTTAGAACATGATGAGTAAGGGGAAAACGACAAGGGTTTTGGGGAAGACGGCTAGGAATGAGATATCCTTCCCTAGGTCGAATTACATGCCTTTATATAGGCCCTGGTTCCAAGTTTTCTAATATGGCAAGTGTAACCCTTCATCCCGGTCCGGACGCTTGACCGATCCGAGTGGACTACACGGGGATAACCGAGGTGAAACCCGTTAAGGCTCCACTTCGGTTACCGACCCAAGGAAAAAAATTTCATTTATTATCTTATCTAGATGCGGTAATTTAACCTATGTGTGAAGCGACAGCGGAAACAAGGCCCACGAGAAGCCTAACAACAAACAAGGCCTAAGCCCAACCCTTGAAACCCTTTAGAGATGTCAACAAGCCCATTTACAGGCCTGTGTTTCGAAACAGACATAGCCCGTTTCGAAACACGGGCTCGAGTTTGAAAAGCCAGACACCCGTACCGAAACACATCCACCCCGTTTAGGAACAGGGTCCCATTTTGCCTAGGCGTTCCGATACCCATTTCGGAACAGGCAATTCCGATAGCCAAAGTGTTTCGAAACAGGGGCTCACAGTGGCCAAACCGTACCGAAACGCGTTCCGGTAAGGGGGCCCTGAAACCACACCCTTTTCGAAATAGGGCTACCCGTTTTGAAACACCTACAGTCTGTGAATTCCGAAAATCAGTTTTAAACATCTCTAAATGATCCCAAACGCCCGAAACGACCCCAAGGAGCATACACAACATACAAACACATTCTAGAGGCATGCAATCTATTGCAAACATACTCAAATCACATAAAGATACAAGGTAGGGGCATCCATTCAAAAGATCATTCAAGGCATACACTTAAGCATTCAAGAAAACATGCTTACACAAGGTCAACACCAAGGATTTAAGGTAGGTAGTTTAAACATGGTTTACAAACCAAACATGGCATCCAAAAGCCAAAACAACATAAGCACAACTCCAAAGCATTTAAATCCCATTGCTTGACTATTACAATCTTTCAATTTAAAGTTCATACTTGAGCTAACCAAGAGCGACACTTGGAGGCCCTTCCTTGCCTTCGCCACCCACAAGCTACTGATCTGCATTGTCGAACAAAAAGGAGCGTAAGCATAAAAGCTTAGTGAGGGTAAGCTCATAAAACAAACCTCGACAATGCAGGGTCCAAGCACGAGCATACTACCAAGGTAGAATGCATGATCATACCTTCGAACCACATGAGCCATAAATATAGATGATGCATGAACATGTTATCAAAATCATGACATGCTCACAAGTCCATAACCACCACATATGGAAACATATATATATTCAACATATAAGCAACATAAACCAAAATTCCGTATTGGCACCTAGCTATGACTCGAATACGAGAATAACCGTTGGAATTCACATCCAACAACACAACCATTACCTTACGGTGGGATTACACTCATCACCGTTTCTCACGGAGGGGATTCCACTCATCCTCACGCCCGTCGATGGGATTCCACTCATCACCGACTAACATATATAAGAAGATTTCCGAGCAAACCCGTACTCCATCTTGATTGTAACACCCCAATTTTGGGCTTGGAAGTTTAGGGTTTGAACCAGACCGGTCTGATTTTCGGTTCGAATATAAAAAGGGGGTTTTAGGGAAAGCCTAGTTCGCGATGCTTTAAAAATATGGAAAAATATCTAAAAATCCTATTTTAATATATATAAGAGAGTGGTGAAATCAATTTTACAAAATAAGGTTTTGAAATACTACATTTCGGTGTAGTGACTAAAATGCGATTTTTGAAAAGTTTAGTGGTGACTGTTTTGTAAGGATTGAAACTTTGAATCTTTAAGGAGCTAATATACCCAAAAATGATTTCTCCAGATTTTTCCTTAATTTGAGTGAATTAATTAATGTTTTAATTAATTAAATGAAAAGGGAAACTACTTTTTGGAATTTCATAACTACCTTTTCCTAAATTTTTCTCATTCCTTTTTCTCTCAAAATTCCATCAACCAAACACTATTTCTCCAGAAACTTTTGCATTGATCTTCACTTCAATTGATGATATTTCTATCATCAATTAATTCCTAATCAATCTTGCATCAAATCCTTTTGATTTCCTCATTGAATTTTCAAGCAAATTGGCTCAAATCAAGGATAAATCACCATTTAGAGGTAATATTGTTCTTCTCCTTTAAATACTCAATTCTTTACTGAAATTCCCAAGTTTTCAATCCTTAATTTAAGTTTTGTAAATGGTTTTAATGTTAGAAACTTGATTTTGACTTAAAACTCAAGATTTGGAAGAAATCTTGAAGAATTTCGTTGAGATTGTTTGGGCTCTGTTTTGTGATGAATCTTTAATGTATTTTGGATGACTAATGATGTGGAAATGAGGTTTTATCAATGCAATCCCGAATAGGTTGTATTTCCTAAGTTTTTGCTTATGAAAATGGTTGTTTTTGAGGTGTTTTTGGTGTTCTGTTATAGCTGGGGGTATAAGGACGAGTAAAAGTGTATTTTGGATGTTGAGTGATGTTTAGAAATCGTTAGAAGTGATGGATCTTGGCTGGGTTAAGTTGTGAAAGAGTTTGGAGGTGTTTTCGGTTGTGTTTGGTAGCCGAAATGTTGGTTTTGGGTAGATCTGCGAGTTTAGTGATTGTACCGTTAAACTCCATCACGAGTGTTGAGGGGTTGTGATTGTACCGATAAACTCCACATTTTGTTGTTCGGTAGTATGTATGAAGCGTATGGGACAACGCTTGTAATCCGCGTATCCGATTGTGTTTTGTGTTGTAAATGGTTATGAATTATCACTTGAAAGCCAATATGATGAGTTGAATGTAATGAAGCATGAGATGCTTGTAAAGTATGCAAGGTTGCATGAAAAGAGATGAGCTTGTGTTTAAAAGTTTTGTTGAAAGTGTTTTCTAAAATGCATTATTGTGTTGTTTTCTTTAGAGCATACCTTACTAAGCAATTGTACTTACGCTCTCTCTCTTGTACCAATAATGCAGATAATTGAAGTGTTTAAGGGCAACAAGGAGGCTAGAGTGTCCAAGGGAAACCAAGCTCATGTATGGTGATGTTTTCGTACACTATTAGTTTTGGTAATTTGGCAATGGGAACCTAAGGTTGTGTTTTGGGAGATGTGTTAAACTCCCTAGGTTGTGGCATGTTGTTTTTGATGGTTTGAATTTGTAAGTGGCCTTTTAATGCTTGTTTTGGAGATTGGTTGATTGCTTGGTTTTGGATAATAGGAAGCATGCCTATAGATATGTGAAATTCCATGTTTGGTGCTTTGAATGTGTTTGGGAGTTACAAACATGCTTTATATATGTATGATGACTTGTTGGCATGTTTAGGAAGTCATTAGGTTGTGTTTGAGTGGATTTACGTATGAAAAACCAGCAAAATCTGCAGCTTCTGGGCAAACCGTATCGGAACGGGCACTGACGTTTGGAAACGGGGGCCTGTAATGGCCTTCGTGTTTCGAAACGGCTGGAGGCTGTTCCAAAACGATTTGGCTACTGGAAGGACCTGTTTCGGAACCAGTCTCGGAACGAACCCGTGTTTCGGAACGGTCAAAGCCGTTTCGAAACAGGTGACCGTTGGGCACTGATTTGAATGGTGTTGAAGTATGCAAGCTTTACATTTTAGTCCAGAAAGTTGTTTTTGCAATTGTATGAGTTCGAGATGTCCAATTAAGGTGAAATTTGACAGGGAAGCTTGTAATATGATTAATTTAATATTGGTAACTTAAAAATCAGTTATCACCTTTTAATTTACATAATTTACATTTTGGTCCCTAATATTTGTATTTTGTACAATCGAGTCCCTCTCTGAAATCCGATCGCTGTGCTTTACACATATATATTTCATGAGTGCTCATTTAGGGTTAACGTGCATCTAGAAAAAATTAAAAAGAAAAAAAGGGTTGTTAATCAAGGTTGACTTTCGGGTTGACTTTGGTTTTCCCCGTGTAATCTTTGTAGTTCAGGTCAACCGTCTAGGCCGGGCTAATGGGGTTAAATTTGGTGGTATCAGAGCTTAGTTCTCGTGTGATTGGGAATTTTTATGTGGGTGATGTATATGTTTTTACTTGATAGATCTTTTAAGTGAAGGAATGTTTCATGAATTGTGATGTATGGTTGTAATTGTGATGCTATGCTGTGTTGAAGCATGTTAGGAGAACCCATTGCCATATCAAAACTAATGAAAGGAATTGTTTTTGGAAAATGAGCTTGAGTACTTGGATTGCTTACCTTGTTGAGCCTAATTATGTTTATTGCATTTGTGTCAGTGCATTGTTTTTATAAATGGGGCCTCGTAGAGAGATGAGGATGAATACGAGAGCTATGGCTCAGAATGAAAACGAGGAAAATGCTGAGAATGTTGTGGATTTACCTCCTCCCCTGGTGGTGGACCACCCGGCGGTGATGGTGCTGCAGGTTATAATGCTGGTGTTGGTGCTGGTGCTGGGGTCGCTGGACCTGAAGGTGTGCAGGGGCAAGCTGCTCCTGACATGACTGTGCTGATTCAGGCTATTGCTGGAGCCTTTCAGGCAGCAGTAGCTGGAGCTCACAGAGCTGCACATCAGGGTGATGCTAACGAGAGATTACCTTTGGAACGTCTTCGCAGTTTGGGAGGGACTGAGTTCAAAGGTTTATCTCCTGAAGGATCTGAATCTTGGTTTGAAAGTACCAAGAGGATTTTGGGGCAAATGAATTGCAACAATGTGCAGAAGTTGGGTTGTGTGGTATCACTGTTGTATGATGATGCGTATACGTGGTGGACGACCACTGTCTCCGGAATGGAGGAAAATGATGTGACTTGGACGTTCTTCTTGAACGCGTTCAAGCGAAAGTATCTAGGTGTGCGATACCTAGATGAGAAGAAAAGAGAATTCATGTCTCTTGTGCAAGGAAGCATGACGACGGCTAAGTATGAGATCCAGTTTGTTCGCCTTAGCCAGTACGCACCTGAGCTAATCCCTGATGAGTGGGAGAGGTGTGAACGTTTCCGTTATGGTTTAGTGACGAACGTGAAGACTTTCATGCTTGCTGCTGAGTATACGGATTTTGATGTGCTGGTGAGTAGAGCGAAGGACATTGAGCAGAACTTGGGTTTGTCTTCCAGAGGCGTTAGTTCTAGCTCGGGCAAAAGAGCTGCTGATTATAGTTCCGGTGGTGGACGGAACAAGAGAGGACGTGATAAGAGGTATCAGTCTTCTGCTAGGCGTGGTGGTGGAGGACATGGTGCGCCTGTTCAAGGAGATAGGATGAGAGTTGATCAGAACACGTGCTGAACGTGTGGATCTCGTGGTCATATGAGGCGAGATTGTCCTCGAGCAGCGAGGAAGGTTCAGGCTCCTGTAGCAATGACCGGTAATTCATGCTGGAATTGTGGTTCGGCATACCACATGAGGAGAGAGTGTCCTTTATTGGCCGGTGGTGGTCAGGGACGTGCTCCTAGGGTAGTTGCACCACAGAGAGGTCGTGGGCGCGGCCGTGGTAACTTCCAACGCAGAGATGATGGTGGGAGGAATGTGGCGCATGTGGTGGATGTTCAACCTGAGGGTGGTTGCCAGGCTCGAGTGTATGCTCAGCTGAGGGGAGAAATGATATGGATGTGATCGCAGGTACCTTTACTTTGCAATCCTTATCATTACTTTCCTTGATTGATTCTGGATCTACACACTCATGCATATTGCGTGAACATGCTCAATTGCTTAGTTTACCTGTTGAGTCTTTGGATGTTGGTATGCGTGTAACTAGTTCCTTTGGTGAGACCTTTGTGACACGAAAGTTGTATAGAAGATGTCCCTTGGAAGTGCAAAACCATGTTTTTCTTGTTGATCTCATGGAATTGCCATTCTATGGTTTGGATGTAATCTTTGGTATGGATTGGCTTGTTGAACATCGAACTGTAGTGGATTTTGAGAACAAGCGAGTTTCGTTGAAACTTGCGGATGATTACGAGGTAGTGGTGGTTGGTGAGAATGTGAAGTTTCTTGCCAATGTGGTGTCTTCGTTGGAAGCAAGCCGAATGCCGAGGCAAGGTTGTGAAGCTTACCTGGCCTTTGTGATGAATCTTAGCTCTAAGGAGTTGCGAGTTCAAGATATCAGGACTGTGCGAGAGTTTCCTGGAGTGTTTTCGGAGGAGTTACATGGATTGCCTCCTAGTCGAGAGGTGGAGTTTGGAATTGAGTTGTTTGAGAACACAACTCCAGTGTCCATTACTCCCTACCTAATGACACCTAAGGAATTGAAAGAGCTGAAGACGCAACTTCAGGAGTTGTTTGATCGTGGTTTCATTCGGCCAAGTGTGTCACCTTGGGGTGCACCGGTCTTGTTTGTGAAGAAGAAGGATGGCACTATGAGAATGTGCATCGATTATCGTCAGCTGAACAAGTTGACTATTAAGAATCGATATCCTTTACCGAGGATTGATGATCTTTTTGATCAGTTTCGGGGAGCGGCTGTGTTCTCTAAGATTGACTTAAGGTCAGGTTACTACCAGCTCAAGGTGAAGGACGTGGATGTGCCAAAACAGCTTTTAGGATGAGGTATGGGCATTATGAGTTCCTTGTGATGCCGTTTGGCTTGACGAATGCTCCTGCAACTTTTATGGACATGATGAATAGAGTGTTTCATGAATACTTGGACAAGTTTGTTGTGTTGCAGGCGCTGTTAGAGAATCAGCTTTATGCTAAGCTGAGCAAGTGCGATTTCTGGCTTAGGGAAGTTGTTTTCCTTGGTCATGTGGTTTCTACTGAGGGGATTCGTGTTGATCCTCAGAAGATTGAGGCGGTGATGAATTGGAAGCCTTCTAAGTCTGTTCATGAAGTCCGTAGTTTCCTTGGGTTGGCGGGATACTATCGGAGGTTTGTGGATGGATTTTCAAAGATTACTGCACCTTTAACAAAGTTGTTGCAAAAGGATGTCAAGTTTGAGTGGACAGGAGCAAGACAACAAGCTTTTGAGAAGCTTAAGGCAGCTTTGATGCAAGCTCCTATTTTGGTTCAACCTGAATCAGGGAAAGAGTTTGTGGTCTATAGCGAGGCATCCTATGTGGGTTTGGGGTGTGTGTTGATGCAAGAGGGTAAGGTGGTGGCTTATGCATCGCGCCAGTTGAAGGTGCATGAGCGCAATTATCCTACGCATGATTTTGAGTTAGCTGCGGTGGTTTTTGCTTTGAAGATTTGGAGACATTACCTGTATGGTGAGAAGTGTACTGTGTACACGGATCACAAAAGTTTGAAGTATCTGATGTCTTAGAAGGAGTTGAATCTTAGGCAACGACGTTGGGTGGAGTTGCTTAAAGATTACGATCTGACGATCGAGTACCATCCGGGAAAAGCTAATGTTATAGCGGATGCCTTGAGTAGGAAGGTAGCAGTGGAGTTAAGAGCTATGTTTGCCAGCTTGAGTATTTCGCGAGATGGAGGGCTTGTGGCTGAATTGCAAGTGAAACCATCTTTGGTTCAATTGATAAAGGATAAGCAGTTGTTGGATGATTCTTTGGTGCCATATGTTCAGGATATTGCAGAGGATAGACCATCAGATTTCTGTTTTAATGATGATGGAGTTCTATGTTTTGGTAGTCGGATAGTAGTGCCGAATGATGCAGAGTTGAGGCGTACTATTCTGAATGAGGCTCATAGAAGTCCTTTTGCTATGCACCCTGGTAGTACAAAAATGTATCGTGATCTTAAGGATGAGTACTATTGGGTGGGTTTGAAGAAGGATGTTGCGGAGTACGTGGGTAAGTGCATGGTTTGTCAGCGGGTTAAGGTTGAGCATCAATTTTCTTCTGGGTTGTTGCAACCGTTGAAGATTCCTGAGTGGAAGTGAGAAAGGATTACCATGGACTTTGTGTCTGGTTTGCCTTTGTCGCCATCGAAGAAGAATTCGGTTTGGGTGATTGTGGATCGCCTTACGAAGTGTGCGCATTTCTTACCTGTGCATACTACGTATACCTTGGACAAGCTTGCAGAGTTGTACATTGCTGAGATTCTGCGACTTCATGGTGTGCCAAAGTCTATAGTGTCGGATAGAGATCCGTTGTTTACATCGCGTTTTTGGGAGTGTTTGCATCATGCTTTGGGTACACGGTTGAATTTCAGTACTTCTTATCATTCGCAGTCAGATGGATAGTCTAAGCGTGTTATCCAAGTGCTGGAAGATATGTTGAGGTGCTGTGTGATTGAGTTTCAGGGTTCTTAGGAGAAGCATTTGCCTTTGGTGGAGTTTGCTTATAACAATAGCTACCAGGCAAGTATTCAAATGGCACCTTATGAAGCCTTGTACGGGAGGAAGTGCAGAACTCCTCTTTGCTGGGCTGAAACAGGTCAGAAGTTGGTTTCGATGTCGGCTTTGTTGAAAGGAACCACCGGGAAGGTGAAGCTCATTTTGTGAGCAATTGAAGGCAGCTTCTGATCGACAGAAGTCTTACGCGGATTTGAAGCGTAAGGCGATTGAGTTTGCGGTAGGTGACCGTGTGTTCTTGAAGGTTTCTTCTTGGAAGAAGGTGATAAGGTTTGGCCGGAAGGGTAAGTTGAGCCCTAGGTATATTGGACCATACGAGGTGATTGAACGTGTGGGTCCTATTGCGTACAAGCTGAGGTTACCGCAAGAGTTGGAAAAGATACATGATGTGTTTCATGTCTCTATGCTTCGAAGGTATAGATCAGATCCTTCGCATGTTATGAATGTGGAGGAAGTGGAGTTGAATACAGACTTGACCTATGATTAGGAGCCGGTTGAAGTTCTGGATTCGGACAGTAAAGTTCTTCGAGGCAAGACCATTGAATTGGTTAAGGTGTTGTGGAAGCATCGTGGTGTTGAGGAAGCCGCGTGGGAAAGGAAGGATGACATGAAGAAGTAGTTTCCTTACCTTTTTCCTCAAGGTAAATTTCAAGGATGAAATTTCTTAAGGGGGAGAGTTGTAACACTCCAATTTTGGGCTTGGAAGTTTAGGGTCTGAACCGGACCGGTCTGATTTTCGATTCGAATATAAAAGGAGGTTTTAGGGAAAGCCTAGTTCGGGATGCTTTAAAAATATGGAAAAATATCTAAAAATCCTCTTTTAATATATATAAGAGAGTGGTGAAATCAATTTTACAAAATAAGGTTTGGAAATACTACATTTCGGTGTAGTGACTAAAATGCGATTTTTGAAAAGTTTAGTGGTGACTGTTTTGTAAGGATTGAAACTTTGAATCTTTAAGGAGCTAATATACCCAAAAATGATTTCTCCAGATTTTTCCTTAATTTGAGTGAATTAATTAATGTTTTAATTAATTAAATGAAAAGGGAAACTACTTTTTGGAATTTAATAACTACCTTTTCCAAAAAAATTCTCATTCCTTTTTCTCTCAAAATTCCATCAACCAAACACTATTTCTCCAGCAACTTTTGCATTGATCTTCACTTCAATTGATGAGATTTCTATCATCAATTAATTGCTAATCAATCTTGCATCAAATCCTTTTGATTTCTTCATTGAATTTTCAAGCAAATTGGATCAAATCAAGAAGAAATCACCATTTAGAGGTAAGATTGTTCTTCTCCTCTAAATACTCAGTTCTTTACTGAAATTCCCATGTTGTCAATCCTTAATTTAAGTTTTGTAAATGGTTTTAATGTTAGAAACTTTATTTTGGCTTAAAACTCAAGATTTGGAAGAAATCTTGAAGAATTTCGTTGAGATTGTTTGGGCTCTGTTTTGTGATGAATATTTATTGTATTTTGGATGACTAATGATGTGGAAATGAGGTTTTATCAATGCAATCCCGAATAGATTGTATTTCCTAAGTTTTTGCTTATGAAAATGGTGGTTTTTGAGGTGTTTTTGGTGTTCTGTTATAGCAGGGGGTATAAGGACGAGTTAAGGTGTATTTTGGATGTTGAGTGATGTTTAGAAATGGTTAGAAGTGATGGATCTTGGCTGGGTTAAGTTGTAAAAGAGTTTGGAGGTGTTTTTGGTTGTGTTTGGTAGCCGAAATGTTGGTTTTGGGTAGATCAGCGAGTTTAGTTGTGTTGGCTGAAGATTTCAATGCATAATGATGCATTAATCCTTTGCTTTGATGTGTTTAAAACATGGGAAGCATCTTCAGACACTATTAGAGTTGATTCGGAGGCTTGATTGGTGTTTCGGCAAGCGTGCGAAACGTAATCGGTGAGTGGAGTTGGGTTTTCAGCTTTGAAACGATTAATTGGAGGTTTTGGGAGCTTAGTTTAAGTCTAAACAACTCAGCTAAGCTCAAGAGTAAGTTTTCGGGAGAACTCCCTCGGATATGCTATGAAGTAGCTTGATGCATTGGTTATAAATTGCATGTTTAAATTCTGTTTTGAAAGCATGTTTTAGCATGGTTAATGCTGGTTTTGAAAGCCATGTGTTGAAGGATGCTCAAGGTAAGAGATCCTTGTTTTGACATGTTGTTAAATTGGTAATGATGCATGGTGATGCATGGTGTTTAGTGGCTTTGTTTAATGCTTTAAAATAGTGAATTGATGATGGTAATTGATGTATATTGGCAAGAGATGAATTGGTTTTAAAGTACTTGAATCGGATATAGTTAGCCGGCTATAGGATTGGGTGCACCGTGAATAAAGTCGCCTTGGATGTTGAGGGGTTGTGATTGTACCGTAAACTCCATCCAAGTACCCTAACGAGTGAGGTAAGATCACAACGGTGGTTAAAATTCCGTGTGTGGATCTTGTGTTATATGTCCCTTGCACTCGTTAGTGGAATTATACAACTACCGATGAGTGATGTGGAGGGGTTGTGATTGTACCGTTAAACTCCATCACGAGTGTTGAGGGGTTGTGATTGTACCGATAAACTCCAAGTTTTGTTGTTCGGTGGTGTGTATGAAGAGTATGGGACAACGCTTGTAATCCGCGTATCCGATTGTGTTTTGTGTTGTAAATGGTTATGAATTATCACTTGAAAGCCAATATGATGAGTTGAATGTAATGAAGCATGAGATGCTTGTAAAGTATGCAAGGTTGCATGAAAAGAGACGAGCTTGTGTTTAAAAGTTTTGTTGAAAGTGTTTTCTAAAATGCATTATTGTATTGTTTTCTTTAGAGCATGCCTCACTAAGCAATTGTGCTTACGCTCTCTATCTTGTACCAATAATGAAGATAATTGAAGTGTTTAAGGGCAACAAGGAGGCTAGAGTGTCCAAGGGAAACCAAGCTCATGTATGGTGATGTTTTCGTACACTATTAGTTTTGGTAATTTGGCAATGGGAACCTAAGGTTGTGTTTTGGGAGATGTGTTAAACTCCCTAGGTTGTGGCCTGTTGTTTTTGATGGTTTGAATTTGTAAGTGGCCTTTTAATGCTTGTTTTGGAGATTGGTTGATTGCTTGGTTTTGGATAATAGGAAGCATGCCTATAGATATGTGAAATTCCATGTTTGGTGCTTTGAATGTGTTTGGGAGTTACAAACATGCTTTATATATGTATGATGACTTTGTTGGCATGTTTAGGAAGTCATTAGGTTGTGTTTGAGTGGATTTACGTATGAAAAACCAGCAAAATCTGCAGCTTTTGGGGAAACCGTATCGGAACGGGCACTAACGTTTGGAAACGGGGGCCTGTAATGGCCTTCGTGTTTCGAAACGGCTAGAGGCTGTTCCGAAACGATTTTGCTACTGGAAGGCCCTCTTTCGGAACCAGTCTCGGAACGAACCCGTGTTTCGGAACGGTCAAAGCTGTTTCGAAACAGGTGACCGTTGGGCAGTGATTTGAATGGTGTTGAAGTATGCAAGCTTTACATTTTAGTCCCGAAAGTTGTTTTTGCAATTGTATGAGTTTGAGATGTCCAATTAAGGTAAAATTTGACAGGGAAGCTTGTAATATGACTAATTTATAATGGTAACTTAAAAATCAGTTATGACATTCTAATTTACATAATTTACGTTTTGGTCCCTAATCTTTGTATTTTGTGCAATCGAGTCCCTCTCTGAAATCCGATCGCTGTGCTTTACACATATATGTTTCATGAGTGCTCATTTAGGGTTAACGTGCATCTAGACAAAATTAAAAAGAAAAAAAGGGGCCGTTAATCAAGGTTGACTTCCGTGTTAACTTTGGTTTTCCCCGTGTAATCTTCGTAGTTCGGGTCAACCGTCTAGGCCGGGCTAAGGGGGTTACATTGATGACTACCATCATCAAGACCACGCGCGTATTTTGACTCACGTGTGCACACTAAACATCCTAATGATCGATCATTGTACCCAAGCATACTAGTGCCAATACTAATGCATTTCACAACCTTTTACAACACCATTACATATCAATTTCCGTGCTTAGCACGTACTCACCATGACTTACCGTCATGCACAAACCACATTTCCATGCCAAGCATGTACTCACCATGATCCTCGGATCATGCAACCACCTCATAATATCATTTCACATGTCAACGCTACAAGTATATCATTAATACAAATATCACATCATATTTCATACATATGTATATCCTCGTCATACCAATCATCAACATGCATATAACAATGCGTCAAACCATGCCTCAACATACATGTATAACAACATATACATAACCACCATAATCACAATTAAACACGAGGCTTAAATCAACATTTTAAAGATCAACCAAGGTCTCCAACTAAAGCTTGAGATTAGGCTACCACTCTAATCCCAACTCTAGGTGGGTCTACCAAGCCCAACCTAGTCCACATGCTTGAACCAACACTTGAAAACCATTTGAAAACATTTAACCACTCACCTTCACTTCCAAGCTCAACAACCAAGCAACCAAGACCTTCAAACTTCCGGATTCACTCCCGATGCTTCACCAACACAAACTCTTGCCTCTAATCATCCCAACACAATCAAAATAATCTCAAATCAGTCCACACAACAATGTAGCAAACCCGGAACACTACTCAAGCATCAAACACAAGATTTCAAGCCAAGAACAACCCACAAAACATCAAACTCGAGTAGCCCTTAAACCCAACCCAAAACTTATGATTTCAACCTCTTTAGCACTCTTAAATGATTCCAAAACAACCCTCAACTATTATACTAACCTTAGCCCTCAATTTCAAACGTAAAACAACCCCAAAAACTCCCTTAAAACCCTTCTAAAAACCCACCAAAACCCAAATCCGGGAAACTTAATAAAACACTTTAAAAACCATATATGTTGGACCTCATGGTTCATAAACAACTCATATACCATTAACAAATCAAAATCTTTAGTTAAAAACAATAAAGGTAGCATTTTTAATCAAAACTCCCAAAAACTCAAATTCCAAACACATGGACAATAATGAAAACTAATTGTACTTTCAAAGAGAGGAAGCTGAGAGCAAAATGGGAATGTAATTACCTTTCAAAAATCACCAACAAGGAGCATGGGATGAAATGGAATAGTGAAAGGGGGAGGGGAGAGCTTCTTTGTCGTTGAAAATGGGAAATGAAGAGTGAAGAAGATGACAAAAAGGCTGTCTTAATTAAAAAGGGGCTTTTTAAATTGAAAGTCCATTTTATTACTAGAATGCCATTAATAAGATGGCCATCCTCCACTATTCCAAATTCCATGGAATTTTGGGTTCTAATTTAATTTAAAATTTGATCCAACATAATAAATGGATTTTTAAAATAAAAAGGGAAACCCGAAACATTATTTTATTATTATTTTCACCCGACTCCCAAACCCGGGTGTTACAACTCTCCCCCACTTAAGGAAATTTCATCCCTGAAATTTATCGAACAGGAAGAGCCACGGAAACTGCCCCTCCACAC
The DNA here is from genome assembly GCA_030270665.1 of Hibiscus trionum. Taxonomy (NCBI): domain Eukaryota; kingdom Viridiplantae; phylum Streptophyta; class Magnoliopsida; order Malvales; family Malvaceae; genus Hibiscus; species Hibiscus trionum. The sequence continues at coordinate 40,324,879 of BSYR01000027.1, read as the reverse complement.
TTTCCTTTCCCTCTAACCACAACATTCTAACCAACTCGATAGACTTACCACGCAACATTAGCTATCTGTTGCTAAGATCTCAATTGGTTCCCCATTACATGCCAATTTTAAACTCAACTCAATCTCTTCGCAAACATAGCATGGGACAGACCTGACTCACATTTCCGAATCATAGATACATAAAACACATTACGAACCCCTTTCTAACTCTGGTGGTAACCGCAACAAATAAACAACAGAACTAGCCCGATTCACAATCTCTTACGGCACCGTTTGATACTTGACCGATAACTTTCCCTGACTGATCATCTGACTCCAACAGGTATCCAAGTACTACGCAGACGTCTTCGAAAATCTAGTTGAAATCTCGAATCTCTACCGGCCACTATCGAATACAAGACACTGTGCAACTCACACTGTTGCTAAGGCAAGACTCTGTCATCTTATACAAGGTACCAGTAACGTGAACATGAAATAAATGAGCACACTCGGTGCAACTATCATTGTTTACTCGGCTAAGCTCTCCCGGAGGGAATCAAAGGCGAACCAGACACAAGGTCCCTCGAATCCATTACCCACTTTCAATAGGAACCTTCCACAGATGTAACAAACTAGAACATAACTGATGCTCGACCTTGACACGCGGGCAATTTACACACTTACTCTCATACTGAACCACATCATTCATCAACTCAATCCAGAAGTACTCGTCTTTCAACCCACGATACATCTTCCTACTACTGAGATGCAATACAATTGAACTGTCGTGTGCTTCGGCCAAAGCAATACGTCTCAAAACACTATGTCAATTGGCACAACTATTCTGTCTCTGAAATGCAAAACTCTGTCATCTTCGAAACTATATTCTGAAGATCTTTCTTCTGCTATGCCTTGCACATGAGGTGCCAAGAACTTGTCTTGCAACTGTTTCTCTTTAAGCATCCGACTCAATGTAGGTTTGACCTGAAACTTGGCCATAGAACCACTATCATTTGATAAGCCGAATCCAGCAAATAGCTCGCAACTCGACTGCCAACTAATAACAAATATAACTCGAAGCATCGGTTATTGCGTTGACTCTCCTCGAATGGTACTCAATCTTGAGATTACGGTCCTCAAGAAATTCTAACAACTTATGCTGTTCAAGTTTCAACCCTTCCTAAGTCGTCAAATATTTCAAGCTCTGATGATAAGTATATACTGTGCATTTCTTACTATACATGTTTCGTCTCTAAATCTTCGTACCCAAAACAATTGTAATTAACTCTATGTCTCGCGTCGGATAATTCTTTTCATGTACTTTCTACTGCCTCGACGAATAGGCCACAAATCTTCTGTCTTGCATATGCACACAACCTAACCCTACATATGACGCATCACTATGGTTCACAAATTCTTTCTCTAGTATTGGCTAGATCAAGGTCGAAGTTTTCATCAAAGATTCTTTCGGTTTCTCAAGGGCTCGTTGTCTCGTATCTGACCACACAACTGAACATTCTTCTGTAGCAACTTGTCAAAGGAGCAGCTATCTTCAAAAGATCATTTACAAGCCTCCGATAGTAACAATGCTAGACCCAAGAACTATAGATACCTGTCATTGTCTTCGGTTTCTTCCAACTCACATCTTCTTCTGCCTACTTAGGATTTACTCTAATACACTCGGCTGACCTACAAGTCCTAGGAGAACATCTTCCTTGACTCAGAGTTCACGTTGGCTCAACTTGGCATACAACTGATTCTCTAATAAGATCTACAACAATAACTCCAAAGCTTGTCATGATCTTCCTCGGCACGTGAATATACCCATGTATCATCTATGAGGACTACTACAAACTGATCAAGGAGCTCAGGAAGTATTTTGCTCGACGTCTCTATAAAAGTAGCTAACACACTAGTCAAACAAAACAGCATAACCCAGAACTCAAAGTGACCATATCTTGCCCCAAAAGCTATCTTCGGTACATCAACCTCTCTCACTTTCAACTGGTAGTAATCGGATCTCAAATTAATCTTCGAGAAGAAGGAAGCACTCCCCAACTAATCAACAAATCACTGACGCTCGGAAATGGATACTAATTATTCACTATCAATTGTTTCGACTGTTTGTAATCTAAACACATTCTCGTATTGTCATCTCTCTTCTTCACAAATTGCACTGTCGCACTCTAAGATGATGTACTAGGCCTAATGAATCTAAGGTCTAACAAATCTAGAAGTTGATTCTTCAACACTCTCAATTCTGTCAGGAACCATAAGATACAGAGCAATCAAACATGAGCAAACTCGGAGACGGTATCAAGAACAAACTCCCCTTCCCTATCAAGAGACAAATCGGGTAATTCTTCCAAACACCTTTAGGATAAATAAAACCTATTCTAACATTATGCGGTCTAATCCTCATTCAAAAATCAAATCCACCACATTTGCTAGGCAAGCCTGTCAACTAAACTCAATCAAAATTTGACCTCTAAAGCTGGATCAACATTCGATAAGAAGTTCACATTCTCACCCACTACTACAATCTCACAGTAATCTGCAACTTCAAGGCAACTCTCTCTTTGTCTCAATGTATACCCTAGATTTGTGTTCTACGAGCCAAACCATGCCAAATATTACATCGAAACCGTAAAAAGAAAATTACTTAACATCTACTGGAAACACGTAACCCTGAACCATTAACAAACATCTTCCGCACATCTTTCTGACCACCACTATCTCACCAAAAGGTCTAGTCATATGCGTCCCTACATCTAAGATCTCAATAGGTATATCGAATTTCTTTGCATGCTCACACAAAAGGACGAATCCGCAGAAACTGCAACTTCACATGTACACAGCTGATAGTTTTTGGTTCTCTTGTTTTCAGGTTGGTCCTTCAACATAACCTAACTCTTCAAAACCGTTTTTAGAGCATCTCGAAACCTCAAATTTCAATTCCGATCACACAAAAACAATCATACTTGAACTTGTTCTACAACATCGGTCATGGCGACCCAAAACATCCCACTACTAAACAATCTGGAGTCATAACTCAAGACTTCCTTCTCAGCTCTACTATATCAGAAGCGACTTCATCTCTCTCTCTTCCTGGAAGACAACTCAACGTACGTCGGCCCAATCACACAAATTGATTCCCACTCACAGACACTAATCGGTTGTCCTGTATTAAAACCATAGGTCGAACCCCAATGGTCACCAACTAACATTTCTGAGTTTCAGATTACTCACGAGACCCTTACCTTGGTATCACCAAAAGAACTAAGGTACTCATAATTACCTCGGACACCTCACCGGGCACATCCGAGCTCTTCATGCTCACTAACAATATACAGAAGTACAGATTCAGGATCAACCGGAGGGAACAAACTCAAAACTGTACCAAGGGCTCATCTGATAAAAGATCGATACCACTCTGAATCCCACTCACAGGTCTACACTTCTTTTTTTCCATCTAATACCATAATCGATTACATCGTTCCTTATGAACCAGAGCCAACCCACATACACACGGACTCAAACAAAAAAATTGTACCTCAACTCCGGTACAACCATACCTCCATGACTAAAGCGATGAACTTCCTCAACATCATCCACATTCTCAGAAACCACAGTTTCTACTTACCGATTCACGGCCCACGCCTTAGCCTCAAACTTACCAAAAAACAATAAATCAACAAGAAAGAGAAATTAACATGCAAACTGGGTTAACAAAGGAAAGGGTCCAAGTGGCTCAAGTATGATTCCCTCACTTAAAAATCTCTTTTTCTGATGTAATAGAAGCAATGGGACTCTACTCAACATGCTTCAAGCAACACACACGCACGATCAAACAACATTCATCAATCATACTTCATAAACAAGCAAACATGCTTACATGGCAAGCAAACACCGCGCAATTTCAATACAAAAATTAAACTTACCTCACTTACCTGCCCAAGGTCTCGGAAACCTTAGGCTCTGATACCAACAAGTGTAACCCCCTCGTCCCGGTCCGGACGCTTGACCGATCTGAGTGGACTACACGGGGATAACCCAGGTGAAACCCGTTAAGGCTCCACTTCGGTTACCGACCGAAGGAAAAACTTTTCATTTATAATCTTATCTAGATGTGTTAATTTAACCTATGTGTGAAGCGACAGCGGAAACAAGGCCCACGAGAAGCCTAACAACAAACAGGGCCTAAGCCCAACCCTTGAAACCCTTTAGAGATGTCAAAAAGTCCATTTACAGGCTTGTGTTTCGAAACAAACATAGCCCATTTCGAAACACGGGCTCCAGTTTGAAAAGCCAGACACCCATACAAAAAACGCATCCACCCCGTTTCAGAACAGGGTCCCATTTTTCCTAGGCGTTCTGATACCCGTTTCGGAACAGGCAATTCCAGTAGCCAAAGTGTTTCGAAACTTGTTTCAAAACAGGGGCTCACAGTGGCCAAACCGTACCGAAATGCGTTCTGATTCGGGGGCCCTGGAACCACACCCGTTTCAAAATAGGGCAACCCGTTTCGAAACACCTGCAGTCTGTGAATTCCCAAAATCAGTTTTAAACATCTCTAAATGATCCCAAACGCCCGAAACGACCCCAAGGAGCATACACAACATACAAACACATTCTAGAGGCATGCACCCTATTGCAAACATACTCAAATCACATAAAGATACAAGGTAGGGGAATCCATTCAAAAGATCATTCAAGGCATACACTTAAGCATTCAAGACAACATGCTTACACAAGGTCAACACCAAGCATTTAAGGTAGGTAGTTTAAACATGGTTTACAAACCAAACATGGCATCAAAAAGCCAAAACAACATAAGCACAACTCCAAAGCATTTAAATCCCATTGCTTGACTATTACAATCTTTCAATTTAAAGTTCATACTTGAGCTAACCAAGAGCGACACTTGGAGGCCCTTCCTTGCCCTCGCCACCCACAAGCTACTGATCTGCATTTTCGAACAAAAAAGAGCGTAAGCATAAAAGCTTAGTGAGGGTAAGCTCATAAAACAAACCTCGACAATGCAGGGTCCAAGCACGAGCATACTACCAAGGTAGAATGCATGATCATACCTTCAAACCACATGAGCCATAAATATAGATGATGCATCAACATGTTATCAAAATCATGACATGCTCACAAGTCCATAACCACCACATATGGAAACATATATATATTCAACATATAAGCAACATAAACCACAATTTCGTATTGGCACCTAGCTATGACTCGAATACGTGGATAACCGTTGGAATTCACATCTAACAACACAACCATTACCTTACGGTGGGATTACACTCATCACCGTTTCTCGCGCAGGGGATTCCACTCATCCTCATGCCCCATTTCACGCGGAGGGGATTCCACCCATCCTCACGCCCGTCGATGGGATTCCACTCATCACCGAATAACATATATAAGAAGATTTCCGGGCGAACCCGTACTCCATCTTGATGACTACCATCATCAAGACCACGTGCGCATTTTGACTCACGTGTGCACACTAAACATCCTAATGATCGATCATTGTACCCAATCATACTAGTGCCAATACTAATGCATTTCACAACCTTTCACAACACCATTACATATCAATTTTCGTGCTTAGCACGTACTCACCATGACTTACCGTCATGCACAAACCACATTTCCATGCCTAGCATGTACTCACCATGATCCTCGGATCATGCAACCACCTCATAATATCATTTCACATGTCAACACTACAAGTATATCATTGATAGAAATATCACATCATATTTCATACATATCTATATGCCCGTCATACCCATCATCAACATGCATATAACAATACGTCAAACCGTGCCTCAACATACATGTATAACAACATATACATAACCATCATAATCACAATTAAACATGAGGCTTAAATCCACAATTTAAAGATCAACCAAGGTCTCCAACTAAAGCTTGGGATTAGGCTACCACTCTAATCCCAACTCTAGGTGGGTCTACCAAGCCCAACCTAGTCCACATGCTTGAACCAACACTTGAAAACCATTTGAAAACATTTAACCACTCACCTTCACTTCCAAGCTCAACAACCAAGTAACCAAGACATTCAAGCTTCCGGATTCACTCCCGATGCTACACCAACACAATATCTTGCCTCTAATCATCCCAACACAATCAAAATAATCTCAAATCAGTCCACACAACAATGTAGCAAACCCGGAACACTACTCAAGCATCAAACACAAGATTTAAAGCGAAGAACAACCCCCAAAACATCAAACTTGAGCAGCCCTTAAACCCGACCCAAAACTTATGATTTCAACCTCTTTAGCACTCTTAAATGATTCCAAAACAACCCTCAACTATTATACTAACCTTAGCCCTCAATTTCCAACGTAAAACAACCCCAAAAACTCCCTTAAAACCCTTCTAAAAACCAACCAAAACCCAAATCCGGGAAACTTAATAAAACACTTTAAAAATCATATATGTTGGACCTCATGGTTCATAAACAACTCATATATCATTAACAAATCAAAATCTTTAGTTAAAAACAATAAAGGTAGCATTTTTAATCAAAACTCCCAAAAACTCAAATTCCAAAAACATAAACAATAATGAAAACTAATTGTACTTTCAAAGAGGGGAAGATGAGAGCAAGATGGGGATGTAATTACCTTTCAAAAATCACCAACAAGGAGCATGGGATGAAATGGAATAGTGAAAGGGGGAGGGGAGAGCTTCTTTATCGTTGAAAATGGGAAATGAAGAGTGAAGAAGATGAAAAAAAGACTGTCTTAATTAAAAAGGGGCTTTTTAAATTGAAAGTCCATTTTATTACTAGAATGCCATTAATGAGATGGACATCCTCCACTATTCCAAATTCCATGGAATTTTGGGTTCTAATTTAATTTAAAATTTGATCCAACATAATAAATAGATTTTTAAAACAAAGAGGGAAACTCAAAACATTATTTTATTATTATTTTCACCAGACCCCCAAACTCGGGTGTTACAGCAAGAATACAAGTTTAAATTAAAGTACAATTCTATTAAAGATTAAATCTTCTGAGTAGATGCCTTTAATTCGTCCTCTTTTCTTGCTTTAGGTTTCTTCCTTGAACTTTGGGATTGGGCTTCATTCTGCCTCAGGGTTCAGAAAAATATAGGAGTGGTCTACGACAGACCGGCTTGAATTCCTCTATCTGTCAAGCTCCACTTCACTTTTCCACTTTACCAATGTTGTCGTCATGGCTACCACGACAGTGGCCATGACAACGTTTTCTCCTTGACTCCACTTCTATGATCCAGCTCTGCTCCCTTGCTGCCCTGAGTCTGCCACAACAGATTCCTGCAAAAGTGACCAAAATCAGTAGCAACTGTGCCATTTTATCTAATTGTGTTGCATATGCAAAAATCTACCTAAATGCAATGAATTATGCTTGAATGCAACAGAAATATGGGTTATGTAAGGGGTAAAATATAGAACTTTTGCACACTCAACACTCTGATTAACCAAAATTTAGACTTATGGGGCCTAACATAGATTGGATGTCTTAAAAATTTTTGTATGATTCAAAGATGTTTTAGTATTCCTCCTTATTTCTAGAGTAGACATGATTGTCCTCACTCAGGACTACTACAACTTATTTATATAAGGTATGACAATTCCGATTCATATGGTTCACAAATGTAACAAAGTCATTACCCAAGCTATGTGGCAAAACTAGGCAACGATCGTATCAAGTCTTAAAAGTGGTCATTAGCACATCAATTGCCTTAACTTTTATCTGACAAGAATCTAGTCAGAGATCTACCATAGCAAGCACCGCAACATCATTAATCCATCTAGATGAGTTTTCAAACCCAACTTAGCTTCCAACATCTAAGGTAAGATAAGGAGTTGAATTAAAATCATGTAGGGCATAATCAGACGTTTCACTTTCAATGCCTCATTCACTGGAGGTATCGGGCGGATTCTTATTATTCCGACCTAGATACAATTCTAACATTTACTCAAATCTATAATATACAAAGGATCTCGTATTCACCACATATCACAACTATTCTCCTTCGATCAAGCTCTCCTTCTCACTCTATTCTCCCTCCTTCGGTTTTAACCAAGAATGAAGAAGATGAAGATGGAAAATTTGGGTAGTCTTTCCCCTCACCAATGCTTCAATCCCTTCCCACGTGTCTCCTAAGGCTTAGGACAAGTGTAAGGGTCCTCCAAAACTTAATATTCAACATGCAACCTTTAATTTCCTAAAGTCATTCAGTTAGGTCCTCCCAATTTGGCTGTTCAAAATTTCTCTTGTAACAATTTGGGTCCCATTCCACATAATTAATCAATTAGATGATTGAGTCATGGTGCAGCAACATCGAATTCCAAATCAATTTGATTCATTCTTTTTATTTGGTCCAAGTTCTTAATCAATTCTTTATGTCGCCGAATTTAATTATCACTTATTTATTGTATTAGTAAGATACTATTAGGCCCATTTTTGGGTGTCACAAGTTTGCTTATGTTGTTTTAATGTAACATTTATATGTGACATGTATTTATAATTTGCATTCATAGGACTTGATATTTTGATTGTGTGTTAATTAATTAAAATCATAAAAAGCAGGTATTCATTAATTTCGATATTTGCATCGTAACAATCCTTCCTTAATAGATGTTGACCAAATATTTAAATTAATCCTTACCGTTTCAAGTAATGATAATTAAAAATTGGGAAGATCATAACATCATACTTACTTGTTTGCATCATGCATAAAGGTAACGTACAAAAGTCGAACCATAAATTAACACGACAATTGGGCTTATTCGATGTCGCTTTAATTTATGGTCCGATGTATCGTCATCCTTATTAAATAAATGTCAAATTAATTTGAACCCACCTATTTGATAAAGCTCGTTCAATTAAAGTCAATTTTCAATTAAGAATACATAATTAAATTCATTTTAAATTTCAATAATTTCCATCAATTAAAAGCAACAAATATTTTTGTACCAATTTCCGGGCGTGATGGGGGTGATAATCCTTCCCCACACGTAACCATTTCCCGAACCCTTTTCAAAATGAATCTCTGATTTTGTTTTTTATGGTGTCTGTCCTGCCTTAGTGGCTAGTGGTGACTCCAAGTCTTTTCATTGTTTTCCAAAAACACAAATTTTCGAAAGAAATCCCCTGCGATCAATTCTTATAAAAAAGAGAGGGGTGTCCAAGTAGTTTTAAAAAACGTCATCGCAGTATGACGACTCCGCTAGAGACCAAATTTTGTTTTTTTTACAAAACAAAAAGAGAGTTATGCCAATAAAATATTTTTTTTCTTTTAATGATGGAAATTGTTGAAATTTAATTTGACTTTAATGAGGTTGATTATTTCTTGAAAATGTGACTTTGATTGTACGGGCTTTAATAATTGGGGGTTTTCGAATTAATTTTTCATTTAGTTTCTAAGGAATCACTGACATGTGTTGCACCATGACCATCAAGCTCTATACCCGAGCTTCGTCCCTTATGTGGGAGTGAAATGCCACAAACCCACGTGAGTAGCCTTCCACGGGTCGGTAATTCACTTTCGGAATCCACGCCTTTGACACGTGAGCAGCCCTCCACATCATTAGGTCGTGCTTTCTCTCGAACCAAATGCAATTCGCAAGCTTGTAATTGGCCAGAATTGAGGTTTTTTTTGCCTTAGTAGTTAATAAGATAGGTTCGAGTACCCTTAATTAGAACTGAACCCATGCATGAGAATCTAGGAAGCCCACCCTAATTAGAGTCATGCGGATAACCATAGGGAATTAGAATTCATGTAAATAGGCCTTGTGTTGTTAATTTGCTTTGGTATGTTTTTATTTGTTTTTTATTCAGTACTCATTATATTTGTTACTAATTCATTTGCTCTCATCTCTTGTTTGTGTTTTTGATTATTTTTGCACATATTCATGGCATTGTCATATAAGTGTTAATGTGATCTAATTCGCATCAGAGATTTTTCCATCAACTCGGGATGAGGCCTACACGCCATTGTCAATATGTCCTCCAAATTCAAAATGTTCACCAATGCGAACGCATTTCCTTCACCAGTTCGTGGATGAACAGTCATGCACAATTCTAGTTTGCATTTACAATCGTTTGTATGCATTGCATTTGATTGTTTAGGTTCTGTTCGCATGTTTGAGTTCGCATGTGTTTGTCCGTATAAAAGTGTGTTACATGTAGTTGCACGAGCATTAATAAATTTAGTTCAATTAATGCATATTATTTTAATCATGTTTGTGTGTTCATTGAATAAAGTTAGTTAATTGATTAAACTAGTTCATTAATCAAACTAGCTCTTAATTGTTCCATGCATATTTTTTTATTTAAAGTTTGAATCAAACCTACTTTTTTGTCTAGGTGCGTGGACATGTAAATAAAGCTTGAACCAAGGATGAGTGTTTTCAACTTCATCCAAGAGTATCATTGCATCCCTTAAAGGTTGATCGGTTTCATCTAGGAATTCAAGGCATGAATTAAAACAACACTTAAAGAAGGACTTCAATGAGTCTAATACATTCAGTCAACTTTCTCGACATTTTTGGATAGGATCAATCAAAATCTAAGTTTTGATATCTTCTTCAAACTTAATATCATATTTCTTAGCTTTCCAACGCCTTTTGAATAATCTAAAATCTCGTAACACCCCTCACTCGATTTAGTCGTAAACCGGCTAAGGAATGTTACCCAAGCAACGAAAACACGAACAATAAAAAACTTTTTCCTAACTTACCCTATTTGATAAGTTAGACTCCTAAAACATGTTTACACAACCAACAAGACTTGTTAACATATTTCATACTTCAATTAACCTTATTCAACATGATTCATTTATCAATCAAGACATAACAATTAACTTTAACTTCAATATACATAACCTAAACAACAAGCATAGAATGTAAACTTTTTTTTGATCGGCAAAAGAGTATGATTTTATTAATAAGCATCATACAATGCCATCACACTCCATGACCTCATTAAAAACCTCCCTACACCTAAATGGAGAAAAAGAGTACCGATGAGTATGAGAGAAAGAACAAACACTAAAAACAACCGAAAAAACACGAAAAAACTAAAGCGAGAAACCAAAACACAAAACATTCACGCTAGCATGAAAAACCAAGAAGTACGATCAACACCACCCCTCGTCAAAGAGTCATCCTAGAAATTCGCTTCTCGATAAAAACATGAATACATGAGCTCAACAATAATCCCCATCGGATGCAAATTCCAGGCCAAAAGATTTCGTCAAGCACCAACAGAAAAAATGCTCTGATGTTGCGTGTTTCCATACTATTCGATCCTCACACTTTTAACAAACCACACCATGCAACTCTATTGACACAAGTAAATCACGCACCAAAACCAATGAATAATTCCACCATACCTCGTTATAGAATACCACACCACATATCGCCTAACAAACTCCCTTGATCCTCTCCCACACACGGTACATATACTCCTACTATACCACAAATACAAAAATCCAAGAACCGAGCAAATATGTCTCCTCTCTCGAATGTCAAAAACATCTGAAGAAGGCGTAAACACATAAACAAAATCATTCGTAAACCATATCTTATTCACCATACCATCACTTGATGTCTTTAATTTAGTCACATATAAAATGACCATCGCACACCTTTGTTGACTCAAAAAGTGTTGAACCGATTTATGCTTAAACGCTGAACCAATTTCTCTCACATTCCACGACCACAAACTCAACGCTCTTCGCAATTAGTATCGTTCTTGCACATCAATCATACGCGCGATATCCTTTACAATTTCTTGTTCGTTTCCAATTGTTTTCACCCAATCAGTTTACCCAATTTTAATATTTCCTCCGCTTCTCTTAAAATAATTCATTTCCAGTTATAGGAGTCTGAATCTGACAAAGAGCCATTAGCAATTACCTCTGATGATTTTTGGTTTTTCTTCGGATGACCTCTTCCCTTTTTTACCAGCTTCGCTTCAGCCTCACCACGCTCACCAAGCGATAAAAAACTCAGTTTAAATTTCTGAAACATACCGTAACCTTCTAAACTCTCCATTGTATTCAATTGATTGAGCCTTATTAGCCCTTGGAATTTCTATCCTTGACCCATCAACATGTGGGATCAATTCATCAGCTACTAGTTCTTTATAAACTAGTTCAGCACACGATACTCCCACATTGTTTGGAAAAACATCCACCACAGCATCACTCGACAAAACATCCATAATTCGCTTACTTTCCCTTTCACGATGGACAAAGCTTACATCTTCATCCGCCATCCAACTTGACGTGCTCATGACACGCCAATCCTCCCTCTTGTTCTCATTCCACATACGATCAATTTGGCTCGATCCCGGAGCCGAATAAGAGAAAGAATTGGGTACCACTGTATCATTTGTTGACCCCCACTTATAGACACCTTAACCGGGCTGGACATATCCATGTTCAAATCCCCAGTACTCACTGTATCTTCCGAGTAGTTCGCCGCCTCACAACTACAATCACACTTAGGGGCCAATTGCTTCCTTAATTTCTATAACGCGAATTGTGAAAACGTTATCGTTAATGCACAAGTCCATTACTTCATCTATGTATGAAATACAGTCGGTTTCGATCTGAAATAGACATCGTTCAAACGTCGAAGGCGCCAAAGTCTCAATGTCAATCCGTACGAGTTCGCCCCAAATCGCTAAAATATTCTGAAATTTTCTTCAGACCATCCATGAATAGGAATTCCACTTACTGAAAGCCATACCCTTCGATTCGGTAAAAATGGTGTAGGCGACCATTCAATTAAATTTTCAAACCATGTTTCTAGGCGCCAAGTCTCCAAAATTCTGTTCCTCGATTCTTTATCTTCAAACATGAATAATACAAGAGAGCCTGCAACTCGCATCAACGTAAAACCTGTCAATTTCGCCTTTGTAATCTCATTTTCAAGATCCGCTATTTGGCTGGGTTGACGACAAAAACCCAAAGCGCAATTCTGTGAAATTTTCCATTTATCGGCATCAACAACCCCATCCACACATTTGCGTTTCTCTTCCACTCTAGATTGCTCTTTTGCTATGATCTGATCATCACCATCCTCATCCTTGTTAAGCCGCCTCACTGGATTCTTTTTGGAATTGTTCGTATGATCATGATCATCCCACTGTTTATGGATCTCCTTGTTCGTCCTTGAATCACTGTTATCATGTTTTCTTCTCCAAAACGTATCCCTAGTCTCCCATTGCGCCATCAATACCTTTAATTTGTATCCGTAAAGCTGGATTCCATGAAAACACTCTATGATTCGATCCACATCCGCCTTTTACCCCAAACGTACAAATCCGAATCTGGTTCCATCTCTCGCTCTCTTTCTTGGTACAAACACATCCACAACCACTCCATGCATGTCGAAAACTTGCCAAACGCCTTGTCAGTGTAGTTGCTCCGGCAAGTTTGATACAAAAATCGTCCAAACTCTTTGAATCTGATTTCTCGATCTCGTTTTCCTCGCCATTAAGGTTGCGTGCGCGCCTCTAATTTTTACTTGAAATTTCAATTGTGCACACAGTTTTATTCAGAAATATTCACAAACACATGGTGTGCACACATCAAATCCAATCCATTTTCACTTCTCAAGCAAAAGATGAATGCAAGTGTTGATACACAAGGTTTCGTAGTCTCCAAGTGCAAACCAGAGGCACTGAATCGCATTACTGATTAGTGTTGCGGTACTATGCTTGTCGTCTCGTATCTGTGGTAGGCTGGATGTGTTGACTTTAATGCTGGAGAGAGGGTTGCAAAACACAATGCATATAATATTAATGCTAAACGCTAATCATAAATCTTAAGAAAATCGACCACGCATAGAATGTAATCTAGATCATGAAACCTAACAACATGGCATTCAAACCATAAGATTCTATTCTCAAGATATCAACATTTAATCCATGAAATATACATGTGAATCATGTAACAATAATACATAGTTTATTTTACCCAAACACAAAGCATTCGAATCAAACTAACAACATCAAGATTATTACCTAAACAATTCGAATGGTACCTATATATATACAACATAGAGTAAGCACACTATCATGAACCTAAAACAACTTCACCCATTCGAATAGATTCATAAGACAAATTAACCAAGTAATCACACTAACATGTACCTATTTCATGAATTCAAACATATCTAGCCATTATTCAATCCATTCGAATGTATCAAAATTACATGAATCCATCTATACACATAAAACATGTTCAATTAACATATCAAGCATTCAAACACACTAACATAGGCCTAAACATATTTCTTTATCACATGACAATCCATCCATCACCAGACACCAATCCAAATGAAAATCAAGCTATCAAAACTAAAGTATATCATCAAGACTTCCAACCAAGGCATATTATATCATCACATGTTGCCTAGCTTAACTAAGCTACCAACCAAACCATGTTATCAAGTCATACAAACCATGATATCTCAAATATATACATAGCCAAACATAGGCTCAAAATGCATGAACATGTGATCTATATACAAGACTATGGCCACCAACTAGGAATCTACAAAGAAACACATTCATACTTGGTGTTTTATCTTGTCTTGCCTTGCCTCTAATCGAGCTAGTTTGCAATCTACGAACCTGTAGTTTCGGAAGAATGAAATGAGAGTGATAAGTATGGTTATGTACTTAGTGAGGTAGCAACCTAAGCTAGGCTAGTATATTCATACTTGGTGCTTTATCTTGTCTTGCCTTGTTCAAAGTTTGTATTCAAATGATCATGTTTTGTCATATTTCCTTATCATTTCATTCAATTTGTTCTATCCTTTAAACATGGCAATTCAAGGTTTCAAGAGTACATATATCAATCTGATTTTTCAACCAATCAACTACATTTTATCATCAAGAAGTCAAGTGAATAGCACTCAATCAAATTTCATGTAACATGATATCATGTAAGCAAGCATAACAAAATCGATTTCATTTCATGTAATCACAAGTTCATATCAGCAAGCTTTCTTAACCAATTTCAAGTTTAAGCCTTGGTTTATAGTCAAGTCTAGGTAATCGGGTCGCCAACTAATTGTTGCCAAAACAAATATCTGGTCATATCCCTCATACTGTCTCCAAAGACCATAACACACACCCCTCCCAATGTCGCCAAATAAAGGGCCTTAGCCCGGTCTGTCGATCACCCAACACAAATGAGCTCTAGACTCTATGTCACGCTATTATACCTATGACTCACTAGTTACCAAGGCATCATTTAATCATGTGACAAAGAATCAGGAATCATGTAACAAGCTAGACAAGTATCATGGCATATTCAAGTGATCAACAATCATGTATCAAGACCAAGAGCCCTTAGGCTAGTGAACCATAGTTCAATTTCAAGAGAGATCATTTATGTCATACTTCATCAACTAGCTAATTAAGACAATCAAGGAAGCAAGCATGCTCATGTTCAAACTCAATTTAGCACATGTAACGTATCAATTCACCTATACAATCACATGTTTCTGTTTGCAATTTAATATCATCCTTCCCTTATATGTTTACCAAGTATACTTTAAAGTAAATTTAATAGAATCATTCAAGAACATTATAAACATAAATAACTTGGTTAGGACATAAGTCCTAACCCTAATGATAGCTACACTCACAAAGAACTCCAAGCTAGTCTTGAATGGCAATTCCTTTATTTCTTTCCCTTGTCTGCCCAACTTTGATGCCTTCACAAGCTTCTTCAACCTCTTGGTCTATTAATACATGTATTAATAGCATAAAGGAACCATTAGAAACAATCAATGTACCATATACAAACAAGCTTATTCACATTATACACAAATTTGCTCTGTTCTAGGCAGTCTGGACATCCTGTAGTAATTCATCCATAACTTTTAATCTACATATCCAAAATTCAATTACTTTACACCCTCAACCTTTTTCCCAATCTGTTTTTTTCTAATCAACAACCTATAATTAAACTAGGTTCAAACACATGTTTAAATCAAATTTTCCAAAATTTAAAACTTACAAGAACATTCAAATCAGAGCAACAATCAACGATACAATCGGGTGACCTAGAAATGTAATTACTTGTTTATTCTCTTAACATGCATGAATTTCTAGTATCTAACCAGCCCTCAACCTTCAATCTCTCAATTTTCTTCTTGTTTATATTTCTATTTTTTTTCAGATTGCTATCCTCTCCCCTTTCTTTCTTTCTCCATTCGGTGGCTTATTGATGTGGGTGGAGGAGGAAGACAACACACATGGTGTTGTTGGTTAATATTTGGCCAGGTGTCCACCAATTTAGTTGGTGGGACACTTGGTCACTTTAGCGCCAAGTATTACATTCTTTAATTCCCACTTTATAATATAAAAATTAATGTATTAATGTTAATTTAATTAATATTTATAGCATTTAGTTATTAATTATAAATATCCAATCTTACTTAGGTTCAAATGTTTACACTTTTTTTTATTTTTAACTAGGCTATAATTTGGGGTATTACGAATCCAATATCGGGAGCTTGAGATATGATCATTTTACTAAAGACAGTGCAGACTGAAATTTCATCACGAGAAATGCATGGATGGCAGACAAGGATCTAAATTCCATCAGTATCAACTATTTGGAGAGGTTGTTCGAATTCTACAAGGAGGACAAGCCTTAAAAGTTATCTTTATCACTCAATTGAAGGCCCCCATTATTCATATAACCAAGACATTCAAGTCATTCTTTATCATCTTTTTGGAGGATTTTCATATTATACAAGGAGACATATAATGGAGGCCATCTTTATGACATTCAAGACGATGAATGACAACATGAGTGTCCACATTCATCTTTGTAACCTCCTCGACCCGGTCTGGGCGAAAGACCGAACCGAACGGATCACACGGGGAATATTGAAGTAAACCGGAAAGTTTACCCCAATAAACAACCCCTTTTTATTTTATCTTATCTAGATGTTCATTATCATTCTATGTGATAAACATCGCAGCGGAACAATTTTCAACTCAATCAGACAACGTTTAAAGACTCAATTGCATACCAACTCATTTTAGGGACCATTTTGTAATTTTCCCAAATTACAGAGACTTCAACCAATTTTAAGTTACCAATCTTTAATTAGTCATTACATGCCTCTCTGTCAAATATCAGCTAAAAAAATCATCCAAGATCATTTAATTGCATCCACAACATTTAGGGATCAAAACGTTAAGAACCAGAACTTCAAAATATACAATTAACTACTTTAACTGATGACCGTATCGATACACAAATGCATGTATCGATACGCTCTTAACTAATAAGCTTCCAGTTATGAATTCACAAAGCTCGTATCGATACACCCTTAGGCCGTATCGATACATGAATTTCTAGTAGCTCAAAACCGTACTAATGCGCCTTCGTTTACCGATACACCCAGTCAATTACATGAGGACCGTATCGACTTTTTCCCCATTTCAATACGCTATGCCTAAAATGGCTTATTCGTATCGATACAGGTTGTCGAGTATCGATACGCTTGGGCCTGAAATGTCACATTTTGTTGGTTTTTCACACTTTAATCCAATCAGGAACATTCTAACATGCTTCCAACATGCATACATCATATCTAAAAATCAAAACTCAATCATACAAGGAAGAATCAACATCATAACATGTCAATATGCATCAAGGGAATCTATAGGCGTGCAACCTATGCAAAATAACCACTCAAGAGCCAAAATACAAGCTAAAGAAAATACCAACAAGTAAATGCCATTTACAAGTAAATAAGTGTAACCCCCTAAACTCGACCCAAGGGTTATGGGCAGAATCTAGGAAGTCGGGTTGAAACCATTGATCTACCTCGTACATTTTCCCAACTCAAATGATTTGACATGAAAATCTGATACTAATATGAATGTAATCATAATTAATCCGAAAATGCATGAGCATTTAGTCTGACAAATATTATTTATTTTCCGAATTATGATGCTTGACAGACTTACACACAACATAGCACATAACTCATATCAGAACATATATTTGCAAACCAAACATCATACAATATCAACACACATAATATAGCACAGATAGAGAACATACCTCAGATAGATAATAGCTCAACGTCGGGAGTGACGTCTCCCAAGCTCAGATCTAGTAGCAGGTTGAACAAAATAAATTAATTATACGTACGCGCAGAACTCGAAGGCTATATTTAACTACACGTACGCGCAGAAATCGAAGGCTGAGATGCATGAGGTCGACCAGGCGGGGGAGGAGGAAGAATCTCTGTGTCCGAATCTATGTCACCTGAATGCAAAAGAAATCCGATTTATAAACCAATTTTCACAATTTCTCAATTGAGCATAAATTAATTAAAAAAGCCAAAAACAACTATTTGGGATCGAAATTGGAAAAACGGGTTGCGAATCTAGAACCAGGGCGTTGAAAAAAATGTATAGTTGACTTTGACCCTAAAAAGTCAACGCTGACATCATCTTGGTCAACAATGATGTCACCACTGATGTCACCCGAATCAGTTCGGTTCAGAGGGTCTAGCCTAGTTCGGTTCCTTTTTTTTACCAAATTAGATTTGCTAAACCTTAATTTCCATTTTATTCCCAATTCACACACCCTAACGAACTACCCCCAAATCCTTAACCCTTAATCTCTTGTCCCCCAACTCTTAATCTAGGATCCCTAGCGGTGGCGCCCTAATAATATGACATCGGCGACCGGTCAACACGACGGCGACGACTGAAACTTACTCTGATCCCAACAAAAACACAACTGTGACAGCAGTGCATACCAAGTCGAGCGAAGAAAAAGGCGGAGAGGGCAGCGGCTTGAGATTAGAATGGTTTTAAACCGTTTTTGGCAAAGGACGGCGGCACAAGGACAAACCCGAGCTTGGGTTTTGCTCACGCGATCACGGAGAGCACCATGTCGGTCTCGATTCAACGGCTGATCGATGGTAGGGCCCTCACCGGAGTTTAACAGAAAAGAAGGGAAATGTTTTTAGGGTTATTGAATGTGAGAAAGGCGTTGAGGGAGAGGGGAAGTTGAAACGGCTGAAACAAAATGAGGGAAAGCAAAACCCTAGTTGAAAACATAGTTTTACACCTAAAACTATTGGGTAAATTGCCATCTAAGGGTCTCAAAAGTAACTTGTTTATAAAATTACCCCCAAAGTTCCGATTCATTACAATTAAGTCACTTGAATTCAATTAGGAACATATTTTAAATTCCCAAATATTAAGGTTTCAATTTAGGGATTTAAAAAATTAAGGTTTCTTATTTCGGGGAAAAATTAGGGTGTTACAATTCTCCCCTCCTTAAAAGAAATTTCGGCCTCAAAATTTACCTAGATCAAAGAGATGCGAATATTGGGCTCTGACAATAGCCTTGGGCTCTCATGTAGCCTCATTATGACTACGTCCACGCCATAAGACCTTGACCATCTTAATGGTCTTCCTCCTGAGAACAATCTTGTCCTGAGCAAGAATCTCAACGGGATCCTCCTCAAAACGCAAATCAAGACAGATCTCAATCTCCTTCACTAGAAGAACGTGAGACGGATCAACATGATAGCGTCTCAACACATTGACGTGGAAGACATCATTAATACACTGAAGCTCCGGTGGTAACTCAGGCTGATAGGCAACTGGTCCAACTTGACGAATAATCCGATAAGGTCCGATGTAACGAGGACTCAGCTTGCCTTTCCGACCAAACTGAAGTACCTTCCTCCACGGAGATACTTTCAAGAAAACCTGGTCACCCACGTCATACTCAATATCCTAACGTCTCAAATCGGCATAAGACTTCGGTCGATCAAAAGAAGCCTTAAGCCGATCTCGAATCAATCAGGCAATATGCTCGCCGCATTAACGATCTTAGGTCCCAAAAATCTATGCACATTTAACTCGGTCCAACCAATAGGGGAATGACACTTACACCCATATAGAGCCTCATACGGTGCAATCTTAATATTGGCTTGATAGCTGTTATTATAGGCGAACTCAGCAAGCGGCAAGAAATCCTCCTAACTGCCTCTATAATCAAGAACACAACCCCTCAACATATCCTCAAGAATCTGAATCACGTGCTTGGACTGTCCATCAATCTGTGAATGATAAGAAGTTCTGAAACTCAATTGAGTACCCAAAGCAATATGTAGAGCTCTCCATAATTTCGATGTAAACCTCGGATCCCGGTCAAAAATAATAGATAACGGTACCCCATGAAGGCGAACAATCTCAGTGACATAGAGCCGAGCTAACTTGCTCAAGGAATAGTCAACTCGAACAGGAATGAAGTGCGCGGACTTAGTCAACCGATCCACAATAACCCAAATAGAGTCCTTCTTTGACTGAGTCAAAGGAAGACCACGGACAAAATCCATAGTCACGAACTCCCATTTCTATTGAGGGATCTTGATGTGCTGAAGTAACCCAGATTGACGATAATGCTCTGCCTTGACCTTCTGACAGGTCTAAACTTACACACAAACCCCACAACATCACGCTTGAGACCCTTCCACCAAAACCTCGCACATAGATTCTTACATATCTTGTCCCCACCAGGATGCATAGAATAAGGACTGTCGTTGGCCTCACGAAGAATAACCTGCTTCAACTCGGATTCCCTCGGAATACAATACCGGCCACAGAAACATAATACCCCATCCAGATCAATAGTGAAATCCCGAGATGTACCTTCTTGCACCTCTCTGATATGATGCATCAAAAACGGGTCACTAGGTTGCTCAGCTCGAATATCAAAAATCAATGTAGGAATAACCCGAAGTTCGGCCAATAAACTGCCATCCTCATACAAACTCATCTGGGCAAACCAAGCTCTCAAATCTAAAATGGTGTTATGGCTCAAGGCATGAGCAACAACATTAGCCTTGCCCAGGCGATACTCAATCTCGCAGTCGTAGTCCTTAAGAAGTTCCAACCAACGCCTCTGTCTCATATTAAGCTCCTTCTAGGTAAGGAGGTACTTCAGACTTTTATGGTCTGTGAAGATATAACACTTCTATCCGTAGAGATAGTGTCTCCAGATCTTGAGAGCAAAAATCACGACAGCAAACTCAAGGTCATTGGTGGGATAGTTGCACTCATGCGGTTTCATTTATCGAGACGCATAAGCCACTACCTTCCCATCCTGCATCAGAACACATCCCAATCTAGTGTGAGAAGCATCACTGTAAACGATGTAAGCCTTACAAGGCTCAGGCTAGATCAAAACCAGTGCTTCAGTCAACACAGTCTTAAGCTTCTTAAACGTAGACTCTTGGGCCTCATCCCATACAAAAGGAATATCCTTCCTCAGAAATTTAGTCAAAGGAGCTACAATGATAGAGAAACCCTCAACAAACCTCCGATAATAGCCGACAAAACCCAAGAAACTTCGGACCTCAGAAACATTCCTGGGCTGCTTCCAGCTCATAATGGCTTCAATCTTCCTCGGATCAACCTGAATACCTGCAGCTGACACTACATGTCCCAGAAATACAACCTCTAAAAGCCAAAACTCACATTTGCTGAACTTTTCATACAATTGTTTCTCCTGAAGAGTCAGTAAAACAATCTGAAGATGCTTCTCATGTTCAGCCTCATATTTGGAATAGACCAGAATATCATCTATAAAGACCACAACAATCTGGTCAAGATAAGGTTGGAACACTTGATTCATCATTTCCATAAACGCGACTGGGGTGTTAGTCAATCTGAAAGGCATCACAAGGAACTCATAACGCCCATAAAGTGTCCGGACAGTTGTCTTGAACACATCAGAATCCTTAACCTTGAGTTGGTAATAACCAGATCTCAAGTCTATCTTAGAAAACACCGTAGCTCCCCGAAACTGATCAAAGAGATCATCAATACAAGGAAGGGGATACTTATTATTGATCGTCATCTTATTAAACTTTCGATATTCAATACAAAGCTTAAGTGTCCCATCCTTCTTCTTCACAAACAGAACAGGAGCTCCCCATTGTGAAACACTAGGCCGAATGAACCCTCTGTCCAACAACTCTTGCAACTGCACCTTCAACTCTTTCAACTCCTTCGGTGCCATCCGGTAAGAAGCCATAGACACATGAGATGAACTCGGGTAAACCTCAATGCCAAACTCAACCTCATCACGCTTCGACGGTACACCAGATAATTCATTCGGGAATATATTCGAAAAGTCTCTGACAACTTGAATCTTATCCATCACAGCATCAGACTAACTCAGATCAAGAATGTAAGCAAGATAAGCAATGAACCCCTTCTTGATCATCTTCTCAGCCTTGAGAGCTGATACAACATTAGATAGAAAACCTCTACGCTCCCTAACAAGAACTACCTCACGATCAACAGAAGTCCTTAGAGTTGTCCTCTTCTTTTCACAATCTAAAGTGACTCAGTGAGCGGATAACCAGCCCATACCGAGAATAAGATCAAACTCCCCAAAAGGTAACTCCATCAAATCAGTCGGAAAGATATCTCATTGAAGCTCGAGAGGACAATTCTTGTACACTTTGGTAACCTCAATAGGATTACCCACCGGAATGTGCACGGTGACAACATTATCGGTATTCTCAATCAGAATTTCAAGACCCCCAGATAATGAACTCAAAACATAGGAATGAGTTGAACCATTATTAAGCAGAGCAAAATATGAAATAGAATGGATATAAAATGTACCGGGAATAATGTCTGGCTCATCACGATCCTCATGTCCCCTGGTAGAATAGACTAACCTTGGCAGTCTCACCCTAGAACTAGCAGATCCTCTACTCTGAGCAGGCCTACCCCTCAGCGGTACCTAAAGCAGCAGATCTACCATGTCCCCTACCTCTGGCAGGAGTCTGTACAGATTCCTAAGACTTACTCGGAGCATAAGATGATGGAGGCAAAAGCAGACCATCCCTGAAAAGATGCTCAAACAATTCTATAAATAGGACATATTGTAAAGCATTTGGACACAACTTGAATTTGAATGAAAAAATATTTTGTGTTTTCAAGCTACCTTGTTCTTTAAGAACTCTATAGACTTATCAAGCATAGTCTTGTGGCGTCAATCCTATTCTTTCTATATCGATTGGTTCCTAGCTCTTCATAAGATTCGGGTCAACGCTCTTTCCATAGTGTTGGTTCTTTCTTCGTTTCTTTACCAAGTCTTCAAAAATTTCCTTTACCATCCATCCACATCCACATCCATTTCAACATCATCTTTCATCCATCCAAATACCAAACTCTATAAATACCATCCAAATCCTTTCCCATAAAACCATTCCTTGTTACCGCCATCACCACCATCTACAACCCAAATTTATCATTCTCATCACTCCATCACATTGCTAATTTTAACTTTTGTATCTAACATTATACATACTCAATTCACGTTTTGGAAAACAAGCAATCTCGATCTTTGTGCAATTGAGATCGTATCATTTGGTAATCAGAGCCAGCCGAGTTATGTATGTAGTTTTATTTTTCTTTCTCACGAGATTAAAAAAAGAGAAAAAAAGAGAAAAGGGCAAAAAAGAAAAAAAATCAAGATCCTCACATTCAAGAGGGAGGGTTTTCTTTATTGCAAAAAAAAGATTGACAAAGATCCTGAGTTCAAGTTACAATTTCTCGTTTCTCGAATTATATTTTATCTCCATAATAGTGACCCTTCAAATTCCATATTTTTTAGCCTACCCTATTCACCCTTTATATATTCCCCACGTAACAACTAATTTTTACAGTCGATTCCACAAGAAAGTTTGCTATGTCTAGATGGAGTTTTCTTTAGAACTTAGGAAGGCGAACAAGAGTGGTAAAAAGGCACGAGCGAACATCATGGGACAAAAGACATATCCTGAGTGAAACACGAGAGGAGTGATATTTTCTTTGGAGTGAAAAGTGAGGTTTTTGCTACTGAGGTTTATTTGTTAATCATGTCTCAAGATTCCGTAAGAAACACAGTTGGTGATAGTAATAATGTTAATATTGGTGCAACTAATCCCAATCTTCAAGATCTTATCCGAGAAATGGACAGGTTGTTACAACAAAGGTTGGGGCCAATGCAAAAGCGGTTGGAATAATTGGAGGAAAGGTCTTTAGAAGATCGTGCATCCCAACACCAAGGAAGAGAGCAAGGCGCTCTAAGGCAAAATCAAGAAGATTACAACCAAGAAGATTATGATGATGAGATAGAGGATGAACTAGCCTCCAAACCAAGCTTGATACACCAAGAACCAAGGCATCAAAGGCGAAGAGCACAATATAAAGTAGATGACGACCTTAACAACATCAAGATGACCATTCCCTCGTTCCAAGGAAAAACCAATCCTGAGGCTTATTTCGAGTGGGAAAAGAAGGTTGAACATATATTCGACTGTCACAACTATTTCGAGCTCAAGAAGGTAAAATTAGCTACCATTGAATTTATGGATTATGCCTTAATTTTGTGGGACCAGCTAACTTCTAGCAGGAGAAGAAATGGTGAGAGACCAATTTTGACATGGAATGAAATGAAAGCGGTGATGCGAAGAAGGTTTATCCCGACTCACTACCATCGGGAGTTGTTCCAAAGACTTCAAAACCTTACTCAAGGCAATCGTAGTGTCAAAGACTACTACAAGGAAATGGAGATAACGATGATTCATGCCAATATAGACAAGGACCGAGAAGAAACCATGGCAAGGTTCCTATCTGGTCTCAATCATGATATCGTTGATACTGTTGATTTGCAATATTATGTCGAGCTAGATGACATGGTTCACATGGCGATGAAGGTTGAGAGACAACTAAAAAGAAAAGGTGCACTCGATCTTTCTCTAACTCTAAATCAAAGTGGGGTCAAGGTTCCTACAAGAAGGTTTCCACCTTCTAACCAAAAGACGGTGTTGGGACTTTAAAACCTAAAAAGATAATTTTAGAGTCAAGTAAGAGGAAAAATGTGGCCACACCAGATCGTACCCGAGACATCAAGTGCTTCAAATGCCTCGGAAGGGGACATATTGCTAGCCAATGTCTGAATCGAAATGCCATGCTTCTTGAAGATGATGGTGAAATAGAATTTGAACATGAGAAATAAGATGAATCTGAAATAACCATTGACGAGGAGGAAGCCTTGGAATTTGCAGTGGATGGAGAAGTCCTTTTCATCAAAAGAAGTCTAAGCACCCAAGTGAAGGACGGTGATCAACAACGTGAAAACATCTTCCATACATGTTGCCATGTCAATGGAAAGGTATGTAGTGCCATTATTGATGGTGGTAGTTGCACTAATGTTGCGAGTAGTTGGATGGTAGAGAAGCTTAAACTAGCAACAACCAAGCATCTACACCCATACAAACTTTAGTGGCTTAATGACGGCGGGGAGATCAAAGTCACCAAGCAAGTTGTTATACCATTTTCCATAGGAAGATATAGTGATGAGGTCCTTTGTGACGTAGTACCCATGCATGCCGGGAATTTTCTATTGGGAAGACCTTGGCAATTTGATCGACGAGTGAACCACGATGGACATACTAACTGGTATACCTTCACATATGAAGAAAGAAGAGTCACTTTGGCACCACTTACTCCAAGAAAAGTCCACAATGACCAAGTTCACTTTAGAGAAAGTGTTGGGTTTTTCGACGCTCGATTCGATCAACCGATTATGCTCGCCAAGTGGTGGAGAGGTGGATTTTTGGGTGGAAGGGTTTAGGAAGCTAAAAGAATAAAGACACGATGATTTATAGTGGTTCAACCTTCTAACCAAGGTCTACATCCACTACCTTAGCTTCCTACTAAGGATTTCACAATCAATCCACTAATTGATTCGTCCCCTTTTCTAGGATTAGGAGGAAACCCTTTACAACCCTCGAAGCTTTCTACCCAAAGCTTGAAGGAAAACCCTCTTTACAAAGAGAAACAAATAAGCAAACTTGAACCCTCTAATAGGTGTTTTGTTTGCACAATGAAGCACTCACCCAAAACCTAAACACTTGAGCAAATTTAACAATGTAAGCTCACTAGTGTTGTCTAAGCAATAAATGAACAAATAAAGCTCTAGACAAGTTTTTCACTCATAACGTTGTGACAATTGAAGCTCTTCTCAATCTTGATGCTTGGAGGTCTTATTTATACTCCAAATTGAGTTCCTAGCCGTTTATGGCCGTTGGGGATGTTTCATAGCCGTTGGGGATACAAAATAGCCGTTTATTTCCCACAAAATGCAATTCAGCAGCCTAGTGTATCGATACACTATCCCCTGTATCGATACGGTCTTGAAAGTCTGATATAGCCGTTGAGCTTTCTGCTGATGCGTATCGATACGCATGCCTGGCGTATCGGTACGGTCCTGCAAATTCAAATGACCGTTGGGAATTGACCGTTGGGCGTATCGGTACGCGATACCACCGTATCGGTACGCGACTAGCCGTTGGGCTATTTAAAACCATACCGTATCGATACGTGTAAACGTATCGGTACGGGTTTTAGACACCGTATCGATACGCTTGACGTATCGATACGGGTTTTAGCTACTGGAACTCTATTTGCCTGAAAACCTCAAGACGTATCGATACACTCAGATACAGTATCGATACGGTCACTTGGAATGCATGGTTTTGACCGCTTTAAACGTATTTTAAGTCCATTCCAGAGCTTTAAAAACCCTTGAACATATTTTCAAGTTGTTTTTGACTAAAAACATATTTTAAATTCTTTTCAATTTAGTCCAAAACATTTTTCAAATATTATATCAAAACCTTAGTTCTACAATCTCCCCCTTTTTGATATAATAAAACCAACTTGAAAAATTGTTTGGGATCTCCCCCTTTGATTTTAAAAATGTGAATGAGAGATTTAAAATATGAAACCAAAATAAAGCTCCCCCTTATTCTTTTGAAAATTCAATTTTTCAAACCATTTCTCCCCCTTTTTGTTATATCAAAAAGAATTTAAAATGACATTTAAGTTTACGATAACATAGGAGGCAAAAAAAATTTTGACACTTTAAAATTTTGGTTTAAAATTGGCTCCCCCTTACTCATAGCATCATCAGAATGTTAGTCCAACATTTATGAATATCTAGTTGAATTAAAAAAAATAAATCAAATAAAATTAAAAACAACTAGAAATTTTTTTTTTTTTTACCAACACTTGAATCCAGGGGAGGATGTGAAGCCTTCCTCTTCAAGTGTTCTTCCTTGTGTGCATGGAGCTCCCCCTTAATGTTTGACTCGTTGAACACTCTCCATCACACCTAGCAAAAGACAATCAAGTGATTTTTGGTATCCAAATTGCTTTGGATCCATAAACGTTAGTAGCACAAAATTTAGTCCCCTTAGGAATCCATTTTTCAATTTCATCCCTTTTAGTTGAAGTGGTTAGTCCTTTTGGGACCCAAACACTTCTAAAACATTTTCCATTAAAAAATCTAGGGGCACTAGATTGTCTTACATAAAAATTTGATTTTCCAAAATTGTTTTTCTTTTCAAGTTCTTTGGAAATCAAATCTTTTTCCTTTTTGAGATCATCGACTTCTTTTTGATGATCTCTTTCCATCGTTTGAAGCAAGTTTTGTAAATCTAAAACTTTAAGTTCAAAATCTTTGATTTTTGCTTCAAACTCTAAATTGGTTTTAGAAAGCAAATCATTTTCGGTTTTCAACTTTGAAATCAATTTTTTATTTTTCGAAAATGAAGCCTTGAATTCAAAAACCAATTCATCATAGGCTTCTTGTAACTCATCAAATGTATAAGAATTTGAAATAGATGAGTTAGAAGTTACCTCCCCCTCATTGAGGGCCATCATGCATAGGTGGGCTACTTCATTATCGGTGGAGTCTTCATCACTCCAAGTGGCCACGTATGCTTGTTTTGAAGATGATCCCTTCTTTTTGGATTTGTGGGAATCCTTCATCTTCTTCATCGATTCATGCTTGGATTTTTCCATTTTGCTCTTCATGAATCGTGCGAGCTTGTTGAAGAGATAGTTCATCTCTTCATCTTCACTATCCTCCTCACTTGAATCTTCATGATGACATGTGGAGGATTTGAGAGCCATGGCATTGAAGCCAAGCCTCTTGATTTTCTTCTCTCCCATAGCTCTAATTTCTTCCCTCCTTTTCTCATCCTCTTTATTCTTCTTCATGATTTGATGAGTAAGAAGTGACCCCATGAGTTCATCAAGCTTCAAATTTTTTAAATTTTTGGCTTCGATGATGGCGGTCCTCTTTGAGTCCCAAGACTCGGGAAGTGAGTAGATGAGCTTTCGAACAAGCTTTTCTTCCGGAATGAGTTCTCCATACCCTTTGAGACCATTGGTGATGGTGGAGAATCTATCGAACATTTTCTCAATGTTCTCTTCCGGATCCATTTTGAAGTTCTCATACTCCAAGGTTAGGAGCCCAATCTTGGTCTCCTTGACTTCATTAGTCCCCTCGTATGTGACTTCAAGCTTGTCCCATACCTCCTTGGCACTTTCACAAGAAGACATCTTCTCATAGATGGTTGGGCCAAATGCACAAAAAAGCATGTGCAAGGCTCTACAATTTAGCTCCATCTTCTTGCGATCGTCGACACTCCATTCCGCTTTGCTTCCTTGAAGCACGAACGGACCATCTTCAACTATGTCCCATAGCTTGTAATCTCTTGACTTCAAGAAGAATTTCATCTTTGTCTTCCAATGGGCATAGTGATCTCCGTCGAAGAAGGGCGGTATGTTGATGGATTGCGACATTTTGAGCCGGTTGGTGAAATGTTGATCGAGCTTGCCGGATCTTCTCAATAGGATGTGAATCCCCTTCAATTGAGCCAAGCTCTGATACCAATTGTTGGGTTTTTCGACGCTCGATTCGATCAACCGATTATGCTCGCCAAGTGGTGGAGAGGTGGATTTTTGGGTGGAAGGGTTTAGGAAGCTAAAAGAATAAAGACACGATGATTTATAGTGGTTCAACCTTCTAACCAAGGTCTACATCCACTACCTTAGCTTCCTACTAAGGATTTCACAATCAATCCACTAATTGATTCGTCCCCTTTTCTAGGATTAGGAGGAAACCCTTTACAACCCTCGAAGCTTTCTACCCAAAGCTTGAAGGAAAACCCTCTTTACAAAGAGAAACAAATAAGCAAACTTGAACCCTCTAATAGGTGTTTTGTTTGCACAATGAAGCACTCACCCAAAACCTAAACACTTGAGCAAATTTAACAATGTAAGCTCACTAGTGTTGTCTAAGCAATAAATGAACAAATAAAGCTCTAGACAAGTTTTTCACTCATAACGTTGTGACAATTGAAGCTCTTCTCAATCTTGATGCTTGGAGGTCTTATTTATACTCCAAATTGAGTTCCTAGCCGTTTATGGCCGTTGGGGATGTTTCATAGCCGTTGGGGATACAAAATAGCCGTTTATTTCCCACAAAATGCAATTCAGCAGCCTAGTGTATCGATACACTATCCCCTGTATCGATACGGTCTTGAAAGTCTGATATAGCCGTTGAGCTTTCTGCTGATGCGTATCGATACGCATGCCTGGCGTATCGGTACGGTCCTGCAAATTCAAATGACCGTTGGGAATTGACCGTTGGGCGTATCGGTACGCGATACCACCGTATCGGTACGCGACTAGCCGTTGGGCTATTTAAAACCATACCGTATCGATACGTGTAAACGTATCGGTACGGGTTTTAGACACCGTATCGATACGCTTGACGTATCGATACGGGTTTTAGCTACTGGAACTCTATTTGCCTGAAAACCTCAAGACGTATCGATACACTCAGATACAGTATCGATACGGTCACTTGGAATGCATGGTTTTGACCGCTTTAAACGTATTTTAAGTCCATTCCAGAGCTTTAAAAACCCTTGAACATATTTTCAAGTTGTTTTTGACTAAAAACATATTTTAAATTCTTTTCAATTTAGTCCAAAACATTTTTCAAATATTATATCAAAACCTTAGTTCTACAGAAAGCTTTGAAAAGAAAAAGGAAAAAAAAGGTGAAAAAGAAAATAAAGATGAAAATGAAAAAAAAGAGATGAATAAGAAAAGAATGATGAAAAAAAAAAATATAGGAGAGACAAAAAATTGAGTGTTTGTGCAAAAGAAAGAGAGATTCAATAATGTTTTCTTTCTAAGCATCATCTACTTTTACTTATTTACAAGGAAAGTTTGCTTAACACCAACGAGCTTGATGATACTTTGTCATATCCTATTGTATCTTTATTGCATGAATATGATGATTTGTTCCTGGAAGATATCACGAGTGGGCTGCCACCCATTAGAGGCATTGAGCATCATATTGACTTCGTTCCCAGAGCTACTATCCCAAATCGACCGGCATATTGGAGCAACCCTAAAGAAACCAATGAGCTACAAAGATAAGTTAATGAATTGATGGAGAAAGGGTATGTACGGGAAAGCCTAAGCTCATGTGTTGTGTATGTACTATTGGTACCGAAGAAAGATGGCTCATGGCACATGTGCATTGATTGTCGAGCAGTCAACAAAATTACCATCAAATACTGACATCCAATACCACGCCTAGATGACATGTTGGATGAGCTTGGTGGAGCTAGAATTTTCACTAAGATCGATCTCAAAAGTTGTTACCATTAGATTCAAATGAGAGAGGGAGATGAATGGAAGACTACATTCAAAACAAAACATGGTTTGTATGAATGGTTAGTTATGCCATTTGGACTAACTAATACACCAAGTACATTCATGAGATTAATGAACCATGTTCTACGACCTTTTATCGGTAAGTTTTGCATATTTTATTTTGATGATATTTTAATCTACAGCACATTGATGGAGGAACATATACAACACTTGAGATCCGTGTTAGAAGTGTTAAGGAAAGAAACATTATTTGCCAATTTGAAGAATTGTTTCTTTTGTACTAACAAACTTGTTTTCTTAGGATTTGTGGTTAGTCCAGAAGGCCTTGAAATTGATCAAGAGAAGTTCAAAGCAATTCAAGAATGGCCACAAGCTACCAACATAAGTCAAGTAAGAAGCTTTCATGGTCTTGTTAGCTTTTACCGCAGGTTTGTTCCTAACTTTATCACCCTAGCTACTCCTTTGACCGGGATCATTAAAAAGAATTCGACCTTTTATTGGGATGAGGAACAAGATAGATCATTTAACTTAATAAATGGACGCTTGAAACATGCACCATTGTTATCCTTGCCTAATTTTAACAAAACTTTCGAGATTGAGTGTGATGCTTAAGGTATTGGGATTGGACATGTTATAACTCACGAATGGCGCCCCATTGCTTACTTTAGTGAGAAATTGAGTGGAGCCACCCTTTACTATCCGACATAAGACAAGGAAATGTATGCATTAACTCGAGTGTTGGAAACGTGGCAACACTACCTTTGGCCTAAGGAATTTGTAATTAACACCGACCATGAGGAACTAAAACACCTTTAGGGACAAAACAAGTTGAACAAGAGAAATGCCAAGTGGGTTGAATATCATGAGTCATTTCCTTATGTGATCAAATATAAGAAAGACAAAGAGAATGTCGTTGTTGATGCATTATCTAGAAGGTACACACTACTTAATACATTGGATTCTAAATTGCTTGGATTTTCTTACCTTAAGGAACTTTATGATATTGACACCGACTTTGGAGAAATTTTAAAAGTTTGTGAGAAAGGATCTTACGACAGGTTCTATAAGCATGAAGGATACCTTTTTAGAGAAGGAAAATTATGCATCCCTCAAGGAACCATTTGAGAAGTGCTTGTGAAAGAAGCACATGGTGGAGGACTCATGGGGCACTTTGGAGTGGCTAAGACTCTAGATACACTTCGCGAACATTTCTATTGGCCTAAAATGAGACGAGATGTGGAAAGTATTTGTGAAATATGTATCACTTGCAAGAATGGAAAATCCCGCCTAAAGCCACATGGATTTTACACTCCACTTCCCCTTCCAAAGGGACCTTGGGTAGACATTACCATGGATTTTGTACTAGGCTAACCTCGAACTAAAAGTGGGAAAGACTCAATTTTTGTTGTGCTAGATAGGTTCTCGAAAATGGCTCATTTTATCCCTTGTAATGTAACGCCCTGATTTTGGGTCTAGATGTTTTAGACATCAGATCGGACCGGTCGAGAACAGTTCGAATCGCGTAAGGTGATTTAAGGAAATCAAGGATCGGGATAGGATAAAATTATGATAAAATTGCTAAAATCCTCTAAAAATATATTTAAGAGGTTGGTCAAATCAATTTTACAAAAAGGGTTTTGAAAAATGGACATTTTGAGTAGTGACCAAATTGTAAAGTTTCAAAACTGGGAAAATGTGATTTTTAAGGTGGAAGCCAAAGTCTTAGAATCTCTAGGGGCTACAAGTCAATTTGACCTTTTCTCAATATGACATGTGGTTTAAAAGAGTTTTTAATTAAATGATTTTTAATTGGGTTTTATATTAAAATAATTAAAAGGTAGTTATTGGTATTTCAATTACGTAACTACCAAAATCCTTTCTCGTTTCAGCCAAACATAATTTCACTCATCTTTTTCCAGAATTCTTTCTCCCAAAAACTCTCTCAACTTTTCCTAAATCATTTTCAAGAAAACTCTCCTAGTTCTTCAAGATTTCACTAAGGAAAACTTGTCATACATTGAGAGAAGCAAGGATTAGAGGTAAATCTCATTCTCAACCTCTAATATAAGTTATTTATTGAAATTCCCAAGATATTTGGCTTCTAAATACTATTTTTGATTGAGTTTTCAACATAGTTTTGATTGGAGATCAAAATCTTGTGAAATTGTGGATGAAATCTTGATTTTCGGACTTGATGAGCTGGAATATGTTTTGTATTGATTTTAATTGAGTTCTATGTTGATTTATATGTTAAAATGATGTGTTGATATCATAGATCCCGAAATCCTTGAGATCCTTGAGTTTATTGGTAGTTTTAAGTGAGATTTTGGGGTGAAATGGTGGAATCTTGCTTGCTGGAGGTATAAGGATGAGTTTGGTTTCTTTTTAGATGTGTTTTGATGTTGATAATACTTTGGAAGTGATGTATGTTGGCTGGGCTTGGTTTAGGAAGCAATCGATTGAGTTTTCTGTTGCTTTGGGTGGGTATTTTGGTGTAGTTTGAGTGGGCAACGAGTTTATGAACTGTTGCTAGTGTTAGAATGCATTTTAATGCATTTAGATCTTTGTTTTGATGATGTGAAAACAGGGGATCTTGATCCGGGAGCAAATGAGATGATTTTGGAGGCTCCGGAGGTGTAATTTCCGTGTCGGCAAACAAGGCTTCGCGTATCGGTGAGTGGAAATGCAATTTCCTGCATTGTAACGCTTTGAGCGTGATCTTGGGAGCTTAGTGTAAGTTTGATACACTTAGCTAAGCTCAAGAGTAAGTAGTTCAGAAATCTCTCTTGGAAATGTGCTATGTTTTGTTGATAATTCACTTAACGTAAATGTGGTTTTGTTACTGTTTCTAAGCATGTTTAAGCATGGTTTAATGTTGGTTATTAATGCCATTATGTTAAGGATGCACTAGGTAAGTGATCCTTGGTTTTCATGTGTAGAATGCATATGATGTTAAGCATGTTATGCTTGTGGAAATGGCATAGTTGTTATACTTGTAAAACAGTGGATTATTATTGATAAATGATTATATTGACAAGTGATGAAAATGGTTTTTGGTTACTTTAATTGGATATAGTTAGCCGGCTATAGGATTGGGTGCACAGTGAATAAAGTCATCTTGGATGTCGAGGGGTTGTGATTGTGTCGTAATCTCCATCCAAGTACCCTAACGATTGAGGTTAAGATCACAACGGTGAATGGTTAGTCCCGTGTGTGAGTCTTGGTTATGAGTCCCATACTCTCGTTAGTGGAATTATGCAACTATCGATGAGTGATGTTGAGGGGTTGTGATTGTGCCATTGATCTCCATCACGGGTGTTGAGGGGTTGTGATTGTGCCATTAATCTCCACCTTGTGTAGACCGATAGTTTGTATGAAGCGTGAGGGACAACGCTTGTAATCCGCGTATCTGATTGTGTCTTGTGTGGAAATGGTTTGTCGATTATCACTTGTGAGCCAATATAATGCAAATGAATAAAGTGAAGCATGAGATAGTTGTGTATGATGCAAGGATGCATGAGATATTTGTGTATAATGCAAGAATGCATGTGATGCTTGTTAAAGCATGAGCAAGGGTTTACTTGTTGTTTTAAAATGATGCATATGAGCATGTGATTAAAAAGTGCATTGAGGTCTTGAGAAGACATGTTTTATAAAATGGAATGAGATGTAAAGTGTTGGTTTTGCAAAGTATGAGACATGCATTGATGAATGTTGTTTAGCGATCCTCACTAAGCTTTGTGCTTACGCTCTTTTGTTTCATCAATGCAGAAAACTAGGCTTGAGGGCAGCAAGAAGGCAAAGAGGAATCCAAGCTTTTAATCTTGCAAAGTATGTGGTTTGTTTTGGTGTAATAAAAGGCAATGGGTGGGGTTTATGCTAATACATGGAATAGAATATTTTCCATTTGTTTTGAGCATGTTTGATAGTTACTTTTGAGATGTGATTGGCCATTATGGTTTGATTTTGGATGTGGATGGTAGATTTGGCTTGTTATGGTTTTTGTGGATTAAGGAGTATGCCTTTAGAACTATATTTGCATATTGGATACCATATCGTAGCTAATGCCTCAAAATGATGATTGTTGATTTGTATCCATGATGTATGTTTGATGTGGCATGTGTCAGAAATGATTCGAGTGTTGAAATGCATGAAAAACCAGCAAAATCTGCTGTTGCAGGGAAAGGCGTATCGGAACGCCCTTGCATGTTTCCGAATAGGTGCCTGAAATGGCCATACGGTTTCGGAACGGGTGAAGGCGTATCGAAACGTTTTGGCTACTAGAAGGGGGTGTTTCAATACGGGTCTCAGAACGCACCTAAGTATCGAAACGGTCAACCCTGTTTCAAAACGACCGTTTCGGTACATGGCCATCCGTATCGAAACGCCATACTGTTGGGTTTGAATTTTGAGCTATTATGAGTTTCTGTTTCTTACATTTTGGTCCTTAAATGTTGGCTGCATAAATTAATGAGTTTGAATGATCCGTTTGAGCTGAATTTTGACATGTTGGCATGTTACATGACTAATTGAGGATTGGTAACTTTAAAATCATGAAAGTCCCTATATTTTATGGTATTTATAGTTTAGTCCCTAAAAGTCAAATGTATGCAATTGAACCCCTAAATGAACTCCGATCATTGTGTCATTTTCTCCATATCGCTTTGCTAATCATAGAGGTTAATATTGAGCATCTAGAAAAGAAAAAAAAGAAAAAAGAGTGGTTAATCAAGGTTGACTTTCGGGTTGACTTTGGTTTTCCCTATGTAATCTTCGTAGTTCATGTCAAACGTCCAGACCGGGCTGAGGGGGTTACATTTGTTGGTATCAAAGCTAGGTTACGAAAGAATTGGGAATGTTGGTATGTGAAATTGATATGTATTGAAGTATGATGGTTGAAAAGCATTCTAATGGTTGAATTTTGCACCCTATGCCATGTTTGTTGGTGTGAATTGCATGTGAAATGAATATGATTGTGTGATGATGATGTTATGTGGTTGTGTGCTGGTTTTGGGATGATGAAAAGTATGTGAGCATGATGTTTCATGTATGCTATGCACTGTGGGGGAAAATTGGGTGCCCATTGCCTTATTACACTAATCAAATGTTTTGTAAACTTGGATTCTTGCTTGCAGCTGGCCTAAATGGTTTGACTTGTTTTGTTGTTATGTCTTGTTAAATAGCACTATGGGTCCAAGAAGAGAGTTAAGATCGAATATGATAGTGCCTGCAGTTGAGCAAGGCAACCAGGCTGAGCAAGGGGCTGATGTCTCTCTTGGTGGAGATCTACCTCCTCCGCCACCACCTGGAGGTGGGGAGCAAGTGCAACAAGGACAAGCTGGTCCTGGTTTGGGTGATTTAGCGCCTCTGGTTCAGGCTATCACCGGAGCGTTCCAGGCTGTTGTTGCCGGAGCGCTTGTGCAGGCCCCTGCAGCTGGGCAGGTGGGCTTACCTTTGGAAAGGTTGATGAGCTTGGGAGCTGTGGAGTTTTATGGTATGTCACCTGAGGCGTCCGAGGCCTGGTTAGCTAGCACGATCCGCATTATTGATCAGATGGGTTGTAATGATGTGCACAAGCTGGGATGCAGTATCTTTGCTGCAAGGCGATGCTTACAGCTGGTGGACGACTACCACAGCTGGTATGGAACCCAATGAAGTTGATTGGGAGTTTTTCAGAGGTGCCTTCTGGAGAAAGTATCTTGGGGTGAGATACTTGAATGAAAAGAAACGGGAGTTTATGTCGCTTGTTCAGGGCAATCTATCTATGGCTGAGTACGAGGTCCAGTTCGTACGCTTGAGCCAGTATGCTCCTGAGTTGGTACCTAGTGAGAGGCTTCGATATGATCGCTTCCGGTACGGTTTGGTACAGGAAGTTAAGATGTACATGCTAGTTGCTGATTATACTGACTTTGATGTGCTTGTGTGTCGAGCCAAAGACATCGAGCAGAACCTAGGTTTGTCATCTAGAGGTGTTGGTTCTAGCTCTGGGAAGACAGTCGTTGAGTATAGTTCCGGTGGTGGACGGAACAAAAGAGGTTGTGATAGGAGACATCAGCCTGAGGGAAGGTGTGGTGTTCAGGGTCGAGGTGGTCAGGCTCACAAAGGTCGTGTGAGATCTGAGCAGCATATATGTTGGACATGTGGGTCGAGGGACCATTTGAGGCGAGATTGTCCTCGAGCAGCTAGAGAGGTTCAGGCTCTTGTTATGGTGACAGGGAACTCTTGTTGGAATTGTTGTTCGGCTGACCATATGAGGAGGGAGTGTCCTTTGTTGGTTGGGGGTGGCCAAGGACGTGCTCCTGTGGTAGCTGCACCTCAGAGAGGCCGTGGGCGCGGCCGTGGAAATTTTCAGAGGAGAGATGAAGGGCAGCGAGGTATCGCTCATGTTGTGGCCGTCCGACCTAAGGGAGGTGGACAACTGAGGGTGTATGCTCAGCGCGAGGAGCGCAACGATACCAATGACATCGCATGTACCTTTGCTCTTCAGTCTTTATCTTTGCTGGCTTTGATTGATTCTGGATCCACGCATTCTTACATCTTGAGTGAGCATGCGCGTTTGCTTGATATACATGTTGAGATGCTTGAAATAGGAATCCAAGTGACTAGTTCTTTTGGTGAGACTGTAGTCACTAGGAAGTTGTATAGGAGTTGCCCTTTGTCTGTGCAAGGTCATGTTTTTCTTGTGGATTTGATGGAATTGACTTTCTAAGGATTTGATGTAATCCTTGGTATAGATTGGTTGACGGAGCATAGGGCAGTGGTTGACTTTGATGTTAAGTGAGTCACCTTAAAGTTGGTCGATGATTATGAAGTAGTGGTAGTAGGCGAGAATGTGAAATTCTTGTCAAATATGATTTCGGCTTTGAAAGCAAATCGTATGATGAGGTTGGGTTGTGAGGCTTACCTTGCCTATGTGATGAATCCTGGCACCAAGGATGTACGTGTACAGGACATCCGAACTGTTCGCGATTTTCCAGGAGTCTTTCTGGAGGAATTGCTTGGGTTTCCACCAAATAGAGAAGTTGAGTTTGGTATAGAGTTGTACGAGAACACAACTCTGGTTTCCATTGCTCCTTGTCGCATGACACCTAAAGAGTTAAAAGAATTGAAAACACAATTGCAGGAGTTGTTGGATCGAGGTTTCATTCGACCGAGTGTGTCACTTTGGGGTGCACCGGTCTTGTTTGTGAAGAAGAAAGATGGGACGATGAGAATGTGTATAGATTATCGGCAACTGAACAAGTTGACGATTAAGAACAAGTATCCCTTGCCTAGAATTTATGATCTCTTTGATCAGTTCCGGGGAGCCTCAGTGTTTTCTAAGATAGACTTGAGATCAGGGTATTATCAGTTAAAGGTGAAGGATGTAGACGTACCTAAGACAACTTTTCGCACGAGGTACGGGCATTATGAATTTTTGGTGATACCGTTTGGTTTGACAAACGCGCCTGCTACTTTCATGGACATGATGAATCGTGTATTCCATGAATTCTTGGATCAGTTTGTGGTGGTGTTCATCGATGATATCCTTGTGTATTCGCGTACTGAGGAGGATTATGATAGGCACTTGAGGATTGTTTTGCAAGTGTTGCTGGAGAATTAGTTGTATGTCAAGCTGAGTAAGTGTGAGTTTTGGCTTAGGGAAGTGGTCTTCCTTGGGCATGTTGTATCAGCTGAGGGTATTCGCGTTGATTCGCACAAGGTAGAAGCTGTGATGAGTTGGAAAGTGCCTAAGTCAATGACGGAGGTACGGAGTTTCCTTGGATTGGTTGGGTACTATCGTAGGTTTGTCGAGGGTTTCTCAAAGATAGCAGCGCTTTTGACCAAGTTGTTGAAAAAGAATGTTCGCTTTGAGTGGACGGAGGCGAGGCAACAAGCTTTTGAGAAGCTGAAGGAAGCTTTGACGCAAGCTCCTGTTTTGACTCAACCTGAGTCTGGTAAGGAGTTTGTGGTCTATAGTGATGCGTCCATTGTTGGTTTGGGCTGCGTGTTGATGCAGGAGGGTAAGGTAGTGGCCTATGCATCTAGGCAGTTCAAGGTGCATAAGCGCAACTACCCTACTCATGATCTTGAGCTTGCGGTTGTGGTGTTTGCCTTGAAAATTTGGAGGCATTACATGTACGGTGAAAAATGTGTTGTGTTCACGGATCATAAGAGCTTGAAGTATCTTATGTCTCAGAGGGAGTTGAATCTTAGGCAACGACGTTGGGTGAAGTTGCTTAAGGATTATGATCTGATGATCGAGTATCACCCGAGTAAGGCTAATGTTGTAGCCGATGCGTTGAGCAGGAAAGTAGCTGTGGAGTTGAGAGTGATGTTTGCTCATTTGAGTATATCGCGTGATGGTGGTCTTATTGCAGAATTTCAAGTGAAGTCATCTCTGTTACAGTGGATCAAAGATAAGCAGTTGCTTGATGATTCACTTGTTTTGCATGTTCAGGACATTGTTGAGGGTAGACCTTCGGATTTCAGCTTTAGTGATGATGGTGTTTTGTGTTATGGGAGTCGGATAGTGGTGTTGGATCATGCTAAGTTGAGGCGCACTATTCTGACCAAGGCTCATACTACTCCTTTTGCTATGCACCCTAGTAGTACCAAGATGTATCGTGACCTGAAAGATGAGTACTACCGTGTAGGGTTGAAAAAGGATGTGGCTGAGTTCATTAGTAAGTGCATGGTGTGTCAGCGAGTGAAAGCTGAGCATCAGGTTCCTTCTGGGTTGCTGCAACCTTTGAGAATCCCAGAATGGAAGTGGGAGAGAATCATCATGGATTTTGTGTCTGGTTTGCCTTTGTCACCGACAAAGAAGAATTCAGTTTGGGTGATTGTGGATCGCCTTACGAAGTGTGCACATTTTCTATCATTGCATACTACATATACCTTGGATAAGTTGGCTGAGCTGTACATAGCTGAGATTGTGCGGTTGCACGGTAAGACGATAGAGCTTGTGAAGGTGTTGTGGTGACACCGAGGGGTTGAGGAGGCTACGTGGGAAAGCAAAGCGGACATGCTGAAGCAGTTTCCGTATCTCTTTGCATCAGGTAAGAATTTCGAGGACGAAATTTCCTAAGTGGGGGAGAGATGTAACGCCCTGGTTTTGGGCCTAGATGTTTTAGACATCGGATCGGACCGGTCGAGAACAGATCGAAACGCGTAAGGTGATTTAAGGAAATCAAGGATCAGGATAGGATAAAATTATAATAGAAATTGCTAAAATCCTCTTAAAATATATTTAAGAGGTTGGTCAAATCAATTTTACAAAAAAGGTTTTGGAAAATGGACATTTTGAGTAGTGACCAAATTGTAAAGTTTCAAAACTAGGAAAAAAATGTGATTTTTAAGGTAGAAGCCAAAATTTTAGAATCTTTAGGGGGATTTAAGTCAATTTGACCTTTTCTCAATATGACATGTGGTTTAAAAGAGTTTTTAATTACATGATTTTTAATTGGGTTTTATATTAAAATAATTAAAATGTAGTTATTAGTTTTTCAATTACGTAACTACCAAAATCCTTTCTCATTTCAGCCAAACACAATTTCACTCATCTTTTTTCAGAATTCTTTCTCCCAAAAACTCTCTCAACTTTTCTTAAATCATTTTCAAGAAAACTCTCCTAGTTCTTCAAGATTTCACTAAGGAAAACTTGTCATACATTGAGAGAAGCAAGGATTGGAGGTAAATCTTGTTCTCAACCTCTAATCTAAGTTCTTTATTGAAATTTCCAAGATAGTTGGCTTCTAAATACTATTTTTGATGGAGTTTTCAACATAGTTTTGATTGGAGATCAAAATCTTGTGAAATTGTGGATGAAATCTTGATTTTTGGACTTGATAAGTTGGGCTCTGTTTTGTATTGATTTTAATTGAGTTCTAAATTAATTTATATGTTAAAATGATGTGTTGATATCATAGATCCCGAAATCCTTGAGATCCTTGAGTTTCTTTGTAGTTTTAAGTGAGATTTTGGGGTGAAATGGTGGAATCTTGCTTGCTGGAGGTATAAGGATGAGTTAGGTTGGTTTTTAGATGTGTTTTGATGTTGATAATACTTTGGAAATGATGTATGTTGGCTGTGCTTGGTTTAGGAAGCAATCGATTGAGTTTTTGGTTGCTTTGGATGGGTATTTTGGTGTAGTTTGAGTGGGCAACGAGTTTATGAATTGTTGTTGGTTTTAGAATGCATTTAGATCTCTGTTTTGATGATGTGAAAACATGGGATCTTGATCTGAGAGCAAACGAGGTGTAATTTCCGTGTCGGCGAACAAGGCTTCACGTATCGGTGAGTGGGAATGCAATTTCCTGCATTGTAACGCTTTGAGCGTGATCTTGGGAGCTTAGTGTAAGTTTGATACACTTAGCTAAGCTCAAGAGTAAGTAGTTCGGAAATCTCTCTTGGAAATGTGTTATGTTTTGTTGAAAATGCACTTAACATAAATGTGGTTTTGTTACTGTTTCTAAGCATGTTTAAGCATGGTATAATGCTGGTTATTAATGCCATTATGTTAAGGATGTACTAGGTAAGTTGTAACGCCCCGGTTTTGGGCTCAGAAGTTTTGGGCGTTGATCGGTTTGGTCAAAGTGCTGTTCGAATCTAAAGAGGTGAAATTAGGAAAGCCTAGTTCGGGTTGCATTAAAAATATGGAAAAATGTTCTAAAATCATCTTTTAATATATAAAAGTGAACTGTGAAATCAATTTTGGAAAATGAGGTTCGGAAGGTTGACATTTTGGCTAGTGACCAAAATGTAATTTTTGAAAGTTCGGTGACAGTTTTATAAAGGATTGAAACTTTGAATCTTTAAGGAGCTATTTACCCAATGGGAGTTTCTCCAGATTTTCTAAATATATTAAATGATTAATTAAGTGTTTTTAAACAAAAGAAAAGTGGAGGGAAGATATTTTCCTAAATCTAACTAACTTTTCTCTCAACCATTTTCTCTCATCTTTTCTCTCAAACCAAACACATTCTCTCCAGATTTCCTCCTCTGATTTTGTCACTCAAATCACTCATTTCAACTCTCATTTGATTCCTAATCATCTCATCAACAAAACCTCTCAATTTGCAAGTTGTTTCATCAAGCTTTTTGGCTCCAAAAAGGAGAAACTCAAGTTTGGAGGTAAGAATGTCCTTCTCCTCTGAACTTCAAGTTCTTTACTGAAATTCCCAAGTTCTCAATCCTTGGTTTGTGTTTTGTTAAAGGCTTTTCAATAGAAATCTTGATTTTGGCTTAAAATGCAAGATTTGGTGATTTTGGTGAAATTTTCGTGTGATCTGTTTGGACAGTGTTTTGAAGTGTCAAAATGATGTTAAATGAATGCTAAATTGATTAGAAGTTGAGGTTTAATTAATGCAATCCCGGATAGGTTGAATTTCCTAAGTTTTGCTTGAGTTTTTGGTTGTTTTTGGAGTGTTTTTGGTGATCTGTTATACCTGGAAGTATAAGGACGTGTTTGTGATCATTTTGGATGTTAAATGATGTTTAAAAATGGTTAGAAGTGATGGATCTTGGCTGGGTTAAGTTTTGGAAATGTTTGGAGGTGATTTCGGTTGTGTTTGGTAGCCGAAATGTTGGATTTGTGTCGAGCAGCGAGTTTGGTTGTGTGGCTGCTGTTCTTAATGCATAATGATGCATTAATATGCTGTTTTTGTGTGCTTGAAACAGGGGAGTTTGATCCGTGAGCTTTAGAGGTGTTGCGGAAGGTTTCGGATGCTTGGAAGGCTTGGTGGCTAGCTTTGTTTTGTGTATCGGTGAGTGAAGTTGGGTTTTCGGCTTTTAAACAAAGGTTTGAAGGTTTTGGGAGCTTAGTTTAAGTCTAAACAACTTTGCTAAGCTCAAGAGTAAGTAAATGGATTTCTTACTTGATTTGTGTTATGAATTGGCTTTTTAAGAAATCATGGATTGATGATTGAAATGCATGTGTTTTGCATGGTTTAAATCTGTTTTGAAAGCATATTTTAGCATGGTTTAATGCTGGTTTTGAAAGCCATATGTGAAGGATGCTCAAGGTAAGAGATCCTTGGTTCTATACATTGAAAATGTGGATTTGATGCATGGTGTTGCATGTTGTTCAATGGCTTTGTTTAGTGCTTTAAAACAGTGAATTAATGTTGGTAAATGATGGTTTTGCATATTGGTTATGCATGTGAATCATTTGATTAATGTGGTAATGGTTTTGCATAATGGTTATGCATGTGAAACATTGGACTAATGTGGTAAGGTGGTTATATTGGCAAGTGGTGTAAGTGGTTCTTGGTTCTTTGATCGGATATAGTTAGCCGGCTATAGGATTGGGTGCACCGTGAATTAAGTCGCCTTGGAGGTGGAGTGGTCAAGAGTGGACCGGGAAACTCCCTTCAAGTATCCTAACGAGATGGTTGAGGTCATAATGGAGGTGTTGCCCATTCGAGGACCTTGGTTGAGCAAAGGTTATATGGAGGTGTTGCCCATATGTGAGAACCTTGTGCTTGTTGAGATCACAATGGCAGTGTTAAGTCCATGTGTGGATCTTGTGTAGGGTGTCCCGGATCTCGTTAGTGATGTTCTACAACTACCAATCGGTGAATGCAAAGGTTATATGGAGGTTTTGCCCATATGTGAGAACCTTGTGCATGTCAAGGTTGTATGGTGGTTAAAAGTCCATACATGGGAACCTTGGGGAAGAGCTAAGGTTGTGTGGTGTTTAAAAGTCCATACATGGGAACCTTAGGATGTTGAGGTCATAATGGAGGTTGTTGCCCATTCGAGGACCTTGGATTGGTAGGGTGTAGGGAGCGTAGGGACAACGCTCGGAATCCGCGTATCCGATTGGGTGTTGAGTTGAAAAGTGAATGTGGTTGATCATTTGAAGGCCAATATGATGTTCTTGATTGTGATGAAGCATGGGGTGCTTGAAATGATGCATATTTGCATGTGAAGCATGAGATGCTTGAATTGATGCATAATTGCATGTGAAGCATGAGATGCTTGAAAAGATGCATGGTTGCATGGAAAGTGTATAATGCTTGTGAATGCATGTTTACTTGTTAAGTTGAACAAGTGTTGATTATCATTTGGAAAATGAGGCATGTGAGCATGACATATCTTTAGTGCATTGGAGTCTTGTTGAGACTTGTTTTTAAAGGCATGTGATGATGATGTTGTGGTTCATATATGTTGTCTTTGGTTTAATGCATGTGTTGGTTGGTTTGTGAAATGGTTTTAAAAGATTCTTGTTTGTTTTGGCTTTCAAGTTTAAAGAAAGTTATGTTGTGAAATGGGAGTGTTTTCCAAGGTTTTGTTTTAGCTTGCATATGGTGTGTATGCATGGTTTGGCTAAATGGTTGATTTTGCAAGTTGTGCTTTGAAAAGGGTTTTCTTAGTTTGCTAAACTAAGGGTTGGTTTTCATGTATGTGCGATGCATGGTTTTGAGCTTGTTGTTGAAAAGGAGTTTTCAAACATGGCTTTGGTAAACAAATCGAGTTTGTTTTAAAAGTGATTTTTGGCTCGATGCATTGATGGTGTTTTGGTTTTGAGCATTCCTCACTAAGCATTATGTGCTTACGCTCTTTTTTGTCCATCAATGCAGATTCTTGAAGTTTGGACAGCGAGGAGCAAGGGATTCAAGAAGGACTCCACTTGAGATGTATGTCTCGGTTAATAGCTATAGTTAATAAAGGCAATGGGGTAGAATCTCTTGGGTTGATGTATGTGTTTGTTTATGTTTAGACAAGTTTGGTTTTGTGTTGTTAATGTTGTTGGAACATGGCTTGGCTTATGAGATTGAATTGGAAGTATGTTGCTTAAATGGATTGCTTGTGTTGGAAGCTTAGTCTTAAAATTGGGGCTTTTCATGTATGATGGCATGTTGGTGAATTGTTGATGCAAGTATGCCTCTTTTATGTTAAATTGCATGTTGGCAAAGTTTGGTGGCTGTTGGAGCATGATTGGATGTTAATTGCATGTTTAAATAGGCAAATTTCTGCATTTTGTGCAGGGTGTTTCGGAACAGGGTGAACCGTTTCGGAACGGGTGCCTCGAAGCAGCCCAGGCGTCCGAAACGGGTGACACCGTTCCGAAACGGAAAGGCTTCTGCCAGACCCCCGTTTCGGAACCCGTTGCGGAACGGCCCCGCGTTTCGAAACGGGCTGTCTCCCGTTTCGGAACGGTTGACCGTTGGG
Source organism: Hibiscus trionum (assembly GCA_030270665.1). Classification (NCBI taxonomy): domain Eukaryota; kingdom Viridiplantae; phylum Streptophyta; class Magnoliopsida; order Malvales; family Malvaceae; genus Hibiscus; species Hibiscus trionum. The sequence goes on along the minus strand of BSYR01000027.1, from coordinate 40,280,084 downwards.
GGCTGACAGTGGCAGTTATGTGTTTCAAAATGTTTGCATTTTAGTCCTGAATCTTGTATGAGCAATTGTTTGAGTTTGAGATGTCCGTTTGAGCTGAAATTTGGCCGAGATGCATGAAACATGATTAATTTTAAGTTGGTAACTTAAAATCTGGTTAAGGCCTCAAAGTTTTCAGAATTTACAAATTGGTCCCTAAAGTTGTGTTTTGTGCAATTGGGTCCCTGAATGATCTCTGATGGTTGTGATCTTTGAGTATGATGTTTGTGTGATCACATATAGGGTTAATGAGCATTTAGACAAGATTAAAAAGAAAAAAAAAGGTCGTTAATCAAGGTTGACTTTCGGGTTGACTTTGGTTTTCCCCGTGTAACTTTCTTAATTCGGGTCAACCGTCTAGGCCGGGTTAAGGGGGTTACATAAGTGATCCTTGGTTTTCATGTGTTGAATGCATATGATGTTAAGCATGTTATGCTTGTGGAAATGGCATTGTGGTTATGCTTGTAAAATAGTGGATAATTGATGATAAATGATTATATTGGCAAGTGATGAAAATGGTTTTTGGTTACTTTAATCGGATATAGTTAGCCGGCTATAGGATTGGGTGCACCGTGAATAAAGTCTCCTTGGATGTCGAGGGGTTGTGATTGTGTCGTAATCTCCATCCAAGTACCCTAACGATTGAGGTTAAGATCACAACGGTGAATGGTTAGTCCCGTGTGTGAGTCTTGTGTATGAGTCCTATACTCTCGTTAGTGTAATTATGCAACTACCGATGAGTGATGTTGAGGGGTTGTGATTGTGCCATTAATCTCCATCGCGAGTGTTGAGGGGTTGTGATTGTGCAATTAATCTCCACCTTGTGTAGACCGGTAGTTTGTATGATGCGTAAGGGACAACGCTTGTAATCTGCGTATCTGATTGTGTCTTGTGTGGAAATGGTTTGTGGATTATCACTTGTGAGCCAATATAATGTAAATGAGTAAAGTGAAGCATGAGATACTTGTGTATGATGCAAGGATGCATGAGATATTTGTGTATGATGCAAGAATGCATGTGATGCTTGTTAAAGCATGAGCAAGGGTTTACTTGCTGTTTTAAAATGATGCATATGAGCATGTGATTAAAAAGTGCATTGAGGTCTTGAGAAGACATGTTTTATAAAATGGCATGAGATGTAAAGTGTTGGTTTTGCAAAGTATGAGACATGCATTGATGAATGTTGTTTAGCGATCCTCACTAAGCTTTGTGCTTACGCTCTTTTGTTTCATCAATGCAGAAAACTAGGCTTGAGGGCAGCAAGAAGGCAAGAGGAATCCAAGCTTTTAATCTTGCAAAGTATGTGGTTTGTTTCAGTGTAATAAAAGGCAATGGGTGGGGTTTATGCTAATGCATGGATGAGAATGTTTTCCCTTTGTTTTAAGCATGTTTGATAGTTACTTTTGAGATGTGATTGGCCATTATGGTTTGATTTTGGATGTGGATGGTATATTTTGCTTGTTATGGTTTTTGTGGACAAGGGAGTATGCCTTTAGAACTATATTTGTAGATTGGGTACCATTTCGTAGATAATGCCTTAAAATGATGATTGTTGATTTGTATCCATGATGTATGTTTGATGTGGCATGTGTCGGAAATGATTCGAGTGTGAAAATGCTTGAAAAACCAGCAAAATATGTTGTTGCAGGGCAAAGCGTATCAAAACACCCTTGCATATTTTGGAACAGGTGCCTGAAATGGCCATAAGGTTTCGGAACGGGTGAAGGCGTATCGAAACGTTTTGGCTACTAGAAGGGGGTGTTTCGATACGGGTATCGGAACACACCCGAGTATCAAAACGGTCAACCCTGTTTCGAAATGACTGTTTCAGTACAGGACCATCCGTATCGAAACGCCTGACCGTTGGGTTTGAATTTTGAGCTGTTCTGAGTTTCTGTTTCTTACATTTTGGTCCTTAAATGTTGGATGCTTAAATTAATGAGTTTGAATGATCCGTTTGAGCTGAATTTTGACATGTTGGCATGTTACATGACTAATTGAGGATTGGTAACTTTAAAATCATGAAAGTCCCTGTATTTTACTATATTTACAATTTAGTCCCTAAAAGTCAAATGTATGCAATTGAACCCTTAAATGAACTCTGATCGATGTGTCGTTTTCACCATATCGCTTTGCTAATCATATAGGTTAATATTGAGCATCTATAAAGGAAAAAAAGAAAAAAAAGGGTCGTTAATCAAGGTTGACTTTCGGGTTGACTTTGGTTTTCCCTGTGTAATCTTCGTATTTCGGGTCAAACGTCCAGACCGGGCTAAGGGGGTTACATGTAATAAAACTGACGATGCTTCAAATGTTGCTAATTTGTTTTTGTAGCGCCCCAGTTTTGGGCCTAGATATTTTAGATATCGGTTTGGGTTAGTCGAACCTAGAATTAGAGATTCGAGCCTCTAGAAGCGGTTCAGGGAAAATGTAGTTTGGGATGGGATATGTAACACCCCAATTTTGGGCTTAGAAGTTTTTGGTTTGAACTGGACCGGTCGGATTTTCGGTTCGAATATAAAAGGTGGTTTTAAGGAAAGCCTAGTTCGGGATGCATTAAAAATATGGAAAAATATCTAAAAATCCTCTTTTATTATATATAAGAGAGTGGTGAAATCAATTTTGCGAAATGAGGTTTGGAAATAAGACATTTCGAGTTAGTGACTAAAATGTAATTTTTGAAAAGTTGGTGACTGTTTTAAAAAGGATTGAAACTTTGAATCTTTAAGGAGCTAATTTACCCAAGAAGAGTTTTCTCCAGATTTTACTTAATATTAAACATTTATTAAATGATATTTAATAAAAGGAAAAAGAGGGAAATGGATATTTTAGTTTTCCTAACTAACTTTTGTTAAAATTTTCCCACTTCATTTTCTCTCCCTTTTCTCTCAGCCAAACACATTTCCCCAGCCATTTTTCCTCTGATTTTAACATCTAAAGATGAGATTTCAATCTCTAATTGATCTCTAATCATTCCTACACCAAATCCTTATCATTTGCTTATTGAATTTTCAAGAATCTTGGCTTTAAACAAGGAGAAACTCACATTTAGAGGTATGAACGTCCTTCTCCTCTAAATACTAAGTTCTTTACTGAAATTCCCAAGTTCTCAATCCTTGATTTGAGTTTTAATAAAGGTTTTAATGTTGTGTTCTTGATTTTGGCTTAAAATGCAAGATTTGGATTTAATTTTAATTAAATTCGTACTAAATGATTGGGCTGTGATTTGAGATATCTTTTTGATGTTTATTGGATGTATAAATGATTTGTGATTGAGGTTTAATCAATGCAATCCCGGATAGGTTGATTTTCCTAAGTTTTTACTTGTGAAAATAGTGGTTTTTGGGGTGATCTTGATGTTTTGTTAATGCTGGAGGTATAAGGACGTGTTTGGGATCATTTTGGATGTTAATTGATGTTTAAAAATGGTTAGAAGTGATGGATCTTGGCTGGGTTAAGTTTAGGAAGTGTTTGGAGGTGATTTCGGTTGTGTTTGGTAGTCGAAATGTTGGATTTGCAAAGAGCAGCGAATTTAGTTGTGTTGCTGGGGTTTTTAAGGCATGATGATGCATTAATCCTCAGTTGTTATGTGCTTGAAACAGGGGAGAATGATCCGTGAGCAATAGAGGTAGCGTTGGAGGGTTTCGGATGCTTGGAAGGCTTATCGGCTAGCGTAGTTTTGTGTATCGGTGAGTGAAGTTGGGTTTTCAGCTTTAAAACCAAGGTTTGAAGGTTTTGGGAGCTTAGTTTAAGTCTAAACAACTTAGCTAAGCTCAAGAGTAAGTAAATGGCATTCCTCTCTTGGTTTGTGTTATGATTTGGTTTTTAAAGCACTTGTGATTGTTGGATGCAATGCATGTGATTTGCATGTTTTAAATTCTGTTTTGAAAGCATATTTTAGCATGGTTTAATGCTGGTTTTGAAAGCCATGTGTGAAGGATGCTCAAGGTAAGAGATCCTTGGTTTTGTACTTTGGAATTGTGGAATTGATGCATAGTGTTGCATGTTGTTTAATGGCTTTGTGTAATGCTTCAAAAACAGTGGATTGATGATGGTAATTGGTGGTTTTGGCATTTTGGTTATGCTTGTAAAACAATGGATTAATGTGGTAAAATGGTTATATTGGCAAGTGATGTAAGTGGTTCTTGGTTACTTTAATCGGATATAGTTAGCCGACTATAGGATTGGGTGCACCGTGAATTGAGTCGCCTTGGATGTCGAGGGGGTTGTAATTGTACCGTAAACTCCATCCAAGAATCCTAGCGATTGAGGAAATTGGTGTCACCACGATGGAGGTTGGCTCTCGTGAGTGGGCTTGGTTTAGTGCCACTACGATGGAGGATGGCTCTCGTGGGTGGGCTTGGTTTAGTGCCACCACGATGAAGGATGGCTCTCGTGGGTGAACCTTGTTAAAGTCACCATGATGGAGGTTGGCTCTCATGGGTGGACTTTGTTAAGCGTCACAACGGTGGAGGGTTGCTCCCGTGTGTGAGCTTGGTTAAGGTGATTACAATGGTTGTGGTAGCTTCCATGTGTAAGCCTTGTGATGTGTCCCGGCTCTCGCTAGTGTATTATACAACTTCCGATGAGTGATGTTGAGGGGTTGTGATTGTACCGTTAAACTCCATCACGGGTGTTGAGGGGTTGTGATTGTACCGTTAAACTCCACCTTGTGTTGTTCGGAAGTGTGTATGAAGCGTGTGGGACAACGCTTGTAATCCGCGTATCCGATTGTGTCTTGTGTCATGATGGTTTGTGAATTATCGCTTGGAAGCCAATATAATGTTCTTGAATATGATGAAGCATGAGATGCTTGAAGTGATGCATGGTTGCATGAGAAGTGTGTAATGTTCTATGAATGCATGTTTTACTTGTTAGCTTGAACAAGTGTTTATCTTCTATTGAGAATGTTGCATTGTGTGCATGGAATCTCTTTGGTGCATTGAAGTCTTGTGAAGGCTTGTTTTAAAAAGGCATGTAATGCAAATGTTGATTTTGTGGTTCATGTATTGCATTTGCTTAATGCATGAGATAGAATTGAGGGTGTAAGTGGTTTTTAAAGGTTTCTTGCTTTGAAATGATTTTCAAGTATAAGAAAAGTATAATGTGAAGTGGAAGTGTTTTCCAAGGATCTTGTATTTAACTTTGCATAGGATGTTCATGCATGGAATGGTTAAATTGATGATTTTGCAAGGTTGTGCTTTGAAGTGAATTACTTAGCTTTTCTAAGCTAAGGGTTGGTTTTTCATGTTTGAGCAATGCATGATTTAAAGCATGTTGTTAAAAGGGGTTTTCAAACATTGCTTTGGTTTATCGAATTGTGTTTACTTTTAAAAGAGGTTTTATGACTCGCTGCATTGATGGTGTTTTGGTTTTGAGCATTCCTCACTAAGCATTATGTGCTTACACTCCTTTTTGTCCATTAATGCAGATATTTGAAGTTGGGACAGCGAGAAGCAAGGGATTCAAGGAGAGCTCCACTTGAGATGTATGTCTCGGTTAATAGCTATAGATAATAAAGGCAATGGGGGGAGAATCTCTTATGTTGATGTTTAATGAGATTGTGTATGTTGGAAAAGTTTGGTTTATGATTTTGAACTATGTGGTTTAACGCTTGCAACGTTTGAATCTTCTTATTCTTAAGTCGTTATGCTATGCTTCTTGTTTTAAAAGCATGATTGAGTGTTGGATGTGTTGAATGAGTTGGTGCACCTAGGGGTGGTTTTGTATCTAGATTTTGATGCAAATTGGTAGGTATGATGCTTGGCATGTTGTTGATTTATTGTGGAATGGTTTGGAGCATGTTTGATGGGGTTTAAAGGTGTTAAAACAGGCCTATCTGCTGTTTCTGGGCAGGGTGTTTCGAAACACCCTTGCCTGTTTCGAAACAGGCCCTTGATTTGGCCTGGGTGTTCCTGAACGGCCTAGACCCGTTTCTGAACACTTTGGCTACTGCCAAGGGGTGTTCCTGAACGGCCTAGACCCGTTTCGGAACACTTGACCGTTGGGCATAAAATTTGAATGGTTTTGAGGTTTGCAAGCTTTACGTTTTAGTCCCGATTCTTGTATGTGCAATTGCTTGAGTTTGAGATGTCCGTTTGAGATGAAATTTGGTAGAGAGGCATGAAACATGACTAATTTCATAATGGTAACTTAAAAATTGGTAAAGTCCTCTTAATTTTCAGAATTTACAAATTGGTCCCTAAATTCGTATTTTGTGCAATTGGGTCCCTTATTGTTTTCCGATTGCTGTGATTTTTGAGTATGCTTATCTCAAGAGTATGCCTAGGTTTGGTGTGCATCTAGACAAGTCTAAAAAGAAAAAAAAGGGTCGTTAATCAAGGTTGACTTTCGGGTTGACTTTGGTTTTCCCCGTGTAATCTTCGTAGTTCGGGTCAACCGTCTAGATCGGGCTACGGGGGTTACATTTGGTGGTATCAGAGCTGGGTTGCGAAAGCTTGGGGGAAATGGTAAATTGTTTTAATAAGTGTTTAATGTTTATTCTGATGTGTGGTTGAAAGTCGGTTGAAATGTGTGTCTGTGAGCGAATTGTTGATGTTTTTGTCATGCTTTTTGTTTGAGAATCTTCATTGAGCTAATGTGGATTTGTGCTGATGATATGCTGGTGATGTGGGTTGATTTTATGAATGATGAAGGTGTAATGGGTATGATATGTTAATGTTATGCTGTTGCGAGTGAATGTTGTTTGATGAGAGTATGGTCAAAGTATGTTGATTGATATGCTCGATGTTGTGATATCCATGTTTTTATTGACTGTTATGTCATGTAAAAGGGGGAATTCGGGATACCCATTGCCTTATTATTATAGCTATTGTGTTATGTTGTAACTGGAATTTTGAATCCTTGCTTGAAGCTGGCCTGATCGTTTTGTTTGTTTTGTTATGATAGCTTGTTGTTAATAGCATGGTGAAATCGATGAGAGAATGGCAGTTAGGTGAGATGGTTGCTGCTTTACAGCAGGTTGTTAAGGCGTGGAATTCACCTTTTGGTGGAGGTGTTTCGTTTCAGCCTACAGTGCCTGGAGTTGAGGTAGTGAGGCAGGAGGAAGAAGTTGGTTCTGTGATGAAGAGTTCATCACCTTTTGTTCAAGAGGTGTTGGGAACATCTCAGGCTGTGGCGAAAGTGAGGCATGTAGACGTTCCGACTGTGAGACGTGCGAGTTTGTCGAAAAAGCGTTTACATGATTTGGGAGCTGTGGAGTATCATGGTTTGACACCTGAGACGTTTGAGGCCTGGTTGGCCAGTGTAATTCTGATTTTGGATCAGGAAGGTTGTGACTACGCTTGTAAGCTGGGAAGTGTTGTCTCATTGATGTTGGAAGACGCCTGTGCCTGGTGGACATATGTGGCGGTGGCATCGCATATCCATGATATAGATTGGAACTTCTTTGTGTCTGCCTTTTATGAAAGGTATCTTGGGGAGAAATTCCCAAGGGTTAAGCAACGTGAGGGTGTGGTTTCCGTTTATGAAGGTGAGAAGAGTTTAAGCAAGAGAGCTGTGGGTACTGACCTCGGGAGCGGTCAGCGTAAGAGGTTACGTGATAGAAGGTTTTGCTTGAATCGGAATCTAGGTGGTAGTGCAGATGTGGGGTAGGTGCTACATGATCAAGGAGTGGTAGCTCAGTTACCGGTGTGTGACCGTTGTGGAGGGCGCCATGTTGGAGGTTGTTGGGGTGCGGGAGTTTGTTGGAAATGTGGTTCTAAGGAGCGTGTGAAGCGAAATTTTCCACAAGTGGTAAAATCAGTTTCAGTGGTAGCAAAAGGGTCTCTGAAGGGTCGTGGGCACGACCGAGACAAGGTTCGAAGGTGGCAGGAAGGGCAGAAAGGTGTGAGGAGCTTGGAGAATGAAACCTGTTGGAATTGTGGGTCTGTTGGACATTTGAGACGTAATTGTTTGAAGTTGGCTCGGGATAGTCAGGGTTCTTTACCGCGGGGAGATGGTGATGACGTTAATGTGTTAGCTGATGCTGCAGCAGTGCGGCTGGAGAATGATGGTTCTGCGAGGAAGAGAGCTCGTCTGTTGAAGCTCTGGGGTAGTGAGGTGTTTACAGGTAACCTTGTTAAGTAATCTTTGCCTTAGTTATCTTAGTTTGGTTTCGGTTTGGTTTTACCTTGCGTAGTGGGTATGGTCTCGTTGCTAGCATGTTTGGGGTAGTAGTTGGTGTTGTTTTGAAAACAACTTTAGTGTGAAGAGGGTATTAGTGAGTATTTTGTGGATAATGGGTTGTCAGAATGATGGAGTTGGTCAAGTTAGAAGTGAAGTAAGAGCTTGTTTTTAGGCGGATTCTGAGGATGTTATTGGTGGGTGTGAACCGACATACATGCACAGTTAAAATCATTTGTTATATGCTATATTATATATATACTGGTCCATGCATACATGTGACATGACATTAGAGGTTTTGCATGCATGTACATCAGGCATTAATAGGGCATATTGGTGACCATGCATACGAACGTTCACACTCGCTAATAGTTAGTCGGGTCCGTTAGTCTTGTGATAGGGTTAGGTTGGATGGGGGTTTTAAAAGTTGTTTTGGTGCTAGGAGAATATTAGAAGTAATGGAGGGCTGTAGGTGAGTTGTCAGTAATAGTGAGTGCGTTATAGCATGTTGACAGAAGGAAAGTGTTTGGCGCTTAAAGAGTTTAGCGGTATGATGGTGAGGAGATTACCGGTTAGAGTTAGAATCAGTCAAGGTGGTTGTGAATAGCTAGTAGAAGTGGTAGTTTCTTGGTATTAAGTGATGTTGCAGGATGTGTTTCCAAAGTGCTGAGGTAACTTGGCCTTGATGTTGTAGTAGAAGGGTTGTTTATGTAGGTGATGGTTCGTAGCAACCTTCGAAGAGTTGTGAAGAGGTTGTGTTGTGGGTTGTAGAAAAAGGTTGGCCTGGGTGAATAGAAGTTTCGTAATCTTAATATGTATGTATAGAATGGGCGGTGTCCTGGTAAGGCTAGTGTTGTAGTCAAAGCTTAAGGTGGAAAGGCAATGTAAGTTCAAGGGTCGTTGTTGGTTGGACGGGTTCTTGTGAGAAGTGGTAGGCTAGTTGTACATAAGTAATTTCCTTTTGAAGTCGGCTGGTGGGGTGTGAACGGCTGGCGGAGTCAAGGTTGGGGTTTTGTGACGTGATTTTCGGGTGTTAGGTGAGTAGTCCTGGTGAGTCGTTATGGTGATGATAGCAGCGGATGTGAAAGAATGTCATCAATACGTTGAGAAGTTTGAATAAGCAGTTGATGCTTAAGAATTTTTGCTTGATGTGGTAACCTTTGGAAGAGGTTGAGCAGTTGTGCAAGGGGTTTTAGAAGCAGTGAAGGTTGTGGGTCACATGGTGGCTGAACTGGATTGGTTGGTGTCATCGTGTGTACGAGTTTTGGGAGTTATGAGCTGAGATGGTGTATGCTGTAAAAGTTTGGAGGTTCTTCAGGTTGTTGTTGGGGCTTTGTGCAGTCCGGAAGTGTGAAAGGTTAAGATGTGGTTAACATCTGAGTGTTCTGGAATCTGTGAACAGTATGTGGTGGTGTTGGGTTGGTGGAGTTTTGTGAGGAGAGTGTTCAGTGGTGGTTAAGTCTCCTGTGTTGCCTTGTGTGTTGCTTGAGAAGTTTGGTTGTTCTCTTTTAGCCGGTTGAAATTTTGAGGACGAAATTTCCTAAGAGGGGGAGAGTTGTAACACCCCAATTTTGGGCTTAGAAGTTTTGGGTTTGAACTGGACCGGTCGGATTTTCGGTTCGAATATAAAAGGTGGTTTTAAGGAAAGCCTAGTTCGGGATGCATTAAAAATATGGAAAAATATCTAAAAACCCTCTTTTATTATATATAAGAGAGTGGTGAAATCAATTTTGCGAAATGAGGTTTGGAAATAAGACATTTCGAGTTAGTGACTAAAATGTAATTTTTGAAAAGTTGGTGACTGTTTTAAAAAGGATTGAAACTTTGAATCTTTAAGGAGCTAATTTACCCAAGAAGAGTTTTCTCCAGATTTTACTTAATATTAAACATTTATTAAATGATATTTAATAAAAGGAAAAAGAGGGAAATGGATATTTTAGTTTTCCTAACTAACTTTTGTTAAAATTTTCCCACTTCATTTTCTCTCCCTTTTCTCTCAGCCAAACACATTTCCCCAGCCATTTTTCCTCTGATTTTAACATCTAAAGATGAGATTTCAATCTCTAATTGATCTCTAATCATTCCTACACCAAATCCTTATCATTTGCTTATTGAATTTTCAAGAATCTTGGCTTTAAACAAGGAGAAACTCACATTTAGAGGTATGAACGTCCTTCTCCTCTAAATACTCAGTTCTTTACTAAAATTCCCAAGTTCTCAATCCTTGATTTGAGTTTTAATAAAGGTTTTAATGTTGTGCTCTTGATTTTGGCTTAAAATGCAAGATTTGGATTTAATTTTAATTAAATTCGTACTAAATGATTGGGCTGTGATTTGAGATGTCTTTTTGATGTTTATTGGATGTATAAATGATTTGTGATTGAGGTTTAATCAATGCAATCCCGGATAGGTTGATTTTCCTAAGTTTTTACTTGTGAAAATGGTGGTTTTTGAGGTGATCTTGATGTTTTGTTAATGCTGGAGGTATAAGGACGTGTTTGGGATCATTTTGGATGTTAATTGATGTTTAAAAATGGTTAGAAGTGATGGATCTTGGCTGGGTTAAGTTTAGGAAGTGTTTGGAGGTGATTTCGGTTGTGTTTGGTAGCCGAAATGTTGGATTTGCAAAGAGCAGCGAATTTAGTTGTGTTGCTGGGATTTTTAAGGCATGATGATGCATTAATCCTCAGTTGTTATGTGCTTGAAACAGGGGAGAATGATCCGTGAGCAATAGAGGTAGCGTTGGAGGGTTTCGGATGCTTGGAAGGCTTATCGGCTAGCGTAGTTTTGTGTATCGGTGAGTGAAGTTGGGTTTTCAGCTTTAAAACCAAGGTTTGAAGGTTTTGGGAGCTTAGTTTAAGTCTAAACAACTTAGCTAAGCTCAAGAGTAAGTAAATGGCATTCCTCTCTTGGTTTGTGTTATGATTTGGTTTTTAAAGCACTTGTGATTGTTGGATGCAATGCATGTGATTTGCATGTTTTAAATTCTGTTTTGAAAGCATATTTTAGCATGGTTTAATGCTGGTTTTGAAAGCCATGTGTGAAGGATGCTCAAGGTAAGAGATCCTTGGTTTTGTACTTTGGAATTGTGGAATTGATGCATAGTGTTGCATGTTGTTTAATGGCTTTGTGTAATGCTTCAAAAACAGTGGATTGATGATGGTAATTGGTGGTTTTGGCATTTTGGTTATGCTTGTAAAACAATGGATTAATGTGGTAAAATGGTTATATTGGCAAGTGATGTAAGTGGTTCTTGGTTACTTTAATCGGATATAGTTAGCCGACTATAGGATTGGGTGCACCGTGAATTGAGTCGCCTTGGATGTCGAGGGGGTTGTAATTGTACCGTAAACTCCATCCAAGAATCCTAGCGATTGAGGAAATTGGTGTCACCACGATGGAGGTTGGCTCTCGTGAGTGGGCTTGGTTTAGTGCCACTACGATGGAGGATGGCTCTCGTGGGTGGGCTTGGTTTAGTGCCACCACGATGGAGGATGGCTCTCGTGGGTGAACCTTGTTAAAGTCACCATGATGGAGGTTGGCTCTCATGGGTGGACTTTGTTAAGCGTCACAACGGTGGAGGGTTGCTCCCGTGTGTGAGCTTGGTTAAGGTGATTACAATGGTTGTGGTAGCTTCCATGTGTAAGCCTTGTGATGTGTCCCGGCTCTCGCTAGTGTATTATACAACTTCCGATGAGTGATGTTGAGGGGTTGTGATTGTACCGTTAAACTCCATCACGGGTGTTGAGGGGTTGTGATTGTACCGTTAAACTCCACCTTGTGTTGTTCGGAAGTGTGTATGAAGCGTGTGGGACAACGCTTGTAATCCGCGTATCCGATTGTGTCTTGTGTCATGATGGTTTGTGAATTATCGCTTGGAAGCCAATATAATGTTCTTGAATATGATGAAGCATGAGATGCTTGAAATGATGCATGGTTGCATGAGAAGTGTGTAATGTTCTATGAATGCATGTTTTACTTGTTAGCTTGAACAAGTGTTTATCTTCTATTGAGAATGTTGCATTGTGTGCATGGAATCTCTTTGGTGCATTGAAGTCTTGTGAAGGCTTGTTTTAAAAAGGCATGTAATGCAAATGTTGATTTTGTGGTTCATGTATTGCATTTGCTTAATGCATGAGATAGAATTGAGGGTGTAAGTGGTTTTTAAAGGTTTCTTGCTTTGAAATGATTTTCAAGTATAAGAAAAGTATAATGTGAAGTGGAAGTGTTTTCCAAGGATCTTGTATTTAACTTTGCATAGGATGTTCATGCATGGAATGGTTAAATTGATGGTTTTGCAAGGTTGTGCTTTGAAGTGAATTACTTAGCTTTTCTAAGCTAAGGGTTGGTTTTTCATGTTTGAGCAATGCATGATTTAAAGCATGTTGTTAAAAGGGGTTTTCAAACATTGCTTTGGTTTATCGAATTTTGTTTACTTTTAAAAGAGGTTTTATGACTCGCTGCATTGATGGTGTTTTGGTTTTGAGCATTCCTCACTAAGCATTATGTGCTTACACTCCTTTTTGTCCATCAATGCAGATATTTGAAGTTGGGACAGCGAGAAGCAAGGGATTCAAGGAGAGCTCCACTTGAGATGTATGTCTCGGTTAATAGCTATAGATAATAAAGGCAATGGGGGGAGAATCTCTTATGTTGATGTTTAATGAGATTGTGTATGTTGGACAAGTTTGGTTTATGATTTTGAACTATGTGGTTTAACGCTTGCAACGTTCGAATCTTCTTATTCTTAAGTCGTTATGCTATGCTTCTTGTTTTAAAAGCATGATTGAGTGTTGGATGTGTTGAATGAGTTGGTGCACCCAGGGGTGGTTTTGTATCTAGATTTTGATGCAAATTGGTAGGTATGATGCTTGGCATGTTGTTGATTTATTGTGGAATGGTTTGGAGCATGTTTGATGGGGTTTAAAGGTGTTAAAACAGGCCTATCTGCTGTTTCTGGGCAGGGTGTTTCGAAACACCCTTGCCTGTTTCGAAACAGGCCCTTGATTTGGCCTGGGTGTTCCTGAACGGCCTAGACCCATTTCTGAACACTTTGGCTACTGCCAAGGGGTGTTCCTGAATGGCCTAGACCCGTTTCGGAACACTTGACCGTTGGGCATAAAATTTGAATGGTTTTGAGGTTTGCAAGCTTTACGTTTTAGTCCCGATTCTTGTATGTGCAATTGCTTGAGTTTGAGATGTCCGTTTGAGATGAAATTTGGCAGAGAGGCATGAAACATGACTAATTTCATAATGGTAACTTAAAAATTGGTAAAGTCCTCTTAATTTTCAGAATTTACAAATTGATCCCTAAATTCGTATTTTGTGCAATTGGTTCCCTTATTGTTTTCCGATTGCTGTGATTTTTGAGTATGCTTATCTCAAGAGTATGCCTAGGTTTGGTGTGCATCTAGAAAAGTCTAAAAAGAAAAAAAGGGTCGTTAATCAAGGTTGACTTTCGGGTTGACTTTGGTTTTCCCCGTGTAATCTTCATAGTTCGGGTCAACCGTCTAGATCGGGCTACGGGGGTTACAGGATAAAATTATGAGAAAAATTGCTAAAATATTTTAAAAATATATATTGAAGGTTGGTAAAATCAATTTTGGAAAAAGAGTCTTGGAAAGTCAAGATTTCGGAAAGTGACCATTTTGTAAAAAGTGCAAAATTGATTTTTAAGGACTAAATTAAATAGGGGGACTGTTGTCATTGAATTTTCACCCCATTTTTTACATATTATTTATTTTATTATTATTATTATTATTATTATTATTATTATTATTATTATTATTATTATTATTATTATTATTATTATTATTATTATTGTTGTTGTTGTTGTTGTTGTTGTTGTTGTTGTTGTTGTTGTTGTTATATAGTGTATTATTAGAATTAAAAGCTAAAAGAATATATAAATAATAAAACCCATTTTTCCCACCATAAATTTTTAAAAAAAGTTTCATAAACCCTATCTCTAAAAATAAAAAATAATAAACTCATTTTTGTAGAAAGGGACCCATTAAAATAATAACCCATTTAAATAAAATAAAGGATCCATTTTAAGCCCCAAAAATATATATTTTGAACCCAACTAACCCATTTTTTATTCTCCATGTGCAGATTTAATAGGGAGCATTGGATCTAGGGCATTAAGGATCAAGGGACCAGATTGGATCAAGTAAAAGGTGGGGATGGGTACCAACCCGTGCCGTAACGCGCGCGGGGCTGGTGCCCCTAATCTCGTTCGAAACAGTGACTGGACGGCTGCCGTCCCTGGTTGCGGTGGCTACGACTCACGACGGCTGGCAAAACTAGTGTCGTTCGGCTCGTCTCGGCCGACCGAACCTAATGTCACTGACCCCGCTTCTTGTCGTCACCTATAACTCGTTAATTTTGGGGAGGATAGTTTCGAACCCTAATTAAATTGGGGGACAAAATTCCTCGAATTGGAGCCAAATCTGTTAAAATTCGGATAGAATTTCAATGTAATAATATTGGCTGATAAAAAGATGGTTTTTAAGGGGAGAATTTGGCGATTTTGTCCCCAATATCATTAAAACCCCCACCCCCTAAACTCTATAAAAACCCCCAAATGCTTCATTGTTGAACACGCCAAAAAAACACAAGAAAAAATCACTTGAAAATTCATCTGAAAAGTATCAAAAAATTCTCTAGATTTTTTTGGAGGTTGCTGAAAATTGTTCGAGTTTTGGAGCAGTTCTGGGTCGAATTTTCCAAGGAAAAGCTTGCAATTTCTTCACTTTTGGTATAATTTCTCTTCTCTTTTTTATATCCAATTTAGTTTCTTTTGTTAAATCTTTTGTTTAATTTATGTTCATTCTAAAAAAACTAAAATTGTGTTATTGAAAATAAAATTTGAAGGAAAAAGTAAGTTTTTGACCATTTTTGAAAAAGTTAAAGATTGTGTTATTGAAAATAAAAGTATTATTTTCATTAAATAAGGTTTTTTTAAATGAAAAAAAAAATAAACAAGGATTTTATAAAAGATTTAAATTTAAAAAATAATAATAAAGCTTCTAAAAGATTTTTTTAAATAGGGTTTGTGAATAGTAAATAAATATATCTTTAAAAAATCTTAAATGGAGAGTTTCAACAAATAAATGATTTAAGAAATGTTTTTTAAAGTAAAAAGGCTTGAAATTTTAAAGTTAAAAAAGGATTTTAGGAATAAAAGATTTTGATAAAAAAACTTAAAAATCGAAAAAAATGAAAATTAAAAATGGGCTTTAAAACATAAGGATTTTGAAAATAAAAGGTTTTGAAAGAAAATTGAAAAAAAAGGAAATAAAAAGTGTTAAAAATGAAAAGAATGATTTTCAGATAAAAACAAAAGCATAAAAAGCAAAAGTAGGTTTCTGTAGAAAAATTCTCAAAATAAAATTAATCCAAATTTAAGTCTTGAATTTTCTTATCTTGTTAGTTTTTAGTATAGGTTGAACTTTAGGGTTTGAGACCTTTGAGCTTGGACTAGAGACTTGTTTGTGGAAAACTCTCTTCACAAAAAAATAGATTTCACTTAATAAAATTTAAACCCTAAATTAGGAATAAAAGACTTAGACTATTTTTAGAATTAATAAATTTCAACTTAGAATAAATAAAATTTCCAACAAATCGAATTTCTATGTTTATTTGAAAAGTGGAACTTATTTAATGCGGTGTCTTATCAAACCAGAATGACGGGTTAGCGCCAGAACTGTTGGGGGTGATTATATTTCATTTCCTGGGCGATAAGGCCATTAAATAGATTTATATTCATTAAACGGGCAAATAAATCGAACCTTTCTTGAACTTTCAAATTCCAGTTTTGAAAAGGTTTTTTTAAATCAATTAAGTACCATTTTTTTGGCGTCGTGGGGGTGCTATCCATTCCCCACGCGTAACCGACCCTCGAACTTGTTTTCTAGTTTTCACAAACCAAAATTGTTGTTTTAATAAAATAAAATGTTTCATTAAAATAATCATGTTTTAAAAGTGATCCAATCACACTTTAAAAAACGATTGGTGGCGACTCCGCTGGGGAAAGTTTTGTTTTTTTATAAATAAAACAAATAGGGTCAGGCCACAAATTGTTTCAAAAAGGGTTTCTTAAAATAGTAATGGAATTTGCAAGTTTACAATAGGTTTAATTTATTTGTCCGTTTAATGAGTGTAATTCTATTTTACACATTTAAGAGTTATTCCAAGAACTATACTCGAGCTTTGTCCCGTTCGTTTAAGTGGGGGAACATGCTTTGCTCATGTAAGAATATTGATTCTTTTTATGAGCCTAGCAAGTACCTTCGGGCTTATTCCCTTTGTCTTCTTAAGGATATTGATTCTTCGAGAAGGCATTGGTGGTGAGTCCTCTTGAGTTGAACTCGATTCGTTTGAAGCCTGTGATGGGTGATAATCAAGGGCCTTGCTCCCCTTAGTAGGGGACAGCAAGGACAGCTCAGGTACCCTTTTAGAATCGAACCAAGTTTGAGAATCTATAGCCTACCCCAATAGAGCCATGCGAAAAGCCTAGGGTGTTGAGTATGGTCAAAATCACTCCGCAAAAATAATCCGTGGAGACATGTCATGGAGTGTTGGAATGCCTGCCCAGAATTATTCATACAATGAAATTATTTTGGACCTTTCAGGTTTTATTTGTGTTTTTTTATTAAAAAGAGTATTAACCTTTTTGTGCGTGTGTTTTGTTTTATGTGGCATATTTATTTGTTGCATACATCCCATATTTGAAGGGGATTGATTCTAAAGAATGTTGCTCAATCAGAAAACGCGTCTGTCATGGATGGAAGGTACCTAAAGGAGGAAGATAATGCATACATTAGCACCAAGCAGAATACTATAAGTCGCAAGTGCTATGGGACCACTTCGACGATCCAACCAAGAAGAATTTAAAGATGATCATTGGTCTACTAGACTTAGGGGCAATGTCAAAAGGGTCCAGGAGCGAGACGAGTTCGATAGAAGCGTTACATTCTAAATTGAAGATGTAGCTAAGCATGTAGCGTCAAGAAGCTACATTTCTTCGCCCCACGTCAGACCGATGGGGAAGGTAGGACCAAGGCTCAAAAGATTGATCAAAGAAATGAGTGCTCAGACCGAGACGTATTCATAGGACCTTTGTCATCCAATGGAAGCTACATCTAGAGCAACACCTTAATAGAATTGATGACCCTTCGCCTGCATTCACGCTTTTGCATACATACATTTGCTTCCATGCATTTGTTTTTTGTTTGTTTGCATTAAACAATGTTTCGATCATTGCATTTGCACATGTATAATAAAAAGATTAATTTCGGAAAATTCCATTTAAGTAGTAGAGATTCCGTGCAAACACGCTACTTGAGCTATGACTACAAAAGACAGATTGACAACTCTAGAAGCAATTCAGAAGAGCATTCAGGATAAGCTTGAGAAAATGGAAAATGGTCTGAAGAAAGAAATTTAGTTATCACACCAGAAAAAAATAATTAGCTCGATTGCAACTATGTTCGGGTTCAAGGTTCCAGATGCACTAGAAGTTGGTGGAGAAACTAATTTGTTGCCTAAGCTTCAGGGGACGACCATTGCCCATAAAAAAGAAACTGCCTCACCTAAAGTAAAGATTTAGCCTTATTCTGCTTAATCCTTTGCCCGAAGCGAAGCAGAGGCGAATTTTGAGGAAGTTCACGAGGTACCTGACTTCGATGAAAAAACTGACAAGGCAAAGGTCAAGAGGAAATGTGAAGATTGCTATAAGAAGCTGGAAGAAATGATTAAATCTTCTCAAGGAGGAAGCATTTATGGTGGCATAGATGCTAGAGATTTGAGCCTAGTATCTGACATGGTGGCTCCTCCAAAATATAAGGCCCCTGACTTTGAAAAGTATAATGGAACTACGTGCCCGTTGGCACATTTGACCATGTACTATCGGAAAATGTCACAACATTTAGAAAATGAGAAGTTGTTGATCCACTGTTTCCAATACAGTCTATCTGGGTCTACTATCCGATGGTATGCTCAATTAAGCCGGGTCTTCATACGAATTTGGAGAGATTTGTCGAAAACTTTCCTGAAACAATATGAGTATGTGACAGATATGGTCCCAAGCAAGATCACACTTCAGAATATGGAACAAAAGCCCAATGAGAGCTTCCGCCAGTATGCCCAGAGATGGAGAGATGTGGCATCCCAAGTTCAACCTCCATTGTTGGAAAATGAAGGTTTCGCAGACATGGTCATGAATGGAGAGTTGATAGTGATATCAATCAAAAGTGGAAGACTCAAAGAAGAAGAATATGGCGAACGCATTTAGAATTTCGTCACGAAATTGATGGATGCAAGATTGGCTGGAATTCATGCTTTCCTGAAATAATGCTTAATTTTCTCTAGACGGTTGGGATCATAACTAGAATCAACCATTTTGCTTTTGCCCACGAGCAATAGGGATCTTTTGTAAGGGCTTCTATGTCAATTTACTTGTTTAAAGATACATTTTCTTTTTTAGTGGCAAACATATTTCATTTTTTATTCTTCATCCATTCCTCTTCAAGCAGAGTCCATATTATTGATTGTATGAATGATTCTTGAATCTAATCCGAGATAGAGGGGCAATAAAGTGTGTTCAGGATTAATGGGGAAATCCCATTTTGAGTGAATTTTTCCTCTAAGACTTTGTTGTTAAGGGTCTTTGAATAAAGTGATAACTCTAAAACATCTACCGGCTGAAGACTGCTTCTCTTCGATGATGCTTGTGTGTGAAATGACATTTGGCATTCCTTCATTTCCCTTCACGAAAAGAAAATAAAAATTCATTGTTGTCCCCCTTTGAGCCTGATATTATTTTTCTTGTGATTGAACCGCAACCAAGGATCACTCCCCACACCAAGGGGCAAAGAAAATGAAAAGATGTTTGAAAAAAACATGTTAGATCAAGTTGAATGTCCTAAATTGAAAAGGACACAAAAAGAAGAGAAAAAGAAATGAAAGTTGATGTGTGAAGGAAAATTTGAAAGTCCTTCAAACGATACGCGTGCCAAAAAGGAAATGAACTCTAGGATGAAAACCCAAAATGGGCAGTCTAGAGTGATGTAGAGAAAAAAGAATGAAGATCTCATCAAGAAAAGTTGATCCTTGGTTTAATCACCCTTAAACATGTATTTGAGCCTATATACCTTTCTTTGGAAACCCGAGCCTAGCCTACATTACAAGCCTCTAAAGACCATTTGGATCGCACATAAATATTTAAGAAAAGGAGTTTGTCTTCAGAACACACTCCGCCTAATTGAGTTAACCTTTCTTCAGGGACCTCGAGCTTCTAATGTCTAATTGAGATTAGAAAAGTGGGAAATTTTAAATTTGGGGAGTGTGTGAGTAAAAGAGAGCCACCAAAAAGTGGGGCACTATCCAGTTGATGGATTCATGAATCATTCATGCTATGAATTTTGGAGCATATGACTTTTCCCTATTACTGTGTTTGCCATGACTTTTTTTTCTTTCCTTTTCTTTCTTCCCCTCTCTTAATTTATATTTCTAGCCTTTTTCTTTCATCTTACAAGTAGGTTGACATAGATTCATGAAAAGCAAAAGATTTCTCGGTATTGATCTCAATTGTAGGATACTATGAACAAATGTTTTCATCAATTTAGGAAACAATTGAACTTTAGTTTGAGCGGGGGCATCGCCTTGCATGAGAAGTTAAAAAGAAAAAAGAAGCACATGTGATTTAAGTGGGTTGTGTTGTCAAGAAAGATCCACACTTAAGATGTAAGATCTCTAAAGCGTAAAAAGGGGTAGAGCCATGCCAAGTGGGAAAACTATTTCGTTAGATTGGGGCAAGAATTTGAAAACTCACAAGAAGCGCTGAAGGTGCTTAATGCTTAATAAGGGGTATATGAAGACTTGAAGCTTTCAAGAACACACAAGGAAGCCTTTCACTCAACATTGATGTATCAACTACAATGATAGTACATCTTGAGACATTTGCCTACGAGGATCGAATGTTTTCGATGAAGCGAAGAGATATAAAGAATGAGAATGGCGAAAGCAATCTATCCTTCCAACCAGGAGTACAAGGTCACTAGATTAGGTACATGAAAGACCTTTTAGCAAAAGAAGCCTCTTATCTATTCGAGCATAAGGAGAATTGAACTCGCTTATTCATCCAAGCATAAGGAGGATGAAATTTTTCAAAAGATTCACCTATCCTTTCAGGCGAAAAGAGAATGGAGTTTGCTTATTCATCCAAGCATAAAGAGGATGAAATCTTTTGAAGCATGTTTGCTTATTCATCCAAGCATAAGGAGGATGAAATCTTTTGAAGCATGTTTCCTTATTCATCCAAGCATGAGAATGATGAAATATTTTGGAGTTTTCTTATTCATCTAAGCATAACGAGGATGAAATCTTTTGAAGCATGTTTTCTTATTCATCCAAGCATAAGGAGGATGAAATCTGTTGAAGCTTGTTTGCTTATTCATCCAAGCATGAGGAGGATGAAATCTTTTGGAGTTTTCTTATTCATCCAAGCATAAGGAGGATGAAATCTTTTGAAGCATGATTGTTTATTCATCCAAGCATAAGGAGGATGAAATCTTTTGAAGCTTGTTTGCTTATTCATCCAAGCATAAGGAGGATGAAATCTTTTTGAGTTTGCTTATTCATCCAAGCATAAGGAGGATGAAATATTTTGAAGCATGTTTACCTAATCATCCAAGCATAAGGAGGATGAAATCTTTTGAAGCATGTTTGCTTATTCATCCAAGCATAAGGAGGATGAAATTTTTTCAGAAGACTCTGCTCATCTACTCGAGCATCTAGAGAATAGAACTCGTCTATCCATTCAGGCGTAAGGAGAATGGAACCCTGCTCATCTATTCGAACATTTGGAGAATAGAATCTGCCTATCCGTTCGGGCGTATGGAGAATGGAACCCTGCTCATCTATTTGGGCGTTTGGAGAATAGAACCCTACTCAACTATTTGGTCATTCGGAGAATAGAACCCTACTCATTTATCCAGGCACATAGAGAATAGAACTTGTCTATCCGTTCGGGCATCAGGAGAATGGAACCAATCAGCAAATCGATAAAAATCAGTGTCTTTTGGTCTTTGCTCTATCCCTGTTTCACAGAGATGAGCAAAGAGGGGCAGTTGTTGTCATTGAATTTTCACCCCATTTTTTATTTATTATTATTTTTATTATTATTATCTTTAATTTTATTATGTAGTATATTATTAGAATTAAAAGCCCAAAATATATAAATAATAAAACCCATTTTTCCCACCATAAAATTAAAAAAAAAAGTTTCATAAAACCAATCTCTAAAAATAAAAATAATAAACCCATTTTTGTAAATAAGGACCCATTAAAATAATAGCACACTTTAAATAAAATAAAGGATCCATTTTAAGCCCAAAAAATAAATATTTTGAGCCCAACTAACCCATTTTTTATTCCCCTTGTGCAGATTTAATAGGGAGCGTTGCATCTATGGCATTAAGGATCAAGGAACCAGACTGGATCAAGCAAAAAGGGGAGGGGGAATGGGTACTAGCTCGCGTCATCATGTGCCTGTCGCGTGCGAGTCACGGGCACGGGGCTGGTGCCATAAATCTCGTTCGAAACAGTGGCTCGACGGCTGTCGTTCGTGGTTGCAGTGGCTACGGGTCACGACGGCTGGTGAGACCAGTGACGTTCGGCTCGCCTCGGCCGACCGAACCTGATGCCCCCGACCCCGTTTCTTGTTGTCGCCTGTAACTCGTTAATTTTGGGGAGGAAAGTTTTGAACCCTAATTAAGTTGGGGGTAAAATTCCCCGAATTGGAGCCAAATCTGTTAAAATTTGGATAGAATTTCATTGTAATATTGTTGGCTGATCAAAAAAGATGATTTTTAGGGGGAAGAATTCGGAGATTTTGTCCCCAATTGTATTAAAACCCCCACCCCAAAACCCTATAAAAACCCACAAATGCTTCATTGTTGAACACACCAAAAACACAATAAAAACACTTGAAAACTCATCTAAAAATAATCAAAAAAATTCTCTGGATTTTTTTGGAGATTGTTGGAAATTGTTCTAGTTTTTTAGCAGCTCCGGGTTGGATTTTTGAAGGAAAAGCTTGTAATTTCTTAATTGTTGCTATAATTTCTCTTCTCTTTTTTTATTTCGAATTTAGTTTCTTTTGTTAAATATTTTGTTCATGTTTTTAAGATACATTTGATGCTAGAAGCTTGAATTTTGTGCTTTGTTTATGTTGTTTATATTGATCTTTAAACTTAAAAAAATGAAAAAAAAAGTTTCAACTTAAATTTCATTTGTGTTTACAATAAAACTTTGTTTGATTCATGTTCATTCTAAAAAAAACTAAAATAGTTTTATTGAAAATAAAAATTGAAGGAAAAAATAAGTTTTTGATAATTTTTGAAAAAATTTAAAAGATTGTGTTATTGAAAATAAAAGTGTTTTTTTCGTTTAAATAAGGTTTTTTAAAAAGAAAAATTAAACAAGGATTTTATAAAAGATTTAAATTTTAAAAAATAATAATAAAGCTTCCAAAAAAATTTAAAAAGGGATTTTGTGAATAGTAAATAAATATATCTTTAAAAAATCTTAAATGGAGAGTTTCAACAAATAAATGATTTAAGAAATATTTTTTTAAGTAAAAGGGCTTGAAATTTTAAAGTTAAAAAAGGATTTTAGGAATAAAAGATTTTGATAAAAAACTGAAAAATTGAAAAAAATAAAAATTAAAAAATGGGCTTTAAAATATAAGGATTTTGGAAATAAATAGTTTTAAAAGAAAATTGAAAAAAGGAATAAAAAGGTGTTAAAAGTGAAAAGAAATACTTTTAAATAAAAACAAAAGCATAAAAACCAAAAGGTTTCTTTAGAAAAATTCTCAAAATAAAATTAATCCAAATTTAAGTCTTGAATTTTCTTATCTTATTAGTTTTTAGTATAGGTTGAACTTTAGGGTTTAGGATCTTTGAGCTTATATTAGAGACTTATTTGTGAAAAAACTCTCTTTACAAAAAAACAAAATACACTTAATAAAATTTAAACCCTAAATTAGGAATAAAAGACTTAGACTTTTTTTAGAATTAATAAATTTTAACTTAGAATAAATAAAGTCTCCAACAAATCGAATTTCTCTGTTTGTTTGAAAAGTGGAACTTATTTAATGCGGTGTCTTATCAAACGAGAATGACGGGTTAGCGCTAGAAGTGTTGGAGGTGATTAGAGTTCATTTCCCGGGCAATAAGGCCGTTAAAATAGATTAATATTCATTAAACGGACAAATAAATCGAAGATTTCGTGAACTTGCAAATTCCAGTTTTGAAAACTGTAGAACTAATGTTTTAATATAATAATTGAAAAATGTTTTGGACTTATTTAAAAAGAATTCAAAACTATTTCCAAAGTCCAAATAACTTGAAACTATGTTTAGGAAAGTTTTTAAAAGGTTTTCACATGTTTTCAAAAGCCAATCTACACAAAACCTTCCAGGTGTTTCGAAAAACCTTAGGGCGTTTCGATACGGAAGTCTCCAGTACCAAAAGTGTTTCGATACGCGTATCAAAATGGGCTTTCCCTGGATGAGATTTTTTAGTAGCGTTTCGAAACAGGCTATGCCGTTTCGATATGCCTACGTGGCTTCGACCACAACGGTCATAAACCCCAATGGCTATTTCCCAACTAACATTTAAATGCAGGTCATTTCGATACGGGACTAAGCGTTTCGATACGTGTTCCGAAACGACCAAGGGCGTTCTGATACGGGTGCCTCATCAGAATGCAACGACTCTTTCTACTTAAAGGGTGTTTCGAAACGGGCACAACTGTTTCGAAACGGTGAGCTGTAGAAGTGCATTTATGGTGGGAATTAAAGTCCTCAATGGCTCCAATTCAACCCCAACGGCTAGTAACGGCTATAAACTCATCAAAGAGTATAAAAGGGACCTCCAAGCATCAAGATATGGTTAATGCTCATATTGTCAAACAACAAATGATCAAATATTGTCTTAGCACTTAAATTGTCAATTCTTGTATAGACAAACACTAGTGAGCCAAAATTGTCAAATTTGCTCAAGTGTTTTAGGTTTTGGGTGAGTGCTTTAATTGTGCAAACAAACACCTATTAGAGGGATTTGTGTTTGCTTTTCTTGTCTCTTTGTAAAAGATGGTTTGATCAAGGCTTTGGGTAGAAAGCTTGATCGGTGTATAAGGGTTTCCTTCTAAGCCTAGAAAATGAAACGAATCAATAGTGGATTGATTGGAAATCCTTAGTAGGAAGCTAAGGTAGTGGATGTAGACCTTGGTTAGAAGGTTGAACCACTATAAATTTTTGTGTCAATTATCTTTTTAGCTTCCACACCACCTCCACCCAAAAATCCACCTCTCCACCACTTGGTGAGCCATATCGGTTGAACAAATCGAGCACCTCACAACTCAACAATTGGTATCAGAGCTTGGCTCAATCGAAGAGGATTCACATCCTACTGAGAAGATCCAGCAAGCTCGATCATCATTTCATCAACCGACTCAAATGGCGCAATCCTTGGACAATCTGCCTTTCTTCGACGGAACCTACTATGCCCATTGGAAGATAAAGATGAAGTTCTTCATCAAGTCTAGAGATTACAAGCTATGGGATATAGTTGAAGATGGTTCGTTTGTGCCTCAACGAAGCAAAGCGGAGTGGAGTGCCGACGATCGCAAGAAGATGGAGCTAAATTGCAAAGCCTTGCACATCATCTTTTGTGCATTTGGCCCATCCATCTATGAGAAGATGTCTTCTTGTGAGAGTGCCAATGAGGTATGAGATAAGCTTGAAGTCACATACGAGGGAACCGATGAAGTCAAGGAAACCAAGATTGGGCTCCTCACTTTGGAGTATGAGAACTTCAAGATGGATCCGGAAGAAAACATCGAGAAGATGTTTGATAGGTTCTCCACTATCACCAATGGTCTCAAGGGCTATGGAGAAGCTATTCTGGAGGAGAAACTTGTTCGAAAGCTCATCTAATCACTTCCCGAGTCTTGGGACTCAAAGAGGACCGCCATCATTGAAGCAAAGAATTTGAAGACTTTGAAGCTTGATGAACTCATGGGGTCACTCCTTACTCAACAAATCATGAAGAAGAACAAGGAAGATGAGAAGAAGAGTGAAGAAATTAGAGCTATGGGAGAGAAAAAGCTCAAGGGGCTTGGCATCAATACCAATGCCATGGCTCTCAAGTCCTCCACTTGCCATCATGTCTACTCAAGTGAAGAGGAGGATGAAGAAGAAGAGATAGTTCATCTCTTCAAGAAGTGTGTCTCGTTCATGAAGAAAGCCTTGAGAGAGCTTGAATGAGAATCTAAGAAAAATGAGAGGGCAAGCACTTCAAGCCATAAGAAGAAGGCACATGTGGCTACTTGGAGTGATGAGGACTCCACCGACGATGAACAAGCCAACCTTTGCCTTATGGCCATCGAAGAAGATTCAAGGGTAACTTCTAATTCATCTACTTCATGTTCTTACTCTTTTGTTGAATTACAAGATGCCTATGATGATTTGGTTTTAGAGTTTAAAAATCACATTTTGAAAAACAACAAATTGATTTCAAAGTTAAAAATTCAAAATGATTTAATTTTTAAAACCAAACTTGAACTTGAAGCAAAACTCGAAGAGTTTGAATTAAAATGTTTTGATTTACAAAAATTGCTTCAAAAAGTTCAAGAAGAAAAGGATTTGATTTCCAAAGAGCTAGAAAAGAAAAACAATTTTGGAAAATCAAATTTCTATGTAAGACAATCTAGTGCCACTAGATTTGTAAAAGGAAAATGTTTTAGAAGTGTTTGGGTCCCAAAAGGACTAACCACTTCAACTAAAAAGGATGACATTGAAAAATGGATTCCTAAGGGGACAAAAATTTGTGCTACTAACGTTTATGGATCCAAAGCAATTTGGATACCAAAAGTCACTTGATTGTCTTTTGCTAGGTGTGATGGAGAGTGATCAACAAGTCAAACTTTGAGGGGGAGCTCCATGCACACAAGGAAGAACACTTGAAGAAGGAAGGCTTCACATCCTCTCTTTGGGTTCAAGTGTTGGTAAAAATCTAGTTGTTTTTGCTTTTATTTGTTTTAATTTTTATTTATTTCAACTAGATGATCATAAATGTTGAACTAACATTTTATTGATGCTTTGAGTAAGGGGGAGCCATTTTAAAACCAAATTCTTATTTTTTTCAAATTTTTCCTCTATAGTTATTTTGAACTCAATGTTTTAAATTCTTTTTGATATAACAAAAACGGGGAGAAATGGTTTGAAAATTTGAATTTTCAAATGAATAAGGGAGAGCTTTATTTGATTTTATATCTTTAATCTCTTATTCACGTTTTTAAAGTTAAAGGGGGAGAATCCCAAACAATTTTTCAAGATAGTTTTATTATATCAAAAAGGGGGAGATTGTAGAACTAATGTTTTGATATAATAATTGAAAAATGTTTTGGACTTATTTAAAAAGAATTCAAAACTATTTCCAAAGTCCAAATAACTTGAAACTATGTTTAGGGGAGTTTTTAAAAGGTTTTCACAAGTTTTCAAAAGCCAGTCTACACAAAACCTTCCAGGCGTTTCGAAACACCTTAGGGTGTTTCGATACGGAAGTCTCCAGTAGCAAAAGTCTTTGGATACGGGTATCGAAACAGGCTTTCCCTGGATGAGATTTTTTAGTAGCGTTTCGAAACAGCCTATGCCGTTTCGATACGCCTACGTGGCTTCAACCATAACGGTCATAATCCTCAATGGCTATTTCCCAACTAACATTTAAATGCAGGTCGTTTTGATACGGGACTAGGCGTTTCGATACGTGTTCCGAAACGGCCAAGGGCGTTCTGATACGGGTGCCTCATCAGACTGCAATGGCTCTTTCTACTTAAAGGGTGTTTCGAAACGGGCACAACTGTTTCGAAACGGTGAGCTACAAAAGTGCATTTATGGTGGGAATTAAAGTCCTCAACGGCTCAAATTCAACCCCAACGGCTAGTAACGACTATAAACTCATCAAGGAGTATAAAAGGGACCTCAAAGCATCAAGATATGGTTAATGCTCATATTGTCAATCAACAAATGATCAAATATTGTCTTAGCACTTAAATTTTCAATTCTTGTATAGACAAACACTAGTGAGCCAAAATTGTCAAATTTGCTCAAGTGTTTTAGGTTTTGGGTGAGTGCTTTAATTGTGCAAACAAACACCTATTATAGGGATTTGTGTTTGCTTTTCTTGTCTTTTTGTAAAAGAGGGTTTGATCAAGGCTTTGGGTAGAAAGCTTGATCTGTGTACAAGAGTTTCCTCCTAAGCCTAGAAAAGGGGACGAATCAATAGTGGATTGATTGGAAATCCTTAGTAGGAAGCTAAGGTAGTGGATGTAGACCTTGGTTAGAAGGTTGAACCACTATAAATTTTTGTGTCAATTATCTTTTTAGCTTCCACACCACCTCCACCCAAAAATCCACCTCTCCACCACTTGGTGAGCCATATCGGTTGAACAAATCGAGCACCTCACAACTCAACAAAAACATTTTTTAATCAATTAGTTACCAATTTTTTGGTGTCATGGGGGCGCTAACCCTTCTCCACGCATAACCGACCCTTAAACCTATTTTCTGGTTTTCACAGACCAAAACCGTTGTTTTAATAAAATATAACGTTTGATTAAAATAACCATGTTTTAAAAGTAATCCAATCACACTTTAAAAAAAGATTGGTGGCGACTCCGTATTTTTTAGTTTTCCAAAAAGCCAAAGCTCAAAAAGGGTTGCGACAGGGACAAGACTTAGAATCTTTAGGGAGCTTACATGTGTTTAAAAGCCTTTTCCCTTAATTTGACCAATTTTGAAATAGCATTATTAAAAATGAATAAAAAGAAAAAGCTTTTAATTAAAAAGGATTTTTGAGATCAAGAGGATTCTACGTAACTTTCATTTCCTCACTTTCTAAATAGCGAAGCACTTTCTTTTCTCTCAAATATATCAGATCCTATCATCTTTTTCTCTTCCTTTTGATTTTCCTAAAAGTGCACTACCAATTTAATCAATTGAGCTTTGAAGTTTTCTTGCAAAATCATTGTCGATTGAGGGAAAAAGCTAAGTTTGGAATTAAGAGCTGATCAACCCTCTAATCAAGGTTCTTTAACGAAATTCCCAAGTCTTGTGATTTCTAAATATAGTTATTAACTGAGTTTTATGATTTGATTAATGAAAATGGGTTAAAATAGCTTTAATTGATGATTTTCTAAGTATTCCGTTTGGGCACTGTTTTGATTGCTTTGGGAATGATTTTAAAGTTGCTTTTGATGTTGAATGATGTTAAAGTAAAGGCTTAATCATATTAATTCCGAATTAGGTTGGATCTCTAATAGTTTGGGTTGTTAGTTAAGGGGTTTTGGCTTGGAAATGTGAATCTAGTGTTGCTGGGAGTTATTAGATGTTATTAGGCTGTTTTTTATTGTTGATTGATGGTTAAAAGTGAATGAAGGTGATGGATTATGGCTGGGTTAAGTTTCGAGTAAGATCGATTGAGTTTTCGGTTGTTTCAGATATGCTTTAAAGTGCTTTTGGGCAGAGCAGCGGGTTATTAGTGATGGCTAGTGGTTTTAATGCATTTAGATGCATTAATCTTGTTCTTGTGTGGTATAAACAAAGGAGGAATCATCGGAAGCAAACGGTGAAGTTTCGAGGATTTCAGACGCTTGATTTTTGCGTCGGCATTTGTGGTTTTGCGTGTGGGTGAGTGGAAACGTGAATTTCGACTTTGAAACACTTTAAAGGTGGTTTGGGAACTTAGTGTAAGCTTGAAATGCTTTACTAATTTCAGAAGTAAGTAAATGGAATTTCTCCCCCAGATTGTGCTATTATGAGTTTGTTGATGCACTTGTTTTAAAATGCATATTGTCACTGTTAAAGCATGATTTGAGGTAAATGAATTGTTGTTTTTGATTATATAATGATGAAGGATGCAAGTGGTAAGTGATCCTTGTAAGTATATGTTTATACTTGTGATTTTAAGCATGATTTGATGCTTGTGAATAAGGTTGGTAATTGATGCTTTGAAAACAATGGAATATGTGATGAAATGTGGATCATATTGGCAAGTGATGATATGAAAATGGTTTTAAAAATGGTATCAGATATATTTAGTGGGCTATATGATTGAGTGCACTGTAAACAAGTCGCCTTGGATGTTGAGGGGTTGAGATTGTACCAAATACCCCATCCAAGTACCCTAACGATCGAGGAATGTTTAAGGTGTTTCCATGATGGAGGATAGCTCCCATGTGTGAACCTTGTACAGTGTCCCATCTCACGTTAGTGGGCTATACATTTACCGATGAGTGGTGTTAAGGGGTTGTGATTGTATCGAATACTCCACCACTGGTGTCACAATGGTGGAGGGTAGCTCTCGTGTGTGAGCCTTGAGATACCAGTAGAGTGTATGAAGTGTTTAGGACAACACTTGGTAATCCATGTATCTTATGTGGTTTTTGAGAAATGATCTTGTTTCTAATCACTTGTGAGCCAATATGAGTAATGATATAATTTGAAATGTGTTATGTTGCATAATATTGAAAATGCATGTTTTACTCTTTAAGCTCAGCATATGTGGAAATGCTTGTGAAGGCTTAAATTGAGTTTAGCAAATCGGATTTGTTGTTGGTTTGTTAACACATGTTGCGTGAGATTTTCATGCTGATTTTGAATTAGAAAAGTGCAAGGTTTTTTAATGGTATGATGGATTTTAAATGATACTTATGTTTATTGAAATGAGATTTCAATGAGGTTTTGGAAACCGATTTTAATGCATTTATGGTGTTTTTGGTTTTGAGCATTCCTCACTAAGCCTTTTGTGCTTACACTATTTTTGTCCACCAATGCAAACAACTAAAGTTTTGGAGGCAGCACTTGCAAGGGATCGGTGAAAGACTTCGATTGAATGTATGTTTCGTTTTGGACTAGAGTAATAAGGGCAATAGGGGATCCATGGTTTATTTGGGAGATGTGTTGAAACTCCCTATTTGAGCATGTTTACTTGCTGATTTTTAGCTTGTAAAAGGTCTTTATATGCTGGTTTATGCTTTGAATTGTGTTTTTGGTTTTTTGATGGCTTAATTTTCATAGGACGCGTGCCTATAGTACTCTTTGATGATTCTTGCCATGCTTTTTTTAATAAGGACATGTATGCTTAGGGATTGACGTTTAAATATAATGTATGCACGTTGGAAGCATGTTGAATTGTTTTGGTATGGTTTTGGAAGTGTAAAAGCTGCAATTCGGGACCTTTTAGGTCATAGGGTATCGATACCCTATGAAGGGTATCGATACGAGCTTGCAAAACTGTAAGGGGGTACCGATATGCGGGGGCGTATCGATACTGGCTTTGGCTACTGGTTTTGGGCGTACCGATACGAGCCCGAAGGGTATCGGTACGGTCCATGTTTTATCAGATCTGAGTGTTGAACCTGTCGAGGGTGTATCGATACCCTCAATAAGGGTACCGTTACGGGTCTTCATTTTTGCTGAACCTTGGAGTTTAATTGACGAGGGCGTATCGATACCCTCTCTAAGGGTATCAATACGGTGACAGTTTTGTTAGTTAAAAGTATCTTGTATGTTCTATTTTCTTTGCATTTTAGTCCATAAATGTTGTGGATGCAATTAAGTGAGCTTGGATGATTATTCTGAGCCGATTTTTGACTGAGATGCATGCAATATGATTGATTAAAGGATGGTAACACAAAAATAGCATAAGTCCTTATAAATCGGTAAAATTACAAAATGGTCCATGGAATTGTATATGAATGCAATTGAGTCTTAATCGATGTCCGTTTGAGTTATGTATGTTCCGCCGCGATGTTAAATACTTAGGACTCTAGTGAGCATCTAGATAAGTTAAATGAAAAAATAGGGTTGTTTATTGAGGTAAACTTTCCCGGTTTACTTCAATATTCCCTGTGTGACCCGTTCAGTTCGGTCTATCGCCTAGGCCGGGTCGAGGGGGTTACAGTTTTTCAAGGAAGTCGTTCAACTACATGGAATACCAAGGACGATCGTATCAGACAGACATGATAAATTCTTAAGTCATTTTTGGAGGACTTTGTGGAGCAAGATTAGAACCAAACCCATCACGTGTCACCCACAAACAGATGGCCAAACTGAAGTGGTAAATCGAGTATTCTTTACATTATTGAGAGAAATCATTCGAACGAATCTAACAATGTGGGAAGAATGCTTGTCACACATTGAGTTTTCTTACAACCGATCAACACATTCTGCCACTAAGCACTCACCATTTAAAGTTGTCTATGGGTTAAATCCTCTAACTCCATTAGATTTAATTCCCCTACTGGCTAATAAACTTTTGAATGCAGATGGCAAGAAGAAGGCCGAGTTTGTGAAGAAATTACATCAACCAGTACGAGAGAACATTGTGAAGAGGACTGAGCAATACGTGCAAAAGGCCAACAAGGGACGTAAACGAATTATATTTAAACTAGGAGATTGGGGTTTCACCTACACGAAGAAAACGAGAGATCTAGGGCTCGAAGCGTTCATCTCCAAGAGGATCATCGCGTTAAAGTGGCAGATGTTTGATGTCCAACCAGAAGAGATGAATGTCACATTGGTCCGTGAATTTTACGCTGCCATCTCATCCAAGGATGCCACGATAGTAACTATTAGGGGTAAGGAAATCTCCCTTGAGCCAGCCTACATCAACACACTTTATGGCCTTTATGTGGGCTGAAAGGAGGATGCACACAGTAGGTTTGTTAGCAGTTTGTCGCTGGCAGACTACGATAGTATCATGGCAGACTTGACGGAAGAAGAGACCACCTGGAACGCTGATCCCAAGCATAGATGGACGGTGCGAAGAACCCAGCTCACACCGGCTGCCAAACTCTGGAACCACTTTGTGAAGAAGTGTCTTATGCCAACATCACACAACACAACAGTGGACCGGCAGAGACTCGCCCTCGTGCATTCCATCATCAACGAGCGGAAGATCAATATCGATAAATACATACTCGACGACATCCATGAGTGTGCAACACGAGTAATGGGCCCACTTTTCTTCCCCTACTTAATCACCACCCTCTGCCGAGCCAATAATGTGTTTGAGATTGCTGAAGACGTGAAGATCTGAGGCAAGGGGTGGACGCAGCAGAACATCTACAGATTAATGGAATTGAAGGTAGCCACCCCAATGGCTTATGTAGATCCCTCTGCTGCGACAGAGCCGAAGACAGAACCAGACTCCACTGAACCTGTCGTGGCAGAGCCTGAGCAGACAGAGCCCGCAAAACAAGCAGACACCTTCTCCAACCAACTCCTTCAAGTGTTGATAAAGATAGAGGCCAGACAGCTGGGATTCATGGAATTCATGAGGGACTTCACCACTGTCACGGTAAATTTCATTAAAGTTGATCTTAATCACCCAAATGTGCAGTTTCTCTCTTTCCCAGAAAACCTTCTT
The DNA here is from genome assembly GCA_030270665.1 of Hibiscus trionum. NCBI lineage: Eukaryota > Viridiplantae > Streptophyta > Magnoliopsida > Malvales > Malvaceae > Hibiscus > Hibiscus trionum. Next base: position 40,247,421 of record BSYR01000027.1, on the reverse strand, counting down.
GCCACCCCTACACCTGCTGTCAACCCTAAGATGCCCACGCCAACTGTTGCCTCCACTACACCCTCTGCCACTGCCGGGGACGGCAACATGCGATCTGCCACTCCTTGAGGAACCAAACGGAAGGAACCACTGCCAGAAATTGATCCTAAGTACTTCGAAGATTTCTCCTCATTCTCAGTCTGGCAGGATGACTCCGACTCGGAGCCCTCTGTCGTCCGGGAGATAGCCAAGGACTTCCCTCCGATGAAAAAGAAAAAGCTTACTATTGATGTTGAGGGACCCTGTCGTGACAAAGCAGATGACAACAGTAGCAGCAGCAGTAACAGCGAACTCAAGGTCCTAGACGAGGGCCCAAAGATCTCACCTACATGAGTCCAGCCACCTCGATAGGCCAAAATTAAGGTAGCCTCACCATCTCCCAATCCCAAGCCAGCTTCTGCCACCAAAGTAACTGCCTACCGGCAACTCCACATCAGCAGCATCGACGGCAGCTCTTCAACTTAAGCCCTTTTACTTTTTCTGTCTTCTTTGCTTTTATTTGATATTTGTGATGTTTCTTTTTAATTATGCTTATGTTTCATGCATTGAGGAAAATGAAACCCTTGAGTTTGGGGGTGTGTTGTCCTCCTTTAATTAATGAACTTTATTTAAGTTGGGTCTCATTTCTAGTTAATTTTATGTAAAAAAGTATTTCGCTTAAGTCTTTAAATTGCATTTGCCTGCCGCGACATTCTCTGTCGTGACAATATCTTTAGGATGTTTTAGGAATTATTTAGAGCCTTGTTATAGTTTTGAACTTTAAAAACACCTTTGTGGCTTATATGTTGTCTAGACTACTGTTAGTAAACTTAGAATAGAAAACCTAACCATTTGAGTTGCCCCTAGAGGGGCACTAACACCGGCTCTAAGAAAAAGAAAAAAAAGGAAAAGAAAAGTTTAGACTTAGTTGCCCCTAGAGGTGCCTAACACCGGCTCTAGGAAGATAGCTAGAGGTGCCCAAAACTGGCCTTAGTTTAAAAAGGAAAAGAAAAAAAACTTGGGTCTATGTTAGAAAAAAACTAAAGGAGCCTAAGAATTGCTTCCAGTTAAAAATTATTTTTAAATAAATCTCAAGTGAGTAGCATAACTATTCTAGTTGCTAAAGAGTCTAGGCACATATATGTTCACAAAACCTCCACACACTTGCACGAGAATTATAGCATTGTTCCGGATAAGTCAATAAACACCCGAAAAGGCACTGCTCTTGATAGTGGAGGTGCTAAAGGTAATGACAGTTCACTGAGTTAAGCCAAGTCTTTCATTCTTAGTTAGGTTGCATTTTCTTGAGGACAAGCAATAACTTGAGTTTGGGGGTGTGTTGAGTGCAAAATTGTTCTCTAGTTTAGCTCTCACTTACCCATATTATTGATGCACTCAAGCATGTTTAGTTGCATTTTAGGATAGATTTTACATGAACATCACAAATGGAAAATATTGCACAGATGCTGCTGATTTTGGTCTACTTTTGCAGGTGCCTGTCGTGGCAGCATCCATGGCAGCAAAGGAGCAGAAGTTAGCTGCAGAGCTGGAGCAAAGGAGAGAAGGAGATTGTCCGCTACAATGATGTCGTGACCGCTGATGTGGCAGAAGAGGCGATAGTGAAGACCATGGTGACGGAAAAATGCAAAGTGGAGTTTGATCGATAGAGCATTAAAAGCCTAATTTTCGTGGACCACTTGCATAACTGTCGGAGCCCAGAAGCACAAGGAAGGCTTGGTCCTAAGTTTGAGGAATAAGTCAAAACAAGAAGATAGGGCGAATTAAAAGACATCTACTCGGAGATTTAGTCTTTAATAGAATTGTACTTTAATTCAAACTTGTATTCTTGGACATTAAGAAAACTCAAGACCAAGGCCTATATATATGCTTGTAATTCGACAAGGCAAAGGATATCTATCTCCTAGCCGTCTTCCCCCAAAACCCTAGTCGTTTCTCTCTCTTCACTATGTTCTAAACTCCCTCTAGGGCAAAGGGTTGATCTTGTAAACTAGTTGTAAGGGTTGTACTGTTTTTAGGATTTTTCTGTTCAATTCAATAAAAGCTTCAAGTTTATTTACTCTGTTTCAACATCTTCTAAGAGTTTTGGGAGAGCATTGTGAGGCTATCCATTTACTTAACGTCGGGAGAGTTAAGTATACGAAAGGAGTAAATACGAGTTTTCCAGTTTATGGTTAAACCATCTTGGCCTAGGGATAGGTACAAGGTTAAGCAGCTAAGAAAGAATTCACAAACATCGGTGTTCATCCTTCGATTCACGCCAGGAGGTATCATCAAGACGTGTTCATCGACAGAACTTGGGTCTATGGATAGGACAAGTCACAACAGGGATTCTTGCTGAACTTGAAGATAGAGTTGTTGATTGTTGCCACAACAACAACAGGCCTTTGCCACGACAGGTGCTGCCGCGACAAGCACGACGACAACCGCAACAGAAATCCCTTTGAGCAGTGCAATACCTGCACTACTGAGCAAATCATATCTAGCCCATTTTATCAATCTCATTTCCCTTTTATTCTTAGTTTATTCTCAAAATTTCTTAAAACATTTTATTAAACTTATTTCTTTTCTTGTGCAGAGATTCAAGGATAAAAGTATTTCTAGTCCCTGCGGAGACGATATCAGATACTTAGTACCACTTTATTACTTGCGATGTGTACACTTGCACCTATTTGCGATATACTATTTTACACGCAACACATTGGAAGACAAAAGGTTGGAAGAGAAAAAAACACAAGAAAAAATTATGGCTTGTAAGCTCAAAGGTCATGGAAATATTAAGGGTAAACTACATAAATAGTCCCCCGACTATGCTCCAATTATCTTTTTTATCCCTCAGCTATCATAAGTTACAAACTGATCCCTCGACTTAAAAAAAGTACCAAATTGGTCCAACACCGTTAAAAATATAACGGTTGATGACATGGCAGTTAATATAAATTGAAATACTACATAACTAGCTCTCAAGTTCTACACTTATTTTAATTTGACCCTAATTCTAAAATAATAACCCACATAATTTTAATAATCTACCAATTTAGTACATATCCCTTTTCTACAACAGAGTTCCTTTCTTCCCTTTTTTGGTGTCAAATTGAAATCTCATTTCCCTTCCATATCCCATTTGCCTTTACTCATCTCACGACCATCTCGTCTCCCCTTTCAACTCCCCTCGCTCTATTTCCTCTTTTCTCAGTAAAGCATTTTGTCAAATACTTTACATTTCCATTATTTTTCTACTTAGAAACCTTCAACAGTTCAATGTCACTCTCTCTAGATCCAGCCCTTTGATATATAAAAGAATACATCCAAAATCTCATTTATCTCGATTCGTTGAAGCACTTATATTTTGAAAGGGGAAAAAGAAGAGAAAATGGGTGGTTTAAAAGAGTCATGGTGTTTCTACAAAGGAGTAAGCAAATTGGAAAGAATGAAGGGCGCCATTTTCTCAAGTAAAGCTCTGGCAATGTCCAGAATTACCGGCGCCTCAATGGCCAAAATTACTGGCGCCTCTGGTAACAGAATCTCAGTTACCGGATTCCTTATCCACTGAAACTTTCTATTAACGACTCATGTTAACCTCCCTTATGTAGATGCTGCCAAAAGCTCTGAGATCCAGCTCCAAAACGGCGTTGCTGCTACACTCGTTCCTCATAGGTAATTTTCCTTTTTTCTAGTTTATAATTGGAAAATTGAGGGATTTTAATTCCATTGAATTATGTTTAGTTTATTAAAGAAACGCGGGTCCAAAATTGATAGTTGTAGAATTGACTTTCAAGCCAAAAATGGAAAAACATATTTCAGTTTGACACCAAAAATGGAAGAAAAAGAACTCTTTTGTAGAAAAAAATGGACTAAATTGATAGATTATTAAAATTATGATGGTTACTTTTTTAAAATTAGGGTCAAATTAAAATAAGTGTAAAACTTGAGGGCTAATTATGTAATTATATCAATTTATATTAACTGTCATGTTATCAGCCGTTATATTTTTAATGGCGTTGGACCAATTTGTCACTTTTTTCAAGTCAAAGGACCAGTTTGTAACTTCTAATAGTCAGAGGATGCAAAAGATAATTAGAGTATAGTCAGAGGACCATTTATGTAGTTTACCAAAATATTAAAGATGGAAAATCAATGACCATATTCATATTAAGATGGCAAACCAAAGGCCATATTCACAATGAATCTAGACAACAAAGTGTGTAAAGGGAGAATTGACATTCTAGCAAGAATTGTTACATATTCAATGTCAATGAGGATATAATTTATTCCCTTCAACTTATCTTTTCAGCTATCCTATGTCAATCCTATAAATAGGACATATTGTAAAGCATTTGGACACAACTTGAATTTGAATGAAAAAACTATTTTGTGAGTGTTCAAACTCCCTTGTTCTTTAAAAACTCTATCGACTTATGAAGCATAGTCTTGTGGTGTCAATCCTATTATTTCTATACCGATTGTTTCCTAACTCTTCATAGTTAGAGGGTCACGGTTATTTGGATTAAGAACAATATAAGATTCGGGTCAACACTCTTTCCATAGTGTTGGTTCTTTCTTCGTTGCTTAACAAGTCTTCAAAAATTTCCTTTACAATCCATCCAAATCCACATCCACTTCAACATCATCTTTCATCCATCCAAATACCAAACTCCATAAATACCATCCAAATCCTTTCCCATAAAACCATTCTTTGTTACCGCCATCACCACCATCTTTAACCCAAATTTATCATTCTCATCATTCCACCACATTTCTAATTTTATCTTTTGTATCCAACATCCTAATTACTCAATTCATGTTCGGGAAACAAGCAATCTCGATATTTCTGTAACCGGGATCGTATCACAGTGTGCCGGTGAACGGTGGCGCCCATAGGGTTTTTCAGAGAAGTTGAGAGCTTCTATTTTGGTTCGGTTTTAAGAAATGAAAAAAAGGGTTATTTGGTTTTCAAATTGGTTTTATACTAGTTTTAAAATATAAAAAAGGTTTAATTCCTTTTTAAATCCCTCTGAATCGTTCAAATATCGGCCGCGGTCATTCCGCATTTCAAAATCATTGTCGCGGTCCCTGTGATTTCACAAATGTTTGCAATTTCGTCCTTTTCCAAGCTTAATCAGATTCCAAACGGTTTAATCCTTGCTTTAGCCTTTAAAACTTCAGATTTTGTTTTATTTTAGTCCCTAATTTGGTGATGAAACCCTTTATTTACCCCCTAGTTATCATGCATATTTAGTATTTTGCCCTGCAGTTTATATTCTTTAGTTTGCAGTCCTTAATTTCTAATGTTTAGTGTACATGCCTTTTTTTTCTTGTCTTATGTTATGTTGTTTGATATGTTTAAGTATGGTTTGTATATAATACATAATATATGTTTTTTATAATATGTGGTTTTTACATAATATGTTATATATATATAACATATGGTTTTTTATATTATATATAATATATGATTTTAATATATATATATATATATATATATGGCTTTAATATATATATTATAACTTATGGTTAATATATGTAATATACGGATTTAATATAATATATATAATATACGTTTTTAATGAATATATAAAATGTTGAGAAGTGTATGTATTACATGTTTTACATATTATATATAACACATAGTTGAAGTAAAGAAATATTTATATATAAGTATATATATATATATATGTGGTTTTTTATGTGTACATAATATAGTTTGCTTATGTTGTTTTAATGTAACATTTTATATGTGACATGCATTTATAATTTACATTCATATGACTTGATATTTTGATTGTGTGTTAATTGTTTTAAATCATAAAAAAAGGTATTCATTAATTCTTATATTTGCGTCGTAACAGTCTTGCCTTAATGAATGTTGACTAAATATTTGATTAATCCTTATCGTCTCAAGTTAAATGATAATTAAAAATTGACAAGATCATAACATCATACTTAAATATTTGCATCATGCGTAAAGGCGACGTACGAAAGTCGAACCATAAATTAACACGGCAGTCGGGCTTATTCGATGTTAGTTTAATCTATGGCATGATGTATCGTCATCCTTATTAATTAAATGTCCAATTAATTTGAACCCACCAATTTGATAAATCTCGTTCAATTAAAGTCAATTTTCAATTAAGAACACCTAATTAGATTCATTTTAAATTTCAATGATTTTCATCAATTAAAAGCAACAAATATTTTGGTACCGATTTCCGGGCGTGATGGGGTGTTAATCATTCCCACACGTAACTGTAGAACTAAGGTTTTGATATAATATTTGAAAAATGTTTTGGACTAAATTGAAAAGAATTTAAAATATGTTTTTAGTCAAAAACAACTTGAAAATATGTTTAAGGGTTTTTAAAGCTCTGGAATGGACTTAAAGTACATTTAAAGTAGTCAAAACCGAGCATTTTAAGTGACAGTATCGATACAGTGGATAGTGTATCGATACACATTAGGGTTTTGGATTCCAGTAGCTAAAACCCGTATCGATACGGCTATGCGTATCGATACGGTGTCTAAACCCGTACCGATACGCTTACACGTATCGATACGGTATGTTTTCAAATAGCCCAACGGCTAGTCGCGTACCGATACGGTGGTATCGCGTACCGATACGCCAACGGTCAATTCCCAACGGTCTTTTGAATTTGCAGGACCGTACCGATACGCCAGGCATGCGTATCGATACGCATCAGCAGAAAGCTCAACGGCTATATCAGACTTTCAAGACCGTATCGATACAGGGGATAGTGTATCGATACACTAGGCTGATGAAATGCATTTTGTGGGAAATAAACGGCTATTTTGTATCCCCAACGGCTATGAAACATCCCCAACGGCCATAAACGGCTAGGAACTCAATTTGGAGTATAAATAAGGCCTCCAAGCATCAAGATTAAGTAGAGCTTCAATTGTCACAACGTTATGAGTGAAAAACGTGTCTAGAGCTTTATTTGTTCATTTATTGCTTAGACAACACTAGTGAGCTTACATTGTTAAATTTGCTCAAGTGTTTAGGTTTTGGGTGAGTGCTTCATTGTGCAAACAAAATACCTATTAGAGGGTTCAAGTTTGCTTATTTGTTTCTCTTTGTAAAGAGGGTTTTCCTTCAAGCTTTGGGTAGAAAGCTTCGAGGGTTGTAAAGGGTTTCCTCCTAATCCTAGAAAAGGGGACGAATCAATTAGTGGATTGATTGTGAAATCCTTAGTAGGAAGCTAAGGTAGTGGATGTAGACCTTGGTTAGAAGGTTGAACCACTATAAATCATCGTGTCTTTATTCTTTTAGCTTCCTAAACCCTTCCACCCAAAAATCCACCTCTCCACCACTTGGCGAGCATAATCGGTTGATCGAATCGAGCGTCGAAAAACCCAACAATTGGTATCAGAGCTTGGCTCAATTGAAGGGGATTAACATCCTATTGAGAAGATCCGGCAAGCTCGATCAACATTTCACCAACCAGCTCAAAATGTCGCAATCCATCAACATACCGCCCTTCTTCGACGGAGATCACTATGCCCATTGGAAGACAAAGATGAAATTCTTCTTGAAGTCAAGAGATTACAAGCTATGGGACATAGTTGAAGATGGTCCGTTCGTGCTTCAAGGAAGCAAAGCGGAATGGAGTGACGACGATCGCAAGAAGATGGAGCTAAATTGTAGAGCCTTGCACATGCTTTTTTGTGCATTTGGCCCAACCATCTACGAGAAGATGTCTTCTTGTGAAAGTGCCAAGGAGGTATGGGACAAGCTTGAAGTCACATATGAGGGGACTAATGAAGTCAAGGAGACCAAGATTGGGCTTCTCACCTTAGAGTATGAAAACTTCAAGATGAATCCGGAAGAAAACATCGAGAAGATGTTTGATAGATTCTCCACCATCACCAATGGTCTTAAAGGTTATGGAGAAGCCATCCCGGAAGAAAAACTTGTCCGAAAGCTCATCTACTCACTTCCCGAGTCTTGGGACTCAAAAAGGACCGCCATCATCGAAGCCAAAAATTTAAAAAATTTGAAGCTTGATGAACTCATGGGGTCACTTCTTACTCATCAAATCATGAAGAAGAATAAAGAGGATGAGAAAAGGAGGGAAGAAATTAGAGCTATGGGAGAGAAGAAAATCAAGAGACTTGGCTTCAATGCCATGGCTCTCAAATCCTCCACAAATTATCACGTAGATTCAAGTGAGGAGGATAGTGAAGATGAAGAGATGAACTATCTCTTCAACAAGCTCGCACGATTCATGAAGAGCAAAATGGAAAAATTCAAGCATGAATCGATGAAGAAGATGAAGGATTCCCACAAATTCAAAAAGAAGGGATCATCTTCAAAACAAGCATATGTGGCCGCTTGGAGTGATGAAGACTCCACCGATAATGAAGTAGCCCACCTATGCATGATGGCCCTCAATGAGGGGGAGGTAACTTCTAACTCATCTATTTCAAATTCTTATACATTTGATGAGTTACAAGAAGCCTATGATGAATTGGTTTTTGAATTCAAGGCTTCATTTTCGAAAAATAAAAAATTGATTTCAAAGTTGAAAACCGAAAATGATTTGCTTTCTAAAACCAATTTAGAGTTTGAAGCAAAAATCAAAGATTTTGAACTTAAAGTTTTAAATTTACAAAACTTGCTTCAAACGATGGAAAGAGATCATCAAAAAGAAGTTGATGATCTCAAAAAGGAAAAAGATTTGATTTCCAAAGAACTTGAAAAGAAAAACAATTTTGGAAAATCAAATTTTTATGCAAGACAATCTAGTGCCCCTAGATTTTTAAATGGAAAATGTTTTAGAAGTGTTTGGGTCCCAAAAGGACTAACCACTTCAACTAAAAAGGATGAAATTGAAAAATGGATTCCTAAGGGGACTAAATTTTGTGCTACTAACGTCTATGGATCCAAAGCAATTTGGATACCAAAAATTACTTGATTGTCTTTTGCTAGGTGTGATGGAGAATAATCAACAAGTCAAACATTAAGGGGGAGCTCCATGCACACAAGGAAAAACACTTGAAGAGGAAGGCTTCACATCCTCCCTTGAGTTCAAGTGTTGGTAAAAATTTCTAGTTGTTTTTGATTTTATTTGATTTATTTTTTTTAATTCAACTAGATATTCATAAATGTTGGACTAACATTCTGATGATGCTATGAGTAAGGGGGAGCCAATTTTAAACCAAAATTTTAAGTGTCAAAATTTTTTTTTGCCTCCTATGTTATCTTGAACTTAAATGTCATTTTAAATTCTTTTTGATATAACAAAAAGGGGGAGAAATGGTTTTTGAAAAATTTATTTTTCAAATGAATAAGGGGGAGCTTTATTTTGATTTTATATCTTAAATCTCTTATTCACAATTTTAAAATTAAAGGGGGAGAATCCCAAACAATTTTTCAAGTTGGTTTTATTATATCAAAAAGGGGGAGATTGTAGAACTAAGGTTTTGATATAATATTTGAAAAATGTTTTGGACTAAATTGAAAAGAATTTAAAATATGTTTTTAGTCAAAAACAACTTGAAAATATGTTTAAGGGTTTTTAAAGCTCTGGAATGGACTTAAAGTACATTTAAAGTAGTCAAAACCGAGCATTTTAAGTGACAGTATCGATACAGTGGATAGTGTATCGATACACATTAGGGTTTTGGATTCCAGTAGCTAAAACCCGTATCGATACGGCTATGCGTATCGATACGGTGTCTAAACCTGTACCGATACGCTTACACGTATCGATACGGTATGTTTTCAAATAGCCCAACGGCTAGTCGCGTACCGATACGGTGGTATCGCGTACCGATACGCCAACGGTCAATTCCCAACGGTCTTTTGAATTTGCAGGACCGTACCGATACGCCAGGCATGCGTATCGATACGCATCAGCAGAAAGCTCAACGGCTATATCAGACTTTCAAGACCGTATCGATACAGGGGATAGTGTATCGATACACTAGGCTGATGAAATGCATTTTGTGGGAAATAAACGGCTATTTTGTATCCCCAACGGCTATGAAACATCCCCAACGGCCATAAACGGCTAGGAACTCAATTTGGAGTATAAATAAGGCCTCCAAGCATCAAGATTAAGTAGAGCTTCAATTGTCACAACGTTATGAGTGAAAAACGTGTCTAGAGCTTTATTTGTTCATTTATTGCTTAGACAACACTAGTGAGCTTACATTGTTAAATTTGCTCAAGTGTTTAGGTTTTGGGTGAGTGCTTCATTGTGCAAACAAAATACCTATTAGAGGGTTCAAGTTTGCTTATTTGTTTCTCTTTGTAAAGAGGGTTTTCCTTCAAGCTTTGGGTAGAAAGCTTCGAGGGTTGTAAAGGGTTTCCTCCTAATCCTAGAAAAGGGGACGAATCAATTAGTGGATTGATTGTGAAATCCTTAGTAGGAAGCTAAGGTAGTGGATGTAGACCTTGGTTAGAAGGTTGAACCACTATAAATCATCGTGTCTTTATTCTTTTAGCTTCCTAAACCCTTCCACCCAAAAATCCACCTCTCCACCACTTGGCGAGCATAATCGGTTGATCGAATCGAGCGTCGAAAAACCCAACAATTGGTATCAGAGCTTGGCTCAATTGAAGGGGATTAACATCCTATTGAGAAGATCCGGCAAGCTCGATCAACATTTCACCAACCAGCTCAAAATGTCGCAATCCATCAACATACCGCCCTTCTTCGACGGAGATCACTATGCCCATTGGAAGACAAAGATGAAATTCTTCTTGAAGTCAAGAGATTACAAGCTATGGGACATAGTTGAAGATGGTCCGTTCGTGCTTCAAGGAAGCAAAGCGGAATGGAGTGACGACGATCGCAAGAAGATGGAGCTAAATTGTAGAGCCTTGCACATGCTTTTTTGTGCATTTGGCCCAACCATCTACGAGAAGATGTCTTCTTGTGAAAGTGCCAAGGAGGTATGGGACAAGCTTGAAGTCACATATGAGGGGATCCCTCCTCTTCATTCTCGACTCATGACTTGATTCTTCCTTTTCTTGCTTCATGAATCGGGTGAACTTCTTGAAGAGCTTGACCATCTCTTCTTCTTCACTATCTTCTCCACTTAAATCTTCTTGTTTTCTTGTGAAGGATAAGAGCAACATTCAATTCAATGCCTTCTTCTTCCCCTTTGACATCATCATTTCATGTGTTAGCAAAGATCCCATTAGTTTGTCAAGCTTGAGCGTCTTCAAATTCTTTTCTTCGATGATTGCAGTCTTCTTGAAATCTCATGAATCGAGGAGTGAGTAAATCAACTTCCTCGCAAGCTCATTAACTATGACGGAGAACCAATCAAACATAGCTTTAATTTCTTCTTCTGGATTCATCTTGAAATTTTTATAGTTGAGGTTGAGAAGTCTAATCTTGGTTTTGTTCAACTCATTTGTTCTTTAATATGTGCCTTCAAGCTTGTCTCATGCTTCCTTGGCATCTTCACAAGAGGGGACATTGAATACTCTTTTGGACCAATAGCACATAAAAGAACATGCAAGGGCTTCGAGTTAAGTTACATTGCCTCCTTTCTTGGTCACTCCATTCATTCCTATCATTAAGAACAAGAAGGTCTCCAACCCTCTTTTGCGATAGATTAGGGTCATCTTTAATGATCTCCCAAAGCTTGTAATCGATTGATCGTATGAATATCTTCATTCTATTCTTTCAATAAGAATAGTTGGCACCGTTGAAGTAAGGAGGCTTGGTGATTGATTGTGTCATAAACTGTGGTTGATCTAAAAATGTTGAGCACTTCAAGGATCGACTCTAGGATGTTAATCCGGTGTAGAGACGATGCTCTGATACTAATTGTTGTGAGGCTCGAACGATCAACCTAGATAGCCAAGAGAGGGTGAATTGGATTTTTTCTTTGGTGGATGAAAAGCTAAGTAATAAAAATTGACACGATGATTTATAGTGGTTTAACTTTCTAACCAAAGTCTACCTCCACTACCTCAACTATCCACACTAAGGATTTCTTTTCTTTTTCTGTGCTCTAGGAGATAACCCTTACAACACAAGACTTATACCTCAAAGTTTTGTTAAACTTTCTCACAAAGAGAAAAGAAATAAGAAAACAAGGAAAAAACTTGTAGGCAAATATGTTTGCAATTTAAGCACACACCCAAAACCTAACACTTGAGCAAATATAACAATTAAGCTCACAAGTATGTTCTACAAAGAAATATGACCGTATTGAAGTCTAAAACACTTTCTCTATCATTGAATGTTGGCAGTTGGTTTCGTGTTCTTCCATGGATGCTTGGAGTGGTCTTTTAAACCCTCCAATGACTTCATGACCGTTACTACTCGTTCGGGGTTGATTAGAGTCATTGGGGACTTTATTTCTAGCATTATATACACTTTTTGGCTCGTTGGTATCGGTACACATGCAAGGATATCGGTACACCTTCTTAAAATAGAAAGAGTCGTTTGAAATTTTTTACAAAGGGTATCGGTACACTATGCAAGTATATAGGTTCACCCTCTTGTGTATCGGTACAGCTGAAGCTGTATCAATACTCTATTTGGCTACTAGAAAATGGAGTTTTGGGGAAATAAAAGGGCATATCGGTACAGGTAAAATGAGTATCGGTATAACTGACTGGGTATCGATACACTAAAGACTGTACCAGTACATAGAGCCTGTTTTTGACACTTTGGCTATTTAAAATTATTTTAAACATGTCAAAAACCTTTTGAAAACCTTTTAAACATATTTTTCAAGATAATGAACTTTTGAAATATTTATGCAAATTAGTTTAAGTTCAAATATCTCAACATAGTGCTATTGAAAATCCTATTGAGGATGAAACTAAAGATGATACAATGCTTTTGCAACCAATTACGCGGAAGGAAGCACTCATAGCGGCAACAACTATTCACAATTTTTTGTTTGAGTATGAGAACGCAACACCGGTACTTTTGGATGCAGTAAGGAAAGTTAGAGATGAAATACAATTAGATTTACATTTCAAGAAGAAGCAAATAATAATAGAATCATATTTTACTAAGCTGTCATAGTTATATTTGTAATTTTATAGAATTATTAATTTATAATATTGAAGGGACTATAAATTTATATAAGTGTCTTCCGGAAAATTATTTTTTATTAATTTATCAAAATTATTAATTTAGACCTTGAGATCAAGTCGGAATTGAAAAAATTATTATTTTTAGAGAAATTAATAATTTATCAAGTATCAATTTATGGAGGTTGTATTGTATTTGCAAACTTATATTGATATTATAAGGACGTGCAGACAGCAAAGAATCACATCAAACTGAAGGCCAAGAGTGTTCTCTAACTCAAGCCCAGATCATAATAAACTAAGCTCGAACCGGCAGTTAATTAAGATAAATGAATTCTGAATATATTGCTCCGGTCTTTCGGTTCATTTGGAAGAGGGCTTGGAAGCTTGTAGCACCGTAAGAGCCACCACATTCATCTTTAGCTTATACACATCACAACCATTTTTTCTGCAGCATTTCACATCATCAAATCAAATATCATATGAAATAATGATAGTTACCCCAAATATTGTGCTTCTTTCGGATTCTGATATGTCTGATGGGAGCTTCTAGGGTTAGACACCCTTACTATTAAGCTAAAATTAGGCGCGAGTTATATAATTTCTTATAAAAATAATAAGGATTTATGTAGTTACACAATTCCTTACAATTAACACAATCTACGCATATTCTTACACAAATGGTAAGAATTTAAGTTATCATATAAGAATTTGTGTAGTTAAACAATAATTAAGTAGTTACACAAAAGGTAAAGATTTTTGTAGTTACACAATAATTATATAGTTACACAATTTCTTATCTATCCTACACAAATTTTTACCAAATTAATAAGATTTTATGTAACTACACAAAAATGCGCCTAATTTTAGAACTTCCCATGTATGATATATACAAGTATGCTTAATTTTCTTTAATCCATCATAATGCCAAATAATAAAACATGATAAGGTCAGCATAAAGACAAAAGTCTGCATGATATTAGAAAAAAAAGGTAATCAACGTCCTTGGAAAGACACCTTTCGAATGAAAAAAAATAAAGGAATTTATTTTTTAATTATATAGTTACAAAAATGGTAAGGATTTTGGTACTTATACAATAATTATGTAGTTATACAATTTCTTATCCATGCTACACAAATTCTTACTAAAATGATAAAAATTTATATAGCTACACAAAAATCACCTAATTTTAAACCTTCCCATGTCTGATACAAGTATGCTTAATTTTCTTTTATCCATCAAAATGCCAAATAATAAAACATGGTAAGGCCAGCATAAAGACAAAATTTTGCATGATATTAGAAAAAAAGCAATCAACGTCCTTGGAAAGACACCTTTAAAATGAAAAAAATAAAGGAATTTATTTTCAATTATAAACGGGACTAAATTGAAAGAATGTATAATGATGAGGGCTATATTTATTGAAATTTTTTTAATTAGAACTAAATTGAATAAATGTGTAAATATGGAGGACTACATGTGCTACTATACAAAGTTTCATAACAGTCATGTTAAGTATTTAACAAACGAGTTACCATTTTGCTACAGAACATACAATTTTTATTGACATTTTGTAATATTTAAAAGTTTGATTACCGTTTTATTTTTTTTAACAAAGTTCAGTGATCATTTTGATACTTTACCCTTAAAAAATACATAATACAAATTTTTTTTTACTAATTTGACATTTCCGAAAGGCTGAAATGAAAATAAGTGTCTAAAGTATCCTTCTTTTGAACTTTAAGTGCTTAAAGTATTTTTTTTTTGTAAAAATAAGTGCCTAAAATTTCAACCGTTATAAATTTAGGTGTCTAATGTAACACCCCTTAACCGATTCAATGGCTAAACCGATTTAAGAAGTATTACTAACAAAACAAAGACAAACAAATATCAAACAACGATGGACTTTTAAGCAAAGCTGAAGAAGATCAAGACTATACTTTATTATAGGGACAAAAAAAATTACATGTGGTTACAAGATGACTTTAACCTCGATTCTAAACTTCAACTAGAATCGTAAGAAGATATACCATTGAAATTAAGCTTAGTCCATTCGAAAAAGACATTTTAGGACCTTAACTTATTAACTATTTTCTTTTTGATATTACCAATTTCAAACTTATTCGAGCTAGTATTTAAACAAGGAAGATCCATAAATCATATTCATAATTCTAATTCAAATAAGAGGAGGTAGAAGGACATTATTCAAATTCATGGAATTTACCACTAGCTTATCAATGTATTAATTCCAATTATCGTACATGGTCCAGAACTAATTTTTAACTTCTAGCACAATCTACTCATTCGAA
The DNA here is from genome assembly GCA_030270665.1 of Hibiscus trionum. Classification (NCBI taxonomy): domain Eukaryota; kingdom Viridiplantae; phylum Streptophyta; class Magnoliopsida; order Malvales; family Malvaceae; genus Hibiscus; species Hibiscus trionum. The sequence goes on along the minus strand of BSYR01000027.1, from coordinate 40,232,048 downwards.
ACTGCACAAAGATCTAGCATTCGGATCTAGACATAGAAATATTCAGACAACTCAGTCAATTGCGTTAAACATCAACTAGATCAACTTTTCCTATCAATCAAACCAGCATAAGCAAGGTCATGAACCTAAGCAACATTAGCAACCATTTTATTATCATAACAAGTACTTAAATCTCACACAATAGACAGGTTCGAATCTTATAGGTACCTCAATCAATTATCAAGATCTTATCATACTCATTATCGCAACATTCCTACCAAGATCAATTAACTAATTGTCATCAAATATTATAAAGGCCCATTTTACAAACATCTACAAGAAATTTGAATGCTCTCTAGCATTACTTTCATACTTAGCAAACATCTACATGCTAATACAAACATGATGCAACCTTACTAGGAATTTTAACAAAAGGCTTACAAAACTTACATTTAGTACTTGAGATCTTGATTGAGCTCCGAAACAAACGATACTAATTTTAACCTGGAACGATATCAATATTTGCTAAGTAAGTAATCACTTTGTGAAGTAGTAAAATCATATCAATACAATGCAATCAAAGTATACCATTGTCTCAAAGCACTTAAGCTTGGAGATAAGTCAATTACAAGTCTATATAGTACATGATCAAGGTGTTTACGACACCTTGCCATACTAATGTTATGGCCAAGTTGTCTTACTAAATTTTAAGTAATAACGTAACATAATTGTTTCCTACTTACCATACAAGTAACTCAATTTCCTTGTAGTGTTTACTGGATACAACTCAACTAGGGTTGAGCGTTTGATCGAGTTGAGTCGAATCGAGTCAAAAAATTTTGAGTTATTCGAGTTGATGTGTCATATTTTACAACTCAAACTTTGTTTAAAATTTTTCTGATTAGAGTCGAGTTTTCGAGTTCCTATAAAAAATTAATTGTAATTATTTATCATTTTATAGTACGATTTGATTCCAATTTAAACGACTTTCTCTAATCATATAAGATATGCGCACACACACACACGGGTGAGCGTTTGACCGAGTTGATTCGAATCGAGTCAAAAAATTTCGAGTTATTCGAGTTGATGCGTCATATTTTACAACTCCAACTTTATTTGAAATTTTTCCGATTCGAGTCGAGTTTTCGAGTTCGTATAAAAAAATTAATAATAATTATTTATCATTTTATGGTACGATTTGATTCCAATTTAAACGACTTTCTCTAATCACGCACGCACGCACGCACACACACAAACACCTTCATATTTTTTCACATGCACACACATACACCTTCATATTTTTTCACATGTGACAATATTTCTTCATATTTTTACATATCAGCATCTATAAATCATAAAAAATTGAGGGGCTCGTCTCGAACTTAAAAATAAATCCACTAATTACTAAAAATTTTGAATTTTCATTTTACAACTCAAACTTTATTTGAAATTTTTTCGAGTCATTCGAGTTTATGAAATTTCGAGTCGAGTATTTTTACCTCGAGTTGAGTTATTTGATTTTTTCGAGTCGAGTTTTGCTCACCCGTAGTGTTTAGTACCTTGATTACAAGAAATCACTTTTATTAACCTTGATTGTCAAGAAAACTTTTTTTCACTTATATTTATTCAAAACAGTTCACAATATATATAGGTTCAAAACGGTCCCATGATTACTTGTATTTATTCAAAAAAGTCCATAATTCATGTATTTATTCAAAACAGTCCACAATTTATATATATATATATATATTCACAACAGTCCCATAATTACTTGTATTTATTCAAAACAGTCTATAATTCATGTATATACATATATAGGTTCAAAGCAGTCCCATAATTACTTGTATTTATTCAAGACAGTCCACAAGATTTCAAACATAGCATATCATATCTATACGTTACTTATCATGTAAGCTATCAAGCATAACATATCATAAACATGATCTACTTATAACAATAGATATCTTACATAACATATCATAGACGTGAACTATATGTCACATAAGGTGCCAAACATAAACATAAGCTACTTGTCACATAAGGTACACAAGCTCTCATGGATTAAAGTATTCGAAAAAATATATAATCTTATCCAAAAGAAATCACAATATTCAAACTGTAGGATTATTACTTATCACATAAACATTTAAACAAATCATATGTGCAAAAAGGCATTCTATCAAAACATATAACTTAATCCAAGAGAATGTTCAAAATCACATAGGTACATTTTACTTGTTATGCAAGTTATTGCAATGATTTATTAATTTAACTTATAAGTTTCATTATTTCTCTTTAACATAGCCTTGAGAATCAAGTAGCCTAGGTACACGAATCCCCAATCAATTGTTGCCAACAAAAGGTACTTGAAGTATCGGTCAATCCCTACTATTGTCGCTAAGTGACCACAACAAATCCCTCCTACTGTCGCCTCATAAGGACTGTAGTCCACCCCAAAACATGAGCTCTATAGACTCTATGGCATGCCAACTATACCTATGACTAACTCGAAACCAAAACTTCCCCTTTAATCTTATCATACCAGAAACATAACTGAGTTTTAACTCCTTATTCAAGCATTCAGATAACATAGCTTATTCATATCAAGTTGAGCATAGCTCCAAGTTCACATAATCATCTAGATAAGGCTGATAGTTTATCATGTCAGCTACAAGCATAAGCTTATATATAACAACTTCCCAAGATATAGCATACATCTTAATCAAGTAATGCATATCATCAAGTACTTACAATTTAGTACTCACCTCGAGCCCAAGCTAGTTTTCAAGTATAGCATGGCTTAAACAAACAAATAATATTGTAAGTAAATTTAATAAAGGGTGCTCGGGTAATGTCACACCTCAAAAATAGATTTAGTCAGAATTAGATTTTGGTGACCAAATATTTTGTATCGATTGTGTAATTTATTTGATCTTATTAAGACAACTGCGATAGTTTATTATTATTATTATTATTATTATTATTATTATTATTATTATTACTATTAAAAAGAAAAAGAAGGGGGGGGGGCACGGCCAACTCCTTCATAATGAAGGAATTGCCGTGGCTTTTAAAATTTCATGACACAGACGTGGCTTAAAATGGCCATTGGTAGTGGCCTTATAAACACGTGGCCATGTATGGCAAATGCAAGTCCCAAAAGAAGGGGAACACCTATCCAAACACGTGGGGAATGAAGGGAAATTGGGAAGTATGAGGAGGACCGGCCGAGTGTAGTATAAAAGGGAGGGGGAGGTTCGGTGTATTCACATCGAAGGAAGAAGAAACAAATAAATCAATCGGTTCGGTTAGTAGATTTGATTGTTCACTAATTCGAACCCCAGCTATCGTTAGGGTGAGCTCAAATCCTTAGTTAATAATTTCGTATTAATTTAATATCGTTTTATCGACTCTAACAAATCTATGTTAATTAACTTAGTTCAAAAGGCTGATAAAGGACAACTGTCATTTTCGAGGGCAGAGAATAAAGTCGATGTTATCCGAGAAACGTCGGGTTATTGAGGTGAGTGTAGTCGGAGTCTTGAGATTAGGCTAGGTTCCTTTATGATTTCATTAATATCAATTTTGCATAGCTAACGTTTTGTCTAAGGATCATTACGTCGAACCTCTTTAGAGGTTTTATTGACAAGTATCGGTAAGTTACCGTATCAATTATCGGATATAGCATTGTTATCGCTAATATTGTTGTCATCGAATCATAAGACATACCATCATCGTTATTGTCATGGTCGTCCTCACTACATTGGAACATTGAACATGGCATCATTGACATTGTCACTATTAATATTGGGACATTAGAATCATAAAAATATTAATTATTAAACATTGTTAGCATCCTTGACATAAACGTTTTACATTGAAGTTGGCATTATTATAGTCATTGCATATAAGTATTGGTATTGTCAGTAAGTCTTTGACATTGAAATATTGTCTATTGGTATTGAAAATGAATATTAATTTTCGATGTTGGCATTGAGACATTGATTACTGATAATGGCATTGAAATATTGATCATTGATTTTACTATTGAAATTATTTAATATTGATATTGTTATTGAATCTTAGATTCGAAAAGACATTGGATACAGTTGGCATGCCATAGAATTCATGAGCTCTTTGGTACGGGTGGACTACGGACTTTATGGTGGCGAGGGGGAGGGATGTTTGTGTTATTAGTCAGTTGGTGAGTCGGAGGAACTAGACCATTTATTGATTTGGCGAGGTGTAGGAATTCACGTATCCACTATCTTATTTCGATCCAAGATAATGCTATTAAAATACGTCAAGAATATTTTCTTAAATATTGTCATAGTATTGATTTCGTTATAGCATTGGCATTAACATGACTTTGGTATGATTAAAGAAATGTCATCGCCCTAGCATGTTATGAGTTGCATACCAGCGTATTTACTGTTAACTATGACTACCTCACTAGGCAAAGTATGTATAATTTGTCTCATCTCATGCATTTCAGGTTAAATGAAACATTGACAGGAGATCAGAGCAGTCGAGGGATTTTGGCAAGTCACTATTAAGCTAAAAGTAATGTATTCCGCCCTTATAAACTCCTAGTATGGTGGTAAAGTAGTCAAACTAGTAACATATGGACCCTTTGATATGTGTGTATTGCATGTAGTTTGGATAGGTGCAAAGGGCACTAAATGACATGTTGAAGTTTGCTTGAAAACGACCATGTATGCATAAATGGCCTAAGATAGTAAAAACTTAGTAAATGTATTCGAATTATCACGAACTTTGGAATGCTGGTAGATTATGGTATTGAAATATTGTGCATAAAGTATCATTATATTTGGACATTTGATGATAGGTTAATTTAGCTAAAACCAGCTTAAATTTGTCATTACAAGTCAGGCGTATCGAAATAGGTGATGGTGTTTCGATACGGCCTAGATGTTTTAGACATCGGATCGGGCTGGTCAGGTACGGTTCAAATCGTATTAGGTGGTTTAGGGAGATCAAGGTTCGGGATAGGATAAAAATATGAAGAAATTTTTTTTTAAAATCCTCTAAAATCATGTTTAAGAGGTTGGTCAAATCAATTTCACAAAATGAGTTTTGGAAGTGGTACATTTTGGGTAGTGACCAAAATGTAAATTTTAAAACTGTGGAAAATGCAATTTCAAAAGAGGAGTCAAAATCATAGAATCTTTAGGGAGATTTTGTGCAATTATACATTTCCTTAAATTGACATGTGTTTTAAATGATTTTTAGATGATTAATTGAAAAGAGATTTTATTTTATTCAATTGTTAAAATAGGAAATTGAGAAGTTTTTGACGTAACTAACTTTCATTTCAGCAAAACCCATCTCTAAAACCATTTCTCCATATTTCTTTTCTCCCGAATACTCTCTCTTTGATTTTCTAAATCATTTCCAAGAATTCTCTTCAATTTCTTCAAGATTTGTGAAGATAAAACTTGTCAATCTTTAAGGAAGGCAATGATTGGAGGTAAATCATGTTCTCAACATATTATCTAGGGTCTTTATTGAAATTCCCAAGATTATTGACTTCTAATTGTTGTTTTCAACTGAGTTTTAACTATAGTTTTTATTTAATATCAAAATCTTGCAAAATAAAGGTTTAAATCTTGATGTTTGGAGTGTTGTTGATGAGCTATGTTTTAGGTTGATTATAATTGAGTTTTGAGATGATTATGATGTTGAAAAAGTGTTTTAACAATATAGATCTCGAAATCCTTGAGATCCTTGAGTTTCATGATAGTTTTAGTTGAGTTTTTGAAGATTTTGATGGCGATCTGTTCGCTGGAGGTTGTTTTTAGATGTCTTTTGATGATTATTAATGGTTGGAAGTGATTTTTGTTGGCTGGGCTTGGTTTAGAAAGCAATCGATTGAGTTTTCGGTTGTTTCAGATGGGCAAATTGGTGTAGTTTTGCTGGACAACGAGTTTGTGTTTAGTTGCTGGTGTTAGAATACATTTTAATACATTTTGATCTTTGTTTTAATGCTCTAAAAATAAGGGATCTTGATCAGGAAGCAAGCAAAGCATTTTTGGAGGCTTCGGGCGAGTGATCTTCGCGTCGACGAGCGAAGTTTTGCGCATCAGTGAGTGGAAAAGGGTTTTCCAACTTTGAAATGTTTTGAACGTGGTTTTGGGAGCTTTGTGTAAGTTTGAAACACTATGCTAAGCTCAAGAGTAAGTAAAGCAAAAGTCTCTCTCGGATTATGCTATGTTTTGGATTAAAATGCACTTGATTTAAATGTGGTTTGATTACTATTTTAAAGCATGTTTTAAGCAATGATGTTTATGGTTTTAAATGCCATTTTGTTAAGGATGCACGTGGTAAGTGATCCTTGAGTTTATATGATTTATGCAATTGATTTAAGCAAGTTAATGCTTGTGAAGATGGCATTGTGGTTTATGCTTGTAAAACAGTGGTTTGATGTTGATAAGTGATTATATTGGCAAGTGATGGTAAATGGTTTTGATTACTTTAATCGGATATAGTTAGCCGACTATAGGATTGACTGCACCGTGAATAAAGTCGCCTTGGGTGTCGAGGGGTTGTGATTGTGTCGTAAACTCCATCCATGTACCCTAACGATTGAGGCTAAGATCACAACGGTGGATGGTTTAATCCCGTGTGTGAATCTTGTGGTTTGTGTCTCGTACTCTCTTTAGTGGAATTATACAACTATCGATGAGTGATGTTGAGGGGTTGTGATTGTGTCGTAAACTCCATCACGGGTGTTGAGGGGTTGTGATTGTGCCATTATACTCAACCTTGTGAATCCGGTAGTGTGTATGAAGCGTGAGGGACAACGCTTGTAATCTGCGTATCTGATTGCTTCAATTGAGTTGTTTTGATATGGTTTGTTATTGATCACTTGCGAGCCAATATAATGATGTTGATATAATGACTTAATGATGAACATTTATTTTGAGAAAGCATGAGATGCTTGAGAGATATGCTAGAATGCATATGATGCTTGGATTAAGCATGAGCAAAGATTTTTGCTGTTGTAATTAATGATGCTATGAGCATGTGGTTTGAAAGTGGACATGGTGTTCTAAAGTGCATGTTTTAAAGGAAGGCATATGATTACAAAGAATGATGTTTTGGTTTTATAAAATGCATTGATGAATGTTTTGTAGTTAGCGGTCCTCACTAAGATTTATGCTTACGCTCATTTGTTTCATCAATGCAGAGAATTGAGCATCTTTGGCAGCAAGAGAGCAAGGGGAATCCAAGTGATTTTAGCTAATCAAAGTATGTGTTTTCACTTTAGTGTAATAAAAGGCAATGAGAGGGATTTCTACTCATGGATTTGTATGGTGATGTTAAACACCTTGAGCATGTTTGGTTTGTGTTTTGGGACTTGTAAATGGTCTCTATATGATTTATGGTCTTAACTTTGGTAGTTGGATATGCTATGATTTATGTTTAAAAGCATGCTTAGGTAGTTCTATACCCATCACGGATTACTATGCTTGATGCTTACTTTGTGAATGTTTGATGATGCATAAATGTTTTGAATGTTGGATATAGCATGTATGAATGTTTTAGACTTGTTTAGATGTTGTTAAATGAGATTTGAGGGCTGTAGAATGTGATTTTCTGGTATGTGTATCGATACTCGGGGTTGAGTATCGATACACTAAGGCAAATTTTAGGCAAATTATTACAGGGCTATCGATACCAGTTGACCGTGTATCGATACGCCTAGGCAAGGTTTGAAGGACGTACAGATACGCGGGGAAGCGTATCGATACCTTTTCCCCTATTTTTTGGCTACTACCTTCTCGTGTATTGATACAGGCTTAAGCGTACCGATACCGAGTCGTTATTTTTAGTTAAAAGTATCTTTAAAAGTTCTGAATTGTTGCATTTTGGTCTCTGAATATTTTTTATGCAATTGGTTGAGTTTGGATGATCCGTTTGCGATGAAATTTGACATGGAAGCATGTTACCTGACTAATTAAGGATTGGTAATCTTAAAATCTGATTAGTCTCTATAATTTTTAGAAATTACATATTAGTCCCTAAAAGCGAAAGGTTTGCAATTGAACCCCTAATCGAACTCCGATCGTTGTGCCGTTTCTTTCTAAGTGTGTTGTTGGTCACATAGGATCATAATGTGCATCTAGAGAAGATAAAAAGAAAAAAGTGTCATTAATCGAAGTCGGCTTTAACGAGTTGGCTTCGGTTTTCCCCATGTAATCTTCTTAGTTCGGGTCGGGAGTCTAGGCCAGACTAAGGGGGTTACATTTGTTGGTATCAGAGCCAGGTTACGAAAGAATTGGGGATGATGGTAAGGGGAATTTGTATGTTTTGATGTTCGATTTGATGATTTGTGGTATGTTGTACGAAAAATCATGTTTTTGGTTGAATGTTGGTGTTTATGCCATGCTTGATTGTTATAAATCATATGTGAGTTAAATATGATTGGATGCTGATGTTGTGATGAGGATGTGTGCTGATTTCGAATGATGTAAAGCATGATGATTATGATATGCTATTGTATGCTATGTTATGCTTGAGGGAAATCAGGGTGCCCATTGCCTTATTACACTAGCTAAATGTTTTAAATTTGTTTTGTGAACTCGGATCCTTGCTTGAGGCTGGCCTAAATCATGGTTTGATTTTTTTTGTTATTATGCCTTGTTAAAAATAGCACAATGGGTCCGAGGAGAGAGCTTAGATCGAATACGATTGTGCCTGCGCCTGAGCAGGGTAATCAGGGTAATCAGAACCCAGCTGATGAGACTCTACCTCTGCCACCACCTCTTGGAAGTGGAGAGCCGGAGCAATGTGTACAGGCTGGTCCAGAATTGGGTGATCTAGCACCTCTGGTTCAGGTGATCACCGGAGCGTTTCAGGCTGCGGTAGCTGGAGCGCAAGTTCAGGCACCTGCAGCTGGGCATGTGGGTTTGCCTTTGGAAAGGATGAGGAATTTGGGAGCTGTTGAGTTCCGTGGTATGTCTCCTGAGGCATCGAAGGCATGGTTAGCTAGTACGATCCGCATTATGGATCAGATGGAATGCAGTGATGTGCGCAAGTTGGGATGCGCGGTTTCCTTGCTCCAGGGTGATGCCTATAGTTGGTGGACGACTATCACCGATGGTTTGGAGCCTAATGAGGTGGATTGATAGTTCTTTCGGAGTGCCTTTAAGAATATGTATCTTGGTGTGAGATACTTGGATGAAAGGAAGTGCGAGTTTATGTCACTTATGCAAGGAGATCTTTTGTGGCTGAGTACGAGGTCCAGTTCATACGATTAAGCCAATATGCCCCTGAGTTGATGCTGAGCGAGAGGCATCGTTGTGATCGCTTCCGATATGGGCTTGTACAGGAAGTAAAGACCTTTATGTTGAATACAGACTACACGGATTTTGATGTGCTCGTATGTCGGGCTAAGGACATCGAGCTGAGCTTGGATCTAACATCTCAGGGAGTTGGTTCTAGCTCTGGTAAGAGGGCTGCTGATTATAGTTCCGGAGGTGGACGGAGCAAGAGAGGCTGAGATAGAAGGCATCGGCCTGAAGCGAGGCGAGGTGCTCTGGGACGGGGTGGACAGGCTCAGGGTCGACGACTGAGGTCCGAGCAGCACACGTGTTGTACATATGGGTCGAGGGACCATCTGAGGCGAGATTGTTCACATGCGACTAGAGAGGCACAAGCTCCTATTGTGGCGACAGAGAATTCTTGCTGGAACTATGGTTCAGCTGATCATATGAGGCGTGAGTTTCCTCTGTTGGCTGGTGGAGGCCAGGGACATGTACCTACTGTGGCTGCATCTCAGAGAGGCCGTGGGCGCGGCCGAGGTAACTTCTAGAGGAGAAAAAAAGGTCAAAGAGGTATCGCTCATGTTGTAACAGTGCATCCTGAGGGAGGCGGTCCTGCGAGGGTCTATGCTCAGCGCGAGGGTCGTAACGACATCGATGTTATTGCAGGTACCTTTGTTCTACAGTCTTTATCATTGTTGGCTTTGATTGATTTTTGATCCACGCATTCTTATATCTTAAGTGAGCATGCACATTTTCTTGATATACCTGTTAAGTTGCTTGAAGTAGGAATGCAAGTGGCTAGATCTTTTGGTGAGACTGTGGTCACAAGGAAGTTGTATCGAAGGTGTCCCTTGTTTGTTCAGGGTCATGTCTTTCTTGCGGATTAGATGGAATTACCTTTTTATGGATTTGATATGATTCTTGGTATGGACTGGTTGTCTAAGCATAGAGCAGTGGTTGGCTTTGAGGTTAAGCGAGTCACCTTAAAAGCATGTTGATGATTATGAGGTGGTGATAGTAGGCGAGAATATGAAATTCTAGTCTAATGTTGTTTCGGCTTTGGAAGTAAGCCGTATGCTAAGGATGGGTTGTGATGCTTATCTTGCATATGTGATGAATCTTGGTGTAAAGGATGTACGTGTGCAAGATATCAGAATCGTTTGCGATTTTCCAGGTGTCTTTCCGGAAGAGTTGCTTGGGTTGCCACCAAAACAGGGAAGTTGAGTTTGGCATCGAGTTGTTTGAGAATACAACTCTGGTGTCCATTGCTTCTTATCGAATGGCACCTAAAGAGTTGAAGACGCAACTTCAGGAGTTGCTTGATCGAGGGTTCATCCGGCCAAGTGTATCACTTTGGGGTGCGTCAGTGTTGTTTGTATAGAAGAAAGATGGGACAATGCGGATGTGTATAGATTATCAGCAACTGAACAAGTTGACGATCAAGAATAAGTATCCCTTGCCAAAGATTGATGATCTCTTTGATCAGTTTTAAGGAGCCTCGGTGTTTTCTAAGATTAATTTGAGGTTAGGGTATTACCAGTTGAAGGTGAAGGATGTAGACGTACCTAAAATGGCTTTTCGGACAAGGTACGGGCATTATGAGTTTTTAGTGATGCCTTTTGGTTTAACCAACGCACCTGTTGCTTTCATGGACATGATGAATCGCGTATTCCATGAGTTTTTGGATCAGTTTGTGGTGGTGTTCATCGATGACATCCTTGTGTACTCTCGTACCGAGGAGGATCACGATCAACACTTAAGGATAGTGTTGCAAGTATTGTTAAAGAACCAGCTTTATGCTAAGCTGAGCAAATGTGAGTTTTGGCTTAGAGAGGTAGTCTTCCTTGGACATGTAGTATCAGCCGAGGGTATTCGTGTTGGTCCACATAAGGTAGAGGCAGTGATGAGTTGGAAGGTGCCTAAGTCAATGATGGAGGTACGAAGTTTTCTTGACTTGGTTGGATATTACTGTAGGTTTGTCGAGGGTTTCTCGAATATTGTTGCACCTTTGACCAAGCTGTTGCAGAAGAATGTTCTCTTCGAGTGGACGGATGCGAGACAACAAGCTTTTGAGAAGCTGAAGGAAGCTTTGACCCAAGCTCATGTCCTGATTCAACCTGAGTCTGGTAAGAAGTTTGTAGTCTATAGTGATGTGTCCTATGTCGGTTTGGGTTGTGTGTTGATGCAATAGGGTAAGGTAGTAGCGTATGCATCTACGCAGTTGAAGGTGCATGAGCGTAACTACCCTACTCACGATCTTGAGCTCGCGGCTGTTGTGGTTGCTTTGAAGATTTTGAGGCATTACTTATATGGCGAGAAGTGTGTGATATTCATAGATCATAAGAGTTTGAAGTATCTTATGCCTCAAAAGGAGTTGAATCTTAGACAATGTCGATGGGTGGAGTTGCTTAAGAATTATGATTTGTTGATCGAGTATCATCCTGGAAAGGCCAATGTTGTGGTCGATGCTTTGAGCATGAAGGTGGCTGTGGAGTTGAGGAAGATGTTTGCTCGCTTAAGCATGTCGCGAGATGGTGGTCTTGTTGCTGAATTGCAAGTGAAATCGTCCTTGATTCAGTTTATCAAAGATAAGCAGTTTCTTGATGATTCTCTTGTCCCTCACGTTCAGGATATTGCGAATGGTAAACCTTCGGATTTCAGTTTCAATGATGATGGTATTCTGTGTTTTGGGAGTCGAATAGTGGTGTCGAATGATGTTGAGTTGAGGCGCACTATTCTGACTGAAGCTCGTAGTAGTCCTTTCGTTATGCACCCTAGTAGTACGAAGATGTACCGTGGTTTGAAGGATGAGTACTAATGGGTGGGGTTGAAGAAGGATGTTGCCGAGTTTGTTAGCAAATGCATGGTTTGTCACTGAGTGAAGGTTGAGCATCAGGTTCCTTCTGGGTTGTTGCAACCTTTGAAAATCTCCGAATGGAAGTGGGAAAGGATTACCATGGATTTCGTGTCTAGTTTGCCTTTGTCTCAATCGAGGAAGAATTCTGTTTGGGTGATTGTTGATCGCCTTACAAAGTGTGCACATTTCTTGCCTGTGCATACTACGAATACCTTGGATAAGCTGGTAGAGCTACATATTGCTGAGATTGTGCGGTTGCACGGTGTGCCGAAGTATATAGTGTCGGATAGAGATCCGAGGTTTACATCGAGGTTTTGGGAATTCTTGCATCAAGCCTTGGGTACACGGTTGAATTTAAGTACTTCTTATCATCCTCAGATGGATGGACACTCGAAGCGTGTTATCCAAGTGCTTGAGGACATCTTGAGGTGATGCGTTATTGATTTTCAGGGTTCTTGGGAGAAGCACTTGCCTTTGGTTGAGTTTTCTTACAACAATAGTTACCATGAAAACATTCAAATGGCTCCATACTTGGCTTTGTATGGGAGGAAGTGTATATCGCCTCTTTGTTGAGCAGAAACTAGGCAAAAGTTGATTTCGATGCCGGCTATGTTGAAAGGAACCACCGAGAAGGTGAAGCTCATTTGTGAGCGCTTGAAGGCAACATCAGATCGGCAAAAGTCTTACGCGGATCTGAAACGTAAGGAAATCGAGTTCGCGGTTGGTGAACGTGTGTTCATGAAAGTATCGCCTTGGAAGAAGGTGATGAGATTTGGGCAAAGGGTAAGCTTAGTCCGAGGTTTATTGGACCTTATGAGGTTGTGGAGCGTATTGGTTTTGTGGCATATCGATTGAGGTTGCCTCCCGAGTTGGAAAGGATTCATGATGTATTTCATGTTTCGATGTTGCGGAGGTATAGATCGGATCCTCCGCATGTGATGCCTGTTGAGGAGATAGAGTTGAATTCGGATTTGTCTTATGATGAGGAACCAATGAAGATCCTTGATTCGAACAACAAAGTTCTTCGTGGCAAGACGATAGAGCTTGAGAAGGTGTTGTGGCGAAACCGATGAGTTGTGAAGGCCACGTGGGAAAGCAAGGCGGGCATGTTGAAGCAGTTTCCTCACCTTTTTCTTTCAGGTACAATTTCGGGGACGAAATTTCCTAAACGAGGGAGAGTTGTAACGCCCTAGTTTTGGGCCTAGATATTTTAGACATCGGGTCGGGCCGGTCGGATACGGTTCGAATCATATTAGGTAGTTTAGGGAGATCAAGGTTCGGGATAGGATAAAAATATGACATAAATTGCTAAAATCCTCTAAAATCATGTTTAAGAGGTTGGTTAAATCAATTTCACATGAATCTTGGAAGCGGTGCATTTTGGGTAGTGACCAAAATGTATAGTTTTAAAACTTTGGAAAATGCAATTTCAAAAGAGAAATCAAAATCTTAGAATCTTTAGGGAGCTTTTGTGCAATTATACCTTTCCTTAAATTGACATGTGTTTTAAATGATTTTTAGATGATTAATTAAAAAGAGATTTTATTTTATGCAATTGTTAAAATAGGAAATTGAGAAGTTTTTGACGTAACTAACTTTCATTTCAGCAAAACCCATTTCTAAAACCATTTCTCCAAATATCAATTCTCCCAAACACTCTCTCTTTGATTTCTAAATCATTTCCAAGAATTCTCTTCAATTTCTTCAAGATTTGTGAAGCTAAAACTTGTCAATCTTTAGTGAAGGCAAGAGTTGGAGGTAAATCTCATTCTCAACCTCTAATCTAGGTTCTTTATTGAAATTCCTAAGAATATTGACTCATGATTGTTGTTTTTAACTGAGTTTTGATTATAGTTTTGATTTAATATCAAAATCTTGCAAAATAAAGGTTTGAATCTTTATTTTCGGAGTATTGTTGATGAGCTTTGTTTTAGGTTGATTCTAATTGAGTTTTGAGATGATGATGATGTTGAAAAAGTGTTTTAATAATATAGATCCCGAAATCCTTGAGATCCTTGAGATTTATGATAGGTTTAGTTGAGTTATTGAAGAGTTTGATGGTGATCTGTTTGTTGGAGGTATAATGAAGGGTTTAGGTTGTTTTTAGATGTGTTTTGATGATTATTAATGGTTGGAAGTGATGTTTGTTTGCTGGGCTTGGTTTAGAAAGCAATTGATTGAGTTTTCGGTTGTTTTGGATGGGTAAATTGGTGTAATTTTGCTGGGCAACGAGTTTGTGTTTAGTTTCTAGAGTTGTAATGCATTTTAATGCATTTGGATCTCTGTTTTGATGCTCTAAAAACAGGGGATCTTGACCCGGAAGCAAGCGAAGCATTTTTAGAGGCTTCGGGCGAGTGATCTTCGCGTCGGCAAGCGAAGTTTTGCGTATCGGTGAGTGGAAAAGGGTTTTCTAGCTTTGAAACATTTTGAACGTGGTTTTGGGAGCTTAGTGTAATTTTGAAACACTATGCTAAGCTCAAGAGTAAGTAAAGTGAAAGTCTCTCTCAGATTGTGCTATGTTTTGGATTAAAATGCACTTGATTTAAATGTGGTTTGATTACTGTTTTAAAGCATGTTTTAAGAAATGATGTTGCTGATTTTAAATTTTATTTTGTTAAGGATGCACGTGGTAATTGATCCTTGAGTTTATATGATTTATGCAATTGATTTAAGCATGTTAATGCTTGTGAAGATGGCATTGGGGTTTATACCTGTAAAATAGTGGTTTGATGTTGATAAGTGATTATATTGGCAAGTGATGGTAAATGGTTTTTGTTACTTTAATCAGATATAGTTAGCCAGCTATAGGATTGGGTGCACCGTGAATAAAGTTTCCTTGAATGTCAAGGGGTTGTGATTGTGTCGTAAACTCCATCCAAGTACCCTAACGATTGAGGCTAAGATCACAACGGTGGATGGTTTAATCTCGTTTGTGAATCTTGTGGTTTGTGTTCCGTACTCTCGTTAGTGGAGTTATACAACTACCGATGAGTGATGTTGAGGGGTTGTGATTGTGTTGTAAACTCCATCACGGGTGTTGAGGGGTTGTGATTGTGACGTTATACTCCACCTTGTGAAACTGGTAGTGTGTATGAAGCGTGTGGGACAACGCTTGTAATCCGCGTATCCGATTGTGTCAATTGTGTTGGTTTTGATATGTTTTTTATTGATCACTTGCGAGCCAATATAATGATTTTGATATAATGACTTAATGATGAACATTTATTTTGAGAAAGCATGAGATGTTTGAGAGATATGCTAGAATGTATGATGCTTGGATTAAGCATGAGCAAAGATTTTTGTTGTTGTAATTAATGATGCTATGAGCATGTGGTTTGAAAGTGGACATGGTGTTCTAAAGTGCATGTTTTAAAGGAAGGCATATGATTACAAAGAATGATGTTTTGGTTTTATAAAATGCATTGATGAATGTTTTGTAGTTAGCGGTTCTCACTAAGCTTTATGCTTACGCTCATTTATTTCATCAATGCAAAAAATTGAGCATCTTTGGAAGCAAGAGAGCAAAGGGAATCCAAGTGATTTTAGCTAAGCAAAGTATGTGTTTTCACTTTAGTGTAATAAGAGGCAATGGGAGGGATTTCTACTCATGGATTTGTATAGTGATGTTAAACACCTTGAGCATGTTTGGTTTGTGTTTTGGGACTTGTAAATGGTGTCTATATGGTTTATGGTCTTACCTTTGGTATTTGGCTATGCTATGGTTTATGTTCAAAAGCATGCTTAGGTAGTTCTATACCCTTCGTGGATTACTATGCTTGATGCTTATTTTGTGAACGTTTGATGATGCATAAATGTTTGGAATGTTGGATATGGCATGTATGAATGTTTTAGACTTGTTTTGTAACGCCCTGGTTTTGGGCCTAGATGTTTTAGACATCGGACCGGTCGGGAACGGTTCTAATCGCGTAAGGTGATTTTAAGGAATCAAGGATCGGGATAGGATAAAATTGTGGTTAAAATTGCTAAAATCCTCTAAAAATATAATTAAGAGGTTGGTCAAATCAATTTTAAAAAAGGGATATGGAAAATGGAAATTTTAAGTAGTGACCAAATTGTAAAGTTTCAAAAATAGGAAAAATGTGATTGTAAAGGTGAAAGCCAAAATCTTAGAATCTTTAGGGGGCTTTAAGTCAATTTGACCTTTCTTCAATATGACATGTGATTTAAATGGATTTTAATTAAAATATGATATTAATTAATTGGTAGTTAGTGGATTTTCATTTTACGTAACTACCAATTCCCTATCATTTTAGCCAAACACCATTTTCTCTCATCTTTTCCAGAATTCTTTCTCTCAAAAGTTCTCTAAACATTTTCTAAATCAATTTCAAGAGATCTTCATTAATTCTTCAAGATTTTAACAAGGAAAACTTATCATCTATTGAAGGAAGCAAGGATTGGAGGTAAATCATGTTCTTAACCTCTAATTTAAGTTCTTTATTGAAATTCCCAAGATATTTGGCTTCTAATAACTATTTTTGATTGAGTTTTTAATATAGTTTTGATTTGAGATCAAAATCTTGTGAAAATGTGAGTGAAATCTTGATTTTCGGACTTGATGAGTTGGGCACTGTTTTGTATTGATTCTAATTGATTTTTAAGTTGATTTATATGTTAAGATGATGTGTTATTAACATAGATCCCGAAATCCTTGAGATCCTTGAGTTTCTTGGTAGTTTTAGGTGTGATTTTGGGGTGTAATGGTGGAATTGTGATTGCTGGAGGTATAAGGATGAGTTAGGATGTTTAATTGATGTGTTTTGATGTTGATAATGATTTGGAAGTGTTGCATGATGGCTGGGGTTGGTTTAGGAGGCAGTCGATTGAGTTTTCGGTTGTTTTGGAAGGGTATTTTGGTGTAGTTTGAGTGGGCAACGAGTCTATGGATTGTTGCTAGTGTTAGAATGCATTTTAATGCATTTAGATCTCTGTTTTGTTGATATGAAAACAGGGGATCTTGATCTGGAGGCTAACGAGGTGATTTTGGAAGCTCCGAAGGTGTAATTTCTGTGTCGGCGAACAAGGCTTCGCGTACCGGTGAGTGGAAATACAATTTCCTGCTTTCTAATGCTTTGAGCGTGCTCTTGGGAGCTTAGTGTAAGCTTGATACACTTAACTAAGCTCAAGTGTATGTATTTCAGTAATCCCTCTCTTGGAAATGTGTTAAGGTTGATGAAAATGCATTTGTTGTAGGAGTGGATTTGTTTACCATTTTTAAGCATGTTTAAGCATGGTTTCATACTGGATTTTCATGTCATTATGTTACGGAAGCACTAGGTAAGTGATCCTTGGTTTTCATATGGAAATGCATATGATGTTAAGCATGTGTGCTTGTGGAAATGACATTGTGGTTATGCTTGAAAAACAGTGGATTAATGTGGATAAATGATTATATTGGCAAGTGATGAAAATGGTTTTTGGTTACTTTAATCGGATATAGTTAGCCGGCTATAGGATTGGGTGCACCGTGAATAAAGTCGCCTTGGGTGTTGAGGGGTTGTGATTGTTCCGTAATCTCCATCCAAGTACCCTAACGATTGAGGTTAAGATCACAACGGTGAATGGTTAGTCCCGTGTGTGAGTCTTGTGTATGTGTCTCATACTCTCGTTAGTGGAATTATACAACTACCGATGAGTGATGTTGAGGGGATGTGATTGTGCCATTAGTCTCCATCACGGGTGTTGAGGGGTTGTGATTGTGCCATATGTCTCCACCTTGAGTAGTCTGGTAGTTTGTATGAAGCGTGAGGGATAACGCTTGTAATCCGCGTATCCGATTGTGTCTTGTGTTGAAATGGTTTGTGGACTATCACTTGAAAGCCAATATAATGTAAATGAATAAAGTGAAGCATGAGATGCTTGTATGTGATGCAAGGTTGCATGGGAAAGTTGTATATGATGCAAGAGTGCATGAGATGCTTGGTAAAGCATGAGAAATGGTCTAATTGTTGTTTATGATGTTATATAAGTGCATGTGTTCTCAAAAATGCATTGATATCTTATAAAGATATGTTTTATAAAAGCCATGTGACATAAGTGGTGGTTTTACAATTTATGTTAAATGCACTGGTGAATGTTGTTTAGCGATCCTCACTAAGCTTTATGCTTACGCTCGTTTGTTTCATCAATGCAGAAAATTGAAAATTTGGGGACAGCTCAAGAGCAAGAGGAATCCAAGATTTTTCTAAAGTGGTGTATGTGGTTCACCCTTAGTGTAATAAGAGGCAATGGGTGGGAATTTATACTTTAGAATGCTTGAGAATGTTTCTTGTAGTTTGGATTTTGGTTTATTTGGAGTTTTGACTTGTTTTGGTTTTGGAAAACTAGGGAGCATGCCTTTAGTGCATTTGTTTATGTGTTGGTTGCTATGTTTAGGCTATAGCTTCGATATGATGTTTGTTGATATGTATCCTTGATGTATGCATGATGTGACATGTCTCAGGGTTGATTCGAGTATGAAAAAGCATGAAAAACCAGCAATTTCTGCTGTCACAGTGTAGGGTGTATCGAAACACCCTTAACTGTTTCGAAACAGAGGCCTGTAATGGCCATAGCATTTCGGAACAGCTGAAGGTGTTTCGGAACAATTTGGCCACTGGACCGGCCTGTTTCGATACTAGTCTCAGAACACACCCGAGTACCGAAACGGTCAACACCGTTTCGATACAGGTGTTTCGGTACGAAGGGTTGGTGTTCCGAAACGGATGACCGTTGGATGATGATTTTGAATTGTTTTAAGTTTCCATGTTTTACGTTTTAGTCCTGAATGTTGTGGACGCAATTGCTTGAGCTTGGAATGTCCTTTTTCGTAGAAATTTGACAGAGGAGCATGTAATATGATTAATTACATAATTGTAAGCTTAAAATCTATCAAGACCTCATATTTTCTGAAAATTACATTTTGGTCCCTAAAATCTGTAAATCATGCAATTGAGTCCCTAAATGTTTTCTGATTGCGATGTCCTTCTCTCCTATGATTCTTGAGTAATCACATAGGCTTAACTTGCATCTAGAGAAGATAAAAAGAAAAAAAAAAGTCGTAAATCAAGGTTGACTTTCGGGTTGACTTTGGTTTTCCCCGTGTAATCTTCGTAGTTCGGATCAAACACCTAGGCCGGGCTAAGGGGTTACATGTTTAGATGTTGTTAAATGAGATTTGAGGGATGTAGAATGTGATTTTCTGGTATGTGTATCGATACTCGGGGTTGAGTATCGATACACTAAGGCAAATTTCAAGCAAATAAATACAGGGGTATTGATACGAGTTGCCCGCATATCGATACGCCTAGGCAAGGTTTGAAGGTCGTACTGATACGCGAGGAAGCGTATCGATACCATTTCCCCTATTTTTTGGCTACTTCCTTCCCGCGTATCGGTACGGGCTTAAGAGTACCGATACCGAGTCGTTATTTTTAGTTAAATGAATCTTTAAAAGTTCTAAATTGTTGCATTTTGGTCCCTGAATATTGTTTGTGCAATTGGTTGAGTTTGGATGATCCTTTTGTGATGAAATTTAACATGGAAGCATGTTACCTGGCTAATTAAGGATTGGTAATCTTAAAATTGGATTAGTCCCTGTAATTTTCTGTAACGCTTTGGTTTTGGGCCCAGATGTTTTAGATGTTGAATTGGGCCGGTCGAGAACGGTTCGAACCCTTGAGGTTGGTATAGGGAACACCTAGTTCGGGAGGTTTTAAAATATAGAAAAATATCTAAAAATCGTCATTTATTATATAAATGATTATGGTAAAAATAATTTTGCAAAATGAGATTTGGAAATATTACATTTTGGTGTAGTGACCAAAATGCAATTTTTGCAAAAGTTGACTAGTGACTGTTTTGTAAAGGATTGAAATTTTGAATCTTTAAGGAGCTAATTTTACCATTTGTTTTCATCAGATTTCTCTTTAATTTGGGAGCTTTTAATAATGATTGAATAAAAGAAATAAAAGAGAATTAAAAAGGAAATCAAAGTTGACTTTTCATAACAAATTTCACAATAGTTTTCTCTTTTCATTTTCTCTCAACTTCCAATCAGCCAAATATTTTTCTCTCCTCTGATTTTTATCTTCCAAAAGATGAGTACTATTGGGTGGGATTGAAGAACGATGTTGCCGAGTTCGTTAGCAAATGTATGGTTTGTCAGCGGGTTAAGGCTGAACATCAGGTTCTTTCTGGATTGTTGCAGCCGTTGAGAATCTCATAATGGAAGTGGGAGAGGATTACCATGGACTTCATGTCTGGTTTGTCGTTGTCTCCATCGAAGAAAAATTCGGTTTGGATGATTGTGGATCGCCTTACGAAATGTGCACATTTCTTGCCTGTGCATACTACGTATACCTTGGACATGTTAGCTTTGTTGTACATTGCTGAGATTGTGCGTTTGCACGGGGTGCCAAAATTTATAGTATCAGATAGAGATCTGAGGTTCACATCGAGGTTTTGGGTATGTTTGCATCAAGCCTTGGGTACGCGGTTGAATTTCAGTACTTCTTTTCATCCGCAGACGGATGGACAGTCAGAGCGTGTTATCCAAGTGCTTGAGGTTATGTTGAGGTGTTGCATTATTGAGTTTCAGGGATCTTGGGAGAAGCATTTGCCTTTGGTTGAGTTTGCTTATAATAATAGTTACCAGGAAAGCATTAAATTGGCACCCTACGAGGCTTTATGTAACACCCCAATTTTGGGCTTAGAAGTTTAGGGTCTGACCGGACCGGTTTGAGAAACGGTTCGAATATAAAAGGAGGTTTTAGGGAACGCCTAGTTCGGCATGCTTTAAAAAGATAGAAAAATATCTAAAAATCCTCATTTAATATATATAAGAGAGTGGTGAAATCAATTTTACAAAATAAGGTTTGGAAATACTACATTTTGGTGTAGTGACCAAAATGCGATTTTTGCAAAGTTTAATAGTGACTGTTTAATAAAGGATTGACAACTTGGGAATTTCAGTAAAGAACTGAGTATTTAGAGGAGAAGAACAATCTTACCTCTAAATGGTGATTTCTCCTTGATTTGGGCAAAATTCCATGAAAAAGCAATGTGGAAATCAAAAGGATTTGTTGCAAGATTGATTAGAAACCAATAGGTGATGGAAATCTCATAATTTGAAGTGAAGATCAAAGTGAATTTTTCTGGAGAAAATGTGTTTGGATGATAGGATTTTGAGATAAAAAGGAAAGAGGGAAAATTAGAGAAAGGTAGTTATGAAAATCAAAAGGTAGTTTTCTCCTTTCTTTTACTTAATTAAACATTAATTAAATCACCCAAATTAAGGAAAAATCTGGAGAAAAACATTTTGGGTGATTAGCTCCTTAAAGATTCAAAGTTTCAATCCTTTACAAAATAGTCACTACTACACTTTGCAAAAATCGCATTTTGGTCACTACAACGAAATGTAGTATTTCCAAACCTTATTTTGTAAAATTGATTTCACCAATCTCTTATATATATTAAATGAGGAGTTTTAGATATTTTTCTATATTTTTAAAGCATCCTGAACTAGGCATTCCCTAAAACCTCCTTTTATATTCGAACCGTTTCTCAGATCGGTCCGGTCAGACCCTAAACTTCTAAGCCCAAAATTGGGGTGTTACAACTCTCCCCCTCTTAAGAAATTTCGTCCTTGAAATTTACCTGGAGGAAAAAGATAAGGAAACTGCTTCTTCATGTCATTCTTTCTTTCCCACGTGGCTTCCTCAACACCACGATGCCTCCACAACACCTTAACCAACTCAATGGTCTTACCTCGAAGAACTTTACTGTCTGAATCCAGAATTTCAACCGGCTCCTTATCCTAGGTCAAATCTGGATTCAACTCCACTTCCTCCACATGCATAACATGCGAAGGATCCGATCTATACCTCCGAAGCATAGAGACATGAAACACATCATGTATCTTTTCCAACTCTTGCGGTAACCTCAGCTTGTACGCAACAGGACCCACACGTTCAATCACCTCGTACGGTCTAATATACCTAGGGCTCAACTTACCCTTCCGGCCAAACCTCATCACCTTCTTCCAAGGTGAAACCTTCAAAAACACACGGTCACCCACCGCAAACTCAATCTCCTTACGCTTCAAATCCGCGTAAGACTTATGTCGATCAGAAGCTGCCTTCAACTGCTCACAAATGAGCTTCACCTTCTTGGTGGTTCCTTTCAACAAAATCGGCATCGAGACCAACTTTTGACCCGTTTCAGCCCAGCAAAGAGGAGTTCTGCACTTCCTCCCATACAAGGCTTCGTAAGGTGCCATTTGAATACTTGCCTGATAGCTATTGTTAGAAGCAAACTCCACAAAAGGCAAATGCTTCTCCCAAGAGCCTTGGAACTCAATCACGCAGCACCTCAACATATCCTCAAGCACTTGGATAACACGCTCGGACTGACCATCCGACTGTGGATGATAAGAAGTACTGAAATTCAGCCGCGTACCCAAAGCTTGATGCAAACATTCCCAAAAACGCGATGTGAACCTCGGGTCTCTATCCGACACTATAGACTTTGGCACACCATGCAGACGCACAATCTCAGCAATGTACAGCTCTGCAAGCTTGTCTAAAGTATACGTTGTATGCACAGGCAAGAAATGCGCACACTTCGTAAGACGATCCACAATCACCTACACAAAATTCTTCTTCGATGGCGACGAAGGCAAACCAGACACAAAGTCCATGGTAATCCTTTCCCACTTCCACTCAAGAATTCTCAACGGTTGCAACAACCCTGAAGGAAACTGATGCTCAGCTTTAACCCGCTGACAAACCATACACTTACTCACATACTCTGCAACATCCTTCTTCAAACCCACCCAGTAGTACTCATCCTTTAAATCACGATACATCTTCGTACTACCAGGGTGCATAGCAAAAGGACTACTATGAGCTTCAGTAAGAATAGTACGCCTCAACTCCGCATCATTTGGCACTACCATCCGACTTCCAAAATATAGAACTCCATCATCATTAAAACAGAAATCTGATGGTCTATCCTCAGCAATATCCTGAACATGTGGCACCAACGAATCATCCAACAACTGCTTATCCTTTATCAACTGAACCAAAGATGGTTTCACTTGCAATTCAGCCACAAGACCTCCATCTCGCGAAACACTCAAGCTGGCAAACATGGCCCTTAACTCCACTGCCACCTTCCTGCTCAAGGCATCCGCTACAACATTAGCTTTTCTCGGATGGTACTCGATCGTTAGATCGTAATCTTTAAGAAACTCCACCCAACGTCGTTGCCTAAGATTCAACTCTTTCTGAGACAACAAATACTTCAAACTCTTGTGATCCGTGTACACAGTACACTTCTCACCATACAGATAATGTCTCCAAATCTTCAAAGCAAAAACCACCGCAGCCAACTCAATATCATGCGTAGGATAATTGCGCTCATGCACATTCAACTGTCGCGATGCATAAGCCACCACCTTACCCTCCTGCATTAGCACACACCCCAAACCAACATAGGATGCGTCACTGTACACCACAAACTCTTTTCCTGATTCAGGTTGAACCAAGATAGGAGCTTGCGTCAAAGCTGCCTTAAGCTTTTCAAAAGCTTGTTGTCTTGCTTCCGTCCACTCATACTTGACATCTTTTTGCAACAACTTCGTCAAAGGTGCAGCAATCTTCGAAAATCCATCCACAAACCTCCGGTAATATCCTGCTAACCCAAGGAAACTACGGACTTCATGAACAGACTTAGGAGGCTTCCAATTCATAACCGCCTCAATCTTCTGAGGATCAACACGAATTCCCTCAGCCGAAACCACATGACCAAGGAACACAACTTCCTTTAGCCAAAACTCACACTTGCTCAACTTAGCATAAAGCTGATTTTCGAGAAGCGCTTGCAAGACAACCCTCAAATGACCTTCATGCTCTTCCTCAGTACTAGAGTACACAAGGATATCGTCAATGAACACCACAACAAACTTGTCCAAATTTTCATGGAACACTCTTTTCATCATGTCCATGAAAGCTGCAGGAGCATTCGTCAAGCCAAACGGCATTACAAGAAACTCATAATGCCCATACCTCGTCCTAAAGGCTGTTTTTGGCACATCCACATCTTTCACCCTAAGCTGGTAGTACCCTGACCTTAAGTCAATCTTAGAGAACACATCCGATCCATGAAACTGATCAAAAAGATCATCAATCCTCGGTAAAGGATACCGATTCTTGATAGTCAACTTGTTCAGCTGACGATAATCGATGCACATTCTCATAGTGCCATCTTTCTTCTTCACGAACAAGACCGGTGCACCCCACGGTGACACACTAGGCTGAATAAAACCACGGTCAAGCAACTCCTGAAGTTGCGTCTTTAACTCCTTTAACTCCTTCGGTGCCATGCGATAGGGAGCAATGGACACCGGAGTTGTGTTTTCATACAGCTCGATACCAAACTCCACCTCTCGACTAGGCGGCAATCCAGGTAACTCCTCCGGAAACACTTCAGGGTACTCACGAGCAGTTCTGATATCCTGAACGCGTAACTACTTTGAACTAGGATTCATCACAAAGGCTAGGTAAGCCTTGCAACCTTGCCTCAGCATTTGACTCGCTTCTAAGGTAGACACCACATTGGCAAGAAACTTCACATTCTCACCAACCACCACTACTTCGTAATCAATCGCAAGTTTCAGTGAAACTCGCTTGCTTTCAAAATCCACTACAGCTCGATGTTCAACAAGCCAATCCATACCAAGGATTACATCAAAACAATAGAATGACAATTCCATGAGATCAACAAGAAAAACATGGTTTTGCACTTTCAAGGGACATCTTCTATACAACTTTCGTGTCACAACTGTCTCACCAAAGGAACTAGTCACACGCATACCAACATCCAAAGACTCAACAGGTAAACCAAGCGTTTGAGCATGTTCACGCAATATGTACGAGTGTGTAGATCCAGAATCAATTAAAGAAAGTAATGATAAGGATTGCAAAGTAAAGGTACCTGCGATCACATCTGTATCATTCCTTCCCTCACGCTGAGCATACACTCGAGCCTGACCACCACCCTCAGGTTGAACGGCCACAACATGTGCTACATTCCTCCCACCATCATCTCTGAGCTGAAAATTACCACGGCCGCGCCCACGGCCTCTCTGTGGCTCGGCTGCTCTCGCCGAAGCCTGTCCCTCCTTCAAGGGCTGAGGACAATCCTTCTTCGAATGCCCACAGTTTCCACAATTCCAGCATGTACCAAGGTTACCCCAACACTCGCCATCATGCCTTCTACCACAACGGTTACACTCAGACATCCTATGAACAGCATTAGGTCCCTGCTGACCTCTACCAGGGTTACCACCTCCACGCCTAGCATCAAAGTGCGGCCTCCTATCCTTATGCCTCTTGTTGCGATCTCTACCATAATCGCGTTCAGCCGCTCTCTTCCCAGAGTTAGATCCACCCGCACAGTTAGTCAAACCAAGATTCGACTCAATGTCCTTGGCTCTAGTGACCAAGACATCGAAATCTATATAATCTGCCGCAAGCATAAAGGTCTTCACATCCGTTACCAACCCATAACGGAATCGTTCGCACCTCTCCCGCTCATTAGGGATCAGCTCAGGTGCATGCTGACTGAGGCGGACAAACTGAATCTCATACTCAGCCACCGTCATGCTACCTTGCACAAGAGACATAAATTCTCTTTTCTTCTCATCTAGGTATCGCACACCCAAATACTTCTGCTTAAATGCACTCGGGAAGAACGTCCAGGTCACCTCATCATCTTCTATCCCAGAGATAGTGGTCGTCCACCACGTATAAGCATCACCATGCAGCAGTGACACCACACAACCCAGCTTCTGCACATTATTGCAGCTCATCTGACCCAAAATCCTCTTGGTACTTTCCAACCAAGACTCAGATCCTTCCGGAGATAGACCTCTGAACTCAGTCCCTCCCAGACTGCGAAGACGCTCTAAAAACAATCTCGCATTGGCATCATCCTGATGCGCAGCACCATGAGCTCCAGCTACTGCTGCCTGAAAGGCTCCAGCAATAGCCTGAATCAACACAGTAATGTCAGGAGCAGCTTGCCCCTGCACACCTTCAGGTCCAGCGACCCCAGCACCAGCACCAACACCAGCATTATCACCCCCAGCACCACCACCACCGGGTGGTCCACCACCAGGGGGAGGAGGTAAATCCACAACATTCTCAGCATTCTCATCATTCTCATTCTGAGCCATGGCTCTTATATTCACCCTCATCTCTCTACGTGGCCCCATTTACAAAGAAAACAATGCACTGACACAAATGCAATAAACACAATTACGCTCAATAAGGTAAGTAATCCAAGTACTCAAGCTCTTTTTCGAAAACAATTCCTTTCATTAGTTTTGATATGGCAATGGGATCTCCTAACACACTCCAACATAGCATCATCTCACAAAAGCTTCACATTTGATATCATACATCACTATTCACACAACATTCTTTCACCCAAAAGGCATATCATGCAATTTACACAAACAACATCCACATCACAGACCCCAATTATACGAGAAATAAGCTCTGATACCACGAAATGTAACCTCCTTAGCCCGGCCTAGACGGTTGACCCGAACTACGAAGATTACACGGGAAAAACCAAAGTCAACCCGAAAGTCAACCTTGATTCACAACCCTTTTTTTCTTTTAGTCTTGTCTAGGTACATATTAACCCTAGGTGAGTGCTCATGTAACATGATTAATTTCATAATGGTAACATTAAACTCAGTAAAGACCTTCGAATTTACAGAAATTACAAAATAGTCCCTAAATTTATAATTAGTATAATTGAGTCCCTGTTTGATATCCGATTGTTGTGCCGTTCTCAAATATGTTTCATGAGCACTCACCTAGGGTTAATATGTACCTAGACAAGACTAAAAGAAGAAAAAAAAGGGGTCGTGAATCAAGGTTGACTTTCGGGTTGACTTTGGTTTTCCCCGTGTAATCTTCGTAGTTCGGGTCAACCGTCTAGGTCGGGCTAAGGGGGTTACACTTTATACGGGAGGAAGTGTAGCACTCCCCTTTGATGGGCTGAAACGGGGCAAAAGTTGATTTCGATGCCAACCTTGTTGAAAGCAACCACCGAGAAGGTGAAGCTCATTTGTGAATGTTTGAAGGCAGCACCAGACCGGCAAAAGTCTTACGTGGATTTGAAGCATAAGGAGATAGAGTTTGTAGTTGGCGAACGTGTGTTTTTTAAAGTTTCACCTTGGAAGAAGGTGATGAGATTTGGCCGGGAGGGCAAATTGAGTCCGAGGTTCATTGGACTATATGAGGTGATAGAACGTGTGGGTCATGTTGCTTACAAGTTGAGACTGCCTTCAAAGTTAGAAAAAATACATAATGTGTTCCTTATATCCATGCTTCAGAGGTATAGATCGGATCTGTCGCATTTTATGCTTGTATAAGAGGTTGAGTTGAATCCAGACTTAGCGTATGATGAGGAGCTTGTTGAGATTCTGGATTTGGATAGTAAGGTTCTCCGGGGTAAGACCATCGAGCTGGTCAAGGTCTTGTGGAGACATCGTGGTGTTGAGGAAGCTACGTGGGAATGGAAGGATGACATGAAGAAGCAGTTTCCTTACCTTTTTCCACTAGGTAAATTTCGAGGACGAAATTTCCTAAGTGGGGGAGAGTTGTAACGCCATGGTTTTGGGCCTAGATGTTTTAGATGTTGAATCGGGCCGGTCGAGAACGGTTCGAACCCTTGAGGTTGGTATAAGGAACACCTAGTTCGGGATATTTTAAAAATATATAAAAATATCTAAAATTCCTCATTTATTATATAAATGATTATTATAAAAACAATTTTACAAAACGAGATTTGGAAATATTACATTTCTGTGTAGTGACCAAAATGCAGTTTTTGCAAAAGTTGACTAGTGACTGTTTTGTAAAGGATTGAAACTTTGAATCTTTAAGGAGATAATTTTACCATTTGTGTTCATCATGTTTCTCTTTAATTTGGGAGCTTTTAATAATGATTTAATTAACGAAATAAAAGGGAATTAAAAAGGAAATCAAAGTTGACTTTTCATAACAAATTTCACGATAGTTCTCTTTTCATTTTCTCTCAACTTCCAATCAGCCAAATACTTTTCTCTCCTTTGATTTTCATCTCGTTTGCTGGGATTTTATCTTCCAATAGATTTATTATCTTTGTTTCATCAAATCCTTTTGATTTTTGCTTTGGGTTTCAAGAAAACTTGCGCAAATTTAAGAGAGATCAACTATTAGAGGTAAGCTTCGTCCTTCACCTATAATGATCAGTTCTTTATTGAAGTTCCCAAGTTATCAATCCTTTGATAATGGTTTTTGAGTTGTTTTAATGTTATAAACAAGAAATAGTTGCTAAATTCAAGATTCTTGATGAGATCTTAATGATTTTCATATTTCTATGTTAAGCTCTATTTTGAGGTTGGTTTCTAACATATTTTGGATGATATTTGATGTTGAGGATGAGGTTTTAACAAATAAATCCCGAATAAGTTTGAGTTGCTAGATTTGTGGTTTTTGAGGTGTTTTTGGTGATATGTTATTGTTGGAGGTATAAGGTTATGTTTATGATGATTTTTTTTGTTAATTGAAGTTTAGAAAAGGTTAGAAATGATAGATCTTTGATGGACTTTGTTTTGATAAAGTTTAGAAGTGATTTCGGTTATTTCGGATAGCCGAAATGCTAGTTTTGAGTAGTGCAGCGAGTTAGAATGAGTGGCTGGTGATTTTAATGCATGATGATGCAATAATCCTCTGCTCTTATGTGTAATGAACAAGGGAGAAATCTTCAGACGCGTTTGGTGTTGATCTGGAAGTGTTGGAAGCCTAGAAATCCTTTTGGCAAGCAAGCGAAACGTTATCGGTGAGTGCAAATGGTTTTAGAAGTCCTTGAGGGACAAGAAAACAAGTTTTGGGGATTTAGGATTGGTCTGAAATACCATCCTAAGTCCGGAAGTAAGTATGTTTAGATTTGCTCTCGAAAAGTGATTGGTGCCCTTAAATGCTTTTGACATGCTCTTGACTTGAGATAGACAAATTTCTACTGTTTTATGCATGATTTATGACATGAAATGATGTTTCATATTGATCCCATGAGATAGAATGACATTGCAAAGAGTTTTGAGATTTTGATTAAATGCTATGCATGAATTGTGGTTTTGAAGTGGGATGAGATTAGGGATGGCAACGGGGCGGGGCGGGGCGGGTTTTTGGCCGCCCCGAACCCACCCCGACCTATAAGATACTATACCCGACCCCGCCCCACCCCGAATTAAAATATTAATTTACCCGACCCGCCCCGCCCCGATACAATAACCCTTAAACCCGACCCCGCCCTGACCCGCCCCGAAAAATTAAAAAAAAAATTAATCTTCGTCGACGGTAAATGTTAGATTCGACCAATCTTCCACCACAATCACAAATTATGGTTTCAAGTGACTTCAAACTTATATAAAAAATAAAATAAAACCAATTTTAAATTATTCACGTGATAAACTACATATTTAAAAGAATAAACTTGAATCATTGACCGTTAGAATCGAATATATTAAAACCTGAACAACATCTAACAAAATTTTACAAAATGTACGAACCAAAACAAAAACAAAAAATAGCTTAAAACACATAAAAATGTTTAAATATAATGATATTTTTTTATAAATATAATAAAAATATATATAAAAAATAAAAATATACCGGGGCGGGGCGGGGCGGGGCGGGGAATTTCTAGCAAATACCCGAACCCGCCCCGCCCCAATTTCATGCCTTTCCCGCCCCGCCCCGCCCCTCCCCGATCCCCGAAATTTTAGAAAAAATACCCGGTCGGGTCGGGTCGGGGCACCTCGGGTCGGGTCGGGGCCGGGTATTTTTGCCATCCCTAGATGAGATTGATTTTAGAAATGTTGCATAAAACATTAGGTGATATGGTGATTTTAATGTAATATATTGGGATAAATGATGAGAAGATTACCATATATAATTGGTCGACCAATAGGATGTAAAGTGCACTATAAACTAAAAATTCGTACGTGCTCTTTGGAGTCGGGCAATGGGGGTAGTGCCATCCCGATCCAAAGTAAAAGTTTGATAATGAGAGATAGCATCGGGGCAGGTCTTGGTGAAACACCCAAGCTTTGTGGCGAAGAGAGATACCGCCATGAGAGTCCGAGGGCGAGATCCCGCCGGGTAGGACTTTACCATGAGATTTGCATTGATTGAATGCATGAGATAGATGGTACATGTGAATTTAAAATTGTGATTTGCTTTGAAATGGTTTTCAAGCATGAGATAGAAAGAGCATGGTTTTAGAAATGGATTTCAAGATAGAGACTTAAAAGCTTGCATTGTTGTGTTGGTGTTTTTAGAGCATGCCTCACTAAGCTATCGTGCTTACGCTCTCTTTTACCAACAATGCAGATAATTGAGATATCTTGGGCAGCGAGGAGGCTTTGAGAAATCCAAGGAATAGATAAGCTCAAGTACGGTGTTATACTTTTACTTTAGTAATGATATATGGCAATGGGATTTAATGGATTGTTTTGGGATATGTGATTTTGGACTCCCTGTTGTTGATGCAAGTTTTATATGGTTTATTTGGTTTGTAAAAGGCCTTTGTATTGGTTGTGATGTTTTATCTTACCTTTTTGTATACTTTTGGTTTGTGGTATAAGAATGCTCCATTGTATGCCTTGCTATGCTTGTGTTAATCAATCAAATGTTACCATGTGCTTAGAATTGCATGTTTATATGTTAGTGTAGTTGCCATAAGTGTATCCTTATGATTCGGTGATGATTTGTTGAGGTTTTATATGAAATTGGGGCTGTTTTTGGGATAGTTCTGGTATGCATATCGATACTCGGGCTTGCGTATCAATATGCATAAGCCAAATTTGTGCCTTTATGTACAAGGGTATCGGTACAGATGGAGAGTGTTTCGATACGGGCTTGAAGGGCGTATCGATACGCGAGAGAGCGTATCGATACTTTTTCTGTAACTTTGGTCACTGCCTTCCCGCGTTTTGATACGGTCCCTAGGCGTATCGATACGCGACCGTTAATTCTGTTAATGGCATCTTTTAAAGTTTGAAAATGTTGCATTTTAGTCCCTAAATTTCATGAATGCAATTAGATGTGATTGGTCGGTTAGATTGTGATGAAATTTTACAGAGAAGCATGAAACATGACTAATTGACTAATGGTAACCTTAAAATCAGAAAAACCCTTTTAATTTGCAGAAATTATGTTTTGGTCCCTAAATGTCTAGTTTGTGCAATTAAACCCCTAAACGAAATCCGATCGTTGTGTCGTTTCTTCCTATGCTCTTTGGTGATCACTTAGGTTGTAATCTGTATTTAGAAAAGATGAAAAGAAAAAAACAATGGGTCGTTAATCGGAGTCGGCTTTAACGAGTTGGCTTCGATTTTCCCCGTGTAATCGCCTCGGTTTGGCTCAACCGTCTAGAACAGGCTAAGGGGGTTACATTTGTTGGTATCAGAGACAGGTTTGCGAATAATTGGGGCATTGGTAAGTGGCTGGTAAGTGTAAATGTGAGTAGTTATGAACTTTGTGAAAGCATGTTGTGTGATTGTGCGATGTTGAGCTTTGATGAGATGTAATACATGCAAGTTAAATGCTTGAGATGAAATTATGTCGTTATGCTATGTTTGGAGTATAGATGGGGAACTCATTGCCATATCTTTACTATTGGAAAGAATTGTTTTGAAAATGAACTTGAGCACCTTAGATTTCTTTCCTTATATTGCCTAACTGAGTTTTATTGCATTTTGCTAGTTGCATTGTTTTGAATGGGGGCACGTAGAGAGCTTAGAATTAATACGCGTAATGCGGTTGAGAATGAGATGAATAAGAAGGAAGAGCGTGTTGAGAATCTACTGCCTCCTCCTCTTGATGGACCACCCGGTGGTGGTGGAGTGGGGGCTGGTGCTGCTGGAGCTGGAGTAGGGGTTGCTGAACCCGAGGGAGCTCGAGGGCAAGCTGCTCCTGATATGACCGTGCTGATTCAGGCTATTGCTGGAGCCTTTGAGGCAGCAGTAGCTGGTGCTCATATGGCTGCACCTCAGATCGGTGCTGGTGCGAGTTTGCCGTTAGAGTGACTCCGTAGTCTTGGAGGGATAGAGTTTAGAGGGCTGACCTGTGAGAGTTCCGAATCTTGGTTGGAGAGCACCAAGAGGATTCTTGGGCAGATGAACTGTAATGATGTTCAGAAGTTAGGGTGCATTGTATACATGTTGCATGGTGATGCATATACATGGTGGACGACCACTATAGTTGGATTAGAGGATGGTGAAGTGACTTGGACGTTCTTTTTGAATGCGTTCAAGAGGAAATATCTGGGTGTCCGTTATTTGGACGAGAAGAAGAGGGAATTCATGTCCCTAGTGCAAGGTAGCATGTCTGTGGCGGAATATGAGGTACAATTTGTACGCCTTAGCCAATATGCACCTGAATTGATTCCTAATGAACGGGAGAGATGCGAGTGTTTCAGGTATGGGCTAGTGGCTAATGTGAAGACATTTATGCTTGCATCGATTTATGCTGATTTTGATGTCTTGGTCACTGGAGCCAAGGACATTGAGCAGAACCTTGGTCTGGCGAGTCAAACAGGAGGATCTAGCTCAGGGAAGCGAGCTGTGGGTTCTTTTTGAGTGGATCAAATGATTGAACTAAACCAAGAGGGGTGAATTGGATTTTTAAAGTTCTTGGTGGTGGAATTTGCAAATAAAAATGGTAGACAAGGAATTTTAGAGTGGTTCAAGTTCCAAATGAACTCTACATCCACTACTTTAGCTTCACTAAGGATTTGCAACAATTCCACTAATTGCTCTTCCCCTTTTCTAGGCTAAGGAGGTAAACCTTACAATTTTCGGTCAAATTTTCTACCCAAAATTTGACCCAATCCTCACACAATTGAAACAAAGAATTTGTTGGCTAAGAAAGTATCTCTCAATACAAAATATAGCCCAATTACAAGCACTCAACCCAATTGAAATGATAAGAATGAAGAATACAATTGGGGTTACAAGACAATAATGGGATTTAGGCACAAATGCTTGGATTTGATGTTTGGATGTTTGCTTTAGGATCAATAGTTGTTGCTGAAGCTTTTAGAGGTCCCTTTTATACCTTCTCATTGAATTCTAGCCGTTGTTGTTGTTGCAATCATCAATAGAGCCGTTGGGGGTGTTATCTTCCCTCCATAAATGCAGTCTACAACCAACCGTTTCGAAACGTCTGACCCTGTTTCAAAATAGAAAGAGTCGTTGTGGTGCATTTAAGAGCCCATATCGAAACGGTTAAAAGTGTTTCGATACGCTAAGAGTTGTTTCGAAACGTTTTGCCACTGTCAAGGATCGTATCGAAACGGCTTGAGATCATTTCGATACGCCTTAACTACTTGTTTAAAATTAGTTAAAAACATTCAACGGTCATATTTTTCAAATCAGTTTTAAAGCCGTTTCGAAACACTGGATGTCGTTTCGATACGGTGTCTCATTGTTCTTAAGTCGTTTCGAAACATGTTTCGAAACACGGGTTGGCAGTGTTGAAATCATTTCGATACCCGTTTCGAAACATGGACTCACAGTTTCAAAACTGTTTCGAAACGCCTAAGGCCGTTTCGAAACGGTGACTCGAAAATCACTGTTTTGGCTTTGAGAACACTTAGAAAACATTTGATAAATTTAGTTTTTAACTTAGTCATTTTGCTTAAAACATATAGAGAGGTTTGAGGACTTAAAAATTCTTTTTCACATTTTCAATTTAGTCCTTAGGTTCTTTAGTTATATCAAAATTAAAATATCAGTTTCACAGTTCTGATGCTAGAAGGGATCGTTTTAAGAGGCCGGGGGATCGAAGGTCTCATGTGGATGCTAGACGTGGGGGGTAATCAGGAGAGAGGTCAGCAAGGGTTGAATGCTTTCATTCGTACGCCGGAGTGTAATCGGTGTGGCAGGAGGCACACGGGAGAGTGCTGGAGCAACATTGGTACATGCTGGAATTGTGGTTCCCATGGGCACATGAAGCGAGATTGTCCTCAACCGATGAGAGAGAGACAGGCTCCGGTAAGAGCAGCTGAGCCACAGAGGGGCCGTGGGCGCAGCCGTGGCAATTTTAAGCGTAGAGATGATGGTGCGAAGAATGTAGCACATGTGGTAGCTGTTCAGCCCGAAGGTGGTGGTCAGGTAAGAGTGTATGCCCATCAGAAGGGAGGAATGACACTAATGTGATCGCATGTACCTTTACTTTGCAGTCTTTGTCATTACTTTCTCTGATTGATTCTGGGTCTACAAATTCATACATATTGCGTGAACATGCTTAAATGCTTGGTTTGCTTGTTGAGTCTTTGGATGTTGGTATGCGTGTGACTAGTTCTTTTGGTGAAACGGTTGTAACGAGGAAGTTGTATAAGATGTGTCCCTTAAAGGTGCAAAAACATGTGTTCTTGGTGGATCTTATGGAATTGTCTTTCTATGGATTCGATGTAATCCTTGGTATGGATTGGCTAGTTGAGCATAGGGCGATTGTGGATTTTGAGAATAAGCAAGTTTCACTGAAACTTGCTGATGATTATGAAGTTGTGGCGGTGGTAGAGAATGTAAAGTTTTTATCTAATGTGGTTTCGACGCTTGAAGCGAGTCGGTTGTTACGTCAAGGATGCGAAGCTTATCTAGCTTTTGTAATGAATCCTAGTACGAAAGATGTCAGGGTTCAAGATATAAGGATTGTGTGTGAATTCCCTGGGGTGTTTTCGGAGGAGTTATCTGGGTTGCCGCCTAGTCGGGAGGTCGAGTTTGGAATCGAGTTGTATGAGAACAAAACTCCAGTGTCCATCGCTCTCTATCGAATGACACCTAAGGAGTTAAAGGAGCTGAAGACGCAACTTCAGGAGTTGCTTGACTGAGGCTTTATTCGGCCTAGTGTGTCACCTTGGGGTGCATCGGTCTTGTCTGTAAAGAAGAAAGATGGCACGATGAGAATGTGCATTGATTATCGTTATCTGAACAAGTTGACTGTTAAGAATAAGTATCCCCTGCCAAGGATAGATGATCTTTTTGATCAGTTTTGTGGAGCGGATGTGTTCTCGAAGATTGATTTTAGGTATGGGTACTATCAATTGAAGGTTAAGGATGTGGATGTACCAAAAACTGCTTTTCAGACTATGTATGGGTATTATGAATTTCTGGTGATGCCTTTTGGTTTGATTAATGCTTCTGCTACGTTCATGGATATGATGAACAGGGTGTTTCGTGAGTTCTTGGATAAGTTCGTTGTGGTGTTCATTGATGACATCCTTGTGTACTCTCGTACTGAGGAGGAGCACGAGGAACATTTAAGAATCATTTTGCAAGTGTTGCTAGAGAATTAGCTTTATGCTAAGCTAAGTAAATGTGAGTTTTGGTTGAAGGAGGTTGTTTTCCTTGGTCATGTGGTTTCGGCCGAAGGAATTCGTGTTGATCCTCAGAAGGTTGAAGCGGTGGTGAATTGGAAGCCTCCTAGGTCTATTCATGAAATTCGTAGTTTCCTTGGTTTGGCGGGTTACTACCGAAGGTTTGTAGATGGATTTTCCAAGATTGCAGCTCCTTTGACGAAGTTATTGCAAAAGGATGTTAAGTTTGAGTGGACGAAAGCGAGACAACAAGCTTTTGAGAAGCTAAAGGAAGCTTTGACACAAGCTCCTATCTTGGTTCAACCTGAAGCTGGAAAAGAGTTTGTGGTGTATAGTGACGCATCCTATGTTGGTTTGGGGTGTGTGCTGATGCAAGAGGGTAGGGTAGTAGCTTATGCATCGCGACAGTTGAAGGTGCATGAGCGTAACTATCCCACACATGATATTGAGTTAGCGGTAGTGGTGTTCGCTTTAAAGATTTGGAGACATTACCTATATGGTGAGAAGTGTACCGTGTACACGGATCACAAGAGTTTGAAGTATCTTATGTCTCAGAAAGAGTTGAATCTTAGGCAACGACGTTGGGTGGAGTTGCTTAAGGATTATGATCTAACGATCGAGTATCATCCTGGAAAGGCCAATGTTGTGGCTGAAGCTTTGAGCAGGAGAGTGGCAGTGGAGTTGAGGACGATGTTTACTTGCTTAAGCATATCGCGAGATGCTGGCCTTGTTGGTGAGTTGCAAGTGAAACCATCTTTGGTTCAGTTAATCAACGATAAGCAGTTGCTTGATGATTCTCTTGTACCTCACGTTCAGGATATGGCGGAAGCAAGGCCTTCGGACTTCAATTTCAGTGATGATGGTGTTCTATGTTTTGGAAGTCAGATAGTGGTGCCAGATGATGTTGAGTTGAAGCGCACTATCCTAACTGAAGCTCATAGTAGTCCTTTCGCCATGCACCCTGGTAGTACGAAAATGTATCATGATTTGAAAGATGAGTACTATTGGATGGGATTGAAGAACGATGTTGCCGAGTTCGTTAGCAAATGTATGGTTTGTTAGCGGGTTAAGGCTGAACATCAAGTTCTTTCTGCGTTATTGTAGTCGTTGAGAATCCCATAATGGAAGTGGGAGAGGATTGCCATGGACTTCGTGTCTGGTTTGCCGTTGTCGCCATCGAAGAAAAATTCGGTTTGGGTGATTGTGGATCGCCTTACGAAGTGTACACATTTCTTGCATGTGCATACTACGTATACCTTGGACAGGTTAGCTTTGCTGTATATTGCTGAGATTGTGTGTTTGCACGGGGTGCCGAAATATATAGTATCGGATAGAGATCCGAGGTTCACATCGAGGTTTTGGGTATGTTTGCGTCAAGCCTTGGGTACGCGATTGAATTTCAGTACTTCTTTTCATCCGCAGACGGATGGACAGTCAGAGCGTGTTATCCAAGTGCTTGAGAATATGTTGAGGTGCTGCATTATTGAGTTTTAGGGATCTTTGGAGAAGCACTTTCCTTTGGTTGATTTTGCTTATAATAATAGTTATCAGGCAAGAATTAAAATGGCACCGTACGAGGCTTTATACGAGAGGAAGTGTAGGACTCCCCTTTGTTGGGCTGAAACGGGGAAAAATTTGATTTCGATGCCAACCTTGTTGAAAGGAACCACCGAGAAAGTGAAGCTCATTTTTGAGCGTTTGAAGGCAACATCGGACCGGCAAAAGTCTTACGTGGATTTGAAGCGTAAGGAGATAGAGTTCGCAGTTGGCGAACGTCTGTTTCTGAAAGTTTCACCTTGGAAGAAGGTGATGAGATTTTGCGGGGAGGGCAACATGAGTCCGAGGTTCATTGGACCATATGAGGTGATAGAACGTGTGGGTCATGTTGCTTACAAGTTGAGACTGCCTTCAGAGTTAGAAAAGATACATAATGTGTTCCTTCTATCAATGCTTCGGAGGTATAGATTAGATCCGTCGCATGTTATGCTTGTACAAGAGGTTGAGTTGAATCCAGACTTAACATATGATGAGGAGCCTGTTGAGATTTTCGAATCGGATAGTAAGGTTCTCCGGAGTAAGACCATCGAGCTGGTCAAGGTCTTGTGGAGACATCGTGGCGTTGAGGAAGTTACGTGGGAAAAGAGGGATGACATGAAGAAGCAGTTTCCTTACCTTTTCCACTAGGTAAATTTCGAGGACGAAATTTGCTAAGTGGGGGAGAGTTGTAACGCCCTGATTTTGGGCCTAGATGTTTTAGATGTTGAATCGGGCCGGTCGAGAACAGTTCGAACCCTTAAGGTTGGTATAAAGAACACCTAGTTCGGGATGTTTTAAAAATATAGAAAAGTATCAAAAATTCCTCATTTATTATATAAATGATTATGGTAAAAACAATTTTACAAAATGAGATTTGGAAATATTACATTTTGGTGTAGTGACCAAAATGCAATTTTTGCAAAAGTTGACTAGTGATTGTTTTGTAAAGGATTGAAACTTTGAATCTTTAAGGAGCTAATTTTACCATTTGTGTTCATCAGATTTCTCTTTAATTTGGGAGCTTTTAATAATGATTTAATTAAAGAAATAAAAGGGAATTAAAAAGGAAATCAAAGTTGACTTTTCATAACAAATTTCACGATAGTTCTCTTTTCATTTTCTCTCAACTTCCAATCAGCCAAACACTTTTCTCTCCTCTGATTTTCATCTCATTTGCTGAGATTTTATCTTTCAAAAGATTTCTTATCTTTGTTTCATCAAATCCTTTTGATTTTTGCTTTGGATTTCAAGAAAACTTGCCCAAATTGAAGAGAGATCAACCATTAGAGGTAAGCTTCGTCCTTCTCCTCTAATGATCAGTTCTTTACTGAAATTCACAAGTTATCAATCCTTTTTTAATGGTTTTTGAGTTGTTTTAATGTTATAAACAAGAAATAGTTGCTAAATTCAAGAATCTTGATGAGATCGTGGTGATTTTCGTATTTCTATGTTAAGCTCTGTTTTGAGGTTGATTTCTAACATATTTTGGATGATATTTGATGTTGAGGATGAGGTTTTAACAAATAAATCCCGAATAGGTTTGGGTTCCTAAGTTTGAGTTGCTAGATTTTTTGTTTTTGAGGTGTGTTTGGTGATCTGCTATTGTTGGAGGTATAAGGTTGTGTTTTTGATGATTTTTTATGTTAATTGAATTTTAGAAAAGGTTAGAATTGATAGATCTTGGCTGGGCTTTGATTTGAGAAAGTTTGGAAGTGATTTTGGTTATTTCGGATAGCCGAAATGCTAGTTTTGAGTAGTGCAGCGAGTTAGAATGAGTGGCTAGTGATTTTAATGCATGATGATTCATTAATCCTCTGCTCTTATGTGTAATGAACAGGGGAGACATCTTCGGACGCGTTTGGTGTTGATCCGGAAGTACCGGAAGCCTAGAAATCTTATCGGCAAGCAAGCAAAACGTTATCGGTGACTGCAAATGGTTTTAGAACTCCTTGAGGGATAAGGAAATAAGTATTAGGGATTTATGATTGGTTTGAAACACCATCCTAAGTCCAGAAGTAAGTATGTTTAGATTTTCTCTCGAAAAGTGGTTGGTGCCCCTAAATGCTTTTGACATGCTCTTGACTTGAGATAGACAAATTCATATTGTTTTATGCATGATTTATGACATAAAATGATGTTTCATATTGATCCCATGAGATAGAATGACATTGCAAAGAGTTTTGAGATTTTGATTAAATGCTATGCATGAATTATGGTTTTGAAGTGGGATGAGATTGATTTTAGAAATGTTGCATCAAAACAGTAGGTGAGATGGTGATTTTAATGTAATATATTTGTATAAATGATGAGAAGATTACCGGATATAATTGGTCAACCAATAGGATGTAAAGTGCACTATAAAATAAAAATTCGTATGTGCTCTTTGGAGTCGGGCAATGGAGGTAGTGCCATCCCGATCCAAAGTGAGATTCCGATGATGAGGGATACCATCGGGGTAGGTCTTGGTGAAACACCCAAGCTTTGTGGCGAAGAGAGATATCGCCATGAGAGTCCGGTGGTGAGATCCCACCGGGGTAGGACTTGGCCTCGAGTCAAGCTATCCGCATATCCGAGTAAAGATAGAATATGAAATGCCAATATATGAGAATGAACTTTGATTCACATGTACCAATGTTGAAATGATTTTATGCTACAAGAAATGCATATGAGATTTTGAGATTTGTGAAATGCTTTTGAATAGCAATCATGTGTGGCTTTGCCATGAGATTTGCATTGATTGAATGCATGAGATAGATAGATAGATGATACATCTGATTTTTAAATGGTGGTTTTCTTTGAAATGGTTTTCAAGCATGAGATAGAAAGAGCATGATTTTAGAAATGGATTTCAAGATAGAGATTTAAAAGCTTGCATTGTTGTGTTGGTGTTTTTAGAGCATGCCTCACTAAGCTTTCGTGCTTACGATCTCTTTTACCAACAATGCATATAATTGAGATATCTTGGGCAGCGAGGAGGCTTCGAGAAATCCAAGCAATAGATAAGCTCAAGTATGGCGTTATACTTTTATTTTAGTAATGATATATGGCAATGGGATTTAATGGTTTGTTTTGGGATATGTGTTTTTGGACTCCTTATTGTTGATGCAAGTTTTATAAGGTTTATTTGGTTTGTAAAAGGCCTTTGTATTGGTTGTGATGCTTTATCTTACCTTTTGGTATGCTTTTGGTTTGTGGTATAAGCATGCTCCATTGTATGTCTTCCTATGCTTGTGTTAATCAATCAAATGTTACCATGTGCTTAGAATTGCATGCTTATATGTTAGTGTAGTTGCCATAAGTGTATCCTTATGATTCGGTGATAGTTTGTTGAGGTTTGATATGAAATTGGGGCTGTTTTTGGGACAGTTCTGGTATGTGTATCGATACTCGGGCTTGCGTATCGATACACATAAGCTAAACTTGTGCCTTTTTGTACATGGGTATCAGTACAGGTGGATAGTGTTTCGATACGGGCTTGAAGGGTGTATCGATACGCGGGAGAGAGTATCGATACCCTTTCTGCGACTTTGGTCACTGCCTTCCCGCGTATCGATACGGTCCCTATGTGTACCGTTAATTTTGTTAATGGCATCTTTTAAAGTTTGAAAATGTTACATTTTAGTCCTTGAACTTCATGAATGCAATTGGATGTGATTGGTTTGTTAGATTGTGATGAAAATTACAGTGAAGCATGAAACATGAATAATTAAGCAATGGTAACCTTAAAATCAGGAAAACCCTTTAATTTGCAGAAATTACGTTTTGGTCCCTAAATGTCTAGTTTGTACAATTAAACCCCTAAACGGAATCCGATCGCTGTGTCGTTTCTTCCTATGCTCTTTGGTGATCACATAGGTTGTAATCTGCATTTAGAAAAGATAAAAAGAAAAAACAAAGGGTCGTTAATCGGAGTCGGCTTTAACAAGTTGGCTTCGGTTTTCCAGTTGTAATCGTCTCGGTTCGGGCCAACCGTCTAGACCGGGCTAAGGGGTTACATTTTTAGAAATTACAGATTAGTCCCTAAAAGCGAAAGGTATGCAATTTAACCCCTAATCAAACTCCGGTCACTGTGCCGTTTTCTTCTAAGTGTGTTGCTGGTCACATAGGATCTTAATGTGCATCTAGAGAAGATAAAAAGAAAAAAAGGGTCGTTAATCGAGGTCATCTTTAACGAGTTGGCTTCGGTTTTCCCCGTGTAATCTTCTTAGTTCGAGTCGGGCGTCTAGGCCGGACTAAGGGGGTTACATACATTGTTCACAAATTGATCCCTAAATTTTAGGTGATTTAATTGGATAATTAAATGAACTCCGAATAACATGAAAATTTACAGGTTTGCTGATATTAAATTAAATTGCATTTTGATATGGTTAATTGCAGTAAAGCATCTCTAATTTATAAAAATTACAATTTAAACCCTAAAGTTTATAAAATTTAAAAATTGGTCCTAAATGAGTTGTTATTGTTACGAATTGATTAATTTGGAATAAGATATGTGTTTGGTAACGTTTATTAAGCAAAGCTTTGATTATGGGTTGATATTAATTGAATTTTGTCGCACCGATCATCGGATCGTCATCGGTATCACTTACCGACTCGGTTCTCGACCAGGCCAGGAAGGGGGTGTTACAGGTAAGTTACAGGCTTATCCCGAGACTTTAAACTACACTCACAGTTTGTTCTGAGCTGATTTTGCTCCCGAATCATGATCCCCTTTTCTTTATCTACTATTTGATCTACTTTGGTTCTTACTCCTTCAATTCTGTTGGGTTTTAAGGTGCTCGATTCCTTCAACCGTTCTTGCTCTCCAAGTGTGGAGAAGTAAGATAATTTGGGTGTAAATGTGGGAAGGAAAAGATAGACAATTTACACAAGGATTTATAGTGGTTCAACCTTCTAACCAAGGTCTACATCCACTGCCTTAGCTTCCCACTAAGGATTTCCAAACAAATTCACTAAGAATTTCGTCCCCTTTTCTCGGATTAGGAGGAAACCGTTACAACGATCAAGCTTTCTACCTAAAGCTTGATCAATCACTCTCTTACACAAGAAAATACTTAGCAAACTAGAAATCCCTCTAATAGATAATTGTTTGCACTATGAAGCTCTCACCCAAAACCTAAACACTTGAGCAAATTTAACAATATTTAGCTCACTAGTGTTGTCTAAGCAAAGAATGTACAATTAAAGCTCTAGACACAATTTGCCATCATAATGTTGTAACAATTGAAGCATTAACAATTACTAGATGCTTGGAGGTCCCTTTTATACTCCTAATTGAGTTTATAGTCGTTTCTAGTCGTTGGGGTTGGATTGGAGTCGTTGGAGCCTTTATTTCCTACCATAAATGCAGTTTTGTAGCTTGGCGTACCGATACCCTTCAAGCCATATCGATACGGTCCCGATAAGGAAGTAGCCGTTGTGCACTTCAGCTGATGCGTATCGATACGCTTACTTAGCGTATCAGTACGGTCCTACAAATTAAAAGACTGTTAGGAAATATGACCGTTGGGGTAGTTAGGCGTATTGGTACGCGATACAACCGTATCGGTACGCGACTAGCCGTTGGGGTGTTTCAAAACACACCGTATCGATACGGCTAAGCGTATCGGTACAGGTTTTGGCTACTGGAAAATTCATGTAGTTGAAACCCTAAGGCCTATCAGTACGGTACCAGACCGTATCGGTACGGGCACTTGAAATGCTTGGTTTTGACTACTTTAAATCATTCCAAAGCCTTGTAAAACCCTTAAACATATTTTTAAGTTGTTTTTGACTAAAACCATATTTTAAATTCTTTTCAATTTAGTTCAAAACATTTTTCAAATATTATATCAAAACACTTAGTTCTACAATCTCCCCCTTTTTGATATAATAAAACCAACTTGAAAAATTGTTTGGGATTCTCTCCCCCTTTGTATTTTAAAAGTTGAATAAGAGACTTATAGTTTGAATTAGATTAAAGCTCCCCCTTATTCTCTTGAAAAACTTGAAAAATCAATTTTTCAAACCATTTCTCCCCCTTTTTGTTATATCAAAAAGAATTTAAAATGACATTGGGCTCAAAATAACTTAGGAGGTAAGAAAAAAATTGACACACTTAAAAAATTGGTTTAAAAATTGGCTCCCCCTTACTCAAAGCATCAAATAATGTTAGTCCAACATATATGATCATCTAGTTGAAATAAAAAAACAAATAAAAAAGAACAACTAGATATTTACCACACTTGAATCCAAGGGAGGATCTGAAGCCTTCCTTCATCAAGTGTCTTTCTTTGTGCGCATGGAGCCCCCCCCCCCTCAAAGTTTGACTTGTTGATCAATCTCCATCACACCTATCATAAGACAATCAAGTAATTTTTGGTATCCAAATTGCTTTGGATCCATAGACATTAGTAGCACAAAATTTAGTCCCCTTAGGAATCCATTTTTCAATTTCATCATTTTTAGTTGAAGTGGTCAGTCCTTTTGGGACCCAAACACTTCTAAAACATTTACCATTCAAAAATCTAGGGGCACTAGATTGTCTTACATAAAAATTTGATTTTTCAAAACTATTTTTCTTTTCAAGTTCATTGGAAATCAAATCTTTTTCTTTTTGAACTTTAAGAAGCAAATTTTGTAAATCAAAACATTTTTGTTCAAAATCTTTCAATTTTGCTTGAAGTTCAAGATTTGTTTTGGATCTCAAGGATTACTACATCATTTCACCTCAAAAACCCAACTAAAACCATCAAGAAACTCAAGGATCTCAAGGATTTTGGGATATATATCATAAAAGCCCTCTTTCAACATAATAATTAACTTAAAACCCAATTAAAATCAATCCAAAACAGAGCTTAAAAAATCAAATCCGAAAATCAAGATTTTGATCTCAAATCAAAACTATAATGAAAACTCAGCCAAAAATATCAATTAGAAGCCAAAGATCTTGGGAATTTCAATAAAGAACCTAGATTGAAGGTTGAGAACGAGATTTACCTCCAATCCTTGCCTTCCTCAATGATTGACAAGTTTTCCTTAACAAAATCTTGAAGAACTTGAAGAGAACTCTTGGAATTTGTTTAGAAATCAAAGGGAGAGTGTTTGAGAGAAAAGAAATCTGGAGAAAAGAGGTGGGAAAATGATTTTGCTGAAATGAGAGGTAATTACGTTAAATGAAATCTCAACTTCTCATTTTATTAATTTTAATTAAATAAAAACCTTTTATTTAATCATTTAAAACCCTTTTAAAACACATGCCAAATTAAAGAAAGGCTAAATTGTCATAAAGCTCTCTAAATATTCTAAGATTTTTGGCTCCTTTTTTAAAATTACATTTTTCCACAGTTTTGAAACTTTACATTTTGGTCACTACCCAAAATGTACCACTTCCGAAACTCTTTTTGTAAAATTGATTTG
Source organism: Hibiscus trionum (assembly GCA_030270665.1). Lineage (NCBI taxonomy): Eukaryota > Viridiplantae > Streptophyta > Magnoliopsida > Malvales > Malvaceae > Hibiscus > Hibiscus trionum. Next base: position 40,187,543 of record BSYR01000027.1, on the reverse strand, counting down.
ACCAACCTCTTAAACATAATTTTAGAGGATTTTAGCAATTTTTACCTTATTTTTACCCTTTCCCGATCCTTGATTTCCCTAAACCACCTAACGCGATTCGAACCGTTTCCGACCGATCCGATCCGATGTCTAAAACATCTAGGCCTAAAACCAGAGTGTTACAGGTCATTTCTCCCAGCACGGCGTTGCCGAAAATGGCGAACGACGTGCAGACGAACGTCGTACTCCGGACGCGAAATCGACGTTCGGCAGGCATGTCGTTCGCCATTTTTGGTGACGCCGTGTTGGGGGAAATGACCGCCTTGATTCGGCGACCAAAGGGGTGTGGTCAGAAGCGGCGATAGGCAGCGGAAGCGGTGACGATTTAGGGGTTTGGATTTGGGAAATTTTAGGAATTTGAGAAATGTTTTGTAAAATTTTCAAATTTTCGAAAAATTTTGGATGTTTTTCTTAAAAAAACAAATTAATGACACGTGTATTTAAGCCTTTCTGCAACTCAACAATAAAAGCAACCCACCGTCAAACCTGAGACACATTATAGGGCATTCACACTTATTTATCAATTTAATCACCCGAAACAGCCTCTCATATTTTCTTGTATAAACAAAACAGTCCTTAACTAGAAACTTAGCAATCAAATGTGACTACATTCAATTCAAACACAAATTTTCACCAACCAAAATGATCCATTCGAATGTTCAACCAATTTTAACCACAATAGGACTCATTTTCATGTAACCATTCCATTAACAAGTATAGCAAGATGCTTCATATAAATTTTACCAAGTATTCATATATATATGATTCGAATGAACCAAAATTTTCATAACATAAAATTAATTTTACCAACTATCCTAACAACAATATGCTTCATATAAATTTTCATATAATTACTCAAATTAAAGCTTGATAATAAAGAAGAAGTATAATCACCTTCTTCCTCCAGAATTTGACTAAAGGCTCAAGAGATTGGATCAACAAAACTCTAAAATTCTCAAGCTTTCTCTCACTAGTGGATTCGGTTGATTTGGGAAGAAAGGAGATATGTGTTGGATAATCTCCTATGACCGAAACCTCCCCAATATTTTCCCTTCTCCACCAATGACAAGTGTACAAGTCCTTGTACTAATCCTTGTTTAGCATGCAATTCTCTACTTAGCCATAGATAACTATTTAACCCCTTTCAAAATTTTCTTATCACATTTTTTTTTGTCAAAATGGTCCTAAACTATTTAATTAATCCTTCATGTAACACAATTTAATGATCCACTTAACAATCGAATTAATAGGGTACTTCTAAGCCCACTTTTGGGGTATTACACTTAATGTTTACAATGTTACAATTTTAGGTGTCTGACCATTAAAAGGTGTTAAAAAATTTCTTAACCAATCAATGCTTGACACGTGGCATGTTTATTTTTTTTTTCAAAATTAAACACTTAGAAAAAAAATTAATAAATATTTTAAACTTTTCAGAAAATCCAGAAAATTTAATTTTTTTTACAAAACAATCCCCAAATCACTAAAAATTCCTAAACCCAAACCCCCAAATCGCCGTCACTTCCACCGTCGATCATCGCGCTTGAGCACGCCCATATACCATTGTAATCACCTTAACCAAGCTCACACACGGGAGCAATCTTCCACCGTTGTGACGCTTAACGAAGTCCACCCACGAGAGCCATCCTCCATCGTGGTGACGTCAATTCCTCAATCGCTAGGGTACTTGGATGGAGTTTACGGTACAATCACAACCCCTCGACATCCAAGGCGGCTTTATTCACGGTGCACCCAATCCTATAGCCGGCTAACTATATCCGGCTAAAGTAACCAACAACCACTTCCATCACTTGCCAACATAATCATTTAGCAACATAATTCCACTATTTCACAAGCATAAATCACAATGTCATGTTCACAAGCATAAACATGCTTAAACTCAAATGTATATATTTCATAAATCCAAGGATCATCTACCAAATGCATCCTTAACCAAATGGCATTAAACACCAACATTATCAATGCTTAAAACATGCTCTAAAACAGTAAATAAAATCACATTTAATCCAAATGCATTTTCCAACAAAAACATAGCACATTCCGAGAGAGACTTTCGAATCACTTACTCTTGAGCTTAGCTAAGTGTTTTAAACTTACACTAAGCTCCCAAGACCACGCTCAAAGCGTTACAAAGCCGGAAAATCCATTTTCACTCACCGATACGCGAAGCCTTGCTCGCTAACACGAAAATCACCCTTCCAGAGCCTCCAAAATCGTCTCGTTTGCTTTCGGATCAAGACCCCTGTTTTGATCACCAAAACAGAGATCCAAATGCATTAAAATGCATTTCAACACCAGTAACTAAACACAAACTCGTTGCTCACCCAAACTACACCAATTTACCCATCCGGAACAACCGAAAACTCAATCGATTGCTTCCTAAACTAAGCCCACCCAACATACATCACTTTCAACCATTTATAAACATCAAAACACATCTAAAAACAACATAAACCCATCCTTATACCTCCAGCAAGCATTACTACATCATTTTACCTCAAAAACCCAACTAAAATCATCAAGAAACTCAAGGATCTCAAGGATTTTGGGATATATATCATCAAAGCCCTCTTTCAACATAATAATCAACTTAAAACCCAATTAAAATCAATCCAAAACAAAGCTTAAAAAATCAAATCCGAAAATCAAGATTTTGATCTCAAATCAAAACTATAATGAAAACTCAACCAAAAACATCAATTAGAAGCCAAAGATCTTGGGAATTTCAATAAAGAACATAGATTGAAGGTTGAGAACGAGATTTACCTCCAATCATTGCCTTCCTCAATGATTGACAAGTTTTCCTTAACAAAATCTTGAAGAACTTGAAGAGAACTCTTGGAATTTGTTTAGAAATCAAAGGGAGAGTGTTTGAGAGAAAAGAAATCTGGAGAAAAGAGGTGAGAAAATAATTTTGCTGAAATGAGAGGTAGTTGCGTCAAATGAAATCTCAATTTCTCATTTTATTAATTTTAATTAAATAAAAACCTTTTATTTAATCATTTAAAACCCTTTTAAAACACATGTCAAATTAAAGAAAGGCTAAATTGCCATAAAGCTCCCTAAATATTCTAAGATTTTTGGCTCCTTTTTTAAAATTACATTTTCCACAGTTTTGAAATTTTACATTTTGGTCACTAACCAAAATGTACCACTTCCGAAACTCTTTTTGTAAAATTGATTTGATCAACCTCTTAAACATGATTTTAGAGGATTTTAGCAATTTTTACCATATTTTTACCCTTTCCCGATCCTTGATTTCCCTAAACCACCTAACGCGATTCGAACCGTTTCCGACCGATCCGTTCCGATGTCTAAAACATCTAGGCCCAAAACCAGAGCGTTACAGGTCATTTCTCCCAACACGGCGTGCAGACGAACGTCGTACTCCGAACGCGAAATCGACATTCAGCAGGCACGTCGTTCGGCATTTTCGGCGACGCCGTGTTGGGAGAAATGACCGCCTTGGTTCGGCGACCAAAGGGGTGTGGTCAGAAGCGGCGATAGGCGGCGGAAGCGATGACGATTTAGGGGTTTGGATTTGGGGAATTTTAAGGATTTGAGAACTGTTTTGTAAAATTTTTCAAAATTTCAAAATATTTTAAATTTTTTTCTTAAAAAACAAATTAATATCACGTGTCAAGCGCTGATTAGTTATAAGTCGGGCACCTAAAAATTATAATTATTAAAATTTTAAGTACCTATTTAAAAAAATACTTCGGACATTCTAGTTAAAAAAAAATACTCACTTATTTTTTAAGCCTTTCTGCAACTCAACAATAAAAGTAACCCACCGTCAAACCTGAGAGACACTTCGAAAACCATCCACAAACCAAGCGAGAAACAATCCATATTTGATGATAAAGAAGATATGAATCCTCAAGCCGACAAGATAGTGAGGAGGATCACCATGGTGGCTACCGTCACTGCTTCGTATTTCCTCTTAACCGCTGACTATGGCCCCGAACCTAATGTTCTCGACCCGGTAAGTATCCTCTACTCGTTTCAATTTCTTTCGTTCCAAACACCAATCTTTGAGGTTTCAATATTAATCTGGAGTCTAATTGACGATATGTGTTATATTCCTTTTGTGGGTTTTTGATCAATTTGATGCATAGGTTCTAAATTCATAGTTAGTTGTGGATAATTATAATAAATGACGATGAATTTCGACATGAGATGTGAGTTATAAATTTTAAATTCCATTCATTTTTCCAAAGAAAATGAAATAATTAAAAACTGGAAAATTGGGGGTTTGAATTTTTACTACTTGAAGAATTTAACCAGTTATAGGCAGGATAGGACAGAAACTACTCTATTTAGAGTAAATGCAGAAAAAGTAGAACAGAACTTGGATGCTTTTTTTTTTTGTTGTTCAAAACAGAACTTGGATGCTGGAACCGAGTTTTTATGTGATTTTTGGACTTTGCAAAACGCTTTGTTGTGGTTTATGTTACAAATGCAGTGCATTGCAAATTTGGAAGTCCGATAATATATTATTAGTCGTCAAGACCACACGAATTGTTAAGCAATACTGTCTCCCATAGAGTAGTACTTTTGAGTTTCGATACAAATTGCTGTATAATATGCTTCACATTTAGGTAGCCTTACTAATTGGTTTAGTGTTTTGGCTTCATAAAGCAAGTTTTTTAGTCTGTAAAATGTTGGCTGCGAAGATCTTTCAAAATTTTAAATGGTTGGTCTAATGTTTTATGATCTGTGTACATAAGCTGCACTAAGCTTCCAAGTTTCAATATGCTTGTAATTTCAAGCTTTTTATGTGGACTTAAACTCTTTAACTTTCATAAAGTAGTCCAATTTTCTGGGCATGAATTTCGCTTTGCCTCGTATGTTCACTGCGTGTGGCATGCTGGTTGTCGAATCGGCTTTTAGTTTGTTATGTATGGGAAGTAGAATGCTAAAAGAAAGTTAGGTAGGATATTAAAGAAACAAGGATCTGGGATCTGGAGGTCCGGATGCTTGATCTTTTCATTCTTTGTTTGGGAATTTGGCCGATATGATGTGTTTATGTGCCATATTATCATTATTGGTTAAGTTTGTTCTGGTATTTTGGTTTCATCTCCATTCGTTTGCGTTTCTGTTGAGATGATATTCGATTGCAGGTTAAGAACACCATACTATCAGCACAAAGTTCTCTTAAAGAGTTTATCATTGGATCAAGGAAAGAACACCAAGGAAGTTCACGTACTTCCAACAACGCAAAGGAACACCCGTAGTTTGTACTCCATAGGATATAAATTGAAACAGTTTCGTGGTTTGTCTATTGGATAAGGCCTTTTATGGTCATTACAATGAGGAATGCCTGAAAATTGTTATATGAATGAGACCAATCTCCCTTTGTCTGCTTTTGAGATTTCAACAGGGAATTTTGGATTGTGTAGTCCTAATGGTAGTGTACTTTGTACATATAGCTTTTGATGAAGGTATTTCAATGGTCCTTGATTATTGACTTGTACTACTTACTATTCCAAAATAAGTACTTTTATTATTGCTTGTGAAATGATTATATGTTTTCTAGGCAAATGAAAAACATATAATATAATTTTCTGGGCAACGGTGGGAAAGCTTGTCTCCCTCTGACGACGGTGGTCCAAGAGGAAATGGTGGAGGGGTTTCCCTCCCTTTTTGTCCTCTCCTCCTATGGTTTGGTTTTTGGCAGGTTTTGATGGCTGTTTGAAGGTTGGTTGAGGAGGTGGGAGTTTGTCTCCGTTTACCCCTCCGACAGTGGTTCAGCTTGCAGCTTTGGAATTATCCCCTGCTTCCAGAGTCTTTCTTAACGGTTCCTAACCACCTCGGTGGTGGCTCCAACGAGATGTACCATGTCTCGATCGGCTCAGATAGCCTTTATTTGCCGTATTCGTCAGCCCGAACCTTGGTTTTATGACGGTGCCCTCGGTATTCGTCGCCAAGTACCCAGATTTAGTGGATCTCTTGATGATTCAGACATACGGTGTCGCCCTTGTCCATATGGGTGCTTGCAACCTGTTATGGTTTGTTTCCGCTCGTCTGTCAGACCTCCATGGCTGTCTTTTTCTTGTGATGTTTCTGGGTCCTCTTTGTGGCCTCATGTTCTTGGCCTTTGATTGTAATGTTCTGGTTTCATGCATGACTTGGGTTTTCTTGGTCATATGAGATAGGATTCAGTTACAGTGTAATTTTTTTTTAGATCATTGGATCACTAAAATGGAATGCTGAGATTAATAGTGAGTTATGAGAAGATTATTACTTAGGAAAAAAATAATTAGTTAATCTCAGCCATTCATTTTACTAATCTAACATTTTACAAAACGTATAAAATTATTAATTTTGTGCAATTGAATTTTATTCAAAATTGCAAAACTGAATTTGTTTATACAACGATGTCTCGTTCTCGAAACACACAAATAAGCAAAAACCAAAGAAAATTATTAATAGTCGGGTAATTCGGGTCAGATAATTTTAAACGCCCCAGATGGCATTAAACAACAAGCTCAAAGGGCTAGAAACCCGTGTTAGCAATCAACGGGTTGGGTAATTCGGGTCAGATAATTTTAAACGCCTCAGATGGCATTAAACAACAAGCTCAAAGGGCTAGAAATCCGTGTTAGCAATCAACGGGTCAGAAAATTTTAAACCCCCAAGATGGCATTAAACAACAAGCTCAAAGGGCTAGAAACCCGTGTTAGCAATCAACGGGCTGAGTTGGAACCCGGAGCTGAAGAGGGCTTGGAAAAGCTGGAATCGGAAGTGAAGAAAATGGCGGAGAAGATCCTACAATACATGATTACTATTCAAGATCAATTCTTTCCCGTCAAAGACCCAATTTTCCCCGCATTGACGATGGATCGGATCCTGGATCGATAATGCAGGTAGAATTATAATCTCAAACTTTCTACAGGGTTTGTGAAATTGCTATTGATAAATCCTTCTTGATAATTGTCCTGATTTTGTTTCGGTTTTTCCTTTAGATTCAAAAGAGAATGAATTAGATGAAGAACGGAGGAGGGATGAGAAGATACGATTAAATCATCCACCATACTTGTATTCCCTGCCAGATTCATTGTTTTGATACCCATACTTTTGTTATTCCAAAAAGCACTTCAACTTTACCTATAATTTATCCTGAACGAATATTCACAACTCGTATTTGGTAAGGAATAATCAATCAACAAGCTTATAGAGCTGGAATTTCGTGGTTGGAAGGGAAAAAAAACCTGTACCGTACTCTGTACCGCCTCCCCCTCTCGTTTTTCCTCTCGACCGAATCCAAGAGCCTCAGTCGATTTCCGATTTGCTTCACCGTCCCCAGCACTGTCTGAGTGGCCCGGTGGTGTGGCTCCGCCTCCATCAGCAGGCCACGACGTGCCGATTTGTCAGTTGTGAACGAAGGCGTCTGCAGGTTTGCTCCTCTGGTTGCGGCGGCGGAAAACCGTGGGGTTTTTTCTCCGTAGTTTCTCACCTTTCTTCTTCGAACTCTGACGGCTTTCCTTCGTCGGAGTTTGGCGAGTTTGTTTCGTCAAACACCGTCTTCCTGTTTCTGCCTTGAAGCTCTTCAGAGCACCAGTCCACTGGTTCTGTCTTTTCCTCCGTCGGTTGGTGTTCGAGACTTCAGAACTCAGGGCGTAGCTCACTGAAGTCACGCCGTTGAGCTGCCGTCTCGCGGCATCACATCGCCATCATCTCTTCCTTTCCGGTGTCGGAGCCGAAAGCTTGGTTTGTTCACAGAGTCGGTGGGGCTGGCTCTGACTGTTCCCAGCGAGTTTCTCTGGTTTTCTTCAGATTCCAGCGGAGATTGTATCACAATTTTTCTGGTTTTTTTAGAGTCTCTGAAAGTTTAGGATTTGATCCAGTCTTGAAGGTCCTTTCCGGAAGTTCTGGGTCGGGCGTTTCCTTCAGTAAGGGCGGCGTCTAGCTGCAAAGCGTGTGGGTTCGCCGGAAATCGGCAAGAAGATCTGCAGGAAGAGATGACGCTGTCAAGGGCAAGATGGTCTTTTACCATCTTGATAAGACCTGACACACTTGAGTTGTCCTTTCCCCAATGTGGCCCTTTCCCTTTCTAGTATAACTTGTCCGGTTCTTGGGGTTTTTGGCCCAAAGATTTCTATTTTAAGGTATTATATGCCATGTTTTATGGATCTGGGACAGATATTGGTCCTTGGAGATCAACTATTAGATTTAGATGGGATCCAGGTGGACTCATTCAGTCGGTTAAGCCCCGGTTTTTCTCTTTGGCTTATCGAATCACAGCTTCTTTGTTGTCAACGAATGATCAATGGCCGAAGTTTCATTAGAGTTCCTTCGTTGTTCTGCTTGGCAACCACAGTCTTGATAAACCAGTATTGGGAGGAGGCTCGGTGAACTCATACTCTCCTTATATCTGGGATACAGTAGATGATGCCTTGACAAGGGCCAAAGTTTTTGCGTTGGAAGCCTGCCTCTGGATAGAACTCTCAGGCACGACTACCGTCTTTCATCCCGGGAAGAGTTTATGCTTTTATCGCTTCCTCCAGTATCGTTCTGGTGCTATCGGTTTAGAAAACACGATCCACGATTTGACCGTTAGAAGTATCTATCTGGGTGATCCAGTCTTTTCTTCACTCTGGCTTGGTGAAATTTTCGCGTGGTTTGCTAATGTCTGTTGCTTGAAGCTGCTGTTGGTGCCATGGTCGTCGATTGTTTGGTTTTTATTTAAGCTTTTTCATTTTGTTGTAAGGCCTTGCGTGGCCATTAGTTGGTTTTTAGTTTTCGGCTGGTTTCTTTCGATGTTTTTAGGACCCCGGGTCCCTTCCGTTTGTTCTTGTTTTTAGTTTAATGAAGTTACTGGTTTGAACAAAAAAAGATGAGAAGATACTATTAAAATACTTAAATCATCACTCAACTTTGCTCTATAACTTATTTTAGTCCCTCAACTTTCAAAATGCTCAATTTTATCACTGAATTTTAAATATTGACCTATTTTGGTCACTCCACCATTAAATCTCTAATACTTTTATGACGTAAAAATAAAAAATATAAAAAAATATTTTTTTGAATAATATTTTAATATATTTAATTAAATAAAAAATCATCTTCTCCCTAATCTCACATTCAATGATAACCCCCACCCCACCCATTCTTCACCTTCACTAGCTATCCCCTAACGCCCCTCCGGTGAGTTTTTTAGTGAACTAAAACTACTGGCCGACTCTTTTTCTTCTCTTCTTTCTTTTTATCAGTTCGTTTTTTTTTTTTGAAAACCACACTCAAATGACCCCAAACGAGTCTAAATATTTTCGTCTTGGGAGCACGATTCGCCGCCGTCCACCGTCGGATCGGCCTAAAATCGAAGTATAGATCGAGGAGGAAAGTTAATGACAAACCATTTAACTCAGTTTCAAACTATCAAGAGCACCTCTAGCCATCTTGTTATTGCTGGCAAATCCTTTTTTCTGCTTTTAATTTGAATTGAACTCTTCAAGTTTAACTTTGGGTTTAGGTTTTTTTTGGAATTTTTATGTTGTTTAATGGGATCAAGGATGTCTTTACTTTACTTCTTGATTTCTGATGTGAAAGTTCTGAAGGTTCATATTTGGTGGTGTTTTGAGATTTTAATTTGATTTTTGTTATAAAGGATTAGAAGTGGGACGAGTTAAGTTGAAATGGATAATTGGGTGATCATGTGGTAAATGTTGTTGCTTTGAGCTTATTTGGTTGATTTTTATGAAGTCAGTACTTGATTATAATTTATGAGAATTTATTAGAATTATGGTGAGTTAATCGAAGCAGCTACGAGTTGAGCTTTGTTTGTTTGTATCAATGTATGTGATATTCTGGTAAATTTTGTTGCTTTAAGTTATTTTTACCGATATCTTGCCTTGTGGATCGGTTAAAAGTATGGAATGCTAAAAGATATTGATATGATTTATGGATATCTGATCTATCAAGTCCAAGGTTTGCTGCTTTTGTAATGGTTCGAGTTTAGTTCACCGAAAAACTCACTGGAGTGGCGTTAGGGGGTTGCCGATGAAGGTGAGGAATGGGTGGGGATGGGGTTATCATTGAAGGTGAGCTTAGGGAGAAGATGGTTTTTATTTAATTAAATATATTAAAATATTATTAAAAATATGTTTTTAGTATCACGTCATAACAATGTTAGAGATTTAACGGTGAAGTGACCAAAATAAATCAAAATTTAAAGTTCAGTGAGAATGACCAAAATAAGTCACATAAGAAAGTTAAGTGATGATTTAAGTATTTTACCCTTACATAGAAGTAAAATTTCAGCAATGTCGGTTGTTTTGAAAAGGATGAAGGAGTGTATTTCCAGGATTGAGAAGCTAAACTCTTGCAATGGCAGCATACATCCTGGTTTTAAACAAAGAAAATTGGTTGAACCATTGGAGGTTTATTTCCATAGTTGACAAAATTAGATTTCCCTCCACCCCATGGCAGGTATGGTTATGGTGTAATTACTTGAAGATGTTGATTTTATCGTCTGTACCACAATTGTTTTAGTTGACATTTGATAATAGGGTAAACTACATAAATGACCACCATGCTATAGGCTAGGTCGTAATTTGACCACATTATTTTTCTTCGAAGCAATTAAACCATCATACTATAAAATTAGACTCAATGTGACCACCAATCGTTAAAACCTAACGGAGAGAATGACGTGGCAGGTTAGTAAAAATTTGGATAATTACACATTTGGCCCTCGTTACTTATATACTCTATCAATTTGGTCTTAATTTTAATTTAATAAAATAATTTAATTAGATGATGACACATGTCATTACTTTATTGGTGGAAGAAAATTAAAGCAAGAAGCATCTTGCCTCCAACAAGATTCAAACTCAAGACATTTGGGTTGAGGGTGATGCGCACAACCACTAAGCTAACACCATCTTTGTGATACAATGTACAAAATTTAATATATATCTTAGTTTATTGCTCATGCCATGAAAAAAAATATGGATTAAGAAGATTTAGACATGACACTTTTGAGATGCATAAAAATATTTAACCAATATGGTTACACATGTCGCCAGATGATTGGAGGAGAGAAATAAAATGATTAAATCAAATATAAATAATTAAATTATTTAGTAAATTAAAATTAGGATCAAATTGATAGAGTGTATAAGTAACGAGGACTAAATGTGTAATTATCTAAATTTTCACTAACTGCCACGTCACTCACTCTGTTAGGTTTTAACAGTTGGTGGTCATATTGAATACAATTTAATAGTATGATGGTTTAATTGCTTAAAAAATAAGATGGTCAAATTGCGACCTAGTCTATAGTATGATGATCATTTTTGTAGTTGTTGTTAAGATTAGTTTTAGAGCAAGATTGCAACTTACAAAAAGCATTTTGTTGTTAAGCTCCATAGTTTTTAGTTATTTTTTATCTTACTTACTCAAATAAAACATTATTTTAATTATCTAACGAAATAACACCTACTCCAAAATATTTATGAAATTACTATCCATTTTACTTCAGTAAGAAAAAATGAGAAAGTATGTTTGTCCGATTGGTTAAAATGTTATCTTTTTTCTCTCATATTCCTTTAGGTTATGGGTTCTAGACCCAATAGGAACACCTTCTTCATTCCTAACAGAGTGAGTGACGTGACAGTTAGTGAATATTTGGATAATTACACGTTTAGTCATCGCTACTTATACACTCTATCAATTTGATCCTAATTTTAATTTAATATAAATAATTAAAATCTTTCAATAAGGTGGTGACACACCTTATTAAATAATTAAATTATTTTATTAAATTAAAATTAGGATCAAATTGATAGAGCGTATAAGTAACGAGGACTAAATGTGTAGTTATCCAAAATTTCACTAACTGTCACGTCACTCACTCCGTTAAGTTTTAACGGTCAGTGGTCACATTGAATCCAATTTAATAGTATGATGGTTTAATTGCTTTAAAAAAAGTAAGATGGTCAAATCGCGACCTAGTCCATAGTATGGCGATCTTTTATGTAGTTGTTGTTAAGATTAGTTTTAGAGTTGAGCTTTTGCAAGATTGTAACTTACAAAAAGCATTTTGTTGTTGAGCTCCAATAATTTTTAGTTATTATTATCTTACTTACTCAAATAATACATTATTTTAATTATCTAACGAAATAACACCTACTCCAAAATATTTATGAAATTACTATCCATTTTACTCTAGTAAGAAAAAAAATGAGAAAGTACGTTTGTCTGATTGGTTAAAATGTTATCTTTGTTTTCTCATATTCCTTTAGGTTATGGGTTCTAGACCCAATAGGAACACCTTCTTCATTCCTCCTAGAATCTCCCCTTTCGTTTCCCTCTAGATAGAATTAGAATTAGGATTTGTCAAAAAAAGAAGGAAAATGTGTGTCACGTTAGTTGTGCCACTGAAAGTAAGGGTGAGAAAAACTCGGCTCGAAAAAATTTCAAATAAAGTTTGAGTTGTAAAGTGAAAATTCAAATAACTTGAAATTTTTAGTAATTAGTGGATTGATTTTTATGTTCGAGTTAAGTTTCTCAATTTTTCCTGATATATATACCAATATAAAAAAATATGAAGAAATATATGCCACATATGAAAAAATATGATGAAATATATACGCATATCTTATATGATTAGAGAAAGTCGTTTAAATTAGAATCAAACTATACTATAACATGATAAATAAAAGCAATTAAATTTGTATAGGAACTCAAAAACTCGACTCGAACTCGACTCGAATTTCATAAACTCAATTCGAATCGAAAAAAATTTCAAATACAGTGTCAGTTGTAAAATATGACGCATCAACTCGATTCGATCGAACACTCACCCCTAACTGAAAGTGCATCATGTTGGTTGCGTTTTTGTCTATGTGGTGATATGGTTGTCAAGTTGGTAAAAAAAGGTAACAATTGGTTTGTATTAATAAACAAAGGAAAATACTTTGATACACAAGCTTGTGTAAATTAAAGCTTGTGTCAATTTTAGAGTTTAGAGATTTAGGTTGTGGTTTAGGGAATAAGGGTTTAAGTTGTAGGGTATAAAATTTAAGGTTTATGGTTAAAATTTAGACTTTAGGATTTAGGGTTTAAGGTTTATGTTTTTGTAACTCCCCAAGTTTAGGGCTGGGAGTTATCGATTTAGTCAACTGAGTCAGATTAAAATTAAATTGGGGAAAAACTATTTTGAATACACCAAAAAGAGTTTTTAAAAGACTAAAGGGCAAAAAGGGGAATTTTTCATAAAAATGAATAAAAAGGGATTTTTAACAAAAGCCATCATCTTCTCTATTTGAAATTTCACGTTCTAAAACCCTCCCCAAACCCTAGTCACCATTCTATTGATTTCAAGTAGAGGTGGCAAACGGGTCAATCGGTTCGGGTTCGGTTCGGGTCATTTCGGTTTCGGTTATTTCGGGTCTGATATTTTCGGTTCAGATTCGGTTTCGGTTCGGTTTTAGTTCGGGTCTATTATGTTTCGGGTCATTTCGGTTCGGTTGATTTCGGTTCGGTTATTTTCGGTTCGGTTAATTTCAGTTCGGTTGATTTCGGTTCGGTTATTTTCGGTTCAATGAGAGATCAATCGTTTTTAATCAAATTTTTAGGTTGGTCAGATTTTTACACCCTATATATGACTTTATAAAGTCAATATATTTGACATTTTAGTAATTTGTGCGGCTGTTCATATTTTATCTTTCTTTATTTCTATTAATCGGGTCCATTCGGTTCGGGTCTATTCGGTTCGGGTCCATTCGGTTCGGGTCTATTTGGTTCGGGTCTATTCGGTTCGGGTCCATTCGGTTCAACTAAATTCGGTTCAGTTTCGGTTCGGTTTATTTTGGATTTCGGATCAAATTTCAGATTAGATTTCGGGTCAATTTCGGGTTGATTTTCGGTTTCGGTTCGGGTATGGGTTCGGGTAATTCGGTTCGGGTTTCGGTTCTCGGGTCAAGTTTGCCAAGTCTAATTTCAAGCTTCCAAATCAAGTGATTTCTTCAAGGTAAATGGTTCCTCAACTTAGTCTCATCTTCCTTGAGTCTTATTGTAACACCCCAATTTTGGGCTTGGAAGTTTAGGGTCTGAACCGGACCGGTCTGATTTTCGGTTCGAATATAAAAGGTAGTTTTAGGGAAAGCCTAGTTCGGGATGCTTTAAAAAATATGGAAAAATATCTAAAAACCCTCTTTTAATATATATAAGAGAGTGGTGAAAACAATTTTACAAAATAAGGTTTGGAAGTGCAACATTTCGAAATAGTGACTAAAATGTAATTTTTGAAAAGTTCAGTGGTGACTGATTTGTAAGGATTGAAACTTTGAATCTTTAAGGAGCTAATTTACCCAAGAAAGGATTTCTCCAGATTTTTCTTAGATTTAATGATTTTATTAATGTTTAATTAATTAAAGGAAAAGAAGGAAACCATATTTTAGCTTTTCATAACTAACTTTCTTCAAAACTTTCTCATCTCATTTTCTCTCAAAATTTCCTCAGCCAAACACATTTCTACATCAACATTTCTACTGATTTTCACATTAAATGATGAGGTTTCAATCATCAATTGATTCCTAATCCTTTCTACATCAAAACCTCTTGATTTGCTTATTGAATTTTCAAGGATTTTGGCTCTAATCAAGGAGAAATCTACATTTAGAGGTAAGGATGTTCTTCTCCTCTAAATACTCAGTTCTATACTGAAATTCCCAAGTTCTCAATCCTTAAATTAAGTTTTATAAAAGGTTTTAATGTTGTGATCTTGATTTTGGCTTAAAACTCAAGATTTGGATTAAATCTTGAAGAAATTCGTGGTGATTGTTTGGGCTCTATTTTGAGGTGGATTTTTAATGTATTTTGGATGTTTAATGATGTGTAATTGAGGTTTAATCAATGCAATCCCGAATAGGTTGAATTTCCTAAGTTTTTGCTTATGAAAATGGTGGTTTTTGGGGTGATCTTGGTGTTCTGTTATAGCTGGAGGTATAAGGACGAGTTTAGGTTCTTTTTGGATGTTAATTGATGTTTAGGAACGTTTAGAAGTGATGGATCTTGGCTGGGTAATGTTATGGAAGAGTTTGGAAGTGATTTCGGTTGTGTTTGGTAGCCGAAATGTTAGATTTTGTGAGAGCAGCGAGTTTAGGTGTAATGGCTGAAGATTTTAATGCATGATGATGCATTAATCCTATGCTTTGTTGTGTTTAAAATAGGGGAGACATCTTCGGATCCTTGTGGTGTTGATCCGGAGGCTTGAACGGCGTTTCGGCAAGCTTGCGAAACGGAATTGGTGAGTGGAGTTGGATTTCCAGCTTTGTATCGAATGTTTGAAGGTTTGGGAGCTTAGTTTAAGTCTAATCAACTTAACTAAGCTCAAGAGTAAGTTTTCGAGAATACTCTCTATTTGATGAACCATGAGATGGTTGGATGCGATGTATTTAATTTGCATGTTTAAATTCTATTTTGAAAGCATGTTTTAGCATGATTAATGCTGGTTTTGAAAGCCTTGTGTTGAAGGATGCTCAAGGTAAGAGATCCTTGGTTTGTTATGGATAAATGTAGTTTTGATGCATAGTGATGCATGATGATCTAATGGCTTTGATTAATGCTTTAAAACAGTGGATTGTTGATGATAAATGATGTATATTGGCAAGTGATGTGTTGGTTTTAAAGTACTTGAATCGGATATAGTTAGCCGGCTATAGGATTTGGTGCACCGTGAATAAAGTCGCCTTGGATGTTGAGGGGTTGTAATGGTACCGTAAACTCCATCCAAGTACACTAACGAGATGGTTAAGATCACAATGGTGGTTAAAAGGCCATGTGTGGATCTTGTGTTGAGTGTCCCGTGTTCTCGTTAGTGATGTTATACAACTACCGATGAGTGATGTGGAGGGGTTGTGATTGTACCGTTAAACTCCATCACGGGTGTTGAGGGGTTGTGATTGTACCGGTAAACTCCACCTTGTGTGTTCGATAGTGTGTATGAAGCGTATGGGACAACGCTTGTAATCCGCGTATCCGATTGTGTTTTATGTTGTAAATGGTTATGGTTTATCACTTGGAAGCCAATATGACATGTTGACGTTAATGAAGCATGAGATGCTTGTTGTGTATGCATTGTTGCATGAGAAATGATGTTTATGAGTTTAAAGGCCTTATGAAAGGTGTTTTACAAAATGCATTATTGTGTTGTTTCTTTAGAGCATGCCTCACTAAGCAATTGTGCTTACGCTCTCTCTCTTGAATCAATAATGCAGATAGTTGAGGTGTTTGAGGGCAGCAAGGAGGCTAAGAATCCAAGGGAAAGCTAAGCTCATGTATGGTGACTTTTTCACAACATTATTAGTTCTTGATATTTGGCAATGGGAACCTAGGTTGTGTTTTTGGGAGATGTTTTGGACTCCCTAGTTGTGGCATGATGCCTTAAATGTTTTGGTTTTGTAAATGGCCATTTTGATGCTTGTTTTGGTGATTTGATGATTGATTGGTTTGAATATTAGGATGCATGCCTATAGACTTGTGAATTTTCCTAATTGATGCCATGAATGTGTTTTAATGATGCGAATATGTACCTTATATGTATGACGACTTGTTGGCATGATTAGGAGGTCAATAGGAAATGTTTGAGTGGTTAAATGTATGTTAAACCAGAAAATTCTGCACTTTATGGGCAATCCGTATCGGAACGGGCACTAGCGTTTCGAAACGGGGGCCTGTAATGGCCTTCGTGTACCGAAACGGGTAGAGGCCGTTTCGAAACGTTTTGGCCACTGCCAGGGCCTGTTTCGATATAGGTCTCGAAACGAACCCGCGTTTTGGAACGGTCAACCCTGTTACGAAACAGTTGACCGTTAGGCACTGATTTGAATGGTTTTTGAAGTTGTAAGCTTTACATTTTAGTCCTGGAATTTGTATTTGCAATTGACTGAGTTTGAGATGTCCGGTTGAAGTGAAATTTGACAGGGAAACATGTAATATGACTAATTTGGTATTGGTAACATAAAAATCGGTTAAGTCCTCTTAATTTCCAGAATTTACATTTTGGTCCCTAATAGTTGTAATTTGTGCATTTGAGCCCCTTAATGTAATCCGATCGCTGTGCTTTTCAAGTATGTGTTTCTCAAGAGTACGCTTAGGATTAATATGCATCTAGACAAGATTTAAAAGAAAAAAAGGTTGTTAATCAAGGTTGACTTTCGGGTTGACTTTGGTTTTCCCCGTGTAATCTTCATAGTTCGGGTCAACCGTCTAGGCCGGGCTTAGGGGTTTACATTTGGTGGTATCAGAGCTGAGTTCTCGAGTAAACGAGAATGGTTATGTGGGTGATGTATGTGTGTTTGCGTGATATGTCTTTTAAATGAAAGTATGATGTATGAATTGTAAAGTATGTTGCAGTTGTGATGTTATGCTGTGTTGAAGCATGTTAGAGGGACCCATTGCCATATCAAAACTAATGAAATGAATTGTTTTTGAAAAATGAGCTTGAGTGCTTGGATTACTTACTTGTTGATCCTAATTATGTTTATTGCATTTGTGTTAGTGCATTGTTTTAGTGAATGGGACCTCGTAGAGAAACGAGAGTTAATACGCGAGCTATGGCTCATAACGAGAATGAAGAGAATGTCGATAATGTTGTGGATTTACCTCCTCCTCCTGGTGGTGGACCGCCCGGTGGTGGTGGTGCTGGAGGTGATGGAGCTGGTGTTGGTGTTGGTGCTGGGGTCGCTGGACCTGAAGCTGGGCAGGGGCAAGCTGCTCCTGACATGACAGTTTTGATACAGGCTATTGCTGGAGCCTTTCAAGCAGCAGTAGCTGGAGCTCACGGAGCTGGGCATCAGGGTGATGCTAATGCTAGACTACCTTTGGAACGTCTGCGCAGTCTGGGAGGGACTGAGTTCAGAGGTTTGTCTACTGAGGGTTCTGAATCTTGGTTGGAAAGTACCAAGAGGATATTGGGACAAATGAACTGCAATGATGTGCAGAAGTTAGGATGTGTGGTATCGCTGTTACATGATGATGCGTATACCTGGTGGACGACCACTGTCTCCGGAATGGAGGAAGCTGATGTGACTTGGACGTTCTTCCTGAACGCGTTCAAGCGAAAGTATCTAGGTGTGCGATACCTGGATGAAAAGAAAAGAGAGTTCATGTCTCTTACGCAAGGGAGCATGACGGTGGCTGAGTACGAGATCCAGTTTGTCCGTCTCAGTTAGTACGCACCTGAGCTTATCCCTGATGAGCGGGAGAGGTGTGAACGTTTCCGGTATGGTTTGGTGACGGATGTAAAGACCTTTATGCTTGCTGCTGAGTACACTAATTTTGATGTGCTGGTTAGTAGGGCGAAGGATATTGAGCAGAACCTGGGTTTGTCTTCCAAGAGTGTTGGTTCTGGCTCGGGCAAGAGAGCTGCTGAGTATAATTCTGGCGGGGGACGGAACAAGAGAGGACGAGATAGAAGATATCAGTCTTCTGCTAGGCGTGGTAGTGGAGGGCATGGTGCGCCTGTTCAGGGAGACAGGGCGAGAGCTGATCAGAACACGTGCTGGACGTGTGGATCGCGTGGTCATTTGAGGCGTGATTGTCCTCGGGCAGCGAGAGAGGTGCAGGCTCCTGTGGCAGTGACGGGTAATTCGTGCTGGAATTATGGTTCGGCAGACCACATGAAGAGAGAGTGTCCTTTGTTGGCCGGTGGTGGTCAGGGACGTGCTCCTGGAGTTGTTGCACCACAGAGAGGTCGTGGGCGCGGCCGTGGTAACTTCCAGCGCAGAGATGATGGTGGAAGGAATGTGGCACATGTGGTGGCTGTCCAACCTGAGGGTGGTGGCCAGGCTCGAGTGTATGCGCAGCGAGAGGGGAGGAATGACACGGATGTGATCGCAGGTACCTTCACTTTGCAATCCTTGTCATTACTTTCCTTGATTGATTCTGGATCTACACACTCATACATATTGCGTGAACATGCTCAATTGCTTGGTTTTCCTGTTGAGTCTTTGGATGTTGGTATGCGTGTAACTAGTTCCTTTGGTGAGACCGTTGTGACACGGAAGTTGTATAGAAGATGTCCCTTGGTTGTGCAAAATCATGGTTTTCATGTTGATCTCATGGAACTACCATTCTATGGTTTTGATGTAATCCTTGGTATGGATTGGCTTGTTGAACATCGAGCTGTGGTGGATTGGCTTGTTGAACATACATACAACTTGTATACACATCGAAGACCACATATACGACGCACAAGCACCATCAAAGCATCATTCCCACAAACTATGATACTAAAGGCATGCTTCCTAGATGTCAAAAGCACAAAAGGCTAAAAACCAATTGCAAGCATAAACCAATACTCAATGGCCATTTACAAATCCAAATATGCATCACAGACTTGCTCAAAACCAGAAATAAACAAATAAATAACGTTCAATGCATCGGACACCCCCATTTCCCTTATTACTCTAGTTCACAAGCTCAACATACTTTTAGCAAAATATCTTGGGTGATTCCTCGAAGATGCTGCCTCCAAAAGTCTAATTATTTGCATTGATGAAACAAAGAGAGCATAAACATACAAGCTTAGTGAGGGTTGCTCAAAACCACAAACATCATCAATGCACAAAACCGTTTTCCGCCCTTTTCAAAACTATCATGCCTTTCTTAACAAACCATGAACTTTAACAACAATTCCATTGTTTTAGACATCATGCAACATGATCCAACCAAAACCAGCAATTAAACCATTGCTACTCACTTACCAAGCCTTTCAAGCATAAATACCATTATGCTAAGCTTAAATCAAAACATGCATCTTTCAAACCATGCATTAGCAACATTTTCCACATTATACAAATTCATCATATTGGATCACAAGTGATAACATAAATCTCAAAAACAAAGTATCGGATACACGGATTATCAACGGTTGTCTCACACCCTTCATACATTCTACCGGCAACTCAAGGTTCACACACGAGAGCAACCCTCCATCGTGTGACACCCGTGGGGGAGTATTCGGTACAATCACAACCCCTTAACACCACTCATCGGTAGATGTATAATCCATTAACGAGAGACGGGAAAAAACACAAGGTTCACACCCGGGAGATGCCCTCAACCGTTGCAACCTTAAACAATCATCAATCGTTAGGGTACTTGGATGGAGTATTCGGTACAATCACAACCCCTCAACATCCAAGGCGACTTGTTTATAGTGCACTCAATCTTATAGCCGGCTAACTATATCTGATTTCACTTATAAAACATTTTATTCAATATCACTTGCCAATATAACCCATAACTCATGCATAACTCACTGTTTTTACAAAGCATTCATGATAAGACATCAACAAGCATTAAACCATGCTTAAAACCCCTTGCATTAACACGTGCAAACAAGGACCACTTACCTATTGCATCCTTAAATCACATGGCATTATCATACACAAATTGTGTTCTCAAAACATGCTTTAAAAGAGTAGATAAATGCATTTAAAAATCATGTGCAACCAAAGGCTCATAACTAGAACAACCGAGAGAGAAATTTCGATTTACTTACTTCCAAACATAAAAAAGCATTTCAAGCTCTTATTAAGTTCCCAAAACCTTTCTAAAACGTTTCCATGTCGGACCAGCTTGTCCGTGTTAGCCCTGCTCATCACCCCCAGGTGGTGGTGGCGGAGGAGGAAGTAGGTTTCCACCAGGTGGAATCTCATTTTCCTAATCACGTTGTACCTCAGCAAGAGCTATCGCTCCAGAACGCAACTCGAGTCTCGGTCCCATTATGCTAGTTATCATAAAAACATGAACAAAAACAAACAAATGATCAGGCAAGCTCTTAACAAGGATCCCAAGACTTCCAAAACCAATTTAAAACATTTTCCTAGGTAATAAGGCAATATGTATTCCAATTCCCCCCCCCCCCAACATAGCACAAAGCATATCACATACATACTTCAACATCATATGACTCAAACATCAAGACTGAACTCACTCATCATCTCATCCACATGCATTCATCATGTACGTCATCACTATCACACATTCAGCAATAACATGCTTAAACATTCACCGGACAAAGCAAATAGCACAAAAATTCATATCCACATCGCAAATCACTTACTCGCAACTTACCATCATCCCAACCTTTCGAAACCTAGCTCTAATACCACCAAATGTAACCCCTTCGACTCGACCTGGCCGATACACCAAACCGAACGGATCACACAGGAAATATTAAAGTAAACCGAGAAAGTTTACCTCAATAAACGACCTTTTTTTCTTTTTATCTTGTCTGGATGCATCTTAGATTCCTAGGTGTACGTACACAAACAACAGACAAGACATCGACACATTCGCCTTCTAATCTAAGCCAATTAAGGTTTAGGGACCATTTTGTAAATTTGGTAAATTATAAGGGCTTTTGCCAACTTCACGTTACCAACCTTCAATTAAATTTGTTATATGATCAAAGGTGAAATCCCAGCTCAAAATGACATTTAGAACTCATTCAGTCGCAAACAAAGAAAATAGAGACCAAAATACAAGAAGACAAAACTCAGGACAAATCAAATATAGATCCAACGGTCAAGTGTTTCGGAACAGAAGACCCCGTAGAGGAACGGTCGTTTCGAAACATGATTGGCTATTTCGATGAGCGGGTTTGTTTCGAAACCCTTAGTGACACGTTTCGATACAATGGTTCACAAAGGCAAATTGTTCCGGAATGAGCCTCTCCGTTCTGAAACACCAAGGCCATTACATGCCACTATTCCGAAACAGGTAAGGGCGTTCCGAAACGCTTGGGCCTGGAACTTTCCAAATAGCTTGTTTAAATCAACTTTTACCCTCCGAAACCATCCTGACACATGCCCCAACATACATACAACATGAATACACATCAATGGCCACCAATACGAAGCACTAGCTACCTCATAGCATCATTCTTGCAAGTTATAGGACTAAAGGCATGCTTTCTAGATATCAAAAACATCAAAAAGGCTAAAAACCAATTTCAAGCACAAACCAATACTCATTGACCATTTACAAATTCAAATATGCACCATAAACTTGCTGAAAACCAGAAATCAACAAATAATTAACATTCAACGCATCGGACACCCCCATTGCCTTTATTACACTAGTTTAAGTATGCAACATACTTTTAGCAAATGTCTTGGTGTGATTCCTCGAAGATGCCGCCACCAAAAGTCTCGTTATCTGCATTGATGAAACATAAAGAGCATAAGCATACAAGCTTAGTGGGGATTGCTCAAAACCACGAATGCCATCAATGCACAAAATCGTTTTCCACTCTTTTCAAAACCATCAAGCCTTTCTTGACAAACCATGCACTTTTCCATCAAACTCATTGTAATAACATCATGCATCATAATTCATACAAATTCAGCAATTAGATCATTGCTACTCGTATTTCAAGCCTTCCAAGCATAGAATCTCTTATGCTCAGCTTAAACCAAAACATGCATCTTTCAAATCATGCATTAGCAACTTTTCCATATTATCCAAATCCATTATATTGGCTCACAAGTGATAACAACAAACTCAAGATCAAAATATCGGATACACGGATTACCAAGGGTTGTCCCACACCCTTCATACACTACACCGGAATGTCAAGGCTCACACAAGAGAGCGACCCTCCATCATTGTAACACCCGTGGTGGAGTATTCGGTACAATCACAACCCATCAACACCACTCATCGGTAAATGTATAACCCACTAACGAGAGATGGGGCACACACAAGGTTCACACCCGGGAGCTACCCTCAACCATTGCAACCTTAAACAATCATCAATCGTTCGGGTAATTGGATGGAGTATTCGGTACAATCACAACCCCTCAACATCCAATGCGACTTGTTTATAGTGCACTCAATCTTATAGCCGGCTAACTATATCCGATTCCATTTAAAAACACTTTAACCAACATCACTTACCAATATAATCCATAAATCATGCATACCTCATTGATTATACAAAGCATACATGATAAGCCATGAACAAGCATTAAACCATGCTTAAAATCTAGTGCATCAACAGATGCATACAAGGATCACTTACCTAGTGCATCCTTAAACCACATGGCATCATCATACACAACTTATAATCTCAAACATGCCTTAAAACAGTCGGTGAATGCATTTAAAAACAAGTGCAACCAAAGGCTCATAACTAGCACAACCGAGGGAGAAATTCCGATTTACTTACTTCCGAACTTATCAAAGCGTTCCAAGCTCTTATTAAGTTCCAAAAACCTTTTCTAAAATGTTTCCACGCTAGAAAAACCAAATTCCACTCACCGACTCGCGATCAACGCTTGCCGATGCAACTATTGATCCTTTGAAGCCTCCAAAAACACATTGTTTGCTTCCGGATCACTATCCCCTGTTTTCAACACAAAAAAACAAAGGTTCAATGCATTAAAATGCATCCAAAACCGCAGCTCACACAAGAAATCCCGCAGCCCTGCTCTAAAGCAACAAAACACCCATCTGAAACAATTGAAAACTCAATTGATTGACCTCAAACCTCAGCCCAGCCATTACCCAACCTACCCAATACATTCTAAGCATTAATCAACATCCAAAAACAACCTAAAACCAACATTATAACTCCAGCAACTCGAATTCCTCAAGAACACCCCAAAAACTCAACCAAAAACACTTCCAAAATTAAGGATCACAAGGATTTCAGGATCTATATGATTAAGACTCCACATCAACACCAAAAACCTTTCAAAAAATTATTTAGAAACAATCTCAAATCAACCAAATCAATAAAATTCTGAAAATCACATTTTAAAACCATTTTTCATCAAGATTTCAAGAGTTTGGCAAATATCCTTGGAACTTCATTAAAGAACTTAGATTAGAGGGATAGCACGAAAATTACCTCCAATCCTTGCTTCTCCTCTAGTTTGGCAAGTTTTGCTTGAAGAAACTTGAAGGAAAATGGAGGAAATCAATGAAGAAATGAGAGGAATCAAAAAGAGGATTTGAGAGCAAAAGATTTCTGGAAAATTGAGAGAAAAGAAGGGTGTTTGGCTGAAGCAAAAGTGGGAAAATGAAAGCTCGTCAAAAGTTTTCACTAACTGATTAACTACCTTCATTAATTAATTTAATTAAAACCCTTTTAATTATTAATAGCATTTAAAACACATGCCAAATTAGGGAAAAGACATAATTGCCAAGTAGCTCCCTAAAGATTCTAGGATTTTGACTCCTCTTGAAAAATCATTTTCCCAACTTTTAAATCTTTACATTTTGGTCACTACCCAAAATGTATACTTTTGAAAACTCGTTTTGTAAAATTGATTTGACCAACCTCTCAAACATCATTTTAGAGGAATTTAGAAATTTTTTTCACATTTTTATCCTATCCTGAACTCCGATCTCCCTAAACCACCTTTTTAACGGTTCGAACAACCGTCACCGTTTCCACCGGTCCAACCCGATTTTCCAAAACATCAAGCCCAAAATCGAGGCGTTACAACTCTCCCCACTTAGGAAATTTCGTCTTCGAAATTTTACCTGAAGGAAAAAGATGCGGGAATTGCCTCAGCATGTCCGCCTTACTTTCCCACGTGGCCTCCTCAACTCCTCGGTGTCGCCACAACACCTTAACAAGCTCAATCTTCATGCCACGAAGAACTTTGCTACTCGCATCAATAATCTTCATCAGCTCCTCATATTAAGAAAAATTCGGATTCAACTCAATTTCCTAAACCGGCATCACATGCAAAGGATCCGATCTATATCTCCGCAACATAGATACATAAAACACATCATGGATCTTTTCCAACTCGGGAGGCAACCGCAACCGATAGGCCACAGGACCAACTCGCTCCACAACCTCATAGGGTCCAATAAACCTCGAACTAAGCTTTCCCTTACATCTAAATCTCATCACCTTCTTCCAAGGCAATACCTTAAGGAACACGCGATCTCCAACCGCGAACTTAACCTTTTTACGCTTTAAATCCGCGTAAAACTTTTGGCGATCCGATGCAGCCTTCAACCGCTCACATATGAGCTTCACCTTCTCGGTTGTTCCCTTAAGCATATACGGCAAGGAGAGCAACTTCTGCCCCGCCTCAGCCCAACAAAGAGGCGTTCTGCATTTTCTCCCATACAAGGCCTCATACGACACCATTTGAATACTCTTCTGAAAGCTATTATTATAGGCAAACTCAACCAACGGCAGATGTTTTTCCCAAGAACCTTGGAAATCAATCACACAGCATCGCAACATATCCTCAAGCACCTGGATAACTCGTTTCGACTGCCCATCCGTCTGAGGATGATATGAAGTGCTGAAATTCAACCGCGTACCCAACGCTTGATGTAAACATTCCCAAAACATTGTTGTGAACCTCAGATCTCTATCTGACACTATGTACTTTGACACACCGTGCAAACGCACAATCTCAGCAATATATAGTTTAGCTAGTTTGTCCAACGTATACGTAGTATGCACAACCAAGAAATGTTCACACTTCGTAAGGCGATCCACAATCACCCACACTGAGTTCTTCTTCGACGGTGTCAAGGGAAATCCAGATACAAAATCCATTGTAATCCTCTCCCATTTCCACTCCGGTAACCTCAAAGGCTGTAACAAACTGGAAGGAAACTGATGCTCAGCCTTCACTCGCTGGCAAACTATACACTTGCTTACAAAATCTGCCACATCCTTTTTCAACCCCACCCAATAGTACTTAACCTTTAAGCCATGATACATCTTGGTACTACCAGGGTGCATAGCAAAAGGACAGCTATGAGCCTCGGTCAAAATAGTGCGCCTCAACTCCACATCTTCTGGCACAACTATTCGACCTTTGAAATATAGAACTCCATCATCATTAAAGCAGAATTCTGTAGCCTTACCGTCAGCTACATCCTGAACATGAGGCACCAACGAATCCTCCAACAACTGCTTTTCCTTAATCAACTAAATTAGCGAAGGTTTCACTTGTAACTCGGCTATCAAGCCACCATCACAAGATATACTTAAACGAGCAAACATGGCTCTCAGCTCAACAACCACCTTTCTACTCAAAGCATTGGCCACAAAATTGGCCTTTCCCGGATGATACTCAATGGTCATATAATAATCCTTAAGCAACTCCAACCATCTAAGTTGCCTGAGGTTCAACTGCCTCTAAGACATGAGATACTTCAAACTCTTATGGTCGGTTTAAACCACACACCTTTCATCGTAAATGTAGTGTCTCCAAATCTTCAGAGCAAACACCACCGCCGCCAGCTCAAGATCATGCGTAGGATAGTTGAGCTCCTGCACTTTTAGCTATCTAGATGCATAAGCTACAACCTTCCCACCTTGCATCAATACGCAACCCAAACCAACATATGATGCACCACTATAAACTACAAACTCCTTACCCGATTCTGGTTGAATCAAGACAAGAGCTTGTGTCAAAGCTTCCTTCTACTTCATAAAAGCTTGCTGCCTAACATCCGTCCACTCGAAGTGAACATTCTTTTGCAACAACTTGGTCAAAGGGGCGGCAATCTAAGAGAAACCCTCGACAAACCTTCGGTAATAACCAACCAACCCAAGGAAACTGCGAACTTCAGTCACTGACTTAGGCGTCTTCCAACTCATCACCTCCTCAACCTTGTGTGGATCAACTCGGATACCTTCGGCTGACACCACATATCCAAGAAAAACCACTTCCTTGAGCCAAAACTAACACTTGCTCAGCTAAGCATAAAGCTGATTCTCCAACAACACTTGCAACACAATCCTTAAATGCTTATCATGATCCTCCTCGGTACGTGAGTACACAAGAATGTCATCGATAAACACAACCACAAACTGATCCAAAAACTCATGGAACACCCTATTCATCATGTCCATGAATGCAGCTGGTACATTTGTCAACCCAAACATCATCAACAGAAACTCATAATGGTCATACCTAGTCCGAAAAGTTGTCTTAGGTACATCCACATCCTTAACCTTAAGCTGGTAATACCCAGACCTCAAGTCTATCTTCGAAAACAATAAAACACCACGAAACTGATCGAAAAAATCATCGATCCTCGGCAAAGGGTATTTGTTCTTAATCGTCAACTTGTTCAGTTGTCGATAATCAATGCACATACGCATGGTTCCATCCTTCTTCTTCACGAACAAGACCGGTGCACCCCAAGGCGAAATAATGACCTTATGAACCCTCGGTCAAGCAACTTCTGGAGATGCATCTTCAACTCCTTCAACTCTTTAGGTGCCATATGATAAGGAGCAATGGACACCAGAGTCATATTCTCATAAAACTCTATACCAAACTCAACTTCCCGGTTCGGTGGCAACCCTGGCAACTTCTCCAGAAAGACACCCAAAAACTCACATATGGTTCGTATGTCTTGTACACGCACTTCCTTCGTGCCAGGATTCATCACATATGCCAAGAAAGCTTCACATCCCAACTACATCATTCGACTCGCCTCCAGAGCTGAAATTGCGTTAGATAAGAACTTCACATTCTCACCCACAATTACTACCTCATAATCATCTGCAAGCTTCAGGGTGACACACTTAACATCAAAGTCTACCATAGCTCGGTGCTCAACCAACCAGCCCATTCCAAGAATCATGTCAAAACCATAAAATGGTAATTACATCAAATCAACAGGAAATATATGACCTTGAACAGACAATGGGTATCTTCTATACAATTTTCTTGTAACAACAGTCTCACCAAAAGAACTTGTAACTTGCATTCCTACACCTAGCATCTCAACAGGAATATCAAGCAAATGCGCATGCTCACTCAAGATGTATGAATGTGTAGACCCAAAATCAATCAATGCTAACAAGGATAGGGATTGCAATGTGAAGGTACCTGCAATTACAGGGGACACTCATGCCTCATATGGTCGGCAGATCCATAGTTCCAACACGAGTTAGCCCCAACTATAGGAGCCTGAATCTCACGAGCCACACGAGAGCAGTCCTTCCTCAAGTGCTCCCACGAACCACACGTCCAACACGTTTTTTTCAGCTCTCTGTCTGTAGCCCTGAACCGGTGCACCACGTCCAAAGTTGTCACGCCTAGCCGTAGGCTTATATCTATGGTCCCGGTTCCTCTTACTCTACCCACCACTAAGGCTAGCTTCAGCAGCTCTCTTGCCCAGACTAGAACCACCCCCACGCGAGGTTAAACCCAAGCTCTGCTCTATATCTTTAGCTCGAGTCAGGAGCACATCAAAATCCATATAATCTGTCGCAAGCATATATGTCTTCATCTCATGTACTAGACCGTACCGAAAACGATCACATCGATGCCTATCACTCGGCATCAACTCTGGAGCATACTGACTCAACCGTACGAATTGGACCTCATACTCCGGTACAGTCATACTCCCCTGAACTAGCAACATAAATTCTCTCTTCTTATCGTCCAAGTACCTAACTCCAAGGTACTTCCTTTTGAAAGAAGACCGGAAGAACGTCCAATCCACCTCTTCCGGCTCCAAGGCCGCGGTCGCAGTAGTCCACTAGGTGTATGCATCACCATGCAATAACAAAGCATATCACATACATACTTCAGCATCATATGACTCAAACATCAAGATTCAACTCACTCAGCATCCATCCACATTCATTCATCATATACGTCATCACTATCACACATTCAGCAATAACATGCTTAAACATTCATCGGACAAAGCAAATAGCACAAAAATTCATATCCACATCGCAAATCACTTACTCGCAACTTACCATCATCCTAACCTTTCGAAATCTGGCTCTGATATCACCAAATGTAACCCCCTCGACTCGGCCTGGCCGATAGACCAAATCGAATGGATCACACAGGAAATATTGAAGTAAACCGGGAAAGTTTACCTCAATAAACGACCCTTTTTTTCTTTTTTTCTTGTCTAGATGCATCTTAGATTCCTAGGTGTACGTACACAAATAGCGGACAAGACATCGAAACATTCGCCTTCCAATCTAATCCAATTAAGGTTTAGGGACCATTTTGTAAATTTGGTAAATTATAAGGGCTTTTGCCAACTTCAAGTTACCAACCTTCAATTAAATCCGTTACATGATCAAAGGTGAAATCTCGGCTCAAAATGACATTTAGAACTCATTCAGTCGCAAACAAAGAAAACATTGACCAAAATGCAAGAAGACAAAACTCAGGACAAATCAAATATAGATCCAACGGTCAAGTGTTTCGGAACAGAAGACCCCATATCAGAACGATCGTTTCGAAACATGATTGACCATTTCGATACGCGGGTTTGTTTTGAAACCCTTAGTGAAACGTTTCGATACAATAGTTCACAGAGGCAAATTGTTCCAAAACGAGCCTCTCCATTCCAAAACACCAAGGCCATTGCAGGCCATTGTTCCGAAACAGGTAAGGGCGTTCCGAAATGACTGGGCCTGCAACTTTCCAAAAAGCTGGTTTAAATCAACTTTTACCCTCCGAAACCAACCCGAAACATGCACCGACATACATACAACATGAATACACATCAGTGGCCACCAATACGAAGCACAAGCTACCTCATAGCATCATTCTTGCAAGTTATAGGACTAAAGGTATGCTTTCTAGATATCAAAAACACCAAAAGGCTAAAAACCAATTTCAAGCACAAACCAATACTCAATGACCATTTACAAATTCAAATATGCACCATAAACGTGCCCAAAACCAGAAATCAACAAATCATTAACATTTAATGCATCCGACACCCCCATTGCCTTTATTACACTAGTTCAAGTATGCAACATACTTTTCGCAAATGTCTTGGTGTGATTCCTCGAAGATGCTGCCACCAAAAGTCTAGTTATCTTTTTTGATGAAACATAAAGAGCATAAGCATACAAGCTTAGTGGGGATTGCTCAAAACCACGAACGTCATCAATGCACAAAACTGTTTTCCACTCTTTTCAAAACCATCAAGCCTTTCTTAACAAACCATGCACTTTTTCATCAAACTCATTGTAATAACATCATGCATCATGATTCATACAAATTCAGCAATTAGATCATTGCTACTCGTTAATTTTAAGCATTCCAAGCATAAACTCTCTTATGCTAAGCTTAAACCAAAACATGCATCTTTCAAATCATGCATTAGTAACTTTTCCACATTATCCAAATCCATTATATTGGCTCACAAGTGATAACAACAAACTCAAGATCAAAATATTGGATACACAGATTACCAAGGGTTGTCCCACACCCTTCATACACTTTACCGGCTTGTGAAGGCTCACACACGAGAGCAACCTTCCATCGTTGTGACACCCGTGGTGGAGTATTCGGTACAATCACAACCCATCAAGCTCTTATTAAGTTCCCAAAACCTTTTCTAAAACATTTCCACGCTGGAAAACCAAATACCACTCACCGACTCCCGATCCACGCTTGCCGATGCAACTACCGATCCTCCAAAGCCTCCAAAAACACCTCATTTGCTTACGTATCACTATCCCCTGTTTTCAACATATCAAAATAGAGGTTCAATGCATTAAAATGCATCCAAAACCCCAGCTCACACAAGAAATCCCGCAGCCCTGCTCTAAAGCAACAAAACACCCATCCGAAACAACCGAAAACTCAATCGATTGACCTCAAACCTCAGCCCAGCCATTACCCAACCTACCCAACACATTCTAAGCATTAATTAACATCCAAAAACAACCTAAAACCAACATTATAACTCCAGCAACTCGAATTCCTCAAGAACACCCCAAAAACTTAACAAAAAACACTTCCAAAATTAAAGATCACAAGGATTTCAGGATCTAACTCGAATTTCCTTACTACTTGCGTCAATAACCCATGACTTGGTTGCATGCATACGTATAACCCAACCTACACATGATGATGAAGTACAAAAGATTGGAAGATACTTGAATAAGGATGAAGATAATTTAGAAATAAGAAATCTCACTGAAAACTTGAAATAATATCCTCGTAACTACACTTGACTAGAAAATAGGGGTTTAGCCACTCATGGTGGTCGATGGCTACAAGAAAAATGGGAGAGGGTTTCGACTACTCTAGGGTTTCTTGGATATCCTTTCCTTCACCCTTATGATCTCTATTTATAGGGGAAAATAAGGGGAAGACTTTACATTAAATGCAATAACCCTAGATTACTCTAATTATGGTAAAAGTAGAAGTCCTTCTTGTAGTAGGATTGCTTGTCCTCCAAGTCAAAAAGTCTCTAACGCGCCGTAGGCATGCCTTATTCCGCGACTGCTACTGGTTTTGCGTGAAGGATTTTTCATAAATGCCAAAAAGGTGCTGAAACTCTTCTTTTACGAATAAAACGTCATTAAGGCCCAAAAACACCTACAAAACCAAATATGAATCGAATCAAGGCTTTTAAGATAGATTAATGTGCTAAAACATAGGATTTAATATGTGAAAAACATGCAAAATAATGACTTTTCAGTTATATACATACTAAAAACAAAAATTTTGATTAAAAATAGTATATAAATAATAACGAAATTAAAAAGAGAAGAAAAAAGCTTATACCTTGAATTTGAGATTATGGATGAATGAAGGGATGATGATGCTCCAAACTTGATGATCTAGCTTAGGCTTGATTTGAAAAACAAAAACCCTTAAAAGACTGTGTGAAAAACTTAAGGGTTTAAGATGATTTTGTAGGGAAAATCGGATTAGGGTTTTGATAGAAAAGAGGGGTGTTTGAATTAAATTAAAATTTGGTCTTTAATGCTTATTTAAACTCCCAGCGGCTACGCGTACCGAAACGCCATGTGACATATCGGAACTATGTGTTGATACACTTTTTAAGTCGTACCGAAACACGTGACCGTACCAGTATAGGCTTGCATATACCAAAGCGTGTTCTTAAACTCGTATCGATACGCGATGGACCGTATCGATACCCTTGTTCCAGAAAAATGCATTTTAGGCAACAAGGAGCTCAAAAATTAGATTTTAATCAAATCGAAATGCATGCATATGACATATTAACTACATTTATGGACTAAAACAGATATATACTCCCCCTAGCAACAAGCATAGATGCATATAGGAGCAAAATTACAAGAGCATGGCAATCAAGCAAATTCAAGCAAATTTTAACACCAAAAAGGCTCTAAAAGGTCAAGAAAGGCTGGTCAAACCTAACTCTCTCTTAAGAGGCCAAAAACGCTCTTTATCTAATGGTTTGGTAAAAATGTCCGCTAATTGGTTCAAGATGTCTACATATTCTAGAACAATTCTTGGCATCCTTATAATTTGACTTTTGGTGGGTTATCTCTTTAGTCGTCCTTATAATCCCACTTCCGGTGGGTATAAGTATTCTTAAAATGATCATCTCGTCCATGTCTGTGTTCATAGCCTTATTCGCAACCACAATTAGCAATGTGGTTTTCATTCTTCCCGTTGTAAAATGTCACATTCACTTTAGGGAATGAAGCAGAGCCAATAGGTCTTTAAAATCTTTTTCATGATATTGTGTTTGCAGGACAACATTATTTGCGTAAAAAGTAGAGTATGTTTTTATTAACATATCCTTATTAGTGATACTCTAGCCACATAAATTCAATTGTGAAGTAATTTGAATCATATGAGTTATATTCACTAACTGAATATGATTTATCATGTCACTGCAACAAATCCAATAATTGTGCTTGCATTCACTTCAAGGAATGCCTCCCATAATTTTTTTTGGATCAAGACGAATTTTTATAACTTGAACTTGGGAGAAGTCTATAGCTGATTTTTTTGACGCATAAGAATTATTGCTTTCGAGCAAATATAGACTTTATAATAGTCATACTATTAAATCAATCATGCTCTCATTCACTTGAGGAAGCGAAACATATATAATCAAACAAATCAAATCGAATAAACATAATTTGGAGAAACGTACCTCTTTAGATCTTTTTGAGTCAAGCCTTAACTTTTTCAAATATGTTTAAACATATCATGTAAAACTCAAAACATGGTTAAAATATCAATTCTCGTTAATATATTAGATAACATATCGAAAAAACATACCAAGCAATTATCGAACTAAATAGGTAATAAGTGAATTTGTCAAATAGTCATGTCTTTTACTGCACTATAAAGAATAAGATGCACTATTTTCCATTTTTTTTTTAAAAAAAAGGCACACATGCTTGTTCCCATGGTAACTTATTTACACATGCTGTCCTTTTTCAATTTCATGGCATTGCAACCTTCACTTTTTTTTTTTGGGTACGATGATTAAAAAAGAAATAAAATATTAATATGTAACAAAGATTTGAAATATTGAACAAAATAATAACCAAATGATAGATCAAAATACATTAACCTTAATAAGAACGATTAACCAACCACTATATTGATATATAAATAAGTAAAACATACTGAATTTTTCAAGCTAACTTGAATATAAGATATTTGTAGTCATCGATACCAAATTGATATTCTTTTCAAGAATCGCCAACAAGAACTATGACATTTGAGCGTGATTGTGCTGATAATGTGTTATAAACAAAATAAAAAACAAGAATAAAAATAAGAACAAACGATGAGAGAAAGAGGGAGATTTGTATTATTCTCAATATTGAAGTTGTGTGCAATATTTTCTTCAGATCTATATTTATAGCCATAAGATGAAAACTCTAATTCCACTAGGTATTAAGCCCTAATAATATAATACATCAATATGTACTTTAATACATGAATATCCACCATAAATAAATATTCATAACAATTTAATACTTTTAAAACTTACCTTTATTATTCTCTTGCCCTCTCTCTATTTCTTCTTCTTCTTCATATTGACCATGCATTCTGCCATTAAAACTTTAGAGAGGGGGAAATACTTCAACTCAATAAAATATTTCAATGAAGACAAGTGAATATTGAAACTGAAGATGTCGAAAATATGTCTTTCGAGACTTAAAAAACTTCTACTTTGGAACCATAATACAACTTGAACAAAAACTCAAAACTTTTTTCTAACAAAACAAAACCCCTTTGATAAAAAAACAAAACCCTATAAATAATCAAATATTAAGCAAACAACAACAAAAATAAATAATTAAAGGAAACAAATGAAAAGTATAAGCAGAAACCAATGTGGAAAGGAAATGAACTATATATATATATATATGTAAAAGCTTAGCTAACCTTAACCTGAATCTGAGATTCAGGCACCGAAATCTTCCTTCCAAAGAAGTTGAAAGCTGAATCTCGATCGTTCATTTTTATATAAATATTTTGATATTTTAAAACTATATATAAAGAGAAATAAGCATAACTCTTAGCACAAGAAAAAAAAAATACTCCCTCCGTCCCACAATTTTTTGTCCTTTATTGATTTTTTTGGGTCAATTTTTTTAACT
This sequence comes from Hibiscus trionum, assembly GCA_030270665.1. Classification (NCBI taxonomy): domain Eukaryota; kingdom Viridiplantae; phylum Streptophyta; class Magnoliopsida; order Malvales; family Malvaceae; genus Hibiscus; species Hibiscus trionum. The sequence goes on along the minus strand of BSYR01000027.1, from coordinate 40,153,132 downwards.
TTGACTCATAATTATTTAAAATGTATCATTGATAAAAATATGAAAAAAATATATTTTAAAAACCTCTAATCGAGTAGTTTTCAAATATATATTTATAAAATTTAATTATTTTAAATATTCAATATAATAATAGTCAAAGTTTAAAAATTTTAACTTCCAAAAAGTCAATAAGACACATTTTTTTTATGGGACGGAGGGAGTATGTTAGGAGGAGGAAAAGGAGGCTTTTAGTGGAAGCAAGGAAGCAACTTTCTATAGCGTTTTTTCGTCATTTTCACTAAAATCTCATAAAACTCCTTCAAAACACACACACAAAAAAAACAATGAATTGATAAAATGCCTGCGAGACAAAACATAAAGAACGTGACAAATCAGAGTTCAATTAAAAATTTTTATTTGTTGTTTTCTTATCGCAAAATTTTATCAGCGGTAATTTTCTTTCACTAAAGTTTTAATGACAGAATGCAGAGTAGCTATAAAGAAAAAGAAGAAATAGAGAGAAAAAGAGGGGGAAAAGGGTAATAGAGGTAAGTTTTAAAAATATTAAATTATAGGAATAACTACATATTTAGTACTCCACCTATTTTCGCATTTTTATTTTAGTGCTCTACCTATTTTTTTTGGCAAATGATACCTAACGTTACGTTTTCGTTCTGTTTTGGTACCCGACCGTTAAAAACTTACGGCGATGATGACATGGCTTATTTTTAATTGAGATAATTACAATTTTAGTCCCTAAAACTTATACATTTCTATCAATTTAGTCCAAATTCTATCAATTTAATAATCATATATTTGGGTTAAATCTGCCCCGTTTTATTTTCACTGCAATTCCAATTCCAATCATCTCTTCCAACCCCACCGATAGAACAGCAGCTGTTAAAGATTGATCTATCCAATTGCATCAGCATCAAGTAGCTATAAAGAACCCATATTGTAGCCCGTACGCGGAATATTCTGCTGTGTTTCCATTGAAAGAAGGCCATTTCTATCACCGTAAGCTTTCAGTGGGCTACCTCGCCAATATCTACCTGAAGAATATGCATGTCTAGCTCCCTGCCCTTGCAAAATTTGCTCCCTGAAAGTTCTAATATTTGACAGAAACTGCTTACCCTGAGCATCCGGTTCCCATGAAGGATAGCTACTCTGGGAACTGCAATCGCAATAAAATAAATAAAAGATGAAATTATATATTAGAGGATATTTGATGCAATATAAAGCGGAGAATAACCATACGAATAATCACAAAACTGAACTATGAAAGATTTGAGGGAAATAACGACGAAGGATACGAAGGCATTTAAGTTGTGGATAAACAGCATTTCTTACAAATCATTAGCATATTCAAAGCCTAGTGTCGGCTTTTATCACAAAGAAAGAGGTTCGAAGAAATAAAATGGGGCTAGGGTTTTGGGAAAGAAAAAATAAAATAAGGGATTTACAGATTTAACTCAATTATTTAATATGATTACTAAATTGATAGAGTTTGGACCAAATTGATAAAAATGTATGTCTTGGGGATTAAAACTGTGATTATCCCAATTAAAAATAAGTCATGTCATTATCTCCTTTTGTTTTTACCGGTCGAAGTACTAAAACAGGACAAAAAGTAACGTTAAGTATTATTTTACCAAAAAAAAAATAAGTGGGGTACTAAAATAAGAATGCGAGAATAAGTGTGGTACTAAAATAAGAACGCGAGAATATGTGGGATATTAAATATGTAGTTATTCTTAAAATTTTGGTGAAAACAAAATAAAAATTGAGTGACCACAATAAAAAATTTAAAAGTTTGGTGATCAAAATAAAAACGTTCTAAAAATTCGATGATCATCTATATACTTTATCTTTTTTAGCAACGTAAGATATCGATATCATGCGGACATAATTGGCTACATACTCAAAGTATGTGAAATGTTACAAAACAATTAAGCAATGCCTTTATCTACTAAAGGAAGAATTAATTTCAAGAATAAAACTGTTGTAAAAAATTTAGTTACTCGTTTTTTTTTCTAAGTTTTTATTTTTATTTTTTAAGAATGTTGTTGAAGGTAATGGTGTTGATGCCGACGTTTATTTTTTTTATTTGTTTTTACTCACAAATAAGAATTTTTTATTTTAAATTTTTTTATTGTTTGTCCGTCTTCGCAATACGGTTTTCGTTTGCTTTTATGTTAAGGTTTTTTCTTATCATCATAATAGTATGACGTTTATGTTACGGTCATGATAACGTATCCTTTGATCAGAAAAGATTAATAGTTCAATATAATTACAATCAAAACTATTAACAAGATAATTTGTAAAATTTATTTTCTCAATTCTCACTTATACATTAATATAGCATAATTTAAAAGATACATGAAGATTTTCTTGATAATTGTGAAGTTTTTTTATAGAAAGATAATCAACTTTTTTTTAGTTATATATTTTAATTTTTTGGGTTTTGTTATACAGAGCCATAAGGGCTACATATAAAAATTATTAGATTCTTATCATTAATGTTTATTTTATTATTTAATGAAATCTATTAGAATGAAATTAATTACATTCTTAAAAATTAAACATCATTTAGAGTGTTTAATATAATTAAACCTTAAACACTAAAACATTGAACCTTAAAAATCATAAACCTTAAAACCTTAAACCTAAAAACTCTAAAACCCTAAACACTAAACACTAAAATCACAAAACCCCTAAAACATAACAACTAAATTTTAAACCCTAAACACTAAACTATAACCACTAAACCCTAAACCATAAATTCTAAGCAATGAATCATAAAACTCTAAACCCTATAAACCTTAAATCCTAAAACCATAAATCATAAAACCTTAAATACAACAATTCCTAAATCCTAAAATCATAAGCTCTTTTATATGATTATTAATTACATTAAATATTCTAAATTAATGATGTTTAATTTTTTAGGAATATAATTAATTAAATTCTAATAGATTTCATCAAAACTAAAATTAGCATTAATTATAAGAATCTAGTAGTTCTTATATGCAACCCCTAGCCTGTGTATAGCAAAACTTTTAATTTTTTTATTAGAAACTTTTACCGACAATAATATGAATTTGCTGTTCTTTTACATGTTAAGTAGGTTTTAGGCTGATTTCAAATTCATCAATTACTTTTGTGAATTTGAGCATAGGTTTACAGAATCAATGGTAGAACTTCTATGTGATTAGTTGAACTGATTTAAAAGTACTCTGTTTTGGGGATGGAATAACTAGAAAGCAAACATTGCATACTTCTATACAGCCTAAAGGTCAAAAAAAGCTTTTTCAACAGCTTCTCCACTAGAAAAATAAATTGGCAGACATTTGAGGGCGTTTATTTCTCATACTTTATTACCATTATTAATCTTTTTGTTGTAAGGGCTGAAGTCGCCGGTGCGGACAAGGCCGTTCCGGTTCTCCTCTAGTCCATAGAGTTCTGAGATCACCTCTCTTTTCCCCCAATGTGATAAAGGTCCCTGCAGTCCCGAACAAGCAATTCACAGTAAGAGAAATTAGGCACAAGATAACCTTTCATCTGGTTTAGGAGCACCGTGTTGTTCTTAATCTCATTGCTACTTACCGAGTGTGAACGGAACGATGTAAAGTAAAGCAGGTTGGCCATGTCCGTCCATCAAGTTCAAGGCCACATACGTGACCAAAAGACCTGTGAAATGAAATTAAGGGATTAACGAGCTGCTGGTCTTTAGGTTGAAAAGAAAACGACAAACTTATATTGTATCGGTTTGGCTAATGAGTTCCATTAAACCAGGTTTTAAGGTTGGTTACTATTTCTCAGTACCTAAACCATAAGCAGTCATTGCCCACACGAAGTAGCCTGCTTGGAGATTCTTATTTGCCAGCCAATCGTATCTGCAAAAAATCACCAAAACCATATTCAATGAGAAGACAACATCGAAAACCAAATTCTTCATTTGGAGCAAATCTAATCACCTCAGCATTTGAACGAAAACATCGAGTACTACAAAAACAAAAGCAACTTTTTGTCCTATGCTACAGATTGAATTCGACCGATGCACATTCATAAGCCATGCAAATGTTGTAAATACCTTTTAAAAAATTAAGATCGGCATGGTTTGGTCCTATAGTTTACAAGGTCTTAAACTATACAAAAGCAAAAAATTCAACAAAGATAAAAATTTAATTCCCGGATGGTAGCCATGCAGAAGTTACATATGGCTCGAACGTTCAAACCTTAGCGAAAACGCCACAAGCAGTCCAGGTAAGATTATATCTCCAAATCCAATAACACTGTAGCCGCCCCAAGGATCAAACATACGCGGAAATTTTAGAAGCATGGGTATGCCATCCTCTCCGCTCCTATCACCACGAGCTACCTAATATATCAGAAAAAGAATAAAATAAGGTCGTTCCCTAAATGGTCCAATATCAGAATTTCAGGCCGAAGAAAAACTGTTGGTAATTACTTACCACTATCATCACGCTCTCATTAAACAACCGCTTGGAAGCAAACACCCAGAAGATATCATACAAGAAAGCACAACCCAGAAGAACCGTTCCGACCTGATTCAATAAAAGGTCAACACTAAAGAGAATAAATAAATTTTCAAGACATTGCAATTATTCTAGTGTAAATAAACATGGAGCAGATACAAGACATATAATAGCAAAACATTCATGCAGCTCTAAGCAATAGGTAGAAAATGCAAAACAAACCAAGGTACTAACCTTGAGATCTGGAACACGAACAATCTGAAGGACGGTGATTATAAGTGCAACACCCTAATTGAGACAGAAAGAGAGGTTTAAATATCAGAAGCTCACTATGATAAGAGTTCCAACCAAACTAAGTTTCCAAGCATATTGATTTTTGATGAGAAGGAATGTACTATAAGTGAATGGAGACATCGAATACAATACATGGTACCTAAAATGTATGAAGATAAGAATACTAGAAAAGTTGTCTTACAAGAATATCTTGACCTATCCAGGCAAAGGAGATTCGTCGATACACTGCCCAAGCAACAGTGAATGCAATGCAGAAGGGGCAAACAGCTAGCGTCAGATGCGAAACAGGTCCAAAGAATGGTACTTTAATAAATGATTCGGAGAAGCGTTGAAAACACCTGAAACTATATATATATTTAGCTGTCAGTATCAATGTATCATAAGACTCCTAACTTGTTATAAGAATTTGGAAAGAAAAGTCATGTATTCTACGAATAGTATTGCTTTTTAAAATATTAGATTAGAGATTTAGTTGCGGACTTCCTTTTCAACATATTTCCGAAAGAGACATCGGTAATAATGATGTTCAATTAGTCACCAGAAAGCAGAAAAATTAAGATGGTCATGTAAACATGGAAAAACAATCTCCGGGAGGGGGTATGCATACCTCGATAACAAAGCTACCAAGCACATTTGCAGGCCCTGGAAGCACAAAGGGATATCGTGGATCAGCACCCGATTTTGCACTAAGTTAGACCACAAGATTACCCGTCTTTAACATTAACAGATTACATTGACCAATACGAAACTTTTTAGTTGGTAACACATCTTTTGGATATGATATTGAGAAGATTTTGCTAACTTTTTAGTTGGTAACATGTGTTGACTAAAATGATCCTTTAGTGTAAAAAGACAAAGGAGACATATGAAGTAACTCAGTAAAAACTTGTAAACCACCAACAAAAAGATAAGAGGAAATAAGCCACACTGAGCTAAGCATACAAATATGTAGGGGAAAGCACACCTCCACTCCACCGATGCAAAACAGAACCACCAGGACCTCGACAAACCAGAATGACATAAGCTTATAAAGCATGACCAAGAAACACGAAGCAAACACAACAAAGAGAACTGCTGACATTGTATTTATGTCAACAAAACCACTTGAACCAGCACTTCCCACTTGTAGAAATTCTTCTGATGCATCCTGTACGAACAACATCACTCGGCACATCATTGGGGTGAATGATCGAACAGTATTGAATTTAACAAAGAGCATGAAAAAGTCTATTCTAAAGGCGAATAAACAAACCTTTAATAGCTTATCTTGCTCAATAGCGACTTCTCTAGCAGTCCATGCAGACCAATAAGAAGCAAGCAAAATGGTGCCAACCGCCATTAGCCACAAAAAAACTTCAGCAATATCAACAGCTGGACGCTTTGGGGAGTATAGCGCAACAGAAACTACAAAAAGATGAAAAATGCAGACAATTTAATATCTGTTCCAGCGTGATGCCATGCCATATGAGGTATTACCAAGCAAGGAAAAAGAGCAGAAGAGAGTACTAAATTTTCCGGAGGAACAATACATACCCTTTGTGTGGTTATTTATATAATTTTCCAAATTGGTACCAGCATCCTGAGGAATCATGACAGCTGGTATTTTTATATTTACATCAGCATCTGATTCACAAACCATCTTGAAGAGTTCTGTAGAAGAAGATTAACTGGTTAAGTAATCAGTAATTATGATAAATTCTAGTATAATTTTTAACATAACATTTCCTATCTTCTAATGGCTCGGTGATTGAAAACGATAATATCAAAACATCTATATAGGCTATTTGGATGGATAAAACGATCGACATTTAAAAACATTAAACATATCACCAGCCAAGTTAATCTTATGAGTAATTTTCAGATCACAATTGTAGTAGAATTGTCATCGTTCATGTTGATGGCTATCGTTGCAAAATGTAAAGATATAATTTCCAACTTGAAGCAATAATTTTATCATGAATCCTGCACAGAATATCTTCTTTTTCTCTGGTTCACTACTATAAAATGGAGATCTATCAAATCAAGGCAATGCCTCTACAACAGGCGGATAACGCATAAATATGCATCGGGTGTGGAGCCAATCTTCACTCTGCAACGCCATCAAGTTGGTCAAACTCGGGTTGCCTAAGTGCTAAAGGGACATGAGATACCTGTTTGGTTGTTTATTATGAGGATGGCAGAAGCACCAGCTTCTTCCGCAACATTTGCCTTCACCGTGAAACTACAGTTCCCTCGATGCACTAGAATGACCTCCCCTGTAAGCTACCGACAGACAAGATAATTCAACATTATGAAGAATGCAAAGGAACAAGTGAAAGAACTACTGATCAGATGAAAGCACAAGCACATGTCAGAAAGAATAAATCTAGGAGACAAATTGGATGGACATTATAAAGAGATCAAAATTCGAAAACCTGATTCTTAGGTTTGCTGCAACAATCAGGAGGATCTGCAAGAGCAAGCCTGGTATGATTTGCATGTTTTTCCTTTGATTCCAAAGTAGGTCCAAAACGAGCACCAACACCAACATACTCAGTGTTTTCTATACTATCAATCCAGATTGGGACTTTTACCTATAAAACATGTTGAATCAAATCTTATATGCTAAGTCCATATTCATATTTTGAAAAAAATATACTGAAGAATATGATTAAACCAACAAAAAGAGATATGCATAAACAAGCAGCCTTTCTAGAAGAAAATGAATTATAAGAGTATATAATTTAGAAGCAAATGAATATGATCATACTCTATGTTGTTTCGACTCTTCAGTTTTCTTTTCTCTCGAACTATACCTGGCTAACACATATATCAAACACATTATTTGACCCTTCAAGGACCTTCCGCAACAACCCTCCGAATACATGAAAGAACTTTAAAAATTGAACATACCGATACTGACATTCACACCAAAGTCGAATTAAGACACCTACTCAATTAAGTCAGACTATTTAGTCCCTCTACTTATCAGATGTAAAATTAAAGTCCAATTAATAACTGTTAACGGACTTTCATCAAATTTGAATGTATGACACTCTAATATTCAAAGGTCTGATTTAAAATTTAGAGTGTAGTTGATAAAACATTTTGCAATTTAATTAAATTCAATCAGTAATGCAATCAATTGGAGTTTAATTTTTAAAATCAGAGAAGTTGAGGGACTAAATTCCTGGAATTAAAAGCAGAGTGACTAAAGTTTTAAAAAAAAAAATCAATGGGTACAGGTACTAGGGGTACAATTAGACAAAAGCCACACAAAAAACCATATTAACCTTTTCCATCAGGATCAAACCACAAAAATATGCCTAAAAATAAAAATTCCCCACCATTTTCTCAGTAATCAAACAGGAAGAACAAAAAGACAGCAATAATTAGAAGTGAATAAATCCTGAAAAAAAAATTCAAACTACTTATATATAATAAACCATAACCTGAAATCAAGTAACAGAAAAAAAAATAGATTCTTTCATCATCCCTCCATTTTCTCAGTAACCAATCAGACAACAAAGAAGAAAAACGTGTAAAAAAAAGAGAAAGAAAGAAAGAAAGTTTAGGTCGTAAAGGAATACCAGAACAAAGTTATTAGCACAACCAGGTCTTTTTGGTGCAACGTTGTCCTGATGAACTATGTCTCCAGCTGAACCCAACCCAGCATTCAAAACTACTACTAATATTACTATCGACACACCACGATTTATTTCCATATTTGGGAAGAATCACCATAAAGAAATGAAAAATAGAGGTGTTCCAGGGGTTTCTTTCCCTTTTTATTCTTCCTTTACTAGTTCAGAGAATTAAAGGGGGGTGAAAAACAGATAGGAGGTACAGAAGATGGAAGCGGGTAGGAAGGAGGGAAAATATCACTTTTGTTTATTTATTTATTTTTTTAACATTGGGTGGGTTGTCGTTCGTACTGAGGTTCGGACATGAAATAAACACCGAGTGGTGATGCCTTTTTACTCTTTTTCCGTGTTATTCACGCTCTTGTCGAAGGGTGCATTTCACGCTCTTTTTCTATGTTTATTTATAGTTTTTTATCCATAAATCAAGGGAAGCATTAGCCCCGATGTTTTTTTGTTTCCACGAGCGTCTTAAGTTTATAGGTTAAAAATTTAGTTTAGGGTTCAAGATTTATGATTTTAAAGTTAGGGGTTTAGAATTTAAGGATTGTTGTTAAAATTTAAGTTTTAAGGTAAGGGTTTAGAGTAATATGTTAGGAATTTTGGTAGAGAAGGAGCCATTAATCAAGGTTAGGGGAAAATATAAATAACTATAAATTGGGGGAGGTTTAAATAAATTGAAAATTGAATGTTCAAATGAGCAAATTTCCCATTATATTTTTAAATGTAAACAAAATTAGGAGGGGCAACTTTGTCCGGTTTAAATTTTAACCTATAAATATTAAATTCTAATAATAAATCTTAACTTTTAATCATAATCCCTAAATTCTAAACTTCTAAATCATAAACCATAAACTAAATCTCAAAACCCTAAAATTAGAACGCTTGTGAAAAATAAAAAGTTTCTATGGTTAGTGCAGGTATAATTACCCATAAATTAATTAATAAAATTTATTTTTTTAAAAACAAAAGTTATTTTAGAATAAAATTATTGTACAAAATTAATTCTTTTTGACAAAATACCTTTTTAAAGTGCTTTATTGAAAAAAGTTAATTATTCTGAATAATTTATATAAGAGAGTACAAACTATATGTTATGGATATTTTTTTATCATATATATATGTTATGTTATGGATACTAAATTAATAAAGAAAATGTTGTTTCAAAAAAATTAATAAAGAAAATGGAAGGCCACAATCAAAGGGAATGATTCCCTTTTCCATGTTAGAGGTGACAGTAGTTGAAAAAGGGAGAAACGTGGAGTATTTGGCCAGATATTTTCTTTCGAGAATTTATCTGAAAAAATACTCCTTAAAAACAATATTTGAGAAAAAAATGAATCTATCACGTGCGGTAAACATAGATGAATACCACTAACGATGAATATTGATGAACATCATTAATTTTTTTTAAATTTTAAAAATCTAAAGGACTAAAATTATAATTAAAATTATCTCTTTAAAAAATAAAAATCAAATTTAATAGTTACTTTATAATATTTTTAATAGGTTAGAATCAAATATACCAAATTCTCTTAAACCCTAACAAAAGCAATCTCTTAAAAAAAATAAAAATCAATTTATAATTTTTTAATAGATTAGAATCAAATATAGTCAACTCTCATAAACCTAAAAAGTGTTCCGAGCAGTTTCCAATTCAAACCCCGAGGAGCTTCCATGATTTCATGAATCAATCCTTTAAAAACCTAGGGGTTCATTACTTTAAAGGGGTTGAATTTGTTAGGGTTTAGGTTTAGGAGAGTTGGGTATATTTAACTGTAATCTATTAAAAATTATAAATTGATTTCTATTTTTTAAGAGATTGATTTTGTTAGGGTTTAGGAGAATTGGGTATATTTGATTCTAACCTATTAAAAAATATTATAAAGTAATTATTAAATTTGATTTTTATTTTTTTAAGAGATAATTTTAATTATAATTTTAGTCCTTTAGATTTTTAAAATTTTAAAAAAATTAATGGTGTTCATCGGTTTTCATCGTTAGTGGTGTTCATTAATGTTCGTCGCCCGTTGTAGAATTTTTCTTGAAAAAAATGCCTCTCATTTAGCCCACGTAAAGGTAAATTGTGTTCTTTGGGATGCGATTTTCAAATTTGCGTTCTACAGGGCACGACTTCGGTCCGATGTGGATTATATTATATGGTATTTATTTTAAAAAATAAATAAATTGAAGTCGCGTTCTACAGGATGTGACTTCCAGAAGAATTTCATATGACTCGTCGCGATTTTATCAAGAAATATGCAAAAGTCGCGTTCTTCAGAACGGGACTTTTGCCTAATCCTGTTGTTTAAACAAAACTCAATGGGGTTGTTTATGGTTAATTTTCATGGTCTTGGGGGATAATTTTTCATGGTTTTGATCTTTTACCTCATAGTAGTGATGCATCTCTTCTAAATGGTGTAAAAATCGGCGTATATAAGGCATCTGAAATAATGTATAAATCGCGTTAAAAACGCTACATTGTCATGTTCCTTTGCATGAAGAAAATGGAAACATGGGTTGATAGGGTTGTATATGGTTAATTTTCATGGTCTTGGGGGATAATTTTTCATGGTTTTGATCTTTTACCTCATAGTAGTGATGTATCTCTTGAAAATGGTGTGAAAATCAATGTATATAAGGCATCTGAAAAGGAGTATAAATCTTGTTAAAAACGCTACATTGCCATGTTTCTTTGCATGAAGAAAACGGAAACATGGGTCGGTAGTCATTTTTGAGTTGATTTTATGGTAATTTCGCAGTTTTTTTTCTTATTTAACTTTCACGTCCTAGTACGGGAACACATGTTTACAATGGTGCAGAAATTGATGTGTATAAGGCATCCTAAAGGGTGTAGAAATTGTGTTAAAAATGCTATCTTGGTATATTCCCTTGCATTAAGAAAATGGAAACATGGATCGGTTTTCATAGTTTTGATCTTTTACCTCATAGTACTGATGTATCTCTTCAAAACGGTGTAATATTCATCGTATATAAGGCATCTGAAACGGTGTATAAACCGCGTTAAAAACGCTACCATGCCATGTTTCTTTGCATAAAGAAAATGGAAACATTGGTCGATAGGTTGTTTATGGTTAATTTGCATGGTCTTGGAGGATAATTTTTCATGGTTTTGATCTTTTACCTCATAGTAGTGATGTATCTCTTGAAAATCGGTGTATATAAGGCATCCGAAACGGTGTATAAATCTTGTTAGAAACACTACCTTGCCATGTTTCTTTGCATGAAAAAATGGAAACATGGGTCGGTAGTCATTTTTGAGTTGATTTTATGGTATTTTGTAGTTTTTTTTTTTGTTATTTAACTTTCACGTCGTAGTACGGGAACACATGTTTACAATGGTGCAGAAATTGACGCGTATAAGGCATCCTAAAGGGTGTAGAAATTGTGTTAAAAATGTTATCTTGGTATATTCCTTTGCATTAAGAAAATGGAAACATGGGTCGATATTCATGTTTTAGTCGATTTTGTTGTTCTAGTGTATGGTCGTGGTTTTTTTGTTATTTAACGTTAACATTGTAGTACGAGAACACATGTTTACAATAGTGCCTAGAAAACGTAGCTTCGGAGGTTGATAATGTTATTTAGGATTAAAACATTAGAGTTACAATTAAAATTAGTTGATTCGAGGATGGGTCCTAGAAGGACATTTTCTGATGTCGTGTCCAGGGTTCCTACAATTTCCACAAAACTTAGGTTGGCCGGTCCATTCTCGAGGAACCATATCCTTGGCACAATGAATCCTACTTCACTTTGGGCGACTTTTTTTGTTGCATCGCAGGGATTCATTTGGCCGTATCTTAGGTTCATTTTCAACCACATCACGATGGCGTTCATTTTCGATTGGAAGAAACTCGGATCGGTATACCTTGAAAATGTTTTCAAGTCTATATACAGGATCAACGAGTGTCATTGCGTCGAAATGAACAAATGCACATACATCGAAGGCGTGCGCACATGAGTACTTGAATGTCTGGAAGACTCCGCAATCGCATGTTCGCTCTTATAGATGAACAACGTAGTTGCGGTGCATAATTCCTTCTGGCGGTCGTGAAAATTCTGTAATCGTAAAGCGATGTTCGTGACGAGAGAATCATATGGCACCCGTCGTGTTTGTTTGCGCACGATATATCTGAAATTTTTGTTAGAGATCTGGATGGAACCTGTGGCCACCTGCCATCCAGTTCGTAGCTTGTTTTCCGAGGGTTGCAAAAAGGGTAGCCAATTGATAATATGTTGCCTTCACAACTGATGTGATATGTAAACGATGTGTTCCCTTTAGAGATGAATTGATCACCTCAGCCAAGTTCGTCGTCATGTGACCATATCGACGACCCCCATCATAACATCACAACCATTTATCCCTCGGGATATCAAGAAGATAGTTATATCCATATAGATTTCTAACTTTCAACTCTTCTAGCATCTCCTTAACCAGCTCTACTCGGTGTGTGTTGCCTATTAAAAAAAGTATGGAATAATTAACGAGATTTAATAATAAAAGGCAAGTTAATTAATAATTTTGAGAGTGAAAGGCCTACCCATGGGAAGAACCATTATGCGCTCATCATTGTTCTTATATCTCTGGTAGTAATTTGTAGCAATGTGTCGCAGACAGTACCGACGATGAATATACGGAGGTTCCCAAGACAGTCCCAAACGTTGGATTCATCCCCAAATCCCTGCGCCTCTATCTGAAATAATACATATGTCGTCTTGTCTTGCCTATAGGACCCGACGTAAGACATGGGTGCGCAAGTTGGTAAGAAAAAATGTCCACGGAGGGATATCTTCCTTTTCAACGATGGCGAACGCTACCGAAATGCATTTTCTGTTACCTTCTTGTGCAATTGCCACTAGTAAGATCTGGGTGTATTTTCCGTACAAGAATGTGCCGTCGATCTGCAGCATCGCCTTGCAGTGGCGAAATGACTTAACGCATTACGAAAATGTCCAAAATAGGCAGAAAATTCGTGCTCCCCAGGTATGACACGATCCATTTCGTATCTTGGCACTGCCTCAAGTTCCACAATAATTCATGGGTTGTATTTCTTCATACAGTTCAGCCACGTTCGCAACTCGTTGTAGGATTCCTCCCACTGCCCGTACAGTTGTTGGATGGCACAATATCTTGCAAACCATGCCTTATTGTATTTAACAGTGTACATGAAACGAAATTTGATCGATGCTATACATATCGGCACAAATACGCGTCGATTTGCTTTCACGAGTGGAATGATATGATCAGAGAACACATGCACATCCAAGTTAGGATTGTAACCCCCTCGACTCGGCCTGGCCGATAGACCAAACCGAACGGATCACACGGGGAATATTGAGGTAAACCGGGAAAGTTTACCTCAATAAACGACCTTTTTTTCTTTTTATCTTGTCAAGATGCAACTTAGGTTCCTATGTGTACGCACACAAGCAGCGGATAAAACTTCATCACAATCGCCTATTAATTAAAGCCAATTTAAGGTTTTAGGGACCATTTTGTAAATTTGGCAAATTAGGAGGGTTATTATCAGATTCATGTTACCAATCTTTAATTAGATTCATTACATGCCTCTCGATGAAATCTAAGATCAAAACGACCTTTAGTACAACCCCCTAAACCCGGACCAGAAGAAATGGGTTGAATCTAGGAAGTTAAGTTTGAAAACTTTTCCCTCAAGTTATAAGTCTTAGGTTTAGAAATATTTTAAAAATACAAATTGAATTAATTAATAGTAATTAACGTAAAATTTCTTAAATATTTACGAAACTCGAACATTAAATCATGTACCAAATATTTCATAAAAACCCCCGAAATAAATTCAAATGCATGCAAAAACATAATCCCAAAATAAAAGTCTCAATGTCTGAAATTACAAATTATTCTAAATTTTGCTAAACAATAGCTTGAAATAGTCAAAGAGAGTTCATACTGAATAATAAATATTCGAGTAAAATATATGAGATGCTCCGAGTACCGAGTCACCTAATAAGTCTGAGTATCTGAAAATAAAAACTAAGGGGTGTAAGCTAAATAGCTTAGTGCGTCCTTTTGTTTAAACAAAACAGAAAATCAAAACAGTATTTCATTTACTGATAAATTCATTTCCGAAAACAGAGTGTATCCGATAAATCAAAACCATAAATGTTATGATGTCCGATGCATGATGCAATGCCCGAATATCCGATATCATACAGAGTGGAAGTTGCCCTCACCATAGTGGAGATTTCTCTCACTTTTTCCGAACACAATTCTGAACCACGACACATAATATGATTTGTAAAATCATAAATCCGAACTCTTACGAGTATCATATTTTCTAAAAATCAGATGCTTGATTTAAAAATACAATTATTATGCCATGAATGTTGTTGCAAAATCATTATCAAATCACAAACCACATAATTAAATCAAGCAAGAATAAAATTTACATTTATTTAAAACACCCCAAGAAACACACCTTAGCCATAGAAGCTCTAATCTCGAGAAGGGCGAGCCTCACGCTCGGATCTCACTGAATCAGGACCTACGGGATATGAATTCTATATAAACATTTATTACTAACACAAAGCCACTGACTAAAACACCGAAAAACAAACTAAAGATATACTCACGTGAAGATCTCGAAGAACGTGCACGATTAATCTGAACAACTAGAGCTAACCCAACGTTCTCAAGGTCGGCACCTGAACACGAGAATATTCTCAATCAGATTCTAAAACCATAACTTATTAAATTCCAATAACAATTACTCAAAGTTAACAAAACAGAGCTTTCAGGATCTAATTTGACAAAACGGGCAGCGGATACGGACTCATGACGTCGAGAAAAGTCAAAAGGAAGGATGTCCGAAAAAGTCAACTCTTGGTCAACGGTCAAAGTCAACTATGATAAAAATTCAAAGTCAACCGGTTAAAGGTCAACTTGGTCAACAGTCAACTCTGGTCAAACTGGTCAAACTAGGCAAAGTTGATTCAGGCTGGTAAAAGTCAACGGTCCAGTTCAAGACTCATTGTTCGGTTCAGTTTGGTCCAAGGTTCACTAATCCGGTTCGGTTCAATTGGATCACAAGACCGGTTCAGTCTAATAACGGGTTTAGTTTAGCCATCAAGGTCTAGTTCACTCAACTTTGGGCCCTCACAGATCGGGCTCTCATTCTCTTGCTCGGCTATCACATAAGTCTCATTAAGTGGACTAACCAAGCATACACATTCGGCCCACATCACAAAACAATTGGGCAAATCTAATGGTCCAACTCACAAGGGTTTCCAGAACCTAAATGACAGCGGTACGGATGCCCAAACGACGACGGCGGTGCGAATGCCCAAATGACGGCGGCGGCTCAAATGCAGAATGACGACGATGGCTCACCGAAAGCACAAACAGTGACCACCATGGTCATTCCGGCCAACAACGGAAACGAAGGATTTAAAACCCCAGCAACCTCAAAGAGAACACAATAATTTCATAACCACAACACAATTTACAAATAGATTAAACGCAAGAGAGAAACTCATGGTGGCTTACCCAAACCAAAACAAAGAAGAAAAGAGAGGGCGACGGCGGATACGAACGGTTTAACGTCGTTTTCTCACAAACGACGGCCGGCAAGAACCATCCAACGGTTGGGGTTTGTTCGCGAAGGGAAGACGAGCAAGATGATGGTGATGACACACGAAACGGACGATGGCAAGGTGGTCACCGAAGCTTCGTCGGAGAACAAAGGGTGAGGGAGAGATATCGACAGAAAAGGGAAGAGCGGCTACTGGTTTCCAAAACCAGATTACATGGGTTAAATATCCAATTTAATGGGTAAAATACAAAAGAAGCCATTAGATTTACTTAGGGTTTACAAAGTGGTCACTGATTTTTAGAAATTAAACCCTAAATTATGAGTCTAAACAATTTAACCCTTTAATTAAATTAGGGTTTCCAATCTATAATTCCTAAATGTTAGGATTTTGAATCTAGGGATTTCAAAATTAGGGTTTCTGAATTGGGGTAATTTTTGGGGTGTTACAACTCTCCCTCCCTTAAAAAAATTTCGTCCTCGAAATTTTCAGACTTAACAACAAAACTCATAACAAACTGAAACACGCATATACTTTCCCGTTCTAAATTCATGATCTATCATAACCGAAAATACTGAAGCATAGAACTGAAACATATTAAATTGTACCTTTCGCGTCATCATATATATCATCATATCCAACACGAGCTCTGGTTGGATGTATTGAACCTGGACGTCTAATCTCGGATCTAGCTGAACCACCACTATGAGCATAACTATCTCTAGTAGCAGTACCAGAAGCAACTAACCTAAACTGCCCTCTACCTCGGTGAGGTGCCTGAACTTATGCATGACTTTGAATCTGAAAGGATGAACCAGTAGCTGAACATGGACAATTCTTTAAGTAGTGATCCTGAGAACCACATATGAAACACGTCCTGTTCATCAATCTGCACTCTCTGTTATACTTTTTATCGTAAAAACCACATATAGCAATAGGCCGACGAACTTTTGAACTACCCTGGCTGCCAGACGGAACCGTCGATACTGTAGGTCTTACATTCTGATAACTATGAGGAATAGACTCATCACTAGGCCTCTTTCCAGATGAGTTGACAAAACTAGGCTGAGCAGATATGTCCTGTTGCTTAACGACTTGGTCAAAATTATGGAGTTCCTCTTTTTCCATTAGTGCAATAATCATCTCAGCAGTTTTAGCCCGACTAACCATGTTGCTGAATACTTTATCATGATGTGTTGCAACATCTCTTTGAATTGGCAGTCAAAGTCCCTTCAATAACCAGTCACACTTATCTTCCTCAGTCGCAACTAATCCAAGAGCATACTTGGCCAACCTCCGAAACTCTATCTCATAACCATTCATTGACATGTTGTTCTGTTTCATATTCATAAACTCATCACGACACTTCTCTAGGAACTCAGCTCCCACATACCGATCCTGAAAAGCCTTTCGAAAAAACTCCAATGTGATCTGACTAGATGAAACAGTATCAACCACTGACTCCCACCAATTCCGAGCTTCACCCTCTAACAAAGATACAACGACTCGCAATTTCTGATTGACTGGGTAATCCATCTCAACAAACAACCGTTGTAACTTCTTTAGCCAATACTCAGCATCAGCTGGATATGTACCGGTTTTACCCTCAAACAATTTCATCCCAGCAGCTATGAATTATGTAGATATGGGTTTCCTCGAACCCTCCGACTGACGAAGATAGTGGAGCAACTCACGGTGAACTATGGCACTGTCCGGCTAAACTGTCTAAGTGTCATCAACATCATGTGTGTCATCACTTCCAATCTGATGTCCTTCCAATGGTACATTCTCATTATCTAGTATCTCATTATGATTTCCCATTTGCCCAACAGAAGGCATCTCGCTACCAGAAGCGGCAGTACGGCCACGTCCTCGAACAAACAATAAATTATAACTCTTACGTGGTGGCATAGTGAACTATCTACAAAAGGTAATAACCTAGAGTCAGAATCGGTACTGGAGTCTCGGATTTAAAACACTTTGAAAACATTGAAGACAAAATCATAGAATACCATAATATATTTTTCAGAAAATTCCCAAATGTCCCAAAATATTTTGGATGCATGCAGAAGTCGAAAACATTTGAAAATAATTGTTGTAGGCCTCACGGTCCGTGGGTTGAACCTGGCTCTAATACCACTAAATGTAACCCCCTAAATCCGGCCCAAAAGAAATGGGCCGAATCTAGGAAGTTAAGTTTGAAAACTTTACCCTCAAGTTATAAGTCTTAGGTTTAGAAATATTTGAAAAATACAAATTGAATTAATTAATAGTAATTAACGTAAAATTTCTTAAATATTTACGAAACCCGAACATTAAAACATGTACTAAATATTTCATAAAAACCCCCGAAATAAATTCAAATGCATACAAAAACATAATCCCAAAATAAAAGTCTCAATGTCTGAAATTACAAATTATTCTAAGTTTTGCTAAACAATAGCTTGAAATAGTCAAAGAGAGTTCATACTGAATAATAAATATTCGAGTAAAATATATGAGATGCTTCGAGTACCGAGTCACCTAATAAGTCTGAGTATCTAAAAATAAAAACTAAGAGGTGTAAGCTAAAGAGCTTAGTGTGTCCTTTTGTTTAAACAAAATAGAAAATCAAAACAGTATTTCATTTACCGATAAATTCATTTCCGAAAACAGAGTGTATCCGATAAATCAAAACCATAAATGTTATGATGTCCGATGCATGATGCAATGCCCGAATATCCGTTATCATACAGAGTGGAGGTTGCCCTTGCCAGAGTGGAGATTTCTCTCACCTTTTCCGAACACAATTCCGAACCATGACACATGATATGATTTATAAAATCATAAATATGAACTCTTACGAGTATCATATTTTCTGAAAATCAGATGCTTGATTTTAAAACAAAATTATTATGCCATGAATGACGTTGCAAAATCATTATCAAATAAAAAACCAGATAATTAAATCAAGAAAGAAGAAAATTTACATTTATTTAAAACACCCCAAGAAACACACCTTAGCCACAGAAGCTCTAATCTCGAGAAGGGCGAGCCTCACACTCGGATCTCACTAAATCAGGACCTACGGGATATGAATTCTATATTAACATTTATTACTAACACTAAGCCACCGACTAAAACACTGAAAAACAAACAGAAGATATACTCACGTGAAGATCTCGAAGAACGTGCACGATTAATCTGAACAACTAGAGGTAACCCAACAGTCTCAAGGTCGGCACCTGAACACGAGAATATTCTGAATCAGATTCTATAACAATAACTTATTAAATTCTAATAACAATTACTCAAAGTTAACAAAACAGAGCTTTCGGGATCTAATTTGACAAAACGGGCAGCGGATACGGACTCATGATGTCGAGAAAAGTCAAAAGGAATGATGTCCGAAAAAGTCAACTATTGGTCAACGATCAAAGTCAACCATGACAATAATTTAAAGTCAACTGGTCAAAGGTCAACTTGGTCAACAGTCAACTCTGGTCAAACTGGTCAAACTAGTCAAAGTTGATTTAGGCTGGTAAAAGTCAACGATCCAGTTCAAGACTCATGGTTCGGTCCTGTTTGGTCCAAGGTTCACTGATCCGGTTCGGTTCAATTGGATCACAAGACCGGTTCGGTCTAATAACGGGTTTAGTTTAGCCATCAAGGTCCAGTTCACTCAACTTTGGGTCCTCACAGATCGGGCTCTCATTCTCTTGCTAGGCCAACACACAAGGCTCATTGAGTGGCCTAACCAAGCATACACATTCGGCTCACATCACAAAACAATTGGGCAAAGCTAATGGTCCATCTCACAAGGGTTTCCAGAACCCAAACGACGGCGGTGCGGATGCCCAAATGACGGCGGCAGCTCAAATGCAGAATGACGACGGTGGCTCACCGAAAGCACAAACAGTGACCACCATGGTCATTCCGGCCAACAACAGAAACGAAGGATTTAAAAACCCAGTAACCTCAAAGAGAACACAATAATTTCATAACCACAACACAATTTACAAAGAGATTAAACGCAAGAGAGAAACTCATGGTGGCTTACCCAAACCAAAACGAAGAAGAAAAGAGAGGGCGGCGGCGGATACGAACGATTTAACGTCGTTTTCTCACAAACGACGACCGACAAGAACCATCCAATAGTTGGGGTTTTTTTGCGAAGGGAAGACGAGCAAGATGATGGTGATGACACGCGAAACGGATGGTGGCAAGGTGGTCACCGGAGCTTCGTCGGAGAACAAGGGGTGAGGGAGAGATATCGACATAAAAGGGGAGAGCGGCTACTGGTTTCCAAAACCAGATAACATGGGTTAAATACCCAATTTAATGGGTGAAATACAAAAGAAGCCATTAGATTTACTTAGGGTTTACAAAGTTACCAAAAACTGCACTCTTTAATCAAAATGATCACCGATTTTTAGAAATTAGACCCTAAATTATGAGTATAAACAAATTAACCCTTTAATTAAATTAAGGTTTCCAATCTATAATTCTCAAATGTTAGGATTTTGAATCTAGGGATTTCAAAATTAGGGTTTCTGAATTGGGGTAATTTTTGGGGTGTTACATTTAGAACCCATCCAATTGCATACAAAGCAAACATGGACCAAAAACGTAAGAATCAGAAGCTCAGAATAATTCAAAAACTACGTTAAAGGTCGGACGTTTAGGAACAACAAGTCCCATATCGGAACGGCCGTTTCGAAACGTTGATGACCGTTTCGATACGCGAGTTCATTTTGAAACCCCTCAAGCTCGTTTCGGAATGTTGGTTCACATATGCAAAATGTTTCGGAACAGGCCTCACCGTTTCGAAACACCAAGGCCATTTCAAGCCACCGTTTCGAAACAAGCAAGGGTGTTTCGAAACACCTGGGCCTGCAATGTTTGAAAATGCTATTTTAACTCAATTTAAACCATCTGAAATTGTCCTGATACATGTCCAAACATATTAGCAACTCAAATGTACATCAACAACAACATATACGTAGCATAAGCATCACCATAGCATCATTCACAAAATCAAAAGCACTATAGGCATGCTTCCTAAGAGATAAAAGCACCAAAAGGAAAAATTGCATATCCAAGCATAAACCAAAGCTTAAAGGTCCTTCACACAACCAAATATGCATATCAAACTTGCACAAACACGAAAGACACTGAAGCAACCAACATTCATAACATCGGACGCCCCATTGCCTTTATTACACTAGTCCCAAAACCAAAACTTACATTCAATCAAAGTCTTCCACCGATCCTCTTGCAAGTGCTGCCTCCCAAAGATTAAATTGACTGCATTGATGAACAAAGAGATCATAAGCATACAAGCTTAGTGAGGATTTCTCAAACCAAAAACATCATCAATGCACAAAACTATTTTTCACTCTTTTCAAAACCATCATGCTTCCTTTGACAAAACATGCACTTTATCCTCAAAACCATTGTAATAAACATCATGCTACATGATACATATAAATCTAGCAATTAACCATTGCTACACATAGTACAAGCCTTCCAAGCATAATCACCTTTATGCTAAGCTTAAACCAAAACATGCATCATTTAAATTTTGCATTAACAACATTTTCCATAATGTTTCATTTCATCATATTGGTTCACAAGTGATAATAACAATCTCAAAAACATATCGGATACACGGATTACCAAGGATTGTCTCAAACTCTTCATACACCCTACCGACATCTAAAGGCTCACACACGGGAACGACCCTCCACCGTTGTGAAACCCATGGTAGAGTACTCGGTACAATTACAACCCCTCAACACCACTCATAGGTAGTTGTATAACCCACTAACAAGAGACGGGACACAGACAATGTTCGCACCCAGGAGCTACCCTCAACCGTTACAACCTTAAACAAACCTCAATCATTAGGGTACTTGGATGGAGTATTCGGTACAATCACAACCCCTCAACATCCAAGGCGACTTGTTTATAGTGCACTCAATCCTATAGCCGGCTAACTATATCCGATTTCATTTATAAAACACTTTATACAACATCACTTGCCAATATAATCCATAACACATGCATACCGCACTGTTTTTATAAAACATTCATGATAAGCCATAAATCAAGCATTAAACCATGCTTCAAACCTCATGCATCAACACATGCTTTAAAACAGTAGGTTAACACAATTAAAACAAGTGCATTCAAAATCTCACAATAGCATAATCCGAGAGAGAGATTCACTTTACTTACTTCCGAACTTAGTAAAGCGTTTCAAGCTCTTACTAAGTTCCCCAAACCTTTTCTAAAACGTTTCCACACTGGAAAACCAAATTCCACTCACCGACTCGCGAAAACACACTTGCCGACGCGGCTATCGATCGTCCGAAGCCTCCAAAAACACTTCGTTTGCTTTCGGAATATTATCCCCTATTTTCAACACATTAAAACAGAGGTTCAATGCATTAAAATGCATCCAAAACACCAGCATTCAAAAGAATTCCCCCAGCCCTGCTCTAAAGCACAAAAACACCTATTCGGAACAATCGAAAACTCAATCGATTGACCTCTAACCTTAATCCAGCCATTACCCAACACCTCCAACACATTTTAAGCATCAATCAACATCCAAAAACAACCTAAAACTATCCTTATACCTCCAACAACTCGGATTCTCTCAAGAACACCCTAAAAACCCAACCAAAAACACTTCAAAAATCAAGAAACTCAAGGATTCTGGGATCTCTATGATTAAGACTCCACTTCAATACCAAAAACCTTTCAAAACTCATTTAGAAACAATCTCAAACTATCCAAATCAATCAAACTCCGAAAATCACTTTAAGATCCATTTTCTATCAAGATTTCAATAGTTTATCAAACTAACAACAAAACCTCACTCAAAATCATTAATAAAGAGTCAAATATCTTTGGAATTTCATTAAAGAACCTAGATTAGAGGGTTAGCACAAAATTTACCTCTAATCCTTGCTTCTCCTCTAATTTGGCAAGATTTGCTTGTAAGAAACTTGGAGAAATTAAAAGAAATCAACAAGAAAAAGATGGAAATCAAAAGAGGAATTGAGAGTGAAGAAATTCTGAAAAATTGAGAGAGAATGAAAAGTGTTTGGCTGAGTGAAGAAGAGAAAATGAAAATGCTCGTCAAAATTTTGTTAACCGATTAACTAACTCTCATTTAATTAAACTAATTAAAAGCCGTTTTATTTTTAATAAACATTTAAAACACATGCCAAATTAAGAAAAAAGCATAATTTCCAAGTAGCTCCCTAAAGATTATAAGATTTTGACTCTTCTTGAAAAACACATTTTCCCAACTTTTAAATCTTTACATTTTGGTCACTGCCCAAAATGTACACTTTCGAAAACCCATTTTGCAACAATGATTTAGCCAACCTCTTAAATATATTTTTAGAGGATTTTGTCATATTTTGTCATATTTTTACCCCATCTCGAACCTTGATTTCCCTTACCCACCTTTAAACGGTTCGAACAACCGATACCAGTTCCACCGATCCAACCCGTCTCGCAAAACTCCTAGGCCCAAAACCGGTGCATTACAAGGATGGTACCCCTAGAAATGCATTTAGTTTTTATGTAGATTATATTTTTACTTTTTGTATGTAAAAAATAATTGTACTCCTAAACACGCGTTCAATTGTACACCTAAACATGCAGACTCAAATAATTTACATATGAATTGATATAGACGAGAGCTGCAATAGTTTGTCTGATTTGTATGGCCAACGAGAGATGTGTCGTTGCTATAGACAAATGGCCGACGAGAGGTGTAATAGTTTGTCATAGTTGTTGGAGCCCTAAAGCTTCGTGGATTTCGCGAGTACGCGACAATCATAATCATCCACGGTACATGTGTCACCAACAACGTTACATGTGGGGGTCTTAACATAGCTTCGAAAACACCAAAAATGGTAGAAGCTTTGACCCGCGCTATCAAATGTAACCAACACCCACCAAAAGCTGTAACCCTGGACAAGACAAATAAAGTTGCAGCTATTTTGATTTCTTGGTATCGATCATTTTCGTGGCACCCCACCACGCGTTTCCGGATATTGTGATTTGCCGGTCATCTTGAATAAACACACGATACACACATCGCACCACAGCTGGTATCCTACCAAAACCATGTACTCATCATGCAACTGCATATACCCACAACTCACGATACAAGTGTGAGTTTTCCACTAAGGTTCACAAATGAGGCTATATATAGACCAAACTTGACATGACACCTCAGAAAAATCGCGTCTTAAAAAACGCGACTTTGGCCAGGATTCCTGACGTGTCAGGAAAATCGTATCCTACAAAACGCAACTTTTGACAGGATTCCTAATGTGTCAAGTAAATCGTGTCTTATAGAACGCGACTTTTACGACTTTAAATACCCAACCAGTCAAACGAATCCCACACCACTTAGTCGAAGAAAAAATGCATTGCAGTGATTGAAGTTTTTGATTGTAACGACTAATGCCAACAAACCACGTATCTGGAAAATTTATTCGCAAACAGATTTTCTGGATATTGTGATTTGTTGTTATTTGTAGTTGCATCTATATGGTTAAGTAGATGTTGGTGGATTATTAGCTCTTGGGAGATGACTATTCGGTGTTTTTGTTCACGAGGATCGACAACAAAAAATCACAATATCCAGGAATCTAAGGTCTTTTTGAATGGCATGCAAAGTTTTTAACGTTTTGGTCTAGGCTACGACCCCCGCATGTAACTAGAGTCAAGACCCAACAATGAAAGCATGTTTAGGGATACAATACTTGGCTCCAATAGACCTTCAAGCTTGAAGACAAGGACCGGTTCTCTACTCAGCTCAGGAAGTAAACCGAGAGTATGTTAACTGAGGATGAGACCAAGAGAGCAAAACAAGTTGAGGATCTTGTAGAAGTATCTTTATTAGCATGTTTAGGGGCACAATTGTATAATAATAATCTACATGTGTTTCTTTCTTTTATAAACATATAAATAGTTTGTAAAATAAATGTCCTCTTAAGACAGTTTATAATTTAGACCGTTTAGAATTTAGATTTTACTTGCAAAATAACAAAATTAAAAGAGAGTTCAATATACTAATTAAAATATATACTAATTACAAAACAAAGGACATACTAATGAAAATATATACTTATTAAAATTAAACGATATTCAAAGTATTCCAAAAATTTCCTCCACCGAAATATATACTAGTTAAAAAATAAACTAAAAATATTGATTAAAATAAAATATATGCTAATTAAAAATACAAAATAAAAATATAAAGTTCAATATTTTTAAATAAAATAAACTAATGACGCATATGTCCATCGGTACCACAAGACGGTGCATGACGATGTCGATCTGGATTCTGTGGGGGGTGAGTATCATCAACTGCCTCATCGTCTTCGTCGTCATCATCATCATCATCATCACCATCATTCTCGGTTCCAGCTCCAGCAGTACCACTCGTTCCACCGAGCCCACTAAGGTAGAAAATGGACTGTGGTGGCGTTTGTTGGACAATCCTGGTTCCAAATGCGGTTGACACCGAGGGGAACTGCATGAAGGGCACATAGGGCACATAGGCTATAGGATAGCTCGAGGCACCACTCATCATCGCTGTAAATTGAGCAAAGGGGGCTGACACAAAAGGCGTTAAATAACCTTGGCTCGGATTCTAGGTCAGTTGTGGCCGCATCAGTGGTAGGGTAGCATCTGATGGTGGAAGTGTTTCAGAGGCAGGACCACAGCTTCTTGTCGATGATGATGCATCGCCGGAGGTGTTCTATGCTCCCCTCCCACTCGAACGCTGAGACTGTGGGCAGTTGCGTTGCTGACGTCGATAGACGACCGTTGCTTCCTCTCGAGTTAGAATAAACGACTTCCCATTCACCGTAAACCAGTCCTCATAATCATCGCTGACCATCATATCAAACATATGGTACTCACTCTGGGGTTGCCATCGCGGATTCGCCGTGTCCCTCAAGTGAGCGATATAAGAATGGTGGTACACCGACCAATCAACCCATCGAACAATCAAAAAATTTATTATTCTTTTTAGAAATGAATTACGTTCGAGTTAATAAAAGAATGCGGTAAGTATATAAATATTTACTACATCAGGCTTCCCTTGTCGAGTGAGTTTGTGCAACTCATTCAGATTTGGAGGCTCCACTAGGATACGTTTGAGACAACCAAACTGTCGTAAGACGCAGTCGGTCGGATGTCACTCAACTGTGGCGTAGCAGACGAGTGGTACAGAGGCCATCCAAAGAAGCTTCGTCTCGGCCAAAAATTCTGGGATACAATGGTGCACTTCCGGTTGAAATTCAATTTGATAAAAGGGTTATTTATGGAGTCAGTCCTTAAATTTTCAAGAAATTTCATATTAACTTCCAAGTTTGATAAAAAAAATCTTATTTAGTCCCTCATAAAAAAGTTAGGGCTTTGAGTTAAAAATTCTCAATTGTTAGGATTTTCAATTAGGGATTTCAAAATTAGCTTTCTAAATTAGGATTTTTTTGAATCTAGGATTTACAATTTGGGCGTAATTTTTGGGGTGTTATACCATGCGCGTGCCTAGATTTTCATAAGTGCTCTAGAGACTTTGCCACAAGTCTCATAGAAGCGGCTTCACTTCACACTTATATAGGTCAAGCCATCAAGTGTATTCTGCAGGCCAATGCGCCACCTATAAAGGCTATAGACTTGATTAAGAGTTTCATTCACCCTCACAATCCTTTCAATTTTTATTAGCACTATTTACACCATAGGAAAGGACAAAAGAAAAAATGATGTAATGCTTTCCCTTCAAAATCAGTCAATGAATTTTTATTACTCATATGAACCTTCTTCATGGGATTGTCAATCACAAAGGTTGGGTTACCATAATTATTGATTTATTATATTGGCACAAATTCATTTCCCTTTGATGTTTCACGTACTAATTTCATTCTAGGGGTTTAGTTGAATGATTTGGCCAAAATCATTTCTAACTTCATTTAATCAATTGATATCACTTCGTCTTTTTGCAGCTGCTTTATTACTTCATGTCCTTAGACAAATATGTCTAGTTTAACAATTAATTTTTTTTATTCTTTGCATTATCTATTTCTTCTTGACAATCACATTGCATGTGGATTATATCTATCAATTTTGTGCCTAATGAAATACATGCTAAGGGGTTTTTTCAACCACTCAACTTCAATATACGTGCTAAGAGATTTTTCTACAACTTAATTTTATCATTCAAGCTAAGAAGTTTTTCTACCACTTAAATTCATTATACAAGCTAAGAAGTTTTTCTACCACTTAGCTTCATTATACATGCTAAGAAGTTTTCTTCTATCACTTAGCTTTATATTTAGCCAACTCTAAAGCAATAAATTCACACTTCATAGTAAATTTTCTATAAATGTTTGTTTGACTAATTTTCTAAATATTGTTCTACCTCTAAGGGTGAATACATAACCACTAGTAGATTTAGTCTCACGTGAATAAGATATTTAATTATCATCATTGTATCCTTCTAATACAGTGGGTAATCCGCTAAGTACAATATCATAACTCATGATATCCTTTATATCTCATTAATTTTGCTACAACAACTCAACAATAATGATTTAAGTTGTATGTGTATTAGCTCAATTGAAAAATAACACGTGTCATCTTAGGTCTAGTAAAATTCATTAAGTGTATCAAAATTTTAATAATTTTGTGCATACTTGGATTGAGCAATATAATCACATGTATATTTCATCATTTGAATATTAGCATCATAAGAGGTATTCACAAGTTTGATATTAATATATTCAAACTTCTTAAAAGAAAATTCAACGTCATGTTCTTGTGATAACATATTGCTACAACATTTCCTTATGATTTAAGCAACTCATATGATATTCGCTTCATCCATGTCTTTCATATCAACTTTTTAAGTAAGACATCTCTTAGTCTCACATAATAATTACTAAGATAAGCATGTAATTAATATATAAACAAATAATGACATGTTTGGTACAAACAAAAAAATATTAAGATAAACATGTTATCAACACAAACAAATAATCACTCATGTTTTCACTTATCAATTTTAAAGCGATTATTCATTAACACTTGATTGAATCTCTCATTCCACTATTTTAGAAGTTTGTTTCAAGACATATAATGAGTTAAAAAATTTATAGAATTTAATTTCACAACCTGATTTAATGCATTCTTTGAGTTGTTCAATATATACTTTAATTAACCAAAAACATAATTTTAACATCCATTTAGCTGATAAAGATTGTGTTGAAACTAAAACAAAAAATATTAATGAAGAACTTTTTGTAATTGAAGTAAAAATATCAAAACAATCAATACTGTTTTAAGTAAAATAGTTTGCAATATTTATTTAAGAAACAAAAGTCTTAAAATTTTCTTGTAAAAAAAATTTATTTGGAACCGACAAGTTTTGTTGTATTAAGTAAACATTTAATTTTAAAAATGTTATAAAAATGAGTTAAAATAGTAACTATTATTCCTCAAAAGAAAACATCGTAAAAATAAATTGTTCTAGAAATTTGAATCATTTTCAGCCAAGTACATTAAAAAATATTACTTTAATTTTTTTTTACAATTCTAGGTTCAGATCTTCTCAAATCATTATGTTCACAATCAAGTTTTAATCAATTTAAACATAAACTAATTAGAAGAAATAATCATACAATTTTATGATACGTCAATTTATAAGAGGAGATAAGATTACAAATTATGGTTTATTTTCCATTATAGTCATTAAGCAGAATAAACATCTTCTTTGCCTTAGTTAACTTTTTAATCTTTAAATTAAGAGTTTTCTTTTTACTTATGTTTAATACTTAAGAAGATTTTCAAAAGGTCTATTTTAGTGTATCTCTAAAACACATACCAATAAAGTGACATAAATTCTAGTCATTGTTTGTTCAATAATTTTATTCCAAATAAATATGTTATTATCCAAAGCATATGTGCAATACTATGAACATGCAATCAAATACTTTAGAGCCAAATATCTTTCTTTACGAACTAGAAGAATAAATTTGACAAGACACATTCACACTTTTGTTGTCACTAGATTTTCACCACACCAATATTAAATAATTAGAAAAAAAAGAGAAATCTCTTTTCCCTTTAAAATAATAAAAGGCCCACCCTTTTTAAAATAAAAACACAACAAACAACCATATAAAAAAATCATTTTTGTAAAGCTCATCTCAAAAGAAAACAAGCCCACTTTGAAATTCAAGCCCATCCTTTCTAAAAGAGAAAAGAGATAATAATAATAATAATAATAATAATAGTAATAATAATAATAATAATAATAATAATAATAATAAATAATGGTAGTAATAAATGTAGAAAAAAGGAAAA
Organism: Hibiscus trionum; assembly: GCA_030270665.1. Classification (NCBI taxonomy): domain Eukaryota; kingdom Viridiplantae; phylum Streptophyta; class Magnoliopsida; order Malvales; family Malvaceae; genus Hibiscus; species Hibiscus trionum. The sequence continues at coordinate 40,123,767 of BSYR01000027.1, read as the reverse complement.
TAAAATGGCAATAAAAATAACAAATAAATACAAAAAAACAAAGAAAAAAAACAGCAAAAAACATCACAAAAAGGAAAAAACAGTAAAAAAAAGAAAAATAGGAAAAAAGGGGGAACCAACGCATGTCACGCGCTAGCACGTGAGCCGCACGCGCGCGGGCTGGTTCCCAGAAAACCCTGGGTCGACGCATTGAAGATGGCCGTCCGGTGTCCACCGGCCACGACTGCCTTCGCCGTTGGTGTCGGTCGACGCGTCTCACCGTCTCCGACCCAACGTCACCAACGCCGCTCGTCACCAACGCCCGTGGTCGTCGGAATCTGCAAAAAACTGAAACAAATGGTCAAACCCTAGGCTCGAATCAAGGGGAAATTTCAACTTCAAATCTGAACCAAATCGAACAGAGTTTGAGGGGTTTTGCCGAGAATCAAGTTCCTTGTCTGATTTTGGCTTCAATTTGGGGATTGAAATCCGAATTGTGCTTGATTCTCAAGCTCAAAAGCCAGCATAAATACCCCTCTTTTCTCCATTGTTCATCACACCCAATTTCAAGAGAAAACACACTTGAAAAAGCAAAAAGCTTAGAAAAGAATTCCAAAAAATTCTTTAAAAATTCTCAAGAGTTCCTGAAAATTTTGGAGTTGAAGTTTGAGTTTGGGGGCAATTTTCTGGAAGCAATTATGAGCGTTTCGAGAAGTTCATATTTGAGTTCTTCGTTCGTCGTTTCGGTAAAATTTCTATATTTCCTTTTAGATTTTTTTAGTAATTTTCATGTTTTTTCTTGGTTGAATTTTCTGGGCTTGTGTTTTTTTGGATTTTAGGTTGTGTTCTTGAAGTCGGAAAATCGTTTCGCGATTCCGGTAATGTTTTGTACTTTAAATTTCGTTTAAATTTTGGTTTGACCTTTTAAAAAATTGCATGCTATAAAAATTTTGTTTAGGAGTGTTTTGATCTTAGAAATAAAAAAGAGTTTTTAAAAGTGTTGCTATTTAAATGCCATAATAAAATTAAGTTAATGTGGTTTTATTAAAAACTTAAAGTTAGGGATTTAATTAGGAAGAAATAAAAAATGCATGGGTGGAAATAATAAAAGGGGCTTGATTTATAAAAAATAAATAATGTGTTTTTCTTGAAATTTAGTTTTAATAATAAAGTAGGTTAAAGAATTTTAAAAAGAAAAGGTAAAAAGAAATAAGTAATAAGTTTTTAAGGAAACAAGAAAATAAATTTTAAAAAAATGGGTTTTAAATAAAAGTTTAGGGTTTAAGAAAAAAAAAATTAAAAAAAGTTTAAAGAAAAATCGTTTCAAAAAATAAGGTTTATTAAAAAGCCATATTTTAAAAAATCTTTCAAAAATGAAAAAAAGTTTTTAAAGGAAAATTCATATAGAAATAAAAAAAATATAAAAAGGTGAAAAACATAAAAATAAAAAAAGATAAAAAATATAAAAAGAAGAAACGAAGGATCTTGGTTAAAAAAAGTAAAAAAAAAGGAAGAAATAAAAGTTTTTTAAAAGAAATAATAAAAAGGGAAAACACAAAAGAAAAATCGAGTTTCTTGTTTGTTTTTTTAGAAATAGGTTAAAACTTAAGACTATGTTCTAAATCTTAGATAGAAACGTGTTTGTTGAAAATTTACTTCACAAAAAAATAAGATACACTTAAGCAAATTAAACCTTTAATTAGGAATAAAAGACTTAGAATTTTTTAGGTTAATAATTTCAAACTTAGAATACATAAAAATGCTCAACCCATTGAATTTCTATGATGTTTGAGAAAGTGAAATTAATTTAATGTGGTGTCTTATCAAACGGGAATGACAGGTTAGCGCCAGAAATGTTGGCGGTAATTAAAGTTCATCTCCCGGGCGATAAGGCCGTTAAGATAGACTGATATTCATTAAACGTACAAATAAAGTCGAACCTTCGGGAACTTGCAAATTCCAGTTTTGAAAACGATTTTAAAATCAATTAGCTACCAATTTTGGGCGTCGTGGGGGGTGCTAACTCTTCCCCACGCGTAACCGACCCCGGACCTGTTTTCTTATTTTCGTAGACCAAAACCGTTGTTTTATTAAAACAAAACTTTTTATTAAAATAACCCCGTTTTAAAGCGATCCAATCACATTTTTCAAAAAGATTGGTGGTGACTCCGTGTTTTTTAAAGTTTTTCCAAAAAGTTGAAGCCTCTTAAAAAAGGTTGCGGCATCTTGGCGACTCCATTGGGGATGTGTTTTTGTTTTTTAAAAATAAAAAAAGAGGGTCATGCCACAAATTGAATTTAAATGGTTTTCAAAAAAGGTTTTTTTTTTAAAATATGGAATTTGCAAGTTCACAATATGTTTAATTTATTTGTCCGTTTAAGTGAATATAATTCTATTTTACGTATCTAAGACTTAATTCCAAGCTCTATTCCCGAGCTTTGTCCCATTCATATAAGTGGGGGGAACACACTTTGCTCATGTAAGAATATTGATTCTTCGTATGAGTCTAGCAAGTATCTTCGGGACTCATTCCCTTCATCTTTGTAAGGATATTGATTCTTCGAGAAGGCATCGGTGGTGAGTCCTCCTGAGTTGAACTCGTTTCGTTTGGAGCCTGTAATGGGTGAGAATCGAGAGCCTTGCTACCCATAGTTGGGTACAGCAAGGATAGCCTGGGTACCCTTTTAGAACCAAACCAAATTTTAGAATTTAGAGCCTACCCCAATAGAGCCATGTAGAAAGCCTAGGGTGTTGAGCCTGGTCCAAGTCGCAAGAATAATTCGTGGAGACATGTCCTTGAATGTTGGAATGGCTGCCCAAAATTATCATGCAATTAATTTGTTTTGGATCTTGTAGGTTTTATTTCTTTTTTTAAAAGTACTAACCTTTTTGTGTGTGAGTTTTGTTTTGTTTTTGTGGCATATTTATTTTTTGCATGCATCTGATATATGAAGGGGTCGTTTCTAAAGCATGTTGATCGATCAAAAAAAGATTCTTCCATGAATGGAAGGTACGTAAAGAAGGAAGACAACACGCAAACAATGAGAATTTGTCGAATGACCACGTGGAGGAAACATCAAAGTATAATCAATGCCAAGCAAAATACCAAAAGTCGCAAGTGCTATGGGACCACTTTGACGGTCCAACCAAGCAGAATTGGAAAATGATCTTTGGTCTACTCGACTCAGGGGCAACGTCAAAAGGACTCAAGAGCGAGACGAGTTCGATGAACCATCACATCCTAAATTGAAGATGTAGCTAAGCATGTAGCTAACCATCACATCCTAAGTTCGAGTTCGATGAACCATCACAGGGACTGGGCTAATAGCTTTAACCTAGGTTTTCTGCACGAAAGGGAAAATAAAGAGTTTAATTGTTTGTCACGAAATAATAAAGAAGATTGAAAATAAAAGATGAAAATATTCAGAGTAAAGAGTAGGCCGGTATTGATCTGCTCCGTAGTGCAGGTGTTTGCACTATCTAGGACTTCTCTGTTCTGTCGTAGCGCCTGTCGCGACAACACCTGCATCCTTACCCACAAATATATCTCCGATTATGCACGGTATTATGAAGCTCCCAGGATCCTTCTTTTCTGGGGTGGATGCTTGTGCGGAATAGTCATGCATCCTTCTGTCAGTTTAACCGTCTCAAATTCCCCAAGTCTGGATTTCTTTGACATAGCATCCTTGAGAAATTTGGCATAACCAGGCATCTCCTTGATAGCATCTAACAGCGGAATATTGATGTGGACCTTCTTAAAAATATCATAGATCTTCTTAAGCTGGGATTCCTGTTTCAACTTCTGTAACCGCTGAGGAAAAGGAGGTGGAGGACGGTAGTCTGCAATGCGTCCTTCCCACTGCATTCGGATCTGAGGAGGCTTAGGTTCTTCATCCTTCTCCTCTGTCCATTCTGCTGTCGTGACAGGTTCATCGGCAGCAGGCTGTTTGTCGTCTGCCGGGGCAACGTTCTCGGCAGTCGGTTCTAGGGCCGGTTTCTTAACTGGTTCAGCTTCCTTCTCTGGCCCTGGTAATTTCTTCCCACTCCTAGTTGTGATAGCTTTGCACTGCTCATGTGTGGGTTGTCTAGCGACCTCAGTATCGCTTGGGAATCCTCCATTCTACCTCAGTTTAATATGTTGGGAAACCTAACCCATCTGTGTCTCCAGTGATTTCAGAGTAGCTTCATGGTTAGTCATCCGCATCTTTGTTTTATCCATGAATGACTCACTCTTTTTGACGAAGTGATTCATGTTCTCAATGTAGGTTCCTGTCTGAGACATAAATGTAGCCAAGGTCTGCTCCAATATACTAGTCATGGCTGGTGGTGGTTGTTGCAGCTGCTGTTGCGGTTGCTGCAGAGTCAGAAGTCTAGGTGCCCCCTGATTTTGAGTGTTCTGTACTTGAGGATTCAGGGCATTGTTCGGGTTGCTCCAAGAAAATTTGGGATCTTTTCTCCAACTGGATTGTAATTGTTGGAATTATAGTTCTGCTTGTTATAGTTCCCAACGTACATCCCTTCCTCTAGCTGTAGTGCGTAGTCCTCCGAACTATAATTCCCACCGCAAGTTCTACAAACCTCTTCTGCAGCATAAGCAGGTTGAGAATCCTTTCTCAGCAAGTTCTCTACTTCCTTTGTGAGATATGCAACTTGTGTCTTTAAGGAATTATCATCTTCGTAATCCTTCACAGCTAGTACTCGTTTACCTCTCCTCGATGTGGGGAATTGTTCTTCATTCTTAGCCAAATTCTTTAACACTACCATGGCGTCCTCTGAATCTTTATCTAATAACAACCCATTGGCTGCTGAATCGATTCTCATACGAATCTGTAGGTTGGCAGCATTGTAGAATTTGATTACCTGATTCCAAACAGGGAATCCATGCATCGGGCAATTCCTCAGAAGAGTGGTAAACCTATCCCATGCCTCGTGCATTGGCTCGTCGTTGAGATCTACGCATAAGCAAAAAAAAAACCTTGTGAAAAGCACAGGGTGAACAATTCAAGTAAAAACAGAAAAATTTAAAAAAAGTGCAGTAAAAGTAGGGTAGAGTTATGATGCCAGTCCCCGGCATCGACACCAAACACTTGTTGGGTGTAAAAGTGTCTATCTCAATGTAGTGCAAGTGTACACGACGCAAGTAGTAAAGTGATACGTAAGTATCAAATATCGTCTCCACAGGGACTGGGCTAATAGCTTTAACCTTGGTTTTCTGCACGAAAGGGAAAAGAAAGAGTTTAATTGTTTGTCACGAAATAATAAAGAAGATTGAAAATAAAAGATGAAAATATTCAGAGTAAAGAGTAGGCCGGTATTGATCTGCTCCGTAGTGCATGTGTTTGCACTATCTAGAACTTCTCTGTTCTGTCGTAGCGCCTGTCGCGGCAGCACCTGCTGCGGCAGCGGTCTGTTGTTGTCATGGCAGTGAACACACAACTCAGTACTTCAAGCTTGGCAAGAATCCCTGTTATGCCTTGGCCTATCCCTAGGTCCAAGTCTGTCGATGGACACATATTTGATGATACCTCCCGGCGTGAATCGAAGGATGAACACCGATGTTGTTGAATTCTTCCTTAGCCACTTAACCTCGTCCTATCCCTAGGTCCAAGATAGTTCAACCATAAACTGGAGAACCCGTACTTATTCCTTTCGTATACTTAACTCTCCCGATATTAAGTAAATGTGTAATCTCACAATGCTCTCCCGATACTCTTGCAAGATGTTGAAAACCAGAATAAGCAAACTTGAAGTCTATTTTATTGAACAGAAAAATCCTAAAACAATGCAATCCTTGCAACTACTTTACAGAATCAACCCTTAGCCCTAGGGGAAGTTTAGAACATGATGAGAAGGGGGAAAACGACTAGGGTTTAGGGGAAGACGGCTAGAGAGTAAGATATCCCTCCCTAGGTCGAATTACATGCCTTTATATAGGCCTTGGGTTCAAGTTTTCTAATATGGCAAGAATACAAGTTTAAATTAAAGTACAACTTTATTAAAGACTAAATCTTCAAAGTAGATGTCTTTAATTCGTCCTCTCTTCTTGTTTGGAGTTCCTTCCTTGAACTTTGGGCTTGGCCTTCATTCTGATCTAGGGCTCAGAAAAATATAAGAGTGCTCCACGACAGACCGGCTTAATTTCCTCTTTCTGTCGAGCTCCACTTCACTCCCTCCCTTCACAATTGATGTCGTCATTGGCTTCCGCGGCAGCGGCCATGGCTGCATCCTTCTTCTCATCTGCAGTCCAGTGTTCCAGCTTTGCTTCTTCACTGCCCTGCGTCTGCTACAGCAGCTACCTGCAAAAGTAACCAAAATCAGCAGCAACTGTTCCATTTAATGTAATTGTGATGTATGAATGAAATCTATCCTAAATGCACTGAATTATGCTTGAATGCAGCAGAAATATGGGTTAAATAGGGGGTAAAATATAGAACTTTTACACACTCAACAAAGATCATTGGATTAAGTGAGCAAAGATCAGATGCTTTCCATGAATCTAAAAAATATAGAAAAAAAGTATAACAGCTTATCTGGATTGAGTCAGAAAACGTGCGGAAAAATTAATTCTGAGAAAATAATTCAAAAAGAAAAAGAATTGAAACATGCATTCATGTTTTAGACATCCCTAGGGGCATGCACATTATAATTGAATTGAATATCGCATTTTTTCAGGTACACGAAGGACCTTTCAGAAAAAGAACCCGCCTATCCGTTCGAGGATTTGGAGAATGGAACCCGCTTATACATCCAAGCGTAAGGTGGATGAAGCGCTTTTTGGAACCCGCTTATTCATTCAAGCGTAAGGTGGATAAAACCCTTTTTGGAATCTGCTTATTAATTCAAGCACAAGGAGAATGAACCCGCTTATTCATCCAAGCATAAGAAGGATGAAACTTTTCAGAAGATTCACTTATCTGTTCAGGCGTAAGGGGAATAGAGTTCGCGTATTCATCTAAGCATAAAGAGGATGAAATTGTTTAGAAGATTCGCTTATCCGTTCAGGCGTAAGGAGAATGAAGTTCGCAGGAACTCTTGGAACACCAATAGGCATTAAAGGAAAGAAAAAGAATTAAATACTATATTTCACTTTAATGTGGAAGCGTAATAGTGGTCTTAATAATATTGGCCTTTATCATATTTTATACATAGATAGAATAAGGCCATAAATCCGGTAAAACTATTGGGGGCTCATGTAGCCCATGCTGGATTAATCGTATTCTGGGCCGGAGCAATGAACCTATTTGAAGTGGCTCATTTTGTCCCAGAAAAACCCATGTATGAACAAGGATTAATTTTACTTCCCCACCTAGCTACTCTAGGCTGGGGGGTAGTTCCTGGCGGAGAAGTTATAGACACCTTTCCATACTTTATATCTGGAGAAATTTACTTATTCATACACGCATAAGAAGGATGAATTTTTTTAGAAGATTCACTTATCCGTTCAGGCGTAAAGAGAATGAATTTCGCTTATTCATCCAAGCATAAGAAGGCTGAAATTTTTAGAATATTCACATATTCGTTCAGGCGTAAGGAGAATGGAGTTTGCTTATTCATCCAAGCATAAGGGGGATGAAATTTTTTCAGAGTTCGCTTATTCATCCAAGCACGAGGAGGATGAAATATTTTTGAGTTTGCTTATTAATCCGAGCATAAGGGGGATGAAACCTTCTGAAGCATGTTTGCTTATTCTTCCAAGCATACAGAGGATGAAATTTTTCAGAAGAATCTGCCTATTTGTTTGAGCATTTGGGAGAACAAAACTCGGCTTAGCTATTGAGGCATTTGGGAGAATAGAACCAAACACATCTATTCCAGCATAATGAGAATAGAACCAGCCTATCCTTTCAGGCATTTGGGAGAATAGAACCCAGCTCAGCTATTCGAGCATAAGGAGAATAGAACGTGCCTATCCGTTCGGGCATAAGGAGAATGGAACCTAGCTCAGCTATTTGAGCATAAGGAGAATAGAACCAGCATATCCGTTTATGCATTTGGGATAATAGAACCCAACTAAGCTATTCACGCGTAAGGAGAATAGAACGTGCCTATCCGTTCGGGCATAAGGAGAATGGAACCCAACTTAACTATTCGAGCAAAAGGAGAATAGAACCAGCCTATTCGTTCGGGCATTTGGAGAATGGAATACGCTCATCTATTCGAGCATCTGGAAAATAGAACATGCCTATCCGTTCGGGCAATATGAGAATGGAACCAACCGGAAAATCGGTGAAAATCAATGCCCTTTTGGTCTTTGCTTTATATCTGTTGCACAGAGATAAGCAAAGAGGGGCAACTGTTGTCACTAGATTTTCACCCCACAAATATTAAATAATTAGAACAAAATAAAAAAAGATAAATCATTTTTCCCTTAAAATATTAAAAGGCCCACCCTTTTTAAAATAAAAAACACAACAAAAAACCATCTAAAAAACCATTTTTGTAAAGCCCATTTCAAAAGAAAACAAGCACACTTTGAAATTCAAGCCCATCCTTTTTAAAAGAGAAAAAAGAGAAAATAATAATAATAATAATAATAATAATAATAATAATAATAATAATAATAATAATAATAATAATAATGATAATGATAATGATAATAAATAATGGAGATACCTCCCGACGATGAACACAAAACTTAGTACTTCAAGCTTGGCAAGAATCCCTGCTATGCCTTGGCCTATCCCTAGGTCCAAGTCTGCCGATGAACACGTCTTTGATGATACCTCCTGGTGTGAATCGAAGGATGAACACCAATGTTGTTGAATTCTTCCTTAGCCACTTAACCTCGTCCTATCCCTAGGTCCAAGATAGTTCAACTATAAACTGGAGAACTCGTACTTATTCCTTTCGTATACTTAACTCTCCCGATATTAAGTAAATGTGTAATCTCACAATGCTCTCCCGATACTCTTGCAAGATGTTGAAAACCAGAATAAGCAAACTTGAAGTATATTTTATTGAACAGAAAAATTCCTAAAATAATGTAACCCTTGGAACTACTTTACAGAACAAACCCTTAGCCCTAGGGGAAGTTTAGAACATGATGAGAAGGGGGAAAACGACTAGGGTTTAGGGGAAGACGACTAGAGAGTAAGATATCCTTCCCTAGGTCCAATTACATGCCTTTATATAGGCCTTGGGTTCAAGTTTTCTAATTTGGCAAGAATACAAGTTTAATTTAAAGTACAACTCTATTAAAGACTAAATCTTCAGAGTATATGTCTTTAATTCGTCCTTCCTTCTTGCTTGGAGTTTCTTCCTTGAACTTTGGGCTTGGCCTTCATTCTGATCTAGGGCTCAGAAAAATATAAGAGTGCTTCACGACAGACCGACTTAATTTCCTCTCTCTGTCGAGCTCCACTTCATTTCTTCCCTTCACCATTGTTGTCGTCCTTAGCTGCCACGATAGTGGCCATGGCAGCATACTTCTTCTCGGCTGCAGTCTAGTGTTCCAGCTCTGCTTCTCTACTGCCCTTCGTCTGCTACAGCAGCTACCTGCGAAAGTAACCAATTTCAGTAGCAACTGTGCCATTTAATGTAATTGTGATGTATGAATGAAATCTATCCTAAATGCATTGAATTATGCTTGAATGCAACAGAAAATGGGTTAAATAGGGGGTAAAATATAGAACTTTTACACACTCAACATTAGGGTCCTTGAATAAAGTGATAACTCTAAAACATCTACCGACTGAAGACAGCTTTTCTTTGACGATGTTTGTGTGTGAAATGACATTTGACATTCCTTCATTTCCCTTCACAAATAAGAAAATAAAAATCCATTTGTTGTCCCCCTTTGAGTCTGATATAATTTTTTTCTTGTGATTTAACCCTAACCAAGGATCATTCCCCATATTGGGGGCAAAGAGGATGAAAATTGCAAGCAAAGGAAAGCGAAAAGTAAATGTCCTAAACTAAAAATGAAAAGGACACAAAAAGGAAAAAAAGGAAAAGGAAAATGATAGAAAAAGAAGAGAAGGAAGGAAAAGAAAAAAAAAGAGAAAAGAAGAAATGCGAATGAAAATTTAAAATAAATCTTTCAAATGAGATGTAAAGGAAATGAACTCTAGGGTGAAAACCCAAAATGGGTAGTCTAGAGTGATCCAAAGAATAAAAGAAGTAGAATAGAGATGTCATCAAGAAAGGTTGATCCTTGGTTTAATCACCGTTAAAATATGTATTTGAGCCTATATATCCTTTCTTTGGCAACCCGTGCCTAGCCTACAATACAAGCCTTAAAAGACCATTTGGATCACACATGAATAATTGAGAAAAGGAGTTCACCTTAAGAACATATTTTGCCTAATTGAGTTAACCTTTCTTCAGGGACCTCGAGCTTCTAATGTCTGATTGAGATTAGAAAAGTGGGAAATTTTAAATTTGGGGAGTGTGCGAGTTAAAGAGAGCCACCAAAAGTGGGGCACTATCCGATTGATGGATTCTTGAATCATTCATGCTTTGAATTTTGGGACATCTGACTTAGCCCTAATCTTGTGTTTGCCATGACTATTTTCTTAAGATCCCCATTTTTAGCCTTTTCTTGCATCTTACAAGTAGGTTGCACATAGATTAATGAAAAGCAAAAGATTTCTTTGCATTGATCTTAATTGTAGAAGACCATGAACGAATGTTTTCATCACTTCAGAAAACAATTGAACCCAGTTTGAATGGGAGCATCGCCTTGCATGAGAAGGTAAAAAGGAAAAAGAAGAAGCACATGCGTTGAAGAGTTTGAAGTGAGCCATGTTGTCAAGAAAGATCCACATATAAGATGCAAAAGCTCAAAAACATGAAAATAGGTAGAATTGCACTTGAGAAGCAAACCATGCCATCAGATTGGGGGCAATCTTTGTTGGCAGATGATTTAAGTGCTAAGATCATTCCAAGATATCAAGGTGGAAATAAGCTTTCACTTACAAGCAATTTAAGATGTCCTGCAAGGGACAAGAATTTGAGAATTCACAAGAAGCACTGAAGATGCTTGATAAGGGGCATATAAAGACTTGAAGCATTCAAGACCACACAAGGAAGCCTTTCACTCAACAATGATGTATCAACCACATTGATAGAAGATCTTGAGACATTTGCTTGCAAAGATCGAATGTTTTTGATAAAGCGAAGAGATATAAAGAATGAGAATGACGAGAACAATATGTCCTTCTAGCTAGGAGTACAAGATCACTAGATTAAGTGATAAAAGATCAGATGCTTTCCATGAATCTAAAAAATACAGAGAAAATGTATATCTGCTTATTTGGATTGAGTGAGCAAACGTGCGGAAAAATTAATTCTGAGAAAAGAATTCAAAAAGCAAAAGAATTGAAATATGCATTCATGTTTTAGACATCCCTAGGGGCATGCACATTATAATTGAATTGAATATCACATTTTTTCAGGTACACGAAGGACCTTTCAGCAAAAGAACCCGCCTATCCGTTCGGGGATTTGGAGAATGGAACCCACTTATACATCCAAGTGTAAGGTGGATGAAGCACTTTTTGGAACCCGCTTATTCATCCAAACGTAAGGTGGATGAAACCCTTTTTGGAATATGTTTATCTATTCGAGCACAAGGAGAATAGAACCCGCTTATTCATCCAAGAATAAGGAGGATGAAACTTTTCAGAAGATTCACTTATCCGTTCAGGCGTAAGGGGAATGGAGTTCGCTTATTCATCTAAGCATAAGAAGGTTGAATTTTTCAGAAGATTCGCTTATTCGTTCAGGCGTAAGGAGAATGGAGTTCGCTTATTCATCCAAGCATAAGAAGGATGAAATTTTTCAGAAGATTCGCCTATCCGTTCAGGCGTAAGGAGAATGGAGTTCGCTTATTCATCCAAGCATAAAGAAGGATGAAATTTTTTCAGAGTTCGCTTATTCATCCAAGCATGAGGAGGATGAAATCTTTAGAGTTTGCTTATTCATCCGAGCATAAAGGGGATGAAACCTTCTGAAGCATGTTTGCTTACTCATCCAAGCATAAGGACTATGAAATTTTTCAGAAGAATCTGCCTATTTGTTTGAGCATTTGGAAGAACAAAACCCAACTCAACTATTCAGACATTTGGGAGAATAGAACCCAGCTCAGCTATTTGAGCATAAGGAGAATAGATCCAACCTATTTGTTCAGGCATTTGGGAGAATAGAACCTAGTTCATCTATTCGAGCATAAGGAGAATAGAACATGCCTATTCGTTCGGGCATAAGGAGAATGGAACCTAGCTCAGCTATTCGAGCATAAGGAGAATAGAACCAGCATATTCGTTCAGGCATTTGGGAGAATAGAACCTAGCTCAGCTATTCGAGCTTAAGGAGAATAGAACGTGCTTATCCGTTCGGGCATAAGGAGAATGGAACCCAACTTAGTTATTTGAGCAAAAGGAGAATAGAACCAGCCTATCCGTTTGGGCATTTGGAGAATGAAATACGCTCATCTATTCGGGCATCTGAAGAATATAATATGCCTATCCGTTCGAGCAACATGAGAATTGAACCAACCGGAAAATCAGTGAAAAACAGTGCCCTTTTGGTCTTTGCTTTATCTATGTTGCACAGAGATAAGCAAAGAGGGGGAACTGTTGTCACTAGATTTTCACCCCACCAATATTAAATAATTAGAACAAAATAAAAAAAGATAAATCATTTTTCCCTTAAAATATTAAAAGGCCCACCCTTTTTAAAATAAAAAACACAACAAAAAACCATATAAAAAACCATTTTTGTAAAGGCCATTTCAAAAGAAAACAAGCACACTTTGCAATTCAAGCCCATCCTTTTTAAAAGAGAAAAAAGAGAAAATAATAATAATAATAATAATAATAATAATAATAATAATAATAATAATAATAATGATAATGATAATAAATAATGGTAGTAATAAATGTAGAAAAAGGAAATAAAATGACAATAAAAATAATAAATGAAAAAAACAAAGAAAAAACAACAAAAAATAGCACAAAAAAGGGAAAAACAACAATAAAAAAGAAAAAAGGAAAAGGGGAACCAGCGCTCGTCACACGCCAGCGCATGAGCCGCAGGCGCTCGGGCTGGTTCCCAAAACCCTAGGTCGACGCAATAAAGATGGCCGTCCGACGTCCACCGGCCACAGCTGTCGTCGCCGTTGGTGTCGGTCGACGCGTCTCGCTGTCGGCGACCCAACGACACCAACGCCGCTCGTCACCTTCGCCCGTGGTCGCTGAAATCTGAAAAAAACCGAAACCAATGATCAAACCCTAGGCTCGAATCAAGGGGAAAATTCAGCTTCAAATCTGAACCAAATCAGACAGAGTTTGAGGAGTTTTACCGAGAATCGAGTTACTTGTCTGATTTTGGCTTCAATTTGGGGATTGAAATCCGAATTGTGCTTGATCCTCAAGCTCAAAAGCTATTATAAATACCCCTCTTTTCTCCATTGTTCATCACACCCAAATTCAAGAGAAAACACACTTGAAAAAGCAAAAAACTTAGAAAAGAATTTTGAAAATTTCTTTAAAAATTCTCAAGAGTTGGTTGAAATTTTGGAGTTGAAGTTCGAGCTTGGGGGCAATTTTTCGGAAGCAATTAGGAGCGTTTCGAGAAGTTCATATTCGAGTTCTTCGTTTGTCGTTTCTATAAAATTTATATCTTTCCTTTTAGATTTTTTTAGTAATTTTCATGTTTGTTCTTGGTTGAATTTTTTGTGTTTGTGTTTATGTTTTTTTTTTTTGGATTTTATGTTGTGTTCTTGAAGTCGGAAAACCGTTTCGCGATTCCGATAATGTTTTTTACTTTAAATTTCGTTTAAATTTTGGTTCGATCTTTTAAAAAATTGCATGCTTTAAAAATTTTAGTTCGATCTTAGAAATAAAAAAGAATTTTTAAAAGTGTTGCCATTTAAATGCCATAATAAAATTGAGTTAATGTGGTTTTATTAAAAAACTTAAAGTTAGGGATTTAATTAGGGAAAAATAAAAATGCATGAGTGGAAATAATAAAAGGGGTTTGATTTATAGAAAATAATTAAAGGGTTTTTTCTTGAAATTTAGTTTTAATAACAAAGTAGGATAAGTGATTTTTAAAAGAAAAAGTAAAAATAAATAAGTAATAAGTTTTCAAGGAAACAAGAAAATAAATAAATAAAGGGTTTTAAATAAAAGTTTCGGGTTTAAGATTAATTTTTTTGAAAAAAGCTTAAAGAGAAATCTTTTCAAAAAAATAAGGTTTATTAAAAAGCCATATTTTAAAGAAAAGCTTTAAAAATGAAAAAAGTTTTTGAAGGGAAATTCATTTTGAAATAAAAAAATATAAAAAAAGTGAAATACATAAAAATGAAAAAGCTAAAAAATGTAAAAAGGGGAAAAGAAGAGTCTTGGTTTTAAGAAGTAAAAAAATAGGGTTTTTGAAAAGAAATAATAAAAAGGGAAAAACACAAAAGAAAAATCGAGTTTCTTGTTTGTTTTTTTAGAAATAGGTTAAAACTTAAGACTAGGTTCTAAAGCTTAGATAGAGACGTGTTTGTTGAAAATTTACTTCGCAAAAAAAAAAGATACACTTAAGCAAACTTAAACCTTTAATTAGGAATAAAAGACTTAGAATTTTTTAGGTTAATAATTTCGAACTTAGAATAATAAAAATTCTCAACACATTGAATTTCTATGCTGTTTGAAAAAGTGAAATTAATTTAATGCGGTGTCTTATCAAAGGGAATGATGGGTTAGAGCAATATATGTTGGCGGTGATTAAAGTTCATCTCCCAGGCGATAAGGCCGTTAAAATAGACTGATATTCATTAAACGGACAAATAAAATCGAATTTTCGTGAACTTGCAAATTCCAGTTTTGAGAACGATTTTAAAATCAATTAGGTAACGATTTTGGGCATCGTAGAGGTGCTAACCCTTTGCCACGCGTAATCGACCACCGAACCTGTTTTCTTGTTTTCGTAGACCAAAACTTTGTTTTATTAAAACAAAACGTTTAATTAAAATAACCCTGTTTCAAAGTAATCCAATTACACTTTTTAAAAAGATTGGTGGCGACTCCGTATTTTTTTAAAAAGTTTTTTCAAAAAGTCGAAGCCTCCTAAAAAGGGTTGCGATACCTTTAAAATATTTCAATAATATATCTTTTATAAATTTAAGGTGTCTAATCATTTTCATATAAAAAACAACATACATATTTTACAAGTTATATTATTATTTGCATGTTAAATCAATCATAACTCAAATTCTCACATTATCATGTCACATAGATCATTATCTTAATCAGACAGGAAATATAATTAACATGTATAATAACTTTGAATAAACATGTTACAAAACCTTTTTTTCACAAAGTATATTATCGATTCGTCACATTTGAAGGAAACTTAGGCTAAGATATTTTTATTTAACTTTGAATAATACCTTGCTTTTTCAAATACTTGTGCAGTTTCAAACGTTCTCATAGACAATTTCTTCTCCTTCCTTCGCAATGGAGTATGACATAAATATGTGCCTAATAGCACCATTGTCTATTATCCACTCTTTTATATTAGTAAAAATACTGACTTTTAGAAATGACCACGAAAATTATCTCATCTGTATCAATCAAATTAAAAGTGGCTTAACATGATTTGTAACCCCCTCGTCCTGGTCCGGGCGACTGACCGGTCTGAGTGGGCTACACGGGGATAACCGAGGAGAAACCCGTTAAGGCTCCACTTCGGTTAACAACCCGGGAACAACTTATCATTTATTATATCTTGTCTAGATGCAATAAGGTGTCCTATGTGAAACAACAACAGCGGAAGAAACAAGCGAGACAAACATCCAAAGAGCGAATAAAAAACAGCCCATTTTAATTTAAACTGCAGGCCGTATCGAAACGCCTAGAGGGTGTATCGATACGCCTTGAATAGGACAACTGGCCAAAGTCAACCCGAGGAGACTGTATCGAAACGGTGGTCGACCGTATCGATACGCCCTCAACGGTCAACTTCTCGTGGTCAACGTTACGAAGACCGTTTCGAAACGCCTAGGACCGTTTCAATACCCTCAATTTCTCGTCAAAATCTCAGATTTGTAGTAGCAAAATTGTATCGAGACGCCCCTCCCGCGTATCGAAACGCCTGGCCTGAAAAAGGGGACCATATCGAAACGAGACCAACCGTTTCGATACGCCTGCTGCGAGCAGACAAGTTTTAGCTGGTTTTTGGCACAAGGCTGCCTCAAAACACAAACTAAGACTCCCACAACCAAACATGTATAAACCCTAGATGCAAGGCACCCTATAACAAGCATGCTTAACATACAACATACGTCTACAAGCCATACATTGAAAGGAACAACAATTCAACATAAGAATCATGCATAGCATTCAAGATAACATGCTTATACAAGGACATCCACAAGCATTCAAGATAGGGGCACATGGCCAACATACAAGGCATAAGCAAGCCTTAAGCAAACATCCACCAAAAACATAGGAGTCTAAACATGCTCCTAACATACGTCAACAACATACATCAAAGCTCAAATCCCATTGCTTGTCTATTACATCCATAACTTTAAATAGTTCATACTTGAAAGCTAAGATAGCACAACTAGCGCACTTGGAGGCCCTCTCCTTGCACAAGCAACCCACGAACTACATATCTTCATTGTCGAACAAAAGAGAGCGTAAGTGTAAAGCTTAGTGAGGGTAAGCTCGTAAAACAAACCTCGACAATGCAGGGTCCAAGCACGAGTACACAACCAAGGTAGAATGCATGAGTTCTTACCTTCGAACCACATTAGTCAAAATATTAATGATGCATGAACATTTACCAACATCATGCCATGCTCAACAACCCATAAGCTCAACACATGGAAATACATATATCCAACATATTAGCAACACAATCCACAATCCATATTGGCACCTAGCTATGACCCGAATACACGGATAACCGTTGGAACTCACATCCAACCACAATCATTACCTTACGGTGGGATTACACTCATCACCGTTTCACGCGGAGGGGATTCCACTCATCCTCACGCCCCGTCGATAGGATTCCACTCATCACCGACTAACATATACATGAAGATTTCCAGACGAACTCGTACTCCATCTTGATGACTACCATCACCAAGACCACACGCGCATTTAGACTCTCGTGTGCACAATAAACATCCTAATGATCGATCATTGTACCCAAGCATACTAGTGCCAATACAAACACATTTCACAACCTTTCACAACACCATTTCTTACCAACTTCCGTGCTTAGCACGTACTCACCATGATTTACTATCATGCACAACCACATTCCAAACCACATGCATATAACAATGAATCAAATGTCATGCCTCAACATACTTGTATATCAAAATATGCATAACCACATTAATCACAATTAACATGAAACAAGAGGCATACTCAACATTTAAAGTTCAACCAAAGTCTCTAACTAAAGCTTGGGATTAGACTATCAATCTAATCCCAATTCTAGGTGGGTTTACCAAGCCCAACCTAGTCCACATGCTTGAACCAACGTTTGAAACCAATTTAAACCAAGTTGAAAACCATTAACCACTCACCGACTATTCCAAGTTTAACCACTCTAGCCGATCAAGCTCCCAACGGTTCCGGGTTCGTTCCTGAGGCTTCACCAACACAATTCCTTGCTTCTAAACATCCCAACACAATCAAAATAACTACAAATCAGTCCACAAATCAATGTAGCAACCCGGAACACAAACCAAGCACAACACACATGATTTCAAGCTAAAGACAACCCCAAAATCCTCATTCCCGAGCAACCCTAAAGCACAGCCAAAAACCATTGATTTCAACTCTTATAACACTCCCAAAAGCTTCCAAAACAACCCCTAACTATCAACCAACCATCAGCCATCAATTTCCCACACAAAACACCCCCAAAACTCAACCTTTGAACTCTCTAAAACATCCCTAAAACCCAAATTCGTGAATCATCATAAAACTCTGTAAAAATTAGATATGTTGGACCTTATAAGATGCTTTTAACTTATCTAAAAACATTAAATCAAAACTCATCTAAAGGTTATCAAAGTTTGTATTTTTATCTTCAAAACTTAAAAACTCAAAATGTAAAAACCATGAGATTTCATGAAAATAAAGGTATGAACTTGTAGAGGAAAGAGAGGACAAGTCGAATATGGGTTTACCTTTGAAAAACCTTCAAAATCAAGTGGGTGATGGAATAGTGAACACAATGGTGAAAGGGTTTTTTCGTGAAAGTGAAGGAGAAGGGGGGGGGGAGAAGATGAGTTGAATGGGTATTTTTAATGTTTGTTTAAAATTAAAAGGCCAAAGACCATTATACCCTTAATGAAATAAGGCATCTACAAAAGAGGGATATCCATGGCCAGTTGGGCTTGTTTTGAAATAATTCCAACATAATATCATTTGTTTTGAAAACACGAGGACCAAAATAATATTTTATTATTTTAATTTCACCCGACCCCCAAACCCGAGTGTTACAACTCTCCCCCACTTAAGGAATTTCGTCCTCGAAATTACCTGACGGAAACAAGTACGGAAACTGCTCAAGCATATCAACTTTCCTCTCCCACGTGGCCTTTTCCACACCTCTATGTCTCCACAACACCTTTACCAACTCTATGGTCTTGCCACGCAACACCTTGCTATCAGAAGCGAGTATCTCAACCGGTTCCTCATTGTAAGACAAACTTCCGATTCAACTCTATCTCCTCAACGGGCATAACATGAGACGGATCTGATCTATATCTCCTAAGCATCGACACATGAAAAACATCATGGATCTTCTCTAACTCTGAAGGCAATCTCAAACGGTAAGCTACTAGCCATATCCGCTCAACTATCTCATACGGACCAATAAACCTCGGACTCAACTTGCCTTTCCGGACAAAACGCATTACCTTCTTCCACGTAAATACTTTCAGAAACACTTTCTCACCTACTGAAAACTCATTCCCTTTTCTCTTCAAATATGCATAAGATTTCTGACGATCGAAAGCTGCTTTCAAACGGTCACAAATCAACTTCACCTTTTCAGTAGTCTCCTTAAGTAAATCTGGCATAGGTAACAATTTCTGACCCGTTTTAGCCCAACAGATCGGAGTCCTACATCGTCTACCATACAAAGCCTCATAAGGAGTCATCTGTATACTAGCCTGGTAACTATTGTTGTAAGCAAACTCGACTAAGGGCAAATGCTTCTCCCAAGAACCCTGGAAGTCAATCACACAACAACGAAGCATATCCTCTAAAATCTGTATCACTCGCTCTGACTGACCATCTGACTGCGGATGATACGAAGTACTGAAATGCAAACGGCTACCTAGGGCACTATGCAAACAACTCCAGAACCTCACTGTGAATCTCGTATCTCTGTCTGATACTATAGACTTCGGAACTCCATGAAGTCTCACAATCTCGCGAATGTACAAATTCGCCAGCTTGTCTAAAGAATATGTAGTGTTCACTTCTAAGAAATGGGCACACTTAGTGAATCTATCAACTATCACTCAAACAGAATTCTTCTTCAAAGGAGACAACGGTAACCCCGACACAAAGTCCATAGTGATTCTCTCTCATTTCCATTTCGGAATCTTCAAAGGCTGTAACAAACCTGAAGGAACCTGATGTTCTGCCTTTACCCTCTGGCAACCCATGCAACGGCTCACATACTCGGCTACATCATTCTTCAAACCAACCCAGAAATAATCATTCTTCAAATCTCGGTACACCTTAGTACTGCCCGGATGCATCGAAAAAGGACTCCAATGTGCTTCGCTCAGAATCACACGTCTCAACTCAACATCTTCAGGTACTACAACTCTGTCTCTGAAACACAACACATTCTCATCACTGAAGCTATACTCGGTCGGTCTACCTTCGGCTATGTCCTGAACATGCGGAACTAAAGACACATCTTGCAACTGTTTCTCTCTAATCATCTGAATCAAAGAAGGCTTCACTTGCAACTCTATGATCAAACCACCATCCCCTGATACACTCAGCCTAGCAAACATAGCTCGCAACTCGACTGCAACTTTTTTGCTCAACGCATCGGCTACTACATTTGCCTTACCCGGATGGTACTCGATAGTAAAATCATAGTCTTTTAACAGCTCAAGCCATCTTCTCTGTCTCAAGTTCAACTCTCTCTGAGTCATCAGATACTTCAAGCTTTTATGATCAGTGTAAACAGTGCACTTCTCACCATACAAGTAGTGACGCCAAATCTTCAATGCAAACACAACTGCGGCTAACTCAATATCGTGCGTAGGGTAGTTCTTCTCACGCACCTTCAACTGTCTCAAAGCATAAGCAACAACTCTTCTTTCTTGCATCAAAACACAACCTAAACCTATGTAGGAAGCATCGCTATAAATCACGAACTCTTTCCCTAAAACTGGTTGTACTAACACTGGAGCATTCGTCAAAGCTTCTTTCAATTTCTCAAAAGCCTTCTGTCTCGCATCTGACCACTCAAACTTCACTTATTTTTGCAAAATTTTAGTCAACGGAGCATCCACTCTAGAGAAACCATCTACGAACCTCCTATAGTAACCAGCTAATCCTAGGAAACTCCTAATCTCAGTCACTGACTTAGGTTGTTTCCACTCAACAATAGCTTCAATCTTCGTCAGATCAACATGGATACCTTCAGCTGATACTACATGGCCAAGAAACACAACCTCTCGAATCCAGAACTCACATTTACTAAGCTTAGCATACAACTGATTACTCATCAACCTCTGCAAAACAAGTCTCAAGTGCTCATCATGTTCTTCTTCTGATCTCGAGTACACAAGGATGTCATCTATGAAAACAACTACGAACCGGTCTAGATAGTCTCAGAAAACTCTGTTCATCATGTCCATGAAAGCTGCTGGTGCATTCGTGAGCCCAAACGGCATCAAGGAACTCATAGTGACCATATCTAGTCCTAAAGGTTGTATTCGGAACATCACACTCTTTTACCTTCAATTAATAGTACCCTGATCTCAAATCTATCTTCGAGAACACTAAGGCACCTCTCAACTGATCAAACAAGTCATCTATACGAGGCAACAAATACTTGTTCTTTACTGTCAATTGGTTCAACTGCCTGTAGTCGATACACATTCTCATACTGCCATCTTTCTTCTTCACAAACAACACGGGAGCACCCCAAGGCGAGCTACTAGGCCTAATAAAACCTCGGTCTAACAACTCCTGAAGCTGACTTTTCAACTCTTTCAACTCATTCAGAGCCATACGGTACGGAGCAATAGAAACTGGAGTAGACCCTGAAACAGTCTCAATCACAAACTCTACATCTCTGTCAGGAGGCAAACTCGGTAACTCTTCTGGAAACACATCCGGATAACAACAAACTATTCTGATATCTTTTGGTCTAACCTCGCTCATATTTGGATTCATCACATATGTTAAATATGTAACACCCCAATTTTGGGCCTAGATGGTTTAGGTTTCAAATCGGACCGATGTGAAAACGATTCGAATCTTAAAGGGAGATTTAGGGAACACCTAGTTCGGGATGCTTTAAAAATATGGAAAATATCTAAAAATCCTCATTTAATATATGAAAGATTATGGTGAAATCAATTTTACAAAATAAGGTTTGGAAATACTACATTTCGGTGTAGTGACCAAATCGCAATTTTTACAAAGTTAAATAGTGACTGTTTTGTAAAGGATTGAAACTTTGAATCTTTAAGGAGCTAATTTTACCAAAATGTTTTTCATCAGATTTTTCCTTAATTTGGGTGATTTTATTAATGTTTTAATTAAAGGAAATGAAGGTTAATTAAATGAGAAACTACCTTTGACTATTCATAACTACTTTTCACAAATTTTCTCTCATTTCATTTTCCCTCAAATTCTTTTCAGCCAAACACATTCTCTCTAGAATTAAACTTTGATTTTCACTTCATTTGATGAGATTTCAATCTTCTTTTGATTCTTAATCATTTCCTCTTCAAATCCTCTTATTTTCCACATTGAGTTTTCAAGAAAACTTGCCCAAATCAAGGAGAAATCACCCATTAGAGGTAAGCTTCGTCCTTCTCCTCTAATGATCAGTTCTTTACTGAAATTCCCAAGTTATCAATCCTTTGTTAATGATTTTTGGGTGGTTTTAATGTTAGAAACAAGAAATTGTATTAAAACTCAAGATTTCGGAAGAGATCTTGAAGATTTTCGTGGTGAATGATTGGGATCTGTTTTGAGGTGGTTTTCTGATGTATTTTGGATGTTAATTGATGTTACAAATGAGGTTTTATCAATCAAATCCGGAATATGTTTGGTTTCCTAAGTTTTGTATGCTAGAATGATGGTTTTTGGGGTGATTTTGGTGTTCTGTTATAGCTGGAGGTATAAGGTCAAGTTTGTAGTGATTTTTATGTTAATTGATGTTTAGAAATGATTAGAAGTGATAGATCTTGGTTGGGCTTTGTTTTGGAAGAGTTTGGAAATGTTTTCGGTTGTGTTTGGTAGTCGAAATGAGGTGTTTGAGTAGAGCAGCAAGTTTAGGTGTGTGGCTGATGATTTCAATGCATGATTGTAACACCCCAATTTTGGGCTTGGAAGTTTAGGGTCTGAACCGGGCCGATCTGATTTTTGGTTCGAATATAAAAGGACGTTTTAGGAAAGCCTAGTTCGGGATGTTTTAAAAATATGGAAAAATCTCTAAAAATTCTCTTTTAATATATATAAGAGAGTGGTGAAATCAATTTTACAAAATAAGGTTTGGAAAGACTACATTTCGGAATAGTGACTAAAATGCGATTTTTTGAAAAGTTTAGTGGTGACTGTTTTGTAAGGATTGAAACTTTGAATCTTTAAGGAGCTAATTTACCCAAAAAATGATTTCTCCAGATTTTTTCTTAATTTAAGAGATTTAATTAATGTTTAATTAATTAAATGAAAAAGAGAGAAACCACTTTTTAGAATTTCATAACTAACTTTTCCTAAAATTTTCTCTTTTCTTTTTATCTCAAAATTCCATCATCCAAACACTTTTCTCCAGCAGCTTTTTCATTGATTTCCACTTCAATTGATGAGATTTCAATCATCAATTAGTTTCTAATCCATCTTACATCAAATCCTTTTGATTTCCTCATTGGATTTTCAAGAAAATTGGCTCAAATCAAGGAGAAATCACCATTTAGAGGTAAGAATGTTCTTCTCGTCTAAATACTCAGTTCTTTACTGAAATTCCCAAGTTGTCAATCATTAATTGAAGTTTTATAAAAAGGTTTTTATGATAGAAGCTTGATTTTGGCTTAGAACTCAAGGTTTGGAAGAAATCTTGAAGAATTTCGTTGTGATTGTTTGGGCTCTGTTTTGAGATGACTCTTAAATGTATTTTGGATGTATAATGATGTGTAAATGAGGTTTTATCAATGCAATTCCGAATAGGTTGAATTTCCTAAGTTTTTGCTTATGAAAATGGTGGTTTTTGAGGTGATCTTGGTGTTCTGTTATAGCTGGAGGTATAAGGACGAGTTTAGGTTTATTTTGGATGTTGATTGATGTTTAGAAATGGTTAGAAGTGATGGATCTTGGCTGTGTTAAGTTTTGGAAGAGTTTGGAGGTGATTTCGGTTGTGTTTGGTAGCCGAAATGTTGGCTTTAGGTAGAGCAGCGGGTTTAAGTGTGTTGGTTGAAGATTTCAATGCATGATGATGCATTAATCCTCTGCTTTGATGTGTTTAAAACAGGGGAGGCATCTTCGGACACCTTTGGAGTTGATCCGGAGGCTTGATCGGCGTTTCAGCAAGCTTGCGAAACGAAATTGGTGAGTGGAGTTTGGTTTCCAGCTTTGGAACAAATGTTTGAAGGTTTTGGGAGCTTAGTTTAAGTCTAAGAAACTTAACTAAGCTCAAGAGTAAGTTCTCGGAGAAACTCTCTTGGATGAGCCATGAAGTGGTTCGATGCATTGAATATAATTTGCATGTTTAAATTCTGTTTTGAAAGCATGTTTATGCATTGTTAATGCTGGTTTTGAAAGCCATATGTCGAAGGATGCTCAAGGTAAGAGATCCTTGGTTTTACATATTGAAAATGTGGATTTGATGCATAGTGATGCATGATATTAAATGGCTTTGTTTAATGCTTTAAAACAGTGGATTGTTGATGTTATATGATGTATATTGGCAAGTGATGAATTGGTTTTAAAGTACTTGAATCGGATATAGTTAGCCAGCTATATGATTGGGTGCACCGTGAATAAAGTCGCCTTGGATGTAGAGGGGTTGTGATTGTACCGAAAACTCCATCCAAGTATCCTAATGAGAGAGTTAAGATCACAACGGTGGTTAAAAGTCCGTGTGTGGATCTTGTTAAGGTCACAACGGTAGTGAAAAGTCTGTGTGCGTAGACCTTGTGTTATGTGTCCCGTAGTCTCGTTAGGAAATTATACAACTACCGATGAATGGTGTTGAGGGGTTGTGATTGTACCGTAAACTCCACCTTATGTTGTTCAGTAGTGTGTATGAAGCGTGTGGGACAACGCTTGTAATCCGCGTATCCGATTGTGTTTTGTGATGTAAAAGTTTATGAATTATCACTTGAAAGCCAATATGTTGAATTGATGTAATGAAGCATGAGATGCTTGTAAAGTATGCATGGTTGCATGAAAAGGGTTAAGCTTGTTGAAAGTGTTTTCAAAAAGGCATTATTGTGTTGTTTTCTTTAGAGCATGCCTCACTAAGCTATTGTGCTTACGCTCTCTCTTTTGTACCAATAATGCAGACAATTGAAGTGTTTGAGGGCAGCAAGGAAGCTAAGAGTCCAAGGGAAACTAAGCTCATGTATGGTGATGTTTTCATACACTATTAGTTTTGGTAATTTGGCAATGGGAACCTAAAGTGTGTTTTTGGGAGATGTTTTGGACTCCCTAGTTTTTGGCATGGTGCCTTTGATGTTTTGGATTGTAATTGGACTTTTTGATGTTGATTTGGAGTTTGAATGGTTGTTTGGTTTTGGTTGTTAGGATGCATGCCTATAGACATATGATGCTTAATGTTTGATGCTATGAATGTGTTTTGAAGTTGCAAACTTGTACCTTATGTGTATGATGACTTGTTGGCATGATTAGGAAGCCAATAGGATGTGATTGAAGGGAATTGTGTATGAAAAACCAGCAAAATCTGCAGCTTCTGGGCAAACCGTATCGGAACGGGCACTAGCGTTTCGAAACGGGGGCCTGTAATGGCCTTGGTGTTTCGAAACGGGTGGAGGTCGTTCTGGAACGATTTGGCCACTGTCAAGCCCTATTTCGGAACAAGTCTTGAAACGAACCCGTGTTTCGGAACGGTCAACACCGTTTCGAAACAGGAGACCGTTGGGCACTGATTTGAATGGTTTTGAGGTTTGCTAGCTTTACGTTTTAGTCCTGAAATTTGTTATTGCAATTGTATGAGTTTGGTATGTCCGATTAGGGTGAAATTTGACAGAGATGCATGTAATGTGACTAATTTAATATTGGTAACTTAAAAATCAGTTAAGACCTTCTAATTTCCAGAATTTACATTTTGGTCCCTAACAATTGTATTTTGTGCAATCGAGTCCCTTTTTGAAATCCGATCGCTGTTACTCGTATATGTTTCTCAAGTGTTCTCTTAGGATTAATGTGCATCTAGACAAGATTAAAAAGAAAAAAAAAAGTCGTTAATCAAGGTTGACTTTCGGGTTGACTTTGGTTTTCCCCGTGTAATCTTCGTAGTTCGGGTCAACCGTCTAGGCCGGGCTAAGGGGGTTACAATGATGATGCATTAATCCTCTGCTCTTATGTGTTATAAGCAGGGGCACATCTTCGGACGCCATTGGTGTTGATCTGGGAGCCTAGATAGCGTTTCGGCAAGCACACGAAACGTAATCGGTGAGTGCGTATGGTTTTAGAAGTCCTTGAGGGATAAAGAATCAAGGTTTTGGGATTTAGGAAAGGTTTGAAACACCTTCCTAAGTCCGGAAGTAAGTATTGGCTAGATTGCTCTCTTAAATGTGGTGGTTGCCCTAAAATGCTTTTACACGCTCATGGTTTGAGGTAGATAAATTCCTACTGTTTTTATGCATGATTTGTAGCATGAGATGATGCTTGAAATGATTTCATGAGATAACATGTTGCATAGTTGAGATTTGAGCTTTTGATTTAAACCATGGCAAATGTTATGGTTTTGAAATGAGATGAGAATGATTTGGAAATGTTGCATGAAAAACAGTAGGTGAGATGATGTTTTGACATAATATATTGTCATAGATGTTGAGATACTTACCGGATATAATTGATCGATCAATAGGATGAGAGTTCACTATAAACTAAAAATTCGTACGTGCTCTTTGGTTTAATCTAAAGGGAGAGAACCGATGATGGGCATTCCATCGAGTAGGACTTGGTGAAATACCCAAGCTTTTTGGCGATGAGAGATTCCGCTGTGTGAGTACGGTGATGTGAGATTCCACCGGAAATTATGTTACTAGACGAGTGAGTACGGTGATGGTAGATGCCACCGGAAGTGTCTAGTGAGATGTCCGCATATTCGAGTAATAATGAGATGTGAAATGCCAATATAATATATGAAAATGCTTTTGATTCATATGTACCTTTGATGAAATGATTTATGCTATGAGAAATTCATATGAGATTTGTATATGAAATGCTTTGGTGTTACAAGCATGAGTGTGGCTTTTCCATGAGATTTGCATTGGTTTAAATGCATGAGATAGAATTGAGGTACATGTGTTTTCAATGAGAAGTTGCTTTGAATGGTTTTCAAGCATGAGATAGAATGAGCATGTTGTTTAAAAGCTTTGAGAAAGTGTTTTCAAGAAATGCATTATTGTGTTGGTTTTTCTTAGAGCATGCCTCACTAAGCAATTGTGCTTACGCTCTCTTTTACCAATAATGCAGATAATTGAGGTGTTTTCAGGCATCAAGAAGGATAAGAACATCCAAGGAAGTGGAAAGCTCATGTATGGTGATGTTTTATACACTTTAGTTTTGATAGTGGCAATGGGACTACAAGGTTGTGTTTGGGAGATATGTTTGAACTCCCTAAGCTTGTGGCATATTTATGTTGGCATTTATGGGTTGTAAATGGTCTTTAATGTTTGGGTTGAGGTTTGGTTGCTTACATTAGTTTTGAGACTAGGGAGCATGCCTTTAGGCTATGTGATTTTGTGTTTGATGCCATGCTCTTGTTGGAGAGTCTTAAATATGTTCCTTAGCATCAAAATGAATTGCTGGTATGATTTGAGAATCTTTGAGGCATGTTTGAATGGGTTAAAGGGTGAAAAACCAGCAATTTCTGTTGTCACTGGGCATAGTGTATCGAAACGGCTTCAACAGTTTCGAAACGGGAGCCTGTAATGGCCACAACGTTTCGGAAGGGGTTGCAGAGGTTTCGAAACAGTTTGGCCACTGGAGTGACCTATTTCGATAACGGTCTCGGAACATATCCGCGTACCGAAACGGTCAACACCGTTTCGATACGGGCGTTTCGGTATAGAGGGTGGATGTTCCGATACGGTTTACCGTTGGATGGTGATTTGAATTGCTTTGAGTTTTCAAGCTTTACATTCTAGTCCTAAATGTTGTGAATGCAATTGCTTGAGCTTGGAATGTCTTTTTAAGCTGAAACCTGACAGAGAAGCATGTAACATGATTAATTTTATATTGGTAATCCTAAAATCAATGAAGTCCTTCTAATTTCCAAAAATTACAATTTGGTCCCTAAATGCGTATTTTAAGCAATTGAGTCCCTAAATGTTATCCGATCATTGTGCCTTTCTCTTTCATGATTCGTGAGTGCTCGCTTAGGCTTAATATGCATCTAGACAAGATTAAAATATAAAAAAATGGGTCGTTAATCAGGGTTGACTTTGGTTTTCCCCGTGTAATCTTCGTAGTTCGGGTCAAGCGTCTAGGCCGGGCTAAGGGGGTTACATTTGTTGGTATCAGAGCCAGGTTATCGAATAATTGGGGCTTGGTATGTGGTTGTTGTATGTGATTATGCATGATTGTGTCTTTTTGGTGAAAGTAGGATGTATGGACATTGATGTGTGATTCAATTGAGATGATTTTGTGATGTTATGCTATGTTTGGAGTGTAGTTGGGGATCCCATTGCCATATCAAAACTAATGAGGAGAATTGTTTTCGAAAATGAGCCTGAGTACTTGGATTACTTACATTGTTATGCCTAATTGTGCTTATTGCATTTTTGTCAGTGTATTGTTTTTATTATGGGGCCACGTAGAGAGCTGAGAATCAATACTATATCTATGGCTGATAATGAGAACGCGGAGAATGCTGAGGATTTACCTCCTCCCCATGGTGGACCACCTGGTGGTGGTGCAGCTGGGGCTGCTGGAGTTGGTGCTGGGGTTGCTGAATCCGAGGGTGTTCAGGGGCAAGCTACTCCTGACATGACCATGTTGATACATGCTATTGCTGGAGCTTTCCAGGCAGTGGTAGTTGGGGCTCATGGAGCTTCACCTCAGGATGGTGCTAATGTGAGATTGCCATTGGAGCGTCTCCGTGGTCTGGGTGGGACTGAGTTTAGAGGTTTGACACCTGAAGGATCTGAGTCTTGGTTGGAGAGCACCAAGAGGATTCTTGGTCAGCTGAAGTGCAATAACGTGCAAAAGCTGGGATGCATTGTATCGCTACTGCATGGTGATGCTTATACATGGTGGACGACCACTGTCTCTAGAATAGAGGACGATGAGGTGGCTTGGACATTCTTCTTGAATACGTTCAAGCGGAAATATCTGGGGGTTCGCTACCTCGACGAGAAGAAGATGGAGTTTATGTCTCTTATGCAAGGGAACATGTCTGTAGCTGAATATGAGATTCAGTTTGTTCGCCTTAGCCAGTATGCACCTGAGCTAATTCCTAGTGAGAGGGAAAGATGCGAACGGTTCTGTTATGGGTTGGTAGGGGATGTCAAGACCTATATGCTTGCAGCTGATTACAACGATTTCGATGTCTTGGTCACTAGAGCCAAGGACATTGAATTGAATCTTGGATTGGCGAGCCGAACAGGTGGATCTAGCTTGGGAAAGCGAGCTGCAGAACGTGATTATGGTAGAGATCGCAACAAGAGACATAAGGATAGGAAGCCGCACTATGATGCTAGGCGTGGGGGTGGTAACCCTGGCAGAGGTCAGCAAGGACCTAATGCTTTCCTAAGGACTCCTGAGTGTAACCGTTGTGGTACGAGACACGGTGGTGAGTGTTGGGGTAACCTTGGGACATGCTGGAATTGTGGAAATCGAGGGCATTTAAAGAAAGATTGTCCTCAGCCGCTCATAGAGGGACAAGCTCCAGTGAGAGCAGCTGAGCCACAGAGAGGTCGTGGGCACGGCCGTGGAAATTTTCAGCGTAAGAATGATGGTGGAAGGAACGTATCGCATGTTGTGGCTGTCCAACCTGAGGGTGGTGGTCAGGCTTGAGTGTATGCCCTTCGTGAGGGAAGGAATGACACAGACGTGATCACATGTACCTTTACTTTGCAATCCTATTCATTACTTTATTTGATTGATTCTGGATCTACACACTCGTACATATTGCGTGAACATGCTCAAATGCTTGGTTTACTTGTTGACTCTTTGGATGTTGGTATGCGTGTGACTAGTTCCTTTGGTGAGACGGTTGTAACAAGAAAGTTGTATAAGAGATGTCCCTTGAAGGTGCAAAATCATGTTTTTCTTGTTGATCTCATGGAATTGCCATTCTATGGTTTTGATGTAATCCTTGGCATGGATTGGCTTGTTGAGCATAGAGCCGTTGTGGATTTTGAAAGCAAGCAAGTTTCGTTGAAACTTACGGATGATTATGAGGTGGTGGTGGTGGGAGAAAATGTGAAGTTTCTTGCCAATGTGGTGTCTACATTGGAAGCGAGCCGGATGTTGCAGCAAGGATGTGAAGCTTACCTAGCCTTTGTTATGAATCCTAGTTCAAAGGAGGTGCACGTTCAGGACATAAGAACCGTGTGTGAGTTCCCTGGAGTGTTTCCGGAGGGAATTACCTAGTTTGCTGCCTAGTCGAGAGGTTGAGTTTGGAATTGAGCTGTATGAGAACACAACTCCGGTGTCCATTGCTCACTATCGCATGGCACCCAAAGAGTTGAAGGAGTTAAAGACGCAACTTCAGGAGTTGCTTGACCGTGGCGTCATTCGGCCTATAGTGTCACCTTGGGGTGCACCAGTCTTGTTTGTGAAAAATAAGGATGACACGATGAGAATGTGCATCGATTATCGTCAA
Source organism: Hibiscus trionum (assembly GCA_030270665.1). NCBI lineage: Eukaryota > Viridiplantae > Streptophyta > Magnoliopsida > Malvales > Malvaceae > Hibiscus > Hibiscus trionum. Next base: position 40,093,545 of record BSYR01000027.1, on the reverse strand, counting down.
CTGAATAAGTTGACCGTCAAGAACAAGTATCCTTTGCTGAGGATTGACGATCTCTTTGATCAGTTTTGGGGAGCGGTTGTGTTTTCAAAGATTGACTTGAGGTCAGGATACTATCAGTTAAAGGTGAAAGATGTGGATGTGCCGAAAACAGCCTTTAGAACGAGGTATGGGCATTATGAGTTCCTTGTAATGCCGTTTGGCTTGACGAATGCTCCTGCTGCTTTCATGGACATTATGAATAGGGTGTTCCATGAATTTTTGGACAAGTTCGTTGTGGTGCTTATCGACGATATCCTTGTGTACTCTCGTACTGAGGAGGAGCATGAAGGCCATTTGAGAATTGTTTTGCAAGCGCTGTTGGAAAATCAGCTTTATGCTAAGTTGAGCAAATGCGAATTTTGGCTAAAGGAAGTTGTTTTCCTTGGTCATGTGGTTTCGGCCGAAGGGATTCGAGTTGATCCCCAGAAGGTTGAGGCGGTGATGAATTGGAAGCCTCCTAAGTCTGTTCATGAAGTTTGTAGTTTCCTTGGGTTGGCGGGATACTATCGGAGGTTCGTGGATGGATTTTCTAAGATTGTTTCTCTTTTAACGAAGTTGTTGCAAAAAGATGTTAAGTATGAGTGGACGGAAGCGAGGCAACAAGCTTTTTGAGAAGCTTAAAGCAGCTTTGACGCAAGCTCCTATCTTGGTTCAACCTGAATCAGGGAAAGAGTTTGTGGTGTATAGTGACGCATCCTACGTTGGGTTGGGGTGTGAGTTAATGTAAGAGGGTATGGTGGTGGCTTATGCATCGCGTCAGTTGAACGTGTATGAGTGCAATTATCCTACGCATGATATTGAGTTAGCTGCGGTGGTTTTTGCTCTGAAGATCTGGAGACATTATCTTTATGGTGAGAAGTGTACTGTGTACACAGATCACAAGATTTTGAAGTATTTGATGTCTGAGAAAGAGTTGAATCTTAGGCAACGACGATGGATGGAGTTTCTTAAGGATTATGATCTAACGATCGAGTATCACCCGGGAAAGGCCAATGTTGTGGCCGATGCCTTGAGCAGGAAAGTGGCGGTGGAGTTAAGGGCGATGTTTGCTAGCTTGAGCATATCGCGAGATGGAGGTCTTGTTGCTGAATTGCAAGTGAAATCATCTCTAGTTCAGTTGATAAAGAATATGCAGTTGTTGGATGATTCCTTGGTGCCACATGTTCAGGATATTGCTGAGGATAGACCATCGAATTTCTGTTTTAATGATGATGGTGTTCTATGTTTTGGAAGTCGGATAGTGGTGCCGAATGATGTTGAGTTGAGGCGTACTATTCTGACCGAAGCTCATAGTAGTCCTTTTGCTATGCACCCTGGTAGTACAAAGATGTACCGTGATCTAAAGGATGAGTACTACTAGGTGGGTTTGAAGAAAGATGTCGCTGAGTATGTGAGCAAGTGCATGGTTTGTCAGCGGGTTAAGGCTGAGCATCAGTTTCCTTCGGGGTTGTTGCAACTGTTGAGGATCCCTGAATGGAAATGGGAGAGGATCACCATGGACTTTGTGTCTGGTTTGCCTCTAATGCCATCAAAGAAGAATTTTGTTTGGGTGATTGTGGATCGCCTTACGAAGTGTGTGCATTTCTTACCTGTGCATACTATGTACACCTTGGATAAGCTTGCAGAGTTGTACATTGCTGAGATTATACGTTTGCATGGCGTACCAAAATCTATAGTGTCGGATAGAGATCTGAGGTTCACTGCAAGGTTTTGGGAGTGTTTACATCAAACATTGGGTACGCGGCTGAATTTCAGTACTTCTTATCATCCACAGACGGATGGACAGTCGGAGCGTGTTATCCAAGTGCTTTGAGGATATGTTGAGGTGCTGTGTTATTGAGTTTCAAGGCTCTTGGGAGAAGCACTTGCCTTTGGTGGAGTTTGCTTATAATAATAGTTACCAGGCAAGTATTCAAATGGCACCTTATGAAGCTTTGTATGGGAGGAAGTGCAGAACTCCTCTTTGCTGGGCTGAAACGGGACAAAAGTTGGTCTCCATGTCGGCTTTGTTGAAGGGAACCACCGAGAAGGTGAAGCTCATTTTTGAGCGGTTGAAGGTAGCATCGAATCGGCAAAAGTCTTACGCGGATTTGAAGCGTAAGGAGATAGAATTTGCGGTGGGTGACTGTGTGTTCTTGAAGGTTTCACCTTGGAAGAAGGTGATGAGATTTGGCCGGAAGGGCAAGTTGAGCCCTAGATACATTGGACCATACGAGGTGATAGAACGTGTGGGTCCTGTTGCATATAAGCTAAGACTACCACAAGAGCTAGAAAAGATACATAATGTGTTTCATGTATCCATGCTTCGGAGGTATAGATCGGATCCTTCGCATGTTATGCATGTGGAAGAAGTTGAGTTGAATCCAGATTTGACATATGATGAGGAACCGGTTGAGATTTTGGATTCGGACAATAAGTTTCTTCGTGGTAAGACCATTGAGCTGGTTAAGGTATTGTGGAGACATTGTGGTGTTGAGGAAGCCACGTGGGAAAGAAAGGAAGATATGAAGAAGCAGTTTCCTTACCTTTTTCCTCTAGGTAAATTTTGAGGACAAAATTTCTTAAGAGGGGGAGAGTTATAACACCCCAATTTGGGGCCTAGATGGTATAGGTTTCGAATCGGACCGGTCTGAAAACGGTTATAATCTTAAAGGAGATTTAGGGAACACCTAGTTCGGGATGCTTTAAAAATATGGAAAAATGTCTAAAAATCCTCATTTAATATATGAAAGATTATGGTGAAATCAATTTTACAAAATAATGTTTGGAAATACTACATTTCGGTGTAGTGACCAAATCGCAGTTTTTACAAAGTTAAATAGTGACTGTTTTGTAAAAGATTGAAACTTTGAATCTTTAAGGAGCTAATTTTACTAAAATGTTTTTCATCAGATTTTTCCTTAATTTGGGTGATTTTATTAATTTTTTAATTAAAGTAAATGAAGGTTAATTAAATGAGAAACTACCTTTGACTATTCATAACTACTTTTCACAAATTTTCTCTCATTTCATTTTCCCTCAAATTCTTTTTAGCCAAACACATTCTCTCTAGCAATTAAACTTTGATTTTCACTTCATTTGATGAGATTTCAATCTTCTTTTGATTCTTAATAATTTCCTCTTCAAATCGTCTTATTTTCCACATTGAGTTTTCAAGAAAACTTGCCCAAATCAAGGAGAAATCACTCATTAGAGGTAAGCTTCATCCTTCTCCTCTAATGACCAGTTCTTTACTGAAATTTCCAAGTTATCAATCATTTGTTAATGATTTTTGGGTGGTTTTAATGTTAGAAACAAGAAATTGTATTAAAACTCAAGATTTTGGAAGAGATCTTGAAGATTTTCGTGGTGAATGATTGGGCTCTGTTTTGAGGTGGTTTTATAATGTATTTTGGATATTAATTGATGTTACAAATGAGCTTTTATCAATCAAATCTCGAATAGGTTTGGTTTCCTAAGTTTTGTATGCTAGAATGATTGTTTTTGGGGTGATTTTGGTGTTCTGTTATAGTTGGAGGTATAAGGTTGAGTTTGTAGTGGTTTTTGATGTTAATTGATGTTTAGAATTGATTAGAAGTGATAGATCTTGGTTGGGCTTTGTTTTGGAAGAGTTTGGAGATGTTTTCGGTTGTGTTTGGTAGCCGAAATGAGGTGTTTGAGTAGAGCAGCGAGTTTGGGTGTGTGGCTGATGATTTCAATGCATGATGAAGCATTAATCCTCTGCTCTTATGTGTTATAAATAGGGGAGACATCTTCGGACGCCATTGGTGTTTATCCGGGAGCCTAGATAGCGTTTCGGCAAGCACGCAAAACGTAATCGGTGAGTGCGTATGGTTTTAGAAGTCCTTGAGGGACAAAGAATCAAGGTTTGGGGATTTAGGAAAGGTTTGAAACACCTTCCTAAGCCCGGAAGTAAGTATTAACTAGATTGCTCTCTTAAATGTGGTGGTTGCCCTAAAATGCTTTTACATGCTCAAGGTTTGAGATAGATAATTTCCTACTGTTTTTAGGCATGATTTGTAGCATGAGATGATGCTTGAAATGATTTCATGAGATAACATGTTGCATAGTTGAGATTTGAGCTTTTGATTTAAAGCATGGCAAATGTTATGGTTTTGAAATGAGATGAGAATGATTTGGAAATGTTGCATGAAAAACAATAGGTGAGATGATGTTTTGACATAATATATTGGCATAGATGTTGAGATACTTACCGGATATAATTGTTCAATCAATAGGATGAGAGTGCACTATAAACTAAAAATTCATACGTGCTCTATGGTTTAATCCAAAGGGAGAGAACCGGTGATGGGCATTCCATCGGGTAGGACTTGGTGAAATACCCAAGCTTTGTGGCGATGAGAGATTCTGCCATGTGAGTACGGTGATGTGAGATTCCACCGAAAATTATGTTACTAGACGAGTGAGTACGGTGATGGTAGATGCCACCGGAAGTGTCTAGTGAGATGTCCGCATATCCGAGTAATAATGAGATGTGAAGTACCAATATTATGAAAATGCTTTTGATTCACATGTACCTTTGATGAAATGATTTATGCTATGAGAAATGCATATGAGATTTGTATATGAAATATATTGGTGTTACAAGCATGAGTGTGGCTTTGCCATGAGATTTGCATTGGTTTAAATGCATGAGATAGAATTGAGGTACATGTGTTTTCAATGAGAAGTTGATTTGAATGGTTTTCAAGCATGAGATAGAATGAGCATGTTGTTTAAAAGCTTTGAAAAAGTGTTTTCAAGAAATGCATTATTGTGTTGGTTTTCCTTAGAGCATGCCTCACTAAGCAATTGTGCTTACGCTCTCTTTTACCAATAATGCAGATAATTGAGGTGTTTTCGGGCATCAAGAAGGATAAGAACATCCAAGGAAGTGGAAAGCTCATGTATGGTCATGTTTTATACACTTTAGTTTTGATAGTGGCAATGTGACTACAAGGTTGTGTTTGGGAGATATGTTTGAACTCCCTAAGCTTGTGGCATGTTTATGTTGGCTTTTATGGTTTGTGAATGGTCTTTAATGTTTGGGTTGAGGTTTGGTTGCTTACATTGATTTTGAGACTAGGGAGCATGCCTTTAGGCTTTGTGATTTTGTGTTTGATGCCATGCTCTTGTTAGAGAGTCTTAAATATGTTCCTTAGCATCAAAATGAATTGCTGGTATGATTTGAGAATCTTTGAGGCTTGTTTGAATGGGTTAAAGGGTGAAAAACCAGCAATTTATGCTGTCCCTGGGCATAGTGTATCGAAACGGCTTCAACAGTTTCGAATCGGGGGCCTATAATGGCCACAACGTTTCAGAACGGGTTGCAGAGGTTTCGAAACAGTTTGGCCACTGGAGTGACCTATTTCGATACCGGTCTCGGAATATACCCGTGTACCGAAGCAGTCAACACCGTTTTGATACAGGCGTTTCGGTACAGAGGGTGGGTGTTCCGATACGGTTGACCGTTGGAGGGTGATTTGAATTGATTTGAGTTTTCAAGCTTTACATTTTAGTCCTAAATGTTGTGAATGCAATTGCTTGAGCTTGGAATGTCTTTTTAAGTTGAAACCTGACAGAGAAGCATGTAACATGATTAATTTTATATTGGTAATCCTAAAAATCAATGAAGACCTTCTAATTTCGAAAAATTACAATTTGGTCCCTAAATGTGTATTTTAAGCAATTGAGTCCCTAAATGTTATCCGATCGCTGTGCCTTTCTCTTTCATGATTCGTGAGTGCTCTCTTAGGCTTAATATGCATCTAGACAAGATTAAAATAAAAAAATGGGTCGTTAATCAGGGTTGACTTTCGGGTTGACTTTGGTTTTCCCCGTGTAATCTTCGAAGTTCGAGTCAAGCGTCTAGGCCGGGCTAAGGGGGTTACAAAATAAGCCCCACATCCGGAATCCATCAACCTATGAGCCTCTAAAGCTAACACAACATTCGACAAGAACTTAACGTTCTCGCCTACTACTACTATCTCGTAGTCATCGGAAAGCTTCAACGCTATTCTCTTCGTCTCAAAATCTACACTAGCTCTGTGCTCAACCAACCAATCCATACCCAAAATAGTATCAAAGCCATAGAACGGAAGCTCCATCATATCAACAGGAAACACATGACCCTGAATCTTTAACGGACACCTCCTATACATCCGTCTAACTACAATTGTCTCACCGAAGGAACTAGTCATATGCATACCTACATCTAAGATCTCAATAGGTATGTCTAACTTCTTTGCATGCTCACTCAAAATGTAAGAATGCGTAGAACCCGAATCAACTAAGGAAAGCAAAGACATGGACTGTAACTCAAAATTACCTGCTATCACATCCGTGTCATTCCCTGGCTCTCTCTGTGCGTAGACTCTAGCTGGTCCACCGACCTATGGTTGTACTGCCACAACATGAGCAAGATTCCTCGGTGCCTCTATCCTAGGTGCATCAGCCCTCGGCTGTATGTAACCACGACCTCGCCCACGGCCTCTCTAATAGTCAATCGCTCTCGCAGGAGCCTGCGCTAGGTTCGGTGCCTGTGTCGCCTGATGCGGACACTCTCTCCTGAAGTGGTCTCTCGATCCACAGTTCCAGCAAGCATGAAAATTACCCCAACACTCTCCTGAATGTTGTCCCCCACAACGAGTGCACTCGGGCAAACGCCCTCCAGCTCTATGGCCCTGATGGCCTCTACCATGGTGGCCACCGCCACGCCTATGGTCAAACTGATGTCCACCGCCCCAATGCCTCTTGGCATCACCACGATCAAAGTTATTGTGCCTCTTCCCGGAATTGGATCCTCTCGAACGCTTGGTCAGCCCCAAGCTATGCTTGATGTCCTTTGCCCTAGCGACCAAGACATCAAAATCAGAATAATCAGAAGCCAAGTTGTACCTTTTGACTTCCTCATGAAGCCCATATCTGAACCGATTACAACGGTCCCTCTTAGTAGGACCCAACTCCGGAGCATACTGACTCAGACGGACAAAGCGAATCTCATAATTTGTCACTGATGCATCTCCCTGAACAAGAGCCATGAACTCCCGCTTCTTCTCATCCAGATATCTCAGCCCCATCACCTCTTCCTGAAAGCAGTCTCAAAGAAGTTCCAACTGATCTCGGCCTCAGGCACGCCGGTAGTAATGGTGACCCACCAGGTGTAGGCATCACCCTGAAGCAACGAAACTACACAGCCCAACTTACGAGCTCCAACACATCCCATCTGAGCTAAGATACGTACTGTCTTCTCCAACCACAACTCTGATCTCTCAGGTGTAGATCCTCTGAACTCATCAGTCCTTAGGCTACGGAGCCTCTCTAACGGTAAGCTAGCATCATCACCTCTCGGCTGAGCTGCAGCCTGAGCTCCGGCAACTGCAGCCTGAAACGCTCCCGCTATAGCTTGAACTAGCAGAGCCATATCTATCCCCGCAGGACATTGGCCACCCTGACCAACCTGAGGTCCCGCTCCCTTAGCTCCGGCCTCGCCTCCCACTTCAGGCTGAGGAGGTAGTGGTGGTGGAGGAGCTCCGACTCCAACAGCAGGCTCTCCCACATGAGCCTCTACTCCAGCCACCGGCTCATCAACAGCAGCCGCAACTCGAGGTTCCTGACGAAGCATCCTCGGTCTACCTCTAGGCCTCGACATACGCGCTCACAGATAATAACTACAACACAACAACAACATAAAAGATAAGGTTAGCAAGGGCAAGGGTCCAAGTGGCTCAAGTATGTTCCCTCACTTAAAAATCCTTTATCCGATGTAATAGAAGCAATGAGATTCTACTCAACATGCTTCAAACAACATACATATACGATCAAACAAGCAAACATCAAGGCATACTTGATAAGCAAGCAAACATACTTACATGGAAAGCAAACACCATGCAATTGCAATACAAGAATTTAACTTACCTCACTTACATGCCCGAGGTCTCAGAAACCTCAGGCTCTGATACCAACAAGTGTAACCTCCTCGTCCAGGTCCGAGCGACTGTATGGTCCGAGTGGGCTACACGGAGATAACCGAGGCAAAACCCGTTAAGGATCCACTTCGGTTAACAACCCGATAAAAACTTATCATTTATTATATCTTGTCTAGATGAAATAAGGTGTCCTATGTGAAAAAACAACAGCGGAAGAAACAAGCGAGGCAAACATCCAAAGAGCGAATCAAAAACAGCCCATTTTAATTTAAACTGCAGGCCGTATCGAAACGCCCAGAGGGTGTATCGATACGCCTTGACTAGGACCGTATCAAAACGGTGGTGAACCGTATCGATATGCCCTCAACGGTCAACTTCTCGTGGTCAACGCTACGAAGACCGTTCCAAAACGCTGTAACACCCCAATTTTGGGCTTAGAAGTTTTGGGTTTGGACCGGACCGGTCGGGTTGCGGTTCGAATATAAAAGGGTGAATTTAGGAAAGCCTAGTTCGGGTTGCATTAAAAATATGGAAAAATGTCTTAAAATCCTCTTTTATTATATATAAGAGAAAGGTGAAATCAATTTTACAAAATGAGGTTTGGAAGAGTGACATTTTGGGTTAGTGACCAAAATGTAATTTTTGAAAACTGGGTGACTGTTTTAAAAAGGATTGAAACTTTGAATCTTTAAGGAGCTATTTACCCAAAGGAGTTTCTCCAGATTTTTCTGAATATTAATCAATTTTATTAATGGTTTTAATTAAGGTAAAAAGGGAGGGAAGAAGATATTTTGTCATTTTAACTAACTTTCTCAAATTTTCCATTTTCTTTTCTCTCAACTTTTCTCTCAACCCAAACACTTTTCTCCAGCAAATTTCCCTCTGATTTTGACAACAAAAGATGAGATTTCAATCCTCATTTGATCTCTAATCATTTCTACAACAAAACCTTAGCATTTGCTTATTGGATTTTCAAGAATCTTGGTTCCAAAAAGGGAGAAACTCAAGTTTAGAGGTATGAACGTCCTTCTCCTCTAAATTCTCAGTTCTTTACTGAAATTCCCAAGTTCTCAATCCTTGAATTATGTTTTATTTAAGGTTTTGCAATTGAGTTCTTGATCTTGGCTTTAAAATGCAAGATTTGCTTTAATTTTGATGAAATTCTTATGATCTGATTGGGCATTGTTTTGAGATGTGTTTTTGATGTAAAATGGATGTATAATTGATGAGAAATTGAGGTTTAATCAATGCAATCCCGAATAGGTTGATTTTCCTAAGTTTTGTTTAAGTTTTTGGTGGTTTTTGGAGTGATCTTGATGTTCTGCTATAGCTGGAGGTATAAGGACGTGATGAGATCCATTTTGGATGTTAATTGAGGTTTATGAATGTTTGGAATTGATGGATCTTGGCTGGGTAGTGTTGTGGAGATGTTTGGATGTGATTTCGGTTGTGTTTGGTAGCCGAAATGTGAGTGTTGATGTGAGCAGCGAGTTTAGATGTCTTGGTTGAGGATATTAATGCATGATGGTGCATTAATCTACTGTTTTGATGTGTTTAAAACAGGGGAGACATCTTCGGATCCTTGTGGTGTTGATCCGGAAGCTTGATTGGTGTTTCGGCAAGTGGCAAAACGGAATTGGTGAGTGGATTTTGGTTTTCAGCTTTGAAACCAATGTTTTGAAGGTTTGGGAGCTTAGTTTAAGTCTAAACAACTTTGCTAAGCTCAAGAGTAAGTTTTCGGAAAAACTCTCTTGTTGATGAACCATGAGTTGGTTGAGTGCAATGTGATTGTTTGCATGTTTTAAATTCTGTTTTGAAAGCATACTTAGCATGTTTATTTGCTGGTTTTATAAGCCATGTGTTGAAGGATGCTCAAGGTAAGAGATCCTTGTTTTAAACATTTGATAAAATGTGGTTTTGTTGCATAAGGATGCATGATGATTAATGGCTTTGTTAAATGCTTTAAAATAGTGGATTATTGTTGTTAAATGATGCATATTGGCAAGTGATGTTTCGAGAAAGGTTAAGAACACTATGGTGGTTAAAAGTCCTTGTGTGAGCCTTGTGTATTGTAAGGTCACAAAGGTGGTTAAAAGTCCTTGTGTGAGCCTTGTGTATTTTAAGAACACCATGGTGGTTAAAAGTCCATGGGTGATTCTTGTGTTAAGGTCACAAAGGTGGTTAAAAGTCCTTGTGTGAGCCTTGTGTATTGTAAGGTCACAAAGGTGGTTAAAAGTCCTTGTGTGAGCCTTGTGTATTTTAAGAACACCATGGTGGTTAAAAGTCCATGGGTGATTCTTGTGTTAAGGTCACAAAGGTGGTTAAAAGTCCTTGTGTGAGCCTTGTGTATTTTAAGAACACCATGGTGGTTAAAAGTCCATGGGTGATTCTTGTGCTAAGGACACAATGGTGTTTAAAAGTCCATGTGTGGTCCTTGTGAATTGTAAGATCACAATGGTGTTTAAAAGTCCATGTGTGGATCTTATGTTGATTGTATTGTGAAATGGAAAGATTATGATTATCACTTGTGGCCAATATGACATGTTAATAATTTGAAGCATGTATGCTTGTTTTAAATGCTTTTGTGCATGGATAAAGGTTGTTTTGAACTAAGGTTATAAAAGTGTTTTATAAATGCATTATTGAGTTGTTTTAAATGAGCATTCCTCACTAAGCTATGTGCTTACGCTCTCTCTCTCTTTTCTTAAACCAATTATGCAGAGCATTGAAGTGCTTTTAAGGACAACAAGTGGTCAAGAATCCAAGTGAAGAATTAAGCTCATGTATGGTGAAAGTTTCTTAACACTATTAGCTTTTGGCATTTGGCAATGGGGAACCTATGTTGTTGTTTTGGGAGATGTTTTGGACTCCTTAAGTTGGTTTTATGCCTTTGATATTGTGGGAACTTGTAAATGGCCATTATGAGGATTGTTTGATGATTTGGTGTTTGAATGGTCTTTCAATATAGGATGCATGCCTATAGAATTGGGGCTTTTCTTGTTTGATGCCATGTTAAAGAATTGTTGATGCCATTATGTACCTTATGCATGTGGTGTCTTGCTGATATAATTTGGTTGCCTTTGGAGCATGTTTGATGGGTCAATTGTGTAATAAATCAGCTAAATTTCTGCAATCTGGGCAGCCTGTTTCGGAACAGGTGCTGCCGTTTCGGAACAGAGGGCCTGAAATGGCCTAGGCGTTTCGAAACGGGCAGAGCCGTTCCGGAACAGTTTGGCCACTGCCAGGCCATGTTGCACAACGCGTTTCGGAACTGTCCCGCGTTTCGGAACGGATCATCCTTGTTCTGAAACACCCGACCGTTGGGCACTGAAATTGACGGTTATATGTTTTGAAACCTTTGCGTTTTGGTCCTGAACTTTGTGAATGCAATTGAATGAGTTTGAGATGTCCGTTTGAGTTGAAATTTGACAGAGAAGCATGAAATATGACTAATTTCATAATGGTAACTCAAAAGTGGGTTAAGTCCTTATAATTTCCAGAATTTACATTTTGGTCCCTAAATTCGTGATTTGTGCAATTAAGTCCCTGAATGTTTTCCGAATGCGCTGATCTTTGAGTATGCCGATTGTATGAACATATCTAGGGTTAATGTGCATTTAGATAAGTTTTAAAAGAAAAAAAAGGGTCGTTAATCAAGGTTGACTTTCGGGTTGACTTTGGTTTTCCCCGTGTAAACTTCTTAATTCGGTTCAACCGTCTAGACCGGGTTAAAGGGGTTACATTTGGTGGTATCAGAGCTGAGTTCTCGGGTAATTGGGAATGATTATGTGGGTGATTAATGTATGTATGCTTTGTATGCTTGTCGAATGAAAGCATGTTGTGTGAATTGTAAGTATGTTACAATTGTGATGTATGCTATGGTGAAGCATGATAGAGGGACCCATTGCCAAATCAAAGCTAATGAAATGATGTTGTTTTTAATTGGAAATGAGCTTGAGTACTTGGATTGCTTACCTTGCTGAGCCTGACTTTGTTTATTGCATTGTGATTGCATTGTTTAGTGAATGGCACCTCGTAGAGAATTGAGGGTTAATACGCGAGCTATGGCTCAAAATGAGAATGAGGAGAATGCTGAAAATATGGTGGATTTACCTCCTCCACCTGGTGGTGGTGGTGCTGGGGGCGAAGGAGCTGGTGTTGTAGCTGGTGCTGGGGTCGCTGGACCTGAAGCTGGTCAGGGACAAGCTGTTCCTGACATGACAGTGTTGATTCAAGCTATTGCTGGAGCTTTTCGAGCAGCGGTAGCTGGAGCTCAAGGAGCTGGGCATCAAGGTGATGCTGGTGTTAGACTACCTTTGGAGCGTTTGCGCAGTCTGGGAGGGACTGAGTTCAAGGGTTTGTCGGCTGAAGGTTCTGAGTCTTGGCTGGAAAGTACCAAGAGAATCTTGGGGCAAATGAATTGCACTGATGTGCAGAAGCTGGGCTGTGTGGTATCGTTGTTGGAGGACGATGCTTATACTTGGTGGACAACCTCTATCTCTGGAATAGAGGAAGCTGATGTAACTTGGATGTTCTTTCAGAACGCGTTCAAGAGGAGATATCTGGGTGTGAGGTACCTAGATGAGAAGAAGAGAGAATTTATGTCTCTTACCCAAGGGAGCATGTCTGTAGCTGAGTACGAGGTTCAGTTTGTCCGACTCAGTCAATACGCACCTGAGCTTGTTCCTGATGAGCGGGAGAGGTGTGAAAGGTTCCGTTATGGTTTGGTGACGGAAGTAAAGACGTATATGCTAGCTGCTGAGTATAATGATTTTGATGTGCTGGTTGGGAGAGCAAAGGACATTGAGATGAATTTGGGTTTATCATCTAAAGGTGCTGGTTCTGGTGCTGGTAAGCGAGTTGCTGAGTATAGTTCCGGTGGTGGAGGGAACAAGAGGGGACGTGATCAGAAGTATCAGCCTTCGGCTAAGCGAGGTGGTGGTGTGCCTGCTCAGGGAGGCAAGGCAAGAGCTGAACCGAACGCATGTTGGACATGTGGATCGCGTGGCCATATGAAACGTGATTGTCCTCGAGCTGTGAGGGAGGTGCAAGCTCCTGTTGTGGCAGCTGGTAATTCGTGCTGGAACTGTGGATCTACGGATCACATGAGGAGAGAGTGTCCTATGTTGGCTGATGGCCAAGGGCGTGCTCCTGTAGTTGTTGCACCACAGAGAGGTCGTGGGCGCGGCCGTGGTAATTTCCAGCGGAGAGAAGAGGGTGGACGGAATGTGGCTCATGTTGTAGCTGTTCAGCCTGAGGGTGGTGGTCAGGCTAGAGTGTTTGCTCAGAGGGAGGGGAGGAATGACGCGGATGTGATCGCAGGTACTTTTACTTTGCAGTCCTTGTCATTACTTTCCTTGATTGATTCTGGATCTACGCACTCATACATTTTGCGTGAGCATGCTGAATTGCTTGGTTGTACAAGATCATGTTTTTCATGTTGATCTTATGGAGTTGCCTTTCTATGGTTTGATGTAATCCTTGGTATGGATTGGCTTGCTGAGCATCGTGCTGTTGTGGATTGTGAGAATAAGCGAGTTTCGTTGAAGCTTGCGGATGATTATGAGGTGGTTGCGGTTGGTGAGAATGTGAAGTTTCTTGCCAATGTGGTGTCTACATTGGAGGCGAGCCGGATGCTGAGGCAAGGTTGTGAAGCTTATCTAGCTTTTGTGATGAATCCTAGCTCTAAGGAGTTGCGTGTGCAAGATATCAGGACTGTGCGAGAGTTTCCTGGTGTGTTTCCGGAGGAGTTGCCTGGATTGCCTCCTAATCGTGAGGTGGAGTTTGGGATTGAGCTGTATGAAAACACAACTCCTGTGTCCATTACTCCTTATCGAATGGCACCTAAAGAGTTGAAAGAGCTGAAGACGCAATTGCAAGAGTTGCTTGATCGTGGTTTCATTCGGCCGAGTGTGTCACCTTGGGGTGCGCCGGTCTTGTTTGTGAAGAAGAAGGATGGCACTATGAGAATGTGCATTGATTACCGTCAGCTTAACAAGCTGACTATCAAGAATCGGTATCCATTGCCGAGAATTGATGATATTTTTGATCAATTTCGGGGAGCAGCTGTGTTCTCTAAGATTGACTTAAGGTCAGGGTATTACCAGTTGAAGGTGAAGGATGTGGATGTGCCAAAGATAGCTTTCAGGACGAGGTATGGGCATTATGAGTTCCTTGTGATGCCGTTTGGTTTGACAAATGCTCCTGCAGCTTTCATGGACATGATGAATCGTGTATTTCATGAATACCTGGATAAGTTTGTTGTGGTGTTCATTGATGATATCCTCGTGTACTCGCGTACTGAGGAGGAGCATGAAGGGCATCTGAGAATTGTGCTGCAAGCTTTGTTGGAGAATCAGCTTTATGCTAAGCTGAGCAAGTGTGAGTTCTGGCTTAGAGAAGTGGTGTTTCTTGGTCATGTGGTTTCTGCTGAAGGGATTCGTGTCGATCCTCAGAAGATTGAGGCGGTGATGAGTTGGAAGGTTCCTAAGTCTGTTCATGAAGTTCGTAGTTTCCTTGGTTTGGCAGGATACTACCGAAGGTTTGTGGATGGGTTTTCGAAGATTGCTGCACCTTTGACAAAGTTGTTGCAGAAGGATGTTAAGTATGAGTGGACGGAGGCGAGACAGCAGGCTTTTGAGAAGCTTAAGGCAGCCTTGACACAAGCTCCTATCTTGGTTCAACCTGAATCAGGGAAAGAGTTTGTGGTGTATAGTGATGCGTCCTATGTTGGTTTGGGATGTGTGTTGATGCAGGAGGGTAAGGTGGTGGCTTATGCATCACGGCAGTTGAAGGTGCATGAGCGCAATTATCCTACGCATGACATCGAGTTGGCTGCGGTGGTTTTTTCTTTGAAGATCTGAAGACATTATCTGTATGGTGAGAAGTGTACTGTGTACACAGATCACAAGAGTTTGAAGTATCTGATGTCTCAGAAGGAGTTGAATCTTAGACAGCGACGTTGGGTGGAGTTGCTCAAGGATTATGATTTGACGATTGAGTATCACCCTGGAAAAGCTAATGTTGTAGCGGATTCCTTGAGTAGGAAGGTAGCTGTTGAGTTGAGGGCTATGTTTGCCAGTTTGAGTATTTCGCGTGATGGTGGTCTTGTGGCTGAATTGCAAGTGAAACCATCTTTGGTTCAGTTGATCAAGGAAAAGCAATTGTTGGATGATTCCTTGGTACCGCATGTTCAGGATATTGCGGAGGGTAGGCCTTCGGATTTCTGTTTTAGTGATGATGGAGTGTTGTGTTTTGGGAGTCAGATAGTAGTGCCCAATGATGTTGATTTGAGGCGTGCTATTCTGACTGAAGGTCATAGTAGTCCTTTTGCTATGCACCCTGGTAGTACTAAGATGTACCGTGATCTTCGTGATGAGTACTATTGGGTGGGTCTAAAGAAGGATGTTGCTGAGTTTGTAAGCAAGTGCATGGTGTGTCAGCGAGTTAAGGCTGAGCATCAGTTTCCGTCAGGTTTGTTGCAACCGTTGAGGATTCCTGAGTGGAAGTGGGAAAGGATTACCATGGATTTTGTATCTGGTTTACCTTTGTCGCCATCGAAGAAGAATTCGGTGTGGGTGATTGTGGATCGCCTAACGAAGTGTGCACATTTCTTGCCTGTGCATACTACGTTTTCTTTGGATAAGCTTGCGGAGCTGTACATTGCTGAGATTGTGCGGCTGCATGGTGTGCCTAAGTCGATTGTGTCGGATAGGGATCCGAGGTTTACATCGCGTTTCTGGCAGTGTTTGCATCAAGCTTTGGGTACACGGTTGAATTTCAGTACATCTTATCATCCTCAGTCGGATGGTCAGTCCGAGCATGTTATCCAGGTTTTGGAGGATATGTTGAGGTGTTGCGTGATTGAGTTTCAGGGCTCATGGGAGAAACATTTGCCTTTGGTGGAGTTTGCCTATAACAATAGTTATCAGGCGAGTATTCAAATGGCACCTTATGAGGCTTTGTACGGGAGGAAGTGTAGGACTCCTCTGTGTTGGGCTGAAACGGGTCAGAAGTTGGTTTCGATGCCAGCTATGTTGAAGGGAACCACCGAGAAGGTGAAGCTCATTTGTGAGCGTTTGAAAGCAGCTTCTGATCGGTAAAAGTCTTACGCGGATTTGAAGCGTAAGGAGATTGAGTATGCGGTGGGTGACCGTGTGTTTTTGAAGGTTTCGCCTTGGAAAAAGGTGATGAGGTTTGGCCGAAAGGGTAAGTTGGGCCCTAGGTACATTGGACCATACGAGGTGGTTGAGCGTGTGGGTCCTGTTGCGTATAGGTTGAGGTTACCGCAAGAGTTGGAGAAGATTCATGATGTGTTTCATGTTTCTATGCTTCGGAAATATAGATCGGATCCTTCACATGTGATGCCTGTGGAAGAAGTGGAATTGAATCCGGATTTGACCTATGATGAGGAACCGGTGAGGATTCTGGATTCGGATAGTAAGGTTCTTCGTGGCAAGACCATCGAGTTGGTAAAGGTGTTGTGGAAACATCGTGGTGTTGAGGAAGCCACGTGGGAGCGGAAGGATGACATGTTGAAACAGTTTCCGTACCTCTTTCCTTCAGGTAAATTTCGAGGACGAAATTTCTTAAGGGGGGGAGAGTTGTAACACCCCAATTTTGGGCTTAGAAGTTTTGGGTTTGGACCGGACCGGTCGGGTTGCGGTTCGAATATAAAAGGGTGAATTTAGGAAAGCCTAGTTCGGGTTGCATTAAAAATATGGAAAAATGTCTTAAAATCCTCTTTTATTATATATAAGAGAAAGGTGAAATCAATTTTACAAAATGAGGTTTGGAAGAGTGTAATTTTGGGTTAGTGACCAAAATGTAATTTTTGAAAACTGGGTGACCGTTTTAAAAAGGATTGAAACTTTGAATCTTTAAGGAGCTATTTACCCAAAGGAGTTTCTCCAGATTTTTCTGAATATTAATCAATTTTATTAATGGTTTTAATTAAGGTAAAAAGGGAGGGAAGAAGATATTTTGTCATTTTAACTAACTTTCTCAAATTTTCCATTTTCTTTTCTCTCAACTTTTCTCTCAACCCAAACACTTTTCTCCAGAAAATTTCCCTCTGATTTTGACAACAAAAGATGAGATTTCAATCCTCATTTGATCTCTAATCATTTCTACAACAAAACCTTAGCATTTGCTTATTGGATTTTCAAGAATCTTGGTTCCAAAAAGGGAGAAACTCAAGTTTAGAGGTATGAACGCCCTTCTCCTCTAAATTCTCAGTTCTTTACTGAAATTCCCAAGTTCTCAATCCTTGAATTATGTTTTATTAAAGGTTTTGCAATTGAAATCTTGATCTTGGCTTTAAAATGCAAGATTTGTTTTATTAAAGATTTGCTTGAATTAAGGTCACAAAGGTGGTTAAAAGTCCTTGTGTGAGCCTTGTGTATTTTAAGAACACCATGGTGGTTAAAAGTCCATGGGTGATTCTTGTGCTAAGGACACAATGGTGGTTAAAAGTCCATGTGTGGTCCTTGTGAATTGTAAGATCACAATGGTGTTTAAAAGTCCATGTGTGGATCTTATGTTGATTGTATTGTGAAATGGAAAGATTATGATTATCACTTGTGGCCAATATGACATGTTAATAATTTGAAGCATGTATGCTTGTTTTAAATGCTTTTGTGCATGGATAAAGGTTGTTTTGAACTAAGGTTATAAAAGTGTTTTATAAATGCATTATTGAGTTGTTTTAAATGAGCATTCCTCACTAAGCTATGTGCTTACGCTCTCTCTCTCTTTTCTTAAACCAATTATGCAGAGCATTGAAGTGCTTTTAAGGACAACAAGTGGTCAAGAATCCAAGTGAAGAATTAAGCTCATGTATGGTGAAAGTTTCTTAACACTATTAGCTTTTGGCATTTGGCAATGGGGAACCTATGTTGTTGTTTTGGGAGATGTTTTGGACTCCTTAAGTTGGTTTTATGCCTTTGATATTGTGGGAACTTGTAAATGGCCATTATGAGGATTGTTTGATGATTTGGTGTTTGAATGGTCTTTCAATATAGGATGCATGCCTATAGAATTGGGGCTTTTCTTGTTTGATGCCATGTTAAAGAATTGTTGATGCCATTATGTACCTTATGCATGTGGTGTCTTGCTGATATAATTTGGTTGCCTTTGGAGCATGTTTGATGGGTCAGTTGTGTAATAAATCAGCTAAATTTCTGCAATCTGGGCAGCCTGTTTCGGAACAGGTGGTGCCGTTTCGGAACAGAGGGCCTGAAATGGCCTAGGCGTTTCGAAACGGGCAGAGCCGTTCCGGAACAGTTTGGCCACTGCTAGGCCATGTTGCGCAACGCGTTTCGGAACGGTCCCGCGTTTCGGAACGGTTCATCCCTGCTCCGAAACACCCGACCGTTGGGCACTGAAATTTACGGTTATATGTTTTGAAACCTTTGCGTTTTGGTCCTGAACTTTGTGAATGCAATTGAATGAGTTTGAGATGTCCGTTTGAGTTGAAATTTGACAGAGAAGCATGAAATATGACTAATTTCATAATAGTAACTCAAAAGTGGGTTAAGTCCTTATAATTTCCAGAATTTACATTTTGGTCCCTAAATTCGTGATTTGTGCAATTAAGTCCCTGAATGTTTTCCGAATGCGCTGATCTTTGAGTATGCCGATTGTATGAACATATCTAGGGTTAATGTGCATTTAGATAAGTTTTAAAAGAAAAAAGGGTCGTTAATCAAGGTTGACTTTCGGGTTGACTTTGGTTTTCCCCGTGTAAACTTCTTAATTCGGTTCAACCGTCTAGACCGGGTTAAGGGGGTTACAAACGCCTAGGACCGTTTCGATACCCTTAGTTTCTCGTCAAAATCTAAAATTTCCAGTAGCAAAATTGTATTGAAACACCCCTCCAGCGTTTCGAAACGCCTGACCTGAAACAAGGGGACCGTATCGAAACGAGACCAACCGTTTCGATACGCCTGCTGCGAGTAGATAGGTTTTAGCTGGTTTTTGGCACAAGGCTGCCTCAAAACACCAACTAAGACTCCCACAACCAAACATGTATAAACCCTAGATGCAAGGCACCCTATAACAAGCATGCTTAACATACAACATACGTCTACAAGCCATACATTGAAAGGATCAACAATTCAACATAAGAATCATGCACAGCATTCAAGATAACATGCTTAGACAAGGACATTCACAAGCATTCAAGATAGGGGCATATGGCCAACATACAAGACATAAGCAAGCCTTAAGCAAACATCCACCAAAAACATATGAGTCTAAACATGCTCCTAACATACGCCAACAACATACATCAAAGCTCAAATCTCATTGCTTGTCTATTATTTCTTTTTCTTTTCTTTTTCAAAAATATTATTTTGGGTTTGTAACTAACTCTAATTATGCTTAAAACTCAACTCACAATATTTTCTAAGCATAATAAGATTTTTTAATACCCCAACACCATAGCATAGATAAATTAAAATTATTATTTAAAAGCATCCACAAAAATTCATAAATAATACATACTTATTTTAACAACAATGAGTTTGAACTATGGATGTACAAACAATAACAAGACAGTAAGGAGACACATTTGATACTGCACGGATAGTGTAACAACACCAACACTAACAGAAATCTTTTTTAAGAGGTCGTAGGTTTCTTGGTTTAAAGAGGCATCAGGTAGTATCCTTAAGTTTGTAGAAAAAATATTTCGTTAAACTGAAAAAAGTTGAAAAGGGGATTTGCTTAAACCGTGCTCCAGACACTGTCCTTAATGATATTTCGCGGTGAAGCGTACCCTCCAGGATTCAACAAGCACTTCTGCCGAAGTAGGCAACAAAAAGAGCAAAAGAAACAATGAATACTCAACTTGAAAACATGTTTAAAATGAGAGAGAGAGAGAGAGTAAAAGAAAGTAAGTAGATTCTAATTTAGGACATTTTTGCACATATGTGCATGGCATTTATTGTACCATACACGCCCAAAAAGGTATTTAAAAATAGCATTAATCAAGGACAAATTTGTAATAAATAAAATTAGTGGTTAAGAATAAAGATACTTTAATTTAAAATGAATGGTTAAAAATTAATCAAAAAATGAATTTTAAAAATAAAAATAAAAATAAAAATGGATGAGCCTCTAGTTCACGTGTTTGGGGAAACTAGACAATTTGAACTTTTTGGCCAAACCTCGTGCGCGCGCGACCACCATCATATTTTTTTCTCTTATAAGCCTGATACCAAATCTTTATATTTAAACACATAATAAATACTATAAAAGATAGATGTGAGATTCTTTGAAATATACTAAGTAATCTAATATTTTTACAACACACTTTTCATGAAATACTTTTGTTCGATATTTAGATATGAAAATATAATCTTCAAAGATTATTCAAATATGTAAAACCTTAGAAAAATCTAGTCATATTTGTGCCCGACAATTATTGGAAAAAAATATATGTAAAAAAATATTTTGAAATTTTTTAAAAATCTAATAAAATATGATTAAAATTGTAAAAATTCTAAATTATTCAAGGAATAGATTTTTCATAAAATTTTTAAGTATCATTTTTGAAACTTTGTAAAAACTATCAATTTAAAATATATAAATTCTAAAAATGAATATATAGATTATAATTTTAGAAAATTCTGATTAAAAAAAATCTGATTTTTTTTTTGTATTTTAAAATAAAAAACATTTTTTAAGAAAAGAACTGTAAAAATTGTTTAAAATTTAGGGGGAAATAGAGGAAATTCTCAAAAAAATATATAAATATCATTTTACAGAAAATTTATTAAACAAGTTTTGAGTGCAATGGCAAGACACATTGCTCTCTCAAGTAGAGGATTTGAGTTAGAACCTTCGAGAAAACATAATTGGGGGAGAGTCATGAATCCTAAACATGGAACTTTACATAAATATAGTACTTAGTTTTTTATTTATTTTCACAAATATGGTACATATTTTTCTTATTAAAATGATAATTTTACCCTTAAAAAAAATTAAAGTTTGTTTTGATGGAAAACTAAAAAGAGGGTAGAAAAGAAAACGTGCCTAGTAAAAGTTATTATTGTCTTTTCAATGCGATTATTTTAAAAATAAACTGGACAATTTTTATAAGACAAAGGTAGTAGTAATATTTGTGACAATATAACTTAAAAAAGCAAATATTTATACTATAAATATAGTACTTAGTTTTTTACCTGCTCATCCGAAACCTCTAGAAAAAGTACCGCAAAACAAGTTTTAAACAAATTTTAGGAGTTCGTCTAATTGGTTAGGAGCTTTTCAACACAATTATATTGCAAAACCTCAAATTCTGTAGTTTTTAATCAGTTAAAATTCGAACGGGTCAATTGAAAGGCTCATTTAGACCTGCTCGTTCGAAACCTGTAGAAAAAGGACCACAAAAAAGTTTTAATCAAATTTTAGGAGATCATGTAATTGATTACGAGCTTTTCAACACAATTATATTGCAAAACCTCAATTTCTGTACTTTTTTATCAGTTAAAATTCCAACGGGTCAATTGAAAGGCCCATTTAGACCTGCTCGTCCGAAACCTCTAGAAAAAGGACCGCAAAAAAAGTTTTAATCAAATACTAGGAGATCATGTAATTGATTAAGAGTTTTCAACACAATTATATTGGAAAACCTCAATTTCTCTACTTTTTACTCATTTAAAATTCCAACGGGTCCATTGAAAGGCTTATTTAGACCCGCTTGTCCGAAAACTCTAGCAAAATGACCGCAAAAAAGTTTTAATCAAATATTAGGAGATCATGTAATTTATTACAAGCTTTTCAACACAATTATATTGCAAAACCTCAATTTCTATAGTTTTTACTCATATAAAATTCCAACGGGTCCATTGAAAAGCCCATTTAAACCTGCTTGTCTGAAAACTCTAGAAAAAAGAACACAAAAAAAGTTTTAATAAAATATTAGGAGATCATGTAATTGATTACGAGCTTTTGAACACAATTAGACCAATTAGACTTGCTCGTCCGAAACCTCTAGAAAAAGGAGCACAAAATGAGTTTTAATCAAAATTTAGGAGTTCATCTAATTGGTTAGGCGCTTTTCAACACAATTATATTGCAAAACCTTATTTTATGTACTTTTTACTCAGTTAAAATTCCAACGGATCCATTGAAAGGCCCATTTCGACATGGTCGTCCAAAACCTCTAAAAAAAGGACCGGAAAAAAGTTTTAATCAAATATTAGGAGATCATGTAATTGATTACGAGCTTTTCAACACAATTATATTGCAAAACCTCAATCTCTGTACTTTTTACTCATTTAAAATTCCAACGGGTCCATTGAATGGCCCATTTACACCTGCTCGTCCGAAACCTCTTCAAATGGACCGCAAAACAAGTATTAATCAAATTTTAGCAGTTCGTCTAATTTGTTAGGAGCTTTTGAACACAATTATATTGCAAAACCTTAATTTCTATACTTTTTACTTAGTTAAAATTCCAACGGGTCCATTAAAAGGCCCATTTAGACCTGCTCCTCCGAAACCTCTAGAAAAAGGACCGAAAAAAAGTTTTAAAATAAATATTAGGAGATCATGTAATTGATTACGAGCTTTTCAACACAATTATATTGCAAAACCTCAATCTGTGTACTTTTTACTCATTTAAAATTCCAACGAATCCATTGAAAAGGCCCATTTAGACATGCTCGTCCAAAACCTCTAGAAAAAGGACCGCAAAAAAATTTAAATAAAATATTAGGGATCATGTAATTGATTACGAGCTTTTCAACACAATTATATTGTAAAACCTCAATCTCTGTACTTTTTACTCATTTAAAATTCCAACGGGTCCATTGAAAGGCCCATTTAGACCTGCTCGATCGAAACCTCTACAATAAGGACCGCAAAACAAGTTTTAATCAAATTTTAGCAGTTCGTCTAATTTGTTAGGAGCTTTTGAACACAATTATATTGCAAAACCTTAATTTCTATACTTTTTACTCAATTAAAATTCCAACGGGTCCATTAAAAGGCCTAATTAGACCTGCTCCTCTGAAACCTCTAGAAAAAGGACCGGAAAAAAGTTTTAAAATAAATATTAGGAGATCATGTAATTGATTACGAGCTTTTCAACATAATTATATTGCAAAACATCAATCTCTGTACTTTTTACTCATTTAAAATTCCAACGGGTCCATTGAAAGGCCCGTTTAGACCTGCTCGTCTGAAACCTCTAGAAAAATGACCGCAAAAAAAGTTTAAATCAAATATTAGGAGATCATGTAATTGATTACGATCTTTTCAACACAATTATATTGCAAAACCTCAATTTCTATAGTTTTTACTAAGTTAAAATTCCAACGGGTCTATTGAAAGGCCCATTTAGACCCACTCGTCCGAAACCTCTACAAACGGGACCACAAAGTAAGTTTTAATCAAAATTTAGGAGTTCTTCTAATTGGTTAGGAGCTTTTCAACACAATTTTATTGCAAAACCTTAATTTATGTACTTTTCACTCAGTTAAAATTACAACGGGTCCATTGAAAGGCCCATTTAGACTTGCTCGTACGAAACCTCTAAAAAAAGGACCGGAAAAAAGTTTTAACCAAATATTAGGAGATCATGTAATTGATTACGAGCTTTTCAACACAATTATAATGCAAAACCTCAATCTCTGTACTTTTTACTCATTTAAAATTCCAACGGGTCCATTGAACGGGTCATTCAGACCTGCTCGTCCGAAACCTCTAGAAAAAAGGACCAGAAAAAAGTTTTAATCAAATATTAGGAGATCATGTAATTGATTACGAGCTTTTCAACACAATTATATTGCAAAACCTCAATCTCTGAACTTTTTATTCATTTAAATTTCTAACGGGTCCATTGAAAGTCCCATTTAAACTTGCTCGTCCGAAACCTGTAGAGAAAGGACCGCAAAAAAGTTTAAATCAAATATTAGGAGATCATGTAATTAATTACGTGCTTTTCAACACAAATATAATGGAAAACCTCAATTTTTGTACTTTTTACTCAGTAAAAATTCCAACGGGTCCATTAAAAGGCCCATTTAAATCTGCTCGTCCGAAACCTATAGAAAAAGGACTGGAAAAAAAGTTTTAAACAAATATTAGGATATCATGTAATTGATTACGAGCTTTTCAGCAAAATTATATTGATAAACCTCAATTTCTGTACTTTTTACTTAGTTAAAATTCTAACGGGTCCATTGAATGGCCCATTTAGACCTGCTCGTCTGAAACCTCTAGAAAAAAGACCGGGAAAAAGTTTTAATCAAATACTAGGAGATCGTGTATTTGATTACGAGCTTTTCAACACAATTATATTGCAAAACCTCAATCTCTGTACTTTTTACTCATTTAAAATTCCAACGGGTCCATTGAAAGGCCCATTTAGACATGCTCGTCCGAAACCACTAGAAAAAGGACCGCAAGAAAAGTTTAAATATAATATTAGGAGATCATGTAATTGATTACGAGCTTTTCAACACAAATATAATGCAAAACCTCGATTTCTGTACTTTTTACTCAGTTAAAATTCTAACGGGTCAATTGAAAGGCCCATTTAAACCTGCTCGTACGAAACCTATAGGAAAAAGGATCGGAAAAATTTTTTAATCAAATATCAGGATATCATGTAATTGATTACGAGCTTTTCAACACAATTATATTGAAAAACCTCAATTTCTGTACTTTTTACTCAGTTAAAATTCCAAAGGGTGCATTAAATGGCCCATTTAGACCTGCTCGTCCGAAACCTCTAGAAAAAGGACTAGGAAAAGGTTTTAATCAAATACTAGGAGATCATGTAATTAATTACGAGCTTTTCAACACAATTATATTGCAAAACCTCAATCTCTGTACTTTTTACTCATTTAAAATTCCAACGAGTCCATTGAAAAGGCCCATTTAGACATGCTCGTCCAAAACCTCTAGAAAAAGGACCGCAAAAAAATTTAAATAAAATATTAGGGGATCATATAATTGATTACGAGCTTTTCAACACAATTATATTGTAAAACCTCAATCTCTGTACTTTTTACTCATTTAAAATTCCAACGGGTCCATTGAAAGGCCCATTTAGACTTGCTCGATCGAAACCTCTACAATAAGGACCGCAAAACAAGTTTTAATCAAATTCTAGGAGTTCGTCTAATTGGTTAGGAGCTTTCCAACACAATTACATTGCAAAACCTCAATTTCTGTATTGTTTAATCAGTTAAAATTCAAACGGGTCCATTGAGAGGACCATTTAGACCTGCTCGCCCGAAACCTCTAGAAAAAGGACCGGAAAAAAGTTGTAATCAAATATTATGAGATCATGTAATTGATTTCGATCTTTTCAACACAATTATAATGCAAAACCTCAATCTCTGTACTTTTTACTCATTTAAAATTCCAACGGGTCCATTGAATGGCCCATTTAGACCTACTCGTCCGAAACCTCTAGAAAAAGGACGGAAAAATGATTTAGTCAAATATTAGGAGATCATGTAATTGATTACGAGCTTTTCAACACAATTATATTGCAAAACCTCAATTTCTTTATTTTTTAATCAATTAAAATTCTAACGGGTCCATTGAGAGGACCATTTAGACCTGCTCGTCCGAAACCTCTAGGAAAAGGTCCGGAAAAAAGTTTTAATCAAATATTATGAGATCATGTAATTGATTACGATCTTTGCAACACAATTATATTGCAAAACCTAAATTTATGTACTTTTTACTCATTTAAAATTCCAATGGGTCAATTGAAAGGCCCATTTAGACCTGCTCGTCCGAAACCTCTACAAAAAGGACCGTAAAAAACGTTTTAATCAAATATTAGGAGATCATGTAATTGATTACAAGCTTTTCAACACAATTATATTGCAAAACCTCAATATCTGTACTTTTTACTCATTTAAAATTCTAATGGGTCCATTGAATGGCCCATTTAGACCTGCTCATCCGAAACCTCTTCAAAAAGTACCACCAAACAAGTTTTAATCAAATTTTAGTTGTTCGTCTAATTGGTTAGGAGCTTTTGAACACAATTATATTGTAAAACCTTAATTTCTATACTTTTTACATAGTTAAAATTCCAACGGGTCCATTGAAAGGCCCATTTAGACCTGCTCGTCCGAAACCTCTAGAAAGGACCGAAAAAAAAGTTTTAATTAAATATTAGGAGATCATGTAATTGATTACGAGCTTTTCAACATAATTATATTGCAAAACCTTAATCTCTGTACTTTTTACTCATTTAAAATTCCAACGGGTCCATTGAAAGGCTCGTTTAGACCTGCTCGTTTGAAACCTTTAGAAAAATGACCGCAAAAAAAGTTTAAATCAAATATTAGGAGATCATGTAATTTATTAAGATCTTTTAAACACAATTATACTGTAAAACCTCAATTTCTACAGTTTTTACTGAGTTAAAATTCCAACGGGTCTATTGAAAGGCCCATTTAGACCCGCTCGTCCGAAACCTCTAAAAAAAGGACCGCAAAATAAGTTTTAATCAAAATTTAGGAGTTCTTCTAATTGGTTAGGAGCTTTTCAACAAAATTATATTGCAAAACCTTAATTTATGTACTTTTTACTCAGTTAAAATTACAACGGGTCCATTGAAACGCCCATTTAGACTTGCTCGTCCGAAACCTCTAAAAAAAGGACCGGAAAAAAAGTTTTAACCAAATATTAGGAGATCATGTAATTGATTACGAGCTTTTCAACACAATGATAATGCAAAACCTCAATCTATGTACTTTTTACTCATTTAAAATTCCAACGGGTCGATTGAATGGCCCATTTAGACATGCTCGTCCGAAACCTCTAGAAAAAAGGACTAGAGAAAACAAGTTTTAATCAAATATTAGGAGATCATGTAATTGATTACGAGATTTTCAACACAATTATATTGCAAAACCTCAATCTTTGAACTTTTTACTCATTTAAAATTCTAACGGGTCCATTGAAAGTCCCATTTAGACTTGCTTGTCCGAAACCTGTACAGAAAGAATCGCAAAAAAATTTAAATCAAATATTAGGAGATCATGTAATTAATTATGAGCTTTTCAACACAAATATAATGGAAAACCTCAATTTTTGTACTTTTTACTCAGTTAAAATTCCAAAGGGTCCATTAAAAGGCCCATTTAAACCTGCTCGTCCGAAACCTATAGAAAAAGGACTGGAAAAAAAGTTTTAAACAAATATTAGGATATCATGTAATTATTTACGAGCTTTTCAGCAAAATTATATTGATAAACCTCAATTTCTGTACTTTTTACTCAGTTAAAATTCTAACGGGTCCATTGAATGGTCCATTTAGACCTGCTCGTCCGAAACCTCTAGAAAAAAGATCAGGAAAAAGATTTAATCAAATACTAGGAGATCGTGTATTTGATTACGAGCTTTTCAACACAATTATATTGCAAAACCTCAATCTCTGTACTTTTTACTCATTTAAAATTCCAACGGGTCCATTGAAAGGCCCATTTAGACATGCTCGTCCGAAACCTCTAGAAAAAGGACTGCAAAAAAAGTTTAAATATAATATTAGGAGATCATGTAATTGATTACGAGCTTTTCAACAGAAATATAATGCAAAACCTCGATTTCTGTACTTTTTACTCAGTTAAAATTCTAACGGGTCAATTGAAAGGCCCATTTAAACCTGCTCGTACGAAACCTATAGAAAAAAGGATCGGAAAAAAGTTTTAATCAAATATCAGGATATCATGTAATTGATTACGAGCTTTTCAACACAATTATAATGCAAAACCTCAATCTCTGTACTTTTTACTCATTTAAAATTCCAACGGGTCCATTGAATGGCCCATTTAGACATGCTCGTCCGAAACCTCTAGAAAAAAGGACCAGAAAAAAAGTTTTAATCAAATATTAGGAGATCATGTAATTGATTACGAGATTTTCAATACAATTATATTGCAAAACCTCAATCTTTGAACTTTTTACTCATTTAAAATTCTAACGGGTCCATTGGAAGTCCCATTTAGACTTGCTCGTCCGAAACCTGTAGAGAAAGGACCGCAAAAAAGTTTAAATCAAATATTAGGAGATCATGTAATTAATTACGAGCTTTTCAACACAAATATATTGCAAAACCTCAATTTCTGTACTTTTTACTCAGTTAAAATTCCAACGGGTCCATTAAAAGGCCCATTTAAACCTGCTCGTCCGAAACCTATAGAAAAAGGACCGGAAAAAAGTTTTAATCAAATATTAGGATATCATGTAATTGATTATGAGATTTTCAACAAAATTATATTGAAAAACCTCAATTTATGTACTTTTTACTCAGTTAAAATTCTAACGGGTCCATTGAATGGCCCATTTAGATCTACTAGTCCGAAACCTCTAGAAAAAAGACCGGCAAAAAGTTTTAATCAAATACTAGGAGATCGTGTAATTGATTACGTGCTTTTCAACACAATTATATTGCAAAACCTCAATCTTTGTACTTTTTACTCATTTAAAATTCCAACGGGTCCATTGAAAGGCCCATTTAGACATGCTCGTCCGAAACCTCTAGAAAAAGGACCGCAAAAAAAGTTTAAATGTAAAATTAGGAGTTCATGTAAATTATTACGAGCTTTTTAGCACAAATATATTGCAAAACCTCAATTTTTGTACTTTTTACTCAGTTAATATTCTGTGAAACCGATATTTTAATTTTGATATAACTAAAGAACCTAAGGATTAAATTAAAAATATGAAAACGAATTTTTAAGTCCTCAAACCTCTCTATATGTTTTAAACAATATGCCTAAGTTAAAAACTAAATTTATCAAAATTTTTCTAAGTGTTCTTAAAGCCAAAAGTGTTTCGAAACAAGTTTCGAAACGGCTTAAGAACATTGAGACACCGTATCGAAACGACATCTAGTGTTTCGAAACGGTATTCAATCTGAATTGAAAAATATGATCGTTGAATGTTTTTAACTGATTTTAAACAAGTCGTTAAGGCGTATTGAAACGATATCATTCCGTTTCGATACGATCCTTGACAGTGGCAAAATGTTTCGAAACGAGTTTCGAAACGGCTCTTAGCGTATCGAAACATTTCTAACCGTTTCGATACGGGCTCTTTAATGCACCCCAACGGCTCTTTCTATTTTGGTCTGTTTTGAAACATGGTCGGGCGTTTCGAAACGGTTGGTTGCAGACTGCATTTATGGAGGGAAGATAACACCCCCAATGGCTCTATTGATGAATGCAACAACCACAACGGCTAAAATTCAATGAGAAGGTATAAAAGGGACCTCTAAAAGCTTCAGCAACAACTATTGATCCTAAAGCAAACATCCAAACATCAAATCCAAGCATTTGTGACTAAATCCCATTATTGTCTTGTAACCCCATTTGTATTTTTCATTCTTATCATTTCAATTGGGTTGAGTGCTTGTAATTGGGCTATATTGTGTATTGAGAGATACTTGTTTTAGCCAATAACTTCTTTGTTTCAATTATGTGAGGATTGGGTCAAATTTTGGGTAGAAAATTTGACCGAAAATTGTAAGGGTTACCTCCTTAGCCTAGAAAAGGGGAAGAGCAATTAGTGGAATTGTTGCAAATCCTTAGTGAAGCTAAGGTAGTGGATGTAGAGTTCAATTGGAACTTGAACCACTCTAAAATTCCTTGTCTACCATTTTTATTTGCAAATTCCACCACCAAAAACTTTAAAAATCCAATTCACCCCCCTCTTGGTTTATTTCGTTCATTCGATCCACTCAACAATTGGTATCAGAGCCTACCTCTTTGAAGGATTAACAACCACAAGAGGAGTTCCTAGGACGAGTGTGATCATCCAAAAATCAAGATATGACATCTACCTCCGGTTCGAGCATGTATGAGTCTCAATCCACTACGAAACCACCTTTCTTCAATGGTGACAACTATTCGTTTTGGAAGAATCGGATGCGTCTCTTCATCAAGTCCAACGATTACTTGGTTTGGGATGTCATTGAAGATGGTCCCTACATTCCATTGAAGTAAGATAGTGAAGGGAATATGGTTTTGAAGAAGAAGATGGAGATGAGTGAAGAAGAGAGGAAGAAGATCCAAATAAATGACAAAGCTCTTCACATGCTCTTTTGTTCTTTCGGTCCGAACATCTACTCTAAAGTCTCAACCATTGAGAGTGCCAAAGAAGTGTGGGATACTCTTGAGACTACCTATGAGGGAACCAACGATGTCAAGGAAACTAAGATTGTAATTCTCAATCTTAGTTATGAGAATTTCAAGATGGAGCCCGATGAGACGGTGTCCAAGATGTTTGATCGCTTCTCAACCATAGTCAATGGGCTTAAAGGATTTGGAGAGACTATACCGGAAGACAAGCTTTTCCGGAAGCTACTCTACTCACTTCCCGAATCTTGGGATGGGAAGAGAACCGCCATCATAGAAGCCAAAAACTTGAAGACTTTAAAACTTGATGAGCTAGTGGGTTCTCTCCTTACTCATGAGATTATGAAGCAAGGAAGGGAAGAAGAGAAGAAGAAGGAAGAGAAAAGAGTAGAGAAGTTAGAGGTGGAAAAGAAGAAGAAGATGGGAATAGCTCTCAAAGCTTCACTACTTGAGGAGAGCTCTTCTAGTGAAAAGGATGAGCTAGAAGAATTGGCTATGATAGCCAAACGATTCTCACGCTTCATGAGGTCCAACCGGGGAAGAAATATTCA
Organism: Hibiscus trionum; assembly: GCA_030270665.1. NCBI lineage: Eukaryota > Viridiplantae > Streptophyta > Magnoliopsida > Malvales > Malvaceae > Hibiscus > Hibiscus trionum. Next base: position 40,062,909 of record BSYR01000027.1, on the reverse strand, counting down.
AAGAAAGATGGACTTCAAAGGTAAAAAACAAAGAAGAAGCAAGGGATCAAATCATTTGCTTCGAGTGTGATAAACCCGGCCACATATGTTCAGAGTGCCCTCAACTCAAGAAGAAGGGCTTTGAGAAGAAGAAGAAGCTCAAAGCCAAGCTTTCTACTTGGAGTGATGAGGAGTCATCCGAGGATGACGAACAAGAAGTGGCCAACCTTTGCCTCATAGCACTTGAGGAAGATTCCTCCATGGTAACCTCTAACTCATCATCTTTAGATTTTACATATGATGAATTAAATGATGCATATGATGAGTTGCAAGAGGTCTATGATGAATTAGTTGAGAAATACAAGGAGTCGGTCATTAGGAATAAGGAAATTGTTTCGGAATTAAATGATAAAAATGACTCACTTTCTCAAGCTAATTTAAAATTTGAGAAAAAGATTTTAGGGTTGAAAGATGAACTAAAATTCTTCCAAGATGAAAATGTTGACCTTAATAATCTTCTTTCTCAACGTAATAGTGAACACCAAAAGGTGTTAGATGAGCTTAACAAGCTCAAAGAGTCTTTTAAAAATGTTGGTAGTGTGAAGCATGAAATAGGTGAATCTTCAAAAACAAACCAACCTAAGAAAAAGACTAATAACTACAAACAAATTAGCTTTCCTAGACATAGTAGAACTAAAAGGATTAGAAGTGTATGGGTTCCTAAGGAACTTGTAAAATCTAATAACATTTTTGCTATGTCATCTTGGATTCCTAAGGGAACCAGTTTATTGGGAGCTAACACTCGTGGACCCAAAATGATTTGGGTACCAAAAACAAAAGTTTAATATCTTTGTTTGTAGAGGGAGCATTGATACAAGGCCAAAGCACAAAGTCAAAACTCATGGTACCTTGATAGTGGATGCTCGAGGCATATGACCAGAGACAAGAGTAGATTCATGGATCTAAAGCCAAAAAGTGGAGGATTGGTGACATTTGGTGACAACTCCAAAGGCCACATTAAAGATATTGGCTCCATAGGTAATCACTCTACTATTCTTATTGAAAATGTCTTGTATGTCGATGGTCTTAAACATAACTTGTTGAGCATAAGTCAATTGTGTGATAAAGGATTTAATGTTTTATTTGATAAAAATGGGTGCAAAATTGTTGACATTAAATCTAATAATATTATGCTCATAGGTCATCGCATAGGTAACATATACATGGTGCATCTAGATGACATACATACATCTCATGCATGTTTGGTAGCTCAAAATGAAAATGATGCATGGTTGTGGCATAGGAAACTAGGACATGCTAGCATTAGTGTTTTAGAAAAATTAGTTTCCCTTGATCTAGTTAGAGGTTTACCCAAGATTAAGTTCTCAAACGATAAAACTTGTGATGCATGCTCTAAGGGTAAACAACATAAGTCTTCCTTTAAATCCATTAATGATGTTTCTACAAGTAGGTGTTTACAACTTATCCATATGGATTTATTTGGGCCAATTAGGACTATGAGCTTGGGTGGTAAATCTTATGCATTTGTTCTTGTTGATGATTTTTCTAGATTTACTTGGGTTCTATTTTTAAGTACTAAAGATGAGGCTTTAGAAAAAATCATCACATTTTCAAAACTAACCCAAAATGATCTTGAACTCAAAATTCCCCATATTAGGAATGATCATGGAACCGAATTTCAAAATTTAGGGTTTGAAGAGTTTTTAAATGAAAATGGTATTAGCCACAATTTTTCGGCTCCTCGAACTCCTCAACAAAATGGGGTAGTTGAGAGGAAAAATAGAACTTTACAAGAAATGGCTAGAACCATGCTTTGTGAAAACAATTTACCTAAATATTTTTGGGCGGAAGCCACAAACACCGCTTGCTACATTGTTAACCGAGTAATGATTAGGCCAATTTTAAAGAAAACACCTTATGAGATTTTAAAATCTAAAAAGCTTAACATTAGCTATTTTCATTCATTTGGTTGCAAGTGTTTTGTTTTAAATAATGGAAAAGACAACTTAGGTCAATTTGATGCAAAAAGTGATGAAGCTATTTTCATAGGATATTCTTTAACCTCTAAAGCCTATCGTGTATTTAACAAGAGAACTTTAGTAGTAGAAGAATCTATACATGTTGTATTCGATGATAACCTCCTTCCAAGGAAGGATTCTTGTGATGATGATGATGTAGGAATCATAAATGCCTTTGATGGAGGACAAACTTCAAAGGAGGATGAGATTCCAACAAAAGAAGAGGACACACAAGATCCACCTCTTAAAGCCTTGAAGGACTTGGCTCTTGAGGAAAAGGAAGTGAGCTACCCAAGGGAGTTCAACTATGTCAAAGATGGTGAAATCTTGGGTGATCCATCCAAGGGGGTAACCACTCGATCTTCTCTTAGATTAATGAATCATGTTGCATTTATCTCATGCATAGAGCCTAAGAATATAAAAGAAGCATTGAAAGATGATTTTTGGATTATGGCTATGCAAGAAGAGTTAAATCAATTTGAGAGAAGTAACGTTTGGACATTAGTTGATAGGCCTAGTAATCAATCTACCATAGGAACTAAATGGGTCTTTAGGAACAAACTAGATGAGAGTGGTAACATTGTGAGAAATAAAGCTAGACTAGTAGCACAAGGTTACACTCAAGAAGAGGGAATAGATTTTGATGAAACCTATGCACCCGTAGCTAGAATGGAAGCCATTAGGATGTTGCTTGCATATGCATGTTATCATGATTTCAAGCTTTTTCAAATGGATGTTAAAAGTGCATTTTTAAATTGTTTTATAAATGAAGAAGTGTATGTGGAACAACCACCGGGTTTTGAAGACTCAAAATTTCCAAATCATGTTTTCAAACTTACTAAATCTCTTTATGGTTTAAAACAAACTCCTAGAGCTTGGTATGAAAGACTTTCAAACTTTTTAATTGAAAAAGGTTTTGAAAAAGGTAAGGTGGACACTACACTTTTTATAAAAAGGTATAAAAATGGCATCTTAGTAGTACAAATTTATGTTGATGACATTATTTTTGGTTCTACTAACGAATGTCATTGCAAAGAGTTTGCTAAGCTAATGCAAGGTGAATTCGAGATGAGCATGACGGGGGAGCTCTCATTCTTTTTAGGACTCCAAATCAAGCAAAAGAAGGATGACACCTTCATCAATCAAGCAAAGTACATAAAGGATATGCTCAAGAAGTTTGCCTTGGAGAATGCAAAGCCTCAAGCCACACCTATGAGCTCATCTACAAAGCTTGACAAAGATGAAGGAGGTAAGTGTGTTGACTCTAAGCTTTACCGTTCTATGATTGGATCATTGCTTTACCTTACCGCAAGTAGACCGAATATCTTGTTTAGTGTTTGCTTGTGTGCTAGGTTTCAAGCTAGTCCTAGAGAGTCTCACCTTATAGCCGTTAAGAGAATCTTTAGGTACCTTAGAGATACTCCTTGTTTAGGTCTTTGGTACCCTAGAGACTCCACCTTCATCCTTCATGCTTATTCGGATGTAGATTATGGGGGATGCAAAATCGATAAGAAGAGTACTTCGGGAACTTGTCAATTCCTAGGTAATATGCTCATATCTTGGTTCTCTAAGAAACAAAATAGTGTAGCCTTATCTACCACCGAAGCCGAGTACATATCCTTAGGGAGTTGTTGTGCTCAAGTCCTTTGGATGAAGCAACAACTCTTAGATTATGGTATTAAAGTTGAAACCATACCCCTTAAGTGTGATAACGCTAGTGCCATATGATTGACAAAAAATCTCATCCAACACTCTAGAACCAAACACATAGAAATAAGGCATCATTTCATTAGAGATCATGTCCTTAAAGAAGATGTTGTTATAGAGTATGTTGACACCTTAAATCAATTAGCGGACATATTTACAAAACCTTTAGACAAAGAGTGTTTTTGGTCCCTTAGGAGAGAGTTAGGTCTAACTAGCCTATCTTGACCTTTTAGGACCTCTTTTGTGCTTAAATTTGCTTGATCTTGTGAAATGCCATGTTTATGTGTTTTTACTCCTAATCTCATCCATGCCTATAGCTAGGGGGAGTATGTTTATGTTTGCACATGTTATTCCTGCTCATTCATGACATTCATGCAAGTTAGGCCTTCAAAAAAATTTCATTTTTCTGCACTTTTAGAGCCTCATATGCACTTCCAGGCTCAGGTGTATCGAAACGGGTCCACCTGTTTCGATACATATGCCTTAAAATTACATCTGAGAGAAGGGTGTTTTGAAACGCCTCCTAAGGGTTTCGAAACATTTTTGCTACTGCCAATGGGTGTATCGAAACGTGTTTCGATACGAGTCAACGGGGTTTCGATACAGTCAAAGCCATATCGAAACGGCCAGCTGGAGTTGAAAAATCGGTCAAACCTCGGTGCCCGCGTTTCAAAACGGTCGACACCGTTCCGAAACAGGTTAGCGGACTGCTTTAAAGGGGCTTTAATGTTAAAGTTTAACTTTAATTAAAACTCGCCCAAAACCCTAAAAACCATAAAATGATTTTTTCCTATAAAAACCCTCTAAACCTCATTGTTTTTCACCAAATCTTGAGGGCTTTTTCTCTTAAACATAAGTCTAAGCAAGCATCAACAATCTTATGCAAAGATTTTCATCTATTCATCCAAAATCCCAATTTAAGGTATATTTTCATCTTTTTCTTTTTCCTTCAATTTGTATTCGAATCCTAGGTTAGAAAATTTTAATTTTGTATAGTTTATGTGTTTTGATACTTGGGTTTTTCAAATGTTGTAAATTTTTTTCAAAATCTTCTATTTTTTGATTCGAATATATATTTTTTCACTCGTATTTTCTTTACTGTTTTTTTAAATTGTTTTTTTTTCTTTTAATTTTTTTTGTTTTGTTTTGTATCTTTGTTTTTAAAATTTGTTTTTAAACCTTAGTGGGATTTAACATTGGATTGAATTACGATCTTCATGCATACACTTCAAATTTGTTTTAAATTGCTTGCTTTATGTTTTTAGGATGTCTATGGAGAACGTTAACAAAAAGCGTAAGACGAGTCAAACAAGTGAGTCGAGTATTCGTCCTAATCTCTCCCAGCTGTTTTTCAAAAGTCTTCAGACTCCATAGATGAGGTAGCGTTTCAATTATGTCAAGGAGTTTGACGTTCGTCGTAAGCGTGTTGTTGACCTCTCGTTTCTTGACTCCGAGCGCTTTCTCTTTCGTTACCTCCCCCGTTTAAGAGAATGTGGATTCCTTGGTTTCTTGAGTATCCCAGATATTTGCTACAAGCACATGGTTCTTCTCTTTTACTCAAATGCCCAATTTATTAATAGTGAAGACAACTCCGAAGTTGTTGGCCTTGAGTCTTCTATCTTGGGAAAGAGGATTGTCATTGACATCCCTTATTTAGAGACTACTTTTGGTCTTAAGGATGAAGGACTCGAGAATTAGAATCACTTTGGTTCTCACACCGGTTCCGTGCTTGGCTTGGATGCTCACAATAGGTTCCTCCACTTGATGATCTCGTGGTTTTTTCGCCCATTTGGAGGTAAATTTTCTCACATTCGTCAAGTAGATTATTTTTGGCTTGAATGTTTTCGTCGTGGTGAGCGCCCTAATCTTGTTAAGATCATGTTTGCCGAGATAGTAAATAATGTTAAGCTCCGTGACACCGATGTACTAAAATCTTTCACTTATGGGACTGTTTTAAGTTACATCTTTGGAAAGCTTAATCTTGATTGCACCTATGACTCACCGGAACCCCGCAAGCAAAAGCTTGGTGAATCTTCTCTTCGCAGGTCCGGTTTTCAATACATCAATGGGCAATGGGAGCGTGTTGATAGGGAAGCACCTCCACCTCAAGTTGAACCTCAACCACAAGCTCTAGTTGCAAACAATGAAGCTCTCACGGCTTTTCTTACCGAGCGGTTCAACACTTTGGACACTAATATGTCTAGAGGTTTTGGTGCTATCAATACACGCTTGCAATCCGTAGAGGATCGTCTCCTTGCAAATAAGAATCGACACACATCCCTTGAGAATCAACACACATCTATGGACATGTCCTTCTCCACCTTTTATGGCCAATGGATGAATTTTCGTCGCTCTCAAGCCAAGGACGATGATGATTCCCTGGATGATGATGGTGACGACGACGAGGCTTAGGATTCTCATGTCATCGCATATTAGCTATGCATATTATGATTAAGTTTGCATCTTTATTTATGCTTTATGAACCTATGCTTTGATTTTATTTGGGATTATGCTTTGAACTTATTGTTTAAGATTTATGTTTTTGATATTTGAATTTTATGAATTTAATATTATGTTGCTTATTGCTTATTGATTATTGCTTTTAACTCTATCTCTTCTCTTTGAGCCTTGTTTATTATTTTTGATCTAACAAAAAGGGGGAGAAGTAATCTAAGAGCCAAAATTCGTTTTTTTTTTTGTTATAACTAAATCTTTAAATCTTTTTTTAAACTTTAAAAACCCATCTTAAATTGAGGGGGAGTTAGAATGTATTCAAAATTTTCAAAACTCTTAAAAATTCTAACTTTGGTTTTGTTATATCAAAAAGGGGGAGATTGTGAAACCGATATTTTAATTTTGATATAACTAAAGAACCTAAGGACTAAATTGAAAATGTGAAAACGAACTTTTAAGTCCTCAAACCTCTCTATATGTTTTAAACAATATGCATAAGTTAAAAACTAAATTTATCAAATGTTTTCTAAGTATTCTTAAAGCCAAAACAGTTTCGAAACAAGTTTCGAAACGGCTTAAGAACATTGAGACACCGTATCGAAACGACATCTAGTGTTTCGAAATGGTATTCAATCTGATTTGAAAAATATGACCGTTGAATGTTTTTAACTGATTTTAAACAAGTCGTTAAGGCGTATCGAAACGATATCATCCCGTTTCGATACGATCCTTGATAGTGGCAAAATGTTTCGAAACGGGTTTCGAAATGGCTCTTAGCGTATCGAAACATTTCTAATCGTTTCGATACGGGCTCTTTAATGCACCCCAACGTCTCTTTCTATTTTGGTCTATTTCGAAAAAGGGTCGGGCATTTCGAAACGGTTGGTTGCAGACTGCATTTATGGAGGGAAGATAACACCCCCAACGGCTCTATTGATGAATGCGACAACCACAACGGCTAGAATTCAATGAGAAGGTATACAAGGGACCTCTAAAAGCTTCAGCAACAACTATTGATCCTAAAGCAAACATCCAAACATCAAATCCAAGAATTTGTGACTAAATCCCATTATTGTCTTGTAACCCCAATTGTATTTTTCATTCTTATCATTTCAATTGGGTTGAGTGCTTGTAATTGGGCTATATTGTGTATTGAGAGATAATTGTTTTAGCCAACAACTTCTTTGTTTCAATTGTGTGAGGATTGGGTCAAATTTTGGGTAGAAAATTTGACCGAAAATTGTAAGGGTTACCTCCTTAGCCTAGAAAAGGGGAAGAACAATTAGTGAATTTTTGCAAATCCTTAGTGAAGCTAAGGTGGTGGATGTAGAGTTAATTGGAACTTGATCCACTCTAAAATTCCTTGTCTACCATTTTTATTTGCAAATTCCACCACCAAGAACTTTAAAAATCCAATTCACCCCCTGTTGGTTTATTTCGATCATTCGATCCACTCAACAAATTCTAACGGGTTAATTGAAAGGCCCATTTAAACCTGCTCGTCCGAAACCTATAGAAAAAGAACCGGAAAAAAAGTTTTAATCAAATATCAGGATATCATGTAATTGATTACGAGCTTTTCAACACAATTATATTGAAAAACCTCAATCTCTGTACTTTTTACTTAGTTAAAATTCCAACGGGTCCATTGAATGGCCCATTTAGACCTGCTCTTCTGAAACCTATAGAAAAAGGTCCGGAAAAAAGTTTTAATCAAATACTAGGAGATCATGTAATTAATTACGAGCTTTTCAACACAATTATATTGCAAAACCTCAATCTCTGTACTTTTTACTCGTTTAAAATTCCAACGAGTCCATTGAAAGGCCCATTTAGACATGCTCGTCCGAAACCTCTAGAAAAAGGACCGCAAAAAAAGTTTAAATCAAATATTAGGGGATCATGTAATTGATTACGAGCTTTTCAACACAATTATATTATAAAATCTCAATCTCTGTACTTTTTACTCATTTAAAATTCCAACGGGTCCATTGAAAGGCCCATTTAGTGTAACACCCCAATTTTGGGCTTAGAAGTTTTGGGTTTGGACCGGACCGGTCGGGTTGCGGTTCGAATATAAAAGGGTGAATTTAGGAAAGCCTAGTTCGGGTTGCATTAAAAATATGGAAAAATGTCTTAAAATCCTCTTTTATTATATATAAGAGAAATGTGAAATCAATTTTACAAAATGAGGTTTGGAAGGGTGACATTTTGGGTTAGTGACCAAAATGTAATTTTCGGAAACTTGGTGACTATTTTAAAAAGGATTGAAACTTTGAATCTTTAAGGAGCTTTTTACCCAAAAGAGTTTCTCCAGATTTTTCTGAATATTTATCAATTAATTAATGGTTTTAAAATAAAGGTAAAAGGGAGGGAAAGATATTTTTGGCATTTTAACAAACTTTTCCCAAATTTTCCATTTTCTTTTCTCTCAACCCAAACACATTTCTCCAGCAGAATTTCCTCTGATTTTGACAACTTAAGATGAGATTTCAATCCTCATTTGATCTCTAATCAAATCTACAACAAAACCTTAGCATTTGCTTATTGGATTTTCAAGATATTGGTTCCAAAAAGGGAGAAAACTCAAGTTTAGAGGTATGAACGTCCTTCTCCTCTAAATTCTCAGTTCTTTACTGAAATTCCCAAGTTCTCAATCCTTGATTTGTGTTTTATTAAAGGTTTTACAATTGTGTTCTTGATCTTGGCTTTAAAATGCAAGATTTGCTTTAATTTTGATGAAATTCGTATGATCTGATTGGGCACTGTTTTGAGATGTCATTTTGATGTAAAATGAATGTATAATTGATGAGAAATTGAGGTTTAATCAATGCAATCCCGGATAGGTTGATTTTCCTAAGTTTTGCTTGAGTTTTTGGTGGTTTTTGGAGTGATCTTGATGATCTGTTATAGCTGGAGGTATAAGGACGTGGTTAGATCCTTTTTGGATGTTAATTGATGTTTAAGGATGTTTGGAATTGATGGATCTTGGCTGGGTAGTGTTGTGGAGTTGTTTGGATGTGATTTCGGTTGTGTTTGGTAGCCGAAATGTGAGTGTTGATGTGAGCAGCGAGTTTAGATGTCTTGGTTGAGGATATTAATGCATGATGGTGCATTAATCTACTGTTTTGATGTGTTTAAAATAGGGGAGACATCTTCGGATCCTCGTGGTGTTGATCCGGAAGCTTGATTGGTGTTTCGGCAAGTGGCAAAACGGAATCGGTGAGTGGATTTTGGTTTTCAGCTTTGAAACCAATGTTTTGAAGGTTTGGGAGCTTAATTTAAGTCTAAACAACTTTGCTAAGCTCAAGAGTAAGTTTTCGGAAAAACTCTCTTGTTGATGAACCATGAGTTGGTTGAGTGCAATGTGATTGTTTGCATGTTTTAAATTCTGTTTTGAAAGCATACTTAGCATGTTTATTTGCTGGTTTTATAAGCCATGTGTTGAAGGATGCTCAAGGTAAGAGATCATTGTTTTGAACATTTGATAAAATGTGGTTTTGTTGCATAAGGATGCATGATGATTAATGGCTTTGTTAAATGCTTTAAAATAGTGGATTATTGTTGTTAAATGATGCATATTGGCAAGTGATGTTTCGAGAAAGGTTAAGAACACTATGGTGGTTAAAAGTCCATAGGTGGTTCTTGTGTTAAGAACAACATGGTGGTTAAAAGTCCATGATTGGTTCTTGTGCTAAGGTCACCAAGGTGGTTAAAAGTCCTTGTGTGAGCCTTGTAAGGTCACAAAGGTGGTTAAAAGTCCTTGTGTGAGCCTTGTGTATTTTAAGAACACCATGGTGGTTAAAAGTCCATGGGTGATTCTTGTTTTAAGGTCGCAAGGTGGTTAAAAGTCCTTGTGTAGACCTTGTGTATTGTAAGAACACCATGGTGGTTAAAAGTCCATGGGTGATTCTTGTGCTAAGGACACAATGGTGGTTAAAAGTCCATGTGTGGTCCTTGTGAATTGTAAGATCACAATGGTGTTTAAAAGTCCATGTGTGAATCTTATGTTGACTGTATTGAAATGGAAAGATTATGATTATCACTTGTGGCCAATATGACATGTTAATAATTTGAAGTATGTATGCTTGTTTTAAATGCTTTTGTGCATGGATAAAGGTTGTTTTGAACTAAGGTTATAAAAGTGTTTTATAAATGCATTATTGAGTTGTTTTAAATGAGCATTCCTCACTAAGCTATGTGCTTACGCTCTCTCTTTTCTTAAACCAATAATGCAGAGCATTGAAGTGCACATAAGGGCAGCAAGAGGTCAAGAATCCAAGTGAAGAACTAAGCTCATGTATGGTGAAAGTTTCTTAACACTATTAGCTTTTGTCATTTGGCAATGGTGAACCTATGTTGTTGTTTTGGGAGATGTTTTGGACTCCCTAAGATGGTTTTTTGTTGTTGTTGATGATGGAACATGTAATAGGCCTTTGTGAAGTTGGTTGAGTATTGTGATGCTTGAATGGTTTTCTAAATAGGATGCATGCCTATAGAATTGGGGCTTTTCTTGTTTGATGCCATGTTTAAGAATTGTTGATGCCATTATGTTCCTTATGCATGTAATGTCTTGCTGATATAATTTGGTTGCCTTTGGAGCATGTTTGATGGGTCAATTGTGTGATTTATCAGCTAAATTCCTGCAATCTGGGCAGCCTGTTTCGGAACAGGTGCTGCCGTTTCGGAATAGAGGGCCTGAAATGGCCTAGGCGTTTCGAAACGGGCAGAGTCGTTCCGGAAGAGTTTGGCCACTGTCAGGCCATGTTGCGCCACGCGTTTCGGAACGGTCCCGCATTTCGGAACGGATCATCCCTGTTCCGAAACACCCGACCGTTGGGCACTGAAATTGATGGTTATATGTTTTGAAACCTTTGTGTTTTGGTCCTGAACTTTGTGAATGCAATTGAATGAGTTTGAGATGTCCGTTTGAGTTGAAATTTGACAGAGAAGCATGAAATATGACTAATTTCATAATGGTAACTCAAAAGTGGGTTAAGTCCTTATAATTTCCAGAATTTACATTTTGGTCCCTAAATTCATGTTTTGTGCAATTAAGTCCCTGAATGTGTAACCCCCTTAACCCGGCCTAGACGGTTGACCCGAATTAAGAAAGTCACACGGGGAAAACCAAAGTCAACCCGAAAGTCAACCTTGATTAACGACCCTTTTTTTCCTTTTTAACCTTGTCTAGATGCACTTTAGACCTAATTGTGATCACACAAACATCATACCAAAAGATCACAAACATCAGAGATCAAACAGGGACTCAATTGAACAAATTACAACTTTAGGGACCAAAATGTAAATTCTGATAAATATGAGGACTTAATCCAAATTAAAGTTACCAACTTGAAATTAATCAGGTTTCATGCTTCTCCGTAAAATTTCAGCTCAAAAGGACTTCCCAAACTCATAAAATTGCACAAACAAGTTTCAGGACCAAAACGCAAACATTCCAAAACATATAACTGCCAATGTCAGCCCCCAACGGTCACCCGTTCCGAAACAGGCATAGCCCGTTTCGAAACTCGGGGCCGTTCCGCAACGCGTACCGAAACGGGGGTCTGGCAGTAGCCTTTCCGTTTCGGAACGGCCCCTCCCGTTTCGGACGCCTGGGCACAATTAAGGCACCCGTTCCGAAACGGTATGTGCTGTTCCGAAACACCCTGCACAAATTGCCTCAAAAAGCATTATTAAACATGCAATTAAACATCCAATCATGCACCAAACGCCACCAAACTTTACCAGCATGCAATTAAACATAGAAGGGACATATAAGCATCTTCAATTCAACAAAATAACATCATAAGCAAAAAGCCCCAAATCTATAGGCATGCTTCCTACACAAGTAAGCCATTCAAGCATAAACTTCCAAAACAAGCATGTAAAGATCCAACACCAAAACCAACCTTCTCAACATCAAACAATATACTTGGGGAGTACTAAACATCTCCCAAAACATATACATTGGTCCCCCATTGCCAAATTACCAAAAGCTAAAATGTACTTAGAAAACCTTCCATACTTAGAGCTTTGTTTCCACTTGGATGCTTGCCCTCCTTGCTGCCCTCAAGTACTCTAATGTTCTGCATTATTGAATTAAGAAAACGGAAGAGAGCGTAAGCAAAAGCTTAGTGAGGAATGCTCGTAAAACCATTCAATAATGCATTAACAAAACATTTATAAATCATGCTTCAAAACATCAATTGTACATGCTTAAAAGCTTACTTAAAACAAACATCTCATGCTTCATGTCATAACATGTCATATTGGCAACAAGTGATACAATTCATTTCTTTGAAACAAGTTCATCAACTTTCACCCCAAGGACTTTTAAACACCTTGGACCCCAAGGACTTTTAAACACCTTGGCCATGGACTTTTAAACACCATGATATAAATTACCTCAAGGACTTTTAAACACCTTGACCCCAAGGACTTTTAAACACCTTGGCCATGGACTTTTAAACACCATGAATTAAATCACCTCAAGGACTTTTAAACACCTTGACCCCAAGGACTTTTAAACACCTTGGCCTATGGACTTTTAAACACCATAGAAAGGACCACACAAGGACTTTTAAACACCTTTGTGTCCGTAACAAGAATCATCCAAGGACTTTTAACCACCTTGATGTTCTTAAGTAACAAGGCTCACTCAAGGACTTTTAACCACCTTAGTGACCTCAACCTTTTCAAAACATCACTTGCCAATATACATCATTATCATCAATTTACCCACTGTTCTAAAGCATTAAACCAAGCCATATTCATCATGCATTTAAAAGCATCAAACCACATTTGATCAATGTTCAAAAACAAGGAACTCTTACCTTGAGCTTCCTTCAACATATGGCTTACAAAAACAGCATTAACCATGCTAAATCATGCTTTCAAAACAGAATTTAAAACATGCAATAAACCACATTGCACAATAATCAAATCATGGCCACCACTAGAGAGTATTTCCGAAAATTTACACTTGAGCTTAGCAAAGTTGTTTAGACTTAAACTAAGCTCCCAAGTCATTGGTTTCAAAGCCGAAAACCCAATTTCACTCACCAATTCCACTTCGCCTCAAGCCAAAGCACCAATTCAAGCTTCCGGATCAACAACTCTTGGATCCAAAGATGCCTCCCCTGATTAAACACATTAAAGCAGAGATTTAATGCATCATCATGCATCAAAAGCTTCAATGAAAGCACTCAAACTCGCTGCTCTCATTCACACTCCAATTTCGGCCACCAAACACAACCGAAATTGCATCAAAACCACTTCTCAACAAAGCCCAGCCATAAACCAGCAAAACCTAACATCCATTAACACCATTTAACATCTAAAAACAACCTATAAACATCCTTATACCTCCAGCAACATCAGATCCACAAGATCACCACAAAAACATCCAAGAATCACAAGCTAAACTTAGGAAACACAACCTATCCGGGATTGCATTAATCAAAACTCATTTCCTTATCAATTTAGAGTTCATTTAACATCAAAAACACACCTCAAATCACAGATTAATCATATCTAACGAAAATCATCAAAAATCACCAAATCTTGCATTATAAGCCAAGATCCATTTCACCACTTAAAATCCTTTAATAAAACTTCAATTAAGAGTTGAGAACTTGGGAATTTCAGTAAAGAACTGATAGTTTAGAGGAGAAGGACGTTCTTACCTCCAAACTTGTGTTTCTCCACTTTTTGGAATCAAAAACCTTGTTGAATCAACTAGCAAATGATGAGGTTTTGAAGATATGTTGATTAGGAATCAAAAGAATGTTGAAAGGAGGATTTTAGGTGAGAAAATCAGAAACAACTCTCTGGAAAACAAGTGTTTGGATTGAGAGAAAATGAGAGAAAGAAAATAGAAAAGTTAGTTAAGAAAATAGCCAAATGGCCTTTCCCTCCACTTTTGATATGTTTTAAAATCAGAATAAATCTCAAAACATCTTAGAAAAATCTGGAGAAACTACTTTTGGAATAATAGCTCCTTAAAGATTCAAAGTTTCAACTCTTTATAAAACAGTCACAAAACTTTCAAAAATTACATTTTGGTCACTAGCCAAAATGTCACTCTTCCAAAACCCATTTTTCAAAATTGATTTCACAGTTCACTTAATTATATTAAAAGATGATTTTAGAACATTTTTCCATATTTTTAATGCAACCCGAACTAGGCTTTCCTAATTTCACCTCTTTAGATTCGAACAGCACTTTGACCAAACCGGTCAATGCCCAAAACTTCTAAGCCCAAAACCGGGGCGTTACAACTCTCCCCCCTTAAGAAATTTCGTCCTCGAAATTTACCTGAAGGAAAGAGATAAGGAAACTGCTTCAGCATGTCTTCCTTCCGCTCCCACGTGGCTTCCTCAACACCGCGATGCTTCCACAGCACCTTCACCAACTCAATGGTCTTGCCACGAAGAACCTTGCTATCCGAATCCAGAACCTTCACCGGTTCCTCATCATAGGTCAAATCCGGATTCAGTTCCACTTCCTCCACAGGTATCACATGTGAAGGATCAGATCTATACTTCCGGAGCATAGAAACATGAAACACATCATGGATCTTCTCCAACTCCTGAGGTAACCTCAACCGATACGCAACAGGACCCACACGCTCAACCACCTCATATGGTCCAATGTACCTAGGGCTCAACTTACCCTTTCGGCCAAACCGCATCACCTTCTTCCAAGGCGAAACCTTCAAGAACACACGGTCACCCACCGCATACTCCATCTCCTTACGCTTCAAATCCGCGTAAGACTTCTGCCGATCAGAAGCAGCCTTCAACCGCTCACAAATGAGCTTTACCTTCTCTGTGGTCCCTTTCAACAAAGCCGGCATCGAAACCAACTTTTGACTAGTTTCAGCCCAACAAAGAGGAGTCCTACACTTCCTCCCGTACAAAGCCTCATAAGGTGCCATCTGTATACTTGCCTGATAACTGTTGTTATAAGCAAACTCAACCAAGGGTAGATGCTTCTCCCAAGAACCTTGGAACTCAATCACGCAGCACCTCAACATATCCTCCAAAATCTGGATAACTCGCTCAGACTGACCATCCGACTGAGGATGATAGGATGTACTGAAATGCAACCTTGTACCCAGAGCTTGGTGCAAACACTGCCAGAACCGCGATGTGAACCTCGGATCCCTATCTGACACAATCGACTTAGGCACACCATGCAGCCGCACAATCTCAGCAATGTACAGCTCTGCCAACTTATCCAAAGAAAACGTGGTATGCACAGGCAAGAAATGCGCACACTTCGTTAGGCGATCCACAATCACCCACACCGAATTCTTCTTCGAGGGAGACAAAGGTAAACCAGATACAAAATCCATGGTAACCCGTTCCCACTTCCACTCAGGGATTTTCAACGGTTGCAACAACCCTGAAGGAAACTGATGTTCAGCCTTAACTCGCTGACATACCAAACACTTGCTAACAAACTCCGCAACATCTTTCTTCAAACCCACCAAATAGTACTCATCACGAAGATCACGGTACATCTTAGTACTACCAGGGTGCATAGCAAAAGGACTACTATGACCTTCAGTCAGAATAGCACGCCTCAACTCAGCATCAGCAGGCACTACTATCCGACTCCCAAAACACAACACACCATCATCATTAAAACAGAAATCCGAAGGTCTACCCTCCGCGATATCCTGAACATGAGACACCAAGGAATCATCCAACAACTGCTTATCCTTGATCAACTGAACCATAGACGGCTTCACTTGTAACTCAGCAACGAGACCACCATCTTGCGATATGCTCAAGCTAGCAAACATAGCCCTCAGCTCAACAGCTACTTTCCTACTCAAGGCATCCGCTACAACATTAGCCTTCCCAGGATGGTACTCAATCGTCAGATCATAATCCTTGAGCAACTCCAACCAACGCCGCTGCCTAAGATTCAACTCCTTCTGAGACATCAGATACCTCAAACTCTTGTGATCTGTGTACACAGTACACTTCTCACCATACAGATAATGTCTCTAGATCTTCAGAGCAAAAACCACTGCAGCCAGCTCAATATCATGCGTAGGGTAATTGCGCTCATGCACTTTCAACTGCCGCGATGCATAAGCCACCACCTTACCCTCCTGCATCAGCACACACCCCAAACCTACATAGGATGCATCACTGTAAACCACAAACTCTTTCCCTGATGCAGGCTGAATCAAGATAGGAGCTTGCATCAAAGCCGCCTTAAGCTTCTCAAAAGCCTGCTGTCTCGCTTCCGTCCACTCATACTTAACATCCTTTTGCAACAGCTTCGTCAAAGGAGCGGCAATCTTGGAAAAACCATCCACAAACCTTCGGTAGTATCCCGCCAAACCAAGGAAACTACGGACCTCATGAACAGACTTAGGAACTTTCCAATTCATCACCGCCTCAATCTTCTGAGGATCAACACGAATCCCCTCAGCTGAGACCACATGCCCAAGAAACACCACCTCCCTTAACCAGAACTCACACTTACTCAGCTTAGCATAAAGCTGATTCTCCAACAAAGCTTGCAAAACAATCCTCAAATGCTCTTCATGCTCCTCCTCAGTACGCGAGTACACGAGGATATCATCAATGAACACCACAAAAAACTTGTCCAGGTATTCATGAAACACACGATTCATCATGTCCATGAAAGCAGCAGGAGCATTTGTCAACCCAAACGGCATCACAAGAAACTCATAATGCCCATACCTTGTCCTGAAAGCTGTCTTAGGCACATCCACATCCTTCACCTTCAACTGATAATACCCTGACCTCAAGTCAATCTTAGAGAACACAGCAGCTCCCCGAAATTGATCAAAAAGATCATCAATCCTCGGCAAAGGATACCGATTCTTGATAGTCAACTTGTTCAGCTGACGGTAATCAATGCACATTCTCATAGTGACATCCTTCTTCTTCACAAACAAGACCGGTGCTCCCCAAGGTGACACACTCGGCCGGATGAACCCACGATCAAGCAACTCTTGCAACTGCGTCTTCAGCTCCTTCAGCTCCTTAGGTGCCATTCTATAGGGAGTAATGGACACAGGAGTTGTATTCTCATACAGCTCAATTCCAAACTCCACCTCGCGGTTAGGAGGTAAACCAGGCAACTCCTCAGGAAAAACACCAGGAAACTCCTTCACAACTCTGATATCTTGCACCCTCAACTCTTTAGAGCTAGGATTCATCACAAAAGCTAGATAGGCTTCGCAACCTTGCCTCAGCATCCTGCTCGCCTCCAAGGTAGACACCACATTGGCAAGAAACTTCACATTCTCACCAACCACAACAACTTCATAATCATCCGCAAGCTTAAGCGAAACTCGCTTGTTTTCACAATCCACAACAGCGCGATGCTCAGCAAGCCAATCCATACCAAGGATTACATCAAAGCCATAAAAAGGTAACTCCATAAGATCAACATGAAAAACATGTTCTTGAACAACCAAGGGACACCTTCTATAAAGCTTACGAGTCACAACAGTCTCACCAAAAGAACTAGTGACACGAACACCAACATCCAAAGACTCAACAGGCAAACCAAGCAATTCAGCATGCTCACGCAAAATGTATGAATGCGTAGATCCAGAATCTATCAAAGAAAGCAATGACAAGGATTGCAAAGAAAAGGTACCTGCAATCACATCCGCATCATTCCTTCCCTCACGCTGAGCATACACCCTCGCTTGACCTCCACCCTCAGGTTGAATAGCCACAACATGGGCCACTCCACGACCACCTTCCTCTCTCCTCTGGAAATTACCACGGCCGCGCCCACGACCTCTCTGCAGTGCAGCAACAACAGGAGCACGCACCTGATCACCAGCCAACCTAGGACAATCACGCCTCAAATGGTCTGCGGATCCACAATTCCAGCACCCATTACCAGCTGCCGCAACAGGAGCTTGCACCTCTCTCACAGCACGGGGACAGTCACGTTTCATGTGACCACGTGAACCACAGATCCAACAAGCACTCGGATCAGCTCTAGCATTGCCTCCTCTAGCAGGTGCACCACCACCTCTCTTAGCTGAAGACTGATACTTCTGATCACGTCCCCTCTTGTTCCGTCCACCTCCAGAACTATACTCAGCAGCTCTCTTGCCAGCACCCTTAGCAGATAAACTCAAGTTCATCTCAACGTCCTTGGCTCGGCCCACCAACACGTCAAAATCATCATACTCGGCGGCCAGCAAATACATTTTCACATCCGTCTCTAAACCATAACGGAACCTCTCGCACCTTGCCCGCTCATCAGGTACCAGCTCCGGTGCATACTGACTGAGTCGCACAAACTGCACCTCATACTCAGCCACACTCATGCTCCCTTGGGTAAGAGACATGAATTCACGCTTCTTCTCATCTAGATATCTTACACCCAGATATCTCCTTTTGAACACACTCTGAAAGAATGTCCAAGTCACATCAGCTTCTGCCATCCCAGCAATAGTGGTTGTCCACCACGTATACGCATCCTTCTGCAGCAAGGACACAACACAACCCAGCTTCTGCACATCAGTGCAACTCATCTGGCCCAAGATTCGCTTGGTACTCTCTAGCCAAGCTTCAGAACTCTCAGCAGACATACCCCTGAACTCAGTCCCACCAAGACTGCGCAGACGCTCCAAAGGTAGTCTGACACCAGCATCTTCCTGATGCCCCGCTCCACGAGCCCCAGCTACTGCTGCTTGAAAAGCACCAGCAATAGCTTGCACTAACATCGTCATATCAGGCATAGCTTGCCCCTGACCAGCCCCAGGTCCAGCAGCTCCAGCGCCAGCTGCAGCTCCAGCTTCCTCAGCCCCAGCACCACCACCACCAGGTGGAGGAGGAGGTAACACCGCACTACCCGTGTTTTCCTCATTCTCGTTCTCATTAGGAGC
Organism: Hibiscus trionum; assembly: GCA_030270665.1. Lineage (NCBI taxonomy): Eukaryota > Viridiplantae > Streptophyta > Magnoliopsida > Malvales > Malvaceae > Hibiscus > Hibiscus trionum. The sequence goes on along the minus strand of BSYR01000027.1, from coordinate 40,043,823 downwards.
CGTAGCTCGCACATTACCTCGTAACTCTCTACGTGGTGCCATACTTTTACCATGCAATCACAACACAAATAAAACAAAGTCAGGCCCAGCAAGGTAAGCAATCCAAGTATTCAAGCTCAATTTCATTTCAAAACAACATCTTTCCTTTAGCTTTGATTTGGCAATGGGTACCCACTACATGCTACATCACAGCACATACTTCAATTGCATCAAAATCACAAGCCATTAAACATGCTTTCACTCAACAAGCATACAAGGCATACATACTTCAATCATGCATACATACATTCCCAATTACTCGAGAACTCAGCTCTGATACCACCAAATGTAACCCCCTTAACCCGGCCTAGACGGTTGACCCGAATTAAGAAAGTCACACGGGGAAAACCAAAGTCAACCCGAAAGTCAACCTTGATTAACGACCCTTTTTTTTCCTTTTTAACCTTGTCTAGATGCACTTTAGACCTAATTGTGATCACACAAACATCATACCAAAAGATCACAAACATCAGAGATCAAACAGGGACTCAATTGAACAAATTACAACTTTAGGGACCAAAATGTAAATTCTGATAAATATGAGGACTTAATCCAAATTAAAGTTACCAACTTGAAATTAATCAGGTTTCATGCTTCTCCGTAAAATTTCAGCTCAAAAGGACTTCCCAAACTCATAAAATTGCACAAACAAGTTTCAGGACCAAAACGCAAACATTCCAAAACATATAACTGCCAATGTCAGCCCCCAACGGTCACCCGTTCCGAAACAGGCATAGCCCGTTTCGAAACTCGGGGCCGTTCCGCAACGCGTACCGAAATGGGGGTCTGGCAGTAGCCTTTCCGTTTCGGAATGGCCCCTCCCGTTTCGGACGCCTGGGCACATTTAAGGCACCCGTTCCGAAACGGTAGGTGCTGTTCCGAAACACCCTGCACAAATTGCTTCAAAAAGCATTATTAAACATGCAATTAAACATCCAATCATGCACCAAACGCCACCAAACTTTACCAGCATGCAATTAAACATAGAAGGGACATATAAGCATCTTCAATTCAACAAAATAACATCATAAGCAAAAAGCCCCAAATCTATAGGCATGCTTCCTACACAAGTAAGCCATTCAAGCATAAACTTCCAAAACAAGCATGTAAAGATCCAACACCAAAACCAACCTTCTCAACATCAAACAATATACTTGGGGAGTACTAAACATCTCCCAAAACATATACATTGGTCCCCCATTGCCAAATTACCAAAAGCTAAAATGTACTTAGAAAACCTTCCATACTTAGAGCTTTGTTTCCACTTGGATGCTTGCCCTCCTTGCTGCCCTCAAGTACTCTAATGTTCTGCATTATTGAATTAAGAAAACGGAAGAGAGCGTAAGCAAAAGCTTAGTGAGGAATGCTCGTAAAACCATTCAACAATGCATTAACAAAACATTTATAAATCATGCTTCAAAACATCAATTGTACATGCTTAAAAGCTTACTTAAAACAAACATCTCATGCTTCATGTCATAACATGTCATATTGGCAACAAGTGATACAATTCATTTCTTTGAAACAAGTTCATCAACTTTCACCCCAAGGACTTTTAAACACCTTGGACCCCAAGGACTTTTAAACACCTTGGCCATGGACTTTTAAACACCATGATATAAATTACCTCAAGGACTTTTAAACACCTTGACCCCAAGGACTTTTAAACACCTTGGCCATTGACTTTTAAACACCATGAATTAAATCACCTCAAGGACTTTTAAACACCTTGACCCCAAGGACTTTTAAACACCTTGGCCTATGGACTTTTAAACACCATAGAAAGGACCACACAAGGACTTTTAAACACCTTTGTGTCCGTAACAAGAATCATCCAAGGACTTTTAACCACCTTGATGTTCTTAAGTAACAAGGCTCACTCAAGGACTTTTAACCACCTTAGTGACCTCAACCTTTTCAAAACATCACTTGCCAATATACATCATTATCATCAATTTACCCACTGTTCTAAAGCATTAAACCAAGCCATATTCATCATGCATTTAAAAGCATCAAACCACATTTGATCAATGTTCAAAAACAAGGAACTCTTACCTTGAGCTTCCTTCAACATATGGCTTACAAAAACAGCATTAACCATGCTAAATCATGCTTTCAAAACAGAATTTAAAACATGCAATAAACCACATTGCACAACAATCAAATCATGGCCACCACTAGAGAGTTTTTCCGAAAACTTACACTTGAGCTTAGCAAAGTTGTTTAGACTTAAACTAAGCTCCCAAGTCATTGGTTTCAAAGCCGAAAACCCAATTTCACTCACCGATTCCACTTCGCCTCAAGCCAAAGCACCAATTCAAGCTTCCGGATCAACAACTCTTGGATCCAAAGATGCCTCCCCTGATTAAACACATTAAAGCAGAGATTTAATGCATCATCATGCATCAAAAGCTTCAATGAAAGCACTCAAACTCGCTGCTCTCATTCACACTCCAATTTCGGCCACCAAACACAACCGAAATTGCATCAAAACCACTTCTCAACAAAGCCCAGCCATAAACCAGCAAAACCTAACATCCATTAACACCATTTAACATCTAAAAACAACCTATAAACATCCTTATACCTCCAGCAACATCAGATCCACATGATCACCATAAAAACATCCAAGAATCACAAGCTAAACTTAGGAAACACAACCTATCCGGGATTGCATTAATCAAAACTCATTTCCTTATCAATTTAGAGTTCATTTAACATCAAAAACACACCTCAAATCACAGATTAATCATATCTAACGAAAATCATCAAAAATCACCAAATCTTGCATTATAAGCCAAGATCCATTTCACCACTTAAAATCCTTTAATAAAACTTCAATTAAGAGTTGAGAACTTGGGAATTTCAGTAAAGAACTGATAGTTTAGAGGAGAAGGACGTTCTTACCTCCAAACTTGTGTTTCTCCACTTTTTGGAATCAAAAACCTTGTTGAATCAACTAGCAAATGATGAGGTTTTGAAGATATGTTGATTAGGAATCAAAAGAATGTTGAAAGGAGGATTTTAGGTGAGAAAATCAGAAACAACTCTCTGGAAAACAAGTGTTTGGATTGAGAGAAAATGAGAGAAAGAAAACAGAAAAGTTAGTTAAGAAAATAGCCAAATGGCCTTTCCCTCCACTTTTGATATGTTTTAAAATCAGAATAAATCTCAAAATATCTTAGAAAAATCTGGAGAAACTACTTTTGGAATAATAGCTCCTTAAAGATTCAAAGTTTCAACTCTTTATAAAACAGTCACATAACTTTCAAAAATTACATTTTGGTCACTAGCCAAAATGTCACTCTTCCAAAACCCATTTTTCAAAATTGATTTCACAGTTCACTTAATTATATTAAAAGATGATTTTAGAACATTTTTCCATATTTTTAATGCAACCCGAACTAGGCTTTCCTAATTTCACCTCTTTAGATTCGAACATCACTTTGACCAAACCGGTCAACGCCCAAAACTTCTAAGCCCAAAACCGGGGCGTTACAGAATGTTTTCCGAATGCGCTGAACTTTGAGTATGTCGTTTGTATGAACATATCTAGGGTTAATGTGCATTTAGATAAGATTAAAAAGAAAAAAAAAGGGTCGTTAATCAAGGTTGACTTTCGGGTTGACTTTCGGGTTGACTTTGGTTTTCCCCGTGTAAACTTCTTAATTCGGTTCAACCGTCTAGACCGGGTTAAGGGGGTTACATTTGGTGGTATCAGAGCTGAGTTCTCGAGTAATTGGGAATGATTATGTGGGTGATTAATGTATGTATGCCTTGTATGCTTGTTGAATGAAAGCATGTTGTGTGAATTGTAAGTATGTTACAATTGTGATGTATGCTGTGGTGAAGCGTGATAGAGGGACCCATTGCCAAATCAAAGCTAATGAAATGATGTTGTTTTTAATTGGAAATGAGCTTGAGTACTTGGATTGCTTACCTTGCTGAGCCTGACTTTGTTTATTGCATTGTGATTGCATTGTTTAGTGAATGGCACCTCGTAGAGAATTGAGGGTTAATACGCGAGCTATGGCTCAAAATGAGAATGAGGAGAATGCTGAAAATATGGTGGATTTACCTCCTCCACCTGGTGATGGTGGTGCTGGGGGTGAAGGAGCTGGTGTTGCAGCTGGTGCTGGGGTCGCTGGACCTGAAGCTGGTCAGGGACAAGCTATTCCTGACATGACAGTGTTGATTCAAGCTATTGCTGGAGCTTTTCAAGCAGCGGTAGCTGGAGCTCAAGGAGCTGGGCATCAAGGTGATGCTGGTGTTAGACTACCTTTGGAGCGTTTGCGCAGTCTGGGAGGGACTGAGTTCAGGGGTTTGTCTGCTGAAGGTTCTGAGTCTTGGCTAGAAAGTACCAAGAGAATCTTGGGGCAGATGAGTTGCACTGATGTGCAGAAGCTGGGCTGTGTAGTATCGTTGTTGCAAGATGATGCTTACACTTGGTGGACAACCTCTATCTCTGGAATGAAGGAAGCTGATGTAACTTGGACGTTCTTTCAGAACGCGTTCAAGAGGAGATATCTGGGTGTGAGGTACCTAGATGAGAAGAAGAGAGAATTTATGTCTCTTACCCAAGGGAGCATGTCTGTAGCTGAGTACGAGGTTCAGTTTGTCCGACTCAGTCAATACGCACCTGAACTTGTTCCTGATGAGCGGGAGAGGTGTGAAAGGTTCCGTTATGGTTTGGTGACGGAAGTGAAGACGTATATGCTAGCTGCTGAGTATAATGATTTTGATGTGCTGGTTGGGAGAGCTAAGGACATTGAGATGAATTTGGGTTTATCATCTAAAGGTGCTGGTTCTGGTGCTGGTAAGCGAGTTGCTGAGTATAGTTCTGGTGGTGGACGGAACAAGAGGGGACGTGATCAGAGGTATCAGCTTTCGGCTAAGCGAGGTGGTGGTGCGCCTGCTCAGGGAGGCAAGGCAAGAGCTGAACCGAACGCATGTTGGACATGTGGATCGCGTGGCCATATGAAACGTGATTGTCCTCGAGCTGTGAGGGAGGTGCAAGCTCCTGTTGTGGCAGTTGGTAATTCGTGCTGGAACTGTGGATTTACGGATCACATGAGGAGAGAGTGTCCTATGTTGGCTGGTGGCCAAGGGCATGCTCCTGTAGTTGTTGCACCACAGAGAGGTCGTGGGCGCGGCCGTGGTAACTTCCAGCGGAGAGAAGAGGGTGGACGGAATGTGGCTCATGTTGTAGCTGTTCAGCCAGAGGGTGGTGGCCAGGCTAGAATGTTTGCTCAGAGGGAGGGGAGGAATGACGCGGATGTGATTGCAGGTACTTTTACTTTGCAGTCCTTGTCATTACTTTCCTTGATTGATTCTGGATCTACGCACTCATACATTTTGCGTGAGCATGCTGAATTGCTTGGTTTGCCTGTTGAGTCTTTGGATGTTGGTATGCGTGTCACTAGTTCTTTTGGTGAGACTGTTGTGACTCGAAAGCTTTATAGAAGATGTCCTTTGGTTGTGCAAGATCATGTTTTTCATGTTGATCTTATGGAGTTGCCTTTCTATGGTTTTGATGTAATCCTTGGTATGGATTGGCTTGCTGAGCATCGTGCTGTAGTGGATTGTGAGAATAAGCGAGTTTCGTTGAAGCTTGCGGATGATTATGAGGTGGTTGTGGTTGGTGAGAATGTGAAGTTTCTTGCCAATGTGGTGTCTACATTGGAGGCGAGCCGGATGCTGAGGCAAGGTTGTGAAGCTTATCTAGCCTTTGTGATGAATCCTAGCTCTAAGGAGTTGCGTGTGCAAGATATCAGGACTGTGCGAGAGTTTCCTGGTGTGTTTCCGGAGGAATTGCCTGGATTACCTCCTAATCGTGAGGTGGAGTTTGGGATTGAGCTGTATGAAAACACAACTCCAGTGTCCATTACTCCTTATCGAATGGCACCTAAAGAGTTGAAAGAGCTGAAGACGCAATTGCAAGAGTTGCTTGATCGTGGTTTCATTCGGCCGAGTGTGTCACCTTGGGGTGCGCCGGTCTTGTTTGTGAAGAAGAAGGATGGCACTATGAGAATGTGCATTGATTACCGTCAGCTTAACAAGTTGACTATCAAGAATCGGTATCCATTGCCGAGAATTGATGATCTTTTTGATCAATTTCGGGGAGCAGCTGTGTTCTCCAAGATTGACTTAAGGTCAGGGTATTACCAGTTGAAGGTGAACGATGTGGATGTGCCAAAGACAGCTTTCAGGACGAGGTATGGGCATTATGAGTTCCTTGTGATGCCATTTGGATTGACAAATGCTCATGCAGCTTTCATGGACATGATGAATCGTGTATTTCATGAATACCTGGATAAGTTTGTGGTGGTATTCATTGATGATATCCTCGTGTACTCGCGTACTGAGGAGGAGCATGAAGGGCATCTGAGAATTGTGCTGCAAGCTTTGTTGGAGAATCAGCTTTATGCTAAGCTGAGCAAGTGTGAGTTCTGGCTTAGAGAAGTGGTGTTTCTTGGTCATGTGGTTTCTGCTGAAGGGATTCGTGTCGATCCTCAGAAGATTGAGGCGGTGATGAGTTGGAAGGTTCCTAAGTCTGTTCATGAAGTTCGTAGTTTCCTTGGTTTGGCAGGATACTACCGAAGGTTTGTGGATGGGTTTTCGAAGATTGCTGCACCTTTGACAAAGTTGTTGCAGAAGGATGTTAAGTATGAGTGGACGGAGGCGAGACAACAGGCTTTTGAGAAGCTTAAGGCAGCCTTGACACAAGCTCCTATCTTGGTTCAACCTGAATCAGGGAAAGAGTTTGTGGTGTATAGTGATGCGTCCTATGTTGGTTTGGGATGTGTGTTGATGCAGGAGGGTAAGGTGGTGGCTTATGCATCACGGCAGTTGAAGGTGCATGAGCGCAATTATCCTACGCATGACATCGAGTTGGCTGCGGTGGTTTTTGCTTTGAAGATCTGGAGACATTATCTGTATGGTGAGAAGTGTACTGTGTACACGGATCACAAGAGTTTGAAGTATCTGATGTCTCAGAAGGAGTTGAATCTTAGACAGCAACGTTGGGTGGAGTTGCTCAAGGATTATGATTTGACGATTGAGTATCACCCTGGAAAAGCTAATGTTGTAGCGGATGCCTTGAGTAGGAAGGTAGCTGTTGAGTTGAGGGCTATGTTTGCCAGTTTGAGTATTTCGCGTGATGGTGGTCTTGTGGCTGAATTGCAAGTGAAACCATCTTTGGTTCAGTTGATCAAAGAAAAGCAGTTGTTGGATGATTCCTTGGTACCGCATGTTCAGGATATTGCGGAGGGTAGACCTTCGGATTTTTGTTTTAGTGATGATGGAGTGTTGTGTTTTGGGAGTCGGATAGTAGTGCCCAATGATGTAGATTTGAGGCGTGCTATTCTGACTGAAGGTCATAGTAGTCCTTTTGCTATGCACCCTGGTAGTACTAAGATGTACCGTGATCTTCGTGATGAGTACTATTGGGTGGGTCTAAAGAAGGATGTTGCTGAGTTTGTAAGTAAGTGCATGGTGTGGCAGCGAGTTAAGGCTGAGCATCAGTTTCCGTCAGGTTTGTTGCAACCGTTGAGAATTCCTGAGTGGAAGTGGGAAAGGATTACCATGGATTTTGTATCTGGGTTACCTTTTTCGCCATCGAAGAAGAATTCGGTGTGGGTGATTGTGGATCGCTTGACGAAGTGTGCGCATTTCTTGCCTGTGCATACTACGTATTCTTTGGATAAGCTTGCGGAGCTGTACATTGCTGAGATTGTGCGGCTGTATGGTGTGCCTAAGTCGATTGTGTCGGATAGGGATCCGAGGTTTACATCGCGTTTCTGGCAGTGTTTGCATCAAGCTTTGGGTACACGGTTGAATTTCAGTACATCTTATCATCCTCAGTCGGATGGTCAGTCCGAGCGTGTTATCCAGGTTTTAGAGGATATGTTGAGGTGTTGCGTGATTGAGTTTCAAGGCTCATGGGAGAAACATTTGACTTTGGTGGAGTTTGCCTATAACAATAGTTATCAGGCGAGTATTCAAATGGCACCTTATGAGGCTTTGTACGGGAGGAAGTGTAGGACTCCTCTGTGTTGGGCTGAAACGGGTCAGAAGTTGGTTTCGATGCCAGCTATGTTGAAAGGAACCACCGAGAAGGTGAAGCTCATTTGTGAGCGCTTGAAGGCAGCTTCTGATCGGCAAAAGTCTTACGCGGATTTGAAGCGTAAGGAGATTGAGTATGCGGTGGGTGACCGTGTGTTTTTGAAGGTTTCGCCTTGGAAAAAGGTGATGAGGTTTGGTCGAAAGGGTAAGTTGAGCCCTAGGTACATTGGACCATACGAGGTGGTTGAGCGTGTGGGTCCTGTTGCGTACAGGTTGAGGTTACCACAAGAGTTGGAGAAGATTCATGATGTGTTTCATGTTTTTATGCTTCGGAAGTATAGATCGGATCCTTCACATGTGATGCCTGTGGAAGAAGTGGAATTGAATCCGGATTTGACTTATGATGAGGAATCGGTGAGGATTCTGGATTCGGATAGTAAGGTTCTTCGTGGCAAGACCATTGAATTGGTAAAGGTGTTGTGGAAACATCGTGGTGTTGAAGAAGCCACGTGGGAGCGGAAGGATGACATGTTGAAACAGTTTCCGTACCTCTTTCCTTCAGGTAAATTTCGAGGACGAAATTTCTTAAGGGGGGGAGAGTTGTAACACCCCAATTTTGGGCTTAGAAGTTTTGGGTTTGGACCGGACCGGTCGGGTTGCGGTTCGAATATAAAAGGGTGAATTTCGGAAAGCCTAGTTCGGGTTGCATTAAAAATATGGAAAAATGTCTTAAAATCCTCTTTTATTATATATAAGAGAAAGGTGAAATCAATTTTACAAAATGAGGTTTGGAAGGGTGACATTTTGGGTTAGTGACCAAAATGTAATTTTTGGAAACTTTGTGACTGTTTTAAAAAGGATTGAAACTTTGAATCTTTAAGGAGCTATTTACCCAAAAGAGTTTCTCCAGATTTTTCTGAATATTTATCAATTAATTAATGGTTTTAAAATAAAGGTAAAAGGGAGGGAAAGATATTTTTGGCATTTTAACAAACTTTTCCCAAATTTTCCATTTTCTTTTCTCTCAACTTTTCTCTCAACCCAAACACATTTCTCCAGCAGAATTTCCTCTGATTTTGACAACTTAAGATGAGATTTCAATCCTCATTTGATCTCTAATCAAATCTACAACAAAACCTTAGCATTTGCTTATTGGATTTTCAAGATATTGGTTCCAAAAAGGGAGAAAACTCAAGTTTAGAGGTATGAACGTCCTTCTCCTCTAAATTCTCAGTTCTTTACTGAAATTCCCAAGTTCTCAATCCTTGATTTGTGTTTTATTAAAGGTTTTACAATTGTGTTCTTGATCTTGGCTTTAAAATGCAAGATTTGCTTTAATTTTGATGAAATTCGTATGATCTGATTGGGCACTGTTTTGAGATGTCATTTTGATGTAAAATGAATGTATAATTGATGAGAAATTGAGGTTTAATCAATGCAATCCCGGATAGGTTGATTTTCCTAAGTTTTGCTTGAGTTTTTGGTGGTTTTTGGAGTGATCTTGATGATCTGTTATAGCTGGAGGTATAAGGACGTGGTTAGATCCTTTTTGGATGTTAATTGATGTTTAAGGATGTTTGGAATTGATGGATCTTGGCTGGGTAGTGTTGTGGAGTTGTTTGGATGTGATTTCGGTTGTGTTCGGTAGCCGAAATGTGAGTGTTGATGTGAGCAGCGAGTTTAGATGTCTTGGTTGAGGATATTAATGCATGATGGTGCATTAATCTACTGTTTTGATGTGTTTAAAACAGGGGAGACATCTTCGGATCCTCGTGGTGTTGATCCGGAAGCTTGATTGGTGTTTCGGCAAGTGGCGAAACGGAATCGGTGAGTGGATTTTGGTTTTCAGCTTTGAAACCAATGTTTTGAAGGTTTGGTAGCTTAGTTTAAGTCTAAACAACTTTGCTAAGCTCAAGAGTAAGTTTTCGGAAAAACTCTCTTGTTGATGAACCATGAGTTGGTTGAGTGCAATGTGATTGTTTGCATGTTTTAAATTCTGTTTTGAAAGCATACTTAGCATGTTTATTTGCTGGTTTTATAAGCCATGTGTTGAAGGATGCTCAAGGTAAGAGATCCTTGTTTTGAACATTTGATAAAATGTGGTTTTGTTGCATAAGGATGCATGATGATTAATGGCTTTGTTAAATGCTTTAAAATAGTGGATTATTGTTGTTAAATGATGCATATTGGCAAGTGATGTTTCGAGAAAGGTTAAGAACACTATGGTGGTTAAAAGTCCATAGGTGGTTCTTGTGTTAAGAACAACATGGTGGTTAAAAGTCCATGATTGGTTCTTGTGCTAAGGTCACCAAGGTGGTTAAAAGTCCTTGTGTGAGCCTTGTAAGGTCACAAAGGTGGTTAAAAGTCCTTGTGTGAGCCTTGTGTATTTTAAGAACACCATGGTGGTTAAAAGTCCATGGGTGATTCTTGTTTTAAGGTCGCAAGGTGGTTAAAAGTCCTTGTGTAGACCTTGTGTATTGTAAGAACACCATGGTGGTTAAAAGTCCATGGGTGATTCTTGTGCTAAGGACACAATGGTGGTTAAAAGTCCATGTGTGGTCCTTGTGAATTGTAAGATCACAATGGTGTTTAAAAGTCCATGTGTGAATCTTATGTTGATTGTATTGAAATGGAAAGATTATGATTATCACTTGTGGCCAATATGACATGTTAATAATTTGAAGCATGTATGCTTGTTTTAAATGCTTTTGTGCATGGATAAAGGTTGTTTTGAACTAAGGTTATAAAAGTGTTTTATAAATGCATTATTGAGTTGTTTTAAATGAGCATTCCTCACTAAGCTATGTGCTTACGCTCTCTCTTTTCTTAAACCAATAATGCAGAGCATTGAAGTGCACATAAGGGCAGCAAGAGGTCAAGAATCCAAGTGAAGAACTAAGCTCATGTATGGTGAAAGTTTCTTAACACTATTAGCTTTTGGCATTTGGCAATGGTGAACCTATGTTGTTGTTTTGGGAGATGTTTTGGACTCCCTAAGATGGTTTTATGTTGTTGTTGATGATGGAACATGTAATAGGCCTTTGTGAAGTTGGTTGAGTATTGTGATGCTTGAATGGTTTTCTAAATAGGATGCATGCCTATAGAATTGGGGCTTTTCTTGTTTGATGCCATGTTTAAGAATTGTTGATGCCATTATGTTCCTTATGCATGTAATGTCTTGCTGATATAATTTGGTTGCCTTTGGAGCATGTTTGATGGGTCAATTGTGTGATTTATCAGCTAAATTTCTGCAATTTGGGCAGCCTGTTTCGGAACAGGTGCTGCCGTTTCGGAACAGAGGGCCTGAAATGGCCTAGGCATTTCGAAACGGGCAGAGCCGTTCCGGAACAGTTTGGCCACTGCCAGGCCATGTTGCGCAACGCGTTTCGGAACGGTCCCGCGTTTCGGAACGGATCATCCCTGTTCCGAAACACCTGACCGTTGGGCACTGAAATTGATGGTTATATGTTTTGAAACCTTTGCGTTTTGGTCCTGAACTTTGTGAATGCAATTGAATGAGTTTGAGATGTCCGTTTGAGTTGAAATTTGACAGAGAAGCATGAAATATGACTAATTTCATAATGGTAACTCAAAAGTGGGTTAAGTTCTTATAATTTCTAGAATTTACATTTTGGTCCATAAATTCGTGTTTTGTGCAATTAAGTCCCTGAATGTTTTCCGAATGCGCTGGTATTTGAGTATGCCGTTTGTATGAACATATCTAGGGTTAATGTGCATTTAGATAAGATTAAAAAGAAAAAAAAAGGGTCGTTAATCAAGGTTGACTTTCGGGTTGACTTTGGTTTTCCCCGTGTAAACTTCTTAATTCGGTTCAACCGTCTAGACCGGGTTAAGGGGGTTACATTTAGACCTGCTCGTTTGAAACCTCTACAATAAGGACCGTAAAACAAGTTTTAATCAAATTCTAGGAGTTCGTCTAATTGGTTAGGAGCTTTTCAACACAATTATATTGCAAAACCTCAATTTATGTATTTTTTAATCAGTTAAAATTCCAAGGGTCCATTGAGAGGACCATTTAGACCTGCTCGTCCGAAACCTCTAGAAAAAGGACCGGAAAAAAGTTTTAATCAAATATTATGAGATCATGTAATTGATTACGATCTTTTCAACTCAATTATAATGCAAAACTTCAATCTCTGTACTTTTTACTCATTTAAAATTCCAACGGGTCCATTGAATGACCCATTTTGACCTACTCGTCCGAAACCTCTAGAAAAAAGACGGAAAAAAGTTTTAATCAAATATTAGGAGATCATGTAATTGATTACGAGCTTTTCAACACAATAATATTGCAAAACCTCAATTTTTGTATTTTTTAATCAGTTAAAATTCCAACAGGTCCATTGAGAGGACCATTTAGACCTGCTCGTCCAAAACCTCTAGAAAAAGGACCGTAAAAAAGTTTTAATCAAATATTATGAGATCATGTAATTGATTACTATCTTTCCAACACAATTATATTGCAAAACCTAAATTTATGTACTTTTTACTCATTTAAAATTCCAATGGGTCAATTGAAAGGCCCATTTAGACATGCTCGTCCGAAACCTCTACAAAAAGGACCGTAAAAAAAGTTTTAATCAAATATTAGGAGATCATATAATTGATTACGAGCTTTTCAACACAATTATATTGCAAAACCTCAATCTCTGTACTTTTTACTCATTTAAAATTCCAACGGGTCCATTGGAAGTCCCATTTAGACCAGCTCGTCCGAAACCTCTACAAAAAGGAGCGCAAAACAAGTTTTAATCAAATTATAGGAGTTCATCTAATTTGTTAGGAGCTTTTGAACACGATTATATTGCAAAACCTCAATTTCTGAACATTTTACACAGTTAAAATTCCAATGGGTCTATTGAAAGGCCCATTTAGACATGCTCGTCCGAAACCTTTAGAAAAAGGACCGAAAAAAGGTTTTAATCAAATATTAGGAGATCATGTAATTGATTACGATCTTTTCAACACAATTATAATGCAAAACCTCAATCTCTGTACTTTTTACTCATTTAAAATTCCAACGGGTCAATTGAAAGGACCATTTAGACCTTTTCGTCTGAAACCTCTACAAAAAGGACCGCAAAACAAGTTTTAATCAAATTTTAGGAGTTCTCCTAATTGGTTAGGAGCTTATGAACATAATTATATTGCAAAAACTCAATATTTGTGCTTTTTACTCAGTTAAAATTCCAACGGGTCCATTAAGAGGCCCATTTAGACTTACTCGTCCGAAACCTCTATAAAAGGATCGGGAAAAAAGTTTTACTCAAATATTAGGAGATCATGTAATTGATTACGAGCTTTTCAACACAATTATATTGCAAAACCTCAATCACTGTACTTTTTACACATTTAAAATTCCAACGGTTCCATTGAAAGGCCCATTTAGACCTGCTCGTCCGAAACCTCTAGAAAAAGGACCGGAAAAAAGTTTTAATCAAATATTAAGAGATCATGTAATTGATTACGATCTTTTCAACACAATTATATTGAAAAACCTCAATCTCTGTACTTTTTACTAATTTAAAATTCCAACGGGTCCATTGAAAAGCCCATTTAGACATGCTTGTCTGAGACCTCTAGAAAAAGGACCGCAAAAAAAGTTTAAATATAATATTAGAAGATCATGTAATTGATTACGAGCTTTTCAACACAAATATATTGCAAAACCTCAATTTCTGTACTTTTTACTCAGTTAAAATTCCAACGGGTCAATTGAAAGGCCCATTTAAACCTGCTCATTCGAAACCTATAGAAAAAGGATCGGAAAAAAAGTTTTAATCAAATATTAGGATATCATGTAATTGATTACGAGCTTTTCAACACAATTATATTGAAAAACCTCAATTTCTGTACTTTTTACTCAGTTAAATTTCCAACGGGTCCATTGAAAGGCCCATTTAAACCTGCTCGTCCGAAACCACTAGAAAAGGACCGCAAAACGAGTTTTAATAAAATTTTAGGAGTTCAGCTAATTGGTTAGGAGCTTTTCAACACAATTATATTGCAAAACCTCAATTTATGTACTTTTTTATCAGTTAAAATTCCAACGGGTCAATTGAAAGGCCCATTTAGACCTGCTCGTTTGAAACCTCTAGAAAAAGGACCACAAAAAAGTTTTAATCAAATATTAGGAGATAATTTAATTGAATACGAGATTTTCAACACAATTATATTGCAAAACCTCAATCGTTGTACTTTTTACTCATTTAAAATTCCAATGGGTCCATTGAAAGGCTCATTTAGACCTGCTCGTCCGAAACCTCTAGAAAAAAGACCGGAAAAAAAAGTTTTAATCAAATATTAAGAGATCATGTAATTGATTACGAGCTTTTCAACACAATTATATTGCAAAACCTCAATCTCTGTACTTTTTACTCATTTAAAATTCCAACGGGTCCATTGAGAGGATCATTTAGACCTGCTCGTTTGAAACCTCTAGAAAAAGGACAGCAAAAAAGTTTAAATACAATATTAGGAGATCTTGTAATCGGTTACGAGCTTTTCAATAGAAATATATTACAAAACCTCAATTTTTGTATTTTTTACTCAGTTAAAATTCCAACGGGTCAATTGAAAGGCCCATTTAAACCTGCTCGTCCGAAACCTCTACAAAAGGACCACAAAATAAGTTTTAATTAAAATTTAGAAGTTTTTCTACTTGGTTAGGACAATGTAACAACAACAACAGTAACAGAAATCTTTTTAAGAGGTCGTAGGTTTTTTTGGTTTAAACAGGCATCAAGTAGTATCCTTAAGTTTTTAGAAAAAACATTTCGTTAAACCGAAAAAATTTGAAAAGGGGATTTGCTTAAACCGTGCTCCAGACACTGTCCTTAAGGATATGTCGCGGTGAAGCGTACCCTCCAGGATTCAACAAGCACTTCTGCCGTAGTAGGCAACAAAAAGAGCAAAAGAAACAATGAATGCCCAACTTGAAAACATGTTTAAAATGAGAGAGAGAGAGAGAGAGTAAAAGAAAGTAAGTAGATTCTAATTCGGGACATTTTTGCACATATGTGCGTGGCATTTATAGTACCATACACGCCCAAAAAGGGTATTTAAAAATAGCATTAATCAAGGACAAATTTGTAATAAATAAAATTAGTGGTTAAGAATAAAGATACTTTAATTTAAAATGAATGGTTAAAAATTAATCAAAAAATGAATTTTAAAAATAAAAATAATAATAAAAATGGATGGGCCTCTAGTTCATGCGTTTGGGGAAACTAGACGATTTGAACTTTTTGGCCAAACCTCTTGCGCGCGCGACCACCATCATATTTTTTTCTCTTATAAGCCTGATACCAAATCTTTATATTTAAACACATAATAAATACTATAAAAGATAGATGTGAGATTCTTTGAAATATACTAAGTAATCTAATATTTTTACAACACACTTTTCATGAAATACTTTTGTTCGACATTTAGATATGAAAATATAATCTTCAAATATTATTCAAATATGTAAAACCTTAGAAAAATCTAGTCATATTTGTGCCCGACAATTATTGGAAAAAATTATATGTAAAAAAATATTTTGAAAATTTTAAAAAATCTAAAAAATATGATTAAAATTGTAAAAATTCTAAATTATTCAAGGAATAGATTTTTCATAAAAGTTTTAAGTGTCATTTTTTAAAATTTGTAAAAAACTATCAATTTAAAATATATAAATTCTAAAAATGAATATATAGATTATAATTTTAGAAAATTCTGATTAAAAAAACATCTGATATTTTTTTGTATTTTAAAATAATTTTTTTAAGAAAAGAACTGTAAAAATTGTTTAAAATTTAGGGGGAAATAGAGGAAATTCTCAAAAAATATAAATATCATTTTACAGAAAATTTATTAAACAACAAGTTTTGAGTGTAATGGCAAGGCACATTGCTCTCTCAAGTAGAGGATTTGTGTTAGAACCTTCGAGAAGACATTATTGAGGGAGAGTCATGAATCCTAAACATGGAACTTTACATAAATATAGTACTTAGTTTTTTTATTTATTTTGACAAATATGGTACATATTTTTCTTATTAAAATGATAATTTTACCCTTTAAAAAAATTAAAGTTTGTTTTGTTGGAAAACTAAAAAAAGGGTAAAAAAGAAAACGTGCCTAGTAAAAGTTGCAATTGTCTTTTCAATGAGATTATTTTAAAAATAAACTGGACAATTTTTATAAGACAAAGGGAGTAGTAATATTTGTGACAATATAACTGAAAAAAGCAAATGTTTATACTGTAAATATAGTACTTAGTTTTTTACCTAATCATCCGAAACCTCTAGAAAAAGGACCACAAAACAAGTTTTAATCAAATTTTAGGAGTTCGTCTAATTGGTTAGGAGCTTTTCAACACAATTATATTGCAAAACCTCAAATTCTGTACTTTTTAATCAGCTAAAATTCCAACGGGTCAATTGAAAGGAACATTTAGATCTGCTCGTTCGAAACCTCTAGAAAAAGGACCAGAAAAAAGTTTTAATAAAATATTAGGAGATCATGTAACTGATTATGAGCTTTTCAACATAATTATATTGCAAAACCACAATTTCTGTACTTTTTTACTCAGTTAAAACTCCAACAGGTCCATTCAAAGGCCCATTTAGACCTGCTCGTCCGAAACCTCTAGAAAAAGGGCCTTAAAAAAGTTTAAATCAAATATTAGGAGAATATGTAATTGTTTACGATCTTTTCAACACAATTATATGGCAAAACTCAATTTATTTACTTTTTACTCATTTAAAATTCCAACGGGTCTATTGAAAGGCCCATTTAAACCTGCTCGTTCGAAACCTCTACAAAAAGGACCGCAAAACAAGTTTTAATCAAATTTTAGGCGTTCGTCTAATAGGTTAGGAGCTTTTGAACAAAATTATATTGCCAAACCTAAATTTATGTACTTTTTACTCATTTAAAATTTCAACGGGTCCGTTGAAAGGCTCATTTAGACATGCTCGTCTGAAAACTCAAAAAAAGGACCACAAAAAGGTTTTAATCAAATATTAGGAGATCATGTAAATGATTACGAGCTTTTCAACACAATTATATTGAAAATCCTTAATTTCTGTACTTTTTATTCATTTAAAATTCCAACGGGTCCATTGAAAGGCCCATTTAGACCCGCTCGTCTGAAACCTCTACAAAAGGACCGCAAAACAAGTTCTAATCAAATTTTAGGAGTTCGTCTAATTGGTTAGGAGATTTTCAACACAATTATATTGAAAAACCTAAATTTATGTACTTTTTACTCATTTAAAATTTCAACGGGTCCATTGAAAGGGTCATTTAGACCTGCTTGTTCGAAAACTCTAGAAAAAGGACCACAAAAAAAGTTTTAATCAAATATTAGGAGATCATGTAAATGATTACGAGCTTTTCAACACAATTATATTGAAAAATCCTCAATTTCTGTACTTTTTACCCATTTAAAATTCCAACGGGTACTCAGTTAAAATTCCAACGGGTAAAAAGGTCCAACGGGTGATGAAAACTCTCTCAACTTTTTTCTCTCCAACTCTCCCTCTCCTTTTCCCCTTCCACTCCGGCCACCACCACCACCACCACTTTCCACCCTTCCACCACCACTTCTATCACCTCTTCCATTCACCTCCACCGCCGTGGTGCTTGCTTAGCACCCAAACAGTGACTGTGGTAATCCAATCCCTCACCCCGCGGAATTTTACTTTCCCATTGGCTTTGCCATGGCTCTCCTCTAACCATCTATCGACCACAGGGATACCACCGGAGTTCTCCATGGCTACCCCTCATTGGCACGTACAAGTTTGCTTATCCATTTTATTATTGTCATGGAAATCTTACTTTCTGCCATCATCCATAATTTTCCAAGTTAAATTTCTTCATAATATTTTTTCGTAATCTTAATAATCTTTCGGATTGTTTTGATTCTGCTGGGTCACATTTATGGGTGCCCTTCGTCACCCCAGCCCTCATAAACAGGGCACATGGGTTATCCTGGTCGTCACGGCCTTGTACTTTTGTTTCTCTTGGACAATGGTACGAGAATTGTAAGTCTATTATTATCGTATTTTGCCAACCTACTGCATGGCGAGGGCTTGCATGCAAACGGATGCATAGATGCAACCAATTACACCATGCAACATATATATTATTATATCCGGGGGATTTTTTTATCTTATGTTTATTAGTGATACTCCTCACATATGGATTGTTGGTTGCTGGCAATCTGCAAGGATGCATTCTGAGACCATCGTTCCCTACAACTAGTGTTTCTCCATTCCCCTCCATGCAGACGTTGATGGCAATTTGTGTTGCGATGGTATTACGATCCAAGTACATTGATACCACCGTCTCCCTGAAGGGTTACGGTGCTGTTCACTCTAATCGGAGGAGAGGCAACGCTTTGAGAACCCATTACCCCGTTCTTTGCGAGATTTTTTGCTTCCAACAAAGCGGGATAATTCGAATTTTCTTAACGGATAAGTTCCCATTTCCTTTTGATTTCACCTTCAATTTCACATTATCTAAATCTAAAATATTGTTTGAAATTGTTGGGACAGCTATCACTATCTCTCCTAATCTAAAAATACCATGCATTTTCAAATTCTATTTCAAACTTAAATTACCTAAGTTAAAATTGAATTTTGAATTGGTTGAGAGAGAGTTGATTTCTCATTTCACGGTGAACCTAAAGCTCTTTAGGATTCCCATGCATTTCAAATTGCAGATAAAATTACATTTAAATTTTATTTTATCCTCTACAATTCGAATTTTCTCCAAATTATCTAAATTTAGAATATTTTTTGAAGTTGGTGGGGAATCTATGACTATCCCTACTAATCTAAAAATACCATACATTTTCAAATTCGATTCCAAACTTAAATTATCTAAGTTAAAATTGAATTTTGAATTTGTTGAGAGAAATTTGATATCTCTTTTCCCGGTGAACCTAAAGCTCTTTAGGATTCCCATGCATTTCAAATTGCAGATAAAATTACATTTAAACGTTATTTTATCCTCTGCAATTCGAATTTTCTCCAAATTATCTAAATTTAGAATATTTTTTGAAGTTGGTGGGGAAGCTATCACTATCTCCACTAATCTAAAAATACCATACATTTTCAAATTCGATTTCAAACTTAAATTATCTAAGTTAAAATTGAATTTTGAATTTGTTGGGAGAATTTTGATATCTCTTTTCCCGGTGAACCTAAAGCTCTTTAGGATTCCCATGCATTTCAAATTGCAGATAAAATTACATTTAAACGTTATTTTATCCTCTGCAATTCGAATTTTCTCCAAATTATCTAAATTTAGAATATTTTTTGAAGTTGGTGGGGAAGCTATCACTATCTCCACTAATCTAAAAATACCATACATTTTCAAATTCTATTTCAAACTTAAATTATCTAAGTTAAAAGTGAATTTTGAATTTGTTGGAAGAGATTTGATATCTCCTTTTTCGGTGAATCTAAGGCTCTTTAGGATTCCCATACATTTCAAATTGCAGATAAAATTAAATTTAAACGTTATTTTATTCTTTGCAATTCAATTTTTCTTCAAATTATCTAAATTTAGAATAGTTTTTGAAGTTGCTGCTGCTGCATCCTCTACTCTGCTGGAGAAGTGGTTTGTTCTGATCGATGACGATGGTATACCATTGCCTACAACTGCTCCTCCCGTCTCTACTATTGTGGGGGTTGGCAGTAATGTGTATACCAACCCGGAGTTTGAGGATTGGTTGGCTGCAACGTCAGGAACTACAAAAGGAGCAAATGGCTCGCGCAAAACCAAACGTAGCCCTCCGATGGTTGCTACTGCTGTAACCATGAGGCCGAGAACTTCCCCCTCCACTCAAGCTAAGCCGGTGAAACCCGGAATGCCCTCTGACAAACCTTCCAAACTATCTAAAGCTGGGATGAGCAGCAAAATCTCTTCAGCGGCGGTTGACGTTCAACCCCGCCGAGAGAAATGAGGATCTTTTGTTGGAACTGCCGCGGTCTTGGTTCCCCGACGGCAGTTCAAGGGTTGAGCTCCATTGCTCGTAGGTTGCAACCGGATGTTATCTTCTTGTCTGAAACTCGCTTATGTCGTTACTATTATGATCGTTTAAGAAATTTATTAGATATGCATGGCTACATCTATGTTGATAGCAACCCCACATGTTCCGGACTCATTATATTTTGGAATAATGAAATTGAACTTGATTTGCTTTCGTATTCTGATCAATCCATTGATGTTATTTTAAATTCGAATGATGAATGTTTTTGTTTTACGGGCATTTATGGTTACGCTGACACAAATATGAAGTCTAAAACATGGGATTTGATTGATTCTTTGCGTCACGCTTCACCAATGCCTTGGTTAATTGGCGGTGACCTTAATGATATTTTATCAGATTTAGAAAAACAGGGAGGTTGTCGCCGACCGCAATCACAAATCACTAGCTTTCGCTAATGTCTATCTCGCAACAGTCTTTTTGGTTGCAAGCCCGCATCAGGTTGGTTCACTTGGTCCCTCACCGGGCCTAATGTCTCAACTATTTGTGAACGACTTGATCGTTTTGTAGCATGCAATGCATGGCTTAGTGAACATTCCACATTCGAATGCCGTAATATTTTTCCCCGGACTCTAACCATTATGTCATAGTCATGGATACCAAATATGTTCCCCAGCGCAACACTACTCCTCATGAGACCTTTGACCATTTCCGTTTTGAATCTTGTTGGGCAAATGATCCATCATACATCACGACCGTCCAACAGGCATGAGCGAATGCATCAGGTAACTTGCCTGATAAATTACGTACGGTTGGTAACCAGTTGCGCGATTGGCAATCGCATCGCCGATACCAGTCACAAACCCGCATTGCGGAATTACAACGCAAAATCAATTCATACATGCGACGTCGTCATCTACCGCCTGCGATGCTAAATGACCCGCGCGACACAAAACTAGAGCTTCGACGTCTTCTAGACGTCCGTGAAGCCTACTGGGCACAACGATCGCGGGTCACATGGTTGTCCCAAGGGGATAAAAACAAGTCTTTTTTCCATGCTAGAGCCTCTAAGCGCATGAAAAAGAATACTATTTGTGGCCTTCACGATGGTAACCATGTTTGGCATACAGCTACGCCAAGGCTCCTTCAAATAGCCTCGGATTATTTTTCGGACGCTGTTTACATTGTCCAATCCTAGTTCTTCGCCACGTCTGTTGGAGCAAATTTCTCTGGTCGTCACTCCATCAATGAATGCCTCTCTATTGAGACCATTCACAGAGGGTGAAGTGCTTGCCGCCTTTCAGGATATTAGTCCTAAGAAAGCTCTGAGCATCGATGGTTTTCCTAGTGGTTTCTTTCGGCAACACTGGAACATAATTGGGCCTGAATTTATCCAGCTCTGTCTCAGTCTATTTGTAACACCTCAATTTTGGGCTTGGAAGTATAGGGTCTGAACCGGACCGGTCTGATTTTCGGTTCGAATATAAAAGGTGGTTTTAGGGAAAGCCTAGTTCGGGTTGCATTAAAAATATGGAAAAATATCTAAAAATCCTCTTTTAATATATATAAGGGAGTGGTGAAGTCAATTTTACAAAATAAGATTTGGAAGTGTGACATTTCGAAATAGTGACTAAAATGTAATTTTTGAAAAGTTCAGTGGTGACTATTATGTAAGGATTGAAACTTTGAATCTTTAAGGAGCTAATTTACCCAAGGAAGGATTTCTCCAGATTTTTCTTAATTTTAATGACTCATTTAATGTTTAATTAATTAAAAGAAAAGAGGGAAACCATATTTTAGTTTTCATAACCAACTTTTGCTAAAATTTTCTCATTTCATTTTCTCTCAAAATTCCCTCAGCCAAACACATTTCCACAGCAACATTCCTTTTTATTTTCACACTAAATGATGAGGTTTCAATCATCAATAGATTCCTAATCCTTTCTACATCAAATCCTCTTCATTTGATTATTGAATTTTCAAGGATTTTGGCTCTAATCAAGGAGAAATCTACATTTAGAGGTAAGGATGTCCTTCTCCTCTAAATACTCAGTTCTTTACTGAAATTCCCAAGTTCTCAATCTTTAAATTAAGTTTTATAAAAGGTTTTAATGTTGTGATCTTGATTTTGGCTTAAAACTCAAGATTTGGATTAAATCTTGAAGAAATTCGTGATGAATGTTTGGGCTCTATTTTGAGATGTCTTTTTAATGTATTTTGGATGTTTAATGATGTGTAATTGAGGTTTAATCAATGCAATCCCGAATAGGTTGATTTTCCTAAGTTTTTACTTGTGAAAATGGTGGTTTTTGGGGTGATCTTGGTGTTCTATTATAGCTGGAGCTATAGGGGCGAGTTTAGGTTCCTTTTGGATGTTAATTGATGTTTAAGAATGTTTAGAAGTGATGGATCTTGGCTGGGTAATGTTGTGGAAGAGTTTGGAAGTGATTTCGGTGGTGTTTGGTAGCCGAAATGTTAGATTTGATGAGAGCAGCGAGTTTAAGTGTAATGGCTGAAGATTTTAATGCATGATGATGCATTAATCCTCTGCTTTGATGTGTTTAAAACAGGGGAGACATCTTCGGATCCTTGTGCTGTTGATTCGGAGGCTTGAACGGCGTTTCGGCAAGCTTGCGAAACGGAATTGGTGAGTGAAGTTGGGTTTTCAGCTTTGAAACCAATGTTTGAAGGTTTTGGGAGCTTAGTTTAAGTCTAAGCAACTTAACTAAGCTCAAGAGTAAGTTTTCGGAGAAACTCTCTCTTTGATGAACCATGAGATGGTTGGATGCAATGTATTTAATTTGCATGTTTAAATTCTGTTTTGAAAGCATGTTTTAGCATGATTAATGCTGGTTTTGAAAGCCATGTGTTGAAGGATACTCAAGGTAAGAGATCATTGGTTTGATATTGATAAATGTGATTTTGATGCATAGTGATGCATGATGGTTTAATGGCTTTGATAATTGCTTTAAAACAATGGATTGTTGATGATAAATGATGTATATTGGCAAGCGATGTTTTGGTTTTAAAGTACTTGAATCGGATATAGTTAGCTGGCTATAGGATTGAGTGCACCGTGAATAAAGTCGCCTTGGATGTTGAGGGGTTGTAATGGTACCGTAAACTCCATCCAAGTACACTAACGAGATGTCTAAGATCATAATGGTGGTTAAAATGCCATGTGAGGATCTTGTGTTGTGTGTCCCGTGTTCTCGTTAGTGATGTTATACAACTACCGATGAGTGATGTGGAGGGGTTGTAATTGTACCGTTAAACTTCATCATGGGTGTTGAGGGGTTGTGATTGTACCGGTAAACTCCACCTTGTGTGTTCGGTAGTGTGTATGAAGCGTATGGGACAACGCTTGTAATCCGCGTATCCGATTGTGTTTTATGTGAAAATGGTTATGGATTATCACTTGGAAGCCAATATGACCTGTTGATGTTAATGAAGCATGAGATGCTTGTTGTGTATGCTTTGTTGCATGAGAAATGATGTTTATGAGTTTAAAGGCCTTATGAAAGGTGTTTTATAAAATGAATTATTGTGTTGTTTCTTTAGAGCATGCCTCACAAAGCAAATGTGCTTACGCTCTCTTTCTTGAACCAATAATGCAGAGAATTGAAGTGCTTTAAGGGCAGCAAAGAGGCTAAGAATCCAAGAGAAAGCTAAGCTCTTGTATGGTGACTATTTTTACAACATTATTAGCTTTTGGTATTTGGCAATGAGAACCTAGGTTGTGTTTTGGGAGATGTTTTGGACTCCCTAAGTATGGCATGATGCCTTTGGTGTTCAGGACTTGTAAATGGCCATTTTGGTGTTTGCTTTGATGATTTGATGATTGGTTGGTTTTCAATATTAGGATGCATGCCTATAGACTTGTGGTTTTCCTAATTGATGCCATAAATGTGTTTTGGTGATGCAATTATGTACCTTGCATGTATGATGACTTGTTGGCATGATTAGGAGGTCATTAGGATGTGTTTGAGTGGTTAATTGTATGTTAAACCAGCAAATTCTGCACTTTCTGGGCAGTCCGTATCGGAACGGGCACTAACGTTTCGAAACGGGGGCCTGTAATGGCCTTCGTGTTTCGAAACGGGTAGAGGTCGTTCCGAAACGAATTTGCCACTGCCAAGCCCTGTTTCGATACAGGTCTCGGAACGAACCCGCGTTTCGGAACGGTCAACCCCCGTTCCGAAACAAATGACCGTTGGGCACTGATTTGAATGGTTTAAGGTTTGCAAGCTTTACGTTTTAGTCCTGAATTTTGTATTTGCAATTGCTTGAGTTTGAGATGTCCGTTTAAGGTGAAATTTGACAGGGAAGCATGTAATATGATTAATTTCATATTGGTAATTTAAAAATCAGCTAAGTCCTTCATATTTCCAGAATTTACACTTTGGTCCCTAACTTTTGTATGTTGTGCAATTGAGTCCCTTATTGCTTTCCGATCGCTGTGATTTTCAAGTATGTTTTTCTCAAGGATACGCCTAGAGTTAATATGCATCTAGACAAGATTTAAAAGAAAAAAAGGGTCGTTAATCAAGGTTGACTTTCGGGTTGACTTTGGTTTTCCCCTTGTAATCTTCGTAGTTCGGGTCAACCGTATAGGCCGGGCTAAGGGGGTTACATTTGGTGGTATCAGAGCTGAGTTCTCGTATATTTGGGAATGGTTATGTGGGTGATATATGTATGATTGTTTGGTATGCCTTTTAAATGGAAGTTTGATGCATGAATTGTAAGGTATGTTGCAAATGTGATGCTATGTTGTGTTGAAGCATGTTAGAGGGACCCATTGCCATATCAAAACTAATGAAATGAATTGTTTTTGAAAAATGAGCTTGAGTGCTTGGATTACTTGCCTTGCTGAGCCTGATTATTTTTATTGCATTTTTGTTAGTGCATTGTTTTAGTGAATGGGACCTCGTAGAGAGATGAGGATTAATACGCGAGCTATGGCTCAGAATGAGAATGAGGAGAATGTCGATAATGTTGTGGATTTACCTCCTCCTCCTGGTGGTGGACCACCTGGTGGTGGTGGTGCTGGAGGTGATGGAGCTGGTGCTGGGGTCGCTGGACCTGAAGCTGGGCAGGGGCAAGCTGCTCCTGACATGATAGTTCTGATACAAGCTATTGCTGGAGACTTTCAGGCGGTGGTATCTGGAGCACATGGAGCTGGGCATTAGGGTGATGCTAATGTTAGACTATCTCTGGAACGTTTGCGCAGTCTGGGAGGGACTGAGTTCAGTGGTTTGTCTGCTGAAGGTTCCGAATCTTGGTTGGAAAGTACCAAGAGGATAATGAGACAAATGAAATGCAATGATGTGCAGAAGTTAGGATGTGTGGTATCACTGTTACATGATGATGCGTATACCTGGTGGACGACCGCTGTCTCCGGAATGGAGGAAGTTGATGTGACTTGGACGTTCTTTCTGAACGCATCCAAGCGGAGGTATCTAGGTGTGCGATACCTGGATGAAAAGAAAAGAGAGTTCATGTCTCTGACACAAGGGAGCATGACAGTGGCTTAGTATGAGATCCAGTTTGTCCGTCTCAGTCAGTACGCACCTGAGATTATCCCTGATGAGCGGGAGAGGTGTGAACGTTTCCGATATGGTTTGGTGTCGGATGTAAAGACCTATATGTTTGCAACTGAGTACACGGATTTTGATGTGCTGGTTAGTAGGGCAAAGGATATTGAGCAGAACCTGGGTTTGTCTTCCAAGAGTGCTGGTTCTGGCTCGGGCAAGCGAGTTGCTGAGTATAGTTCTGGTGGTGGACGGAAAAAGAGAGGACGTAATAGGAGGTATTAGTCCTCGGCTAGGCGTGGTGGTGGAGGGCATGGTGCGCCTGTTCAGGGAGACAGGGCGAGAGCTGATCAGAACACATGCTGGGCGTGTGGATCGCGTGGCCATTTGAGGCGTGATTGTCCTCGGGCAGCGAGAGAGGTCCAGGCTCCTATTGTAGTGACTGGTAATTCGTGCTGGAATTGTGGTTCGGCAGACCACATATGGAGGGAGTGTCCTTTGTTGGCCGGTGGTGGTCAAGGATGTGCTCCTGGAGTTGTTGCACCACAGAGAGGTCGTGGGCGCGACCGTGGTAACTTCCAGCGTAGAGAGGATGGTGGAAGGAATGTGGCGCATGTGGTGGCTGTCTAACCTGAGGGTGGAGGCCAGGCTCGAGTGTATGCGCAGCGGGAAGGGAAGAATGACACGGATGTGATCGCAGGTACCTTCACTTTGCAATCCTTGTCATTACTTTCCTTGATTGATTCTGGATCTACACACTCATACATATTGCGTGAACATGCTCAATTGCTTGGTTTGCCTGTTGAGTCTTTGGATGTTGGTATGCGTGTAACTAGTTCCTTTGGTGAGACTGTTGTGACACGGAAGTTGTATAGAAGGTGTCCCCTGGTTGTTCAAGATCATGTTTTACATGTTGATCTTATGGAATTGCCATTCTATGGTTTCTATGTAATCCTTGGTATGGATTGGCTTGTTGAACATCGAGCTGTGGTGGATTTTGAGAACAAGCGAGTTTCGTTGAAGCTTGCAGATGATTATGAGGTAGTGGTGTTTGGTGAGAATGTGAAGTTTCTTGCCAATGTGGTGTCTACATTGGAGGCGAGTCGGATGCTGAGCCAAGGTTGTGAAGCCTACCTAGCCTTTGTGATGAATCCTAGCTCTAAGGAGTTGCGAGTGTAAGATATCAGGATTGTGTGAGAGTTTCCTGGTGTGTTTCCGGAGGAGTTGCCTGGATTGCCTCCTAACTGAGAGGTGGAGTTTGGAATTGAGCTGTATGAAAACACAACTCCGGTTTCCATTACTCCTTATCGAATGGCACCTAAGGAGTTAAAAGAGCTGAAGATGCAACTTCAGGAGTTGCTTGATCGTGGTTTCATTCGGCCGAGTGTGTCACCTTGGGGTGCACCGGTCTTATTTGTGAAGAAAAAGGATGGCACTATGAGAATGTGCATCGATTACCGTCAGCTGAACAAGTTGACTATCAAGAATCGGTATCCATTGCCGAGGATTGATGACCTTTTCGATCAATTTCGGGGAGCGGCTGTGTTCTCTAAAATTGACTTAAGGTCGGGGTATTACCAGTTGAAGGTGAAGGATGTGGATGTGCCAAAGACAGCCTTCAGAACGAGGTATGGGCATTATCAGTTCCTTGTGATGCCGTTCGGTTTGACGAATGCTCCTGAAGCTTTTATGGACATGATGAATAGAGTGTTCCATGAATATTTGGACAAGTATGTTGTGGTGTTCATTGATGATATCCTCGTGTACTCTCGTACCGAGGAGGAGCATGAGGGGCATTTGAGGATTGTGTTGCAGGCTTTGTTGGAGAATCAGCTTTATGCTAAGTTAAGCAAGTGTGAGTTCTGGCTCAAGGAAGTTGTGTTCCTTGGTCATGTGGTTTCTGCTGAGGGGATTCGTGTTGATCCTCAGAAGATTGAGGCAGTGATGAACTGGAAGCCTCCTAAGTCTATTCATGAAGTCCGTAGTTTCCTTGGTTTGGCAGGATACTACCGAAGGTTCGTGGATGGATTTTCAAAGATTGTTGCACCTTTGACGAAGTAGTTTTGTAGAAGGATGTTAAGTATGAGTGGACGGAAGCGAGACAGCAGGCTTTTGAAAAGCTAAAGGCAGCTTTGACGTAAGCTCCTATCTTGGTTCAACCTGAATCAGGGAAAGAGTTTGTGGTGTATAGTGACACATCCTACGTTGGTTTGGGATGTGTGTTGGTGCAAGAGGGTAAGGTGGTGGCTTATGCATCGCGCCAGTTGAAGGTGCATGAGCGCAATTATCCTACGCATGACATTGAGTTAGCTGCGGTGGTTTTTGCTTTAAAAATTTGGAGATATTACCTGTATGGTGAGAAGTGTACTGTGTACACGGATCACAAGAGTTTGAAGTATCTGATGTCTCAGAAAGAGTTGAATCTTAGGCAACGACGTTGGGTGAAGTTGCTTAAAGATTACGATCTGACGATCGAGTACCATCCGGGAAAAGCTAATGTTGTAGCGGATGCCTTGAGTAGGAAGGTAGTAGTGGAGTTGAGGGCTATGTTTGCCAGTTTGAGTATCTCGCGAGATGGAGGTCTTGTGGCTGAGTTGCAAATGAAACCATCCTTAGTTCAGTTGATAAAGGATAAGCAACTGTTGGATGATTCCTTGGTGCCACATGTTCAGGATATTGCTGAGGATAGGCCATCGAATTTTTGTTTTAATGATGATGGAGTTTTATGTTTTGGGAGTCGGATAGTAGTGCCCAATGATGCTGAGTTGAGGCGTGCTATTCTGACTGAAGCTCATAGTAGTCCTTTTGCTATGCACCCTGGTAGTACTAAGATGTACCGTGATCTTCGTGATGAGTACTATTGGGTGGGTTTAAAGAAAGATGTTGCTGAGTATGTGAGCAAGTGCACGGTTTGTCAGTGAGTTAAAGCTGAGCATCAGTTTCCTTCTGGGTTGTTGCAACCGTTGAGGATTCCTGAGTGGAAGTGGGAAAAGATTACCATGGACTTTGTGTATGGTTTGCCGTTGTCGTCATCGAAGAAGAATTCGGTGTGGGTGATTGTGGGTCGCCTGACGAAGTGTGCGCATTTCTTTCCTATGCATACTACGTACACTTTGGACAAGCTTGCAGAGCTGTACATTGCTGAGATTGTGCGGCTGCATGGTGTGCCAAAGTCGATTGTGACAGATAGAGATCCGAGGTTTACATCGCGTTTCTGGGAGTTTATACATCAGGCTTTGGGTACACGGCTGAATTTCAGTACTTCTTATCATCCACAGTCGGATGGACAGTCTGAGCGTGTTATCCAAGTGCTGGAGGTTATGTTGAGGTGCTGTGTGATTGAGTTTCAGGGTTCTTGGGAGAAGCATTTGCCGTTGGTGGAGTTTGCTTATAACAATAGCTACCAGGCAAGTATTCAAATGGCACCTTATGAAGCCTTGTACGGGAGGAAGTGCAGAACTCCTCTTTGTTGGGCTGAAACAGGTCAGAAGTTGGTTTCAATGCCAGCTTTGTTGAAAGGAACCACCGAGAAGGTGAAGCTCATTTATGAGCGATTGAAGGTAGCTTCTGATCGACAGAAGTCTTAAGCGGATTTGAAGCGTAAGGAGATTGAGTATGCGGTAGGTGACCGTGTGTTTTTGAAAGTTTCGCCTTGGAAAAAGGTAAGTTGAGCCCTAGGTACATTGGACCATACGAGGTGATTGAACGTGTGGGTCCTGTTGCGTATAAGTTGAGATTGCCGCAAGAGTTGGAAAAGATTCATGATGTGTTTCATGTCTCTATGCTCCAGAGGTATAGATCGGATCCTTCGCATGTTATGCCTGTGGAGGAAGTGGAGTTGAATCCGGATTTGACCTATGATGAGAAGCCGGTGGAAATTCTGGATTCAGACAGTAAAGTTCTTCGAGGCAAGACCATTGAGTTGGTAAAGGTGTTGTGGAAGCATCGTGGTGCTGAGGAAGCCACGTGGGAAAGAAAGGATGACATGGAGAAGCAGTTTCCATACCTTATTCCTCGAGGTAAATTTCGAGGATGAAATTTCTTAAGGGGGGGAGAGTTGTAACACCCTAATTTTGGGCTTGGAATTTTAGGGTCTAAACCAGACCGGTCTGATTTTCGGTTCGAATATAAAAGGTGGTTTTAGGGAAAGCCTAGTTCGGGTTGCATTAAAAATATGGAAAAATATCTAAAAATCCTCTTTTAATATATATAAGGGAGTGGTGAAGTCAATTTTACAAAATAAGGTTTGGAAGTGTGACATTTCGAAATAGTGACTAAAATGAAATTTTTGAAAAGTTCAGTGGTGACTGTTTTGTAAGGATTGAAACTTTGAATCTTTAAGGAGCTAATTTACCCAAGGAAGGATTTCTCCAGATTTTTCTTAATTTTAATGACTCATTTAATGTTTAATTAGTTAAAAGAAAAGAGGGAAACCATATTTTAGTTTTCATAACCAACTTTTGCTAAAATTTTCTCATTTCATTTTCTCTCAAAATTCCCTCAGCCAAACACATTTCCACAGCAACATTCCTTTTGATTTTCACACTAAATGATGAGGTTTCAATCATCAAAAGATTCCTAATCCTTTCTACATCAAATCCTCTTCATTTGATTATTGAATTTTCAAGGATTTTGGCTCTAATCAAGGAGAAATCTACATTTAGAGGTAAGGATGTCCTTCTCCTCTAAATACTCAGTTCTTTACTGAAATTCCCAAGTTCTCAGTCCTTAAATTAAGTTTTATAAAAGGTTTTAATGTTGTGATCTTGATTTTGGCTTAAAACTCAAGATTTGGATTAAATCTTGAAGAAATTCGTGATGAATGTTTGGGCTCTGTTTTGAGATGTATTTTTAATGTATTTTGGATGTTTAATGATGTGTAATTGAGGTTTAATCAATGCAATCCCGAATAGGTTGATTTTCCTAAGTTTTTACTTGTGAAAATGGTGATTTTTGGGGTGATCTTGGTGTTCTGTTATAGCTGGAGCTATAGGGACGAGTTTAGGTTCTTTTTGGATGTTAATTGATGTTTAAGAATGTTTAGAAGTGATGGATCTTGGCTGGGTAATGTTGTGGAAGAGTTTGGAAGTGATTTCGGTGGTATTTGGTAGCCGAAATGTTAGATTTGATGAGAGCAGCGAGTTTAAGTGTAATGGCTGAAGATTTTAATGCATGATGATGCATTAAGCCTCTGATTTGATGTGTTTAAAACAGGGGAGACATCTTCGGATCCTTGTGCTGTTGAT
Source organism: Hibiscus trionum (assembly GCA_030270665.1). Classification (NCBI taxonomy): domain Eukaryota; kingdom Viridiplantae; phylum Streptophyta; class Magnoliopsida; order Malvales; family Malvaceae; genus Hibiscus; species Hibiscus trionum. The sequence continues at coordinate 40,012,939 of BSYR01000027.1, read as the reverse complement.
TCAGAGGCTTGAACGACGTTTCGGCAAGCTTGCGAAACGGAATTGGTGAGTGAAGTTGGGTTTTCAGCTTTGAAACCAATGTTTGAAGGTTTTGGGAGCTTAGTTTAAGTCTAAGCAACTTAACTAAGCTCAAGAGTAAGTTTTCGGAGAAACTCTCTCTTTGATGAACCATGAGATGGTTGGATGCAATGTATTTAATTTGCATGTTTAAATTCTGTTTTGAAAGCATGTTCTAGCATGATTAATGCTGGTTTTGAAAGCCATGTGTTGAAGGTGATGCGCACAAGAAAATTAATTAGATGATGCAATGTATTTAATTAGATGATGACACATGTCATTACTTTATTGGTGGAAGAAAATTAAAGCAAGAAGCATCTTGCCTCCAACAAGATTCAAACTCAAGACATTTGGGTTGAGGGTGATGCGCACAACCACTAAGCTAACACCATCTTTGTGATACAATGTACAAAATTTAATATATATCTTAGTTTATTGCTCATGCCATGAAAAAAAATATGGATTAAGAAGATTTAGACATGACACTTTTGAGATGCATAAAAATATTTAACCAATATGGTGACACATGTCGCCAGATGATTGGAGGAGAGAAATAAAATTATTAAATCAAATATAAATAATTAAATTATTTTATTAAATTAAAATTAGGATCAAATTGATAGAGTGTATAAGTAACGAGGACTAAATGTGTAATTATCTAAAATTTCACTAACTGCCACGTCACTCACTCCGTTAGGTTTTAACAGTTGGTGGTCATATTGAATACAATTTAATAGTACGATGGTTTAATTGCTTAAAAAAATAAGATGGTCAAATTGCGACCTAGTCTATAGTATGATGATCATTTTTGTAGTTGTTGTTAAGATTAGTTTTAGAGCAAGATTGCAACTTACAAAAAGCATTTTGTTGTTAAGCTCCATAGTTTTTAGTTATTTTTTATCTTACTTACTCAAATAAAACATTATTTTAATTATCTAACGAAATAACACCTACTCCAAAATATTTATGAAATTACTATCCATTTTACTTCAGTAAGAAAAAATGAGAAAGTATGTTTGTCCGAGTGGTTAAAATGATATCTTTTTTCTCTCATATTCTTTTAGGTTATGGGTTCTAGACCCAATAGGATCACCTTCTTCATTCCTAACAGAGTGAGTGACGTGACAGTTAGTGAATATTTGGATAATTACACATTTAGTCATCGCTACTTATACACTCTATCAATTTGATCCTAATTTTAATTTAATATAAATAATTAAAATCTTTCAATAAGGTGGTGACACACCTTATTAAATAATTAAATTATTTTATTAAATTAAAATTAGGATCAAATTGATAGAGTGTATAAGTAACGAGGACTAAATGTGTAGTTATCCAAAATTTCACTAACTGTCACGTCACTCACTCCGTTAAGTTTTAACGGTCAGTGGTCACATTGAATCCAATTTAATAGTATGATGGTTTAATTGCTTCAAAAAAAAGTAAGATGGTCAAATTGCGACCTAGTCCATAGTATGGTGATCTTTTATGTAGTTGTTGTTAAGATTAGTTTTAGAGTTGAGCTTTTGCAAGATTGTAACTTACAAAAAGCATTTTGTTGTTGAGCTCCAATAATTTTTAGTTATTATTATCTTACTTACTCAAATAATACATTATTTTAATTATCTAATGAAATAACACCTACTCCAAAATATTTATGAAATTACTATCCATTTTACTCTAGTAAGAAAAAAATGAGAAAGTATGTTTGTCTGATTGGTTAAAATGTTATCTTTGTTTTCTCATATTCCTTTAGGTTATGGGTTCTAGACCCAATAGGAACACCTTCTTCATTCCTCCTTGAATCTCCCCTTTCGTTTCCCTCTAGATAGAATTAGAATTAGGATTTGTCAAAAAAAGAAGGAAAATGTGTGTCACGTTAGTTGTGCCACTGAAAGTAAGGGTGAGAAAAACTCGGCTCGAAAAAATTTCAAATAAAGTTTGAGTTGTAAAGTGAAAATTCAAATAACTTGAAATTTTTAGTAATTAGTGGATTGATTTTTATGTTCGAGTTAAGTTCCTCAATTTTTCCTGATATATATACCAATATAAAAAAATATGAAGAAATATATGCCACATATGAAAAAATATGATGAAATATATATGCATATCTTATATGATTAGAGAAAGTCGTTTAAATTAGAATCAAACTATACTATAACATGATAAATAAAAGCAATTAAATTTGTATAGGAACTCAAAAACTCGACTCGAACTCGACTCGAATTTCATAAACTCAATTCGAATCGAAAAAATTTCAAATACAGTGTCAGTTGTAAAATATGACGCATCAACTCGACTCGATCGAACACTCACCCCTAACTGAAAGTGCATCATGTTGGTTGCGTTTTTGTCTATGTGGTGATATGGTTGTCAAGTTGGTAAAAAAAGGTAACAATTGGTTTGTATTAATAAACAAAGGAAAATACTTTGATACACAAGCTTGTGTAAATTAAAGCTTGTGTCAATTTTAGAGTTTAGAGATTTAGGTTGTGGTTTAGGGAATAAGGGTTTAAGTTGTAGGGTATAAAATTTAAGGTTTATGGTTAAAATTTAGACTTTAGGATTTAGGGTTTAAGGTTTATGTTTTTGTAACTCCCCAAGTTTATGGCTGGGAGTTATCGATTTAGTCAACTAAGTCAGATTAAAATTAAATTGGGGAAAAACTATTTTGACTACACCAAAAAGAGTTTTTAAAAGACTAAAGGGAAAAAGGGGGAATTTTTCATAAAAATGAATAAAAAGGGATTTTTAACAAAAGCCATCATCTTCTCTATTTGAAATTTCACGTTCTAAAACCCTCCCCAAACCCTAGTCACCATTCTATTGATTTCAAGCTTCCAAATCAAGTGATTTCTTCAAGGTAAATGGTTCCTCAACTTAGTCTCATCTTCCTTGAGTCTTATTGTAACACCCCAATTTTGGGCTTGGAAGTTTAGGGTCTGAACCGGACCGGTCTGATTTTCGGTTCGAATATAAAAGGTGGTTTTAGGGAAAGCCTAGTTCGGGTTGCATTAAAAATATGGAAAATATCTAAAAATCCTCTTTTAATATATATAAGGGAGTGGTGAAGTCAATTTTACAAAATAAGGTTTGTAAGTGTGACATTTCGAAATAGTGACTAAAATGTAATTTTTGAAAAGTTCAGTGGTGACTGTTTTGTAAGGATTGAAACTTTGAATCTTTAAGGAGCTAATTTACCCAAGGAAGGATTTCTCCAGATTTTTCTTAATTTTAATGACTCATTTAATGTTTAATTAATTAAAAGAAAAGAGGGAAACCATATTTTAGTTTTCATAACCAACTTTTGCTAAAATTTTCTCATTTCATTTTCTCTCAAAATTCCCTCAGCCAAACACATTTCCACAGCAACATTCCTTTTGATTTTCACACTAAATGATGAGGTTTCAATCATCAAAAGATTCCTAATCCTTTCTACATCAAATCCTCTTCATTTGATTATTGAATTTTCAAGGATTTTGACTATAATCAAGGAGAAATCTACATTTAGAGGTAAGGATGTCCTTCTCCTCTAAATACTCAGTTCTTTACTGAAATTCCCAAGTTCTCAATCCTTAAATTAAGTTTTATAAAAGGTTTTAATGTTGTGATCTTGATTTTGGCTTAAAACTCAAGATTTGGATTAAATCTTGAAGAAATTCGTGATGAATGTTTGGGCTCTGTTTTGAGATGTCTTTTTAATGTATTTTGGATGTTTAATGATGTGTAATTGAGGTTTAATCAATGCAATCCCGAATAGGTTGATTTTCCTAAGTTTTTACTTGTGAAAATGGTGGTTTTTGGGGTGATCTTGGTGTTCTGTTATAGCTGGAGCTATAGGGACGAGTTTAGGTTCTTTTTGGATGTTAATTGATGTTTAAGAATGTTTAGAAGTGATGGATCTTGGCTGGGTAATGTTGTGGAAGAGTTTGGAAGTGATTTCGGTGGTGTTTGGTAGCCGAAATGTTAGATTTGATGAGAGCAGCGAGTTTAAGTGTAATAGCTGAAGATTTTAATGCATGATGATGCATTAAGCCTCTGCTTTGATGTGTTTAAAACAGGGGAGACATCTTCAGATCCTTGTGTTGTTGATTCGGAGGCTTGAACGGCGTTTCGGCAAGCTTGCAAAACGGAATTGGTGAGTGAAGTTGGGTTTTTAGCTTTGAAACCAATGTTTGAAGGTTTTGGGAGCTTAGTTTAAGTCTAAGCAACTTAACTAAGCTCAAGAGTAAGTTTTCGGAGAAACTCTCTCTTTGATGAACCATGAGATGGTTGGATGCAATGTATTTAATTTGCATGTTTAAATTCTGTTTTGAAAGCATGTTTTAGCATGATTAATGCTGGTTTTGAAAGCCATGTGTTGAAGGATACTCAAGGTAAGAGATCCTTGGTTTGATATTGATAAATGTGATTTTGATGCATAGTGATGCATGATGGTTTAATGGCTTTGATAAATGCTTTAAAACAGTGGATTGTTGATGATAAATGATGTATATTGGCAAGTGATGTTTTGGTTTTAAAGTACTTGAATCGGGTATAGTTAGCCGGCTATAGGATTGGGTGCACCGTGAATAAAGTCGCCTTGGATGTTGAGGGGTTGTAATGGTACCGTAAACTTCATCCAAGTACACTAACGAAATGTCTAAGATCATAATGGTGGTTAAAATGCCGTATGAGGATCTTGTGTTGTGTGTCCCGTGTTCTCGTTAGTGATGTTATACAACTACCGATGAGTGATGTGGAGGGGTTGTAATTGTACCGTTAAACTCCATCACTGGTGTTGAGGGGTTGTGCTTGTACCGGTAAACTCCACCTTGTGTGTTCGGTAGTGTGTATGAAGCGTATGGGACAACGCTTGCAATCCGCGTATCCGATTGTGTTTTATGTGAAAATGGTTATGGATTATCACTTGGAAGCCAATATGACCTGTTGATGTTAATGAAGCATGAGATGCTTGTTGTGTATGCATTGTTGCATGAGAAATGATGTTTATGAGTTTAAATGCCTTATGAAAGGTGTTTTATAAAATGCATTATTGTGTTGTTTCTTTAGAGCATGCCTCACTAAGCAAATGTGCTTACGCTCTCTTTCTTGAACCAATAATGCAGATAATTGAAGTGCTTTAAGGGCAGCAAAGAGGCTAAGAATCCAAGGGAAAGCTAAGCTCATGTATGGTGACTATTTTTACAACATTATTAGCTTTTTGTATTTGGCAATGGGAACCTAGGTTGTGTTTTGGGAGATGTTTTGGACTCCCTAAGTATGACATGATGCCTTTGGTGTTCTGGACTTGTAAATGGCCATTTTGGTGTTTGCTTTGATGATTTGATGATTGGTTGGTTTTCAATATTAGATGCATGCCTATAGACTTGTGGTTTTCCTAATTGATGCCATGAATGTGTTTTGGTGATGCAATTATGTACCTTGCATGTATGATGACTTGTTGGCATGATTAAGAGGTCATTAGGATGTGTTTGAGTGGTTAATTGTATGTTAAACCAACAAATTCTGCACTTTCTGGGCAGTCCGTATCGGAACGGGCACTAACGTTTCGAAACGGGGGCCTGTAATGGCCTTCGTGTTTCGTAACGGGTAGAAGCCGTTCCGAAACAAATTTGCCACTGCCAAGCCCTGTTTCGATACAAGTCTCGGAACGAACCCGCGTTTCGGAACCGTCAACCCCCGTTCCGAAACAGATGACCGTTGGGCACTGATTTGAATGGTTTAAGTTTTGCAAGCTTTACGTTTTAGTCCTGAATTTTGTATTTGCAATTGCTTGAGTTTGAGACGTCCGTTTAAGGTGAAATTTGATAGGGAAGCATGTAATATGATTAATTTCATATTGGTAATTTAAAAATAAGCTAAGTCCTTCATCTTTCCAGAATTTACATTTTGGTCCCTAACTTTTGTATGTTGTGCAATTGAGTCCCTTATTGCTTTCCGATCGCTGTGATTTTTATGTATGTTTTTCTCAAGGCTACGCCTAGGGTTAATATGCATCTAGACAAGATTTAAAAGAAAAAAAAGTGTCGTTAATCAAGGTTGACTTTCAGGTTGACTTTGGTTTTCCCCGTGTAATCTTCGTAGTTCGGGTCAACCGTCTAGGCCGAGCTAAGGGGGGTTACACTATTGCGTGGGGAAGCCGACATGTCGACTGTTAATAAAATGGTCATCGTGCTTATCCCGAAGGTGGAGGACCCCACCAATATGCGCCGGTTTCGACCAATTAGCTTATGCACGGTCATATACAAAACGGTTACTAAGGTTCTTGTTAACCGTCTTATGCCTGTTCTACCTGATTGTATCAGTGATGCATAGGCAGCCTTTGTTCATGGCAGGAACATAACCGACAACATTTTAATCGCCCATGAGCTTGTGCATACCCTCCACTCGAATAGCGCTGCCATTTACCAAGGGGCGGCGTTGAAACTAGATATGGAGAAGTCGTTCGACAAAGTCGAATGGTCATTCCTTTGGGGTGTGATGTCACGTATGGGCTTTACACCTGAATGGGTGCACCTCATACTTCGTTGTGTCTCCTCGGTCTCTTTTTCTGTTAGACTTAACGGGACCCTATCCGATGAGTTTGTGCCTACTCGAGGCATCCGACAGGGCGACCCCCTCTCCTCTTTCCTCTTTCTGATTTATTCCCAAGCGTTATCAGTGGCCCTTGAATCCAAGCAACGGGAAGGACGCCTTCTCGGCTTACAAGCCAATCGACATGGACCTAGGATTACACATCTGCTATTTGCCGATGATAGCATTGTTTTCCTTCGTAATTGCCCATATGAAGTTGATAGGTTGCAAGAGATTCTACGCCTATATGAATCCTTCTCAGGACAAACTGTTAATTTCGATAAGTCCACAGCTTACTGCAGTTCATGCTGTTCTGAGACCTTCATTCAGGCAGTTCGAATGACTCTTGGAATACGCATTGTTGAGGACCCGGGTATCTATCTCGGAGTTCCCCTCATGATAGGGCGGAACCGAACGTAATGCATAGGTTTTGTACGTGACAAAGTCAGTTCTCGAATAACTAAATGGGACACCAACTTACTTTCATTCAGTGGACGCAAAACACTGATCAAGTCAGTCGCACAAGACATACCTCAGTATGTTACGTCTTGTTACCTGCTTCCGCAGAACATCATAGATGATATGACTAGCTCGATCCGTCGTTATTGGTGGTCTGGCCGCAGTAACAAGCGAGGCTGGCCTCTGCTATCTTGGGAGTCTATTTGTGATCCCGGGGCAGCAAGGGGAATGGGCTTTAGGAATCTATACGATTTTAACATTGCTCTCTTAGGTAAACAATTGTGTAGGCTGATCCATTTGCCTGAATCCCTCCTTGCACGTATCTTACGCTCACGTTACTTTCCTTCTGAGAAATTATTGGATGCTAAGCTTGATCGACGTGCGTCTTTTGCTTTGCGAGCTATTTGGCAGGCCATGCAACGATTGCAGTCGGGGTTCTTTTGGAGACCTGGAATTCAGAGTCAGATCCGTATCCACCGCGACCCTTGGGGTGGTACCTCTAGTTTATCCTTCTTTGGAAATTATCAAGATGAGGAGGAACTCCTCTTACGATGTCGTGACTTCATGATCAGCAATCAAGCGTCTTGGGACGAACCCAAAGTCCGCCAGCATTTTGACTGGGATGATGTTGATGCCATACTGCGTGTGCCAATCTTCAATGCGCGGCGCGATGCATTACTTTGGGGATATCATGACACGGGGATGTATTCGGTGCGTTCCGGATATCTATTCTTACGACGTCCAATTAGACCTATCAGTCGTCCTTCTCCCTTTTGGCGGGTTATCTCTAAAGCGAGCACCCTTTCGAAGATTCAGTCCTTTAGCTGGAGAGCAGGACGAGATGCTCTACCCCGACATGTGCCCTTTTCTCCCGACTATAGTAGAAACCCCACTCCATGCTCTCCGAGATTGTGTTGGAGCAGCTGAGGTTCTACAGCTAGTTGGGTTTCCCCTCCCTTTACGTACTAGCATGCTCTTCCCTACTCACTTATGGTTGGAACAAGGGGCCTCGTTACTTTCTCGCTCTGAATTTAGTCTGTTCCTCATTATCCTTTGGAACATTTGGAATCGGAGGAACGATTGGGTTCACTCCAAGCGTTTGCAGCCTCCATGGCTTACTCTTACGAACTCTAAGGAACTGTTACAGGACTACGACTCAGCCAACTCTCTTCACGCCTCGACGCATCTACGAACGGAGTCAGCCCTTTCTCAGCAAACATGAAGGCCGCCACCAGAAAGGAAGGTTAAAATCAATGTGGACGGTGCTTTCAACCCCGCTACAGGCGAAGCAGGTTTTGGTGTTGTGGCTCGTGATGCTAGCGGCGCTATTCTCCGTGGATGTGTCATTCATTGTGCATGATACCAAGACACCTCCACTGCGGAGCTTCGCGCCATTGTCACGGGGGCTACACTTGGTAGGGATGCCGGCTGGTGCAGCATCATTATCGAGTTCGACCCTGCTTTGGTCATCAACAAAATACGTTGCCTCGGCCCGGACGCCTCTCCTTTACGGCCACATATTGATGCGGCTCGCCCTCTTTTTGTATCTATTCCGGATTTACATTTTCTTTATGTACCATGAGTTGCTAATGTTCTAGCTCATACTATTTCCAATTGGGCCTTGCACTCTAGGTCCTCCTTGTGTTCTGGGCCGGGCTTGCCCGATGACTTACGCTCTATTGTACCGGTTGGTTTTCAACCCCCTTGATTCTATATATATATTTGGGCACTCTTTTCCCCTTTAGAACCCCCTCTGGGCCAGCCCAATTGGGATTAATGGGATTTTTAATGAGGCATTTTTCTCAAAAAAAATTATAACGGGTCCATTGAAAGGCCCATTTAGACCCGCTCGTCCGAAAACTCATGAAAAAGGATCGCAAAAAAAGTTTTAATTAAATATTAGGAGATCATGTAATTGATTACGAGCTTTTCAACACAATTATATTGCAAAACCTCAATTTATGTACTTTTTACTGAGTTAAAATTCCAACGGGTCTATTGAAAGGCCCATTTAGACCTACTCGTCCGAAACCTCTACAAAAAGGACCACAAAATAAGTTTTAATCAAATTTTAGGAGTTCATATAATTGGTTAGGAGGTTTTCAACACAATTATATTGCAAAACCTCAATTTATGTACTTTTTACTGAGTTAAAATTCCAACGGGTCTATTATATAAACGTAGACTAAATTATTGAAGAAAAGGATAATTGTGATAGTTATAAATCCCAAGAATTGGGCTAGTGTAAAAATCCCTGAAAGGGCTCGATTTATATGAACCCGTTTAAAATGGGATTTTTAATGAACTCAATTATATTGCAAAACCTTAATTTTTGTACTTTTTAGGTAGCCCCTTTAAAATGCCCAAGAAGACCCATTTCGGGATTTTTTGATAAAAACTCACCATTTTAAGTTATAATGTACCTTAGGACAAGATTAGACCATAACTTAACTCTACAAATCAAAAACAAATAAAAAAGTCATTAAAGTTTCGTCCTTTTCTTCAAGACTTTGAAAACTAGAAATTCTCTACAATGGTGTTTTGCTAAAACTAAAACCATCAATATGCTAGGAATGAAGAGGAAAAGTCAAAAATAGTCTTACTGTTGAGCATGTAAAAGTTCTATAATTTACCCCCTATTTAACCCATATTTCTGCTGCATTCAAGCATAATTCATTGCATTTAGGTTAGATTTCAGTTTTACATCACAAACATATCAAATGGCACAATTTCTGCTGAAATTGGTTACTTTTGCAGGTAGCTGCTGTAGCAGATGGAGGGCAGTAGAGAAGAAGACGCTGGGCAGTGATGCAGCAGAGCTGGAACTGGATGTGCAGACGAGGAGGACGATGCTGCCATGGCCGCTGCCGTGGCAGCCACGGACGACAGCGATAGTGAAGGGAAGAAAGTGAAGTGGGCCTCGACAGAAAGAGAAAAATTAAGCCCATCTGTCGTGGAGCACCCTTATATTTTTCCAAGCCCTAGATCAGAATGAAGGCCAAGCCCAAAGTTCAAGGAGGAAACTCCAAGCAAGAAGGAATGACGAATTAAAGACTTATGCTCTGAAGATTTAGTCTTTAATAGAGTTGTACTTTAATTTAAATTTGTATTCTTGCCATATTAGAAAGCTTGAACCCAAGGCCTATATAAAAGCATGTAATTCGACCTAGGAGAGGACATCACCATTCTCTAGCCTTCTTCCCAAAACCCTAGCCGTTTTCCCTTCCTCAACATGTTCTAAACTTCCCCTAGGGCCACGAGTTGATTTGTAAAGTAGTTGCAAGGATTGCTTTTGTTTTAGGAATTTTCTGTTCAATAAAATTACTTCAAGTTTGCTTATTCTGGTTTTCAACATCTTGCAAGAGTATCGGGAAAGCATTGTGAGATTATCTATTTACTTAATACCGGGAGAGTTAAGTATACGAAAGGAATAAGTGCGGGTTCTCTAGTTTATAGTTGAACTATCTCGGACCTAGGGATAGGACAAGGTTAAGTGGCTAAGAAAGAATTCAACAACATCGGTGTTCATCCTTCGATTCACGCCGGGAGGTATCATCAAAGACGTGTTCATCGACAGACTTGGACCTAGGGATAGGCCAAGGCACAGCAGGGATTCTTGCCAAACTTGAAGTACTGAGTTGAGTAATCGCTGCCGCGATAACCAACAGACCGCTACCGCGACAGGTGCTATCGCAGCAGGCATGACAACAGAACAGAGTTTCCTAGACTTTGCAACACCTACACTACTGAGCAATTCAATACCGACACATTCTCTCTATCTTGATTTCGTTACTCCTAATTTCCAGCACTCTTTATTATTTCGTGAAAAACATATTAAACTTTTCTTTTTCTTCTCGTGCAGTAATTCAAGGTGAAGCTATTAGCCCAGTCCCTGTGGAGACTGTATCCGATACTTCCGTATCACTTTACTACTTGCGCCGTGTACACTTGTACTACATTGCGATAGACACTTTTACACGCAACAAGTTTTTGGTGCTGTTGTCGGGGACTGGCAACATATCTTTACCCTATCTTTTACCGCACTTCCTTTACTTTCTGTTTTTACGTGGATTGTTCAACCTATAACTTTCACAAGTTCTTTTGTTTGCTTATTCGTAGATCTCAACGAGGAAAAGAACCTGAGCACCAGTTAGATCCTGAAATCGAATGTACGTACAATCTCAGAAAAAGAGTTCGGTACCTCATAGAGAGAAACGAATACTTAGAAGGACAGTTAGACGCAATGGTAAACGGAGGGCACGAAGAAAGAAGGAACGGCCAAGACAATCCCCAGGATAATAACAATCATGTCGGGAATGGAGTGAACGGCCAACCTGTCGATCCTCCTGCCGTTACCGCACGTCGGTTATGCCGAGACTACATGCTCAATGATCATGTAGAACTAGAAACAACCCTGCCAGATGTAGACGTTGACAACTTTGAGCTGAAACCTGTCATGTTCAGCATGATCAACAACGCTGGCCAATTTAGTGGTGCTGCTACAGAGGATGCAAGGGAGCATCTGAAAGCGTTCCAGGAAATCTGTGGTTCGTTTAGACTACCAGGAGTTAATCCGGAGATACTGAGGCTTCGGTTATTTCCTCATTCATTGAGGGACAGGGCGAAAACTTGGTGGAATAAACTAACGCCGGGTTCAATACGAACTTGGGCAGATTTAACTCGTGAATTTTGTCTCGTTTTAATCCTTCACACTTATCTAAGCGATTACGTAACGAAATTGCTACTTTTCAACAGGACGACGACGAGCCAATGCACGAAGTCTGGGACAGATTTACCACTCTTCTAAGAAGCTGCCCGATGCATGGATTCCCCGTTTGGAACCAGGTAACTAAATTCTATAATGCTGCCAATTTACAAACTCGTATCAGAATTGATTCAGCAGCAAATGGATTACTGCTGGACAAAGACCCAGATGAGGCAATGGCAGTATTGAAAAATCTGGCAAAGAATGAGGAACAATTTCCTACGGCAAGAAGAGGGGTTAAACGAGTTCTAGCTGTAAAGGATTATGAGGTCGACAGTTCATTAAAATCACAGGTGGCATACCTCACTAAGGCAATGAAAAAGCTCTTAAAAGAAGATTCACAGCCTGTCTACTCTGCTGAAGAGGTTTGCGAAACTTGAGATGGAAATCACAGTTCAGAGGAGTGCCCGTTACAGTTAGAAGAAGGGATGTATGTTGGGAACTACAATAAGCAGAATTATAACTCCAACAACTAAAATCCCAATTGGAGAAAGGATCCCAAGTTCTCTTGGAGCAATCTTAATAATGCCCTGAATCCTCAAGCACAGAATACTCAGAACCAGGGAGGACCTAGATTACTGACTCGGTAGCAACCGCAGCAGCAGCAGCATCAGCCACCACCTGCCACGACTAGTATATTGGAGCAGACCTTGGCTAAGTTTATGTCTCAAACAGGAACTTACATTGAGAACATGAATCACTTCGTCAAGAAGACTGAGATATTCATGGATACAACAGAGATGCGGATGACCAATCATGAAGCTACTCTGAAATCATTGGAGACACAGATGGGTCAGGTTTCACAGCATATGAAATCGAGGCAGAATGGAGGATTTCCTAGCGATACTGAAAACGCTAGACAACCCACACATGAGTAGTGTAAAGCAATCATTACCAGAAGTGGGAAGAAATTACCAGGGCCAGAGAAGGAAACTGAAACAATCAAGAAACCAGCCTTGGAGTCAACTGCCGGGGAAGCTGCCCCGGCAGACGACAAGAAGCCTGCTGCCAATGAACCTGTCACGACAGCAGAAGGGACAAAGGAGAAAGATGAAGACCCAAAACCTCCTCAGATCCGAATGCAGTGGGAAGGACGTATTGTTGATTATCGTCCTCCACCACCTTTCCCTCAGCGGTTACAGAAATTGAAACAGGAATCTCAGCTTAAGAAGATTTATGATATTTTTAAGCAGGTCCATATCAATATTCCATTGTTAGATGCTGTGAGGGAAATACCTGGTTATGCCAAATTTCTCAAGGATGCCATGTCGAAGAAATCCAGACTTAGGGAATTTGAAACGGTTAAAATGACACATGGATGCATGAGTATTCTGCACAAGTATCCACTCCAGAAGAAGAAGGATCCTGGGAGCTTCATTATACCGTGCATAATTGGAGACAAATTTGTGGGTAAGGCACTTTGTGATCTTGGTGCTAGTATAAATTTAATGCCCAAATCTGTTTTTCAGAAATTAGGTATTGGAAAAGCTCGACCCACAACAGTAGTACTGCAGTTGGCAGACCGCTCTTACGTTCACCCTGAAGGAAAATTTGAAGATATTCTTGTAAGAGTGGATATGTTTATTTTTCCTACTGACTTTCTTGTCTTAGATTGTGAAGCAGATGAAAACGCACCAATCATCGTGGGGCGACCCTTCTTAGCCACAGGAAGATCACTGATTGATGTGGAAAAAGGAGAACTCACTATGAAAGTGAACAATCAAGAGATCAAGCTGAACGTTCTCCTAGCAATGAAACATGCTGATGCAGAAGAAGAGTGAAAGGCCATCACTGCAATTACCTTTGACCAACCCTGCATCAGGTCGGGCTGCCATGACATCGCAATTGGCCACTGCCTCAGCAGCCATTTAGACGACTGTCACGATAGCGATGACGACAGCGACTCCTCAGAATCTGATACATCTGATACTGAAGATCAAGAGGAGATAAATTGGATAGGCAATCGTATAGGTAAGTTGTTTGAGCCCTTAAATTATACCTCGGATAACCATATAATTCAAAAGTCATCAACTGTTGAGCCCCCTGTTCTAGATCTTAAGCCCCTACCAGGGCAGTTAAAATATGTTTTCCTTGGTTTAAATGATACGTTGCCTGTAATCATCTCTTCCAAGTTGATACAGGAACAGGAACAGTAGCTGATAGTGATGCTGCAGCAGCACAAAAAGGCGATTGGATGGACGATAGCTGATATCCAAGGCATCAGTCCGGCACTATGCATGCATAAAATCCTCCTAGAGGATGATCATAAGCCAACCATTGATGCACAGAGACGTCTGAATGATGCTATGCGAGAGGTGGTGCGTAAGGAGATCATAAAATGGCTAGATGCTGGAATGATCTATGCCATCTCGGATAGCAAGTGGGTGAGCCCGGTGCAGTGCGTTCCTAAGAAAGGAGGAATAACCGTGGTAACCAATGAAGACAACGAGCTAATCCCAACCAGGACTGTGACCGGTTGGAGGGTTTGTATGGACTACCGGAAGCTTAACAAAGCTACCCGGAAGGACCACTTCCCCTTACCCTTTATTGATCAAATGCTTGATAGATTAGCGGGTAAGCCTTATTATTATTTTCTTGATGGTTACTCAGGTTATAATCAAATAGCCATCGCACCGGAAGATTAAGAAAAGACGACGTTCACATGCCCGTACGATACTTATGCTTTTCGGAGGATGCCATTTGGATTATGCAATGCACCGACAACTTTTCAAAGGTGCATGATGGCAATATTCTCCGATATGGTGGAGGGTTTCCTAGAAATATTTATGGATGATTTTTCAGTCTTTGGAGACAACTTTGAAAGCTGCCTAGGCAACCTACAAAAGGTGCTCGAAAGATGTGAAAAGGCTAACTTGGTATTGAACTGGGAAAAGTGTCACTTCATGGTGGATGAAGGGATAGTCCTCGGCCATAAAATTAGCTGCCGCGGCATAGAAGTCGACAGAGCTAAGATAGAAGTAATCGAAAAGCTGCCGCCACCCACCACAGTCAAGGGAATCAGAAGTTTCTTAGGGCATGCTGGTTTTTATCGGAGGTTCATCGCGAATTTTTCGTAGATCACCAAACCCTTATGCCATCTTTTGGAGCAGAACCGTCCCTTCGACTTCAACACTGAATGTACTGAAGCATTCAAGGTTCTGAAAGAAAAGTTAGTAACAGCCCCAATAGTACAACCACCAGATTGGAAAATGCCGTTTGAAATCATGTGCGATGCTAGTGACTATGTTGTCGGGGCAGCACTTGGGCAGAGGAAAGACAAGCTTTTTCATGTCATATACTATGCCAGCAAAACGTTGAATGACGCCCGAGTGAACTACACCACCATAGAGAAGGAACTATTAGCTGTGGTATTCTCCATTGATAAGTTTTGTTCTTATATACTTGGAACGAAGGTCATAATCCATACAGACCATTCTGCATTGAAGTATCTGTTCACCAAAAAGGATGCAAAGCCTCGACTAATACGTTGGATTCTGCTGTTGCAAGAGTTCGACCTTGAAATCAAGGACAAAAAGGGAACAGAGAACCAAGTTGCAGACCACTTGTCAAGGTTAGAAAAGGGAAAGAGCCTCCCAGCAGACGAGACATACATACTGGAGACCTTCCCTGATGAGCAGCTGTTTGCTGCCACAATCACTGCCGCGACAGCCATGGCGGCAGGTAAGTTTTCTGAACTCCCCTGTTACGCTGATTTCGTTAATTTTTTAGTTAGCGGAGTAACTCCTCCTGACCTTAATTACCAAGCTAGGAAGAGGTTCCAAAATGATGTTAAGCATTATTATTGGGACGAACCTCTTCTTTTCAAATATTGTGCAGATCAGGTTATTAGGAGATGTGTACCACAGGATGAACATGAAGCTACACTACATCACTGTCATGCTTCACAGTATGGAGGACACTTAGGAGACAACAAAACTGCTGCCAAGGTTTTGCAGTCGGGATTTTAATGGTCGTCATTGTTTAAGGATGCCCAAACATTCTACAAGAAGTGTGACAAGTGTCAAAGGACTGGAAACATCTCGAGAAGACATCAGATGCCGCTGCAAAACATTCTTGAAGTCGAGATCTTCGATGTTTAGGGGGATAGATTTTATGGGACCATTCCCAACTTCATGTGGGAACTTATACATCCTCCTGGCAGTAGATTATGTGTCCAAATGGGTTGAAGCAGTCGCCACTCAGAAAAACGATGCCAAGACGGTTCAAAGGTTTTTGTATAAAAACATTTTTTCCAGATTCGGCATCCCTAAGGCGATCATCAGTGATGAAGGGAGACATTTCGACAATAAGGTTATAGCTGCATCCTTGAAAAAGTATGGTGTCAAACATCGGATCGCAACAACATACCACCCTCAGACCAATGGACAGGCTGAAATATCCAACAGAGAGGTTAAGAACATTCTGGAAAAGATGGTTAAGCCAACTAGGACGGATTGGTCTCTACACCTCAATGATGCATTATGGGCCTACAGGACAGTGTTCAAAACTCCATTGGGAATGTCCCCCTATCGGCTGATTTATGGGAAAACGTGCCATTTACCTGTCGAGATTGAGCACAGAGCATACTGGGCCATCAAGGCAGTTCATATGGACTTGGAAAAAGTAGGGCAGAAAAGGCTACTTGATTTGAACAAAATTGAAGAAATTTGAACAATGGCCTATGACAACGCAAGAATATACAAGGACAAGACCAAGAAGTGTCATGACAAGAAGCTTCTGCCATGACAGTTCTGCCCAGGGCAGCTTGTGTTGCTATTTAACTCTAGGTTGAAACTCTTCCGAGAGAAGCTGAAATCTAGATGGTCTGGTCCATTCCAAGTGGTACAGGTTTTTCCCCATGGTGCCATCACGATCAGATCTTTAAAAGATGGGCACCAATTTAAAGTCAATGGACAAAGACTGAAGCACTATCAGGGGACTGAAGCCCCAAGAATGCAGGAAGTGGTTACTTTAGAAGATGCCCCTCCTGGCATCCCTAATTTAACCTAATTTTATTTTTTCTTATTATTATTATTTATATATTTATTAGGTAATTAGAGTTATTTTATTTTAGGAATTGAAGTTTTATTTTTATTATTTTCAGGAAATAAAGGAGACAAGGAGAAGTGAATCCAGCCCACCATTTTCCATCAGCCCAAAAAGCCCAACTTTTGGAGCCTGCCGTTACAGCTGCCGCGACAGACGCAGAATATCCAGCCTGTCGACACGCTGTCGCGGCAGACATGCAAACGCGTAACAGACGCGCAGCAGACACGGAAACGCGTGACAGGCGCGTCAGAAACCGCGCAACAGCTTACCCCGTTATTCGCGCCTGTCGTTACAGCTCCAACGGGTAACAAACTCTCCTCTATATAAACCCTGTTTTACTATTCATTTTTTCACTCACTTCTACTCCTTCTACTTGTTTTCTCTAGAATTTTTTTTACTTGCTTTCATTTTCTTACACAAATCCTTGCAACATGTCTTCTAGAAACACCCACCGAAGTGCTGTCTCAGGATCCGCCCCGGTAGCACCAACTCCTCGATCCTTCCAGATTCGTGACATGTGGGAGGAGAAGTGTTTCATTTA
Source organism: Hibiscus trionum (assembly GCA_030270665.1). Lineage (NCBI taxonomy): Eukaryota > Viridiplantae > Streptophyta > Magnoliopsida > Malvales > Malvaceae > Hibiscus > Hibiscus trionum. The sequence goes on along the minus strand of BSYR01000027.1, from coordinate 39,995,492 downwards.
CACATCAAAGACGGGGAACCTAGGGCTGCAACCATTCATAGCTAGGAAAATCAGAGCCCTGCAGTGGCAGATGTTCGCGGAACAGCCGGAGGAAATGAATGTCTCTCTGGTCCGAGATTTTTATGCTGCCATCGGCAGCAGAAACACAACAACAGTCACGGTAAGAAGAAGAGAGGTGCCCTTCGAGCCAGAATATATCAACACTCTCTATGGATTCTATGTGGGCATAAACGAAGATGGCCACCAACAATTTCTCGAGAGCCTAGATCCTGCTGCATACGACACTGTGATGGCAGAACTCACGGAAGAAGGAACACAGTGGAACATGGATCCGAAAAACCCAAGGACGGTGAAGAGAGTCCAACTCACCTCGGAGGCCAAACTGTGGAATGCCTTCATCAAAAAGCGTATTATGCCCTCCTCGCACAACACAACCGTAGACCAACCCAGGTTAGCCCTCATTCATTCTATATTAAATGAGAGGTTAATTAATGTTGGAAGATACATCCGGGAGAGTATATTGAAATGTACGTACCGACCGACAGGACCACTCTTCTTCCCCTATCTCATCACCGCCCTCTGCCGCGGCCATCATGTACCAGAAGCTGCCACAGATCTACGAGTCCAAGGGAAGGGCTGGACAGAAAGAAATCTACTCAACCTAATGGAACTCACTGCTGCCACCCCACTGTCATCTTTCGACCCTACTGCCATAGCAGCAGAGACGACAGCACCCAGCGACACCGAACCTACTGCCACAGAACCTAGGCAGCATACAGCAGCAGCCCCTCCAGCTGACATCTCCTCCCAGATCCTTGCTGCAATACAAAAGTTGGAGGAAAGACAGCTAGGACCCATGAACTTCATCTGCGACTTCATCACTGCCACGGTACACTTTATCCAAACCTCTTTAAATTTCCATGATGATGTATTCCTTGCCTTTCCATATCAATACTTTGCTACCACCACCCCTGCCCATACCCCTACACCTGCTGCCACGCCCACAACGCCAACTGCGGCGTCCACACCAACCCCTGCCCCAACAGCTGCAGGCGGCAGCCGCACAACCGACACTTCTGCCAGGGGAACCAAGAGAAGGATGTCGTCCGATGAACTCGACGCATACATAGCAGGTTTCTCCTCTTCCTCAATCTGGGCGGAATCCGATGGTGAACCCTCCATCAAGAGGAATTTGTCCAAAAATTTCACACCAGTGAAACTGTTGCGTGTAAAAGTGTCTATCGCAATTGTAGTGCAAGTGTACACGACGCAAGTAGTAAAGTGATACGAAGTATCGGATATCGTCTCCACAGGGATTGGGCTAATAGCTTCACCTTGATTTACTGCACGAAAGTAAAAGAAATATTTGAGAGTTGTCACGAGAATAATAAGATAAAAACGCAAATAAAAGAATTGAGTTATCAAGGTAGAGAGAATGGGCTGGTATTGAATTGCTCGGTAGTTCAGGTATTGGATTGCTTAGGAACTCCAGTTCTGTCGTCGCTCCCGTCGCTGACAGCACCTGTCGCGGCGGCTGTCCGTTAGCTGTCGCGGCAGCAGACACACCAACTCTGTTCTTCAAGTTTGGCAAGAATCCCAGATCTGCCTTGGCCTATCCCTAGGTCCAAGTCTGTCGATGATCACGTCTTTGATGATACCTCCCGGCGTGAATCGAAGGATGAACACCGATGTGTATGAATTCTTCTTTAGCCACTTAACCTGGCCCTATCCCTAGGCACAAGATATTTCAACTATAAACTAGAGAACTTGCTCTTATTTCTTTCGTATACTTAACTCTCCCGATGCTAAGTAAATGGATAACCTCACAATGCTCTCCCGATGCTCTTGCAAGATGTTAAAACCAAAATAAGAGAACTTGAAGTTTATTTTATTGAACTGAAAAATCCTAAAACAAAACAACCCTTGCAACTACTTTACAAAACAACCCGTAGCCCTAGGGGGGATTTAGAACATGTCGGTGACGGATGGACGACAGGGGGGTTTAGGTTTCGGTTATGGGGTAATCGGGGGTATCTCCTAGGTTAAATCTATGCCCTTATATAAGCTTTGGGCTCAAGTCCTCTAAGGTAACAAGGATTACAACTTTAATTAAAAGTAAGATTCTAATAAAGACTAAATCTCTAAAGATTCCTACTTTCCAGCCGCATCCTTGTTTCTAGGAATTTCCTCTCCTTGAGCTTTGGCTTGACATATCTTTTGATCCGGGGCTTGGAAAAATATGCGGCTTTCACACGACAGACGAGCAGATTTTTCTCTATCTATCGAGGTCCACTTTGCTTTTCCTCTTCATAAGTCTGCTGTCCCCATGCTGTCACGACAGGTCCATGGCAGCTTCGTCTTCTTCGTCTGCTTGTCCAGTTCAGCTCTCCTGCTTCTCTGCCCTGCGCCTGCCTTCAACGTCTACTATGGCAGATACCTACAAAAATAGCCATCTTTTAGTAGAATCCGTGCTTTTAGTCCCTTTGTGATGTTTTACTGAAAACTAACCTAAATGCAATGCAATGATGCTTGAATGCAGCAAAAATATGGGTTAAAAAAGGTGTAAATAATAGAACTTTTACACACTCAACAGAAACAGCAGAAAACGGTGGCAGACAAGAACAAGGAAGATAGCAGCAACGGCAGCAATAGCGGCATCGGCAGCAGTAGCAGCAGTAGTAGCTCCGAGGTTCAGGTAGTGGAGAAACCTCCCCATATCTCTCCTACCCGCATTCAACCGCCAAGGGAGGCCAAAATGAAGAATACCTCTGCCTTCCCCATGCGCCAGCCAGCACCAGTCAAGAAGGCCCCTGCCCGTCGGCAGATCCAGCTCAGCACCAGCAGCGGCGACGACAGCGCCTAAAATTTGAGTTTCTTATCTTATATTGTTGTCTGCCCTTTTATATATTTTGTGATGTACTTTTCATTTTCTTTTAACTGTCATTTGCATTGAGGGCAATGCAACCCTCGAGTTTGGGGGTGGCATCCCTCCATTGATGGAGTCTTTTAAGTTTAAAAATTGTGTCTTTTACTTAGTTTATTTTTGCTTAAAAAAAGATGAAAATTTGGCTTAAGTCTTTGAACTGAACTTACTTGTCGTGACAGCTTCTGTCGTGGCAGTGCCTTTAGGATAGTTTTAGGAGCAGTTTAGAGCCTTGCTATAGTTCTGAACCTTAAACACCATTTGTGACTTTTATACTGTCTAGAACTTTACTGGTAAGCTAGAATAGGGAAAAGCTTAATACTTGAATAGCCCCTAGAGGTGCCTAACACTGGCTGTAGGAAAAAAAGTTAAGAAAAATAGACTCTTACACCTAGAGGTGCCCGAAATCGGCTCTAGGAAGTTAGCTAGAGGTGCCCGAAACTGGCTCTAGTCAAACTTAAACTTGAGAAATAGAATCGAGTCTGCATAAAAACTAAAGGAGCCTAAGAATTGCCTCCAAAAAGATGAAAATTGGCATAAAAATTCAAGTTAGAAGTTTCAGCTATTCTAGTAAGCTAAGTCTAGGCATATAATTGTTCACAAAGCATGCACACACTACACGAGAATTGTAGCATGGTTTCGAATGAATCTTGAAATTACCCGACAAGGTGTTGCTTACAATAGGGAATGAAATGGTAGGAAAGAGAAGGTTCATTGTTTTAAGCCAAACAAAAAAAAAATTCTTTTTTCTTTTTTAGGTCTGAATTGCTTGAGGGCAAGCAAAAACTTGAGTTTGGGGGTGTGTTGAGTGTGTAAAAGTTCCATAATTTACCCCCTATTTAACCCATATTTCTGCTGCATTCAAGCATAATTCATTGCATTTAGGTTAGATTTCAGTTTTACATCACAAACATATCAAATGGCACAATTTCTACTGAAATTGGTTACTTTTGCATGTAGATGCTGTGAGGAATGGTTGCTTTTGTTTTAGGAATTTTCAGTTCAATAAAATAAACTTCAAGTTCTCTTATTCTGGTTATTAACATCTTGCAAGAGTTTCGGGAGAGCATTGTGAGGTTATTTATTTACTTAATATCGAGAGAGTTAAGTATACGAAAGGGATAAGTGCGGGTTCTCTAGTTTATAGTTGAACTATCTCAGACCTATGGATAGGACGAGGTTAAGTGGCTAAGAAAGAATTCAACAACATCGGTGTTCATCCTTCGATTCACGCCGGGAGGTATCATCAAAGACGTGTTCATCGACAGACTTGGACCTAGGGATAGGCCAAGGCACAGCAGGGGTTCTTGCCAAGCTTGAAGTACTAAGTTGAGTAATCGCTGCCGCGATAACCAACAGACCGCTTCCGCGACAGGTGCTGCCGCAGCAGGCATGACGACAGAACAGAGTTTCCTAGACTTTGCAACACCTACACTACTGAGCAATTCAGTACCGGCCCATTCTCTCTATCTTGATTTCATTACTCCTAATTTCAAGCACTTTTTATTATTTCGTGACAAACATATTAAACTATTCTTTTTCTTCTTGTGCAGTAATTCAAGGTGAAGCTATTAGCCCAGTCCCTGTGGAGACGATATCTGATACTTCCGTATAACTTTACTACTTGCGTCGTGTACAGTTGCACTACATTGCGATAGACACTTTTACACGCAACACTTACCTTGTTGAAAACACTTGAAATGAGGGTGAGATTTGATGGAATAGTGACAAGGGGTTTGGGGAGGTTTTAACGTGAAAGAGGGGTTGAAGGAAGAAGATGGTGAAATGTTTCATAAAGGCTCTTTTTCTAATCTTATTTCTTTTTACTTTAAAAAAATTACCAAATTGCCATTAATGAATTCAAACCCTTTTAACTTAAAACCAAAGTCTATTTTAATTTAGAACGAGCTCACGGCTCGAACCCGATTTTCCCACGTAACATCCGACCCCTAAACACAGGGTGTTACAACTCTCCCCACTTAAGGAATTTCGTCCCCGAAATTACCTGACGCAAAAAGGTACGAAAATTGTTTTTCCATGTCCTCCTTTCTCTCCCAAGTAGCCTGCTCGTCCGAAACCTGAAGAAAAAGGTCGCAAAAAATCTTTTAATCAAATATTATGAAATCATGTAATTGATTACGAGCTTTTAACCCCAATTATATTGCAAAACCTCAATTTCTTTACTTTTTACTCAGTTAAAATTCCAACGGGTCCATAAAAAGGCCCATTTAGACCTGCTCGTCCGAAACCTCTAGAAAAAGGGAAGCAAAAAAGTTTTAATCAAATATTAGGAGAATATGTAACTGATTACGAGCTTTTCAACACAATTATATTGCAAAACCTTAATTTCTGTACTTTTTACTCAGTTAAAATTTTAACGGGTCTATTGAAAGGCCCATTTAGATATGCTCGTCCGAAACCTCTACAAAAGGACCGCAAAACAAGTTTTAATCAAATTTTAGGAGTTCGTCTAATTGGTTAGGAGATTTTCAACACAATTATATTGGAAAACCTAAATTTCTGTACTTTTTACTTAGTTAAAATTCCAACGGGTCCATTGAAAGGCCCATTTAGACATGCTCGTCCGAAAACTCTGGAAAAAGGACCACAAAAAAGTTTTAATCAAATACTTGGAGATCATGTAAATGATTACAAGCTTTTCAACACAATTATATAGAAAATCCTCAATTTCCAAACTTTTTAGTCATTTAAAATTACAACGGGTCCATTGAAAGGCCCATTTAGACCCTATCGTCCGAAAACTCTAGAAAAAGGATCGCAAAAAAGTTTTAATTAAATATTAGGATATCATGTAATTGATTACAAGCTTTTCAACACAATTATATTGCAAAACCTCAATTTCTGTACTTTTTACAGAGTTAAAATTCCAACGGGTCCATTGAAAGGCCCATTTAGACCCACTCTTCCGAAACCTCTAAAAAAAGGACCACAAAATAAGTTTTAATCAAATTTTAGGAGTTCGTCTAATTTGTTAGGAGCTTTTCAACACAATTATATTGCAAAACCTCAATTTCTGTACTTTTTACTTAATTAAAATACCAACGGTTCCATTGAAAGGCCCATTTAGACATGCTCGTCCGAAAACTCTAGAAAAAGGACCACAAAAAAGTTTTAATCAAATACTTGGAGATCATGTAAATGATTACAAGCTTTTCAATACAATTCTATTGAAAATCCTCAATTTCCGAACTTTTTAGTCATTTAAAATTCCAACGGGTCCATTGAAAGGCCCATTTAGACCCTATCGTCCGAAAATTCTAGAAAAAGGATCGCAAAAAAAGTTTTAATTAAATATTAGGATATCATGTAATTGATTACGAGCTTTTCAACACAATTATAATTCAAAACCTCAATTTATGTACTTTTTACAGAGTTAAAATTCCAACGGGTCTATTGAAAGGCCCATTTAGACCCACTCGTCCGAAACCTCTACAAAAAGGACCCAAAAATAAGTTTTAATCAAATTATAGGAGTTCGTCTAATTTGTTAGGAGCTTTTCAACACAATTATATTGCAAAACCTCAATTTCTGTACTTTTTACTCAGTTAAAATTCCAACGGGTCCATTGAAAGGCCCATTTAGACGTGCTCGTCCAAAACCTCTAGAAAAAGAACCACAAAAAAGTTTTAATCAAATATTAGGAGATATTGTAATTGATTACGAGCTTTTCAACACAATTATATTGAAAAACCTCAATTTATGTACTTTTTACTTAGTTAAAATTCCAACGGGTCCATTGATAGGCCCATTTAGACCTTCTCGTCCGAAAACTCTAGAAAAAGGACCACAAAAATAGTTTTAATCAAATATTAGGTGATCAAGTAATTGATTACGAGCTTTTCAACACAATTATAATGCAGAACCTCAATTTATGTACTTTTTACTGAGTTAAAATTCCAATGGGTCTATTGAAAGGCATATTTCCACCTGCTCGTCTGAAACCTCTAAAAAAAGGACCACAAAATAAGTTTTAATCAAATTTTAGGAGTTTGTCTAATTGGTTAGGAGCTTTTCAACACAATTATATTGCAAAACCTAAATTTTTGTACTTTTTACTCAGCTAAAATTCCAACAAGTCCATTGAATGTCCCATTTAGACCTGCTTGTTTGAAACCTCTAGAAAAAGGACCATAAAAAAGTTTTAATCAAATCTTAGGAGATCATGTAATTGATTTCAAGCTTTTCAACCCAATTATATTGAAAAACCTCAATTTCTGTACTTTTTTCTTAGTTAAAATTCCAACGGGTCCATTGAAAGGCCCATTTAGACATGCTCTTTCGAAAGCTCTAAAAAAAGGACCGCAAAAAAAGTTTTAATCAAATATTAGGAGATCATGTAATTGATTACCAGCTTTTCAACACAATTACATTTCAAAACCTCAATCTCTGTACTTTTTACTAAGTTAAAATTCCAATGGGTCTATTGAAAGGCCCATTTAGACCTGCTCGTCCGAAACCTCTACAAAAAGGACCACAAAATAAGTTTTAATCAAATTTTAGTAGTTCGTCTAATTGGTTAGGAGCTTTTCAACACAATTACATTGCAAAACCTCAATTTCTGTACTTTTTACTCAGTTAAAATTCCAACGGGTTCATTGAAAGGCCCATTTAGACCTGCTCGTCCAAAACCTTTAAAAAAAGGACCGCAAAAAAAGTTTTAATCAAATATAAGGAGATCATGTAATTGATTACGAGCTCTTCAATACAATTACATTGCAAAACCTCAATTTATGTACTTTTTAATCAGTTAAAATTCCAACGGGTATATTGAAATGCCCATTTAGACCAACTCGTCTGAAACCTCTACAAAAGGACTGCAAAACAAGTTTTAATCAAATTTTAGGAGTTCGTATAATTGGTTAGGAGCTTTTCAACACAATTATATTGCAAAACCGAAATTTCTATACTTTTTACTTAGTTAAAATTGCAACGGGTCCGTTAAACGGCCCATTTAGACCTGCTCGTCCGAAACCTCTAGAAAAAGGACCACAAAAAAAAGTTTTAATCAAATATTAGGAGATCATGTAATTGATTATGAGCTTTTCAACACAATTATATTGAAAAACCTCAATTTCTGTACTTTTTACTCAGTTAAAATTCCAACGAGTCTATTGAAAGGCCCATTTAGACCTGCTCATCGGAAAACTCTACAAAAAGGACCGTAAAAAGGTTTTAATCAAATTTTAGTAGTTCATCTAATTGGTTAGGAGCTTTTCAACACAATTATATTGTAAAACCTCAATTTCTGTACTTTTTACTCAGTTAAAATTCCAACGGGTTCATTGAAAGGCCCATTTAGACCTGCTCGTCCAAAACCTTTAAAAAAAGGACCGCAAAATTTTTTTAATCAAATATAAGGAGATCATGTAATTGATTACGAGCTCTTCAACACAGTTATATTGGAAAACCTAAATTTATGTACTTTTTACTCAGTTAAAATTCCAACGGGTCTATTGAAAGGCCCCTATAGACCAACTCGTCTGAAACCTCTACAAATGGACCACAAAACAAGTTTTAATCAAATTTTAGGAGTTCGTATAATTGGTTAGGAGCTTTTCAACACAATTATATTGCAAAACCTAAATTTCTGTACTTTTTACTTAGTTAAAATTGCAACGGGTCCATTAAACGGCCCATTTAGACCTGCTCGTCCGAAACCTCTAGAAAAATGACCACAAAAAAAGTTTTAGTCAAATATTAAGAGATCATGTAATTGATTGCGAGCTTTTCAACACAATTAAATTGAAAAACCTCAATTTCTGTAGTTTTTACTGAGTTAAAATTCCAACGAGTCTATTGAAAGGCCCATTTAGACCTGCTCATCGGAAAACTCTAGAAAAAGGACCGTATAAAACTTTTAATCAAATATTAGGAGATCTTGTAATTGATTACAAGATTTTCAACACAATTATATAGCAAAACCTAAATTTATGTACTTTTTACTAAGTTAAAATTCCAATGGGTCTATTGAAAGGGCGATTTAGACCTGCTCGTCCGAAACCTCTACAAAACGGACCAAAAATTAAGTTTGAATCAAATTTCAGGAGTTCGTCTAATTGGTTAGGAGCTTTTCAACACAAATATATTTCAAAACCTAAATTTATGTACTTTTTACTCAGTTAAAATTTCAACGGGTCCATTCTCGTCAAAAACCTCTAGAAAAAGGACCGAAAATTTTTTTTAATCAAATATTAGGAGATAATGTAATTTATTACGAGCTTTTCAACACAATTATATTGCAAAACCTCAATTTCTGTAATTTTTACTTAGTTAAAAGTCCAACGGGTCCATTAAAAGGCCCACTTAGACCTGCTCGCCCGAAACCTCTAGAAAAGGAACTGCAAAAAAAGTTTTAACCAAATATTATGAGATCATGTAATTAGTCATGAGCTTTTCAACAAAATTATATTTCAAAACCTCAATCTCTGTACTTTTTTCTAATTTAAAATTCCAATGGGTCCATTGAAAGGCCCACTTAGACATACTCGTCCGAAACCTCTAGAAAAAGGACCACAAAAAAGTTTTAATCAAATACTAGGAGATCATGTAATTGATTACGAGCTTTTCAACACAATTATATTGAAATACCTCAATTTCTGTACTTTTTTACTCAGTTAAAATTTCAACGGATCCATTGAAAGGCCCATTTAGACCTGTTCGTCCGAAACCTATAGAAAAAGGACTACAAAAAAGTTTTAATCAAATATTAGGAGATCATGTAATTGGTTAGGAGCTTTTCAACACAATTATATTTCAAAACCTCAATCTCTGTACTTTTTACTGAGTTAAAATTCCAATGGGTCTATTGAAAGGCCCATTTAGACCTGCTCGTCCGAAACCTCTACCAAAAGGACCGCAAAAAAGTTTTAATCAAATTTTAGTAATACGTCTAATTGGTTAGGTGCTTTTCAACACATTTATATTGCAAAACCTCAATTTCTGTACTTTTTACTCAGTTAAAATTCCAACGGTATCATTGAAAGGCCCATTTAGACCTGCTCGTCCAAAACCTTTAAAAAAGGACTGCAAAAAATTTTTTAATCAAATATAAGGAGATCATGTAATTGATTACGAGCTCTTCAACACAATTATATTGCAAAACCTCAATTTATGTACCTTTTAATCAGTTAAAATCCCAACGGGTCTATTGAAAGGCCCATTTAGACCTGTTCATCGGAAAACTCTAGAAAAAGGACCGTAAAAAATTTTAATCAAATATTAGGAGATCTTGTAATTGATTACGAGCTTTTCAACACAATTCTATTGCAAAACCTAAATTTCTGTACTTTTTACTAAGTTAAAATTCCAATGGGTCTATTGAAAGTCCCATTTAGACCTGCTCGTCCGAATCCTCTACAAAATGTACCACAAATTAAGTTTGAATGAAATTTCAGGAGTTCTTCTAATCGGTTAGGAGCTTTTCAACACAAATATATTGCAAAACCTAAATTTATGTACTTTTTACTCAGTTAAAATGCCAACGGGTCCATTCTCGTTAAAAACCTCAAGAAAAAGGACCGGAAAATTTTTTTTAATCAAATATTCGGAGATCATGTAATTTATTACGAGCTTTTTAACACAATTATATTGCAAAACCTCAATTTCTGTACTTTTTACTCAGTCAAAAGTCCAACGGGTCAATTGAAAGGCCCATTTAGACCTGCTCGTCCGAAACCTCGAGAAAAAGAGCCGCAAAAAATGTTTTAATCCAATATTAGGAGATCATGTAATTGATTACGAGATTTTCAACACAATTATATTGCAAAACCTCAATTTCTGACTTTTTACTTAGTTAAAATTCCATCGGGTCTATTGAAAGGGCCATTTAGACCTGCTCGTCTGAAACCTCTACAAAAAGGACTGCAAAACAAGTTTTAATCAAATTTTAGAACTTCGTCTAATTGGTTAGGAGCTTTTGAACACAATTATATTGCAAAACCTCAATTTTTGTACTTTTTACTCAGTTAAAATTCCAACGGGTCCATTGAAAGGCCCATTTAGACCTGCTCGTCAAAAGCCTCTAGAAAAAGGAAAGAAAAAAAATTTAATCAAATATTAGGAGATAATGTAATTGATTACGAGCTTTTCAACACAATTATATTGCAAAACCTCAATTTCTGTACTTTTTACTCAGTTAAAATTCCAACGGGTCCATTGAAAGGCCTATTTAAACCTGCTCGTCCGAAACCTCTAGAAAAAGGACCGCAAAAAAGTTTTAATCAAATATTAGGAGATCATGTAATTTATTACGAGCTTTTCAACACAATTATATTGCAAAACCTCAATTTCTGTAATTTTTACTTAGTTAAAAGTCCAACGGGTCCATTGAAAGGCCCATTTAGACCTACTCACACGAAACCTCTAGAAAAAGAACCAGAAAAAAAGTTTTAACCAAATATTAGGAGATCATGTAATTTATCATGAGCTTTTCAACAAAATTATATTTCAAAACCTCAATCTCTGTACTTTTTTCAAATTTAAAATTCCAATGGGTCCATTGAAAGGCCCACTTAGACATACTCCTCCGAAACCTCTAGAAAAAGGACCGTAAAAAAGTTTTAATCAAATACTACGAGATCATGTAATTGATTACGAGCTTTTCAACACAATTATATTGAAATGCCTCAATTTCTGTACTGTTTACTCAGTTAAAATTCCAACGGATCCCTTGAAAGGCCCATTTAGACCTGTTCGTCCGAAACCTATAGAAAAAGGACTACAAAAAAGTTTTAATCAAATATTAGGAGATCATTTAATTGGTTACGAGCTTTTCAACTTAATTATATTGCAAAAACTCAATTTCTGAACTTTTTACTCAGTTAAAATTCCAACGAGTCTATTGAAAGGCCCATTTAGACCTCCTCGTCCGAAACCTCTAGAAAAAGGACCAAAAAAAGTTTTAATCAAATATTAGGAGATCATGTAATTGATTACCAGCTTTTCAACACAATTATATTTCAAAACCTCAATCTCTGGACTTTTTACTGAGTTAAAATTCCAATGGGTCTATTGAAAGGCCCATTTAGACCTGCTCGTCCGAAACCTCTACAAAAAGGACCGTACAAAAGTTTTAATCAAATTTTAGTAGTTCGTCTAATTGGTTAGGTGCTTTTCAACACAATTATATTGCAAAACCTCAATTTCTGTACTTTTTACTCAGCTCCCCTGGTATTGATGGATTACCAAGTAGTTTTTATCGACAACATTGGGACACTATTGGCGACGATGTAATTAATCTCTGCCTTAACTTACTAAATGGCACAGCTGATATGTCTTTGGTTAACAAAACTATTCTCGTACTAATCCCTAAAATCCAGGACCCAACTACTATGAAACACCTAAGACCCATCAGCCTTTGCACTATTCTCTATAAAATTGTTGCTAAAACCATTGTAAACAGAATGAAACAAACAATTCCCTTTTGTATTAGCCCTAACCAAGCAGCCTTCGTTCAAGGACGTAATATTTCTGACAACATCCTCGTTGCCCATGAAATCATTCACAATATTAATTCAGGGGCAACAAAATCCTCCCAAGGAGCTGCTCTTAAACTAGACATGGAGAAAGCTTTTGATAGAGTTGAATGGTCTTTTCTAGCGAATGTTATGGAACGTATGGGCTTCGCATCTAACTGGATGTCTCTTATAATACGTTGCATTACCATTGTTTCATTTTCAGTCAAAGTTAACAACGCTTTCTCTCCCCTTTTTCAACCTCAACGTGGATTACGTCAAGGTGACCCCCTTTCACCTTTTCTTTTCCTTTTTTGTACACAAGGGCTATCTGCTTACCTATCTGCTGCCCAACAAACAAATATCCTTCCAGGGCTGGGTGCTTGCAAATACGGGCCTAGAGTCAACCATCTACTCTTTGCTGATGATTGTATGGTCTTCATTAATAATAATCCAACTGAAGCTACTAATCTTAAAATAGCCCTACAAACTTATTCTGCGGCCTCTGGCCAAGCGGTCAATTTTGAGAAATCGACAATTTTTTATAATCCACGCACCCCATCCTCAACAAGAATTGCGATCAATAATCTTTTGCAAGTACGTTAGGTATCTAACCCTGGCGTGTATCTAGGTGTCCCACTTCTTGTAGGGAAAAACAAAACTGAATCATTAGGCTTTGTGCGCGACAAAGTTCATGATCGTCTTTCTAGCTAGGAGAAACAGCTCCTTTCTTTTAGTGGTCGGGAGATTTTCATTAAAGCAGTTCTACAATCCTTGCCTCAATATGTTATGTCTTGTTATCTTCTCCCACAAAATATTATTGATTACATGACCTCAGCAATTCGGCAATATTGGTGGACTGGCAAATCCAATAAAAAAGGGTGGCACATGCTTCCTTGGAATCATGTTTGTTTACCTAAGGCCGCTGGTGGCATGGGGTTTAAGGACTTACACGACTTCAATGTTGCTCTTTTGGGAAAGCAAATATGGAGACTCATCTGTGAACCAGATTCCTTATTGGGACAAATATATCGTGCTAAATATTTCCCTTCTGGAAACATCCTTGATGCATCCCGTCCCAATCGCGGCTCCTTTGCATGGCAAGGTATATATAATGCTCTACAACGTCTCCTCCCAGGCTTCTTACATCGACCAGGTATTAATAGCAATATCAAAGTACACAAAGATATCTGGGGTGGATCTTCCCCTATTACACTTACTGGGGATTACGAAATCTCTGATGAAATCCATGTTCGATGTCGTGATTTTATGTTTCGCAATCAAACTGCTTGGGACCCTATAAAGGTCAATAGTTATTTCAACTCAGCTGACGCCAGTGCCATTCTCCGAGTACCAATCATAAATGACCATCGTGACTCTATTCTTTGGTCTCCTAACGATTCGGGTATTTACTCGGTCCGTTCTGGTTACCTCTTTTTACAATGTTCTACGCTTCCGCATACGCCACCCTCTCGCTTTTGGAAATTTCTGTCCAAAGTCAAGGCCCTACCTAAGGTCAAAACTTTTGGATGGCGTATGGCGTCTGAAGCTTTGCCAGTTGGTTCCAAAATGCTAGTTTTTGCACCTACATCGGGGCCTTGCCCTATCTGTGGAGCACATTTGGAGTCCATTCTCCATGCGCTACGTGATTGTGCAGGGGCTTCGGAAGCCCTTCAACTCTCTGGTATTCCCGTAAGCCTTTCCAGAAGTTTGGCTACTACCCCCTTACAATGGTTGGAGGAAGCAGCCCATCACCTATCCTCTGACAAGTTTGGGCTCTTTCTTACAACTATATGGAACATATGGAATAGACGTAATGATTGGGTTCATAATCGTCATCTACAACCACCTTGGCTTATTGTCGTTAATTCTATCGGCTTACATAACGACTTCTGTAATGCCTCTTCTTCAACTACCCCAACCCCGTCTATCTTTTCTCCTCCTTGCTGGATCCCTCCTCCACCAAACCATATTAAAATAAATATGGATGGTGCTTTTCATCCCTTAACTCGTGCAACGGCTGTTGGCGCCGTGGCACGTGATTCAACAGGTGCAGTTGTGGGCGGTCTTGCATTTCCGCTTGGTAGCTGTGTGGATGCAGTTACTTGTGAAGGTGAAGGCCTGCTAGCATGAATCACTTTTGCCCGATCTTAAGGTTGGAATCGGATTTTTCTTGAAACAGATTGTGCTTCTCTTGCAAACAGGATCAACAACCCGGGGCTGGACCTTTCTACCATGGGACCTCTTCTTCATCAGATTCGCGAGTCCCTTCATGCTTTTGATTTTGTTTCTGTTTCTTTTGTACGCCGTGAGGCTAATCATGTGGCCCATACTTTGGCCACTTATTCGTTGAGCTCTATGTCTTCTATGTCTTTTAATTATGACATTCCTACTTGTATCAATCACCTTGTAACAGATTCCATTATGTTATAATAAAACTTAGGTACTCTTTTCCCCTTTTTAGGGTCCTCTAGCTCTGCTCGAAGGACAGTAGTAGGGGTTTTTAATGAGGCCTTTTCTTCAAAAAAAAATTCCAACGGGTTCATTGAAAGGCCCATTTAGACCTGCTTGTCCAAAACCTTTAAAAAAAGGACCGCAAAAAAGTTTTAATCAAATATAAGGAGATCATGTAATTTATTACGAGCTCTTCAACACAATTATATTGCAAAACTTCAATTTATGTACTTTTTACTCAGTTAAAATTCCAACGGGTCTATTGAAAGGCCCATTTAGACCAACTCGTCTGAAACCTCTACAAAAGGACCGCAAAACAAGTTTTAATCAAATTTTAGGAGTTCGTATAATTGGTTAGGAGCTTTTCAACACAATTATGTTGCAAAACCTAAATTTATGTACTTTTTACTCAGTTAAAATTGCAACGGGTCCATTAAACGGCCCATTTAGACCTGCGCATCCGAAACCTCTAGAAAAATGACCACAAAAAAAGTTTTAATCAAATATTAGGAGATCATGTAATTGATTACGAGCTTTTCAACACAATTATATTGAAAAACCTCAATTTCTGTACTTTTTATTAAGTTAAAATTCCAACGAGTCTTTTGAAAGACCCATTTAGACCTGCTCATCGGAAAACTCTAGAAAAAGGACCGTAAAAAAGTTTTAATCAATTATTAGGAGATCTTGTAATTGATTACGAGCTTTTCAACACAATTATATTGCAAAACCTAAATTTATGTACTTTTTACTAAGTTAAAATTCCAATAGGTCTATTGAAAGGCCCATTTAGACCTGCTCGTCCGAAACCTCTACAAAACGGACCACAAATTAAGTTTGAATCAAATTTCAGGAGTTCTTCTAGTTGGTTAGGAGCTTTTCAACACAAATATATTGCAAAACCTAAATTTATGTACTTTTTACTCAGTTAAAATTCCAACGGGTCCATTCTCGTCAAAAACCTCTAGAAAAAGGACTGGAAAAATTTATTAATCAAATATTAGGAGATCATGTAATTTATTACGAGCTTTTAAAAACAATTATATTGCAAAACCTCAATTTATGTAATTTTTACTTAGTTAAAAGTCCAACGGGTCCATTGAAAGGCCCATTTAGACCTGCTCGCCCGAAACCTCTAGAAAAAGAACCGGAAAAAAAAAGTTTTAACCAAATATTAGAAGATCATGTAATTGATCATGAGATTTTCAACAAAATTATATTTCAAAACCTCAATCTCTGTACTTTTTTTCTAATTTAAAATTCCAATGGGTCCATTTAAAGGCCCACTTAGACATACTCGTCCGAAACCTCTAGAAAAAGGACCGCAAAAAAGTTTTAATCAAATACTAGGAGATCATGTAATTGGTTACGAACTTTTCAACACAATTATATTGAAATGCCTCAATTTCTGTACTTTTTACTCAGTTAAAATTCCTACGGATCCATTGAAAGGCCCATTTTGACACGTTCGTCCGAAACCTATAGAAAAAGGACTACAAAAAAGTTTTAATCAAATATTAGGAGATCATGTAATTGTTACGAGCTTTTCAACACAATTATATTGCAAAACCTCAATTTCTGTACTTTTTACTCAGTTAAAATTCCAACGAGTCTATTGAAAGGCCCATTTAGACCTCGTCCAAAACCTCTAGAAAAAGGACCGAAAAAAAAGTTTTAATCAAATATTAGGAGATCATGTAATTGATTACCAGCTTTTCAACACAATTATATTTCAAAACCTCAATCTCTGTACTTTTTACTAAGTTAAAATTCCAGTGGGTCTATTGAAAGGCCCATTTAGACCTGCTCGTCCGAAACCTCTACAAAAAGGACCACAAAATAAGTTTTAATCAAATTTTAGTAGTTCGTCTAATTGGTTAGGAGCTTTTCAACACAATTATATTGCAAAACCTCAATTTCTGTACTTTTTACTCAGTTAAAATTCCAACAGGTTCATTGAAAGGCCCATTTAGACCTGCTCGTCCAAAACCTTTAAAAAAAATACCGCAAAAAAAGTTTTAATCAAATATAAGGAGATCATGTAATTGATTACGAGCTCTTCAACACAAATATATTGCAAAATCTCAATTTCTGTACTTTTTAATCAGTTAAAATTCCAACGGGTATATTGAAAGGCCCATTCAGACCAACTCGTCCGAAACGTCTACAAAAGGACTGCAAAACAAGTTTTAATCAAATTTTAGGAGTTCGTATAATTGGTTATGAGCTTTTCAACACAATTATATTGCAAATCCTAAATTTCTATACTTTTTACTTAGTTAAAATTGCAACGGGTCCATTAAACGGCCCATTTAGACCTGCTCGTCCGAAACCTCTAGAAAAAGGACCACAAAAAAAAGTTTTAATCAAATATTAGGAGATCATGTAATTGATTACGTGCTTTTCAACACAATTATATTGAAAAACCTCAATTTCTGTACTTTTTACTCAGTTAAAATTCCAACGAGTCTATTGAAAGGCCCATTTAGACCTGCTCATCGGAAAACTCTACAAAAAGGACTGTAAAAAAGTTTTAATCAAATTTTAGTAGTCCATCTAATTGGTTAGGAGCTTTTCAACACAATTATATTGCAAAACCTCAATTTCTGTACTTTTTACTCAGTTAAAATTCCAACGAGTCTATTGAAAGGCCCATTTAGACCTCGTCCAAAACCTCTAGAAAAAGGACCGAAAAAAAAGTTTTAATCAAATATTAGGAGATCATGTAATTGATTACCAGCTTTTCAACACAATTATATTTCAAAACCTCAATCTCTGTACTTTTTACTAAGTTAAAATTCCAGTGGGTCTATTGAAAGGCCCATTTAGACCTGCTCGTCCGAAACCTCTACAAAAAGGACCACAAAATAAGTTTTAATCAAATTTTAGTAGTTCGTCTAATTGGTTAGGAGCTTTTCAACACAATTATATTGCAAAACCTCAATTTCTGTACTTTTTACTCAGTTAAAATTCCAACAGGTTCATTGAAAGGCCCATTTAGACCTGCTCGTCCAAAACCTTTAAAAAAAATACCGCAAAAAAAGTTTTAATCAAATATAAGGAGATCATGTAATTGATTACGAGCTCTTCAACACAAATATATTGCAAAATCTCAATTTCTGTACTTTTTAATCAGTTAAAATTCCAACGGGTATATTGAAAGGCCCATTCAGACCAACTCGTCCGAAACGTCTACAAAAGGACTGCAAAACAAGTTTTAATCAAATTTTAGGAGTTCGTATAATTGGTTATGAGCTTTTCAACACAATTATATTGCAAATCCTAAATTTCTATACTTTTTACTTAGTTAAAATTGCAACGGGTCCATTAAACGGCCCATTTAGACCTGCTCGTCCGAAACCTCTAGAAAAAGGACCACAAAAAAAAGTTTTAATCAAATATTAGGAGATCATGTAATTGATTACGTGCTTTTCAACACAATTATATTGAAAAACCTCAATTTCTGTACTTTTTACTCAGTTAAAATTCCAACGAGTCTATTGAAAGGCCCATTTAGACCTGCTCATCGGAAAACTCTACAAAAAGGACTGTAAAAAAGTTTTAATCAAATTTTAGTAGTCCATCTAATTGGTTAGGAGCTTTTCAACACAATTATATTGCAAAACCTCAATTTCTGTACTTTTTGCTCAGTTAAAATTCCAACGAGTTCATTGAAAGGCCCATTTAGACATGCTCGTCCAAAACTTTTAAAAAAAGGACCGCAAAATTTTTTTAATCAAATATAAGGAGATCATGTAATTGATTACGAGCTCTTCACCACAATTATATTGCAAAACCTCAATTTATGTACTTTTTACTCAGTTAAAATTCCAACGGGTCTATTGAAATGCCCCTTTAGACCAACTCGTCCGAAACCTCTACAAAAGGACCGCAAAACA
Organism: Hibiscus trionum; assembly: GCA_030270665.1. Classification (NCBI taxonomy): domain Eukaryota; kingdom Viridiplantae; phylum Streptophyta; class Magnoliopsida; order Malvales; family Malvaceae; genus Hibiscus; species Hibiscus trionum. Next base: position 39,976,743 of record BSYR01000027.1, on the reverse strand, counting down.
AGTTTTAATCAAATTTTAGGAGTTCGTATAATTGGTTAGGAGCTTTTCAACACAATTCTATTGCAAAACTTAAATTTCTGTACTTTTTACTTAGTTAAAATTGCAACGGGTCCATTAAACGGCTCATTTAGACCTACTCGTCCGAAACCTCTAGAAAAATGACCACAAAAAAAGTCTTAATCAAATATTAGGAGATCATGTAATTGATTACGAGCTTTGTCTAATTGGTTAGGAGCTTTTCGACACAAATATATTTCAAAACCTAAATTTATGTACTTTTTACTCAGTTAAAATTCCAACGGGTCCATTCTCGTCAAAAACCTCTAGAAAAAGGACCGAAATTTTTTTTTAATCAAATATTAGGAGATAATTAATTTATTACGAGCTTTTCAACACAATTATATTGCAAAACCTCAATTTTTGTAATTTTTACTTAGTTAAAAGTCCAACGGGTCCATTAAAAGTCTCATTTAGACCTGCTCGCCCGAAACCTCTAGAAAAAGAACCGGAAAAAAAGGTTTAAGCAAATATTATGAGATCATGGAATTGGTCATGAGCTTTTCAACAAAATTATATTTCAAAACCTCAATCTCTGTAATTTTTTCTAATTTAAAATTCCAATGGGTCCATTGAAAGGCCCACTTAGACATACTCATCCGAAACCTCTAGAAAAAGGACCGCAAAAAAGTTTTAATCAAATACTAGGAGATCATGTAATTGATTACGAGCTTTTCAACACAATTATATTGAAATGCCTCAATTTCTGTACTTTTTACTTTGTTAAAATTTCAACGGATACATTGAAAGGCCCATTTAGACCTGTTCGTCCGAAACCTATAGAAAAAGGACTACAAAAAAGTTTTAATCAAATATTAGGAGATCATGTAATTGGTTAGGAGCTTTTCAACACAATTATATTGCAAAACCTTAATTTCTGTACTTTTTACTTAGTTAAAATTCCAACGGGTCTATTGAAAGGCCCATTTAGACTTACTCGTCCGAAACCTCTAGAAAAAGGGACTGGAAAAAAAGTTTTAATTAAATATTAGGAGATCATGTAATTGATTACCAGCTTTTCAACACAATTATATTTCAAAACCTCAATCTATGTACTTTTTACGTAGTTAAAATTCCAATGGGTCTATTGAAAGGCCCATTTAGACCTGCTCGTCCGAAACCTCTACAAAAAGGACCGCAAAAAAGTTTTAATCAAATTTTAATAGTTCGTCTAATTGCTTAGGTGCTTTTCAACACATTTATATTGCAAAACCTCAATTTCTGTACTTTTTACTCAGTTAAAATTCCAACGGGTTCATTGAAAGACCCATTTAGACCTGCTCGTCCAAAACCTTTAAAGAAAGGACCGCAAAAAAAGTTTTAATCAAATATAAGGAGATCGTCTAATCGATTACGAGCTCTTCAACACTATTATATTGCAAAACCTCAATTTATGTACTTTTTAATCAGTTAAAATTCCAACGGGTCTATTGAAAGGCCCATTTAGACTTGTTCATCGGAAAACTCGAGAAAAAGGACCGTAAAAAAGTTTTAATCAAATATTAGGAGATCTTGTAATTGATTACGAGCTTTTCAACACAATTATATTGCAAAACCTAAATTTCTATACTTTTTACTAAGTTAAAATTCCAATGGGTCTATTGAAAGGCCCATTTAGACCTGCTCGTCCGAAACCTCTACAAAAAGGACCGCAAAAAAGTTTTAATCAAATTTTAATAGTTCGTCTAATTGCTTAGTTGCTTTTCAACACATTTATATTGCAAAATCTCAATTTTTGTACTTTTTACTTAGTTAAAATTCCAACGGGTTCATTGAAAGGCCCATTTAGACCTGCTCGTTCAAAACCTTTAAAAAAAGGACCGCAAAAAAAGTTTTAATCAAATATAAGGAGATCATGTAATCGATTACGAGCTCTTCAACACAATTATATTGCAAAACCTCAATTTATGTACTTTTTAATCAGTTAAAATTCCAACGGGTCTATTGAAAGGCCCATTTAGACTTGTTCATCGGAAAACTCGAGAAAAAGGACCGTAAAAAAGTTTTAATCAAATATTAGGAGATCTTGTAATTGATTACGAGCTTTTCAACACAATTATATTGTAAAACCTAAATTTCTATACTTTTTACTAAGTTAAAATTCCAATGGGTCTATTGAAAGGCCCATTTAGACCTGCTCGTCCGAAACCTCTACAAAACGGACCACAAATTAAGTTTGAATCAAATTTCAGTATTTTTTCTAATCGGTTAGGAGCTTTTCAACACAAATATATTGCAAAACCTAAATTTATGTACTTTTTACTTAGTTAAAATTCCAACGGGTCTATTTAAAGGACCATTTAGACCTACTCGTCCGAAACCTCTACAAAAGGACCGCAAAACAAGTTTTAATTAAATTTTAGGAGTTCGTATAATTGGTTAGGAGGTTTTCAAAACAATTATATTGCAAAACCTAAATTTCTGTGCTTTTTACTCAGTTAAAATTGCAACGGGTCCATTAAACGGCCCATTTAGACCTGCTCGTCCGAAACCTCTAGAAAAAGGACCACAAAAAAGTTTTAATCAAATATTAGGAGATCATGTAATTGATTACGAGCTTTTCAAGATAATTATATTGAAAAACCTCAATTTCTGTACTTTTTACTCAGTTAAAATTCCAACGAGGCTATTTTAAGGCCCATTTAGATCTGCTCGTCGGAAAACTCTAGAAAAAGGACCGTAAAAAGGTTTTAATAAAATATTAGGAGATCATGTAATTGATTACGAGCTTTTCAACACAATTATATTGCAAAACCTAATTTTCTGTACTTTTTACTGAGTTAAAATTCCAATGGGTCTATTGAAAGGCCAATTTAGACCTGGTCGTCCGAAACCTCTACAAAACGGACCACAAATTAAGTTTGAATCAAATTTTAGGAGTTCGTCTAATTGGTTAGGAGCTTTTCAACTCAAATATATTGCAAAACCTAAATTTATGTACTTTTTACTCAGTTAAAATTCAAACGGGTCAATTGAAAGGCACATTTAGACCTGCTAGTCCGAAACCTCGAGAAAAAGGGCCGCAAAAAAAGTTTTAATCCAATATTAGGAGATCATGTTATTTATTACGAGCCTTTCACCACAATTATATTGCAAAACCACAATTTCTGACTTTTTACTTAGTTAAAATTCCAACGGGTCCATTGAAAGGCCCATTAAGAGCTGCTCGTCCGAAACCTCTAGAAAAAGGACAGCAAAAACGTTTTAACCAAATATTAGGATATCATGTAATTTATTACGAGCTTTTCAACACAATTATATGGCGAAACCTCAAATTTTGTACTTTGTACTTAGTTAAAATTCCAACGGGTCCATTGAAAGGCCCATTTAGACATGCTCGTCCGAAACCTTTAGAAAAAGGACCGGAAAAAGGTTTTAATCAAATATTATGAGATCATGTAATTGATTACAAGCTTTTGAACACAATTATATTTCAAAACCTCAATTTTTGTAATTTTTTTTTGATAGGAATGTTTGGCCTCGTTAAAACCCCCCCTCATACCAGTCCATTCCTTAAAAAGGATCGGATGATAGCGGAAGGGGGGAAAGAGTACCGATTTTATTGAAGCAAAAAACTTACAATCGAGTTCAAAATTACGGAAAGAAAAAACATCAAAGTGAAACATTCCTGACTGAAGTTCTACCCTCAGCATTAACCAATACCTTCTTTCGCCAAACTGTCGGCTTCTATGTTGCAAATGCGAGGGGCAAATCTGAAGATATAGTTTGATAGGGACCCTTGTTCTTTAATTTCGTCTACTATAACCTTGTACAAAGAGGGGCATTGAGTCGTAGAATTAATCCAAGCAATAGCCAAGGCAGAATCGCTCTCGATGATGATCCTATTCTTCTTTGTTTCTTCTACTGAGGATAACCTTGAGATACCAACTTTAATTGCCATTAGCTCTCCTAGCACCACTGTACCAAGATTAATGCTTTCGGAGAAAACCAGGAATTTGGAGCCTTGATAGTTGCGGAGCAGCCCTCCGATGCCTCCCGATTTTCCGTCCCTAGACACAGCCCCATCGACATTAAGCTTTAGAAAGCCCATCGGAGGGGGTTGCCATTTGCATACACCAGTCTTGATCTTGGTTCTAGTACACGGAGAACAAACACGAGATGGATCTGCCATGATATCATCGAAACTGAGCTTACAATCTGGATTATTGGCCTTGAACCAGGAAACCAAGCGAAAGCGTGCAAGGAACTTGAGATTGCACAAATCGGGAGGCTTCTTTTGAAAAACAGTCTCATTTCTCATGAGCCAAATGGTCCAGATGACTGCGGGAGGGAGATATGGCCATAACACATTTGAACTTGCCCATGGGAGCAGTTCCGTCCACATGAACAACAAAGCAGTTATATCCGCAGGCATTACAACATGAATTTTCCAGAAAGAAAAAAGATATATCCACAAACTCCAAGTAAACTTACAGTGAAGAAAAAGGTGGGATGTCGTTTCAGCCGAGCTAAAACAAAATGGGCATTTAGTATCGAAGTCATGCGACATACCTTTGTGGATTAACAGAGCTCTAACTGGGATTTTATTTAGCGTAGCCTGCCAAAGGAAGAATTCAACGCGGGGAGGAGCTAATCCTGACCAAACCACCTTAACCCATGGGAAAATCAATTCTGGCTGCTGATTTAGGATCTTATAGCAGGATCTCGCCGTATAAATTCCGTCTCCTGTAGCTTTCCAAGTAAAGCAATCTCGATCGAAATTCTCTTGCTTAAAAGCATTAAGGCAGTCCATACATGCGTTCCACTGTTCAAGTTCCCAGTCGAAGGGTGCTCGTCTTAGAGGTATGTTCCAAGACCAAGAAGAGCCTTGTTTGGTTCCAAAATCCTCAATTTTCCCTGTTTTATTAGTGGCCAGTGCATAGATTCGGGGAAATTTTATCTTCAAAGGGGAATCGCCAACCCACTTATCCGACCAAAAAAGGATAGATTTACCATCGCCTACATGTAGAAAGTAATATGCTTCCAGTAGCGAACTAGGAGAGTCCTTAATGTAAATAGAATTCATTATTTCTTTCCACACCCAAGAGTTTAGGCGATTATTAGAGTCTCCAAACATAATATTTTTTGAATTCCAGTTGAGTTTACAGCACAGCATCTTCCTCCATTCGCAATCCCTTGAATTGACGTACTTCCATACCCACTTACCAAGTAGAGCTTGGTTTTGAATCCGTAAATCATGAATCCCAAGACCACCGAACTCCCTTGGAAGACATATATCTGACCATTTAACCCAGTGGATCGATCTTCGAATCTCAGAGTCTCCCTATAAGAAATTTGCCATTATCCGGTTAAGCTTAGAGGACACAGCTAAAGGCATTTTGAAGATAGAGAGAAAATATAAAGGAAGCGAGGATAGCACTGACTTAATGAGAATTAACCTTCCACTGTACGATAGATGTTTGCCTTTCCACGAAGCTAAAGCTTTGTAAAACTTGTCGATCACCGGCTCCCATAAAGCTTCCGAGTTACGGACAGGGCCGAGAGGGAGGCCCAAGTAATCTGCTGGGAGATTTGCACTAGTGCAGCCAATTTTTTGGGCCCAAGTCCGAATATTTTCCTCCTCCACATTGACTCCGAACAGGCGGCTTTTACATAAATTCAGCTGTAGCCCAGCGGCTACTTCAAAGATTCTCAGGATACGCTTTACATTCATAATATCACCCAGGGATGCATTGCAGAAGACTATCAAGTCATCCGCATATTGGAGATGTGATAAGTTGTAAGTGTTCATTCCTCGACCAATTGTGAAACCCTTGAATAAACCAACTGCAGTAGCTTTTTCTAGCATTAAATGTAGCGCTTCTCCGACTAAGTTAAATATGAGAGGGGACAAGGGGCATCCTTGACGAAGCCCCCTTGCCATAGGGAAGCTGTGAGTCGGACTGCCGTTTATTAGGATTGAAATTGATGCTGTCGAAATACATCTGAATATCCATTTACACCACACTTCGCCAAAGCCCATCTCTTTCAAGATTCTCATCAAAAAAGCCCAGTCCACCGAGTCATAAGCTCTTTTGAAGTCGATTTTAAACAGTGAGCCTTTTAAACCCATTTTACGAATGTAATCTATTCCCTCATTAGCAATTAAGGAACATTCCAAGATGCTTCGGCCTGGGATAAAAGCAAATTGGGCTTTACTCACCACTGACTCAATACACTGTCGAAGCCTCCGAGAGAGAACTTTTGCAATAATTTTGTAGATACCGCCTACCAAACTTATAGGCCGATAATCCTCTGGGCAAGAAGGGCCGAGCTTCTTCGGAATTAAGGTTATAAAGGCATGGTTGATCCCGGGGTCCCAATCTCGGTCCTCGAAGAGGTCCATGAAGACTGACATTAGAACCTCTTTTATAACAGCCCAGAACTTTCTGAAAAAGCCCATATTATACCCGTCAGGACCGGGTGCTCGAGAGGGGTCCATATCCACTATTGCCGCCCATACTTCTTCTTCGGTAAGTTTTACTCAGTTAAAATTCCAACGGGTCTATTGAAAGGCCCATTTAGACCTGCTCGTCCGAAACCTCTACAAAAAGGACCACAAAATGAGTTTAAATCAAATATTAGGAGATCATGTAATTGATTATTAGCATTTCAATACAACTATATTGCAAAACTTCAATTTCTGAACTTTTTACTTAGTTAAAATTCCAACGGGACCATTGAAAGGCCAATTTAGACCTACTCGTCCGAAACCTCTAGAAAAAAGACCGCAAAACAAAAATTAATCAAATATTTGGAGTTCATCTAATTGGTTAGGAGCTTCTCAACACAATTATATTGCAAAACCTCATTTTTTTTTACTTTTTACTCAATTAAAATTGCAATGGGTCCATTGAAAGGCCCATTTAGACCTGCTCGTCCGAAACTTCTAGAAAAAGAACCGGAAAATAATTTTTAATCAAATATTATGAGTTCGTCTAATTGGTTAGGAGCTTTTCAACACAATTATATTGCAAAACCTCAATTTCTATACTTTTTACTAAGTTAAAATTCCAACGGGTCCATTGAAAGGCCCATTTAGACATGATCGTCTGAAACCTCTAGAAAAATGTCCGCAAAAAAAGTTTTAAACAAATATTAGGAGATAATGTAATTGATTACGAGCTTTTCAACACAATTATATTGCAAAACCTCAATTTATGTACTTTTTACTTAGATAAAAATCCAACGGGTCCATTGAAAGGCCCATTTAGACCTGCTCGTCCGAAACCTCTAGAAAAAGGACCACAAAATAAGTTCTAATCAAATTATAGGATATCATGTAATTGATTATGAGCTTTTCAACACAATTATATCGCGAAACCTCAATTTTTGTACTTCGTACTTATTTAAAATTCGAACGGGTCCATTAAAAGACCCATTTAGACCTGCTCGTCCGAAACCTCTAGAGAAAGGACCACAAAATAAGTTGTAATCAAATTCTACGAGATCATGTAATTGATTACGAGCTTTTCAACACAATTATATCGCGAAACCTCAATTTTTGTACTTCGTACTTATTTAAAATTCCAACGGGTCCATTGAAAGGCCCATTTATACCTGCTCGTCCGAAACCTCTAGAAAAAGGACCGCAAAAAAGGTTTTAATTAAATATTAGGAGATCATGTAATTGATTACGAGCTTTTCAACACAATTATATTGAAAAACCTCAATTTCTTTACTTTTTACTTATTTAAAATTCCAACGGGTCTATTGAAAGGCCCATTTAGACCAGCTCGTCCGAAACCTCTACAAAAAGAACCGCAAAAAAGGTTTTAATCAAATATTAGGAGTTCGTCAAATTGGTTAGGAGCTTTTCAACACAATTATATTGCAAAACCTCAATTTCTGTAATTTTTACTCAGTTAAAATTCCAACAGGTCCATTGAAAGGCCCATTTAGACCTGCTCGTTCGAAACCTCTACAAAAAAGGACCACAAAATAAGTTTTAATCAAATATTAGGATATCATGTAATTGTTTACGAGCATTTAAACACAATTATATTGCAAAACCTAAATTTCTGGATTTTTTACTTAGTTAAAATTTCAACGGGTCCATTGAGAGGCCCATTTAGACCTGCTCGTCCGAAACCTCTAGAAAAGGGACCGGAAAAAACGTTTTAATCAAATATTATGAGATCATCTAATTGGATAGGAGCTTTTCAACACAATTATATTGCAAAACCTAAATTTCGGTACTTTTTACTCAGTTAAAATTCCAACCTATCCATTGAAAGGCCCATTTAGACATGCTCGTCCAAAACCTCTACAAAAAGGACCCCAAGATAAGTTTTAATCAAATATTAGGAGTTCGTCTAATTGGTTAGGAATTTTCCAACACAATTATATTGCAAAACCGCAATTTCTGTACTTTTTACTCAATTAAAATTCCAACGGGTCCATTTTAAGGCCCATTTAGACCTTCTCGTCCGAAACCTCTAAAAAAAGGACCGCAAAATTAGTTTCAATCAAATATTAGGAGTTCGTCTAATTGGTTAGGAGTTTTTCAACACAATTATATTGCAAAATCTCAATTTCAATACTTTTTACTAAGTTAAAATTCCAACGGGTCCTTTGAAAGGCCCATTTAGACCTGCTCATCCGAAACATCTACAAAAAAGACCACAAAATAAGTTTTAATCAAATATTAAGAGATCATGTAATTGATTACGAGGTTTTCAACACAATTATATTGCAAAACCCCAATTTCTGTACGATTTACTTAGTTAAAGTTCCAACGGGTCCATTAAAAGGCCCATTTCGACCTCCTCGTCCGAAACCTCTAGAAAAAGGACCGCAAAAAAAGTTTTAATCAAATCTTAGGATACCATGTCATTATTACGAGCATTTCAACACAATTATATTGCAAAACCTCAATTTCTGTACTTTTTACTCAGTTAAAATTCCAACGGGTCCATTGAAAGGCCCATTTAGACCTACTCGTCAGAAACCTCTAGAAAAAGGACCGAAAATAAAGTTTTAATCAAATATTAGGAGATCATGTAATTGATTATGAGCTTTTCAACACAATTATATTACAAACCCTTAATTTCTGTACTTTTTACTCAGTTAAAATTCCAACGGGTCCTTTGAAAGGCAAATTAGACCTGCTCGTCCGAAACCTCTAGAAAAAGGACTACAAAATAAGTTTTAATAAAATTTTAGGAGTTCATCTAATTGGTTAGGAGCTTTTCAACACAATTATATTGCAAAACCTCAATTTCTGTACTTTTTACTCAGTTAAAATTCCAACCTATCCATTGAAAGGCCCATTTAGACATGCTCGTCCAAAACCTCTACAAAAAGGACCCCAAGATAAGTTTTAATCAAATATTAGGAGTTCGTCTAATTGGTTAGGAATTTTCCAACACAATTATATTGCAAAACCGCAATTTCTGTACTTTTTACTCAGTTAAAATTCCAATAGGTCCATTGAAAGGCCCATTTAGACCTGCTCGTCCGAAACCTCTAGAAAAAGGGCTGTAAAAATGTTTTAATCTTATATTAGGAGTTCATCTAATTGGTTAGGAGCTTTTCAACACAATTATTTTGTAAAACCTCAATTTCTGTACTTTTTACTCAGTTAAAATTCCACCGGGTCCATTGAAAGGCCAATTTCGACCTGCTCGTCCGAAACCTCTACAAAAAAGACCGAAAAAAAGTTTTAATCAAATATTAAGGGATCATGTAATTGATTACCAGCTTTTCAACACAATTATATTGTGAAACCTAAATTTATGTACTTTTTGTAACACCCAAGTATGGGGGTCGGGTGAATTAAATAATTAAAATAATGTTTCGGGTTTTGTTTTCAAAATAATAAATTGTGTTGGATATATTTCAAATTAAAACCCAAATAGCCATGGATTACATACTATTGTGAATATCCCATTTCATTAAGGGTAAATTAGTCTTTTGGCTTTAAAAATAAAACAAAACAATTAAAACACCCATTTCATCATCTTCTTCCCCCTCCTCTTCAAAAATCCAACGACAAGTTTCCTCCCTCATCTCAAGGTTACTATTCCATCACCATCCTCCTTAATTGTTGAATATTTTTGAAAGGTAATCATGTTTTTGACTAGTCCTCAACTTCCTCTCCATTCCTATACCTTTAGTTTTGAATAAAACCTAGTATATTGCATTTTGAAGTTTTGGGGTTTTGAATTAAAAACATTAACTTTGATAGCTTTTAGTTGAGCTTTTGATTTGTTGTTGTTAGATAAGTTATTTACTATCCAAAAGGTCCAACATAACTAATTTTTACATGGTTTAGTAACGATTTTCGGATTTGGGTTTGTTGGGGGGTTTTAGAGGGGTTTAAAGTTGAGTTTTGGGGCTGTTTAGTGTGGGAAGTTGATGGTTGTTGATTAAGTGATGGTTGAGGGGTGTTTTGGGTGTATTAGATGACATTTTGGAGGTTGGAAATATGGATTTATGGTTCGGCTTTTGGGCAGCTAAAAAATAGCACTTTTGGGATTGTTTTTAGCTTGAATTCGTGTGATTTATGCTTAAGTTGTATTTCGGGTTTGCTACAATGATTTGTGGACTGAAATGTGATTGTTTTGATTGCGTTGGATTGCTTATAATCAAGGATTTGTGTTGGTGAAGCCTCACGTTCTAATCCGGAACCATTGGGAGTTTGATCGGGTGTTTGCTTGTGTTTGGAAAGTCCGGTGAGTGGTTCTTCAATTTTAAATTGGTTTTCAAATGTTGGTTCGAGCATGTGGACCTAGGTTGGGCTTGGTAAACTCACCTAGAATTGGGATTATATTGGTAGTCTAATCTCAAGCTTTAGTTAGAGACCCATGGATGAACTTTGAATGTTGTGTTTATGCCTCGTATGTTATTTTTGATTAATGTTGATATGCACATTGTGCCTATGTGTGATATGCATGTGTTTGATGAGATGTGGGTGCATGATGGTAAATCATGGTGAGTACGTGCTAAGCACGGAAATTGGTAAGAATGTTATGAGGTTGAGCTATGAATGAGTTAGTATTGACACTAGTATTCTTGGGTACAAATGATCGATCATTAGGATGTTAGTGTGCACACGAGAGTCGAAATGCGCGCGTGGTCTTGGTGATGGTAGTCATCAAGATGGAGTACGGGTACGCCCGGAAATCTTCTTTATTATGTTAGTCGGTGATGAGTGGAATCCCATCGACGGGGCGTGAGGATGAGTGGAATCCCCTCCGCGTGAAACGGTGATGAGTGTAATCCCACCGTAAGGTAATGGTTGAGTTGTTGGATGTGAGTTCCAACGGTTGTTATCCGCGTATTCGGGTCATAGCTAGGTGCCAATACGTTTTGTTAATGTGTTTCCATATGGTTTTGTTTATGGACATGTTGAGCATGGCATGATAATTGATGATATGTTCATGCATTATATATATTTGATTCATGTGGTTACAAAGGTAAGGAAACATGCATTCTTCCTTGGGTTGTTGCTCGTGCTTGGACCCTGCATTGTCGAGGTTTGTTTTATGAGCTTACCCTCACTAAGCTTTATGCTTATGCTCTCTTTTGTTAGACAATGCAGATCCTTAGTCCGCGGGTTGCTTGTGCAAGGAGAAGACCTCCAAGTGTGCTATTTGTGCTTTTGCTATCATCAAGTATGAACTTTTAAGTTATGAGATGTAATAGATAAGCAATGGGATTTGAGTATGGGATTTGTGTTGTTGTTTTCTGTTAGGAAAAAGCCATCCCGGGTGAAACACGAGTGTGAGTGTTTTCCTTGGAGTGTAACGGTGAGAATTTGTGCTAGTGAGGTTTATTAGTTAATCATGTCTCAAGATTCCGTGAGAAACACTATTGGTGCTAGTAATAATGTTAACGTAGATGCAACTAACTCCAATCTTCAAGATGTTATCCGAGAGATGGACAGGTTGATGCAACAAAGGTTGGGCTGATGCAAGAACGATTAGATCATTTGGAGGAAAGATCTCAACGAAGGCATAATTCTGATCACGCGGACGAGTATGAGGGAGAGGTGGACGAAGAACTCATAGATGAGCGAGCCTCCCAACAAAGTTTGAGGCGTCGAGAACCTAGGTACCAAAGAGCTTGGCCAAGAGTTGATGATAATCTTAGCAACATCAAAATAACCATTCCTTCTTTCCAAGGAAGAACGGATCCTGAAGCTTATATTGCATGGGAAAAAAAGTTGAGCACATCTTTGAGTGCCACAACTACTCCGAGCTTAAGAAGGTAAAACTTGCAGCCATTGAATTTATAGATTATGCACTAATATGGTGGGATCAGTTGACATCTAGCAGGAGACGCAATGGCGAACATCCATTTCTACTTGGAATGAGATGAAGGTCGTTATGCGTAGGAGGTTCGTTCCAACTCACTATCATAGGGAGTTGTTCAAAAAGCTTCAAAATCTCACCCAAGGCAACCGTAGTGTTGAGGATTACTTTAAAGAGATGGAAGTAGCCATGATCCGAGCCAACACTGATGAGGATCTAGAAGCCACAATGACCAGATTTCTATCCAGCCTTGATCCTAATATTGCGGCCACTGTTGAGTTGTAACATTATGTGGAAATCGAATACATGGTTCATATGGCCATGAAGGTCGAGAGTCAACTCAAAAGGAAGGGCACAACTCGTGCCTATGGAGGCTCTTCTCCTAAATGGGGGCAGGGTACCTACAAACAGAAGGCATCCTTTACGCCTAAAGAACAAAGCGTTCCAACGAAGAATGCCAAACCCATTGCCGAAACTATTAAGGGAAAGAGCACCACTATCCCAGTTCGATCCCGTGATGTGCAATGCTTCAAATGCTTGGGGCGAGGTCAAATTGCTAGCTAATGTCCAAATCGCAACACAATGCTCATTCGAGAAGATGGAGTGATCGAAACTGACCAAGAGGAGGAAGAAAATGATGTTCCTATCCAAGAAGAAGAAGAGATGGAACATGTTGTAGATGGTGAGATACTTGTTGTGAAAAGAAGCCTAAGCGTGCAAGCCATAGAAGGAGAAGATCAATGCGAGAACATCTTCCATACTCGCTGCCATGTAAACGAAAAGGTATGCTTTGTCATTATTGATGGAGGAAGTTGTACTAATGTTGCTAGTACTTTGATGGTAGAGAAGCTTAGATTGGCAACAACAAAGCATCCTCATCCTTACAAGCTACAATGGCTCAATGATGGAGGAGAACTCAAAGTCACCAAGCAAGTTCTTGTGCCATTTTCCATTGTAAAATACAAAGGCGAGGTGTTGTGTGATGTTGTACCAATGCACGCTAGCCATATCTTGTTGGGGAGACCGTGGCAATTCGAAAAAAGGGCTATCCATGATGGTTATACCAACCGTTACACTTTCACCCATCAAACCAAAAAGATCACTTTAGCCCCTCTTTCACCAAAACAAGTCCATAAAGACCAAATCCACTTGAGAGAGAGTTTCAAAAACAGCCAAAGAGAAATAAAAAGAGTTTAAATCCAAAGAGAGTGACAAAAATGAGGGAAAAAAACATTCTTTTTGCAAGAGAGAAAGAGATCAAAAAGTGTTTACTTTCAGAGAAATGGGCATTTGTACTCATGTACAAGGAAAATCTTTTGAACACTAATGATCTTGATCCTGGTTTGCCATCTTTTATTGTCTCTTTATTGCAGGAATTTGAAGACTTCTTTCCGGAGGAGATTCCGAATGGGCTTCCACCTATTCGAGGAATAGAGCACCAAATTGATTTTATTCCCGGAGCCATCATTCCAAATCGACCAGCATATAGAAGCAATCCGGAAGAAACTAAGGAGTTGTAAAGACAAGTATCTGAGTTATTGGAAAAAGGCTATGTGAGAGAGAGCCTTAGTCCATGTGCCATGCCGGTTTTACTTGTACCTAAGAAGGATGGAACTTGGCGTATGTGTGTGGACTGTCGAGCAGTGAACAAGATAACGGTAAAGTGTCGTCATCCTATTCCTAGATTAGATGATATGCTTGATGAATTAAGTGGTTCTAACATCTTTTCTAAGATTGATCTTAAGAGTGGGTACCACCAAATAAGAATGTGAGAAGGAGATGAGTGGAAGACATCATTCAAAACCAAGCATGGTTTGTATGAGTGGTTGGTTATGCCATTTGGCTTAACTAATGCACCAAGTACATTCATGAGGTTAATGAATCATATACTTCGACCATTCTTGGGTAAGTTTTGTGTGGTGTATTTTGATGACATACTTGTGTATAGCCAAACTTTGAATGATCATGCTCAACATTTGAGGTTAGTATTGGATGTTTTGCGAAAAGAAAAGTTGTATGCTAACCTACAAAAATGTACATTTTTCACTAACAAAGTTGTGTTCTTAGGTTTTGTTGTTAGTTCAAAGGGTTTGGAGGTTGATCAAGAAAAGATTAAAGCAATTGAGGAATGGCCGAGACCTACTAACATTAGTCAAGTGAGGAGTTTTCATGGACTTGCTAGTTTCTATCGCCGGTTTGTTCCCAATTTCAACACCATAGCCGCACCTTTGACCGGAGTTATCAAAAAGAACTCTAGCTTCTTTTGGGGAGACGAACAAGAGAAGTCTTTTTGTTTGATTAAACAACTTTTAACCAATGCACCCTTATTATCTTTACCTGATTTTGATAAAATTTTTGAAATTGAATTTGATGCATCAGGTTTAGGAGTTGGAGCTGTATTATCTCAAGAAGGACGCCTTATTGCATATTTTAGCGAGAAATTGAGTGAAGCAACTCTAAATTATTCAACTTATGACAACGAGATGTATGCTCTCACTAGGGCATTAGAAACGTGTCAACACTATCTATGGCCTAAGGAGTTTATCATCCACACGGATCATGAGGCGCTGAAACACTTGAAGGGACAACACAAGCTTAATAAGAGACATGCCAAGTGGGTTGAATTCCTAGAAACATTCCCATATGTTATCAAATATAAGAAAGGTAAGGAAATGTTGTTGATGATGCTTTATCAAGAATTTATACTCTTCTTAACCTTTTGGATTCTAGATTGGTAGGTTTTGCCTTAATCAAAGAGCTTTATGAATCTGATTATGATTTTGGTGAAATTTACAAAGCTTGTAAAAAGGGAACATATGAGAAGTTTTGTAGGGTTGATGGGTATCTTTTCAAGGAAGGAAAGCTTTGTATCCCTCAAGGACCCATTAGAGAAATGCTTATCAAAGAGGCCCATTGTGGAGGACTAATGGGACACTTTGGAGTGGCCAAAACACACTCTATATTGCAAGAACATTTGCATTGTCAAAGATGAAACGAGACATGGAGAAATGGTGTGAGCATTGCATCACATGTAAGAAGACAAAGTCCAAAGTCATGCCCCATGGACTTTACACACCATTACCAATTCCAAATGCACCATGGGAGGATATTTCCATGGATTTTGTCCTAGGACTTCCACGCACAAGGAATAACAAAGATTCTATTTTTGTTGTAGTAGATAGATTCTCAAAAATGGCTCATTTCATTCCATGCAACAAGACTAATGATGCTTCCCATATTGCTAATCTGTTTTTTAGAGAAGTTGTGAGATTACATGGAGTTCCAAGAACTATTGTGTCTGATCGAGATGTGAAGTTCTTGAGTCACTTTTGGAGGATGCTATGGAGTAAGATTGGAACAAAGTTGTTGTTTTCTACAACTTGTCATCCACAAACGGATGGACAAACTGAAGTTGTCAATCGTGTATTGTCCATGCTTCTTAGGACAATTATACGCAAGAATCTAAGGACTTGGGAAGAGGACTTGCCACTTGTTGAGTTTGCATACAATCGCTTTATGCATACCGCTACAAAATGTTCTCCATTTGAAGTGGTATATGGTTTCAATCCTTTGACCTCAATTGATTTGCTTCCTTTGCCTATTGATCAATTCGAAAATAAGGATGGGCAAAATAGAGCTGAATTTGTGAAGAAGCTTCACCAACAAGTGCGGGAGAACATTGAGAGAAGAACAAAGCAATATGAGCAACAAGCTAACAAAGGGAGGAAACAAATAACTTTTAAACCCGAAGATTGGGTTTGTTTGCACTTGAGGAAAGAGAGGTTTCCAGCCCAACACAAATCGAAACTTATGCCTCGAGGAGATGGTCCTTTCCAAGTGGTCAAGAGGATTAATGATAATGCTTATCAAATAGACCTTCCCGGTGAGTATAATGTGAGTGATACTTTCAATGTTGCTGATCTATCTCCTTATGATGCAGGTGACGATTTGGGGGCAAATCGCTTTCAAGAGGGAGGGACTGATGTGACCACAACCAACAAGAATCCCAATGAATTTCCTAGAGGTCCTATGACTCATGAAAGATCTAAAATGATTCAAGATGTTGTGGAAAGTTTGCTTTGCCAATGCTGGAAAATGAATGAAGAAATGATAGCAACAATTAGATCTTGCAACATTATAAGTTTGTTAGAATGTTGAAATAAGTTGCATAAGAATTTGCATGAGTAGTCGCATAATAGTTCATTCATTCCATGAGAATAAATCTGCTTGTTGTTGCATTTATACAAGCACTTCATTTATGAAAATACTTCACTTATGTATGTGTTTCATTTAAGCATGTAGGTTCATTAATTAAACTAGTTCATTCATTGAACTTGTTCAATTAATTCTTTAAGTTTGCATAATATTTTTATCATATTTTGATTAATATTTTATGTGTTTTAGTGTCATTACACGTTGGGATTAAGATGGAAACAATTGAAGACTTTTCATCTTCTTCAAGGAGACATGTCATCTTTATCACCATTCAAGGAGATAGTCTTTTTGAATTCCATGGAGGATGAAGCATTTAGAAGACTTTATTATGCTTTTATTCAGCCAATAAAGTTGAGAAATAAAGAAAGGAAGTGGAAGAGACACATACACTTAGATGCAAACATGGGCAGATTCATTCCAAGTCATCTACATGCACTTTTAAGAGCCAAGCAAGTGGAATATCAAAGGATCCATCACTTGGACGTGTATAAGTCTTCAATCAAGCCTTATTATGTCCAAATTCATTCTAAAATACACAAATGGCCGGCCACACTTGATAGGATTGAAGACAAACCATTGAATGTCATAAATTGGAGCCTTAATGCATTGTTTTGTCTATTCAAATTCTAGGTTGCCATGTACTATAAATAGGATGCTCATTTGCCTTTGTAAGGACCTTTTTTTTTGCAGGAAAATATATGAGAGTGTTCTCTTCATTTTTCTTTAAGAACTTTATCAGCTTTCAAGCTAGTCTTGTGGAAAATTTCCTCTTTTAATTCCATTCTGTTTATAGCATTGGTTCCTAGCTTTCTAGCTAGCGGGTCACGTTCCACCCTTCCACCATCACTTCCATTTGATTATATTGTTGGTTCTTAGCTCAATTATAGCTAAAGGGTCGCAATCCAACCTTCTTCCATCATTTCACAAAGGGTAAGAGCATGTAAGGTTCGGGTCAACATTCACTATCTTGTTGGTTCTTCCTTGTTCCACACCGATTCTATTCCATCCATATCAACTTCTATCCATTTTTCCCCTTACATCTATCTTTCAAACCATAATCACCAACCACTCCAGCACCCATTAAAACAACAACTTTCACCATCTTCATTCCAAATACATCACTTCCACACTCAAGTTTCAAGTTTGCAACTTCATACTAGAATCACGATCGGGTAACATCACATACAAATTCAGTCATCATACAACCAGATACGTATCAAGAAGGATTAGCAGTTGTCCAAGCTGAATTTCCTAAAAATCGATCTAGACGTTCAAAAATCGTTGGAATGTTAGGCTCGGTTTTCGTCCAAGTAAACCATTCAAAGGTAGGTTTACAATCAAAGAGATCATTGCGCGAGAGACAATTACGAAAATTGTTAATTTGGGATCTTGCGCAACGACAACCCCCTTGTTTCTCATTATCAGATAAAATCTCATTCAAGTCGCCACCTATAAGCCAAGGGAGGTTACTACTGTCATTTAGAGAGTCAATTAGATCCCATGTTTTAATTTTTTTACTTGTTTTAGAAAAGTCATGCATTCCGGTAAAATACATCGAAGATGACTCAAGGTGAATAATAGTATGAATATAGCAATACGAGAACGAAAGCAATGACATATTAATATTATTGGAAGTGAAAATAGCAAGTCCAGAGCAAACATTACTTGAACCTAAAGAACAAACCTCAAGCATACCTAACGTAATACACAAGCGGGAGCAAGCCGCTTTATTTAGTTTAGTTTCGCATAAAAATAAAATGTTTGGAGAAGTTCGTTGGATGTACTGCTTAAGGTGACGAACTGCCTGGACCTTACCGAGACCCTGGCAGTTCCAGCATAACACGATCATTTCCCTCGGCGGGGTTGAGAGTCAACCATCGCCGGAGAGTTTTTAGAGCTGCTCATCCCAACTTTTCCTTTAGTGGTAGGTGCTGCGGGTTTAGGTCGCTTAGGTTGGAGAACCACTTGCATGGTTGGTGTTGCGAATGGTGGATAACCCTTAGCTAACCTCTCATCGTATTCATAAATTAGAATGGTTGTTAGTAGGAATGTCATACCCAAATTCACCATAGCCTTATTTTGGAAATTACTAAAATGGTATATAATATTAAAATTCACCAAAGCCTTGTTTTGGAAGAAAAAATTCGATACCATAAATGTTAAATCTTTATAAAGAAATGGAATTTACTAAAATGGTATATAATAATAAAAAAGAAAAGAAATGTATTGGAGATAATTAAATATGATATAATATAAGGAAAGATTTGAAAAAGGATAATTTGATACCATAAATGTTTACTCTCCATAAATGGATGAATTGTAATTTCGTGGCAAACGGGGAAAGGGAAATTTGAATTATGTTTACGGTAAGTAAATATGGTAGAAACCATAATTTTTTTTGAACGACAAATGCATGATTTTATTGATTGAAATCATACATTAACACACACCACATCGGCCTCGTTAAAATCCTCTCCAATCCTAGATAGAGGAAAAGAGTGCCGATGCGTGCAAAAAAGGACCAAACACCGAAAACACAATCACCCCATACATAACCACACCCACTTGGGTCTATCGACACCATTTTTGGCCAAGGCATCCGCAACACCGTTATCTTCTCGATAGATATTTGTGAAACACACACATGGTAAATAATCACAGTCCTCGTCAATTTGATGAAACCATCGCCAAAGATGCCAAGGCCTGCGTTCAGAACTAAGGATCCAAGAAACCGCCACTATCGAATCAGATTAAACCACAACCGACAATACCCCACACCAATTAAGCTCTCGGAGCATCCTCAAAGCGTATGCAATGGCCTAAAGTTCTGCCACATTGGACTCAACTACCCCAATCGAGCTAGAGAAAAGGGCCACTATCCTGCTATTCCAATCCCGAAGGACGCCCCCACAACCCGCCAACCCCGGTTTCCCCCAAGCCGCACCATCCACATTGAATTTCCATACCCCCAACGAAGGAGGCAACCATTCGATACCCACTTGAACGGACTTCCTGTCCAGCTGCATTGCCCAACACTGCTGGGGACTCACCCACCAAGCAGCCTCACTAAAACAAGCTTTACTCGCATGTGCCTGGGTCTAATATAGCGACCGCAATTGCACATGGAAAAACACCAACTATCTCGTTGATCGACGGCTCTGAAACATAAGTTCATTCCTCGCACTCCATAACGACCACACTACACTCGCGCATCCTATCATCCACCACGATCGAATGTCGCCGCTAAAGAAACCATGCCAACACTGAAGAAGAAAATCACCAATATGTCGTGGCCGTACAATTTGAACTTCCCACCACAATAAGAAATCATTCCAAACATTATACGCAAGGTTACAAAGCCAAAGAATATGATCAACATTATCCTCACCCACCCCACACCACCGGCAATGTAGCGACGATTTCAATAGGGGGATGCCACAATCAAACAACATATGGAGTGTCGGCAGCCGATCCACAATAATAAACCATACAATACATTGGATTTTCGGCAACAACGGCATGTTCCACGCCATGCTAACTTCCGAGGCCTCCGGCATACCAAATGAAGACATCAATTTGTGAAGCTTGCCCACGGTAAACTGACCCGACTTTGCATGAACCCACACGAGTCTATCAACTGCCCGATCCTGCAAATTGAACCCTGCCAAACATGATTGTAACTCTCGCAATTGCTTTACCTCGAAAGAACGCAAAGCCCGTCAGAATCTTCCCTCCCATTCATCCCTCGATAATCGCAAGAACTCATACACAAACGCCACTTTGTTCGTTGCTAAACCAAATAACCGTGGGAAAACATTCTTCAAAGGCTCGCCTAACACCCAGCAATCCCACCAAAAAAACACACTCAATCCATTACCGACAATCCCCACAAATTGAGAGACATTAAGGAACCTATCGACATATTCATCATTTTGTACCTCCACAATCTGCTTCCACATTGCCGACATGTTTGCCTTCCCTCGGTTCTGAATTCTCCAAGACATGACATTTGCACCATACTTAGAAAAGGGGTGAGTACAATTAAAAATGGGAGGATTAAAATTTGATACCGTAAATGTTTGCTCTCCATAATTGGATGAGCTTTAATTTTGTGGCAAATGGGGAAAGGCAAAATTTGAATTATGTTGAAAGTAAGTAAATATGGTAAAAACCATAAATATTTGGTTATTTTTAGAAAAGGGGTGAATACAATTAAAAGTGGGAGGCTTAAAATTTGATACCGTAAATGTTTACTCTCCATAAATGGATGAACTTTAATTTTGCTGCAAATGGGGAAATGGAAAATTTGAATTATGTGTAAGGTAAGTAAATATGGTAGAAACCATAAATAGTTAGTTATTTTTAGAAAAGGGGTGAGTACAATTAAAAGTGGGAGGATTAAAATTTGAAATATGGAATGGAAAAAGATGAAACTTTATTTTGTGAAAGAGATTAAATTTGAGAGATTTAAGTATGTAAAAATTATTTGTAGAGAAAGGAATATTTGTAAATAGGTAAAATTATCTGTCGAAATTAGAATGGTTTTGGTAGGAACGTCATACCCAAATTCATCAAATCCTTGTTTTGGAAGAAAAAGATTTGATACCATACATGTTGAATCTTTATAAAGAAATGAAATTTACTAAAATGATATATAATATTAACAAAAAAATGTATTGGAGATAATTAAATATGATATATTATAAGGAAAGATTCGAAAAAGGATGATTTGATACCATAAATGTTTACTCTCTAAAAATGGATGAATTTTAATTTTGTGGCAAATGGGGGAAGGGAAAATTTGAATTATGTTTAAGGTAAATAAATGTGGTAGAAACCATAAATATTTGGTTATTTTTAGAAAATGGATGAGTGCAATTAAAAATGGGAGGATTAAATTTGATACCTTAAATGTTTACTCTCCATAATTGGATGAACTTTAATTTTGCGGCAAATGGGGAAAGGAAAAATTTGAATTATGTTTAAGGTAAGTAAATATGGTAGAAACCATAATTATGTCGTTATTTTTAGAAAATGGGTGAGTACAATTAAACATGGGAGGATTAATATTTGAAAAATGGAATGGAAAAGGATAAAACTTTGTATAGTGGAAGAGATTAAATTTGACAGATTTAAGTATGTAGGAATTATTTGTAGAGAAAGATATATTTGTAAATAGGTAAAATTATCTATAGAAATTTTTACGAAAGTGGGATTACCCATAAGAGATTGTTTTAGGTAAGAAAGTAATCAAGAAGATGTAATTTTGGTTGTAAAAATTTGCCATTTGGAGAAGGGGAAAATTCGAAATCTTAATAGTGTATAATTCATTAGGGTGTTAAAATTGAAAATTATTAAGAGAAAGGTGGATATAATAGAAAGTTCATTAAAAGAGATGGACTTATAATAAGCATAGGAAATGGAATGGTATTCGGGAATTATATTATAAATAAAAGATTGTGAATATTCATTTGCAATTAGATAGATATCAAATCGAAATATAGGTAAAGATAGATAAACGTAAATAAAAACATAGAAACCATAAACAATAGTCAGATTTTGTGTATGTTTTAGATGCCAAGGGAAATCTAATATAATTGTTCCCGAATAGGGTCGATCGGATCTTCCAAAGGGAAGTAGTTAGACAATTGAGTAAACAAAGATAGAATTGCGTATGAATGGTGTTTGAAAACTAGTGAAATATGAAAGACGTAACATTATTATGAGAAAGAATAAATAAAAAATTAAAGAAAATAAAATTAACTTAGTAGACATAAAGTATATGGATGAGATAAGATGCAAAAGAGCAAGGTGCACAAAATTGAAAAAACTAGAGACCATTGTAGCATACCACAAAATTTGATAAGAACATAAAATTAAATAATAACATACAACA
Source organism: Hibiscus trionum (assembly GCA_030270665.1). Lineage (NCBI taxonomy): Eukaryota > Viridiplantae > Streptophyta > Magnoliopsida > Malvales > Malvaceae > Hibiscus > Hibiscus trionum. The sequence goes on along the minus strand of BSYR01000027.1, from coordinate 39,954,318 downwards.
AACAAGTATTAAAAAAGATTAAACAATAGATGAGAAAATAATGAAAAAGTTAGAAACAACTTAAAGAATAAAAAACATGTGATTAAAAGATAGTGCAATGGTGCACGAACCATTGCACGAACCATAGTATGGAGAAATTGAAATGAAAATTGATGTAAATGAAAGATTTTAGTGGGAGAACCGTATTTGATCATTAGAAATATAGTAAAAACTTAATTGGAAATAATGTTAATTTAAAATTATACTAGAAAAAAGGATGTAGAGAAAAAGGTAGAATCATATGATTACCATAGATATGTAAAAAACCATAAACAATAGTAAACGATAAAAGAATGGTAGAGAGAAAAAATATAGAATTTTGAATGGAAGCCATACAAAATGATCGAACGAAGGAAAATAATATTAGAAACAAAGTATTCAAGTGGGTTTCACAGACTGTGTCAATGTTTAGCAAAAGAAGATAAAAAAATCCAAAAAAATAGAATATTAAAATAATGCAGCAAAATAGAAGATAAAGATTAAAATAATGCAGCAAAATAGAAGATAACAACACAAAATAGAATTCAAGTATTCAAGGAAGATTGCTAATAGAATTGAGCCAAACTGCTATGAAAAACGCAGAACCAATCCAAAAAATCCTTGAATCGAGATTAAAATAATGCAGCAAAATAGAAGATAAAGATAACACAAAATAGAATATTAAAATAATGTACCAAAAAGAAGATAAAGAACCAAACGGCTAAAGAAATTTCTTGAATCAAGATTAAAATCTTGGGACATACAAATCTTTGTGATTTGTAAAAATAAAAAGCGCAACGAATTGGAAAATAATGAAAGAATATCTGATTAAAGCCAGTAGGAGAACTACTCGATTATTTGAACGGGATGGGCAGATGTGTGATCAAAAAATCTCTTTCCTCAAACCCAAGGGGGTGATACATACCTGGTAGATCTGGATGGTAGGTCTAGCGATTGATTGAGAGAACAACACAAAGCAATTTGACAAACGTTCCACGCACCACGTTCATGGCAAGAGACGGAAACACCGGTAAGGGAGAAGAGGATGGCGGCGGTGCATGGTGAAAACAAAAAGGAAGGGGAAAAGAAAAGAGAGAGAAGAGAGGATTGAGAGAGTTGAGAGCATTTTCAAAAACACACCTATAACTGAGTAAAAAGTACAAAAATTGAGGTTTTGCAATATAATCGTATTGAAAAGCTCTTAATCATTTATATAATCTCCTAAAGTTTGATTAAAACTTGTTTTTCGGTCCTTTTTGTAGAGTTTTCAGACGAGCGGGTCTAAACGGGCCTTACAATGGACCTGTTGGAATTTTAACTGAGTAAACTGTACAGAAATTGAGTTTTTGCAATATAATCGTATTGAAAAGCCCTTAATCAATTATATGATCTCCAAAAATTCGATTACAACTTGTTTTACGGTCGCTTTTGTAGAGGTTTTGGACGAGCGGGTCTAAACGAGCCTTACAATGGCCCTGTTGGAATTTTTTTGAACTCTGCCCGTTAGAATTTTAACTAAGTAAAATGTACAGAAATTGAGGTTTTGCAATATAATCGTATTGAAAAACTCTTAATCAATTATATGATCTCCTATAATTTGATTAAAACTTGTTTTACGGTCCTTTTTGTAGAGGTTTCGTACGAGCGGGTCTAAATGAAGCTTACAATGGACCCGTTGGAATTATTTTTTGAACTCTGCCCGTTGGCATTTTAACTGATTAAAATGTACAGTAATTGAGGTTTTGCAATATAATCGTATTGAAAAGCTCTTAATCAATTATATTATCTCCTAAAATTTGATTAAAACTTGTTTTGCGGTCCTTTTGTAGAGTTTTTGGACGAGCGAGTCTAAACGGGCCTTACAATGGACATGATGGAATTTTAACTGAGTAAAAAGAACATAAATTGAGGTTTTGCAATATAATCGTATTGAAAAGCTCTTAATCAATTATATAATCTCCTAAAATTTATTAAAACTTGTTTTGTGGTGTTTTTTGTTCAAGTTTCGAACGAGCGGGTCTAAACGGGCCTTACAATGGACTCGTTAGAATTTTAAGTAGGTTAAAAGTACAAAAATTGAGGTTTTGCAATATAATCATGTTGAAAAGCTCTTAATCATTAATATGATCTCCTAAAATTTGATTAAAACTTGTTATGCGGTCCTTTTTGTAGAGGTTTTGTACGAGCGGGTCTAAATGAGGCTTACAATGACCCGTTGGAATTTTAACTAAGTAAAAAGTTCAAAAATTGAATTTTTGCAATATAATTGTATTGAAAAGTTCTTAATCAATTATATGATCTCCTAAAATTTGATTGAAACTTGTTTTGCAATCCTTTTTGTAGAGGTTTCGGACGAGCGGGTCTAAATGAGGCTTAAAATGGACCCGCTGAAGTTTTAACTTAGTGAAATGTACAGAAATTGAGGTTTTGCAATAAAATCGTATTGAAAAGCTCTTAATCAATTATATGATCTCCTATAATTTAATTGAAGCTTGTTTTGCGGTCCATTTTGTAGAGGTTTCGTATGAGCAGGTCTAAATGAGGTTTCCAATGGACCCGTTGGAATTATTTTTTGAACTCTGCCCGTTGGCATTTTAACTGATTAAAATGTACAGTAATTGAGGTTTTGTAATATAATCGTATTGAAAAGCTCTTAATCAATTATACTATCTCCTAAAATTTGATTACAATTTGTTTTGCGGTCCTTTTGTAGAAATTTCAGATGAGCGGGTCTAAACGGGCCTTACAATGGACATGTTCGAATTTTTTTGAAAAAACCTGTTGGAATTTTAACTGAGTAAAAAGAAAAGAAATTTAGGCTTTGCAATATAATCGTATTGAAAAGCTCTTAATCAATTATATGATCTCCTAAATTTTTATTAATACTTGTTTTGCGGTTCTTTTTGTAGAGGTTTGGGACGAGCGGGTATAAACGGGCCTTACAATGGACCCGTTGCAATTTTAACTAAGTAAAAAGTATAAAAATTGAGATTTTGCAATTTAATAGTTTTGAAAAGCTCGTAATCAATTATTTGATCTCCTAAAATTTATTAAAAGTTGTTTTGCTGTCTTTTTTGTAGAGCTTTCAGACGAGTGGGTCAAAACGGTCCTTACAATCGACTCGTTGGAACTTTAACTGAGTAAAAAGTATATAAATTGAGGTTTTGGAATATAATCATGTTGAAAAGATCGTAATCAATTTTATTATCTCCTAAATTTTGATTAAAACTTGTTTTGCGGTCCTTTTTGTAGAGGTTTTGTACGAGCGGGTATAAACGAGCCTTACAATGGACCCGTTGGAATTTTAATTAAGTAAAAAGTACAAAAATTGAGTTTTTGAAATTTAATAGTTTTGAAAAGCTAATAATCAATTATATGATCTCCTAAAATTTATTAAAACTTGTTTTGCGGTTTTTTGTACAGGTTTCGAACAAGCGGGTCTAAATGGGCCTTACAATGGACTCGTTGGAATTTTAACTAAGTAAAACGTTCACAAATTGAGGTTTTTCAATATAATCATGTTGAAAAGCTCTTAATAAATAATATGATCTCCTAAAATTTGATTAAAACTTGTTCTGTGGTCCTTTTTGTAGAGGTTTTGTACGAGCGGGTCTAAATGAGGCTTACAATGGACCCGTTGGAATTTTAACTTAGTAAAAAGTTCAAAAATTGAATTTTTGCAGTATAATTGTATTGAATAGTTCTTAATCAATTATATGATCTCCTAAAATTTGATTAAAACTTGTTTTGCAGTCCTTTTGTAGAGGTTTCGGACGAGCGAGTCTAAATGAGGCTTAAAATGGACCCGTTGGAAATTTAACTTAGTGAAATGTACAAAAATTGAGGTTTTGCAATATAATCGAATTAAAAAGCTCTTAATCAATTATATGATCTCCAAAAATTTGATGAAAACTTGTTTTGCGGTCGTTTTGTAGAGGTTTCGGACTAGCGGGTCTAAATGAGGCTTACAATGGACCCATTGGAATTTTAACTAAGTAAAAAGTAAAGAAATTGAGGTTTTGTAATAAAGCTCGTAATGAATTTTGTGATCTCCTAAATTTTGATTAAACTTGTTTTGCGTTAATTTTTTGTAGAGGTTTCGTATGAGCGGGTATAAACGGGTTTTACAATGGACCCGTTGGAATTTTAACTAAGTAAAAAGAACAAAAATTGAATTTTTCCAATTTAATAGTTTTGAAAAGCTCGTAATTAATTATATGATCTCCTAAAGTTTATTAAAACTTGTTTTGGGGTCATTTTTGTAGAGGTTTCAGACAAGCGGGTCTAAACGGGCCTTACAATGGACTCGTTAGAATTTTAACAGAGTAAAAAGTACAGAAATTGAGGTTTTGCACTATAATAATGTTGAAAAGCTCTTAAGCAATAATATTATCTCCTAAAATTTGATTAAAACTTGTTCTGCGGTCCATTTTGTAGAAGTTTCGTATGAGCGGGTCTAAATGAGGCTTACAATGGACCCGTTGGAATTTTAACTGAGTAAAAAGTACAAAAAATAAATTTCTGAAATATAATTGTATTGAAAAGTTCATAATCAATTGTATGATCTCTTAAAATTTGATTAAAACTTGTTTTACAGTCCTTTTTGTAGAGGTTTCAGACAAGAGGGTCTAAATGAGGCTTAAAATGGACCCGTTGGAATTTTTTTTTGAGGAAAAAGGGCCTCATTAAAAACCCCTACTAACATCCCCAGGAACAGGTCCCGGAGATCCCTAAAAAGGGGAAAAGAGTACCCTAGATTTATTTATATAGATCGAGAAGAAATCTCGCCAAGTACATAGTTGCGAATAAAATCCGGAAAAAAGGAACCAAAGGACATAGAAGTCATGGTTCTAAGCGCGTGGGTAGCCAGAGTCTGAGCAACTAAATTAGCCTCGTGGCTTACATAATGAACATGAGTGAAAGAAAAAGAAGAAAGCGCATCCCGTGCTTGTAGAAGTGTAGGACCCAAGGTGGAGAGGTCATGCCCCATATGGTTAAGCGTGTTTGCAAGGGAAGCACAGTCTGTCTCGAAGAGCAAGCGCCTCCATCCCTGAGACTGAGCAAAAGTGATACCAACAAGAAGGCTCACACCTTCAGAAGTAGCAACATCCAGACAGTTGCCCAAAGGGTAAGCCAAACCCCCAACAACCGCAAGCGAATCATCACGGGCCACAACTCCAACCGCTGCTGCACGAGTTGCTGGGTCAAAAGCCCCATCCACATTTATTTTAATGTACCCAGGAGGGGGATGCCTCCAGCGAGGAGGAGAGAGTGGTGGATAACCCTGTGGGGAGGGGGAAGAAGAGATAGCATTGGAATAGTCGCAATGGAGACTTGGATAATTGATGGCAATTAGCCAGGGGGGTTGCAGATGGCGATTATGGACCCAGTCATTGCGCCGCTTCCAAATATTCCATAGAGTGGTAAGAAAGAGTCCAAAGATATTAGGAGATAATTGGCGAGCACTCTCCTCTAGCCATTGGAAACCAGTAGGGGCCTTGTAAACCCCTTAGCCCGGCCTAGACGCTTGGCCCGAACTACGAAGATTACATAGGGAAAACCAAAGTCAACTCGAAAGTCAACCTTGATTAACGACCCTTTTTTTTCTTTTTATCTTTTCTAGATGCACATTAAGCATATGTGATTACTCAAGAATCATAAGAGAGAAAGGCACAACGATCGGAAATCCTTTAGGGGTTCAATTGCAAGAATTACACTTTTAGGGACCAAAACGTAAATTTTGGAGAATATAAAGACATTGCAGATTTTAAGTTTACCAATATGTAATTAGTCATTTTACATGCATCTATGTAAAATTTCAGCTTAAAATGAAATTCCAAGCTCAAACCAATTGCATGCACAACATCCATGACTAAAATGTAAAACATGAGAACTTGAAACAATTCAAAAACACAGCTCAGCGGTCATCCGTTTCGAAACGTTGACCCTGGTATCGAAACGGTCGTAGCGAAACGTTGTTGACCATTTCGGTACTTGGATGCGTTCCGAGACCAGTATCGAAACATGCCTCTCCAGTAGCCAAAGTGTTCTGAAAACACCTTCATCCGTTCCGAAACACCATGGCCATTTCAGGCCTCTATTTCGAAACAAATAAGGGTGTTTCGATACACCCTGCCCTGCAATAGCATAAAATTCTAGTTTTTCACCACTTTTCACACTCAAACATATCCCATATCATACCATAACATACAAGCAACATGATTATACATAAAAGAACATATTTAAGAAGCTTAAGCTAAAACATGGCATCAAACACATGAACATTTAGTCTATAGGAATGCTTCCTAACCACATGAACCAAATATGGACCTCAAACCTCAAACCAAACAATATAAGACCATTTAAAAACTTCAAAAGTCATAACAAACTTGCTACAAACATAGGGAGTTCCAAATACATCTCCCAAAAACAACCTTGGAGCCCCATTGCCAGATATCAATACTAGAGTATGTAAAAACATCACCATACATGAGCTATTCACTTCCATGGATGTTCTTAACCTTCTCGCTACCCAAATCGTCTCAATTATCTGCATTGTTGGTAAAAGAGAGCGTAAGCACATTTGCTTAGTGAGGCAAGCTCTAAAGAAAACCAACACAACAATGCATTATTCAAAACACTTTCTCAAAATCCATTTTCAGCAACATGCTCATTCTATCTCATGCTTGAAAACCATTTCAAAGCAAATCTCCATTTGAAAACACATGTACCCTTGTTCTATCTCATGCATTAAACCAATGCAAATCTCATGGAAAGGCCATACACATGATAAATGAAAAAGAAGCATTTCATATCATACTCTCATATGCATTTCTCATAGCATAAAAACACTTCTTCATTTGGTACATGTGAATCAAATACATTTTCATATATTATATTGGCATTTCACATTTCATCTTTACTCGGATATGCGGATTAGCTTGACTCAAAGTCAAGTCCTACCCCGGTGGAATCTCTCATCACCAGACTCTCATGGCGGTATCTCTCATCGCCACAAAGCTTGGGTATTTCACCAAGTCGTACCCCGATGGTATCTCTCATCATCGGATCTCACTTTGGATCGGGATGGCACTACCCCCATTGCCCGACTCCAAAGAGCACGTACGAATTTTAGTTTATAGTGCACTCTCATCCTATTGATCGATCAATTATATCCGGTAAGTATCTCATCTTCTATGCCAATATATTATGTCAAAACATCATCTCACCTACTATTTTTAATGCATCATTTCTCAAATCTTTCTCTTCTCATTTCAAAATCATAACACATGCTTTGCATTAAATCAAAATCTCAAAACTTATCAATGCAACATGCTATCTCATGAAATCTCTTCAAAGAATAATCTCATGCTACAAAACATGAATAAAACAGTAGGAATTTGTCTATCTCAAAACAAGAGCATGTAAAAGCATTTTAGGGGCAACAACCACATATGTGAGAGCAAATCTAGCCATACTTACTTCCGGACTTAGGATGGTGTTTCAAAGCAATCCTAAATCCCCAAACCTTTTTTCTTTGTCCCTCAAGGACTTCTAAAACCATTCGCACTCACCGATTACGTTTCGCTTGCTCGCCGAAAAGATATCTAAGCTCCCCGCACTTCCGAATCAACACCAAAAGCGTCCAAAGATGTCTCCCCTCTTTATTACACATAAGAGCAGAGGATTAATGCATCATCATGCATTGAAATCACCATCCAACTAAATAAACTCGCTGCACTACTCAAAAGCACCATTTCCGCTACCCAAAACAACCGAAATCATCTCCAAACTCTTTCAAAACAAAGCCTAGCCAAGATCTATCACTTCTAATCATCTCTAAACCTCAAGCAACACCAAAAATCACCATAAACTCGTCCTTATACCTCCAGCTACAATAGAACACCAAAACCACCCCAAAACCACCAATCTAGCATGTAAAACTTAGGAATCCAAACCTATTCGGGGTTTGTTTGATAAAACCTTATTTATAACATCAATTACCATCCAAAATACATTAGAAATCAACCTCAAAACAGAGCCTAACCAATAGTTACGAAAATCATCAGGATCTCTCCAAGAATCTTGAGTTTTAACACAATTTCATGTTTCTAACATTAAAGCAACTCAAAAATCATTAACAAAGGATTGATAACTTGGGAATTTCAGTAAAAAACTGTTCATTAGAGGAGAAGGACGAAGCTTACCTCTAATGGCTGATTTCTCCTTAATTTGGGCAAGTTTCCTTGAAAATCCAAAGTGAAACAAGAGGATTTGATAAGGAAAAGATTAGGAAACAAAAGGAGATTGAAATCTCATCAAAAGGGATGAAAATCAAAGGCTAATTGATGAAGGAAATGTGTTTGGCTGAGTGGAAGTTGAGAGAAAATGAAAAGAGGGAAAAAGATCATAAAGTAGTTATAAAAGTCAAAATAAGATTTTCTCATTTAATTATCTTTATTAAATCATTATTAAAACACCAAAAATTAGAGAGAAATCTGATAAAAACATTTTGGTAAAATTAGCTCCTTAAAGATTCAAAGTTTCAATCCTTTGCAAAACAGTCACTAGTCAACTTTTGCAAAAACTGTGATTTGGTCATTACACCGAAATGTAGCATTTCCAAAACATATTTTGCACAATTATTTTCACCATAATCATTCATATAATAAATGAGGATTTTTAGATATTTTTAAATCATCCTGAACTAGGTGTTCCCTAAATCTCCCTTAAAGATTCGAACCATTCTCGACCGGTCCGGTTCAAACTCTAAAACTTCTAGGCCCAAAATCAGGGCGTTACAACTCTCCCCCTCTTAAGAAATTTCGTCCTCGAAATTTACTTGGAGGAAAAAGATAAGGAAATTGCTTATTCATGTCCTCCGTCCTTTCCCACGTGGCTTCCTCAGCACCACGATGTCTCCACAAGACTTTGACCAGCTCGATGGTCTTACCTCGAAGAACCTTACTATCCGAATCCAGAATCTCAACAGGTTCCTCATCATATGTCAAGTCTAGATTCAACTCAACTTCTTCCACATGTATAACATGCGACAGATCCGATCTATACATCCGAAGCATGTATACATGAAACACATTATGTTTCTTTTCTAACTCTTGAGGTAGTCTCAACTTATAGGCAACATGACCCACACGTTCTATCACCTTGTATGGTCCAATGAACCTTTGGCTCAATTTGCCCTTCCGGCCAAATCTCATCACCTTCTTCCAAGGCGAAACTTTCAAAAACACATGTTCGCCCACAGCAAATTCTATCTCCTTACGCTTCAAATCCGCGTAAGACTTTTGCCGATCCGATGCTGCCTTCAACCGCTCACAAATGAGCTTCACCTTCTCGGTGATTTTTTTAACAAAGTCAGCATCGAGACCAACTTTTGTCCCGTTTCGGCTCAACAAAGAGGAGTTATGCACTTCCTCCCGTATAAAGCTTCATAAGGTGCCATTTGAATACTTTCCTAGTAACTGTTATTATAAGCAAACTCCACCAAAGGCAAATGCTTCTCCCAAGAGCCTTGAAACTAAATAACACAACACCTTAACAAATACTCAGCCTTAACCCGCTGACAAACCATGCATTTGCTAACATGCTCAGCGACATCTTTCTTCAATCCCACCCAATATTACTCATCCTTCAGATCACCGTACATCTTTGTACTACCAGGGTGTATAGCAAAAGGACTACTATGAGCTTCAGTCAGAATAATGCGCCTCAACTCAACATCATTCAGCACCACTATTCGACTCCCAAAACATGAAACAACATCATCATTGAAACAGAAATCCGACGGCCTACCTTCTGCATATCCTGAACATGTGGCACCAAAGAATCATCCAAAAATTGTTTGTCATTTATCAACTAAACAAGAGATGGTTTCACTTGCAATTCAGCAACAAGACCACCATCCCGCAATATGCTCAAGCTAGCAAACATCGCCCTTAATTCCACTGCCACTTTCCTGCTCAAAGCATCGACCACAACAATGGCCTTCCCCGGATGATACTCGATCGTTAGATCGTAATCCTTAAGTAACTCTACCGAACGTCGTTGCCTAAGGTTTAACTCCTTCTGAGACATCAGGTACTTCAAACTTTTATGATCCGTGTACACGGTACACTTCTCACCATAGAGATAATGTCTCCAGATCTTTAGAGCAAAAACCACTGCAGCCAACTCAATGTCATGCGTAGGGTAATTGCGCTCATGCACTTTCAACTGTCGCGATGCATAAGCCACTACCTTACCCTCTTGCATTAACACACACCCCAAACCAACATAGGATGCGTCACTATACACCACAAAATCTTTTCCTGATTCAGGTTGAACCAAGATAGGAGCTTGCGTCAAAGCTGCCTTAAGCTTCTCAAAAGCTTGTTGCCTCACTTCCGTCCATTCATACTTGACATCCTTTTGCAACAACTTTGTCAAAGGGGCAGAAATCTTAGAAAATCCATCCATGAACCTTCGGTAGTAACCTGCCAACCCAAGGAAACTACGAATCTCATGAACAGATCTAGAAGGCTTCCAATTCATCACCTCGTCAATCTTCTGAGGATCAATACGAATCCCCTCAGCCGAAACCGCATGTCCAAGAAAAACAACTTTCTTTAGCCAGAACTCACATGTGCTCATCTTAGCATAAAGCTGATTTTCTAACAGCGCTTTCAAAACGATCCTCAAATGACCCTCATGCTTCTCCTCAGTACGAGAGTACACAAGGATATCATCGATGAATACCACTACGAACTTATCTAAGAATTCATGGAACACCCTGTTCATCATGTCCATGAAAGCAGCAGGAGCATTCGTCAGCCCGAACGGCATCACCAGAAATTCATAATGCCCATATCTCGTTCGAAAGGTTGTTTTCGGTACATCCACATCCTTCACCTTTAACTGATAGTACCCTAGCCTCAAATTTATCTTTAAAAACACAGCCGCTCCTCGAAATTGATCAAAAAGATCATCAATCCTTGGCAAAGGATACTTGTTCTTGATGGTCAACTTATTCAGTTGACGATAATCAATGCACATCCTCATTGTGCCATCTTTCTTTTTAACAAACAAGACCGGTGCACCCCAAGGTGACACACTAGGCCGAATAAAGCCTCGGTCAAGCAACTCTTGAAGTTGCATTTTCAACTCCTTCAACTCTTTGGGTGCCATGCGATAGGGAGCAATGGACACCGGAGTTTTGTTCTCATACAACTCAATTCCAAATTCAACCTCCCGACTAGGCGGAAAACCAGGTAATTCCTTTGGAAACACTCCAGGAAACTCACACACGGTCCTTATATCCTATACGCGAACCTCCTTTGTACTAGGATTCATAACAAAAGCTAGGTATGCCTCACATCCTTGACGCAACATCCGACTTGCTTCAAGCGTCGACACCACATTAGATAGAAACTTCACATTTTCTCCCACCACCACAACCTCAAAATCATACACGAGTTTCAGCGAAACTCGCTTGCTTTCAAAATCCACAACGACTCTATGCTCAACAAGGCAATCCATACCAAGGATTACGTCAAATCCATAGAATGGTAACTCCATAAGATCAACAAGAAACACATTATCTTGCACCATTAAGGGGCATCTCCTATACAATCTTCTTGTTACAACCGTCTCACCAAAGGAACTAGTCACACGCATACCCACATCCAAAGACTCAACAGGAAAACCAAACATTTGAGCATGCTCACGCAATATGTACGAGTGTGTAGATCCAGAATCAATCAAAGAAATTAATGACAAGGATTGCAAAGTAAAGGTACATGCGATCACGTCCGTGTCATTCCTCCCTTCTCGATGGGCATACACTCGAGCCTGGCCACCACCTTCAGGCTGAACAACCACCACATGTGCTACATTCCTTCCACCCTCATCTCTGCACTAGAAGATACCACGACTGCGCCCACGACCTCTCTGTGGCTCAGCTGTTCTCACCGGAGCCTGACCTTCTCTCAACGGCTGTGGACAATCTTTCTTCATGTGCCCACAATTACCACATTTCCAGCATGCACCAAGATTACCCCAACACTCACCAATATTTCTCCTACCACACCGGTTGCACTCAGGAGTCCTCAAGAAAGCATTTGGTCCTTGCTGACCTCTCCCATGGTTACCACCCCCACGTCTAGCATCACCATGTGGCCTTCTATCCTTATGCCTCTTATAGCGATCTCTACCAAGATCACGCTCTGCAGCTCGCTTCCCTGAGCTAGATCCTCCTGCTCGACTCGCCATACCAAGATTCAGCTCAATGACCTTGGCTCTAGTGACCAAGACATCGAATGTAACCCCCTTAACCCGGCCTAGACGGTTGACCCGAATTAAGAAAGTCACACGGGGAAAACCAAAGTCAACCCGAAAGTCAACCTTGATTAACGACCCTTTTTTTTCTTTTTAAACTTGTCTAGATGCACATTAAGCCTAATGGTGATCACACAAACATCATACCAAAAGATCACAAACATCAGAGATCAAACAGGGACTCAACTGAACAATTTACGACTTTAGGGACCAAATTGTAAATTCTGATAATTATAAGGACTTAATCCAAATTGAAGTTACCAACTTGAAATTAATCAGGTTTCATGCTTCTCTGTGAAATTTCAGCTCAAAAGGACTTCCCAAACTCATACAATTGCACAAACAAGTTTCAGGACCAAAACGCAAACAATTCAAAACATATAACTGCCAATGTCAGCCCCCAACGGTCGACTGTTCCGAAACGGGAGACAGCCCGTTCCGAAACGCGGGGCCGTTCCGAAACAGGCATAGCCCGTTTCGAAACGGGGGGTCTGGCAGAAGCCTTTCCGTTTCGGAACGGCCCCTCCCGTTTCGGACGCCTGGGCACAATTAGGGCACCCGTTCCGAAACGGTAGGTGCTGTTCCGAAACACCCTGCCCAGATTGCTCCAAAACTCCACTTTAAACATGTAATCACACAACCAATCATGCTCCAAATGCTACCAAACTTTGCCAACATGCAATTCAACATATAAGGAACATATTAGCACTAACAATTCAACCAAACATCATCATATGCAAAAAGCCCCAATTCTAATGGCATGCTTCCTACACAAGCTAGCTATTCAACACCAAACTTCCAAAACAAGCATATAAGGTTCCAATTCAAAAGCCAGCAAACACATCAACATTTAACATACTTAGGGAGTCTCCAACACCTCCCAAAACATACACATTGGTCCCCCATTGCCAAATCACCCAAAAGCAAAAATGTTTAACAAAAACCTTCCATACATTGAGCTTTACTTGCACTTGAATTCTTGCCCTTCTTGCTGCCTTCAAAGGTCTCTAATGCTCTGCATTATTGAATTAAGAAAAACGAAGAGAGCGTAAGCAAAGCTTAGTGAGGAATGCTCATTTAAACCTTTCAATAATGCATTTATAAAACACTTTATAAAACATGCTTCAAACCATCATTTACACATGCTCAAAAGCATTCTTAAACATGCATCTCATGCATCAAATCAAAACATGTCATATTGGCTACAAGTGATAAATTCCATTTCTTTAAACACAAGTTCATCAACTTTCACCCCAAGGACTTTTAAACACCTTGGCCCCAAGGACTTTTAAACACCTTGGCCTATGGACTTTTAAACACCATAAAATGTATCTCATCAAGGACTTTTAAACACCTTGATCCCAAGGACTTTTAAACACCTTGGCCATGGACTTTTAAACACCATGAAACGTAACCCATCAAGGACTTTTAAACACCTTGATCCCAAGGACTTTTAAACACCTTGGCCTATGGACTTTTAAACACCATAGAAAAGGATCACCTAAGGACTTTTAACCACCTTAGTGTCCACAACATGAACCATCCAAGGACTTTTAACCACCTTGATGTTCAAAAGTAACAAGGCTCACTCAAGGACTTTTAACCACCTTAGTGACCTTAACATTTTAAAAACATCACTTGCCAATATACATCATTTTCATCACTTACATCACTGTTTTAAAGCATAAAACCAAGCCATATTCATCATGCATTTAAAAGCATTAAACCACATCATCTCAATGTACAAAAGCAAGGAACTCCTACCTAGAGTTACCTTCAACATATGGCTTACATCATCAGCAAAAACCATGCTAAAACATGCTTCCAAAACAGTATGTAAAACATGCAAATTATCATTTCGCATCACAACAAAATCATGGCCACCACTAGAGAGAAATTCCGAAAACTTACGCTCGAGCTTAGCAAAGTTGTTTAGACTTAAACTAAGCTCCCAAGACATTGGTTTCAAAGCCGAAAACCCAATTTCACTCACCGATTCCACTTCGCCACTTGCCGAAGCACGAATTCAAGCTTCCGGATCAACAACTCTTGGATCCAAAGATGCCTCCCCTGATTAAACACATTAAAGCAGAGGTTTAATGCATCATCAAGCATCAAAAGCTTCAATGAAAGCACTCAAACACGCTGCTCTCATTCCCACACCAATTTCGGCCACCAAACACAACCGAAATTGCACCAAAACCACTTCTCAACAAAGCCCAGCCAAAAACCAGCAAAACCTAACATCCATCATCACCATAAAACATCTAAAAACAACCTACAAACATCCTTATACCTCCAGCAACAACAGATCCACAAAATCACCACAAAAACATCCAAGAAACTTAAGCTAAACTTAGGAAACACAACCTATCCGGGATTGCATCAATCAAAACTCATTTCCTTATCAATTTAGAGTTCATTTAACATCAAAAACACCTCTCAAATCACAGATCAATCAGATCTAACGAAAAATCATGAAAAACCATCAAATCTTGCATTATAAGCCAAGATACAATTCCAAACTCAAAAGCCTTTAATTAAACATCAATCAAGAGTTGATAACTTGGGAATTTCAGTAAAGAACTGATAGTTTAGAGGAGAAGGACGTTCTTACCTCCAAACTTGTGATTCTCCACTTTTTGGAATGAAAATCCTTGAAGAATCAAGAAGCAATTGAAGAGGTTTTGAAGATACAATGATTTGGAATCAAATGAGAGTTGAATGGAGGGATTTAGGTGAAGAAATCAGATCCAATTCTCTGGAAAAGTAGTGTTTGGTTTGAGAGAAAATGAGAGAAAGAAAGTTTAGCAAAGTTGGTTACAAAATCCAAAAATAGCCAAAATGGCTTCCCTCCAATTTTAATAACCTTTAAAATCAGATTTTAGACTTAAAATATCTTAGAAAAATCTGTAGAAATCATCTTTGGATTAATAGCTCCTTAAAGATTCAAAGTTTCAACTCTTTATAAAACAGTCACCAAACTTTCGAAATTTACATTTTGGTCACTAGTCAAAATGTCATACTTCCAAAACCCATTTTTCAAAATTGATTTCACAGTTCACCTAATTATATTAAAAGATGATTTTAGAACATTTTTCCATATTTTTAATGCAACCCGAACTAGGCTTTCCTAATTTTACCTCTTAAGATTCGAACAGGACTTTGACCAAACCGGTCAACGCCCAAAACTTCTAAGCCCAAAACCGGGGCGTTACATCGAAATCAGTATAGTCCGCTGCGAGCATATAGGTTTTCACATCCTCCATTAGCTCATAACAGAATCGTTCACATCTTTCTCTCTCGCTAGGAATCAGCTCATGTGCATATTGGCTAAGGCGTACAAATTGAACCTCATATTCTACCACCGTCATACTCCCTTGCACAAGGGACATGAATTCTCTCTTTTTCTCATCAAGGTAGCAAACTCCCAAATACTTTCGCTTGAATGCATTCAAGAAGAATGTCCAAGTCACATCATCATCATCCATCCCTGATATTGTGGTTGTCCACCACATATATGCATCACCATGCAACAAGGATACAGTGCATCCCAACATCTGAACATTGTTGCAGTTCAACTATCCAAGTATCCTTTTGGTACTCTCCAACCAAGACTCAGAACCTTCCGGGGTCAACCCTCTGAACTTAGTCTCTCCCAGACTGCGAAGTCGCTTCAACGACAACCTCACATTAGCACCATCCTGAGGTGCAGCTCCATGAGCTCCAGCTACTGCTGCCTGAAAAGCGCCAACAATAGCATGTATCAACATAGACATATCAGGAGCAACTTGCCCCTGAACTCCCTCGGGTCCAGCAACCCCAGCACCAACTCCTGCAGCACCAACCCCAGCTCTACCACCACCGGGTGGTCCACCAGGGGGAGGAGGAGGTAGATCCTCAACATTCTTAACATTCTCATTCTCGGCCGTAGCACGGGTGTTAATTCTAAGCTCTCTACGCGACCCCATAATAAAACAATGCAACTGACAAAATACAATAAATTCAATTAGGCACAATAAGGCAAGTAATCCAAGTACTCAAGCTCATTTTTGAAAAAAATTCTTCTCAATAGTAATGATATGGCAATGGGATCCCCAACTATACCCCAAACACAGCATAGTATCTCAAACTCATCTCAATAGAACCAAACATCAACAATCAAACATCATACTTTCATCGAAAAGTCACAAACATTCATAATCACATACATTAACCACTTACCAAGCCCTAAACATTCGCTAACTTGGCTCTGATACCAACAAATGTAACCCCCTTAGTCCAGCCTAGACGCTTGGCCCGAACTACGAAGATTACACGGGGAAAACTAATGTCAACCTTGATTAAGGACCATTTTTTTCTTTTTATCTTTTCTAGATGCACATTAAGCCTATGTGATTACTCAAGAATCATAAGAGAGAAAGGCACAGCCATCGAAAATCCTTTAGGGGTTCAATTGCAAGAATTACACTTTTAGGGACCAAAACGTAAATTTTGGAGAATATAAGGACATTGCAGATTTTAAGTTTACCAATATGTAATTAGTCATTTTACATGCATCTCTGTCAAAATTCAGCTTAAAAGGACATTCCAAGCTCAACCAATTGCATGCACAACATCCAGGACTAAAATGTAAAACATGAGAACTTGAAACAATTCAAAAACACAGCTCAACGGTCATCCGTTTCGAAACGTTGACCCTGGTATCGAAACGGTCGTAGCGAAACGATGTTAACCGTTTCGGTACTCGGGTGCGTTCCGAGACCAGTATCGAAACAGGCCTCTCCAGTAGCCAAAGTGTTCTGAAACACCTTCATCCGTTCCAAAACACTATGGCCATTTCGGGCCCCTGTTTCAAAACAGATAAGGGTGTTTGGATACACCCTGCCTTGCAACAGCATAAAATTCTGGTTTTCACCACTTTTCACACTCAAACATATCTCATATCATACCAGAACATAGCAACAACATGATTAGACATAAAAGAACATATTTAAGAAGGTTGAGCTAAAACATGGCATCAAACACATGAACATTTAGTCTATAGGCATGCTTCCTAACCAAATGAACCAAATATGGACCTCAAACCTCAAACCAAACCATATAAGACCATTTACAAACTTCAAAAGTCATAACAAACTTGCTACAAACATAGGGAGTTCCAAATACATCTCCCAAAAACAACCTTGAAGCCCCATTGCCAAATATCAATACTAGAGTATGTAAAAACATCACCATACAAGAGCTTTTCACTTCCTTGGATGTTCTTAACCTTCTCGCTGCCCAAATCGTCTCAATTATCTGCATTGTTGGTAAAAGAGAGCGTAAGCACATTTTCTTAGTGCGGTAAGCTCTAAAGAAAACCAACACAACAATGCATTATTCAAAACACTTTCTCAAAAGCCATTTTCAACAACATGCTCATTCTATCTCATGCTTGAAAACCATTTCAAAGCAAATCTCCATTTGAAAACACATGTACCCTTGTTCTATCTCATGCATTAAACCAATGCAAATCTCATGGCAAGGCCATACACATGATAAATGAAAACGAAGCATTTCATATCATACTCTCATATGCATTTCTCATAGCATAAAAACATCTCTTCATTTGGTACATGTGAATCAAAAACATTTTCATATATTATATTGGCATTTCACATTTCATCTTTACTCGGATATGCGGATTAGCTTGACTCAAAGTCAAGTCCTACCCCGGTGGAATCTCTCATCACCGGACTCTCATGGCGGTATCTCTCATCTCCACAAAGCTTGGGTATTTCACCAAGTCCTACCTCGATGGTATCTCTCATCATCGGATTCTCACTTTGGATAGGGATGACACTACCCCCATTGCCCGACTCCAAAGAGCACGTACGAATTTTAGTTTATTGTGCACTCTCATCCTATTGATCGATCAATTATATTCGGTAAGTATCTCATCTTCTATGCCAATATATTATGTCAAAACATCATCTCACCTACTGTTTTTAATGCATCATTTCTCAAATCTTTCTCTTCTCATTTCAAAATCATAACACATGCTTTGCATTAAATCAAAATCTCAAAACTCATCAATGCAACATGCTATCTCATGAAATCTCTTCAAAGCATCATCTCATGCTACAAAACATGAATAAAACAGTAGGAATTAGTCTATCTCAAAACAAGAGCATGTAAAATCATTTTAGGGGCAACAACCACATATGTGAGAGCAAATCTAGCCATACATACTTCCGGACTTAGGATGGTGTTTCAAACCAATCCTAAATCCCCAAACCTTGTTTCTTTGTCCCTCAAGGACTTCTAAAACCATTCGCACTAACCGATTACGTTTTGCTTGCTTGCCGAAAAGATATCTAAGCTCCTGGCACTTCCGAATCAACACCAAAAGCGTCCGAAGATGTCTCCCCTATTTATTACACATAAGAGCAGAGAATTAATGCATCATCATGCATTGAAATCACCAGCCAACTAAACAAACTCGTTGCTCTACTCAAAAGCACCATTTCGGCTACCCAAAACAACCGAAATCATCTCCAAACGCTTTCAAAACAAAGCCCAGCCAAGATCTTTCACTTCTAATCATCTCTAAACCTCAATCAACACCAAAAATCACCATAAACTCGTCCTTAAACCTCCAGCTACAACAGAACACCAAAACACCCCAAAAACCACCAATCTAGCATGTAAAACTTAGGAATCCAAAACTATTCGGGATTTGTTTGATAAAACCTCATTTCTAACATCAATTACCATCCAAAATACATTAGAAATCAACCTCAAACAAAGCCTAACCAATAGTTACGAAAATCATCAAGATCTCTCCAAGAATCTTGAGTTTTAACACAATTTCATGTTTCTAACATTAAAGCAACTCAAAAATCATTAACAAAGGATTGTTAACTTGGGAATTTCAGTAAAGAACTGATCATTAGAGGAGAATGACGAAACTTACCTCTAATGGCTGATTTTTCCTTGAATTGGGAAAGTTTTCTTGAAAATCCAATGTAAAAACAAGAGGATTTGATGTGGAAAAGATTAGAAATCAAAAAGAGATTGAAATCTCATCAAAAGGGATGAAAATCAAAGGCTAATTGATGGAGGAAATGTGTTTGACTGAAAAGAAATTGAGAGAAAATGAAATGAGAGAAAATTGATGAAAGGTAGTTATGAAAAGTCAAAGATAGTTTTTTCCTTTAATCAATCTTTATTTCCTTTAAATAAAACATTATTAAAATCACCCAAAATTAGGAGAAATTTGATTAAAAACTTTGTGGTAAAATTAGCTCCTTAAAGATTCAAAGTTTCAATCCTTTACAAAACAGTCACTATTTAACTTTTGCAAAAACTGCGATTTGGTCACTACACCGAAATGTTGTATTTCCAAAACTTATTTTGTAAAATTGTTTTCACCATAGGCATTCATATAATAAATGAGGATTTTTAGGTATTTTTCCATATTTTTAAAGCATCCCGAACTAGGTGTTCCCTAAATCTCCCTTTAAGATTCGAACCGTTCTCGACAGGTCCGATTCGAACTCTAAAACATCTAGGCCCAAATTTTGGGCATTACAGAGTAAACACCGGAATCATTTTGGTTCCAAATATAGGAATCTCGATTGTCATTAATGATGGGAATATTTAAAATAGCGTTGGCATCCTCATAAGTGAAGTAGTTGCGGACCTTGATAGGGTCCCAAGCAGCTTGGTTTTGTACCATAAAATCTCGACAACGAATATACATTTCTTCTGAGATCTCATATTCCCCGTAGAGATGTGCTGGAGAAGTGCCTCCCCAATTATCCTTGTGGATGCGAATACCACTATTTATTCCAGGCCGATAGAGAAACCCGCCACATAGGTGTTGCATAGCATTGTATAGTCCTTGCCAGGCAAATAACCCACGTTGTGCCTGGTTGGCATCAAGTATGTTGCCAGATGGAAAATATTTTGCCTTGTAGATTTGTCCAAGTAGAGACTCCGGTTCACAAATAAGCCGCCAGAGCTGCTTACCCAGAAGCGTAATATTGAAGTTGTTTAAGTCCCGGAAGTCCATACCTCCCGCGAATTTAGGTAAACAAACATGTTCCCATCGGAGCTTGTGCCAACCCTTTTTTTTTACCGGACCACCAGTAACAACGAATAGCTGTGGTCATATCATCTATAATGTTTTGAGGAAGCAAGTAACACGACATGACATATTGGGGCAAGGACTGCAAAACAGATTTGATAAAGATTTCTCTGCTACTAAAAGAAAGTAGTTGCTTATCCCAATGGGACAATCTTTCATGAACTTTATCGCGAATGAAGCTAAGGCCTGTCGTTTTATTCTTTCCAATGAGAAAAAGGCACTCTCAAGTAAACCCCTGGGTTGGTGACCTCACGTACATGCAAGGAATTATTTATCGTTTCACGGATCGAATGAGTGGTGCGAGGGATGTAGAAGATTGTCGATTTCTCAAAATTTACCACTTGCCCAGAGGCTGATGCGTAGGTCTGGAGGGTCGTTTTAAGGTGTTTTGCTTCCTCAGCTTTATTGTTAATAAAGACCATACAGTCATCGGCAAAAAGAAGGTGATTGACTTTAGGCCCTAATCTACTAGCTCCAAGGCCAGGAAGCAGATCATGTTGTTGGGCATCTGAGAGGTACGCAGAGAGACCTTGAGTATAGAATAGGAAAACAAAGGGTGACAAGGGATCGCCTTGACGAAGACCCCGTTGGGGTTGAAAGAAAGGAGAAAATGAGTTGTTAAACTTAACTGTAAAGGATACTGAGGAGATGCACCGCATAATGATTGAGACCCAAGAGGGTGCGAAGCCCATTCGATTCATGACACTCTCAAGGAAGGACCATTCTACTCGATCAAAAGCCTTTTCCATGTCAAGTTTAAGAGCAGCACCATGGGAGGATTTAGTCTGGCCGGTATTAATAGAGTGTATAATTTCATGAGCAATAAGGATATTGCCAGATATATTGCGCCCCTGAACAAAAGCAGCTTGGTTATTACTAATACAAAATTGAATCGTATGCTTCATTTTGTTCACAAGAACCTTAACGACAATTTTGTAAATTGCAAAACAAAGGCTAATGGGCCGGAGATGCCTCATAGTAGTTGGATCCTTAATTTTCGGAATAAGCACTAAAATGTTCTGATTGACGGATGCCATATCAGCATATCCATTTAGGAGATTCAAACATAGTTGGGTGACATCCGCACCTACCGTGTCCCAGTGTTGTCTAAAAAACCCACTAGGAAGGCCATCAATTCTAGGGGCCTTCGTAGGATCAATATCACGGAATGCTAGTAGAATTTCATCAGCATTGAAAGCCCTAGTGAGTGACTCATTCATAGCCGGAGTAATGGAGGTAGTCACTTTAGACAGAATTTGATCAGACTGTTGGGGATTCGAGGATGTGAACAAAGTCTGAAAATAAGTGGATGCAATATTCATTAGGTCGTCCTCAGCGGCACACTGGTTATTTTCAGCATCATATAAACGGTTTATAGTGTTCTTTTTCCGACGATTGTTGGCACGTGCATGAAAGAATTGAGTATTCTTATCCCCTTTCGCAAGCCATAGGTTTTGAGATTTCCCCAATAAGCTTCCTGTTCATCAAGCAACTTATTGAGTTCAAATTTCGCCGCAAGATAAGCTGCCTCAGAAGATGATGGGAGAGGCCGCTTAAGGAATTTGTTAATTTTTCTAGTAAGAAGTTGGATACGCCCTGTGGTGTTGTAACGTTGGTGAGACTGCCAATTACTTAGGCAGGTTCCTATAGCACGAATTTTATCAAGTGTAGGACCCGAGGTGGTGGCCTAAGTTTGTTGGACTAAGGATATACCTTCTTCATGGGTTGCCCAACATTTTCAAAGCGAAAAGTAGTTGTTGTGGGTAGGGAAGCATAGTGTGTTCGTGGTTCAGTGTCCAGGAGTAGGAAACAATGATCCGATTTGGCATTGAAATTAAAGGTAATGCGATAGGAAGGATTAGCAGTTGTCCAAGCCGAATTCCCTAAAAATCGATCTAGACGTTCAAAAATTGTTGGAGTGTTAGACCCGGTTTTCTTCCAAGTAAACCATCCAGAGGTAGGTTTACAATCAAAGAGATCATTGTGCGAGACGCAATTACGAAAGTTGTTAATTTGGGATCTTGCGCGACGACAACCCCCTTGTTTCTCATTATCAGATAAAATCTCATTCAAGTCGCCACCTATAAGCCAAGGGAGGCCACTATTGTCATTTAGAGAGTCAATTAGATCCCATGTTTTAAATTTTGTACTTGTTTCAAAAAATCTATGCTTTCCGTAAAATACATCGAAGATGACTCAAGGTGAATAATAGTATGAATATAGCGATCTGAGTACGAAAGCAAGGACATATTAATATTATTGGAGGCGAAAATAGCATGTCCAGAGAAAACATTACTTGAACCTAAAGAACAAACCTCAAGCATACCTAACATAATACAAAAGCGGGAGCAAGCCGCTTTATTTAGTTTAGTTTCGCATAAAAATAAAATGTCTGGAGAAGTTCGTTGGATGTACTGCTTAAGGTGATGAACTGCCTGGACCTTACTGAGACCCTGGCAGTTCCAGCATAACACGATCATTTCCCTCGGCAGGGTTTAGAGTCAACCGCCGCCGGAGAGTTTTTAGAGCTGCTCATCCCAGCTTTTCCTTTAGTGGTAGGTGCTGCGGGTTTAGGTCGTTTAGGCTGGAGAACCATTTGCATGGTTGGTGTTGCGGATGGTGGATAACCCTTAGGTAACCTCTCATCGTATTCGGAAATTAGAATGGTTTTTAGTAGGAATATCATACCCAAATTCACCATTGCCTTATTTTGGAAATTACTAAAATGGTATATAATATTAAAATTCCCCAAAGCCTTTTTTGGAAGAAAAAAATTGATACCATAAATGTTGAATCTTTATAAAGAAATGGAATTTACTAAAATGATATATAATATTAAAAAAGAAACAAAATGTATTGGAGATAATTAAATATGATATAATATAAGGAAAGATTCGAAAAGGATAATTTGACACCATAAATTTTTACTCTCATAAATGGATGAATTGTAATTTCGTGGCAAATGGGTAAAGGGAAAATTTAAATTTTGTTTAAGGTAAGTAAGTATGGTAGAAACTATAAATATTTGGTTATTTTTAGAAGAAGGGTGAGTACAATTAAAAATGTGAGGATTAAAATTTGATATCGTAAATGTTTACCCTCCATAATTGGATGAGCTTTAATTTTGTGGCAAATGTGTAAAGGGAAAATTTGAATTATGTTGAAGGTAAGTAAATATGGTAAAAAACCATAAATATTTGGTTATTTTTAGAAATGGGGTGAGTACAATTAAAAGTGGGAGGCTTAAAATTTGATACCGTAAATGTTTACTCTCCAAAAATGGATGAACTTTAATTTTGCTGCATATGGGGAAAGGGAAAATTTGAATTATGTATAAGGTAAGTAAATATGGTAGAAACCATAAATAGTTAGTTATTTTTAGAAAGGGAGTGAGCACAATTAAAAGTGGGAGGATTAAAATTTGATATATGGAATGGAAAAAGATAAAAAAAAAACTGCTTTGTGGAAGAGATTAAATTTGAGAGATTTAAGTATGTAAAATTATTTGTAGAGAAAGGCATATATGTAAATATGTAAAATTATTTGTCGAAATTAGAATGGTTTTTGGTAGGAACGTCATACCCAAATTCACCAAAGCCTTATTTTGGAAGAAAAAAGATTTGATACCATACATGTTGAATCATTATAAAGAAATGGACCCGTTGGAATTTTAACTGAGTAAAAAGTATAAAAATTGAATTTTTGCAATATAATTGTATTGAAAAGCTCTTAATCAATAATATGATCTCTTAAAATTTGATTAAAACTTGTTTTGCAGTTCTTTTTGTAGAGGTTTCGGACGAGCGGGTCTAAATGAGACTTAAAATGGACCCGTTGGAATTTTAACTAAGTGAAATGTACAGAAATTGAGGTTTTGCAATATAATCGTATTGAAAAGCTCTTCATCAATTATATGATCTCCAAAAATTTGATTAAAACATGTTTTGCGGTCTTTTTGTAGAGGTTTCGGACTAACGGGTCTAAATGAGGCTTACAATGGACCCGTTTGAATTTTAACAAAGTAAAAAGTAAAGAAATTGAGGTTTTGGAATAAAGCTCGTAATGAATTTTATGATCTCCTAATTTTTGATTAAACATGTTTTGCGTTCCATTTTATAGAGGTTTCGTACGAGCGGGTATAAACGGGCCTTACAATAGACTCGTTGGAATTTTAACTAAGTAAAAAGTACAAAAATTCAATTTTTGCAATTTAATAGTTTTGAAAAGCTCGTAATCAATTATACGATCTCCTAAAATTTATTAAAACTTGTTTTGCGGTCTTTTTTGTAGAGATTTCGGACGAGCGGGTCTAAACGGGCCTTACAATGGACTCGTTAGAATTTTAATAGAGTAAAAAGTACAGAAATTGAGGTTTTGCACTATAATAATGTTGAAAAGCTCTTAAGCAATAATATTATCTCCTAAAATTTGATTAAAACTTGTTCCGCGGTCCATTTTGTAGAAGTTTTGTATGAGCGGGTCTAAATGAGGCTTACAATGGACCCGTTGGAATTTTAACTGAGTAAAAAGTACAAAAAATAAATTTCTGCAATATAATTGTATTGAAAAGCTCTTAATCAATTGTATGATCTCTTAAAATTTGATTAAAACTTGTTTTACAGACCTTTTTGTAGAGGTTTCGGACAAGAGGGTCTAAATGAGGCTTAAAATGGACCCGTTGGAATTTTAACTGAGTGAAATGTACAGAAATTGAGGTTTTGCAATATAATCGTACTGAAAAGCTCTTAATCAATTATATGATCTCCAAAAATTTGATTAAAACTTGTTTTGCGGTCCTTTTGTAGATGTTTCGGACTAACGGGTCTAAATAAGGCTTACAATGGACCCGTTGAAATTTTAACTAAGTAAAAAGTACATAAATTGAGGTTTTGGAATAAAGCTTGTAATGATTTTTATGATCTCCTAGATTTTGATTAAAACTTGTTTTGCGGTCCTTTTTGTAGAGGTTTCGTACGAGCGGGTATAATCGGGCCTTACAATTGACCCGTTGGAATTTTAACTAAGTAAAAATTACAAAAAATGAGTTTTTGCAATTTAATAGTTTTGAAAAGTTCGTAATCAATTATATGATCTCCTAAAATTTATTAAAACATGTTTTGCGGTCTTTTTGTAGAGGTTTCGGACGAGCGGGTCTAAACGGGCCTTACAATGGACTCGTTGGAATTTTAACTAAGTAAAAAGTAAAGAAATTGAGGTTTCTCAATATAATCATGTTGAAAAGCTCTTAATCAATAATATGATCTCCTAAAATTTGATTAAAACTTGTTCTGCGGTCCTTTCTGTAGAGGATTCGTACGAGCTGGTCTAAATGAGGCTTACAATGGACCCGTTGGAATTTTAACTGAGTAAAAAGTACAAAAATTGAATTTTTGCAATATAATTGTATTGAAAAGCTCTTAATTAATTATATGATCTCCTAAAATTTGATTAAAACTTGTTTTGTAATCCTTTTTGTAGAGGTTTCTGATGAGCGGGTCTAAGTGAGGCTTAAAATGGACCCGTTGGAATTTTTTTTTGAAGAAAGTGGGCCTCATTAAAAACCCCTACTAACACCCCAAGGCATAAAGCTCGGAGATCCCTAAAAGGGGAAAAGATTACCCAAATTTTATTAGATAGATCGATAAAAATTCTCGGCAAGTACAAAGTTGCAGATACAATCTGGATAAGAGGAACCAAATGGCGTAGAAGTCATGGTTCGAAGAGCATAAGTATCCAGAGTGTGAGCAACTAAATTAGCCTCTCGGCTTACATAGCGAATATGGGCACAAGAAAATGATGATAGAGAATCTCGAGCTTGTAAAAGCGTAGGACCCATGGTGGAAAGATCAGGCCCCGAACGATTGTGCCTATTTGTAATGGACGCGCAGCCTGTTTCAAAGAGCAAGTTGCTCCATCCTCGAGACTGAGCAATAGTGATGCCAGCTAGAAGGGCCGCACCTTCAGTTTTCGCAGCATTCGGACAGCTGCCCAACGGGTAAGCCAGACCACCAACGACTAAACCCAAATCATCACGGACCACAACTCCAACTGCTTCCGCACGAGTGGCTGGGTCAAAAGCCCTGTCCACATTAAATTTAAAGTACCTAGTAGGATGACGCCTCCAACAGGGTGGGGAGAGTGGTGGATGACCCGTTGGGGAAGAAGAATAAGAAGAGGAGATTGTATTCGAGTAATCTCGATGGACACTTAGAGAGTTGATGGCAATTAGCCAAGGGGGTTGCAAATGGCGATTATGGACCCAGTCATTGCACCAGTTCCAAATATTCCATAGAGTGGTAAGAAGGAGCCCAAAGAGATCAGTAGATAATTGACTAGCACCTTCCTCTAGCCATTGGAGACCAGTAGGGGCCGTACTATTAATCAAAGACGCTGGGATGCCAACTAAACGGAGAGTCTCCGAGGCACCAGGACAATCTCGAAGAGAATGAAGAACAGATTCCTGACAGGATCAACAAACGGGGCAAGGACCCGAATCTGGGGCAAAAGCTTGCAGCCCGGATCCAACAGGTAAAGCTTCAGAGCCCATTCGCCAGCAAAAAGTTTTAACTTTCGGAAGAACTTTCAGTTTATCCAGAACTTTCCAAATCCGGGCAAGTCGATTTCGAGGTTCCGGTGGACGCTGTAAAAATTCGTAACCAGATCGGACCGAGTATGTCACCCCCTTAGCCCGGCCAAGACGCTTCACCCGAACTACGAAGATTACACGGGGAAAACCAAAGTCAACCTTGATTAACGACAATTTTTTTCTTTTAAATCTTTTCTAGATACACATTAAGCCTATGCGAACACTCAAGAATCATGTGACGGAAAAGCACAGCGATCGGAAAACATTTAGGGACTCAATTGCATGAATTACACTTTTAGGGACCAAAATTTAATTTTTAGAAAATACAAGGACTTTGCGGATTTTAAGTTTACCAATATGTAATTAGACATGTTACATGCTTCTCTGTCAAATTTCAGCTTAAAAGAACATCCCAAGCTCAAGCAATTGCATCCACAACATTCAGGGCTAAAATGTAAAACATGGGAACTTAAAACAATTCAAAACAACTTTCCAACGGTCATCTGTTTCGGAACACCCACCTTTCGTACCGAAACACCCATATCGAAACGGTGTTGACCGTTTCAGTACTCGGGTGCGTTCCGAGACCGGTATCGAAACATGCCTCTCCAGTAGCAAAATTATTCCGAAACACCTTCAGCTGTTCCGAAACGGTATGACCATTACAGGTCTCCGTTTCGAAACAGTTAAGGGTGTTTCGATACACACTACTCTGTGACAGCAGAATTTGCTGGTTTTTCACCTTTTAAACTACTCAAACATGCCTCAAAGAGTATCATAACATACCAGCAACCTATTATGATACTAAAGATCATATTTAAGAACACTAAGCTAGAGCATGGCATCAAACACATAATCTCCCAATCTATATGCATGCTTCCTAGCCACAAAACCAATATAAGCTACCAAACCTCAAACCAAACCTTTAGGACCATTTACAACCCATAAATGCCATCAAAAACATGCCACAAACTTAGGGAGTTCAAAACACATCTCCCAATTACAACCTTGGTGTCCCATAACCAAATATCAAAACTAAAGTGTATAAAAACATCACCAAACATGAGCTTTGCACTTCCTTGGATTTTCTTAACCTTCTTGCTGCCCAAAAACACTTCAATTATCTACATTATTGGTAAAAGAGAGCGTAAGAACATTTTCTTAGTGAGGCATGCTCTAAAGAAAACCAACACAATAATTCATTATTTAAAACACTTTCTCAAAAGCCTTTTTCTACAACATGATCATTCTATCTCATGCTTGAAAACCATTTCAAAGCAACTCTTCATTGAAAACACATGTACCTCAATCCTATATCATGCATTTAAACCAATGCAAATCTGATGGCAAGGCCATACACATGCTTGTAAAAACCAAAGCATTTCACATACAAATCTCATATGCATTTCTCATAGAATAAATCATCTCATCAATAGGTACATGTGAATCAAAAGCATTTTCATATATTATATTGGCATTTAACATCTCATTATTACTCAGATATGCGGACAACATTCTCATACCACTAGACGCTTCCAGTGGAATCTCACATCATCGTACTCACTTGTCTAGTAAATATAATTTCCGATGGAATCTCACATCACCGTACTCACATGGCGGAATATCTCAGCGCCACAAAGCTTGGGTATTTCACCAAATCCTACCCGATGCAATGTCCATCATCGGTCTCTCCCTTTGGATTAAATCAAAGAGCACGTACGAATTTTTAGTTTACAGTGCACTCTCATCCTATTGATCGATCAATTATATCCGGTAAGTATCTCATCTTCTATGCCAATATATTATGTTAAAACATCATCTCACCTACTATTTTTCATGAAACATTTCTCAAATCTTTCTCATCTCAGTTCAAAACCATAACATTTGCCATGCTTTAAAACAAAAGCTCAAAACTCATCAATGCAACATGTTATTTCATGAAATCATTTCAAGCATCATCTCATGCTACAAATCATGCATAAAAACAGTAGGAATTTATATATCTCAAACCATGAGCATGTAAAAGCATTTTAGGGGCAACCACCAAATATAAGTGAGAAATCTAGCCAATACTTACTTCCGGACTTAGGAAGGTGTTTCAAACCTTTCCTAAATCCCAAAACCTTGTTTCTTTGCCCCTCAAGGACTTCTAAAACCATTCGCACTCACCGATTACGTTTCGCTTGCTTGTCGAAACGCTATCTAAGCTCCCGGATCAACACTAAAGGCGTCTGAAGATGTCTCCCCTGTTTATAACACATAAGAGCAGAGGATTAATGCATCATCATGCATTGAAATCATCAGCCACACACCTAAAATCGCTGCTCTACTCAAGAACCTAATTTCGGCTACCAAAAACAACCGAAATCATCTTCAAACTCTTCCAAAACAAATCCCAGCCAAGATCTACAACTTCTAATCATTTCTAAACATCAATCAACATCAAAAGCCACCACAAACTCGTCCTTATACCTCCAGCTATAACAGAACACCAAAACCACCCCAAAAACCACCATTCTAGCATGCAAAACTTAGGAATCCAAACCGATTCGGTATTTGTTTGATAAAACCTCATTTATAACATCAATTAACATCCAAAATACATTAGAAAACAACCTCAAAATAGAGCCTAACCATCAACCACGAAAATCATCAAGATCTCTCCAAAAACCTTAAGTTTTAATATAATTTCTTGTTTCTAACATTAAAGAAACTCAAAAATCATTAACAAAGGATTGATAACTTGGGAATTTCAGTAAAGAACTGATCATTAGAGGAGAAGGACAAAGCTTACCTCTAATGGTTGATTTGTCCTTGAATTGGGCAAGTTTTCTTGAAAATCCAATGTAAAAACAAGAGGATTTGATGAGGAAAAGATTAGGAATCAAAAGGTGATTGAAATCTCATCAAAAGGAATGAAAATCAAAGGCTAATTGATGGAGGGAATTTGTTTGGCTGAAAAGAAATTGAGAGAAAATGGAATGAGAGAAAATTGATGAAAGGTAGTTATGAAAAGTCAAAGATAGTTTTTCCTTTAATCAATCTTTATTTCCTTTAATTAAAAAATTATTAAAATCACTCAAAATAAGGAGAAATTTAATTAAAAACATTTTGGTAAAATTAGTATTTCCAAAGTTTCAATCCTTTACAAAACAGTCACTATTTAACTTTTGCAGATATTGCGATTTGGTCACTACACTGAAATGTAGTATTTCCAAACCTTATTTTGTAAAATTATTTTCAGTATAGGCATTCATATAATAAATGAGGATTTTTAGGTATTTTTCCATATTTTTAAAGCTTCCTGAATTATGTGTTCCCTAAATCTCCCTTTAAGATTCGAACCGTTCTCGACCGGTCCGATTCGAACTCTAAAAAATCTAGACCCAAATTTGGGGCGTTACAACTCTCCCCCTCTTAAGAAATTTTGTCCTCGAAATTTACCTGGAGGAAAAAGTTAAGGAAACTGCTTTTTCATGTCTTCCTTCCTTTCCCACGTGGCTTCCTCAGCACAACGATTTCTCCACAACACCTTGACCAACTCAATGGTCTTACCACGGAGAACCTTACTGTCCGAATCCAAAATCTCAACAGGTTCCTCATCATATGTCAAATCTGGATTCAACTCAACTTCCTCCACAAGCATAACATGCGAAGGATCCGATCTATACCTCCGAAGCATGGATACATGAAACACATTATGTATCTTTTTAACTCTTGAGGTAGCCTCAGCTTATAAGCAACAGGACCCACACGTTCTATCACCACGTATGGTCCAATGTATCTTGGGCTCAACTTGCCCTTCCGGCCAAATCTCATCACCTTCTTCCAAGGTGAAACTTTCAAGAACACACGGTCACCCACCGCAAATTCTATCTCCTTACGCTTCAAATCCGCGTAAGACTTTTGCCGATCCGATGCTACCTTCAACCGCTCACAAATGAGCTTCACCTTCTTGGTGGTTCCTTTCAACAAAGCCGGCATCGAGACCAACTTTTGTCTCGTTTCAGCCCAGCAAAGAGGAGTTCTGCACTTCCTCCCGTACAAAGCTTCATAAGGAGCCATTTGAATACTCGCCTGGTAACTATTATTATAAGCAAACTCCACCAAAGGCAAGTGCTTCTCCCAAGAGCCTTGAAACTCAATAACACAGAACCTCAACATATCCTCAAGCACTTGGAGAACACGCTCCGACTGTCCATCCGTTTACGGATGATAAGAAGTACTGAAATTCAGCCGCGTACCCAATGCTTGGTGCAAACACTCCCAAAACCTTGCGGTGAACCTCAGATCTCTATCCGACACTATAGATTTTGGTACACCATACAAGCGTACAATCTCAGCAATGTACAACTCCGCAAGCTTATCCAAGGTGTACGTAGTATGCACAGGCAAGAAATGCGCACACTTCGTAAGGCGGTCCACAATCACCCAAACAGAATTCTTCTTTGATGGCGATAAAAGCAAACCAGACACAAAGTCCATGGTGATCTTCTCCCATTTCCATTCAGGGATTCTTAACGGCTGCAACAACACTAAAGGAAACTGGTGCTCAGCCTTAACCCACTGACAAACCATACATCTGCTCACATACTCAGTGACATCCTTCTTCAATCCCACCCAATAGTACTCATCCTTCAGATCACAATACATCTTTGTACTACCAGGGTGCATAGAAAAAAGACTACTATGAGCTTTGGTCAGAATAGTGCGCCTCAACTCAACATCATTTGGCACCACTATACGATTCCCAAGACATAAAACACCATCATCATTAAAACAGAAATCTGATGGTCTATCCTCAGCAATATCATGAACATGTGGTACCAAGGAATCATCCAACAATTTTTTATCCTTTATCAACTGAATTAGAGATGGTTTCACTTGCAATTCAGCAACAAGACCACCATCTCGCGATATGCTCAAGCTAGCAAACATCGCTCTTAACTCTACCGCCACTTTCCTGCTCAAAGCATCAGCCACAACATTGGCCTTCCCCGGATGATACTCGATCGTTAGATCGTAATCCTTAAGCAACTCCACCCATCGCCGTTGCCTAAGATTCAACTCTTTCTAAGACATCAGATACTTCAAACTTTTGTGATCCGTGTACACAGTACACTTCTCACCATAGAGATAATGTCTCCAGATCTTTAAAGCAAAAACCACTGCAGCCAACTCAATATCATGCATAGGATAATTGCGTTCATGCACCTTCAACTGTCGCGATGCATAAGCCACCACCTTACCCTCTTGCATTAACACACACCCCAAACCAACATAGGACGCGTCACTATACACCACAAACTCTTTCCCTGATTCAAGTTGAACCAAGATATGAGCTTGCGTCAAAGCTGCTTTTAGCTTCTCGAAAGCTTGTTGTCTCGCTTCCGTCCACTCATACTTGACATCCTTTTGCAACAACTTTTTCAAAGGGGCAGCAATCTTAGAAAATCCATCCACAAACCTCCTGTAGTATCCTGCTAACCCAAGGAAACTACGGAATTCATGAATGGACTTAGGAGGCTTCCAATTCATTGCTGCCTCAACCTTCTGGGGATCAACTCGAATCCTTTCGGCCGAAACCATATGACCAAGGAAAACAAATTCCTTTAGCCAAAACTCACATTTGCTCAGCTTAGCATAAAGCTAATTTTCCAGCAATGCTTGCAAAACAATCCTCAAATGACCTTCATGCTCCTTCTCAGTACAAGAGTACACAAGGATATCGTCGATGAACACCATAACGAACTTGTCCAAGAATTCATGGAACACATATTCATCATGTCCATGAAAGCAGCATGAGCATTTGTCAAACAAAACGACATCACAAGGAACTCATAATGCCCATACCTCGTTCGAAAGGCTGTTTTCAGCACATCCACATCCTTCACCTTTAACTGATAGTACCCTGACCTTAATTCAATCTTTGAAAACACAGCCGCTCTCCAAAACTGATAAAAAAGATCATCAATCCTCGACAAAGGATACTTGTTCTTGACAGTCAACTTATTCAGCTGACGATAATCGATGCACATTCTCATCGTGCCATCTTTCTTTTTCACAAACAATATCGGTGCACCCTGAGGTGACACACTAGGCCGAATAAAGCCACGGTCAAGCAACTCTTGAAGTTGCATCTTCAACTCCTTCAACTCTTTGGGTGCCATGCGATAGGGAGCAATGGACACCGGAGTTGTGTTCTCATAAAACTCAATTCCAAACTCAACCTCTCGACTAGGCGGCAAACCAGGAAATTCCTCCGGAAACACCCCAGGGAACTCACACACGGTCCTTATATCTTGTACGCGCACCTCCTTTGAACTAGGATTCATAACAAAAGCTAGGTAAGCCTCACAACCTTGCCGCAACATCCGGCTTGCTTCCAACGTAGACACCACATTAGCTAGAAACTTCACATTCTCTTCTACCACCATAACCTCATAATCATCTGCAAGTTCCAACGAAACTCGCTTTCTTTCGAAATCCACAACGGCTCTATGCTCAACAAGCCAATCCATGCCAAGAATTACATCAAAACCATAGAATGGCAATTCCATAAGATCAACAAGAAACACATGATCTTGCACCTTTAAGGGGCATCTCCTATACAACTTTCTTGTTACAACCGTCTCACCAAAGGAACTAGTCACACGCATACCAACATCAAAAGACTCAACAGGAAAAACAAGCATTTGAGCATGTTCACGCAATATGTACGAGTGTGTAGATCCAGAATCAATCAAAGAAAGTAATGACAAGGATTACAAAGTAAAGGTACATGCGATCACGTCCGGGTCATTCCTTCCCTCACGATGGGCATACACATGAGCCTGACCACCACCCTCAGGTTGGACAGCCACCACATACGCCACATTCCATCCACCCTCATCTCTACATTGAAAATTACCACGGTCGCGCTCGCGACCTCCCTGTGGCTCAGCTGCTCTCACCGAAGCCTGTCCCTCTTTCAGCGGTTGAGCACAATCTTTCTTCATATGCCCCCGATTACCAAAGTTCCAGCATGTCCCAAGGTTACCCCAACACTCACCAGCGTGTCTCCTACCACACCGGTTACACTCAGGAGTCCTCAAGAAAGCAATAGGTCCTTGGTGACCTCTACCAGGGTTACCACCCCCACGCCTAGCATCAAAATGTGGCTTCCGGTCCTTATGCCTCTTGTTGCGATCTCTACCATAATCGCGCTCTGCAACTCGCTTTCCCGAGCTAGATCCTCTTGCTCGGCTCGCCAAGCCAAGAATCAACTCAATGTCCTTGGCTCTAGTGACCAAGACATTGAAATCAGTGTAACCAGCTGCAAGCATATAGGTTTTCACGTCCGCTACCAGCCCATAACGGAACCGTTCACACCTTTCCTGCTCACTAGAAATCAGCTCAGACACATATTGGCTAAGGCGAACAAACTGAATCACATATTCAGCCACAGACATGCTCCCTTGCAATAGAGACATAAACTCCCTCTTCTTCTCATCGAGGTAACGAACTCCCAAATATTTTCACTTGAACGCATTCAAAAAGAATGTCCAAGTCACTTCATCATCCTCCATTCCAGAGATAGTGGTCGTCCACCACGTATATTCATCACCATGCAGTAGTGACACAATGCATCCCAGCTTCTGAACGTTATTGCAGTTCAGTTGTCCAAGTATCCTCTTGGTGCTTTCCAGCCAAGACTCAGAACCTTCCGGTGTCAAACCTCTAAACTCTGTCCCTCCCAGACTGCGAAGACGCTCCAATGGCAATATAACATTAGCACCATCCTGAGATGCAACTCCATGAGCTCCAACTACTACTACCTGGAAAGCTCCAACAATAGCCTGTATCAGCACGGTCATATCAGGAGCAGCTTGGCCCTGACCTCCCTCGGGTCCAGCAACCCCAACACCAACACCAGCAGCACCAGCCCCAGCTCCACCACCACCAGGTGGTCCACCAGGGGGAGGAAGAGGTAAATCCTCAGCATTCTCTATGTTCTCATTCTCAGCCATTGAACGAGTATTGATTCTTAGCTCTCTACGTGGCCCCATAATAAAAGCAATGCATTGACAAAAATGCAACAA
Organism: Hibiscus trionum; assembly: GCA_030270665.1. Lineage (NCBI taxonomy): Eukaryota > Viridiplantae > Streptophyta > Magnoliopsida > Malvales > Malvaceae > Hibiscus > Hibiscus trionum. The sequence goes on along the minus strand of BSYR01000027.1, from coordinate 39,919,166 downwards.
ACACAATTAGGCATAATAAGGTAAGTAATCCAAGTACTCAAGCTCATTTTTGAAACCATTTCTTCTCATTAGTAATGATATGGCAATGGGATCCCCAACCACACTCCAAACATAGCATATCATCACAAATTCATCTCAATTGAATCATACATCAATATTCATACATCATACTTTCACTGAAAAGTCACAATCATACATAACCACATACAATAACCACATACCAAGCCCCAATTATTCGATAACCTGTCTCTGATACCAACAAATGTAACCCCCTTAGCCCAGCCTAGACGCTTCACCCGAACTACGAAGATTACACGGGGAAAACCAAAGTCAACCCGAAAGTCAACCTTGATTAACGTCCCTTTTTTTCTTTTTAATCTTTTCTAGATGCACATTAAGCCTATGTGAACACTAAAGAATCATGTGACAGAAAGGCACAGCGATCGGAAAACATTTAGGGACTCAATTGCATGAATTACACTTTTAGGGACCAAAATGTAATTTTTAAAAAATACAAGAACTTTATGGATTTTAAGTTTACCAATATGTAATTAGTCATGTTACATGCTTCTCTATCAAATTTCAACTTGAAAGAACATCCCAAGCTCAAGCAATTGCATCCACAACATTCAGGGCTAAATCGTAAAATATGGAAACTTCAAACAATTCAAAACAACATCCAACGGTCATCTGTTTCGGAACACCCACCTTTCGTACCGTAACGCCCGTATCGAAACGGTGTTGACCATTTCGGTACTCGGGTGCATTCCGAGACCGGTATCGAAACATGCCTCTCCAGTAGCCATATTGTTCTAGAACACCTTCAGCTGTTCGAAAATGGTATGGCCATTACAGGTCTCTGTTTCGAAACAATTAAGGGTGTTTCGATACAACCTACACTGTGACGGAAGAATTTGCTGGTTTTTCACCTTTTAAACTACTCAAACATGCCTCAAAGAGTATCATAACATACCAACAACCTATTATGATACTAAAGATCATATTTAAAAACCCTAAGCTAGAGCATGGCATCAAACACATAATCTCCCAATCTATATGCATGCTTCCTACCCACAAAACCAATATAAGCTACCAAACCTTTAGGACCATTTACAACCCATAAATTCCATCACAAACATGCCACAAACTTAGGGAGTTCAAAACACATCTCCCAATTACAACCTTGGTGTCCCATTGCCAAATATCAAAACCAAAGTGTATAAAAACATCACCATACATGAGCTTTGCACTTCCTTGGATGCTCTTAACCTTCTTGCTGCCCAAAAACACTTCAATTATCTACATTATTGGTAAAAGAGAGCGTAAGCACATTTTCTTAGTGAGGCATGCTCTAAAGAAAACCAACACAATAATGCATTATTCAAAACACTTTCTCAAAAGCCTTTTTCTAGAACATGCTCATTCTATCTCATGCTTGAAAACCATTTCAAAGAAACTCTTCATTGAAAACACATGTACCTCAATCCTATCTCATGCATTTAAACCAATGCAAATCTTATGGCAAGGCCATACACATGCTTGTAAAAATTAAAGCATTTCACATACAAATCTCATATGCATTTCTCATAGCATAAATCATCTCATCAATAGGTACATGTGAATCAAAAGCATTTTCATATATTATATTGGCATTTCACATCTCATTATTACTCGGATATGCGGACAACATTCTCATACCACTAGACGCTTCCGGTGGAATCTCACATCATCGTACTCACTTGTCTAGTAAATATAATTTCCGGTGGAATCTCACATCACTGTACTCACATGGAGGAATCTCTCATCGCCACAAAGCTTGGGCATTTCACCAAGTCCTACCCAATGGAATGCCCATCATCGGTCTCTCCCTTTGGATTACACCAAAGAGCACGTATGAATTTTTAGTTTATAGTGCACTCTCATCCTATTGATCGATCAATTATATCCGGTAAGTGTCTCATCTTCTATGCCAATATATTATGTTAAAACATCATCTCACCTACTGTTTTTCATGCAACATTTCTCAAATCTTTCTCATCTCATTTCAAAACCATAACATTGCCATGCTTTAAAACAAAAGCTCAAAACTCATCAATGCAACATGTTATTTCATGAAATCGTTTCAAGCATCATCTCATGCATAAAAACAGTAGAAATTTATCTATCTCAAACCATGAGCATGTAAAAGCATTTTAGGGGCAACCACCACATATAAGAGAGCAATCTAGCAAATACTTACTTCCAAACTTAGGAAGGTGTTTCAAACCTTTCCTAAATCCCCAAACCTTGTTTCTTTTTCCCTCAAGGACTTCTAAAACCATTCACACTCACCGATTACGTTTCGCTTGCTTGCCGAAACGCTATCTAAGCTCCCGGATCAACACCAAAGGCGTCCGAAGATGTCTCCCCTGTTTATAACACATAAGAGCAGAGGATTAATGCATCATCATGCATTGAAATCATCAGCCACACACCTAAACTCGCTTCTCTACTCAAGAACCTCATTTCAGCTACCAAAAACAACCGAAATCATCTCCAAACTCTTCCAAAACAAAGTTCAGCCAAGATCTACCACTTCTAATCATTTCTAAACATCAATCAACATCAAAAACCACCACAAACTCGTCCTTATACCTCCAGCTATAACAGAACACCAAAACAACCCCAAAAACCACAATTCGAGCATGCAAAACTTAGGAATCCAAACCTATTCGGGATTTGTTTGATAAAACATCATTTATAACATCAATTAACATCCAAAATACATTAGAAAACAACCTCAAAACAGAGCCTAACCATCAACCACGAAAATCATCAAGATCTCTCCAAAAACCTTGAGTTTTAACACAATTTCTTGTTTCTAACATTAAAGCAACTCAAAAATCATTAACAAAGGATTGATAACTTGGGAATTTCAGTAAAGAACTGATCATTAGAGAAGAAGGACGAAGCTTACCTCTAATGGCTGATTTCTCCTTGAATTGGGCAAGTTTTCTTGAAAATCCAATGTAAAAACAAGAGGATTTGATGAGGAAAAGATTAGAAATCAAAAGGAGATTGAAATCTCATCAAAAGGAATGAAAATCAAAGGCTAATTGATGGAGGAAATGTGTTTGACTGAAAAGAAATTGAGAGAAAATGAAATGAGAGAAAATTGATGAAAGGTAATTATGAAAAGTCAAAGATAGTTTTTCCTTTAATTAATCTTTATTTCCTTTAATTAAAACATTATTAAAATCACCCAAAATAAGGAGAAATCTGATTAAAAACATTTGGTAAAATTAGCTCCTTAAAGATTCAAACTTTCAATCCTTTACAAAACAGTCACTATTTAACTTTTGCAAAAACTGCGATTTGGTCACTACACCGAAATGTTGTATTTCCAAACCTTATTTTGTTAAATTGTTTTCACCAAAGGCATTCATATAATAAATGAGGATTTTTAGGTATTTTCCATATTTTTAAAGCATCCCGAACTAGGTGTTCCCTAAATCTCCCTTTAAGATTCGAACCGTTCTCGACCGGTCCGATTCGAACTCTAAAACATCTAGGCCCAAATTTGGGGCGTTACAGAGTAAACACCAGAATCATTGTGGTTCCAAATAATGGAATCTCGATTGTCATTAATGATGGGAATATTTAAAATAGTATTGGCATCTTCATAAGTTAAGTAGTTGCGGACCTTGATAGGGTCCCAGGCAGCTTGGTTTTGTACCATAAAATCTAGACAACGAACATACATTTATTCTGAGATCTCATATTCCCCATAGAGATGTACTGGAGAAGTGCCTCCCCAATTATCCTTGTGGATGCGAATACCACTATTTATTCCAGGCCGATAGAGAAACCCGCCATATAGGTGTTGCATAGCATTTGTATAGTCCTTGCCAGGAAAATGACCCACGTTGTGGCTGGTTGGCATCAAGTATGTTGCCAGATGGAAAATATTTTGCCTTGTAGATTTGTCCAAGTAGAGACTTCGGTTCACAAATAAGCCGCCAGAGCTGCTTACCCAGAAGCGTAATATTGAAGTTGTTTAAGTCCCGAAAGCCCATACCTCCCACGAATTTAGGTAACCAAACATGTTCCCATCGGAGCATGTGCCAACCCTTTTTGTTGTTTTTACCGGACCACCAGTAACAACGAATAGCTGTGGTCATATCATCTATAATGTTTTGAGGAAGCAAGTAACACGACATGACATATTGGGGCAAGGATTGCAAAACAGATTTGATAAAGATTTCTCTGCCACTAAAAGAAAGTAGTTGCTTATCCCAATGGGACAATCTTTCATGAACTTTATCGCGAATGAAACTAAGGCTTGTCGTTTAATTCTTTCTAGAGAGAAAAGGCACTCTCAAGTAAACCCCTGGGTTGGTGACCTCACGTACATGCAAGAAATTATTTATCATTTCACGGATCGAATGAGGGGTGCGAGGGATGTAGAAGATTGTCGATTTCTCAAAATTTACTACTTGCCCAGAGGCTGATGCATAGGTCTAGAGGGTCGTTTTAAGGTGTTCTGCGTCCTCAGCTTTATTGTTAATAAAGACCATATAGTCATTGACTTTAGGCCCTAATCTACTAGCTCCAAGGCCAGGAAGTAGATCATGTTGCTGGGCATCTAAGAGGTACGCAGAGAGACCTTGAGTACAGAATAGGAAAACAAAGGGTGACAAGGGATCGCCTTGACGAAGACCCCGTTGGGGTTGAAAGAAAGGAGAAAAGAAGTTGTTAAACTTAACTGTAAAGGATACTGAGGAGATGCATCGCATAATGATTGAGACCCAAGAGGGTGCAAAGCCCATTCGATTCATGACACTCTCAAGGAAGGACCATTCTACTCGATCAAAAGCCTTTTCCATGTCAATCTTAAGAGCAGCACCATGGGAGGATTTAGTCTGGCCGGTATTAATAGAGTGTATAATTTCATGAGCAATAAGGATATTGTCAGATATGTTGCGCCCCTGAACAAAAGCAGCTTGGTTATTACTAATACAAAATGAAATCGTATGCTTCATTCTGTTAACAAGAACCTTAGTGACAATATTTTAAATTACAGAACAAAGGCTAATAGGCCGGAGATGTCTCATAGTAGTTGGATCCTTAATTTTTGGAATAAGCACTAAAATGGTCTGATTGACGGATGTCGTATCAGCATATCTATTCAAGAGATCCAAACATAGTTGGGTGACATCCGCACCTACCGTGTCCCAGTGTTATCTAAAAAACCCACTAGGAAGGCCATCAATTCTAGGGGCCTTCCTAGGATCAATATAATGGAAAGCTAGTAGAATTTCACCAGCATTGAAAGCCCTAGTGACTGACTCATTCATAGCCGGAGTAATGGAGGTAGTCACTTTAGAAAGAATTTGATCAGACAGTTGGGGATTCGAGGATGTGAACAAAGTTTGAAAATAAGTGGATGCAATATTCATTAGGTTGTCCTCAGCGACACACCAGTTATTGTCTGCACCATATAAACCGTTTATAATGTTCTTTTTCCGACGATTGTTGGCACATGCATGAAAGAATTGAGTATTCTTATCCCCTTGCGCAAGCCATAGGTTTCGAGATCTTTGTGCCCAATAAGCTTCATGTTCATCAAGCAACTTGTTGATTTCAGATTTTGCCGCAAGATAAGCTGCCTCAGAAGAAGATGTCAGAGGCCGCTTAAGGAATTTGTTAATTTTTTTAGTAAGAAGTTGGATACGCCTTGTGGTGTTGTAACGTTGGTGGGACTGCCAATTACCTAGGCAGGATCCTATAGCACGAATTTTTTCAAGTGTAGGATCCGAGGTGGTGGCCCAAGTTTGTTGAACTAAGGATATACCTTCTTCATGGGTTGCCCAACAGTTTTCAAAGAGAAAATTAGTTGTTGTAGATCGGGGAGCATAATGTGTTGGTGGTTCAGTGTCCAAGAGTAGGAAACAATGATCCGATTTGGCATTGAAATCAGAGGTAATGCGATAAGAAGGATTAGCAGATGTCCAAGCCGAATTCCCTAAAAATCGATCTAGACGTTCGAAAATCGTTGGAGTGTTAGGCCCGGTTTTCGTCCAAGTATTCCATCCAGAGGTAGGTTTACAATCAAAGAGATCATTGCGCGAGAGACAATTACGAAAGTTGTTAATTTGGGATCTTGCGCGACGACAACCCCCTTGTTTCTCATTATCAGATAAAATCTCATTCAAGTCACCACCTATAAGCCAAGCGAGGCCACTATTGTCGTTTAGAGAGTCAATTAGCTCTCATGTTTTACATTTTTTACTTGTTTCAGAAAATCCATGCATTCTGGTAAAATACATCGAAGATGATTCAAGGTGAATAATAGTATGAATATAGCGATCGGAGTTCGAAAGCAAGGACATATTAATATTATTGGAAACGAAAATAGCAAGTTCAGAGAAAACATTACTTGAACCTAAAGAACAAACCTCAAGCATACCTAACGTAATACACAAGCGGGAGCAAGCCGCTTTATTTAGTTTAGTTTCACATAAAAATAAAATGTCTGGAGAAGTTCGTTGGATGTACTGCTTAAGGTGACGAACTGCCTGGACCTTACTGAGACTCTGGCAGTTCAAGCATAACACGATCATTTCCCTCGGCGGGGTTGAGAGTCAACCACCGCCGGAGAGTTTTTAGAGCTGCTCATCCCAGCTTTTCCTTTAGTGGTAGGTGTTGCAGGTTTAGCTCGCTTAGGCTGGAGAACCACTTGCATATTTGGTGTTGCGAATTGTGGATAACCCTTAGCTAACCTCTCATCATATTCAGAAATTAGAATGGTTTTTGGTAGGAACGCCATGCCCAAATTAACCATAGTCTTATTTTGGAAATTACTAAAATGGTATATAATATTAAAAAAGAAAAGAAATGTATGAGAGGTAGTTAAATATGATATAATATAAGGAAAGATTCAAAAAATGATGATTTGATACCATAATTCTGTACTTTCCATGAATGGATGAACCTTAATTTTTTGGTAAATGGGGAAAGGGAAATTTTGAATTATGTTTAAGGTGAGTAAATATGGTAGAAACCATAAATATTTGGTTATTTTTAGAAAAGGGTGAGAACAATTAAAAGTGGGGGATTAAAATTTGATACCGTAAATGTTTACTCTCCATAAATGGATGAACTTTAATTTAGCGACAATTGGGGAAAGGGAAAACTTGAATTTTGTCTAAGGTAAGTAAATATGGTAGAAACCATAAATATTTGGTTATTTTTAGAAAAGGGGTGAGTACAATTATAAGTGGGAGGATTAAATTTTGAAATATGGAATGGAAAAAGATAAAACTTTGTTTTGTGGAAAAAGGTTAAAATTAAGAGATTTAAGTATGTACAAATTATTTGTAGAGAAAGGTATATTTGTAAATAGGTAAAATTATCTATCAAAATTATAATGGTTTTTGATAGGAACGTCATGTCCAAATTTATCAAAGCCTTATTTTGGAAGAAAAAGATTCGATACCATAAATGTTGAATCTTTATAAAAGAATGGAAATTACTAAAATCGTATATAATAGTAAAAAAGAAAAGAAATGTGTTGGAGGTAAGTAAATATGATATAATATAAGGAAAGATTCGAAAAAGGATGATTTGATACCATAACTGTGTACTCTCCATAAATGGATGAACTTTAATTTTGTGATAAATGGGGAGAGGGAAATTTTGAATTATGTTTAAAGTAAGTAAATATGGTAGAAACCATAAATATTTGGATATTTTTAGAAAAGGGGTGAGTACAATTAAAAATAGGAGGATTAAAATTTGATACCGTAAATGTTTACTCTCTATAAATGGATGAACTTTAATTTTGCGGCAAATGAGGAAAGGAAAATTTTGAGTTATGTTTAAGTTAAGTAAATATGGTAGAAACCATAAATATTTGGTTATTTTTAGAAAAAAGGGTGAGTACAATTAAAAGTGGGAGCATTAAATTTTGAAAAATGGAATGGAAAAAGATAATTTTGTTTTGTGGAAGAGATTAAATTTGAGAGATTTAAGTATGTAGAAATTATTTGTAGAGAAAGGTATATTTGTGAATAGGTAAAATTATCTATCGAAATTAGAATGGTTTTTGATAGGAACGTCGTGTCTAAATTCATCAAAGCCTTGTTTTGGAAGAAAAAGATTCGATACCATAAATGTTGAATCTTTATAAAAAAAATAGAAATTACTAAAATGGTATATAATAGTAAATAAGAAAAGAAATGTATTGGAAGTAAGTAAATATGATATAATATAAGGAAATATTCGAAGAAGGGTGATTTGATACCATAAATGTACACTCTCCATAAATGGAGGAACTTTAAATTTGTAGTAAATAGGGAGAGGGAAATTTTGAATTATATTTAAGGTAAGTAAATATGGTAGAAACCATAAATATTTGGTTATTTTTAGAAAAGGGGTGGGTACAATTAAAAATGGGAGGAATAAAATTTGATACCGTAAATGTTTGCTCTACATAAATGGATGAACTTTAATTTTGCGGCAAATAGGGAAAGGGAAAATTTTAGTTATGTTTAAGGTAAGTAAATATGGTAGAAACCATAAATATTTGGTTATTTTTAGAAAAGGGGTGAGTACAATTAAAAGTGGGAGGATTAAAATTTGAAATATGGAATGAAAAAAGAAAAAATTTTGTATTGTGGAAGAGATTAAATATATGTGATTTTGGTATATAAAAATTATTTTTAGAGAAAGGTATATTTGTAAATTGGTAAAATTATCTATCGAAAATCTTGCGAAAGTGGAATTATTCATAGGAGATTGTTTTAGGTAAGAAAGTAATCGAGAAGATGTAATTTTGGTTGAAGAAATTGACCATTTGGAGAAGGGGGGTATTCTAAATATTAATTGTGTATATTTTATTAAGGTGTTAAAATTGAAAAATATTAAGAGAAAGGTGGATATAATAGAAAGTTTATTAAAAGAGATGGCCTTATAATAATCATAGGAAATAGAATGGTATTCGGGAATTATAGTATAATTAAAAGATTGTGAATATTCATTTGCAATTGGATAGATATCAAACCGAGATATAGGTAAAAATAGATAAACCTAAATAAAACATAGAAACCATAAACAATAGTCAGATTTGGTGTATGTTTTAGATACCAAGGGCAATCTAATAGAATGGTTCTTGAATAGGGTCGATTGGATCTTCCAAAAGGGAAGTAGTTGGACAATTGAGTAAAGAAAGATAAAATTGTCATATAAATGGTGTTTGTAAACCTGTGGAATATGAATGACATAACATTATTATGAGTAAGAATAAATAAAAAATTGAAAAAGATGAAATTAGCTTAGCAGACATAAGGTATATGGATGAGATGAGATGCAATAAAGTAAGGTGCACATAATTGAAAAAATTAGAGACCATTGCAATATACCTAAAAAAATGTTAAGATTTTCTGAGGACAACAAAATTCTCGAGCCATGAACATTGTGATAAAAAATACACAAAAATTGAAAAGAAAAAAATTCAGAGATAACAATTTAATTGCACAAAAAGAAGAACCAGTACCTTGGTTAATTCAATATTGATATTTTTTATAGATCACAACCGTGACAAATTCCGAAATAAAGGGAATCGACACAAGAGAGAAACATACGACAAAAAAGTAACATAAGAAAATTAAACAATTGTTGCGAAAATAATGAAAGAGATAAAAACAACATAGAGAACAACAAACATATGATTAAAAGATAGTGCAATGGGACTTGATACATAAAAAAGAAAATTTTGGGATCCATAGAAACATACCTTAATTTTTGGTTAGTTACAAGAACATCACCCGTAAAAAGAATTGGCCAAGAAATACCGAATGTAAGAATCTACTTGAATATCATAGAGAGCATGGACATCGGGATGTTGTTCGTGTGGGAGAAGCTTTTGCCAATGAAAATATTGGTTCCACACGTAAGTATTGACCGGATTCCACACATAAAAAGTGAACAACTCCTCCATCCACTTGAAAAGTGAAGCGGTGGCTGGATACAAAGTGACAAAAGAAAGAGAAATATCCAAAAAGAAAAAAAATATAATAAAACAAAATAGAGAAACGTGGCTGAAGCATGATAGATTGGCAAGAAAATTGAAATCTAAAGTAAAAAAGTAATTGAAAAAGTAAAATAGTGGTTCGCAGGTGTGTTTGGAAATACTCTCTTCTCGGATACAAAAGTGGTCGCGCAAACCTTGTTGGTAACACTCTCTTTGGCAGAGATGGAGAATGGTCACCAACAGCATGGTAGAAAGCAGATCTGCATGATGTTGAAGGCGACATGGCAATGACAGTGATGAAAACAAAGGCAGCAGCTATAAAGAAAAAAAATGAATGATGGCTGTGAAGGGGGGGTACGGCTGAAGCAAGGGGGAAGAGAAGAGAGAAAAGGGAAAATGGGTTTGAGAGAGTTGAGAGCATTTTCCAAACACACTCGTTGGAATTTTAACTGTGTGAAATGTACAGAAATTGAGGTTTTGAAATATAATTATTTTGAAAAGCTCTTACACAATTATATGATCTCCTAAAATTTGAATAATACTTGTTTTGCGGTCCTTTTTGTAGAAGTTTTGGACGAGCGGCTCTAAATGAGGCACACAATGGACCCGTTGGAATTTTATCTGAGTGAAATGTCCAAAAATTGAGGTTTTGCAATATAATTATATTGAACATTTCTTAATCAATTAAATGATCTCTTAAAATTTGATTAATACTTGTTTTGTTGTCCTCTTTGTAGAGGTTTCGTACGAGCGGGTTTAAATGAGGCTTACAATGGACCCGTTGGAATTTTAACCGAGTAAAAAGTACATAAATTGAGGTTTTGCAATATAATGGTGTTGAAAAGCTCTTAATCAATTATATAATCTCCTAAGATTTGATTAAAACTTTTTTGTGGTCCTTTTTGTAGAGGTTTCGGACAATCGGGTCTAAATGAGGCTTAAAATGGACTCGTTGGAATTTTAACCGAGTGAAAAGTACATAAATTGAAGTTTTGCAATATAATCGTGTTGAAAACCTCTTAATCAATTATATTATCTCCTAAAATTTGATTAGAACTTGTTTTGCGGTCCTTTTCGTAGAGGTTTCGGACGAGCAAGTCTAAATGAGGCTTACAAGGACCCGTTGGAAATTTAACTGAGTAAAAAGTACAAAAATTGAATTTTTGCAATATAATCATATTGAAAAGCTCTTAATCAATTATATGATCTCCTAAAATTTGATTAATACTTGTTTTGTTGTCCTTTGTAGAGGTTTCATACGAGAGGGTCTAAATGAGGCTTAAAATGGACTAGTTGGAATTTTTTTTTTGAAGAAAAGGCCTCATTAAAAACCCCTACTACTGTCCTTCAAGCAGAGCTAGAGGACCCTAAAAAGGGGAAAAGAGTGCCCAAATATTATTAATCAATAATGATGTGTTACAAAATGTTGTATACAATGTGGGACTTCCGAATTAAATGACGTAGAAGTCATAGAATTCAGCGAAAAGGTAGCCAAAGTATGGGCTATAATATTTGCCTCACGGCGTACAAAAGAAATAGAAATAAAGTCTAAATCGTGAAGAGCAGCTTGTATCTGGAGAATAGTTGGTCCCATAGTAGAGAGGTCCTGAGCAGGATTGTTGATCCTATTCGCGAGAGAAGCGCAGTCAGTTTCGATCAAGACACGAGTCCAACCTTGAGATCGGGCAAAGGTGAGACCAGCTAGGATGCTTTCCCCTTCACTGGTGATAGCGTCCTGACAGCTACCAAGAGGGGAAGCAAGACCACCCACGACTGCTCCTGCAGAATCACGAGCAACAACGCCGACAGCTGCTGCACGAGTTGATGGGTTAAAGGCTCTGTCCACATTTATTTTGATATGAATAGGTGGAGGAAGTGTTCGGGAAGGATTAGAAAATGTAGATGGAGCTGGGTCAATCGAATTTAAAGATTTGCAAAATTCGTCATGTAAGCTAATTGAATTAACAACAATTAGCCATGGAGGTTGTAGATGGAGGTTGTGAACCCAATCATTTCGTCTGTTCCATATATTCCATAAAACAGTAAGGAAGAGACCAAATTTATCAGAGGAAATTGTAGAGGCAGCTTCCTCTAACCAATGCATGGGCGTAAGAGCTAAACTCTTATAGAGAGAAATAGGGATACCACTAATTTGGAGAGCTTCAGATGCCCCAGGGCAGTCACGAAGCGCATGAAGGATCGATTCCGAGTGGCTACCACAGATAGAGCAAGGCCCTGAGCTAGGGGAAAAGGCTTGCATTTTAGATCCAACTGGTAGAGCATCAGAAGCCATACGCCAGCCAAAAGTTTTAACTTTGGGTAAAGCTTTGATTTTGGATAAAAACTTCCAAAAGCGAGTTGGTGGCGAAGGTTGGGTTATAGAGCGTTGTAAGAAAATATATCCAGAACGGACTGAGTAAATACCCGAGTCGTTGGGAGACCAGAGTATTGAGTCACGTTGATCATTTATGATGGGGATACGGAGAATGGCATTGGCATCAATTGGATTGAAATAATTGTTTATCTTAACCGTATCCCAGGCAGTTTGGTTGCGTATCATAAAATCACGACATCGAATGTGAAATTCATCGGAGATTTCGTAATCCCCAGTAAGCTCAATCGGGGAAGACCCTCCCCATATATCTTTGTGTATTCTAATATTACTATTTATGCCAGGGCGGTGAAGAAAGCCAGGGAAAAGACGCTGAAGAGCGTTATATATACCTTGCCAAGCGAAGGAGCCCCTGTTGGGTTTTGGTGCATCCAAGATGTTGCCGGAAGGAAAGTATTTAGACCGGTATATTTGTCCTAATAAGGAATCTGGTTCACAGATGAGTTTCCAAATTTGCTTGCCCAAGAGAGCAATGTTAAAGTCGTGTAAATCCTTAAAACACATGCCGCCAGCAGATTTAGGTAAGCATATACGATTCCAAGGTAACACATGCCAACCTTTTTTGTTGGATTTACCAGTCCACCAGTATTGACGGATTGATGTAGTCATGTCGTCGATGATATTTTGTGGTAGTAGATAGCAAGACATAACATATTGTGGGAGAGATTGTAAGACAGCTTTGATGAAGATCTCTCGGCCACTAAAGGATAGAAGATGTTTGTCCCAACTAGAGAGACGATCATGTACTTTATCACGTACAAAACCTAAAGATTCAGTTTTATTTTTCCCAATTAGGAGCGGGATGCCTAGGTATACTCCAGGGTTAGTAACCTCGCGTACTTGTAAAAGGCTGTTAATTGCATTTCTTGTTGCAGATGGTGTACGCAGATTATAGAAAATTGTTGACTTCTCAAAATTGACTGCTTGACCGGATGCATTAGCATATGTTTGAAGAGCATTTTTCAGAAGGGACGCTTCAGACTGATTAGTATTTATAAATACCATACAATCATCAGCAAAAAGAAGGTGGTTGACTTTGGGCCCATGTTTACTAGCGCCTAGTCCTGGAAGTATTTTAGTTTGTTGACCAGCAGCTAAGAAAGCTGAGAGGCCTTGAGTACAGAAGAGAAAGAGGAAAGGGGATAGAGGATCCCCCTGGCGAAGACCACGTTGAGGTTGAAAGGTGGGTGAAAACGAATTATTAATTTTAACTGAAAAAGAGACTGTAGTAATACAACGCATTATAAGCTCGATCCATTCGGATGCAAAGCCCATATGTTCCATTACATTTTCGAGAAAAGACCATTCTACTCTATCGAAAGCTTTTTCCATGTCTAGCTTGAGAGCAGCTCCTTGAGAGGATTTAGTAGCTCCTGAGTTAATATTATGGATAATTTCATGAGCAACAAGGATGTTGTCAGATATGTTGCGTCCCTGGACAAAGGCTGCTTGATTAGGGCTAATGCATAGAGGTATAGCCTGTTTCATTCTGTTAACTATTGTTTTGGCAACAATTTTATAGAGTACAGTACAGAGGCTAATTGGTCTAAGTTGTTTCATTGAGGTTGGGTCTTGTACTTTAGGTATTAGTACCAAAATTGTTTTGTTTACTGAGGCCATATTAGCGTTGCCGTTTAATAGGTTAATACAAAGGTTAATAACATCGTCTCCCACTGTATCCCAGTGTTGTCTAAAAAAACTACTGGGTAGACCATCAGAACCAGGAGCTTTCCTAGGGTCAATATCTTTAAAAGCATGAAGAATTTCCTCTCTAGTGAACGCCTTTAGAAGGTTTTCATTCATTGAAGAATTGATGGAAGGGTGAATTTTGTCAAGAATGATGTTCGAGATTTGGGGTCTAGATGTTGTGAACTAGTTGGAATTTTAACTGAGTGAAATGAACAGAAATTGAGGTTTCGCAATAAAATCGTTTTGAAAAGCTCTTAATCAATTATATGATCTCCTAAAATTTGATTAATACTTGTTTTGCAGACCTTTTTGTAGAGGTTTCGTACGAGCGGGTCTAAATGAGGCTTACAATGGACCCCTTGGAATTTTAACTCTGTAAAATGTACAGAAATTGAGGTTTTGCAATATAATCGTATTGAAAAGCTCTTAATCAATTATATGATCTCCTAAAATTTGATTAAAACATGTTTTGCAGCCCATTTTGTAGAGGTTTCAGACGAGCAGTTCTAAATAAGGCATAAAATGGACCCGTTGGAATTTTATCTGAGTGAAATGTACAGAAATTGAGGTTTTGCTATATAATCGTATTGAAAATCTCTTAATCAATCATATGATCTCCTAAAATTTGATTAATACTTGTTTTGCGGTCATTTTTGTAGAGGTTTTGTATGAGCGAGTCTAAATGAGGCTTACAATGGACCCGTTGGAATTTTAACCGAGTAAAAAGTACATAAATTGAAGTTTTGCAATATAATCGTGTTGAAAAGCTCTTAATTAATTATATGATCTCCTAACATTTGATTAAAACTTGTTTTGCGGTCCTTTTTATAGAGGTTTCGGACGAGCGGGTCTAAATGAGGATTAAAATGGACCCGTTGGAATTTTAACCGAGTGAAAAGTATAGAAATTGAGATTTTGCAATATAATTGTGTTGAAAAGCTCTTAATCAATTATAGGATCTCCTAAAATTTGATTAATACTTGTTTTGCGGTCCTTTTTGTAGAGGTTTCGTACGAGCAGGTCTAAATGAGGCGTAAAATGGACTCGTTGGAATTTTAACTGAGTGAAATGTACAGAAATTGAGGTTTTGCAATATAATCGTATTGAAAAGCTCTTAATAAATTATATGATCTCCTAAAATTTGATTAATACTTGTTTTGCGGTCCTTTTTGTAGAGGTTTCGTACTAGCGGGTCTAAATGAGGCTTAAAATGGACTCGTTAGAATTTTAACTGAGTAAAATGTACAAAAATTGAGGTTTTGCAATATAATCATGTTGAAAAGCTCTTAATCAATTATATGATCTCCTAAAATTTGATTAAAACTTGTTTAGCGGTCCTTTTTCTAGAGGTTTCGTACGGGCGAGTCTAAATAAGGCTTACAATGGACCCTTTGAAATTTTAACTAAGTAATATATATAGAAATTGAGGTTTTGCAATATAATCGTGTGGAAAACCTCTTAATCAATTATATTATCTCCTAAAATTTGATTAAAACTTGTTTTGTGGTCCTTTTGTAGAGGTTTCAGACGAGCGGTTCTAAATGAGGCTTACAATGTACCCGTTTGGAATTTTAATTGAGTAAAGAGTACAAAAATTGTATTTTTGCAATATAATTGTATTGAAAATCTCTTATTGTAACACCCAGGATTGGGGGTCGGGTGAAAATAATATTAAAATAATGTTTTGGGTTTTCCCTTTTTGTTTTAAAAAATCATTTAATATGATGGATCCAATTTTAATTTGAAACCCAAAGTTCCATGGATTTTAGGATTTTGGAAGATGGCCATCTCATTAATGGCATTCTTGTAATTACAAAGCCTTTGAAAAATAAAACCCCTTTTTATTTAAAATAGCCTTTTCATCATCTTCTTCCCCCTCTTCAAACATTTTCCATGACAAACACACTCCCTCCCCTAGTTTACTATTTTGTCATCCTTCTTGCTTGTTGTTGGAGATTTTTCAAAGGTAAACCCATTTTTGACTTGTCCTTATCATTCTCTACAAGTTCATACCTTTATTTTTATAAAAGCTCATGGTTTTTACATTTTGAGGTTTTAGATTAAAAATGTCATCTTTATCAACTTTAACTTAAGATTTTGATTTGTTGATGTTATATAAGTTATTTGCAACCCAAAAGGTCCAACATACTCGATTTTTACGTGGTTTTACAAAGATTCGCGAATTTGGGTTTTATGGAGGTTTTAGAGAGTTCAAAGGTTGAGTTTTGGGGGTGTTTTGTGTGGGAATTTGATGGCTGATGATTGGTTGATAGTTAGGGGTTGTTTTGGAAGCTTTTGGGAGTGTTAAAGGTGTTTGAATCAATAGTTTTTTGTTGTGCTTTAGGACTGCTCGGGAATGAGGATTTTGGGGTTGTCTTTAGCTTGAAATCATGTGTTTTGTGCTTGATTTGTGTTCCGAGTTGCTACATTGATTTGTGGACTGATTTGTAGTTGTTTTGTTTGTGTTGGGACTGTTAGAAGCAAGGAATTGTGTTGGTGAAGCCTCGGGAACAAATCTGGAACCGTTGGGAGCTTGATCGGCTAGAGTGGTTGGGCTATGAATAGTCGGTGAGTGGTTTTATGTTTTAAATTGATTTTCAAAGGTTGGTTCAAGCATGTGGACTAGGTTGGGCTTGATAGACCCACCTAGAGTTGGGATTAGATTGGTAGTATAATCCCAAGCTTTAGATAGAGACTTTGGTTGGACTTTAAATGTTGAGTATGCCTCTTGTTTCATGTTAATTGTGATTAATGTGGTTATATATATTGTGATATACATGTGTGTTGAGGCATGATATTGATGCATTGTTATATGCATGGGGTTGTGGAAATGTGGTTTGTCCATGATGGTAGATCATGGTGAGTACGTGCTAAGCACGGAAGTTGTGATGAAATGTGTTGTGGAAGATTGTGAAATATGTTAGTATTGTCACTATTATGCTTGGGTACAATGATCGATCATTAGGATGTTTAGTGTGCACGCGAGAGTTAAAATGCCCGCGTGGTCTTGGTGATGGTAGTCATCAAGATGGAGTACGGGTTCAGCCGGAAATCTTCTTATATATATATTAGTCGGTGATGAGTGAAATCCAATCGACGGGGCGTGAGGATGAGTGGAATCCCCTCCGCATGAAACAGTGATGAGTGTAATCCCACCGTAAGGTGATGGTTGTGGTTGGATGTGAGTTCCAATGGTTATCTGCGTATTCAGGTCATAGCTAGGTGCCAATACGGATTGTGGAATGTGTTTGATAATCCATTGATATATGTATTTCCATTTGTTGAGCATGGAATGATATTGATATTGTGTTCATGCATCATTGATATTTTGACTCATGTGGTTCGAAGGTAAGATCATGCATTCTACCTTTGTTGTGTGCTCGTGCTTGGACCCTGCATTGTCGAGGTTTGTTTTATGAGCTTACCCTCACTAAGCTTTATGCTTACGCTCTCTTTTGTTCGACAATGCAGATCTGTAGTTCGTAGGTTGCTAGTGCAAGAAGAGGGCCTCCAAGTGTGCTAGTTGAGCTTTTTCTAACCTCAAGTATGAAATATTTTAAGTTAATAATGTAATAGCCAAGCAATGGGGACTTATGTGGTTATTTTGTGTTAGGAGCATGTTAGACTCCTTGTTGATGTTGGTATGGCTTGTTGATGCTATGTTTGGATTGTAAACCATGTTTGTGTTTCTTACCTTGAATGTTCCTATGTATGTTCTTGTCTAAGACATGTTATCTTGAATCCTATGTATGAATCTTATGTTGATTTGAGGATTCCTCTCAATGTATGGCTTTATAAGTATGTTGTGTGTTAAGCATGTTTGTATAGGGTGCCTTGCATCGAGAGTTAATGTATGTTTGGTTGTGGGAGGTCTTAGTTGGTGTTTGAGGCAGCCTTGTGCCATAAACCGGCTAAAACCTGTCTGTTCGCAGCAGGTGCATCGAAACGATTTGTCCTGTTTCGATACGGTTCCCTTGTTTCATGCCAGGTGTTTCGATACGCAAAATGGGCGTTTCGATACCATTTTGCTACTGGAAATCTGAGATTTTGACGAGAAATTGAGGGTATCGAAACGGTCCTAGGCGTTTCGGAACGGTCTTCGTAGCGTTGACCACGAGAAGTTGACCGATGAGGGCGTAACGATACGGTCAACAACCGTTTCGATACGGTCCCCTCGGGTTAACTTTCGCCAGTTGACCTAGTCAAGGCGTATCGATACACCCTCTGGGCGTTTCGATACGGCCTGTTGTTTAAGTTAAAATGGGTTGTTTTTAGTTGACTGTTTGTTCGTTCGTCTCGCTTGTTGCTTCCGATGTTATCTTTTCCCATAGGACATATTAATGCATTTAGACAAGATAATAATAAATGAAAAGTTTTTCCCGGGTTGTTAACCGAAGTGGAGCCTTAACGGGTTTCGCCTCGGTTATCCCCGTGTAGCCCACTCGGACCGGTCAGTCGCTCGGACTGGGACGAGGGGGTTACACTTGTTGGTATCAGAGCCTGAGGTTTCCGAGACCTCGGGCAGGTAAGTGAGGTAAGTTGAATTCTTGTATTGCGATTGCACGGTGGTTGCTTGCCATGTAAGTATGTTTGCTTGCTTATCAAGTATGTTTTGATGTATGCTTGTTTGATCGTGTATGCATGTTGTTTGAAGCATGTTGAGTAGAGTCCCATTGCTTCTATTACATCGGAAAAAAGGGATTTTTAAGCGAGGGAAACATACTTGAGCCACTTGGACCCTTGACCTTGCTAACCCTATCTTTTATGTTGTTGTTGTTGTTGTAGTTGTTATCTGTGAGCGTGTATATCGAGGCCTAGAGGTAGACCGAGGATGGTTCGTCAGGAACCTCAGATTGTGGCTCCTGTTAATGAGCTCGTGGCTGGAGTAGAGGCTCATGTGGGAGAGCCTGCTGTTGGAGTCGGAGCTCCTCCACCACCACCACCTCCTCAGCCCGAAGTGGGAGGCGAGGCTGGAGCTGAGGGAGTGGGACCTCAGGTTGGCCAGGGTGGCCAAGGCCCTCCAGGAATAGATATGGCTCCTCTAGTTCAAGCTATAGCGGGAGCGTTTCAGGCTGCAGTTGCCGGAGCTCAGGCTGCAGCTCAGCCGATAGGGGATGATGCTAGCTTACCCTTAGAGAGGCTTCGTAGCCTAGGAGCTGATGATTTTAGGGGATCTACACCTGAGAGATCAGAGTTGTGGCTAGAGAAGACAGCCCGTATTTTAGCTCAGATGGAATGTGTTGGAGCTCGCAAGTTGGGCTGTGTAGTTTCGTTGCTTCAGGGTGATGCCTACACCTGGTGGGTCACCATTACTTCCGGTATGCATGAGGCCGAGATTGGTTGGGACTTCTTTGAGACTGCTTTCAGGAAGAGGTATTTGGGCCCAAGATATCTAGATGAGAAGAATTGGGAGTTCATGGCTCTTGTTCAGGGAGACACTTCAGTGACAGATTATGAGATTCGCTTTGTCCGTTTGAGTCAGTATGCTTCGGAGTTGGTTCCTACTGAGAGAGACTGTTGTAATCGGTTCAGATATGGGCTTCATGAGGAAGTCAAGAGGTACACCTTAGCTTCATATTATTCTAATTTTTATGTCTTGGTCGCTAGGGCCAAGGACATTGAGCATAGCTTGGGGCTAACCAAGCGTTCGAGAGGATCCAGTTCGGGAAAGAGGCA
This sequence comes from Hibiscus trionum, assembly GCA_030270665.1. Taxonomy (NCBI): domain Eukaryota; kingdom Viridiplantae; phylum Streptophyta; class Magnoliopsida; order Malvales; family Malvaceae; genus Hibiscus; species Hibiscus trionum. The sequence goes on along the minus strand of BSYR01000027.1, from coordinate 39,899,397 downwards.
CAATAACTTTGATCGTGGTGATTCCAAGAGGTATCGGGGTAGTGGACATCAGTTTGACCATAGGCGTGGCGGTGGCCACCATGGTAGAGGCCATCAGGGCCATAGAGCTGGAGGGCGTTTGCCCAAGTGCACTCGTTGTGGGAGACAACATTCAGGAGAGTGTTGGGGTAATTTTCATGCTTGCTGGAACTGTGGATCGAGAGACCACTTTAGGAGAGAGTGTCCGTATCAGGCGGCACAGGCACCGAATCTAGAACAGGCTCCTGCGAGAGCGATTGACTATCAGAGAGGCTGTGGGCGCGGTCGTGGTTACTTCTAGCCGAGGGCTGATGCGCCTAAGATAGAGGCATCGAGGAATCTTGCTCATGTTGTGGTAGTACAACCAGAGGCCGGTGGACCAGCTAGAGTCTACGCACAGAGAGAGGCAGGGAATGACACAGATGTGATAGCAGGTAATTTTTAGTTATAGTCCATGTCTTTGCTTTCCTTAGTTGATTCAGGTTCTACGTATTCTTACATTTTGAGTGAGCATGCAAAGAAGTTAGACATACCTGTTGAGATTTTAGATGTAGGGATGCATGTGACTAGTTCCTTCGGTGAGACAGTTGTAGTTAGACGGATGTATAATAGGTGTCCCCTGAAGATTCAGGGTCATGTGTTTCCTGTTGATATGATGGAGCTTTAGTTCTATGGTTTTGATATTATTTTGGGTATGGATTGGTTGGTTGAGCATAGAGCTAGTGTAGATTTTGAGACAAAGAGAATTTCGTTGAAGCTTTCCGATGACTACGAGGTAGTGGTAGTAAGTGAGAACGTTAAGTTCTTGTCGAATGTTGTGTCAACTTTAGAGGCTCATAGGTTGATGGACTCCGGTTGTGGGGCTTATTTAGCGTATGTGATGAATCCGAATATAAGCGAGGTTAGACCGAAAGATATCAGAACAATTTGTGATTATCTGGATGTGTTTCCAGAGGAGTTACCGGGTTTGCCTCCTGACAGAGATGTAGAGTTTGTGATTGAGACTGTTTCAGGGTCTACTCCAGTTTCTATTGCTCCGTACCGTATGGCTCCGAAGGAGTTGAAAGAGTTGAAAAGTCATCTTCAGGAGTTGTTAGACCGTGGTTTTATTAGACCTAGTAGTTCGCCTTGGGGTGCTCCCGTGTTGTTTGTGAAGAAGAATGATGGCAGTATGAGAATGTGTATCGACTACAGGCAGTTGAACCAGTTGACAGTAAAGAAAAAGTATCCGTTGCCTCGTATAGATGACATGTTTGATCAGTTGAGGGATGCCTCAGTGTTTTCGAAGATAGATTTGAGATCAGGGTACTATCAGTTGAAGGTAAAGGAGTGTGATGTTCCGAAGACAACTTTTAGGACTAGATATGGTCACTATGACTTCCTTGTGATGCCGTTTGGGCTCACGAATGCACCAGCAGCTTTCATGGATATGATGAATAGAGTTTTCTGAGACTATCTAGACCAGTTTGTAGATGTTTTCATAGATGACATACTTGTGTACTCAAGATCAGAAGAAGAGCATGATGAGCACTTGAGACTTGTTTTACATAGATTGATGAGTAATCAGTTGTATGCTAAGCTTATTAAATGTGAGTTCTGGATTTGAGAGGTTGTGTTTCTTGGCCATGTAGTATCAGCTGAAGGTATCCGCGTTGATCCGACGAAGATTGAAGCTATTGTTGAGTGGAAACAACCTAAGTTAGTGACTGAGATTAGGAGTTTCCTAGGACTAGCCGGTTACTATAGGAGATTTGTTGCTGGTTTCTGTAGAGTAGTTACTCCGTTGACTAAATTGTTGTAAAAAGGAGTTAATTTTGAGTGGTCAGATGCGAGACAGAAGGCTTTTGAGAAGTTGAAAGAAGCTTTGACGAATGCTCCAGTGTTAGTACAGCCAGTTTCAGGGAAGGAGTTCATGATCTATAGCGATGCTTCCTACGTAGGTTTAGGTTGTGTTCTAATGCAAGAAAGAAAAGTTGTTGCCTATGCTTTGAGACAGTTGAAGGTGCATGAGAAGAACTACCCTACGCACGATATTGAGTTAGTAGCAGTTGTGTTTGCGTTGAAGATTTGGCGTCACTATTTGTATGGTGAGAAGTGCACGGTTTACATTGATCATAAGAGCTTGAAGTATTTGATGACTCAGAGAGAGTTGAACTTGAGACAGAGAAGATGACTTGAACTGTTGAAAGATTATGACTTGACTATTGAGTACCATCTGGGTAAGGCAAATGTAGTAGCCGACGCGTTGAGCAGAAAAGTTGCAGTTGAGTTGCGAGCTATGTTTGCTAGACTCAGTGTATCAGGGGATGGTGGTTTGATTACCGAGTTGCAAGTGAAGCCTTCGTTGATTCAGATGATTAGTGAGAAACAGTTGCAAGATGTGTCTTTAGTTTCTCATGTTCAGGACATAGTCGAAGGTAGACTGACAGAATACAGTTTCAGTGGTGAGCATGTGTTGTGTTTTAGAGACAGAGTTGTAGTACCTGAAGATGTTGAGTTGAGACGTATGATTCTGAGCGAAGCACATTTGAGTCCATTTTCGATGCATCCGGGCAGTACTAAGATGTACCGAGATTTGAAGAATGATTATTTCTGGGTTGGTTTGAAGAAGGATGTAGCCGAGTATATGAGTCGTTGCATGGTTTGTCAGAGAGTAAAGGTAGAACATCAGGTTCCTTCAGGTTTGTTACATGCTTTGAAGATTCCGGAATGGAAATGAGAGAGAATCACTATAGACTTTTTGTCAGGGTTACCGTTGTCTCCTTCGAAGAAGAATTCTGTTTGGGTGATAGTGGATAGATTCACTAAGTGTGCTCATTTCTTAGTAGTGAACACTACAGATTCTTTAGACAAGTTGGTGAATTTGTACATTCGCGAGATTGTGAGACTTCATGGAGTTCCGAAGTCTATTGTATCAGACAGATATCCAAGGTTCACAGCGAGGTTCTGGAGTTGTTTGCATAGTGCCCTAGGTAGTCGTTTGCATTTCAGTACTTCGTATCATCCGCAGTCAGATGGTCAGTTAGAGCGAGTGATACAGGTATTAGAGGATATGCTCCGTTGTTTTGTGATTGATTTCCAGGGTTCTTGGGAGAAGCATTTACCCTTAGTCGAGTTTTCTTACAACAACAGTTACCAGGCTAGTATCCAGATGACTCCTTATGAGTCATTGTATGGTATGTGATGTAGGACTCCGGTCTGTTAGGCTGAAACGGGTCAATTTTTTTTACCTATGCCAGATTTGCTTAAGGGGACTACCGACAAGGTAAAGTTGATTTGTGACCGTTTGAAAGCAGCTTCCGGTCGTCAGAAATCTTACGCAGATTTGAAGAGAAAAGAGATTGAGTTTTCAGTGGGTGAGAAGGTGTTTATGAAAGTATCTCAGTGGAAGAAGGTAATGCGATTTGGCCGGAAAGGCAAATTGAGTCCGATGTTTATTGGTCCATATGAGATAGTTGAGCGGATTGGGCCAGTAGTTTACCGTTTGAGATTGCCTTCAGAGTTAGAGAAGATCCACGATGTCTTCCATGTGCCTATGCTTAGGAGATATAGATCAGATCTGTCTCATGTTATGCCCGTTGAGGAGATAAAACTGAATCCGGATTTGTCGTACAATGAAGAACCAGTTGAGATACTTGCTTCTGATAGCAATGTGTTGTGTGGTAAAACCATAGAGTTGGTCAAGGTGTTGTGGAGACATAGAGGTGTGGAAGAGGCCACGTGGAAGAGGAAAGCTGATATGCTTGAGCAGTTTCCGTACTTGTTTCCGTCAGGTAATTTCAAGGATGAAATTCCTTAAGTGGGGGAGAGTTGTAACCCCCAGGTTTGGGGGTCGGATGAAAATAATATTAAAATAATGTTTCAGGTTTTCCCTTTTTGTTTTAAAAATTCATTTAATATGTTGGATCCAATTTTAATTTGAAACCCAAAATTCCATGGATTTTAGGATTTTGGAAGATGGCCATCTCATTAATGGCATTCTTGTAAATTACAAAGACTTTAAAAAATAAAACCCCTTTTTATTTAAAATAGCATTTTCATCATCTTCTTCCCCCTCTTCAAACATTTTCCACGACAAACACACTCCCCTCCCCTAGTTTACTATTCCATCATCCTTCTTGCTTGTTGTTGGAGATTTTTCAAAGGTAAACCCATTTTTGACTTGTCCTTATCATTCTCTACAAGTTCATACCTTTATTTTCATAAAAGCTCATGGTTTTTACATTTTGAGGTTTTGGGGTTTTAGATTAAAAATGTCATCTTTATCAACTTTAACTTAAGATTTTGATTTGTTGATGTTATATAAGTTGTTTGCTACCCAAAAGGTCCAACCGACTCGATTTTTACATGGTTTTACAAAGATTCACGAATTTGGGTTTTATGGAGGTTTTAGAGAGTTCAAAGGTTGAGTTTTTGGGGTGTTTTATGTGGGAACTTGATGTCTGATGATTGGTTGATAGTTAGGGGTTGTTTTGGAAGCTTTTGGGAGTGTTAAAGGTGTTTGAATCAATAGTTTTTAGTTGTGCTTTAGGGCTGCTCGGGAATGAGGATTTTGGGGTTGTCTTTAGCTTGAAATCATGTGTTTTGTGTTTGGTTTATGTTCCGGGTTGCTACATTGATTTGTGGACTGATTTGTAGTTGTTTTGTTTGTGTTGGGACGATTATAAGAAAGGAATTGTGTTGGTGAAGCCTCGGGAACGAATCCGGAACCGTTGGAAGCTTGATCGGCTAGAGTGGTTGAGCTTGGATTAGTCGGTGAGTGGTTCTACGTTTTAAATTGATTTTTAAAGGTTGGTTCAAGCATGTGGACTAGGTTGGGCTTGGTAGACCCACCTAGAGTTGGGATTAGATTGGTAGTCTAATCCAAAGCTTTAGATAGAGACTTTGGTTGAACTTTAAATGTTGAGTATGCCTCTTGTTTCATGTTAATTGTGATTATTGTGGTTATGTATATTGTGATATACATGTGTGTTGAGGCATGATATTGATGCATTGTTATATGCATGTGGTTGTGGAAATGTGGTTTGTGCATGATGGTAGATCATGGTGAGTACGTGCTAAGCACATAAGCTGTTATGAAATGTGTTGTGAAAGATTGTGAAATGTGTTAGTATTGGCACTAGTATGCTTGGGTACAATGATTGATCATTAGGATGTTTAGTGTGCACACGAGAGTTAAAATGCGCGCGTGGTCTTGGTGATGGTAGTCATCAAGATGGAGTACGGGTTCACCCGGAAATCTTCTTATATATATATTAGTCGGTGATGAGTGGAATCCCATCGACGGGGCGTGAGGATGAGTGGAATTCCCTCTTCGTGACACGGTGATGAGTGTAATCCCACCATAAGGTAATGGTTATGGTTGGATGTGAGTTCCAACGGTTATCCGCGTATTCGGGTCATAGCTAAGTGCCAATACGGATTGTGGAATGTGTTTGATAATCCATTGATATATGTATTTCCATGTGTTGAGCTTATGACTTGTTGAGCATGGCATGATATTGATATTGTGTTCATGCATCGTTGATATTTTGACTCATGTGGTTCGAAGGTAAGATCATGCATTCTACCTTAGTTGTGTGCTCGTGCTTGGACCCTCCATTGTCTAGGTTTGTTTTATGAGCTTACCCTCACTAAGCTTTATGCTTACGCTCTTTTTTGTTCGACAATACAGATCCGTAGTTTGTGGGTTGTTAGTACAAGAAGAGGGCCTCCAAGTGTGCTAGTTGAGCTTTTGCTAACCTCAAGTATGAACTATTTTAAGTTAATGATGTAATAGTTAAGCAATGGGGACTTATGTGGTTATTTTGTGTTAGGAGCATGTTAGGCTCCTTGTTGATGTTGGTATGGCTTGTTGATGCTATGTTTTGGATTGTAAACCATGTTTGTGTTGCTTACCTTGAATGTTCCTATGTATGTTCTTGTCTAAGACATGTTATCTTGAATGATATGTATGAATCTTATGTTGATTTGATGATTCCTCTCAATGTATGGCTTTATAAGTATGTTGTGTGTTAAGCATGTTTGTATAGGGTGCCTTGCATCTAGAGTTAATGTATGTTTGGTTGTGGGAGGTCTTAGTTGGTGTTTGAGGCAGCCTTGTGCCATAAACCAGCTAAAACCTGTCTGTTCGCAACAGGTGTATCGAAACGGTTGGTCCCATTTCGATACGGTTCCCTTGTTTCATGCCAGGTGTTTCGATACGTAAAGGGGGCGTTTCGATACCATTTTGTATTGAAAATCTGATATTTTGATGAGAAATTGAGGGTATCGAAACGGTCCTAAGCGTTTCGGAACGGTCTTCCTAGCGTTGACCACGAGAAGTTGACTGATGAGGGCGTAACGATACGGTCAACAACCATTTCGATACGGTCCCCTCGGGTTAACTTTTGCCAGTTGACCTAGTCAAGGCGTATCGATACACCCTCTGGGCGTTTCGATACGACCTGTTGTTTAAGTTAAAATGGGCTGTTTTTAGTTGGCTGTTTGTTCGTTCGTCTCGCTTGTTGCTTCCAATGTTATCTTTTCACATAGGACATATTAATGCATCTAGACAAGATAATAATAAATGAAAAGCTTTTCCCGGGTTGTTAACCGAAGTGGAGCCTTAACGGGTTTCACCTCGGTTATCCTCTTGTAGCCCACTCGGACTGGTCAGTCGCCTGGACCGAAAAGAGGGGGTTACACTTATTCAAATATATGATCTCCAAAATTTTGATTAATACTTGTTTTGCAATCCTTTTTGTAGAGGTTTTGGATGAACGGGTCTGAATGAGGCTTATAATGGACCCATTGGAATTTTAACTGAGTGAAATTTAAAAAAATTGAAATTTCGCAATATAATCATATTGAAAAGCTCTTAATATTATATGATCTCCTAAAATTTGATTAATACTTGTTTTGTGGTCCTTTTTGTAGAGGTTTCCTACGAGCGGGTCTAAATGAGGCTTACAATGGACCCCTTCGAATTTTAATTGAGTAAAATATATAGAAGTTGAGGTTTTGCAATGTAATTGTGTTAAAAACTTCTTAATCCATTATATTATCTCCTAAAATTTGATTAAAACATGTTTTGCGGTCCTTTTTGAAGAGGTTTCGGACGGGCGATTCTAAATGAGGCTTACAATGGACCTGTTGGAATTTTAACTGAGTAAAAAGTACAGAAATTGAATTTGTTCAATATAATTGTATTGAAAATCTCTTAATCAATTATATGATCTCCTAAGATTTGATTCAAACTTGTTTTGCAGTCCTTTTGTGGAGGTTTCGGACGAGCGGGTCTAAATGAGTCTTAAAATAGAATCGTTGGAATTTCAACTGAGTGAAATGTACAAAAATTGAGGTTTTGCAATATAATCGTGTTGAAGAGCTCTTAATCAATTATATGATCTCCTAAAATTGGATTAAAACATGTTTTGCAGTCCTTTTAGTAGAGGTTTCGAACGAGCGGGTCTAAATGAGGCTTAAAATGGACACGTTGGAATTTTAACTGAGTGAAATGTACAAAAATTGAGCTTTTTCAATATAATCGTGTTGAAAAACTCTTAATCAATTATATTATCTCCTAAAATTTGAATAAAACTTATTTTGCTGTCCTTTTTGTAGAAGTTTCGTACGAGCGGGTCAAAATGAGGCTTACAATGAACCCCTTGGAATTTTAACTGAATAAAATATATAGAAATTGAGGTTTTGCAATATAGTCGTGTTGAAAACCTCTTAATCAATTATATGATCTCCTAAAATTTGATTAAAACTTGTTTTGCGGTCCTTTTTCTAGAGGTTTCGTACGAGCGAGTCTAAATAAGGCTTACAATGGACCCTTTGAACTTTTAACTGAATAATATATCTATAAATTGAGTTTTTGCAATATAATCGTGTGGAAAACCTCTTAATCAATTATATTATCTCCTAATATTTTGATTAAAACTTGTTTTGCGGTCCTTTTGTAGAGGTTTCAGAGGAGCGGTTCTAAATGAGACTTACAATTGTATTTAAAATCTCTTATTCAAATATATGATCTCCAAAATTTTGATTAATACTTGTTTTGCAGTCCTTTTTGTAGAGGTTTCGGATGAGCGAGTCTGAATGAGGCTTATAATTGACCCGTTGGAATTTTAACTGTGTGAAATTTACAGAAATTGAAATTTTGCAATATAATCATATTGAAAAGCTCTTAATCTTATACAATCTCCTAAAATTTGATTAAAACTTGTTTTGCGGTCCTTTTGTAGAGGTTTCGTACGAGCGGGTCTAAATGAGGCTTACAATGGACCCCTTGGAATTTTAACTGATTAAAATCAATAGAAATTGAGGTTTTGCAATATAGTCGTGCTGGAAACCTTTTAATCAATTATATTATCTCCTAAAATTTGATTAAAACTTGTTTTGTGGTCCTTTTTGTAGGGCTTTCTGACGAGCGGTTATAAATGAGTCTTACAATGGACCCGTTGGAATTTTAACCGAGTAAAAAGTACAAAAATTGAGGTTTTGCAATTTAATCGTGTTGAAAAGCACTTAATCAATTATATGATCTCCTAAAATTTGATTAAAACTTGTTTTGCAGTCCTTTTGTAGAGGTTTCGTACAAGCGGGTCTAAATGAAGCTTACAATGGACCCCTTGGAATTTTAACTGAGTAAAATATATAGAAATTGAGGTTTTTCAATATAGTCGTGTTGAAAACCTCTTAATCAATTATATTATCTCCTAAAATTTGATTAAAACTTGTTTTGCGGTCATTTTTGTAGTGGTTTCTGACGAGCGGTTCTAAATAAGGCTTACAATGGACCCGTTGGATTTTTAACTGAGTAAAAAGTACAAAAATTGTATTTTTGTATTATAATTGTATTTAGAAGCTCTTAATCAATTATATGATCTGCTAAAATTTGATTAAAACTTGTTTTGCAGTCCTTTTGTAGAGGTTTCGGACGAGCGGGTCTAAGTGAGTCTTATAATGGACTCGTTGGAATTTTAATTGAGTGAAATGTAGAAAAATTGAGGTTTTGCAGTATAATCGTGTTGAAAAACTCTTAATCAAGTATATTATCTCCTAAAATTTGATTAAAACTTGTTTTGCGGTCCTTTTGTAGAGGTTTCTGACTAGCGGTTCTAAATGAGTCTTACAATGGACCTGTTGGAATTTTAACTTAGTAAAAAGTACAGAAATTGAATTTTTGCAATATAATTGTCTTGAGAAGCTCTTAATCAATTATATGATCTCCTAAAATTTGATGAAAACTTGTTTTGCAGTCCTTTTGTAGAGGTTTCTTACGAGTGGGTCTAAATGTGGTTTATAAAGGACTCGTTGGAATTTTAACTGAGAGAAATGTACATAAATTGAGGTTTTGCAATATAATCGTATTGAAAAGCTCATAATCAATTATATGATCTCCAAAAATTTGATTAATATTTGTTTTGCAATCCTTTCGGTAGAGGTTTCGTACGAGCGGTTCTAAATGAGGCTTAAAATGGACTGTTGGAATTTTAACATAGTGAAATGTACATAAATTGAGGTTTTGTAAAATAATCGTATTGAAAAGCTCTTAATAAATTATATGATCTCCTAAAATTTGATTAATACTTATTTTGCGGTCCTTTTTGTAGAGGTTTCGGACGAGCGGTTCTAAATGAGGCTTACAACGGACCCGTTGGAATTTTAACTAGGTAAAAAGTACAAAAATTAAATTTTTGCAATATAATTGTATTGAAAAGCTCTTAATTAATTTTATGATCTTCTAAAATTTGATTAAAACTTCTTTTGCAGTCCTTTTGTATGGGTTCGGACGAGAGGGTCTAAATGAGGCTTACAATGGACTCGTTGGAACGATAACTGAGTGAAATGTAAAGAAATTGAGGTTTTTCAATATAATCGTATTGAAACGCTCTTAATCAATTATATGATCTCCTAAAATTTTATTAATACTTGTTTTGTAGTCTTTTTTGTAGAGGTTTTGGACGAGCGAGTCTAAATGAGGCATAAAATGGACCCGTTGGAATTTTAACTAGGTAAAATGTACCGAAATTGAGGTTTTGCAATATAATGGCATTGAAAATCTCTTAATCAATTATATGATCTCCTAAAATTTGATTAATACTTGTTTTGCGGTCCTTTTTGTAGAGGTTTCGTACGAGCGGGTCTAAATGAGGCTTATAATGGACCCCTTGGAATTTTAAATGTGTAAAATGTACAGAAATTGAAGTTTTGCAATATAATCATATTGAAAAGCTCTTAATCAATTATATGATCTCCTAAAATTTGATTAAAACTTGTTTTGCGATCCTTTTGTAGAGGTTTCGGACGAGCGGTTCTAAATGAGGCTTACAATGGAGCCAGTGGAATTTTAACTGAGTAAAATATATAGAAATAGAGGTTTTGCAATATAATCATGTTGAAAACCTATTAATCAATTATATTATCTCCTAAAATTTGATTAAAACTTTTTTGTGGTCATTTTCTTAAACGTTTTGGCCAAGCGGTTCTAACTGAAGCTTACAATGGACCCGTTGGAATTTTAACTGAGTAAAAAGTACAATAATTGAATATTTGCAATATAATTGTATTGAAAGCTCTTAATCAATTATATGATCTCCTAAAATTTATTTAAAACTTCTTTTGCACTCCTTTTTGTAGAGGTTTCGGTTGAGCGGGTCTAAATGAGGCTTAAAATAGACCCGTTGGAACTTTAACTGAGTGAAATGTACAGAAATTGAGGTTTTTCTATATAATCATATTGAAAAGCTCTTAATCAATTACATGATCTCCAAAAATTTGATTAATACTTGTTTTGCAGTCCTTTTGGTAGAGGTTTCGTACAAGCGGTTCTACACGAGGCTTAAAATGGACCAATTTGAATTTTAAGTTAGTGAAATGTACAAAATTGAGGTTTTGCAATATAATCGTGTTGAAAAGCTCTTAATAAATTATATGATCTCCTAAAATTTGATTAATATTTGTTTTGCGGTCCTTTTGTAGAGGTTTCGGACGAGCGGTTTTAAATGAGGCTTACAACGGACCCGTTGGAATTTTAACTAGTTAAAAAGTACAGAAATTGAATTTTTGCAATATAATTGTATTGAAAATCTCTTAATTAATTTTATGATCTTCTAAATTTTGATTAAAACTTGTTTTGCAGCTATTTTGTATGGGTTTCGGACAAGAGGGTCTAAATGAGGCTTACAACGGACTCGTTGGAACGTTAACTGAGTGAAATGTAAAGAATTTGAGGATTTTCAACTCAGAATCCGACGTCTCAACTCAACATCTTCTGGTACAACAATTCTATCTCTAAAGCACAACAAACTCTCACCACTGAAACTATACTCAGTCGGTCTTCCTTCGGCTATGTCTTGAACATGAGGAACTAGGCTCGCATCTTGCAACTGTTTCTCTCTAATCAACTGAATCAAAGAAGGCTTCACTTGCAACTCGGTGATCAGACCACCATCATCGGACACACTCAACCTAGCAAACATAGCTCTCAACTCAACGGCCACTTTTCTACTCAAAGCATCGGCTACTACATTCGCTTTACCCGGATGGTACTCAATGGTCAAATCATAGTCTTTTAACAACTCTAGCCATCTCCTCTGTCTCAAGTTCAACTCTTTCTGTGTCATCAGGTATTTCAAGCTCTTGTGATCGGTGTAAACTATACACTTCTCACCATACAAATAGTGACGCCAAATTTTCAATGCAAATACAACTGCGGCTAGTTCTATATCATGTGTAGGATAATTCTTCTCATGAATCTTCAACTGCCTAGAAGCATAAGGAACGACTCTTCTATCTTGCATCAAAACACATCCTAAGCCTACGTAGGAAGCATCACTGTAGATCACAAACTCCTTACCGGAAACAGGTTGCACTAACACTGGAGCATTCGTCAAAGCTTCTTTCAATTTCTCAAAGGCCTTCTGTCTTGCATCTGACCATTCAAATTTGACTCCCTTTTGCAACAACTTAGTCAAGGGAGCAGCTACTCTAGAGAATCCATCAACAAACCTCCTATAGTAACCGGCTAATCCTAGGAAACTCCTAATCTCGGTCACGGACTTGGGTTGTTTCTACTCAACAATAGCCTCAATCTTCGATGGATCAACACGGATACCTTCGGCCGAAACAACATGGCCAAGAAATACAACCTCCCGAATCCGGAACTCACATTTACTAAGCTTCGCATACAACTGATTGCTCAACAACCTCTGTAAAACAAATCTCAAGTGCTCATCATGCTCTTCTTCTGTCTTCGAGTACACCAGTATATCATCAATGAAGACAACCACAAACCGGTCTAGATAGTCTCTGAAAATTCTGTTCATCATGTCCATGAATGCTGCCGGTGCATTCGTGAGCCCAAACGGCATCACAAGAAACTCATAGTGACCATACCTAGTCCTAAAAGCTGTCTTCGGAACATCACACTCTTTCACCTTCAACTGATAGTACCCGGATCTCAGATCTATCTTCGAGAACACTGAAGCACCTCTCAACTGATCAAACAAATCGTCTATACGGGGCAACGGATACTTGTTCTTCACAGTCAACTGATTCAGCTGTCTATAGTCAATACACATACGCATGCTACCATCTTTCTTTTTCACAAACAACACGGGAGCACCCCACGGAGAACTACTAGGCCTAATGAAACCACGGTCTAATAACTCTTGCAACTGACTCTTCAATTCTTTCAACTCTTTCGGAGCCATGCGATACGGAGCTATCGAAACTGGGTTAGACCCTGAAACTGTCTCAATCACAAACTCAACATCTCTGTCAGGAGGCAAGCCCGGCAACTCTTCAGGAAACACATCTGGAAAGTCACACACTGTCCTGATATCTTTCGGTCTAGCTTCACTCATATCCAGATTCATAACATAAGCTAAATAAGCCCCACATCCTGAGTCCATTAACCTATGAGCCTCTAAAGCTGACACCACATTAGACAAGAACTTAATGTTCTCGCCTACTACTACTACCTCGTAGTCATCAGAAAGCTTCAAAGAAATTCTCTTTGTCTCAAAATCCACACTAGCCCGATGCTCGACCAACCAGTCCATACCCAGAATAATGTCAAAACCATAGAAGAGAAGTTCCATCATATCAACTGAGAACACATGACCCTGAATCTTCAGTGGACACCTCCTATACATACGTCTAACCACAACTGTCTCACCAAAGGAACTAGTAACATGCATACCTACATCTAAGATCTCTACAGGAATATCTAACTTCTGTGCATGCTCACTCAGAATGTAGGAATGCGTAGAACCCGAATCAACCAAAGAAAGCAAAGACATAGACTGTAACTCGAAATTACCTGCTATCACATCGGTGTCGTTCCCGGCCTCTCTCTGAGCATAAACTCTCGTTGGCCCTCCCGCCTCTGGCTGCACAGCCACAACATGAGCAAGGTTCCTCTGAGCATCTCCCCTAGGTGCATCAGCCCTAGGCTGGAAGTAGCCACGGCCGCGCCCACGGCCTCTCTGAAAATCGTTACCTCTCGCAGGAGCCTGAGCAATGTTCGGTGCCTGAGCTGCCTGACGTGGACAGTCCCTCCTAAAGTGGTCCCTCGAACCACAGTTCCAACAAGCATGGAAGTTACCCCAACACTCACCAGTGTGCTGCCTCCCACACTGTGCACACTCGGGCAAACGCCCTCCTCCTCTATGGCCCTGATGGCCTCTACCATGGTGGCCACTGCCACGTCTCTGATCAAACTGATGTCCGCCACCTCTGTGCCTCTTAGCATCTCTACCATCAAAGTGGTTGTGCCTCTTACCAGAACTAGATCCCCCAGAACGCTTGGTCAGCCCCAAGCTATGCTCAATGTCCTTGGCTCTAGCAACCAAGACATCAAAGTCAGAATAATCTGAAGCTAAGGTATACCTCTTAACTTCCTCATGAAGCCCGTATCTGAAACGATCACATCGAGCCCTCTCAGTAGGCACTAACTCTAGAGCATACTGACTCAGACGGACGAAACGAATCTCATAATCAGTCACAGATGCATCCCCCTGAGTGAGAGCCATGAACTCTCTCTTTTTCTCATCTAGGTACCTCGGTCCTAAGTACCTCTTCCGGAAAGCAAACTCAAAGAATTCCCAATCTATCTCGGCCTCTGGAACCCCGGCAGTAATGGTGACCCACCAGGTGTAGGCATCACCCTGAAGCAGTGAGATCACACAACCCAATCTACGTGCGCCCGCACAACCCATCTGAGCTAAGATACGATCCGTCTTCTCCAACCACAACTCTGACCTCTCCGGAGTAGATCCTCTAAACTCCTCGGCTCCCAAGCTACGGAGCCTCTCCAACGGTAGACTAGCATCATCACACCTAGGCTGAGCTGCAGCCTGAGCTCCCGCAACTGCGGCCTGGAATGCTCCCGCTATCGCTTGCACTAACGGAGTCATATCAATTCCAGCTGGACCTTGGCCACCCTGAGGTCCATCTCCTCCGGCTCCATCCTCACCTCCAGCTCCAGGTGGAGGAGGTGGTGGTGGTGGAGGTGGTGGTGGAGCGCCAACTCCCGCAGCCACCGGCCCTTCCAGATGAGCCTCCACTCCGACAGCCGGCTCAACAGGAGCCGCAACCCGTGGTTCCTGACGAACCACTCTCGGTCTACCCCTCGGTCTAGACATTGCTCTCACAAATATTAACTACAACCACAACAACAAAACATACAAGTTGGGTTAGCAAGGCAAGGCTTCCAAGTGTTCAAGTACGTTCCCTCACTAAAACAAAACCATTTTTCAATGTAATAGTAGTAATGGGACTCACACACACATGTTTTGAATAAAACAAGCAACATACTCGTCAAACAGGCAACCATTCTTACAAGCAAGCAAACACCGTGCATATCAAGCAAAAACTTAAACTTACCTCACTTACCTGCCCAAGGTCTCGGTAACCTTAGGCTCTGATACCAACAAGTGTAACCCCCTCGTCCCGGTCTGGTCGGATGACCGGTCCGAGTGGGCCACACGGGGAAAACCGAAGCGAAACCCGTTAAGGCTTCCCCTCGGTTAACGACCCAGAAAATTTCTTTAACTTTAATCTTGTCTAGATGCGTAATTAATTCCTAAGTGGAGCATAACAGCGGAAAATACAAACAACGAAACATTCACCGATCAAACAAGCATAAACAGTCCATTTTACTTTATTACAGCAGGCCGTTTCGAAACGCCCTTAGGGTGTTCCGAAACAGCTTGACTAAGTCAACAGGCCAGGGTCAACCATAGGGTGACCGTTCCGAAACAGGGGTGACCCGTATCGGAACGACCTTGACGGTCAATATCTCGTGGTCAACGAGATTTGACCGTTTCGAAACACCAAAGGCCCGTTTCGGAACGGCTACATCTCGCCAATTTCTCAAAATTCCAGTAGCCAAAATGTTCCGAAACGGCCCTCATCCGTTTCGAAATGGCAGGTCATTTACAAGGGACCCGTTCCGGAACAGGGGGACCCGTTCCGAAACGCCCCCTGTCTGCAGACACGGTTTGGCTGTTTTAAGGCACAAGGGTGCCCCAAAACACCTCCAAAACACCTCACAACACCATACAAAAATAAACACAAGGTATACCAATCATGCTAGCATGCTTCAACAAGATTTAGACATGTCATACACTAGAGCAACAATCCACAACATGCATTCATTCAAACAACATTCAAACACATGTAAAAACTCTTAAGGCATAGGCCAATATTCAAAGTAAGCAATTAGGCATGGTTTACAACTTAAACATGACACCACAAACCACACAAAAGCGACATAACAGGGAGTCTAAACATGCTCCTAGCAACCAACAACAATCAACAAAACCTTACATATCCCATTGCTTAAACTATTACATATCTTAGCATTAAAACCATACTTGATGAACTCAAGTCCAAAACCACACTTGGAGGCCCTCCGCTTGCCCGAGCAACCCACGAACTAAGGATCTGCAATGTTGAACAAAGAGAGCGTAAGCAATGATGCTTAGTGAGGGTAAGCTCTAAAAACAAACCTCAACATTGCAGGGTCCGAGCACGATCTAACCAAGGCCATTTACATATACCAAGAGTCCACAAGGTATAGATGCATGAGCAATATATCACATGTATGCCACAATTATGAACTCAGTACTACCATACATGTAATCACATATAAACATCCAAACAGTTCATATATCTCAACACATTGATACACATATCAATCAACATTGGCACCTAGTTAAGACTCAAATACACGGATAACCGTTGGAACTCACGTCCAACACACAACCATTACCTGACGGTGGGATTTCACTCATCACCAATCTCGCGGAGGGGATTCCACTCATCCTCACGCCCCGTCGATGGGATTCCACTCATCACCGACTATATTTAATTACCATTTCCGGGCGTACCCGTACTCCTCCTTGGTGACTCAACGCCACCAAGGCCACGCGCGACTTTTGACTCATGTGTACACACTAAAATCCTAATGATCGATCATTTGTATTTAAGTTTACTAGTGCCAATATTTACTCACTTCACATTACTCATTTCAATAACCTTGTGCTTAGCACGTACTCACCAACAACCATCATCATGCATGTCTCAAGCATCATAAGTCCAAGTCTCATTTCACATGTATAAAGCAATATACATAGACATTCATACCACAATTCATACGAGACATACACAACCATATAATGAGTTCAACCAAAGGCTCTAGATCAAGTTTAGGATTAGGCTACCACCCTAATCCTAACTCTAGGTGGGTCTACCAAGCCCAACCTAGTCCACATACTCGAACCAACCAATTAAAACCATTTAAAGCAATTTAACCACTCACCTACGCTTCCAAGCTTAAGAACCAAACAAGCGATTGTCTTCAATTCCCCGGATTCACTTCTGATGCTTCTTCCACGTTTCCCCTTGCTTCTAGCCAAACAAAACACATACATCACTTCCCAAATCAATGCTAATTCAACCATCAATCTACCTTGCAAAACACAACTAAATTTCCACAAGTTCCAAATCACATAGCATCTCCAAAAACCAAATTTTCGGACTCCCACAACCAAGGGCTGAAATTCCCAATTCCAAGCACTCAAATGACTCCCAAAATATCCCAAATCACCCTCCTAACATAGATAGACCATCAGCCCTTCAATTCCAACACAAAACCTCCCAAAAACTCAATTTTTCATACCCTAAAATTGGCTCTAAAGACCCTCTACGAAAATTCATCCAAACTCACCCAAATTAAGATATGTTGTATATTCCATTATGATTAAACATAACCCCAAAACAATTTCTCGAAACAAATTGAAAACCCCTATCAAAAACCCAAATTTCCATATGAACCCTAATTTTCAAAACTCACTATTTTTGAAATCTAAAACAATAGATAAGTAGAGAATAGAGAGGAGGTTAAGAAAATACATTTACCTTTTAATTTGGTGTTGAAATCGATTTGCAAAGCCAATGGAATAGTAACTAGGGTTTAGGAGTGTTTGAAAATGGGGGAGGGTTTTGAAATTGGGAAAGGAGAGAATGAAGAGGAAGATGACAACTTTTCCATAAAAGTTGTCTTCCTTTATTTAAAATTGGGTAAATCACAACTTTGGTCCCTCCCTCTTTATTAAGATTCAAATAGGCCATTTTTCAAAGTTGGTTTATTTTAATTAGATTTTAATTGACCCGAACAACAATCCGGCTAACTCCTAGGCCCAAGACACGGGTGTTACAACTCTCTCCCTCTTAAGGAAATTTCGTCCCCGAAATTACCTGGTGGAAACAAATACGGAAACTGCTCAACCATATCCGCTTTCCTCTCCCACGTGGCCTCTTCCACACCTCTATGTCTCCACAACACCTTGACCAACTCTATGGTCTTGCCACGCAACACCTTGTTATCAGAATCAAGTATCTCAACGGGCTCTTCATTATAGGACAAATCCGGATTCAACTCTATCTCCTCAACGGGCATCACATGCGAAGGATCCGATCTATATCTCCTAAGCATAGACACATGAAAGACATCATGAATCTTCTCTAACTCAAAAGGTAACCTCAACCGATAAGCTACAAGCCCAATCCGCTCAACTATCTCATATGGACCAATGAACCTCGGACTCAACTTGCCCTTACGGCCAAATCTCATCACCTTCTTCCACGGAGATACTTTCAGAAACACTTTCTCACCCACTGAGTACTCAATCTCTTTCCTTTTCAAATCTGCATAAGACTTCTGACGATCGGAAGCTGCTTTCAAACGGTCGCAAATCAACTTCACTTTTTCTGTAGTTCCTTTAAGCAAGTCCGGCATAGGTAACAATCTCTGACCTGTCTCAGCCCAGCAAATTGGAGTCCTACACCGTCTACCATACAAGGCCTCATACGGTGCCATCTGGATACTAGACTGATAACTGTTGTTGTAAGCAAATTCAACCAACGGTAAGTGTTTCTCCCAAGAACCCTGAAAATCAATCACACAACAACGAAGCATATCCTCTAGAATCTGTATCACTCGCTCTGACTACCCATCGGACTGCGGATGATAAGACGTGCTGAGATGCAGACGACTACCTAAAGCACTATGCAAGCAATTCCAGAACCTCGAGGTGAATCTATGGTCTCTATCCGAAACTATAGACTTCGGAACTCCATGAAGTCTCACAATCTCACGAATGTACAAGTTTGCCAACTTGTCTAAGGAATCCGTAGTGTTCACCGCTAAGAAGTGAGCACACTTAGTGAACCTATCAACAATCACCCAAACTGAATTCTTCTTCGAAGGAGACAAAGGCAACCCCGATACAAAATCCATGGTGATTCTCTCCCATTTCCATTCCGGAATCTTCAAAGGCTGTAGCAAACCTGAAGGAACCTGATGTTCTGCCTTCACTCTCTGACAAACCATACAACGGCTCACATACTCGGCTACATCTCTCTTCAAACCAACCCAGAAGTAATCAGTCTTCAAATCTCGGTACATCTTGGTACTACCCGGATGCATAGAAAAGGGACTCGAATGTGCTTCACTCAGAATCTGACGTCTCAACTCAACATCTTCTGGTACAACAATTCTATCTCTAAAGCACAATAAACTCTCACCACTGAAACTATACTCAGTCGGTCTTCCTTCGGCTATGTCTTGAACACGAGGAACTAGGCTCGCATCTTGCAACTGTTTCTCTCTAATCAACTGAATCAAAGAAGGCTTCACTTGCAACTCGGTGATCAGACCACCATCATCGGACACACTCAACCTAGCAAACATAGCTCTCAACTCAACGGCCACTTTTCTACTCAAAGCATCGGCTACTACATTCGCTTTACCCGGATGGTACTCAATGGTCAAATCATAGTCTTTTAACAACTCTAGCCATCTCCTCTGTCTCAAGTTCAACTCTTTCTGTGTCATCAGGTATTTCAAGCTCTTGTGATCGGTGTAAACTATACACTTCTCACCATACAAATAGTGACGCCAAATTTTCAATGCAAATACAACTGCGGCTAGTTCTATATCATGTGTAGGATAATTCTTCTCATGAATCTTCAACTGCCTAGAAGCATAAGCAACGACTCTTCTATCTTGCATCAAAACACATCCTAAGCCTACGTAGGAAGCATCACTGTAGATCACAAACTCCTTACCGGAAACAGGTTGCACTAACACTGGAGCATTCGCCAAAGCTTCTTTCAATTTCTCAAAGGCCTTCTGTCTTGCATCTGACCATTCAAATTTGACTCCCTTTTGCAACAACTTAGTCAAGGGAGCAGCTACTCTAGAGAATCCATCAACAAACCTCCTATAGTAACCGGCTAATCCTAGGAAACTCCTAATCTCGGTCACGGACTTGGGTTGTTTCCACTCAACAATAGCCTCAATCTTCGATGGATCAACACGGATACCTTCGGCCGAAACAACATGGCCAAGAAATACAACCTCCCGAATCCAGAACTCACATTTACTAAGCTTCGCATACAACTGATTGCTCAACAACCTCTGTAAAACAAATCTCAAGTGCTCATCATGCTCTTCTTCTGTCTTCGAGTACACCAGTATATCATCAATGAAGACAACCACAAACCGGTCTAGATAGTCTTTGAAAATTCTGTTCATCATGTCCATGAATGCTGCCGGTGCATTCGTGAGCCCAAACGGCATCACAAGAAACTCATAGTGACCATACCTAGTCCTAAAAGCTGTCTTCGGAACATCACACTCTTTCACCTTCAACTGATAGTACCCGGATCTCAGATCTATCTTCGAGAACACTGAAGCACCTCTCAACTGATCAAACAAATCGTCTATACGGGGCAACGGATACTTGTTCTTCACAGTCAACTGATTCAGCTGTCTATAGTCAATACACATACGCATGCTACCATCTTTCTTTTTCACAAACAACACGGGAGCACCCCACGGAGAACTACTAGGCCTAATGAAACCACGGTCTAATAACTCTTGCAACTGACTCTTCAATTCTTTCAACTCTTTCGGAGCCATGCGATACGGAGCTATCGAAACTGGGTTAGACCCTGAAACTGTCTCAATCACAAACTCAACATCTCTGTCAGGAGGCAAGCCCGACAACTCTTCAGGAAACACATCTGGAAAGTCACACACTGTCCTGATATCTTTCGGTCTAGCTTCACTCATATCCGGATTCATAACATAAGCTAAATAAGCCCCACATCCTGAGTCCATTAACCTATGAGCCTCTAAAGCTGACACCACATTAGACAAGAACTTAATGTTCTCGCCTACTACTACTACCTCGTAGTCATCAGAAAGCTTCAAAGAAATTCTCTTTGTCTCAAAATCCACACTAGCCCGATGCTCGACCAACCAGTCCATACCCAGAATAATGTCAAAACCATAGAAGGGAAGTTCCATCATATTAACTGAGAACACATGACCCTGAATCTTCAGTGGACACCTCCTATACATACGTCTAACCGCAACTGTCTCACCAAAGGAACTAGTAACATGCATACCTACATCTAAGATCTCTACAGGAATATCTAACTTCTGTGCATGCTCACTCAGAATGTAGGAATGCGTAGAACCCTAATCAACCAAAGAAAGCAAAGACATAGACTGTAACTCGAAATTACCTGCTATCACATCGGTGTCGTTCCCGGCCTCTCTCTGAGCATAAACTCTCGTTGGCCCTCCCGCCTCTGGCTGCACAGCCACAACATGAGCAAGGTTCCTCTGAGCATCTCCCCTAGGTGCATCAGCCCTAGGCTGGAAGTAGCCACGACCGCGCCCACGGCCTCTCTGAAAATCGTTACCTCTCGCAGGAGCCTGAGCAATGTTCGGTGCCTGAGCTGCCTGACGTGGACAGTCCCTCCTAAAGTGGTCCCTCGAACCACAGTTCCAACAAGCATGGAAGTTACCCCAACACTCACCAGTGTGCTGCCTCCCACACTGTGCACACTCGGGCAAATTCCCTCCTCCTCTATGGCCCTGATGGCCTCTACCATGGTGGCCACTACCACGTCTCTGATCAAACTGATGTCCGCCACCTCTGTGCCTCTTAGCATCTCTACCATCAAAGTGGTTGTGCCTCTTACCAGAACTAGATCCCCCAGAACGCTTGGTCAGCCCCAAGCTATGCTCAATGTCCTTGGCTCTAGCAACCAAGACATCAAAGTCAGAATAATCTGAAGCTAAGGTATACCTCTTAACTTCCTCATGAAGCCCGTATCTGAAACGATCACATCGAGCCCTCTCAGTAGGCACTAACTCTGGAGCATACTGACTCAGACGGACGAAACGAATCTCATAATCAGTCACAGATGCATCCCCCTAAGTGAGAGCCATGAACTCTCTCTTTTTCTCATCTAGGTACCTCGGTCCTAAGTACCTCTTCCGGAAAGCAAACTCAAAGAATTCCCAATCTATCTCGGCCTCTGGAACCCCGGCAGTAATGGTGACCCACCAGGTGTAGGCATCACCCTGAAGCAGTGAGATCACACAACCCAATCTACGTGCGCCCGCACAACCCATCTGAGCTAAGATACGATCCGTCTTCTCCAACCACAACTCCGACCTCTCCGGAGTAGATCCTCTAAACTCCTCGGCTCCCAAGCTACGGAGCCTCTCCAACGGTAGACTAGCATCATCACACCTAGGCTGAGCTGCAGCCTGAGCTCCCGCAACTGCGGCCTGGAATGCTCCCGCTATCGCTTGCACTAACGGAGTCATATCAATTTCAGCTGGACCTTGGCCACCCTGAGGTCCATCTCCTCCGGCTCCATCCTCACCTCCAGCTCCAGGTGGAGGAGGTGGTGGTGGTGGAGCGCCAACTCCCGCAGCCACCGGCCCTTCCAGATGAGCCTCCACTCCGACAGCCGGCTCAACAGGAGCCGCAACCCGTGGTTCCTGACGAACCACTCTCGGTCTACCCCTCGGTCTAGACATTGCTCTCACAAATATTAACTACAACCACAACAACAAAACATACAAGTTGGGTTAGCAAGGCAAGGCTTCCAAGTGTTCAAGTAAGTTGCCTCACTAAAACAAAACCATTTTTCAATGTAATAGTAGCAATGGGACTCACACACACATGCTTTGAATAAAACAAGCAACATACTCGTCAAACAGGCAACCATTCTTACAAGCAAGCAAACACCGTGCATATCAAGCAAAAACTTAAACTAACCTCACTTACCTGCCCAAGGTCTCGGTAACCTTAGGCTCTGATACCAACAAGTGTAACCCCCTCGTCCCGGTCTGGTCGGATGACCGGTCCGAGTGGGCCACACGGGGAAAACCGAAGCGAAACCCGTTAAGGCTTCCTCACGGTTAACGACCCAGAAAATTTCTTTAACTTTAATCTTGTCTAGATGCGTAATTAATTCCTAAGTGGAGCATAACAGCGGAAAATACAAACAACGAAACATTCACCGATCAAACAAGCATAAACAGTCCATTTTACTTTATTACAGCAGGCCGTTTCGAAACGCCCTTAGGGTGTTCCGAAATGGCTTGACTAAGTCAACAGGCCAGGGTCAACCATAGGGTGACCGTTCCGAAACAGGGGTGACCCGTATCGGAACAACCTTGACGGTCAATATCTTGTGGTCAACGAGATTTGACCATTTCGAAACACCAAAGGCCCGTTTCGGAACGGCTACATCTCGCCAATTTCTCAAAATTCCAGTAGCCAAAATGTTCCGAAACGGCCCTCATCCGTTTCGAAACGGCAGGCCATTTACAAGGGACCCGTTCCGAAACGCCCCCTGTCTGCAGACACGGTTTGGCTGTTTTAAGGCACAAGGGTGCCCCAAAAATCCTCCAAAACACCTCACAGCACCATACAAAAATAAACACAAGGTATACCAATCATGCTAGCATGCTTCAACAAGATTTAGACATGTCATACACTAGAGCAACAATCCACAACATGCATTCATTCAAACAACATTCAAACACATGTAAAAACTCTTAAGGCATAGGCCAATATTCAAAGTAAGCAATTAGGCATGGTTTACAACTTAAACATGGCACCACAAACCACACAAAAGCGACATAACAGGGAGTCTAAACATGCTCCTAGCAACCAACAACAATCAACAAAACCTTACATATCCCATTGCTTAAACTATTACATATCTTAGCATTAAAACCATACTTGATGAACTCAAGTCCAAAACCACACTTGGAGGCCCTCCGCTTGCCCGAGCAACCCACGAACTAAGGATCTGCAATGTTGAACAAAGAGAGCGTAAGCAATGATGCTTAGTGAGGGTAAGCTCTAAAAACAAACCTCAACATTGCAGGGTCCGAGCACGATCTAACCAAGGCCATTTACATATACCAAGAGTCCACAAGGTATAGATGCATGAGCAATATATCACATGTATGCCACAATTATGAGCTCAATACTACCATACATGTAATCACATATAAACATCCAAACAGTTCATATATCTCAACACATTGATACACATATCAATCAACATTGGCACCTAGTTAAGACTCAAATACACGGATAACCGTTGGAACTCACGTCCAACACACAACCATTACCTGACGGTGGGATTTCACTCATCACCGGTCTCGCGGAGGGGATTACACTCATCCTCACGCCCCGTCGATGGGATTCCACTCATCACCGACTATATTTAATTACCATTTCCGGGCGTACCCGTACTCCTCCTTGGTGACTCAACGCCACCAAGGCCACGCGCGACTTTTGACTCATGTGTACACACTAACATCCTAATGATCGATCATTTGTATTTAAGTTTACTAGTGCCAATATTTACTCACTTCACATTACTCATTTCAATAACCTTGTGCTTAGCACGTACTCACCAACAACCATCATCATGCATGTCTCAAGCATCATAAGTCCAAGTCTCATTTCACATGTATAAAGCAATATACATAGACATTCATACCACAATTCATACGAGACATACACAACCATATAATGAGTTCAACCAAAGGCTCTAGATCAAGTTTAGGATTAGGCTACCACTCTAATCCTAACTCTAGGTGGGTCTACCAAGCCCAACCTAGTCCACATACTCGAACCAACCAATTAAAACCATTTAAAGCAATTTAACCACTCACCTACGCTTCCAAGCTCAAGAACCAAACAAGCGATTGTCTTCAATTCCCCGGATTCACTTCCGATGCTTCTTCCACGTTTCCCCTTGCTTCTAGCCAAACAAAACACATACATCACTTCCCAAATCAATGCTAATTCAACCATCAATCTACCTTGCAAAACACAACTAAATTTCCACAAGTTCCAAATCACAAAGCATCTCCAAAAACCAAATTTTCGGACTCCCACAACCAAGGGCTGAAATTCCCAATTCCAAGCACCCAAATGACTCCCAAAATATCCCAAATCACCCTCCTAACATAGATAGACCATCAGCCCTTCAATTCCAACACAAAACCTCCCAAAAACTCAATTTTTCATACCCTAAAATTGGCCCTAAAGACCCTCTACGAAAATTCATCCAAACTCACCCAAATTAAGATATGTTGTATATTCCATTATGATTAAACATAACCCCAAAACAATTTCTCGAAACAAATTGAAAACCCCTATCAAAAACCCAAATTTCCATATGAACCCTAATTTTCAAAACTCACTATTTTTGAAATCTAAAACAATAGATAAGTAGAGAATAGAGAGGAGGTTAAGAAAATACATTTACCTTTTAATTTGGTGTTGAAATCGATTTGCAAAGCCAATGGAATAGTAACTAGGGTTTAGGAGTGTTTGAAAATGGGGGAGGGTTTTGAAATTGGGAAAGGAGAGAATGAAGAGGAAGATGACAACTTTTCCATAAAAGTTGTCTTCCTTTATTTAAAATTGGGTAAATCACAACTTTGGTCCCTCCCTCTTTATTAAGATTCAAATAGGCCATTTTTCAAAGTTGGTTTATTTTAATTAGATTTTAATTGACCCGAACAACAATCCGGCTAACTCCTAGGCCCAAGACACGGGTGTTACATGGCTTAAATGAGGCTTACAGTGGAGCTAGTGGAATTTTAACTAAGTAAAATATATAGAAGTTGAGATTTTGCAATATAATCATGTTGAAAACCTCTTAAACAATTATATTATCTCCTAAAATTTGATTAAAACTTTTTTTGCGGTCCTTTTCGTAGATGTTTTGGCCAAGCGGTTCTAATTGAGGCTTACAATGGACCCGTTGGAATTTTAACTGAGTAAAAAGTACAAAAATTGAATTTTTGCAATATAATTGTAATGAAAGCTCTTAATCAATTATATGGTCTCCTAAAATTTATTTAAAACTTGTTTTGCACTCCTTTTTGTAGAGGTTTCGGATGAGCGAGTCTAAATGATGCTTAAAATAGACCCATTGGAATTTTAACTGAGGGAAATGTATAGAAATTGAGGTTTTGCTATGTAATCGTATTGAAAAGCTCTTAATCAATTATATGATCTCCAAAAATTTGATTAATACTTGTTTTGCAGTCCTTTTTGTAAAGGTTTCCGACGAGCGGTTCTAAATGAGGCTTACAATGGACCAGTTGGAATTTTAACTTAGTGAAATGTACATAAATTTAGGTTTTGCAATATAGTCGTGTTGAAAAGCTCTTAATCAATTATATTATCTCCTAAAATTTGATTAAAACTTGTTTTGCGGTCAATTTTGTAGAGGTTTCGGATGAGCGGTTCTAAATGAGGCATACAATGGACCCGTTGGAATTTTATCTGAGTAAAAAGTACAAAAATTGATTTTTTGCAAAGTAATTGTATTGAAAAGCTCTTAATCAATTATATGATCTCCTAAAATTTATTTAAAACTTGTTTTGCACTCCTTTTTGTAAAGGTTTCGGATGAGCGGGTCTAAATGAGGCATAAAATGGACCCGTTGGAATTTTAACTGGGTGAAATATACAGAAATTGAAGTTTTGCAATATAATCGTATTGAAAAGCTCCTGGTCAATTATATGATCTCCAAAAAATTGATTAATACTTGTTTTGCAGTCTTTTTTGTAGAGATTTCGGACGAGTAGTTTTAAATGAGGCTTAAAATGGACCCGTTGGAATTTTAACTAAGTGAAAAGTACATAAACTGTGGTTTCGCAATATAATCGTGTTGAAAAGCTCTTAATCAATTATATTATCTCCTAAAATTTGATGAAAACTTGATTTTCCGATCCTTTTTGTAGAGGTTTCGGACGAGCGGTTCTAAATGAGGCTTACAATGGACCCGTTGGAATTTTCACTAAATGAAATGTACAGAAATTGTGGTTTTGCAATATAATCGTATTGAAAAGCTCTTAATCAATTATATGATCTCCTAAAATTTTATTAAAACTTGTTTTGCGGTCCTTTTTGTTGACGTTTCGTACGAGCGGGTCTAAATAAGGCTTACAATGGACCCCTTGGAATTTTAACTGAGTAAAGTGTACAGACAATGAGGTTTTGCAATATAATCGTATTGAAAAGCTCTTAATCAATTACATGATCTCCTAAAATTAGATTAAAACTTGTTTTGTAGTCCTTTTGTAGAGGTTTCGTACGCGGGGTTCTAAATAAGGTTTACAGTGGACCCGTTGGAATTTTAACTCA
The DNA here is from genome assembly GCA_030270665.1 of Hibiscus trionum. NCBI lineage: Eukaryota > Viridiplantae > Streptophyta > Magnoliopsida > Malvales > Malvaceae > Hibiscus > Hibiscus trionum. The sequence goes on along the minus strand of BSYR01000027.1, from coordinate 39,872,320 downwards.
GTAAAAAGTACAAAAATTGAATTTTTGCAATATAATTGTATTGAAAAGCTTTTAATCAATTATATGGTCTCCTAAAATTTAATTAAAACTTGTTTTGCAATCCTTTTGTAGAGGTTTTGGACGAGAGGGTCTAAATGAGACTTACAGTGGACTCGTTGGAATTTTAAATTAGTGAAATGTACAGAATTTGAGGTTTTTCAATATAATCGTATTAAAAAGCTCTTACACAATTATATGATCTCCTAAAATTTGAATAATACTTGTTTTGCGGTCCTTTTGAAGAGGTTTCGTACGAGCGGGTCTAAATGAGGCTTACAATAGACCCGTTGGAATTTTAACCGAGTAAAAAGTACATAAATTGAGGTTTTGCAATATGATCGTGTTGAAAGGCTCTTAATCAATTATACGATCTCCTACGATTTTAATTAAAACTTGTTTTGCGGTCCTTTTTGTAGAGGTTTCGGACGAGCGAGTCTAAATGAGGCTTAAAATGGACCAGTGGGAATTTTAACTAAGTAAAAAGTGCAGAAACTGAGGTTTTGCAATATAATCGTATTGAAAAGCTCTTAATCAATTATATGATCTCCTAAAATTTGATTAATACTTGTTTTGTAGTCCTTTTTGTAGAGGTTTCGGACGAGCATGCCTAAATGAGGCTTAAAATGGACCCGTTGGAATTTTAACTGGGTGAAATGTACAGAAATTGAAGTTTTGCAATATAATCGTATTGAAAAGCTCCTGGTCAATTATATGATCTCCATAAAATTGATTAATACTTGTTTTGCAGTCTTTTTTGTAGAGATTTCGGACGAGTAGTTCTAAATGAGGCATAAAATGGACCCGTTGAAATTTTAACTGAGTGAAAAGTACATAAACTGTGGTTTTGCAATATAATCGTGTTGAAAAGCTCTTAATCAATTATATTATCTCCTAAAATTTGATTAAAACTTGTTTTGTGGTCCTTTTTGTAGTGGTTTCGGAAGAGCGGTTCTACATGAGGCTTACAATGGACCCGTTGGAATTTTAACTGAGTAAAAAGTACAAAAATTGAATTATTGCAATATAAGTGTATTGAAAAGCTCTTAATCAATTATATGGTCTCCTAAATTTTGATTAAAATTTGTTTTGCAATCCTTTTGTAGAGGTTTCGGACGAGAGGGTCTAAATGAGGGTTACAATGGACTCGTTGGAATTTTAACTGGGTGAAATGTAAAGAAATTGAGATTTTTCAATATAATCATATTTAAAAGCTCATATTCAATTATATGATCTCCTAAAATTTGATTAATACTTGTTTTGCAGTTCTTTTTGTAGAGGTTTCGGACGAGCGGGTTTAAATAAGGCTTAAAATGGACCGTTGGAATTTTAAGTGAGTGAAATGTACAAAAATTGAGGTTTTGCAATATAATCATTTTGAAAAGCTCTTATTCAATTATATGATCTCCTAAAATTTGATTAATACTTGTTTTGGGGTCCTTTTTGTAGAGGTTTCGTACGAGCGTGTCTAAATGAGGCTTACAATGAACCCGTTGGGATTTTAACCGAGTAAAAAGTACATAAATTGAGGTTTAACAATATAATCATGTTGAAAAGCTCTTAATCAATTATACGATCTCCTAAGATTTGATTAAAACTTGTTTTGCGGTCCTTTTTGTAGAGGTTTCGGACGAGGGGGTGTAAATGAGGCTTAAAATGGACTAGTTGGAATTTTAACTGAGTGAAAAGAACAGAAATTGAGGTTTTGCAATATAATCGTATTGAAAAGCTCTTAATCAATTATATGATCTCCTAAAATTTGATTAGTACTTGTTCTTGCAATCTTTTTTGTAGAGGTTTCGGACGAGCGGGTTCAAATGAGACTTAAAATGGACCCGTTGGAATTTTATCTGAGAGAAATATACAGAAATTGAGGTTTTGCAATATAATCGTGTTGAAAAGCTCTTCATCAATTATATGATCTTCAAATATTTGATTAAAACTTGTTTTACAGTCTTTTCTGTAGAGGTTTCGGACGAGAGAGTCTAAATGAGGCTTAAAATGAACCCGTTGGAATTTTAACTGAGTGAAAAATACAGAAATTGAGGTTTTGCAATATAATCGTGTTGAAAGCCTCTTAATCAATTATATGATTTCCTAAAATTTTACTAAAACTTGTTTTGCAGTCCTTTTGTAGAGGTTTCGTATGAACGGGTCTAAATGAGGCTTATAATGGACCCGTTGGAATTTTAACTGAGTAAAAAGTACAAAAATTGAATTTTTGCAATATAATTGTATTGAAAAGCTCTTAATCAATTATATGGTCTCCTAAAATTTGATTAAAACTTGTTTTACGATCCTTTTTGTAGAGGTTTCGGACGAGCGGTTCTAAATGAGGCATACAATGGACCCGTTGAAATTTTAACTGAGTGAAATGTACAAAAATTGAATTTTTGCAATATAATCGTGATGAAAAGCTCTTACTCAATTACATTATCTCCTAAACTTTGATTAAAACTCATTTTGTAGTCCTTTTGTAAAGGTTTCGGACCAGCGGGTCTAAATGAGGCTTACAATGGACCCGTTGGAATTTTAATTAAGTAAAATGTACAGAAATTGAGGTTTTGCAATATAATCATGTTGAAAAGCTCTTAATCAATTATACGTTCTCTTAAGATTTGATTAAAACTTGTTTTGCGGTCCTTTTTGTAGAGGTTTCGGACGAGGGGGTGTAAACGAGGCTTAAAATGGACCAGTTGAAATTTTAACTGAGTGAAAAGTACAGAAATTGAGGTTTTTCAATATAATCGTATTGAAAAGCTCTTAATCAATTATATGATCTCCTAAAATTTGATTAGTACTTGTGCTTGCAATCTTTTTTGTAGAGGTTTCGGACGAGCGGGTCTAAATGAGACTTAAAATGGACCCATTGGAATTTTATCTGAGTGAAATATACAGAAATTGAGGTTTTGCAATATAATCGTGTTGAAAAGCTCTTCATCAATTATATGGTCTCCTAAATTTTAGGAGATCAATTAAATGAGGCATACAATGGACCCGTTGGAATTTAAACTGAGTGAAATGTACAAAAATTGAATTTTTGCAATATAATCGTGATGAAAAGCTCTTACTCAATTACATTATCTCCTAAAATTTGATTAAAACTCATTTTGTAGTCCTTTTGTAGAGGTTTCGGACCAAGGGGTCTAAATGAGGCTTACAATGGACCCGTTTGAATTTTAACTAAGTAAAATATACAGAAATTGAGGTTTTGCAATATAATCGTGTTGAAAACCTCTTAATCAATTATATTATCTCCTAAAATTTGATGAAAACTTGATTTTCCTATCCTTTTTGTAGAGGTTTCGGACGAGCGGTTCTAAATGTCGCTTACAATGGACCCGTTGGAATTTTCACTAAATGAAATGTACAGAAATTGTGGTTTTGCAATATAATCGTATTGAAAAGCTCTTAATCAATTATATGATCTCCTAAAATTTGATTAAAACTTGTTTTGCGGTCCTTTTTGTTGACGTTTCGTATGAGCGGGTCTAAATAAGGCTTACAATGGACCCCTTGGAATTTTAACTGAGTAAAATGTACAAAAAATGAGGTTTTGCAATATAATCGTATTGAAAAGCTCTTAATCAATTATATGATCTCCTAAAATTAGATTAAAACTTGTTTTGTAGAGGTTTCGTACGCGCGAGTCTAAATGAGGTTTACAGTGCACCCGTTGGAATTTTATCTCAGTAAAAAGTACAAAAATTGAATTTTTGCAATATAATTGTATTGAAAAGCTTTAATCAATTATATGGTCTCCTAAAATTTAATTAAAACTTGTTTTGCAATCCTTTTATAGAGGTTTTGGACGAGAGGGTCTAAATGAGGCTTACAGTGGACTCGTTGGAATTTTAAATGAGTGAAATGTACAGAAATTGAGGTTTTTCAATATATTCGTATTGAAAAGCTCTTACACAATTATATGATCTAATAAATTTGAATAATACTTGTTTTGCGGTCCTTTTGTAGAGGTTTCGTACGAGCGGGTCTAAATGAGGCTTACAATAGACCCGTTGGAATTTTAACCGAGTAAAAAGTACATAAATTGAGGTTTTGCAATATGATCGCGTTGAAAGGCTCTTAATCAATTATATGATCTCCTACGATTTTGATTAAAACTTGTTTTGCGGTCCTTTTTATAGAGGTTTCGGACGAGTGGGTCTAAATGAGGCTTAAAATGGACCAGTGGGAATTTTAACTGAGTGAAAAGTACAGAAACTGAGGTTTTGCAATATTATCGTATTGAAAAGCTCTTAATCAATTATATGATCTACTAAAATTTGATTAGTACTTGTTTTTGCAGTCTTTTTGTAAAGGTTTGGGACGAGCGGGTCTAAATGAGGCTTAAAATGGACCCGTTGGAATTTTAACTGAGTGAAATGTACATAAATTGAGGTTTTACAATATAATCGTATTGAAATGCTCTTGATCAATTATATGATCTCCCAAAATTTGATTAATACTTGTTTTGTGGTCCTTTTTGTAGAGGTTTCGGACATGTGGGTCTAAATGAGGCTTAAAATGGACCCGTTGGAATTTTAACTGGGTGAAATGTACAGAAATTGAAGTTTTGCAATATAATCGTATTGAAAAGCTCCTGGTCAATTATATGATCTCCATAAAATTGATTAATACTTGTTTTGCAGTCTTTTCTGTAGAGATTTCGGACGAGTAGTTCTAAATGAGGCTTAAAATGGACCCGTTGGAATTTTAACTGAGTGAAAAGTACATAAACTGTGGTTTTGCAATATAATCGTGTTGAAAAGCTCTTAATCAATTATATGATCTCCTAAAATTTGATTAAAACTTGTTTTGCGGTCCTTCTGAAGAGGTTTCGTACGAGCGGTTCTAAATGAGGCTTACAATGGACTCGTTGGAATTTTAACTGAGTAAAAAGTACAAAAATTGAATTTTTGCAATATAATCGTATTGAAAAGCTCTTACTCAATTATATGATCTCCTAAAATTTGATTAAAACTTGTTTTGCGATCCTTTTTGTAGAGGTTTCGGACGAGCGGTTATAAATGAGGCATACAATGGACCCGTTGGAATTTTAACTGATTGAAATGTACAAAAATTGAGGTTTTGCAATATAATCGTATTGAAAAGCTCTTAATCAATTATATGATCTCCTAAAATTTGATTAAAACTGATATTGCGGTTCTTTTTGTAGAGGTTTCGGACGAGCTGTTCTAAATGAGGCTTACAATGGACCCGTTGGAATTTTAACTGAGTAAAAATTACAAAAATTGAATTTTTTCAATATAATTGTATTGAAAAGCTCTTAATCAATTATATGCTCTCCTAAAATTTGATTAAAACTTGTTTTGCAGACCTTGTGTAGAGGTTTCGGACGAGAGGGTCTAAATGAGGCTTACAATGGACTCGTTGGAATTTTAATTGAGTGAAATGTACAAAAATTGAGGTTTCGCAATATAATCATTTTGAAAAGCTCTTAATCAATTATATGGTCTCCTAAAATTTGATTAATACTTGTTTTGCGATCCTTTTTGTAGAGGTTTCGTACGAGCGGGTCAAATGAGGCTTACAATGGACCTGTTGGAATTTTAACCGAGTAAAAAGTACATAAATTGAGGTTTTTCAATATAATCATGTTCAAAATCTCTTAATCAATTATACGATCTCCTAAGATTTGATTAAAACTGGTTTTGTGGTCCTTTTTGTAGAGGTTTCGAACGAGGGGGTCTAAATGAGGCTTAAAATGGACCAGTTGGAATTTTAACTGAGTGAAAAGTAAAGAAATTTAGGTTTTGCAATATAATCGTGTTGAAAATCTTTTAATCAATTATATGATCTCCTAAAATTTGATTAAAACTTGTTTTGTGGTCCTTTTGTAGATGTTTTGTACGAGCGAGTCTAAATGAGGCTTACAATGGACCCCTTTGAATTTTAACTGAGTAAAATATATAGAAATTCAGGTTTTGCAGTATAACCGTGTTGAAAACCTCCTAATCAATTATATTATATCCTAAAATTTGATTAAAACTTGTTTTGCAGTCCTTTTGTAGAGGTTTCAGATGAGCGGGTCTAAATGAGGCATACAATGGACCCGTTGGAATTTTATCTGAGTAAAAAGTACAAAAATTGAATTTTTGCAATATAATTGTGTTGAAAAGCTCTTAATCAATTACATGATCTCCTAAAATTTGATTAAACTTGTTTTGCAGTCTTTGTTGTAGAGGTTTCGGACGAGTGAGTCTCAATGAGGCATAAAATGGATCCGTTAAAATTTTAACTGAGTGAAAAGTATGGAATTCGAGGTTTTGCAATATAATCGTGTTGAAAAGCTCTTAATCAATTATATGATCTCCTAAAATTTAATTAAAACTTGTTTAGCGGTCCTTTTTCTAGAAGTTTCGTACGAGCGGGTCTAAACGATGCTTACAATGGACCCCTAGGAATTTTAATTAAGTAAAATATAGAGAAATTGAGGCTTTGTAATATAATCCTGTTGAAAACCTCTTAATTAATTGTTTTATCTACTAAAATTTGATCAAAACTTGTTTTGCGGTCCTTTTTGTAGAGTTTTCGGACGAGCGTTTCTAAATGAGGCTTACAATGGACCCGTTGGTATTTTCACTGAGTAAAAAGTACAAAAAATGAATTTTTGCAATATAATTGTATCAAAAAGCTCTTAATCAATTATATGATCTCCTAAAATTGGATTAATACTTGTTTTGCGGTCCTAGAAGTTTCGTACGAGCGGGTTTAAATGAGGCTTACAATGGACCCCTTAGGATTCTAATTGAGTAAAATGTACAGAAATTGAGATTTTCCAATATAATCGTATTCAAAAGCTATTAATCAATTATACGATCTCCTAAAATTTAATTAAAACTTGTTTTGTGGTCCTTTCTGTAGAGGTTTCGGACGAGTGGTTCTAAATGAGGCATACAATGGACCCGTTGAAATTTTAACTGATTGAAATATACAAAAATTGAGGTTTTGCAATATAATCGTTTTGAAAATCTCTTGATCAATTATATAATCTTCTAAAATTTGATTAATAATTGTTTTGCGGTCCTTTTTGTAGAGGTTTCGTACGAGTGGTCTAAATGAGGATTACAATGGACCCATTGGAATTTTAATTGACTAAAATATATATAAATTGAGGTTTTCCAATATAATCATGTTGAAAACCTCTTAATCAGTTATATTATCTCCTAAAATTTGATTAAAACTTGTTTTGTGGTCCATTTTGTAGAGGTTTTAGACGAGCTGTTCTAAATGAGGCTTACAATAGACCCGTTGGAAATTTAACTGCGTAAAAACTACAAAAATTGAATTTTTGCAATATAATTGTATTGAAAAGCTCTTAATCAATTATTTGATCTTCTAAAGTTTGATTAAAACTTGTTTTGCAGTCCTTTTGTAGAGGTTTCAGACGAGCGGGTCTAAATGAGCCTTAAAATGGACTCGTTGGAATTTTAGCTTAGTGAAATGTACAGAAATTGAGGTTTCGCAATATAATCGTATTGGAAAGATCTTAATCAATTATATAATCTACTAAAATTTGATTAATACTTGTTTTGTGGTCCTTTTTGTAGAGGTTTCGTACAAGCGGGTCTAAATGAGGCTTACAATGGACCCGTTGGAATTTTAACTTTGTGAAATGTACAGAAATTGAGGTTTTGCAAGATAATCGTATTGAAAAGCTCTTAATCAATTATACGATCTCCTAAAATTTGATTAAAACTTGTTTTTCGGTCCTTTTTCTAGAGGTTTCGGACGAGCGGTTCTAAATGAGGCATACAATGGACCCGTTAGAATATGAACCGAGTAAAAAGTACAGAAATTGATTTTTTGCAATATAATCATGTTGAAAAGCTCTTAATTAATTATATGATCTCCTAAGATTTGATTAAAACTTATTTTGCGTTCCTTTTTGTAGAGGTTTCATACGAGCGGGCCTAAATGAGGCTTACAATAGACCCCTTGGAATTTTAATTGAGTAAAATATATATAAATTGAGGTTTTGCAATATAATCATGTTGAAAACATCTTAATCAATTATATTATCTCCTAAAATTTGATTAAAACTTGTTTTGTGGTCCTTTTTGTAGAGGTTTTAGACGAGCGGTTCTAAATGAGGCTTATAATGGACCCGTTGGAACTTTAACTGAGTAAAAACTACAAAAATTGAATTTTTACAGTATAATTATTTTGAAAAGCTCTTAATCAATTATATGATCTCTTAAATTTTGATAAAAACCTTTTTTGTAGTCCTTTTGTAGTTGTTTCGGATGAGCGGGTCTAAATGAGGCTTAAAATGGACTCGTTGGAATTTGAACTGAGTGAAATGTACAGAAATTGAGGTTTTGCAATATAATCGTATTGAAAATATCTTAATCAATTATATGATCTCCTAGAATTTGATTAATACTTATTTTGCAGCCTTTTTTGTAAAGGTTTCGGACGAGCTGGTCTAAATGAGGCTTAAAATGGACCCGTTGGAATTTTAACTGAGTGAAATGTACATAAATTGAGGTTTCGCAATATAATCGTATTGAAAAGCTCTTAATCAAGTATATGATCTTCTAAATTTTGATTAATACATGTTTTGCGGTCCATTTTGTAGAGGTTTCGTACGAACGTGTCTAAATGAGGCTTACAATGGACCCCTTGGAATTTTAACTGAGTAAAATGTAATGAAATTGAGGTTTTGCAACATAATCGTATTGAAAAGCAATTAATCAATTATATGTTCTCCTAAAATTTGATTAAAACTCGTTTTGCGATCCTTTTTGTAGAGGTTTCAGACGAGCGGTTCTAAATGTGGCATACAATGGGCCCGTTGGAATTTTAACTGAGTGAAATGTACAGAAATTAAGGTTTTTCAATATAATCCTATTGAAAATCTCTTATTCAATTATAAGATCTCCTAAAATTTGATTAATAATTTTTTGCGGTCCTTTTTGTATATGTTTCGTATGATCGGGTCTAAATGAGGATAACAATGGACCCGTAGGAATTTTAACTGAGTAAAAAGTACAGAAATTGTGTTTTTTGCAATATAATCGTGTTGAAATGCTTTTAATCAATTATACGATCTCCTAGAATTTGATTAAAACTTGTTTTGCGGTCCTTTTTGTAGAGGTTTCGGACGAGCGGGTCTAAATGAGTCATACAATGGACCCGTTAGAATTTTAACTGAGTAAAAAGTACAAAAATTGAATTTTTGCAACATAATTGTGTTGAAAAGCTCTTAATCAATTACATGATCTCCTAGAATTTGATTAAAACTTGTTTTGTAGTCTTTTTTGTGGAGGTTTCGGACTAGCGAGTCTAAATAAGTCATAAAATGGATCCGTTAGAATTTTAACTGAGTGAAAAGTATGAAAATTGAGGTTTTGCAATATAATAATGTTGAACGCTATTAATCAATTATATGATCTCCTAAAATTTGATTAAAACTTGTTTTTCGGTCCTTTTTGTAGAGGTTTCGTACGAGCGGGTCTAAATGAGGCTTACAATGGACCCCTTGGAATTTTAATTGAGTAAAATATATATAAATTGCGGTTTTGCAATATAATCCCCCTGAAAACCTCTTAATCAATTATATTATCTACTAAAATTTGATTAAAACTTGTTTTGCGGTCCTTTTGTAGAGGTTTCGTACGAGCGGTATTAAATGAGGCTTACAATGGACCCTTTGGAATTTTAACTGAGTAAAATGTACAAAAATTGAGATTTTGCAATATAATCGTATTGAAAAGCTCTTAATAATTATATGATCTCCTAAAATTTGATTAAAACTTGTTTTCCGGTCCTTTCTGTAAATGTTTCGGACGATCTTTTCTAAATGAGGAATACAATGGACCCGTTGGAATTTTAACTGAGTGAAATGTACATGAATTGAGGTTTTTCAATGTAATCGTACGAGCGAGTCTAAATGAGGCCTATAATGGACCCGTTGAAATTTTAACTGAGTAAAAAGTACATAAATTGAGATATTGCAATATAATCGTGCTGAAAAGCTCTTAAATAATTATATGATCTACTAAAATTTGATTAAAAATTGTTTTGCGGTATAAATGAGGCATACAATGGACATCTTGGAATTTTAATTGAGTAAAATATATAGAAATTGAAGTTTTGCAATATAATCATGTTGAAAACCTCTTAATCAATCATAGTGTCTCCTATAATTTGATTAAAACTTGTTTTGTGGTCCTTTTTGTAGAGGTTTCAGACGAGTGGTTCTAAATGAGGGTTACAATGGACCCGTTTGAGGTTTAACTGCGTAAAAAGTATATAAATTGAATTTTTGCAATATAATTCTATTGAAAAGCTCTTAATCAATTATTTGATCTCCTAAGGTTTGATTAAAACTTGTTTTTGCAGTCCTTTTGTAGAGGTTTCGGACGAGGAGGGTATAAATGAGGCTTAAAATTGACTCGTTGAAATTTTAATCAATTATATAATCTCCTAAAATTTGATTAATACTTGTTGTGCAGTCCTTTTTGTAGAGGTTTCGGACGAGCGGGTCTAAATGAGGCTTAAATTGTACAGAAATTGAGGTTTTGCAATATAGACATATTGAAAAGCTCTTAATCAATTATACGATCTCCTAAAATTTGATTAAAACTTGTTTTGCGATCCCTTTTCCAGAGGTTTCGGACGAGCTGTTCTAAATGAGGCATGCAATGGACCCGTTGGAATTTTAACTGAGTGAAATGTACAGAAATTAAGGTTTTGCAATATAATCGTGTTGAAAAGCTCTTAATCAATTATATGATCTCATAAAATTTGATTAAAACTTGTTTTGCGGTCCTTTTGTAGAGGTTTCGTACGAGCGGGTCTAAATGAGGCTTACAATGGACCCCTTGGAATTTTAATTGAGTAAAATATATAGAAATTGAGGTTTTGCAATATAATCATGTTAGAAACCTCTTAATCAAGTATATTATCTACTAAAATTTGTTTAAAACTTGTTTTGCGGTACTTTTTGTAGAGTTTTCGAACGAGCGGTTCTAAATGAGGTTTACAATGGACCCGTTGGAATTTTCACTAAGTAAAAAGTTCAAAAATTGAATTTTTGCAATATAATTGTATCGAAAAGCTCTTAATCAATTATATGATCTCCTAAAATTTGATTAATACTTGTTTTGCAGTCCTTTTTGTAGAGGTTTCGTAAGAGCGGGTCTAAATGAGGCTTACAATGGACCCCTTGGAATTTTAACTGAGTAAAATGTACAAAAACTGAGATTTTGCGATATAATCGTATTGAAAAGCTCTTAATCAATTATATGATCTCCTAAAATTTTAATAAAACTTGTTTTGCGATCTATTCTGTAGAGGTTTCGGATTAGTGGTTCTAAATGAGGCATATAATGGACCCGTTGAAATTTTAACTGAGTGAAATGTATAGAAATTGAGGTTTTGCTATATAATCGTATTGAAAATCTCTTAATCAATTATAAGATCTCCTAAAATTTGATTAAAACTTGTTTTGCGGTCCTTTTTGTAGAGGTTTCGGACGAGCGGTTCTAATTGAGGCATACAATGGACCCGTTTGAATTTTAACTGAGTGAAATGTACATAAATTGAGGTTTTGCAATATAATCGTGTTGAAACGCTTTTAATCAATTATATGATCTCCTAAAATTTGATTAAAACTTGTTTTGCTGTCCTTTTTGTAGAGGTTTCGGACGAGCGGGTCTAAATGAGGCATACAATGGACCCGTTGGAATTTTAACTGAGTGAAATGTACAGAAATTGAGGTTTTGCAATATAATCGTATTGAAAATCTCTTAATCAATTATATGATCTCCTAAAATTTGATTAATAATTTGTAACCCCCTCGTCCCGTTCCAGACAACCGACCGGTCCGAGTGGGCTACACGGGGAAAACCGAGGCGAAACTCGTTAAGGCTCCACTTCGGTTAACGACCCTAGGAAACTTTCTTTGATTTTTTGTCTTGTCTAGATATTTAGTTAGTCTTATGTGCGACAAACGACAACCGAAAACGAGGTCAAGACTATGCAAGAGAGCGTAAGTTAATTTAAATTTACCAATTGTCAAGTTAATCCGATTTCTTGCAAACGCAACCCAAACACACATAAACTATCACGAACCATGCTCACAAGAAAGCTAACATCAAACAAGGCCTAAGCCCAACACTTGAGAACCTTTAGAGATGTCAAAAGCCCACATTTCAGGCCTGTGTTTCAAAACAGGCTTGCCCGTTTCGATACACGGGCCCCAGTTTAAAAAGCCAGACCATCTGTACCGATACGCACCACCCTGTTTCGGTACGGGTGTCCATTTTGCCTAGTCGTTACGAAACACGTTTCGGAACAGGTCCTCACAGTAGCCAAAACGTTTCGATACGCGTATCGGAACACAGGTTCACAGTGGCTAAACCATACCAGAACACGTTCCGATACGGGTATCCCTAGAACAACACCCGTTCCGAAACAGTCTTACCCGTTCCGAAACGCCTGCAGTCTGTGTGTTACTAAAACCAGATTTTTGCATCTCCAAAAGCTCCCAAGAAGCATCAAACATCAAGAAACAAGATATAGCATGCAACCACAAACTCTAGAGGCATTTACCCTACTCCAAACAACATCAACACACAACATACATGAAAAGGCCATACGCTTTAAGGAATCAAGCATTCACCAAAAAAGACATACATTGCATATCATGGTTTCATGCCTTAGAAAAAAACATACACAAAAACATAAAGATAAGGGCACAAGGCCAACATACATGCCAAGCAAGCCACAACCAAAACAGTAACATACTAAAGGAGTCTTAACACGCTCCTAAACACCAAACAACATACACAAATCCCCGTTGTTTAACTATTACATCAATTAACTTAAAAGTCCATACTTGAAGATAGAAAATAGCACACTTGGAGGCCTTTCTCCTTGCACAAGCAACCCACGAACTAAGGATCTGCATTGTCGAACAAAGGGAGAGTAAGCGTAAAACTTAGTGAGGGTAAGCTCATAAAACAAACCTCGACAATGCAGGGTCCAAGCACGAGCAACAAAGCCAAGGATGAATGCATGTTTCCTTACCTTTGGAACCACATGAATCAAATATATGAAATGCATGATCATATCATCAAGTATCATGCCATGCTCAACATGTCCATAACACAACCATTTGAAACACATTTAACAAACCGTATTGGAACCTAGCTATGACCCGAATACGCGGATAACAACTGTTGGAACTCACATCCAACAACTCAACCATTACATTACCTTACGGTGGGATTACACTCATCATCCTTTCACGCGGAGGGGATTCCACTCATCCTCACGCCCCGTCAATGGGATTCCACTCATCACCGACTAAAATATAAATGAAGATTTCCGGGCGTACCCGTACTCAATCTTGGTGACTACCATCACCAAGACCACGCACGCATTTCGACACTCGTGTGCACACTAACATCCTAATGATCTATCATTTGTACCCAAGCATACTAGTGCCAATACTAACTCATTTCATAGCTCAACCTCATAACATTCTTACAAATTTCCGTGCTTAGCACGTACTCACCATGATCCACCATCATGCACAAACTACATTTCAACAATTATGCACGCCACAATGCATAAGACATCATGCCTCAACACACATGTATATCACAATATACATAACAACATCAATCACATAAATATGGAACAAGAGGCATAATCACACAATATTCATAAGTTCAACCATAGTCTTCTAAACTAAAGCTTGGGATTAGACTACCAATCTAATCCCAACTCAAGGTGGGTTTACCAAGCCCGACCTAGGTCTATGTGCTCGAACCAAACGTTATGAAAACCAATTTAAAACCGGAGAACCACTCACCGACTACTCCAAGCTCAACAACTCTAGCCAATCAATCTTCCAAGTTTCCCGGATTAGTTCCCGATGTCCCCCAACACAAAACCTTGGTTCTAAGCAATCCAACACAAGCAAAAACATCAACAATCAGTCATCCATCACCAGAGCAAACCAGGAACACATTTTCAAGCAAATAGCCAACTAAGAACACACCCAAATTAGCATTTTCGAGCAGCCCAAACACACATCGATTAACCATTGATTCCAACACTTTTAACATACTCATAAGCTTCCAAAATAACCCTTAAACATCATACAATCATCAGCCATCAATTCCCACAAATAATTAGCCCCAAAAACCATCTTTTGAACCACCTAAAACCTCCCTAAAACCCATATCCGAAAATCGTTATAAAACCAAGTAAAAATTAGATATGTTGGACCTTTTGGATAGTAAATAACTTATCTAACAACAACAAATCAAAAGCTTAACTAAAAGCTATCAAAGTTATCATTTTTATTTCAAAACCCAAAAACTTCAAAATGTAAAATAATGGGTTTTAATGAAAACTAATGGTATAGAAATGAAGAGAAAGATAAGGACAACTCAAAAACATAATTACTTTTCAAGAATCTTCAAGAATGAAGAGAGAAGGAGATGGAATAGTAAACCTCAAACGGGAGGGGAAGTTGTTGTTGGTTTTGAAAGTGAGTGGGGAAGAAGATGATGAAAAATGTATTTTTATTTGTTTTGCTTCATTTTAAAAGCCAAAAGACATTTTTACCCTTAATGAATATGGATAATTACAATAGTGTAAAATCCATGGCTATTTGGGTTTAGTCTAAAACAAGCCCAACATATTTTTATTTGTTTTGAAAATACAAGGCCCAAATTATATTTTAATAATTTAATTTCACCCGACCCCCAAACCCGGGTGTTACAACTCTCCCCCACTAAAGGAATTTCGTCCTCGAAATTACCTGATGGAAACAAGTAAAGAAACTGCTCAAGCATATCAGCTTTCCTCTCCCACGTGGCCTCTTCTACACCTCTAAGTCACCACAACACCTTGACCAACTCTATGGTCTTGCCACGCAACACCTTGCTATCCGAAGCAAGTATCTCAACTGATTCTTCAATGTATGACAAATCTGGATTGAGTTCTCTCTCCTCAACGGGCATAACGTGTGACGGATCAGATCTATATCTCCTAAGCATCGACACATGGAAAACATCATGGATCTTCTCTAACTCTGAAGGCCATCTCAAACCGTAAGCTACTGGCCCAATCCGCTCAACTATCTCATACAGATCTATAAACCTCAGACTCAACTTGCCTTTCCGGCCAAATCGCATTACCTTCTTCCACGGAGGCACTTTTAGAAACACTTTCTCACCCAATGAAAACTCAATCTCTTTTCTCTTCAAATCAGCATAAGATTTCTGAAGATCGGAAGCTACTTTTAGACGGTCACAAATCAACTTCACTTTATCAGTCGTCCCTTTAAGCAAATCCGGCATAGGTAACAACTTCTAACCTGCTTCGGCCCAACAGATCGGAGTCCTACATCGCCTACCATACAATGCCTCATAAGGAGCCATTTGGATACTAGCCTGATAACTGTTGTTGTAAGCAAACTCGACTAAGGGTAAATGCTTCTCCCACGATCCCTGGAAATCGATCACACAACAATGGAGCATATCCTCTAACACTTGTATCACTCGTTCTGATTGACCATCAGACTGCGGATGTTATGAATTACTGAAATGCAAACGACTACTTAGGGCATTATGCAAACAACTCTAGAACCTCGTTGTGAATCTCAGATCTCTGTCTGATGCAATAGACTTTGGAACTCCATGCAGTCTCACAATCTCGCGGACATACAAATCTGCTAGCTTGTCTAAAGAATCTGTGGTGTTCACCGCTAAGAAATGAGCACACTTAGTGAATATATCAACTATCACCCAAATAGAATTCTTCTTCGAAGGAGACAACGACAACCCTGACACGAAGTCCATAGTGATTCTTTCCCACTTCAATTCCGGAATTTTCAAAGGCTGTAACAAACCTGAAGGAACCTGATGTTCTGCCTTTACTCTCTGGCATACCATGCAACGGCTCACATACTTGGCTACATCCTTCTTCAAACCAACCCAGAAATAATCACCCTTCAGATCTCGGTACATCTTAGTACTGCTCGGATAAATTGAAAAAGGACTCGAATGTGCTTCGCTCTGAATCATACGTCTCAACTCAACATCTGCAAGTACTACAACTCTGTCTCTGAAAACACAACACATTCTATCACTGAAACTATACTATGTCGGTCTACTCTCTGCAATGTCTTGAACATGTGAAGCTAATGATACGTCTGGCAACTGTTTCTCTCTGATCATCTGAATCAACGAAGGCTTCACTTGCAACTCCGTAGTCAAACCACCATCCGCTGATACACTCAGCCTACCAAACATAGCTCGCAACTCAACTGCAACTTTTGTGCTCAACGCATCGGCCACTAAATTTTCCTTACACGGATGGTACTCAATAGTCAAATAATAGTCTTTCAACAGTTCAAGCCATCTTCTTTGTCTTAAGTTCAACTCTCTCTGAGTCATCAGATACTTCAAGCTTTTATGATCAGTGTAAACCATGCACTTCTCACCATACAAATAGTGTCGCCAAATCTTCAACGGAAACACAACTACTGCCAACTCAATGTCGTGCGTAGGATAATTCTTCTCATGAATCTTCAATTGTCTCGAAGCATACGCAACAGCTCTCTTCTCTTGCATCAGCACACAACCTAGGCCTACATAGGATGCATCGCTATAGATTACGAACTCTTTCCCTGAATTTGGCTGTACCAACACTGGAGCATTCCTCAAAGCTTCTTTTAATTTCTCAAATGCCTTCTGTCTTGCATCTGACCACTCAAACTTAACTCCTTTTTGCAACAATTTAGTCAACGGAGCAGCTACTCTAGAGAACCCATCAATGAACCTCTTATAGTAACCAGCTAGTCCTAGGAAACTCCTAATCTCTGTCACTGACTTAGGTTGTTTCCACTCAACAATGGCTTCTATCTTTCTCGGATCAACACGAATACCTTCAGCTGATACAACGTGGCCAAGAAACACAACCTCTCTGATCCAGAACTCGCATTTACTCAACTTAGCATACAACTGATTACTCATAATCTCTGCAAAACAAGTCTCAAGTGCTCATCATGTTCTTCTTCTGATCTCGAGTATACAATGATGTTGTCTATGAAAACAACTACAAATCGGTCTAGATGGTCTCGGAAAACTCTGTTCATCATGTCCATGAAAGCTTCTGGTGCATTCGTGAGCCCAAACGGCATCACAAGGAACTCGTAATGACCGTATATAGTCCTAAAAGTTGTCTTCGGAACATCACACTCTTTTACATTCAACTTATAGTACCCTGATCTCAAATCTAACTTCGAAAACACTGTGGCACCTCTCAACTGATCAAACAAGTCATCTATACGAGGCAACGAATACTTGTTCTTCACTGTCAGCTGGTTCAACTGCCTGTAGTCGATACACATCCTCATACTGCCATCCTTCTTCTTCACAAACAACACGGGAGCACCCCAAGGCGAACTACTAGGCTTAATAAAACCTCGGTCTAACAACTCCTGAAGCTGACTTTTCAACTCTTTCAACTCTTTCAGAACCATATGGTACAGAGCAATAGAAACTGGAGTAGACACTGATACAGTCTCAATCACAAACTCTACATCTAAGTCAGGAGGCAAACCAGGTAACTCTTCTGGAAACACATCCGGATAATCACAAATTGTCCTGATATCTTTCGGTCTAACCTCACTCATATTCGGATTCATCACGTACGCTAAATAAGCCCCACAACCGGATTCCATCAACCTAGGAGCCTCTAAAGCCAACACAACGTTTGACAAGAACTTAACGTTCTCGCCTACTACTACTACCTCGTAGTCATCAGAAAGCTTCAACAAAATTCTCTCTGTCTCAAAATCTACACTAGCTATATGCTCAACCAACCAATCCATACCCAAAATAATATCAAAATCGTAGAACGGAAGCTCCATCATATCAACAGGAAACACAAGACCCTGAATCTTCAATGGACACCTCCTATACATCCGTCTAACTACAACTGTCTCACCGAAGGAACTAGTCACATGCATCCCTACGCCTAAAATCTCAACAGGTATGTCTAACTTCTTTGCATGCTCACTCGAAATATAAGAATGTGTGGAACCCGAATCGACTAAGGAAAGCAAAGACATGGACTGTAACTCAAAATTATCAGCTATCACATATGTGTCATTCTCTGCCTCTCTCTGTGCGTAGACTCTAGCTGGCTGAACTGCCACTATATGAGCAAGATTCCTCGGTGCCTCTATCCTAGGTGCATCAGCCCTCGGCTGGAAGTAACCACGACCGCGCCCACGGCCTTTCGGATCGTCGATCATTCTCGCAGGAGCCTGTGCCCGAATCGGTACTTGTGCCGCCTGATGCGGACACTCTCTCCTGAAGTGGTCTCTCGATCCACAGTTCCAGCAAGCATGATAGTTTCACCAACACTCTCCTAAATCCTGTCTCCCACATCAGGCACACTCAGGCAAACGCCCTCCAGC
This sequence comes from Hibiscus trionum, assembly GCA_030270665.1. NCBI lineage: Eukaryota > Viridiplantae > Streptophyta > Magnoliopsida > Malvales > Malvaceae > Hibiscus > Hibiscus trionum. The sequence goes on along the minus strand of BSYR01000027.1, from coordinate 39,853,809 downwards.
TCTCTGGCCCTGATGGCCTCTACCGTGGTGGCCACCGCCACGCCTATGATCATACTGCTGTCCACTACCCCGATGCCTCTTGGCATCACCACGATCAAAGTTGTTGTGTGTTGAGTGTGTAAAAGTTCTATATTTTACCCCTATTTAACCCATATTTCTGTTGCATTCAAGCATAATTCATTGCATTTAGGTTAGATTTCATTTATACATCACAAATATATCAAATGACACAGTTTCTGCTGAAATTAGTTACTTTTGCAGGTAGCTGCTGTAGCCGGTGGAGGGCAGTAGAGAAGCAAACGCTGAGCATGGAAGAAGCAGAGCTGGAACTGGATGTGCAGACGAGGAGGATGAGGCTGCCATGGCCGCTGCCGTGGCAGCCAAGGACGACAGCGATAGTGAGGGGAAGAAGTGAAGTGGGCCTCGACAGAAAGAGAAAATTAAGCCCATCTGTCGTGGAGCACCCTTATATTTTTCCAAGCCCTGGATCATAATGAAGGCCAAGCCCAAAGTTCAAGGAAGAAACTCCAAGTAAGAAGGAAGGACGAATTAAAGACTTATGCTCTGAAGATTTAGTCTTTAATAGAGTTGTACTTTAATTTAAACTTGTATTCTTGCCATATTAGAAAACTTGAACCCAAGGCCTATATAAAGGCATGTAATTCGACCTAGGGAAGGATATAATCTTATTCTCTAGCCTTCTTCCCAAAACCCTAGCCGTTTTCCCTTCCTCATCATGTTCTAAACTTCCTCTAGGGCTAAGGGTTGATTTGTAAAGTAGTTGCAAGGATTGCATTTGTTTTAGGAATTTTTCTGTTCAATAAAATAACTTCAAGTTTGCTTATTCTAGTTTTCAACATCTTGCAAGAGTATCGGGAGAGCATTGTGAGATTACACATTTACTTAATATCGGGAGAGTTAAGTATACGAAAGGAATAAGTACGGGTTCTCCAGTTTATGGTTGAACTATCTCGGACCTAGGGATAGGACGAGGTTAAGTGGCTGAGGAAGAATTCAACAACTTCGGTGTTCATCCTTCGATTCACGCCGGGAGGTATCATCAAAGACGTTTTCATCGACAGACTTGGACCTAGGGATAGGCCAAGGAACATCAGGGATTCTTGCCAAGCTTGAAGTACAAAGTTGTGTGATCGCTGCCGCGACTAACAACAGACCGCTGCCGCGACAGGTGCTGCCGCGACAGGCGCAACGACAGAACAGATATTCCTAGACTTTGCAACACCTACACTACTGAGAAATTCAATACCAGCCCATTCTCTCTATCCTAAATTCTATACTATTTTATTATCAGTATTCTTTAGTATCTCGTGACAAACATTTAAACTATTTCTTTTTCTTCTCGTGCAGTAATTCCAAGTTGAAGCTATTAGCCCAGTCCCTGTGGAGACGATATCCGATACTTACGTATCACTTTACTACTTGCGTCGTGTACACTTGCACTACATTGCGATAGACACTTTTACACGCAACAAGTTTTTGGCGTCGTTGCCGGGGACTGGCAACATATCTTTACCCTATCTTTTTACTGCACTTCTTTTATTTTCTGTTTTAACTTGGATTGTTCAACATGTACCTTTCACAAGGTCTTTTGTTTGCTTATGCGCAGATCTCAACGAGGAAAAGAACCTGAGCACCAGTTAGATCCTGAAATCAAACGAACGTGCAATCTCAAGAAAAGAGTCCGCCTCCTCGTAGAAAGAAACGAATAGCTAGAGGAACAATTAGAAGCAATGGTGAACGAAAGGCACGAAGAAAGAAGAAACAACTAAGGGAATCCCCAAGATCCTAACGATCCCATCGGGGATGGAGGAAACGAACGACCTGTCGTACCTCCTGTTGCCGCTGCCGCACACCGGTCATGCTGAGAATACATGATCAACGATCATGTGGAACTAGAAACCACCCTGCCAGATGTAGAAGCTGAAAATTTCGAGCTAAAACCTGCCATGAAGTATGATAAATAACGTTGGCCAATTCAGTGGTGCTGCTATAGAGGATTCTAGGGAGCATCTGAAAACGTTCCAGGAAATCAGTGGTTCGTTTAGACTACCATGAGTAAATTCGGAGATACTAAGGCTTCGGTTATTTCCTCATTCATTGAGGGACAGAGCGAAAACTTGGTGGAATAAACTAACGCCGGATTCAATACGAACTTGGGCAGATTTAACTCGTGAATTTTTGTCTCGTTTTAATCCTTCACATTTATCTGAGCGATTACGTAATGAAATTGCTACTTTTCAATAGGAAGACGATGAGCCAATGCACGAGGCATGTGACAGATTTACCACCCTGCTAAGGAACTGCCCAATGCATGGATTCCCTGTTTGGATCCAGGTAATTAAGTTTTATAATGCTGCCAACTTACAAACTCGTATGAGAATTGATTCAGCAGCAAATGGACTGCTGTTGGACAAAGATCCAGATGAAGCAATGGTAGTGTTGAAAAACTTGGCAAAGAACGAGGAACAGTTTCCTACAGCAAGAAGGGGAGGTAAATGAGTACTAGCTGTGAAAGACTATGAGGCTAATAATTCCCTAAAGACACAAGTTGCATATCTCACAAAGGCGGTTGAGAACTTGCTGAAGAAAGACTCTCAACCAATCTATGCTGCAGAAGAGGTATGTGGAACTTGCAATGGAAATCATAGTTCGGATGACTGCCCGATACAGCTAGAGTGTAACCCCCTTAGCCCGGCCTAGACGCTAGACCCGAACTACGAAGATCACACGGGGAAAAGCAAAGTCAACCCGAAAGTCAACCTTGATTAACAACCCTTTTTTATTTTTATCTTCTCTAGATGCACATTAAACCTATGTGAAGGCTCGGGAACCTTGGGAGAGAAAAACACAGCGATCGAAAAACGCTTAAGGACTCAATTGCAAGAAGTACGCTTTTAGGGACCAAAATGCAAATTTTTGAAAATAAAAGGACTTTCAAGATTTTAGTTTTACCAAACCTCAATTAATCATATTACAAGCCTCTCTGCCAAATTTCAGCTTAAAAAGACATCTCAAGCTCAAGCAATTGCGATTACAAATTTCAGGACTAAAATGTAAAGTATGCAGACTTCAAGCAATTCAAAACTGTGTCCAAACGGTCACCTGTTTCGAAACACTGACAACCATTTCGAAACATCCATGCCAGATGCCCATATCGAAACGGTGTTGACCGTTTCGGTACGCGGGTATGTTTCGAACCTAGTTCCGAAACAGACACCTCCAGTAGCAAAAGTGTTTCGAAACACTTCTAGCTATTCCGAAACGCCCAAGCCATTTCAAGCACCCGTTTCAAAACAGCCAAGGGTGTTTCGATACACCCTGCCCGGAAACAACATAAAATTCTAGTTTTTCACTTCAAAACACCATCAAACACAATTGAAACCATTCCATAACATATCATCATCAAGTTAAGCATTATTACTATCAAATTGCATTTAAAACTAGTTGCAAAGCAAACATTAGGCACACCAACTCCCTAATCATATTCAACACAAGATCTTACCTTAACCAAAGAACATAGCATAACAACATATGAAGAAGAAGATCCAAATATTGCAAAGCGATCAACAACAAGATTCAAACCACAAACCAAACATGGTCAACATACACTATCTCATTACACAACAACATAAAAGACTCTCCCCCCATTGCCTTTATTATCAATAGCTATAAACCAAACATACTTCTCAAGTGGAGCTCTTCTTGAATCCCTTGCTTCTTGATGTCCCACCTTCAATTATCTGCATTGATGGACAAAAAGGAGCGTAAGCACATAATGCTTAGTGAGGAATGCTCAAAACCAAAACACCATCAATGCAGCGAATCATAAAACCTTCTTAAGATGTAATCACAAACCAGTAAACCAAAGCATTGATTGAAACACTCCTTTGAAACACCATTGCTTAAAAACATGCATTGCTCAACAAGAAAACCAACATTAACTTTGATACACTAAACAACTCACCCCAAAGCAACACCCTTGCAAATACTATCATTTAAACCTTTCCATGCACAACCTCTTCATACAAAGTTTAAACCAATTTCCTTGGAAATCACTTCCACATCACGCTATACTTTTCTCATGCTTGATGATCATTTCAAATCAAAATACCTTTTGAAAACCATATGTTCCTTCTATCTATCTCATGCATTCAACAAATGCAAAAATCATGGCAAAGCCACACATGCTTGTTACTCAAAAGCACTTATAAAAGTGCCAAACCTCATTTGCATAAGCAAATCAGCATTTTGAAAACCACATGTACCATCTAGCTAACACATGCATACAACCTATGCAAATCTCATGGCAAGGCCACATATGCTTGATACACAAAAGCATTTCATAGAATTATTATCTCATATGCATTTCTCATTACATACAACATCTCAAGCATTGGTACATGTGACACATTTCATTCTCATATATTGGCATTTCTCATACTCTATTATACACGGATATGCGGACAGCTTGACTCGAGGTCAAGTCCTACCTCGGTGGGAACTCGCCACCGGCTCTCATGGCGGTATCTACCCTCGCCACTAAGCTTGGGTATTTCACCAAGTCCTACTATGATGGAATGCCCCTCATCGATTTCACATGGCAATAACTCTTGTTGCCAAAAAGCTTGGTCTCTCACCAAGCCCTACTCTAATGAAAATCCCATCATTGGTCTCATGGCAATAACTCTTGTTGCCAAAAAGCTTGGTCTCTCACCAAGTCCTACTCCAATGAAAATCCCATCATTGGTCTCTCTCTTTGGGACGACACCCAAGAGCACGTACGGATTTTTAGTTTATAGTGCACTCTATATCCTATTGATCGATCAATATATCCAGTAATTTTTTCATCACCTATGCCAATATATATCATGCTAAGCATCAACACATTCGCTGTTTTTAAAGCATGCAAAAACTTCAAGCCAAAAGGCCGAACAAAGCATTTGAGACACAAATTGACAATTCATACTAACAAGGAATATCAATTTCATGCATCTTTTCTCAAACCAAGTTTGACAACCAACTCACATGCTTTGAAACCATGCTCAAACAACAAATTAAACCACATTGTCAAATTAATCACATCAAAACCCATTTTGATAGTTTTCAAAACAATAATAGCACAATTGAGAGAAACTTCCACTTTAATTACTTCCGAACTTAAACCGACGTTTCAAGCCTAAATTTAAGTTCCCAAACTTCTTTTCAAAACCATTCCAAAGCTGGAAATCATGATCTCACTCACCAATACACAAAACTATGCTAGCCGACAAGCCTCCCAAGCGTCCAAAATGTAACCCCCTTAGCTCGGCCTAGACGGTTGACCTGAACTACGAAGATTACACGGGGAAAACCAAAGTTAACCCGAAAGTCAACCTTCATTAACGACCCTTTTTTTCTTTTTACTTGTCTAGATGCACATTAACCCTAAGCATACTCTTGAGAATCATTTATAAGAAAAGCACAGCGATCGGATATCAATAAGGGACTCAATAGCACAAATCACAAATATTAGGGACCAAATTGCAAATTATGGAAATTAGGAGGACTCAACTGATTTTTAAGTTACCAATATTAAATTGGTCATATTACATGCTTCCCTTTCAAATTTCACCTTAATCGGACATCTCAAACTCATGCAATTGCAATTACAATTTTCGGGACTAAAACGTAAAGCTTGCAAACCTCAAAACCATTCAAATAAGTGCCCAACGGTCACCTGTTTCGAAACGGGGTTGACTGTTCCGAAACACGGGTTCGTTTCTAGACTTGTTTCGAAACAAGGCATTCTAGTGGCCAAACTGTTTCGATACGGTCACCAGTCGTTTCGAAACACCTAGGCCATTATAGGCCCCCGTTTCGAAACACCTATGAGTGTATCGATACGGGTTGCCCAGAAGCTGCAGATTTTGCTGGTTTAACATGCATAAGACCACTCAAACGCATCCTAATGACTTCCTAATCATGCCAACAAGTCATTATACAGATAAGGTACATGTTTGCAACTTCAAAACACATTCATGGCATCAATCATGGAATTCCACAAGTCTATAGGCATGCATCCTAATATCCAAAACCAAACAACAAACAAAACACCAAATCAAACTTCAAAAGGCCATTTACAAATCCAAATCACCAAAGGCATCATGCCACAATTAGGGAGTCCAAAACATCTCCCAATACACAACCTAGGTTCCCATTGCCAAAATATCAAAAGCTAATAGTGTTATGAAAACGTCACCATACATGAGCTTAGTTTTCCCTTGGACTCTTAGCCTTATTGTCACCTTCAAACACTTCAATTATCTGCATTATTGGTTCAAGAGAGAGAGCGTAAGCACAATTGCTTAGTGAGGCATGCTCTAAAGAAACAACGCAATAATGCTTTTTATAAAACACTTTTAACAAAGCCTTTCATCACATAATCATCATTACACATGCAACCTTGCATACATAACAAGCATCTCATGCTTCATTAAAGTCAACATGTCATATTGCCTTTCAAGTGATAATCCATAACCATTTACAACACAAAACACAATCGGATACGCGGATTACAAGCGTTGTCCCATACGCTTCATACACACTACCGAACACACAGGGTGGAGTTTACCGGTACAATCACAACCCCTTAACACCCGTGATGGAGTTTAACGGTACAATCACAACCCCTCAACATCACTCATCGGTAGTTGTATAACTTCACTAACAAGTATACGTGACACACAACACAAGATCCACACACGGACTTTTAACCACCGTTGTGATCTTAACTTACCCGTTAGTGTACTTGGATGGAGTTTACGGTACAATCTCAACCCCTCAACATCCAAGGCGACTTTATTCACGGTGCACCCAATCCTATAGTCGGCTAACTATATCCGATTCAAGTACTTTAAAACCATCACATCACTTGCTAATATACATCATATAACATCAACAACTCACTCTTTTAAAGCATTAAACAAAGCCATTTAACATCATGCATCACTATGCATAAATTCCACATTTTCAATATGTAAAACCAAGGATCTCTTACCTTGAGCATCCTTCAACATATGGCTTTCAAAACCAGCATTAACCATGCTAAAACATGCTTTCAAAACAGAATTTAAACATGCAAAACAAATCCAATGCATCGAACCACATCAAGGCTCATTCCAAGAGAGTTTCTCCGAAAACTTACTCTTGAGCTTAATTAAGTTGCTTAGACTTAAACTAAGCTCCCAAAACCTTCAAACATTTGTTCCAAGGATGGAAATCCAAATTCACTCACCAATTCCGTTTCGCAAGCTTGCCGAAACGCCGATCAAGCCTCTGGATCAACACCACAAGTGTCCGAAGATGTCTCCCCTGTTTTAAACACATCAAAGCAGAGGATTAATGCATCATCATGCATTTCTCATTACATACAACATCTCAAGCATTGGTACATGTGACACATTTCATTCTCATATATTGGCATTTCTCATACTCTATTATACACGGATATGCGGACAGCTTGACTCGAGGTCAAGTCCTACCTCGGTGGGACCTCGCCACCGGCTCTCATGGCGGTATCTACCCTCGCCACTAAGCTTGGGTATTTCACCAAGTCCTACTATGATGGAATGCCCTTCATCGATTTCACATGGCAATTACTCTTGTTGCCAAAAAGCTTGGTCTCTCACCAAGCCCTACTCCAATGAAAATCCCATCATTGGTCTCATGGCAATAACTCTTGTTGCCAAAAAGCTTGGTCTCTCACCAAGTCCTACTCCAATGAAAATCCCATCATTGGTCTCTCTCTTTGGGACAACACCCAAGAGCACGTACGAATTTTTAGTTTATAGTGCACTCTACATCCTATTGATCGATCAATATATCCGGTAATCTTTTCATCACCTATGCCAATATATATCATGCTAAGCATCAACACATTCGCTGTTTTTAAAGCATGCAACAACTTCAAGCCAAAAGGCCGAACAAAGCATTTGAGACACAAATTGACAACTCATACTCACAAGGAATATCAATTTCATGCATCTTTTCTCAAACCAAGTTTGACAACCAACTCACATGCTTTGAAACCATGCTCAAACAACAAATTAAACCACATTGTCAAATCAATCACATCAAAACCCATTTTGATAGTTTTCAAAACAATAATAGCACAATTGAGAGAAACTTCCACTTTACTTACTTCCGAACTTAAACCGACGTTTCAAGCCTAAATTTAAGTTCCCAAACCTCTTTTCAAAACCAATCCAAAGCTGGAAATCATGATCTCACTCACCGATACACAAAACTATGCTAGCCGACAAGCCTCCCAAGCGTCCGAAATGTAACCCCCTTAGCCCGGCCTAGACGGTTGACCCGAACTACGAAGATTACACGGGGAAAACCAAAGTCAACCAGAAAGTCAACCTTGATTAACGACCCTTTTTTTCTTTTTACTTGTCTAGATGCACATTAACCCTAAGCATACTCTTGAGAATCATTTATAAGTAAAGCTCAGCGATCGGATATCAATAAGGGACTCAATTGCACAAATCACAAATATTAGGGACCAAATTGCAAATCCTGGAAATTAGGAGGACTCAACTGATTTTTAAGTTACCAATATTAAATTGGTCATATTACATGCTTCCCTGTCAAATTTCACCTTAATCGGACATCTCAAACTCATGCAATTGCAATTACAATTTTCAGGACTAAAACGTAAAGCTTGCAAACCTCAAAACCATTCAAATAAGTGCCCAACGGTCACCTGTTTTGAAACGGGGTTGACCGTTCCGAAACATGGGTTCGTTTCAAGACTTGTTTCGAAACAAGGCATTCTAGTGGCCAAACTGTTTCGATACGGTCACCAGCCGTTTCGAAACACCTAGGCCATTATAGGCCCCCGTTTCGAAACGCCTATGAGTGTATCGATATGGGTTGCCCAGAAGCTGCAGATTTTGCTGGTTTAACATGCATAAGACCACTCAAACGCATCCTAATGACTTCCTAATCATGCCAACAAGTCATTATACAGATAAGGTACATGTTTGCAACTTCAAAACACATTCATGGCATCAATCATGGAATTCCACAAGTCTATAGGCATGCATCCTAATATCCAAAACCAAACAACCAACAAAACACCAAATCAAACTTCAAAAGGCCATTTACAAATCCAAATCACCAAAGGCATCATGCCACAATTAGGGAGTCCAAAACATCTCCCAATGCACAACCTAGGTTCCCATTGCCAAAATATCAAAAGCTAATAGTGTTATGAAAACGTCACCATACATGAGCTTAGTTTTCCCTTGGACTCTTATCCTCATTGTCGCCTTCAAACACTTCAATTATCTGCATTATTGGTTCAAGAGAGAGAGCGTAAGCACAATTTCTTAGTGAGGCATGCTCTAAAGAAACAACGCAATAATGCTTTTTATAAAACACTTTTAACAAAGCCTTTCATCACATAATCATCATTAGACATGCAACCTTGCATACATAACAAGCATCTCATGCTTCATTAAAATCAACATGTCATATTGGCTTTCAAGTGATAATCCTTAACCATTTACAACACAATCGGATACGCGGATTACAAGCGTTGCCCCATACGCTTCATACACACTACCGAACACACAAGGTGGAGTTTACCGGTACAATCACAACCCCTCAACACCCGTGATGGAGTTTAACGGTACAATCACAACCCCTCAACATCACTCATCGGTAGTTGTATAACTTCACTAACGAGTATACGGAACACACAACACAAGATCCACACAAGGACTTTTAACCACCGTTGTGATCTTAACTTACCCGTTAGTGTACTTGGATGGAGTTTACGGTACAATCTCAACCCCTCAACATCCAAGGCGACTTTATTCACGGTGCACCCAATCCTATAGCAGGCTAACTATATCCGATTCAAGTACTTTAAAACCATCACATCACTTGCCAATATACATCATATAACATCAACAACTCACTCTTTTAAAGCATTAAACAAAGCCATTTAACATCATGCATCACTATGCATAAATTTCACATTTTCAATATGTAAAACCAAGGATCTCTTACCTTGAGCATCCTTCAACATATGGCTTTCAAAACCAGCATTAACTATGCTAAAACATGCTTTCAAAACAGAATTTAAACATGCAAAACAAATCCAATGCATCGAACCACATCAAGGCTCATTCCAAGAGAGTTTCTCCGAAAACTTACTCTTGAGCTTAATTAAGTTGCTTAGACTTAAACTAAGCTCCCAAAACCTTCAAACATTTGTTTCAAGGCTAGAAATCCAAATTCACTCACCAATTCCATTTCGTAAGCTTGCCGAAATGCCGATCAAGCCTCCGGATCAACACCACAAGTGTCCGAAGATGTCTCCCCTGTTTTGAACACATCAAAGCAGAGGATTAATGCATCATCATGCATTAAAATCTTCAGCCATCACACCTAAACTCGTTGCTCTAACCAATTCTAACATTTCGGCTACCAAACACAACCGAAATCACCTCCAAACTCTTCCAAAACATAACCCAGCCAAGATCCATCACTTCTAATCATTTCTAAACATCAATTAACATCCAAAATGAACTTAAACTCGTCCTTATACCTCCAGATATAACAGAACACCAAGATCACCTCAAAAACCACCATTTTCATAATCAAAAACTTAGGAAACACAACCTATTCGGGATTGCATTTATAAAACCTTATTTACACATCATTAAACATCCAAAACACATTTAAGAACCATCTCAAAACAGAGCCCAAACAAACACCACGAAATTCTTCAAGATTTCCTCCAAATCTTGAGTTTTAAGCCAAAATCAAGTTCATATCATTAAAACCATTTATAAAACTTAAATTAAGGATTGCCAACTTGGGAATTTCAGTAAAGAACTTAATATTTAGAGGAGAAGAACAACCTTACCTCTAAATGATGATTTCTCCTTGATTTGAGCCAATTTGCTTGGAAATCCAATGAGCAAATCAAAAGGATTTGATGTAGAATGGATTAGGAATTAATTGATGATTGAAACCTCATCAATTGGAGTGAAAATCAATAGAAAAGTTGCTGGAGAAAAGTGTTTGGGTGAGAGAATTTTGAGAGAAAAAGAGATGAGAAAATTTTAAGCAAAGTTAGTTATGAAAATCTAAAAAGTGGTTTCTCTTTTTCATTTAATTAATTAAACATTAATTAAATCACTTAAATCTAAGAAAAATCTGGAGAAATCATTCTTGGGTAAATTAGCTCCTTAAAGGTTCAAAGTTTCAATCCTTACAAAACAGTCACCACTGAACTTTTCAAAAATTGCATTTTAGTCACTATTTCAAAATGTTGTATTTCCAAACCTTATTTTGTAAAATTGATTTCACCACTCTCTTATATATATTAAAAGAGGATTTTTAGATATTTTTCCATATTTTTAAGGCATCCCGAACTAGGCTTTCCCTAAAAACCTCATTTTATATTGGAACCGAAAATCAGACCGGTCCGGTTCAGACCCTAAACTCCTAAGCCCAAAATTGGGGTGTTACATGATACCTCCAACGCCACCTCTATCGCTTCTGGATCATTCTCCCCTATTTTTAACACATAACAACAGAGGATTAATGCATCACCATGCATTAAAATCACCAGCAATACAACCAAACTCGTTGCTCTACTCAAGAACCTCATTTCGGCCACCAAAAACAACCGAAATCACCTCCAAACTCTCCCAAAACAAAGCCCAGCCAAGATCTATCAATTCTAAACATTTCTAAACATCAATTAACATCAAAAAGCAACATAAACATGACCTTATACCTCCAGCAACAGCAGATCACCAAAATCACCCCAAAAACCACCATTCTAGCAAGCAAAACTTAGGAAAACAAACCTATTCGGGATTTGATTGATAAAACCTCATTTGTAACATCAATTAACATCCAAAATACATTAGAAAACAACCTCAAAACAGAGCCTAACCAAGATCCACGAAAATCTCCAAGATCTCTTCCAAAATCTTGAGTTTTAAGCAAAATTCTTGTTTCCAACATTAAAACCATTCATAAAACTTTAATAAAGGATTGACAACTTGGGAATTTCAGTAAAGAACTGAGTATTTAGAGGAGAAGAACAAGCTTACCTCTAAATGGTGATTTCTCCTTGATTTGGGCAAGTTTCCATGAAAATCCAATGTAGAAAACAAATAGATTTGATGCAAGATTGATTAGGAATCAAAGAGGAATTGAAATCTCATCAAATGAAGTGTAAAATAAAAGTAAATTTTCTGGAGAAAATGTGTTTGGTTGAAAGGAATTTGAGAGAAAATGAAGAGAGGGAAAATTTGTGAAAAGTAGTTATGAATAGTTAAAGTTAGTTTTTCTTTTAATTAACCTTCATTTCCTTTAATTAAAACATTTATAAAATTACCCAAATTAAGGAAAAATCTGATGAAAATATTTTGGTAAAATTAGCTCCTTAAAGATTCAAAGTTTCAATCCTTTACAAAACAGTCACTATTTCACTTCTGCAAAAACTGCGATTTGGTCACTACTCCGAAATGTAGTATTTTCAAACTTCCTTTTGTAAAATTGATTCCACCATTCACTTATATATATTAAATGAGGATTTTTAGATATTTTTCTATATTTTTAAAGCATCCCGAACTAGGTGTTCCCTAAAACTCCCTTTTAGATTCGAACCGATTTCCAGACCGATTCGCTTCAGACCCTAAACTTCTAAGCCCAAATTTGGGGTGTTACAACTCTCCCCCTCTTAGGAAATTTCGTCCTCGAAATTTCAACCTGCGAAAAGAGCATGATACCAAACTTCTCAAAGCATCACACAATGTAACACAGGAGACTTAACCACCACTGAAACATCCTCAACCCAAAACACCACGAAACCAACACATCCCCAAAACAAACTTACACTATACCCAAATCCAACACCACTACTTACGGTTCAAAACTTCCAGAACACTCGGTTATTAGCCTCAACTTAAGTTTTCACACTTTCGAACTGTGCATAGCCCCAACAACCCGAAGAACTCTCAAATCTTTACAACATACTCCACTTTATCTCATAACTCCCTCAACAAAACTCATACATACGGTGACACCAACCCATCCATTTTTCATCCACCATGTGACCCACAACCTTCACTGTTTCTAAAACCCCTTGTAAAAACGCTCAACTCCTTTCAAAGATTACCACAACAAGCAAAAATTTCTCAAGCAACAACTGCTTACTCAAACTTCTCAAAGTATCGATAACATTCCTTCACATCCGCTACTATCACTACCATAACAACTCATCAAAAGTACTCACACAACATCCGAAAACCACGTCACAAGATTCCAACCTTAACTCCGCCAGCTATTCCACTTACCCCAACTGACTTAGGAAAGATTTACTTATACCCAACTAACAAACCACTTCTCACAAGAACCCGGCCAACCTACAATGGCCCTTGAACATACATTGTCTTTCCACTTCAAGCTTTGGCCATAACACTAACCTTACCTGGATACCACCCATTCCATACAAACATAATAAGATTATGAAACCTCTACTCATCCCAAGCCAAACCTTATCTAAAGCTCTCAACATAATCTCCTCCCAAGTTCTCTAAGGTTACTGCGAACCGTCACCTACACAAACAACCCTCCTATTGCAACCATCAACGCCAAGACGCCTCAACACTCCGGAACCACATCCACTAGCCTACAACATCATCTAACACAAAGAAACTACCACACCTATTAGCTATACACAACCACCTCGACCGATTCTAACTTCAACCGGTAATCTCCTTACCACCACACCGCTAAACTCTTTAAGCACCAAAACACCACTTAAAACCCACCATCCAACCTAATCCTACCACAATACTAACGGACCCAACTAGCCATTAGCAAGTGTGAATGTTCGTATGCATGGTCACCAATATGTCCTATCAATGCCTGTGTACATGTATGCAAAACCTCTAATGTCATGTCGCATGTATGCATGTACCAACATATATATATATATATAATATAACAAATGGTTTTAACTGTGCATTCATGTCGGTTCACACTTACCAACAACATCCTCAGGATCCTCCTAAGAACACCTCTTACCTCACTTCTAACTTCTCCAGCTCTACCATTCTAACAATTTGCTAGCTACAAAATACCCCACTAATACCCTCTTCACACTAAAGTTGTTTTCAAAACAACACCGACTACTACCCCAACTTGCTAGCTATAAGACCTTACCCACTACACAAGGGAAACCAAACTGAAACCAAACAAAGATAACTAGGGTAAAGATTACTTAGCAAAGTTACATGTAGTCACCTCATTGCCCCGGAGCTCCAACAGACAAACTCTCTTCCCCGCAGCACCACTATTCTCTGGCTGTACAGCCGCAGCACCAACCAACACTTTAAGGTCATCACCGTCTCCATGCGGTAAAGATCCCTGACTACCCCGAGCTAACTCCAAACAATTCCGTCTCAAATGTCCAATAGACCCACAATTCCAACAAGATCCATCCTCCAAACACCTCACACCTTTTTGCCTTTCTTGCCACCTCCGAACTCTGTCTCGGTCGCGCTCACGACCCTTCTGAGACCCTTTTGCACCCACTGAAGCTAATCTCACCACTTGAGGATAATTCTGCTTCACATGCTCCATAGAACCACAGTTCCAATAAACTCCCACACCCCAACAAACTCCAACATGACGCCTTCTACAACGGTCACACATCGACGACCGAACCACCACTCCTTGGTCATCTTATACTTGACCCACATCAGCACCACCACCAAAACCTTGATTCAAGCGAACCCTTCCATCGCGTAACCTCTTACGCTGACCACTCTCAAGGTCGGTACTCACAGTTCTTTTACTTATAATTTTCCCACCATCATAACCTGAAGCCACACCCCCACGTTGCTTAACCCCTGGAAACTTCTCTCCAAGGTATCTTTTATTAAAGGCAGACACAAAGAACTCCCAATCTATATCGTGGATATTCGTTGCCACCGCCACAGATGTCCACCAAGCACAAGCATCCTCCAACATTAACGAGACAACACTTCCCAACTTACAGGCGTTGTCACACCCTTCCTGATCCAAAATCGGAATTATACTGGCTAACCAAGCCTCGAACGCCTTAGGTGTCGAACCATGATACTCCACAGCTCCCAAATCATATAAACACTGTTTTGACAAACTCGTATGTCCGACAGTCGGCACGTACACAGGCCTCACCTTCACCACGGCTTGGGACGTTCCCGACATCTCCTGAACTGCAGGTGATGAATCCTTCATCACAGAACCAACTCTCACCTCCTGTCTTAGTATCAACTCCAGGCACTGTAGACTGAAATGATACATTCCCACCAAAAAGTGAATTCCACCCCTTTACAACTTGCTCTAAAGCAACAACCATCGTACCAAACTGCCATTCCCTCATCGATCCCATTGTGCTATTATTAACAAAGCAATGATAACAAAACAAACAGAACGATCAGGCCAGCTTCAAGCAAGGATTCAAGACTCCACTCCAACATAACACAATAGCTATAATAATAAGGCAATGGGTATCCCGAATTGTCCCCTTTTATATGACATAACAATCAATAAAACATTGATATCACAAACATCGAGCATACCAATCAACAAACTTCAATCATGCTCTCATCAAACAACATTCACCCTCAACAGCATAATATCAACATATCATACCCATCACATTTCTATTATTCAGAAAATCAACTCACAACACCAGCATATTACCAATACCTGTTCACATTAGCTTACAAAAGAATTGTAACCACAAAGCATGATAAAAACATCAGCAATTCACTCAGAAACGTATTTTTCAACCAACCTTCAACCACACATCAGAATAAACATCCAACACTTACTATAACAACTTACCACAAACTTACCATCGCCCCAAATATTCGCAACATGGCTCTGATACCAACAAATGTAACCCCCTTAGCCCGGCCTAGACGCTAGACCCGAACTACGAAGATCACACGGGGAAAACCAAAGTCAACCCGAAAGTCAACCTTGATTAACGACCCTTTTTTATTTTTATCTTCTCTAGATGCACATTAAACCTATGTGAAGGCTCAGGAACCTTGGGAGAGAAAAACACAGCGATCGAAAGACGCTTAAGGACTCAATTGCAAGAAGTACGCTTTTAGGGACTAAAATGCGAATTTTTGAAAATAAAAGGACTTTCAAGATTTTAGTTTTACCAAACCTCAATTAATCATATTACAAACCTCTCTGCCAAATTTCAGCTTAAAAAGACATCTCAAGCTCAAGCAATTGCGATTACAAATTTCAGGACTAAAATGTAAAGCATGCAGACTTCAAGCAATTCAAAACTGTGTCCAAACGGTCACCCATTTCGAAACACTGACAACCGTTTCGAAACATCCATGTCGGACGCCCGTATCGAAACGGTGTTGACCGTTTCGGTACGCGGGTATGTTCCGAACCTAGTTCTGAAACAAACACCTCCAGTAGCAAAAGTGTTTCGAAACACTTCTAGCTGTTCCGAAACGCCCAAGCCATTTCAAGCACCCGTTTCGAAACAGCCAAGGGTGTTTCGATACACCCTGCCCAAAAACAGCAGAAAATTCTGGTTTTTCACTTCAAAACACCATCAAACACAATTGAAACCATTCCATAACATATCATCATCAAGTTAAGCATTATTACTATCAAATTGCATTTAAAACTTGATGCAAAGCAACCATTAGGCACACCAACTCCCTAATCACATTCAACACAAGATCTTACCTTAACCAAAGAACATAGCATAACAACATATGAAGAAGAAGATCCAAATATTGCAAAGCGATCAACAACAAGATTCAAACCACAAACCGAACATGGTCAACATACACTATCTCATTACACAACAACATAAAAGACTCTCCCCCTATTGCCTTTATTATCAATAGCTATAAACCAAACATACTTCTCAAGTAGAGCTCTTCTTGAATCCCTTGCTTCTTGTTGTCCCAACTTCAATTATCTATATTGATGGACAAAAATGAGTGTAAGCACATAATGCTTAGTGAGGAATGCTCAAAACCAAAACACCATCAATGCAGCGAATCATAAAACCTTCTTAAAATGTAATCACAAACCAGTAAACCAAAGCATTGATTGAAACACTCCTTTGAAACACCATTGCTTAAAAACATGCATTGCTCAACAAGAAAACCAACATTAACTTTGATACACTAAACAACTCACCCCAAAACAACACCCTTGCAAATACTATCATTTAAACATTTCCATGCACAACCTCTTCATGCAAAGTTTAAACCAATTTCCTTGGAAATCACTTCCACATCACACTATACTTTTCTCATGCTTGATGATCATTTCAAAGCAAAATACCTTTTGAAAACCATATGTTCCTTCTATCTATCTCATGCATTCAACAAATGCAAAACTCATGGCAAAGCCACACATGCTTGTTACTCAAAAGAACTTATAAAAGATCCAAACCTCATTTGCATAAGCAAATAACCATTTTAAAAACCACATGTACCATCTAGCTAACACATGCATACAACCTATGCAAATCTCATATGCTTGATACACTAAAGCATTTCATAGAATTATTATCTCATATGCATTTCTCATTATATACAACATCTCAAGCATTGGTACATGTGACACATTTCATTCTCATATATTGGCATTGGTCATACTTTATTATTCACGGATATGCGGACAGCTTGACTCGAGGTCAAGTCTTACCCCGGTGGGAACTCGCCACCGGCTCTCATGGCGGTATCTACCCTCGCCACTAAGCTTGGGTATTTCAACAAGTCATACTACAATGGAATGCCCCTCATCGATTTCACATGGCAATAACTCTTGTTGCCAAAAAGCTTGGTCTCTCACCAAGTCCTACTCCAATGAAAATCCCATCATTGGTCTCATGGCAATAATTCTTGTTGCCAAAAAACTTGGTCTCTCACCAAGTCCTACTCCAATGAAAATCCCATCATTGGTCTCTCTCTTTGGGACGACACCCAAGAGCACGTACGAATTTTTAGTTTATAGTGCACTCTACATCCTATTGATCGATCAATATATCCGGTAATCTTTACATCACCTATGCCAATATATATCATGCTAAGCATCAACACATTCGCTGTTTTTAAAGCATGCAACACCTTCAAGCCAAAAGGCCGAACAAAGCATTTGAGACACAAATTGACAACTCATACTCACAAGGAATATCAATTTCATGCATCTTCTCTCAAACCAAGTTTGACAACCAACTCACATGCTTTGAAACCATGCTCAAACAACAAATTAAACCACATTGTCAAATCAATCACATCAAAACCCATTTTGATAGTTTTCAAAACAATAATAACACAATTGAGAGAAAATTCCACTTTACTTACTTCCGAACTTAAACCGGCGTTTCAAGCCTAAATTTAAGTTCCCAAACCACTTTTCAAAACCATTCCAAAGCTGGAAATCATGATCTCACTCACCGATACACAAAACTATGCTAGCCGACAAGCCTCCCAAGCGTCTGAAACCTCCAACGCCACCTCTATCACTTACGAATCATTCTCCCATGTTTTTAACACATAACAACAGAGGATTAATGCATCACCATGCATTAAAATCACCAGCAATACAACCAAACTCGCTGATCTACTCAAGAACCTCATTTCGGCCACCAAAACCAACCGAAATCACCTCCAAACTCTCCCAAAACAAAGCCCAGCCAAGATCTATCAATTTTAAACATTTCTAAACATCAATTAACATCAAAAAGCATCATAAACATGACCTTATACCTCCAGAAACAGCAGATCACCAAAATCACCCCAAAAACCACCATTCTAGCAAGCAAAACTTAGGAAAACAAACCTATTCGGGATTTGATTGATAAAACCTCATTTGTAACATCAATTAACATCCAAAATACATTAGAAAACAACCTCAAAACAGAGCCTAACCAAGATCCACGAAAATCTCCAAGATCTCTTCCAAAATCTTGAGTTTTAAGCCAAAATCTTGTTTCCAACATTAAAACCATTCATAAAACTTTAATAAAGGATTGACAACTTGGGAATTTCAGTAAAGAACTGAGTATTTAGAGGAGAAGAACAAGCTTACCTCTAAATGGTGATTTCTCCTTGATTTGGGCAAGTTTCCATGAAAATCCAATGTAGAAAACAAATAGATTTGATGTAAGATTGATTAGGAATCAAAGAGGAATTGAAATCTCATCAAATGAAGTGTAAAATCAAAGTAAATTTGCTGGAGAAAATGTGTTTGGTTGAAAGGAATTTGAGAGAAAATGAAGAGAGTGAAAATTTGTGAAAAGTAGTTATGAATAGTCAAAGTTAGTTTTTCTTTTAATTAACCTTCATTTCCTTTAATTAAAACATTAATAAAATTACCCAAATTAAGGAAAAATCTGATGAAAATATTTTGGTAAAATTAGCTCCTTAAAGATTCAAAGTTTCAATCCTTTACAAATCAGTCACTATTTCACTTTTACAAAAACTGCGATTTGGTCACTACTCCGAAATGTAGAATTTTCAAACTTCCTTTTGTAAAATTGATTCCACCATTCACTTATATATATTAAATGAGGATTTTTAGATATTTTTCTATATTTTTAAAGCATCCCGAACTAGGTGTTCCCTAAAACTCCCTTTTAGATTCGAACCGATTTCCAAACCAATCCGGTTCAGACCCTAAACTTCTAAGCCCAAATTTGGGGTGTTACATAGAGGAAGGGATGTATGTTGGAAATTACAACAAGAAGAACTACAACTCCAACAACTACAATCCCAATTGGAGAAAGGATCCCAAATTCTCTTGGAGCAACCCTAACAATGCCCTGAATCCTCAAGCACAGAACACTTAGAATCAGGGGGGACCTAGATTACTGACTCGGCAGCAACCACAGCAGCAACCGCAACAGCCACCACCTGCCACGACTAGTATACTGGAGCAGACCTTGGCTAAGTTTATGTCTCAAACAGGAACTTAAATTCAGAACATGAATCACTTCGTCAAGAAGACTGAGTCATTCGTGGAAAAAATAGAGATGCGGATGACTAACTATGAAGCTATTCCGAAATCACTGGAGACACAGATGGGTCAAGTTTCCCAGCATATCAAACCGAGGTAGAATGGAGGATTCCCTAGCGATACTGAAAACGCTAGACAACCCACACATGAGCAGTGTAAAGCCATCACGACAAGGAGTGGGAGGAAATTACCAGGGCAAGAGAAGCAAGCTGAACCAGTTAAGGAACCAGCCCTGGAGTCGACTATCGAGAACGCTGCCCCGGCAGACGACAAACAGCATGCTGCCGATGAACCTGTCACGACAGTAAAAGGGACAGAGGAGAAAGATGAAGAACCTAAGCCTCCTCAGATCCGAATGCAGTGGGAAGGACGAATTGATGATTATCGTCCCCCACCTCCTTGTCCTCAGCGGTTACAGAAATTGAAACAAGAATCCCAGCTTAAGAAAATCTATGATATTTTTAAGCAGGTTCACATCAATATACCACTGTTAGATGCCGTTAGGGAAATGCCCGATTACGCCAAATTCCTCAAGGAGGCCATGTCGAATAAATACAGGCTTGTGGAATTTGAGACGGTTAAAATGACAGAAGGATGCATGACTATTCTGCACAAGCAACCACCCCAGAAATAGAAGGATCCTGGGAGCTTCATAATACCATGCATAATCGGGGATAAATTTGTGGGTAAGGCACTTTGTGATCTTGGTGCTAGTATAAATTTAATGCCCAAATCTATTTTTCAGAAATTAGGTATTGGACGAGCACGACCCACAACAGTTATGCTGCAGCTGGCAGACCGCTCTTACGTGCAACCGGAAGGAAAAATTGAAGATATTCTGGTAAGAGTGGATAAATTTATTTTCCCTGCTGACTTTCTTGTCTTAGATTGTGAAGCAGATGAGAATGCACCAATCATCCTGGGGCGACCCTTCTTAGCCACATGAAGATCACTGATTGATGTAGAAAAAGGAGAACTCACTATAAGAGTAAATGATCAAGAAATCAAGCTGAATGTTCTCCAAGCAATTAAGCACGCTGATGTAGAAGAAGAATGCAAGGCTATCACTGTAATTATCCTTGAACAACCCTGCATCAGGTCAGGCTGCCACGACATCAAATTTGGCCACTGCCCCAGCAGCCATTTAGATAACTGTCACGGCAGCGACGACGTCAGCAGCTCCTCAGAATCTGATACTGAAGATCAAGAGAAGGTAAACTGGAAAGGCAATCATCCAGGTAAGTTATTCGAGCCCTTAAACTATACCTCGAATGAACATATAGTCCAAAAGCCATCAACTGTAGAGCCACCTGTTCTAGATCTTAAGCCCTTGTCAGGGCAGCTCAAATATGTTTTCCTTGGATTAAATGATATGTTGCCCGTAATCATCTCTTCCAAGTTGATGCAGGAATAGGAACAACAGCTGATAGGGATGTTGCAGCAGCACAAAAGGGCTATTGGATGGACGATAGCTGATATCCAAGGCATCAGCCCGACACTATGCATGCATAAAATCCTCTTAGAGGATGATCATAAGCCGACCATTGATGCCCAGAGACGTCTAAACGATGCTATGCGAGAGGTGTTCCGTAAAGAGATCATCAAATGGCTAGATGCTGGAATAATTTATGCCATCTCAGATAGCAAGTGGGTGAGCCCGGTGCAGTGCGTTCTTAAGAAAGGAGGAATAACCGTGGTAACCAACAAAGAAAACGAGTTAATCCCAACCAGGACTGTGACCGGTTGGAGGGTTTGTATGGACTACCGGAAGCTTAACAAGGCTACCCGGAAGGACCACTTTCCCCTGCCTTTTATTGATCAAATGCTTGATAGATTAGTGGGAAAGCCTTACTACTATTTTCTTGATGGATACTCAGGTTATAACCAAACAACCATCTCACCGGAGGATCAAGAGAAGACGACGTTCACTTGCCCATACGATACTTACGCTTTTCGGAGGATGCCATTCGGACTTTGCAACGCACCAGCTACTTTCCAAAGGTGTATGATGGCGATATTCTCCGACATGGTGGAGGATTTCCTGGAGATATTCATGGATGATTTCTCTGTCTTTGGAGATAACTTTGAGAGCTGCCTACGCAACTTGCAAAAAGTGCTCGAGAGATTCGAGAAAGCAAACTTGGTATTAAACTGGGAAAAATGTCACTTCATGGTGGATGAAGGGATAGTCCTAGGCCATAAAGTAAGCTGCCGCGGCATAGAAGTCGACATAGATAAGATCGAGGTAATCGAAAAGCTGCCGCCACCCACCACAGTCAAGGGAATCAGGAGTTTTTTAGGGCTTGCTGGTTTTTATCGAAGGTTTATTGCAAACTTTTCGAAGATCACCAAACCTTTATGCCATCTTCTGGAGCAGAACCATCCCTTCGACTTCAACACTAAATGTACTGAGGCATTCAAGGTTCTGAAAGAAAAGCTGGTAACAACCCCAATAGTACAACCACCAGATTGGAAACTACCATTTGAGATTATGTGTGATGCTAGTGACTATGTTGTCGGGGCAGCACTTGGGCAGAGGAAAGACAAGCTCTTTCATGTCATATACTATGCCAGCAAAACATTGAATGACGCCCAAGTAAATTACACCACAACAGAGAAGGAATTGTTAGCTGTGGTGTTCTCTATTGACAAGTTCCGTTCATATATACTTGGAACGAAGGTCATAGTCTACACAGACCACTCTGCATTGAAGTATCTGTTCGCCAAAAAGGATGCAAAGCCTAGACTAATACGTTGGATTCTGCTACTGCAAGAGTTCGACCTTGAGATCAAGGACAAAAAGGGGACAGAGAATCAAGTTACAGATCACTTGTCAAGGTTAGAGAAGGGAAAGAGTCTCCCAGCAGACGAGACACAGATACTAGAGACCTTCCCTGACGAGCAGCAGTTCGCTGCCACAAGCACTGCCGCGACAGCCATGGCGGCAGGTAAGTTTTCTGAACTCCCCTGGTATGCTGATTTCGTTAATTATTTAGTTAGCGGAATAACTCCTCCTGACCTTAACTATCAAGCTAGGAAGATGTTCCAAAATGATGTTAAACATTATTATTGGGACGAACCTCTTCTTTTCAAATATTGTGCATATCAGGTTATTAGGAGATGCATACCACAAGATGAACAGGAAGTTGTGCTTCATCACTGCCATGCTTCACAATATGGAGGAAACTTAGGTGGTAACAAAACTGCTGCCAAAGTTTTTGCAGTCTAGATTTTACTAGCCGTCACTGTTCAAGGATGCTCAAACATTCTACAAAAACTGTGACAAGTGTCAACGGACTGGAAATATCTCAAGAAGACATGAGATGCCGCTGCAAAACATTCTTGAAGTTGAGATCTTCGATGTTTGGGGGATAGATTTTATGGGACCATTCCCAACTTCATGTGGGAATTTATATATCCTCCTGACAGTGGACTATGTGTCCAAATGGGTTGAAGCGGTGGCTACTCAGAAGAATGATGCCAAGACGGTTCAGAGGTTTTTACATAAAAACATATTTACTAGATTTGGCATCCCCAAGGCGATCATCAGTGATGAAGGGAGGCATTTTGACAATAGGGTTATAGCTGCTGCCTTGAAAAAGTATGGTGTCAAACATCGGATCGCAACAGCGTATCACCCTCAGACCAATGGATAGGCTGAAATATCGAACAGAGAGGTTAAGAACATTCTTGAAAAGAAGGTTAAGCCAACTCGGAAAGACTGGTCTCTACACCTCAATGATGCATTATGGGCCTACAGAACAACATTCAAAACTCCATTGGGAATGTCACCCTACCGGCTGATTTATGGAAAAACCTGCCATCTACCTGTCGAGATTGAGCACAGAGACCACTGGGCCATCAAGGTAGTGAATTTGGACTTGGAAGAGGCAGGACAGAAAAGGCTACTCGATCTTTAAAAGACGGGCACCAATTTAAAGTCAATGGACAAAGATTGAAGCATTATCATGGGACTGAAGCCCCAAGAATGCAGGAAGTGGTTACTTTAGGAGATGCCCCTCATGGCATCCCTAATTTAACCTAATTTTATTTTTATTGTTATTTATTATTTATATATATTAGGTAATTAGAATTATTATATTTTCAGGAACTAAGTTTTATTTTTATTATTTTTAGGAAATAAAGGAGACAAGGAGAAGAGGAGAAGTAAATCCAGCCCACCATCTCTCCATCAGCCCAAAAAGCCCAACTTAGGAGCCTGCCGTTATAGCTGTCGCGACAGACACGGAAAATCTAGCCTGTCAACACGTTGTCGCGGCAGACACGCAAACGTGTAACAGACGCGCAGCAGACACGGAAACGCGTGACAGACGCGTCAAAAACCGCGTAACAACTGGCCCCGTTATTTGCGCCTGCCGTTACAGCTCCAACGGGCAGCAAACTCCCCCTCTATATAAAACCCCGTTTTACTATTCATTTTTCACTCACTTTTACTCTCTCTACTTGTTTCCTCTAGAATTTTACTTGCTTTCATTTTCTTTCCACAGTCCTTGCAACATGAGTACTAGAAATACCCGCCGAAGCTCTGCCTCAGGATCTGCCCCAGCAGCATCCACTCCAAGCTCCTTCAAGATCCGTGATATGTGGGAGGAGAGAGGTTTCATTTACACTTCCAGAACAGAGAACCTTGGGTTGCAGCCATTCATAGCCCGAAAAATCAGAGCCCTGCAGTGGCAGATGTTCGCTGAGCAGCCAGAGGAAATGAACGTGACTCTCGTTCGGGAATTTTATGCTGCTATCGGCAGCAGGGACGCAACAGTAGTTACAGTCCGAGGGAAAGAAGTACCTTTTGAGCCCGAATACATCAACACACTCTACGGGTTCTATGTGGGAAGAAAGGAAGATGGCCACCAAAGATTTCTCGAGAGTTTATAGCCTGTCGACTACGATGTTGTGATGGCAGAACTCACAGACGAAGGTACCGAGTGGAATACCGATTCGAAACATCTGAAAACGGTAAAAAGAGTCCAACTCACCCCGGAGGCAAAGCTTTGGAATGCTTTTATCAAGAAACAGATTATGCCCTCCTCGCACAACACAACAGTCGACCAACCAAGGTTAGCCCTCATCCATTCCATATTACATGAGAGGCCAATTAACGTTGGCAGATACGTTCGAGAAGGAATTTTGGACTGTGCATACCGGCCGTCATGACCACTTTTCTACCCTTATCTCATCACTGCCCTCTATCGCGGCCACAATGTACCGGAAGCTGCCGAGGATTTAAGAGTTCGAGGGAAAGGCTGGACAGACAGGAACATCCTCAGCCTGATGGAACTCAAAGCTGCCACGCCCCTATCGTCTTTTGACCCCACTGCCACGGCAGCTGAGCCGACAGAAGCCATCGACACCGAGCTTGCTGCTACAGAACCCATGCAGCCTACCGCAGCAGCTCCTCCAGCAGACACCTCCCTACAATTACTCGCTGCCATACAAAAAATGGAGGAACGACAGGTAGGCATGATGAGTTTCATCTGAGACTTCACCACCGCCACGGTACATTTCATCCACACCTCTCTTAATTTCCCTGATGCACTGTTCCCAGTATTCCCCAACCATTATTTTGCTGCCCCCACACCTGCCCATACCCCTACCCCTGCTGCCACACCAAAAACGCCATCCACCGCATCCACTCTGACCCCTACCACAACAGCTGCAGGCGGCAGCCGCACAGCCGACACATCTGCCCGGGGAGCCAAGAGAAAAGAGCCTATGTCCGACCTTGACAGGTATATTGATGGTTTCTCTTCCTCTGAAATCTGGGCGGCATCCGATAATGAACCCTCTGTCAAGAGGAACTTGTCTAAGGAGTTCACCCCGGAGAAACGGTAAAAAACAGGAGCCGATAAAGAAAAATTTGACGGTGGCAGTAACAGCAACAGCAACGGTAGCGGGAGCAGCAGCAGCTTCGAGGTTCAGGTAGTGGAGAAACCACCACATATCTCCCCTACCCGCATCCAACCTCCACAGGAAGCCAAAACCAAGAACACTTCTGCCTCTCCCATCCGTCTACCAGCACCAGCAAGGAAAGTGACTGCCCGTCGGCAGATTCAACTCAGCAACAGCAGCATCAGCGACTACAACGCTTAAAAATTTAAGTTTCTTCTGTTATTTTTGCTGACTACTTTATTTTGTTATATTTGTGATGTTGTTTTTATTTTTCTTTTTCATTTCTGTCATTTTGCATTGAGGGCAATGCAACCCTCCAGTTTGGGGGTGGCATCCCTCCATTATTGGAGTCTTTTTAAGTTTAAAAATTGTGTCTTTTACTTAGTTTATTTTTGCTTAAAAAATGATGAAAATTTGGCTTAAGTCTTTGAACTGAACTTACCTGCCGTGACAGCCTCTGTCGTGGCAGTGCCTTTAGGATAGTTTTAGGAGCAGTTTAGAGCCTTACTATAGTTCTAAATCTTAAACACCATTTGTGACTTCTATACTGCCTAGAACTCTGCTAGTAAACTAGAATAGAAAGCTTAACACTTGAGTTGCCCCTAGAGGTGCCTAACACTGGCTCTAGGAAAAGAAGTTAAGAAAAATAGACTCAATACACCTAGAGGTGCCCGAAACCGGCTCTAGTAAAACTTAAAGCTTGAGAAAATAGAATCGAGTCTGAATAAAAACTAAAGGTGCCTAAGAATTGCCTCCAAAAAGATGAAAATTGACATAAAAATTCAAGTTAGAAGCTTAACTATTCTAGTAAACTAAGGGACTCTTGGCATATAATTGTTCACAAGCATGCACACACTACACGAGAATTATAGAAAGGTTCCGGATGAATCCTGAATTACCCGACAAGGTGTTGCTCACAATAAGGGATGAATGGTAGGTAAGGGAAAGTTCACTGTTTTAAGCCAAACAAAAAAAATTTCTTTCTTTCTTAGGTCTGAATCGCTTGAGGGCAAGCAAAAACTTGAGTTTGGGGGTGTGTTGAGTGTGTAAAAGTTCTATATTTTACCCCATATTTAACCCATATTTCTGCAGCATTCAAGCATAATTCATTGCATTTAGGTTAGATTTCATTTATACATCACAAATATATCAAATGGCACAGTTTCTACTGAAATTAGTTACTTTTGCAGGTAGCTGCTGTAGAAGATGGAGGCCAGTAGAGAAGCAGACGCTGAGCAGGGAAGAAGCAGAGCTGGAACTGGATGTGCAGACGAGGAGGATGAGGTTGCCATGGCCGCTGCCGTGGCAGCCTAGGACGACAGCGGTAGTGAAGGGAAGAAGTGAAGTGGGCATCGATAGAAAGAGAAAATTAAGCCCATCTGTCATAGAGCACCCTTATA
The DNA here is from genome assembly GCA_030270665.1 of Hibiscus trionum. Classification (NCBI taxonomy): domain Eukaryota; kingdom Viridiplantae; phylum Streptophyta; class Magnoliopsida; order Malvales; family Malvaceae; genus Hibiscus; species Hibiscus trionum. The sequence goes on along the minus strand of BSYR01000027.1, from coordinate 39,826,399 downwards.
TTTTTCCAAGCCCTAGATCAGAATGAAGGCCAAACCCAGAGTTCAAGGAAGAAACTCCAAGCAAGAAGGAAGGACGAATTAAAGACTTATGCTCTGAAGATTTAGTCTTTAATAGAGTTGTACTTTAATTTAAACTTGTATTCTTGCCATATTAGAAAACTTGAACCCAAGGCCTATATAAAGGCATGTAATTTGACCTAGGGAAGGATATCATCTTATTCTCTAGCCTTCTTCCCAAAACCCTAGCCGTTTTCCCTTCCTCATCATGTTCTAAACTTCCCCTAGGGCTAAGGGTTGATTTGTAAAGTAGTTGCAAGGATTGTATTTGTTTTAGGAATTTTTCTGTTCATTAAAATAACTTCAAGTTTGCTTATTGTGGTTTTCAACATCTTGCAAGAGTATCGGGAGAGCATTGTGAGATTACACATTTACTTAATATTGGGAGAGTTAAGTATACGAAAGGAATAAGTACAGGTTCTCCAGTTTATGGTTGAACTATCTCAGACCTAGGGATAGGACGAGGTTAAGTGGCTAAGGAAGAATTCAACAACTTCAGTGTTCATCCTTCGATTCATGCCGGGAGGTATCATCAAAGATATGTTCATCGACAGACTTGGACCTAGGGATAGGCCAAGGCACAACAGGGATTCTTGCCAAGCTTGAAGTACAGAGTTGTGTGATCGCTGCCGCGACTAACAACAGACCGCTACCGCGACAGGTGCTGCCGCGACAGGCGCAATGACAGAACAGATATTCCTAGACTTTGCAACACCTACACTACTGAGCAATTCAATACCGGCCCATTCTCTCTATCCTGAATTCTATACTCTTTTATTATCAGTATTCTTTAGTATCTCGTGACAAACATTTAAACTATTTCTTTTTCTTCTCGTGCAGTAATTCCAGGTTGAAGCTATTAGCCCAGTCCCTGTGGAGACGATATCCGATACTTACGTATCACTTTACTACTTGCATCATGTACACTTGCACTACATTGCGATAGACACTTTTACACGCAACATTGTGCCTCTTCCCTGAACTGGATCCTCCCGAACGCTTGGTCAGCCCCAAGCTATGCTCGATGTCCTTGGTCCTAACGACCAAGACATCAAAATCAGAATAATCAGTAGCCAAGGTGTACCTCTTGACTTCCTCATGAAGTCCATACCTAAACCGATCACAATGGTCCTTCTCAGTAGGAACCAACTCCGGAGCATACTGACTCAATCGGACAAAGTGGATCTTGTAATATGTCACTAATGTGTCTCCCTGAACAAGAGCCATGAATTCCCTATTCTTCTCATCTAAATATCTCAGGCCCAAATTCCTCTTTCTGAAGGCAGTCTCAAAGAAATTCCAACTGATCTCGGCCTCAGGCACGCCGGTAGTAATGGTGACCCACCAGATGTAGGCATCACCCCGAAACAACGAAACCACACAGCCTAACTTACGAGCCCCAACACATCCCATCTGAGCCAAAATACGAACCGTCTTCTCTAGACATAACTTTGATCTCTCAGGTGTAGATCCCCTGAACTCATCCACTCCGAGGCTATGAAGCCTCTCTAAGGGTAAGTTAACATCTTCCCCTCTCGGTTGAGTTGTAGGCTGAAACGCTCCCGCTATAGCTTGAACTAGCGGAGCCATGTCTATCCCTGCAGGACCTTGGCCACCGTGGCCAACTTGAGGTCCTGCTCCCTCAGCTCTAGCCTCGCCTTCTACATCAGGCTGAGGAGGTGATGGTGGTGGAGCTCCGACTCCAACAGCATGCTCTTCCACATGAGCCTCTACCCCAACCACCAGCTCACTAGCAGGAGCCGCAACACGGGGTTCCTGACGAACCAACCAGGGTCTACCTCTAGGCCTCGACATAACAGCTCACGGATAACAACTACAACAACAACAACATACAAAATCAGGTTAGCAAGGGCAAGGGTCCAAGTGGCTCAAGTATGTTTCTCTCACTTAAAAATCCCTTTTTTCGATGTAATAGAAGCAAGGGGACTCTACTCAACACTTAACGGACAAATCACACATCAACATGCTTCAAACAACAAACACATATGATTGTTTAAGCAAGCATCAAAGCATACTTGATAAGCAAGCGAACATACTTACATGGCAAGCAAACACCGTGCAATTGCAATACATGAATTCAACTTACCTAACTAACCTGCCCGAGGTCTCGGAAACCTCAGACTCTGATACCAACAAGTGTAACCCCCTCGTCTCGTTCCAGACGACCGCCCGGTCCGAGTTGGCTACACGGGGAAAATCGAGACGAAACCCGTTTAGGCTCCACTTCGGTTAACGACCCTAGGAAACTTTCTTTGATTTTTTGTCTTGTCTAGATATTTAGTTAGTCCTATGTGCGACAAACGGTAGCCGAAAACGATGACAAGACTAAGCAAGAAAGCGTTAGTTAATTTAGATTTACCAATTGTCAAGTTAATCCAATTTCTTGCAAACGCGACCCAAACACACATAAACGATCACGAACCAGGCTCACAAGAAAGCTAACATCAAACAGGGCCTAAGCCCAACACTTGAGAAACTTTAGAGATGTCAAAAACCCACATTTCAGGCATGTGTTTTGAAACAGGCTTGCCCGTTTCGATACACGGGCCCCAGTTTAAAAAGTCAGACCATCCGTACCGAAACGCACCACCCCATTTCGGTACGAGTGTCCATTTCGCCTAGTCATTCCAAAACACGTTCCGGAACAGGCCCTCACAGTAGCCAAAACGTTTTGATACGCGTATCAGAACAAGGGTTCACAGTAGCCAAACCGTACCGGAACGTGTTTCGGTACGGGTGTCCCTAGAACCACACCCATTTCTGAAACAGCCTTACCCGTTCCGAAACGCCTACAGTCTGTGTGTTACTAAAACCAGATTTTTGCATCTTCAAAAGCTCCCAACAAGCCTCAAACATCAAGAAACAAGATATAACATGCAACCACAAACTCTAGAGGCATTTACCCTACTCCAAACATGATCAACACACAACATACATGAAAAGGCCATACATTTTAAGGAATCAAACATTCACCAAAAGAGACATACATTGCATATCAAGGTTTCATGCCTTAGAACACAACATACACAAAAACATAAAGATAAGGGCACAAGGCCAACATACATGCCAAGCAAGCCACAACCAAAACACTAACATACTAAAGGAGTCTTAACATGCTCCTAAACACCAAACAACATACACAAATCCCCATTGCTTAACTATTACATCAATTTACTTAAAAGTTCATACTTGAAGATAGAAAATAGCACACTTGGAGGCCTTTCTCCTTGCACAAGCAACCCACGAACTAAGTATCTGCATTGTCGAACAAAGGGAGCGTAAGCGTAAAGCTTAGTGATAGTAAGCTCATAAAACAAACCTCGACAATGCAGGGTCCAAGCACGAGCAATAAAGCCAAGGATGAATGCATGTTTCCTTACCTACGGAACCACATGAATCAAATATATGAAATGCATGATCATATCATCAAGTATCATGCCGTGCTCAATGTGTCCATAACACAACCATATGAAACAAATTTAACAAACCGTATTGGCACCTAGCTATGACCCGAATACGCGGATAACAACCATTGGAACTCACATCCAACAACTCATCCATTACATTACCTTACGGTGGGATTACACTCATCACCGTTTCACGCAGAGGGGATTCCACTCATCCTCACACACCGTCGATGGGATTCCACTCATCACCGACTAAAATATAAATGAAGATTTCCGGGCGTACCCGCACTCTATCTTGGTGACTACCATCACCAAGACCACGCGCGCATTTCGATACTCGTGTGCACACTAACATCCTAATGATCGATCATTTGTACCCAAGCATACTAGTGCCAATAATAACTCATTTCATAGCTCAACCTCACAACATTCTTACCAATTTTCGTGCTTAGCACGTACTCACCATGATCCACCATCATGCACAAACTACGTTCCAACAATTATGCATGTCACAATGCATAAGACATCATGCCTCAACACACATGCATAAGACATCATGCCTCAATCTTCCAAGCTTCCCGGATTAGTTCCCAATGTCTCACCAACACAAAACCTTGGTTCTAAGCAATCCAACACAAGCAAAAACATCAACAATCAGTCATCCATCACCAGAGCAAACCTGGAACACATTTTCAAGCAAATAGCCAACTAAGAACACACCCAAACTAGAATTTTCGAGCAGCCCAAACACACAGCGATTAACCATTGATTCCAACACTTTTAACATACTCATAAGATTCCAAAATAACCCTTAAACATCATACAATCATCATCCATCAATTCCCACTCATAAACAGCCCCAAAAACCATCTTTTGAACCACCTAAAACCTCCTTAAAACTCATATCCGAAAATCGTTATAAAACCAAGTAAAAATTAGATATGTTTGACCCTTTGGATAGTAAATAACTTATCTAACAACAACAAATCAAAAGCTTAACTAAAAGCTATCAAAATTATCATTTTTATTTCAAAACCCAAAAACTTCAAAATGTAAAATAATGGGTTTTAATGAAAACTAATGGTATAGAAATGAAGAGGAAGATAAGGACAACTCAAAAACATAATTACCTTTCAAAAATCTTCAAGAATGAAGAGAGATGGAGATGGAATAGTAAACCTCAAAGGGGAGGGGAAGTTGTCGTTGGTTTTGACAGTGGGTGGGGAAGAAGATGATGAAAAATGTATTTTTATTTGTTTTGCTTCATTTTTAAAGCACAAAGACATTTTTACCCTTAATGAAAATGGATAATTACAATAGTGTAAAATCCATGGCTATTTGGGTTTAATCTAAAACAAGCCCAACATATTTTTATTTGTTTTGAAAATACAAGGCCCAAATTATATTTTAATAATTTAATTTCACCTGACCCCAAACCCGGGAATTACATAATTTTTTTGCGGTCCTTTTTGTAGAGGTTTCGTACGAGCAGGTCTAAATGAGGCATAAAATGGATCCGTTAGAATTTTAACTGAGTGAAAATTACGGAAATTGAGGTTTTGCAATACAATCGTGTTGAAAACCTCTTAGTCAATTATATTATCTACTAAATTTTGTTTAAAACTTGTTTTGCGGTACTTTTTGTAGAGTTTTCGAACGAGCGGTTCTAAATGAGGCTTACAATAGACCCGTTGGAATTTTCACTGAGTAAAAAGTACAAAAATTGAATTTTTGCAATATAAATGTATCGAAAAGCTCTTAATCAATTATATGATCTCCTAAAATTTGATTAAAACTTGTTTTGCGGTCCTTTTTGTAGAGGTTTCGGACGAACGGTTCTAAATGAGGCATACAATGGACCCGTTGGAATTTTAACTGAGTGAAATGTAAAGAAATTGAGGTTTTGAAATATAATCTTATTGAAAATCTCTTAATCAATTATATGATCTCCTAAAATTTGACTAAAACCTGTTTTGCGGTCCTTTTTGTAGAGGTTTCGGACGAGCGGTTCTAAATGAGGCAGACAATGGACCCGTTGGAATTTTAACTGAGTGAAATATACAGAAATTGAGGTTTTTCAATATAATCGTATTGAAAATCTCTTAATCAATTATATGATCTCCTAAATTTTGATTAAAACTTGTTTTGCGGTCCTTTTTGTAGAGGTTTCGTACAAAGGGTCTAAATGAGGCTTACAATGGTCCCGTTGGAATTTTAACCAAGTAAAAAGTTCATAAATTGAGGTTTTTCAATATAATCGTGTTGAAAAGCTCTTAATCAATTATTTGATCTCCTAAGATTTGATTAAAACTTGTTTTGCGGTCCTTTTTGTAGAGGTTTTGGACGAGCGAGTCTAAAAGAGGCTTACAATGGACCCGTTGGAAGTTTAACAGCGTAAAAAGTACAAAAATTGAATTTTTACAATATAATTGTATTAAAAAGCTCTTAATCAATTATTTGATCTCCTAAAGTTTGATTTAAACTTGTTTTGCAGTCCTTTTGTAGAGGTTTCGGGCGAGCGGGTCTAAATGAGGCTTAAAATGAACTCGTTTGAATTTTAAATGATTGAAATGTACAAAAATTGAGGTTTTGCAATATAATGTATTGGAAATATTTTAATCAATTATATGATCTCCTAAAATTTGATTAATACTTGCTTTGCAGTACTTTTTCTAGTGGTTTCGGACGAGCGGGTCTAAATGAGGCTTAAAATGGACCCGTTGTAATTTTAACAGAGTGAAAGGTACAAAAATTGAGGTTTTGCAATATTGTCGTATTGAAAAGCTCTTAATCAATTATATGATCTCCTAAAATTTGATTAAAACTTGTTTTGTGTTCCTTTTCTAGAGATTTCGGACGAGCGGTTCTAAATGAGGCATACAATGGACCCATTGGAATTTTAATTGAGTGAAGTGTACAGAATTTATGGTTTTGAAATATAATCGTATTGAAAATCTCTTAATCAATTTTATGATCTCCTAAAATTTGATTAATACTTGTTTTGTGGTCCTTTTTGTAGAGGTTTCGTACGAGCGGGTCTAAATGAGGCTTACAATAGAGCCGTTGGAATTTTAACAGAGTAAAAAGTATAGAAATTGAGGTTTTCAAATATAATCGTGTTGAAAAGCTCTTAATCAATTATATGATCTCCTAAAATTTGATTAAAACTTGTGTTACGGTCCTTTTATTGAGGTTTCGTATGAGCGGGTCTAAATGAGGCTTACAATGGACCCCTTTGAATTTTAATTGAGTAAAATATATAGAAATTGAGGTTTTGCAATATAATCATGTTAAAAACCTCTTAATCAATTATATTATCTCCTAAAATTTGATTAAAACTTGTTTTGTGGTCCTTTTTGTAGAGGTTTCAGACGAGCGGTTCTTAATGAGGCTTACAATGGACCCATTGGAATTTTAACTGAGTCAAAAGTACAAATATTGAATTTTTACACTATACTTATATTGAAATGCTCTTAATCAATTTTATGATCTCCTAAAATATGATTAAAACTTGATTTGTAGTCCTTTGTATAGGTTTCGGACGAGCGGGTCTAAATGAGTCTTAAAATGGACTCGTTGGAATTTGAACTGAGTGAAATGTACAGAAATTAAGGTTTTGCAATATAATCGTATTGAAAAGCTCTTAAGCAATTATATGATCTCCAAAAATTTGATTAATACTTGTTTTGTGGACCTTTTTGTAGAAGGTTGTACGAGCGGGTCTAAATGAGGCTTACAATGGACCTCTTGGAATTTTAACGGAGCAAAATGTATAAAAATTGAGGTTTTTCAATATAATCGTATTGAAAAGCTCTTAATCAATTACATGATCTCCTAAAATTTGATTAAAACTTGTTTTGCAGTCCTTTTTCTAGAGGTTTTGGACGAGCGGTTCTAAATGAGGCATACAAAGGACCCGCTGGAATTTTAACTGAGTGAATTGTATAGAAATTGAGGTATTGCAATATAATCGTAATGAAAATCACTTAATCAATTATATGATCTCCTAAAATTTGATTAAAACTTGTTTTGCGGTCCTTTCTGTAGAGGTTTCGTACGAGCGGGTCTGAATAAGGCTTACATTGGACCCCTTGGAATTTTAACTGAGTAAAATATATAGAAATTGAGGTTTTGCAATATAATCATGTTGAAAACCTCTTAATCAATTACATTATTTCCTTAAATTTTATTAAAACTTGTTGTGTGGTCCTTTTTGTAGAGGTTTCAGACGAGCGGTTCTAAATGAGGATTACAATGGACCCGTTGGAAGTTTAACTGCATAAAAAGTACAAAAAATTGAATTTTTGCAATATAATTGTATTGAAAAGCTCTTAATCAATTATTTGATCTCTTAAAGTTTGATTAAAACTTGTTTTGTAGTCCTTTTGTTGAGATTTTTGACGAGCAGGTATAAATGAGGCTTGAAATGGACTCGTTGGATTTTTTTTGAAGAAAAGGCCTCATTAAAAACCCCTACTAATGTCCTTCAAGCAGAGATAGAGGACCCTAAAAAGGGGAAAAGAGTGCCTAAGTTTTATTAATCATAAAGAAATTGTTACAAGATGTTGGATACAAGTTGGAACATCAGACTTAAATGACATGGAAGTCATAGAGCTCAAAGAAAAAGTAGCCAAGGTATGGACCAAGTGATTTGCCTCATGGCGTACAAATGAAACAGAGACAGAATCAAAATATCATCGATGACATGACCTCCTCAATCAAAATATCAAAATACTCGTTGGAATTTTAACCGAGTGAAATGTACAGAAATTGAGGTTTTGCAATATAATCGTACTGGAAAGATCTTAATCAATTATATGATCTCCAAAATTTTGATTAATACTTGTTTTGCGGTCCTTTTTGTAGAGGTTTCGTACGTGCGGGTCTAAATGAGGCTTACAATGGACCCGTTGGAATTTTAACTGAGTGAAATGTACAGAAATTGAGGTTTTGCAATATAATCCTATTGAAAACCTCTTAATGAATTATATGATCTCCTAAATGTGATTAAAACTTGTTTTGTGGTCCTTTTGTAGAGGTTTCGTACGAGCGGGTCTAAATGAGGCTTACAATGGACCCGTTGGAATTTTAACAGAGTAAAAAGTACAGAAATTGTGGTTTTCAAATATAATCGTGTTGAAAAGCTCTTAATCAATTATATGATCTCCTAAAGTTTGATTAAAACTTGTTTTGCAGTCCTTTTGTAGAGGTTTCAGACGAGCGGGTCTAAATGAGGCTTAAAATGGACTCGCTAGAATTTTAACTGAGTGAAATGTACATAAATTCAGGTTTTGCAAAATAATCGTTTTGGAAAGATCTTAATCAATTATATGATCTTCTAAGATTTGATTAATACTTGTTTTGCAGTCCTTTTTGTAGAGGTTTCGGACTAACGGGTCTAAATGAGGCTTAAAATGGACCCGTTGGAATTTTATTTGAGTGAAATGTACAAAAATTGAGGTTTCGCAAAATAATCATATTGAAAAGCTTTTAATCAATTCTATGATCTCATAAAATTTGATTAATACTTAATTTGTGTTCCTTTTTGTAGAGGTTTCATACGAGCGGGTCTAAATGAGGCTTACAACAGACCCGTTGGAATTTTAACTAAGTGATATGTATAGAAATTGAGGTTTTGCAATATAATCGTATTGAAAATCTCTTAATCAATTATACGATCTCCTAAAATTTGATTAAAACTTGTTTTGCGTTCCTTTTTTAGAGGTTTCGGACGAGCCGTTCTAAATGAGGCATACAATGGACCCGTTGGAATTTTAACTGAGTGAAATGTACAGAAATTAAGGTTTTGCAATATAATCGTCTAAATGATGCTTACAATGGACCCGTTGGAATTTTAACCGAGTAAAAAGTACAGAAATTGAGGTTTTGCAATATAATCGTTTTGAAAAGCTTGTAATAAATTATATAATCTCCTAAAATTTGATTAAAACTTGTTTTACGGTCTTTTTTGTAGAGGTTCTGGACGAGCGGTTCTAAATGAGGCTTAGAATGGACCCGTTGGAATTTTAACTGAGTAAAAAGTAAAAATATTGAATTTTTGCAATATAATTGTATTGAAAAGCTCTTAATCAATTATATGATCTCCTAAAATTTGATTAAAACTTGTTTTGAAGTCCTTTTGTAGATGTTTCGGACGAGCGGGACTAAATGAGGCTTCACATGGACTCGTTGGAATTTTTACTGAGTGAAATGTACAAAAATTGAGGTTTTGCAATATAATCGTTTTGAAGAGCTCTTAATCAATTATATGATCTCATAAATTTTGATTAATACTTGTTTTTCAGTCTTTTTTGTAGAGGTTTCGAACGAGCGGGTCTAAACAGGCCTTACAATGGACCCATTGGAATTTTAACCGAGTAAAAAGTACAGAAATTGAGATTTTGCAATATAATCGAGTTGAAAAGCTCTTAATCAATTATATGATCTACTAAAATTTGATTAATACTTGTTTTGCGGTCTTTTGTAGAGGTTTCGTACGAGCGGGTCTAAATGAGGCATACAATGGACCCCATGGAATTTTAACTAAGTAAAATATACAGAAATTGATCTTTTGTAATATAATTGTATTGAAAAGTTCTTAATCAATTATTTGAACTCCTAAAATTTGACTAAAACTTGTTTTGCGATCCTTTTTGTAGAGTTTTTAGACGAGCGGTTCTAAATGAGGCTTACAACGAACCTGTTGGAATTTTAACTAAGTAAAAAGTACAATAATTGAATTTTTGCAATATAAATGAATTGAAATGTTCTTAATCAATTATATGATCTCCTAGAATTTGATGAAAACTTGTTTTGCAGTCTTTTTTGTAGAGGTTTTGGACGAGCGGGTCCAAATGAGGATTAAAAAGGACCCGTTTGAATTTTAAATGAGTGAAATGTACAGAAATTGAGGTTTTGCAATATAATAATATTGAAAAGCTCTTAATAAATTATATGATCTCCTAAAATTTTATTAATACTTGTTTTGCGGTCCATTTTGTAGAGGTTTCGTACGAGCTGGTCTAAATGAGGCTTACAATGGACCCCTTGGAATTTTGACTGAGTAAAATGAACAGAAATTGAGATTTTGCAGTATAATTGTATTGAATAACTCTTAATCATTTCTATGATCTCCTAAAATTTGATGAAAACTTGTTTTGCAGTCCTTTTGTAGAGGTTTCGGACGAGCGATGCTAAATGAGGCTTAAAATGGACTCGTTGGAATTTTAACTTAGTGAAATGTACAGAAATTCAGGTTTTGCAATTTAATTGTTTTGGAAAGATCTTAGTCAATTATATGATCTTCTAAATTTTGATTAATACTTGTTTTGCAGTCCTTTTTGTATAGGTTTCAGACGAGCGGGTCTAAATGAGGCTTAAAATAGACCGATTGGAATTTTAACTGAGTGAATTGTACAGAAATTGAGGTTTCGCAAAATAATCATATTGAAGAGCTTTTAATCAATTATATAATTTCCTAAAATTTGATTAATACTTAATTTGCGGTCCTTTTTGTATAGGTTTGTACGAGCGAGTCTAAATGAGGCTTACAATGGACCCGTTGGAATTTTACCTGAGTGAAATGTACAGAAATTGAAGTTTTGCAAAATAATCGTATTGAAAAACTCTTAATCAATTATACGATCTCCTAAAATTTGATTAATACTTGTTTTGCAGTCCTTTTTGTAGAGGTTTCATATGAGTGGGTCTAATGAGACTTACAATGGACCCGTTGGAATTTTAACCGAGTAAAAAGTACAGAAATTGAGGTTTTGCAATATGATCATTTTAAAAAGCTTGTAATAAATTATATAATCTCCTAAAATTTGATTAAAACTTGTTTTGCGGTCTTTTTTGTAGAGGTTTCGTTCGAACGGGTCTAAATGAGGCTTACAATGGACTCGTTGGAATTTTAACTAAGAAAAATCTACAGAAATTGAGGTTTTGCAATATAATCGTTTTGAAAACCTCTTATTCGATTATATTATCTCCTAAAATTTGATGAAAACTTCTTTTATGGTCTTTTTTGTAAAGGTTTCGGACGAGCGGTTCTAAATTAGGCTTAGAATGGACCCGTTGGAATTTTAACTGAGTAAAAAGTACAAAAACTGAATTTTTCCAATAAAATTTTATTGAAAAGCTCTTAATCAATTATATAATCTCCTCAGATTTGATTAAAACTTGTTTTGAAGTCCTTTTGAAGAGGTTTCGGATGAGCGGGACTAAATGAGGCTTCAAATGGACTCGTGGGAATTTTAACTGAGTGAAATGTACAAAATTTGAGGTTTTTCAATATAATTGTTTTGAAGAGCTCTTAATCAATTATATGATCCCCTAAAATTTGATTAATACTTGTTTTTCAATCCTTTTTGTAGAGGTTTCAGACGATCAGGTCTAAACAGGCCTTACAATTGACCCATTGGAATTTTAACCGTGTAACCCCCTTAACCCGGCCTAGACGGTTGACCCGAATTAAGTGAGTCAAACGGGGAAAACCAAAGTCATCCCGAAAGTCAACCTTGATTAACGACCCTTTTTTCTTTTTAAACTTGTCTAGATGCATATTAATCCTTAGATATGATCATACAACAGCATACTCAAAGATCATAAACATCAGAGATCAAACAGGGATCCAATTGAACAAATTACAACTTTAGGGACCAAATTGTAATTTCTGATATATATATATAAGGACTTAACCCAAATTAAAGTTACCAACTTGAAATTAATCAGGTTTCATGCTTCTCTGTGAAATTTCAGCTCAAAAGGACTTCCCAAACTCATACAATTGCACAAACAAGATTCAGGACCAAAATGCAAACAATTCAAAACATTTAACTGCCAATGTCAGCCCCTAACGGTCACCCGTTCCGAAACAGGCAGAGCCCATTTCGAAACGCGGGGCCGTTCCGCAACGCGTACCGCAACACAGGCTGACAGTAGCCAACCGTTTCGGAACGGTCCCTCCCGTTTCGGACGCCTGGGCTTGTTTAAGGCACCCGTTCCGAAACGGTAGGTACTGTTCCGGAACACCCTGCACAGATTACCCCAAAATGCATACTTAAACATGCAATTAAACATCCAATCATGCTCCAAATGCCACCAAACTTTACCAACATGCAATTCAACATATATGAGACATACTTGCATCAACAATTCATCAAAACATCAACATATGTGAAAAACCCCAAATCTATAGGCATGCTTCCTACACAAGCAACCATTCAAGCATAAACTTCCAATTCAAGCATATAATGGCCTACCACAAAAACCAGCATTCTCAACAACATTCAATATACTCAGGGAGTACAAAACATCTCCCAAAACATACACATAGGTCCCCCATTGCCAAATTACCAAAAGCTAAATGTACTTAAGAAAACCTTCCATACTTTGAGCTTTACTTCAACTTGAATGCTTGCCTTCCTTGCTGCCCTCAAAGTACTTTAATGTTCTGCATTATTGATTTAAGAAAACAAAGAGAGAGCGTAAGCAAAAGCTTAGTGAGGAATGCTCAATAAAACCATTCAATAATGCATTTATAAAACACTTTATAAATCATGCTTCAAATCATCATTTACACATGCTCAAAAGCATACTTAAACATTCATCTCATGCTTCATATCATAACATGTCATATTGGCCACAAGTGATAAGTTCCATTTCTTTAAAAACAAGTTCATCAACTTTCACCCCAAGGACTTTTAAACACCTTGGCCCCAAGGACTTTTAAACACCTTGGCCCATGGACTTTTAACCACCATGGAAAGGACCACACAAGGACTTTTAACCACCTTTGTGTACGTATCAAGTTTCACCCCAAGGACTTTTAAACACCTTGGCCCCAAGGACTTTTAAACACCTTGGCCCCATGGACTTTTAAACACCATGGAAAAGACCACACAAGGACTTTTAACCACCTTTGTGTCCGTAGCAAGAATCATCCAAGGACTTTTAACCACCTTGATGTTCTTAAGTAAACAAGGCTCACTCAAGGACTTTTAACCACCTTAGTGACCTTAACCTTTGCAAAACATCACTTGCCAATATACATCATTATCATCAATTTATCCACTGTTTTAAAGCATTAAACCAAGCCATATTCATCATGCATTTAAAAGCATCAAACCACATTTAATCAATGCTCAAAAACAAGGAACTCTTACCTTGAGCTTCCTTCAACATATGGCTTACAAAAACAACATTAACCATGCTAAATCATGCTTTCAAAACAGAGTTTAAAACATGCAATAAACCACATTGCACAACAATCAAATCATGGCCACCACTAGAGAGTATTTCCGAAAACTTACACTTGAGCTTAGCAAAGTTGTTTAGACTTAAACTAAGCTCCCAAGACATTGGTTTCAAAGCCGAAAACCCAATTTCACTCACCGATTCCACTTCATCTCTTGCCGAAGCACCAAATCAAGCCTCCGGATCACCACCACTTGGATCCAAAGATGACTCCCCTGTTTTAACACATCAAAACAGTAGATTAATGCATCATCATGCATTAATATCCTCAATGAAAGCACCTAAACTCGCTGCTCTCATCCCCACTCCATTTTCGACCACCAAACACAACCGAAAATGCATCCAAACCACTTCTCAACAAAGCCCAGCCATTAACCATCAAAACCTAACATCCTTTAACATCATTTAACATCTAAAAAGAACCTAATAACATCCTTATACCTCCAGCAACACCAGATCCACAAGATCACCTCAAAAACAATCAAGAATCACAAGCTAAACTTAGGAAACCCAACCTATCCGGGATTGCATCAATCAAAACTCAATTCCTTATCAATTTAGAGTTCAAATAACATCAAAAACTCATCTCAAATCACAGATTTAACAGATCAAACGAAAATCATCAAAAATCACCAAATCTTGCATTATAAGCCAAGATCCATTTCACAACTTAAAAGCCTTTAATAAAACATCAATTAAGGATTGAAAACTTAGGAATTTCAGTAAAGAACTGATAGTTTAGAGGAGAAGGACGTTCTTACCTCCAAACTTGAGTTTCTCCTCTTTTTGGAATCAAAAACCTTGATGAATCAAGTAGCAAATGATGAGGTTTTGTAGATATGATGATTAGGAATCAAAAGAGAGTTGAAAGGAGAGATTTAGGTGAGAAAATCAGAAACAATTCTCTGGAAAGAAAGTGTTTGGGTTGAGAGAAAATGAGAGAAAAAAAATAGGAAGTTAGTTATCAAAATAGCCAAAATGGCTTTCCCTCCTCTTTTGATATGTTTTAAAATCAGAATATAGCTTAAAATATCTTAGAAAAATCTGGAGAAACTACTTTTGGAATAATAGCTCCTTAAAGATTCAAAGTTTCAACCCTTTCTAAAACAGTCACAAAACTTTCAAAAATTACATTTTGGTCACTAGCCAAAATGTCACCCTTCCAAAACTCATTTTCCAAAATTGATTTCACAGTTCACTTAATTATATTAAAAGATGATTTTAGAACATTTTTCCATAATTTTAATGCAACCCGAACTAGGCTTTCCTAAATTCACCCTTTTAGATTCGAACAGCACTTTGACCAAACCGGTCAACGCCCAAAACTTATAAGCCCAAAACCGGGGCGTTACAAACCGAGTAAAAAGTAAAGAAATTGAGATTTTGCAATATAATCGAGTTGAAGGACTCTTAATCAATTATATGATCTTCTAAAATTTGATTAATACTTGTTTTACGATCTTTTTGTAGAGGTTTCGTACGAGCGGGTCTAAATGAGGCTTACAATGGACCCTATGGAATTTTAATAGAGTACAAAGTACATAAATTGAGATTTTGCAATATAATCGAGTTGAAAAGCTCTTAATCAATTATATGATCTACTAAAATTTTATTAAAACTTGTTTTGCGGTCCTTTTTGTAGAGTTTTTAGACGAGCGGTTTTAAATGAGGCTTACAATGGACCCGTTGGAATTTCAACTGTGTAAAAAGTAAAATAATTGAATTTTTGCAATATAAATGAATTTAAATGCTCTTAATCAATTCTATGATCTCCTAGAATTTGATTAAAACTTGTTTTGCAGTCCTTTTTGTAAAGGTTTTGGACGAGCGGGTCCAAATGAGGATTAAAATGGACCCGTTTGAATTTTAAATGAGTGAAATGTACAGAAATTGAGGTTTTGCAATATAATCATATTGAAAAGCTCTTAATAAATTATATGATCTCCTAAAATTTTATTAATACTTGTTTTGCGGTCCTTTTGTAGAGGTTTCATACGAGCTGGTCTAAATGAGGCTTACAATGGACCCCTTGGAATTTTGATTGAGTAAAATGAACAGAAATTGAGGTTTTGCACTATAATCGTATTGAATAACTCTTAATCAATTATACGATCTCCTAAAATTTGATTAAAACTTGTTTTGCGGTCCTTTTGTAGTGGTTTCGGACGAGCGGTTCTAAATGAGGCTTACAATGGACCCGTTGGAATTTTAACTGAGTAAAATATATGGAAATTGAGGTTTTGCAATATAATCAAATATATGATCTCCTAAAACTTGATTAATACTTATTTTGCGGTCCTTGTTGTAGAGGTTTCATACGAGCGGGTCTAAATGAGGCTTATAATGGACCCATTGGAATTTTAACCGAGTAAAAAGTACAGAAATTGGGGTTTTCATATATAATCGTGTTGAAAAGCTCTTAATCATATATAGGATCTCCAAAAATTTGATTAAAACTTGTTTTGCAGTCCTTTGTAGAGGTTTCAGACGAGCGGGTCTAAATGAGGCTTAAAATGGACTCGTTGGAATTTGAACTGAGTGAAATGTGTAGAAATTGAGGTTTTGCAATATAATCGAATTGAAAAGATCTTACTCAATTATATGATCTCCTAAAATTTGATTAATACTTGTTTTGCAGTCCTTTTTGTAGAGGTTTCGGACGAGCGAGTCTAAATGTGGCTTAAAATGGACCCGTTGGAATTTTTTTAAGAAGGCGGGCCTCGTTAAAAACCCCTACTAAAATCCCCAAGCACAAGACCTGGAGAAACCTAAAAAGGGGAAAAGAGTACCCATAATATATTTATAAATAACGAGGTGAACCTTCGTAAAGAACAGCGTTTTGAATACAAGCAGGATACATAGATCCAAAAGACATAGAAGTCATAGACCTAAGGGCATGGGTAGCCAACGTATGAGCAACAATGTTAGCCTCACGGCATACAAACTGAACATGTGCAGAATAAAAAAATTCCAAAGCAGCATGAGCTTGAAGAATCGTCGGACCCATAGGAGATAGATCTGGGCCCAGGGAGTTGATTCTATTCGCAAGAGAAGCACAGTCCGTCTCGAAAATCAAATGGCTCCATCCTTGGGATTGAGCGAAAGTAATACCAGCAAGAAGGCCTCTCCCTTTAGACGTAATAGCATCAGAGCAACTGCCTAGAGGAAAAGCCAGACCACCGACAACCGTCCATGTATCATCACGGGCTACAACGCCAACCGCCGCTGCACGTGTGGATGGATCAAAAGCCCCATCCACATTGACTTTAATATAACCTTGAGGGGGAGGACTCCAACGAGATGGAGGAGTCGATGACGAAGGGATGGAAGAGGTAGATGAAGATATAGCATCAGAGTAGTCACGATGAAGGCTGGTAGAATTGACAACAATTAGCCATGGGGGTTGAAAATGTCGATTATGGATCCAGTCGTTACGCCTGTTCCAAAGGGTAGTCAAAAAAAGACCAAAAAGATCAGGAGAAAGGAGGGCAGCGCCTTCCTCGAGCCATTGGAGGCCGGTGGGAGCAGTGCTATTAATAAGAGAAATGGGAAGACCAATCAATCGAAGGGCCTCTGAAGCACCAGAGCAATCACGGAGAGCATGGAGAATTGTCTCTGAATCAGAATGACAAATGGGGCAGGGCCCTGAGTCTGGTGCAAAAGCCTGGAGGCGAACCCCAGCAGTTAGGGCCTCTGAACCCAGACGCCAGCCAAAAGTTTTAACTTTAGGTAAAATCTTGAGTTTGGAAAGAAATTTCCAAATCCGAGGGGGCCGAAGACGTGGCTCAGGGGGGCGTTGCAGAAAGAGATAGCCAGATCTGACAGAGTAGATACCAGAATCGTTAGGCCTCCAGAGGATGGAGTCCCGAGTATCATTGATGATAGGAATGGATAGAATAGAGTTGGCATCATCCGATGTAAAGTATGCACGGACTTTAACAGGGTCCCAAGATGCTTGGTTCCGAATCATAAAGTCGCGACAACGAGTATGGACTTCATCCAATAACTCGTAGTCCCCGTAAAGGTGAATAGTCGAGGAGCCTCCCCAATTATCATGATGAATACGTATGTTACTGTTAATGCCAGGACGATAGAGGAAACCTCCAAAAAGGTGTTGCATAGCGTTATAAAGACCTTGCCAGGCAATAGAACATCGGGAAGGCCGAGAGGCATTAAGAATATTATCTGACGGAAAGTATTTGGATTTATAGATTTGTCCCAGAAGGGAGTCAGGTTCGCAGATAAGGCGCCATAATTGTTTACCGAGAAGGGCAATATTAAAATTGTTGAGGTCCCTAAAACCCATACCGCCAACTGATTTAGGCAAGCACACCTGTTCCCAAGGGAGCATATGCCAACCTTTCTTATTAGTTTTGCCAGACCACCAGTAGCGTCGAATGGCAGATGTCATATCATCGATAATATTTTGGGGTAATAAATAACATGACATAACATATTGGGGTAGAGATTGTAAGACAGCTTTTATAAATATTTCCCTTCCACTGAAGGAAATAAGCTGTTTGTCACAGTTGGATAATCTATCATGAACTTTATCACGTATAAACCCTAGAGCGAGGGTCTTATTTTTACCAATAAGAAGAGGAACCCCCAGATAGACACCAGGGTTGGAGACCTCACGAACTTGAAGGTAAGAATTAATAGCATGGCGAGTCGAAGCAGGAGTACGTGGATTGTAAAAGATAGTAGACTTGTCAAAATTAACTGCTTGTCCAGAGGCTGAAGCATAAGTTTGGAGAGCGAATTTAAGGTGTGCAGCCTCCTCGGACTTCGAATTAATGAAAACTATACAATCATCGGCAAATAGGAGGTGGTTAACCTTGGGACCATGTTTACTTGCCCCAAGACCAGGGAGCAGGCCATGTTGTTTAGCATCGGACAAAAAGGCTGAGAGCCCTTGAGTGCAAAAAAGGAAGAGAAAGGGAGATAAAGGACCCCCTTGGCGAAGACCCCGTTGAGGATGAAACAAAGGAGAAAAAGAATTGTTGACCTTAACCGTAAAGGAAACTGAGGAAATACATCTCATTATAAGAGAAACCCATGATGGCGCGAAACCCATACGGTTCATGACATTTTCTAGGAAAGACCATTCAACCCTGTCGAAAGCCTTTTCCATATCTAACTTAAGGGCAGCACCTTGAGTAGACGTAGAAGTACCAGTATTAATGGAGTGAATAATTTCATGGGCAATAAGAATGTTATCCGTAATGTTGCGTCCCTGAATGAAAGCAGCTTGATTGGAGCTGATACAGGAGGGAATGGTATGTTTCATACGATTAACTAAGACTTTGGCAACAATTTTGTAGATAATTGTGCAAAGACTAATGGGCCTTAGATGCCTCATGGTGGTATGGTCCTTAATTTTGGGTATGAGGACCAGAATTGTTTGGTTCACCGAGGCCATATCAGCTGACCCGTTTAGGATATTAAGGCAGAGTGAGATGACGTCTGACCAAACAGTATCCCAATGTTGACGGAAGAAACCGCTAGGCAATCCATCAATACTAGGGGCTTTCCTAGGATCAATATCGCGGAAAGCGGTGATAATTTCTTCTGATGTGAATTCCTTAGTAAGGGACTCATTCATGGCAGTCGTGATAGAGGGAGTGATTTTTGAAAGAATTTGATCGGACAATGGTGGATTAGAGGATGTGAATAGATTGTGGAAATATGAGGATGCAACGGTCATGAGATCGGTATCGTCAGTACACCAGTTGTTATTGGAATCAAGAAGACCAATGATGGTGTTCTTTTTCTTCCTACTAGAAGCTCGGGCATGAAAGAAACGAGTATTTTTATCTCCTTGAGACAGCCAAAGATTGCGAGAGCGCTGTGCCCAGTATACTTCTTGCTCCTCAAGTAGTTTGTGGAGCTCAGTTTTGGCAGAGATGTATCTATTTTTAGCAGTAGCTGAAAGAGGCCGTTGTAAAAGTTTATTGATTTTTTTAGTGAGAATGTTGATACGACCAGTGGACTTAAGTCTTTGTTGGGATTGCCAGTCTCCTAGGCAGGAGCCAATGGCTTTAATTTTATCCAATGTATTGCCCTTGGTAGAAGACCAAGTTTGTTTAACAACAGAGATGTCTTCATCATTGGTAGCCCAGCAATTTTCAAATCTGAACTTGGTTGACGGGGGACGGTGATTTGTTAGTGGAGGTGGCTCCGTATTCAAGAGAAGAAAACAGTGATCAGATTTAGCATCAAAATCGGAAGTGATGCTATAATTGGGATAATTTGCTTTCCATGCCATATTCCCTACGAAGCGGTCTAGTCTCTCAAGTAAAGTAGGGGTTTTGGGCCCCGTTTTAGACCAAGTGAACCAACCCGATGTAGGTTTACAGTCGAAAAGGTTATTACCTGAGAGACAATGGCGAAAATTATTAATTTGAGATCTAGCCCGACGGCAGCCGCCTTATTTTTCGTTATCGGATAGGATTTCATTGAAATTACCACCGAGAAGCCAAGGTAGACCATCATTATTATTGAGCGAGTCAATTAAGTCCCAAGTTTTAGGTTTATTACTTGTTTCAGAAAAACCGTGAATACCAGTGAAATAAAACGAAGAGGAATTACAACTAATATAAGTATGAATAAAACGATCCGAATAAGCAAGCATATCAATATTATAATTTTTCAACGAAAATAAAGCAAGTCCAGAACATTCATCAGAAAAATCCATCGAAAAAACTAGGTCCATACCTAGCAAAGAACCAAGACGGCTATAAGCCGTATTTTTAAGTTTAGTTTCGCATAAAAAAAGTAAATCAGGATTATGAAATTGAATGTATTGTTGGAGATGTTGAACTGCCTGGACCTTCCCGAGACCCTGACAGTTCCAACATAAGATGATCATTTCCATCGGCGGGGCTGTGCACCAGCCGCCGCCGGAGAGTTTTTTCCGCTGCTCATCCCAGCTTTCAAGGTAGGAGAAGGAGAGGGCCTAGACTTTTTGGGCTGGAGGGCCACATGGATGGGGGAGCGTCTCTTGGTACCACGGTTAGGAGGAATGGGGATAGGGGCCGGAGCCGATGCTGCATCATTGGGATAGTTCTTAAGTAGCCATGAGTCAAATGCATCAAAAAATGAAATATCGGTTTGGAGGAAAGGCTTACTTAATTGATCATCTAATTTCCTCACTTGTTGAGCAGTGGGCCTTGGCACACCATCATCTTGGCCATCCAAATCGACTTGAACAGGGTAAATGGTATTCAGAGGTTGTGGAGAAATAACCCTAGAAAGGATTGGAGCTCTTGGAAGCTGTTGGGAGTCCGCATTTGTAGGAGGCAACTCAGAGGATTCCTCCCCCACCATCTCATCATTATTATTGTTTTCCTCAGTAGGGAGATCTGCAAAAGACGCAGCATCCCCTTCGTTGAGATTCCCTATAAATTCAGCAAAAGAGGAAGTAAGTTTCATGTGTTGGAAACGATGGAGGAAAAGAAGATGATGGTGTTTAATGAAAATAAGACCTGAATCTTGCGCGGAGGCAACAGGTGCTTTCCCTTTATCCATGGGTTCTGAAGAGGAAAGAGAATCAATAAAATAACATAGAAGGAAATAATGAAAAAATGGAAACCAGAATAAAGATGGTAGAGTACCTAACGGCGGATTCTGATTAGCATTAGCAGAAGGTTCCACATTTTTACCTTTGTCCATTGGGGCTGTACATAATAGCAATTTAATATATAAACTAGGTGTAAAATAGAAAAGCAGCTGGATGCGTTGAATAAATGATAAGATACCTATTGGAGGTTTGCAGTCAGCAGAGGAGGAATGCTCAACAATGCGAATACGACCACGTGGCCCCTGGTCCCGGCGGCGCGGGGGGAGCCAACGGAGCCATTCACCATACTGAAGTTTGGCTGGGTCAATCGTAGCTTTGTTGGGGCAGTGCTCAAGAATGTGACTAATGAGGCCACACCCGTGGCAAAGTAGGGGAAGACGCTCATATTGGAGATGGCAAGAAGTGGTGCGTGTACCTTTCCCAATAAGGAGGAATCGACGGACCGGTTTAGATATGTCCATGAGTATTTCCACTCTTAGAAATTCAGTCATGTTCCCTCTTTCTTTGCGTGTATCAGTACGTAGTACAGTGCCTACCATGGCACCAAGAGACTGTCCCACGAGGTGAGATCTTTCGGGATCTTCCAGAAAAGGTTTGGGTAAAGAATGTATACGGAACCAAATCCGCATGGGATTGAAGGAGTACTCATCCATGCTTTTACCAGGGATATAATCAGCTAGAGCCATCCATTCAACTTTATAGAGCCATGGACCTCTTTCAAAAACATCGTCTTTATCGCTTAATTTTTGCAAGGGACCAATACAAGGGAGAGCCCCGTCGGAGAAGAGCCGGCTCCAATCATCAAAATACTTTAATACCCATCGGCGGGGGATGAGATGACAGCCGATGAAGGTGATATTTCTCGCAAAAAATAAAGAGAACATTAGAAAAAGAAAATTTGGTTCAAAATCAAGGTTGAGAAAATATGAATTAAAAAAATAAAGATCTGACAAAAAAATAATAAAAGGAAAATAAATCGTGGTAACCAGATTAGAGCTGGGATGGGGTCTCAAAAAATCATTACCTTGATGCACATAGGTCTCATGGAGGGATTTAGCGCCGGTTGGTGAGGGAGGAGAAGCGGGGGCGGACGGAGTAAAAGCTGCAGAGGCGGCGGCGGAAAAGAGAGGGGAGGAGAAAAAATAAGGGGAAAGGGGAAAAGAGGGGAGAGACACGGTGCAAGAGAAGAAAAAAATATGAAAAACAAAAAAACATGCGTAAACCCCAAGGAGAGCCGAGAGAATTGAGAGAATTTCGAGAGACCCCATCCCACACCCGTTACCTGTTGGAATTTTAACTGAGTAAAAAGTACAGAAATTGAGGGTTTTTTTACCCGTTGGAATTTTAACTGAGTGAAATGTAAAAAAATTGAGGTTTCGCAATATAATCGTATTGAAAAGCTCTTAATCAATTATATGATCTCATAAAATTTGATTAATACTTGTTTTGCGGTCCTTTTTGTAGAGATTTCGTACGAGCGGGTCTAAATGAGGCTTACAATGGACCCCTTAGAATTTTAACTATGTAAAATATACAGAAATTGAGGTTTTGCAGTATAATCGTATTGAAAATCCCTTAATCAATTATATGATCTCATAAAATTTGATTAAAACTTGTTTTGTGGTCCTTTTTGTAGAGGTTTCGGACGAGCGGTTCTAAATGAGGCATACAATGAATTCGTTGGAATTTTAACTGAGTGAAATGTAAAGAAATTGAGATTTTGCAATATAATCGTATTGAAAATCTCTTAATCAATTATATGATCTCCTAAAATTTGATTAATAATTTTCTTGCGGTCTTATTTGTAGTGGTTTCGTATGAGCGGGTCTAAATAAGGCTTACAATGGACACGTTGAAATTTTAACCGAGTAAAAGGTACAGAAATTAAGGTTTTGCATTATATTCGGATTGAAAAGCTCTTAATCCATTCTATGATCTCCTAAAATTTGATTAAAACTTGTTTTGCGGTCCTTTTTGTAGAGGTTTCGTACGAGCGGGTCTAAATGAGGCTTACAATGGACCACTTGGAATTTTAACTGAGTAAAATATATAGAAATTGAGGTATTGCAATATAATCATATTGAAAACCTCTTAATCAATTATATTATCTCCTTAAATTTGATTCAAACTTGTTTTGCGGTCCATTTTGTAGAGGTTTTAGACGAGCGGGTCTAAATAAGCCTTACAATGGACCCGTTGGAATTTTAACCGAGTAAAAAGTACAAAAATTGAATTTTTGCAATATAATTGTATAGAAAATATCTTAATCAATTATATGATCTCCTAAAATTTGATTACTACTTGTTTTACAGTTCTTTTTGTAGAGGTTTCGGACTAGCGCGTCTAAATTAGTCTTACAATGGATCCCTTGGAATTTTAACTGGGTAAAATATATAGAAATTGAGTTTTTGCAATATAATCAAGTTTAAAACCTCTTAATCAATTATAGTACCTCCTAAAATTTGATTAAAATTTGTTTTGAGGTCCAATTTGTAGAGGTTTCAGACGAGCGGCTCTAAATAAGGCTTACAATGGACCCGTTGGAATTTTACTAAGTAAAAAGTACAAAAATTGAATTTTTGCAATATAATTCTATTGAAAATCTCTTAATCAATTATATGATCTCCTACAATTTGATTAAAACTTGTTTTGCAGTTGTTTTGTAGAGGTTTCAGACGAGCAGGTCTAAATGAGGCTTAAAATGGACTCATTGGAATTTTAACTGAGTGAAATGTACAGAAATTGAGGTTTTGCAATATAATCGTATTGAAAATGTCTTAATCAATTATATGATCTCCTAAAATTTGATTAATAATTTTCTTGCGGTCCTTTTTGTAGTGGTTTCGTACGAGCGGGTCTAAATAAGGCTTACAATGGACCCGTTGGAATTTTAACCGAGTAAAAAGTTCAAAAATTGAGGTTTTGAAATATAATCGTGTTGAAAATCTCTTAATCAAATCTACCATCTCCTAAAATTTGATTAAAACTTGTTTTGCGGTCCTTTTTGTAGAGGTTTCGTACGAGCGGGTCTAAATGAGGCTTACAGTGGACCCCTTGGAATTTTAACTGAGTAAACTATATAGAAATTGAGGTTTTTCAATATAATCATGTTGAAAACCTCTTAATCAATTATAGTATCTCCTAAATTTCTTTTAAAACTTGTTTTACGGTCCTTTCTGTAGAGGTTTCAGACGAGCGGGTCTAAATAAGGCTTAAATAGACCCGTTGGAATTTTAACTGATTAAAAAGTACAAAAATTGAATTTTTGCAATATAATTGTATTGAAAAGCTCTTAATCAATTATATGATCTCCTAAATTTTGTATAAATTTTGTTTTGCAGTCCTTTTGTAGAGGTTCCTGACGAGCGGGTCTAAATGAGACTTAAAATGGACTCGTTGGAATTTTAACTAAGTGAAATGAACATAAATTTAGGTTTTGCAATATAATCGTATTGAAAAGATCTTAATCAATTATATGATCTCCTAAAATTTGATTACTACTTGTTTTATAGTCCTTTTTGTAGAGGTTTCGGACTAGCGGGTCTAAATTAGTCTTACAATGGATCCCTTGGAATTTTAACTGAGTAAAATATACAGAAATTGAGGTTTTGCAATATAATCAGGTGGAAAACCTCTTAATCAATTATATTATCTCCTAAAATTTGATTAAAACTTGTTTTGCTGTCCTTTTTGTAGAGGTTTCAGACGAGCGGGTCTAAATGAGGCTTACAATGGACCCGTTGGAATTTTAACTGAGAAAAATGTTCAAAAATTGAAATTTTGAAATATAATTGTATTGAAAAGCTCTTAATCAATTATATGATCTCCTAAAATTTGATTAAAACTTGTTTTGCAGTTATTTTGTAGAGGTTTCGGACGAGCAGGTCTAAATGAGGCTTAAAATGGACTCATTGGAATATTAACTGAGTGAAATGTACAAAAATTGTGGTTTTGCAATATAATCATATTGAAAATGTCTTAATCAATTATATGATCTCCTAAAATTTGATTAATAATTTTCTTGTGGTCCTTTTTGTAGTGGTTTCGTACGAGCGGGTCTAAATAAGGCTTACAATGGACCCGTTGGAATTTTAACCGAGTAAAAAGTACAAATTTTGATGTTTTGCAATATAATCATGTTGAAAATCTCTTAATCAATTCTACAATCTCCTAAAATTTGATTAAAACTTGTTTTGTGGGCCTTTTTGTAGATGTTTCGTACGAGCGGGTCTAAATGAGGCTTATAGTGGACCCCTTGGAATTTTAACTAAGTAAAATATATAGAAATTGAGGTTTTGCAAAATAATCATGTTGAAAACCTCTTAATCAATTATATTATCTCCTAAAATTCTTTTAAAACTTGTTTTGCGGTCCTTTTTGTAGAGGTTTCAAACGAGCGGGTCTAAATAAGGCTTACAATGGACCCGTTGGAATTTTAACTGAGTAAAAAGTACAAAAATTGAATTTTTGCAATATAATTGTATTGAAAAGCTTCTAATCAATTATATGATCTCCTAAAATTTGATTGAAACATGTTTTGCAGTCCTTTTGTTGAGGTTTCGGACGAGCGGGTCTAAATGAGGCTTAGAAAGGAATCGTTGGAATATTAATTGAGTGAAATGTACAGAAATTGAGGTTTTGCAATATAATCGTATTGAAAAGATCTTCATCAATTATATGATCTCCTAAAATTTTATTAATACTTGTTTTGCAGTCCTTTTTGTAGAGGTTTCGGACGAGCGGGTCTAAATGAGTCTTACAATGGACCCCTTGGAATTTTAACTGAGTAAAATATATTGAAATTGATGTTTTGCAATGTAATCATGTTGAAAACCTTTTAATCAATTATATTATCTCCTAAAGTTATATTAAAACTTGTTTTGCAGTCCTTTTTGTAGAGGTTTCAGACGAGCGGGTCTAAATGAGGCTTACAATGGACCCGTTGGAATTTTAACTAAGTAAAAAGTACAAAAATTGAATTTTTGCAATATAATTGTATTGAAAAGCTCTTAATCAATTATATGATCTACTAAAATTTGATTAAAACTTGTTTTGTAGTCCTTTTGTAGATTTTCGGACGAGCGAATCTAAATGAGTCTTAAAATGGACTCATTGGAATTTTAATTGAGTGAAATGTATAGAAATTGATGTTTTGCAATATAATCATATTGAAAAGATCTTAATAAATTATACTATCTCCTAAAATTTGATTAATACTTGTTTTGCAGTCCTTTTTGTAGAGGTTTCAGATTAGCGCGTCTAAAAGAGTCTTACAATGGATCCCTTGAAATTTTAACTGAGTAAAATGTATAGAAATTGAGGTTTTGCAATATAATCATTTTGAAAACCACTTAATCAATTATATTATCTCCTAAAATTTGATTAGAACTTGTTTTGCGTTTCTTTTTGTAGAGCTTTCAGACGAGCGGGTCTAAATGAGGCTTACAATGGACCCGTTGGAATTTTAACTGAGTAAAAAGTACAAAAATTGAATTTTTGCAATATAATTGTATTGAAAAGCTTCTAATCAATTATATGATCTCCTAAAATTTGATTGAAACATGTTTTGCAGTCCTTTTGTTGAGGTTTCGGACGAGCGGGTCTAAATGAGGCTTAGAAAGGAATCGTTGGAATATTAATTGAGTGAAATGTACAGAAATTGAGGTTTTGCAATATAATCGTATTGAAAAGATCTTCATCAATTATATGATCTCCTAAAATTTTATTAATACTTGTTTTGCAATCCTTTTTGTAGAGGTTTCGGACGAGCGGGTCTAAATGATTCTTACAATGGACCCCTTGGAATTTTAACTGAGTAAAATATATTGAAATTGATGTTTTGCAATGTAATCATGTTGAAAACCTTTTAATCAATTATATTATCTCCTAAAGTTATATTAAAACTTGTTTTGCAGTCCTTTTTGTAGAGGTTTCAGACGAGCGGGTCTAAATGAGGCTTACAATGGACCCGTTGGAATTTTAACTAAGTAAAAAGTACAAAAATTGAATTTTTGCAATATAATTGTATTGAAAAGCTCTTAATCAATTATATGATCTACTAAAATTTGATTAAAACTTGTTTTGCAGTCCTTTTGTAGATTTTCGGACGAGCGAATCTAAATGAGTCTTAAAATGGACTCGTTGGAATTTTAATTGAGTGAAATGTATAGAAATTGATGTTTTGCAATATAATCATATTGAAAAGATCTTAATCAATTATATTATCTCCTAAAATTTGATTAATACTTGTTTTGCAGTCCTTTTTGTAGAGGTTTCAGACTAGCGCGTCTAAAATAGTCTTACAATGGATCCCTTGAAATTTTAACTGAGTAAAATATATAGAAATTGAGGTTTCAGAACTTGTTTTGCAATATAATCATATTGAAAAGATCTTAATCAATTATATTATCTCCTAAAATTTGATTAGAACTTGTTTTGCGTTTCTTTTTGTAGAGCTTTCAGACGAGCGGGTCTAAATGAGGCTTACAATGGACCCGTTGGAATTTTAACTGAGTTAAAAGTACAGAAATTGAGGTTTTGCAATATAATCGTATTGAAAAGCTCTTAATCAATTATATGATCTCCTAAAATATGATTAAAACTTGTTTTGCTTTCCTTTTTGTATAGGATCCGGACGAGCGGTTCTAAATGAGGCATACAATGGACCCGTTGGAATTTTAACTGAGTAAAAAAAACAAAAATTGAATTTTTGCAATATAATTGTATTGAAAATCTCTTAATAAATTATATGATCTCCTAAAATTTGATTAAAACTTGTTTTGTTGTCCTTTTTGTGAAGGTTTCGGACGAGCGGGTCTAAATGAGGCATAAAATGG
This sequence comes from Hibiscus trionum, assembly GCA_030270665.1. Taxonomy (NCBI): domain Eukaryota; kingdom Viridiplantae; phylum Streptophyta; class Magnoliopsida; order Malvales; family Malvaceae; genus Hibiscus; species Hibiscus trionum. Next base: position 39,798,239 of record BSYR01000027.1, on the reverse strand, counting down.
ACCCCTTGGAATTTTAACTGAGTGAAAGTACGGAAATTGAAGTTTTGCAATATAATCGTGTTTAAAATCTCTTAATCAATTATATGATCTTCTAAAGTTTGATTAAAACTTGTTTTGCGGTCCTTATTGTAGAGGTTTCGTACGAGCGAGTCTAAATGAGGCTTACAATGGACCCCTTGGATTTTCACTGAGCAAAATGTACAAAAATTGAGGTTTTGCAATATAATCATATTGAAAAGCTTTTAATCAATTATATGATCTCCTAAATTTTGATTAAAACTTGTTTTGTTGTCCTTTTTGTAGAGGTTTCGGACTAGCGGTTCTAAATGAGGCATACAATGGACCCGTTGGAATTTTAACTGAGTTAAAAGTACAAAAATTGAATTTTTGCAATATGATTTTTTTAAAAAGCTTTTAATCAATTATATGATGATATGAACACGTGAATTTTACCCGAGTCATGTAGATGTGCCCGATCATGACTCTAGTAAGAAATATTCGTTGCTACGCTTTGAAGTCTGAGATATCATAAAACATACATGTGAGATGAATAGCAATATAATAAAAATTAATGAAGAAAAGAATTGGATAGGTAATTTGGATAGTTTGGTGGCTAAGGATGGAGGATGATAATCGTGGGCAGGTGTAAATTAAAGAAGGAGAGATGGGAGATGCTAAAGGCGGCGTGGATTTGTATGGTTGCAAGGACAGCGAATTGTGACCCGCTAGCTATAACGAGCTAGGAACCAACAATATACTTTGATGGAGTCGAGGTGGAGGAGTGTGAAACGTGACCCACAAGCTATAAAAGAACTTGGAACCAACGCTATAGTAAAATGAAATGGACAGAAGACTACAAGTACAACTTGAAGCCGATAGAGTTTTTGCGAGAACAAGATGAAAGCAATCTTTCAAAGGTTTATATTCTCCAAAAAAAAGTCCTTACAAATGAACCTATGGTGCCTATTTATATTGTGGCTAGGAAACATATGAAAAGTCACACAAAAAAGAGATGAATGCTCATCTAAATGCTATTGAATACAAATAAATGAAATGTTTCTTTCTTATCCTTTTGATGGATGAATTTTGCTTCAAATTGAGATGAATTTAGCCTTAAATTCGTCCAAAAGGAGTGGTGACTCTTGGGCTGCTTCATTTTGCTTGCAAATGGATAAAAGGGAATGAATATGGACATAGGATGAATGTAGACATCCCACACGTCCAAATCAGCTTGTCTCTTTGAATTCCTTGCTGATTTATCACTTAATTTGATGATTAAATGACATTAAATCAGCCTTCATTGCTTGCTCATTTGTAAAATATGATCAGCCTTCAAAAGATGATAAATAAAGGCCTTGAATGCATAGTTTAAATACTGATTATTGCATGTCCCTTCTCTTGAACGTGAATGGCCTTCATTGGTTCATAATTTCAACCTTGAATAGGTGGATTATGAAGCTTAAATGCTTTGTTACTCTAAGAAGATGAACATCCTTGAAAAGATGAAAATAATTCAGCCTTGAATTGCCTTGTTTTCTTGAGTAAAGATGGTCATCAATGACTTGTTTCCAAGCTGCAGTTGAAAACTCTTTTCTTTAATCCACACGTCACATGAACCTAGACACGCACAAAGGATTTATTCAAACTTAAAATAATAGATGCATGAAACAATTAAAGAGTTAGTTAGTTTAATTAAAGAACTAACTTTATTGAATTTAACTAAATGCATGAATGAAGTAGTTTAATGAATGATTTAAAATACATAATTAAACTACTTCCCTAAATGAACTAAAACTATAAATGAAGTGCATGCTTTAATGACCAGCACACTTTATTAATGCAATGGAAGTTATGAAATACTTAAATTCTCATGCAAATGCATGCATGAGCAAGGTAAGACATTCATCCCTTATTATTTCTTCTTTCCCACGTTCATGGCTTGTTGTAAACAAGCTTTTCATGGCTGATTGAAACTCCTTGGCCCGTGTAGTGTAATGGGGCCACTTGGGTACTCCTCCGGGTCCTTGTTCTTGATGGTCATATCAGTCCCTTGCTCTTTAAAGCGATTTGTCCCCAAATCGTCACCTACATCGAAAGAAGATAAATCAAAAACATTAAAGATTGCACTAACATTAAACTCACCTGGGAGGTCTAGTTGATAAGCATTATCATTGATCATCTTAACTACTTGAAATGGCCCATCTCCTCGAGGCATCAATTTAGATTTCCGTTGGGCTGGAAACCATTCTTTTCTCATGTGCAACCACACCCAATCTCCTGGCTCAAAGGCAACTCTCTTTCTACCCTTGTTTGCTTGCTGCTCATATTGCTTGGTTCTCTTTTCAATATTATCCTGCACTTGTTGATGAAGTTTCTTAACAAATTCAGCTTTTAAAAGTCCATCTTTATTCACATTTTGATCAGCGGGTAATGGCAATGTGGTAAGCACTCTTCACAAGTCTTTAGATTCTTCTTAATAATGCTCCTAAGCAACGTGGAGAGTACCCGATTCACCACTTCGGTTTGGCCATCCGTTTGAGGGTGACAAGTGGTGGAAAATAGCAGCTTAGTTCCAATCTTACTCCATTGGGCTCTCTAGAAGTGGCTTAAGAACTTCACGTCTCGATCGGAAATGATAGTTCTTGGCACACCATGTAATCTCAAGACTTCCCTGAAAAACAAGTTAGCAATATGTAAGGTATCATTAGTCTTATTGCAAGGAATAAAATGAGCCATTTTGGAAAATCTATCCACTACTACAAAGATGGAGTCTTTGTTATTCTTTGTGCATGGAAGTCCTAGCACAAAATCCATTGAAATGTCCATCCATGGTGCTTCAGGAATAGGTAGTGGTGTGTAGAGTCCATGTGGCATGGCTTTAGATTTAGCCTTCTTGCAAGTGATGCAACGTTCACATAACCTCTCTACATCTCGTCTCATCTTTGACCAATATAAATGCTCTTGAAGTATGGCCAAAGTCTTTGCTATTCCAAAATGTCCCATGAAGCCTCCTCCATGGGCTTCTTTGATAAGTAATTCATGTGTGAAACCTTGTGGAATACAAAGTCTTCCTTCCTTAAATAGGAACTCATTGTCCCTATAATAGTTTTTAAACGTTCCTTTCTCACAAGCTTTGTATTTTTTTCCAAAATCAGAATCAGATTCGTATAAATCCTTAATGAAAACAAAACCCGACAACTTAGATTCTAAGGTGTTTAGAAGAGCGTACCTCCGAGACAATGCATCGGCAACTATATTCTCCTTACACTTCTTATATTTGATCATATAGGGAAAAGTTTCAAGAAACTCCACTTCTTTGGCATGTCGTTTGTTTAGTTTATGTTGCCCCCGAATGTGCTTCAATGCTTCATGATCGGTGTGAATAATGAACTCTTTAGGCTATAGATAGTGTTGCCATGTTTCCATTGCGCGAACAAGGGCATACATCTCTTTATCATATGTTGGATAATTCAACATAGCTCCACTTAATTTCTCACTGAAATATGTTATAGGACGTCCACCTTGAGATAATACCGCTCCAATTCCCACACTTGATGCATCACATTCAATTTCAAACGTTTTGTAAAAATCATGTAAGGTAAGCATAGGGGCATGAATTAAACATTATTTAATGTCATTAAAAGATTTCTCTTGGTCTCCCCCCAGAAAAAGTTAGCATTCTTCTGGATGACACTAGTTAAAGGGGCGGCACTGGTGCTGAAGTTTGGCACAAATCTCTGGTAAAAGCTTGCAAGTCCTTGGAAACTCCTAACTTGGGAAATGCTTGCTGGTCGTGGCCATTCTTCAATGGATTTAACCTTCTCTCTGTCAACCTCTAAGCCTTTAGAACTGACAACAAAACCAAGAAAGCCAACTCTGTCAGTACAAAATGTACACTTGTTTAAATTAGCATATAACTTCTCCTTTTTTAAAACCAACAAAACTGACCTCAAGTGTTGAACATGTTCTTCCATTGATTTACTATAGATTACGATGTCATCAAAATAAACCAAACAAAATTTACCCAAAAATGGTCTAAGAACATGGTTCATTAACCTCATGAAAGTACTTGGTGCATTAGTTAAGCCAAAAGGCATAACCAACCATTCATAGAGTCCTTACTTTGTTTTAAATGTTGTATTCCATTCATCACCTTCCCGCATCCTTATTTTGTGATAACCACTCTTAAGATCAATCTTAGAGAAAAGGTTAGAGCCACTAAGCTCATCTAACATATCATCCAAACGGGAAATAGGGTGACGGTACTTTACTGTAATTTTGTTTACTACTCGGCAATCTACACACATGAGCCAAGTTCCATCCTTCTTTGGCACAAGTAATACAGGAACGGCACATGGGCTAAGGCTCTTCCTCACGTAGCCTTTCGCCATTAGTTCGGCCACTTGCCTTTGCAACTCCTTGGTTTCCTCGGGATTGCTTCGGTATGCTGGATGGTTAGGAATGACGGCACCAGGAATGAAATCTATTTGATGTTCAATGCCACGGATTGGTGGCAGCCCACTTGGTATCTCCTCCGAAAATAATTTGTCAAATTCCTGCAACAAAGACACAATAGAAGAAGGCAAAGTGTGATCAAGTTGGTTAGTGTTCAATAAACTTTCCTTGTACACAAGTACAAGTAATTCCTTTCCCGACAGCAAACACTTTCTCAACTCTCATTCTTTGGTAAAAACACTCATTTTTGCACCCTCACTTTGCTCACTCTCACTTGCTTTTACCTCCATTTTTTATTCTCTCTCTTTGGCTCTTTCAATACTTTCTCTCAAATGTATTTGGTCTTTGTGAATTTGTTTTGGTGAAAGAGGGGTTAAGGTAATCTTTCTTGCTCCATGGGTGAGTGTATACTGATTGGTATATCCATCATGTATGACTCGTTTATCGAATCGCCATGACCTCCCAAGTAGTAAATGGCCAGCGTGCATCGGAACAAAATCGCAAAGAACTTCATCCTTATACTTTCCAATAGAGAAAGCAACAAGAACTTGCTTGTTAACCTTGAGTTCACCTCCAACATTAAGCCACTGCAGCTTGTAGGGATGTGGATGCTTTGTGGTTGTTGATCCATGTTTTTCTACCATAAGAGTACTAGCAAAATTAGTACAACTACCTCCATCAATAATGACAAAGCATACCTTTCCATTAACATGGCAGCGAGTATGAAAGATATTATCGCGTTGCTCATTCCCTTCATTCGCTTGCACACTTAGGCTTCTTTTGACAATAAGGGCCTCTCCTTCTGCTGCATACTCTATTTCATCATCTTCATCTTCTTGTATGGCAGCAACTTCATCTTCCTCCTCTTGTTCCGATTCAACCTCTCCATCATCACAGAGAAGTATGGTGTTGCAATTTGGGCATTGGCTTGCAATATGCCCTCTTCCCAAGCACTTGAAGCATTGTATATCTCGAAAATGGTTCGGAACATTCGGAGCCTTACCTTTGCTAGTTTCGGCAATGGCCTTGCTTCCTTTGGGTGGTGCGCCTTTTTCATTGGGTGGTATTAGAGGACTCCGTTTGTAAGACCTTTGCCCCCATCTTGATGATGCTCCCCCATAGGTTCATGTGGAACCCTTCCGTTTAAGTTGCTTTTCCACTTTTATGGTCATATGCACCATGTCTTTGATCTCCACATAATGTTGCAACTCAACAACGGCCGCAATATTAGGGCCAAAGCCGGATAGAAATCTTGCCATGGTGGCTTCTCGATCCTCATCAATGTTAGCTCGGATCATGGCTACTTCCATCTCTTTAAAGTATTCCTCAACACTACGGTTGCCTTGGGTGAGATTTTGAAGCTTGTTGAACAACTCCCTATGATAGTGAGTTGGTGGTCATTCTTTTTATATTTTTTTCTATTTTATTTTCATTTAAAAAAAACTCGGTTTGTGTATTAAATGTTAACCCGATTTAGGAAATGATACATATTGAAAAATTACACGTTTATTCCTTCACCTTGATATTTGTTTATTTTGTATATATTTAATTTCACGTGGTTTAAATTTATGTTTTTATATTATCTTGCTAATTTATTTTTGTTTCCTTAGATAACTTTAAACTCCTAATTTTAAATATATTTGTTTCTTGATGCCATGATTAATTTTTAATGTGGTGTCCTGCCAAAATGGGGTAACGGGTTAACGTCAGAAGTGTTGGTGGTTATTAAAGTTTACTTTCCTAAAGATAGGGCCATTAAAATGGGATCAAATTTATAAGTGGACAATAATTTAAATCTTACACGAACTTGCAAATTTCGACATTAAAACATTTTTTAATCGGTTAGGTACCAATTTTTAGGTGCTATGGGGGTGCTAACCCTTCCCCACGCGTAACCGACTTCCGAACTCGTTTTCGTGTTTTTGCAGACCAAAATTGTTGTTTTAATAAAATAAAATGTTTTTATTAAAATAACCCATTTTAGGTGATCCAATCACACCGTTTTAAAAGATTGGTGGCGACTTCGTTGGTTTGTTATTTTAAAATGTCGAGCCACTTGAAAAAGGGTTGTGACAGCTTGGCGACTCCGATGAGGGCATTTTTTGTTTTTTTTACAAAAAAAGAGTCAGGCCACAAGCCGATTACACCTTTTTCTAATGTCGGAATTCGTAAGTTCGTTTAAAATTTAACTTAATTTTCCATTTATGAATATTAGTCCATTTTACGCATTTAAAATTTGGTAATAAGCTCTACACCCAAGATTCTTCCCGATCATTTAATTGGGGGGGAAATGCTTTTGCTCTCGTAGGAATACTGATTCTCCATATGGGCCTATCAAGTACCTTTGGGGATCATATGGCCTATGTCTTCATGAGAATACTGATCCTTCGTATGGACATAGAAAAATGGGTCCCCTGAATTGAACTTGATTCGTTTGAAGCCTGTAATATATGAGGGTTAGAGGCCTTGCTACCCTTAGTAGGGGACAACGAGGACAATTCGGGAACCCTTTTAGAACTAAACCTTTTTGAGAATCTAGAAACCTACCCCATTAAAGCCATGCTGGAAACCCTAGGTTTTGGAATTCGGTCAAAATTATTTCGTAGTAATAGTCCGTGGAGACATGTCTAGAAGTGTTGGAATGCACAGCCCAATTTCTATTCGTACAATGAAATTATTTTGGACCTTTTATGTTTTATTTCCGTTTGTTCAAGTGTACTAATCCTTTTTTTTTGTTTTGCATATTTATTTCTTGCATCATCATCATATTTAGAAGGGGTTGATTCTCAAGTCTGTTTCTCGATTAGAAAAAGCTTTTGCCATGGATAGAACGTACCTAAAGAAAGAAAAAGACAATGTGAATGTACGTCATTGGTCTAAGGTCAACTAGTGGGCAAAGGGAGCTTGTCAGGTGATCACATGATAGAAACATCAGAGTATGCTCACATCAGTGTCAAGCAGAATAACACGCACGAGCTGCGAGTGCTATAGGACCACTTCGACTACACAACCAAGCTGTTATTACAGACCGAAGATTTTAATTCTTGAAAATACTATAAATTTCTGGGAGCGGGATGAGATCGGCAAGAATGTTAGGTCCCAAATTCAAGACTTGGCTAGGCATGCGATGACTCTAGCTAGGGAAACTGCAACACTACGCCAGTAAATCAGGCCAGTGGGAGAAATGTAACCCCCTCGACCCGGCCTAGCCGCAAGACCGCATCAAACGGGTTACACGGGGAAAATTGAAGCGAAACCCGTTAAGGCTCCACTCCGATTAGCAACCCTAGAAAATTTCTTTCAAGGTTATCTTGTCTAGATGCTTTAAATATATCCTATGTGAGAGGACACGCAGCGGAAAACACACACGGATACAAAACGAGCAAAACAAGCAATTAAGACTCCCTTTTTAATATTTACAATAGGTCGTATTGGTACGCTAGAGAGCCGTATCGATACGCCTGGACTTGGTCAACACTTCAAGTCAACCTAGGGAGACCGTATCGACACGCTAGAAGACCATATCAATACGCCCTCGACGGTCAACTTCCTAAGGTCAAACCACGAAGACCGTACCGATACCCTCAGGACCCGTACCGATACGCCAAAATCTCATCAATTTCTTAGATTTCCAGAGAGCATTTGGCGTATCGATACACCCCCGCGTACCGGTACGCCTTGCCTAAAACAAGGTCCAAACAAGGGACCATACCGATACCGCCTTTGAGCGTATCGATACACCCTACACTGCAACACAAATTTTAGCTAATAAAAACACAAGGGACTCCACACAAAAGACATTTAAGACACATTCAAGCCTCTAACATACACACAAATATTACAAGGCATGTACTCACAATGCAAGTATAAACGCAAGTCATAAGTCTCAACATGTATAACAATGCAAACTAACATATTATCAACATGACATGCTCACATTGCATCAAGAAACATAAAACACGATTTAATTGCTTAAAACCATTAAAACTTACTCTTGAGCTTGTATTGGCTTTTCAAGCTCAATCCAAACTCCCAAAACATTCCTTTAACCACGTTAAGGCTTTTAAATCGATCCACTCACCAGCCAACACACAAACGATGTCCAAAGTGCCGAAATCAAGCCTCCGAACTACCTGGATTTCCATCCACAAAGCCCGAATCTGATTCCACTATTTTGAGCAACCCAAAGTCGAACATTAGAACACAAATACACTCACATACACATCAAAAACCCGGAACTCACAACCTTGCAACAATACACATCAATTCAAGCTCAAACTGCACCCGAAACATAGCCAATTCAAACCCAAACTACTAACATCCATAACCAACGAATTTACCATAAAAATCTACCTTTTTACATCCCTAAACATCAATCCAAGGCTACCAAACCTCCAGCTGCCATTTAGGCTCAAAACCCAACCTAAAACTCAAGATTTTCAACTCTTAAAATCACCCATAATACCCATTTCGGGTTTCCATTAAAAACCCACCATTTTTATGTTATTTTAGTGATAAAACAAAGTTAGAAACACCCTCAACTCAACCACAACTAACCCAAACAAAAATCTATAATTTCCTTTCTTTTTCAAGCCAAACTTTAAAAATAAAAAATGAGTTAAAACCATGAGTTTTACAAAAATATCAATATTCATGACTCAAAGAAGATGAGACTAAGTTGAGGAACCATTTACCTTGAAGAAATCTCTTGATTTGGAAACTTGATATCAATGGAATAGTGAATAGGGTTTGGGGAGGGTTTTAGAACGTGAAATTCAAATGAAGAAGATGATGGCTTTTGTTAAAAATCCCTTTTTTATTCCTTTTTATGAAAAATTCCCTTTTTGCCCTTTAGCCTTTTAAATCCCTTTTCGGTGTATTAAAAATGGTTTTCTTCTAATTTAATTAACCCGACTCGGTTTAACAACCTGATAACTCCAGGCCCTAAACTCGGGGCGTTACAACTCTCTCCCACTTAAGAAATTCCGTCCCCGAAATTGCCTGGCGGAAAGAGATGCGAAAACTGCTTTCTCATGTCATCCTTCCTCTCCCAAGTGGCTTCTTCCACTCCTCGTTGTCGCCACTTAACCTTAACCAACTCAATGGTCCTTCCTCGCAACACTTTGTTGTCTGAAGCTAAGATCTCAACTGGTTCTTCATCGTAGGTCAAATTCGGATTCAATTCTATCTCCTCAAATGGCATAACATGTGACGGATCTGATACATACCTCTTAAGCATCGAGACATGAAACACATCGTGAATCTTCTCTAGTTCGGCCGGCAATCTCAATCTATAGGTAACGAGACCAACTATTTCATACGGACCAATGAATCTCGGGCTCAACTTACCTTTCCTACCAAATCTCATCGCCTTCTTCCAAGGTGAGACTTTCAAGAACACTTTGTCGCCTACATCATACTCTATTTCTCGTCTTTTCAAGTCTGCATAAGATTTCTGTCTATTTGAAGCTGCCTTCAAGCGGTCACAAATCAACTGTACTTTCTCGGTAGTACCCTTAAGCATATCAGGCAAAGGTATCAATTTTTGTCCCGCTTCGGCATAACAAACATGTGTTCTGCTTTTTCTACCATACAGAGCTTCGCAAGGTGCCATCTGAATGCTCGCTTGATAACTGTTATTATACGCAAACTCTACTAACGATAGGTGCTTCTCCCATGAACCCTGAAATTCAATAATACAACATCTCAACATGTCTTCCAACACTTGTATGACTCTCTTTGACTGACCATCAGTCTAAGGATGATATGAAGTGCTGAAATTCAGTCGAGTACCCAAAGCACTGTGCAAACTCTCCCAAAATCTAGCCGTGAACCTCGGATCTCTGTCTGACACTATAGATTTCGGTACACCATGCAACCTCACAATCTCACTGATATACAAATCGGCCAACTTATCTAAAGTGTAAGTAGTGTGAACGGCTAAGAAGTTAGCACATTTCGTAAGACGATCAACAATTACCCAAACCGAATTCTTCTTAGAAGGTGTCAACGGTAAACTCGATACGAAATCCATGGAGATTCTCTCCCACTTCCACTCGGGAATTCTCAATGGTTATAACAAACATGAAGGAAACTGGTGCTCGACTTTAACTCGCTGATAGACCATGCACTTACTCACAAACTCGGCAACATCTTTCTTCAAACCAACCCAAAAGTACTCATTTTTCAAATCATGATACATTTTCGTGCTTCTCGGATGCATAGCAAACAGACTACTGTGATCCTCGGTTAGGATGGTGCGTCTCAAGTCTACATCTTCCGGAACAACTACTCTACTCTTGAAACGCAAGACTCTGTCACTACTAAAACAGAAATCTGTCGGTTTACCCTCCGTTATATCTTGTACATGAGATGCTAACGATCTATCTTGCAATTGTTTCTCTCTAATCAACTCAAGCAAAGAAGGCTTAACTTGCAACTCGGCCACTAAGCCACCATCTTGAGACAAACTCAATCTAGCAAACATAGCTCGCAATTCCACTGCTACTTTTCTACTCAAAGCATCGGCCACTACATTGGCTTTACCCGGATGGTACTCAATCGTGAGATCGTAGTCTTTAAGCAACTCTAGCCACCTACGCTGTCTGAGATTCAACTCTCTTTGTGTCATTATATACTTCAGACTCTTGTGATCCGTATACACTATGCATTTCTCACCATACAAGTAATATCTCCAAACTTTCAAAGCGAAAACCACTACAGCCAATTCTATGTCATGTGTAGGGTAATTACGCTCATGAGTCCTCAACTGTCTAGACGTATAGGCCACTACTCTTCCCTCTTGCATAAGCACACAACCTAATCCAACATACGATGCATCACTAAAGACTACAAACTCTTTCCCTGACACGGGCTGAACCAAAACAGGAGCTTCGGTTAAGGCTTCTTTCAATTTCTCAAATGCTTGTTGTCTTGCATCAGTCCATTCAAACCGAACATCCTTATGTAGCAATTTAGTCAAAGGAGCTGCAACCTTTGAGAAACCCTCAACAAAACGTCTATAGTAACCGGCCAAACCTAAGAAACTACGAACTTCGATCACTGTCTTCGGTTGTTTCCAATTCACATCTGCCTCAACCTTCTTAGGATCTACTCGAATTCCTTCGGCTGATACAATATGACCTAAGAAGACTAACTCCCTAATCCAAAATTCACATTTGCTTAACTTGGCATACAACTGATTGTCTAACAATTTCTGCAACACCAAACACAAATGTTGATCATGATCTTCTTTGGTACGAGAGTACACTAAAATATCATTAATGAACACTACCATAAATTGATCTAAGTACTCATGAAACACTCTATTCATCATGTCCATAAAAGATGTCGGTGCATTAGCCAAACCAAAAGGCATCACTAGGAATTCGTAGTGCCCATAACGAGTGCGGAAAGTTGTCTTCGGCACATCTTGATCCCTTACTTTCAACTGATAATAACCGGATCTCAAATCTATCTTCGAGAACACTGAAGCGCCTCTCAACTGATCAAACAAGTCATAAATTCTCGGCAACGGATACTTGTTCTTCACTGTCAACTTATTCAATTGTCGGTAATCGATACACATTCTCAAAATGTCGTCTTTCTTCTTCACAAACAACACCGGTGCACCCCAAGGTGAAGTACTCGGACGAATGAACCCTCGGTCTATCAATTCCTGAAGTTGTGTCTTTAACTCTTTCATTTCTTTAGGAGCCATTCGGTACGGTGCAATCGATACTGGAGCTGAATCTGAATATGTCTCAATAACAAACTCTACATCTCTATCTAGAGGCAAACCATGCTATTCTTCTGGGAATACACTCGGAAAGTCACAAACTGTTATAATGTCTCGAGGTCGTGCCTCATCCATATTCGGATTCATGACATAGGTTAGGTATGCCTGACAACCCACATCCAATAACTTATGAGCCTCTAAGGCTGAAACTACATTGGACAAGAACTTAACGTTCTCGCCCACTATTACTACCTCATGATCCTCTGAAAGTCTCAAGGACACCCGCTTTGTCTCAAAATCTACCCTAGCCCTATGCTCTACAAGCCAGTCCATGCCTAGTATCACATCAAAACCATAAAACGACAATTCCATCGTATCCACAGGAAAAACATGACCTCGAACCATCAAAGGATATCTTCTGTACATTTTTCTGACCACAACTATCTCACCAAAGGAACTAGTGACATTCATACCCACATCTAATATCTCAACCAGAATATCTAACAATCTGGCATGCTCACTCAATATGTACAAATGCGCAGAACCGGAATCAATCAAGGAAAGCAAATTCAAAGACTGTAACGAGAAATTACCTGCAATCACATATGTGTCATTCATGTCCTCACGATGTGCATACACTCTAGCTGGCCCACCTCCCTCGGGCTGAACCGCTACAACATGAGCTACATTGCTCTCACCGTCACTCCTAGGCTGAAAGTTACCTCGACCGTGCCCACGGCCTCTCAGATGCCCGACAGCTCGTGCGGGATCCTGTCCATCTCTAACCGGATGTGGACAATCGCGCTTCAAATGCGCCCAAGACCCCAGTTCCAACATGAGCCATAAGTGCCCCAACACTCGTCGTAATGACGTCTACCACACTTGTTGCACTCAGGGGTACGATTCTCAGTCCCTTGACCGTGATGGCCTCGCCCCGGATTACCACCTCTACGTCTATGCTCATGATGAGGTTTCCTATCCTTGTGCCTCTTGGCACGATCTCTGTCCCATTCAGCAGTCTTCTTCCCTGAACTAGAACCACCCTTGCGATCCGCAAGTCCCAAAGACTATTCAATGTCCTTGGACCTAGCTACCAACACATCAAAATCTGTATAGTCGAAATCCAACATATAAGTCTTCACCTTTTGAACCAACCCATATCAGAAACGCTCGCATCGTTCCCTCTCAGTGGGAACTAACTTAGAAGCATACTGACTCAAACATACAAACTGCACCTCATAATCGGACACGGTCATGCTACCCTGAACTAGAGCCATGAACTCTCTCTTCTTCTCATCTAGGTATCGAGGACCTAAGTACTTCTTACGGAAAGCAGTCCTAAAGAACTCCCAATTAACCTCGGCCTCTGGCATACCCGTAGTGATAGTAGTCCACCAAGTGTACGCATCTCTCTGAAGCAAAGAGACAATACAACCTAGCTTATGTGCTTCAGAGCACTCCATCTGATTCAAGATATGAAATTTGCTTTGAACCCATGCCTCTGAACCCATGGGTGACAACCCACGGAACTCAACCCCGCCCAAACTACGGAGTCGCTCCAACGGTACACCAGAACCTACACCCTGAGGCGGTGCTTCAACCCGAACACCCGCTAAAGTTGTCTGTATAGCCCTGGCTATAGCCTAAATCAACGGATTCATATCAATACCTGCATGTCCCTGGCCAGCCTGGGGTCCAACACCTTCCACATTCGCTCCACCCTCCGGAGGAAGAGGAGGAGGAGGAAGAGGCAAGTTCTCTACTCGCACATCCTCAACATTCTCAATCTGCTAAATCCTCAGATTATCCATCCTCGGCCTTCCCCTCGGTCTCACCATGCTAACAGATGCAAAGCTAAACAACAAACACAACAAGTGAAATGATTTGGGGTCAGCAAGGAACAAGGTCCAAGGTGCTCAAGTCCTTAAACTTAAATTCACTTACAATAATAGTATACTAGCAATGAGTGCCTTTCTACTACTTCTCAACCAACACAAAGATAACCACAAGCATGCTTACAATCACCATGCAATCACAATCAACAAGCTTACACCATAAAACTTACCTCACTTACCTTTTGGCTTGCGGAAACTCAACGAACCTAAGCGGAACTAGGCTCCGGTACAACCAAATGTAACCCCCTCGACCCGGCCTAGCCGCAAGACCTCATCGAACGGGTTACACGGGGAAAACCAAAGTGAAACCCATTAAGGCTCCACTCCGATTAGCAACCCTAGAAAATTTCTTTTAAGTTATGTTGTTTAGATACTTTAATTATATCCTATGTGAGAGGACACGCAGCGGAAAACACAAACGGATACAAAACGAGCAAAACATGCAATTAAGACTCCCTATTTAATATTTACAACAGGTCGTATCGGTACGCTAGAGAGCCATATCGATACACCTGGACTTGGTCAACACTTCAAGTCAACCTAGGGAGACCGTATCGATACGCCCTCAACGGTCAAATTCCTAAGGTCAAACCACGAAGACCGTACCAATACGCCAAAATCTCGTCAATTTGTTAGATTTCTAGAGAGCATTTGGCGTATTGATACACCCCCGCGTACCGGTACGCCTTGCTTAAAACAAGGTCCAAACTAGGGACTGTACCGATACCTCCCTTGAGCGTATTGATACGCCCTGCACTGCAACACAGATTTTAGCTGATAAAAACACAAGGGACTCCACACAAAAGAGATTTAAGACACATTCAAGCCTCTAACATACACACACTATTACAAGGCATGTACTCACAATGCAAGTATAAACGCAAGTCAAAAGTCTCAACATGTATAAATCTAGAACTAATGTTTTGATATAATAATTGAAAAATGTTTTGGACTGATTTGAAAAGTATTTAAAACAATTTCCAAAGTCCAAATAACTTGAAATTATGTTTAGGGATGTTTTTAAAAGAGTTTTACATGTTTTCATAAGCCAAACTACACAAAACCGTCCAGGTGTTTCGAAACACCCTTAGGTGTTTCAATACAAGGGATTCTAGTAGCTAAAACGTTTCAATACGGGTATCGAAACGAGATTTCCCTAGATGAGATTTTTTCCCAATGTTTCGAAACAGGCTATGCCGTTTCGATATGCCTACGTGGCATCGACCACAACGGTCACAAAACCCCAACGGCTATTTCCCAACTAACTCTTAAATGCAGGACGTTTCGATACGAGGACAGGCGTTTCGATACTGGTTTCGAAATGGCCAAGAGCGTTTCGACACGGGTCCTACATCAGACTACAACGGCTCTTTCTACTTAAAGGGTGTTTCGAAACGGGTTCGAGCATTTCGAAACGGTGAGCTGCAGAACTACATTTATGGTGGGAATTAAAGTCCTCAATGGCTCCAATTCAATCCCAACGGCTAGTAACGGCTACAAACTCATCAAGGTGTATAAAAGGGACCTCCAAGCATCAAGTAAAAGCTAATGCTCATATTTTCAATCAAAAAATTATCAAGAATTGTCTTAGAGCTTAAATTGTCATTTATTGTATAAACAAACACTAGTGAGCCAAATTGTCAAATTTGCTCAAGTGTTTTAGGTTTTGGGTGAGTGCTTTAATTGTGCAAACAAACACCTATTAGAGGGATTTGTGTTTGCTTTCATTATCTCTTTGTAAAAGAGGGTTTGATCAAGGCTTTGGGTAGAAAGCTTGATCGGTGTATAAGGGTTTCCTCCTAAGCCTAGAAAAGGGGACGAATCAATAGTGGATTGATTGAAAATCCTTAGTGGGGAGCTAAGGTAGTGGATGTAGACCTTGGTTAGAAGGTTGAACCACTATAAATCATTGTGTCAATTATCTTTTTAGCTTCCATAACCCTTCCACCCAAAAATCCACCTCTCCACCACTTGGTGAGCCATATCGGTTGAACAAATCGAGCACCTCTCAACTCAACAATTGGTATCAGAGCTTGGCTCAATCAAAAGGGATTCACATCCTATTGAGAAGATCCGGCAAGCTCGATCAATATTTCATCAACCGGCTCAAATGGCACAATCAATCGACAAACCGCCTTTCTTTGATGGAACCCACTATGCCCATTGGAAGACAAAGATGAAGTTCTTCATCAAGTCTAGAGACTACAAGCTATGGGATATAGTTGAAGATGGTTCATTCGTGCCTCAAAGAAGCAAAGCGGAGTGGAGTGCCGACGATCGCAAGAAGATGGAGCTTAATTGCAAAGCCTTGCACATCTTGTTTTGTGCTTTTGGCCCAACCATCTATGAGAAGATGTCTTCTTGTGAGAGTGCCAAGGAGGTATGGGATAAGCTTGAAGTCACATACGAGGGGACCGATGAAGTCAAGGAGACCAAGATTAGGCTCCTAACCTTAGAGTATGAGAACTTCAAAATGGATCCGGAAGAGAACATCAAGAAGATGTTTGATAGGTTCTCCACTATCACCAATGGTCTCAAAGGCTATGGAGAAGCCATCCTGG
This sequence comes from Hibiscus trionum, assembly GCA_030270665.1. Classification (NCBI taxonomy): domain Eukaryota; kingdom Viridiplantae; phylum Streptophyta; class Magnoliopsida; order Malvales; family Malvaceae; genus Hibiscus; species Hibiscus trionum. The sequence continues at coordinate 39,781,590 of BSYR01000027.1, read as the reverse complement.
ACGAAAAGCTTGTTCGAAAGTTCATCTACTCATTTCCCGAGTCTTGGGACTCAAAGAGGACCGCCATCATCGAAGCAAAGAATTTGAAGACCTTGAAACTTGATGAACTCATGGGGTCACTCCTTACTCATCAAATCATGAAGAAGAACAAGGAAGATGAGAAGAAGAGGGAAGAAATTAGAGCTATGGGAGAGAAAAAGCTAAAGGGGCTTGGCATCAACACAAATGCCATGGCTCTCAAATCCTCCACTTGCAATCATGTCTATTCAAGTGAAGAGGAGGATGAAGAAGAAGAGATAGTTCATCTCTTCAAGAAGTGTACCCCGTTCATGAAGAAAGCTTTGAGAGAGCTTGAACGAGATTCCAAGAAAAAGGAGAGGGCAAGCACTTCAAGCCATAAGATGAAGGCACATGTGGCTACTTGGAGTGATGAGGACTCCACCGACGATGAACAAGCCAACCTTTGCCTTATGGCCATCGAAGAAGATTCAAGGGTAACTTCTAATCCATCTACTTCATGCTCTTATTCTTTTGATGAATTACAAGATGCCTATGATGATTTGGTTTTAGACTTTAAAAATCACATTTTGAAAAACAATAGATTGATTTCAAAGTTGAAAATTCAAAATGATTTGATTTCTAAAACCAAACTTGAACTTGAAGCAAAACTCGAAGAGTTTGAATTAAAATATTTTGATTTACAAAATTTGCTTCAAAAAGTTCAAGAAGAAAAAAATTCGATTTCCAAAGAACTTGAAAAGAAAAATAATTTTTGAAAATCAATTTTTTATGTAAGACAATCTAGTGCCCCTAGATTTGTAAAAGGAAAATGTTTTAGAAGTGTTTGGGTCCCAAAAGGACTAACCATTTCAATTAAAAAGGATGATATTGAAAAATGGATTCCTAAGGGGACTAAAATTTGTGCTACTAACGTCTATGGATCCAAAGCAATTTGGATACCAAAAATTACTTGATTGTCTTTTGCTAGGTGTGATGGAGATGTTCAACAAGTCAAACATTGAGGGGGAGCTCCATGCACACAAGGAAGAACACTTGAAGAAGGAAGGCTTTACATCCTCCCTTTGGGTTCAAGTGTTGGTAAAAATCTAGTTGTTTTTGCATTTATTTGTTTTATTTTTTATTTAATTCAACTAGATGATCATAAATGTTGGACTAACATTTTATTGATGCTTTGACTAAGGGGGAGCCATTTTAAAACCAAATTCTTATTTTTGTCAATTTTTACCTCTATTGTTATTTTGAACTTAATGTTTTAAATTCTTTTTGATATAACAAAAATGGGGAGAAATGGTTTGAAAAATTGAATTTTCAAATGAATAAGGGGGAGCTTTATTTGAATTCAAATCTTTAATCTCTTATTCACATTTTTAAAGTTAAAGGGGGAGAATCCCAAACAATTTTTCAAGATAGTTTTATTATATTAAAAAGGGGAGATTGTAGAACTAATGTTTTGATATAATAATTGAAAAATGTTTTGGACTGATTTGAAAAGTATTTAAAACAATTTCCAAAGTCCAAATAACTTGAAATCATGTTTAGGGATTTTTTCAAAAGAGTTTTACATGTTTTCATAAGCCAAACTACACAAAACCGTCCAGGTGTTTCGAAACACCCTTAGGTGTTTTGATACGAGGGATTCCAGTAGCTAAAACGTTTCGATACGGGTATCGAAACGGGATTTCCCTAGATGAGATTTTTGCCCAACGTTTCGAAACGGGCTATGCCGTTTCGATATGCCTATGTGGCATCGACCACAACAGTCACAAAACCCCAACGGCTATTTCCCAACTAACTCTTAAATGCAGGCCGTTTCGATACGAGGACATGCGTTTCGATACTGGTTTCGAAACGACCAAGAGCGTTTCGATACGGGTCCTACATCAGACTGCAAAGGCTCTTTCTACTTAAAGGGTGTTTCAAAACGGGTTCGCGCGTTTCGAAACAGTGAGCTGCATAACTGCATTTATGGTGGGCATTAAAGTCCTCAACGGCTCCAATTCAATCCCAACAGCTAGTAACGGCTACAAACTCATCAAGGAGTATAAAAGGGACCTTCAAGCATCAAGTAAAGGCTAATGCTCATATTGTCAATCCACAAATGATCAAGAATTGTCTTAGAGCTTAAATTGTTATTTATTGTATAGACAAACACTAGTGAGCCAAAATTGTCAAATTTGCTCAAGTGTTTTAGGTTTTGGGTGAGTGCTTTAATTGTGCAAACAAACACCTATTACAGGGATTTGTGTTTGCTTTCATTATCTCTTTGTAAAAGAGGGTTTGATCAAGGCTTTGGGTAGAAAGCTTGATCGGTGTATAAGGGTTTCCTCCTAAGCCTAGAAAAGGGGACGAATCAATAGTGGATTGATTGGAAATCCTTAGTGGGGAGCTAAGGTAGTGGATGTAGACCTTGGTTAGAAGGTTGAACCACTATAAATCATTGTGTCAATTATCTTTTTAGCTTCCACAACCCTTCCACCCAAAAATCCACCTCTCCACCACTTGGTGAGCAATATCAGTTGAACAAATCGAGCACCTCTCAACTCAACAATAACAATGCAAACTAACACATTATCAACATGACATGCTCACATTGCATCAAGAAACATAAAACACGATTTAATTGCTTAAAACCATTAAAACTTACTCTTAAGCTTGGATTGGCTTTTCAAGCTCAATCCAAACTCCCAAAACATTATCTTAACCACGTTAAGGCTTTTAAATCGATCCAGTCACCAGCCAACACACAACCGGTGTCCAAAGTGCCGAAATCAAGCCTCTAAACTACCCGAATTTCCGTCCACAAAGCCCGAATCTGATTCCACTATTTTGAGCAACCCAAAATCGAATATTAGAACACAAGTACACTCACAAACACATCTTAAACCTGTTAATCACAACCTTGCAACAATACACATCAATTCAAGCTTAAACTACACCCGAAACATAGCCAATTAAAACTCAAACTACTAGCAGCCATAACCAACGAATTTACCATAAAAAATCTACCTTTTTACATCCTTAAACATCAATCCAAGGCTAGCAAACCTCCAGGTACCATTTAGGCTCAAAACCCAACCTAAAACTCAAGGTTTTCAACTCTTAAAATCACCCATAATACCCATTTCGGGTTTCCATTAAAAACCCACCATTTTATGTTATTTTAGTGTTAAAATAAAGTTAGAAACACCCTCAACTCAGCCACAACCAACCCAAACGAAAATCCATAATTTCCTTTCATTTTCAAGCCAAACTTTAAAAATAAAAAATGAGTTAAAACCATGAGTTTTACAAAAATATCAATATTCATGACTCAAGGAAGATGAGACTAAGTTGAGGAACCATTTACCTTGAAGAAATATCTTGATTTGGAAACTTGATATCAATGGAATAGTGAATAGGGTTTGGGGAGGGTTTTAGAACGTGAAATTCAAATGAAGAAGATGATGGCTTTTTTTTAAAATCCCTTTTTTATTCCTTTTTATGAAAAATTCCTCTTTTTGCTCTTTAGCCTTTTAAAACCCTTTTTGGTGTATTAAAATTGGTTTTCTTCCAATTTAATTAACCCGACTCGGTTTAACATCCCGATAACTCCCGACCCTAAACTCGGGGCGTCACAAGAAATATGACCAAGACACATGTGAGGAAATAAAGAGTTGGGTGCTTGGGGTGGGACGTATTCGTAGAAGATATCTTTATATTTCGTAATATAAATCTTTGTCATCCAATAAAAGCTACTTCTAGAGAAACTTTTTACAGAATCAACGCCCTTCGCTTGCATTCATGCATTTGCATTTTTTGTTGTTTGTTAGCATTAGTTTATGTTGTGATACATACACACATAATAAAAAGATTAATTATGGCATATTCCATTCAAGTAGCAAGATTGCGCACAGACACGATACTCGAGCTATGACTACAAGAAGATAGATTGACGACTATAGAAATAAACCACAAGAGTACCCAAGATAGGCATGATAAAATGGAGAAAGACTTCGAAGAGGAAATCGCGCAAGCTCAAAAAAAACAATGTCTGTCAAATAGCTGCTATGTTGGGATTTAGAGACCCAGGAAGAGCAAAGACGGTTGAAGCTATTGATGTTTATTCGCCTCAACCCGTGTAACCCCCTCGACTTGGCCTAGCCGATAGACCGAACTGAACGGGTCACACGGGGAATATTAAAGTAAACCAGAAAGGATTTTCCCCAATTCCGGTTTACCAACCTTTAATTAGTCTCATTGCAGGCATCTCTGTCAAAACTCAGCACAAAATAATCATTAAAACTCATTTAATTGCATCCAAAAAATTTAGAGACTAATATGTAAAGATTCAGAACATTCAAAGATGTCATTCAACCAAATTAACTACCAGCATATCGATACCCTTTGAGAGGGTATCGGTTCGCCCTCGACAAGAAGACTTCCAAACTCAGCAATACAAAGGCGGTATCGATACACTTAAGGCCCATATCGATACGCCCAAAACCAGTAGCCAAAATGTGTATCGATACGCCTCAGTGTATCGGTACACCCCTCCTATTTACGAAGGCAGTATCGATACACTACAAAGTGTACCGATACTCTGCAGCCTGCACTTGCCCAAATTGTTGGTTTTACACACTTAAAACCATCCTAAGTCATTCCAACATGCATTTAGTCATACATATAACCCAAATACACTTCAACCATCAAATAAGCAAGGCAACCACAACATCATATCATGGCAATCATCAACAATGTATTCTAGAGGCATGCTTCCTATGAAATTTAAGCATCCAAAAGTCAAATCTCAAAACAAAGCTTAATCCAACAATCAGAGACCATTTACAAACCAATATAGGCATACCAAACTTGTACCAAACCAGAAAATACCAAAACAACTAACTTTAAGACATCGGACACCCCCATTGCCTTTACTACTCTAGTCTATAACAAAATATACATTTGAGTGAAGTCTTTTGGGATTCCTTTACGAGTTATTGCCTCAAAATACTTAGTGAGGAATGCTCAAAAACAAAAAACACCATCAATGCTTAAACCATTTTCACACTTTTGAAAACCTTCATGCCCATTTTGAAAATCATGCACTTCATCATTAAAATCAGCATGTTATACATCATGCAACATGTATCAAATACTTCACAACAACAAAACCATTGCTACATATAAATCAAGCCTTCCATGCATATCCACCAATATGCAAAGCTTTAGGGTAAAACATGCATTTTCCATACTATGCATTGTAAATATTTCCATAACAATTTAATCAATTATATTGGCTTACAAGTGATCAACGACATTCTCATTTCTCAAAAAGCATACCGGATACACGGATTACCAAGTGTTGTCCCAAACACTTCATACACTCTGTCGGCACCTCAAGGCTCGCACACGGGAGCTACCCTCCACCGTTGTGACACCCGTGGTGGAGTATTCGGTACAATCACAACCCCTCAACACCACTCATCGGTAGATGTATAACCCACTAACGAGAGACGGGACACCATACAAGGTTTGCACACGGGAGCTATCCTCCACTATTGCAACACCTTAAATATTCCTCAATCGTTAGGGTACTTAGATGGAGTTTTCGGTACAATCACAACCCCTCAACATCCAAGGCGACTTGTTTATAGTGCACTCAATCTTATAGCCGGCTAACTATATCCGATTCATTTGCAAAACACTTTACACAATATCACTTGCCAATATAATTTACTTTTAATGCAAACCTCATTGTTTTCCAAAGCATTCACAATAAGTTATATCCCAAGCATTAAACCATGCTTCAAAGACCATGTATAAACACGTGCATACAAGGATCACTTACCTAGTGCATCCTTAACCCATATGGCATCAATAACAACATGTTATATACTCAAATCATGCTTTAAAACAGTAGGTAAACAAATTTAAAAACAAGTGCATCCATAAGCTCATAATAGCACAATCCCAGGGAGAAAATCACTTTACTTACTTCCGAACTTAGTAAAGCATTTCAAGTTAACACTAAGTTCCCAAAACCTCTTTTAAGATGTTTCAAAGCTGGAAATCCCATTTTCACTCACCGACTTGCGAAACCTCAGCATTCACAATAAGTCATATCCCAAGCATTAAACTATGCTTCAAAGACCATGTATAAACACATGCATAAAAGGATCACTTACCTAGTGCATCCTTAACCCATATGGAATCAATAACAACATGTTATATACTCAAATCATGCTTTAAAACAGTAGGTAAACAAATTTAAAAACAAGTGCATCCATAAGCTCATAATAGCACAATCCCAGGGAGAAAATCACTTGACTTACTTCCGAACATAGTAAAGCATTTCAAGCTTACACTAAGTTCCCAAAACCTCTTTTAAGATGTTTCAAAGCTGGAAATCCCATTTCCACTCACCGACTTGCAAAACCTCAATTGCTGACTCGAAACTCAAGCGTCCAAAGCCCCCAGAACTTCGCCCAAAGCTTTCGAAGAATTCTCCCTTGTTTATACCACATAAGAATAGGGGATTAATGCATCTCAATGCATTAAAATCACCAGCAAACACTAATATCTCGCAGCTCTACCCAAAGGAACCAAAATACCCATCTGAGACAACCAAAATCACATTCCATTAATCACTAAACTCAACCCAACCATAAACCAACACTTCCAACACATTTTAACCATAAATCAACATCCAAAAATAACCTAATACCATCCTTATACCTCCAGCAACTCAGATTTCACATTTCCAAGCCAAAAAAAAAAACTCAAAACTAACTACCTAGACAATTAGAGATCTCAATGATTTCGGGATTCTTATGATCAAAGCTCATTATTAACATCATTTAACATCCAAATCAACCTTAAAATCATTCTTAAATCAATCAAAATAGTGCCCAAACGAAAATCACATTTAATCTCATCTTTTAGCAAGATTCGTGCATTTTTACCAAATCAATCATTAAAACCTTAATTAAAAACATAAATCAAGATTCAAATATCTTTGGAATATCATTAAAGAAGCTTGATTAGAGGGTTAACACAAAATTACCTACAATCCTTACTTTTCTTCTAATTTGGCAAGTTTTCACTTCAAGAAACTTGTGGAAAATCAAGAGAAATCTTAAAGAAAGAGTTGGAAATTAAGTGAGAAAGGACAGAGGAAGAAATCTGGAAATTGAGAGAAAAGAGAGTGATTGGCTAAAGAGAAAAAGAGAAATGAAAGAGTTACGTCAATTTTTGTTTAACAAAATAAACACCTCACTTTTAATTAAAATCCACTCTCTTAAATCTTTAATTAAACATTAAAACACATGACAAATTATAGAAAAGGCTTAATTGCCATTAAGCTCCCTAAAGATTCTAAGAATTTGACTCTTCTTTAAAAATCACACTTTTTCCATAGTTTTAAAACTTTGCATTTTGGTCACTACCCAAAATGTACACGTTCCAAAACCCATTTTATAAAATTGATTTTACCAAACCCATCTATATCATTTTAGATGATTTTAGAATTTTTTACCACATTTTTATCTTATCCGAACCATGATTTCCCTGAACCGTCCTTGTAACCCCCTTAACCCGGCCTAGACGGTAGACCCGAATTAAGAAAGTCACACGGGGAAAACCAAAGTCAACCCGAAAGTCAACCTTGATTAACGACCCTTTTTTTTCCTTTTTAAAACTTGTCTAGATGCACATTAAGCCTAATGGTGATCACACAAACATCATACCAAAAGATCACAAACATCAGAGATCAAACAGGGACTCAATTGAACAATTTACAACTTTAGGGACCAAATTGTAAATTCTGATAATTATAAGGACTTAATCCAAATTGAAGTTACCAACTTGAAATTAATCAGGTTTCATGCTTCCCTGTGAAATTTCAGCTCAAAAGGACTTCCCAAACTCATACAATTGCACAAACAAGTTTCAGGACCAAAACGCAAACAATTCAAAACATATAACTGCCAATGTCAGCCCCCAACGGTCGACCGTTCCGAAACGGGAGACAGCCCGTTCCGAAACGCGGGGCCGTTCTGAAACAGGCATAGCCCGTTTCGAAACGGGGGGTCTGGCAGAAGCCTTTCCGTTTCGGAACGGCCCCTCCCGTTTCGGACACCTGGGCACAATTAAGGCACCCGTTCCGAAACGGTAGGTGCTGTTCCGAAACACCCTGCCCAGATTGCTCCAAAACTCCACTTTAAACATGTAATTACACAACCAATCATGCTCCAAATGCTACCAAACTTTGCCAACATGCAATTCAACATATAAGGAACATATTAGCACTAACAATTCAACCAAACATCATCATATGCAAAAAGCCCCAATTCTAATGGCATGCTTCCTACACAAGCTAGCTATTCAACACCGAACTTCCAAAATAAGCATATAAGGTTCCAATTCAAAAGCCAGCAAACACATCAACATTTAACATACTTAGGGAGTCTCCAACACCTCCCAAAACATACACATTGGTCCCCCATTGCCAAATCGCCCAAAAACTAAAATGTTTAACAAAAACCTTCCATACATTGAGCTTTACTTGCACTTGAATTCTTGCCCTTCTTGCTGCCTTCAAAGGTCTCTAAGGCTCTGCATTATTGAATTAAGAAAAACGAAGAGAGCGTAAGCAAAGCTTAGTGAGGAATGCTCATTTAAACCATTCAATAATGCATTTATAAAACACTTTATAAAACATGCTTCAAACCATCATTTACACATGCTCAAAAGCATTCTTAAACATGCATCTCATGCATCAAATCAAAACATGTCATATTGGCTACAAGTGATAAATTCCATTTCTTTAAACACAAGTTCATCAACTTTCACCCCAAGGACTTTTAAACACCTTGGCCCCAAGGACTTTTAAACACCTTGGCCTATGGACTTTTAAACACCATAGAATGTATCTCATCAAGGACTTTTAAACACCTTGATCCCAAGGACTTTTAAACACCTTGGCCATGGACTTTTAAACACCATGAAACGTAACTCATCAAGGACTTTTAAACACCTTGATCCCAAGGACTTTTAAACACCTTGGCCTATGGACTTTTAAACACCATAGAAAAGGATCACCTAAGGACTTTTAACCACCTTAGTGTCCACAACATGAACCATCCAAGGACTTTTAACCACCTTGATGTTCATAAGTAACAAGGCTCACTCAAGGACTTTTAACCACCTTAGTGACCTTAACATTTTAAAAACATCACTTGCCAATATACATCATTTTCATCACTTACATCATTGTTTTTAAGCATAAAACCAAGCCATATTCATCATGCATTTAAAAGCATTAAACCACATCATTTCAGTGTACAAAAGCAAGGAACTCCTACCTAGAGTTACTTTCAACATATGGCTTACATCATCAGCAAAAACCATGCTAAAACATGCTTCCAAAACAGTATGTAAAACATGCAAATTATCATTTCGCATCACAACAAAATCATGGCCACCACTAGAGAGAAATTCCGAAAACTTACACTCGAGCTTAGCAAAGTTGTTTAGGCTTAAACTAAGCTCCCAAGACATTGGTTTCAAAGCCGAAAACCCATTTTCACTCACCGATTCCACTTCGCCACTTGCCGAAGCACGAATTCAAGCTTCCGGATCAACAAATCTTGGATCCAAAGATGCCTCCCCTGATTAAACACATTAAAGCAGAGGTTTAATGCATCATCAAGCATCAAAAGCTTCAATGAAAGCACTCAAACTCGCTGCTCTCATTCATACTCCAATTTCGGCCACCAAACACAACCGAAATTGCATCAAAACCACTTCTCAACAAAGCCCAGCCATAAACCAGCAAAACCTAACATCCATCATCACCATAAAACATCTAAAAACAACCTACAAACATCCTTATACCTCCAGCAACAACAGATCCACAAGATCACCACAAAAACATCCAAGAAACTTAAGCTAAACTTAGGAAACACAACCTATCCGGGATTGCATCAATCAAAACTCATTTCCTTATCAATTTAGAGTTCATTTAACATCAAAAACACATCTCAAATCACAGGTTAATCAGATCTAACGAAAAATCATGAAAAACCATCAAATCTTGCATTATAAGCCAAGATACAATTCCAAACTCAAAAGCCTTTAATTAAACATCAATCAAGAGTTGATAACTTGGGAATTTCAGTAAAGAACTGATAGTTTAGAGGAGAAGGACGTTCTTACCTCCAAACTTGTGATTCTCCACTTTTTGGAATGAAAATCCTTGAAGAAACACTTAGTAATTGAAGAGATTTGAAGATACAATGATTTGGAATCAAATGAGAGTTGAATGGAGGGATTTAGGTGAAGAAATCAGATCCAATTCTCTGGAAAAGTAGTGTTTGGTTTGAGAGAAAATGAGAGAAAGAAAGTTTATCAAAGTTGGTTACAAAATCCAAAAATAGCCAAAATGGCTTCCCTCCAATTTTAATAACCTTTAAAATCAGATTTTAGACTTAAAATATCTTAGAAAAATCTGGAGAAATCATCTTTGGATTAATAGCTCCTTAAAGATTCAAAGTTTCAACTCTTTATAAAACAGTCACCAAACTTTCGAAATTTACATTTTGGTCACTAGTCAAAATGTCATACTTCCAAAACCCATTTTTCAAAATTGATTTCACAGTTCACCTAATTATATTAAAAGATGATTTTAGAACATTTTTCCATATTTTTAATGCAACCCGAACTAGGCTTTCCTAATTTCACCTCTTAAGATTCGAACAGGACTTTGACCAAACCGGTCAACGCCCAAAACTTCTAAGCCCAAAACCGGGGCGTTACAACTCTCCCCCCCTTAAGAAATTTCGTCCTCGAAATTTACCTGAAGGAAAGAGATAAGGAAACTGCTTCAGCATGTCTTCCTTCCGCTCCCACGTGGCTTCCTCAACACCGCGATGCTTCCACAACACCTTCACCAACTCAATGGTCTTGCCACGAAGAACCTTGCTATCCGAATCCAGAACCTTCACCGGTTCCTCATCATAGGTCAAATCCGGATTCAAAACCACTTCCTCCACAGGCATCACATGCGAAGGATCAGATCTATACTTCTGGAGCATAGAAACATGAAACACATCATGAATCTTCTCCAACTCCTGAGGTAACCTCAACCGATACGCAACAGGACCCACACGCTCAACCACCTCATATGGTCCAATGTACCTAGGGCTCAACTTGCCCTTCCGGCCAAACCTCATCACCTTCTTCCAAGGCGAAACTTTCAAGAACACACGGTCACCCACCGCATACTCTATCTCCTTACGCTTCAAATCCGCGTAAGACTTCTGCCGATTAGAAGCAGCCTTTAACCGCTCACAAATGAGCTTCACCTTCTCTGTGGTCCCTTTCAACAAAGCCGGCATCGAAACCAACTTTTGACCAGTTTCAGCCCAACAAAGAGGAGTCCTACACTTCCTCCCGTACAAAGCCTCATAAGGTGCCATCTGTATGCTCGCCTGATAACTGTTGTTATAAGCAAACTCAACCAAAGGCAGATGCTTCTCCCAAGAACCTTGGAACTCAATCACGCAGCACCTCAACATATCCTCCAAAATCTGGATAACTCGCTCAGACTGACCATCCGACTGAGGATGATAGGATGTACTGAAATGAAACCTTGTACCCAGAGCTTGATGCAAACACTGCCAGAAACGCGATGTGAACCTCGGATCCCTATCCGACACAATCGACTTAGGCACACCATGCAGCCTCACAATCTCAGCAATGTACAGCTCTGCCAGCTTATCCAAAGAAAACGTAGTATGCACAGGCAAGAAATGCGCACACTTCGTCAGACGATCCACAATCACCCAGACCGAATTCTTCTTCGATGGAGACAAAGGTAAACCAGATACAAAATCCATGGTAACCCTCTCCCACTTCCATTCAGGGACTTTCAACGGTTGCAACAAACCTGAAGGAAACTGATGCTCAGCCTTAACTCGCTGACACACCAAACACTTGCTCACGAACTCCGCAACATCCTTCTTCAAACCAACCCAATAGTACTCATCACGAAGATCACGGTACATCTTAGTACTACCAGGGTGCATAGCAAAAGGACTACTATGACCTTCAGTCAGAATAGCACGCCTCAACTCAGCATCATTGGGCACAACTATCCGACTACCAAAACACAGCACACCATCATCATTGAAACAGAAATCCGAAGGTCTACCCTCCGCGATATCCTGAACATGAGACACCAAGGAATCATCCAACAACTGCTTATCCTTGATCATCTGAACCAAAGATGGCTTCACTTGTAACTCAGCCACAAGACCACCATCATGCGATAAGCTCAAGCTAGCAAACATGGCTCTCAACTCAACAGCTACCTTCCTACTCAAGGCATCAGCAACAACATTAGCTTTTCCAGGATGATACTCAATCGTCAGATCATAATCCTTGAGCAACTCCAACCAACGCCGCTGCCTAAGATTCAACTCCTTCTGAGACATCAGATACCTCAAACTCTTGTGATCTGTGTACACAGTACACTTCTCACCATACAGATAATGCCTCCAGATCTTCAGAGCAAAAACCACTGCAGCCAGCTCAATATCGTGCGTAGGGTAATTGCGCTCATGCACTTTCAACTGCCGCGATGCATAAGCCACCACCTTACCCTCCTGCATTAGCACACACCCCAAACCAACCTAGGATGCATCACTATAAACCACAAACTCTTTCCCTGATTCAGGCTGAATCAAGATAGGAGCTTGCGTCAAAGCCGCCTTCAGCTTCTCAAAAGCCTACTGTCTCGCTTCTGTCCACTCATACTTAACATCCTTCTGCAACAGCTTTGTCAAAGGAGCAGCAATCTTGGAAAACCCATCCACAAACCTTCGGTAGTGTCCCGCCAAACCAAGGAAACTACGGACCTCATGAACAGACTTAGGAACCTTCCAGCTCATCACCGCCTCAATCTTCTGAGGATCAACACGAATCCCCTCAGCTGAGACCACATGCCCAAGAAAAACCACCTCTCTTAACCAGAACTCACACTTGCTCAGCTTAGCATAAAGCTGATTCTCCAACAAAGCTTGCAAAACAATCCTCAAATGCTCTTCATGCTCCTCCTCAGTACGCGAGTACACGAGGATATCATCAATGAACACCACAACAAACTTGTCCAGGTATTCATGAAACACACGATTCATCATGTCCATGAAAGCAGCAGGAGCATTTGTCAACCCAAACGGCATCACAAGAAACTCATAATGCCCATACCTTGTCCTGAAAGCTGTCTTAGGCACATCCACATCTTTCACCTTCAACTGATAATACCCTGACCTCAAGTCAATCTTAGAGAACACAGCAGCTCCCCGAAATTGATCAAAGAGATCATCAATCCTCGGCAAAGGATACCGATTCTTGATAGTAAACTTGTTCAGCTGACGGTAATCAATGCACATTCTCATAGTGCCATCCTTCTTCTTCACAAACAAGACCGGTGCTCCCCAAGGTGACACACTCGGCCGGATGAAACCACGATCAAGCAACTCTTGCAACTGCGTCTTCAGCTCCTTCAGCTCCTTAGGTGCCATTCTATAGGGAGTAATGGACACAGGAGTTGTATTCTCATACAGCTCAATTCCAAACTCCACCTCGCGGTTAGGAGGTAAACCAGGCAACTCCTCAGGAAAAACACCAGGAAACTCCTTTACAACCCTGATATCTTGCACCCTCAACTTCTTAGAGCTAGGATTCATCACAAAAGCTAGATAAGCTTCGCAACCTTGCCTCAGCATCCTGCTCGCCTCCAAAGAAGACACAACATTGGCAAGAAACTTCACATTCTCACCAACCACCACAACTTCATAATCATCCGCAAGCTTAAGCGAAACACGCTTATTCTCACAATCCACAACAGCACGATGCTCAGCAAGCCAATCCATACCAAGGATCACATCGAAACCATAGAAGGGCAACTCCATAAGATCAACATGAAAAACATGCTCTTGAACAACCAAAGGACACCTTCTATACAACTTTCGAGTCACAACAGTCTCACCAAAAGAACTAGTGACCCGAACACCAACATCCAAAGACTCAACAGGCAAACCAAGCAATTCAGCATGCTCACGAAGAATGTATGAATGCGTAGATTCAGAATCAATCAAAGAAAGCAATGACAAGGACTGCAAAGTAAAGGTACCTGCAATCACATCTGCATCATTCCTGCCCTCTCTCTGAGCATACACCCTCGCTTGGCCTCCACCTTCAGGCTGAATAGCTACAACATGAGCTACCCCTCGGCCACCTTCCTCTCTCCTCTGAAAATTACCACGGCCGCGCCCACGACCTCTCTGCGGTGCAGCAACAACAGGAGCACGCACCTGCTCACCAGCCATCCTCGGACAATCTCGCCTGATGTGGTCTGCAGAACCACAATTCCAGCACCCGTTACCAGCAGCCGCAACAGGAGCTTGTGCCACTCTCTCAGCACGAGGACAGTCACGCTTCAAGTGACCACGTGAACCACAGATCCAACAAGCACTGGGATCCGCTCTAGCATTGCCTCCTCTAGCAGGCACACCACCACCTCTCCTGGCTGAGGACTGATACTTCTGATCTCGTCCCCTCTTGTTCCGTCCACCTCCGGAACTATACTCAGCAGCTCGCTTGCCAGCACCCTTAGCAGACAAACTCAGGTTCATCTCAACGTCCTTTGCTCGGCCCACCAACACATCAAAATCAACATACTCGGTGGCCAACAAATACATCTTAACATCCGTCACAAGACCGTAACGAAACCTCTCGCACCTAGCCCTCTCATCAGGTATCAGCTCCGGTGCATACTGACTGAGCCGTACAAACTGTACCTCGTACTCAGCCACACTCATGCTCCCTTGGGTAAGAGACATGAATTCCCGCTTTTTCTCATCCAGATATCTCACTCCCAGATATCTTCTTTTAAACACATTCTGAAAGAATGTCCAGGTAACATCAGCTTCAGCCATTCCAGCAATGGTAGTCGTCCACCATGTATAAGCATCGTCCTGCAGCAAGGACACAACACAGCCCAGCTTTTGCACATCCGTGCAACTCATCTGACCCAAGATACGCTTGGTACTTTCCAGCCAAGCCTCAGAACTCTCAGCTGACAAACCTCTAAACTCAGTCCCTCCAAGACTGCGCAGACGCTCCAAAGGCAATCTGACTCCAGCATCTCCCTGATGCCCAGCTCCCTGAGCTCCAGCTACTGCTGCTCGAAAAGCACCCGCAATAGCTTGTACCAAAGCAGACATATCAGGCATAGCTTGCCCCTGACCAACCTCTGGTCCAGCAGCTCCAGCACCAGCATCAGCTGCAGCTTCAGCTCTCGCACCTCCAGCACCACCACCAGGCGGAGGAGGGGGTAACACAGCACTACCAGTGTGCTCTTCATTCTCATTCTCATTAGGAGCCGTAGCTCTCGCATTACCTCTTAACTCTCTACGTGGTGCCATACTTTTACCATGCAATCATAACACAAATAAAACAAAGTCAGGCCCAGCAAGGTAAGCAATCCAAGTATTCAAGCTCAATTTCATTTCAAAACAACATCTTTCCTTTAGCTTTTGTTTGGCAATGGGTACCCTCAACATGCAACATCCGAGCATACAACTCAACTACATCAACATTTCAAACCACTGAACATGCTTTCAAACAACAAGCATTCATAGCATACATACTTCAATCAAGCATACAAACATTCCCAATTACTCGAGAACTCAGCTCTGATACCACCAAATGTAACCCCCTTAACCCGGCCTAGACGGTAGACCCGAATTAAGAAAGTCACACGGGGAAACCAAAGTCAACCCGAAAGTCAACCTTGATTAACGACCCTTTTTTTTTCTTTTTAAAACTTGTCTAGATGCACATTAAGCCTAATGGTGATCACACAAACATCATACCAAAAGATCACAAACATCAGAGATCAAACAGGGACTCAATTGAACAATTTACAACTTTAGGGACCAAATTGTAAATTCTGATAATTATAAGGACTTAATCCAAATTGAAGTTACCAACTTGAAATTAATCAGGTTTCATGCTTCCCTGTGAAATTTCAGCTCAAAAGGACTTCCCAAACTCATACAATTGCACAAACAAGTTTCAGGACCAAAACGCAAACAATTCAAAACATATAACTGCCAATGTCAGCCCCCAACGGTCGACCGTTCCGAAACGGGAGACAGCCCGTTCCGAAATGCGGGGCCGTTCCGAAACAGGCATAGCCCGTTTCGAAACGGGGGGTCTGGTAGAAGCCTTTCCGTTTCGGAACGGCCCCTCCCGTTTCGGACACCTGGGCACAATTAAGGCACCCGTTCCGAAACGGTAGGTGCTGTTCCGAAACACCCTGCCCAGATTGCTCCAAAACTCCACTTTAAACATGTAATTACACAACCAATCATGCTCCAAATGCTACCAAACTTTGCCAACATGCAATTCAACATATAAGGAACATATTAGCACTAACAATTCAACCAAACATCATCATATGCAAAAAGCCCCAATTCTAATGGCATGCTTCCTACACAAGATAGCTATTCAACACCAAACTTCCAAAACAAGCATATAAGGTTCCAATTCAAAAGCCAGCAAACACATCAACATTTAACATACTTAGGGAATCTCCAACACCTCCCAAAACATACACATTGGTCCCCCATTGCCAAATCACCCAAAAGCTAAAATGTTTAACAAAAACCTTCCATACATTGAGCTTTACTTGCACTTGAATTCTTGCCCTTCTTGCTGCCTTCAAAGGTCTCTAAGGCTCTGCATTATTGAATTAAGAAAAACGAAGAGAGCGTAAGCAAAGCTTAGTGAGGAATGCTCATTCAAACCATTCAATAATGCATTTATAAAACACTTTATAAAACATGCTTCAAACCATCATTTACACATGCTCAAAAGCATTCTTAAACATGCATCTCATGCATCAAATCAAAACATGTCATATTGGCTACAAGTGATAAATTCCATTTCTTTAAACACAAGTTCATCAACTTTCACCCCAAGGACTTTTAAACACCTTGGCCCCAAGGACTTTTAAACACCTTGGCCTATGGACTTTTAAACACCATAGAATGTATCTCATCAAGGACTTTTAAACACCTTGATCCCAAGGACTTTTAAACACCTTGGCCATGGACTTTTAAACACCATGAAACGTAACTCATCAAGGACTTTTAAACACCTTGATCCCAAGGACTTTTAAACACCTTGGCCTATGGACTTTTAAACACCATAGAAAAGGATCACCTAAGGACTTTTAACCACCTTAGTGTCCACAACATGAACCATCCAAGGACTTTTAACCACCTTGATGTTCATAAGTAACAAGGCTCACTCAAGGACTTTTAACCACCTTAGTGACCTTAACATTTTAAAAACATCACTTGCCAATATACATCATTTTCATCACTTACATCACTGTTTTTAAGCATAAAACCAAGCCATATTCATCATGCATTTAAAAGCATTAAACCACATCATTTCAGTGTACAAAAGCAAGGAACTCCTACCTAGAGTTACTTTCAACATATGGCTTACATCATCAGCAAAAACCATGCTAAAACATGCTTCCAAAACAGTATGTAAAACATGCAAATTATCATTTCGCATCACAACAAAATCATGGCCACCACTAGAGAGAAATTCCGAAAACTTACACTCGAGCTTAGCAAAGTTGTTTAGGCTTAAACTAAGCTCCCAAGACATTGGTTTCAAAGCCGAAAACCCATTTTCACTCACCGATTCCACTTCGCCACTTGCCGAAGCACGAATTCAAGCTTCCGGATCAACAACTCTTGGATCCAAAGATGCCTCCCCTGATTAAACACATTAAAGCAGAGGTTTAATGCATCATCAAGCATCAAAAGCTTCAATGAAAGCACTCAAACTCGCTGCTCTCATTCATACTCCAATTTCGGCCACCAAACACAACCGAAATTGCATCAAAACCACTTCTCAACAAAGCCCAGCCATAAACCAGCAAAACCTAACATCCATCATCACCATAAAACATCTAAAAACAACCTACAAACATCCTTATACCTCCAGCAACAACAGATCCACAAGATCACCACAAAAACATCCAAGAAACTTAAGCTAAACTTAGGAAACACAACCTATCCGGGATTGCATCAATCAAAACTCATTTCCTTATCAATTTAGAGTTCATTTAACATCAAAAACACATCTCAAATCACAGGTTAATCAGATCTAACGAAAAATCATGAAAAACCATCAAATCTTGCATTATAAGCCAAGATACAATTCCAAACTCAAAAGCCTTTAATTAAACATCAATCAAGAGTTGATAACTTGGGAATTTCAGTAAAGAACTGATAGTTTAGAGGAGAAGGACGTTCTTACCTCCAAACTTGTGATTCTCCACTTTTTGGAATGAAAATCCTTGAAGAAACACTTAGTAATTGAAGAGATTTGAAGATACAATGATTTGGAATCAAATGAGAGTTGAATGGAGGGATTTAGGTGAATAAATCAGATCCAATTCTCTGGAAAAGTAGTGTTTGGTTTGAGAGAAAATGAGAGAAAGAAAGTTTAGCAAAGTTGGTTACAAAATCCAAAAATAGCCAAAATGGCTTCCCTCCAATTTTAATAACCTTTAAAATCAGATTTTAGACTTAAAATATCTTAGAAAAATCTGGAGAAATCATCTTTGGATTAATAGCTCCTTAAAGATTCAAAGTTTCAACTCTTTATAAAACAGTCACCAAACTTTCAAAATTTACATTTTGGTCACTAGTCAAAATGTCATACTTCCAAAACCCATTTTTCAAAATTGATTTCACAGTTCACCTAATTATATTAAAAGATGATTTTAGAACATTTTTCCATATTTTTAATGCAACCCGAACTAGGCTTTCCTAATTTCACCTCTTAAGATTCGAACAGGACTTTGACCAAACCGGTCAACGCCCAAAACTTCTAAGCCCAAAACTGGGGCGTTACAGTCCTTAATAACTTGAATCTCCAACTTTAGGTTCGACTAACCCAAACTGATGCCTAAAACATCTAGGCCCAAAATCGGGGGCGTTACAACCCAGGATGACCTGTGAGACATTTCCACCAAATGGGAGGTTCGATATCCGCATGGTAGAAACCTCAGCTTGCATTCCAGCAAGATCTAGAATAAGTCATGGGGAAAATTGAGGCATCGAGGTTCAAAATCTCCATAAGGCAGTCGGCATGCCAGAGTGAACAAATGAACAAGAGGCAGGAAGATCACTGTGACAGGATGGAAGAGATCATAAAATCCCTACAAGGAAGAAACATTTATGGTGATGTAGAAGCTAGGGACCTTAGCCTAATGTCCGACTTGGTAGTTCCCCCAAAATTCAAAGCTCCTAACTTTGAGAAGTATGACGGAACCACTTGCCCATCGGCACACTTGACCATGTACTGCCCAAAAATGTGACAATACTTGGAACATGAGAAGCTACTCATCCATTGTTTCCAAGATAGTCTATCAGGGTCTGCTACCCGATGGTATACCCAATTGACTCAGGTCAACATACAAACTTGGAGAGACCTATTAAGAGCTTTCTTTGAACAATACGAGCATGTGACGGATATGGTCCCAAGCAGGATCATACTGCAGGATATGGAACAAAGACCCGATGAGAGTTTCCGCCAGTACGCCTAGAGGTGGCGAGATGTGGCAGCCCAAGTTCAACCTCCACTATTAGAAAACGAGGTTACTCCAATGTTCTTGGAGACTTTAAATGGTCCCTTCTACAACCATATGTTAAACCATGCCACCAAAGGTTTAGCAGACATGGTCATGAATGGGGAATTGATATTACAAGTCATCAAGAGTGGGAGACTCACGGAAAGAGAATATGATGAACACCTATAGAATCTCGTCGCGAAGTAGACGGGTCGAGCTTTACTGGAATTCATCCATGCCTTCCTAAAGTTATGCTTAACAACTGACCAGTAAAGGATTTTCCTAGACAATGTTGGGGTCATACTTAGAACCAACCCTTTGCTTTTTCCCGCGAGCATTAGGGATCTTTTGTAAGGGCATATATGTTAATCTACTTGTCTTAAATATGCATTCCATTTATCTTCTCAAGCTGCAAACATTTTTTTTCTTTCCATTTTCATCCATTTCTCTTCCAAAATACATCTTTTTGGCAGAACCCCTACTATTGATTGTATGAATGATTTTTGAATCTAATCTTGAGATAGAAGGGAAATAAAGTGTGTTCAGGATTAATAGGGAGATCCCATATACAAATTTTGAGTGAATTTTCCTCTCAGACATTGTTGTTAAGGTCTTTGAATGAAGTGATAACTCTAAAACATTTACCAACTAAAGACTGCTTCTCTTCGATGATATATATGTGTGAAATGACATTTGGCGTTCCTTTATTTCCTTTCACAAATAAGAAAATAAAAAAATATCCATTGTTGTCCCCTTTTAGCCTGATATTTTCCTTGTGATTGAACCCTAACCAAGAATCAATCCCCACATTAGGAAGCTAAGAGGATGAAAGGCTATTTGCAAGTGAGAAAAGAGCATATTAGATCAAAATGAATGTCCTAAATTTAAGATGAAAAGGACGGGAAAAAAAGAAGAAAAGAGGACAAAAAAGGACAAAAGGCAAAAAGAAGGAAAGAAAGAAAGAAAAGAAGAAAAATGAAGAAATGAAAGCTAAAATCCAAAAGAAAATTTGAAACAAGAAAAAGGCATGAACAAGACATGTGCCAGAAAAGGAAATGAACTCTAGGGTGAAAACTCAAAATAGGGAGTCTAGAGTGATCCAGAGAATAAAAGAATGGAGATTTTATCAAGAAAAGTTGATCCTTGGTTTAAGTACCTTTAAACATGTATTTGGGCCCATATATTCTTTTCTTGATAACCTAAGTCTAGCCTTCATTACAAGTCATTAAAGACCATTAGGATCACACATGAATATCTGAGAAATGGAGTCTGTTTTTAGAACACATTCCACCTAATTGAGTTAACCTTTCTTCAGGGACCTCCAAACTTCTAATGTCAGATTGAGATTAGAAAAGTGGGAAGGTTGAAATTTGGGGAGTTGATGAGTTAAAGAGAGCCACCTAAAAGCGGGACACTATTCGGTTGATGGATTCGTGAATCATTCATACTATGAATTTTGCAGCATCTGACTTTGCTCTCTTCCCGTGTTTGCCATGACATTTTTTTTCTTTTTCCTTTAAATTCTCATTTCTAGCCTTTTCTTGCATCTTACAAGTAGATTGGCATTGATTCATAAAAAACAAAAGATTTCTTTGTATTGATCCCAAATGTAGGGAACCATGAGCAAATGTTCGGCATCGCATTAGGAAATAATGAAGTGGCTACCCAATAAAAAAGATGAAAATTGAACCTCGGTTTGAATAGAGGCATCTCCTTGCATTAAGAAGGTAAAAACACATAAGATTGAAAAGTGTAAGGTTGACCATGTGTTAAGCGAGACTCACGCATGAGATATAGCAAACCGAAAAATCCCTAAAAACATGAAAGAGGGATAGAGTTGTGCCTAGTGGGCAAACTGTGCCACCGATTGGGGTAATTTATGTTGACCAAGGATTCAAGATCCATGACTTTGATAAGCGTGAGAGGAAGAGATTAAAGTGAAAATATCATTTGAAGACATTTAAGGTAAAGATTCTCCTATGAGTAATCTTGAAAATCACAAGGAACCTTAAAAGGGCTTGATTATATTTCAAGAGACATCCGAAGATCTAGAGCTTTAAATCGCTTAAAAGGCCTTTCAATCAATATTGATGTATCAACTACAATGATGGTAGGATTTGTGGAAACGTGAGACATTTGCGTGCAAAGACCAGATGTTTTCTATGAAGAAAAGAGGTACAGAGAATGAGGATGGCAAAGTAGAGACAGTAGAGATTGCCGCTCATCTGGACTAAGCATGAAAATGTGCAAATATCATATTAAATAAAAAGAAGAAAATCATGAAGACTGGCATGTTAGGCATCCCTAGGAGCATGCTCATCATAATCATACCATTTGTTGAATTTTAATAGGTATACGAAAACTCTCCCAACGTAGGAAGAACCCACCTATCCGTTTAAGCATAAGGAGAATGGAACATGCCTCTCCGCTTAGGTATAAGGAGAATAGAACCTATCCGTTCAGGCGTGAGGAGAATGAAACCCGCATATTCGTTCAGGCATAAGAAGAATGGAAATGGCATATCCGTTCAGGCATACGGAGAATGGAATCCACCTATCCGTTCAGGCATTAAGAGAATGAAACACGCCTATCCATTCAGGCGTAAGGAGAATGGAACATGTCTATCCGTTCAGGCGTAAGGAGAATGGAATCCATCTATCTGTTAAGGCATAAGGAGAATAGAACTCGCATATCCGTTCGGGCCTAAGAAGAATAGAACCCCGCCAATCCGTTTGGGCATAAGGAGAATAGAATTATCCAGTGAATTAGTATCAGTGAAAATTAGTGCATTTTGTTCTTTGTTGTATCACAGTTTCACCGGAATAAGCAAAGAAGGGGCAGTTGTTGTCAATAAATTTTCACCATCTTTGTTTTCTTTTTATTTTTTATATTATATTATTGGTATTGTATATAATATAGTGTTAGTGTTATTATTAGTTATAAAACCCAACAAAAAAATAGTCCAACAGTTAAATAAGAGACCATTTATATTTAAAGAAGAGTTCATATGCAATAATGGCCCAATTGGCCTCAAAATAAAACCTTAGCTAACCCTTTTATTCCCTATGTGTAGCTTTAATTTCAATCGTTAGATCTAGGGTAAGATCCAACGATCCAAGTTGAACCAGAAAAAAGAGGCTGAGCTTCCTCACACGCGCACCGCCACGCGCTTAGCCCTTTCCGCGCTTGTAGCCCACGCGCGTGGGTTTGGGTGTTGCACGAGGTTATCGAGCAAGTCGCTCCGTCTCTCACCATGAGCAACGCTAGCACTGCCTGGCCGCGCCGCGCCGCCACGATCTTTCTCCCAAGTTCCAAAACTGCAACAACAAAGAAAGGAATGAAACCAAAGCTTGGTTCGAATATGGAAAGGAAAAAAGGGAAGAACCATAATCAAATCATGTCCAAATCTACATTAAATAAAAAGGGAAAGAATCAAGCAAATCAAATCATTCAAGCATGGCAAGCATGGCCGAAAATTATGATATTTTTATTCCAATCTCTTTGTAATTTTGGTAGTAAAACCCCCAATATAAATCACCCACCCCCTCTTTTATTTCTCACTTAGACACCGAAAATCACTAGAAAACACTGGAATTTCGTAGCATATTGTACTCGGAGTTCTCGTTGGAATAGAAGCAATCGAGCAAGCTTTTTGGTATTGTGTTCTTTCATTTTTCTAATTTATATTCTTTTTATTTTTAATCTAATATTTAAAAAAGTAGATGCGCTTACTTTGATCTTGTGTTGAGATGTTGTTATAATCGAGTTTGAATCTTTTAAAAAAACATAAAAAAAACATCGTCAGACGGCGGCCGGTGCCGATGGAAGGCGACTGGCACGGTGGTTCGTTCCCAGTGTTCTTCATTCTTGAAGAACACCAAGAACATTTGAGAGAAAATAAGAATTGGAGTTTTGATCCAAAAATTTTAAGAGAAAAAATGAAAAGGTGTTTTTAAAAATAGATTTTATACCCACATATTTTTAAAATAAAATGGGCTAATTCGCCTCATTAAACCCCTCCGTCCAACCCTTTTTCATTCCGCCATCCTTTTTAGTTTTTAATTTTTTCGATTTAGTCACTATCTTGACTCAATTCTCTTTTCTTTTGAATTTTACTTCCATTTTATTCCTAACATTTTTTAATTAATAATCTTTTTAGTTTTATTAAAGAAAAAACGCAGTCCATTCTTTTTTATATTTTATTTTTAATTTTTAAAAAATCCGGCTTGACCTGATTTAAGAAATGATATACATGTTTATCCCTTCACCTTGATATTTGTTTATTTTGTATATATTTAATTTCACGTGGTTTATATTTATGTTTTTATATTATCTTGTTAATTTATTTTTGTTTCCTTAGATAACTTTAAACTCCTAATTTTAAATGTATTTGTTTCTTGATGCCATGATTAATTTTTAATGTGGTGTTCTACCGAAAGGGCAGGAGTAACGGGTTAGCGCCAGAAATATTGGCGGTGATTAAAGTTTACTTTACTGGCGGTAGAGTCGTTAAAATAGGATCAAATTCATAAGTGGACAATAATTTAAATCTTACACGAACTTGCAAATTTCGACAATAAAACGTTTTGGGCGATGTGGGGTGCTAACCCCAGGGACGGAGCTAGGATTCAATGTTGGGAGGGGCAAGAGTCTATTAAGCTATTAAATCTAAAAATTGGAAGGGGCAAAAGCCTTATTTGATTAACATTTAAACTAAAAGGGACTAAAAATGTAATTATACCAAAAAAATTGGGAGGGGCAACAGCTCCTCCCACACACTAAATGGTTCTGTCACTGGCTAACCCTTCTCCACGCGTAACCGACTTCCAAACCTATTTTCTTGTTTTCGCAGACCAAAATTGTTGTTTTAATAAAATAAAATATTTTTTATTAAAATAACCCGTTTTTAGATATCCTTTCACACCGTTTTAAAATATTTGTGACGACTCCGTTATTTTATTTTATTTTAAAAACGTCGAGCCACTTGAAAAAGGTTTCTACATTCCTCTTTTTGGTTCGCGAGAAAGTCTAAAGGAAGTAAAAGCGAAAAGAAAACTTATAATCCTATATCTTGCTGTTTACCTTTCGATTTTTTTTAAAAAAAAAATCAGATTGATTACAAAGCTTACACTTTTAGTTTTGTTGACAAAGTATGGAATTACCGAAAATGATTAGTTCAAATTTAATTCAGATTTATTATACTTTTATTTTAGTTCGCTTTGCATTCTTTTTGGGTTTTCAATTTTATACTTTGCTTCAATTGAGTAAGTGATTACTGAGAAAATGGGAAGGGATAAACGTAATAAGCTTTATTAGTTTAGATTTAATATTTAGCAATATATTCTTATGAGAACAATAAGAAAAGGTAGGCATTGGATATTAAGATTGGTATTTTATGCTAATCACTTTCACTTTATCAGCTTTCTCATTATCGTAGAAAAAAATATCTGCAAAGAACATAAATGCAAGTGTGAATTTAGTGTGGCTTGTTTTGGTTATGTTGTATATAATAATGGTTTTTGAGATTTAAGGGTTTGGTTCTTTTGTGTTGCAGATGTTGAAGAATTTTACCAACAGTGTGATCCCGGTAAGGCTTGCTTCGTTTTGTTTGTTTCATTTTGATGATAATTTGTTAGACCTAAATTTTTTATTTTACCTTTTGACTGTAAATTTGTGTACTGTTATGAGATCGGGGATGGTCTGTAATTCGCTTTTAGAGGAACGGCAAAGGACAACAGCATGTCTAACTATTTTTATGTAGTTGCTGGTGTTTGTAAGTTCGTTGATTTGCATCCATTTACAGTTCACGAGCTATGTTCTTTCGTTTGCAGAGAAAGAGATATGTATACGGCTTCCCCAATGAACAATGGGGAAATATGTATACCCGCCCAAGAGGTATTATTAAATTAGTTTTAATTAAAAATAGGACCAATTTGAAATAATGTGTAAATAATGAGAGTTAAATGTATTAATTTATTTCTAATTGGGACTAAATTGTTTGAATGTACAAACGTGAAAGATTAAATGTGTTATTATACAAATTTTGTTAACAATCACGTTACCTTTTTAACGTCCATTAACAGCTCAGTGGCCACATTGAATCAAAACTAAAAGTTTAATGGTAACATTGAAGCAATTGGAAGTTTTGTTACCAAATTGAATAATTTAACAAAGTTCAGTGACCATTAGTGAACTTTACCTAAAAATTAAACTAAAAAATAAAAAATGTGAACACGGTACTCTATACCCGATTTTTGGGTATCTAGGTTTTATAGGTTTTATTTCAAAAAAAAAATCACAGGCCAACAAATATGCTATCTAGGGAATCGGGTACCCAAATTTGAACACCATAATATTGATAGTAATATATTATTATATTATAGGGTAAATTGCACTAGAAGTCCCTTAGTTATAGATTTTGTAACAAACAAATCACTCTTCTAAAATTAACAATTGAGTGACTCAATTATATGTTTAGGAACAGACATGTCACTCTTCTAAAAGTAACAATTAAGTCATTCAATTATAGTTTTCAGGAACAACTATATTAATTAATTAAATTTTTGTGACAAACAAGTCATTCTACCGTTAAAATTGAAACAATTGTCTATCAATTGTCCCAAAAGTTATGCATTCTATTAATTTGATCATAATTTGAAATAATTTAATAAACTTAATCTTTCATATTTAAGATTTCCATTAGTGAAGTGATTGTGTCTACTAGCAGACGAAGTTAAGGTCATAATGTGCCTATTTCATTAGTATGTCAATTGTCCAGTAGTGAAGTAATTGTGTATGTCGATCTATCACATCTATTGATTATCAGACTGAAGGACAATATCATGGAGTGTGGTAAGTGGTTAAATGGTGTGTTAGTGTTGAGATATTTGATGTTGATATAATTTTAAGAAAAATGTTTTTGGACTTAAACTAAATTGCACAAATAATTCAAAAGTCCATTAACTTAAAAAATACATTTGAAAGGTTTTTGTAAAGATTTTTTACTTGAATATTTTTTTAAAATGTCTTAAAATAAAAAAAAATTGACTGCTCGTACTGGTACGGCTAATCTTGTACCGATACGCGAAGTATTTTATTTTTTAGTGAGCAACCTTTGTACTAGTACTGGCTTGGCCGTACTGATACGCAAGTGTCGTGTACTGATACAGTATGTTTAAATGTGCACAACGAATCTTTTTATTTAATGCAACTACCGATCGGAGACCCATGTACCAATGCCGATATGCCCATAAACACATTTAATGATGGAAATAAAGTTCTCAACAACTCTAATCAACCTCCAACGGCTAGTAACGGTCATGAAGCTAAGAGAGAGTTTAAAAGACCATTTCAAGCAGCCATGGAACAACAAGAAATCTAACAACGACATTCTTTGTATAGAGAAATTAATTTAGTGCTTAAATTTTCAAATTCTTGTCGAAAATATTAATGAGCTAAATTGTCACATTTGCGCAAGTGTTTAGGATTTTGGGTGAGTGCTTAAGAGTGCAAACTATTTGCCTTTGAGAGATTTTTCATTTGTTTGCTAAATTGTATTTTCTCTTTGGGAGAGAGTGTCTCAAAGCTTTAGGGTATAAGCTTTGAGGGTCTATAAAGGTTACTCTTGATCCTCAAAAAAGAAAGACAAATTAGTGGGTTTGTGGAAAATCCTTAGTAGAGAGCTAATGTAACTCTCCGGTTTTGGGCCTAGGTGTTTTGTGTGTCGGGTTAGGCTAGTGGAAACGGAGGTCGACGGTTCGAGACGTTAAAGTGGTTCAGGGAAATCAAGGTTCGGGGTAGGATAAAAATGTGGTAAAAATTTCTAAAATCCTATATAATTATATTTATGAGGTTGGTTAAATCAATTTTGCAAAACGAGTTTTGGGAAGTGTACATTTTGGACAGTGACCAAAATGTAAAATTTTAAAACTTTGGAAAAAAAGGGTGTTTTTCAAAGAAGAGTCAAATTCATAGAATCTTTAGGGAGCTTTAAGACAATTAAGCCTTCTCTTTAAATTGGCATGTGATTTAAATGGTTAATTAAATATTAAAAGCGGTTTTTATTAATTTAATAAAAGGTGGCTATTTTGGTTAAGCAAATTTGACGTTCATTTTCATTTTCTCCATTTCACTTTATCCAAACACTCTTTCTTTTCTCTCATTTTTCCAGATTTCTTCCACTTCCATTTTCTTTCTTGATTTTCAACTTCTCTGTTGTGATTTCTCTCGAATCTCTTCAAGATTCTTGAAAGCAAAACTTGTCAAATTAGAAGAGAAGCAAGGATTGGAGGTAATTTTGGGCGAGGTGCGCTAGCTCAAGGTAACATGGTGAGGTTTGAGCAGAATACTTGCTGGTCACATGGATCACGAGAGCATTTGAGACTAGATTGTCCTCGCGTAGCTCGTGAGGCGCAGGCTCCAGTGGCTGGGGCTAATTCTTGTTGGAACTGTGGATCAGATGATCATATGAGACGTGAGTGCCCTTTGTTAGTTGAAGGTGGTCAGGGTCGAGCACCTATTGTTGCACCACAGAGGGGCTGTGGGCGCGGTCATGGTAACTTCCAACGGAGGGAGGATGGGCAGCGAGGTGTGGCTCATGTTGCTGTTGTTCAATCAGAGGGTAGTGGTCATGCGAGAGTGTATGCACATCGCGAGGGATGTAATGACACCGACGTGATTGCAGGTGCCTTCGCCTTGCAATCCTTGTCTTTGTTAGCTTTGATTGATTCTAGATTTACGCATTCATACATCTTGAGTGAGCATGCACATTTTCTTGATATTCCTGTTGAGATGCTAGATGTAGGAATGCAAGTAACAAGCTCTTTTGGTGAAACTGTTGTTACAAAAAAAATTGTATAGGAGATGTCCCTTATCTGTTCAAGGCCATGTGTTCTTACTTGATTTGATGGAACTATCTTTCTATTGTTTTGATGTGATTCTTGGAATGGATTGGTTGACTGAGCATCGAGCTGTAGTTGATCTTGATGTGAAGCAAGTTACTTTGAAACTTGTTGATGATTACGAAGTGGTAGTCGTAGGCGAGAATGTGAAATTCTTGTCCAATGCAATTTCGGCTCTTGAAGCGAGTCGGATGATGGAGTTGGGTTGCGAAGCTTCCCTAGCTTATGTGATGAACTCTAGTACAAAAGAAGTGCGAGTGCAAGACATACAAACAGTATGTGAGTTTTCGAGTGTTTTTCGGAAGAGTTGCCAGGTTTGCCACCAAATAGAGAAGTTGAGTTTGGCATTGAGTTGTATGAAAATACGACCCCAGTGTCCATTGCTCCTTATCGGATGGCACCTAAGGTGTTGAAGGAGTTGAAAACGCAACTTCAAGAGTTGCTTGATCGAGGGTTCATTAGGCCAAGTGTTTCACCTTGGGGGTGCACCGGTCTTGTTTGTGAAGAAGAAGGATGGTACGATGCGTATGTGTATAGATTATCAGCAATTGAACAAGTTGACGGTTAAGAACAAGTACACTTTGCCAAGGATTGATGATTTGTTTGATCAGTTTCGTGGTGCTTTAGTGTTTTCAAAGATTGATTTGAGGTCTGGGTATTATCAACTGAAGGTTAAGGATGTAGATGTACCTAAGACAGCCTTTAGACAAGGTATGGCCATTATGAGTTCTTAGTGATGCTGTTTGGGTTGACAAATTCACCAGTTGCATTCATGGATATGATGAATCGGGTGTTCCATGAGTTTCTAGATCAGTTTGTGGTAGTGTTTATCAATGATATTCTTGTGTACTCGCGTACCGAGGAAGATCATGATAAGCATTTGAGGATTGTGTTGCAAGTGTTGTTGGAGAATCAGCTTTATGCTAAGATGAGCAAGTGTGAGTTTTGGCTCTGGGAAGTTGTCTTTCTTGGATATATAGTGTCAGCCGAGGGCATTCGGTTTGATCCACACAAGATCGAGGCGGTGATGAGTTGGAAAACGCCTAAATCGGTTACGGAGGTGTGTAGTTTCCTTGGTTTGGCTGGATATTATCGAAGGTTTGTTGAGGGTTTTTCTAAGATTGATGCTCTTTTGACCAAGTTTTTGCAAAAGAATGTTCACTTTGAATGGACGAATGTTAGGCAACAAGCTTTCGAGAAGTTAAAAGAAGGTTTGACGCAAGCTCCTGTCTTGATTCAACCAAAATCGGAAAAGGAATTTATGATTTACGACGATGCATCATATGTTGGTCTAGGTTGCGTGTTTATGCAAGGTGGGAAGGTTATAGCTTATGCATATAGACAATTGAAGGTGCATGAGCGCAACTATCCTACTCGTGATCTAGAGCTTGCTGCGGATGTATTTGCTTTGAAGATTTGGAGACACTACCTTTACGGTGAAAAGTGTGTGGTTTACACCGATCATAAAAGTTTAAAGTATCTCATGTCTCAAAGGGAGTTGAATTTTAGGTAACGAAGATGGTTGGAGTTGCTTAAGGATTATGATCTGACGATTGAGTACCATCCTTGAAAGGCCAATGTTGTGGCCGGTGCTTTGAGTAGGAAGGTAGTTGTTGAATTGAGAGTGATGTTTGCTCGGTTGAGTATATCGTGTGATGGTGGGTTGATAGCCGAGTTGCAAGTGAAACCTTCCCTGATTCAGTTAATCAATAATAAGAAATTTCTTGATGATTCGTTTGTGCCTCATGTTCAGGATATAGCTGATGGTAATGCAACAGACTTCTGTTTCAATGATGATGGTGTTTTATGCTTTAAAAGTCAAATAGTTGTGCCGGAAGATTTTGAGTTGAGGCACGCTATTTTGAATGAGGCTCATAGCAGTCCTTTCTCTATGCACCCTAGTAGTACTAAGATGTATCGTGATTTGAAGGATGAGTACTATTGGGTGGGGTTGAAAAATGATGTTGATGATTTCGTAAGTAAGTGCATGGTTTGTTAGTGAGTGAAAGATAAGCATCAGTTTCCTTCTAGTTTGTTACAACCTTTGAGGATACTAAAATGGAAGTGGGAAAGGATTACGATGAATTTTGTGTCTGGTCTGCCTTTGACACCATCCAAGAAAAACTCCATTTGGGTGGTTGTAGATCGTCTTACGAAGTTGTGCATACTACGTATACATTGGATAGGCTAGCGGAGTTGTACATTGCTAAGATTGTGCGTTTGCATGGTGTGCCTAAGTCCATAGTGTCGGATAGAGATCCGAGGTTTACAATAAGATTTTGGGAATGTTTACACCAAGCGTTGGGTACGCGTTTGAATTTCAGCACTTCGTATCATCCTTAGACAGATGGACAGTCGGAGCGAGTTATCCAGTGCTGGAGGATATGTTGAGGTGTTGTGTGATAGATTTCTGTGTTTCTTGGGAAAAGCAGTTACCATTGGTTGAGTTTTCATATAATAACATTTTTCAAGCAAGTATACTAATGGCTCCGTATGAGGCTTTGTATGAGAGAAAGTGTAGAATGCCTCTTTGTTAGGCGGAGGCGGGACAAAAGTTGGTTTCCTTGCTGGATATGCTTAAGGGAACAACTGAGAAAGTGAAACTCATATGTGAACGGTTGAAGGCTACTTCGGATCGTCAGAAGTCTTACGCGGATGTAAAGCGTAGGGAGATTGAGTTTGCGGTTGGAGATCGCATGTTCCTAAAGGTATCGCCTTGGAAAAAGATGATGAGGTCCAGACGTAAGGGTAAGCTTAGTCTGAGGTTTATTGGACCTTATGAGGTTGTGGAGCGAGTTGGTCTTGTTGCATATCGGTTGAGGTTGCCTCCCGAGTTGGAGAAGATTCATGATGTGTTTCATGTTTCAATGCTGCGGATGTATAGATCGGATCCATCTCATGTGATGCCTGTCGAGGAGATTGAGCTGAATCTAGATTTATCCTATGATGAGGAACTAGCGGATATTCTTGATTTGCGTAGCAAAGTTTTTCGTGGTAAGACGATTGAACTTGGGAAGGTGTTGCGACGACATCGAGGAGTTGAGGAGGCCACGTGGGAGAGCAAGGCGGACATGTTGAAGCAGTTTCCGCACCTTTTTCCTTCAGGTAAAATTTTGAGGACGAAATTTCCTAAGTGGGGGAGAGTTGTAATGCCCCGGTTTTGGGCCTAGGTGTTTTGTGTGTCGGGTCAGGCTAGTGGAACCGGAGGTCGGTAGTTCGAGACGTTAAAAGTGGTTCAGGGAAATCAAGGTTTGGGGTAGGATAAAAATGTGGTAAAATTTTCTAAAATCCTCTAAAATTATATTTATGAGATTGGTTAAATCAATTTTGCAAAACGAGTTTTGGGAAGTGTACATTTTGGACAGTGGCCAAAATGTAAAGTTTTAAAACTGTGGAAAAGGGTGTTTTTTCAAAGAAGAGTCGAATTCTTAGAATCTCTAGGAGCTTTAAGACAATTAAGCATTCTCTTTAAATTGGTATGTGATTTAAATGGTTAATTAAATATTAAAAGTGGTTTTTATTAATTTAATAAAAGGTAGTTTTTTTGGTTAAGCAAATTTGACATTCATTTTCATTTTCTCCATTTCACTTTAGCCAAACACTCTCTCCTTTCTCTCATTTTCCAGAATTCTTCCACTTCCATTTTCTTTCTTGACTTTCAACTTCTCTCTTGTGATTTCTCTCAAATCTCTTCAAGATTCTTGAAAGCAAAACTTGTCAAATTAGAAGAGAAACAAGGATTGGAGGTAATTTTCGTGCTAACCCTCTAATCAAGCTTCTTTAATGAAATTCCAAAGATATTTGACTCTTAATTTATGTTTTTGATTGGAGTTTTATTGTGGTTTTGATAAAATGGTGAAATCTTGATAAAAGAGATGATTTAATGTGATTTTCGGAGTTGTTTTAATTTGATTTATTTGAGATGATTTCTAATCTAGTTTTGGAGGGTTTAAGATGTTGAAAAAGAGTCTTGATCATACTAATCCCGAAATCATTGAGATCTGTAGAACTAATGTTTTAATATAATAATTTAAAAATGTTTTGGACTAATTTGAAAAGAATTTAAAACTTGTTTTTAAGTCCAAACAACTTGAAATTATGTTTGAAGTATTTTAAGAGGTTTTTGGCAAAGACTTTTCATGTTTTTAAGAGTCAAACTTGTGTTTTCAGAGTACCAGTATCGATACGGTAAACCCCCGTACCGATACCTTTTTGCCCCAGTTTGGCCACTGTCAAAACCCGTATCGATACAGGCCCTTGTCGTATCGATACGGAGTGGGGTCGTTTCGATACGCCAGGTAAGCGTACCAATCCCATTTCAACTACCCCAACGGCTATTTTCCCAACGGCCATTTAAATGTGAACCAGTACCGATACGCCCTCAAGCGTATCGATACGCCCAGGCTGGCAAGAGCCCAACGTCTAGTTTCTCATGAAGACGGTACCGATACCGTTCCACGCGTATCGATACCCATAGCTGCAGAACAACATTTATGAAGGGAAATAAAGTCCTCAACGGCTCCAAATCATCCCCAACGGCTAGTAACTGCTACAAACTCATTTGGGAGTATAAAAGGGACCTCCAAGCATCAAGAGAAGGCTAATGCTCATATTGTCAAACATCAAATGATCAAGAAATTGTCTTAGTGCTTAATTTGTCATTTCTTGTATAGACAAACACTAGTGAGCCAAAATTGTCAAATTTGCTCAAGTGTTTTAGGTTTTGGGTGAGTGCTTAATTGTGCAAACGAACACCTATTAGAGGGTTTTAAGTTTGCTTTGTTTATCTCTTTGTAAGAGAGGGTTTCAATCAAGGCTTTGGGTAGAAAGCTTGATTGTGTGTAAGGGTTACCTCCTAAGCCTAGAAAAGGGGACGAATCAATAGTGGATTGATTGTGAAATCCTTAGTGGGGAGCTAAGGTAGTGGATGTAGACCTTGGTTAGAAGGTTGAACCACTATAAATCATTGTGTCCTTTTTTCATTCTAGCTTCCTCAACCCTTCCACCCAAAAGTCCATCTCTCCACCACTTGGTGAGCAACATCGGTTGAACGAATCGAGCCCCACTCAACTCAATAATTGGTATCAGAGCTTGGCTCAATCGAAGGGGATTCACATCCTATTGAGAAGATCCGGCAAGCTCGATCACTTTTTCATCAACCGGCTCAATGGCACATTCAATCGACAAACCGCCTTTCTTTGACGGAACTCACTATGCCCATTGGAAGACAAAGATGAAGTTCTTCATCAAATCAAGAGATTACAAGCTATGGGATGTAGTTGAAGATGGTCCATTCGTGCCTCAAAGAAGTAAAGCGGAGTGGAGTGCCGACGATCGCAAGAAGATGGAGCTAAATTGCAAAGCCTTGCATATTCTATTTTGTGCATTTGGTCCATCCATCTATGAGAAGATGTCTTCTTGTGAGAGTGCCAAGGAGGTATGGGACAAGCTTGAAGTCACATACGAGGGAACCGATGAAGTCAAGGAGACCAAAATTGGGCTCCTAACCTTAGAGTATGAGAACTTCAAGATGGATCCAGAAGAGAACATCGAGAAGATGTTTGATAGATTCTCCACCATCACCAATGGTCTTAAAGGTTATGGAGAAGCCATCCCGGAAGAAAAGCTTGTCCGAAAGCTCATCTACTCACTTCCCGAGTCATGGGACTCAAAGAGGACCGCCATCATCGAAGCCAAAAATTTGAAGACTTTGAAGCTTGATGAACTCATGGGGTCTCTCCTTACTCATCAAATCATGAAGAAGAACAAAGAGGATGAGAAGAAGAGGGAAGAAATTAGAGCTATGGGAGAGAAGAAAATCAAAAGGCTTGGCATCAATGCAAGTGCCATGGCTCTCAAATCCTCCACTTGCCATCATGTCTACTCAAGTGAAGAGGAGGATGAAGATGAAGAGATAGTTCATCTCTTCAAGAAGTGTGCCCCGTTCATGAAGAAAGCCTTGAGAGAGCTTGAACGAGAACCTAAAAGAAAGGAGAGGGCAAGCACTTCAAGCCATAAGAAGAAGGCACATGTGGCTACTTGGAGTGATGAGGACTCCACCGACGATGAACAAGCCAACCTTTGCCTTATGGCCATCGAAGAAGATTCAAGGGTAACTTCTAATTCATCTACTTCATGTTCTTACTCTTTTGATGAATTACAATATGCCTATGATGATTTGGTTTTAGATTTTAAAAGCCACATTTTGAAAAACAACAAATTGATTTCAAAGTTAAAAACTCAAAATGATTTGCTTTCTAAAACCAAACTTGAACTTGAAGCAAAACTTGAAGAGTTTGAATTAAAATGTTTTGATTTACAAAAATTGCTTCAAAAAGTTCAAGAAGAAAAAGATTTGATTTCCAAAGAGCTTGAAAAGAAAAACAATTTTGGAAAATCAAATTTTTATGTTAGACAATCTAGTGCCCCTAGATTTATTAAAGGAAAATGTTTTAGAAGTATTTGGATCCCAAAAGGACTAACCACTTCAATTAAAAAGGATGACATTGAAAAATGGATTCCTAAGGGGACTAAAATTTGTGCTACTAACGTTCATGGATCCAAAGCAATTTGGATACCAAAAATTATTTGATTGTCTATTGCTAGGTGTGATGGAGATGTTCAACAAGTCAAACATTAAGGGGGAGCTCCATGCACACAAGGAAGAACACTTGAAGAAGGAAGGCTTCACATCCTCCCTTGGGTTCAAGTGTTGGTAAAATTCTAGTTGTTTTTTGCATCTACTTGTTTTATTTTTTAGTTTATTCAACTAGATGATCATAAATGTTGGACTAACATTTTAATGATGCTTTGAGTAAGGGGGAGCCAATTTTAAACCAAAATTTTTAAGCATGTCAATTTTTTTGCCTCCTATGTTATTTTGAGCTAAATGTTCTTTTAAATTCTTTTTGATATAACAAAAAGGGGGAGAAATGGTTTTGAAAAATATAATTTTCAAATGAATAAGGGGGAGCTTTATTTGATTTCATATCCTTAATCTCTTATTCACATTTTTAAAGATAAAGGGGGAGAATCCCAAACAATTTTTCAAGTTAGTTTTATTATATCAAAAAGGGGGAGATTGTAGAACTAATGTTTTGATATAATAATTGAAAAAAGTTTTGGACTAATTTGAAAAGAATTTAAAACTTGTTTTTAAGTCCAAACAACTTGAAATTATGTTTGAAGTATTTTAAGAGGTTTTTGGCAAAGACTTTTCATGTTTTTAATAGCCAAATTTGTGTTTTCAGAGTACCAGTATCGATACGGTAAACCCCCGTACCGATACCTTTTTGCCCCAGTTTGGCCACTGTCAAAACCCGTATCGATACAGGCCCTTGCCGTATCGATACGGAGTGGGGTCGTTTTGATACGCCAGGTAAGCGTACCGATCCCATTTCAATTACCCCAACGGCTATTTTCCCAACGGCCATTTAAATGTGAACCAGTACCGATACGCCCTCAAGCGTATCGATACGCCCAGGCTGGCAAGAGCCCAACGGCTAGTTTCTCATGAAGGCGGTACCGATACCGTTCCACGCGTATCGATACCCATAGCTGCAGAACAACATTTATGAAGGGAAATAAAGTCCTCAACGGCTCCAAATCATCCCCAACGGCTAGTAATGGCTACAAACTCATTTGGGAGTATAAAAGGGACCTTCAAGCATCAAGAGAAGGCTAATGCTCATATTGTCAAACATCAAATGATCAAGAAATTGTCTTAGTGCTTAATTTGTCATTTCTTGTATAGACAAACACTAGTGAGCCAAAATTGTCAAATTTGCTCAAGTGTTTTAGGTTTTGGGTGAGTGTTTAATTGTGCAAACGAACACCTATTAGAGGGTTTTAAGTTTGCTTTGTTTATCTCTTTGTAAGAGAGGGTTTCAATCAAGGCTTTGGGTAGAAAGCTTGATTGTGTGTAAGGGTTACCTCCTAAGCCTAGAAAAGGGGACGAATCAATAGTGGATTGATTGTGAAATCCTTAGTGGGGAGCTAAGGTAGTGGATGTAGACCTTGGTTAGAAGGTTGAACCACTATAAATCATTGTGTCCTTTTTTCATTCTAGCTTCCTCAACCCTTCCACCCAAAAATCCATCTCTCCACCACTTGGTGAGCAACATCGGTTGAACGAGTCGAGCCCCACTCAACTCAACAAGATCTTTGATTTTAAAGGTGTTTATGGTTGGGTTTTTGGGGTATTATGTGAGATTTGAGTTGCTGGAGGTATAAGGATGGTATTAGGTTGTTTTTGGATGTTGATTTATGGTTAAAATGTGTTGGTTGATGGCTGGGTTAAGTTTAGTGATTAATCGAATGTGATTTCGATTGTTTTGGATGGGTATTTTGGTACCTTTGGGCAGAGCTGCGGGATTTTAGTGTCTGGTGGTGGTTTTAATGCATTGAGATGCATTAATCCTATGATCTTATGTGGTATAAATAGGGGAGATTTCTTTGGAAGCTTTGGGCGAAGTTCCGGAGGCTTTTGACGCTTGTTTTTCGCGTCGGCATTTAAGGTTTCGCAAGTCGGTGAGTGGAAATGAGATTTCCATCTTTGAAACATCTTAAAAGAGGTTTTGGGAACTTAGTGTAAGCTTGAAACGCTTTACTAAGTTTGGAAGTAAGTAAAGTGATTTTTCCCTCAGATTGTGCTATTATGAGCTTATGGATGTACTTGTTTTTAATTGTGTTTACCTACTGTTTTAAAGCATGGCTTGAGTTTATAAAATGTGGTTGATGATGCCATGTGGTTTAAGGATGCACTAGGTAAGTGATCCTTGTTTGCATGTGTTGATGCATGAGGTTTGAAGAATGGTTTAATGCTTGATTTATGGCTTATCATGAATGCATTGTAAAAACAGTGAGGTATGCATGAAATGTGGATTATATTGGCAAGTGATGTTGAATAAAGTGTTTTATAAATGAAATTGGATATAGTTAGTCGACTATAGGATTGAAGGCACTATAAACAAGCCTGTAACCCCCTTAGCCCGGCCTAGACGGTTGACCCGAACCACGAAGATTAAACGAGGAAAACCAAAGTCAACTCGAAAGTCAACCTTGATTAACGACCTTTTTTTCTTTTTAACCTTGTCTAAATGCATATTAACCCTAGGCGTACTCTTGGGATAAGCATATTCAAAGATCACATCAATCAGAAAACAATAAGAGACTCAATTGCACAACATACGAATTTAGGGACCAAATTGTAAATTCTAGAAATTAAGAGGACTTTACTAATTTTTAAGATATCATTATGAAAGTAGTTAGGTGATAAGCTTCTCTGTCAAATTTCACCTTAAACGGACATCTCGAACTCAAGCAATTGCACATACAAAAATCAGGACTAAAACGTAAAGCTTGCAAACCTCAAAACCATTCAAATCAGTGCCCAACGGTCGAGTGTTTCGAAACGGAAATTGACCGTTCAAAAACACGGCTTGGTAGTAGCCAAAGTGTTTCGAAACACCTCTGCCCGTTTCGAAACGCCCAGGCCAATTCATGCACCTGTTTCGAAACAGGCAAGGGTGTTTCGATACACCATGCCCAGAAACAACAGAAAAACCTAGTTTTACACACTTTCGACCCATCGAACACATTCATATGACCTCCTTATCATGCCAACAAGTCATCAATCACTAAAGGAACATATTTGCATCATCTAAACTCAATCACGACATCAATTAGGAAAACCACAAGTCTATAGGAATGCATCCTAAAATTGGAAATCAAGTTATCATCAAATCTTCAAAACAAATACCAAATGGCCATTTACATACTCCAAATATCATATGCATCAAACCAATTTAGGGACTCCAAAACACCTCCCAAAAACACAATCTAGGTTCCCATTGCCAATTACCAAAAGCTAATAGTGTTGTAAAAATAGTCACCATACAAGAGCTTAGACTTTCACTTTGATCCTTGACCTCCTTGCTCCCCTTAAAGCACTTCAATTCTCTGCATTAATGGTTCAAGAAAGAGAGCGTAAGCACATATGCTTAGTGAGAATGCTCTAATGAAATAACACCATAATGCACTTGTAAAACACCTTTCAAAGGCCTTTAATTCCATAAACAACATTTCTCATGCAACAATGCACATAAAGACAAGCATCCCATGCTTCACTATATCAACATGTCATATTGGCTTTCAAGTGATAAACCATAACCATTTTTCATCTCAAAACACAATCGGATACGCGGATTAAGAGCGTTGTCCCATACGCTTCATACACACTACCAAACACTCAAGGTGGAGTTTACTGGTACAATCAAGACCCCTCAACACCCGTGATGGAGTCTACGGTACAATTACAACCCCTCCACATCACTCTTTGGTAGTTGTATAACATCACTAACGAGAACACGGGACACACAACACAAGATCCTCACATGGCATTTTAACCACCATTATGATCTTAGACATCTCGTTAGTGTACTTGGATGGAGTTTACGGTACCATTACAACCCCTCGACATCCAAGGCGACTTTATTCACGGTGCACCCAATCCTATAGCCGACTAACTATATCCGATTCAAGTACTTTTAAAACTACACATCACTTGCCAATATACATCATTTACCATCATCAATCCACTGTTTTTAAGCATTAAACAAAGCCATTTAATAGTCATGCATCACTATGCAACAAACCACATTTATCAATGTCCAAATCAAGGATCTCTTACCTTGAGCATCCTTCAACACATGGCTTACAAAACCAGCATTAAACATGCTAAAATATGCTTTCAAAACAGAATTTAAACATGCAAATTAAACCATTGCATCCAACCATCTCATGGCTCATCAAAAAGAGAGTTTCTCCGAAAACTTACTCTTGAGCTTAGCTAAGTTGTTTAGACTTAAACTAAGCTCCCATAACCTTCAAACATTGGTTTCAAAGTTGAAAACCAAACTTCACTCACCAATTCCGTTTCGCAAACTTGTCGAAACGCCGATCAAGCCTCTGGATCAACACCACAAGGATCCGAAGATGTCTCCCCTGTTTTAAACACATCAAAGCAGAGGATTAATGCATCATCATGCATTAAAATCTTCAACCAAAACACCTAAACTCGCTGCTCTCAACAAAACTCACATTTCGGCTACCAAACACAACCGAAATCACATCCAAACACCTCTACAACATTACCCAGCCAAGATCCAAAACTTCCAATCATTCTTAGACATCAATTAACATCCAAAAAGAGCCTAATCACGTCATTATACCTCCAGCTATAGCAGAACATCAAAATCACCCCAAAAACCACCATTTTCACAAGTAAAAACTTAGGAAAATCAACCTATTCGGGATTGCATTGATTAAACCTCCATTTCACATCATTTAAACATCCAAAATACATCAAAAAGACATCTCAAAACAGAGCCCAATCATCTATTACGAATTTCTTCAAAATTAAATCCAAATCTTGCATTTTAAGCCAAAATCAAGAACACAACATTAAAACCTTTAATAAAACTCAATTTAAGGATTGAGAACTTGGGAATTTCAGTAAAGAACTGAGTATTTAGAGGAGAAGGACGTTCATACCTCTAAATGTGGATTTCTCCTTGTTTAGAGCCAAAATCCTTCAAAATTCAATAAGCAAATGATGAGGATTTGGTGTAGAAATGATTAGGAATCATTTAGGGATTGAAATCTCAACTTTAGGTGTGAAAATCAAAGGAAAAGTTGCTGTGGAAATGTGTTTGGCTGAGGGAATTTTGAGAGAAAATGAAATGGGAAAATTTTGGCAAAAGTTAGTTATGAAACCAAAATGTGACTTTTCCCTCTTTTCTTTTTATTAATTAACATTAAATGAGTCTTTAAAATTTAAGAAAAATCTGGAGAAATCCTCCCTTGGGTAAATTAGCTCCTTAAAGATTCAAAGTTTCAATCCTTTTAAAACAGTCACGAACTTTTCAAAATTTACATTTTAGTCACTAACTTGAAATGTCATATTTCCAAACCTCATTTTAAAAAATTGATTT
Organism: Hibiscus trionum; assembly: GCA_030270665.1. Lineage (NCBI taxonomy): Eukaryota > Viridiplantae > Streptophyta > Magnoliopsida > Malvales > Malvaceae > Hibiscus > Hibiscus trionum. The sequence goes on along the minus strand of BSYR01000027.1, from coordinate 39,740,971 downwards.
CACCACCCTCTTATATATAATAAAAGAGGATTTTTAGATATTTTTCCATATTTTTAATGCATCCCGAACTAGGCTTTCCCTAAAAACCACCTTTTATATTCGAACTGAAATTTAAACCGGTCCGGTTCAGACCCTAAACTTCCAAGCCCAAAATTGGGGTGTTACAAAGCCGCCTTGGATGTTGAGGGTTTGTGATTGTACCGAAAACTCCATCCAAGTACCCTAACGATTGAGGATTGTTTAAGGTTGCAACGGTGGAGGATAGCTTCTGTGTGCGAACCTTGTATGGTGTCCCGTCTCTCATTAGTGGATTATACATCTACCAATGAGTGGTGTTGAGGGGTTGTGATTGTACCGAATACTCCACCACCGGTGTCACAACGGTGGAGGGTAGCTCCCGTGTGTGAGCCTTGAGGTGCCAGTAGAGTGTATGAAGTGTTTGGGACAACACTTGGTAATCCGTGTATTCGATATGCTTTTTGAGAAATGAGAATGTTGTTGATCACTTGTAAGCCAATATAATTGATTAAATTGTTATGGAAATGTTTATGATGCATAATATGGGGAATGCATGTTTTACCTTAAAGCTTTTCCTATTGGTGGATATGCATAGAAGGCTTGATTTTTGAGTAGCAATGGTTTTGTTGGTGTGAAGTATTTGATACATGTTGCATGATGTATAACATGCTAATTTTAATGATGAAGTGCATGATTTCCAAAGAGGACATGATGGTTTTCAAAAGTGTGAAAAATGGTTTTAAGCATTGATGATGTTTTGGTTTTTGAGGATTTCTCACTAAGCGTGTATGCTTATGCTCTCTTTTGCTCATCAATGCAGATAACTAAGTAATTGGAGGCAGCAACTCGCAAATGAATCCCAAGAGACTTCACTTGAATGTATGTTTGGTTATGGACTAGAGTAATAAAGGCAATGGGGGTGTCCAATGTTTTGGAGATAGTTGTTTTGGTATTTTCTGGTTTGGTACAAGTTTGGTATGCCTATATTGGTTTGTAAATGACCTCTATTTGTTCGATTAAGCTTAATTTTGAGATTTGACTTTTGAATGCTTGTTTTTCATAGGAAGCATGCCACTAGAACTCATTGTTGATGATTGTGATGCTTTGATGTTGTTATTGTCATGCGTACTTGAGGTCTGATGTTTACTTGTGTTGTATGTATGTTTTAATACATGTTGGAATGTTTTGGATGGTTTAAATTGTGTTAAACCAGCATTTTGGGCAAGTGCAGTCTGGAGCGTATCGGTACACTTGGTAGTGTATCGGTACGGTCTTCAAAAAAATAGAGGAGTGTACCGATACACGGGGGCGTATCGATATACATTTTGGCCACTGGTCTTGGGTGTATCGGTACAGTGCTTGAGCGTATCGGTACGATACTTGTTTTTTTGGGTTTGGGAGTCTGCTCGTTAAGGGTGTATCGATACCCTCTCTAAGGGTATCGATACGCCGGTAGTTAAGTTGGTTGGTTGGCATCTTTGAATGTTCTGAATCTTTACGTTTTAGTCCCTAAATTTTATGGATGCAAATAATGAGTTCTAATGGTTAATTTGAGCTAAGTTTTGACAGAGATGCATGTAATGAGACTAATTAAAGTTTGGTAAATCGAAAGTGGGAAAAACCCTTGGAATTTGTTAAGTTTACAAAATGGTCCCTAAAAACCGAAATTGGATAAAATTGATGAGCGTTTGAGTTGTGTTTGATCCGCTGCTTTGTAGAACACATAGGAACCTAACTTGCATCTAGACAAGATAAAAAGAAAAAAGATAGGGTCGTCTATTGAGGCAAACCTTCCCGGTTTACTTCAATATTCCCCGTGTGACTCGTTCGGTTCGATCCATCGGCTAGGCCGGATCGAGGGGGTTAAGCTAAGATAGTAGACGTAGACTTGGTTTAGAAGTCGAACCACTATAAATATTTATGTAAAATTTTTAGTTTCCAATTGCTTCCACCACTTCCATTGCAAAGTCAATTCATCCCCCTATTGGCGTATTCGATTGACGTATTCGAGCCCAACAATTACTATCAAAGTGAGGTCTATATCATCGGATTAACATCATAGAGTCAATCCTCGAAGAGCTCAAGTCATTTCCACATCAATTGAAGCAATGACCTCCACTTCCGGTGCTTACTACCTAGAGGACTCCCAATTGATCAACAATCTACCGTTCTCCAATGGAACTCACTATTCTTATTGGAAGAATAGGATGAAGCTATTCATTCAAGCTAGTGATCTTGGGGCATTGATGAGTGTTAAGTGTGAAAAAGTACTATATTTTGTACCCCTTTACTTAGATTATTGTTTAGACTTAAGCCCATTTAGTTGTTCATGCATAAATTCATAGTTCTTCCGTTTATTGGGCTTGGCCTTGTATTTTTTTTATTTTCGTGGAGAAATCGTTGTTGTTTTTATTCATTTTGTGTAAGGATGAATTGCCGAGCCAATTGAGCGATTTCCAGAGCAAGTCAGAGATAAGATTAGATTTTTCAAGACTTATCACTTATCCTTATCCTTATCACATTGGATAAAGCCTAGATTTAAAGCAGCACAGTTGGACAACATAGAAGAAGATCGTCGAGGACGCTCGACCCTTTTCTATCCCTTTCTTGATAGCTGCCGTACTTTTATATTTTCATTATGGATGTTTTAGGCTTAGACATGAGCTAAATACTTTAGTTGGGTTTACTGATTTTCAGGATTTTATGGTTTGATATTTTATTTTAATGCTATTGTTTATTTCCTTTTTTCTATTATGTTCATCGTTCTTCATGCGTAGTTATTGTAAGAGCTACCGAGAGAGACCTTTTAACTATTGATCTATGGCTTAATATCGAGAGAGTTAAGTTATACAAACATGAACAGTGGGGCTAAGCTGTACACTTAGTCTTAACCTGGCTTAGACATAAGTATAAGGTTTCAACGACTATAAAAAGCTCTTAAACAAATAATAGAGTTGTCAGGGTTAACGCAAACATGTATCACCTTAGCTTCAATATTATTAACTTCTAGGCATCGAGAGAGTCAGAAGTTCTTTAGAAAACCTTGTCGAATAGATAAAGAACTTAATGGTTTGCGCAGACATGTATTGTCAGCAGATATATCATTGAAATAAGTAATCAAGCATATATCCTTAGCAATAAACCCAACTTTCAAAATTATCTTTTATTTGTTGCAGCATCTGTTCGTCTTTATCATAGCTACCTTCACTTTAATTGTTTTAAGTTTTGATAATTCAAACACTATTCAATACTTGCAAACACATTCTTAAGTTCGATAACTTAGTAGTTATTGATTCAATCCTCATGGGTTCGATACTCTACTTATCACTTTATTACTTGAATTAGTTTTGTAATTTACATTTGAGTCCAAAAATATTTTTTATTTTATTATATCAAAATCATTATCTCAGCAGACTCCCACTAATTCTCTAAACTCGACAACACGGTTAACCATCTTAAATAGACCATAAAAAATGAATCAAAAAAAGGTGCGAGAAAGAGTATCCCTGCCTAAAACCTCTATATGGAAGGAATGGATCAGATTAATGATAAAAAAAAATTATTTTAAATAGTTTTTAGTTCTGTCAATTTTTTTTTAAATAATGGCTTCTTTAAAAAAAAAAAGAATACCATAAAAATATGCTTATCAAGTGGTTTTAAAATTTAATATATTTTAAATTTATTTTTATTATAAGAATATGAACTATTTAAAAAATTATAATAGTTTTTTTTAAACATAGTAGTTTAGATATTTTTTCTTTAAGCCAAAAAATTAATATCCATAGTTAGGGTTTTTGGGATTGTGAATTTTTGAATCCCGGCTCTGGTGGTGTAGCAAATATTCAGTCTTTCAGTTTTAGGGGATTGTGAGGTTGTTTAAGTGGGTTCTAATTGATTCTGAATCGAAGAATCAGATGGCGATAGCAGGTGCAGGGCAGCTCAATCTGAACGAGTCGCCCAGTTGGGGATCAAGAAGCGTCGATTGTTTCGAAAAGCTCGAGCAGATTGGCGAGGGTACCTACGGGTCTGTTCTTCTTTTATTTATTTATTTATTTATTTATTTTCAATTTAGGTTTTTTTTTTGGTATATCTGTCCATTCTTTTACTGGGTGTCGCAATTTCTCTGTACTTAGATACCATTCATTGCTAATATAATTCAATTGGTGGCACTATATGTTTTTGCAGCCAAGTTTACATGGCCAAGGAAATAAAGACGGGTGAAATTGTTGCTTTGAAGAAAATTCGCATGGACAATGAGAGGGAAGGAGTATGTTCTCGAGCCTATATACAAATCTTTTTCATTTAAATAAAAAATGACCCTTTCTCAAAAATCTTGTGCAGTTCCCCATAACCGCTATTCGTGAAATTAAAATTCTGAAGAAGCTCCACCATGAGAATGTTATTAAGCTCAAAGAGATTGTAACATCTCCGGGTAATTACACTTGCTCGCTACTTTTCAATTGTCCCTGCTGATTTTGATGCATTTGTTTATGCTATTGATTTAACTCATACTTTGTAAATTTTAATCATTTCACCTTCCTTTATATTCTCTGGTTTTATATTGTTTTTTTAATTATAGGTCCGGAGAAGGACGAGCAAGGGAGACCAGGCAAGTGGTGTTCCATTCCTATAACAATGTTATCGCCTCACACTTAGTCCTTGCTACTGGTTAACTATTTCCCTTTTTTGCATTATAGATGGTAATAAGTATAAAGGTGGAATTTATATGGTTTTCGAATATATGGACCATGATTTGACTGGCCTTGCTGATCGACCTGAGATGAAATTTTCAGTTCCCCAAATTAAGGTAAACCATTTTATTTGTTAAAAAAATAATAAAAAACGTTCTTCTAAATATGCTACCTTTTCTTCCAGTGTTACATGAGGCAACTTCTCACCGGGCTTCACTATTGTCATATAAATCAAGTACTTCACCGTGATATCAAAGGTTCTTACCTACATTCCAGTTATTCCCATATTTAATATATAGCTGTTGCCCCTGACAATGAAATCCATAGTAAGGCTCTGCTTGTTCATTGCTGCAGGCTCAAATCTTCTTATAGACAACGAGGGTAACCTCAAGCTTGCTGATTTTGGTCTTGCCCGTTCATTCTCAAATGATCACAATGCAAACCTTACAAATCGTGTTATTACTTTGTGGTACAGGTATGTGTTTTATTCCCTGGTTTGAAGCATATGTTAACAACCTATGATTGTATTTGAACTTTAAAGAAAAACATAAGAAATATTAACCGGTGCAGCATATACTTCCCATTTTTGGTCATTTTCCCAGACCTCCAGAGCTGCTTCTTGGGGCAACCAAGTATGGTCCAGCTGTTGATATGTGGTCTGTTGGTTGTATCTTTGCTGAGCTCCTGCATGGGAAGCCTATATTTCCTGGAAAAGACGAGGTTGGTTTCTTTATGTTGAATTAAATGATCGACTTTTATAGAAAGATAAGGCATAATTGAACATGTGATATCTTACGAGTTATAATGCTCTAGAATATCTAATCCATGTTGCAGAATCCCTGTTGCATTGATAGCTGAGATTTTCTTTGATACTTGTAAAGTTTCCTGGTCATTTTTTATTTATTTTTACTGCCTGCTGATATTAATTTCTAAAGTTCTTATTATCTCAGAACTTGAGCATTTTGAAGAAAAACAACAAGCTCTTGAAAAAGAATAAATTTGGGCATTGATATCATCTTTTTTATACCTATTTATCCTTGTATCTGCCCTGCTATTTTGCTTATTTGCATATATGATTTTTGTGCCTCGATCCGTATCCGTATAGAAGCGCAATCTAGGATCCAAATTTGCATATTTGATTTATCCATACGTTGCATTTTGCTAGAACATGATAACGTAGTTGTTTCTCTATTCATCAGAGAATTTTTCGTTAGTGGGAATTACTGTTACATTTGTATAACCTTGTCAACTGTTTGTTGAAGTTATGGAGTTTGAAATCACACCTTACAAGTTATATCATTACTTGCCTATCATAAACGGGTGCATATGTACTCCTAACGTACAAATACTACACACATTTTGCTGAAACAAATCAATATTTGAACACACGTAAGCTCATTCATTTGCATATTGATCGGTATTCCTATTTAATGGGGCTTTAATCTAATAATTGCTTGCAAGACCCCGGTCTAAAATGCCATACTTATAATTATTGCAGCCAGAACAATTAAATAAGATATTTGAGCTGTGCGGAGCACCAGATGAAGTTAACTGGCCTGGGGTTTCTAAGATTCCTTGGTATAACAACTTCAAGCCAACAAGGCCAATGAAGAGACGTCTCCGAGAAGTATTTAGGCAGTAAGTTCACTTACACTGGCATGTAGCACTTCCTTCCCTCGAGGGTTATTAGGGTTATAATGCTGATATGCTGGTTCTGGGAACCGATCCTGTGCCATTGGGCATTGGGTCTCTTACCCTCCCAGGGTGTCATGTGCCTGAAACTTATTTATAGACATTGATCTACTTATGCCATGAATGTATGTGATTATGGTGTCTATCACATCATTGACTTATCTGTCTATTTGTTATAGTTTTGACCGTAATGCTTTGGAATTGTTGGAGAGGATGTTGACTCTTGATCCATCTCAGGTATCATTTCATATGTTTGTATGCCAGATTCATTTATCTTGGTAAAAAAAAAAAGATTCATTTATGCTTTACAAGAATCACTAGATTTGTTTCTGTTTCAGGTTATCCTTGACTTTAAATCATAGACTGTTGAGTCTTGACTTATCTTGGGGTTCATTTCTACTGGAATTGTTCTCTCCATATTCAATTTAAAATTTTTAGCCAATTTATATATTAATCAATTCTCTATGTATTATTGATTTATTTTAGCAGTATGAAAATTGCAATTTGACCATCTTTAAGAAATTTATTTAACCTTGGTAATTACAATTAAGGAGAAGCTGGAGTACTTATCTAGCTGTTTCAAAGTTAGCAACTAGTTCTCATGTTTTTAGTCTGTTCTCTTTGTTTGAAAAATGCAGAGAATATGTGCCAAGGATGCACTTGATGCCGAGTATTTCTGGACAGACCCATTGCCGTGCGATCCAAAGAGGTTTGCTTGAATACATCCTTTTTGGTAACTTAATTATTTTTTTTTCTGATTTTTATCAATTATCTATGTTTCCCTTTTGGTTCAGCTTGCCTAAATATGAATCATCACATGAGTTCCAAACCAAGAAAAAGCGCCAGCAACAGCGACAACACGAAGAAAATGCTAAGAGACAGAAACTACAGCATCAACAACCTCATGCCCGGCTTCCGCCAATTCAGTCTGGGCAAGGACACACGCAAATGAGGCTTGGACCTAACCCACCCTTGCATGGTTCTCAAGCACCTGTTGCTGCAGGGCCTAGCCACCATTATGGGAAGCCTCGTGGACCTGCAGGTGGGCCAGGGAGGTACCCTGCAAATGGAACAAGTGGAGGATACAATCACCCGAATCGTGGTGGTCAAGGTGGCGGGGGAGGTTATAGCACTGGGCCATATCCACCACAAGGACGGGGACCACCCTATGGCTCAAGTGGTATGCCCGGTGGAGGAGGTAGTGGGTATGGAGTTGGAGCTCCCAACTACTCACAAGGTGGGCCCTATGGAAGTTCTGGTGGTGGACGTGGCTCTAACATGATGGGGGGAAACCGCAACCAACAGTACGGCTGGCAGCAGTGATTTGATGATATTAATGTAATCAATGGCTCCGCTTTCACTCCAGTTTTTTTTAAAATGGATTTGTAACTTTGGATAGGATTTGGATTGATGTTTTATGTATAATTTCTAGTTAATGTATATTACATTCCAGTCCCACACAACACTTAAGTCAGCCTTATTGCAAATGTATAAACACTTCACTCCCTCTTAATGTTGTTCATTTATCTAAAACTGTGCGTTCACAACTTATTCTTCTCTTTGTCTAAATTAAGTCATGTGAATTGCTAAATATTACCAAGTAAGTTTCTTACTAATCTGCTAAAACATGCGGAACCCCTTCGGAACGTGGCCTTAGTACTCAACACACGAGATGACTACACACGAGGCGATTGTGAATGAATATTCCCTTTTGGGAAAACAATCCCCTCATGTTGTTATTTGGAAAAATACCCTCCTTTCAGCCCACGTAGGCAGATTTCGCGTTTTGTAAAACGAGAGTTTAGAATTCGCGTCCTACAGGACGCGAATTTTGCCTACATGTCATTCCCCAATGATTGACCGGTTTATTTAATTCTGAGGTTTTAGAAGGACGCGAATTCAACGATATTTTTCACATCTCGCACGAACAACTGCAAAGAGTTGTAGAGGAAGTAATGACAAAATTCCTTGGGTAGCCATCTTTCTGATCGAATAACGAGTTGTCTGGGGGACAAAATTATAATTTTTGAATGATAACAATGTTGTACTGAAACATATGTTGATGATAGTGCAAAGATTCGAGCGAATACTGCATCCTAATGTGTTTGAAAATGGCTTGGAAATTGGTATCTAACAATATTTTAGAAGGAAAATGACTCTATAGGCATGTTTAAATGCGTTTTATGGTATGTTGCGACTTTTTTTTTTGCTTTTTTCTGAGTGTGACGATGAAGTTGTGTAACTTAATTTTACAGTGGTGCTAAATTTCGGAGGAAGACGTCGTCCGAAAATGTGAGAAAGTTACGTTAAAAATGCTACAAAAATAACTTTGTCCATGCAAAAATGTGTCCATATGCATGTTTAAATAGATTTTGCGGTATGTTTGGCCAAATTATTTGGTAATGTCTAAGTTTGAAGGCCTAGTCATGTAACATATGTTTACACTGGTGTGAAAATGGGCATGAATATGGCATCCTAAAGTGTCTCAAAAATTGCGTTAAAAACGCTATGTACGGATGTTTTTACAAGCAAACATGGGTATATAGGCAGTTTTAACTGCATTTTTGGGTATGATCGGACTTTTTATTTTCTGTTGTCTAACTTGGACGTTGTAGTTATGTAACATATATTAACACCGGCAGAAAAATTGCATTAATATGTCTTCGTAACATATATGAAAATCACGTTAAAATTTCTAGTTAAATATAGAACAAAGCTGCAAATATGGTAAATGGCGTGATAGAACGTAAGGCATCAAACATCGGCTGATCTAGTTTATTCGGGGGCCGGTCCTAATATGACATTTCCTAATATCATGTCCAGTGTTCCCACATTTACTGCACCGCTTAGCTTGTTCGGTCTTTTCTTGAGGAACCATATCCTCGGCACAGTGAATCTTTGTTGATCGTTGCTGGTCTTCTTTCTTTCGGCGAAGGGAGGGATCTGGGCATATCTTCGGTTCATTGTCGACTATACGACGATCACGTGCATTTCCAATTGGAGGGAACTCGTTTCGGTAGACCTTGAAAATAGTTTCAAGCTTGTAGACGGAATCAACGAGTGTCGTTGTGTCAAAATGAACCGATGCACATGTTGCGAAAGCATGCAAACACGGGTACTTAAACGTCTAGAACACCCCGCAATCGCACGTTCTTTTTCGTAGATCAACCATGTAAGTGTATTGCACTATTCCTTGCAGCGGTTGAGAAAATTCCGTGACCTCAAACATGTGTTCCCCACGAGAGAAGCACACTGCACCTATTGTGTTTGCATGTACAATGGATGCTTGTAATTTTTCTTGGAGATCTGGATGAAATATGTGGCCACCTGCCATCCAGTTCATTGTTTGTTTCCTGAAGGTTGCGAAAAGGGTTGCTGTTGAGTGGATCGAATGATCGAAATGAACCAAGAGGGGGGGGGTGAATTGGATTTTTAAAGGTTTAGGTGGTGGAAATTGCAAATTAAAAAGATAAACAAGGAATTTTAGAGTGGTTCAAGTTCCAAATGAACTCTACATCCACTACCATAGCTTCACTATGGATTTGCAACAATTTCACTAATTGCTCTTCCCCTTTTCTAGGCTAAGGAGGTAACCCTTACAATTTTCGGTTAAATTTTCTACCCAAAATTTAACCTAATCCTCACACAAATAGAACAAAGATTTTGTTGGCTAAGAAAGTATCTCTCAATACAAATTGTAGCCCAATTACAAGCACTCAACCCAATTGAAATGATAAGAATGAAAATTACAATTGGGGTTTCTAGACAATATTAGGATTTAGGCACAAATGCTTGGATTTGATGTTTGGATGTTTGCTTTTGGATCAATAGTTGTTGCTGGAGCTTTTAGAGGTCCCTTTTATACCTTCTCATTGATTTCTAGCCGTTGTGGTTGCTGTATTCATCAATAGAGCCGTTGGCGATGTTATCTCACATCCATAAATGCAGTCTACAACCAACCGTTTCAAAACGCCCGACCCTGTTTCGAAATAGACCAAAATAGAAAGAGCCGTTGGGGTGCATTAAAGAGCCCGTATCGAAACGGTTTGACCCGTTTCGAAACACTTTTGCCATTGTCAAGGGTCGTATCGAAAGGGCTTGAACTCGTTTTGAAACGCCTTAACGGTTTCTTAAAAATCAGTTAAAAACTTGCAACGATCTTATTTTTTCAAATCAGATGAAGAACTGTTTCGAAACACTGAGTGTCGTTTCGATACGGTGTCTCTATGTTCTTAAGCCGTTTCGAAACATGTTTCGAAACACAGGTTGGCAGTGTTGAAAACGTTTCGATACCCGTTTCGAAACATGGGTTGACAGTTTCAAAACTGTTTCGAAACGCCTTAGGCCGTTTCGAAACAGGGACTCGAAAATCGCTGTTTTGGCTTTAAGAACACTTAGAAAATATTTGGAAAACATAGTTTTTAACTTAGGCATATTCTTTAAATCATATAGGGATGCTTGAGGACTTAAAAATTCGTTTTCACATTTTCAATTTAGTCCTTAGGTTCTTTAGTTATATCAAAATTAAACTATCGGTTTCACAATCTCCCCCTTTTTGATATAACAGAACCAAAGTTAGAATATTTAAGAGTTTTGAAAATTTTGAATACATTCTAACTCCCCCTCAATTTAAGATTGGTTTTTAAAGTTTTAAAAAGATTTATCTTTGAAATTCAAGGTTTAAAACTTAAAAACACTTTAAACATTTAAAACGAATTTTTGGCTCTTAGATTACTTCTCCCCCTTTTTGTTAGATCAAAAAATATAAACAATGCTCAAGAGAAGAAATAGGGTTAATGACAATAATCATTAAGCAATAAGCAACAATAATATTAATTCATAAAATTAAAATATCCAAAACATAAATCTTCAACAATAAGTTCAAAGCATAATCCCAAATAAAATCAAAAGCATAGGTTCATAAAACATAATGGAAATAAAGATGCAAACTTAAACCTAAAATGCATAGCTAATATGATATGTCATGAATATCCTAGGCCTCGTCGTCACCATCATCATCTGAGGTCTCATCATCACTCTTGACTTGAGATTGACGAAACTTCATCCATTGGCCATAAAAGGTAGAGAAGGACATATCCATGGCCGAGTGTTGATTCTCAAGGGATTGGAGTCGATCCTCTACATTTTGCAAATGAGTATTGATAACACAAAAACCTGAAGCCATGTTAGTGTCCATGGCATTGAACCGCTCGGTAATTAAAGCTGTGAGAGCTTCATTGTTTGCAACTTGAGCTTGTGGTTGAGGTTCAACGGGAGGAGGAGGAGAAGGTGCTTCCCGATCAACACGTTCCCAATATACATTGTTTACATAGCGAAAACCGGACTTACAGAGAGAGGACTCACCAATTTTTGACTTGCGAGGTTCCGGAGAGTCGTAGGTGCAATCAAGATTAAGCTTGCTAAAGATGTGACTTAAAACCGTTCCATAAGTGAAGGATTTCAGTGCATCGGTGTCACGAAGCTTAACATTGTTAACCATTTCGGCAAACATGATCTTAACTAGATTAGGGCGCTCACCACGATGGAAACACTCAAGCCAAAAATAGTCTACTTGACGGATGTGAGAATATTTACCTCCAGAGGGGCGAATGAACCATGAGACCATCAAATGGAGGAAACGATCGTGCGCATCCAAAGTAAGCACCTGACCGGTGTGAGAACCAAAGTGACTCTCATTCTCAATTCCTTCATCCTTAAGAGAAAACGTAGACTCCAAGAGAGGGACATTAACAACAATCCCTTTTCCCAAAATAAAAGACTCAATCCCAATAATTTCAGAGTTTTCTTCATCATTGATAAATTGAGCATTGGAGTAAAAGAGAAGTACCATGTGTTTGTAGAAAATGTCCGGGATGCTCAAAAGACCAAGGAAACTCCATTCTCTCAAACGCTCGAGGTAACAGAAAAGAAAGTGCTCGGAGTCAAGGAAGTTGATATCAATAACCCACTCACGACGAACTTCATACTCCTTGACATACTTGAAGCGATCCCTCATCTCTTGGGTACGAAGAGATTTTTGAAAGAGTAGGGTGAGATTTGGGCGAATACTCGAGTCACTAACTTGACTGGTCTTGCGCTTTTTGTGAATATTTTCCGTAGCCATCCTAAAAACATTAAGCAAGCAAGAAAAATTTTAAGTGTATGCATGAGATTTTATAATTCAATCCAATGATAAATCCCACTTAGGTTTAAAAACAAGTTTTTAAAATCAAATAAACAAAGCAAAACAAAACAAACAAAATTTTTAAGAGAAAAACAGTGAATAAAAATACGAGAGAAAAAATTTTATATTCGAATAAAAAAATTGAATATTTTGAAATTTTTTTACAAGATTTGAAAAACCCAAGCATCAAAACATATAAACTATACAAAAATAAAATTTTCTAACCTAAGATTCGAATACAAATTGAAGGAATAAGAAAAAGATGAAAAATACCTTAAATTGGGATTTTGGATGAATAGATGAAAATCCTTGCACAAATTGTTGAAGCTTGCTTAGAATTGTGTTTTAGAGAAAAACCCCCAAGATTTGGTGAAAAACAAAGAGGTTTAGAGGGTTTTTATAGGAAAAAATTGGGCTAGGGTTTTTAGGGTTTGGGAGAGTTTTAAGTTGTGTTAAACTTTATCATTAAAGGCCTCTTTAAAGCAGTCCGCGAATCCGTTTCGGAACGGTCTTGACTGTTTCGAAACGCGGGCATGAAGGTTTGACCGTCTTTTCGACTTCAGCAGACCGTTCCGATACGGGTTTGACCGTATCGAAGCCCCGTTGACTCGTATCGAAACTTGTTTCGATACACCCCTTGGCAGTAGCCAAAATGTTTCGAAACCCTGTTAAGGTGTTTCGAAACGCCCTTCTCTCAGATAGGAATTTAAAGCATCCGTATCGAAACATGTTGACCCGTTTCGATACACCTGGGCCTGGAAGTGCAGATGAGGCTCTAAAAGTGCAAAAAAATGAATTTGTCTAAGGCCTAACTTGCATAAATGACATGAATGAGCAGGAAAAACATATGCAAACATAAACATACTCCCCCTAGCTATAGGCATGGATGAAATTAGGAGTAAAAACACATAAACATGGCATTTCACAAGATCAAGCAATTTTAAGCACAAAAGAGGTCCTAAAAGGTCAAGATAGGCTAGCTATACCTAACTCTCTCCTAAGGGACCAAAAACGCTTTTTGTCTAAAGGTTTTGTAAATATGTCCGCTAATTGATTTAAGGTGTCTACATACTCTATAACCACATCTTCTTTAAGAACATGATCTCTAATGAAATGATGCCTTATTTCTATGTGTTTGGTTCTAGAGTGTTGGATGAGATTTTTTGTTAAACATATAGCACTAGTGTTGTCACATTTTAGGGGTATGGTTTCAACTTTAATACCATAATCTAAGAGTTGTTGCTTCATCCAAAGGACTTGAGCACAACAACTCCCTAAGGATATGTACTCGGCTTCGGTGGTAGATAAGGCTACACTATTTTGTTTCTTAGAGAACCAAGGTATGAGCATACTACCTAGGAATTGACAAGTTCCCAAAGTACTCTTCCTATCGATTTTGCATCCCCCATAATCCGCATCCGAATAAGCATGAAGGTTGAAGGTGGAGTCTCTAGGGTACCAAAGACCTAAACAAGGAGTATCTCTAAGGTACCTAAAGATTCTCTTAACAGCTATAAGGTGAGACTCTCTAGGACTAGCTTGAAACCTAGCACACAAGTAAACACTAAACAAGATATCCGATCTACTTGCGGTAAGGTAAAGCAAAGATCCAATCATAGAACGGTAAAGCTTAGAGTCAACACACTTACCTCCTTCATCTTTGTCAAGCTTTGTAGATGAGCTCATAAGTGTGGCTTGAGGCTTTGCATTCTCCAAGCCAAACTTCTTGAGCATATCCTTTATGTACTTTGCTTGATTGACTTTTGCTTGATTTGGAGTCCCAAAAAGAATGAGAGCCCCCCATCATGCTCATCTCAAATTCACCTTGCATTAGCTTAGCAAACTCTTTGCAATGACATTCGTTAGTAGAACCAAAAATAATATCATCAACATAAATTTGTACTACTAAGATGTCATTTTTATACATTTTATAAAAAGTGTAGTGTCCACCTTGCCTTTTTCAAAACCCTTTTCAATTAAAAAGTTTGAAAGCCTTTAATACCAAGCTCTAGGAGCTTGTTTTAAACCATAAAGAGCTTTAGTGAGTTTGAAAACATGATTTGGAAATTTTGAGTCTTCAAAACCCGGTGGTTGTTCCACATATACTTCTTCATTTATAAAACCATTTAAAAATGCGCTTTTAACATCCATTTGAAAAAGCTTGAAATCATGATAACATGCATATGCAAGCAACATCCTAATGGCTTCCATTCTAGCTACGGGTGCATAGGTTTCATCAAAATCTATTCCCTCTTCTTGAGTGTAACCTTGTGCTACTAGTCTAGCTTTATTTCTCACAATGTTACCACTCTCGTCTAGCTTGTTCCTAAAGACCTATTTAGTTCCTATGGTAGATTGATTACTAGGCCTATCAACTAATGTCCAAACGTTACTTCTCTTAAATTGATTTAACTCTTCTTGCATAGCCATAATCCAAAAATCATCTTTCAATGCTTCTTTTATATTCTTAGGCTCTATGCATGAGATAAATGCAACATGATTCATTAATCTAAGAGAAGATCGAGTGGTTACCCCCTTGGATGGATCACCCAAGATTTCACCATCTTTGACATAGTTGAACTCCCTTGGGTAGCTCACTTCCTTTTCCTCAAGAGCCAAGTCCTTCAAGGCTTCAAGAGGTGGATCTTGTGTGTCCTCTTCTTTTGTTGGAATCTCATCCTCCTTTGAAGTTTGTCCTCCATCAAAGGCATTTATGATTCCTACATCATCATCATCACAAGAATCCTTCCTTGGAAGGAGGTTATCATCGAATACAACATGTATAGATTCTTCTACTACTAAAGTTCTCTTGTTAAATACTCGATAGGCTTTAGATGTTAAAGAGTATCCTATGAAAATAGCTTCATCACTTTTTGCATCAAATTTACCTAAGTTGTCTTTTCCATTATTTAAAACAAAACACTTGCAACCAAAAGGGTGAAAATAGCTAATGTTAGGCTTTTTAGATTTTAAAATCTCATAAGATGTTTTCTTTAAAATTGGCCTAATCATTACTCGGTTAACAATATAGCAAGCGGTGTTTGTGGCTTCCGCCCAAAAATATTTAGGTAAATTATTTTCACAAAGCATGGTTCTAGCCATTTCTTGTAAAGTTCTATTTTTCCTCTCAACTACCCCATTTTGTTGAGGAGTTCGAGGAGCCGAAAAATTGTGGCTAATACCATTTTCATTCAAATAATCTTCAAACCCTAAATTTTGAAACTCGGTTCCATGATCACTTCTAATATGTGAAATTCTAAGTTCAAGATCATTTTGGGTTAGTTTTGAAAATGTGATGAATTTTTCCAAAGCCTCATCTTTAGTACTTAAAAATAGAACTCAAGTAAATCTAGAGAAATCATCAACAAGTACAAATGCATAAGATTTACCACCCAAGCTCATAGTCCTAATTGGCCCAAATAAATCCATATGGATTAGTTGTAAACATCTACTAGTAGAAACATCATTAATGGATTTAAAGGAAGACTTATGTTGTTTACCCTTAGAGCATGCATCACAAATTTTATCGTTTGAGAATTTAATCTTGGGTAAACCTCTAACTAGATCAAGGGAAACTAGTTTTTCTAAAACACTAATGCTAGCATGTCCTAGTTTCCTATACCACAACCATGCATCATTTTCATTTTGTGCTACTAAGCATGCATGTGATGTATGTATGTCATCTAGATGCACCATGTATATGTTCCCTATGCGATGACCTATGAGCATAATATTATTAGATTTAATGTCAACAATTTTGCATCCATTTTTATCAAATAGAACATTAAATCCTTTATCACACAATAAACTTATGCTCAATAAGTTATGTTTAAGACCATCGACATACAAGACATTTTCAATGAGAATAGTAGAGTGATTACCTATGGAGCCAATACCTTTAATCTGGCCTTTGGAGTTGTCACCAAATGTCACCACTCCTCCACTTTTTGGCTTTAGATCCATGAATCTACTCTTGTCTCCGGTCATATGCCTTGAGCATCCACTATCAAGGTACCACGAGTTTTGACTTTGTGCTTTGGCCTTGTAGCAATGCCCCCCTACAAACAAAGATATTAAGCTTTTGTTTTTGGTACCCAAATCATTTTGGGTCAATGAGTGTTAGCTCCCAAAACCTTGGTTCCCTTAGGAATCCAAGATGACATAGCAATAATGTTATTAGATTTTACAAGTTCCTTAGGAACCCATACACTTCTAATTCTTTTAGTTCTACTATGTCTAGAAAAGCTACCTTGTTTGTAGTAGTTAGTCTTTTTCTTAGGTTGGTTTGATTTTGAAGATTCACCTATTGCTGTTTACTATTACATTGAGATAAAAGATTATTAAGGTCAACATTTTCATCTTGAAAAAAATTTAGTTCATCTTTCAACCCTAATATCTTTTTCTCAAATTTTAAATTAGCTTGAGAGAGTAAGTCATTTTTATCATTTAGTTCTAAAAAGATTTTCTTATTCCTAATGACCGACTCCTTATATTTCTAAACTAATTCATCATAGACCTCTTGCAACTCATCATATGCATCATTTAATTCATCATATGTAAAATCAAAAGATGATGAGTTAGAGGTTACCATAGAGGAATCTTCCTCAAGTGCCATGAGGCAAAGGTTGGCCACTTCTTGTTCGTCATCCTCCGATGACTCCTCATCACTCCAAGTAGCAAGCTTGGATTTGAGCTTCTTCTTCTTCTCAAAGCCTTTCTTCTTGAGTTGAGGGCACTCCGAACGTATGTGGCCGGGTTTATTGCACTCGAAGCAAATGATTTGATCCCTTTCTTCTTCTTTGTTCTTACCTTTGAAGTCCATCTTCCTTTGAATGTTTCTTCCCCAGTTGGACCTCATAAAGCGTGAGAATCGTTTGGCTATCATAGCCAATTCTTCTAGCTCATCCTCCTCACTAGAAGAGCTCTTCTCAAGTAATGAAGCTTTGAGAGCTATTCCCATCTTCTTCTTCTTTTCTACCTCTAGCTTTTCTACTCTCTTCTCTTCTTTCTTCTTCTCTTCTTCCCTTCCTTGCTTCATAATCTCATGAGTAAGGAGAGAACCCACTAGCTCGTCAAGCTTTAAAGTCTTCAAATTTTTAGCTTATATGATGGCGGTTCTCTTCCTATCCCAAGATTCGGGAAGTGAATAGAGTAGCTTCCGGACAAGCTTG
The DNA here is from genome assembly GCA_030270665.1 of Hibiscus trionum. Classification (NCBI taxonomy): domain Eukaryota; kingdom Viridiplantae; phylum Streptophyta; class Magnoliopsida; order Malvales; family Malvaceae; genus Hibiscus; species Hibiscus trionum. The sequence continues at coordinate 39,723,215 of BSYR01000027.1, read as the reverse complement.
TCTTCCGGAATTGTCTCTCCAAATCCTTTGAGCCCATTGACTATTGTGGAGAAACGATCAAACATCTTGGACACCGTCTCATCGGGCTCCATCTTGAAATTTTCATAACTTCCAATCTTAGTTCCTTGACATCATTGGTTCCCTCATAGGTAGTCTCAAGAGTGTCCCATACTTCTTTGGCACTCTCAATGGATGAAACTTTAGAATAGATGTCCAGACCGAATGAACAAAAGAGCATGTGGAGAGCTTTGTCATTTATTTGGATCTTTCTCCTTTCTTCTTCACTCATCTCCACCTTTTTCTTCAAAACCATCTTCCCTTCACTATCTTGCTTCAATGGAATGTAAGGGCCATCTTCAATGACATCCCAAACTAAGTAGTCATTGGACTTGATGAAGAGACGCATTCTATTCTTCCAAAACGGATAGTTGTCACCATTGAAGAAGGGAGGTTTTGTAGTGGATTGAGACTCATACATGCCCGAACCGGAGGTAGAAGCCATCTCTTGATTTTTGGATGATTACACTCTTCCTAGGAACTCCTCTTGTGGTTGTTATTCCTCAAAGAGGTAGGCTCTGATACCAATTGTTGAGTGGTTCGAATGATCGAAATGAACTAAGAGGGGGGTGAATTAGATTTTTAAAGGTTTAGGTGGTGGAAATTGCAAATTAAAAAGATAGACAAGGAATTTTAGAGTGGTTCAAGTTCCAAATGAACTCTACATCCACTACCTTAGCTTCACTAAGGATTTGCAACAATTCCACTAATTGCTCTTCCCCTTTTCTAGGCTAAGGAGGTAACCCTTACAATTTTCGGTTAAATTTTCTACCCAAAATTTAACCCAATCCTCACACAAATAGAACAAAGATTTTGTTGGCTAAGAAAGTATCTCTCAATACAAATTGTATCCCAATTACAAGCACTCAACCCAATTGAAATGATAAGAATGAAAATTACAATTGGGGTTTCTAGACAATATTGGGATTTAGGCACAAATGCTTGGATTTGATGTTTGGATGTTTGCTTTTGGATCAATAGTTGTTGCTGGAGCTTTTAGAGGTCCCTTTTATACCTTCTCATTGATTTCTAGCCGTTGTGGTTGTTGTATTCATCAATAGAGCCGTTGGGGATGTTATCTCACCTCCATAAATGCCCGACCCTGTTTCGAAACAGACCAAAATAGAAAGAGTCGTTGGGGTGCATTAAAGAGCCCGTATCGAAACTGTTTGACCCATTTTGAAACACTTTTGCCACTGTCAAGGGTCGTATCGAAACGGCTTGAACTCGTTTCGAAACGCCTTAATGGTTTCTTAAAAATCAGTTAAAAACTTGCAACGGTCATATTTTTTCAAATCAGATTAAGAACCGTTTCGAAACACTGAGTGTCGTTTCGATATGGTGTCTCTATGTTCTTAAGCCGTTTCGAAACATGTTTCGAAACACAGGTTGGCAGTGTTGAAAACGTTTCGATACCCATTTCGAAACATGGGTTGACAGTTTCAAAACTGGCCGTTTCGAAACAGGGACTCGAAAATCACTGTTTTGGCTTTAAGAACACTTAGAAAATATTTGGAAAACATAGTTTTTAACTTAGGCATATTCTTTAAATCATATAGGGATGTTTGAGGACTTAAAAATTCGTTTTCACATTTTCAATTTAGTCCTTAGGTTCTTTAGTTATATCAAAATTAAAATATCGGTTTCACAGTTTCCAATCGGTAATATGTTGCTTTGACAACGGACGTGATTGGTAAATGGCGTGTTCCCTTAAGAGACGAATTGATCGCCTCAGCCAAGTTCGTTGTCATATGACCGTATCGGTGACCCTCTTCATAACATCGCAACCATTTCTCCTTCGGGATATCCATAAGATAGTTATATCCTTGTAGTTTCCTTAATTGCAACTCTTCCAACAGCTCTTCAACTTGGTTAACCCGGTGTGCGTTGCCCGTTGAATAATACATGCAATAGTTAATAGATAATAACAATAAATGGTCCCATAGAAAGAAAAAATGGAACAATGATATACCCATGCGGAGAACCATTATACGTTCATTGTCGTTCTTGTACCTCTGGTAGTAGTTGGTGCAATGTGCCGCAAACAATACCAGTGATGTATATATAGGGGTTTCCATGAATCCCCCAAACATTGAATTGCTCCCCAGATCCCTGCGCCTCTATCTGAAATAATAGCAATGCCATCTTCACGTGTACGTAAAACTCGGCGCATGACATACTCGCGGAGGTTGTAAAGGAAAACTCCCAGGAAGGGATATTTTTCTTTTCATCGACCGTGAAAGCAATTGGAATACATTTTTTGTTGCCATCCTAGGCAACTGCAATTAGTAAGATCTACGTGTACCTGCCGTATAAAAATGTATCGTTGATCTGGAGCATAGGCTTGCAGTGACGGAAAGCCTTTACGCATTGGGGGAACATCCATAAAAGGCGATGAAATTCGACCTCCCCAGGTACGAGACGATCATTGTAGTACTTCAGAACAATTTGCAATTCCACAACTGCCCCCGGATTGTATTCCTGCATAACTTTAAGACACGATCACAGATCGTTGTATGATTTCTCTCATTGCCCGTACAGTGTTTGGATGGCACGATATCTTGCATACCATGCCTTATCGTATGTAATTGTGTACTTGTACCTAGACTTGATACAAGCTATACATAATGGCACAGTGATACGTGGGTTTGCTTTCACGAGTGGTAGGATGGCGTTAAAAAGCACGTGTACATCCAAGTTAGGATGGTCTTGGCTCAGGCTACCCACGGAGTATGTATGAGGCCTTTTGTATCTCGTTATTTTCCACAGGTTGTTCAGCCTCTTCAATTTTGATACACGTACCCTCCATTTACATCAGGTGGACTTGTGAGGATACTCTGCAATATATTTCTTTGCGTCGGTCTTCCAGACGGTGGACGTCACTGAGCGCTCTATGTTGTAATGCTTGATGGCAGCCTCCGCGAGTTTTTTTGTCCTGAAGACCATTCCAATATGAAGTTCACTCGAACCCACATTGTAACCCCCTCGTCCTAGTCCGGGCAACTGACCGGTCCGAGTGGGTCACACGGGGATAACCGAGGTGAAACCCATTAAGGCTCCACTTCGGTTAACAACCTGAGAAAACTTTTTCATTTATTTATCTTGTCTAGATGAATTCGATTAGACCTTTGTGAAAAACGGCATCAGAAAACAAGACTCACAAGAAGACTAACACCAAACAGGGCCTAAGCCCAACACATGAGAATCTTTAGAGATGTCAAAAGCCCCATTTTCAGGCCAGTGTTTCAAAACAGGCTTGCCCGTTTCGATACATGGGCCCCAGTTTAAAAAGCCAGACCATCCGTTCCGATACGCATCCACCCCGTTTCAAAACAGAGGTCCATTACGCCTAGACGTTCCGAAACACGTTCCAGAACAGGCAATCACAGTAGCCAAAACGTTTCGAGACTCGTACCGGAACATGGGTTCACAGTGGCCAAACCGTACCGGAACGCGTTCTGATACGGGTGTCCCTGGAGCCACACCCGTTCCGAAACAGCTTCCCTCGTTCCGAAACGCCTGTAACCAATGAGTTTCCAAAACCAGTTTTGAGCATCTTTAAAGATCCCAAACGACCCCAACGACTTCAAGAAGCAAGACACAACATGCGTACACAACTCTAGAGGCATACACCCTATTACAAGCATGCTCAAAATACATAACATACAAGATAAGGGCATACATTCAAAGGGATCAAGCATTCATCATGAAGAGACATACATTGCATTTTAAGGTTTCATGCCTTAGAAACAAAACACATAAGCATTCATGACATGCAACCAAGCATGGTTTACAATCCAAAATAAGGCATCAACAAGCCACACCAAAACACAAACATATCAAGGAGTCTAAACAAGCTCCTAAAACAAACAACAACACAAGTCCATATTGCTTAACTATTACATCAATTACTTAAAAGTTCATACTTGAAGGCTAAGATAGCACACTTGGAGGCCTTCTCCTTGCACAAGCAACCCACAAACTAAAGATCTGCATTGTCGAACAAAAGAGAGCGTAAGCGTAAAGCTTAGTGAGGGTAAGCTCTTAAAACAAACCTCGACAATGCAGGGTCCAAGCACGAGCAACAAACCAAGGAAGAATGCATGATTTCTTACCTTCGAAAACACATGAGTCAATATATAAAATGCATGAACATAACATCAAATATCATGCCAGGCTCAACATGTCCATAAACACAACCATATGGAAACACATTAACAAAACGTATTGGCACCTAGCTATGACCCGAATACGCGGATAACAACCGTTGGAACTCACATCCAACAACTCAACCATTACCTTACGGTGGGATTACACTCATCACCGTTTCACGCGAAGGGGATTCCACTCATCCTTACGCCCCGTCGATGGGATTCCACTCATCACCGACTAAAATATAAATGAAGATTTACGGGCGTACTCGTACTCCATCTTGATGACTACCATCACCAAGACCACGCACACATTTCGACACTCGTGTGCACACTAAACATCCTATTGATCGATCATTTGTACCCAAGCATACTAGTGCCAATACTAACTCATTCATAGCTCAACCTCATAACATTCTTACCAATTTCCGTGCTTAGTACGTACTCACCATGATTTATAGTCATGCACCCACATCTCATCAAACACATGCATATCACAATGCATAAACAAAACACCATGCCTCATTATCACACATAGCCACAATGTGCATATCAACATTAATCACACATAACATACGAGGCATAAACACAACATTCAAAGTTCATCCAAAGGTCTTTAACTAAAGCTTGAGATTAGACTACCAATCTAATCGCAACTCTAGGCGGGTTTACCAGGCCCGACCTAGGTCCACATGCTCGAACCAACATTTGAAAACCAATTTAAAATCGAAGAACCACTCATCGGACTTTCCAAACACAAGCAAACAACCAATCAAGCTCCCAACAGTTCCAGATTCGAATGCGAGGCTTCACCAACAAAGTTCCTTGTTTCTAAACAATCAAACACACTCTATTAATCACCAAAACAAACACAAACCACTGCTGTAAACTCAGAGCACCAATCAAGCATCAAATTCAAGCCAAGAACACTCTCAAAACCCATATTTTCGAGCAGCCCATTTGCACAGCCAAAAACCATTGATTCCAACACTTTTAACACATCTAATAGCTTCCAAAATAACCCTTAAACATCATACAACTATCAACCATCAATTTCCCACACAAAATAGCCCCAAAACTCATCTTTTGAACCACCTAAAACCTCTCTCAAACCCATATCCGAAAATCCTTATAAAACCAAGTAAAAATCATATATGTTGGACCATTTGGGCTACCAATAACATATCTAAATTCAAGAAATCAAAAGCTTACTTAAAGGTTAATAAAGTTTGGATTTTTATTCTTTAAGCTCAAAAACTCAAAAAACAAAATATTGGGCTCCCATGAAAACTAAAAACATGTAGAGAAAGAGAAAGTTGATGACAACTCAAAAATGTTATTACCTTTTAAAAATCTTCAAAGATGAAGGAGGATGGTGATGGAATAGTAAACTTCCATGGAGAGGGAGGATATGTCGTGGGTTTTGAAAATGGGTGGGGAAGAAGATGATGAAAAATGGGTGTTTTATTTTTAAAAGCCAAAAGACCTAACTACCCTTAATGAACATGGATTATTACAATAGTGCAAAATCCATGGTCATTGGATTCAATTCTAAACAAGCCCAACATATTTATTTGTTTTGAAAATATGAGGCCCAAAATAATATTTTAATATTTTAATTATTTAATTCACCCGACCCCCAAACCAGGGTGTTACACACATTCCATTTGTTGAACTTTTCTAACTGTGGATATTATGGGAATTCAATAGAGAAGAAGCCATCCATATCGACTGTTGTGAAGTGGGAAGGCGGGTCATAGTGCGTTGTGCAACTGCTTGGTTCATGCAGGTTGGTCGAACGAACATCGTCGTCGTCATTATCCTCTATATCGTCCTCAAAAGTACTGTCTATGCTATCCTCTGCTTCGACCGGCTTGTCAAGGTCAGATGGTTCCGGAGGAAATAGACGTATCTCGTCGCCATCTGGCCCAACCTCTGTACACGGTTCTTCATCGGAAAGATCCCCTTCAAACTGGTAAAATTCGGCTTCATCATTAACTTCTGCGTGAATAGGTTCTGAAGCTATAACCCGATCGACAACAACGGCGGTTGAATGTCTCCCCACAGATGACATATCATCTACATTCAGCTGACTTGGGATATAGGTTGAGTGACGTCTTGTTGACAAAGCATCGAACGGGTTAAACTCTTCATGGTACGATGACCATATAGATGATGACGCCCCGTGTGGAATGTATGTTGATTATCGGCCAGTAGAGAAATCCTCGGTCCAGTTAAAATGTTCATGGTAAGACGCCTCTACACCCAGAACATATGAATTCTACGATGGCTCTTGCGTTGGTGGCAAGTTAAGGTCAAAGTCGAACCTAGGAACGGAAGAATGCCTTTGCCTCGAGGACGAAGACGATGAAGCTTCGTCATGCCTTGTATTTAGAGGGTTGAAGTCACATCGCAAACTTGATGTCGAACTATTAGCATTTGGATTGAACTCGAGATTTGTTCATACCCAATTTGGTACCACATTATGACTATTGACATGAACATCAGAAAATGTTGCAAACAGCTCAATCGCCCATCCCATTGAGTATTAAGAATGTGTAGCTATCATCAATTCCACAGCATTGTCATCCTCAATATCGAATATTGTGTAAAACAGTGGTTCTATCGACGTAGGACATCGATACTTCAAGGACTCCAATTCCCTCCCTGTGCGATTGGGAACCTTCTTGGATATTGAGTTCCTAAGCGACTGAAACGTGGTTGATCGCCTTGGAATCTTGATTGTAACAATATTTTCATATTGAAATATGATCCCAATATATGAATCGGGGACCATATTACCATCGTAGTATACTATAGCCTCAATTCGTGGTGCCATTGCTGATAATTTTTGCCTGTGTACGTTTGATTTTGTTACAGTACATCTGATAATTTTTTCCTTTCGTGTTTTATAGAAGGAGTTGACAGGGCAATAATTCTGAATTCGCGTTTTGTAAGACGCGAATTCATTAAAACCTGGGCAAATTCGCGTTTTGCAGAACGCGAATTTAGCCCTGCATCCCTAAACCCTAGAAAGAATCCAAATATGACTAAGTGAATTTCACACCATCCAGTTCTTTACTTGCGTATCACCAAACTCATAATTTTATTGTAGTAATGTAATTTTATTGTAGTATAGCCGTTATTTATTTTGCGCACTTGTAGCCTTAAAAATGCTCTTCATCTACACGCTTTTAGTTTTCTACTTCTTCTAACATAAGTTATATAAGTTATTGAACTTAAATAAGTATTCAACGAAATGTAATGAGAGAAATAAAATGTTGACAAAATTAATAACAAAGGATATAAACACAAACGTGAATAATAACATATATTAACATTACTTACAAAATGTAAAAAAACATTCAAATAAAAAAACCATAGTCCAAAGTTTGCAATAAATATTTTCCAATAACACAGAAAAAATATGACTACTGCCTATGCCTGCCGGTACCACACCCTGGTGGACGTCGAGTTCGACCGGGATTGCGTCATCCACCTTGGGCCAGAACTGGCTGCGGATCACCGTCGGCGTCGTGGTCGTCATCTCTAGTAGTACCACTCGGTCCTGCAGGCCCGCTACAGAAGAAAAGCCACTGTGGAGGTGTTTACTGAAGGAACCCAGAGCCTGAAATATCATATGGCATGGCATGAATCGGGTACATTGGGACAAAAGTAGAACGGACACTAGACGTTGAAGTTCCACCCATCATGCCAGTAAATGACCCGTACGGCTGGCCTACAGAAGGAGTGAAAAAACCTTCCGTCGGACTCGGGGGCCACGACTGAAGCATCAACTGGGTGGGGGACTGTGGGTGAAACGGATTGGTCGGTTGTGGGCGAATCGGATGAGTGCCAACAGCTGCCCCCGTGCTCTGGAGGCTGAAGCATTTTGCCGATGTTGCGATCCACCTGCTCCCCTCCTACGGTGAGTCCGGGGGCGGTTGCGCTGCACATGCTCCACGACGGCTGCTTGTTCTGCCGGAGTAAGGAGAAACGGTTTCCCATGACCAAAGTACCAGGCAAAGAAGTCATCGGTGACCATAGACTCGTCAAACATCTGGTACTCATTCTGCGCCTGTCGAATATGCCTCTCCTGCCACTGCGCAATGTAGTCCACGTGTCTCACCGACCAGGCGACCTACCACTAGATATCAACAAAATAATTGTTTATATGTAACACCCCAAATTTGGGCTTAGAAGTTTAGGGTCTGAACCGGATCAGTCTGGAAAACGGTTCGAATCTAAAAGGGAGTTTTAGGGAACACCTAGTTCAAGATGCTTTAAAAATATAGAAAAATATCTAAAAATCCTCATTTAATATATATAAGAGAGTGGTGAAATCAATTTTACAAAATAAGGTTTGGAAATACTACATTTCGATGTAGTGACCAAATCGAAGTTTTTGCAAAGTTAAATAGTGACTATTTTGTAAAGGATTGAAACTTTGAATCTTTAATAAGCTAATTTACCCAAAATGTTTTCTCCAGATTTTTCCTTAATTTGGGTGATTTAATTAATGTTTTAATTAAATAAAGGAAAGGTGAAAACTAAATTTTGACTTTCATAACTACCTTTTCCTAATTTTCTCTCATTCCTTTTTCTCTCAAAATCCTATCATCCAAACACCTTTTCTCCAGCAAATTTCACATAGATTTTCACTTCAATTGATGAGATTTCCATCACTCATTGGTTTCTAATCAATCTTGCATCAAATCCTTTTGATTTCCACATTGAATTTTCATGGAATTTTGCCCAAATCAAGGAGAAATCATCATTTAGAGGTAAGAATGTTCTTCTCCTCTAAATACTCAGTTCTTTACTGAAATTCCCAAGTTGTCAATCCTTTATTAAAGTTTTATAAATGGTTTTAATGTTGGAAACAAGATTTTGGCTTAAAACTCAAGATTTTGGAAGAGATCTTGAGGATTTTCGTGGATCTTGGTTAGGCTCTGTTTTGAGGTTGTTTTCTAATGTATTTTGGATGTTAAATGATGTTAGAAATGATGTTTTATCAATCCAATCCCGAATAGGTTGTTTTTCCTAAGTTTTTCCTTGTGAAAATGGTGGTTTTTGGGGTGATTTTGGTGTTCTGTTGTAGCTGGAGGTATAAGGACGAGTTTAAGGTTGTTTTTGATGTTAATTGATGTTTATAAAAGGTTAGAATTGATAGATCTTGGCTGGGCATTGTTTTGGAAGAGTTTGGAGATGATTTCAGTTGTTTTTGGAAGCCGAAATGAGGTTCTTGAGTAGAGCAGCGAGTTTAGGTTGTATTTCTGGTGATTTTAATGCATGATGATGCATTAATCCTCTATTGTTATATGTTAAAAACAGGGGAGAATGATCCGGAAGCGATAGAGGTGGCGTTGGAGGTTTCGGACGCTTGGGAGGCTTGTCGGGTAGCATAGTTTTGTGTATCGGTGAGTGGAGATGGTTTTTCAGCTTTGAAACGATTATTTGGAGGTTTTGGGAGCTTAGTTTAAGTCTAAACAACTTAGCTAAGCTCAAGAGTAAGTTTTCGGAAAAACTCCCTCGGATGTGCTAAGTTATGGTTCGATGCATTAGTTATGAAATGCATTTTTAATTACTGTTTTGAAAGCATGTTTTAGCATGTTTACTGCTGGTTTTGAAAGACATGTTTTGAAGGATGCTCAAGGTAAGAGATCCTTGGTTTGACATGTTATTAATATGGTTATGATACATGGAGATGCATGATGTTAAGTGGCTTTGATTAATGTTTAGAACAGTGAATTGGTGATGGTATTTGATGTATTTTTGCAAGTGATGAAATGGTTTTTAAGTATTTGAATCGGATATAGTTAGCCGGCTATAGGATTGGGTGCACCGTAAGTAAAGTCGCCTTGGATGTCGAGGGGTTGTGATTGTACCGTAAACTCCATCCAAGTACCCTAGCGATTAAGGAAATTAACGTCACCACGATGGAGGATGGCTCTCGTGGGTGGACTTGGTTAAGCGTCACAACAGTAGAGGATTGCTCCCGTGTGTGGGCTTGGTTAAGGTGATTACAATGGTTGAGGTAGCTTCTATGTGTAAGCCTTGTGTTGTGTCCCTGCTCTCGCTAGTGGGTTATACAACTACCGATGAGTGATGTTGAGGGGTTGTGATTGTATCGTTAAACTCCATCACGGGTGTTGAGGGGTTGTGATTGTACCGATAAACTCCACCTTGTAACGTCGGTAGTGTGTATGAAGCGTGTGGGACAACGCTTGTAATCCGCGTATCCGATTGTGTCTTGTGTCGAAATGGTTATGAACTATCACTTGAAGCCAATATAATGTACTTGATTGTAACGAAGCGTGAGATGCTTGAAAATGTTGCAAGGTAGCATGAGAAAGTGATTAGCTTGTGTTTTAAAAGTTTTGTTGAACGTAATTTCTAAAAAAAAGCCAATATATGAGAATGAAATGTGTCACATGTACCAATGCTTGAGATGTTGACTGTAATGAGAAATGCATATGAGATAATAATTTTGTGAAATGCTTTTGTATATCAAGCATATGTGGCCTTGCCATGAGATTTGCATAGGTTGTATGCATGTGTTAGCCAGATGGTAAATGTGGTTTTAAAAATGGAGGTTTGCTTATGCAAATGGGGTTTTGAGTTTATGAAATGCTTTTGAGTAACAAGCATGTATGGCTTTGCCATGAGTTTTGCATTTGTTGAATGCATGAGATAGATAGAATGAACATATGGTTTCCAAAAGGTATTTTGCTTTGAAATGATCATCAAGCATGAGAAGAGTATAGTGTGAAGTGGAAGTGATTTCCAAGGAAATTGGTTTAAACTTTGCATGAAGTGATTGTACATGGAAAGATTTAAATGGTAGAAATTGCAAGGATGTTGTTTTGGGGTGAGTTGTTTGGTGTTTCATAGTGAAATGTTGGTTTTCTTGTTGAGCAATGCATGTTTTAAAGCAATGGTTTTTCAAAGGAGATTTTCAATCAATACTTTGGGTTATTGAGTTGTGAACACATTTAAGATGGTTTTATGATTCCCTGCATTGATGGTGTTTTGGTTTTGAGCATTCCTCACTAAGCATTAAGTGCTTACGCTCCTTTTTGTCCATCAATGCAGATAATTGAAGTTTGGACAACAAGAATCAAGGGATTTGAGAAGAGCTCCACTTGAGATGTATGTTTTGGTTTATAGCTATAGATAATAAAGGCAATGGGGGGAGAGTCTTTTACGTTGATGTGTAATGAGTTTGTTCATCTTGAGCATGTTCGGTTTATGGTTTGATACTTGTTGAGGATCGCTTTGCAATATTTGAATATTCTTCTTCATATGTTGATATGCTATGTTCTTTGTTTAAAAGTAAGATCTTGTGTTGAATGTGATAAATGAGTTGGTGTGCCTAATGCTTGATTTGTATCTAGTTTTTAATGCAATTTGGTAGTTATAATGCTTGACATGTTGATATGTTGTGGAATGATTTAAAGTGTGTTTGAGGGTGATTTGATGTGAAAAACAAGAAATTTCTGCTGTTTCTGGGCAGAGTGTATCGAAACACCCTTAGCTGTTTCGAAACGGGTGCCTGAAATGGCCTGGGTGTTTCGGAACGGCTAGAAGTGTTTCCAAACACTTTGGCTACTGGAATGCCCTGTTTCGGAACTAGTTTCGAAACGGGTGGGTGTTTTGACCCAGTGTTTCGATACGACAGTAGGTGTTTCGATACGGGTGACCGTTGGACACAGATTTGAATTGCTCTAAAGTCTGCATGCTTTATATTTTGGTCCTGAAATTTGTAATCGCAATTGCTTGAGCTAGAGATGTCTTTTTAAGCTGAAATTTGGCAGAGAGGCTTGTAATATGATTAATTGAAGTTTGGTAAAACTAAAATCTAAAAAGTTCTTATATTTTCCAAAATTTACATTTTGGTCCATAAATGCGTATTTCTTGCAATTGTGTCCTTAAACGTTTTCCGATCGCTGTGCTTTTCTCTTCGGAGGTTCTTGAGCATTCACATAGGCTTAATGCGCATCTAGAAAAGATAAAACGAAAAAAAGGGTCGTTAATCAAGGTTGACTTTCGAGTTGACTTTGGTTTTCCCCGTGTGATCTTCGTAGTTCGGGTCTAACGCCTAGGCCGGGCTAAGGGGGTTACATTTGGTGGTATCAGAGCTAAGTTGCGAACTTTTGAGGCAACAATGAGTTTGTGGTAAGTTGTTATGGTAGGTGTTGGATGTTTAACCTATTGTGTGGTTGAAAGTTGGTTGAAAAATATGATTTTGAGTGAATTGTTAATGTTTTTATCATGCTTTTTGGTTATGAATCTTCTGTGGGCTGGTGTGAGCATGTATTGGTGGTATGTTGGTGTTGTGAGTTGATTTTCTGAATGATGAAAATGTGATGGGCATGATGTGTTGATATTATGCTGTTGAGGGTGAATGTTGTTTGATGAGAACATGATTGAAGTTTGCTGATTGATATGCTCGATGTTTGTGATATCAATGTTTTTATTGTTTGTTATGTCATATAAAAGGGGAGAATTCGGGATACCCATTGCCTTATTATTATAGCTATTATGTTATGTTGGGGTTGGAGTCTTGAATCCTTGCTCGAAGCTGGTCTGATCGTTTTATTTGTTTTCTTATTGTTGCTTTGTTATTAATAGCACAATGGAATCGTTAAGAGAGTGGCAACTGGGTACGATGGTTGCGTCTTTAGAGCGGGTTGTTAAGGGGTGGAATTCACCTTTTGGTGGAGGTGTTTCATTTCATTCGTTTGTGCTTGGAGTTGAGGTGGTAAGGCAGAATGAGAGGGTTTGTTCTGTGATGAAGGATTTGTCATCTGTGGGACATAAGAGTTTGTCAAAGCAGCGTTTGCATGATTTGGGAGCTGTGGAGTATCATGGTTTGACACCTGATGCGTTCGAGGCTTGGTTAGCCTGTATAATTCTGATTTTGGATCGGGATCGGTGTGACAACGCTTGTAAGCTGGGAAGTGTTGTCTCGCTAATGCTGGAGGATGCTTGTGTTTGGTGGACATTTGTGGCAGTGGCAACGAATATTCGTGATATAGATTGAGAGTTCTTTGTGTTTGCCTTTAATAGAAGATATCTTAGAGATAGGTTTCCAGGGGTTAAGCAACGTGGGAGTGTGAGTTCAGTTTTTGATGGTGAGAAAAGTACAGGTAAAAGAGCTGTGAGTACTGACCTTGAGGGTGGTCAGCGTAAGAGGTTACGCGATGGTAGGGTTCGCCTGAACCAAGGTTCTGGTGGTGATGCTAATGTGGGTCTAGTGCAGTATAACCAAGGGGTGATAGTTCACTTGCCGAAGTGTGATTGTTGTAGAAGGCGTCATGTTGGAGTTTGTTGGGGTGTTGGAGTTTGTTGGAACTGTGGTTCTAAGGAGCATGTGAAACGGGTTTGTCCTCAAGTAGTGAGATCAGCTTCAGTGCATGAAAAAGGGTCTCAGAAGGGTCGTGAGCGCGGCCGAGACAGAGTACGGAGGTGGCAAGAAAGGCAAGGAAGTGTGAGAGCTCTGGCGGATGGATCTTGTTGGAATTGTGGGTCCGTTGGACATGTGAGACGGAATTGTCTGGAGTTAGCTCGGGGTAGTCAGGGTTCGTTGCAGCAAGGAGTCGGTGATGACCTTAAGGTGTTGGTTGATGTTGCGGTGGTACGGCTGGAGAATAGTGGTTCTGCGGGGAAGGGAGTTTGTCTGTTGGAACTCCAGGGCGATGAGGTGATTACAGGTAACTTTTCTAAGTAATCTTTGCCCTAGTTATCTTTGTTTGGTTCCGGTTTAGATTTCTTTGTGTAGTGAGTAAAGTCTTATAACTAGCAAGTTGGGTAGTAGCCGATGTTGTTTTTGAGAACAAATTTAGAGTGAAGAGGGTACTAGCGGAGTATTTTGTAGTTAGCAAGTTGTTAGAGTGGTGGGGCTGGAAAAGTTGGAGATGAGGTAAGAGGTTGTTCTTAGGCGGATTCTGAGGATGTTATTGGTAAGTGTGAACCGACATACATGCACAGTTAAAATCATTTGATTATATATATTATATATATATATATGTTGGTCCATGCATACATGTGACATGACATTAGAGGTTTTGCATACATATACACAGGCATTGATAGGGCATGTTGGAGACCATGCATACGAACGTTCACACTTGCTAATAGCTAATTGGGTTCGATAGTGTTGTGGTAGGATTAGGTTAGTTGGTGGGTTTAAAGCATTGTTTTGGTACCAAGTGAATGCTAGAAGTAGTAGAGGATAGTATATTTGTTGTCAGTTGTAGTGGGAGTGGTTTAGCATGGTGGCGGAAGGAAGGTGTTTAAGTGCCTAGAGAGTTTAGCGGTGTGGTGATAAGGAGGTGATCATTTGGAGTTAGAATCGTTTGAGGTGGTTTCGAATAATAGATAAGTGTTGTAGTTTTCTCTGTGTTGGGTGATTGTTGTAGTATAGTGGATGTGTTTCCGGAGTGTGGAGGTATCTTGCGTCGATAGTTGCAATAGGAGGGTTTTGCTATGTAGGTGGTGGTTCGTAGTAACCTTAGGGAAGTTGGAAGGAGGCTATGTTGAGAGTTTTAGGTGAGGTTTGGCTTGGGATGTGTAGAGGTTTCTTGGTCTCCATATGTTGCATGTGGATGGAGTGAGTGGCATCCCGGTAAGATTAGTGTCATAGTTTAAGCATGATGTGGAAAGGCAATGTAGGTTCAAGAGCCATTGTTGTTTGGCTGGGTACTTGTGAGAAGTGGTTTGTTAGTTGAGTATAAGTAAATCTTTCCTAAGACAGTTGGGGTAAGTGAAACAACTGTTGAGTTAAGGATGGAGTCTCGTGATGTGGATATTGGGTGTTGTGTGAGTAGCTTTGATGAGTTGTTGTGGTAGTGATAGAGGCGAATGTGAAGGAATGTTATCAATACATTGAGAGGTTTGGGTAAGCAGTTGTTGCTTGAGAAATTTTTGCTTGTTGTGGTAACCTTTGAAAGGAGTTGAGCGGTTTGCAAGGGGTTTTAGAAGCAGTGAAGGTTGTGGGTTACATGGTGGCTGAAAAATGGATGGGTTGGTGTCACCGTGTGTGTGAGGTTGTTGAAGGAGTTATGAGGTGAGGTGGAGTATGCTGTGAAGGTTTAATAAGTTCTTCGGGTTGTTGAGGGTCCTGCACAGTTTGAAGGTGTGAAAAGCTAAGCTGAGGTTAGTAACTGTGTGTGTTAGAAGTCTTGCACCGTGAGTAGTGGAGTTGGAGTTGGGTATAGAGTAAGTTTGGTTTGA
This sequence comes from Hibiscus trionum, assembly GCA_030270665.1. Classification (NCBI taxonomy): domain Eukaryota; kingdom Viridiplantae; phylum Streptophyta; class Magnoliopsida; order Malvales; family Malvaceae; genus Hibiscus; species Hibiscus trionum. The sequence goes on along the minus strand of BSYR01000027.1, from coordinate 39,707,769 downwards.
GGATGTGTTGGTTTCGTTGTGTTCTGGGTTGAGGATGTTTCCGTGGTGGTCAAGTCTCTTGTGATACTTTGCGTATTGCTTTGGGAGGTTTGGTACCGTGCTCTCTTCGCAAGTTGAAATTTTGAGGACGAAATTTCCTAAGAGGGGGAGAGTTGTAACACCCCAAATTTGGGCTTAGAAGTTTAGGGTCTGAACCGGATCGGTCTAGAAAATAGTTCGAATCTAAAAGGGAGTTTTAGGGAACACCTAGTTCGGGATGCTTTAAAAATATAGAAAAATATCTAAAAATCCTCATTTAATATATATAAGAGAGTGGTGAAATCAATTTTACAAAATAAGGTTTGGAAATACTACATTTCAATGTAGTGACCAAATCGCAGTTTTTGCAAAGTTAAATAGTGACTGTTTTGTAAAGGATTGAAACTTTGAATCTTTAAGGAGCTAATTTACCCAAAATGTTTTCTCCAGATTTTCCTTAATTTGGGTGATTTAATTAATGTTTTAATTAAATAAAGGAAAGGTGAAAACTAAATTTTGACTTTCATAACTACCTTTTCCTAATTTTCTCTCATTCCTTTTTCTCTCAAAATCCTATCATCCAAACACCTTTTCTCCAGCAACTTTCACATAGATTTTCACTTCAATTGATGAGATTTCCATCACTCATTGGTTTCTAATCAATCTTGCATCAAATCCTTTTGATTTCCACATTGAATTTTCATGGAATTTTGCCCAAATCAAGGAGAAATCATCATTTAGAGGTAAGAATGTTCTTCTCCTCTAAATACTCAGTTCTTTACTGAAATTCCCAAGTTGTCAATCCTTTATTAAAGTTTTATAAATGGTTTTAATGTTGGAAACAAGATTTTGGCTTAAAACTCAAGATTTTGGAAGAGATCTTGAGGATTTTCGTGGATCTTGGTTAGGCTCTGTTTTGAGGTTGTTTTCTAATGTATTTTGGATGTTAAATGATGTTAGAAATGGGGTTTTATCAATCCAATCCCGAATAGGTTGTTTTCCTAAGTTTTTGCTTGTGAAAATGGTGGTTTTTGGGGTGATTTTGGTGTTCTGTTGTAGCTGGAGGTATAAGGAGGAGTTTGGGGTTGTTTTTTATGTTAATTGGTGTTTATAAAAGGTTAGAATTGATAGATCTTGGCTGGGCATTGTTTTGGAAGAGTTTGGAGATGATTTCGGTTGTTTTTGGAAGCCGAAATGAGGTTTTTGAGTAGAGCAGCGAGTTTAGGTTGTATTGCTGGTGATTTTAATGCATGATGATGCATTAATCCTCTGTTGTTATGTGTTAAAAACAGGGGAGAATGATCCGGAAGTGATAGAGGTGGCGTTGGAGGTTTCGGACGCTTGGGAGGCTTGTCGGCTAGCATAGTTTTGTGTATCGGTGAGTGGAGATGATTTTCAGCTTTGAAACGATTATTTGGAGGTTTTGGGAGCTTAGTTTAAGTCTAAACAACTTAGCTAAGCTCAAGAGTAAGTTTTCGGAAAAACTCCCTCGGATGTGCTAAGTTATGGTTTGATGCATTAGTTATGAAATGCATGTTTAATTACTGTTTTGAAAGCATGTTTTAGCATGTTTAATGCTGGTTTTGAAAGACATGTTTTGAAGGATGCTCAAGGTAAGAGATCATTGGTTTGACATGTTATTAATATGGTTATGATGCATGGAGATGCATGATGTTAAGTGGCTTTGATTAATGCTTAGAACAGTGAATTGATGATGGTATTTGATGTATTTTTGCAAGTGATGAAATGGTTTTTAAGTATTTGAATTGGATATAGTTAGCCGGCTATAGGATTGGGTGCACCGTAAGTAAAGTCGCCTTGGATGTCGAGGGGTTGTGATTGTACCGTAAACTCCATCCAAGTACCCTAGGGATTGAGGAAATTGACGTCACCACGATGAAGGATGGCTCTCGTGGGTGGACTTGGTTAAGTGTCACAACGGTAGAGGATTGCTCCCGTGTGTGGGCTTGGTTAAGGTGATTACAATGGTTGAGGTAGCTTCCATGTGTAAGCCTTGTGTTGTGTCCCGGCTCTCGCTAGTGGGTTATACAACTACCGATGAGTGATGTTGAGGGGTTGTGATTGTACCGTTAAACTCCATCACGGGTGTTGAGGGGTTGTGATTGTACCGATAAACTCACCATTGTAACGTCGGTAGTGTGTATGAAGCATGTGGGACAACGCTTGTAATCCGCGTATCCGATTGTGTCTTGTGTCGAAATGGTTATGAACTATCACTTGAAGCCAATATAATGTACTTGATTGTAACGAAGCGTGAGATGCTTGAAAATGTTGCAAGGTAGCATGAGAAAGTGATGAGCTTCTGGTTTAAAAGTTTTGTTGAAAGTAATTTCTAAAAATGCCAATATATGAGAATGAAATGTGTCACATGTACCAATGCTTGAGATGTTGACTGTAATGAGAAATGCATATGAGATAATAATTTTGTGAAATGCTTTTGTATATCAAGCATATGTGGCCTTGCCATGAGATTTGCATAGGTTGTATGCATGTGTTAGCTAGATGGTAAATGTGGTTTTAAAAATGGAGGTTTGCTTATGCAAATGGGGTTTGAGTTTATGAAATGCTTTTGAGTAACAAGCATGTATGGCTTTGCCATGAGTTTTGCATTTGTTGAATGCATGAGATAGATAGAAGGAACATATGGTTTCCAAAAGGTATTTTGCTTTGAAATGATCATCAAGCATGAGAAGAGTATAGTGCGAAGTGGAAGTGATTTCCAAGGAAATTGGTTTAAACTTTGCATGAAGTGATTGTGCATGGAAAGATTTAAATGGTAGAAATTGCAAGGATGTTGTTTTGGGGTGAGTTGTTTGGTGTTTCATAGTTAAATGTTGGTTTTCTTGTTGAGCAATGCATGTTTTAAAGCAATGGTTTTTCAAAGGAGATTTTCAATCAATACTTTGGGTTATTGAGTTGTGAACACATTTTAAGATGGTTTTATGATTCGCTGCATTGATGGTGGTTTGGTTTTGAGCATTCCTAACTAAGCATTAAGTGCTTACGCTCCTTTTTGTCCATCAACGCAGATAATTGAAGTTTGGACAGCAAGAAGCAAGGGATTTAAGAAGAGCTCCACTTGAGAAGTATGTTTTGGTTTATAGCTATAGATAATAAAGGCAATGGGGGGAGAGTCTTTTACGTTGATGTGTAATGAGTTTGTTTATCTTGAGCATGTTCGGTTTATGGTTTGATACTTGTTGAGGATCGCTTTGCAATATTTGAATCTTCTTCTTCATATGTTGATATGCTATGTTCTTTGTTTAAAAGTAAGATCTTGTGTTGAATGTGATAAATGAGTTGGTGTGCCTAATGCTTGATTTATATCTAGTTTTTAATGCAATTTGGTAGTTATAATGTTTGGCATGTTGTTGATATGTTGTGGAATGATTTAAAGTGTGTTTGATGGTGATTTGATGTGAAAAACCAGAAATTTCTGCTGTTTCTGGGCAGGGTGTATCGAAACACCCTTAGATGTTTCGAAACGGGTGCCTCAAATGGCCTGGGTGTTTCGGAACGGCTAGAAGTGTTTCGAAACACTTTGGCTACTGGAATACCCTATTTCAGAATTAGTTTCGAAACGGGTGGGAGTTTTGATCCAGTGTTTCGATACGGAAGTAGGTGTTTCGAAACGGGTGACCGTTGGACACAGATTTGAATTGCTCTGAAGTCTGCATGCTTTATATTTTGGTCCTGAAATTTGTAATCGCAATTGCTTGAGCTAGAGATGTCTTTTTAAGCTGAAATTTGGCAGAGAGGCTTGTAATATGATTAATTGAGGTTCGGTAAAACTAAAATCTACAAAGTCCTTATATTTTTCAAAATTTACATTTTGGTCCCTAAATGCGTATTTCTTGCAATTGAGTCCTTAAACGTTTTCCGATCGCTGTGCTTTTCTCTTCCAAGGTTCTTGAGCATTCACATAGGCTTAATGCGCATCTAGAAAAGATAAAACGAAAAAAAGGGTCGTTAATCAAGGTTGACTTTCGAGTTGACTTTGGTTTTCCCCGTGTGATCTTCGTAGTTCGGGTCTAACGCCTAGGTCGGGCTAAGGGGGTTACATTATAAATTGTAATGTACGTTAAAATAGATAAGTAATAAACCAAATTTAATTACTTTACCTCCAGTTTCCCTTATCGAGTGATCCTATGTAATTGGTCCAAATTGGGAGGCACCATCGAAATAGTTTGAAGATGACCAAATTGCCGTTGGACGCGATCGACTGGATGCCACTCAACGACAACGTACCAGATGAGAGGTACCACAACCGTCCAAGATGATTGCATCTCACTCGAAAATGGCGGCAGACAGTGGTGGATCTTCAGATCCGAATACGGTTTCCACAAAAACTCTAAATTAAATATACAAATCATTTAAACTAAGTAAAGTATAGACATATTAAACTTAATATAAAATTTAAAATATTTACCTCATTCGCAGATTTGTTCTCAATATCTTGTCTAATGGCCATCATACATCTGGGAAGGCTAACAAGGGTTAAAGGATTGCACCACCTACATAACATCGAAACATAACTTTTATATTTAAAAATATATTATCAAAATAAACATTTTTAAATTAAAATTATTGAAGATTATATTCCTTACCTCAAGCATTATGGATAGGTATAGCCAACCGGCACGTACAAGTCGGGGCGTAAAAAGGGCATTATGAACCATGCCCAAGCCTGAAGCAGCAAAAGACATCCTCCAATGTCGCGTTTATCTGCACGTGAGGTCCTGCACAACTCCTTATATAAATATGCAAGTACTGCCAAGCCCCAACTCAATTTACCGGCATCTTTGAAATCCCGCAAATGCTGCAACCACAACATATGGACTTTGCTGCGGGTTTTGTCCGCGACCAATATTCCACCAATGATCTGTAAAATATGCACCCGAGCATATGCCTACAATATCAAAATAAATTTAAAATTATGAAAAAAAATTATAATTTCATTACTACTAACAAAATTTTTTAATTTTTTTTACCTTCTTGACATCTTCATTGGCGTCGTCGGGTAAATTGGAAAATTTTTCACGCAGCCACCGCAGATGCACACCACCGCCCTCAAATTTGTCTGGTACTGCCCCTAGCAACTCCATACACAAGCCCTGCCAGTCGGCGTTGGCGGGACCGGTGATAGTATCTCCATCAACAGGCAAGCCAAGAATATGCGACACGTCCTCTAATGTGATGGCCGCCTCACCGCAGGATAGGTAAAAGGTATGTGTATCCGGCCTCCACCTCTCCACAAGCGCGTTAATTAGATTAACATCTAATTTCGCGCCTCCAATGATCCGAGAAACATGCCAAAATCTGACACCAGCAATGTGAACAATTTTAATCTCAAAATATCATCATGTACTACCTGTATTTTAAATGAATTACAAATATGCAGGAAGGATTTGTGGTGTTGTCTAGCATCTTCAGTTGTTGAGCCGCCAAATTGCCTCATAGTATTGATCATGTTGAACATCACGAGCTTCAGTTCAAAGTGAGCGGCCTCTATTTCTGGTGTAACAACTCCAGGATTTAGTTCGTTCAGATCCTCTTCAAGGTAGTTTCGGACGGTTAAGTTTCGTACTGGCGCGAATTGAATTTGCAGATTTTCTCCATCTCTTATAGGGACATTTTGCTGCCCATCGACAACTGGCTACCCGTTGGCAGGTTGCTGCCCATTGGCATTCCGATTGTTGTTGGCATTATCTGCCGTGGCATCTTAGTTGTTGTGTTGGCCTTGGCCCAGAGGTTTCTGCATTGCGGCTACGATCTTTCGTCTAAGCTTTAAGTAAGAGCGTTCGATTTCTGGATCTAAGTCTCACAATGGGCTGCTTGGGTTCGCTCTGGTCATGCACCAAAACAAAACCAAATTTTATTATTACTAAAACAAAAAATAAATAAATTAAAAAAGAAAAGTAAAGAGTGCAAGAAAATAAAAAACAAAAGTTGCGAATCCCCGGCAACGGCGCCAAAAACTTGATGCTCGCGTAAAAGTGCCCCACAATAGTGCAAGTTTACAGGTCTCAAGTAATATAATGATAAGTATATCGAATATCATCTCCACATGGATTGGGCTAGCCTTTTGATCCTACTTCCTCGCACTACAAAATAAATAAAATAAAAACACATATTAATTGTTGGGTTTGGAGTAATCTAAAAATACTGTTAAGGTTCGAATTAATCTAAAACTACTTCCTCACAGTGAAAGTGTACACGTCTCAAGTAAAAGTCTCGCGGCAATCCCTTGCTCTTGGGCAGATGTTGTTAAGGTTCGGCAAAACGTCCATGGATGGTTCCTCCTTATCCCTAAGCTCGGAACACTGATTGATGACTGAACTTCGTTGATACCTCCCGGCGTGAACCAAAGACAAACCCCAACTATTCTAACACTTCTTTTTTTTTCCGCTGAAACTCTTAACCTGTCCCTAGGCCGAGTTAGTTAACACCATGTGGGATGAAAACTGTGCTTACTCATTTTGTGAGTTCAACTCTCCCGATATTAAACAAATAGATAACCTCACAATCTCTCTCCCGATAAGTATGCAAGAATGATTAAAGCCAAGAATAAGCAAACCTTAACTTTATTGCATTAAGAACTTAAACAAATACAATAGTCTCCACACAACTACTAAACAAACTAATCTTAACCCTAAATGAAATTAAAACATAATGAATGGAAAGAAAACACAAACTAAATCCTAAGCTCTCTCATCTCTCTTCTCCGCTTCACCCTTCGTCTCTTGATGATGGCGACAAGCCTTCTTTATATAGGGGAAGGTGTCGGCAAAAATCCTTCTTGGGGAGGAAGTTAAGTTGGACTTGGACTTAACTTTATTAAAGATGTGAATCTCTTTAATTTAATATATTATTTACTTTTGGCCAAAAGTCTAACTTTATCCTTCCTTCCATGTTTTCGTCCTCTTCTTGAGCTTCAACTGCCACACAAAGTGTGTAGAAAAATCTGGCATTTAAAGCTCTAAAAATCGACTACCACTTTGTCTATTTTTCCCTCCAGCAGTTTGAGTAGTACACTGTCGCGGCATGGTCATTTTGCTACCTCGGTATTGGTTTGGAACTGGATCTGCTCCGCAAGGCTTCATTCTTCATAAATCACCTTCCCTCAGTAGAAGCTGTTAGTTGTGGCTTGGCTCGATCAGGATCTGTAGCTGGTTCTACCTTATCCTTCCTTTTTTCTTCTTTGCTGTCACGTCATCTCCTGCCCTAGCAACATGCAAATATGCAAAAGTGCCAAACATGCATCAAACAATACCTTTTTATAGAATAATCATCATATACATATCAAAGGCATAAATGATGAAATTAATGCATGAAGGACCATAATGCAGCTCATTTGGGTGTAGGTTGAGTGATAATTGTCATTTTAGAGGGTGAAAATATAGGAATTTTGGGCACTTATCATTATCTGTTTGTTTAATATCGAGAGAGTTAAACTCAAGAAACGAATAAGCATGGTTTTCATCTCAACAGTGGAAGCTAATTCAACTTAGGGATAAGTTAGAGTTTCAACGGCTAAAAGAAGCGTGAGATTAGTTGGTGTTCATCCTTGGTTTATGCTGAGAGGTATTATCAAGGCTCATTCATCAACAGTGCTGCGACTTAGGGATAAGGAGGAGCCATCGAAGGATGCACATCTTATTGCCGCGGCAGGGACGAAGGTCACTGCCGAGGCAGTTTGGTGTTTATTGCATTCAAAGACCAAGATAAGTCAATTACTTTCCACACTACGATGCAATCTAATCCGGCCCATTCTCTCATCTTGATTACTCCACTTTTATTTGTTTACTTTAGTTTATGATCTTTAGTTTAATTAAAACCCAAAACTCTTCTACTTGTGTTTTTACTTTTTCTTTTCTTGTTCAGTGCGAGAAGATAAACGAATGAAGCCATCCCAATCCCTGTGGAGACGATACTCTAATACTTATCATTATATTACTTGAGATGTGTACACTTGCACTAATTGTGGAGCACCTTTTACACGCAACAACTATTTCGGCTCTTGAAGCGAGTCGTTTCATGGAATTGAGTTGCGAGGCTTTCTTAGCTTATGTTATAAATCCAGGATCGAAGGAAGTACGTGTGCAGGATATATGTACAATATGTGAGTTTCCGGGTGTATTTCCAGAAGAGTGGCCTAGTTTTCCACCGAACAGAGAGGTTGAGTTTGGCATTCAGTTGTATGAAAATACGACTCCAGTGTCTATTGCTCCCTATCAAATGGCTCCGAAAGAATTGAAAGAGTTGAAGACACAACTCCAGAAGTTGCTTGATCGAGGGTTTATTAGGGCTAGTGTTTCACCTTGGGGTGCACCGCTTTTGTTTGTGAAGAAGAAAGATGGCACGATGCGTATGTGTATAGATTATCGGCAATTGAACAAATTGACGATTAAAAATAAGTATCCTTTTCCAAGGATTGATGATTTGTTTGATCAGTTTCGAGGTGCTTCGATGTTTTCTAAGATTGATTTGAGATCCGGATATTATCAGTTGAAGGTAAAGGATGTGGATATGCCTAAGAAAACTTTTTGTACAAGGTACGAGCATTATGAGTTCTTGGTGATGTCGTTTGGTTTGATGAATGCGCCTGCTGCATTCATGTATATGATGAATCGTGTGTTCATGAGTTTTTGGATTAGTTTGTAGCTGTGTTTATGGATGATATTCTCGTGTACTCTCGTATCGATGAGGATCATGATAAGAATTTGCGGATTGTGTTGCAAGAGTTGTTAGAAAATGAGATTTATGCCAAGTTCAGTAAGTGTGAGTTTTGGCTTAAGAAGTAGTCTTTCTTAGACATGTGGTGTCGGTCGAAGGTATCTAGGTTGATCCACATAAGATTGAGGTGATGATGAATTGGAAGATGCCTAAATTGGTGACGGAAGTTCGTAGTTTCCTTGGGTTGGCGGGATGTTACCGTAGGTTTGTGGATGGTTTCTCTAAGATTGCTGGCAAGCTCCTGTCTTGATTCAACCTAAACCAGGTAAGGATTTTGTAGTTTATAGTGATGCATCGTATGTTTGTCTAGGTTGTATGTTGATGCAAGGTGGGAAGGTTGTGGTGTATGCATCTAGATAATTGAAGGTGCACGAGCGCAACTATCCTACTCATGATCTTGAGCTTGTCACAATTGTTTTTTCTTTGAAAATTTGGAGGCATTACCTTTACAATGAGAAGCGTGTAGGAAGGTGGAGTTGCTTAAAGATTACAACTTATTGATAGAGTATCACTCTGGTAAGGCCAATGTTGTGCTTGATGCCTTGAGTAGGAAGGTGGATGTAGAGTTGAGGCGATGTTTGCTCAGTTGAGTATATCTCGTGATGGTGGATTGAAAGCTGAGTTGCAAGTGAACCTTCCTTTGTTCAGTTGATAAAGAAAAAGCAACCTGATGATGATGAGTTGGTACCTCATATTAAGGATATTATGGATGGGAATTCGATGAATTTCCACTTTAATAATGATGAAGTGTTGTGTTTCAAGGATCAGACAGTCATGCCTAATGATATTGAGTTGAGGTGAACTATCTTGAGTGAAGCACATAGTAGTCCTTTTGCTATGCATCCTGATAGTACCAAGATGTATCGAGGCTTGAAGGAAGAGTACTATTGAGTTAAAGAAAGATGTGGCTGATTTTGTTGCAAAGTGCATGGTGTGTCAGCGTGTTAAGACTGAACATCAGTTTCCTTACGAGTTGTTGCAACCTTTGAGGGTACCAGAATGGAAGTGGGAGACAATCAACATTGATTATGAAGAACTAATGTTTTGATATAATAATTGAAAAATAGTTTTGGATTAAATTGAAAAGATTTCAAAAGTTCCCTTAAGTCCAAACAACATAAAAATATGTTTGAGGATTGTTTAGAGAGGTTTTGAAGTGTTTTCTAAAGCCAAACTTTACAAAACCACCTAGGTGTTTCGAAACCCCCATAGGCATTTCGAAACAACCATTCATAGTTTCAAAACGTTCCGAAACAGCTCTGCCTGTTTCGAAACGAGCTTGAATCTGGGTGAGAATTTTACTTAGCATTTCGATACGGCCTCACCGTTTCGATACGCCTATGTGGCAAAGACCTCAATGGTCTAAATCCCCCAACGGCTATTTTTCCAACGGCTTTTTAATTTACAGCTCAATTGTCACTCGTTACGAAATGGGGTTGCTACCGTTTCGATACGGATCATGGTGTTTCGAAATAGCCAGAGGTGTTTCGAAACAGATTGCTGCATCATACTTCAAAGGCTAGTTCTGAAGAGGGGTGTTCCGATACGGGCTCGACTGTTCCGAAACGGACAACACCAGAACTGCAATTAATATGGGAAATAAAGTCTCCAACAGCTCCAAAACAACCCCAACCATCTTCAACGGCTACAAACTCATTTGAGAGTATAAAAGGGACCTCCAAGCATCAAGTAATGGTTAATGCTTCAATTATCAACAACATCATGATAAGAAAATTGTCTTAGGGCTTTATTGTTCAATTTCTTGTATAGACAACACTTGTGAGCCTAATTGTCAAATTTGCTCAAGTGTCTAGGTTTTGGGTGAGATCTTTATTTGTGCAAACATATACCTTGTAGATGGATTTCTAGTTTGCTAAATCTTTCTTGTGTAAGAGAGTGTTTGATCAAGCTTTGGGTAGAAAGCTTGATCGGTGTAACGGTTTCCTCCTAAGCCGAGAAAAGGGGACGAAATTCTTAGTGAATTTATTTGGAAATCCTTAGTGGGAAGCTAAGGTAGTGGATGTAGGTTCTTGTTAGAAGGTCGAACCACTATAAATCCTTGTGTCCAATTCCATTCTTTTAGCTTCCACTTTAACACTAAAAAATCCAATCTTCTCCGAACTTGGCAAACTTCGGTTGAAGGAATCGAGCATCATAAATCCCAACAATTGGTATCTGAGCTTGGCTCAATTGAAGAGGATTAACATCCTATTGAGGCGATCCGGAAAGCTCGATCGACATCTTAATCAACCGGCTCAATGGCCCAATCCATCTACAAGCTTCCTTTCTTCGACGGGACAAACTATGCTTATTGGAAGACAAGGATGATGTTCTTTGTCAAATCCAAAGACTACAAGCTTCGGGATATCATTGAAGATGACCCGTTCATACCAAAAGGAAGCAAAGCGGAGTGGAGTTGTAACACCCCAATTTTGGGTCTAGATGGTTTAGGTTTCGAATCGGACCGGTCAAAAAACGGTTCGAATCTTAAAAGGAGCTTTAGGGAACACCTAGTTCGGGATGCTTTAAAAAATATAGAAAAATATCTAAAAATCCTTGTTTAATATATGAAAGATTATGGTGAAATCAATTTTACAAAATAAGGTTTGGAAATACTACATTTCGGTGTAGTGACCAAATCGTAGTTTTTACAAAGTTAAATAGTGACTGTTTTGTAAAGGATTGAAACTTTGAATCTTTAAGGAGCTAATTTTACCAAAATGTTTTTCATCATATTTTTCCTTAATTTGGGTGATTTTATTAATGTTTTAATTAAAGGAAATGAAGGTTAATTAAATGAGAAACTACCTTTGACTATTCATAACTACTTTTCACAAATTTTCTCTCATTTCATTTTCTCTCAAATTCTTTTCAGCCAAACACATTCTCTCCAGCAATTATACTTTGATTTTCACTTCATTTGATGAGATTTCAATCTTCTTTTGATTCTTAATCATTTCCTTTTCAAATCCTCTTATTTTCCACATTGAGTTTTCAAGAAAACTTGCCCAAATCAAGGAGAAATCATCCATTAGAGGTAAGCTTCGTCCTTCTCCTCTAATGATCAGTTCTTTACTAAAATTCTCAAGTTATCAATCCTTTGTTAATGATTTTTTAGTGGTTTTAATATTAGAAACAAGAAATTGTATTAAAACTCAAGATTTTGGAAGAGATCTTGAAGATTTTCGTGGTGAATGATTGAGCTCTGTTTTGAGGTGGTTTTCTAATGTATTTGGATGTTAATTGATGTTACAAATGAGGTTTTATCAATCAAATCCCGAATAGGTTTGGTTTCCTAAGTTTTCTGTGCTAGAATGATGGTTTTTGGGGTGATTTTGGTGTTCTGTCATAGTTGGAGGTATAAGGATGAGTTTGTGGTGGTTTCTGATGTTTAGAAATGATTAGAAGTGGTAGATCTTGGCTGGGCTTTGTTTTGGAAGAGTTTGGAGATGTTTTCGGTTGTGTTTGGTAGCCGAAATGAGGTGTTTGAGTAGAGCGGCGAGTTTAGGTGTGTGGCTGATGATTTCAATGCATGATGATGCATTAATCCTCTGCTCTTATGTGTTAAAAACAGGGGAGACATCTTCAGACACCTTTGGTGTTGATTCGGGAGCCTAGATAGCGTTTCGGCAAGCACACGAAACGTAATCGGTGAGTGCGTATGGTTTTAGAAGTCCTTGAGGGACAAAGAATCAAGGTTTGGGGATTTAGGAATGGTTTGAAACACCTTCCTAAGTCCGGAAGTAAGTATTGGCTAGATTTGCTCTCTTAAATGTGGTGGTTGCCCCTAAAATACTTTTACATGCTCATGGTTTGTGATAGATAAATTCTTACTGTTTTTATGCATGATTTGTAGCATGAGAAGATGCTTGAAATGATTTCATGAGATAACATGTTGCATAGTTGAGATTTGAGCTTTTGTTTTAAATCATGGCAAATGTTATGGTTTTGAAATGAGATGAGAATGATTTGGAAATGTTGCATGAAAAACAGTAGGTGAGATGATGATTTGACATAATATATTGGCATAGATGTTGAGATACTTACCGGATATAATTTATCGATCAATAGGATGAGAGTGCACTATAAACTAAAAATTCGTACGTGCTCTTTGGTTAAATCCAAAGGGAGAGAACCGATGATGGGCATTCCATCGGGTAGGACTTGGTGAAATACCCAAGCTTTGTGGCGATGAGAGATTTCGCCATGTGAGTACGGTGATGTGAGATTCCACCGGAAATTATGTTACTAGACGAGTGAGTACGGTGATGGTAGATGCCACCGGAAGTGTCTAGTGAGATGTCCGCATATCCGAGTAATAATGAGATGTGAAATGCCAATATAATATATGAAAATGCTTTAGATTCACATGTACCTTTGATGAAATGATTTATGCTATGAGAAATGCATGTGAGATTTGTTTATGAAATGCTTTGGTGTTACAAGCATGAGTGTGGCTTTGCCATGAGTTTTGCATTGGTTTAAATGCATGATAGAATGGAGGTACATGTGTTTTCAATGAGAAGTTGCTTTGAATGGTTTTCAAGCATGAGATAGAATGAGCATGTTGTTTAAAAGCTTTTGAGAAAGTGTTTTCAAGAAATGCATTATTGTGTTGGTTTTCTTTAGAGCATGCCTCACTAAGCAATTGTGCTTACGCTCTCTCTTTTACCAATAATGCAGATAATTGAGGTGTTTTCGGGCATCAAGAAGGATAAGAACATCCAAGGAAGTGCAAGCTCATGTATGGTGATGTTTTTATACACTTTAGTTTCGATATGTGGCAATGGGAAACCAAAGTTGTTTTGGGAGATATGTTTGAACTCCCTAAGTTTGTGGCATGTGTATGTTGGCATTTGTGGGTTGTAAATGGTCTCTAACATTTGGTTTGAGGTTTGGTTGCTTATATTGGTTTTGAGACTAGGGAGCATGCCTTTAGACTATGTGATTTTGTGTTTGATGCCATGTTCTTGTTAGAGAGTCTTAAATATGTTCTTTAGCATCAAAATGAACTGCTGGTATGATTTGAGAATCTTTGAGGCATGTTTGAATGGGTTAAAGGGTGAAAAACCAGCAATTTCTACTGTCACTGGGCATAGTGTATCGAAACGTCTTCAACAGTTTTGAAATAGGGGCCTGTAATGGTCACAACGTTTCGGAACGGGTTGCAGAGGTTTCGAAACAGTTTGGCCACTGGAGTGACCTGTTTCGATACTGGTCTCGGAACATACCCGCATACCGAAACGGTCAACACCGTTTCGATACGTGCGTTTCGGTACGGAGGGTGGGCGTTCCGATACAGTTGACCGTTGGATGTTGATTTGAATTGCTTTGAGTTTTCATGCTTTACATTTTCATGCCTTGAGCTTGGAATGTCTTTTTAAGCTGAAACTTGACAGAGAAGCATGTAACATGATTAATTTCATATTGGTAATCCTAAAATCAGCGAAGTCCTTCTAATTTACAAAAATTACATTTTGGTCCTTAATCTTGTTAAAAGTGCAATTGAGTTCCTAAATGCTTTCCGATCGCTGTGCCTTTCTCCACCATGTCTCGTGAGTATTCACATAGGCTTAATGTGCATCTAGACAAGATTAAAAATAAAAAAGGGTCGTTAATCAAGGTTGACTTTCGGGTTGACTTTGGTTTTCCCCGTGTAATCTTTGTGGTTCTGGTCAAGCGTCTAGGCCGGGCTAAGGGGTTACAAGAGTGTCGACGATCGTAAGAAGATGGAGCTAAATTGCAAGGCTTTGCACTTCATCCTTTGTGCACTTAGCCTCAATATCTACGAAAAGACGTCTTCTTGCGAGAGTGCCAAGGAAGTTTGGGACAAGCTCGAAGTTACATACGAGGGGACAAACGAAGTAAAGGAGACAAAGACCGGCCTCCTCAACTTAGAGTATGAAAACTTCAAGATGGATCCGGAAGAGGACATTGAAAAGATGTTCGATAGGTTCTCCACCATCACCAATGGACTCAAAGGTTATGGAGAAGCCATCCCAGAAGAGAACTTCTCCGAAAGCTCATCTACTCCCTTCTCGAGTCATGAGACTCAAAAAGGACCGCCATCATCGAAGCCAAGAATCCCAAGACTTTGAAGCTTGATGAGCTCATGGGGTCACTTCTCACTCACCAAATAATGAAGAAAAACAAAGAAGAGGAGAAGAAGGAAGAGATTGGAGCTATGGGGGAGAAGAAGCTCAAAGGGCTTGGCATCAACACAAATTCCATTTCTCTCAAATCCTCCACATGTCATCATGTAGATTCAATTGAGGAGGAAAGTGAAGATGAAGAGATGGCCTATCTCTTCAACAAATTTCCCCGGTTCATGAAGAGCAAAATGGAAAAATCCAAGCATGAATCGAGGAAGAAGATGAAGGAATCCCACAAGTCCAACAAGAAGGGATCATCTTCAAAGCAAGCATATGTGGCCACATGGAGTGATGAAGACTCCACCGATGATGAGGTAGCCCACCTATGCTCGATGGCCCTCAATGAGGGGGGTAACTTCTAACTCATCTATTTCAATTTCATACACATTTGATGAGTTACAAGATGCCTATGATGATTTGCTTTTGTAATTCAATGCATCATTTTCTAAGAACAAAAAGTTGATTTCAAAATTAAAAATGAGAATGATTTTCTAAGAACAAAAAGTTTCACATTTGCAAAACTTTCTTCAAACAATGGAAAATGATCATCAACAAGAAGTTGATGATCTTAAAAAGGAAAGAGATTTGATTTCCAAAGAACTTCTAAAGAAAAATGATTTTGGAAAATCAAATTTTTATGTAAGACAATCTAGTACCCCTAGATTCATTAATGGAGAATGTTTTAGAAGTGTTCAGGTCCCAAAAGGACTAACCACTTCAACTAAAAAGGATGAAATTGAAAAATGGATTCCTAAGGGGACTAAATTTTGTACAACTAACGTTTATGGTTCCAAAGCAATCTGGATACCAAAATTTGTATGATTGTCTTGATTAGGTGTGATGGAGATGTTCAACAAGTCCAATCAATGAGGGGGAGCTCCATGCACACAAGGAAGAACACTTGAAGAAGGAAGGCTTCACATCCTCCCTTGGAGTTCAAGTGTTGGTAAAATCTAGTTGTTTTTATTTGCTTAATTCAATTTACTTTCTTTTAATTCAACTAGATTATCAAGTGTTGGACTAACATCTTTTGATGATGCTTTGAGTAAGGGGGAGCCAATTTTAAAACCAAAACTCTTATTTTTGTCATTTTAAACCTCCTAAGTTATTTTGAACTTACAATTATTTAAAGTCTTTTTGATATAACAAAAAGGGGAGAAATGGTTTGAAAAATTGCATTTTCAAGAGAATAAGGGGAAGCTTTAACTTCTTTTAATTTTTGAAATCTCTTATTCAAAATTTTAAATACAAAGGGGGAGAATCCCAAACAAATTTTCAAGGTGGTTTTATTATATCAAAAATGGGAGATTGAAGAACTAATGTTTTGATATAATAATTGAAAAATAGTTTTGGACTAAATTGAAAAGATTTCAAAAGTGCACTTAAGTCCAAACAACTTAAAAATATGTTTGAGGATTGTTTTAAGAGGTTTTGAAGTGTTTTCTAAAGCCAAACTTTACAAAACAATCCAGGTGTTTCGAAACACCCCTAGGCGTTTTGAAACAACCATTCACAGTTTAAAAACGTTCTGAAACAGCTCTGCCTGTTTCGAAACGAGCTTTAATTTGGGTGAGAATTTTGCTTAGCGTTTCGATACGGCCTCACCGTTTCAATACACCTATGTGGCAAAGACCTCAACGGTCAAAATCCCCAACGGCTATTTTCCCAACGCCTTTTTAATTTGCAGCTCAACTATCACTCTTTTCGAAACGGGGTTGCTACCATTTCGATACGAATCAAGGTATTTCGAAACAGCCAGAGGTGTTTCGAAACAGATTGCTGCATCAGATTTCAACGGCTAGTTCTGGAGAGGGGCGTTCCGATACGTACTCGGCTGTTCCGAAACGGACAACACCAGAACTGCAATTAATGTGGGAAATAAAGTGTCCAACGGCTCCAAAACAACCCCAACCGCCCTCAACGGCTACAAACTCATTTGAGAGTATAAAAGGGACCTCGAAGCATCAAGTAATGGTTAATGCTTCAATTGTCAACAACATCATGATAAGAAATTTGGCTTAGGGCTTTATTGTTCAATATCTTGTATAGACAACACTCGTGAGCCTAATTGTCAAATTTGCTCAAGTGTCTAGGTTTTGGGTGAGAGCTTTATTTGTGCAAACATATACCTTGTAGAGGGATTTCAAGTTTGCTATGTCTTTCTTGTGTAAGAGAGTATTTGATCAAGCTTTGGGTAGAAAGCTTGATCGGTGTAACGGTTTCCTCCTAAGCCGAGAAAAGGGGACAAAATTCTTAGGGAATTTGTTTGGAAATCCTTAGTGGGAAGCTAAGGTAGTAGATGTAGGTGCTTGTTAGAAGTTCGAACCAGTATAAATCCTTGTTTCCAATTCCATTCTTTTAGCTTCCACTTTAACACCCAAAAATCCAATCTTCTCTGAACTTGGCAAACACATCAGTTGAAGGAATTGAGCATCATAAATCCCAACATATTCTATGTCTGGACTTTCATTAACACCAACTAAAAAAAGATTCAATTTCGGTGATTGTTGATCGGTTTACGAAGTGTGCACATTTTGTTTCTATGCATACGACGTGTACGTTGGATAAATTGGCAGATTTGTACATTGTTGAGATAGTGCGTTTGCATGCATAAATCCCAACAGATTCTATGTCTGGACTTTCATTAACACCAACTAAAAAAAGATTCAATTTCGGTGATTGTTGATTGGTTTACGAAGTGTGCACATTTTGTTTCTATGCATACGACATGTACGTTGGATAAATTGGCGGATTTGTACATTGTTGAGATAGTTTCAGATAGAGATACGCTGTTCACAACGAGGTTTTAGGAGTGCTTGTATCGAGCTTTGGGTACTTGGTTGCATTTTAGCACTTCGTATCATCCTTAGATGGATAGCCAATCTGAACGTGTGATTCAGGTGTTGGAAGATATGCTGAAATGTTGAGTTATTGAGTTCCAAGGAACTTGGGGAGAATAGTTACCCTTGGTGGAGTTTGCGTACAATAACAGTTATCAAGAAAGTATACAAATGGCACCGTATGAGGCTTTTGATGGTAGAAGGCGTCGTACGCCTTTGTGTTGGTCTGTGCTAGGTGAGAAGCATGTTTCGCTACCTAATGTGTTGAGAAGCACAAATGAGAAATTTAAGCTCATTTGTGATCGTTTGAAAGTTGCTTCGGATCGTTAGAAATCCTAAGAGGATTTGAAGCGTAGGGAGATTGAATTTACGATTGGTGATCGCATGTTTTGAAGGTGTCACCTTGGAAAAAGGTGATGAAGTTTAGACGTAAAGGTAAGCTTAGTCCAAGGTTTATTGGACCATAAAAAGTTGTGGAGCGTGTTAGTCCTGTGGCATATCGGTGGAGGTTACCTCCTGAGTTGGAGAAAGATCATGATGTGTTTCATGTGTCGATGTTGCGGAGGTATAGGTCAGATCCGTCACATGTTATGCAAGTTGAGGAGATTGACTTTCAACTGGTTTTGTCTTATGATGAGTAACTTGTTAAGAATCTTGATTCTAGTAGAAAAGTTCTTTGTGGTAAGACGATTGAAATAGAAAAGGTTTTGTGGCGACATCGGGGAGTTGAGGAGGCTACGTGGGAAAGTGAGGTGGGCATGCTAAGGTGATTTCCGCACCGTCTCCCTCTAGTTAAAATTTTGAGGACAAAATTTCCAAAGTGGATGAGAGTTGTAGCTCCCTGATTTTGGGCCTAGGAGTCTTGAGGGTTAATTCGAGGTTGGTTGAACCTAGACTAGAGATCTGAGTTAGTTCGAGAGTGGTTTAGGGAAAACGTGGATCGAGATGTGATAAATTTATGAGAAAATTCCTAAAATCTTATTAAAAATATATAAGGGATTGGTGAAGTCAATTTTGGAAAATGGCTTGTGGGTAATGAACATTTTGGTTTAGTGACTAAAACGTAAATTTTTTTAAAGGATTGTTTTGAAAGAGGGCCAAAACTTAGAATCTTTAGGGAGCTAATATTGTATTAATCAGTTGTTCCTTCAATTGGCCATATGTTAAATGTGTTTAATTAAAAGGAATAAAAAAAGGTTTTATTAAAAGGACACTTAGTTGCAAAATCTATTTTTGACGTAACTTCTATTTTCTCTCTTTTCTCTTCAGCCAAACATCTCTTTTCTCTCATAACTTCCTGAGATTTTCATCTTTCCATTTCACATTGATTTGAAAATGATTTCTTTGGAGTTTCCTCAATTGATCTCAAAGGATTCTTGAAGACTTTTCAACAAATCTTGTCAATTTAAGGAATAGGCAAGGGTTAGAGGTAATTTTCGTTCAACTAATCTAATCAAGGTTCTTTATTGAAATTCTCAAGTATTTTGCTCTCTAATTATGTTTCTTAACAAGGTTTCATGTTTAATTTAATGAAAAATGGATAAATCATGCTTAAATGGTGATTTTGAATGATTTTCGTATTGGATCTGATTTGGGTGAGTTATGATTGATTTTGATCATGTGTTGGATGTTAAATAATGTTAAAATAAAGATTTAATCATATTAATCCCGAAACAAGTTGGATCTCTAGATGTTTAGGTTAGTAGATTTGGGTTTTTGTGGTGTAAAAGTGAAATTGGAGTTGTTGGAGATATAAGGATGCAAATAAGTTGGTTTTGGATGTTATTTGATGATTAAATATGGATGGAAGTGTTAGGTTTTGGATGGGCTGAGTTTGTAGTGCAATCGAAGGTGTTTTCGGTTGCTTCAAATAGGTGTTTTGGTGTTTTTGGGCAGAGCAGCGTGGTAGGTTTGTTTGTTGGAGACTTTAATGCATTGAGGTGCATCAATCATATGTTCTTGTGTGGTTTAAACAGGGGAGAACGTATCAGAAGCAATCATTGGAGTTTTGTGAGCTTTGAACGCTTGGTTTCGCATCGGCTAGTTAAGGTTTCGCGTGTCAGTGAGTGAGAACATGGATTTCAGTTTTGAAATGCTTTAAAAGATGATTTGGGAACTTAGTGGTAAGCTTGAAACACTTAACTAAGTTCGGAAGTAAGTGAAAGAAATTTCTCTCTCGGATTGTGCTATTATGTGTTGTTTCATGCACTATTTTGATTTAATGGTTTTACCTACTGTTAAAGCATTTTTAAAGAATGTGGTTAATGTTTTTTATGATATGATGTTGAAAGATGCATAAGGTAAGTGATCCTTGTAATTATATGTATTATACTTGTGATTTTAAGCATGATTTAATGCTTGGAAAGGTGATTTATTGATGTTGCTTTGAAAATAGTGAAGTATGTGTTAAAATGTGGGTTATATTGGAAAGTGAAGTTGTGAAAATGGCTTGTAAATGATATCGGATATAGTTAGCCGGCTATAGGATTGAGTGCACTATAAAAAGTCGCCTTAGATGTCGAGGGGTTGGTGTCCCGTGTCTCTGTCCAAGTACCCTAACGATCGAGGAGGTTGGTGTCCCGTCTCTCATTAGTAATTAAACATCTAATCGATGATAAGGTTGGTGTTCCTATTGGTTGTAATTGTACCCGGTTGATAGAGTACCTTTGGTTGTGTATGTACCAATTCCGGTTAAGATGGCTTGGAGTGTCGAGTAGACACTTGTTGAATCTGTGTATCTGATATGTGGTTTTGAGTTGTAAACTTGTTTAATGATCACTTGTAAGCCAATATAATTAATGATGTATTATGGAATGGTTTATGTTGCATAATGTGCTTTATGCATGTTTTACTCTTTAAGCTTTGCATAAGGTAGCTATGCATGGGAAGCCTTAAATAGAGTGTAGAATTGGAACGTGTTGATGATTCATTATACATGAACATGAGGTTTAATATGCTAATCTTTGTTTAAGGGAAGTGCATGGTTTAAAAAGGGCATGATGGTTTTCAAACGATGTTTTAAGAAATGGAAATGAGGTTTCAATGTGAGCATGGAAAATGGTTTTAATGCATTGATGGTGCTTTGTTTTTGAGCCTCCTCACTAAGCCTTGTGTTGTAACCCCCTCGTCCGGTCTGGACGCTTGACCAATCCGAGTGGGCTACACGGGGATAACCGAGGCGAAACCCGTTAAGGCTCCACTTCGGTTACCGACCTAAGGAAAACTTTTTCTTTAATTATCTTTTCTAGATGCTTTATTATATATCCTATGTGAACAAACGACAGCGGAAGCAACAAGCAAAGCGAACAAACAAACATAAGACATAAAACATCCCATTTTACCTTTTTAAAGCAGGCTGTATCGATACACTAGAAGAGGGTATCGATACGCCTTGACTAGGTCAACAGCTCAAGGTCAAACCAGGGAGACCGTATCGGTACACAGGTTGACCGTACCGATACGCCCTGACTAGTCAACTTCTCACGGTCAACGATACAAGACCGTATCGATACACCCTAGAACCGTACCGGTACGCTAAAATCTCGTCAATAACTCGGATTTCCAGAGAGGATTTGGCGTATCGATACGCCCTCGTGTATCGGTACGCTAGGCCAAACTTGAGTCCCAAAGTGTAGGACCGTATCGATACGACCCTTAGGCGTACCGATACGCCATGCACTGCAATACTCAAATTTGCAGCCTACGACTCTAAAACACGACTCTAAATGCAATTTAAGACTTCCCTAGCCACATACAAACATACATGCAACACTTAACAACCAAAATCTAAGAATACGAGGCAACCAACACGAACAAGCATCATTCATTCAAGGGATTTCATGCATTTACTCAAAAGGAGACATACATAGCATATATGAGATTCATGCCTTAAACATCCATACATGAAGCATTCATGGCAAGCAATTTAAACATGGTTTACAAGCCAAACATGGCATCAACAAGCCACACCAACATCAACATAATAAGGAGCCTAACATGCTCCTAAACAACCAACAACATACATCAAAAGCACAAATCCCATTGCTTGTCTATTACATGTTCATAACTTAAAATCCATACTTGATAAACTCAAAAGCCAACAAGCACACTTGGAGGCCCTCCTCTTGCACTAGCAACCCACAAACTACGGATCTGCATTGTCGAACAAAAGAGAGCGTAAGCATAAAGCTTAGTGAGGGTAAGCTCATTAAATCAAACCTCAACAATGCAGGGTCCAAGCACGAGCACAACCAAGGTAGAATGCATGATCTTACCTTCGAACCACATGAGCCAAAATACACATGATGCATGAACATATATTCACTATTATGCCATGCTCAACAAGTCCAAGCTCAACACATGATAACACATAAATCAATATATTAACCACCACATATAACAATCCATAATGGCCCACATATAATCTCATATTGGCACCTAGCTATGACTCGAATACACGGATAACACGTTGGAACTCACATCCAACAACAACCATTACCTTACGGTGGGATTACACTCATCACCGTTCACGCGGAGGGGATTCCTCCTCATCCTCACGCCCCGTCGATGGGATTACACTCATCACCGACTAACATACATATAAGAAGATTTTCCGGGCGAACCCGTACTCCATCTTGATGACTACCATCACCAAGACCACGCGCGCATTTGACTCACGTGTGCACACTAAACATCCCAATGATCGATCATTTGTACCCAAGCATACTAGTGCCAATATTAAACACAATTCTCAACATCATTTCATAACCACTTCCGTGCTTAGCACGTACTCACTATGATTAACATCATGCACAATCTACAAACCAAACCACATGCATATATCAATGCATCATACCAAGCCTCAACAACATGTATAACACATTATACATAACACCATAATCACAATTAATCATGAGGCATAAACAACCATTAGAGTTCAACCAAAGTCTCTAACTAAAGTTTGGGATTAGGCTACCACTCTAATCCCAACTCTAGGTGGGTCTACCAAGCCCAACCTAGTCCACATGCATGAACCAAGTACTCGAAAACCATTTAAAAACATTTAACCACTCACCGACTATTCCAAGCTCAACACACTAGCCGATCAAGATTCCAACGATTCCGGATTCGTTCCCGATGCTTCACCAACACAATTTCTTGCCTCTAACCATTTCAACATATTCAAACAACCTCAAATCAGTTCACACAACAATGTAGCAACCCGGAATACTCATCCAGCATAAAATACAAGATTTTTAAGCCAAGAACAACCCCAAAACCCCCAAACCCGAGCAGCCCTCAAACTCAATCCAAAACTCTTGATTCAAACACTTTTAACACTTCTAAAAGCTTCCAAAACAACCATCAACCAACATACAACCAATAGTCCTCAATTTCCAACATCAAACTCACCTAAAACTCAACTTAAAACCCTTCCAAAAACCCCTCAAAACCCAAATCCGAAAATCTTTATAAAACACTTCAAAATTCACATATGTTGGACCTTATGGTTCATAAACAACTTATCTAACCATAATAAATCAAAAGCTTTGATAAATAATCATAAAGCTTCAACCTTTGACCAAAAACTTTGAAAAACCCAAATGCAAAATACATAGTTTTAATGAAATCTAATGGTACCAAAATGTAGAGGATGGCAAGGTCAAGTCAAAAATGTAGTTACCTTTTGAAAATCACCAACAAGGAGCAAGGAATGAAATGGGATAGTGATTTGGAAAGGGAAGCTCTCTTTGTCATTGGAAATGGAAAATGGGAAGATGGAAGAGATGACAAAAAAGGTGTTTTAAACAAAAAGGGACTTTTAATTTGGAAGACCATTTTATTACCCTTTTGCAATTAATGAGGATAGCCAATTAAAATTTCCTAATTCCATGGAAGATAAGTTTCAAATAAATTTTGGTTCAACATAAAATGTTTGCTTTGAATATGTGAAGCCCAAAATGATATTTTATTATTTTAATTATAAAACTGAAACCCGAACCATTATTTTAAATAATATTTTCACCCAACCCCCAAACTCGGGTGTTACAGTTGTGCTTACACTCTCATTTGTCTATCAATGTAGATAATTGAGGTTTTGGAGGCAGCAAGTAGCAAGGGACCTCAAGAGACTTCGTTAAGAAAGTATGTTACAGTTTAGACTAAAGTAATAAGGGCAATGGGGGATCCGTTGGGTTTTTGAGAGATTTCTGCAAACTCCCTTTTGAGCAAGTTTTACATGTGTTTTTTGACATGTAAATGACCTTTGGTATTTGGTTTATGCTTTACTTTGTATTTTGGTATCTTACTTGACTTGTCACTAGGTTGCATGCCTATAGTTTACCTTTGATGGAAATTGCCATGTTATGATGATGATTATGCCATTAATGACTGAGGATTAATGTTCAGATATGTTCTATGCTTGTTGGAAGCATGTTGGAATGTTTTTGATCGGACTAAAGTCTGAAAAACCAGCAAAAAGTGTCATTACAGGCCCAGGTGTTTCGGTACAGCTAAGGCTGTATCGAAACGGTGAGTCTGAAATGGCTTAGGGGTTCCGAAACATGGAAGGGGTGTTTCGAAACATTTGGCTACTGGAATCCCGTGTTCTGAAACACCATAGAGGGTGTTTCAATACGAGCCCAAGCTTCGAGACGTTTGACCCTGTTCCGAAACGGGTGTTCCGATACAGAGCAACTTGTACCGAAACACCCAGCTATTAAGTTGGTTATTGGAATTTTTTGAAGTTCTGTTTGTTACGTTTTAGTCCCTAAATGTTGTGGATACAATTAAATGAGTTTGGATGATTGTTTTGAGCTGAGATTTGACAGAGTCATGTAATATGACTAATTAAAGATTGGTAATTTAAAAAGTGAAGAAGTCTCTGTAATTTGATGAAATTACAAAATGGTCCCTTAAATGTGTTTGTATGTAATTGAATCCCTAAGCGTGGTCTGATCAAGTTGCAAATTGTTTCGCTGCGATGTTTATCACATAGGATAATGAAGAGCATCTAGAAAAGATAAAACAAAAAATAGGGCCATTTATTGAGATAAACCTTCTCGGTTTACTTCAATATTCCCCGTGTGACCCGTTCGGTTCGGTCTTTTTCCCAGACCGAGTCGAGGGGGATACATTCATCATGCAACATTGCAGTCAAATTAACATACATTTCCATTTCCCTGACCATCCCTTCCATATTTTTCACTAAAAATCCCAATTCTCTAACATCAATAATTGTATTCATGATTATGGGTGTTCACGGGCGGTTAACCGTATCGAAACGGCTTATCGGTACGGTTTGCGGAACGAAAATTTTAATATTTTGTGAACCGTTATTGTCTTTTTTAAACCGATTACCGTCTAAACAATTAATCACTTTATTCGGTACGGTTTCTCGGTTAACCATAAACTGTTTTACATTTATTGTTATAAATAATATATATGTATTACTATTAATTTTAAAATTTTTAAAAAATATCAACCAAATAAATTAAAATAAAGACTTTAATAATAATATAGTGAATATCAAAACCATAAAGTATTACGGTAGAAACATCAGACTAAAAATATTATGCCATAAAGTATTAAAGGCATATTAACGGCATACTAAAAGCATTCCCATGGCAGAATCCTTACATTTTTTCTAGGAGTATAAAGTCTAATAAAATCATTAGATCAAATAATAAAAGCAAAATTTCCCATCAAAGCTCCATCATACGACATAAAGCAAGATCACCAACAATACATAAAGCAAGATCATCAAAGCTCCATATTTTCATTTTTCAATAAATATATAAAGCGTGCACCAACACCAACATGCATTTTCAACAAATACATAAGACATGCACTAACACCGGTGTAAATAAGTTATAATTAGTCAAAAATATAAAATTAATTGTACAGACCAAAGCAACTAAGTAAATATGATCAAAGAAAAATTAATTGCACAAATATAATGAAATATTAGTAATAATTAATAAATTATTAACCAGCCTTTTCGGGGTTAATGTACAAGAGAAAGAAGTGAGGAACTGGGCTGATTGTATCAAATGTGCTCATAGCTCCCTGCCAACCACGTATCTCGGCCTGCCCTTAGGTCACACTAAGAACTCAACCGCCTTATGGGACCCCATAGTCAACAAGTTGCAGTCTAGATTGGAAGGATAGATGAGCAACTCCCTTTCGTTCGGGGGGAGAATTGTGTTAGCTAAGTCAGTATTATGTAGCCTCCAACTCTTCTTCCTATCCCTTTATCAAATGCCGACTACTGTTGAAAATAAGCTAAACATGATCATTGCCAACTTCACTTGGGGTTCAAAAGGGGGATGAGTTATTCATTGGATTAAATGGTCAAACATATGCAAACCAAAGGATCTTGGGGGACTAGGAATGGTCGATTTGGGCACAAAAAACCGTGCCTTCCTCAATAAATGGATTTGGAGGTTCGATTTCGAGAAGGATAGCCTTTGGCGCAGAACCATTGCTGAAAAATATCACATTCATCCTAATAACCTGCTCCCTATCACTCCCACTGGCCCCAAACCTTCTTGGTTATGGAAAAATATTGCCAAACCTCTTTCGAACACCGAAGACCTCTTCACTTCTAATTTACGCCTTGCATTAGGCGATGGAAAGTCTATAGACTTCTGGAGAGATCATTGGACTGATGTTTATTCGCTTAAGGATGCTTATCTAAGGATCTATGCTGCTGCCCTCAACAAAACGGGTAAAGTGATCGACTTCGGTTATAAAGTGGAGAGTGTATGGTATTGGACAGTGCCTCTAAGAAGAAACCTATTTGTTTGGGAACAAGAGCAATGGACAAACTTTCTGAATAGTCTTGAATCTGCTTCAAGAAGCTCGTGTGAAGCGGACAAAATCACGTGGGCAGGGGACTCAAAGGGAGTATACTCCTCAAAAGCCTATTGCACTAAAGCGCTTTCTTCTTCCTCTTCAACCGTCCCGCTTTGGAACTTAGTGTGGAAGAACCTCGCGCCACCAAATGTGGAAGCCTTTGTCTGGAGAGCTATTTGGGGAAGACTACCAACTCGTTCTGAACTCGCGGCTAGGAGAATCATTGATCCTAACAACACGCTCTGTTCTCTATGCGAGAAGGAAGTTGAAACTGTCAGTTTACTTGGTTGATATGGTCCAGATGGTGCTCGCTTTGGAACCTTCACTTCATCATCCCTGGTAACCTTAAAGACTTCCTAACGAGCTGGGAAAATGCAGCAATTAAGTCTGATGTCAAACAAATTTGGAGGCTAGTGTTTCCTAGCATTTTGTGGACAGTTTGGCTTGGGAGAAACGACAGGGTGTTCAACAACAAAATCATGTCCGCACAACAACTATTTGATTTAGCGGTCCTTCGGATGAGATTTTGGGTCAAAGCCAAATGGCCTACATCGTGCCCTTCAATCACAGAATTCACCAGGTTCCCCCAGCGCTGTGTGATCAAGCCATCCCATAAGCTTCGAGTGACCACCCATGTTCGCGACTGCACAAGCTGAGGGGCGATGCTTCTTCCTCTTCATCAATAGCGTCATTGCATCTTGGATTGCCTGTACGTTGTATTCAATTTTTAGGCTCTCGTGTGTCTTGCTGCTGCTTTGTAGTGTGTTTCTGAGGGCTGTCTCTACACCAAGAAGACTCAGCTTCTCTCTTGCCTGTAAATCTGCTCTGAAGTGAATAAACTTGGGCACTCTTTTTCCCCTATTAGGCTTAG
This sequence comes from Hibiscus trionum, assembly GCA_030270665.1. Classification (NCBI taxonomy): domain Eukaryota; kingdom Viridiplantae; phylum Streptophyta; class Magnoliopsida; order Malvales; family Malvaceae; genus Hibiscus; species Hibiscus trionum. Next base: position 39,680,275 of record BSYR01000027.1, on the reverse strand, counting down.
AGGGGTTTTTTAATGAGGACCTTTAATTTTCAAAAAAAAATTAATAAATTAAGTATAAATATAAAATTAATTTTAAATTTCATATCGATTTTTTCAATTAATAATTTCGCTAAAATCGTAACTGTTCTCATTCCGTTTAACTGCTATTTTACTGGTACTGTTATTGTACCGATTTGACCAATTTTTATCGGTACGGTTACCATTCAATCCGTTTTTTTTGGTATGTTACATCGATTGGGGTTTTTTTGTAACACTCCTATAATTATGATATCTCTGGAAACATGCTAAAACCTTTGCAAAGCTAGTTCATTACATTTTTTGTCTAGTCTTCGGACTACATCAACAACCCTATTGAGCAAACTGCAAAGAAGGCAATTTTTATCGACTAGAATCACCTTGGAAATGCCTTGAAAATTGGATTATAAGATGTCGGGATTTGTGGAAGTGAATGGTTTTGGACATGTCATTGGCAAATTCAAAAGACAAGAATCCAACTGTTTCGTGTGTGTTTGGATGTTAAGTTCGAGAAAAAAGACGGGTAGGTTTGGTGTGCGGCATGTCTAGGGTATCGGCTAAAAGACGGTAAATTTCGAAAATTATTCATGAACTGAAAAACGTAAGGTTTCTTGATACTAAGTATCGATATTTGAAAAAATAACTTAAAAAATCAATCGAAAATAATATAAAAAATCTAATATTTTCAATTCGTAGATAAATTTTAAAACTTACCGTCTTTTAACTGGCACCCTAGACACACGACATGTTAGACTCCCCTAAAAGAAAGACATGTTTTAGATTGCAACTTTTTTGGTTTCCCATTTTAAGTATCCAAGTTTCTGCTACCATTGTTGAAGCTTGTCTTGATGAGTAACTACAATGATTATTTGTAATAAGATTAAATTGATATACTTATATGTGGAATTTTAAATTTGTTAAATGGCTTAGGGTTATTTGAATTTTTGGAAAATAATAATTAAGCTCTTAAATTTTTTTTGCACTCGATTAAGTCTCTAAACCAATAAATTAATTCGATTAAACTCCTTGATCAGTTTTGACCATCTATTTTTAATGGTTTTTTTCTTGAGATATTACCATCACATGACACACTACAATTCTGTCATGTGATATGTACAGATTTTTTTAGAAAACATTTTTTATTTTTTATAAGAGAATATTTTAAATAAAATACAACAATTATGAAAAATTTAAGTGATAACAATGTAACACGACAAATTCTACCAACTGGTCTAAAAAAATTGTTACATTTAATAGTTGACATTGATCAAATGGGTGAATTGGTGAAAATTTAGACTATAAGAACTCAATTGGATGGAAAAAAAATTAGGTGCTTAATTTAGAAATGTATTAATCACTTCTGTTATAATGGTACGAATCACTTCTGTTAGCGTAGCATTTAGGAAACAAAACTGAACGAAAATGTTAGTGACTAAGATAAAGGTTTTTATAATGGTATGACCAAAATAAAAATATTATTATAGTTGTGTGAGTAATAAAAGAATAAGCCCACTGTTCTATGGGTAAATTGCATTGATCATCACTCAACAATCTTCTCACTCCTATTTGTTCACTCAACTTTCAATTTTTCCTATTTAATAACTAAACTTTATACATCAAACGTTTTTGTCACTTATGAATATTTTATTATTATTTTTTAAAATTTTAATACTATTTAATATAAAAATAATTTAAAATAAATAATAAAAATTTTAAAATTATTTAAATAATCGTCGCCGTTGTCATCACCCGTCGGCCACCGACTGCCTTCAAAACCGGCGGCCATTTGACCCAAAATTACACCGAGTGACTCGTTTTGACAAGCTGAGTCCGAATCTGGTAGTTGTTTTACCAAAAAATATTTTGAAACTCACAAATCTTGATATAAACTTTTCGGTTTCCTCACGTTAGATCTCCTTTTTGTGGATTTTGGAGCATTTTCTTGCAAAATAAAGGTCGGTTTCGGACTCAAGAGAGTGAGACGAAATAACCGGTGAAATATGGGACCAAACGACCACCATCTACATCCGGCGGTGAATGGTGGCCGGCGTATAATATGATTTTTCTTTTTCCTTTTTATTTTAAATTATTTTTATATTAAATAATATTAAAAATTGAAAATAATAATAAAATATTAGTGAGTGACAAAAAACGTTTGATGTATAAAGTTCAGCTATTAAATAGTAAAAATTGAAAGTTGAGTGATTGAAATAGGAATAAGAAAATTGTTAATTGATTATTTGTGCAATTTACCGTTGTTCTATTTAAAAGGAAAAATCATAGAGGATAATAATTTGGAATGATATTTGCTTGAAATAATATCAAAAACGAAGCGCGAAGGAGTCGGCGGCTTGAGTCGGAGTTGCTTATCTGGGACGGGAACTGAGTCTGTCGACGCTCACAATCGCCATGGATTTACTCTCACTCTCATCTGCTATAAACTATCATTTCTCCTCTCTTCAATTCAAACATAAACATAAACATAAACATAAACCTTCCCTTACTTTCCCGAACCAAAACCCTTCCTTTTTGAGCCTCCAACCCACAACCGTTTCTTCATCTCTCAAGCTGAACGCCACCTCTAACAGCGTCAAATTCTCAGGATCGCAGACCCCCGCCACCGCCATGCGAGGGGCTGAGACCGACGCTATGGGGTTGCCGCTGAGGGAGCGAATTGTTTTCCTCGGTAACACCATTGATGATTTTGTGGCCGATGCTATTATAAGTCAGCTGCTGCTTTTGGACGCTCAGGACCCTACTAAAGATATCAGGCTCTTCATTAATTCCCCAGGTGGCTCTTTGAGGTATGCCCTTTTTCACGCCTTTTGTATGCATTATTTTTCTGCCCTGTAACCCTAGGCCTAGATCCGATTATTCAGTTTTTCAATTGTTCTCTTTTGAGATGATGACGAGAACGCATTGTTGCTACAATTTCCGCTCTGCTCCTTTTTCTGACTGGGAAATGATCTTTTCATTGGATATGGATTGCTATTTTTTCTTTCTGATATTTCTTATTAAAGGATGATTTAAACATCCAGTACTTGGTAAGCTGGTAAGTCTAATCACTGAAAATATCTGATGTAAGCTTAAAATGAGTATCAAATCACGGCTGAGCCTATGATATAAAAGTCCAGCAAGCCAAAATACAACTCTTGGTTTGTAGCATCAACTTTTGGATGGAAATTGTATTGCTTCGTCCAAGCAGAAAAAGTCCTGCTTCATCATTAAATTAGTTCATAATCTTATTGTTCATTTGGTTTTGTATTTATTCTTTGTTTCTTCTAATGACAAAGCTCAAGTTTCTTAGTACCCTTTACTTCTCCAATTCTTTAAAGAAGGACAAATTATACCCCACTAGATGCTTTCTAAGGAGACAGCTGAACCATTTCCTCGTCTTCTTACCTGCCCTTTCCTTGGGAAGACAGCCCTAGTCCTTCGTTTATGCAATCTTCAGGTATTATTAGGTTGTTGCAGGGTCTGCTGGAAGTGTGCAAATTCTTGAAACTTTAGGAGTATAGAGCAGTTGGAATTCTAGGCAGTTTAGGCTAGAAAACATGTCTGTATTCTTACATATTATATTTCCATTGAGGCTTGAGGCGAAGGGTACCCTCTTTTGTAAGAGAAACATTTTACTTGATGGGGAAGGAATTCGAAGATTTGCATGGGGAACGGTTCCTCATAAACTTTTTTAATGTACTTACATAATCACTTTGCAAAATATATGCAGACTATAATTTGCTAGCGAACTTGATAATTTCCATTTCCTTCCCTTTCCACTCGACTAAATAACACTGCTTGCACAGCCTTCCTTTGATTCTATCTTTGTGCAATCCGAATAGGGGTAATTTACTCTCTTCTTTCCCTTTTTTATTTTTTAAAACCTTTTTATTCTCCTTCCTGTTGGTGGCCTACCAAATATTAGAAACTTTCCTGCTATATTTCCATTTTAACATTTTGTTTTCCTCCTTTTTATTTCTGATTGTTTCACCATCATCTATCCTTTCCTTTTGCTGATTTTCTGTTTTTTTGTATTTGTATCAGTGCTACAATGGCCATATATGATGTAGTGCAGCTTGTCCGGGCTGATGTTTCCACAGTTGCAATTGGCATTGCAGCATCAACAGCTTCTATTGTCCTTGGTGGTGGCACCAACGGCAAGCGCCTTGCAATGCCAAACACACGAATAATGATTCATCAACCTCTAGGAGGTGCTAGTGGACAAGCTATAGATGTAGAAATCCAAGCACGGGAAATCATGCATAACAAGAACAATGTGACGAGAATTATTTCCAGTTTTACTGGACGTTCATTTGAACAAGTATTGAAGGATATTGATAGGGATCGGTACATGTCTCCAATGGAAGCAGTTGAATATGGAATAATAGATGGAGTCATTGATAGAGATAGCATCATTCCCTTGGAACCAGTGCCGGAAAGAGTGAAGCCACGATTAAACTATGAGGAAATTAGCAGAGATCCAAGGAAATTTTTGACCCCTGATATTCCAGATGATGAAATATACTAGCTTGGCTTGGCTTTTAGCATGCGATGCAAGAGGCATAATGTTATAATGGGGATTGCTTGTCCCTTGTTTTTCAATTTGTTTTTTATAACTAGAACTTTGTATTGAATTGCTAAAAGTATTAATGCCTTTAAGAAACAAGTTGAATATCTTGAAAACAGGGTATGAAATGGAGACACGGGCATTTGGTTTGTTCACTCTTCTTCAGGGATCTTATTGTGCTTTCTGCTTTGCTGAGTAGGAAGTAAAGAAAATTGGAATGATGAAAAATTAAGGGGTAGAAAAGTGGAAGGATGAAAATTTAATTTTTCCCCTTTTTATCAGGTGTGCTTGGTAGAAATGAAGGAAAAATTGATAGAAAATTGTATTTTATTTTTATTCTTTGTTTGGTAGAGATAAAAAATGTAAGGAAAGATAATTTTTGAAAATTTTATATTTTGAATTAACTCACATGTCTCATATCTTTTTTCAACTTTGTCTTTTAGTACAAGAGCATGAAAAATGATTAATTCCATTCTTTACCCAACCAAACAAAGTCTTAAAGCTAGTTTCTGTGCATATCCTTATATTCTTTTTTAATTAAACCAAAAACAATTCTCTCAGTCAGTGGGGACAATTTACGTGTAGGCCATTGTGCATGCATCCCAGGACTTTTATGAAAACTGTAGTTACCAGGTTTAAATACACGGTGTATGTATATTTTGGTAACTGACATTTACTTGGAATTAGTTTCTCCAGTTACAGAAATTAGTGTCTCCTGGCAGAAATATTTACGCGTATGTTAGGACAGCAAACTACACACATTTGCTAATTTTGGCATGAGTTTGATCATCCGATTTGATTGTTTATATAAACTCAAAACGAGCCAAATAAAAGATTCATGTCGTAAATTTCGCATGAGGTCCTTTTTGTTTGGACCGTATTTTATTTTGGTCATCCATTTTGAAAAAAAAAATTATTCTTGCCACTTACGTTTTCGATCTGTTTTATTTTGACACTGTGCAATTAAAACCCGTTAGTTTGATGACATGAGTGTGTGACGACTGATCTTTAAACAAAATATTAATTTAACCCTTAAACTCTCTCAACCTCACTTTTATCCCACAATATCGCTGTTTCGGTCACCTTTTTTAATGGGTGATGACTCCAACTACCTCTATCTCTTTCTTCTTTTTCACCTCTTTTCTCCTCCTTTGCCCTTTATAAAAAGGGCTTTGTCCCAAACTTCATGTTTTTCTCGTGTCAAAGTTTAGAACTTTCTTTAAGGCTTTGTCCCAAAAGATTACTCCCAAAAAGTCTAAAACCTCTGATGAGGCTTTGTCCGAAGGAGAAGGGATTTCTGACAGGGACACTGCCATCCAACTAATTGACATGAAGATCCCTAAGAAGTGCGATCACGGAGAAGATGAAGTGCGAAACAATGCAGACCCCATAGCAAAGAACAAGGCAATTAGTAGGTCTCCAAATCCTAAGAAGAAACATGTAAAAGTCAAAAGTGAAGCTTCTGATGACGATACTGTACTGTCGTAAGGCACACTATTAAACTGTATTCATGGAATTGACTTGCCTGTTGAGGATGTTGGCAATCCCTTGCAATCTTTAGAATTTTGTGAAGCTTTTGGAGAGTAAACTTGCTATCTGTTTGTTTAGCACTTAATAATTTTGTTCGTTTACCCTTTTCACATCTGCAGTGCATTCAAGTGATTTCTTTTTTGCTCGAGTTTTAAATCTTCTGGGAAAATGAAATGTTTCTTTCGTAGATCTCATCTGAAAGATTTCAAAAATTTCAATGGTTTAATTATTTCCACTGTTGTGATTATGGTTATGATACAAATTATGCTTATGTAATTAATAAAGAAAGTTTTAAACTTTGAACCCAACAAGTGGTATTAGTGGAAAAGCAGATGATGTTCATACTAAGAGACTCGGTTCAAATTGCTTTGTTTACAAGGTATGTGTGCATTGTAAAATAGTTAGGAATATGTATGAACATATACTATCTTGTAATCACCTTTAGACTATTAAAAAAAGAAAATTTTAAACTTTGACATGAGAAAACATGGAGTTTATTTCAGCTTTTGATAAAAGGCAAAGGAGGAGAAAAGGGCGGAAAGAATGAGAAGGAGATAGATGTGTCGGAGCAGCGATATTGTGTGATAAAAGTGAAGTCGAGGGAGTCAGGGGTCAAATTAATATTTTGTTTAAAGTTTAGGAGTCAAAATAAAAATTAATATTTTTGACTAACGTGTCACGTCAAACTAATGGGTATTAACGACACAGTGGCCAAAATAACACAGTTCAAAAACGTATGTGGCAAGAATAACCTTTTTTCAAAATAGGTGACCAAAATGGAACACAACCCAAACAAAAGAGACCTCCGGTGAAGTTTACCTAAGATCTATTAATTGGCCTAATAACTAAGAATGCTTATATTGACTCATCGTGTATGGGTTTAAATCTCGATATGAATGTAACACCTCCGGTGAAGTTTACCCAAGATCAATTAATTGTCGGGGTTAGGAACGAGGAGTGTCGGGTGCAAGAAACAAAACATAATCACAGAATTTAAGACCAATTTAAAACTTTTCTTTATTTACAATAAGGGACATATAGCCGCATTACATACAATTTCATCTTAAGCTTATTAAACTTCTTGTTAACTAAAATTGCAAATTTCTAATTCAGTACCTATTCATGTTATTCACTATGTCACAATAAGACAAGATACTATTTAAAATAATTTAAGCCATTCAACTAACATATTAGGTCCTATAGGAAATCAAACATTTACAACATGACCAAGGCACTATTCGAATCACATGACCAATAGACAAGAAGCAATGAATTACATGCTTAAGGGACAAGATTGCATTCGAATGTAGGCCAGCTTTAATTAAAACATTAAACCATAACCCATGCATATATACATAACAAAAGGAGGCTATTAGCCTTAAGTTATTACATCCATGACCTTACATATTTACATACAAAATATTACCAACATCACATTCGGTTCATTAGGTTCTTACCCACAACTCATATACATTTTCAAAACAAGCAATAGACAAAAGACTTGTAGCACTAGACCTAACACTAGGCCACCAACAAGGAGTATAACATAGATAATGCAAATCATACTTTCGATTCTTCTCTTGTATATTACTCAACTCAGGGACGGAAGCTTTAATCACTCTATACCTGATTTTTGGGAAGAATAAAAAATAAGAGTGATAAGTACTTAGACGTACTTATTGAGGTAACAAATAATTATCACATTACAAGATTATTAGCATTATGAATCAATTTATCATTGTAAGAAAGTTTAGCATAGCTAGTCTTCTCATACATCATTCGAACACAATAACCTAAGAGTAAAGAATCATTCGAACACAACATGATTAAATCAATTGAATATCAAACAATCTCAATTAAGGTGACATTGAAGCTAGTCGAATAAGATCCATATACATGTAAGTGAATTTCCCAAATCATATGCAATTAAGGTAACATATATTTCAATCCAACCACATAATCTCATTTCATATTATACATATTCACAAGAGTCACAATACTCATTCAATAATCATATTTTCAATGTTTTCAATCAATTTTCTTGTAATCAAGTTTGCCTTGGTAGTTAGTTAAGACTAGGTAATCTAGTCATGTGTTAAGGTACACAAGTACCGGATTATATTAAGGTGTCTTTTACACCACATATTAGAGTACACAAGGTACTAATCAAGAAGGTGTCTGCTACACCACATATTAGAGTACACAAGGTACCTATCATTTTAAGGTGTCTTCTACACCATGTATTATATTGAGCTCTAGACTCTAGATATGCCGTACTACCTAAACATAACTAGCAACCAAGGTCTTAATTATGTATTTTAAGTTGCAAACAATTGCACATTCATTAAATAAAGAGCAAGCAATCCAAAATCAATCCATTCGAACCAATTCAACATACATAAGAGCATGTAATCCTCAATCCAATCCATGAATAAACAAACATCCCAATAACATTCAATCTATTTAACCATTCGATCAATTCAACATATATTAAGGCATTCAATCACAACTTAAATGTGCATGATTTAACATACCTTGTATCCAAGCAGCTAGCATGCCATTACATACCTTTGACATAAGCAATGCATATGAGTACATAAAATTTAGACATGAATTATCACAATTCAATCAAGGATTTTATTTCAATTCAAGACAACAATTCATCATGACATCACACAAGTTCTTAATTAGCTTGTTCTTCCCTTAATTACCAATATAGATTAAGTCAGGTTACATGGCATTAACACAATAAAAGAGGTTTGTTAGGACCTAAGTCCTAACCCTAAGTGGAGTTACACTCACTATACTCCAAGCTTAGTCTTGAATGATTATGCCCTTTTGTCTATCTCTGGTTGATCCTTCCTTATAACCTTCTACAAATCCCTATATTCTTTGCTCTAGCAAGTCATTCATAACAAAGAGAGTCATTAGAATCAATACATTGACAATTTAAGCTCAGTTAAACTATGTTACGCAAAACAATTTATGTCCTGGCAGTTTGCGCACTGCTTACCGATCAGTTCATAACTTTTAATCTACAAATTGGATTTTCAATTAATTTATACCACTAGAAAGCTAATTCAATCATCTATCTAACCATATGTGGCTTATATTTTTATTATTTTTGGATCAATACAGTTTACTAATTAAACTCGGGTCAATTTAACAGTTTTGAAACTGCCAGATTTTATCTAGGTCCACTTTAGTGAGCTATTTAACCTAGATCTTTTACTAATTCATTTTATTCCTTTCTACCATAGTTTCCTATGTTTTTACCCTGTATGTTCATATCAAGATTAAACCTTATTAAATCCAATTAAGTCCTTTACTCATCAGATTTTCCAGAGTAGTCCAAATTTCAATAATGTGCCAATGAACACATCTAAACAACTATTCAACCACAATTCATGTACTTTAGCTTATCTATTATTCATTCCAGTAACTTTCTTATCTTAAGCTAACACTTTCAGTCACTAAAACTATCCAATTAAATTCTGAAATCACCAATTTGTTCAAAACACTCCTTAATTTTATCAACTAAGCTTCAATGTGACCAATTTCACTATAAGATCAAATTCAATCAGATTAATAACAATTTCACTTGTTTGTCACTTTGAGTCACTAGTAAACTTGATTTCTAAAAGTTTTGTCCTACATTAATTTTTCCAGATCAATACCCATCTTTCTCCATTTAACAGTTTCATCACTAGCTAACCTATCACCAATCCACATGACCAGTTTTACTACAAACTAAATTTCTAGCCTCTAAAAATTTTATCAATTGATCAACATGTTAATTCAATTCATTTTCTCAATATCCAATATTTCCAGTATTCAATTCCAGTCCTAATAATCACATTTTCCAATTTAGACCACATGATTTTTAAATTTCATCAATCGGTCACAATGTTCATTCCTACATGGTTCGACCAGCTAGTTCCTAGCTTGATTTCATGATTAATTCCCTTATCTAACATTCTTATAATCTAGAGATCATACCAACAAAATTTCCAGCAACATTTCAAAAGCATTCCAACATGCAAACAATCAAGATTTCATGAATTTACACAAGAATGAATCGGCTATGACTGAATTGCTTACCGAGCTACTTGAATTTTGATTCCCACTTGAAATCACTCAAAATGCAAGCTCTCAAATGTCTCTAATAGAGTTTTCTCTCTCAAAACTTCTCTCTCTATTTTTCTCTTTCAATTCGGGTAATGGGAGAAATGAAGGAAGATGACACCTTGTCATCTTGGTAATGGAATTAGAAATGTACCAATTTGTCCCTCATTAATCTTTAATTAGAAGTGTAATTAAGGGTAGATTTAAGAATGTGAAATTTTTCCATGCAATCTTATTATTTACTATCTAATTCGATTTGGTCATGCTGATTTGGCCATTAATTTCATTCTTTCTTTCAATTAAGTCCTTAGTGAATCTAATCAATTTAATTTAGTTTAAATTTTCAATTCAATTAAATTATTAATTTAGGAAATTTGGCTCAATTCTCCTAGACTAGGATTTAGGATGTTACAATGAAAATGTAATATCTCTCTATTTAATAAAAAGACGAGTCAAATAAACCTATAATGATTTAAAATTTTAAAAATTTGATTGACATTACTTTTTGGGTTGAAAAGTATTTTGGAGTCACAAGTAATTCTAAATTAGGGGTGAGCATTCTATTAAGTCGAGTCGAGTCAAAACATTCCAGTTAGTCAAGTTTACATGTCTTAATTTATAATTCAAACTTTATTTGAAATATTTTAGAGTTGAGTTTATGAAAGTCGAGTTGAGTTGTTCGTACTTATATTCAAATTTAATTGTAAATATTTAGAATATTATGATACTAATTGACTCCAATTTAAACGATTTTCTTTAACTGTATATATATATATATATATATATATATATATATATATATATTTCATCATATATTTTCACATGTGATATATATACCAGGAAAAATTAAAGGACTCACCTTGAACTTGAAAATTGATCCACTAATTACTAAAAATATTTGAATTACTCGAAGTCTCATTTTATAATTCAAAGTTTTTTTGAAATTTTTTGAGTTGAGGTTATGAAATTACGATTCATGTTAAGTTGAATTGAATTTTTTCGAGGCTAGTTTTTCTCACCTCTATGATAAAACAGATAACTTTGGAGTAAAAAATACGTTTGAAGTTTGTTTTTCAACTCGAAGCGTATAACTCTTTCCCAATGTTACACTTTAAGGAATACTTTGTGTAACACCCCAATTTTGGGCTTAGAAGTCTAGGGTCTGGTCAGACCGGTCTGATATTCGGTTCGAATATAAAAGGAGGTTTTAGGGAAAGCCTAGTTCGAGATGTTTTAAAAATATAGAAAAATATCTAAAAATCCTCATTTAATATATATAAGAGAGTGGTGAAATCAATTTTAAAAAATAAGATTTGGAAATACTACATTTCAGTGTAGTGACCAAAATGCGATTTTTGCAAAGTTTAGTAGTGACTGTTTTGTAAAGGATTGAAACTTTGAATCTTTAAGGAGCTAGTTTACCCAAAATGTTTTTCTCTAGATTTTTCTTTAATTTGGGTGATTTAATTAATGTTTTATTTAAATAAAAAGAAAGGGAAACTACTTTTTGGATTTTCATAACTACCTTTTCCTAATTTTCTCTCATTCCTTTTTCTCTCAAAATCCCATCATCCAAACACATTTTCTCCAGCAAATTTCACATTGATATTCACTTCAATTGATGAGATTTCTATCATTTATTGGTTCCTAATCAATCTTGCATCAAATCCTTTTGTTTTCCACATTGGATTTTCAAGGAATTTGGCCCAAATCAAGGAGAAATCATCATTCAGAGGTAAGGATGTTCTTCTCCTCTAAATACTCAGTTCTTTACTGAAATTCCCAAGTTTTCAATCCTTTATTAAAGTTTTATAAATGGATTTAATGTTAGAAACTTGATTTTGGCTTAAAACTCAAGAATTGGAAGAGATCTTGAAGATTTTCGTTCTAATGGATTGGGCTCTGTTTTGAGATGATTCTTTAATGTATTTTGGATGTTTAATGATGTTAGAAATGAGGTTTTATCAATCCAATCCCGAATAGGTTGTATTTCCTAAGTTTTTGCTTTATAAAAATGGTGGTTTTTGAGGTGTTTTTGGTGTTCTGTTATAGCTGGAGGTATAAGGACGAGTTGAGAGTTGTTTTGATGTTAATTGATGTTTAGAAATGATTAGAAGTGATGAATCTTGGCTGGGTTAAGTTTTGGAAGAGTTTGGAGGTGATTTCGGTTATGTTTGGTAGCCAAAATGTTGGGTATAGGTAGAGCAGCGAGTTTTGGAGTGTTGGCTGAAGATTTCAATGCATGATGATGCATTAATCCTCTGCTTTGATGTGTCTAAAACATGGGAGACATCTTTGGACACTTTCGGAGTTGATTCGGAGGCTTAATCGGCGTTTCGGCAAACAAGCGAAACGAAAATTGGTGAGTGGAGTTGGTTTCCAGCTTTGGAACAGTTATTTGGAGGTTTTGGGAGCTTAGTTTAAGTCTAAACAAATTAGCTAAGCTCAAGAGTAAGTTTTCGGAAAAACTCTCTCGGATGTGCCAAGTTATGGTTTGATGCATTAGTTATGAAATGCATGTTTAATTACTGTTTTGAAAGCATGTTTTAGCGTGATTAATGCTGATTTTGAAAGCCTTGTATTGAGGGATGCTCAAGGTAAGAGATCCTTGGTTTGACATGTTTTTAACATGGTTTTGATGCATAGTGGTACATGATGTTAAGTGGCTTTGATTTATGCTTTAAAACAGTGAATTGATGATGATATTTGATGTATATTGGCAAGTGATGAAATGGTTTTAAAGTACTTGAATCAGATATAGTTAGCCGGCTATAGGATTGGGTGCACCGTAAGTAAAGTCACCTTGGATGTTGAGGGGTTGTGATTGTACCGTAAATTCCATCCAAGTACCCTAACGATTGAGGTAAGATCACAACGGTGGTTGAAATTCCGTGTGTGGATCTTGTGTTATGTGTCCCTTACTCTCGTTAGAGGAATTATACAACTACCGATGAGTGGTGTTGAGGGGTTGTGATTGTACCGTTATACTCCACCACAGGTGTCACATCAATGAAGGGATTGCTCTTGAGTGTGAACCTTGCGTAGTCCGGTAGTGTGTATGAAGCGTGTGGGACAACGCTTGTAATCCGCGTATCCGATTGTGTTTTGTGTAAATGGTTATGAACTATAACTTGGAAGCCAATATAATGTATTTAAGTGTAAAGAAGCATGAGATGCTTGAAATGATGCATGGTGGCATGAGAAAAGAGATGAGCATGTGGTTTAAAAGCTTTGTTGAAACTGTTTTCTAAAAATGCATTGTTGTATTGTTTTTGGTTAGAGCTTGCCTCACTAAGCATTTGTGCTTACGCTCTCTTTTACCAATAATGCATATAATTGAGGTGTTAAAGGGCATCAATGGAGCTAAGTATATCCAAGGGAGGCTAAGCTCATGTATGGTGAAGTTTTTGTACACTATTAGTTTTGATAATTTGGCAATGGGAACCTAAGTTTTGTTTTGGGAGATGTGTCGAACTCCCTAAGGTTGTGGCATGTTTGCCTCTATTGGTTTGAATTGTAAATGGCCTTTAAATGCTTGATTTGGAGTTTGTTTGCCCTTTTGGCTTTGATATTAGGAAGCATGCCTCTAGTCTTGTGAAATTTCATGTTTGGTGATATGAATGTGTTAGGGTGTCCTAAACATGTACCATTTATGTATGTTGACTTGTTGACATGATTAGGGAGTCATTAGATGGTGTTTGAATGGGTTTATGCATGAAAAATCAGCAAAATATGCTATTTCTGGGCAAACCGTATCGGAACACTTCCTAGTGTTTCGAAACGGGGGCCTGAAATGGCCTTCGTGTTTCGAAACGCCAATGAATGTTTCGAAACGAATTTGCCACTAGAAGGCCTCGTTTCGAAACCAGTCTCGGAACCAACCCGCTTATCGAAATGGTCAACGCCGTTTCGATCCTGCGTTTCGATACGGCAGGTGGGTGTTTCGAAACAGGTGACCGTTGGGCACTGATTTGAATGGTGCTGAAGTTTGCAAGCTTTACATTTTAGTCCCGAAAGTTGTGTTTGCAATTGTATGAGTTTGAGCTGTCCAATTATGGTGAATTTTGTCAGAGAAGCATGTAACATGACTAATTTCATATTGGTAATCTTAAAATCAGTAAAGACCTTCTAATTTTCAGAAATTACGTTTTGGTCCCTAAATCTGTATTAAGTGCAATTGAGTCCCTGTTTGTTATCTGATCGCTGTGCCTTTCACAAATAAGCTTTTTGGGAACTCACTTAGGGTTAATGTGCATCTAGATAAGATTAAAAAGAAAAAAGGGTAGTGAATCAAGTTGACTTCCGGGTTGACTTTGGTTTTCCCCGTGTAACCTTCGTAGTTCGGGTCAATTGTCTAGGCCGGGTTAAGGGGGTTACATTTGTTGGTATCAGAGCTTGGTTCTCGTGTAATTGGGAATTGTTATGTGGGTGATGTATGTTTATTTGCGTGATATGCCTTTTGGGTGAAAGAATGTTGTATGAATAGTGTTGCATGGTTTCAATTGTGATGATATGCTATGTTGAAGCGTGTTAGGGGAACCCATTGCCATATCAAAACTAATGAAAGGAATTGTTTTTGGAAAATGAGCTTGAGTACTTGGATTACTTACCTTATTGAGCCTAATTGTGTTTATTGCATTTGTGTCATTGCATTGTTTTCTTTGTAAATGGGGCCGCGTAGAGAGATGAGAATAAATACAAGAACTATGGCTCAGAATGAGAACGAGAATGATGAGAACGCTGAGAATGTTGTGGATTTACCTCCTCCCCCTGGTGGTGGACCACCCGGTGGTGATGGTGCTGGAGGTGGTAATGCTGGTGTTGGTGCTGGTGCTGGGGTCGCTGGACCTGAAGGTGTGCAGGGGCAAGCTGCTCCTGACATGACTGTGTTGATTCAGGCTATTGCTGGAGCCTTTCAGGCAGCAGTAGCTGGAGCCATGGAGCTGCGCATCAGGATGATGCTAATGTGAGATTGCCTTTGGAACATCTACGCAGTGTGGGAGGGACTGAGTTCAGAGGTTTATCTCCGAAAGGATCTGAGTCTTGGTTGGAAAGAACCAAGAGGATTTTGGGGCAATTGAACTGCAATAATGTGCAGAAGTTGGGTTGTGTGGTGTCACTGCTACATGATGATGCTTACATGTGGTGGACGACCACTATCTCTAGAATGGAGGACAATGATGTAACTTGAACGTTTTTCCTGAACGCGTTCAAGCGAAAGTATCTGGGTGTGCGATACCTAGATGAGAAGAAAAGAGAATTTATGTCTCTTGTGCAAGGCAGCATGACGGTAGCTGAGTACGAGATCCAGTTTGTCCGCCTTAGTCAGTATGTGATGAGTGTTTAAAATTTCTATTATTTACACCCTTTTTAACCCATATTTCTGCTGCATTCAAGCATTATTCATTGCATTTAGGTCAGTTTACAGCAAAACATCACAAATATATTAAAAGGCACAGATTCTACTAAAAATGGCTGTTTTTGTAGGTATCTGCCATAGAAGACGGAGAAGGCAGGCCCAGGGCAGATAAGCAGAAGAGCTGAACTGGACAAGCAGCCGAAGAAGAACGAACCTGTCATGGACCTGTCGTGACAGCAAGGTGACAGCAGACTTATGAAGAGGAAAAGTAAAGTGGATCTCGATAGATAGAGAAAAATCTGCTCGTCTGTCGTGTGGAAGCCAAATATTTTTCCAAGCCCCGGATCAAAAGATATGTCAAGCCAAAGCTCAAGGAAAGGAAATTCCCAAAAGAAAGGATGCGGCTGGAAAGTAGGAGTCTTTAGAGATTAGTCTTTATTAGAATCTTACTTTTAATTAAAGTTGTAATCCTTGTTACCTTAGAAGACTTGAGCCCAAAGCTTATATAAGGGCATAGATTTAACCTAAGAGGCAGCACCGATTACCCCATAACCGAAACCAAACCCCTGCCGTCCACCCGTCACCGACATGTTCTAAATTCCCCCTAGGGCTACGGGTTGTTTTGTAAAGTAGTTGCAAGGGTTGCTTTGTTTTTAGGATTTTTCAAGTTCAATAAAATAAACTTCAAGTTCTTTTATCTTGGTTTTAATATCTTGCAAGAGCATCGGGAGAGCATTGTGAGGTTATCCATTTACTTAGCATCGGGAGAGTTAAGTATACGAAAGAGATAAGAGCGCGTTCTCTAGTTTATAGTTGAACCATCTCGTGCCTAGGGATAGGGCGAGGTTAAGTGGCTAAGGAAGAATTCATACACATCGGTGTTCATCCTTCGATTCACGCCGGGAGGTATCATCAAAGACGTGATCATCGACAGACTTGTGCCTAGGGATAGGGCAAGGCAGATCTGGGATTCTTGCCAAGCTTGAAGTACGGAGTTAGTGTTCGCTGCCGCGACAGCTAACGGACAGCCGCCGCGACAGGTGCTGTCGGCGACGGGCGCGACGACAGAACTGGAGATCCTAAGCAATTCAATACCTGCACTACTGAGCAACTCAATACCAGCCCATTCTCTCTATCTTGATTTCTCAATCCTTTATTTTACGTTTTTACCTTATTATTCTCGTGACAACTCTTAATTATTTCCTTTACTTTCGTGCAGTAAACAAGGTGAAGTCATTAGCCCAGTCCCTGTGGAGACGATATCCGATACTCTAGTATCACTTTACTACTTGCGTCGTGTACACTTGCACTACATTGCGATAGACACTTTTACACGCAACAAGTTTTTGGCGCCGTTGCCGGGGATTGGCAACATAACTACATCTTTCTTTTATTGCACTTTTCGCTTTTATTTTTATCTTTCTTTTTTTTCGTTTTTATTTTTATTTTTCTTTAATCTTTCTTTTGTGCTTTAAACTCTTGCTTTTCACAAGGTTTTCTTGTTTATGCACAGATCTAAAAGAGGCGAAGATCCTGAATATAAATTAGATCCGGAAATCGAACGTTCCTTCAATCTCAAGAAACAACTTCGCCACCTTTTAGACAGAAACGAATATCTCGAGGAACAACTAGAGAAGATGGGTCATAACCAACCTGCTGGTGGTTTCATACCACCCCTTGGCAATAATAACCCGCCTGTCGTCGATCCGCCCGCAGCAGGTGGACGACGGTCATGTCGTGACTACATGCTGAATGATCATGTAGAGCTGGAGACCACGCTGCCGGATATTGATGTTGATAACTTCGAGCTTAAACCTGTCATGTTTAGTATGATCAACAACGCCAGACAGTTTAGTGGTTCTGCGACAGAAGATGCTAGGGAGCATCTCAAAACGTTCCAGGAGATCTGTGGTTCGTTTAGACTGCCAGGAGTTAATCCGGAGATACTGAGGCTTCGGTTATTCCCTCACTCCTTGAGGGACAGAGCTAAAACTTGGTGGAATAAACTAACACCGGGTTCTATTATGACTTGGGCAGATCTAACTCGTGAATTCTTATCTCGTTTTAATCCTTCGCATTTATCTGAGCGATTACGTAATGAAATTGCTACTTTTCAACAGGAAGATGACGAGCCAATGCACGAGGCCTGGGACAGGTTTACTACTCTTCTTCGAAACTGCCCAATGCATGGATTTCCCGTCTGGAATCTGGTAACTAAGTTTTATAATGCTGCTAACTTACAAACTCGCATTCGAATTGATTCTGCAGCAAATGGACTATTATTGGATAAAGATCCGGACGAGGCATTGCAAGTTCTGAAAAATCTAGCTAAGAATGAGGAGCAGTTTCCGACAGTTAGAAGAGGGGGTAAACGGGTACTTGCTGTCAAGGACTATGAGGCCGACAGCACTATGAAATCACAGGTAGCATTCCTTACTAAAGCAATGAAACGGTTATTAAATGAAGATGAATTACAAGGATTTGCTGTCGAGGAAGTTTGTACTATCTGTGAGGGAAATCATAGTAGGGATGAGTGCCCTATAAATGTAGAAGAGGGAAAATATGTTGGAAATTACAAGCCAAACTACAATTCCAACAACTACAACCCTAATTGGAGGAAGGATCCCAAATTTTCCTGGAGTAATCCTAACAATGATCTGAATCCGCAAGCATATAATCAGAATCAGGGGGGTCCTAGATTGTTGACGCGACAGCAACTGCCGCCGCAGAACCTGTCGCAGCACCTGCCGCCGCAGCAGCAACAGCAGCCACCACCTGCCACGAGTAGTGTATTGGAACAGACTCTGGCCACTTTTATGTCTCAGACCGGTACGTATATGGAGAATATAAATCAGTTTGTCAAGAAGACAGAAAATTTTATAGATAAAACCGAGATGAGGATGACAAACCATGAAGCTACATTGAAATCTCTAGAGACACAAATGGGTCAGGTGTCGCAACATATTAAGCCGAGGCAGAATGGAGGTTTCCCTAGCAATACTGAAAATGCTAGACCACCCCCACATGAGCAATGTAAGGCGATTACTACTAGGAGTGGGAAGAAACTACCAGGGCCGGAAAAAGAAGCTGATACAGAAAAGGAACCTGCCTTGGATAAACCTGCCGAGGAAGCTGCCCCGACAGGTGATAGACAGACTGCTGCCGATGAGCCAGTCACGACAGCAGAAGCGACAGAGGAGAAAAAAGAAGATTATCGTCCTCAGATTCGCATGCAGTGGGAAGGGCGTATTGCTGATTATCGTCCTCCACCACCTTTTCCTCAACGGATACAGCAAGCTAAGCATGAATCTCAACTTAAAAAGATTTATGATATTTTTAAACAGGTTCATATTAATATTCTGTTGTTAGATGCTGTTAGGGAGATTCCCGGTTATGCTAAATTTCTCAAGGATGTTATGTCGAAAAAATCTAAACTTGGGGAATTTGAAACGGTAAGGATGCAAGAAGGTTGCATGAGTATTCTTCATCGGCAGCCACCCCAGAAAAAGAAGGATCCGGGGAGCTTCATCATACCTTGTGTAATCGGCGACAAATTTGTGGGTAAGGCACTTTGTGATCTTGGTGCCAGTGTTAATCTAATGCCCAAATCTATTTTTCAGAAACTAGGTATTGGCAAGGCGCGGCCCACGACAGTTACCCTACAGCTAGCCGACCGCTCTTACGTTCACCCCGAGGGAAAAATTGAAGATATTTTGGTAAGAGTGGATAAGCTTATTTTTCCTGCTGACTTTCTTATTTTAGATTGTGAGGCAGATGAGAACGCACCAGTCATCCTTGGGCGACCCTTCTTAGCCACGGGAAGATCATTGATTGATGTGGAGAAAGGAGAACTCACCATGCGCGTAAACGATCAAGAAATTAAGTTGAATGTTCTCCAAGCAATGAAACATGCTGATGTGGACGAGGAATGCAAGGCCATCATTGAGGTGACCTTTGATTACCCCTGCATCAGGTCGGGATGCCGTGATATAAAATTTGGTCACTGCTGCGACAGCCACCTACAGGCCTGTCGCGACAGCGATGACGACAGCAACGACGACAGCACCGACGACAGCAACTCCTCTGAATCCGATACATCTGATACTGAAAGTCATGAGGAGGTAAACTGGTTAGACCATCGTCCAGGTAAGTTATTCGAACCCTTGAATTACACTTCGGATAACCATTTAATCCAAAAGCCCTCTACTGTTGAACCACCTATCTTAGAACTTAAGCCCCTGCCAGGGCAGCTTAAATATGCTTATCTTGGTTGTGATGACACACTGCCCGTAATCATCTCTGCTAAGCTGCCGCAGGAACAGGAACGACAGCTGATCGACATGCTAAGGCAGCACAAGAAGGCGATTGGATAGACGATAGCAGACATACAGGGCATTAGTCCGGCGATATGCATGCACAAAATCCTCCTAGAGGAAGATCATAAGCCGACTATTGATGCCCAAAGGCGGTTAAACCTTGCGATGAAGGAGGTAGTGCGTAAAGAGATAATTAAATGGTTAGATGCTGGTATTATTTACGCCATCTCCGACAGCAAATGGGTAAGCCCGGTGCAATGTGTTCCCAAGAAAGGAGGCATGACCGTGATAACCAACGAAAACAACGAGTTAATCCCAACCAGGACTGTGACCGGTTGGAGGGTTTGTATGGACTATCGGAAGCTTAACAAAGCTACCCGAAAAGACCACTTTCCTTTACCCTTTATTGATCAAATGCTTGATAGATTAGCGGGTAAGCCTTACTATTGTTTTCTTGATGGTTACTCAGGTTATAACCAAATTGCTATTGCACCAGAGGATCAAGAGAAAACGACTTTCACATGCCCCTACGGAACGTACGCATTTAGGAGAATGCCGTTCGGCCTATGTAACGCACCTGCCACCTTCCAAAGGTGCATGATGGCTATATTCTCCGACATGGTAGAGGACTTCCTTGAGATTTTCATGGATGATTTTTCCGTCTTTGGAGACGATTTTGAGAACTGCCTCAGCAACCTTCAAAAGGTTCTTGAAAGATGTGAAAAAGCTAATCTTGTTCTAAATTGGGAAAAGTGCCATTTTATGGTGGACGAAGGGATAGTCCTTGGCCATAAGATTAGCTGCCGTGGGATAGAAGTCGACAAGGCTAAGATTGAAGTCATAGAGAAGCTGCCGCCGCCAACAACAGTCAAGGGCATTAGAAGTTTTTTAGGGCATGCAGGTTTTTATCGGAGATTCATCGCAAATTTCTCAAAAATCACCAAGCCCTTATGTCATCTCTTAGAGCAGAACCGACCCTTTGACTTTACTGAAGAATGTACTGAAGCATTCAAGGTTCTGAAGGAAAAGTTAGTGACAGCCCCCATAGTACAGCCACCAGACTGGACACAGCCATTCGAGATCATGTGTGATGCTAGTGACTATGCTGTCGGGGCAGCACTTGGGCAGCGCAGAGATAAGCTGTTTCACGTCATATACTATGCCAGCAAGACGTTGAATGACGCCCAAGTTAACTACACCACCACAGAAAAGGAGCTGTTAGCTGTGGTGTTCTCCATCGACAAGTTTCGTTCTTACATACTTGGAACGAAAGTAATAATACACACCGACCATTCTGCCCTCAAGTATTTGTTCGCAAAGAAGGACGCAAAACCTAGGTTGATATGATGGAAATTGCTATTACAAGAGTTCGACCTTGAAATTAAGGACAAAAAGGGGACAGAAAATCAGGTGGCAGACCACTTGTCGAGGTTAGAAAAGGGACAGAGTCTACCAATAGACGAGACAAACATACTGGAGACCTTCCCTGATGAGCAGCTCTTTGCTGCCGCAATCGCTGTCGCGACAGCCATGGCGGCAGGTAAGTCTTCTAACCTTCCCTGGTATGCTGATTTCGTTAATTTTATAGTTAGCGGAATATTACCTTCTGATCTTAATTATCAAGCAAGGAAGAGGTTTCAAAATGATGTTAAACATTATTATTGGGACGAACCTCTTCTTTTCAAAATGTGCGCAGATCAGGTTATAAGGAGGTGTGTACCACAAGAAGAGCAAGAAGACATTCTCCATCACTGCCATGCTTCACAATATGGAGGTCACTTAGGAGGCAATAAAACTGCTGCCAAGGTGCTGCAGTCAGGGTTCTACTGGCCGACACTATATAAAGATGCACAGGAATTTTACAAAAACTGTGACAGGTGCCAGCGGACAGGTAACATCTCGAGGAGAAACGAGATGCCACTGCAGAATATTCTAGAAGTCGAGATCTTCGACGTTTGGGGGATTGATTTTATGGGACCATTCCCATCTTCATGTGGAAATTTGTACATCCTCCTAGAAGTGGATTATGTCTCCAAGTGGGTTGAAGCAATCGCAACTCAAAAGAATGATGCCAAGACGGTCCAAAAGTTTTTGCATAAAAACATTTTTTCTAGATTTGGCATCCCTAGGGCGATTATCAGTGATGAAGGGAGACATTTCGATAATAGGGTAATTGCTGCCGCCTTAAAGAAATATGGTGTCAAGCACAGGATCGCGACAGCATACCACCCACAGACCAATGGACAGGCTGAGATTTCCAATAGGGAAGTGAAGAACATCCTTGAAAAGATGGTTAAACCAACTAGGAAAGATTGGTCTTTACTTCTGAATGATGCATTATGGGCATACCGGACAGCTTTCAAGACTCCATTGGGAATGTCTCCATTCCGACTAATTTATGGGAAAACCTGTCACTTGCCTGTCGAGATCGAGCACAAATCATATTGGGCAATTAAGGCAGTGAACATGGACTTGGACAAGGCCGGCCAGAAAAGATTATTAGATCTGAACGAGATGGAAGAATTACGGACAATGGCCTACGACAACGCAAGGATCTACAAGGAAAAGACTAAGAGGTGGCACGACAAGAAACTGCTGCCACGACAGTTCTGCCCAGGGCAGCTTGTGTTGTTATTTAATTCTAGACTTAAACTCTTCCCAGGAAAGCTAAAGTCTAGATGGTCTGGCCTGTTCCAAGTGGTTCAAGTCTTTCCCCATGGTGCCATCACAATTCAATCATTAAAAGACGGGCACCAATTCAAAGTCAATGGACAACGCCTCAAGCACTATCAGGGGACTGAAGCCCCAGGAATACAGGAAGTGGTTACTTTAGGAGACGCCCCACAAGGCATCCCTAATTTAACCTAAGTTTTATTTTTATTTTTATTATTTTTATTATTTATTAGGAATTAGGTTTATTTTATTCGAATAATGTTTTATTTTTCTAATTTCCGTTTTTAGGTAATAAAAGAGTCAAGAAGAAAAGGAGAAGTGACCCAAGCCCACCGCCCATCCATCAGCCCAATAAAGCCCATTTATGGAGACCTGTCGTTTCGGCTGCCGCCGCGGACGGATTTGACAGGTTGTCAACAGACTGACATGGCAGACGTAGAAGCGTGCATAACAGACGCATAAATGCGTGTCAGACGCATCAGACACGTTAAATCCAATCTGCCGCTCCGTTATTCCCGCCTTCCGTTGCAGCATTAAATGGGCAGCTACTCGACCGCTATAAAACCCCATTCTCATTTTCATTTTTTCTCACTTCTGTTTATTCTTCTTTGTTTTCTCCTCTAGTTTTCTTTACTTTCTTCAGATTTCACAACCCTTGCAACTAATATGTCGTCCAGACAGACCCACCGCAGTGCTGCCTCAACCTCATCACCAGCAGCACTTGGGACAGTGACAGCAGTTCCGATGTCCAGCTCGTGGAGCAACCTGCCCCTGAACCTGCCCAGCCTCCACCACAGCCCAGACGCCGCCGCCAGATCCGTGTTAGCAGCAGCAGCGAGGACAGCGACTAAAATTTAAGTTTTTATTTTCCTCTTATTGCTGCCTGCCTTTATATTTTGTGATGTACTTTTTCTTTATTTTATTTTTCATGTCATTTTGCATTGAGGGCAATGCAACCCTTGAGTTTGGGGGTGGCAACCCTCCATCATTAATGGAGTCTTTAGTACATCTTTTTATTAATTGTTGTGTCTTATTTTTTTTAAATAAGTTCTCTTAAAAAAAAATCAGAAAATATAAAACTGTTGGCTTAAAACTGTGAAGTAAACTTACCTGTCGTGACAGCTCTGTCGGGGCAGCATCTTTAGGACAGTTTAAGGAGAAGTTTAGAGCCTTTCTATAGTTCTGAAAAACTTAAACACCTTTGTGACTGTTATACTGCTTAGATGTCTTTTAGCCAAACTAGAATAGGATGCTTAGTACTTGAATAGCCCCTAGAGGTGCCTAACACTGGCTCTAGGAAAGAAGTTTAGCAAAAGAAACTCAAAAACCTAGAGGTGCCCGAAACCGGCTCTAGGAAGCTAACTAGAGGTGCCCAAAACTGGCTCTAGAAAAATTTAGCTCGAAAATAAAAGAAAAAAGAAGCATGAAAATGTGTCTTCAAGAAAATAAACTTTGGCATAAAAATTCGAGTTAAAAGAGTTGATTATTCTAGTGAAACTAAGAGAGTCTTAGCATATAACTGTTCACAAGCATGCACACACTGCACAAGGACTATAGGGAGATTCCGGACAGATCCTAATCTTTCCGACAGGTTGCTGCCGCCATAGAGAATGAACGACGGGTAAGGGACAGTTCACTGTTTGAAGGCCAACAAAAAAATTTTCATTTTTCTTTTAAGTCTTAATTGCTTGAGGACAAGCAAAAACTTGAGTTTGGGGGTGTGATGAGTGTTTAAAAGTTCTATTATTTACACCCTTTTTAACCCATATTTCTGCTTCATTCAAGCATTATTCATTGCATTTAGGTCAGTTTACAGCAAAACATCACAAATATATTAAAAGGCACAGATTCTACTAAAAATGGCTGTTTTTGTAGGTATCTGCCATAGAAGACGGAGAAGGCAGGCCCAGGGCAGATAAGCAGAAGAGCTGAACTGGACAAGCAGCCGAAGAAGAACGAACCTGTCATGGACCTGTCGTGACAGCAAGGTGACAGCAGACTTATGAAGAGGAAAAGTAAAGTGGATCTCGATAGATAGAGAAAAATCTGCTCGTCTGTCGTGTGGAAGCCAAATATTTTTCCAAGCCCCGGATCAAAAGATATGTCAAGCCAAAGCTCAAGGAAAGGAAATTCCCAAAAGAAAGGATGCGGCTGGAAAGTAGGATTCTTTAGAGATTAGTCTTTATTAGAATCTTACTTTTAATTAAAGTTGTAATCCTTGTTACCTTAGAAGACTTGAGCCCAAAGCTTATATAAGGGCATAGATTTAACCTAGGAGGCAGCACCGATTACCCCATAACCGAAACCAAACCCCTGCCGTCCACCCGTCACCGACATGTTCTAAATTCCCCCTAGGGCTACGGGTTGTTTTGTAAAGTAGTTGCAAGGGTTGCTTTGTTTTTAGGATTTTTCAAGTTCAATAAAATAAACTTCAAGTTCTTTTATCTTGGTTTTAATATCTTGCAAGAGCATCGGGAGAGCATTGTGAGGTTATCCATTTACTTAGCATCGGGAGAGTTAAGTATACGAAAGAGATAAGAGCGCGTTCTCTAGTTTATAGTTGAACCATCTCGTGCCTAGGGATAGGGCGAGGTTAAGTGGCTAAGGAAGAATTCATACACATCGGTGTTCATCCTTCGATTCACGCCGGGAGGTATCATCAAAGACGTGATCATCGACAGACTTGTGCCTAGGGATAGGGCAAGGCAGATCTGGGATTCTTGCCAAGCTTGAAGTACGGAGTTAGTGTTCGCTGCCGCGACAGCTAACGGACAGCCGCCGCGACAGGTGCTGTCGGCGACGGGCGCGACGACAGAACTGGAGATCCTAAGCAATTCAATACCTGCACTACTGAGCAACTCAATACCAGCCCATTCTCTCTATCTTGATTTCTCAATCCTTTATTTTACGTTTTTACCTTATTATTCTCGTGACAACTCTTAATTATTTCCTTTACTTTCGTGCAGTAAACAAGGTGAAGTCATTAGCCCAGTCCCTGTGGAGACGATATCCGATACTCTAGTATCACTTTACTACTTGCGTCGTGTACACTTGCACTACATTGCGATAAACACTTTTACACGCAACAGTATGCACCAGAGCTAGTCCCTAATGAGGGGGAGAGATGTGAACGTTTCCGTTATGGATTGGTAATGGATGTGAAGACTTTTATGCTTGCGACTGAATATACGGATTTTGATGTGCTTGCGAGTCGGGCGAAGGACATCGAGCAGAACTTGGGTTTGTTTTTCAGAGGCGTTAGTTCTAGCTCGGGCAAAAGAGCTGCTGATCATAGTTCTGGTGGTGGACGGAACAAGAAAGGATGAGATAAGAGGTATCAGCCTACTGCTAGGCGTGGTGGTGGAGGACATGGTACGCCTGTTCAGGGGGATAGGATGAGGGCTGATCAGAACACGTGCTGGACGTGTGGATCTCGTGGCCATTTGAGGCAAGATTGTCCTCGAGCAGCGACGGAGGTTCAGGCTCCTATTGTAGCGACAGGTAATTCATGTTGGAATTGTGGTTCGGCAGACCACATGAGGAGGGAGTGTCCTTTGTTGGCCGGTGGTGGTCAAGGACGTGCTCATGGGGTAGTTTCACCTCAGAGAGGTCGTGGGCGCGGCCGTGGTAACTTTTAGCGCAGAGATGATGGTGGGAGGAATGTGGCGCATGTTGTGGTTGTTCAACCTGAGGGTGGTGGCCAGGCTTGAGTATATGCTCAGCGTGAGGGAAGGAATGATACGGATGTGATCGCAGGTACCTTTACTTTGCAATCCTTGTCATTACTTTCTTTGATTGATTCTGGATCTACACACTCATACATATTGCGTGAACATGCTCAAATGCTTGGTTTACCTGTTGAGTCTTTGGATGTTGGTATGCGTGTGACTAGTTCCTTTGGTGTGACAATTGTAACACGAAATTTGTATAGAAGATGTCCCTTGAAAGTGCAAACCCATGTTTTTCTTATTGATCTCATGGAGTTGCCATTCTATAGTTTTGATGCAATCCTTGGTATGGATTGGCTTGTTGAGCATCGAGCTATAGTGGATTTTGAGAATAAGCGAGTTTCGTTGAAACTTGCGGATGATTATGAGGTAGTGGTGGTGTGTGAGAATGTAAAGTTTCTTAGTAATGTGGTGTCTACCTTGGAAGCAAGTCGGATGTTGCGGCAAGGTTGCGAGGCTTATTTAGCCTTTGTTATGAATCCAAGTTCGAAGGAGGTGCGCGTTCAAGATATAAGAACTGTGCGAGAGTTTCCTGGAGTGTTTCCGGAGGAGTTACCTGGATTGCCTCCTAGCCGAGAGGTGGAGTTTGGAATTGAGTTGTATGAAAACACAACTCCAGTGTCTATTGCTCCCTATCGCATGGCACCTAAGGAGTTGAAGGAATTGAAGACGCAACTTCAGGAGTTGCTTGACCGTGGGTTCATTCGGCCGAGTGTGTCACCGTGGGGTGCACCGGTCTTGTTTTTGAAGAAGAAGGATGGCACTATGAGAATGTGCATTGATTATCGTCAGCTGAAACAAGTTGACTATCAAGAATCGGTATCCTTTGCCGAGGATTGATGATCTTTTTGATCAGTTTCGTGGAGCGGCTGTATTCTCTAAGATTGACTTAAGGTCAGGGTATTACCAACTTAAGGTGAAAGATGTGGATGTGCCAAAAATAGCCTTTAGAACGAGGTATGGGCAATATGAGTTCCTTGTAATGCCGTTTGGTTTGACGAATGCTCCTGCAGCTTTCATGGACATGATGAATAGAGTGTTCCATGAATACTTGGATAAGTTTGTTGTGGTGTTCATTGACGATATCCTTGTGTACTCTCGTACTGAGGTGGAGCATGAAGGTCATTTGAGGGTTGTCTTGCAAGTGCTTCTGGAGAATCAGCTTTATGCTAAGCTGAGCAAATGCGAATTCTGGCTTAAGGAAGTTGTTTTCCTTGGTCATGTGGTTTCTGCTGAGGGGATTCGTGTTGATCCTCAGAAGGTTGAGGCGGTGATGAATTGGAAGCCTCCTAAGTCCGTTCATGATGTTCGTAATTTCCTTGGGTTGGAAGGATATTACCGAAGGTTTGTGGATGGATTTTCAAAGATTGCTGCACCTTTGACAAAGTTGTTGCAAACGGATGTTAAATATGAGTGGACGGAAGCGAGACAACAAGCTTTTGAGAAGCTTAAGGCAGCATTGATGCAAGCTCCTAGCTTGGTTCAACCAGAATTAGGAAAAGAGTTTGTAGTGTACAGCGACGCATCCTATGTTGGTTTGGGGTGTGTGCTAATGCAAGAGGGTAAGGTGGTGGCTTATGCATCGCGACAGTTGAAGGTGCATGAGCGCAATTATCCTACGCATGATATTGAGTTAGCTGCGGTGGTTTTTGCTTTGAAGATTTGGAGACATTATTTGTATGGTGAGAAGTGTACTGTGTACACAGATCACAAGAGTTTGAAGTATCTGATGTCGCAGAAAGAGTTGAATCTTAGGCAACGACGTTGAGTGGAGTTGCCTAAGGATTATGATTTGACGATCGAGTACCATCCGGGAAAAGCTAATGTTGTAGCGGATGCCTTGAGTAGGAAGGTGGCAGTGGAGTTAAGGGCTATGTTTGCCAGCTTGAGTATTTTGCAAGATGGAGGTCTTGTGGCTGAATTGCAAGTGAAACCATCTTTGGTTCAGTTGATAAAATATAAGCAGTTGTTGGATGATTCTTTGGTGCCACATGTTCAGGATATTACTAAGGATAGACCATCGGTTTTCTGTTTTAATGATGATGGAGTTTTATGTTTTAGAAGTCGGATAGTAGTGTCGAATGATGCGGAGTTGAGGCGTACTATTCTGGCTGAAGCTCATAGTAGTCCTTTTGCTATGCACCCTGGTAGTACAAAGATGTATCGTGATCTAAAGGATGAGTACTATTGGGTGGGTTTGAAGAAAGATGTTGCAGAGTATGTGAGTAAGTGCATGGTTTGCCAGCGGGTTAAGGCTGATCACTAGTTTCCTTCAGGGTTGTTGCAACCGTTGAGGATCCCTGAATGGAAGTGGGAAAGGATTACCATGGACTTTGTGTCTGGTTTGCTTTTGTGGCCATCGAAGAAGAATTCGGTGTGGGTGATTATGGATCGCCTTACGAAGTGTGCGCATTTCTTACCTGTGCATACTACGTATACTTTGGACAAGCTTGCAGAGCTGTACATTGCTGAGATTGTGCGTTTGCATGGTGTGCCAAAGTCTATAGTGTCGGATAGAGATCTGAGGTTTACATCGCGTTTTTGGGAGTGTTTGCACCAAGCTTAGGGTACGCGGTTGAATTTCAGTACTTCTTATCATCCACAGTCGGATGGTCAGTCGGAGCGTGTTATTCAAGTGCTTGAGGATATGTTGAGGTGCTGTGTGATTGAGTTTCAAGGTTCTTGGGAGAAGCATTTGCCTTTGGTGGAGTTTGCTTATAACAATAGCTACCAGGCAAGTATTCAAATGGCACCTTATGAAGCCTTATATGGGAGGAAGTGCAGAACTCCTCTTTGCTGGGCTGGAATAGGTCAGAAGTTGGTTTCAATGCCGGCTTTGTTGAAAGGAACCACCGAGAAGGTGAAGCTCATTTGTGAGCGGTTGAAGGCAGCTTCTGATCGACAGAAGTCTTACGCGGATTTAAAGCGTAAGGAGATTGAGTTTGCGGTGGGTGACCATGTGTTTTTGAAGGTTTCACCTTGGAAGAAGGTGATGAGGTTTGGCCGGAAGGGTAAGTTGAGCCCTAGGTTTATTGGACCATACGAGGTGATTGAGCGTGTGGGTCCTGTTGCGTACTAGCTGAGGTTACCGCAAGAGTTGGAAAAGATACATGATGTGTTTCATATCTCCATGCTTCGGAGGTATAGATCGGATCCTTCGCATGTTATGCCTGTGGAAGAAGTAGAGTTGAATCCAGATTTGACCTATAACGAGGAGCCGGTTGAGATTCTGGATTCGGACAGTAAAGTTGTTCGAGTTAAGATCATTGAGTTGGTTAAGGTGTTGTGGAGGCATCGTGGTGTTGAGGAAGCCACGTGGGAAAGAAAGGATGACATGAAGAAGCAGTTTCCCTACCTTTTCCTCCAGGTAAATTTCGAGGACGAAATTTATTAAGAGGGGGAGAGTTGTAACACCCCAATTTTGGGCTTAGAAGTATAGGGTTTGGTCAGACCGGTCTGATATTTGGTTCGAATATAAAAGGAGGTTTTAGGGAAAGCCTAGTTCGGGATGTTTTAAAAATATAGAAAAATATTTAAAAATCCTCATTTAATATATATATGAGAGTGGTGAAATCAATTTTATAAAATAAGGTTTGGAAATACTACATTTCAGTGTAGTGACCAAAATGCGATTTTTGCAAAGTTTAGTAGTGACTATTTTGTAAAGGATTGAAACTTTGAATCTTTAAGGAGCTAATTTACCCAAAATGTTTTTCTCCAGATTTTTCCTTAATTTGGGTGATTTAATTAATGTTTTAATTAAATAAAAAGAAAAGAGAAACTACTTTTTCGATTTTCGTAACTACCTTTTCCTAATTTTCTCTCAAAATCCTATCATCCAAACACATTTTCTCCAGCAAATTTCACATTGATCTTCACCTCAATTGATGAGATTTCTATCATCTATTGGTTCCTAATCAATCTTGCATCAAATCCTTTTGTTTTCCACATTGGATTTTCAAGGAATTTGGCCCAAATCAAGGAGAAATCTTCATTTAGAGGTAAGGATGTTCTTCTCCTCTAAATACTCAATTCTTTACTGAAATTCCCAAATTGTCAATCCTTTATTAAAGTTTTATAAATGAATTTAATGTTGGAAACTTGATTTTGGCTTAAAACTCAAGATTTGGAAGAGATCTTGAAGATTTTCGTTCTAATGGATTGGGCTCTGTTTTGAGATGATTCTTTAATGTATTTTGGATGTTTAATGATGTTAGAAATGAGGTTTTATCAATCCAATCCCGAATAGGTTGTATTTTCTAAGTTTTTGCTTATGAAAATGGTGGTTTTTGAGGTGTTTTTGGTGTTCTGTTATAGCTGGAGGTATAAGGACGAGTTGAGAGTTGTTTTTGATGTTAATTGATGTTTAGAAATGATTAGAAGTGATGGATCTTGGCTGGGTTAAGTTTTGGAAGAGTTTGGAGGTGATTTCGGTTGTGTTTGGTAGCCGAAATGTTGGGTATAGGTAGAGCAGCGAGTCTTGGAGTGTTGGCTGAAGATTTCAATGCATGATGATGCATTAATCCTCTGCTTTGATGTGTCTAAAATAGGGAGACATCTTCAGACACTTTCGGAGTTGATTGGGAGGCTTAATCGGCGTTTCGGAAAACAAGCGAAACGAAAATTGGTGAGTGGAGTTGGTTTCCAGCTTCGAAACATTTATTTGGAGGTTTTGGGAGCTTAGTTTAAGTCTAAACAACTTAGCTAAGCTCAAGAGTAAGTTTTTGGAAAAACTCTCTCGGATGTGCCAAGTTATGGTTTGATGCATTAGTTATGAAATGCATGTTTAATTACTGTTTTGAAAGCAAGTTTTAGCGTGATTAATGCTGGTTTTGAAAGCCTTGTATTGAGGGATGCTCAAGGTAAGAGATCATTGGTTTGACATGTTTTTAACATGGTTTTGATGAATAGTGGTGCATGACGTTAAGTGGCTTTGATTTATGCTTTAAAACAGTGAATTGATGATGGTATTTGATGTATATTGGCAAGTGATGAAATGGTTTTAAAGTACTTGAATCGGATATAGTTAGTCGGCTATAGGATTGGGTGCACCGTAAGTAAATTCACCTTGGATGTTGAGGGGTTGTGATTGTATCGTAAACTCCATCCAGTACCCTAACAATTAAGGTAAGATCACAACGTTGGTTGAAATTCCGTGTGTGGATCTTGTGTTATGTGTCCCTTACTCTCGTTAGAGGAATTATACAACTACCGATGAGTGGTGTTGAGGGGTTGTGATTGTACCGTTATACTCCACCACGAGTGTCACATCAATGGAGGGATTGCTCTTGAGTGTGAACCTTGTGTAGTCCGGTAGTGTGTATGAAGCATGTGGGACAACGCTTGTAATCCACATATCCGATTGTGTTTTGTGTAAATGGTTAGGAACTATCACTTGGAAGCCAATATAATGTATTTAAATGTAAAGAAGCATGAGATGCTTGAAATGATGCATGGTGGCATGAGAAAAGAGATGAGCATGTGGTTTAAAAGCTTTGTTGAAAGTGTTTTCTAAAAATGCATTGTTGTATTGTTTTTGGTTAGATCTTGCCTCACTAAGCATTTGTGCTTACGCTCTCTTTTACCAATAATGCATATAATTGAGGTGTTAAAGGGCATCAAGGGAGCTAAGTATATCCAAGGGAGGCTAAGCTCATGTATGGTGAAGTTTTCGTACACTATTAGTTTTGATAATTTGGCAATGGGAACCTAAGTTTTGTTTTGGGAGATGTGTTGACTCCCTAAGGTTGTGGCATGTTTGCCTCTATTGGTTTGAATTGTAAATGGCCTTTAAATGCTTGATTTGGAGTTTGTTTGCCCTTTTGGCTTTGATATTAGGAAGCATGCCTCTAGTCTTGTGAAATTTCATGTTTGGTGATATAAATGTGTTAGGGTGTCCTAAACATGTACCATTTATGTATGTTGACTTGTTGACATGATTAGGGAGTCATTAGATGGTGTTTGAATGGGTTTATGCATGAAAAATCAGCAAAATCTGTTGTTTCTGGGCAAACCGTATCGGAACACTTCCTAGTGTTTCGAAACGGGGGCCTGAAATGGCATTCGTGTTTCGAAACGCCAAGGATTGTTTCGAAACGAATTTGCCACTGGAAGGCCTCGTTTCGGAACCAGTCTCGGAACCAACCCGCGTATCGAAACGGTCAACGCCGTTCCGATCCTGCGTTTCGATACGGCAGGTGGGTGTTTCGAAACAGTTGACCGTTGTGCACTGATTTGAATGGTGCTGAAGTTTGCAAGCTTTACATTTTAGTCCCGAAAGTTGTGTTTGCAATTGTATGAGTTTGAGTTGTCCAATTATGGTGAATTTTGGCAGAGAAGCATGTAACATGACTAATTTCATATTGGTAATCTTAAAATCAGTAAAGACCTTCTATTTTTCAGAAATTATGTTTTGGTCCCTAAATCTGTATTAAGTGCAATTGAGTCCCTGTTTGTTATCCGATCACTGTGCCTTTCACAAATAAGCTTTTTGGGAACTCACTTAGGGTTAATGTGCATCTAGATAAGATTAAAAAGAAAAAAAGGATCATGAATCAAGGTTGACTTTCGGGTTGACTTTGGTTTTCCCCGTGTAACCTTCGTAGTTCGGGTCAATCGTCTAGGCCGGGTTAAGGGGGTTACACTTTGTCACCAACCTCGTACTCTATATGCATATGACGTGAATCTATGTAAGCCTTTTGTTGATCAAACTTCACTTGCAATATGTCTTTGATTATTTGAACCTTTTCCTTGTTTCGTTTGACCAAATCTGAACCTATAATTTGCCTTTCATTCAGCTCGGTCCAACAAAAAGGAGTTCTACATTTACGTCCATACAACGCTTCAAAAGAATCCATCTGAATGCTCGATCGAAAGATGTTGTAAGCGAACTCAACCAATGAGAGATGCTCCTCCCAACTACCCTCAAAATCAATGATACAACATCAGAGCATGTCCTACAAAATATGAATAACCCTCTCAAACTAACCATCGGTTTGAATATGAAAAGGCGTACTAAATTGCAACATGATGCCCAACTCCTCATTTAAATTTTTCCAAAACCTAGAAGTAAATCTTGGTTCTCTATCATAGATGATCGATGACGGCACACCGTAAAAACTCACTATCTCCTTAATGTAAAATTTGGCGAACTTCTCCAAGGTGAAATCCATACGCACCGGCAAGAAGTGTGCAGTCTTGGTCAGTCTGACCACTATAACTCAAATCACATCATGATTCCACTTGGTCATCAGTAACCTGGTCACAAAATCCATCGTTACTGGATCCCATTTCCATTGTGGAATCTAAAGCAATCTAGTGGCTACTTGATGTTCGACCTTCACTTGCTAACATGCCAAGCACTTAGTCATGAACTCTAAAACATCTCTTTTCATCCTTGGCTACCAATAGAAAGGTCGTAAGTCTTGATACATCTTGTTTTTTCGCGGATGCATAGTAGATAGACTACTATGGGCTTCTTGAAGGATCATGTCCCCGAGCCATCAATGGTCGGTACACACAAATGGTCATAGAAGTACAAGATCCCATTTCATACTCTGAACTCGGTCGTTTCGTCGCGTTGCACCATCTCAATCTTGGAACTCATATCTTCGTCTAATGCATGTTTGTTCTTAATCTCTTGTACCAATGTTGATTCCATATGAAGTTCGGCTAAAAAGCCACCAAAATTGCTCATCCTTAAATGGGCAAACATTGTAACGCCCCGATTTTGGGCCTAGATGTTTTAGACAGTGGATCGGGTTAAGTGAACCGGTTGGAAATAGTTCGAATTGTGTTAGGTGGTCTAGGTAAATCAAGGTTTGGGATAGGATAAAAATATGACAAAATTTGCTAAAATCCTCTAAAATCATGTTTAAGAGGTTGGTTAAATCAATTTTACAAAATGGGTTTTGGAAAAGGTACATTTTGGGCAACGACCAAAATGTAATGTTTTAAAACTGTGGAAAAATGCAATTTTCAAAGGAAGAGTCAAAATCTTAGAATCTTTAGGGAGCTTTTAAGAAATTAAGCCTTTCCTTAATATGACATGTGTTTTAAATGGATTTTAAATAATTGATTTATTAATTTTATCATTTAATTAATAAAAGTTAGTTATTTTGGAGAACAAAAATTAACGTTAGTTATCATTTTCAGCCAAACACATTTCTAAACCAATTTCTCCACATTTCTTTTCTCCCAAGCACTCTCTTTTTGATTTCTCATCCATTTCAAAGAGTCCTTTTCAATTTCTTCAAGATTTGTGAAGCAAAAACTTGTCAAGTATTGAGGAAAGCAAGGATTGGAGGTAAATCCCATTCTCAACCTCTAATCAAGGTTCTTTATTGAAATTCCCAAGACTTTTGACTCTTAAATGTGGGTTTTAATTGAGTTTTGATTATAGTTTTGATTTGAGATCAAAATCTTGTAAAATGATGAGTAAAATCTCAATTTTCGAAGTGATCTTGATGTGCTTTGTTTGTTATGGATTTTAATTGAGTTTTGAATTGATCTTGATGTTGAAAATGAGTTTAATGATATATATCCCGAAATTCTTGAGATCCTTGAGTTTTATGTTGGTTTTAGTTGGGTTTTTGAGGTGTTTAGATGCTTATATGCTTGCTAGAGGTATAAGGTTGGTTTTAGGTTGTTTTTAGATGTTGATTAATGCTTAGAATGTGTTGGATGAGTTGGGTAATGGCTGGGCAGAGGTTTGAGATAAATCGATTTAATTTTCTGTTGTTTCGGATGGGTAATTTGGTGTGTTTTTGCTGGGCAACGAGTTTGTGTTAAGTTTCTTGTGTTAGAATGCATTTTAATGCATTGAGGCTCTGTTTTTATTTGTTGAAAATAGGGGATTATACGGAAGCAAACGAAGTGGATTTGGAGGCTTCAGACAATCGATAGTCGCGTCGGCAAGTGAACGAACACGAGTCGGTGAGTGGATATTGGTTTTCCAGCGAGGAAACGTTTTGAAAAAGGTTTTGGGAACTTAATAAGAGCTTGATACGCTTTATTAAGTTTGTAATTAAGTAAAGTGGATTTCTACTCTCGGTTGTGCTAGTTATGGGCCTTTTGTTGCATTTGATTTTAAATGCATGTACCTACTGTTTTAAAGCATGTTTTTGAGTATATATAATGTGTATGATGATGCCATGTGGTTTAAGGATGCACTAGGTAAGTGATCCTTGTATGCATGTGTTGATGCATGAGAATTTAAGCATGGTTTAATGCTCGTTTATGTCTTATCATGGATGCTTTGTAAAAACAGTGAGGTATGCATGGGATTTGGATTATATTGGCAAGTGATGTTGGTTAAAGTGTTTTATATATGAAATCGGATATAGTTAGCCGGCTATAGGATTGAGTGCACTATAAACAAGTCGCCTTGGATGTTGAGGGGTTGTGATTGTACTGAATACTCCATCCAAGTACCCTAACAATTGAGGATTGTTAAGGTTGCAACAGTTGAGGGTAGCTCCCGAGTGCGAACCTTGTGTTTTGTCCTGTCTCTCGTTAATGGGTTATACATTTACCGATGAGTGGTGTTCAGGGGTTGTGATTGTACCGAATACTCAACCACGGGTGTCACAAAGATGGAGGGTCACTCTCGTGTGTGAGCCTTGATATGGCGGTAAAGTGTATGAAGGGTGTGAGACAACCCTTGGTAATCTGTGTATCCGATACTTTGATTTTGAGTTGTTGTTATAACTTGTGAGCCAATATAATGGATTTGTATAATGTGGAAATTGTTGCTAATGCATGGTTTGAGAAATGCATGATTTGGTTTAAGCTTTGCATAATGGTGTTTATGCTTGAAGGGCTTGGTAAATGAAAAGTAATGGTTTAATTTCTGATTTAGATTTGATCATGTGGTATGATGTTTAAACAATGTTTTTGATGTTAAGCGATGGTTTTGGAAAAAAAGGAAAATGGTTTTGTGCATTGATGACGTTTGTGGTTTGAGCAATTCTCACTAAGCTTATATGCTTATGCTCTCTTTGTTTCATCAATGCAGATAATTAGGCTATTTTTGGAGGCAGCGTCTTTGAGGAATCACACCAAGACTTTTTGCTAAAAGTATGTTGAACTTTTTGAACTAGTGTAATAAGGGCAATGACGGTGTCCAATGCTTTAATTACTGTTATTGTGGTATTTTCTTGTTTTGAGCAAGTTTATTATGCATTCGTGATTTTGTAATTGGCCTCTATGTGGTTCTTGGACCTTTAATTGGTGTTTTGGTCATGTTTCGGTTTGTGGTTGAAGGCATGCTTTATTATTTGCTTATTCAATATGAACTGATGTGTTTAATGCTTGCTTTGTGGCTAGTTTGTGATGCATATATGTTTGATGTGATCATATATGCATGTATATGAGTTCTGGGTGTGATCGGATGATGATTGATGCGTTTAAGAGGTTGTTCCTTGTGCACTTCTGGTATGGGTATCGATACTCGAGCCTCAGTATCGATACTCATAGGCTAATTTTGGCCAGATTGGTGCAGACGTATCGATACGGCTTGGAATTGTATCGATACGATTTGGAAGTGTATCGATACCCCTATGCATCATGCACACCTGTACCGATACTCGGGTAAGGGTATCGATACCCTCTCTCAAACTTTGGTTACTGCCTTCCCGAGTATCGATACGAGCTATAGGTGTACCGATACTTGACCGTTAAATTAGTTAAATAGAATCTTTAAAAGTCTGAAATGTGACATTTTAGTCCCTAAACTTTGTGTATGCAATTGGATGGGTTTGGATGGTTCGTTTGTGCTGAAATTTATCAGAGAAGCATGTTTTATGATTAATTAAAGGTTGGTAATCTTAAAATTGGAAAGGTCCCTATAATTTACGAAAATTATGTTTTGGTCTCTAAAAGCTTAAAATGTTCAATTGAACCCCTAAACGTTATTCGTTTGCTACGTTGTTTCTTTCTAAATGTTTTGTTGATCATATATAGTTTTAAATTGCATCTAGAGAAGATAAAAAGAAAAAAGGTCGTTAATCAAAGTCGGCTTTAACGAGTTGGCTTCGGTTTTCCACGTGTAATCTCCTTGGTTCGAGTCAGACGTCTAGGCTGACTAAGGGGGTTACAAACATTGCTCTCGAATCTGACATATATTTTCGGCTCAATACGTCGGAAACCATGTTAGCCTTACTAGGATGATACTCAATCACACAATCATAATTCTTAAGTAACTCTTTCCATCGTTGTTGTCTCAAATTTAGCTCTTTTGCATAAGCAGATATTTCAAACTCTTGTGGTCGGTGTAGATGTAATACTTTTCCCGATACAAATAATGTCTTTAAATCTTTATGGCAAAAATAACTGCAGATATCTCCAAGCCATGAGTTGGATAATTACGCCCATGAACCTTGAGCCACCTTGAAGTGCAAGCCCCAACTTTCTCCTCTTTCATGAGGACACATCCAAGTCCATTCAAGGACACATCGTTGAAAACCACAAAATCTTTAATTGATTCCGGTTGGGTAAAAACTGGTACTTCTATTGAATAAACCTTTAACTGTTCAAAACTATGATGTCTTTTCTCGTTCCACTCAAATGAAACTATTTTTTGGAGCAATTTGGTCAATGAAGATACTATAATGGAGAACCACTTGACAAAACGTCGGTAGTAACCCACTAAGCCAAGGAAACTATGAACCTCTAAAGCATTCCTTGGTGGTTTCCACTCAAACATAACCTAAATCTTTTAAGGATCCATAGGGATCCCTTCCACTGAAATGATGTGGCCCAGAAACGCCACTTTTGACAACCAACATTTACTTTTGCTGATTTGGCAAACAATGACTTCTCTCAAAGGGTCTGAAGCAAAATACGAATGTGATAATCATGCTCCTCATCTAAGCTAGAGTATGCCAAGATTTCATCGATGAAAACAACTATAAATTGATCCTCATCAGGCTAGGAAAGCCACACAAACCTGTAGTAGCATGTAGTAGCATGTCTCGAGATGACATGATCGAGGTCACATTGGAAAGTTAATGATTCATTTCCTTAGCACAAGCAATTTTCTTCATCTGATCCCCGAAGCTTCAAACTCTTTTCCCGACACCGCAAGCTAGCATCAAGTTCAAATAATCAATCCATACCAAAATCACATTGAATTCTTGGAAGGGTAACTCCATCAAATCTGCTGGAAATACATTTCCTTAAATCTCAGCCAGACATTGACGGTAAACCTTGTATACCAATACATCGAACCTGTAACGCCCCAATTTTGGGCCTAGAATAATTTGAGGTCAATTCGAGGTTCGTAGAGCGTAGAATAAAGATCTGAGTTTTCGGGAGTGGTTTAGGGGAATCAAGGTTTGAGTCAAGATAAAAATATGAAAATATGCTTAAAATCATCATTAATTATATAAATGATTTTGGAAAAATCAATTTTAATAAAAAGATTTTGGAAGTACGACATTTTGAGTTAGTGACCAAAATGTTATTTTTGCAAAGTTGTTTTAGTGACTATTTTGAAAAAGGATTGGAACTTTGAATCTTTAAGGAGCTAATTTACTTAATTGTTTTTATTAGATTTCTCTCTTAACTTGGGACATTTTAAAATAGTTTTTATTAAAGATTAAAAGGTTTAATAAAGGAGAATTGACTTTCTCATTAAAACATATTTTTCGTCATTTTCTCTCATTCTATTTTTTCTCAAAGATTTTCTTCAGCCAAACACTCTCCATTTTCAAGAAGGTTGAGGTAATGCTCTTGATTTGCTGAGTTTATGATTTCAAAAGGATTCTTCAATCTGGATTTACAAATCCTTATAATTTTCCTTTAATTTTTCAAGAAAATCACATCCAATTGAGAGAGATTTCACCCATTAGAGGTAAGGTTCGTTCTCCTCCTCTAATGATCAGTTCTTTACTGAAATTCCCAAGTTATCAATCCTTTACATATGTTTTCTAAGTTGTTTTGATGGATTAATCATGGAAATTTGGTTAAATTGAAGTTTAATGTTGAAATTTTGTGATTTTCATAATGCTACTTTTCCCTTGATTTAAGGATGTTATTAATCAAGATTTTGATGTTAAATGGTGTTGAAATAAAGGTTTTATCACAATGATCTCGAATTGGTTTGGATCTCTAGTTGTAGATGGCTAGATTTGGGGTTTTTGGTGAAGTTTTGAGGTTTTGGTGTTGAAGGAGGTTTATGGATGGGATTAGGTTGTTTTTAAATGTTAATTGATGATTAAAAGTTGTTAGAAGTGTTAGATTTTGGGAGGGTAAAGTTTGAGGAGTAATCGAAGGTGTTTTCGGTTGTTTCGAATAGCCATTTTGGTGTTTTTGGACAAAGCAGTGAGGTAGCTTAGATTGCCGGTCATTCTAATTCATAGAGATGCATTAATCCTCTATTTTTGTGTGTTATAAACAAGGGTGAGCACATCAGACGAGATTGGTGAATTTTCAGAAGCTTCGGAAGCTTTTCTTCGCTTCGGCAAAGCAAGAGAGGCGTGATCAGGGAGTGGAATTGCTTTTTAAAAGTCTTTCAAAGGCTTGAAAGCAAGGTTTGGGGGTTTAGGTTGACTTTGAAACACTAACCTAAATCTGGAAGTAAGTATGAGATGTTTCGCTCTCGTTTCTCAGTTATTGTCCCATCGGTTTTATGATCATGCTCTTTTTTTGAAGATTGATTTATACCTACTATTTTATGCATGTTTTGAGAAATGAAATGATGATTTTAATGATCCCATGAGATAGAATTGATATTTCAATAAGATAGAACTATTTGAGAAAATGCTATGTATTGTACATTCTTTTGAAATGGGATGAGAATGATTTAGATTGATGTATTGAAAAACAATAGGTGATGATGTTAAAATGAATATATTGGCATGAGATGAGATTATTGTTACCGGATATAATTGGTCGACCAATAGGATGAGAAGTGCACTATAATATACAAAATTTGTACGTGCTCTTTGGTTCTGGCAATGGGGGTAGTGTCATCCCGTTCAAAAGTGAAAGTGAGAGATTCCACCATGGTAGGTCTTGGTGAAACACCCAAGCTTTGTGGCGATGAGAGATGCCGCCTTGAGAGTCCGGTGATGTGAGATTCCACCGGGGTAGGACTTGACATTTAGTCAAGCTATCCACATATCCGAGTAATGTTGTTAAAATGCCAATATATGAGATTGATTATGAGATTCACATGTAACTAGTTTATAAATGATCTTAAGCATTATGTTTAGCATATGAGAATATGATTTGAAAAACGCTTTATGAGATTTAAGCATTTGAGGCTTTGTCTTGAGGCTATGCATTTGTTGAATGCTTTATGATCTGAAAATGATTTCAAGCATGAGATAGAATGAGCATGAGGAGATAGAGATTTCTAAATGAGAAATGATTTAAAAATGCATTGTTGTGTTGGTTTGTTTTGAGCATCCCTCACTAAGCAATTGTGCTTACGCTCTCTTTTTCTAACAATGCAGATAATTAGCTTGCTTGGGCAGCAAAGAGGCAAGAAGAATTCCAAGAAGTGTGGTTAAGCTCAAGTATGATTTTATATTTGCTTATTAGTAATAATAGTTGGCAATGGGAGGTTACCATGTTGTTTGGGATAGGTGTTTTGAAACTCCATAGTTTGTGGCAAGTTTTGAATGCCCATAATGACTTGTAAATGGCCTATAATATTTGGTTTACGCCTTGGTTTGTGTTTTGACTTCTAATCGGCTATTTTTGCATAGGTTGCATGCATATAGATTCCCTTGATGCCTATGGACTTGATATGATGTTGCTTCTGCCATGTATGTTGTTGTTTGATGTTCTAAATATGTTGTATGCATGTTGGAATGGTTTGGTATGGATTAAATTGTGAAAAACCAGCAAAAATTGTCATTACAAGCCAATGTGTTTCGGTACACTCGAGCATGTATTGAAATAGTGAGCCTGAAATGGCCTAAAGGTTTCGAAACATGGTGGTCTGTTTCGGTACATTTTGCCATTGGAAACCTGTGTTCTGAAACACCTCAAAGGGTGTTTCGATACGGGCCCGTGTTTTGAGCCATGAGAACCTATTTCGTTACGCCTGTTTTGATACAGGGCTAGCTTGTACCGAAACAAGAAGCTGTTATGTTAGTTGTTGGAATATTCTACAATTCTGATTCTTTACGTTTTGGTCCCTGAATGTTGTGTATGCTATTGAACGAGCATGAATGACTATTTTGAGCTGAGTTTTGGCAGGGAATCATGGAATATGTTTAATTAAAGATTGGTAACTATAAATGTGGAAAAGTCCTTGTATTATGATAAAATTATAAAATGGTCCTTAAAACATATTTGAATGCAATTGAGTTTCAATTTGTTGTTTGATCGAGTTGCAAATTGTTATGCTGCGATGTTAAACACTTAAGATCCTAATGAGCATATAGGCAAGATTAAAATAAAAATATAGGGTTGCTTAGTGAGGTAAACCTTCTAGTTTACTTCAATATTCCCCGTGTGATCCGTTCGGTCCGGTTTTTCACCCAGACATGTGTGAGATGCACGATGTTTTATAACATGAATTGTGATTGTTATATGCTATTGGGGGAAGAAATTAAGGGTACCCATACCAAATTATTACTTATTGAAAGAGAACTTTAGTTTTGAAAAGTAAAACTTGAGCACCTTGGATTCTTGCTTTGGCTAGCCCGATTGCTTTTATTGTTGCATTCTTTTTAGCTATATTGTTTTGAAAATGGGACTGAGACGAGAGCTTAGAGGCCATGTACGTAACGTGGTTGAGAATGAGATTCATGAGAATGATGAGAATTTGCCTCCTCCTTCTCCTGGTAGTGAAGGAGCTGGAGCGGGAGCTAGTGTTGGAGGTGTTGGACCTCAACCAGCGCAAGGACAAGCTGCTGTTGATATGAAACCTTTGATTCAGGCTATAGCTGGGGCTTTTCAGGCAACGATAGCAGGGATGCATGTGGCCGCACCCCATTCTAGTGCTAATGCTAGTATACCTTTGGAACGTTTTCGCAATTTGGATGGAACTGAGTTTAAAGGCTATCTCCTGAGAGTTATGAGGCTTGGTTTGAGAGTACGAAAAGGATTATTGGTTAGATGAGTTGCAATGATGTGCATAAGTTACGTTGTGTTGTCTCCTTGCTTCACGGAGATGCTTATACGTGGTGGATGACCATCACTACGGGTTTGGAACCTCCCAAGGTTACTTGGGCATTCTTTGTAAATGCTTTCAAGAAGAAGTATTTGGGTGTTCGTTATCTAGATGAGAAGAAGAGAGAATTCATGTCCTTGGTGGAAGGAAACATGATTGTTTCCAAGTACGAAGTTCAGTTTGTTCGGTTGAGCTAGTATGCTCATGAGCTGGTTCCCGATGAACATAAGAGATGTGATTGTTTTGGCTATAGGATGGTGAAGGATGTTAAGACCTACATGTTTTCTTCGGACTATACCGATTTTGATGTCTTAGTCACTCGAGCTAAGGACATAAAAAAGAATTTGGGTCTAGCTGCTCGTTCGGGTGGTTCTAGCTCTGGAAATAGGGCTGCTGAGTATGATGGTGGAAAGGATCATTATAAGAAGCATAAGGATTAGAGGTATCAATCGGATCCTAGGCGGGGTGGTGGGAACCCTGCTCCTGGTCATCAAGGCCAGAATGCTTTCATTCGTACTCCAGATTGTAACCGGTGCGGTAGGAGGCACACGGGAGAATGTTGGGGTAATTTGGGTACATGCTAGAACTGTGGATCACGAGGACATATGAAGCGTGATTGTCCACAACCCGTTAGAGATGGACAAGCTTCGATGAGAGCTATTGAGCCACAGAGAGGCCGTGGGCACGGTCGTGGCAATTTTTAGCGTAGGGATGATGGTCAGAAAAATGTTGCACATGTGGTTGTTGTTCAGCCTGAGGGAGGTGGACAGGCTAAAGTGTATGTGCACCGTGAGGGAAGGAATAA
The DNA here is from genome assembly GCA_030270665.1 of Hibiscus trionum. Taxonomy (NCBI): domain Eukaryota; kingdom Viridiplantae; phylum Streptophyta; class Magnoliopsida; order Malvales; family Malvaceae; genus Hibiscus; species Hibiscus trionum. Next base: position 39,637,031 of record BSYR01000027.1, on the reverse strand, counting down.
CACATATGTGATCGCAGGTACCTTTACTTTTCAATCCTTGTCATTACTTTCTTTGATTGATTCTGGTTCTACTCATTCATACATTTTGCGTGAGCATGCACAAGTGCTTGGTTTTCCTGTTGAGTTGTTATATGTTGGTATGCGTGTAACCAATTTTTTTGGTGAGACTATTGTTTCAAGGAAGTTGTTTAGGAAATGTCCTTTGTCTGTTCAAGGACATGTGTTTGAGGTTGATCTTATGGAATTGCCTTTCTATGGTTTCGATGTAATTCTTGGTATGGATTGGTTAACTGAGTATAGGGTTTTGGTTGATTTTGAGACGAAGAGAGTTTCGTTGAAACTTGTCGATGATTATGAGGTGGTGGTTGTAGGTCAAAATGTGAAATTCTTATCTAATGTGGTTTCAGCTCTTGAAGCGGGACGGTTGATGCGTTCGAGATGTAAAGCTTTCCTAGCTTATGTGATGAATCCTAGCACAAAGGAGGTGCGAGTACAGGACATACGTACACTGTGTGAGTTTCCAGCTGTATTTCCGAAAGAGTTTCCCGGTTTGCCACCGAACAAAGAGGTTGAGTTTGGCATTGAGTTTTATGAAAATATGACGCCAGTGTCTATTTCTCCCTATTGAATGGTACCTAAGGAGTTGAAGACGCAACTTCAGGAGTTGCTTGATCGAGGTTTCATTAGGCCTAGTGTTTCACCTTGTGGTGCACCGGTCTTGTTTGTGAAAAAGAAGGATGGCACGATGAGAATGTGTATAGATTATCGTCAATTGAACAAGTTAACAATCAAGAACAAGTATCCTTTGCCAAGGATTGATGACCTTTTTGATTAGTTTCGAGGTGCTTCAGTGTTTTCTAAGATTGATCTGAGATCTAGATACTACCAGTTGAACGTAAAAGATGTGGATGTGCCTAAGACTGTTTTTCGCACAAGGTACGACCATTATGAGTTTTTGGTGATGCCTTTTGGTTTAACTAATGCCCCTGTTGCATTCATAGACATGATGAATCGTGTGTTTCATGAGTTCTTGGATAGGTTTGTGGTTGTGTTTATCGATGATATTCTAGTGTACTCTCATACCGAGGAGGATCATGATAACCATTTGCGGATTGTGTTGCAAGTTTTGATGGAAAATCAGCTTTATGCTAAGTTGAGCAAGTGTGAGTTTTTGGCTTAGAGAAGTTGTTTTCCTTGGTCATGTGGTGTCGGCCGAAGGGATTAGAGTTGATCCTCAAAAAGTTGAAGCGGTGATGAATTGGAAGTCAACTAAGTCAGTTCATGAGGTACGTAGATTCCTTGGTTTGGCGGGATACTACCGTAGGTTCGTGGATGGTATTTCCAAGATTGCTGCTCCTTTGACAAAGTTGTTGCAAAAGGATGTAAAGTTTGAATGGACAGAGGTTCGACAGCAAGCTCTTGAGAAGTTGACAGAAGCGTTGACTCAAGCTCCTATCTTGATTCAACTTGAATCGGGGAAAGAGTTTGTGGTTTATAGTGATGCATCCTATGTTGGTTTGGGATGTGTGTTGATGCAAGGAGGAAGGGTGGTAGCTTATGCATCTCGGCAGTTGATGATGCATGAGCGTAATTACCCTACGCACGACATCGAGTTGGCTGTTGTGGTGTTTGCCTTGAAAATTTGGAGGCATTACCTTTATGGTGAAAAGTGTACGGTGTACACAGATCATAAAACTTTGAAGTACTCGATGTCCCAAAGAGTGTTGAATCTTAGGCAACGAAGGTGGCTTGAGTTGCTTAAAGATTATGACTTGACGATCGAGTACCATCCGGGGAAGGCTAATGTTGTAGCTGATGCCTTGAGTAGGAAGGTGGCTGTTGAGTTAAGGGCTATGTTTGCTTGGTTGAGTGTATCACGAGATGGTGGTTTAGTGGCTGAATTGCAAGTGAAACCCTTGTTGGTAGAGTTGATTAAGAAAAAGCAGTTGTTAGATAATTTGTTGGTACCGCATGTTCAGGACATTGCGGAAGGAAATCCAACGAACTTTTGTTTCACTGATGATGGTGTTTTGTGTTTTAAGAATCGAATAGTTGTGCCGGAGGATGTTGAGCTAAGGCGCACTATTCTGATTAAGACTCATAGCAGTCCTTTTGCTATGCATCCTGGTAGTACAAAGATGTATCATGGGTTGAAGGATGAGTATTATTGTGTTGGTTTGAAGAGAGACATTGCTGATTTTTTTAGTAAGTGCATGATTTGTCAATGAGTAAAAGCTGAGCATCAATTTCCTTATGGATTGTTACAACCTTTGAAGATTCCATAATGGAAGTGAGAGAGAATCACCATGGATTTCGTGACGGGTTTGCCTTTGACACCGTCCAAGAAGAATTCTATTTGGGTGATTGTTGATCGTTTTACGAAGTGTGCACATTTCTTGGCGGTACATACTACGTATACGTTAGATAAGTTGGTGGATTTGTACATCTCTGAGATTGTGAGGTTACATGGAGTGCCTAAGTCCATTGTTTCGGATCGAGATTCGTGTTTCACAGCAAGGTTTTAGGAGTGTCTTCATCAAGTATTGGGCACACGTTTGAATTTCAGTACATCGTATCATCCTCAGACGAATGGACAATCCGAACGAGTTATCCAAGTGCTGGAGGATATGTTGAGATGTTGCATCATTGATTTCCAAGGTTCTTTGGAGAAACAGTTGCCTTTGGTAAAAGTTTGCTTACAATAACAGTTATGAAGCGAGTATTCAAATGTATCCTTATGAGGGCTTGTAAGGAAGGAAGGGTAGAACGCCTCTTTGTTGGGCAGAAGCAGGGCAGAAGTTGGTTTCTTTGCCTAATGTGCTTAAGGGCACTACGAAAAAAGTGAAGCTCATTAGTTGAGGTTGAAAGTGGTTTCGAATCGACAAAAGTCTTTACACGGATTTGAAGCGTAAGGAGATTGAGTATGCTGTGGGAGATAAGGTGTTTCTGAAGGTTTCACCTTGGAAAAAGGTGATGAGATTTGGCCAGAAAGGCAAGTTGAGTCCAAGGTTTATTGGACCGTATGAGGTGCTAGAACGTGTTGGACCTGTTGCTTATAAGTAGAGGTTGCCTTCCGTGCAAGAGAAGATACATGATGTTTTCCATGTATCCATGCTTCGTAAATATAGATCAGATTCGTCTCATTTTATGCATGTTGAAGAGATTGAGTTGAATCCGAATTTGTCCCATGATGAAGAACCAATTGAGATCTTGATTTCGGACAACAAGGTGAGAAAGAATTCAAGGACGAAATTTCCTAAGTGGGAGAGAGTTTTAACGCCCCGATTTTGGGCCTAGAAGAATTTGAGGTCAATTCGAGGTTTGTAGAGCGTAAAATAGAGAATTAAGTTTTCGGGAGTGGTTCAGGGAAATCAAGGTTTGAGTCAAGATAAAAATATGAGAAAATGATCAAAAAACATCATTAATTATATAAATCATTTTGCTAAAATCAATTTTAAGAAAAAGATTTTGGAAGTACGACATTTTGAGTTAGTGACCAAAATGCGATTTTTGCAAATTTGTTTTTGTGACAATTTTGTGAAAGGATTGGAACTTTGAATCTTTAAGGAGAAAATTTATCTAATTGTTTTTATCAGATTTCTCTCCTAATTTGGGACATTTTAAAATGGTCTTTATTAAAGATTAAAAGGTTTATTAAAGGAGAATTGACTTTTTCATTAAAACCTATTTTAAGTCATTTTCTCTCATTCTATTTTCTCTCAAAGATTTTCTTCAGCCAAACACTCTCCATTTTCAAGAAACTTAAGGTAATGCTCTTGATTTGCTGAGTTTATGGTTTCAAAGAATTCTGCAATCTTGATTTACAAATTCTTATAATTTTCCTATATTTTTTCAAGAAAATCACGTCCAATTGAGAGAGATTTCACCCATTAGAGGTAAGGTTCGTTCTCCCCCACTAATGATCAGTTCTTTACTGAAATTCCCAACTTATCAATCCTTTACATATGTTTTCTAAGTTGTTTTGATGAATTAATCATGGAAATTTGGTTAAATTGAAGTTTAATGTTGAGATTTTGTGATTTTCTTAATGCTACTATTTTCCTTGATTTAAGGATGTTATTAATCAAGATTTGGATGTTAAATGATGTTGAAATAAAGTTTTTATCATAATGATCCCGAATTGGTTTGGATCTCTTGTTGTAGATGGCTAGATTTGGGGTTTTTGGTGAATTTTTGAGGTTCTAGTGTTGCTGGAGGTTTATGGATGGGATTAGGTTGTTTTAAATGTTAATTGATGATTAAAAGTAGTTAGAAGTGTTAGATTTTTGGTGGGTAAATGGAGTAATCGAAGGTGTTTTCGGTTGTTTCGGATAGTCGTTTGGTGTTTTTGGACAGAGCAGCGAGGTAGCTTAGCTTGCCAGTCATTCTAATGCAAAGAGATGCATTAATCCTCTGTTCTTGTGTGTTATAAACGGGGGAGACTACATCGGACGAGATTGGTGAAGTTTCAGAAGCTTTTTCCGCTTTGGCAAAGCAAGAAAAGGCGTGATCGGTGAGTGGAATTGGTTTTTAAAAGTCTTTCAAAGGCTTGAAAGCAAGGTTTGGGGGTTTAGGTTGACTTTGAAGCACTAACCTAAATCTGGTGATGTGAGATTCCACCGGGGTAGGACTTGACATTTAGTCAAGCTATCCACATATCCGAGTAATGTTGTTAAAATGCCAATACATGAGATTTATTATGAGATTCACATGTACCTTATTTATAAATGATATTATGCATTGTGTTTTGCATATGAGAATATGATTTGAGAAACACTTTATGAGATTTAAGCTTGTGGGGCTTTGTCTTGAGACTATGCATTTGTTGAATGCATGAGATAGATGGTACATGTGATTTAAATGATGTGGTTTTGCTATGAAAATGATTTCAAGCATGAGATAGAGATTTCTAAATGAGAAATGATTTAAAAATGCATTGTTGTGTTGGCAATGGGAGGTTAACATGTTGTTTGGGTGAGGTGTTTTGAAACTCCCTGGTTTGTGGCAAGTTTTGAATGCCCTTAATAACTTGTAAATGACCTATAATGTTTGGTTTATGCCTTGATTTGTGTTTTAACTTCTAAGTGGCTATTTTTTCATAGGTTGCATGCATATATATTTCCTTGATTCCTATGGACTTGCTATGAAGTTGCTTTTGCCATGTATGTTGTTGTTTGATATTCTAAATATGTTGTATGCATGTTGGAATGTTTTAGTATGGATTAAAGTTTGAAAAACCAGCAAAAAGTGTCATTACATGCCCAAGTATTTTGGTACACTCGAGCCTGTATCGAAACAGTGAGCCTAAAATGGCCTAAGGGTTTCGCAACAGGGATGTCTGTTCCGGTACATTTTGCTACTAAAACCTCTATTCCAAAACACCTCAAAGGGTGTTTCAATACGGGCCCGTGTTTCGAGCCATGAGAACCTATTTCGGTATGCCTGTTTCGATACAGGGCTAGCATGTATCGAAACAACAAGTTGTTATGTTAGTTGTTGGAATATTTTGCAATTCTGATTCCTTACGTTTTGGTCCCTAAATGTTGTGTATGCAATTAAACGAGCATGAATAATTATTTTGAGCTGATTTTTGGCAGGGAAGCATGAAATATGTTTAATTAAATGTTGGTAACTATAAATGCGGATATGTCCTTGTATTATGATAAAATATGTTCAATTCGTTGTTTCATCGAGTTGCAAATTGTACCGCTGCGATGTTAAACAATTTGGATCCTAATGAGCATCTAGACAAGATTAAAATAAAAAATAGGGTTGTTTTTTTAGGTAAACCTTCCAGTTTACTTCAATATTCTCTGTGTGATCCGTTCGGTTCAGTCTTTCGCCCAGATCGGGTCGTGGGGGTTATAGAAACCAATAGGACTAGTCACTCGAACTCTAACCTCTAGATCATCGGATATGATCCCCTACTCTCGACAAATCTCACTACGAATGTATGAATTAGTAGATCATGATTCAACTAATGCAATTAGAGGAAAAGATAATAGGGTGAAGGTACATGAGCTCACATATGTAGCATCATAGTCATCATTATCCTTCATCACATACTTTCTCACTAGAGCTATAGCAATGGATCTCTCGGTGTCTCTACTCCACTGCCCTGACGTGGACCCTAATCCCCCTTTAGCAAAACCTTTACCCCCTCTGACCCGAATACTACGACCACTAAGTTTGGGTTGGGCGTTATAAGTAGCTTGGTGACAATCCGTAATAAAATGGTCCAGAGATCTACATCCATAACATGTCTTAAGTGTACGATAACACTCCCCCGAGTGATACTGTCCACATCACTCACACGAACACCGAGCTGATGACCTAGGTGAATCTCTTCCACTCATCATTGACGAGGAATTTGAATTCCCTCCACGAGAACCTGAACTGGGCATTTGATTAGACCTATATGACTAGTTCTTATTGTTTCTCCTTGAATCTCAAGAATCTCTAGATCTCTTGCTCGAACTCTATGATGAACCCTAGTTTCATATGTCTTGTACTGACCTTGGACCCTCCAGCACGCCCCTAGATTAGACCTCCAACCTAATCGAGTGATCTAACATAGTTGGCTAACTCTACGAATGTCTTGTGTGGATCAACGGTCACTTATATTTGAAGCTCTAGGTTCAAGCCACGATGTAACCTCTAACATTTCAGTTCCTCAGTCGCAACAACCTCTAGAGCGAATCTACTCAGCTGCATAAACTCCCGCTCGTACTCGAACATCGATCGGTTCCCTTGCACAACTAAGAGAACTAGCCCCTCAAAACATCCATATAAGATTCTCCGACGTACTTGTTCTTGAACTCTCTCAAAAAATATTTGTAAGTCGGTAGCGCAACGTGCAACACACTCTCTCCACAGTCGCCCATTATTCTATAGCATTACCCTTTAAAAGCGAGGTAATGCAATCAAGTCTATCCTCGGGTTTGCACCACATCTGTCTAAAACCCACTGAGTATCTCTCAGTCATTGATTCATTATAATAGGATCAATATCACCCGTAGCATAGAAATCCTTGACTCTATAATGACATATCCTCTTTACGGGTGTCTCATGCGATTTGGCCAAGGGTCTTAGCAAAGCCCTAACTAGTCAGTGGAGGAAACCATTCAAATTCTAAAAGTAGGTCGCCTCGTCCCTTTCGGTGTCCTCATATTTCGTATCCAGGATATATCCATCCTTATAGTCATCCCAAAGAGATACATGACTCTCGTCACGACTATTAGTGCCACGGTTCGTGCCACTTGGCATAGAAAATCTCTAAAATCATAGGGAAATATAAGAAGCACATCAGATTTCTAGTATTGGAAGAGTACAAACTTAATTTTAGGTGCTTATACCACTATACATCTTACTACAACTCCCAATTACCCCGGGATTTCCTAAAATTGGCTAAACCTAGGCTTCATACCACTAAATGTAACACATCGATCCCACCGGACCCGAGACGCTACATTCGAGATACCTCTAACTCGACCCATCAAAATTTCATTCACTATGAGCCTCAAGTTTAGTCATGTAACCCCCTTAAGCCGACCTAGATGCCCGACCGAACCGAACGAGTTACATTGAGTTTCTCGAAGCAAACCCGTGAAAAGATTATTTGAATTACGCCCATTTTCCTTTTATCTTATCTAGATGCAATTTATTAATCTATGGTGTACATGCTACCAACGGTTCAAATCTCACCCAAACGAACATCGATAGCGCATTCAATTGCAATAAAAAACATTAAGGGAACAAATTGTAAATCTAGAAAATTATAAAGAATTAAGTCCAATTTTGAGTTACCATTTTGTAATTAATCATTTACCATACTTCCATTCCAAACTTCAGCTCTAATCGACCATTCAAACACATTTAATTGCATGCATAACAATCAGGGACCAAAACAGAAGAATCTAAAACCTTTTATAATCAAAATAACTAACATAACGATCAGGTGTATTGATATATTCCTAAGGTGTATTGATACGCGGGGGCGTATCAATACAACTCATAGGTGTATTGATACACATGGGCGTATTGATACAGCTCCTAGGTGTATTGATACACGAGAGTCCAGTAGCTTAAAACACTCTTACCTGTATCAATACAAGTCCTGTATCGATACAACTGACCAAAATACACTGACCTTTATCGATACACTTCAACCTGTATCAATACACCTGGACCTGAAATGTGAAATTTTGCTTGCATTTCACATTTCCAAGGATCCCAACATATTTCTATGGCACGCAAACATAAACACCAAGCATCTAGAGACTATTCTATTCCAAAACATCAAAGAAACATGATCATAACATGTCAACATGCTTCAAACAAGAATCTGGAGGCATGCTCCCTAAAGACCATCAACCAAAACCTCAAAACATAAATCCCAAGCAATACCAACATATAAAGCCCATTTACAACTTCAAAACAGCAATATAAACTTACTCAAAACAAGGAGTTTAATAAACACACTCCCAAATTAACAATGAATCCCATTGCCTTTATTACTAAAAGTCTAGTTTGAAACCATACTTTTAATGAACGAAGCCATTGGATCCTCTTTGCTCACTTGTTGTCTCCACTCCTTTAATTCTCTACATCGATGGACAAATAGAGCACAAGCACACTAGGCTTAGTGAGGAGTGCTCAAAACAAAACACAATCAATGCAATTTGAAAACCTTTTCTCAAAACCATTGTAATCACCATTTCAATCCATTTATAAAACATCATGCCTTGAAAATCATGCACTTAAACCTTTCCAAAACCAGCATATTAAACCATATGCCTCATGTATCATTAATCAACAACAAATACCATTGCTAAACCAAAATTTAAGCCTTCCCATGTGTAACGCCCCGGTTTTGGGCTTAGAAGTTTTGGGCGTTGACCGGTTTGGTCAAAGTGCTGTTCGAATCTAAAGAGGTGAAATTAGGAAAGCCTAGTTCGGGTTGCATTAAAAATATGGAAAAATGTTCTAAAATCATCTTTTAATATAATTAAGTGAACTGTGAAATCAATTTTGAAAAATGGGTTTTGGAAGAGTGACATTTTGGCTAGTGACCAAAATGTAATTTTTGAAAGTTTTGTGACTGTTTTATAAAGAGTTGAAACTTTGAATCTTTAAGGAGCTATTATTCCAAAAAGTAGTTTCTCCAGATTTTTCTAAGATATTTTGAGATTTATTCTGATTTTAAAACATATCAAAAGTGGAGGGAAAGGCCATTTGGCTATTTTCTTAACTAACTTCTCTATTTTCTTTCTCTCATTTTCTCTCAATCCAAACACTTGTTTTTCAGAGAGTTGTTTCTGATTTTCTCACCTAAAATCCTCCTTTCAACATTCTTTTGATTCCTAATCAACATATCTTCAAAACCTCATCATTTGCTAGTTGATTCAACAAGGTTTTTGATTCCAAAAAGTGGAGAAACACAAGTTTGGAGGTAAGAACGTCCTTCTCCTCTAAACTATCAGTTCTTTACTGAAATTCCCAAGTTCTCAACTCTTAATTGAAGTTTTATTAAAGGATTTTAAGGGGTGAAATGGATCTTGGCTTATAATGCAAGATTTGGTGATTTTTGATGATTTTCGTTAGATATGATTAATCTGAGATTTGAGGTGTGTTTTTGATGTTAAATGAACTCTAAATTGATAAGGAAATGAGTTTTGATTAATGCAATCCCGGATAGGTTGTGTTTCCTAAGTTTAGCTTGTGATTCTTGGATGTTTTTGTGGTGATCTTGTGGATCTGATGTTGCTGGAGGTATAAGGATGTTTATAGGTTGTTTTTAGATGTTAGATGGTGTTAATGGATGTTAGGTTTTGCTGGTTTATGGCTGGGCTTTGTTGAGAAGTGGTTTTGATGCAATTTCGGTTGTGTTTGGTGGCCGAAATTGGAGTATGAATGAGAGCAGCGAGTTTGAGTCCTTTCATTGATGCTTTTGATGCATGATGATGCATTAAATCTCTGCTTTAATGTGTTTAATCAGGGGAGGTATCTTTGGATCCAAGAGTTGTTGATCTGGAAGCTTGATTTGGTGCTTTGGCTTGAGGCGAAGTGGAATCAGTGAGTGAAATTGGGTTTTCGGCTTTGAAACCAATGTCTTGGGAGCTTAGTTTAAGTCTAAACAACTTTGCTAAGCTCGAGTGTAAGTTTTCGGAAATTCTCTCTAGTGGTGGCCATGATTTTGTTGTGATGCAATGTGGTTTATTGCATGTTTTGATTACTGTTTTGAAAGCATGATTTAGCATGGTATTTGCTGTTTTGATAAGCCATATGTTAAAGGAAGCTCAAGGTAAGAGTTCCTTGTTTTTGAACATTGATTAAATGTGGTTTGATGCTTTTAAATGCATGATGAATATGGCTTGGTTTAATGCTTTAAAACAGTGGATAAATTGATGATAATGATGTATATTAGCAAGTGATGTTTTGAAAAGGTTAAGGTCACTAAGCTGGTTAAAAGTCCTTGAGTGAGCCTTGTTACTTAAGAACATCAAGGTGGTTAAAAGTCCTTGGATGATTCTTGTTACGGACACAAAGGTGTTTAAAAGTCCTTGTGTGGTCCTTTCTATGGTGTTTAAAAGTCCATAGGCCAAGGTGTTTAAAATTCCTTGGGCTCAAGGTGTTTAAAAGTCCTTGAGGTGATTCAATTCATGGTGTTTAAAAGTCCATGGCCAAGGTGTTTAAAAGTCCTTGGGGTCAAGGTGTTTAAAAGTCCTTGAGGTGATCTAATTCATGGTGTTTAAAAGTCCATGGCCAAGGTGTTTAAAAGTCCTTGGGGTCCAAGGTGTTTAAAAGTCCTTGGGGTGAAAGTTGATGAACTTGTTTTCAAAGAAATGAAATGTATCACTTGAGGCCAATATGACATGTAATGAAATGAAGCATGAGATGCTTGTTTTAAGTATGCTTTTGAGCATGTGTAAATGATGATTTGAAGCATGTTTTGTAAGTGTTTTATAAATGCATTATTGGATGGTTTTATTGAGCATTCCTCACTAAGCTTTTGCTTACGCTCTCTTTGTTTTCTCAAATCAATAATGCAGAGCATTAGAGTACTTGAGGGCAGCAAGGAGGGCAAGCATCCAAGTGGAAACAAAGCTCTAAGTATGGAAGGTTTTCTAAGTACATTTTAGCTTTTGGTAATTTGGCAATGGGGGACCTATGTGTATGTTTTGGGAGATGTTTTGAACTCCCTAAGTATGTTGAATGTTGTTGAGAATGCTGGTTTTTGTGGTTGGCCTTTATATGCTTGAATTGGAAGTTTATGCTTGAATGGCTTACTTGTGTAGGAAGCATGCCTATAGATTTGGGGCTTTTCATATATATGGATGTTTTGATGAATTGTTGATGCAAGTATGTCTCATACATGTTGAATTGCATGTTGGCAAAGTTTGGTGGCATTTGGAGTATGATTAGTTGGTCAATTGCATGTTTAAGTATGCATTTTTAGGCAATCTGTGCAGGGTGTTTCGGAACAGCACCTACCGTTTCGGAACGGGTGCCTTAATTGTGCCCAGGCGTCCGAAACGGGAGGGGCCGTTCCGAAACGGAAAGGCCACTGCCAGACCCCCGTTTCGGTACGCGTTGCGGAACGGCCCCGAGTTTCGAAACGGGCTATGCCTGTTTCGGAACGGGTGACCGTTGGGGGCTGACATTGGCAGTTATATGTTTTGAAATGTTTGCATTTTGGTCCTGAAACTTGTTTGTGCAATTGTATGAGTTTGGGAAGTCCTTTTGAGCTGAAATTTTACAGAGAAGCATGAAACCTGATTAATTTCAAGTTGGTAACTTCAATTTGGATTAAGTCCTCGTAATTATCAGAATTTACAATTTGGTCGCTAAAGTTGTAAATTGTTCAATTAAGTCCCTGTTTGATCTCTGATGTTTGTGATCTTTTGGTATGATGTTTGTGTGATCACAATTAGGTCTAAAGTGCATCTAGGCAAGGTTAAAAAGAAAAAAAAGGTCGTTAATCAAGGTTGACTTTCGGGTTGACTTTGGTTTTCTCCGTGTGACTTTCTTAATTCGGGTCAACCGTCTAGGCCGGGTTAAGGGGGTTACATTTGGTGGTATCAGAGCTGAGTTCTCGAGTAATTGGGAATGTATGTATGCATGATTGAAGTATGTATGCCTTGTATGCTTGTTGAGTGAAAGCATGTTTAATGGCTTGTGATTTTGATGCAATTGAAGTATGTGCTGTGATGTAGCATGTTGTGGGTACCCATTGCCAAATCAAAGCTAAAGGAAAGATGTTGTTTTGAAATGAAATTGAGCTTGAATACTTGGATTGCTTACCTTGTTGGGCCTGACTTTGTTTTATTTGTGTTGTGATTGCATTGTAAAAGTATGGCACCACGTAGAGAGTTACGAGGTAATGTGCGAGCTACGGCTCCTAATGAGAACGAGAATGAGGAAAACACGGGTAGTGCGGTGTTACCTCCTCCTCCACCTGGTGGTGGTGGTGCTGGGGCTGAGGAAGCTGGAGCTGCAGCTGGTGCTGGAGCTGCTGGACATGGGGCTGGTCAGGGGCAAGCTATGCCTGATATGACGATGTTAGTGCAAGCTATTGCTGGTGCTTTTCAAGCAGCAGTAGCTGGAGCTCGTGGAGCGGGGCATCAGGAGGATGCTGGTGTCAGACTACCTTTGGAGCGTTTGCGCAGTCTTGGTGGGACTGAGTTCAGGGGTATGTCTGCTGAGAGTTCTGAAGCTTGGCTAGAGAGTACCAAGCGAATCTTGGGCCAGATGAGTTGCACTGATGTGCAGAAGCTGGGTTGTGTTGTGTCCTTGCTGCAGAAGGATGCGTATACGTGGTGGACAACCACTGTTGCTGGGATGGCAGAAGATGATGTGACTTGGACATTCTTTCAGAATGTGTTCAAGCGGAGATATCTTGGTGTAAGATATCTAGATGAGAAGAAGCGTGAATTCATGTCTCTTACCCAAGGGAGCATGAGTGTGGCTGAGTATGAGGTGCAGTTTGTGCGACTCAGTCAGTATGCACCGGAGCTGGTACCTGATGAGCGGGCAAGGTGCGAGAGGTTCCGTTATGGTTTAGAGACGGATGTGAAAATGTATTTGCTGGCCGCCGAGTATGATGATTTCGACGTGTTGGTGGGCCGAGCCAAGGATGTTGAGATGAACTTGGGTTTATCTGTGAGAGGTGCTGGAGCAAGTGCTGGGAAGCGATCAGCTGAGTTTAGTTCCGGAGGTGGACGGAACAAGAGGGGACGTGATCAGAAGTATCAGTCTTCAGCTAAGAGAGGTGGTGGTGCACCTGCTAGAGGAGGCAATGCTAGAGCTGATCCGAGTGCTTGTTGGATCTGTGGTTCACGTGGTCACATGAAGCGTGACTGTCCTCGTGCCGAGAGAGTGGTGCAAGCTGCTGTTGCGGCTGCTGGTAACGGGTGCTGGAGTTGTGGATCCGCATACCATTTGAGGCGTGATTGTCCTAGGTTGGCTGGTGATCAGGTGCGTGCTCCTGTTGTTGCTGCACCGCAGAGAGGTCGTGGGCGCGACCGTGGTAATTTCCAGAGGAGAGAGGAAGGTGGTCGTGGAGTGGCCCATGTTGTGGCTATTCAGCCTGAGGGTGGAGGCCAAGCGAGGGTGTATGCTCAGCGAGAGGGCAGGAATGATGCGGATGTGATTGCAGGTACCTTTACTTTGCAATCCTTGTCATTGCTTTCTTTGATTGATTCTGGATCTACGCATTCATACATTTTGCGTGAGCATGCTGAATTGCTTGGGTTGCCTGTTGAGTCTTTGGATGTTGGTGTTCGTGTCACTAGTTCTTTTGGTGAGACTGTTGTGACTAGGAAGCTTTATAGAAGGTGTCCCTTGGTCGTTCAAGAGCATGTTTTCCATGTTGATCTTATGGAGTTGCCCTTCTATGGTTTCGATGTGATCCTTGGTATGGATTGGCTTGCTGAGCATCGTGCTGTTGTGGATTGTGAGAACAAGCGGGTTTCGCTTAAGCTTGCGGATGATTATGAAGTTGTTGTGGTTGGTGAGAATGTGAAGTTTCTTGCCAATGTGGTGTCTACCTTGGAGGCGAGCAGGATGCTGAGGCAAGGTTGCGAAGCTTATCTAGCTTTTGTGATGAATCCTAGCTCTAAAGAGTTGAGGGTGCAAGATATCAGAGTTGTGAAGGAGTTTCCTGGTGTTTTTCCTGAGGAGTTGCCTGGTTTACCTCCTAACCGCGAGGTGGAGTTTGGAATTGAGCTGTATGAGAATACAACTCCTGTGTCCATTACTCCCTATACAATGGCACCTAAGGAGCTGAAGACGCAGTTGCAAGAGTTGCTTGATCGTGGTTTCATCCGGCCGAGTGTGTCACCTTGGGGAGCACCGGTCTTGTTTGTGAAGAAGAAGGATGGCACTATGAGAATGTGCATTGATTACCGTCAGCTGAACAAGTTGACTATCAAGAATCGGTATCCTTTGCCGAGGATTGATGATATTTTTGATCAATTTCGGGGAGCTGCTGTGTTCTCTAAGATTGACTTGAGGTCAGGGTATTATCAGTTGAAGGTGAAGGATGTGGATGTGCCTAAGACAGCTTTCAGGACAAGGTATGGGCATTATGAGTTTCTTGTGATGCCGTTTGGGTTGACAAATGCTCCTGCTGCTTTCATGGACATGATGAATCGTGTGTTTCATGAATACCTGGACAAGTTTGTTGTGGTGTTCATTGATGATATCCTCGTGTACTCGCGTACTGAGGAGGAGCATGAAGAGCATTTGAGGATTGTTTTGCAAGCTTTGTTGGAGAATCAGCTTTATGCTAAGCTGAGTAAGTGTGAGTTCTGGTTAAGGGAGGTGGTGTTTCTTGGGCATGTGGTCTCAGCTGAGGGGATTCGTGTTGATCCTCAGAAGATTGAGGCGGTGATGAGTTGGAAAGTTCCTAAGTCTGTTCATGAGATCCGTAGTTTCCTTGGTTTGGCGGGATACTACCGAAGGTTTGTGGATGGTTTTTCCAAGATTGCTGCTCCTTTGACGAAGTTGTTGCAAAAGGATGTTAAGTATGAGTGGACGGAAGCGAGACAGCAGACTTTTGAGAAGCTTAAGGCGGCTTTAACGCAAGCTCCTATCTTGATTCAGCCTGAATTAGGGAAAGAGTTTGTAGTTTACAGTGATGCATCCTATGTTGGTTTGGGGTGTGTGCTGATGCAGGAGGGTAAGGTGGTGGCTTATGCATCGCGGCAGTTGAAAGTGCATGAGCGCAATTACCCTACGCATGATATTGAGCTGGCTGCAGTGGTTTTTGCTCTGAAGATCTGGAGACATTATCTGTATGGTGAGAAGTGTACTGTGTACACAGATCACAAGAGTTTGAGGTATCTGATGTCTCAGAAGGAGTTGAATCTTAGGCAGCGGCGTTGGTTGGAGTTGCTCAAGGATTATGATCTGACGATTGAGTATCATCCTGGAAAAGCTAATGTTGTTGCGGATGCCTTGAGTAGGAAGGTAGCTGTTGAGCTGAGAGCCATGTTTGCTAGCTTGAGCATATCGCAAGATGGTGGTCTCGTTGCTGAGTTGCAAGTGAAACCCTCTTTGGTTCAGTTGATCAAGGATAAGCAGTTGCTGGATGATTCCTTGGTATCTCATGTTCAGGATATCGCGGAGGGTAGACCTTCGGATTTCTGTTTCAATGATGATGGTGTGCTGTGTTTTGGGAGTCGGATAGTAGTGCCTGCTGATGCTGAGTTGAGGCGTGCTATTCTGACTGAAGGTCATAGTAGTCCTTTTGCTATGCACCCTGGTAGTACTAAGATGTACCGTGATCTTCGTGATGAGTACTATTGGGTGGGTTTGAAGAAGGATGTTGCGGAGTTTGTGAGCAAGTGTTTGGTGTGTCAGCGAGTTAAGGCTGAGCATCAGTTTCCTTCAGGGTTGTTGCAACCGTTGTCTCCATCGAAGAAGAATTCGATCTGGGTGATTGTGGATCGCCTGACGAAGTGTGCGTATTTCTTGCCTGTGCATACCACGTTTTCTTTGGATAGGTTGGCAGAGCTGTACATTGCTGAGATTGTGCGGCTGCATGGTGTGCCTAAGTCGATTGTGTCGGATAGGGATCCGAGGTTCACATCGCGGTTCTGGCAGTGTTTGCATCAAGCTCTTGGTACAAGGTTGCATTTCAGTACGTCCTATCATCCTCAGTCGGATGGTCAGTCTGAGCGAGTTATCCAGATTTTGGAGGATATGTTAAGGTGCTGCGTGATTGAGTTCCAAGGTTCTTGGGAGAAGCATCTGCCCTTGGTTGAGTTTGCTTATAACAACAGTTATCAGGCAAGTATACAGATGGCACCTTATGAGGCCTTGTACGGGAGGAAGTGTAGGACTCCTCTTTGTTGGGCTGAGACTGGTCAAAAGTTGGTTTCGATGCCGGCTTTATTGAAAGGGACCACAGAGAAGGTAAAGCTCATTTGTGAGCGGTTGAAGGCTGCTTCTGATTGGCAGAAGTCTTACGCGGATTTGAAGCGTAAGGAGATAGAGTATGCGGTGGGTGACCGTGTGTTCTTGAAGGTTTCGCCTTGGAAGAAGGTGATGCGGTTTGGCCGAAAGGGTAAGTTGAGCCTTAGGTACATTGGACCATATGAGGTGGTTGAGCGTGTGGGTCCTGTTGCGTATCGGTTGAGGTTACCTCAGGAGTTGGAGAAGATTCATGATGTGTTCCATGTCTCTATGCTCCGGAGGTATAGATCTGATCCTTCGCATGTGATGCCTGTGGAGGAAGTGGTTTTGAATCCGGATTTGACCTATGATGAGGAACCGATGAAGATTCTGGATTCGGATAGCAAGGTTCTTCGTGGCAAGACCATTGAGTTGGTGAAGGTGCTGTGGAAGCATCGCGGTGTTGAGGAAGCCACGTGGGAGCGGAAGGAAGACATGCTGAAGCAGTTTCCTTATCTCTTTCCTTCAGGTAAATTTCGAGGACGAAATTTCTTAAGGGGGGGAGAGTTGTAACGCCCCGGTTTTGGGCTTAGAAGTTTTGGGCGTTGACCGGTTTGGTCAAAGTGCTGTTCGAATCTAAAGAGGTGAAATTAGGAAAGCCTAGTTCGGGTTGCATTAAAAATATGGAAAAATGTTCTAAAATCATCTTTTAATATAATTAAGTGAACTGTGAAATCAATTTTGAAAAATGGGTTTTGGAAGAGTGACATTTTGGCTAGTGACCAAAATGTAATTTTTGAAAGTTTTGTGACTGTTTTATAAAGAGTTGAAACTTTGAATCTTTAAGGAGCTATTATTCCAAAAGTAGTTTCTCCAGATTTTTCTAAGATATTTTGAGATTTATTCTGATTTTAAAACATATCAAAAGTGGAGGGAAAGGCCATTTGGCTATTTTCTTAACTAACTTCTCTATTTTCTTTCTCTCATTTTCTCTCAATCCAAACACTTGTTTTTCAGAGAGTTGTTTCTGATTTTCTCACCTAAAATCCTCCTTTCAACATTCTTTTGATTCCTAATCAACATATCTTCAAAACCTCATCATTTGCTAGTTGATTCAACAAGGTTTTTGATTCCAAAAAGTGGAGAAACACAAGTTTGGAGGTAAGAACGTCCTTCTCCTCTAAACTATCAGTTCTTTACTGAAATTCCCAAGTTCTCAACTCTTAATTGAAGTTTTATTAAAGGATTTTAAGGGGTGAAATGGATCTTTGCTTATAATGCAAGATTTGGTGATTTTTGATGATTTTCGTTAGATATGATTAATCTGTGATTTGAGGTGTGTTTTTGATGTTAAATGAACTCTAAATTGATAAGGAAATGAGTTTTGATTAATGCAATCCCGGATAGGTTGTGTTTCCTAAGTTTAGCTTGTGATTCTTGGATGTTTTTGTGGTGATCTTGTGGATCTGATGTTGCTGGAGGTATAAGGATGTTTATAGGTTGTTTTTAGATGTTAGATGGTGTTAATGGATGTTAGGTTTTGCTGGTTTATGGCTGGGCTTTGTTGAGAAGTGGTTTTGATGCAATTTCGGTTGTGTTTGGTGGCCGAAATTGGAGTATGAATGAGAGCAGCGAGTTTGAATCCTTTCATTGATGCTTTTGATGCATGATGATGCATTAAATCTCTGCTTTAATGTGTTTAATCAGGGGAGGTATCTTTGGATCCAAGAGTTGTTGATCCGGAAGCTTGATTTGGTGCTTTGGCTTGAGGCGAAGTGGAATCGGTGAGTGAAATTGGGTTTTCGGCTTTGAAACCAATGTCTTGGGAGCTTAGTTTAAGTCTAAACAACTTTGCTAAGCTCGAGTGTAAGTTTTCAGAAATTCTCTCTAGTGGTGGCCATGATTTTGTTGTGATGCAATGTGGTTTATTGCATGTTTTGATTACTGTTTTGAAAGCATGATTTAGCATGGTATTTGCTGTTTTGATAAGCCATATGTTAAAGGAAGCTCAAGGTAAGAGTTCCTTGTTTTTGAACATTGATTAAATGTGGTTTGATGCTTTTAAATGCATGATGAATATGGCTTGGTTTAATGCTTTAAAACAGTGGATAAATTGATGATAATGATGTATATTGGCAAGTGATGTTTTGAAAAGGTTAAGGTCACTAAGCTGGTTAAAAGTCCTTGAGTGAGCCTTGTTACTTAAGAACATCAAGGTGGTTAAAAGTCCTTGGATGATTCTTGTTACGGACACAAAGGTGTTTAAAAGTCCTTGTGTGGTCCTTTCTATGGTGTTTAAAAGTCCATAGGCCAAGGTGTTTAAAAGTCCTTGGGCTCAAGGTGTTTAAAAGTCCTTGAGGTGATTCAATTCATGGTGTTTAAAAGTCCATGGCCAAGGTGTTTAAAAGTCCTTGGGGTCAAGGTGTTTAAAAGTCCTTGAGGTGATCTAATTCATGGTGTTTAAAAGTCCATGGCCAAGGTGTTTAAAAGTCCTTGGGGTCCAAGGTGTTTAAAAGTCCTTGGGGTGAAAGTTGATGAACTTGTTTTCAAAGAAATGAAATGTATCACTTGAGGCCAATATGACATGTAATGAAATGAAGCATGAGATGCTTGTTTTAAGTATGCTTTTGAGCATGTGTAAATGATGATTTGAAGCATGTTTTGTAAGTGTTTTATAAATGCATTATTGGATGGTTTTATTGAGCATTCCTCACTAAGCTTTTGCTTACGCTCTCTTTGTTTTCTCAAATCAATAATGCAGAGCATTAGAGTACTTGAGGGCAGCAAGGAGGGCAAGCATCCAAGTGGAAACAAAGCTCTAAGTATGGAAGGTTTTCTAAGTACATTTTAGCTTTTGGTAATTTGGCAATGGGGGACCTATGTGTATGTTTTGGGAGATGTTTTGAACTTCCTAAGTATGTTGAATGTTGTTGAGAATGCTGGTTTTTGTGGTTGGCCTTTATATGCTTGAATTGGAAGTTTATGCTTGAATGGCTTACTTGTGTAGGAAGCATGCCTATAGATTTGGGGCTTTTCATATATGTGGATGTTTTGATGAATTGTTGATGCAAGTATGTCTCATACATGAAGAATTGCATGTTGGCAAAGTTTGGTGGCATTTGGAGCATGATTGGTTGGTCAATTGCATGTTTAAGTATGCATTTTTAGGCAATCTGTGCAGGGTGTTTCGGAACAGCACCTACCGTTTCGGAACGGGTGCCTTAATTGTGCCCAGGCGTCCGAAACGGGAGGGGCCGTTCCGAAACGGAAAGGCCACTGCCAAACCCCCGTTTCGGTACGCGTTGCGGAATGGCCCCAAGTTTCGAAACGGGCTATGCCTGTTTCGGAACGGGTGACCGTTGGGGGCTGACATTGGCAGTTATATGTTTTGAAATGTTTGCGTTTTGGTCCTGAAACTTGTTTGTGCAATTGTATGAGTTTGGGAAGTCCTTTTGAGCTGAAATTTTACAGAGAAGCATGAAACCTGATTAATTTCAAGTTGGTAACTTCAATTTGGATTAAATCCTCGTAATTATCAGAATTTACAATTTGGTCCCTAAAGTTGTAAATTGTTCAATTAAGTCCCTGTTTGATCTCTGATGTTTGTGATCTTTTGGTATGATGTTTGTGTGATCACAATTAGGTCTAAAGTGCATCTAGACAAGGTTAAAAAGAAAAAAAAGGATCTTTAATCAAGGTTGACTTTCGGGTTGACTTTGGTTTTCCCCGTGTGACTTTCTTAATTCGGGTCAACCGTCTAGGCCGGGTTAAGGGGGTTACACCATGCATACCAACCATATGCAAAGCTTAAAAAGTAAACATGTATAAATCACATCATACAACATAAACCTTTTCATGATACATCAACAATTATATTGGCTTACAAGTGATCATTAACCAAGTTCCATTCCAAAAATATCATATCGGATACACGGATTCACAAGTGTTGTCCCAACATTTCATACATTCTCACCAGCATCTCAAGGTTCACACACGAGAATATTCGGTACACAATATAAACCCTTAATCATTGTGACACTCGTGGCGGAGTATTAGGTACACCGTATAAACCCCAAAACACCACTTATCAGTAGATGTATAACCCCACTAACGAGAGAGGGGAAACTACTCTTCCTTGATCATTATAATACTTGGAGAGAGTATTCGGTACATCGTATAAACCCCTCAACATCCAAGGCGAGCTGTTTATAGTGCACTAAATCCTATAGACGGCTAACTATATCCGATAACATTTTTAAAACCATATCACTTGCCAAATATAATTCATTATAACCACATACCTCACTGTTTTCATATGCATCAACATAAAACCATTTTCCAAAACATCAAACCATGCTTTAAACACAAGTACACATACTTACATGGATCACTTATCACGTGCATCCACCATCATCTAATGATTAAAAATAGTATATCACAAACTTAAATCATGCATAAACAGTAGGTAAACCATGTAATAAAAAACAAGTGCATAAACCATTTCGTAATAGCACGACCGAGAGAGAAAACCACTTATACTTACTTCTGAACTTAGACAAGCATTTCAATCTTAAATCTAAGTTCCCAAAACGACCTTTAAAACATTTCAAAGCTGAAATCCATGTTCTCACTCACCGACATGCGAAACTTCAATTAGCCGACGCGAATTCAAGCGTTTGAAGCCTCCAAAGCTTCACCTATCTCTTTCGGACCAACCTCCCCTATTTTAACCACATAACAATAGAGGATTAATGCATTGAAATGCATTCTAAATCCCAGTGAAATAGAACATCAAAATCGCCTTGCTAACTGCTATCAATTGCTGTAAAGTGTCCACAAGCCCTATATTTCATGCACATCCCACCTCTTATTATTATTGTTTTTGAGCTCATTTTAGGAATAAATAGGATCATGCATAGCATTTTACAGTATTTCTTCGCTTTATCTTGTTTCCATAAAATTATCCTTTATTTGGTGAAGAATATATTGTTTTAGTATATTTTTCGTTTTAGGTACTAACGACTGACAGAGGGAAAGAGGAGCTGAAGATGCAATGCTAAGGAAACGAACCATGGAGTTGTACTGAAGTAGTTCAAGCTGAAAATAGTTGCTACCGAGTAAAGTTGCCGCCGACCTTGCTATCCACGGCAGCAAACTATGGAGTTAGAGAACTGGAGTGCGATTTGTAGCGCTAAAAATCCTGAATCTATCGCCACCATCCACTCAATTTTTTGACGTCGGTAGTAGCGGGTAGAGCCACCGAAGTGAGATCTCAAGGTTACTTGCAGGCTAAGGCAAATGAGATAAAGTCCACATTCAACGCAATGAAGTCAGAGTTTAAAGTCACATTAAATATGTAAAGCTACTTTTGAGGACTTCTACTTTAAGAAGGACTTAACCTAGTTATTTGTCTATAAATACTCATTGTATTCCTAGTTCAAATCATATTAGGTTTTCTATAGACATAACTAGAGTGTTATTTGCCCCCACCATGTTCTAAAATCATCTTGGGTTAAGGGTTATGTTGTAAATTAGTTGTGAAACAGTTGTATTACGTTTTTGAGTTGTTTTCAATAAATATTCCAAGTTTGTTTAATCTATGCACTTCATTCTTTCGATTAGTTCTAACCGTTCAGTTGAGAGAATCAATTTAGGGGGTACGAAAGTGTCAACTTCACGAAAGGGTTAAGCACGATCACAACGTGTAGAGTCATGACTAACTTGGTTCCAAAAGTTCACTAGTTTCAGCGGCTAAAAGGGATCACCAACCGAATTGACTAGCCTGTGATAGGTTTACGCTGAGATTGCTAGGTATTGCCTACATCACGCGGCCATTCGAGCATCCTTGCCTAGATATAGGGAGGATCATTGTCGACTATCCTGCCAAACTTGGAGTATTTGCATGATTTGCCGCCAGAACTTATTTCCATTCCACCTGCCGAGACAGCAAGAGTTGCAGGGGCAGTGACCCGCTGCGGTCACGTGACAGGGTCGTAGCTGCCATCCATTACCCACCGAGGTAGCATATCGTGGCAACACAAAACAACTTAGTCTTTTACAACACAGTTTCACACTAAGTGGCAGCATAACCCTGCCCGCTTTATCAACTTGACCCATCTCTTTTATCATTTGTGTTTTATGTTATTTTACTCTTCATCTCAACAATCAACTTATTTGTGTTTTTATTTTTCCTTGTGCGGGAACTAGAAATCGAACCAAGCTGACCAATCCTCGTGGGATTCGACATCTTTTATACTATAACTTGGCAGGAGTGTGCACTTGCGCTTTCACAAAAAGGGAATACCTACACGCCCTACAATCTCCAACCAAAATCATCCGAAATCATCACCAAAACACTTCTAAACTTAACCCAGCCACAAACTAACATATCAAACCACAAATAATCATTGATTAGGATCCAAAATAATCAAATTATCATCTTTATACCTCCAACATTCATAAAACTACCACAACTCCACAAAAACCCAAATCTAGCAAGCTAAACAATTAGAGATTCACATTGTTTCGGGATTACAATGTTAAAACCTTTATCTTAACATTATAAAACTTCAAAATCTTGATTAAAATCTATCATAAACCCAACAAAATAGATCCAATCCGTAAATCATGTAAAACCATCAATTAAATCTTGATTTCATCACTTCCTCCAATCAAATCACAAAACCTTAATAGAAACAACATTTAAAGAGTCAAGGACTTGGGAATTTTAGTAAATAACCTTTCATTAGAGGAGATGAACGAACCTTACCTCCAATGATTGAGTTTCCCCTTAATTGGTTGTTTTCTCTTGAAAAACAATGAGATTTAATAAGATATTTAGAAATCTAATTGAAGAATCATTTAGGAATTCAAAGATTAAGGAAAATAAGATAATTACCAAGAAATCTCTGATGAAAAAGAGTTGTTTGGCTGTAACCCCCTCGACCTGGCCTAGCCAATAGACCGAATCAAACGGATCACACAAGGTATATTGAAGTAAACAGGGAAGGTTTACCTCAATAAACGACCCTAATTTTTTTCTTTTTATCTTATCTAGATTCAAATTAGGTTCCAATGTGTTCAACAAAGCAGCGAATCAAACGACAACTCGAACACACATCGATTATTATCAAAATCAGTTTTAGGGACCATTTTGTAAACTTAACAAATTACAAGGGTTTATCCCAATTTCATTTTACCAACCTTTAATTAGTCTCATTACATGCATTTCTATCAAAACTCAGCTCAAAATAACAATTAGAACTCATTTAATTGAATACATGACAAACAGGGACCAAAATGTAAAGAAACAGAACTTCAAAATATTTCAATAACTGCCATAACAGCCTGCCATTTCGGAATATCAAGCCCCTTATTGGAACGAGTGTATCAAAACAGAGGTACCTATTTCGAAACGCGGGCTCGTACAAAAACAACTCTTGACTAGTTTCGAAGTAGGGGTTCACAATAGCAAAACGTACCGAAACAGACCTCCCCGTTTCGGTACACCAAGGCATTTTCAAACACCCGTTTCAAAATGGACAAGGTGTTTTGAAACACTTGGGTCTGCTAAGTCTAATTTTGATGGTTTAACACTTCAAAAACCATGTCAAACCATTCCAGCATACATTCAAACATGCTTTCAACCAAAATACACTTCAACTACCAAGATCTCATGGCAATAACATCATCAAAGCAACACCAACATTAATATTGGATTCTAGATGCATGCTTCCTAAGAAATTCAAGCATCAAAAGCCAAATCTCAAATCTAAGCATAATCCAACATTTAAAGGCCATTTACATGCCCAAAAATGCATACCAAACTCGTACCAACCAAGAAAATACCAAAACAATTAATATTCATAGTATTGGACACCCCCATTGCCTTTATTACACAGGTTCAAAACCGAGACATACATTCAATGAAGTCTCTTGGAAATCCTTGGAAAGTTGTTGCCTCCAATAACTTAATTATCTGCATTGATGAGCAAAAGAGAGCATAAGCATACAAGCTTAGTGAGGAATGCTCAAAATCATTTTCACTCTTTTGAAAACCACCATGCCTTCTTTAAAAACCCATGCACTTCACCATTAAAACCAGCATGCTAAACATCATTGTAACCCCCTTAGCCCGACCTAGACGCTTGACCCGAACTACGAAGATTACACGAGGAAAACCAAAGTCAAAGAGAAAGTCAACCCGAAAGTTAACCTTGATTAACGACCTTTTTTATTTTAATCTTGTCTAGATGCACATTAAGCCTACGTGAATACTCACGAATCATGGAAGAGGAAGGCACAACGATCTGAAAACATTTAGGGACTCAATTCCACAAATTACGCGTTTAGGGACCAAAAAGTAATTTTTAGAAATTATAAGGACTTTGCAGATTTTAGGTTTACCAATATGTCATTAGTCATGTTACATGCTCCTCTCTCAAATTTCAACTTAAAAAGGCCTTCCAAGCTCAAGCAATTGCATCCTCAACATTTAGGACTAAAATGAAAAGCATGAAAACATCAACAATTCAAATCAACATCCAACGATCAACTGTATCGGAACACCCACCCTTCGTACCGAAACGCCCGTATCGAAACGGTGTTGACCGTTTCGGTACGTGGGTGTGTTCCGAGACCGGTATCAAAACATGTCTCACCAGTAGCCAAACTGTTCCGAAACACCTTCAGCCGTTCCGAAACTCTTTGTAACACCCCAATTTTGGGCTTAGAAGTTTTGGGTTTGAACCGGATCGGTCGGATTTCCGGTTCGAATATAAAAGGTGGTTTTAAGGAAAGCCTAGATCGGGATGCATTAAAAATATTGAAAAATATCTAAAAATCCTCTTTTAATATATATAAGAGAGTGGTGAAATCAATTTTACAAAATGAGGTTTGGAAATATGACATTTTGAGTTAGTGACTAAAATGTAATTTTTGAAAAGTTCGTGACTGTTTTAAAAGGACTGAAACTTTGAATCTTTAAGGAGCTAATTTACCCAAGGGAGGATTTCTCCAGATTTTTCTTGATTTTTAAAGACTCATTTAATGTTTAATTAATAAAAAGAAAAGAGGGAAAAAGATATTTTTAGTTTCATAACTAACTTTTACCAGAATTTTCCAATTTCATTTTCTCTCAAAATTCCCTCAGCCAAACACATTTCCATAGCAACTTTACCTTTGATTTTCACACCTAAAGTTGAGATTTCAATTCCTAAATGATTCCTAATCATTTCTACATCAAATCCTCATCATTTGCTTAATGAATTTTCAAGGATTTTGGCTCTAAACAAGGAGAAATCCACATTTAGAGGTATGAACGTCCTTCTCCTCTAAATTCTCAGATCTTTACTGAAATTCCCAAGTTCTCAATCCTTAAATTAAGTTTTATTAAAGGTTTTAATGTTGTGATCTTGATTTTGGCTTAAAATGCAAGATTTGGATTTAATTTTGAAGAAATTCGTATTGGATGATTGGGATCTGTTTTGAGATGTCTTTTTGATGTATTTTGGATGTCTAAATGATGTGTGATTGAGTTTTAATCAATGCAATCCCGAATAGGTTGATTTTCCTAAGTTTTTACTTGTGAAAAAGGTGGTTTTTTGGGGTGATCTTGGTGTTTTGTTAATGCTGGAGGTATAAGGACGTTGTAACGCCCCGGTTTTGGGCTTAGAAGTTTTGGGCGTTGACCGGTTTGGTCAAAGTGCTGTTCGAATCTAAAGAGGTGAAATTAGGAAAGCCTAGTTCGGGTTGCTTTAAAAATATGGAAAAATGTTCTAAAATCATCTTTTAATATAATTAAGTGAACTGTGAAATCAATTTTGAAAAATGGGTTTTGGAAGAGTGACATTTTGGCTAGTGACCAAAATGTAATTTTTGAAAGTTTTGTGACTGTTTTATAAAGAGTTGAAACTTTGAATCTTTAAGGAGCTATTATTCCAAAAGTAGTTTCTCCAGATTTTTCTAAGATATTTTGAGATTTATTCTGATTTTAAAACATATCAAAAGTGGAGAGAAAGGCCATTTGGCTATTTTCTTAACTAACTTCTCTATTTTCTTTCTCTCATTTTCTCTCAATCCAAACACTTGTTTTCCAGAGAATTGTTTCTGATTTTCTCACCTAAAATCCTCCTTTCAACATTCTTTTGATTTCTAATCAACATATCTTCAAAACCTCATCATTTGCTAGTTGATTCAACAAGGTTTTTGATTCCAAAAAGTGGAGAAACACAAGTTTGGAGGTAAGAACGTCCTTCTCCTCTAAACTATCAGTTCTTTACTGAAATTCCCAAGTTCTCAACTCTTAATTGAAGTTTTATTAAAGGATTTTAAGTGGTGAAATGGATCTTGGCTTATAATGCAAGATTTGGTGATTTTTGATGATTTTCGTTAGATATGATTAATCTGTGATTTGAGGAGTGTTTTTGATGTTAAATGAACTCTAAATTGATAAGGAAATGAGTTTTGGTTAATGCAATCCCGGATAGGTTGTGTTTCCTAAGTTTAGCTTGTGATTCTTGGATGTTTTTGTGGTGATCTTGTGGATCTGATGTTGCTGGAGGTATAAGGATGTTTATAGGTTGTTTTTAGATGTTATATGGTGTTAATGGATGTTAGGTTTTGCTGGTTTATGGCTGGGCTTTGTTGAGATGTGGTTTTGATGCAATTTCGGTTGTGTTTGGTGGCCGAAATTGGAGTGTGAATGAGAGCAGCGAGTTTGAGTGCTTTCATTGAAGCTTTTGATGCATGATGATGCATTAAATCTCTGCTTTAATGTGTTTAATCAGGGGAGGCATCTTTGGATCCAAGAGTTGTTGATCCGGAAGCTTGAAATGGTGCTTTGGCTTGAGGCGAAGTGGAATCGGTGAGTGAAATTGGGTTTTCGGCTTTGAAACCAATGTCTTGGGAGCTTAGTTTAAGTCTAAACAACTTTGCTAAGCTCGAGCGTAAGTTTTCGGAAATTCTCTCTAGTGGTGGCCATGATTTTGTTGTGATGCAATGTGGTTATTTGCATGTTTTGATTACTGTTTTGAAAGCATGATTTAGCATGGTATTTGCTGTTTTGATAAGCCATATGTTAAAGGAAGCTCAAGGTAAGAGTTCCTTGTTTTTGTGCATTGATTAAATGTGGTTTGATGCTTTTAAGTGCATGATGAATATGGCTTGGTTTAATGCTTTAAAACAGTGGATTAATTGATGAAAATGATGTATATTGGCAAGTGATGTTTTGAAAAGGTTAAGGTCACTAAGGTGGTTAAAAGTCCTTGAGTGAGCCTTGTTACTTAAGAACATCAAGGTGGTTAAAAGTCCTTGGATGATTCTTGTTACGGACACAAAGGTGTTTAAAAGTCCTTGTGTGGTCCTTTCTATGGTGTTTAAAAGTCCATAGGCCAAGGTGTTTAAAAGTCCTTGGGCTCAAGGTGTTTAAAAGTCCTTGAGGTGTTTCAATTCATGGTGTTTAAAAGTCCATGGCCAAGGTGTTTAAAAGTCCTTGGGGTCAAGGTGTTTAAAAGTCCTTGAGGTGATCTAATTCATGGTGTTTAAAAGTCCATGGCCAAGGTGTTTAAAAGTCCTTGGGGTCCAAGGTGTTTAAAAGTCCTTGGGGTGAAAGTTGATGAACTTGTTTTCAAAGAAATGAAATGTATCACTTGAGGCCAATATGACATGTAATGAAATGAAGCATGAGATGCTTGTTTTAAGTATGCTTTTGAGCATGTGTAAATGTTGATTTGAAGCATGTTTTATAAGTGTTTTATAAATGCATTATTGGATGGTCTTATTGAGCATTCCTCACTAAGCTTTTGCTTACGCTCTCTTTGTTTTCTTAATTCAATAATGCAGAACATTAGAGTACTTGAGGGCAGCAAGGAGGGCAAGCATCCAAGTGGAAACAAAGCTCTAAGTATGGAAGGTTTTCTAAGTACATTTTAGCTTTTGGTAATTTGGCAATGGGGGACCTATGTGTATGTTTTGGGAGATGTTTTGAACTCCCTAAGTATGTTGAATGTTGTTGAGAATGCTGGTTTTTGTGGTTGGCCTTTTTATGCTTGAATTGGAAGTTTATGTTTGAATGGCTTACTTGTGTAGGAAGCATGCCTATAGATTTGGGGCTTTTCATATATGTGGATGTTTTGATGAATTGTTGATGCAAGTATGTCTCATATATGTTGAATTGCATGTTGGCAAAGTTTGGTGGCATTTGGAGCATGATTGGTTGGTCAATTGCATGTTTAAGCATGCATTTTTAGTCAATCTGTGCAGGGTGTTTCGGAACAGCACCTACCGTTTCGGAACGGGTGCCTTAATTGTGCCCAGGTGTCCGAAACGGGAGGGGCCGTTCCGAAACGGAAAGGCCACTGCCAGACCCCCGTTTCGGTACGCGTTGCGGAACGGCCCCGAGTTTCGAAACGGGCTATGCTTGTTTCGGAACGGGTGACCGTTGGGGGCTGACATTGGCAGTTAAATGTTTTGAAATGTTTGCATTTTGGTCCTGAAACTTGTTTGTGCAATTGTATGAGTTTGGGAAGTCCTTTTGAGCTGAAATTTTACAGAGAAGCATGAAACATGATTAATTTCAAGATGGTAACTTCAATTTGGGTTAAGTCCTTATAATTATCAGAATTTACAATTTGGTCCCTAAAGTTGTAAATTGTTCAATTGGGTCCCTGTTAGATCTCTGATGTTTATGATCTTTGAGTATGCTGTTGTATGAACATATCTAAGGCTTAATATGCATCTAGACAAGTTTAAAAAGAAAAAAAAGGGTCGTTAATCAAGGTTGACTTTCGGGTTGACTTTGGTTTTCCCCGTGTGACTTTCTTAATTCGGGTCAACCGTCTAGGCCGGGTTAAGGGGGTTAAAGACGTGTTTGGGATCATTTTGGATGTTAATTGATGTTTAATAGTGGTTAGAAGTGATGGATCTTGGCTGGGTTAAGTTTTGGAAGTGATTGGATGTGATTTCGGTTGTGTTTGGTAGCCGAAATGATGGATTTACAAAGAGCAGCGAGTTTAGGTGTGTTGCTGGTGTTTTTAATGCATGATGATGCATTAATCCTCTGTTATTATGTGCTTGAAACAGGGGAGAATGATCCGTGAGCAATAGAGGTGGCGTTGAAGGTTTCGGATGCTTGGAAGGCTTGTTGGCTAGCCTAGTTTTGTGTATCGGTGAGTGAAGTTGGGTTTTCAGCTTTGAAACCAATGTTTGAAGGTTTTGGGAGCTTAGTTTAAGTCTAAGCAACTTAGCTAAGCTCAAGAGTAAGTAAATGGAATTTCTCTCTTGGTTTGTGTTATGAATTGGTTTTTAAAGCACTTGTGATTGTTGGATGCAATGCATGTGATTTGCATGTTTAAATTCTGTTTTGAAAGCATATTTTAGCATGGTTTAATGCTGGTTTTGAAAGTCATGTGTGAAGGATGCTCAAGGTAAGAGATCCTTGGTTTTGGTACATTGGAATTGTGGAATTGATGCATAGTGTTGCATATTGTTTAATGGCTTTGTTTAATGCTTCAAAACAGTGAAGTGATGATGGTAATTGGTGGTTTTGGCATTTTGGTTATGCTTGTAAAATCAATGGATTAATGTGGTAAAATGGTTATGTTGGCAAGTGATGTAAGTGGTTCTTGGCTATTTTAATCGGATATAGTTAGCCGGCTATAGGATTGGGTGCACCGTGAATTGAGTCGCCTTGGATGTCGAGGGGGTTGTAATTGTACCGTAAACTCCATCCAAGAATCCTAGCGATTGAGGAAATTGGTGTCACCACGATGGAGGTTGGCTCTCGTGGGTGGGCTTGGTTTAGTGCCACCGCGATGGAGGATGGCTCTCGTGGGTTGGCTTGGTTTAGTGCCACCACGATGGAGGATGGCTCTCGTGGGTGAACCTTGTTAAATTTCACCATGATGGAGGATGGCTCTCATGGGTGGACTTTGTTAAGTGTCACAACGGTGGAGGGTTGCTCCCGTGTGTGAGCTTGGTTAAGGTGATTACAATGGTTGTGGTATCTTCCATGTGTAAGCCTTGTGATGTGTCCCGGCTCTCGCTAGTGTATTATACAACTTCCGATGAGTGATGTTGAGGGGTTGTGATTGTACCGTTAAACTCCATCACGGGTGTTGAGGGGGTTGTGATTGTACCGGTAAACTCCACCTTGTGTTGTTCGGAAGTGTGTATGGAGCGTGTGGGACAACGCTTGTAATCCGCGTATCCGATTGTGTCTTGTGTTATGATGGTTTGTGAATTATCACTTAGAAGCCAATATAATGTTCTTGAATGTAATGAAGCATGAAATGCTTGAAATGACGCATGGTTGCATGGGAAGTGTGTGATGTTCTAAGAATGCATGTGTAACTTGTTAAGCTTGAACAAGTGTTTATCTTCTATTGAGAATGGTGCATATGTGCATGGAATCTCTTTAGTGCATTGAAGTCTTGTGAAGGCTTGTTTTAAAAGGCATGTAATGCAAATGTTGATTTTGTGGTTCTTATGTTGCATTTGTTTAATGCATGAGATAGATTGAAGGAGTATGTGGTTTTCAAAGGTTTCTTGCTTTGAGATGATTTTCAAGAATGAGAAAAGTATAATGTGAAGTGGAAGTGTTTTCCAAGGAATTTGTATTTAACTTTGCATATGATGTTCATGCATGGAAAGGTTAAATTGATGGTTTTGCAAGGATGTGCTTTGAAGTGAGTTACTTAGCTTTTCTAAGCTAAGGGTTGGTTTTCATGTTTGATCAATGCATGATTTAAAGCATGTTGTTTAAAAGGGGTTTTCAAACACTGCTTTGGTTTATCGAATGTGTTTACTTTTTAAAGAGGTTTTATGACTCGCTGCATTGATGGTGTTTTGGTTTTGAGCATTCCTCACTAAGCATTATGTGCTTACGTTCCTTTTTGTCCATCAATGCAGATAATTGAAGTTGGGACAACAAGAAGCAAGGGATTCAAGGAGAGCTCCACTTGAGATGTATGTCTCGGTTAATAGCTATAGATAATAAAGGCAATGGGGGAGAGTCTTTTATGTTGATGTTTAATGAGATTGTGTATGTTGAACAAGTTCGGTTTATGATTTGAACTATGTGGTTTAACGCTTGCAACGTTTGAATCTTCTTGTTAATAAGACGTTATGCCATGCTTCTTGTTTTAAAAACATGATTAAGTGTTGGATGTGTTGAAAGAGTTGGTGCACCTAGGGGTGGTTTTGTATCTAGATTTTAATGCATGTTGGTGGTTATGATGCTTGGAATGTTGTTGATTTGTTGTGGAATAGTTTGGAGCATGTTCGATGGGGTTTAAAGGTGTTAAAACAGGCCTATCTGCTGTTTCTGGGCAGGGTGTTTCGAAACACCCTTGCCTGTTTCGAAACAGGTGCATGATTTGGCCTGGGTGTTTCGAAACAGGTAGAGGTGTTTCGAAACACTTTGGCTACTGCCAAGCCCCGTTTCTGAACGGGCTAACCCCGTTTCGAAACACTTGACCGTTGGGCACTGATTTGAATGGTTTTGAAGTTTGCAAGCTTTACGTTTTAGTCCTGATTTTTGTATGTGCAATTGCTTGAGTTCGAGATGTCCGTTTAAGGTGAAATTTGGCAGAGAGGCATGAAACATGACTAATTTCATAATGGTAACTTAAAAATTGGTAAAGTTCTCTTAATTTTCATAATTTACAAATTGGTCCCTATATTCGTATTTTGTGCAATTGGGTCCCTTATTGTTTTCCGTTTGCTGTGATTTTTGAGTATGCTTATCTCAAGAGTATGCCTAGGTTTAATGTGCATCTAGACAAGTTTAAAAAGAAAAAAAGGGTCGTTAATCAAGGTTGACTTTCGGGTTGACTTTGGTTTTCCCCGTGTAATCTTCGTAGTCCGGGTCAACCGTCTAGGCCGGGCTAAGGGGGTTACATTTGGTGGTATCAGAGCTGAGTTGCGGATGCTTGGGGGAAATGATAAATTGTTGTCATAAGTGTTTAATGTTTATTCTGATGTGTGGTTGAAAGTCGGTTGAAATGTGTGTCTGTGAGCGAATTGTTAATGTTTTTGTCATGCTTTTTGTTTGTGAATCTTCATTGAGCTAATGTGGATTTGTGCTGATGATATGCTGGTGATGTAAGCCGATTTTATGAATTATGAAAGTGTAATGGGTATGATATGTTGATGTTATGCTGTTGCGAGTGAATGTTGTTTGATGAGAGTATGATCGAAGTATGTTGATTGATACGCTCGATGTTGTGATATCCATGTTTTTATTGACTGTTATGTCATGTAAAAGGGGAGAATTCGGGATACCCATTGCCTTATTATTATAGCTATTGTGTTATGTTGTAATTGGAGTTTTGAATCCTTGCTTGAAGCTGGCCTGATCGTTTTGTTTGTTTTGTTATGATAGCTTGTTGTTAATAGCATGGTGAAATCGATGAGAGAGTGGCAGTTGGGTGAGATGGTTGCTGCTTTAGAGCAGGTTGTTAAGGCGTGGAATTCACCTTTTGGTGGAGGTGTTTAGTTTCAGCCTACAGTGCCTGGAGTTGAGGTAGTGAGGCAGGAGGAAGAAGCTGGTTCTGTGATGAAGAGTTCATCACCTTTTGTTCAAGAGGTGTTGGGAACATCTCAGGCTGTGGCGAAAGTGAGGCCTGTAGACGTGCCGACTGTGGGACGTGCAAGTTTGTCGAAACAACGTTTACATGATTTGGGAGCTGTAGAGTATCATGGTTCGACATCTGAGACGTTTGAGGCCTGGTTGGCCAGTGTAATTCTGATTTTGGATCAGGAAGGTTGTGACTACGCTTGTAAGCTGGGAAGTGTTGTCTCATTGATGTTGGAGGACGCCTGTGCCGGGTGGACATTTGTGGCGGTGGCATCGCATATCCACGATATAGATTGGGACTTCTTTGTGTCTGCCTTTTATGAAAGGTACCTTGGAGAGAAATTCCCAAGGGTTAAGCAACGTGAGGGTGTGGTTTCAGTTTATGAAGGTGAGAAAAGTTTAAGCAAGAGAGCTGTGGGTACTGACCTCGGAAGCGGTCAGCGTAAGAGGTTACGTGATAGAAGGTTTTGCTTGAATCGAAGTCTGGGTGGTGGTGCAGACGTATGTCAAGTGCGGTATGATCAGGGAGTGGTAGCTCCGTTGCCGAAGTGTGACCATTGTGGGAGGTGTCATGTTGGAGGTTGTCGGGGCGCGAGAGTTTGTTGGAACTGTGGTTCTAAGTAGCATGTGAAGTGAAATTGTCCTCAAGTGGTGAGATCAGCTTCAGTGGTAGCAAAATGGTTTCTGAAGGGTCGTGGGCGCGGCCGAGACAAAGTTCGAAGGTGGCAGGAAGGGCAGAAAGGTGTGAGGAGCTTGGGGAAGGAATCTTGTTGGAATTGTGGGTCTGTTGGGCATTTGAGACGAAATTGTTTGAAGTTGGCTCGGGGTAGCCAGAGTTCTTTACCGCAGGGAGATGGTAATGACCTTAATGTGTTAGCTGATGCTGCAGCGGTACGGCTGGAGAATGATGGTTCTGCGGGGAAGAGAGCTCGTTTGTTGAAGCTCCGGGGCGGTGAGGTGTTTACAGGTAACCTTGTTAAGTAATCTTTGCCCTAGTTATCTTAGTTTGGTTTCGGTTTGGTTTTTCCTTGCGTAGTGGGTATGGTCTCGTTGCTAGCATGTTTGGGGTAGTAGTTGGTGTTGTTTTGAAAACAACTTTAGTGTGAAGTGGGTATCAGTGGGTATTTTGTGGATAATGGGTTGTCAGAATGATGGAGTTGGTCAAGTTAGAAGTGAAGTAAGAGGTTGTTCTTAGGCGGATTCTGAGGATGTTATTGGTGGGTGTGAACCGACATACATGCACAGTTAAAATCATTTGTTATATGCTATATTATATATGTTGGTACATGCATACATGCGGCATGACATTAGAGGTTTTGCATACATGTACACAGGCATTGATAGGGCATATAGGTGACCATGCATATGAACGTTCACACTCGCTAATAGTTTAATCGGGTCCGTTAGTGTTGTGATAGGGTTAGGTTGGATGATGGGTTTTAAAAGTTGTTTTGGTGCTAGGAGAATGTTTGGAGTAATGGAGGGTATTACGCGAGCTGTCAGTAATAGTGAGTGCGGTATAGCATGTTGACAGAAGGAAAGTGTTTGGCGCTTAAAGAGTTTAGCGGTATGGTGGTGAGAAGATTACCGGTTAGAGTTAGAAGCAGTCAAGGTGGTTGTGAATAGCTAGTAAAAGTGGTAGTTTCTTGGTGTTAAGTGATGTTGCAGGATGTGTTTCCAGAGTGCTGAGGTGACTTGGCATTGATATTGTAATAGAAGGGTTGTTTTTGTAGGTGATGGTTCGTAGCAACCTTCGAAGAGTTGAGAAGAGGTTGTGTTGTGGGTTGTAGAAAAGGGTTTCCTGGGGGTGAATAGAAGTTTCGTAATCTAAATATGTATGTATAGAATGGGCGGTGTCCTGGTAAGGCTAGTGTTGTAGTCAAAGTTTGAAGAGGAAAGGCAACGTAAGTTCAAGGGCCATTGTTGGTTGGACGGGTTCTTGTGAGAAGTGGTTGGCTAGTTGTGTATAAGTAAATTCCTTCTGAAGTCAGCTGGTGGTGGGTGGAACGGCTGGCGGAGTCAAGGTTGGGGTTTTGTGACGTGATTTTCGGATGTTAGGTGAGTAGTCCTGGTGAGTCGTTATGGTGATGATAGCGGCGGATGTGAAGGAATGTCAGCAATACGTTGAGAAGTTTGAGTAAGCAGTTGATGCTTAAAATTTTTTGCTTGATGTGGTAACCTTTGGAAGAGGTTGAGCAGTTGTGCAACGGGTTTTAGAAGCAGTGAAGGTTGTGGGTCACATGGTGGCTGAACTGGATTGGTTGGTGTCACCGTGTGTACGAGTTTTGGGAGTTATGAGTTAAGGTGGTGTATGCTGTAAAAGTTTGGAGGTTCTTCAGGTTGTTGCTGGGGCTATGTGCAGTCCGGAAGTGTGAAAGGTTAAGATGTGGTTAACATCTGAGTGTTCTGGAATCCGTGAACAGTATGTGGTGGTGTTTGGTTGGTGGAGTTTTGTGTGGAGAGTGTTCAGTGGTGGTTAAGTCTCCTGTGTTGCCTTGTGGGTTGATTTGAGAAGTTTAGTTGTGCCCTTTTCGCCGGTTGAAATTTCGAGGACGAAATTTCCTAAGAGGGGGAGAGTTGTAACACCCCAATTATGGGCTTAGAAGTTTTGGGTTTGAACCGGATCGGTCGGATTTCCGGTTCGAATATAAAAGGTAGTTTTAAGGAAAGCCTAGTTCGGGATGCATTAAAAATATGGAAAAATATCTAAAAATCCTCTTTTAATATATATAAGAGAGTGGTGAAATCAATTTTACAAAATGAGGTTTGGAAATATGACATTTTGAGTTAGTGACTAAAATGTAATTTTTGAAAAGTTCGTGACTGTTTTAAAAGGATTGAAACTTTGAATCTTTAAGGAGCTAATTTACCCAAGGGAGGATTTCTCCAGATTTTTCTTGATTTTTAAAGACTCATTTAATGTTTAATTAATAAAAAGAAAAGAGGGAAAAAGATATTTTTAGTTTCATAACTAACTTTTACCAAAATTTTCCTATTTCATTTTCTCTCAAAATTCCCTCAGCCAAACACATTTCCACAGCAACTTTACCTTTGATTTTCACACCTAAAGTTGAGATTTCAATTCCTAAATGATTCCTAATCATTTCTACATCAAATCCTCATCATTTGCTTAATGAATTTTCAAGGATTTTGGCTCTAAACAAGGAGAAATCCACATTTAGAGGTATTAACGTCCTTCTCCTCTAAATACTCAGTTCTTTACTGAAATTCCCAAGTTCTCAATCCTTAAATTAAGTTTTATTAAAGGTTTTAATGTTGTGATCTTGATTTTGGCTTAAAATGCATGATTTGGATTTAATTTTGAAGAAATTCGTATTGGATGATTGGGCTCTGTTTCGAGATGTCTTTTTGATGTATTTTGGATGTCTAAATGATGTGTGATTGAGGTTTAATCAATGCAATCCCGAATAGGTTGATTTTCCTAAGTTTTTACTTGTGAAAATGGTGGTTTTTGGGGTGATCTTGGTGTTTTGTTAATGCTGGAGGTATAAGGACGTGTTTGGGATCATTTTGGATGTTAATTGATGTTTAAAAGTGGTTAGAAGTGATGGATCTTGGCTGGGTTAAGTTTTGAAAGTGTTTGGATGTGATTTCGGTTGTGTTTGGTAGCCGAAATGTTGGATTTACAAAGAGCAGCGAGTTTAGGTGTGTTGCTGGTGTTTTTAATGCATGATGATGCATTAATCCTCTGTTGTTATGTGCTTGAAACATGGGAGAATGATCTGTGAGCAATAGAGGTGGCGTTGAAGGTTTCGGATGCTTGGAAGGCTTGTTGGCTAGCCTAGTTTTGTGTATCGGTGAGTGAAGTTGGGTTTTCAGCTTTGAAACCAATGTTTGAAGGTTTTGGGAGCTTAGTTTAAGTCTAATCAACTTAGCTAAGCTCAAGAGTAAGTAAATGGAATTTCTCTCTTGGTTTGTGTTATGAATTGGTTTTTAAAGCACTTGTGATTGTTGGATGCAATGCATGTGATTTGCATGTTTAAATTCTGTTTTGAAAGCATATTTTAGCATGGTTTAATGCTGGTTTTGAAAGTCATGTGTGAAGGATGCTCAAGGTAAGAGATCCTTGGTTTTGGTACATTGGAATTGTGGAATTGATGCATAATGTTGCATGTTGTTTAATGGCTTTGTTTAATGCTTCAAAACAGTGAAGTGATGATGGTAATTGGTGGTTTTGGCATTTTGGTTATGCTTGTAAAATCAATGGATTAATGTGGTAAAATGGTTATGTTGGCAAGTGATGTAAGTGGTTCTTGGCTATTTTAATCGGATATAGTTAGCCGGCTATAGGATTGGGTGCACCGTGAATTGAGTCGCCTTGGATGTCGAGGGGGTTGTAATTGTACCGTAAACTCCATCCAAGAATCCTAGCGATTGAGGAAATTGGTGTCACCACGATGGAGGTTGGCTCTCGTGGGTGGGCTTGGTTTAGTGCCACCGCGATGGAGGATGGCTCTCGTGGGTGGGCTTGGTTTAGTGCCACCACGATGGAGGATGGCTCTCGTGGGTGAACCTTGTTAAATGTCACCATGATGGAGGATGGCTCTCATGGGTGGACTTTGTTAAGTGTCACAACGGTGGAGGGTTGCTCCCGTGTGTGAGCTTGGTTAAGGTGATTACAATGGTTGTGGTATCTTCCATGTGTAAGCCTTGTGATGTGTCCCGGCTCTCGCTAGTGTATTATACAACTTCCGATGAGTGATGTTGAGGGGTTGTGATTGTACCGTTAAACTCCATCACGGGTGTTGAGGGGGTTGTGATTGTACCGGTAAACTCCACCTTGTGTTGTTCGGAAGTGTGTATGGAGCGTGTGGGACAACGCTTGTAATCCGCGTATCCGATTGTGTCTTGTGTTATGATGGTTTGTGAATTATCACTTAGAAGCCAATATAATGTTCTTGAATGTAATGAAGCATGAAATGCTTGAAATGATGCATGGTTGCATGGTTGCATGGGAAGTGTGTGATGTTCTAAGAATGCATGTGTAACTTGTTAAGCTTGAACAAGTGTTTATCTTCTATTGAGAATGGTGCATATGTGCATGGAATCTCTTTAGTGCATTGAAGTCTTGTGAAGGCTTGTTTTAAAAGGCATGTAATGCAAATGTTGATTTTGTGGTTCTTATGTTGCATTTGTTTAATGCATGAGATAGATTGAAGGAGTATGTGGTTTTCAAAGGTTTCTTGCTTTGAGATGATTTTCAAGAATGAGAAAAGTATAATGTGAAGTGGAAGTGTTTTCCAAGGAATTTGTATTTAACTTTGCATATGATGTTCATGCATGGAAAGGTTAAATTGATGGTTTTGCAAGGATGTGCTTTGAAGTGAGTTACTTAGCTTTTCTAAGCTAAGGGTTGGTTTTCATGTTTGAGCAATGCATGATTTAAAGCATGTTGTTTAAAAGGGGTTTTCAAACACTGCTTTGGTTTATCGAATGTGTTTACTTTTTAAAGAGGTTTTATGACTCGCTGCATTGATGGTGTTTTGGTTTTGAGCATTCCTCACTAAGCATTATGTGCTTACGCTCCTTTTTGTCCATCAATGCAGATAATTGAAGTTGGGACAGCAAGAAGCAAGGGATTCAAGGAGAGCTCCACTTGAGATGTATGTCTCGGTTAATAGCTATAGATAATAAAGGAATTGGGGGTAGAGTCTTTTATGTTGATGTTTAATGAGATTGTGTAAGTTGAACAAGTTTGGTTTATGATTTGAACTATGTGGTTTAACGCTTGCAACGTTTGAATCTTCTTGTTCATAAGACGTTATGCTATGCTTCTTGTTTTAAAAGCATGATTAAGTGTTGGATGTGTTGAAAGAGTTGGTGCACCTAGGGGTGGTTTTGTATCTAGATTTTAATGCATGTTGGTGGTTATGATGCTTGGCATGTTGTTGATTTGTTGTGGAATGGTTTGGAGCATGTTCGATGGGGTTTAAAGGTGTTAAAATAGGCATATCTGCTGTTTCTGGGCAGGGTGTTTCGAAACACCCTTGCCTGTTTCGAAACAGGTGCTTGATTTGGCCTGAGTGTTTCGAAACGGGTAGAGGTGTTTCGAAACACTTTGGCTACTGCCAAGCCCCTTTTCTGAACGGGCTAACCCCGTTTCGAAACACTTGACTGTTGGGCACTGATTTGAATGGTTTTGAAGTTTGCAAGCTTTACGTTTTAGTCCTGATTTTTGTATGTGCAATTGCTTGAGTTCGAGATGTCCGTTTAAGGTGAAATTTGGCAGAGAGGCATGAAACATGACTAATTTCATAATGGTAACTTAAAAATTGGTAAAGTTCTCTTAATTTTCATAATTTACAAATTGGTCCCTAGATTCGTATTTTGTGCAATTGGGTCCCTTATTGTTTTCCGTTTGCTGTGATTTTTGAGTATGCTTATCTCAAGAGTATGCCTAGGTTTAATGTGCATCTAGACAAGTTTAAAAAGAAAAAAAGGGTCGTTAATCAAGGTTGACTTTCGGGTTGACTTTGGTTTTCCCCGTGTAATCTTCGTAGTCTGGGTCAACTGTCTAGGCCGGGCTAAGGGGGTTACACTCTTTGGCCATTACGGGCCCCTGTTTTGAAACAGTGGAGGGTGTTTCGATACACCTTGCCTAGTGACAGCAAAAATTGCTGGTTTTTCACCTTTTAACCCAATAAAACATGCCTCAAAGATCTTCAAATCATACCAACAACTCATTTAGACACTAAGGAACATATTTAAGACCCTTAGACTAGAGCATGGCATTAAACACCAAAACACTCAATCTAAAGGCATGCTTCCTAGTCACAAATCCAAATATGAGCTCTCAAACCTCAAACCAACCAAAAGGACCATTTACAATCCATAAGTGCCAACACAAACATGCCACAAACTTAGGGAGTTCAAACACATCTCCCAAATACAACCTTGAAGTCCCATTTCCAAATACGAGCTTTGCACTTTCTTGGATGTTCTTAACCTTCTCGCTGCCCAAAAACTCTTCAATTATCTACATTATTGGTAAAAGAGAGCGTAAGCACAATTTCTTAGTGAGGCATGCTCTAAAGGAAACCAACACAATAATGCATTCTTAAAAACACTTTCTCAAAAGCTTTTTCTACAACATGCTCATTCTATCTCATGCTTGAAAACCAAAGCATTTCATATACAAATCTCATATGCATTTCTCATAGCATAAATCATCTCATCAATAGGTACATGTGATTCAAAAGAATTTTCATATTTTATATTGGCATTTCACATCTCATTATTACTCGGATATGCGGAAAACATTCTCTAACCACTAGACGCTTCCGGTGGAATCTCACATCACCGTACTCACTTGTCTAGTAACATAATTTTTGGTGGAATCTCACATCACCGTACTCACATGGCGGAATCTCTCATCGCCACAAAGCTTGGGTATTTCACCAAGTCCTACTCGATGGAATGCTCATCATCAGTTCTCTCCCTTTGGATTAAACCAAAGAGCACGTACGAATTTTTAGTTTATAGTGCACTCTCATCCTATTATTCGATCAATTATATCCAATAAGTATCTCAACATCTATGCCAATATATTATGTCAAAACATCATCTCACCTACTATTTTTCATGCAACATTTCTCAAATCATTCTCATCTCATTTCAAAGCCATAACATTTTCCATGCTTTGAAACAAGAGCTCAAAACTCATCAATGCAACATGTTATTTAATTAAATCAACTCAAGCATCAACTCATGCTATAAATCATGCATAAAAACAGTAGGAATTTATCTATCTCAAACCATGAGCATGTAAAAGCATTTTTAGGGCAACTACCACATTTAAGAGAGCAATCTAGCCAATACTTACTTCCGGACTTAGGAAGATGTTTCAAACCTTTCCTAAATCCCCAAACCTTGTTTCTTGTCCCTCAAGGACTGCTAAACCATTCGCACTCACCGATTATGTTTCGCTTGCTCGCCGAAACGCTATCTAGGCTCCCAGATCAACACCAAAGGCGTCCGAAAAAGTCTCCCTTGTTTATAACACATAAGAGCAGAGGATTAATGCATCATCATGCATTGAAATCATCAGCCACACGCCTAAACTCGCTGCTCTACTCAATCACCTCATTTCGGCTACCAAACACAACCGAAATCATCTCCAAACTTCTCCAAAACAAAGCCCGGCCAAGATCTACCACTTCTAATCATTTCTAAACATCAATCAACATCAAACATCACCACAAACTCGTCCTAATACCTCTAGCTATGACATAACACCAAAACCACCCCAAAAACCACCATTATAGCATACAAAACTTAGGAATCCAAGCCTATTCAGGATTTGTTTGATAAAACCTCATTTATAACATCAATTAACATCCAAAATACATTATAAAACAACCTTAAAACAGAGCCTAACCATCAACCACGAAAATCACCAAGATCTCTTCAAAAACCTCGAGTTTTAATACAATTTCTTGTTTCTAACATTAAATCAACTCAAAAATCATTAACAAAGGAATGATAACTTGAGAATTTCAGTAAATAACTGATCATTAGAGGAGAAGGACGAAGCTTACCTCTAATGGCCGTTTTCTTCTTGAATTGGGCAAGTTTTCTTTAAAATCCAATGTAAAAACAAAAGGATTTGATGAGGAAAAGATTAGGAATCAAAAGGAGATTGAATTCTCATCAAAAGGAATGAAAATCAAAAGATAATTGCTGGAGGAAATGTGTTTGGCTGAAAAGAAATTGAGAGAAAATGAAATGAGAGAAAATTGATGAAAGGTAGTTATGAAAAGTCAAAGGTAGTTTTCCTTTTAATTAACCTTTATTTCCTTTAATTAAAACATTAATAAAATCACCCAAATTAAGAAGAAATCTGATTAAAACCATTTTGGTAAAATTAGCTCCTTCAAGATTCAAAGTTTAAATCCTTTACAAAACAGTCACTATTTAACTTTTGCAAAAACTGCGATTTGGTCACTACACCGAAATGTAGTATTTCCAAACCTTATTTTGTAAAATTGATTTCACCATAATCATTCACATAATAAATGAGGATTTTTAGATATTTGTCCATATTTTTAAAGCATCCAAAACTAGGTGTTCCCTAAGCCTCCCTTTAGGATTCGAACCGTTCCCGACCGGTCCGATTCGAACTCTAAAACATCTAGGCCCAAATTTAGGGTGTTACAATCATGCAACAAGTATCACATTTTTCACATCAATTAAACCACTGCTAAACAAAAATCAAGCCTTCCAAGCATATTCACCAATATACAAAGTTTAAAGTAAAACATGCATTTTCCACAATATGCATCATTAACATTTTCATAACATTCCAATCCATTATATTGGCTTACAAGTGATTAACAACATTCTCATTTCTCAAAAAGCTTATTGGGTATACAAATTACCAAGTGTTGTCCCAAACACTTCATACACTCTACTGACACCTCAAGGCTCACACACGAGAGTAACCCTCCACCGTTGTGACAC
The DNA here is from genome assembly GCA_030270665.1 of Hibiscus trionum. NCBI lineage: Eukaryota > Viridiplantae > Streptophyta > Magnoliopsida > Malvales > Malvaceae > Hibiscus > Hibiscus trionum. The sequence continues at coordinate 39,594,577 of BSYR01000027.1, read as the reverse complement.
CGGTGGTGGAGTATTCGGTACAATTACAACCCTTCAACACCACTCATCGGTAGATGTATAGCCCACTAACGAGAGACGGGGCACAAACAAGGTTCGCACCCGGGAGCTACCCTCTACCGTTGCAACCTTAAACATTCCTCAATCGTTAGGGTACTTGGATGGAGTTTTCGGTACAATCACAACCCCTCAACATCCAAGGCGACTTGTTTATAGTGCACTCAATCCTATAGCCGGCTAACTATATCTGATTTCATTTACAAAACACTTTGCACAACATCACTTGCCAATATAATCCACATTTCATGCATACCTCACTGTTTTTCTAAAGCATTCATAATAAGCCACATTTCAAGCATTAAACCTTGCTTCAAAAACCATGCATCAACACATGCATACAAGGATCACTTACCTAGTGTATCCTGAAACCATATGGCATCATCAACAACATTTTATAAAATCAACACATGCTTTAAAATAGTAGGTTAACACAATTTAAAACAAGTGCATCCAAAGTCTCATAATAGCACAATCCAAGGGAGAAAATCACTTTACTTACTTCCGAACTTAGTAAAGCGTTTCAAGCTCTTACTACGTTTCCAAAACCTTTTCTAAAAACGTTTTCATGCTGGAAAATTAGTTTCCACTCACCGACTTGCGAAACCACACTTGTCGACGCAACAATCAACTGTCCGAAGCCTCCAAAACCCCTTCGGTCGATTCCAGAAAATTATCCCATGTTTTCAACACATTAAAAACAGAGATTTAATGCACCATAATGCATTTAAACACCAAACACTCAAAAGGAAACCCGCTGCCCTGCTCTAAAGCATCAAATCACCCATCCAAGACAACCAAAAACTCAATCGATTGATCTCTAAACTCATCCCAGCCATCAACCAACACGTCCAACACATTTTAACCATAAATCAACATCCAAAAACAACCTAAAACCTTCCTTATACCTCCATCCACTCAGATCTCACATAACACCCGAAAAACCCAACCAAAAACACCTTTAAAAACAAAGATCTCAAGGATTTCGGGATTAATATGATTAAGACTCTATTTCAACATCATAAACCTTTCAAAACTTGATTAGAAAGCATCTCAAACCAATCAAATCAAAACAACTCCGAAAATCACATTAAATCAACTTTTTCAACAAGATTTCATCATTTTATCAAGACCACAAAGAAACTCCAATCAAAACATAAATAAATAGCCAAATATCTTGGGAATTTCATTAAAGAACCTTGATTAGAGGGTTAGCACGAAAATTACCTCAAATCCTTGCTTCTCCTCTAACTTGGCAAGTTTTGCTTTCAAGAATCTTGAAGAGATTTGAGAGAAATCACAAGAAAGATGTTGAAAGTCAAAAGAGAAAATGAAAGAAATTTGGAAAATGAGAGAATGAGAGTGTGTTTGGCTGATGTTAAAATGAAGAAAATGAAATGATCGACAATTTTGTTAACCAAAATAAGCCTTCTTAATTAAATCAATAAAAGCCTCTTTTAATATTTAATAAACCATTTAAAACACATGCCAAAATATGGAAAAAGGCTTAATTGCCATTACGCTCCATAAAGATTCTAAGATTTTGACTCTTTTTGAAAAGCACCCTTTTTCCACAATTTTAAAACCTTACATTTTGGTCACTAACCAAAATGTACACTTCCCAAAACTTGTTTTGCAAAATTGATTTAACCAACCTCTTAAACATAATTTTAGAGGATTTTAGAAAATTTTACTACATTTTTATTCCATCCCAAACCTTGATTTCCCTGAACCACCTCTTAACGTCTCAAACAACCGATTACCGGTCCCACAAGCCTAACCTGACACGCAAAACACCTACGCCCAAAACCAAGGCGTTACAACTCTCCCCCACTTAGGGAATTTCGTCCTCGAAATTTTACCTGAAAGAAAAAGGTGCGGAAACTACTTCAACATGTCTGCCTTGCTCTCACATGTGGCCTTTTTAACTCCTCGATGTCGCCACAACACCTTCACAAGTTCAATTGTCTTACCACGAAGAACTTTGCAAGTCGAGTCAAGAATCCCCATTAGTTCCTCATCATAGGATAAATTCGGATTCAACTCAATCTCCTCAACTGGCATCACATGAGATGGATCTGATCTATACCTCCACAACATAGAAACATGAAACACATCATGGACCTTCTCCAACTCGGAAGGCAACCTCGACCGATAAGCCACAGGACCAACTCATTCCACAACCTCATAAGGCCCAATAAACCTCAGACTAAGCTTACCCTTACGTTCGAACCTCATCACCTTTTTCCAAGGTGATACTTTTAAGAACACGCGATCTCCAACCGCAAACTCAACCTCCCTACCCTTTAAATCCTCGTAAGAATTCTGACGATCCGAAGCAGCCTTCAACCGTTCACAATTGAGTTTCACTTTCTCAGTTGTTCCCTTAAGCATATCCGGCAAGGAAAAAAACTTTTGCCCTACCTCAGCCCAACAAAGGGGCGTTCTAAACTTTCTCCCATACAAGGCCTCATACGGAGCCATTTGTATACTCACCTGAAAACTATTATTATACGCAAACTAAACCGAATGCAACTGTTTTTCCCAAGAACCTTGGAAATCTATTACACAACATCGCAACATGTCCTCCAGTACCTGGATAACTCGCTCCGACTGTCCATCCGTCTGAGGATGATATAAAGTGTTGAAATTCAAACGCATACCCAACGCCTGATGTAAACATTCCAAAAACCTCCCTTTAAACCTCGTATCTCTATCCTACATTATGGACTTAGGCACACCATGCAAACGCACAATCTCAACAATATACAACTCCGCTAACTTATCTAGTGTATACGTAGTATGCACAGCCAAAAAATGCACACACTTCGTAAGACGATCCACAATCACCCATATGGAGTTTCTTCTTAGATGATGTCAAAGGCAGACCAGACACAAAATCCATCGTAATCCTTTCCTATTTCCATTTCGGTATCCTCAAAGGCTATAACAAACGAGAAGGAAATTGATGCTCAGCCTTCACACGCTGGCAAACCATACACTTGCTTACAAAATTAGCAACATCCTTTTTCAACCCCACCCAATAGTACTCATCCTTCAAACCACGATACATCTTAGTACTACCAGGATGCATAGCAAAAAGTCTACTATGAGCTTCAGTCAAAATAGTGCGCCTCAACTCAACATCTTCTGGAACAACCATTCAACTTTTGAAACATAAAACTCCATTATCATTGAAACAAAAATCCATTGCATTACCATCATCTATATCATGAACATGAGGCACCAACGAATCATCAAGAAAGTGCTTATCCTTGATCAACTGAATCAAGGAAGGTTTCACCTGCAACTCGGCTATCAACCCACCATCACGCGATAAACTCAACCAAGAAAACATCGCTCTCAACTCAACTCCCTTTGAGACATGAGATACTTTAAACTTTTATGATCGGTGTAAACCACACACTTTTCACCATAAAGGTAGTGTCTCCAAATTTTCAAAGCAAACACCACCGCAGCGAGCTCTAGATCATGCGTAGGATAGTTACGCTCATGCACCTTTAATTATCTAGATGCATAAGCAACGAGCTTCCCACCTTGCATCAACACGCAACCCAAACTGATATATGATGCATCACTATAAACTTCAAAATCCTTACCCGATTCTAGTTGAATCAAGACATGAGCTTGCGTCAAAGCTTCCTTCAACTTCTCGAAAGCTTGTTACCTAATGTATGTCCATTCAAAGCGAACATTCTTTTACAACAACTTGGTCAAAGGTGAAGCAATCTTAGAAAAACCTTCAACAAACCTTCGATAATATTCAGCCAACCCAAGGAAACTACGCACCTCCGTCACCGATTTAGGCGTTTTCCAACTCATCATCGCCTCGATCTTGTATGGTGTAACGCCCCGGTTTTGGGCTTAGAAGTTTTGGGCGTTGACCGGTTTGGTCAAAGTGCTGTTCGAATCTAAAAGGGTGAATTTAGGAAAGCCTAGTTCGGGTTGCATTAAAATTATGGAAAAATGTTCTAAAATCATCTTTTAATATATATAAGTGAACTGTGAAATCAATTTTGGAAAATGAGTTTTGGAAGGGTGACATTTTGGGCTAGTGACCAAAATGTAATTTTTGAAAGTTTTGTGATTGTTTTAGAAAGGGTTGAAACTTTGAATCTTTAAGGAGCTATTATTCCAAAACTAGTTTCTCCAGATTTTTCTAACATATTTTAAGCTATATTATGATTTTAAAACATATCAAAAGAGGAGGGAAAGCCATTTTGGCCATTTTGATAACTAACTTCCTATTTTCTTTTCTCTCATTTTCTCTCAACCCAAACACTTTCTTTCCAGAGAATTGTTTCTGATTTTCTCACCTAAATCTCTCCTTTCAACTCTCTTTTGATTCCTAATCATCATATCTACAAAACCTCATCATTTGCTACTTGATTCATCAAGGTTTTTGATTCCAAAAAGAGGAGAAACTCAAGTTTGGAGGTAAGAACGTCCTTCTCCTCTAAACTATCAGTTCTTTACTGAAATTACTAAGTTTTCAATCCTTAATTGATGTTTTATTAAAGGCTTTTAAGTTGTGAAATGGATCTTGGCTTATAATGCAAGATTTGGTGATTTTTGATGATTTTCGTTTGATCTGTTAAATCTGTGATTGGAGATGTGTTTCTGATGTTATTTGAACTCTAAATTGATAAGGAATTGAGTTTTGATTGATGCAATCCCGGATAGGTTGGGTTTCCTAAGTTTAGCTTGTGATTCTTGATTATTTTTGAGGTGATCTTGTGGATCTGGTGTTGCTGGAGGTATAAGGATGTTATTAGGTTCTTTTTAGATGTTAAATGATGTTAAAGGATGTTAGGTTTTGATGGTTAATGGCTGGGCTTTGTTGAGAAGTGGTTTGGATGCATTTTCGGTTGTGTTTGGTGGCCGAAAATGGAGTGGGGATGAGAGCAGCGAGTTTAGGTGCTTTCATTGAGGATATTAATGCATGATGATGCATTAATCTACTGTTTTGATGTGTTAAAACAGGGGAGTCATCTTTGGATCCAAGTGGTGGTGATCCGGAGGCTTGATTGGTGCTTCGACAAGAGGCGAAGTGGAATCGGTGAGTGAAATTGGGTTTTCGGCTTTGAAACCAATGTCTTGGGAGCTTACTTTAAGTCTAAACAACTTTGCTAAGCTCAAGTGTAAGTTTTCGGAAATACTCTCTAGTGGTGGCCATGGTTTGGTTGTTGTGCAATGTGGTTTATTGCATGTTTTAAATTCTGTTTTGAAAGCATGATTTAGCATGGTTATTGCTGATTTTGTAAGCCATATGTTGAAGGAAGCTCAAGGTAAGAGTTCCTTGTTTTTGAACATTGATTAAATGTAGTTTGATGCTTTGAAATGCATGATGTATATGGCTTGGTTTAATGCTTTAAAACAGTGGATTTAATGATGAAATGATGTATATTGGCAAGTGATGTTTTGAAAAAGGTTAAGGTCACCAAGGTGGTTAAAAGTCCTTGAGTGAGCCATGTTACTTAAGAACATCAAGGTGGTTAAAAGTCCTTGGATGATTCTTGCTAAGGTCACTAAGGTGGTTAAAAGTCCTTGAGTGAGCCTTGTTACTTAAGAACATCAAGGTGGTTAAAAGTCCTTGGATGGTTCTTGTTAAGGACACAAAGGTGGTTAAAAGTCCTTGTGTGGTCCTTGCCATGGTGTTTAAAAGTCCATGGGCCAAGGTGTTTAAAAGTCCTTGGGGCCAAGGTGTTTAAAAGTCCTTGGGGCCAAGGTGTTTAAAAGTCCTTGGGAAGAACACAAAGGTGGTCAAAAGTCCTTGTGTGGTTCTTGGAAATTATAAGATCACAATGGTGTTTAAAAGTCCATGTGTGAGTCTTATGTTGATCTTGTTTTTTTTTAAAAGATGAAATGTATCACTTGTGGCCAATATGACATGTAATGATATGAAGCATGAGATGCTTGTTTAAAGTTTGCTTGTGAGCATGTTAAAGTGTATCTTGAAGCATGATTTATGAATGAGTTTTATAAATGCATTATTGTGTGGTTTTAAGGAGCTTTCCTCACTAAGCTTTTGCTTACGCTCTCTTTCGTTTTCTTAAACCAATAATGCAGAACATTAAGGTGATTTGAGGGCAGCAAGGAAGGCAAGCAACCAAGGGAAAACTAAGCTCAAGTATGGAAAGGTTTTATCGAACACATTTAGCTTTTGGTGTATGGCAATGGGGGACCTTTGTGAATGTTGTTTGGAGATGTTTTGAACTCCTTGAGTATGTTTAATGTTGCTGATAATGCTGGTTTTGTAATTGGCCTTTACATGTATGGATTGGAGGTTTTATGCTTGAATAGTTGCTTGTGTAGGAAGCATGCCATTAGATTTGGGGCTTTTCATATGTGATGCTAATATGTTGATTGGTTGATGCAAACATGTCTCTTGTATGATGAATTGCATGCTGGTAAAGTTTGGTGGCATTTGGAGCATGATTGGTTGGTCATTTGCATGTTAAAGTAGGTAAAATTCTGCATTTTGTGCAGGCCGTTTCGGAACAGTGCCTGCCGTTTCGGAACGGGTGCCTCGAAGCAGCCCCGACCATGTTCCGGTACGGATTGCGGAACGGCCCCGAGTTTCGAAACGGATATGCTACTGCCCGACCATGTTCCGGTACGCATTGCGGAACGGCCCCGAGTTTCGAAACGGGCTATCCCCCGTTTCGGAACGGCTGACCGTTGGGGGCTGACAGTGGCAGTTATATATTTCGGATTGTTTACATTTTGGTCCTGAATCTTGTATGTGCAATTGTATGAGTTTGGAATGTCCTTTTGAGCTGAAATTTGGCTGAGATGCATGAGACACGATTAATTTCAAGATGGTAACTTTAATTTGGGCTAAGTCCTCATATTTATCAGAATTTACAATTTGGTCCCTAAAGTTGTAAATTGTTCAATTGGGTTCTTGTTTGATCTCTGATGTTTATGATCTTTTAGTATGTCGTTTGTATGATCATTTTTAGGGTTAATGTGCATCTAGATAAGTTTTTAAAAGAAAAAAAAGGGTCGATAATCAAGGTTGACTTTCAGGTTGACTTTGGTTTTCCCCGTGTGACTTTCTTAATTCGGGTCAACCGTCTAGGCCGGGTTAAGGGGGTTACATTTGGTGGTATCAGAGCTGAGTTCTCGAGTAATTGGGAATGTGTATGTGAATGTTTGATGTATGTCTGCTATATATGCTTGTTGAGTGAAAGCATGTTGAGTAGTATGTGAGTTTGATGCAATTGTGTTGTATGTTGTGATGAAGCATGTTGTGGGTACCCATTGCCATATCAAAGCTAAGAAATGATGTTGCTTTTAAATGAAATTGAGCTTGAGTACTTGGATTGTTTACCTTGCTGGGCCTGACTTTGTTTATTTGCATTGTGATTTCATGGTTAAAGTATGGCACCACGTAGAGAGTTGAGAAGTAATGTGCGAGCTACGGCTCCGAATGAGAATGAAAATGAAGAGAATGCGGGTAGTGCGGTGTTACCTCCTCCTCCACCTGGTGGTGGTGGTGCTGGGGTTGAGGAAGCTGGGGCTGCAGCTGGTGCTGGAGCTGCTGAACCTGAGGTTGGTCAGGGGCAAGCTATGCCTGACATGACGATGTTGGTACAAGCTATTGCGGGTGCTTTCCGAGCAGCAGTAGCCGGAGCTCAAGGGGCTGGACATCAGGGAGATGCTGGTGTTAGACTACCTTTGGAGCGCTTACGCAGTCTTGGTGGGACTGAGTTTAGGGGTATGTCTGCGGAAGGTTCTGAAGCTTGGTTAGAGAGTACCAAGAGGATTTTGGGCCAGATGAGTTGCACTGATGTGCAGAAGATGGGGTGTGTTGTATCCTTGCTGCAGGATGATGCGTATACGTGGTGGACGACCACTATAGCTGGGATGGCTGAAGCTGACATAACTTGGACATTCTTTCTGAATGTGTTCAAGAGGAGGTATCTTGGTGTGAGGTACCTGGATGAAAAGAAGCGAGAGTTCATGTCTCTTACCCAGGGGAGCATGAATGTGGCTGAGTATGAAGTACAGTTTGTGCGACTCAGTCAGTATGCACCTGAGCTGGTACCTGATGAGCAGGCAAGGTGCGAAAGATTTCGTTATGGTTTAGTGACGGATGTGAAGATGTATGTGTTGGCCACCGAATATGATGATTTTGATGTGTTGGTGGGTCGAGCCAAGGACATTGAGATGAACTTGGGTTTATCTGCGAAAGGTGCTGGAGCAAGTTCGGGTAAGAGAGCTGCTGAGTATAGTTCCGGAGGTGGACGGAACAAGGGGGGACGTGACCTGAAGTATCAGTCCTCAGCTAAGAGGGGTGGTGGTGCACCTGCTCGGGGAGGCAATGCTAGAGCTGATCCAAGTGCTTGTTGGATTTGTGGTTCACGGGGTCACATGAAGCGTGACTGTCCTCGTGCTGTGAGGGAGGTGCAAGCTCCTGTTGCGACAGCTGGTAATGGTTGCTGGAATCGTAGATCTGCAGACCATTTGAGGCGAGATTGTCCTAGGTTGGCTGGTGATCAAGTGCGTGCTCCTGTTGTTGCTGCACCGCAGAGAGGTCGTGGGCGCGGCCGTGGTAATTTCCAGAGGAGAGAGGAAGGTGGTCGTGGAGTGGCCCATGTTGTGGCTATTCAGCCTGAAGGTGGAGGCCAAGCGAGGGTGTATGCTCAGTGTGAGGGAAGGAATGATGCGGATGTGATTGCAGGTACCTTTACTTTGCAATCCTTGTCATTGCTTTCTTTGATAGATTCTGGATCTACGCATTCATACATTTTGCGTGAGCATGCTGAATTGCTTGGTTTGCCTGTTGAGTCTTTGGATGTTGGTGTTCGTGTCACTAGTTCTTTTGGTGAGACTGTTGTGACACGAAAGCTTTATAGAAGGTGTCCCTTGGTTGTTCAAGAACATGTTTTTCATGTTGATCTTATGGAGTTGCCCTTTTATGGTTTTGATGTAATCCTTGGTATGGATTGGCTTGCTGAGCATCGTGCTGTTGTGGATTGTGAAAACAAGCGAGTTTCGCTTAAGCTTGCGGATGATTATGAAGTTGTTGTGGTTGGTGAGAATGTGAAGTTTCTTGCCAATGTGGTGTCTACCTTGGAGGTGAGCAGGATGCTGAGGCAAGGTTGCGAAGCCTATCTAGCTTTTGTGATGAATCCTAGCTCTAAAGAGTTGAGGGTGCAAGATATCAGAGTTGTGAAGGAGTTTCCTGGTGTTTTTCCTGAGGAGTTGCCTGGTTTACCTCCTAACCGCGAGGTGGAGTTTGGAATTGAGCTGTATGAGAATACAACTCCTGTGTCCATTACTCCTTATAGAATGGCACCTAAGGAGCTGAAGGAGCTGAAGACGCAGTTGCAAGAGTTGCTTGATCGTGGTTTCATCCGGCCGAGTGTGTCACCTTGGGGAGCACCGGTCTTGTTTGTGAAGAAGAAGGATGGCACTATGAGAATGTGCATTGATTACCGTCAGCTGAACAAGTTGACTATCAAGAATCGGTATCCTTTGCCGAGAATTGATGATCTCTTTGATCAATTTCGGGGAGCTGCTGTGTTCTCTAAGATTGACTTGAGGTCAGGGTATTACCAGTTGAAGGTGAAGGATGTGGATGTGCCTAAGACAGCTTTCAGGACAAGGTATGGGCATTATGAGTTCCTTGTGATGCCGTTTGGTTTGACAAATGCTCCTGCTGCTTTCATGGACATGATGAATCATGTGTTTCATGAATACCTGGACAAGTTTGTTGTGGTGTTCATCGATGATATCCTCGTGTACTCGCGTACTGAGGAGGAGCATGAAGACCATTTGAGGATTCTGCTGCAGGCTTTGTTGGAGAATCAGCTCTATGCTAAGCTGAGCAAGTGTGAGTTCTGGCTTAAGGAGGTGGTGTTTCTTGGGCATGTGGTTTCTGCTGAGGGGATTCGTGTCGATCCTCAGAAGATTGAGGCTGTGATGAACTGGAAGGTTCCTAAGTCTGTTCATGAGGTCCGTAGTTTCCTTGGTTTGGCGGGATACTACCGAAGGTTTGTGGATGGTTTTTCCAAGATTGCTGCTCCTTTGACGAAGCTGTTGCAAAAGGATGTTAAGTATGAGTGGACGGAAGCGAGACAGCAGGCTTTTGAGAAGCTTAAGGCGGCTTTGACGCAAGCTCCTATCTTGATTCAGCCTGAATCAGGGAAAGAGTTTGTGGTTTACAGTGATGCATCCTATGTTGGTTTGGGGTGTGTGCTGATGCAGGAGGGTAAGGTGGTGGCTTATGCATCGCGGCAGTTGAAAGTGCATGAGCGCAATTACCCTACGCATGATATTGAGCTGGCTGCAGTGGTTTTTGCTCTGAAGATCTGGAGACATTATCTGTATGGTGAGAAGTGTACTGTGTACACAGATCACAAGAGTTTGAGGTATCTGATGTCTCAGAAGGAGTTGAATCTTAGGCAACAGCGTTGGTTGGAGTTGCTCAAGGATTATGATCTGACGATTGAGTATCATCCTGGAAAAGCTAATGTTGTTGCGGATGCCTTGAGTAGGAAAGTAGCTGTTGAGCTGAGGGCTATGTTTGCTAGCTTGAGCATATCGCAAGATGGTGGTCTTGTTGCTGAGTTGCAAGTGAAACCATCTTTGGTTCAGTTGATCAAGGATAAGCAGTTGCTGGATGATTCCTTGGTGTCTCATATTCAGGATATCGCGGAGGGTAGACCTTCGGATTTCTGCTTTAATGATGATGGTGTGTTGTGTTTTGGGAGTCGGATAGTAGTGCCTGCTGATGCTGAGTTGAGGCGTGCTATTCTGACTGAAGGTCATAGTAGTTCTTTTGCTATGCACCCTGGTAGTACCAAGATGTATCGTGATCTTCGTGATGAGTACTATTGGGTGGGTTTGAAGAAGGATGTTGCGGAGTTTGTGAGCAAGTGTTTGGTGTGTCAGCGAGTTAAGGCTGAGCATCAGGTTCCTTCAGGGTTGTTGCAACCGTTGAAAATCCCTGAATGGAAGTGGGAAAGGGTTACCATGGATTTTGTATCTGGTTTACCTTTGTCTCCCTCGAAGAAGAATTCTGTTTGGGTGATTGTGGATCGCCTAACGAAGTGTGCGCATTTCTTGCCTGTGCATACTACGTTTTCTTTGGATAAGTTGGCAGAGCTGTACATTGCTGAGATTGTGCGGCTGCATGGTGTGCCTAAGTCGATTGTGTCGGATAGGGATCCGAGGTTCACATCGCGTTTCTGGCAGTGTTTGCATCAAGCTCTGGGTACAAGGTTGCATTTCAGTACATCCTATCATCCTCAGTCGGATGGTCAGTCTGAGCGTGTTATCCAGATTTTGGAGGATATGTTGAGGTGCTGCGTGATTGAGTTTCAGGGTTCTTGGGAGAAGCATCTGCCTTTGGTTGAGTTTGCCTATAACAACAGTTATCAGGCAAGTATACAGATGGCACCTTATGAGGCTTTGTACGGGAGGAAGTGTAGGACTCCTCTTTGTTGGGCTGAAACTGGTCAAAAGTTGGTTTCGATGCCAGCTTTGTTGAAAGGGACCACAGAGAAGGTAAAGCTCATTTGTGAGCGGTTGAAGGCTGCCTCTGATCGGCAAAAGTCTTACGCGGATTTGAAGCGTAAGGAGATTGAGTATGCGGTGGGTGACCATGTGTTCTTGAAGGTTTCGCCTTGGAAGAAGGTGATGAGGTTTGGCCGGAAGGGTAAGTTGAGCCCTAGGTACATTGGACCATACGAGGTGGTTGAGCATGTGGGTCCTGTTGCGTACAAGCTGAGGTTACTTCAGGAGTTGGAGAAGATTCATGATGTGTTTCATGTTTCTATGCTCCGGAAGTATAGATCTGATCCTTCGCACGTGATGCCTGTGGAGGAAGTGGAATTGAATCCGGATTTGACCTATGATGAGGAACCGGTGAAGGTTCTGGATTCGGATAGCAAGGTTCTTCGTGGCAAGACCATTGAGTTGGTGAAGGTGCTGTGGAAGTATCGAGGTGTTGAGGAAGCCACGTGGGAGCAGAAGGAAGACATGCTGAAGCAGTTTCCTTATCTCTTTCCTTCAGGTAAATTTCGGGGACGAAATTTCTTAAGGGGGGGAGAGTTGTAACGCCCCGGTTTTAGGCTTAGAAGTTTTGGGCGTTGACCGGTTTGGTCAAAGTGTTGTTCGAATCTAAAAGGGTGAATTTAGGAAAGCCTAGTTCGGGTTGCATTAAAATTATGGAAAAATGTTCTAAAATCATCTTTTAATATATATAAGTGAACTGTGAAATCAATTTTGGAAAATGAGTTTTGGAAGGGTGACATTTTGGGCTAGTGACCAAAATGTAATTTTTGAAAGTTTTGTGACTGTTTTAGAAAGGGTTGAAACTTTGAATCTTTAAGGAGCTATTATTCCAAAAGTAGTTTCTCCAGATTTTTCTAAGATATTTTAAGCTATATTCTGATTTTAAAACATATCAAAAAAGGAGGGAAAGCCATTTTGGCCATTTTGATAACTAACTTCCTATTTTCTTTTCTCTCATTTTCTCTCAACCCAAACACTTTCTTTCCAGAGAATTGTTTCTGATTTTCTCACCTAAATCTCTCCTTTCAACTCTCTTTTGATTCCTAATCATCATATCTACAAAACCTCATCATTTGCTACTTGATTCATCAAGGTTTTTGATTCCAAAAAGAGGAGAAACTCAAGTTTGGAGGTAAGAACGTCCTTCTCCTCTAAACTATCAGTTCTTTACTGAAATTCCTAAGTTTTCAATCCTTAATTGATGTTTTATTAAAGGCTTTTAAGTTGTGAAATGGATCTTGGCTTATAATGCAAGATTTTGTGATTTTTGATGATTTTCGTTTGATCTGTTAAATCTGTGATTGGAGATGTGTTTTTGATGTTATTTGAACTCTAAATTGATAAGGAATTGAGTTTTGATTGATGCAATCCCGGATAGGTTGGGTTTCCCAAGTTTAGCTTGTGATTCTTGATTGTTTTTGAGGTGATCTTGTGGATCTGGTGTTGCTGGAGGTATAAGGATGTTATTAGGTTCTTTTTAGATGTTAAATGATGTTAAAGGATGTTAGGTTTTGATGGTTAATGGCTGGGCTTTGTTGAGAAGTGGTTTGGATGCATTTTCGGTTGTGTTTGGTGGCCGAAAATGGAGTGGGGATGAGAGCAGCGAGTTTAGGTGCTTTCATTGAGGATATTAATGCATGATGATGCATTAATCTACTGTTTTGATGTGTTAAAACAGGGGAGTCATCTTTGGATCCAAGTGGTGGTGATCCGGAGGCTTGATTGGTGCTTCGACAAGAGGCGAAGTGGAATCGGTGAGTGAAATTGGGTTTTCGGCTTTGAAACCAATGTCTTGGGAGCTTAGTTTAAGTCTAAACAACTTTGCTAAGCTCAAGTGTAAGTTTTCGGAAATACTCTCTAGTGGTGGCCATGGTTTGGTTGTTGTGCAATGTGGTTTATTGCATGTTTTAAATTCTGTTTTGAAAGCATGATTTAGCATGGTTATTGCTGATTTTGTAAGCCATATGTTGAAGGAAGCTCAAGGTAAGAGTTCCTTGTTTTTGAACATTGATTAAATGTAGTTTGATGCTTTGAAATGCATGATGTATATGGCTTGGTTTAATGCTTTAAAACAGTGGATTTAATGATGAAATGATGTATATTGGCAAGTGATGTTTTGAAAAAGGTTAAGGTCACCAAGGTGGTTAAAAGTCCTTGAGTGAGCCATGTTACTTAAGAACATCAAGGTGGTTAAAAGTCCTTGGATGATTCTTGCTAAGGTCACTAAGGTGGTTAAAAGTCCTTGAGTGAGCCTTGTTACTTAAGAACATCAAGGTGGTTAAAAGTCCTTGGATGGTTCTTGTTAAGGACACAAAGGTGGTTAAAAGTCCTTGTGTGGTCCTTGCCATGGTGTTTAAAAGTCCATGGGCCAAGGTGTTTAAAAGTCCTTGGGGCCAAGGTGTTTAAAAGTCCTTGGGGCCAAGGTGTTTAAAAGTCCTTGGGGCCAAGGTGTTTAAAAGTCCTTGGGAAGAACACAAAGGTGGTCAAAAGTCCTTGTGTGGTTCTTGGAAATTATAAGATCACAATGGTGTTTAAAAGTCCATGTGTGAGTCTTATGTTGATCTTGTTTTTTTTAAAAGATGAAATGTATCACTTGTGGCCAATATGACATGTAATGATATGAAGCATGAGATGCTTGTTTAAAGTTTGCTTGTGAGCATGTTAAAGTGTATCTTGAAGCATGATTTATGAATGAGTTTTATAAATGCATTATTGTGTTTAAACATCACCACGAACTGATCTAGGAACTCATGGAACACCTGATTCATCATATCTATGAATGCATCCGGTGCATTTGTCAACCCAAACGACATCACCAAGAACTCATAATGGCCATACCTTGTCCGAAAAGCAGTCTCAGGTACATCCACATACTTAACCTTTAGTTGGTAATACCCAGACCTCAAATAAATCTTCGAAAACACTGAATCACCACGAAACTGATCAAACAAATCATCGATCCTTGGCAAAGGGTACTTATTCTTAAACGTCAACTTGTTCAGTTTCCGGTAATCTATGCACAGACGCATCGTGCCATCCTTCTTCTTCAAAAACAAGACTGGTGCACCTTAAGATGAAACACTTGGCCTTATGAACCCTCAATCAAGCAACTCCTGAAGTTGCGTCTTCAACTCCTTCAACTCTTTAGGTGCCATGCGATAAGGAGCAATGGACACTGGAGTCGTATTCTCATACAGCTCGATGCCAAACTTAACTTCTCTGTTTGGTGGCAACCCAGGCAACTATTCCAGAAAAACACCCGAAAATTCACATACAGTCGTCCACCATGCATACGAATCACCATGCAACAATGACACTGCACAACCCAGCTTTCGTGCATCATTGCACCCCATCTGATCCAAAATTCGGATTGTACTGGCCATCCATGCCTTGGATGCCTCAGGAGACAAACCACGATCTTCCACACCTCTCAAACGTCGCAAGCGCTCCAACAGCAAACCCATTTGCCCAGCAGCAAAAGCTTGCATTTGCATTCCAGCAACAATAGCCTGGAATGCTCCCGTCATCGCCTGTACCAAAGGCATCAAATCACCCAACCCTGGACCAGCCTGTCCGCGTTGCTCCTGCTCCTCACCCTCAGGTGGTGGTAGTGGTGGAGGAGGTAAATTCGTACCAGGAAAAACCTCGTTCTCCCGATTTCGTTGCTCATCAGCAAGAGCAACTGACCCAGAACCTAACTCTCTCCTCGGTCCCATTGTGCTATTAGCATTAAGGCATGAATATAAAACAAACGAAAGATTAGGCCAGCTTCTAGCAAGGATCCAAGACTTCAAAACCAATTTAAAACATTTCAACATTGTAATAAGGCAATAACATGCTTATGACACTCACTGAGCAATAACATGCTTATGACATTCACCGAGAAAAAACAAACATCACCAAATACACACATTCACATCTTATCTACTCACCACCAACTTACCATCATCCTAAACTTTCGTAAACTGGCTCTGATACCACCAAATGTAACCCCCTCGACCCGGCCTAGCCGATAGACCGAACTTAACGGGTCATACGGGGAATATTGAAGTAATCCGGGAAGGTTTACCTAAATAAACGACCCTATTTTTTTTATCTTGTCTAGATGCAAATTAGGTCCCTATGTGTTTAACAAAGCAATGGATCAAACGAAAACTTGAACACACATCGATTATTATCGAAATCAGTTTTAGGGACCATTCTGTAAACTTAACAAATTACAAGGGTTTATCCCATTTTCATTTTACCAACCATTAATTAGTCTCATTACATGCATTTCTATCAAAACTCAACTCAAAATAACAATTAGAACTCATTTAATTGCATACATTACAAACAGGGACCAAAACGCAAAGAAATAGAACTTCAAAATATTCCAATAACTGTCATAACAGCCTGCCGTTTCAGAACATCAAGCCCCGTATCGAAACGGGTGTATCAAAACAGAGGTATTTGTTTCGAAACACTGGCTCATACAGAAACAACTCTTTACTCGTTTCAAAACAAGGGTTCATAGTAGCAAAACGTACCAAAACAAACCTCCCCGTTTTGATACCGCAAGGCATTTTCAAACACCCATTTTGAAACGAACAAGGGTGTTTCGAAACACTTGGGTCTGCTAAGTCTAATTTTGTTGGTTTAACACTTCAAAAACCATCTCAAATCATTCCAACATACATTCAAACACGCTTTCAACCAAAAATACACTTCAACTACCAAGATCTCATGACAATAACATCATCAAAGCAACACCAACATCAATATTTGATTCTAGATGCATGCTTCCTAAGAAATTCAAGCATCAAAATCCAAATCTCAAATCCAAGCATAATCCAACATTTAAAGGCCATTTACATACCCAAAAATGCATACCAAACTTGTACTAACCCATAAAATACCAAAACAATTAACATTCATAGTATTGGACACCCCATTGCCTTTATTACACAAGTTCAAAATCAAGACATAAATTCAATGAAGTCTCTTGGAAATCCTTGGAAAGTTGTTGCCTCCAATCACTTAATTATCTGTAGTGATGAGCAAAAGAGAGCATAAGCATATAAGCTTAGTGAGGAATGCTCAAAACCAAAAACACCATCAATGCTAAAAACCATTTTCACTATTTTGAAAACCATGCACTTCACCATTAAAACCAGCATGCTAAACATCATACAACAAGTATCACATTTTTTTACAGCAATTAAACCATTGCTAAACAAAAATCAAGTCTTCCAAGCATATTAACCAATATACAAAGCTTAAAGTAAAACATGCATTTTCCACAATATGTATCATTAACATTTCCATAACATTGCAATCCATTATATTGGCTTACAAGTTATTAAAAACATTCTCATTTCTCAAAAAGCTTATCGGACACACGGATTACCAAGTGTTGTCCCAAACACATCATACACTCTACCGACACCTCAAGGCTTACACACAGGAGCACCCTCCACCGTTGTGACACTCGTGGTGGAGCATTCGGTACAATTGCAGCCCCTCAACACCACTCAACGGTAGATGTATAGCCCACTAACGAGAGACTGGACACAATGTAACCCCCTTAGCCCGGCCTAAATGCTTGACCCGAACTACGAAGATTACACGGGGAAAACCAAAGTCAACCCGAAAGTCAACCTTGATTAACGACCCTTTTTTTTACTTTTTATCTTTTCTAGATGAGCAATATTAGCCTAAAAGATTATAAAAACATTTCAGCGGAAACGACACAGCGAATAATACTCATTTAGGGGTTTAAATGAAAGAATTAGACTTTTAGGGACCAAAACATAAATTTTGGAAATTACGAGGACTTTGCAGATTTTAAATGTACCAATGTGCAATTAATCATATTACATGCATCTCTGTCAAAAAAATCAACTTAATTAGACATCCCAAACTCAACTAATTGCATCCACAAACATCAAGGACTAAAATATAAGAGACAAGAACTTGAAACAATTCAAAATGTAGTTTAACGTTCTGATGTTTCAAAACGCAGACTCCTCTATCGAAACAGCCATATCGAAACGACCGTAACAAAACGGAGTTGACCGTTTCGGTACTTGGGTACGTTTCGAGACCCGTATCGGAACGTGGCTCTCCAGTAGCTAAAGTGTTACAAAACACTCTTATCCGTTCTGGAACACTATGGCCATTTCAGTCCCATGTTCCAAAACAGTTAAGGGTGTTTCGATACACCCTGCCCTGCAACTACACATTTTTCTGGTTTTTCACATCATTACACATTCAAACACATCCCAATTCATACAATAACATACCAACAACATGATCAAACATCGAAGAACATTATTATGAAGCTTAAGCTAAAGCATGGCAACAAACATAGGATCATTGAGTCTATAGGCATGCTTCCTAGTCAGATGAACCATATAAAAGCATCAAACCTCAAACCAAACCAAAAAGGACAATAACAATCCATAAAACTCATATTAAACTTGCAACAACCATAAGGAGTTCAAACACATCTCCCAAAACCAACTATAGGTCCCCATTGCCAAATATCAATACTAGAGCATATCAAAACTTCACCATACATGAGCTTCTCACTTCCTTGGATGTCCTTAGCCTCCTTGCTGCCCAAAGACGTTTCAATTATCTGCATTGTTGGTAAAAGAAAGCGTAAGCACATTTGCTTAGTGAGGCAAGCTCTAAGGAAAACCAAAACAACAATGCATCACCATGCAACAGGGACACAATACATCCCAACTTCTGAACATTGTTACAGTTCAGTTGTCTGAGAATCCTTTTGGTACTCTCTAACAAAGACTCGAAACCTTCCATGGTGAACCCCCTGAACTCAGTCCCTCCCAGACTGCGAAGTCGCTCCAATGGCAACCCCACGTTAGCACCATCCTGAGGTGCAGCCCCATGAGCTCCAGCTACTGCTGCCTGAAAAGCTCTAGCAATAGCTTGAATCAACACAGACATATCAGGAGCAGCTTGCCCCTGAACTCCCTCGGGTCCAGGAACCCCTGTACCAGCTCCCGCAGCACCAGCTCCACGACCACCGGGTGGTCCACCAGGAGGAGGAGGTGGTAGATCCTCAACATTCTCATTCTCAGCCGTAGCACGAGTATTAATTCTAAGCTCTCTACGTGGCCCCATATGAAAACAATGAAACTACCAAAATACAATAAATTCAATTAGGCAATATGAGGCAAGTAATCCAAGTACTCAAGCTCATTTTTTGAAAAAATTTCTTTCCAATAGTAATGAATATGAAAATGGGATCCTAAACTATACCCCATACACATCATAGCATCACAAATTCATCTCGTTAGAACTAACATCAACATTCATACACCACTCTTTCAAAAAAAAGCCATAACCATTCATACTCACACCCATTAACCACTTACCAAGCCCCAAATATTCGCTAACCTGGCTATGATACCAACAAATGTAACCCCCTTATCCCAGCCTAAACCCTTGACCCGAACTACGAAAATTACACAGGGAAAACAAAAGTAAACCTTGATTAATGACCCTTTTTTACTTTTTATCTTTTCTAGATGCGCAATATTAGCCTAAATGATTAGCAAAACATTTCAGCGGAAACGACAAAGCGAACGGTACTCATTTAGGGGTTTAATTGAAAGAATTAGACTTTTAGGGACCAAAACATAAATTTTTGAAATTACGAGGACTTTGCAGATTTTAAATTTACCTAAGTTCAATTAATTATATTACATGCATCTCTGTCAAAAAAATCAACGTAATTAGACATCCCAAACTCAACTAATTGCATCCACAAACATCAAGGACTCAAATGTAAGAGACAAGAACTTGAAACAATTCAAAATGCAATTCAACGGTCTGATGTTTCGAAATGCTGACTCCTATATCAAAACGACCATAACGAAATGGAGTTGACCGTTTCGGTACTCGGGTGCGTTCCGAGACCCGTATCGGAACGTGGCTCTCCAGTAGCTAAAGTGTTCTGAAACACTCTTATCCGTTCCGAAACACTATGGCCATTTCAGGCCCCTGTTCCAAAACAGTTAAGGGTGTTTCGATACACCCTGCCCTGCAACTACACATTTTTATGTTTTTTCACATCTTTACACATTCAAACAAATCCCAATTCATACCATAACATACCAACAACATGATCAAACATCAAAAAACAATATTATGAAGCTTAAGCTAAAGCATGGCAACAAACATAGGATCATTGAGTCTATAGGCATGCTTCCTAGTCACATGAACCACATAAAAGCCTCAAACCTCAAACCAAACCAAAAAGGACAATTACTATCCACAAAAACCATATTAAACTTGCAACAACCATAGGGAGTTCAAACACATCTCCCAAAACCAGCTATAGGTCCCCATTGCCAAATATCAATATTAAAGCATATGAAAACTTCACCATACATGAGCTTCTCACTTCCTTGGATGTCCTTGGCTTCCTTACTGCCCGAAGACGTTTCAATTATCTGCATTGTTGGTAAAAGAGAGCGTAAGCACATTTGCTTAGTGAGGTAAGCTCTAAGGAAAACCAACACAACAATGCATCTTTAAAACTCTATCTCAAAAACCATTTTCTACAACATGCTCATTCTATCTCATGCTTGAAAACCATTTCAAAGCAAATCTCCATTTGAAAACACATGTACCTTAATTCTATCTCATGCATTAAACCAATGCAAATCTCATGGCAAAGCCTTACACATGCTTAATGAAAACAAAAGCATTTCATACCATAAATCTCATATGCATTTCTCATAGCATAAATCATCTCAACATTTGGTACATGTGAATCAAATACAATCTCATATATTGGCATTTCATATTACATCTTTAATCGGATATGCGGATGAGCTTGACTCAAGGTCAAGTCCTACCCCGGTGGAATCTCACATCACCGGATTCTCATGGCGGCATCTCTCTTCGCTATAAAGCTTGAGTATTTCACCAAGTCCTACCCCGATGGTATCTCTCATCATCAAATTCTCACTTTGGATCAGGATGGCACTACCCTCATTGCCCGACTCCAAAGAGCACGCACGAATTTTTAGTTTATAGTGCACTTTCATTCTATTGGTCGACCAATTATATCCAGTAATTATCTCATCATTTATGCCAATATATTATAACAAAAACATCATCTCACCTACTGTTTTGATGCAACATTTCATAAACCTTTCTCATCTCATTTCAAAACCATATCTCATGCTTTGCATTAAATCAAAAATCTCAAAACTCTTTAACACAACATGCTATCTCATGAAATCACTACATAGCAGCAACTCATGGTAAAAATCATGCATAAAACAGTAGGAATTTGTCTATCTCAAAACAAGAGCATGTAAAAGCATTTATGGGCATCAACCACATACTTGAGAGCAAATCTAGCAATACTTACTTCCAGACTTAGGATGGTGTTTCAAACCAATCCTAAATCCCCAAACCTTGTTTCTTTGTCCCTCAACGACTTCTAAAACCATTCGCACTCATCGATTACGTTTCTCTTGCTTGCCGAAACGATATCTAACCTTCCGACACTTTCGGATCAACACCAAAAGCGTCTGAAGATGTCTCCCCCGTTTATTACACATAAGAGCAGAGGATTAATGCATCATCATGCATTGAAATCACCAGCCACTCAAACAAACTCGCTGCTCTACTCAAAAACACCATTTTAGCTACAAAAACCAACCAAAATCATCTTCAAACTTTCCCAAAACAAAGCCCAACCAAGATCTATCAGTTCTAATCATTTCTAAACCTCAATAAACACCAAAAATCATCATAAACACGTGCTTATATCTCCAGCAACAACAGAACACCAAAAACACTCCAAAAACCACAATTCTAGCATGTAAAACTTAGGAATCCAAACCTATTCGGGATTTGTTTGATAAAACCTCATTTATAACATCAATTATCATCCAAAATACATTAGAAATCACCCTCAAAACAGAGCCTAACCAAGAGTTACGAAAATCATCAAGATCTCTCCAAGAATATTGAGTTTTATTACAATTTCATGTTTCCAACATTAAAGCAACTCAAAAATCATCAACAAAGGATTGATAAATTGGGAATTTCAGTAAAGAACTAATCATTAGAGGAGAAGGACGAAGCTTACCTCTAACGGCTGATTTCTCCTCAATTTGGGTAAGATTTCTTGAAAATCCAAAGTAAAAACAAGAGGTTTTGATGAGGTAAAGATTAAGAATCCTTAGGAGAATGAAATCTCAGTAAAAGATATGAAAATCAAAGGTTAATTGATGAAGGAAATGTGTTTGGCTGAGTGGAAGTTGAGAGAAAATGAAATGAGAGAAAAAAACAGCGTACGATAGTTATGAAAAAGTCAACTTAGATTTTCTTTTTAATTCTCCTAATTCCTTAATTAAAACATTATTAAAAACTCCCAAATTAAAGAGAAATCGAATGAAAAACATTTTGGTAAAATTAGCTCCTTAAATATTCAAATTTTCAATCCTTTACAAAACAATCACTAGTCAACTTTTGTAAAAACTGCGATTTGGTCACTACTCCGAAATGTAGTATTTCCAAATCACATTTTGTAAAATTGTTTTCACCATAACCTTTAATGTAATAAATGAGGATTTTTAGATATTTTTCCATATTTTTAAAGCATCCCGAACTAGGTGTTCCCTAAATCTCCCTTAAAGATTCGAATCGTTCTCGACCGATCCGATTCCACCTCTAAAACATCTAGGCACAAAACCAGGGCGTTACAACTCTCCCCCACTTAAGAAATTTCGTCCTCTAAATTTACTTGAAGGAAAAAGGTAAGGAAATTTCTTCTTCATGTCATCCTTCCTTTCCCACGTGGCTTCCTCAACACCACGATGTCTCCACAAGACTTTGACCAGCTCAATGGTCTTACCCCGAAGAACCTTACTATCCGCATCTAGAATCTTAACGGGCTCATCATCATACGTCAAGTTTGGGTTCAACTCAACCTCTTCCACAGACATAACATGCGACAGATCCGATCTATACCTCCGAAGCATGGATGCATGAAACACATTATGTATCTTTTTTAATTCTTGAGGTAGTATCAGCTTGTAGGCAACAGGACCCACACGTTCTATCACTTCATATGGTCCAATGAACCTTGGGCTCAACTTGCCCTTCTGGCCAAATCTCATCACCTTCTTCCAAGGTGAAACTTTCAAAAACACACGCTCGCCCACAACAAATTCTATCTTCTTACGCTTCAAATCCGCGTAAGAATTTTGCCGGTCCGATGCTGCCTTCAAACGCTCACATATGAGCTTCACCTTCTCAGTGGTTCCTTTCAACAAAGCTGGCATCGAGACCAACTTTTGTCTCGTTTCAGCCCAACAAAGAGGAGTTCTACACTTCCTCCCGTATAATGCCTCATATGGTGCCATTTGAATACTTTCTCGGTAACTGTTATTATAAGCAAACTCCACCAAAGGCAAGTGCTTCTCCCAAGAGCCTTGAAATTCAATAACACAGCACCTCAACATATCCTCAAGCACTTGTATAACAAGCTCCGACTGTCCATCTGTCTGCGGATGATAAGAAGTATTGAAATTCAGCCGCGTACCCAATGCTTTATGTAAACTCTCCCAAAACCTTACGGTGAACCTCAGATCTCTATCAGACACTATAGATTTTGGCACTATGCAAGCTTATCCAAGGTATACGTAGTATACACATGCAAGAAATGCGCACACTTCGTAAGGCGATCCACAATCACCCAAATAGAATTCTTCTTTGATGGCGATAAAGGCAAACCAGACACAAAGTCCATAGTGATCCTCTCCCATTTCCATTCTGGGATCCTCAACAGCTGCAACAACCCAAAAAGAAATTGATGTTCAGCCTTAACCCACTGACAAACCATGCATTTGCTAACAAAATCAGCGATATCCTTCTTCAACCCCACCCAGTAGTACTCATCCTTCAAATCACGATACATCTTTGTACTACCAGGGTGCATAGCAAAAGAACTACTATGAGCTTCAGTCAGAATAGTGCGCCTCAACTCAACATCATTCGGCACCACTATCCGATTCCCAAAACATAAAACACCATCATCATTGAAACATAAATCTGAAGGCCTACCTTCAACAATATCCTGAACATGTGGCACCAAAGAATCACACAACAATTGTTTATCCTTAATCAACTAAACTAGAGATGGTTTCACTTGTAATTCAGCAACAAGACCACATCTCGCGATATGCTCAAGCTAGCAAACATCACCCTTAATTCCACCGCCACTTTTCTGCTCAAAGCATCGGCCACAACATTGGCCTTCCCTGGATGATACTCGATCGTTAGATCGTAATCCTTAAGCAACTCCACCCAACGTCGTTGCCTAAGATTTATCTCCTTCTGAGACATCAGATACTTCAAACTTTTATGATCTGTGTACATAGTACACTTCTCACCATAGAGATAATGTCTCCAAATCTTTAAAGAAAAAACTACCGCTGCCAGCTCAATGTTATGCGTAGGGTAATTGCGTTCATGCACTTTCAACTGTCGCGATGCATAGGCCACTACTCTACCCTCTTGCATCAACACACACCCCAAACCAACATAGAATGCGTCACTATACACCACAAACTCTTTTCCTGACTCAAGTTGAACCAAGATAGGAGCTTGCGTCAAAGCTGCCTTTAGCTTCTCAAAAGCTTGTTGTCTCGCTTCCGTCCACTCATACTTAACATCCTTTTGTAACAATTTCGTCAAAGGGGCAGCAATCTTAGATAATCCATCCACAAACCTCCGGTAGTAACCTGCCAACCCAAGGAAACTACGAACTTCATGAACAGACCTAGGAGGCTTCCAATTCACCACCGCCTCAATCTTCTGAGGATCAACACGAATCCCTTCAGCTGAAACCACATGGCCAAGAAAAACAACCTCCTTTAGCCAAAATTCACACTTACTCAGCTTAGCATAAAGCTGATTCTCTAACAGCGCTTGCAAAACGATCCTCAAATGTTCTTCATGCTCCTCTTCGGTACGAGAGTACACAAGGATATCATCAATGAACACCACAACAAACTTATCTTAGAATTCATGAAACACCATCTTCATCATATCCATGAAAGCAGCAGGAGCATTCTTCAATTCAAACGGCATCACTAGAAATTCATAATGCCCATATCTTGTTCGGAAGGCTATTTTCGGTACATCCACATCCTTCACCTTTAACTGATAATATCCCGGCCTCAAATCTATCTTTGAAAACACAACTGCTCCTCGGAATTGATTAAAAAGATCATCAATTCTCGGCAACGGATACTTGTTCTTGATGGTCAACTTATTCAGTTGATGATAATCAATGCACATCCTCATCTTGCCATTTTTCTTTTTAACAAACAAGACCGGTGCACCCCAAGGTGACACACTAGGCCGAATAAAGCCTCGGTCAAGCAACTCTTTAAGTTGCGTCTTCAACTCCTTCAACTCCTTGGGTGCCATGCGATAGGGAGCAATGGACACCAGAGTTGTGTTCTCATACAACTCAATTCCGAATTCAACCTCTCGACTAGAATGCAAACCTGGTAATTCCTCTGGAAACACTCTAGGGAATTCACACACGGTCCTTATATCCTGTACATAAGCCTCCTTTGTACTAGGATTCATAACAAAGGCTAGGTAAGCCTCACATCCCTGACGTAACATTAGGCTTGCTTCAAGTGTCGACACCACATTAGACAAGAACTTCACATTTTCTCCCACCACCACAACCTCATAATTGTCTGCAAGTTTCAGCGAAACTTGCTTGCATTCAAAATCCACCACGACCCTATGCTCAACAAGACAATCCATACCAAGGATTACATCAAATCCATAGAATGGCAATTCCATAAGATCAACTAGAAATACATGCTCTTGCACCTTTAAGTGGCATCTCCTATACAACCTCCTTGTTACAACCGTCTCACCAAAGGAACTAGTCACATGCATACCCACATCCAAAGACTCAACAGGTAAACCAAGCATTTGAGCATGTTCACGCAAAATGCACGAGTGTGTAGATCCAGAATCAATCAAAGAAAGTAATGACAAGGATTGCAAAGTAAAGGTACCCGCAATCACGTCCGAGTCATTCCTCCCTTCTCGATGGGCATACACTCTAGCCTACCCACCACCTTCAGGCTGAACAGCCACCACATGCGCTACATTCCTTACACCTTCATCCCTCCGCTGGAAGTTGCCACGGCCACGCCCACGGCCTCTCTGTGGCTCAACTGCTCTCACCAGAGCCTGACCCTCTCTAATCGGCTGCGGACAATCCCTCTTCATATGCCCAAGATTGCCGCATGTCCAGCTTGTACCAAGATTGCCCCAACACTCGCTAGTGTGCCTTCTACCACACCGATTGCATTCAGGAGTCCGTATGAAAGCATTCGGTCCTTGCTGACCTCTTCCAGGGTTGCCACCCCGCCCCTAGCATCCACCTGCGGCCTTCTATCTTTATGTCTCTTGTACTGATCTCTACCAAGATCACGTTCCGCAGGTCGGTTCCCTGAGCTAGATCCTCTCCCTCGACTTGCCAGACCAAGATTCAGCTCAATGTCCTTGGCTCTAGTGACCAAGACATCAAAATCAGTATAGTCTGCTGCGAGCATATAGGTTTTCACATCAGACACCATCCCATAACAGAATCGTTCACATCTTTCCCACTCGCTAGGAATCAGCTCGGTGCATATTGGCTAAGGCGTACAAATTGTATCTCATATTCCGCCACTAACATACTTCCTTGCACAAGGGACATGAACTACCTCTTTTTCTCATCGAGGTAGCGAACTCCCAAATACTTTCGCTTGAATGCATTCAAGAAGAATGTCCAAGTCACCTCATCATCATCCATCCTCGCTATTGTGGTTGTCCACCACGTATATGCATCACCATGCAACAGGGACACAATACATCCCAACTTCTGAACATTGTTACAGTTCAGTTGTCTGAGAATCCTCTTGGTACTCTCTAACCAAGACTCGAAACCTTCAATGGTCAACCCCCTGAACTCAGTCCCTCCCAGACTGCGGAGTCGCTCCAATGGCAACCTCACATTAGCACCATCCTGAGGTGCAGCCCCATGAGCTCCGGCTACTGCTGCATGAAAAGCTCCAGCAATAGCTTGAATCAACACAGTCATATCAGGAGCAGCTTGCCCCTGAACTCCCTCGGGTCCAGAAACCCCTGTACTAGCTCCCGCATCACCAGCTCCAACACCACCGGGTGGTCCACCGGGAGGAGGAGGCGATAGATCCTAAACATTCTCATTCTCAGTCGTAGCACGAGTATTAATTCTAAGCTCTCTATGTGGCCCCATATGAAAACAATACAACTAACAAAATACAATAAATTCAATTAGGCAATATAAGGCAAGTAATCCAAGTACTCAAGCTTATTTTTTTAAAACAATTCTTTCCAATAGTAATGAATATGGCAATGGGATCCCCAACTACACCTCATACACAGCATAGCATCACAAATTCATCTCATTAGAACTAAACATCAACATTCATACACCATGCTTTCACCAAAAAGCCATAACCATTCATACTCACACCCATTAACCACTTACCAAGCCTCAAATATTTGCTAACCTGGCTCTAATACAAACAAATGTAACCCCCTTAGCCTGGCCTAAACGCTTGACCCGAACTACGAAAATTACACGAGTAAAACCAAAGTCAACCCAAAAGTCAACCTTGATTAACGACCCTTTTTTAATTTTTATCTTTTATAGATACGCAATATTAGCCTAAATGATTAGCAAAACATTTTAGCGGAAACGACACAGCGAATGGTACTCATTTAGGGGTTTAATTGAAAGAATTAGACTTTTAGGGACCAAAACATAAATTTTGGAAATTACGAGGACTTTGCAGATTTTAAATTTACCAAAGTGCAATTAATCATATTACATGCATCTCTGTCAAAAAATCAACTTAATTAGACATCCCAAACTCAACTAATTGCATCCACAAACATCAAGGACTAAAATGTAAGAGACAAGAACTTGAAACAATTCAAAATGCAGTTCAACGGTCTGATGTTTCGAAATGCTGACTCCTGTATCAAAACAGCCGTATCGAAACAGAGTTGACTGTTTCGGTACTCGGGTGCGTTCCGAGACCCGTATCAGAACGTGGCTCTCCAGTAGCTAAAGTGTTCTGAAACACTCTTATCTGTTCCGAAACACTATGGCCATTTTAGGCCCCTGTTCCAAAACAGATAAGGGTGTTTCGATACACCCTGCCCTGCAACTACACATTTTTTCTAGTTTTTCACATCTTTACACATTCAAACAAATCCCAATTCATACCATAACATACCAACAACATGATCAAACATCAAAAACAATATTATGAAGCTTAAGCTAAAGCATGGCAACAAACATAGGATCATTGAGTATATAGGCATGCTTCCTAGTCACATGAACCATATAAAAGCCTTAAACCTCAAACCAAACCAAAAAGGATAATTACAATCCACAAAAACCATATTAAACTTGCAACAACCATAGGGAGTTCAAACACATCTCCCAAAACCAACTATAGGCCCCCATTGCCAAATATCAATATTAAAGCATATGAAAACTTCACCATACAAGAGCTTCTCACTTCCTTGGATGTCCTTAGCCTCCTTTCCGCCCAAAGACGTTTCAATTATCTGCATTGTTGGTAAAAGAGAGCGTAAGCACATTTGCTTAGTGAGGCAAGCTCTAAGGAAAACCAACACAACAATGCATCTTTAAAACATTATCTCAAAAACCATTTTCTACAACATGCTCATTCTATCTCATGCTTGAACACCATTTCAAAGCAATTCTCCATTTGAAAACACATGTACCTTAATTCTATCTCATGCATTAAACCAATGCAAATCTCATGGCAAAGCCTTACACATGCTTAATGAAAACAAAAGCATATCATACCATAAATCTCATATGCATTTCTCATAGCATAAATCATCTCAACATTTGGTAGATGTGAACCAAATACAATCTCATATATTGGCATTGTAACCCCCTTAGCCCGGCCTACACGTTTGATCTGGACTACGAAGATTACACGGGGAAAACGAAAGTCAACCCGAAAGTTAACCTTGATTAGCGACCCTTTTTTTCCTTTTTATCTTTTCTAGGTGCACATGAAGCCTCTGTGATTACTCAAGAATCATAGGAGAGAAGGATACAGCGATCTGAAAACATTTAGGGACTCAATTGCATGAATTACACTTTTAGGGACCAAAACGTAATTTTCAGAAAATACAAGGACTTAATAGTTTTTAAGCTTACCATTATGTAATTAGTCATATTGCATTCTCCTCTTTCAAATTTCAACTAAAAAGAAAATTCCAAGCTCAAGCAATTGCATCCACAACATTCAGGACTAAAATGTAAAACATGGAAACTTAAGACAATTCATAATCATCATCCAACGGTCATTCGTTTCGAAACACAAACCTTCGTACCGTAACGCCCGTATCGAAATGATGTTGACCGTTTCGGTACTCAGGTGTGTTTCGAGACCAGTATCAAAACAGGCCTCTCCAGTAGCCAAGATGTTCCGAAACACCTTCAACCGTACCGAAACGCTATGGCCATTACAGGCCCCCGTTTTGGAACAGTTAAGGGTGTTTCGATACACCCTGCCCTGTGACAGCAGAAAAATGCTGGTTTTTCATGCTTTTTCACACTCGGATCAACCCCGAGACATGCCACAACATGCATACATCAAGGATACATATCAACAAACGTCATATCGAGGCTATAGCTTAGACATAGAAACCAACACATAAGCAAAGGCAGTAAAGGCATGCTTCCTAATTTGCCAAAACCATAACAAGTCAAAACTCAAAATAACCAAAACCCAAACTCCAAAGGCCATTTACAACTCAAGTATAGGCAAACCAATATGCTCAAAGTAAAAGAAACATTCTCAAACATTCCAAAGTATAAATCCCACCCATTGCCTCTTAGTACACTAAGGATGAATCGCATATATCTCTTTAACAAAGCTATGGATTCCTCTTGCTTTTGGGCTGCCTTCAAAGGTTCAATTCTCTGCATTGATGAAACAAAAGAGCGTAAGCAATAAGCTTAGTGAGGATCGCTAGACAACATTCATCAATGCATAACTTATGATTTGCAAAAACATCACTTTACAACACATGCCTTTAATAAAACAAGTCTTTACAAGACTTCAATGCACTTTTGAAACCTCGTGCACATATGCACCAATTTACAACAGGAAATAGACCTTTTCTCATGCTTTAACAAGCATCACACGCATTCTTGCATCATTCACATATTTCTCATGCACCCTTGCATCATTTACAAGCATCTCATGCTTCGCTTTGTTCATCTACATTATATTGGCTTTCAAGTGATAGTCCACAAATCATTTCAACACAAGACACAATCGGATACGCGGATTACAAGCGTTGTCCCCACACTTCATACAAACTACCAGACTACACAAGGTGGAGACAAATGGCACAATCACGACTCCTCAACACCCGTGATGGAGACTAATGGCACAATCACAACCCCTCAACATCACTCATCGGTAGTTGTATAATTCCACTAACAAGAGTATGGGACACATACACAAGACTCACACACGGGACTAACCATTCACCGTTGTGATCTTAACCTCAATCGTTAGGGTACTTGGATGTAGATTACGGCACAATCACAACCCCTCGACATCCATGGCGACTTTATTCACGGTGCACCCAATCCTATAGTCGGCTAACTATATCCGATTTAACTAACCAAAAACCATTTTCATCACTTGCCAATATAACCATTTATCCATATTAATCAATTGTTTTTCAAGCATAACCACAATGTCATTTCCACAAGCACACATGCTTAACATCATATGCATTTTCATATGAAAACCAAGGATCACTTACCTAGTGCATCCTTAACATAATGACATTAAAATCCAGTATTAAACCATGCTTAAAAACAATAAACAAATCCACTCTTACATCAAATGCATTTTCATCCAACTTAAAACATTTCCAAGAGAGGGATTACCGAAACACTTACTCTTGAGCTTAGTTAAGTGTATCAAGCTTACACTAAGCTCCCAAAAGCATGCTCAAAGCGTTACAAAGTAGGAAATTGCATTTCCACTCACCGATATGAGAAGCCTTGTTCGCCGACACGGAAATTATACCTCCGGAGCCTACAAAATCACCTCGTTAGCTTCCGGATCAAGATCCCCTGTTTTCACATCAACAAAACAGAGATCTAAATGCATTAAAATGCATTCCAACACCAGCAACAATCCAAAGACTCGTTGCCCACCCAAACTACACCAAAATACCCTTATAAAACAACCGAAAACTCAATCGATTGCCTCCTAAACCAAGCCCAGCAACCATACATCACTTCCAAAGCATTATCAACATCAAAACACATCTAATAAACATCCTAACTCATCCTTATACCTCCAAAAATCAAAATTCCACCATTACACCCCAAAATCACACTTAAAACTACCAAGAAACTCAAGGATCTGAAGGATTTCAAGATCTATATTAACCAAACCTCATTTTAACATATAAACCAACTTAGAAATCAATTAAAATCAACACAAAACAGTGCCTAACTCATCAAGTCTGAAAATCAAGATTTCATCCACATTTTCAGAAGATTTTGATATCAAATCAAAACTATATTGAAAACTCAATCAAAAATAGTTATTAGAAGCCAAATGGTGTTTGGCTAAAATGAGAGGGAATTGGTAGTTACGTAAAATGAAAATCCACTAACTACCAATTAAATAATATAATATTCTAATTAAAATCATTTAATTAAACCCATTTAAATCACATGTCATATTGAAGAAAGGTCACATTGACTTAAAACCCCCTAAAGATTCTAAGATTTTGGCTTCCACTTTAAAAAGCACATTTTTCCAGTTTTGAAACTTTACAATTTGGTCACTACTCAAAATGTCCATTTTCCAAAACTCTTTTTGTAAAATTGATTTGACCAACCTCTCAATTATATTTTTAGAGGATTTTAGAAATTTTTATCACAATTTTATCCTATCCCAATCCTTGATTTCCTAAAATCACCTTACGTGATTCGAACCGTTCTTGACCGGTCCGATCCGATGTCTAAAACATCTAGGCCCAAAATCAGGGCGTTACAACTCTCCCCCACTTAGGAAATTTCATCCTCGAAATTCTTACATGATGGAAAGAGATGCGTAAACTGCCTCAGCATGTCCGTCTTGCTTTCCCACGTGGGCTCCTCAACTCCTCGATGCCGACACAACACCTTCACAAGCTCTATCGTCTTGCCACGAAGAACTTTACTACTCACGTCCAGAACCTTCACCGGTTCCTCATCATATAACAGATCCGGATTCAACTCTATCTCCTCAACAGGCATTACGTGCGAAGGATCCGATCTATACCTCCGTAACATAGAGACATGAAACACATCATGTATCTTCTCCAACTCTACAGGCAATCTCAACCGATATGCAACAGGACCAATACGCTCCACAATCTCGTAAGGTCCAATAAACCTTGGGCTAAGTTTACCGTTATGCCCAAATCTCATCACCTTCTTCCAAGGCAATACTTTCAAGAACAAACGTTCGCCAACCGCGAACTTAATTTCCTTACGCTTCAAGTCCGCGTAAGACTTCTGCCTATCCGATTCTGCTTTTAACCGCTCACAAATGAGCTTCACCTTCTCGGTGGTTCCCTTAAACATAGCCAGCATTGAAATCAACTTTTGCCCAGCTTCTGCCTAACAAAGAGGGGTTCTACATCTCTTCCCATACAAAGCCTCGTATGGAGCCATTTGGATACTTGCCTAGTAACTAATTTTATACGCAAACTCAACCAACGGCAAGTTCTTTTCCCAAGAACCCTGAAAATCTATCACACAACATCTCAACATGTCCTCAAGCATTTGAATCACACGTTCTGACTGTCCATCCGTCTGCGGATGATAAGAAGTGCTGAAATTCAACTGTGTACCCAAGGCTTGATGCAAACATTCCCAAAATCGCGCTGTAAACCTCGGATCTCTATCTGACACAATGGACTTTGGCACACCGTGCAACCGCACAATCTCGGCTATGTACAGCTCATCCAACTTATCCAATGTATACGTAGTATGCACAGGCAGAAAATGTGCACACTTCGTAAGCCGATCTACAATCACCCAAACTGAATTCTTCTTTGTCGGTGACAAAGGCAAACCAGACACAAAAACCATGGTGATTCTCTCCCACTTCCATTCTGGAATTCTCAAAGGCTGCAACAATCCAGAAGGAACCTGATGCTCAGCCTTCACTCGCTGACACACCATACACTTACTAACGAACTCCGCCACATCCTTTTTCAACCCCACCCAGTAGTACTCATCCATTAGGTCACGATACATCTTTGTACTAATCGGGTGCATAGCAAAAGAACTACAATGAGCTTCAGTCAGAATAGTGCGCCTTAACTCATCATCATTTGGCAGCACTATTCGACTTCCAAAACCCGGAACACCATCATCACTAAAGCTGAAATTCGAAGGTCTATCTTCCGCAATGTCTTGAACATGTGAAACAAGAGAATCATCAAGCAACTGTTTATCTTTAATCAACTATAACAAAGATGGTTTCACTTGCAACTCCGCCACAAGACCACCTTCACGCGATATGCTCAAACGAGCAAACATCGCTCTCAACTCAACAGCCACCTTTCGGCTCAAAGCATCGACCACAACATTAGCCTTGCCCGGATGGTACTCAATCGCCAGATCATAATCATTAAGCAACTCCATCCAATGTCGTTGCCTCAGATTTAACTCCTTCTGAGACATAAGGTATTTCAAGCTCTTATGATCCGTGAACACAACACATTTCTCACCATACAGGTAATGCCTCCAAATCTTTAAGGCAAACACCACAGCTGCAAGCTCAAGATCATGAGTAGGGTAGTTGTGCTCATGCACCTTCAACTGCCTAGATGCATAGGCCACCACCTTACCCTCCTGCATCAACACGCAGCCCAAACCAACAATGGACGCATCACTATAGACCACAAACTCCTTACCAGATTCAGGTTGAATCAACACAGGAGCTTGAGTCAACGCTTCCTTCAGCTTCTCAAAAGCTTGTTGCCTCGCCTCCGTCCACTAAAAGCGAACATTCTTTTGCAACAACTTGGTCAAAGGTGCTGCTATCTTTGAAAAACCCTTGACAAACCTACGGTAGTACCCAGCCAACCCAAGGAAACTCCGTACCTCAGTCACTGACTTAGGCACTTTCCAAATTAGCACAACCTCTACTTTTTACGGATCAACGCAAATACCCTCAGCCTATACCACATACCCAAGGAAGACCACTTCCCTAAGCCAAAGCTCACATTTACTCAACTTCGCATACAACTGATTCTCCAACAACGCTTGCAAAACGATTCTCAAGTGTTTATCATGATCCTCCTCGGTATGCGAATACACAAGGATATCATCGATGAACACCACCACAAACTGATCCAAGAATTCATGGAATACATGATTCATCATGTCCATGAAAGAAGCATGCACATTGGACAAACCAAACCGCATCACCAAAAACTCATAAGGCTCGTACCTCGTTCGAAAAGCAGTTTTAGGTACGTCCACATCCTTCACTTTCAACTGATAGTACCCCGATCTAAAGTCTATCTTAGAAAACACTGAGGCTCCCCGGAATTGATCAAAGAGATCGTCAATTCTTGGCAAGGGATACTTGTTCTTGAACGTCAACTTGTTCAGTTGCTGATAATTTATACACATTCTCATCGTCCCATCTTTCTTCTTCACAAACAAGACCGGTGCACCCCAAGGTGACACACTTGGCTGATGAAACCTCGATCCAACAACTCCTGCAATTGCATTTTCAACTCTTTTAACTCTTTGGGTTCCATGCGATAAGGAGAATTGGACACCGGAGTTGTGTTCTTGAACAACTCTATACCAAACTCAACTTCCCTGTTTGGTGGCAATCCAGGCAACTTTTTCAGAAAGACACTCGGAAAATCATGAACCGTTCGGATGTCCTGCAAACGCACATCCTTGGTACCAGGATTCATCACATAAGCAAGGTAAGCCTCACAACCCCACCTCATCATACGGTTTGCTTCCAAGGCCAAAATCACATTCGACAAGAATTTCACATTCTCTCCTACTACAACAATCTCATAGTCATCGGCCAACTTTAAGGTGACTCGCTTAACATCAAAGTCAACCACGACCCTATGCTCCGTCAACCAATCCATACCAAGGATTACATCAAAACCGTAGAAAGGCAATTCCATCAAATCCACAAGGAAAACATGACCTTGCACAGACATAGGACATCTCCTGTAAAACTTCCTACTGACTATGGTCTCACCAAAAGAACTAGTCACTTGCATTCCTACATCAAGAATCTCAACAGGTATATCAAGTAAATGTGCATGCTAACTTAAGATATAAGAATGTGTGGATCCAGAATCAATCAAAGTCGACAAAGATAAAGACTGGAGAGCAAAGGTACTCGCGTTCATATAGGTATCGTTGCGCACTTCGCGCTGAGCATAAACCCTCGCTGGTCCACCTCCCTCCGGTCGAACAGCTACAACGTGAGCAATACCTCGCTGCCCCTCATCTCTTCTCTGAAAATTCCCACTGCCACGCCTACGGCCTCTCTGAGGTGCAGCTACCCAGGAGTACGTCCTTGGCAACCACCAGCCAACAAAGGACACTCCCTCCTCATATGATCTGCCGAACCACAATTCTAGCAAGAATTCCATGTCACCACAACAGGAGCCTGAACCTCTCTAGCTGCTCAAGGAAAATCTCGTCTCAAATGGTCCATCGAACCACATGTCCAACATGTATGCTGCTCGGACCTCATACGACCTCCCTGAGCCTGCCCACCTCGACCCGGAACACCACGCCTTCCCTCAGGCTGATGTCTTCTATCACAACCTCTCTTGTTCTGTTCACCACCAGACTTATACTCAGCAGCTCTCTTTCCAGAGCTAGAACCGACACCTCTAGAAGACAAGCCAGGTTCTGCTCGATGTCCTTTTTCCCGACACACAAGCACGTCAAAATTTGTGTAGTCTACAGCTAGCATGTACGTCTTAACATCTTGCACCAATACATATCGGAAACGATCATAGCGATGCCTCTCACTAGGTACCAGCTCAGGAGCATATTGGCTCAAGCGTACGAACTGGACCTCATACTCAGCCACTGATAGATTACCCTGAACAAGAGACATAAACTCTCGTTTCTTCTCATCCAAGTATCTCACACCTAGATACTTCCTTCGGAAGGCACCCCTGAAGAACCCCCAATCAACTTCATTGGGTTCCATACCAGCTGTGGTAGTCGTCCACCACCTGTAAGCATCACCTTGCAGCAAGGAAACTGCACATCCTAGCTTGCTCTCATCGTTAGAACTGATTTGATCCATTATACGGATCGTACTTGCCAACCAGACCTCAGACGCCTCAAGTGACATACCATAGAACTCTACCACTCCCAAGCTCCTCAACCTCTCCAAAGGTAGACCCACCTGCCCAGCTGCATGGGCATGCACTTGCGCTCCGGCAATAACATCCTGAAACGCTCTGGTGATCCCCTCAACTAGTAGCGCCAAATTACCCAATCCAGGACCAACTTGTCCTTGTTGCACCTGCTCCCCACCTCCAGGTGGTGGCGGAGGAGGTAGATCTCCACCATGAGGGACATCAGCCCCCTGCTCAGCCTGGTTATCCTACTCAGCTGCAGGTACTATCGTATTGGACCTCAACTCTCTTCTAGGTCCCTTGTGCTATTTAAAACAACACAACAACAAATACAAATCAAACCATTTAGGCCAATTGCAAGCAAGAATCCAAGTTTACAAAACATTTGATTAGTGTAATAAGGCAATGGGCACCCAATTTCCCCACAGAGCATAGCATACACAAATCATCATGCTCACATACTTTTCATCATTTCAAATCAGCACATATCCACATAACATCATCACCATACGATCATATTCATTCCATATGCAATTCACATCACTCAACATGGCATAAGTTCAAAATTCAAACATCAGCATGCTTTTCAAACATCATACTTCAACTCACAT
This sequence comes from Hibiscus trionum, assembly GCA_030270665.1. Taxonomy (NCBI): domain Eukaryota; kingdom Viridiplantae; phylum Streptophyta; class Magnoliopsida; order Malvales; family Malvaceae; genus Hibiscus; species Hibiscus trionum. The sequence continues at coordinate 39,557,819 of BSYR01000027.1, read as the reverse complement.
CAATTACGCATACCAACATTCCCAATTATTTAGAAACCACGCTCTGATACCAACAAATGTAACCCCCTTAGCCCGGCCTAGACGTTTGACCCGAACTACGAAGATTATACGGGGAAAACCAAAGTTAACCTTAATTAACGACCCTTTTTTCCTTTTTATCTTTTCTAGGTGCACATTAAGCCTATGTGATTACTCAAGAATCATAGGAGAGAAGGATCCATCGATCGAAAAACATTTAGGGACTCAATTGCATGAATTATACTTTTAGGGACCAAAACGTAATTTTCAGAAATACAAGGACTTAATAGATTTTAAGCTTACCATTATGTAATTAGTCATGTTGCATGATCCTCTGTCAAATTTCAACTAAAAAGAACATTCCAAGCTCAAGAAATTGCATCCACAACATTCAGGACTAAAATGTAAAACATGGAAACTTAAGACAATTCAAAATCATCATCCAACGGTCATCCGTTTCAGTACTCCGGTGCGTTTCGAGACCAGTATCGAAACAATCTTCTCCAGTAGCCAAAATGTTCCGAAACACCTTCAACCACACCGAAACACTATAGCCATTACAGGCCCCCGTTTCGGAACAGTTAAGGGTGTTTCGATACAACTGCCATGTGACAGTAGAAAATGCTGGTTTTTCATGCTTTTTCACACTCGGATCAACCCCGAGACATGCCACAACATGCATACATCAAGGATACATATCAACAAACGTCATATCGAGGCTATACCTTAGACATAACAACCAACACATAAGCAATGGCACTAAAGGCATGCTTCCTAGTTTGCCAAAACCATAACAAGTCAAAACTCCAAATAACCAAAACCCAAACTCCAAAGGCCATTTACAACTCAAGTATAGACAAACCAATATGCTCAAAGTAAAAGAAACATTCTGAAACAATCCAAAGTATAAATCCCACCCATTGCCTCTTAGTACACTAAGGATGAATCGCATATATCTCTTTAACAAAGCTATGGATTCCTCTTGCTTTTGGGCTGCCTTCAAAGGTTCAATTCTCTGCATTGATGAAACAAAAGAGTGTAAGCAATAAGCTTAGTGAGGATCGCTAGACAACATTCATCAATGCATAACTTATGATGGAGACAAATGGCACAATCACAACCCCTCAACACCCGTGATGGAGACTAATGGCACAATCACAACCCCTCAACATCACTCATCGGTAGTTGTATAATTCCACTAACGAGAGTATGGGACACATACACAAGACTCACACACGGGACTAACCATTCACCGTTGTGATCTTAACCTCAATCGTTAGGGTACTTGGATGGAGATTACGACACAATCACAACCCCTCGACATCCATGGCGACTTTATTCACGGTGCACCCAATCCTATAGTCGGCTAACTATATCCGATTTAACTAACCAAAAACCATTTTCATCACTTGCCAATATAACCATTTATCCACATTAATCAATTGTTTTTCAAGCATAACCACAATGTCATTTCCACAAGCACACATGCTTAACATCATATGCATTTTCATATGAAAACCAAGGATCACTTACCTAGTGCATCCTTAACATAATGACATTAAAATCCAGTATTAAACCATGCTTAAAAACAGTAAACAAATCCACTCTTAGATCAAATGCATTTTCATCCAACTTAAAACATTTCCAAGAGAGGGATTACCGAAACACTTACTCTTGAGCTTAGTTAAGTGTATCAAGCTTACACTAAGCTCCCAAAAGTATGCTCAAAGCGTTACAAAGTAGGAAATTGCATTTCCACTCACCGATATGCGAAGCCTTGTTCGCCGACACGGAAATTATACCTCCGGAGCCTACAAAATCACCTCGTTAGCTTCCGGATCAAGATCCCCTGTTTTCACATCAACAAAACAGAGATCTAAATACATTAAAATGCATTCCAACACCAGCAACAATCCAAAGACTCGTTGCCCACCCAAACTACACCAAAATACCCTTCTAAAACAACCGAAAACTCAATCGATTACCTCCTAAACCAAGCCCAGCAACCATACATCACTTCCACAGAATTATAAACATCAAAACACATCTAATAAACATCGTAACTCATCCTTATACCTCCAACAATCAAAATTCCACCATTACACCCCAAAATCACACTTAAAACTACCAAGAAACTCAAGGATTTCGGGATCTATATTAACCACACCTCATTTTAACATATAAACCAACTTAGAAATCAATTAAAATCAACACAAAACAGTGCCAACTCATCAAGTCCGAAAATCAAGATTTCATCCACATTTTCACAAGATTTTGATCTCAAATCAAAACTATATTGAAAACTCAATCAAAAATATTTATTAGAAGCCAAATATCTTGAGAATTTCAATAAAGAACTTAGATTAGAGGTTGAGAACGGGATTTACCTCCAATCCTTGCTTCCTTCAATAGATGACAAGTTTTCCTTGCAAAAGTCTTGATGAATTAAAGAAGATCTCTTGAAAAAGATTTAGGAAATGTTGAGAGGATTTTTGGAAGAAAGAATTCTGGAAAATATGAGAGAAAATGTTGTTTGGCTAAAATGAGTGGGAATTGGTAGTTACGTAAATGAAAATCCACTAACTACCAATTAATTAATATCATATTAACTGTTCTCGACTTGAACAATTCTATACTTGAAAAAAATAATGGGAGCGGAAGTGGGAGCAAGAGCGGGAGCATCGACGGAGAAAGGGGAGTTGGTGGATAAGGCGGCGGGAGGTAGCAGATTTGATTTTGGAAAGGCAGAGGGGTCGGTGGATAAGGCGGCGGGAGGTAGCAGATTTGATTTCGGTAAGGCAGAGGGGTTGTCCCTATTTGTAGATAATCTCAACAAGTGAGTGACTAGGGTGGCGCTTAAGGAATTCTTTAGTCATTATGGATACATAATCAGAGTTTTTATTTCGGCCATAAATAGGAAGGTGGAATACAAGGACTCGACCTTTGCTTTCGTTTCGGTATCCTGTAAAGAAGAAATGGAGAGGGCTATTTCTAAGCTCGATAAATCGATTATAGATGGGAGAGTTATTAAAGTAGCAAAAGCTAAGTATCCCAAAACCCTAGTAGGAAACCATAGTAGGAGTGAGGGAATGAGGGGCAGTGGTAATATACAGAACAAGGGGAATAAGAGTCCAGTGAGCAGGGGACGGGGATGTGGGGAAAAGGTGGAAGGAAAATCTTACAGAGATGCACTTCTTAACAAAGTGACCATGGGAGATGGTGGAGTCAATGTAGTAGACTTTCCGATTGTACTGGTGCAAGATAGGGTTGGGGATACTTGCCTTGGTGTGGAGAGTCTCCCAGTGAAGGACACAGATTGGTTGGAGCGGTGTTTGGTTGGTATCGTAAAAAGTGGATTTGAAGTTGAATTAGTTCAAAAGGGACTTTGAAGTGATGGGATTGTGTCTAGGGTGGTAAACTGGGGGAGTGATCCTAGATCGGTAATTATAATCTTCGATTCGGTTACAGAAATGAAAGGTTGTTTGGAAACGAGGAATAATGAACTAGGTTTTTGGTTCAAATATATCGATAATTTACAGTTGAATGGTATTCCATATTTCTTTATTCGGAATAATCTGAGGGGAGTTTCGATAACATGCTGGTTTGATGAATTCTTTGCTTGGATTGGAAATCGCTGGGGAGTATACGTAGGTAGTGCCAAGAACACGCAGAAGAAGGTTTGCATGGAAAAAGCGGAACTGATTATCAGAGTTTTTAACCCATTGGATATCCCAAATTTCGTAGTGGTGAGGACGTTGGGGACCAATTTTCGCATAAATGTTGAGATCAATAGCTTTGAATCAGAGTTGGAAGTTGATGGGGAAGACGCATATAGGGTGAATACTGCAGACATTTGGAACAGTGAACCAGGGAAACATGGGTCGGAGGTGGACGTTCCGGTAAGGTCTTCGCCGGGTTTTCGTGTTTGGTCGCAGGTGGACAACCAAAAGGGCACCTCGGATGTTGGGGGTGTCCCCTCAAATTCTTCAAAAGAGAATTTTAATGAGGGCTCTAGTCCTATGAAACAGGATGATCATCTTGGCAATACATGCCATAATGGTATAGGGAATGGTGGTAGTGATCAAGGTGTGGGCCTCGAGGGGGTTAAGGAGGGTGTGTCTGATGGGCCCATTTCTAACGGTAGCCCCTTTGGCAATGTCGGGTCCAGTGATGAAATGGACCCGAAGTCTGTTAACCCAAGTGTAAATCTCCAGGTGGATTCGGGTAGGGGCGGAAAGGTCGTTAACTTATTGTCGGGGTTAGTAGAAAATTTAGAGATGGAGAGCCTGACTAACCTCTCCTCCCAAGACATGTCTTCAAATCGGAATTGGATCTCGTCGGATGAAGTGGTGCAGGACAGCTTCGAGGGAATGAGCATCTCTAACAGAGTAAACTTGGTATTCCATCGACAGGGATCCAATGACCAAGCGGTGGTGGATGGTTTCTTTCGAGCAAGTGTGAGACGGGTTTTGCGAAGGCAGATTAGGGATTTGCTGGAGGTTCTCCCTAATGGTTTGGGAATTCCAGCGGAGTGAATGGGCTTTAATCCGAGGCAACCTGAAGAGGAAGTGGAAGCAGAGGCTGTTTTTTAGGTAAGTAACCTCCTTGGATTTTCGTTTAATGGAGGGAAGGATGTTGTTATGAGGAGGGTTTTTGAGCTTTAAAAGGAGTTAAGACAAGGTTGTTGATGGGATTCTCTTTTTCTGGGTAGTAAGTACCTTGTTTTATGAAGATGTCTATTATATCTTGGAATGTTAGAGGGATTAGGAAATTGGAAAAACGTAGAGTAACGAGGAATTTGATTGTGAAGTTCAGACCTCAGATTTTTTTTCATTCAAGAAACTAAAGTTGAAATTTGTAATAAGAGTCTAGTTAGAAGACTTTGGGGCAGCGATGATGTTGATTTTGCTTTCTCCCCTGCATTGGGCTCGGCCGGTGGGTTATTAAGAATGTGGTGTACTGAGTATTTTAAGGTTAAGGAACACGTCATATCATCTATATTTATAGCACTGTTGGGGGAGATTCCTTCTAAAAAACTTGCTTGTGGTTTTATTAATTTGTATGGGCCGTCGGTGGAGTCGGACAAAGAATTGTTTATTGAAGAGCTAATGGGGTTTATTAGGGGAAAACATGTAGCGTGGTGTATTGAGGGAGACTTCAATTTGTTTTTGAATATGGAAGAGAAAGTAGGATTCATTTTGAATTATGCGCAGATGAACCTGTTCAACAACTTTGTGTTCGAGGCTGGCTTAAAAGATCTTCTGATGCAAGGTGGTAGATTCACATGGTGTAACAACCGATATCCACCTACCTTTGTGCGGTTGGATAGGTTCCTGATCTCGGCAGAATTTGAGATTGGGTTCCCAGATTTAATGCAGAAACTATTGGGAAAGTTCATATCGGATCATAATGCTATCATTCTTGAAGAATATCGGGTGAATTGGGGCCCTAAGCCTTTTAGGTGCCTCAATTTTTGGTATAAAGACTCATCTTTTTCGGAATTGGTTATTAGTAATGTAGCTCAGGTCAAGGATAATCATCCGCGAATTAGAATTGGTGGACTGCTGAAAAAATCAAAGGATGTGATCAAGACTTGTTCGTGCTTAGATCGTAATAATCCGGGTAAAGAAATAGCTAGAATTGAGAAAGATATTGCAGACATTGAAGCGGATATCCAGGTTGGCCACTTTAGTGAGAGTATGTCGGTTATGTTGGCTGAATTAAGGTCTCAATTGTGGAGGGAGTATCGAAAGGAGGAGAGTATTTGGTTAAAAAAATCTAGATTGAGGTGGTTTAGCGAAGGAGATAGGAATACAAAAAATTTTCATCTATCGGCTTCGAATAGGAGAAGGGTGAACACGATTGGAAGCTTAAAGTGTTTAGGGGAGGTAATTTCGGACCCAAGACAAGTTAGAGAGCACGTGTTTGATTTCTTTTCAGAGGCATATAATCATAAGCATGCACTGGAGCTTTTTGGAATGGACTTGGATTTTTAAAAAATAAATAAAGTAGAAGCTGATGGTTTATAGAGAAAGTTCTCAGAAGCAGAGGTGTGGGAAACACTTGCATTTGTTGATAGCAATCGGGACCCGGGTCCCGATGGTTTCAACCTTGGTTATTTTAAAAGATTTTGGCCTCAACTCAAAGAAAGCATCATGGCCTTTTTCGAGGACTTTTACTGGGGTCGCGACTGGGAAAGAGGTACTAATCATTCGTTCATAACACTCATTCCGAAAGTGGTAAATCCTGAATCTTTGGATGAGTTTCGTCCGATTAGTTTGGTTGGCGGGATGTACAAGATTCTATCAAAGGTCCTAACAAAGAGGCTGTGCGCTTGTATTGAGGTGTGATTGGGGAATCCCAATTTGCTTTTATTCAGGGGCGTCAATTATTAGACTGCTCACTTGTGGCTAATGAGGTTGTGGATTTCATGGTGAAGTCGGGTAAAAAGGGTGTTGCTTTCAAGATTGACTTTCAGAAGGCCTATGATTCTGTTTGTTGGGACTTTCTGATCAAAATCATGAGAGCATGTGGGTTTGGTGAGAAATGGTGTGGGTGGATCTACAAGTGTATCTCCACGGCTCATATTTCAGTTTTGGTGAATGGATCCCCGACGGATTCTTTTGGGATATCCAGAGGATTGAGGCAGGGGTGCTCTTTGTCTCCTTTACTATTCAATTTTGTGCGAGAGGCTCTAAACCATATGCTGAGAAAGGTGGTTGATCTGGGGCTTTTCGTGGGATTCTCTATTGGCTCAAACGATGATAACATCTCGATATCCCAACATCAGTATGCCGATGACTTATTAATATTCTGGGGGGATTCTAGAACTCAAGATAGGAACGTCAAGTGGGTATTGAGAGTGTTCGAATTGGCTTCGAGATTAAAACTAAATTTAAAGAAGAGTAAGCTGACGGGGATCAACGTGGACTGTGTCCTAGTGTAGAACTGGGCAGCGGAGGTGGGGTGTCTTGTTGAGTCCTTCCCATCCACGTATCTTGGCCTACCACTAGAGGCTAGAAGGAATTTGGCATCGCTTTGGGAGCCGGTCATTGCAAAATTATCATCGCGTTTAGAAGGGTGGAAGTCGAAGTTTCTGTCCTTTGGTGGTAGATTAATCCTGCTCAAATCAGTTTTGTCATGTTTACCTATATTTTACATGTCGCTGTTTAGATTGCCCGCCTCTGTGACTGATCGTTTACATTGGATGATGGCCAAGTTTTATGGGGTGGTGACTCGGATAAAAAAAGATACATTGGGTCAGATTGGACTCGATTTGCAAACCTGTTAGTGAGGGGGGCTAGGTGTGGTGGATTTAGATGTCCTAAATCGTGTGTTGCTCTGCAAATGGGTTTGGAGATATGGGAATGACAAGCATAATATTTGGAGAAGAGTGGTTGCATCCAATTTGCAGGGAGCTCTGGGGGTCTCCTTCCGGCAAATCCTCACCCTCGGTACACATCCTGGACTTGGAAAGCAGTTTTAAACTCATATCAAAAGCTGGACAGCTTCGGTAACTGTTGCAGGTCCAATTTCTCCCTGCAGGTAGGGGATGGGAAGGATATATCCTTCTGGTACGATATCTGGTTAGGCGATCGCCTGTTAAAAGATGTATTTCCTCGGCTTTTCGCTTTGTTGACCAATAAAAATGGTCCGATAGCGGATTATGGTTCAAAGAATAATGGTTGTTGGGTCTGGAACATCCCCCTCCGTAGGGCACTGTTTGATTGGGAAGTTCTCTCTGGGAATGAGCTTATGAACATACTTAATGGTTTTCGTTCCAGTGAGATGTTGCATGATTGGGTTCGCTGGAAGGGGTCGGGCGATGGTTCCTTTTCAGTTAAGTCTCTGAAGAAGTTGGTGGCTGGTCCTATTCAGTCAAAGAATTTCTGGAATGAGTTCGTTTGGCTGGGTTTCGCGCCTCCGTAGGTGGAGTTATTTGTTTGGTTGGTATTGTGGGGAAGAGTACCAGTTTGTGCGGCACTGTTAAAAATAGGAGTGTCAAACCTTCCAAATTTACTTTGTCCACTGTGTTTAGGTAGTATAGAAACTGTTGATCACTTATTTTTCACTTGTTTGCATAGTTGGAAGATTTGAACTACCATTTGTTCGTGGCGTGGAATTAGCATGGTATTTCCTAAAAATCCCCATGGTTTTGTGACGACTTGGAAGGGGATCGACCTTCGGAACACTAGCGAGGTTTGGTCTTTCTTTCCCTTTGTAGTGATTTGGTCAATCTGGATGTTTCGCAACGAAATTGTTTTCAATGGAAAAAGTGGGATGAGATTCAATTAGTTCATTTGATTAAGTCTCGGCTAGCCTATTGGATGAATGCCAAATTTGGGGATCGATTGTTAAGCTTAGAAAATATTTTAGCGGATCCATTTCGGGTCTATAATAAGCTGATCCACTCGTTGAATCCTAAGCCAAACCATAGTTGGTTGCCTCCTCCAACTGGTTTCCTCAAATGGAACGTTGATGGGGCAGTGTCGGAGTTAGGGAATAAAGGGGGGATAGGCGGTGTGTTAAGGGACTCGAAGGGTAAGGTGTTAGATCAGTTCTCTGAATCGTGTGTCAGAGGGGGCTCCAGCTTTGGTAGAGTTACGAGCGGTGCGCAAAGGGCTGGAAAAGTTTGTTGGTTCGAGGGAGTATGGTAAGGAGAGTCTTATCCTAGAAACCGAATGCAAACTAATAGTCGAATGGCTGCTAGGCTCGGCTGTTCCTCCTGCGTGTGTAGTGGATTCGGTGCGAGAACTGGCCACGGTTATTAGGTGCAGAGGTGTAAAGATCCCTTGGGTGCCGAGGGCTTGCAATGTGAGGGCGGACGAATTGGCTAAAGCAGGGATTGGTTAAGGGGACCTCGAGTTGGCGTCTGCTGACTTTCGTTGGTAATTACTTAGTTTTGTTGTATTGGGTAATTATTGATGTATTCTGGTTCCTTTCTTGTTGGGTGATTGTATGAACAATGAACTTGTTTAATAAAAGTTCGGGCACTCTTTTTCCCCTAAATAGGTTTAGAGGGGGTTTTTAACGAGGCCCTACATTTCTATCAAAAAAATTAATATCATATTCTAATTAAAATCATTTAATTAAAACCCATTTAAATCACATGTCATATTGAAGAAAGGTCAAATTGACCTAAAGCCCCCTAAAGATTCTAAGATTTTGGCTTCCACCTTAAAAAGCACATTTTTCCAGTTTTGAAACTTTACAATTTGGTCACTACTCAAAATGTCCATTTTCCAAAACCCTTTTTGTAAAATTGATTTGAGCAACCTCTCAATTATATTTTTAGAGGATTTTAGCAATTTTTATCACAATTTTATCCTATCCCGATCCTTGATTTCCTAAAATCACCTTTCGCGATTCGAACCGTTCTCGACCGGTCCGATCCGATGTCTAAAACATCTAGGCCCAAAACCAGGGCGTTACAACTCTCCCCCACTTAGGAAATTTCGTCCTCGAAATTCTTACCTGATGGAAAGAGATGCGGAAACTGCCTCAGCATGTCCACCTTGCTTTCCCACGTGGCCTCCTCAACTCCTCGGTGCCGCCACAACACCTTCACAAGCTCTATCGTCTTGCCACGAAGAACTTTACTACTCACGTCCAATGTAACACCCCAATTTTGGGCTTGGAAGTTTAGGGTCTGAACCGGACCGGTCTGATTTTCGGTTCGAATATAAAAGGTGGTTTTTAGGGAAAGCCTAGTTCGGGATGCTTTAAAAATATGGAAAAATATCTAAAAATCCTCTTTTAATATATATAAGAGAGTGGTGAAATCAATTTTACAAAATAAGGTTTGGAAGTGTGACATTTCGAAATGGTGACTAAAATGTAATTTTTGAAAAGTTTAGTGGTGACTGTTTTGTAAGGATTGAAACTTTGAATCTTTAAGGAGCTAATTTACCCAAGGAAGGATTTCTCCAGATTTTTCTTAATTTTAATGATTTTATTAATGTTTAATTAATTAAATGAAAAGAGGGAAACCACATTTTAGCTTTTCATAACTAACTTTCTTAAAAACTTTCTCATCTCATTTTCTCTCAAAATTCCCTTAGCCAAACACATTTCCACAGCAACAATTCTTTTGATTTTCACACTAAATGATGAGGTTTCAATCATCAATTGATTCCTAATCCTTTCTACATCAAAACCTCTTGATTGCTTATTGAATTTTCAAGGATTTTGGCTCTAATCAAGGAGAAATCTACATTTAGAGGTAAGGATGTCCTTCTCCTCTAAATACTCAGTTCTTTACTGAAATTCCCAAGTTCTCAATCCTTAAATTAAGTTTTATGAAAGGTTTTAATGTTGTGATCTTGATTTTGGCTTAAAACTCAAGATTTGGATTAAATCTTGAAGAATTTCGTGGTGATTGTTTGGGCTCTGTTTTGAGGTGGCTTTTTAATTTATTTTGGATGTTTAATGATGTGTAATTGAGGTTTAATCAATGCAATCCCGAATAGGTTGATTTTCCTAAGTTTTTGCTTGTGAAAATGGTGGTTTTTGGGGTGATCTTGGTGTTCTGTTATAGCTGGAGGTATAAGGACGAGTTTAGTTTCTTTTTGGATGTTAATTGATGTTTAAGAATGTTTAGAAGTGATGGATTTTGGCTGGGTAATGTTGTGGAAGAGTTTGGAAGTGATTTCGGTTGTGTTTGGTAGCCGAAATATTAGATTTGGTGAGAACATCGAGTTTAGGTGTAATGGCTAAAGATTTTAATGCATGATGATGCATTAATCCTCTGCTTTGATGTGTTTAAAACAGGGGAGACACCTTCGGATCCTTGTGGTGTTGATCCGGAGGCTTGAACGGCGTTTCGGCAAGCTTGCGAAATGGAATTGGTGAGTGAAGTTGGGATTTCCAGCTTTGTAATGAATGTGTGAAGGTTTGGGAGCTTAGTTTAAGTCTAAGCAACTTAACTAAGCTCAAGAGTAAGTTTTCGGGAAAACTCTTTCTCTTGGATGAACCATGAAATGGTTGGATGCAATGTATTTAATTTGCATGTTTAAATTCTGTTTTGAAAGCATGTTTTAGCATGATTAATGCTGGTTTTGAAAGCCATGTGTTGAAGGATGCTCAAGGTAAGAGATCCTTGTTTTGTTATGAACAAATGTGGTTTTGATGCATAGTGATGCATGATGATTTAATGGCTTTGATTAATGCTTTAAAACAGTGAATTGTTGATGATAAATGATGTATATTGGCAAGTGATGTGTTGGTTTTTAAAGTACTTGAATCGGATATAGTTAGCCGGCTATAGGATTGGGTGCACCGTGAATAAAGTCGCCTTGGATGTTGAGGGGTTGTAATTGTACCGTAGACTCCATCCATGTACAGTAACGAGATGTTTAAGATCATAATGGTGGTTAAAAGGCCATGTGTGGATCTTGTGTTGTGTGTCCCGTGTTCTCGTTAGTGATGTTATACAACTACTGATGAGTGATGTGGAGGGGGTTGTGATTGTACCGTAAACTCCATCACGGGTGTTGAGGGGTTGAGATTGTACCAGTAAACTCCACCTTGTGTGTTCGGTAGTGCGTATGAAGCGTATGAGACAACGCTTGTAATTCGCGTATCCGATTGTGTTTTATGTTGTAAAAGGTTATGGTTTATCACTTGGAAGCCAATATGACATGTTGATGTTAATGGAGCATGAGATGCTTGTTGTGTATGCATTGTTGCATGAGAAATGATGTTTATGAATTTAAAGGCCTTTTGAAAGGTGTTTTATAAAATGCATTATTGTGTTGTGTCTTTAGAGCATGCCTCACTAAGCAAATGTGCTTACGCTCTCTTTCTTGAACCAATAATGCAGAGCATTAAAGTGTTTTGAGGGCAGCAAGGAGGCTAAGAATCCAAGGGAAAGCTAAGCTCATGTATGGTGACTTTTTCACACATTATTAGTTTTTGGTATTAGGCAATGGGAACCTAGGTTGTGTTTTGGGAGATGTTTTGGACTCCCTAAGTATGGCATGATGCCTTTGATGTTTTGGACTTGTAAATGCCCATTTTGGTGTTTGCCTTGATGATTTGATGATTGGTTGGTTTTGAATATTAGGATGCATGCCTATAGATTTGTGGATTTTCCTAATTGATGCCATGAATGTGTTTTGATGATGCAAATATGTACCTTGTATGTATGATGGCTTGTTGGCATGATTAAAAGGTCATTAGAATGTGTTAGAGTGGTTAGATGTGTGTTAAACCAGCAAATTCTGCATTTTCTGGGCAGTCCGTATCGGAACGGGCACTAGCATTTCGAAACGGGGGAATGTAATGGCTTTCGTGTATCGAAACGGATAGGGCCGTTCCGAAACGTTTTTGCTACTGCCAAGCCCTGTTTCGATACAGGTCTCGAAACGAACCCGTGTTTCGGAACGGTCAACCCTCGTTCCGGAACAGACGACCATTGGGCACTGATTTGAATGGTTTTGTGGTTTGCAAGTTTTACGTTTTGGTCCTGAATATTGTTTTTGCAATTGGTTGAGTTTGAGATGTCCGTTTGAAGTGAAATTTGACAGGGAAGCACGTAATATGATTAATTTCATATTTGTAATTTAAAAATCATTTAAGTCCTCCATCTTTTCAGAATTTACATTTTGGTCCCTAATAGTTGTAATTTGTGCAATTGAGGTCCTTAAAGTAATTCGATCGCTGTGCTTTTCAAGTATGTGTTTCTCAAGAGTACGCTTAGGTTTAATGTACATCTAGACAAGATTAAAAAGAAAAAAAAGGTCGTTAATCAAGGTTGACTTTCGGGTTGACTTTGGTTTTCCCCGTGTAATCTTCGTAGTTCGGGTCAACCGACTAGGCCGAGCTAAGGGGGTTATATTTGGTGGTATCAGAGCTGAGTTCTCGAGTAAACGGGAATGGTTGTGTGGGTGATGTATGCATGATTGCATGATATGCTTTTTAAGTGAAAGTTTGATGTATGAATTGTAAAGTATGTTGCAATTGTGATGCTATGATGTGTTGAAGCATGTTAGAGGGACCCATTGCCATATCAAAACTAATGAAATGAATTGTTTTTGAAAAATGAGCTTGAGTGCTTGGATTACTTACCTTGTTGAGCCTAATTATGTTTATTGCATTTGTGTTAGTGCATTGTTTTAGTGAATGGGACCTCGTAGAGAGACGAGAGTTAATACGCGAGCTATGGCTCAGAACGAGAATGAGGAGAATGTTGATAATATTGTGGATTTACCTCCTCCTCCTTGTGGTGGACCGCCCAGTGGTGGTGGTGCTGGAGGTGATGGAGCTGGTGCTGGGGTCGCTGGACCTGAAGCTGGGTAGGGGCAAGCTGCTCCTGACATGATAGTTTTGATACAGGCTATTGCTGGAGCCTTTCAGGCAGCAGTAGCTGGAGCTCATGGAGCTGGGCATCAGGGTGATGCTAATGCTAGACTACCTTTGGAACGTTTGCGCAGTCTGGGAGGGACTGAGTTCAGAGGTTTATCTGCTGAGGGTTCCGAATCTTGGTTGGAAAGTACCAAGAGGATTTTGGGACAAATGAACTGCAATGATGTGCAGAAGTTAGGATGTGTGGTATCGTTGTTGCATGATGATGCGTATACCTGGTGGACGACCACTGTCTCCGGAATGGAGGAAGCTGATGTGACTTGGACGTTCTTTCTGAACGCGTTCAAGCGGAGGTATCTGGGTGTGCGATACCTGGATGAAAAGAAAAGAGAATTCATGTCTCTTGTTCAAGGAAGTATGTCAGTGGCTGAGTATGAGATTCAGTTTGTCCGTCTCAGTCAATATGCACCTGAGCTTATCCCGGATGAGCGGGAGAGGTGTGAGCGTTTTTGATATGGTTTGGTGTCGGATGTAAAGACCTTTATGCTTGTAGCTGATTACACGGATTTTGATGTACTGGTTAGTAGGGCGAAGGATATTGAGTAGAACCTGGGTTTGTCTTCTAGGAGTGCTGGTTCTGGCTCGGGCAAGAGAGCTGCTGAGTATAGTTCCGGTGGTGGACGGAACAAGAGAGGACAAGATAGGAGATATCAGTCTTCTGCTTGGCGTGGTAGTGGAGGGCATGGTGCGCCTGTTCAGGGAGACAGGGCGAGAGCTGATAAGAACACATGCTGGGCGTGTGGATCGCATGGTCATTTGAGGCATGATTGTCTTTGGGCAGCGAGAGAGGTGCAGGCTCCTGTGGCAGTGACGGGTAATTCGTGCTGGAATTGTGGTTCGGTAGACCACATGAAGAGGGAGTGTCCTCTGTCGGCCGGTGGTGGTCAGGGACGTGCTCCTTGAGTTGTTGCACCCCAGAGAGGTCGTGGGCGCGGCCGTGGTAACTTCCAGCGCAGAGATGATGGCGGAAGGAATGTGGCGCATGTGGTGGCTGTCCAACCTGAGAATGGTGGCCAGGCTCGAGTGTATGCGCAGCGAGAGGGGAGGAATAACACGGATGTGATCGCAGGTACCTTCACTTTGCAATCCTTGTCATTACTTTCCTTGATTGATTCTAGATCTACACACTCATACATATTGCGTGAACATGCTCAATTGCTTGGTTTGCCTGTTGAGTCTTTGGATGTTGGTATGCGTGTAACTAGTTCCTTTGGTGAGACCGTTCTGACACGGAAGTTGTATAGAAGGTGTCCCTTGGTTGTGCAAGATCATGTTTTTTATGTTGATCTCATGGAACTACCATTCTATGGTTTCGATGTAATCCTTGGTATGGATTGGCTTGTTGAACATCGAGCTATGGTGGATTTTGTGAACAAGCGAGTTTCGTTGAAGCTTGCGGATGATTATGAGGTAGTGGTTGTTGGTGAGAATGTGAAGTTTCTTGCCAATGTGGTGTCTTCCTTGGAAGCAAGTCGGATGCTGAGGCAAGGTTCTGAAGCCTACCTAGCCTTTGTGATGAATCCTAGCTCTAAGGAGTTGCGAGTTCAAGATATCAGGACTGTGCGAGAATTTCCTGGTGTGTTTCCGGAGGAGTTGCCTGGATTGCCTCCTAACCGAGAGGTGGAGTTTGGAATTGAGTTGTATGAGAATACAACTCCAGTGTCCATTACACCTTATCGAATGGCACCTAAGGAGTTGAAGGAGCTGAAGACGCAACTTCAAGAGTTGCTTGATCGTGGTTTCATTCGGCCGAGTGTGTTACCTTGGGGTGCACCGATATTGTTTGTGAAGAAAAAGGATGGCACTATGAGAACGTGCATCGATTACCGTCAGCTGAACATGTTGACTATCAAGAATCGATATCCATTGCCGAGGATTGATGATCTTTTTGATCAATTTCGGGGAGCGGATGTGTTCTCTAAGATTGACTTAAGGTCAGGTTATTACCAGTTGAAGGTGAAGGATGTGGATGTGCCAAAGACAGCCTTCAGAACGAGGTATGGGCATTATGAGTTCCTTATGATGCTGTTTGGTTTGACGAATGCTCCTGCAGCTTTTATGAACATGATGAATAGAGTGTTCCATGAGTATTTGGACAATTTTGTTGTGGTGTTCATTGATGATATCCTCGTGTACTCTCGTACTGAGGAGGAGCATGAGGGGCATTTGAGGATTGTGTTACAGGCTTTGTTGGAGAATCAGCTTTATGCTAAGCTAAGCAAGTGTGAATTTTGGCTTAGGGAAGTTGTATTCCTTGGTCATGTGGTTTCTGCTGAGTGGATTCGTGTTGATCCTCAGAAGATTGAGGCAGTGATGAATTGGAAGCCTCCTAAGTCTGTTCATGAAGTCCGTAGTTTCCTTGGTTTGGCAGGATACTATCGGAGGTTCGTGGATGGATTTTCAAAGATTGCTACACCTTTGACGAAGTTGTTGTAGAAGGATGTCAAGTATGAGTGGACGGAAGCGAGACAACATGCTTTTGAGAAGCTGAAGGTAGCTTTGACGCAAGCTTCTATCTTGGGTCAGCCTGAATTAGGGAAAGAGTTTGTGGTGTATAGTGACACATCGTACGTTGGGTTGGGGTGTGTGTTGATGCAAGAGGGTAAGGTGGTGGCTTATGCATCGCGCCAGTTGAAGGTGCATGAGCGCAATTATCCTACGCATGACATTGAGTTAGCTGCAGTGGTTTTTGTTTTGAAAATTTGGAGACATTACCTGTATGGTGAGAAGTGTACTGTGTACACGGTTCACAAGAGTTTGAAGTGTCTGATGTCTCAGAAAGAGTTGAATCTTAGGCAACGACGTTGGGTGAAGTTGCTTAAAGATTACGATCTGACGATCGAGTACCACCCGGGAAAAGCTAATGTTGTAGCGGATGCCTTGAGTAGGAAGGTGGCAGTGGAGTTGAGGGCTATGTTTGCCAGCTTGAGCATTTCGCGAGATGGCAGTCTTGTGGCTGAGTTGCAAGTGAAACCATCCTTGGTTCAGTTGATTAAGGATAAGCAGCTGTTGGATGATTCCTTGGTGCCACATGTTCAGGATATTGCTGAGGATAGGCCATCGGATTTCTGCTTTAATGATGATGGAGTTTTATGTTTTGGGAGTCGGATAGTAGTGCCCAATGATGCTGAGTTGAGGCGTGCTATTTTGACTGAAGCTCATAGTAGTCCTTTTGCTATGCACCCTGGTAGTACTAAGATGTATCGTGATCTTCGTGATGAGTACTATTGGGTGGGTTTGAAGAAAGATGTTGCTGAGTATGTGAGCAAGTGCATGGTTTGTCAGCGAGTTAAGGCTGAGCGTCAGTTTCCTTCTGGGTTGTTGCAACCGTTGAGGATTCCTGGGTGGAAGTGGGAAAGGATTACCATGGACTTTGTGTCTGGTTTACCTTTGTCGCCATCGAAGAAGAATTCGGTGTGGGTGATTGTGGATCGCCTGACGAAGTGTGAGCATTTCTTGCCTGTACATACTACGTATACTTTGAACAAGCTAGCAGAGCTGTACATTGCTGAGATTGTGCGGCTGCATGGTGTGCCAAAGTCGATCGTGTCGGATAGAGATCCGAGGTTTACATCGCGTTTCTGGGAATGTTTACATCAGGCTTTGGTTACACGGCTGAATTTCAGTACTTCTTATCATCCACAGTCGGATGGACAGTCTGAGCGTGTTATCCAAGTGCTGGAGGATATGTTGAGGTGCTGTGTGATTGAGTTTCAGGGTTCTTGGGAGAAGCATTTGCCGTTGGTGGAGGAAATGCAGAACTCCTCTTTGTTGGGCTGAAACAGGTCAGAAGTTGGTTTCAATGCCAGCTTTGTTGAAAGGAACCACCGAGAAGGTGAAGCTCATTTGTGAGCGATTGAAGGCAGCTTCTGATCGACAGAAGTCTTACGCGGATTTGAAGCGTAAGGAGATTGAGTATGCGGTGGGTGACCGTGTGTTTTTGAAAGTTTCGCCTTGGAAAAAGGTGATGAGGTTTGGCCGAAAGGGTAAGTTGAGCCCTAGGTACATTGGACCATACGTGGTGATTGAGCCTGTGGGTCCTGTTGCGTACAAGCTGAGGTTGCCGCAAGAGTTGGAAAAGATTCATGACGTGTTTCATGTCTCTATGCTTCAGAAGTATAGATCGGATCCTTCGCATGTTATGCTTGTGGAGGAAGTGGAGTTGAATCCAGACTTGACCTATGATGAGGAGCCGGTGGAAATTCTGGATTCAGACAGTAAAGTTCTTCGAGGCAAGACCATTGAGTTGGTAAAGGTGTTGTGGAAGCATCGTGGTGTTGAGGAAGCCACGTGGGAACGGGAGGATGACATGAAGAAGCAGTTTTCGTATCTCTTTCCTCTAGGTAAATTTTGAGGAAGAAATTTCTTATGGGGGGAGAGTTGTAACACCCCAATTTTGGGCTTGGAAGTTTAGGGTCTGAACAAGACCGGTCTGATTTTCGGTTCGAATATAAAAGGTGGTTTTTAGGGAAAGCCTAGTTCGGGATGCTTTAAAAATATGGAAAAATATCTAAAAATCCTCTTTTAATATATATAAGAGAGTGGTGAAATAAATTTTACAAAATAAGGTTTGGAAGTGTGACATTTCGAAATGGTGACTAAAATGTAATTTTTGAAAAGTTCAGTGGTGACTGTTTTGTAAGGATTGAAACTTTGAATCTTTAAGGAGCTAATTTACCCAAAGAAGGATTTCTCCAGATTTTTCTTAATTTTAATGATTTTATTAATGTTTAATTAATTAAAGGAAAAGAGGGAAACCACATTTTAGCTTTTCATAACTAACTTTCTTAAAAACTTTATCATCTCATTTTCTCTCAAAATTCCCTCAGCAAAACACATTTCCACAGCAACATTTCTTTTGATTTTCACACTAAATGATGAGGTTTCAATCATCAATTGATTCCTAATCCTTTCTACATCAAAACCTCTTGATTGCTTATTGAATTTTCAAGGATTTTGGCTCTAATCAAGGAGAAATCTACATTTAGAGGTAAGGATGTCCTTCTCCTCTAAATACTCAGTTCTTTACTGAAATTCCCAAGTTCTCAATCCTTAAATTAAGTTTTATGAAAGGTTTTAATGTTGTGATCTTGATTTTGGCTTAAAACTCAAGATTTGGATTAAATCTTGAAGAATTCCGTGGTGATTGTTTGGGCTCTGTTTTGAGGTGGCTTTTTAATGTATTTTGGATGTTTAATGATGTGTAATTGAGGTTTAATCAATGCAATCCCGAATAGGTTGATTTTCCTAAGTTTTTGCTTGTGAAAATGGTGGTTTTTGGGGGTGATCTTGGTGTTTTGTTATAGCTGGAGGTATAAGGACGAGTTTAGGTTCTTTTTGGATGTTAATTGATGTTTAAGAATGTTTAGAAGTGATGGATCTTGGCTGGGTAATGTTGTGGAAGAGTTTGGAAGTGATTTCGGTTGTGTTTGGTAGCCGAAATGTTAGATTTGGTGAGAACAGCGAGTTTTGGTGTAATGGCTGAAGATTTTAATGCATGATGTTGCATTAATCCTCTGGTTTGATGTGTTTAAAACAAGAGAGACATCTTCGGATCCTTGTGGTGTTGATTCGGAGGCTTGAACGGCGTTTCAACAAGCTTGCGAAACGAATTGGTGAGTGAAGTTGGGATTTCCAGCTTTGTAATGAATGTTTGAATGTTTGGGAGCTTAGTTTAAGTCTAAGCAACTTAACTAAGCTCAAGAGTAAGTTTTCGGGAAAACTCTTTCTCTTGGATGAACCATGAAATGGTTGGATGCAATGTATTTAATTTGCATGTTTAAATTCTGTTTTGAAAGCATGTTTTAGCATGATTAATGTTGGTTTTGAAAGCCATGTGTTGAAGGATGCTCAAGGTAAGAGATCCATGTTTTGTTATGGACAAATGTGGTTTTGATGCATAGTGATGCATGATGATTTAATGGATTTGATTAATGCTTTAAAACAGTGGATTGTTGATGATAAATGATGTATATTGGCAAGTGATGTGTAACCCCCTTAACTCGGCCCAGACGGTTGACCCGAATTAAGAAAGTCACACGGGGAAAACTAAAGTCAACCCGAAAGTCAACTTTGATTAACGACCCTTTTTTTCTTTTTAATCTTGTCTAAATGCACGTTAACCTTAGATGTGATCTCACAACAACATACTCGAAGATCATAAACATCAGAGATCAAACAGGGACCCAATTGAACAATTAACAACTTTAGGGACCAAACTGTAAATTCTGAAAACTTTAAGGACTTAACCAGATTTTAAGTTACCAACTTAAAATTAATCAAGTTTCATGCTTCTCTGCCAAATTTCAGCTTAAATGGACATCCCAAACTCATACAATTGCACAAACAAGTTTCAGGACCAAAATGCAAACATTCCAAAACATTTAACTGCCACTGTCAGCCCCCAACGGTCACGTGTTCCGAAACTGGCAGAGCCCGTTTCGAAACGCGGGGCCGTTCCGCAACGCGTACCGAAACAGGTGGCTGGCAAAATGCTTTCCGTTTCGAAACGGTGTCTACCGTTTCGGACGCCTAGGCTGATTCAGGGCATCCGTTCCGAAACGGTAGTCCCTGTTCCGAAACGCCCTGCACATAATGCAGAAAAAGACATGCTTAAACACGCAATTGACCATCCGATCATACTCCAAAAACCACCAAACTTTACCATCATGCAATTCAACATATAAGAGACATACTTGCATCAAGAATTCAACATATTATCATCATATACGTAAAGCCCCAATTCTATAGCCATGCTTCCTACACAAGCAACCATTTAAACACAAAATCTCCAAATCCATCTCATATAAGCCAAAACATGATCCAACAACACTAACAACAACATATAACCATCCTTGTCCGAACATATACGAACACATAAACATCAACCCAAGAGATTCTACCCCAATGCCTTTATTAACTATAGCTATTCACCGAGACATACATCTCAAATGGAGTCCTCCTTGAATCCCTTGCTTCTCGCTGTCCAAACTTCAAGAATCTGCATTGATGGACAAAAAGGAGCGTAAGCACATAATGCTTAGTGAGGAATGCTCAAAACCAAAACACCATCAATGCAGCGAGTCATAAAACCTATTTGAAAAGCAACTCGATTTGTTTACCAAGAAAAGTTTGAAAACCCCTTTTCAACAACATGCTTAAACCATGCATTGCTCAAACATGAAAACCAACCCTTAGCTTAGCAAGCTAAGAAAACCTTTTCAAGCATAATTTGCAAAGTCATCCATTTAACCATTCCATGCATAAACACCATATGCAAAGTTAAATTCATACCTTGGAAAACACTTCCATTTCATAACATACCTTTCTTATACTTGAAAATCATTCCAAGCAAGAAACCCTTTAAAACCATTTACTCAATCAATCCAACACATGCATTAAACAAAGGCAACTTATGAACCACAACATCATCATCACATGCCTTTTAAAACAAGTCTTAACAAGACTCCAATGCATTAAAGAGATTTCATGCACACGTGCATCATTTACCAAATGATAATCAACACTTGTTCAACTTAACAAGTAAACATGCATTCACAAGCATTAAACACTTTTCATGCAACCATGCATCTTTTCAAGCATCTCATGCTAAATCATAATCAAGAACATTATATTGGCTCCCAAGTGATCAACCACATCCACTTTTCAACTCAACATCCAATCGGATACGCGGATCACAAGCGTTGTCCCCACGCTTCATACACACTACCAATCCAAGGTCCCCAAATGGACTTTTAAACACCATTTGACCTCAACATTCACAAGGTTCCCATGTATGGACTTTCAAACACCATACAACCTTAACTTTCCTAAGGTTCCCATGTATGGACTTTTAAACACCACACAACCTTAACTTTCCTAAGGTTCCCATGTATGGACTTTTAAACACCACACAACCTTAACTTTCCTAAGGTTCCCATGTATGGACTTTTAAACACCATACAACCTTAGCTTACACAAGGTTCCCATATATGGACTTTTAAACACCATATAACCTTAACATGCACAAGGTTCCCATGTATGGACTTTTAAACACCATACAACCTTAGCATCACCGATTGGTAGTTGTATAACATCACTAACAAGATCCGGGACACCCAACACAAGATCCACACATGGACTTTACACCACCATTGTGATCTTAACAAGCACAAGGTTCCCATATATGGACTTTTAAACACCATATAACCTTTGCTTAACCAAGGTCCTCGAATGGGCATTCAACCTCCATTATGACCTTAACCATCTCGTTAGGATACTTGAAGGGAGTTTACCGGTTCACTCTTAACCACTCCACCTCCAAGGCGACTTTATTCACGGTGCACCCAATCCTATAGCCGGCTAACTATATCCGATCAAAGAAACCAAGAACCATTTACATCACTTGCCAATATAACCAACTTACCACATTAGTCCAATGATTCACATTCATAATCATAATGCAAAAACCATCATTTACCATCATCAATCCACTGTTTTAAAGCATTACACAAAGCCATTGAACAACATGCAACACCATGCATCAAAACCACATTTTCAATGAATAAAACTAAGGATCTCTTACCTTGAGCATCCTTCACATATGGCTTTCAAAACCAGCATTAAACCATGCTTAAAACATGCTTTCAAAACAGAATATAAACCATGCAAATCACATGCATTGCAATCACCAAACACAATTGCTTTTAAAGCCAATTCACAACACAAACCAAGAGCAAAAATCCATATACTTACTCTTGAGCTTAGCAAAGTTGTTTAGACTTAAACTAAGCTCCCAAAACCTCCAAACCTTGGTTCAAAAGCTGAAAACCCAACTTCACTCACCGTTACACAAAACAAGGCTAGCCAACAAGCCTTACAAGCATCCGAAACCTTCCGCAACACCTCTAAAGCTCACGGATCAAACTCCCCTGTTTCAAGCACACAACAACAGAGGATTAATGCATCATTATGCATTAAAAACACCAGCAACACAACGCAACTCGCTGCTCATCACAAATCCAATAATTCGGCTACCAAACACAACCGAAATCACCTCCAAACACTTCCAAAACTTCACCCAGCCAAGATCCATCACTTCTAACCATTTTTAAACATCAATTAACATCCAAAATGATCACAAACACGTCTTTATACCTCCAGGTATAACAGATCACCAAGATCACTCCAAAAACAACCAAAAACTCAAGCAAAACTTAGGAAATTCAACCTATCCGGGATTGCATTAATTAAACCTCAACTTCTAATCAATTTAGAATTCATTTAACATCAATTTGACACTTCAAAACACTGCCCAAACAGATCACACGAAAATTTCACCAAAATCAAGCAAATCTTGCATTTTAAGCCAAAATCAAGATTTCAATTGAAAAGCCTTTAACAAATCACAAATCAAGGATTGAGAACTTAGGAATTTCAGTAAAGAACTGAGTGTTTAGAGGAGAAGGACGTTCTTACCTCCAAACTTGAGTTTCTCCCTTTTTGGAACCAAAAAGCTTGATGAAACAACTTGCAAATGGTGAGGTTTTGTTGTAGAGATGATTAGGAATCCAAAGAGAATTGAAAAGGAAGATTTGAGTGACAAAATCAGAAGTAAATCTCTAGAGAGAAAGTGTTTGGGTTGAGAGAAAAAGAGAGAAAAAGAAAATTGGAAGAAAATGGAAAGTTGGTTACAAAATAGTAAAATGATTTCCCTCCACTTTTCTTAAGCTTTAAAATCAGAATTATACATCAAAATATCTTAGAAAAATCTGGAGAAACTCTTTTTGGAATAATAGCTCCTTAAAGATTCAAAGTTTCAACCCTTTATAAAACAGTCACGCAACTTTCAAAAATTACATTTTGGTCACTAGCCAAAATGTCACCCTTCTGAACCTCATTTTCCAAAATTGATTTCACAGTTCACTTTTATATATTAAAAGATGATTTTAGAACATTTTTCCATATTTTTAATGCAACCCGAACTAGGTTTTCCTAATTTCACCTTTATATATTCGATCAGCACTTTGACCGAACCGGTCAACGCCGAAATGGTTGGATGCAATGTATTTAATTTGCATGTTTAAATTCTGTTTTGAAAGCATGTTTTAGCATGATTAATGTTGGTTTTGAAAGCCATGTGTTGAAGGATGCTCAAGGTAAGAGATCTTTGTTTTGTTATGGACAAATGTGGTTTTGATGCATAGTGATGCATGATGATTTAATGGATTTGATTAATGCTTTAAAACAGTGGATTGTTGATGATAAATGATGTATATTGGCAAGTGATGTGTTGGTTTTTAAAGTACTTGAATCGGATATAGTTAGTCGGCTATAGGATTGGCTGCACCGTGAATAAAGTCGCCTTGGATGTTGAGGGGTTGTAATTGTATCGTAGACTCCATCCAAGTACACTAACGAGATGTTTAAGATCATAATGGTGGTTAAAAGGCCATGTGTGGATCTTGTGTTGTGTCCCGTGTTCTCGTTAGTGATGTTATACAACTACCGATGAGTGATGTGGAGGGGGTTGTGATTGTACCGTAAACTCCATCACGGGTGTTGAGGGGTTGAGATTATACCGGTAAACTCCACCTTGTGTGTTCGGTAGTGTGTATGAAGCGTATGGGACAACGCTTGTAATCCGCGTATCCGATTGTGTTTTATGTTGTAAAAGGTTATGGTTTATCACTTGGAAGCCAATATGACATGTTGATGTTAATGGAGCATGAGATGCTTGTTGTGTATGCATTGTTGCATGAGAAATGATGTTTATGAATTTAAAGTCCTTTTGAAAGGTGTTTTATAAAATACATTATTGTGTTGTTTCTTTAGAGCATGCCTCACTAAGCAAATGTGCTTACGCTCTCTTTCTTGAACCAATAATGCAGAGAATTGAAGTGTTTTGAGGGCAGCAAGGAGGCTAAGAATACAAGGGAAAGCTAAGCTCATGTATGGTGACTTTTTCACACATTATTAGTTTTTGGTATTAGGCAATGGGAACCTAGGTTGTGTTTTGGGAGATGTTTTGGACTCCCTAAGTATGGCATGATGCCTTTGATGCTTTGGACTTGTAAATGCCCATTTTGGTGTTTGCCTTGATGATTTGATGATTGGTTGGTTTTGAATATTAGGATGCATGCCTATAGATTTGTGGATTTTCCTAATTGATGCCATGAATGTGTTTTGATGATGCAAATATGTACCTTGTATGTATGATGGCTTGTTGGCATGATTAGGAGGTCATTAGAATGTGTTAGAGTGGTTAGATGTGTGTTACACCAGCAAATTCTGCATTTTCTAGGCAGTCCGTTTCGAAACGGGGGCCTGTAATGGCCTTCGTGTATCGAAACGGATAGGGGCGTTTTGAAACGTTTTTGCCACTGCCAAGCCCTGTTTCGATACAGGTCTCGAAACGAACCCGCATTTCAGAACGATCAACCCCCGTTCCGGAACAGACGACCGTTGGACACTGATTTGAATGGTTTTGTGGTTTGCAAGTTTTACGTTTTGGTCCTGAATATTGTTTTTGCAATTGCTTGAGTTTGAGATGTCCGTTTGAAGTGAAATTTGACAGAGAAGCATGTAATATGATTAATTTCATATTGGTAATTTAAAAATCAGTTAAGTCCTCCATCTTTCCAGAATTTACATTTTGGTCCCTAATAGTTGTAATTTGTGCAATTGAGGCCCTTAAAGTAATCCGATCACTGTGCTTTTCAAGTATGTGTTTCTCAAGAGTACGCTTAGGTTTAATGTGCATCTAGACAAGATTAAAAAGAAAAAAAGGTCGTTAATCAAGGTTGACTTTCGGGTTGACTTTGGTTTTCCCTGTGTAATCTTTGTAGTTCGGGTCAACCGACTAGGCCGGGCTAAGGGGGTTACATCCAGAACCTTCATCGGTTCCTCATCATATGACGGATTCGGATTCAACTCTATATCCTCAACAGGCATTATGTGCGAAGGATCCGATCTATACTTCCGTAACATGGAGACATGAAACACATCATGTATCTTCTCCAACTCTACAGGCAATCTCAACCGATATGCCACAGGACCAATACGCTCCACAATCTAGTAAGGTCCAATAAACCTTGGTGTTGAGTTGATCGAACAATTGCAAATGGCCAAGAGGGGGGTGAATTGGCAATTAAAATTTTGGTGGAAAGAAATGAGTGAAAAAAAATTGACACAAGTAGTTAGAGTGGTTCACGTTCTCCAAATGAACTCTACATCCACTACCTTAGTTCCACTAAGGATTTTCAACCAATTCACTACTTGCATTCTTCCCCTTTTCTTGGATGAGGAGGTAACCTTACAATTTCGATTAAGCTTTCTACCCAAAGCTTAATCCACTCAAATTACAAAGAAAGGTTGTGGTAAACTCAAATGATTCCTCTCAAAGGATGATAGTCTACCCAATTATAATTTCAATAACCCCAAACTCACAATACAAATAGATAATTGAAAGACACTAGAGTTGGGTACAAGAATTTGACTTTGAATAGCTCAAGGGTTTGGATTTTTGCTTTTATGTTGCTTGTGGGTTCAATAGTTGTTGTCTGGTCAAATGAAGCTTGTTTTTATATCCTTGCATTGATTTCTAGCTGTTTGGGTAGTTGGAATCATCAATAGAACCATTGGGAGCAATTTTTCAGCATTAAATGCAGCTCTGCAGCCTACCGTATCGGTACTCGGGAAGGGCGTATCGATACCTGCATCAAAGGGGAAAGAGCCGTTGTGCCTGAAAACAGGGCGTATCGATACGCATAGAAGGCGTACCGGTACGGTTTTAAGGGGCGTATCGATACGCAAGGCAATTGGGAAACCAACCAACTGACAAGTAACGGTCAAATAATTAAATGCTCAGATTTTTCAAATATATGCTTATCGTATCGATACGGTTGCAAGGCGTATCGGTACGGTTTCATGAAAACATTTGCCCAGATGAACATCGTATCGATACGGTTGCAAGGCGTATCGGTACGGTTTCATGAAAACAGTTGCCCATATGAATATCGTATCGATACGGTTGCAAGGCGTATCGGTACGGTATGTTCATTAATATTCTAGTGGCAAAATAGGGTATCGATACGCTTGGGCATTTTTGCATACTTAGGCTTGAAAAACATAGGAAAAGACTTAGGAAATTTTATATATTTAAGAGCCAGTCTTCAATTATTATTTTGTTCAAAAATACTTGTCAATTTGTGAGACTTTAAAGAGTACTTAAAAATTTATTGTTTTGTAAATTGGTCCTTAAGTTTATGTTTTATATCAAAATCAATTTCGGTTTTGCAATCTCCCCCTTTTTGATATAACAAAACCATAAATAAATTTTTAAGTTTTTGAAACTTTTTGAAAAGCTTTCTCCCCCTTACTTTAAGATAGATTTTCAAAACAAAAATATTTGACTCTATGATCCTTCTCCCCCTTTTTGTTAGATCAAAATAGAATACAAGGATAATAGCAATGTAACGCCCCGGTTTTGGGCTCAGAAGTTTTGGGCGTTGACCGGTTCGGTCAAAGTGCTGATCGAATATATAAGAGTGAATTTAGGAAAGCCTAGTTCGGGTTGCATTAAAAATATGGAAAATGTCCTAAAATCATCTTTTAATATAATTAAGTGAACTGTGAAATCAATTTTGGAAAATGAGGTTCGTAAGGTTGACATTTTGGCTAGTGACCAAAATGTAATTTTTGAAAGTTCGGTGACAGTTTTATAAAGGATTGAAACTTTGAATCTTTAAGGAGCTATTATTCCAAAAGAGTTTCTCCAGATTTTTCTAAGATATTTTAAGGTTTTATTCTGATTTAAAACATAAAGAAAGTGGAGGGAAATCATTTTTACTATTTTATAACTAACTTTTCTATTTTGTCTCAATTTTCCTTTTCTCTCATTTTCTCTCAACCCAAACACATTCTCCAGATTTTCTTCTTTGATTTTGTCAATCTAAATCACTCATTTCAACTCTCATTTGATTCCTAATCATCTCATCAACAAAACCTCTCAATTTGCAAGTTGTTTCATCAAGCTTTTTGGCTCTAAAAAGGAGAAACTCAAGTTTGGAGGTAAGAACGTCCTTCTCCTATGAACTTCAAGTTCTTTATTGAAATTCCCAAGTTCTCAATCCTTAATTTATGATTTGTTAAAGGCTTTTCAATTGAAATCTTGATTTTGGCTTAAAATGCAAGATTTGGAGATTTTGGTGAAATTTTCGTGTGATCTGTTTGGGCAGTGTTTTGAAGTGTCAAAATGATGTTAAATGAATGATAAATTGATTAGAAGTTGAGGTTTAATTAATGCAATCCCGGATAGGTTGAATTTCCTAAGTTTGGCTTGAGTTTTTGGTTGTTTTTGGAGTGTTTTTGGTGATCTGTTATACCTGGAAGTATAGGGACGTGTTTGTGATCATTTTGGATGTTAAGTGATGTTTAAAAATGGTTAGAAGTGATGGATCTTGGCTGGGTTAAGTTTTGGTAGTGTTTGGAGGTGATTTCGGTTGTGTTTGGTAGCCGAATTGTTGGTTGTGTGATGAGCAGCGAGTTTGGTTGTGTGGTTGCTGTTCTTAATGCATAATGATGCATTAATGTGCTGTTTTTGTGTGCTTGAAACAGGGGAGTTTGATCTGTGAGCTTTAGAGGTGTTGCAGAAGGTTTCGGATGCTTGGAAGGCTTGGTGGCTAGCCTTGTTTTGGTTATCGGTGAGTGAAGTTGGGTTTTCAGCTTTTAAACCAAGGTTTGAAGGTTTTTGGGAGCTTAGTGTAAGTCTAAACAACTTTGCTAAGCTCAAGAGTAAGTGAATGGATTTTTCGCTCTTGAGTTATGATTGTGAAATTGGCTTTTAAGCAATTGTGGTTGATGATTGAAATGCATGTGTTTTGCATGGTTTAAATCTGTTTTGAAAGCATATTTTAGCATGGTTTAATGCTGGTTTTGAAAGCCATATGTGAAGGATGCTCAAGGTAAGAGATCCTTGGTTTTATACATTGGAAATGTGGTTTTGATGCATGGTGTTGCATGTTGTTCAAATGGCTTTGTTTAATGCTTTAAAACAGTGAATTAATGTTGGTAAGTGATGGTTTTTGCATTATGGATATGCATGTGAAACATTGGCCTAATGTGGTAAGATGGTTATATTGGCAAGTGATGTAAGTGGTTCTTGGTTCTTTGATCGGATATAGTTAGCCGGCTATAGGATTGGGTGCACCGTGAATTAAGTCGTCTTGGAGGTGGAGTGGTCAAGAGTGGACCGGTAAACTCCCTTCAAGTATCCTAACGAGATGGTTGAGGTCATAATGGAGGTGTTGCCCATTCGAGGACCTTGGTTGAGCAAAGGTTATATGGTGTTTAAAAGTCCATATGTGAGAACCTTGTGCTTGTTGAGATCACAATGGCGGTGTTAAGTCCATGTGTGGATCTTGTGTAGGGTGTCCCGGATCTCGTTAGTGATGTTATACAACTACCAATCGGTGAATGCAAAGGTTGTATGGTGTTTGAAAGTCCATACATGGGAACCTTGTGCATGTCAAGGTTGTATGGTGTTTGAAAGTCCATACATGGGAACCTTGGGGAAAAGTTGAGGTTGTATGGTGTTTGAAAGTCCATACAAGGGAACCTCGGGAAAGCTAAGGTTGTATGGTGTTTAAAAGTCCATACATGGGAACCTTAGGATGTCGAGGTCAAATGGTGTTTGAAAGTCCATTTGGGAGACCTTGGATTGGTAGGGTGTATGGAGCGTAGGAACAACGCTCGGAATCCGCGTATCCGATTGGGTGTTGAGTTGAAAAGTGAATGTGGTTGATCACTTGAAGGTCAATACGATGTTCTTGATTGTGATGAAGCATGGGATGCTTGAAATGATGCATAATTGCATGTGAAGCATTAGATGCTTGAAAAGATGCATGGTTGCATGGAAAATGTATAATGCTTGTGAATGCATGTTTACTTGTTAAGTTGAACAAGTGTTGATTATCATTTGGAAAATGATGCATGTGAGCATGAAATATCTTTAGTGCATTGGAGTCTTGTTAAGACTTGTTTTTAAAGGCATGTGATGTTGATGTTGTGGTACATATATGTTGCCTTGGTTTAATGCATGTGTTGGTTGGTTTGTGAAATGGTTTTAAAAGATTCTTGCTTGAATTGGCTTTCAAGTTAAAGAAAGGTATGTTGTGAAATTGGAGTGTTTTCCAAGGTTTTGTTTTAGCTTGCATATGGTGTTTATGCATGGTTTGGCTAAATGGTTGATTTTGCAAGTTGTGCTTTGAAAAGGGTTTTCTTAGTTTGCTAAACTAAGGGTTGGTTTTCATGTATATGCAATGCATGGTTTTAAGCATGTTGTTGAAAAGGTTTTTTTCCAACTTTGCTTGCTAATCAAATCGGGTTGCTTCTCAAAGAGGTTTTTATGGCTCGCTGCATTGATGGTGTTTTGGTTTTGAGCATTCCTCACTAAGCATTATATGCTTACGCTCCTTTTTGTCCATCAATGCAGATTCTTGAAGTTTGGACAGCGAGGAGCAAGGGATTCAAGAAGGACTCCACTTGAGATGTATGTCTCGGTTAATAGCTATAGTTAATAAAGGCAATGGGGTAGAATCTCTTGGGTTGATGTATGTGTTTGTTTATGTTCGGACAAGTATAGTTTTGTGTTGTTGATGTTGTTGGAACATGGTTTGGCTTATGAGTTTGAATTGGAAGTATGTTGTTTAAATGGTTGCTTGTGTTGGAAGCTTAACCTTGAAATTGGGGTTTTTCGTGTATGTTGACATGTTGTTGAATTGTTGATGCAAGTATGCCTCTTTTATGTTGAATTGCATGTTGGCAAAGTTTGGTGGCTTTTGGAGCATGATTGGATGTTTAATTGCATGTTTAAGAATGCATTTTGAGGCTTGCTGTGCAGGGTGTTTCGGAACAGCCAATACCGTTTCGGAACGGGTGCCTTAAACAAGCCCAGGCGTCCGAAACGGGAGGGACCGTTCTGAAACGGAAAGGCTACTGCCAGACCCCCATTTCGGTACGCGTTGCGGAACGGCCCCGCGTTTCGGAACGGGCTAAGCCTGTTTCGGAACGGGTGACCGTTGGGGGCTGACATTGGCAGTTAAATGTTTTGAAAAGTTTGCATTTTGGTCTTGAATCTTGTTTGTGCAATTGTATGAGTTTGGGATGTCCGTTTGAGCTGAAATTTGGCAGTGAAGCATGAAACCTGACTAATTGCAATATGGTAACTTTAATTTGGGTTAAGTCCTCATATTTAACAGAAATTACAATTTGGTCCCTAAAATTGTAATTTGTTCAATTGGGTCCCCGTTTGATCTCTGATGTTTGTGATCTTTGAGTATGGTGTTTGAGTGATCACATATAGGACTAATGTGTATCTAGACAAGATTAAAAAGGAAAAAAAAAGGGTCGTTAATCAAGGTTGACTTTCGGGTTGACTTTGGTTTTCCCCGTGTAATTTTCGTAGTTCGGGTCAACCGTCTAGGCCGGGCTACGGGGGTTACATTTGGTGGTATCAGAGCTGAGTTGCGAATGCTTGGGGAAAACGGTAAGTTGTTGTGATGTGTGTTGATGTTTACCTTGTTGTGTGGATGAAAGTTGGTTGAATGTTGGTTGAAACACGTGTTTCTGGGCATGATGCTGATGTTTCTGAGCAAATTGTTGATGTTTCTGATCAAGTTGCTGATGTTTTCGAGCATGCTTTGCGTTTATGAATCATTGTTGAATTAATGTGGATATGTGCTGATGTTGTGAGCTGGTGTTATGCTTGATGATTGTGTAATGAGTATGTTATGTTGATAATATGCTGATGCAAATGGATGCTGTTGGATGTAAGCATGATCGAGTATGTTGATTGATATGCTTGATGTTGTGATATCCATGTTGTGTTGACTGTTATGTCATGTAAAGGGGAGGATTCGGGATACCCATTGCCTTATTAATATAGCTATTGTGTTATTTTGGAGTTGGAGTTTGAATCCTTGCTTAATGCTGGTCTAACTGGTTTGTTTGTTTGTTGTGATTGTATGTTTGTTGTTGTTAGTAGTATGGCTAAGTCGATGAAAGAATGGCAGTTGGGAGAGATGGTTGCTGCCTTGGGGCAGGTTGTTAAGGCGTGGAATTCACCCTTTGGTAGAGGTGTTTTGTCTCAGTTTTCTGTGCCTGGGGTTGAGGTGATAAGGCAAGGGAAAGAAGCTGGTTCTGTGGTGAAGAGTTCATCATCTGATGTTCAGGAGGTGTTGGGAACATCTCAGGCTGTGGTAAAGGTAAAGTCAGTCGATGTGCTGGCTGTGGGATGTGTGGGTTTGCCGAAGCAGCGTTTGCTTGATTTGGGTGCTGTGGAATATCGTGGTTCTACACCGGAGATGTTTGAGGCCTGGTTGGCCAGTGTGGTTCTGATCTTGGATCAGGAAGGCTGTGATCTTTCTTGTAAGCTGGGGAGTGTTGTTTCTTTGATGTTGGAGGATGCCTGTGTCTGGTGGACATCTGTGGCTGTGGCGTCACATATTCCTGATATTGATTGGGATTTCTTTGTATCTGCCTTTTATGAAAGGTATCTTGGAGGGAAGTTTCCAAGGGTTGAGCAATGTGACGGTGGTGTTGTTGTAGAGCAAGTGTTGCTTGGGCAAGGAGTGGAAGTTCAGCCACCGGTGTGTGACCGTTGT
Organism: Hibiscus trionum; assembly: GCA_030270665.1. Classification (NCBI taxonomy): domain Eukaryota; kingdom Viridiplantae; phylum Streptophyta; class Magnoliopsida; order Malvales; family Malvaceae; genus Hibiscus; species Hibiscus trionum. The sequence goes on along the minus strand of BSYR01000027.1, from coordinate 39,525,774 downwards.
GAAAGGCGCCATGTTGGAGGTTGTTGGGGCGCGGGTGCTTGCTGGAACTGTGGTTCCAAAGTGCATGTTAAGCGTGATTGTCCTCTTGGAGTGAAGTCAGCTTTGGTGTTAGCCAAAGGGTCTGAGAAAGGTCGTGGGCACGGCCGAGGCAAGGTACAGAAGTGGCGGAAAGAGCAGAAAGTTGTGAATAGTGTGGGAAAGGAGAATTGCTGGAAATGTGGGTCTGCTGGACACATGAGACGTGATTGTTTGATGTTGGCTCGGAACAGCCAAGGTCCCTTACTGCAAGGAGTTGGTGGTGACCCTGGTGTGTTAGCTGGTGCTGCAGTGGTGCGGTAGGAGGATGATGGTTCCGCGAGGAAGAGAGTTCGTCTGATGAAGCTTCAGGGTGGTGTGGTGCTTTCAGGTAACCTTGTTTAGTAATCTTTGCTCTAGTTACCTTAGTTTGGTTTCTGTTGGTTTTCCTTGCGTGGTAAGTTTAGCCTTGTTGCTAGTTGTTGGGGTAATAGTTGTAGTTTGGAACATCTTTGGTGTGAAGAAGGCTTAGGTGAGAATCTTGTGGTTAATGATTGTTGGTATGATGGAGTTAGGTAAGTTAGAAGTGAGGTAGGAGGTTGTTCTTAGACGGATTTGAGGATGTTATTGGAGGGTGTGAACTGGCATTCATGCACAGTTAAAATCATTGTTATATGCTATATTATATATGTTGGTCCATGCATACATGTGGCATGACATTAGAGGTTTTGCATACATGTACATCAGGCATTGATAGGGCATGTTGGTGATCATGCATACGATGTTCACACTCGCTAATAACTAATCGAATCTGTTAGAGTGGTGGTTGGGTTAGGTTGGATGATGGGTTTTTAGAGGTTGTTTTGGTGGGGTGAGAGAGGTTGTTTTAGAGGTTGTTTTGGTGCTGGGTGAGAGTTAGACGTAATGGAGTATATATTAGGCTAGTTACTAGTAATAGTGAGAGTGGTATGGTCTGATGGTAGAAGGATAGTGTTTGTTGCTTAAAGAGAGTTTAGTGGTTTGGATAGCTAAGTGGAAGGGGTAGCACCTTGATGCTAAGTGATGTTGTAGTTTAACGGTTGTGTTTCCAGGTGCTGGGGTAGCTTAGCATTTGGGTTGTTGTGGAAGGGTTGTGTTTGTAAGTGCTGGTTCTTAGCAACCTTTGAGGAGTTGAGGAGTTGGTATGTATGATAGGTTGGGCGATGTCCTGGTAAGACAAGTGTTATGGTTGAAGTTTGAGGTGGAAGGGTTATGAAAGATCGAAGGCTTTTGTTGGTTATTGGGTTCTTGTGAGAAGTGGTTGGCTGGTTGTGTGTATGTGATTTTCTTTTGAGGTCAGCTGGTGGTGTATGGAACAGCTGGCGGAGTCGAGTTGGGGTTGCGATGTGATTTTTGGAATCTGGGTGAGTGATCCTGGTGAGATGTTGTGGTAATGTTAGCAACAATTGTGAGGGTTTATCAGCATTCGTTGGGGAGTTTGGGTAAGCAGTTTATGTAACGCCCCGGTTTTGGGCTTAGAAGTTCTGGGCGTTGACCGGTTTGGTCAAAGTGCTGTTTGAATCTAAAGAGGTGAAATTAGGAAAGCCTAGTTCGGGTTGCATTAAAAATATGGAAAAATGTTCTAAAATCATCTTTTAATATAATTAAGTGAACTGTGAAATCAATTTTGGAAAATGAGTTTCGGAAGGGTGACATTTTGGCTAGTGACCAAAATGCGATTTTTGAAAGTTTTGTGACTGTTTTAAAAAGGATTGAAACTTTGAATCTTTAGGGAGCTATTTACCCAAAGGGGAGTTTCTCCAGATTTTCTAGAATATTAAATGATTTAATAATGGTTTAAAATAAAAGTTGTAACGCCCCGGTTTTGGGCTCAAAAGTTTTGGGCGTTGACCGGTTTGGTCAAAGTGCTGTTCGAATCTAAAGAGGTGAAATTAGGAAAGCCTAGTTCGGGTTGCATTAAAAATATGGAAAAATGTTCTAAAATCATCTTTTAATATATAAAAGTGAACTGTGAAATCAATTTTGGAAATTGAGGTTTGGAAGGTTGACATTTTGGCTAGTGACCAAAATGTAATTTTTGAAAGTTCGGTGACAGTTTTATAAAGGATTGAAACTTTGAATCTTTAAGGAGCTATTTACCCAATAGGAGTTTCTCCAGATTTTCTAAATATATTAAATGATTAATTAAGTGTTTTAAAACAAAAGAAAAGTGGAGGGAAGATATTTTCCTAAATCTAACTAACTTTTCTCTCAACCATTTTCTCTCATCTTTTCTCTCAAACCAAACACATTCTCTCCAGATTTCCTCCTCTGATTTTGTCACTCAAATCACTCATTTCAACTCTCATTTGATTCCTAATCATCTCATCAACAAAACCTCTCAATTTGCAAGTTGTTTCATCAAGCTTTTTGGCTCCAAAAAGGAGAAACTCAAGTTTGGAGGTAAGAACGTCCTTCTCCTCTGAACTTCAAGTTCTTTACTGAAATTCCCAAGTTCTCAATCCTTGGTTTGTGTTTTGTTAAAGGCTTTTCAATAGAAATCTTGATTTTGGCTTAAAATGCAAGATTTGGTGATTTTGGTGAAATTTTCGTGTGATCTGTTTGGGCAGTGTTTTGAAGTGTCAAAATGATGTTAAATGAATGCTAAATTGATTAGAAGTTGAGGTTTAATTAATGCAATCCCGGATAGGTTGAATTTCCTAAGTTTTGCTTGAGTTTTTGGTTGTTTTTGGAGTGTTTTTGGTGATCTGTTATACTTGGAAGTATAAGGACGTGTTTGTGATCATTTTGGATGTTAAATGATGTTTAAAAATGGTTAGAAGTGATGGATCTTGGCTGGGTTAAGTTTTGGAAATGTTTGGAGGTGATTTCGGTTGTGTTTGGTAGCCGAATTGTTGGATTTGTGTCGAGCAGCGAATTTGGTTGTGTAGCTGCTGTTCTTAATGCATAATGATGCATTAATGTGCTGTTTTTGTGTGCTTGAAACAGGGGAGTTTGATCCGTGAGCTTTAGAGGTGTTGCGGAAGGTTTCGGATGCTTGGAAGGCTTGGTGGCTAGCCTTGTTTTGGTTATCGGTGAGTGAAGTTGGGTTTTCAGCTTTTAAACCAAGGTTTGAAGGTTTTTGGGAGCTTAGTGTAAGTCTAAACAACTTTGCTAAGCTCAAGAGTAAGTGAATGGATTTTCGCTCTTGAGTTATGATTGTGGAAGTGGCTTTTAAGCAATTGTGGTTGATGATTGAAATGCATGTGTTTTGCATGGTTTAAATCTGTTTTGAAAGCATATTTTAGCATGGTTTAATGCTGGTTTTGAAAGCCATATGTGAATGATGCTCAAGGTAAGAGATCCTTGGTTTTATACATTGAAAATGTGGATTTGATGCATGGTGTTGCATGTTGTTCAATGGCTTTGTTTAATGCTTTAAAACAGTGAATTAATGTTGGTAAATGATGGTTTTTGCATATTGGTTATGCATGTGAATCATTTGATTAATGTGGTAATGGTTTTTCATATTGGTTATGCATGTGAAACATTGGACTAATGTGGTAAGATGGTTATATTGGCAAGTGATGTAAGTGGTTCTTGGTTCTTTGATCGGATATAGTTAGCCGGCTATAGGATTGGGTGCACCGTGAATTAAGTCGCCTTGGAGGTGGAGTGGTCAAGAGTGGACCGGGAAACTCCCTTCAAGTATCCTAACGAGATGGTTGAGGTCATAATGGAGGTGTTGCCCATTCGAGGACCTTGGTTGAGCAAAGGTTATATGGAGGTGTTGCCCATATGTGAGAACCTTGTGCTTGTTGAGATCACAATGGCAGTGTTAAGTCCATGTGTGGATCTTGTGTAGGGTGTCCCGGATCTCGTTAGTGATGTTCTACAACTACCAATCGGTGAATGAAAAGGTTATATGGAGGTGTTGCCCATATGTGAGAATCTTGTGCATGTCAAGGTTGTATGGTGGTTAAAAGTCCATACATGGGAACCTTGGGGAAGAGCTAAGGTTGTGTGGTGTTTAAAAGTCCATACATGGGAACCTTAGGATGTTGAGGTCATAATGGAGGTTGTTGCCCATTCGAGGACCTTGGATTGGTAGGGTGTAGGGAGCATAGGGACAACGCTCGGAATCCGCGTATCCGATTGGGTGTTGAGTTGAAAAGTGAATGTGATTGATCACTTGAAGGCCAATATGATGTTCTTGATTGTGATGAAGCATGAGGTGCTTGAAATGATGCATATTTGCATGTGAAGCATGAGATGCTTGAATTGATGCATAATTGCATGTGAAGCATGAGATGCTTGAAAAGATGCATGGTTGCATGGAAAGTGTATAATGCTTGTGAATGCATGTTTACTTGTTAAGTTGAACAAGTGTTGATTATCATTTGGAAAATGAGGCATGTGAGCATGAAATATCTTTAGTGCATTGGAGTCTTGTTGAGACTTGTTTTTAAAGGCATGTGATGATGATGTTGTGGTTCATATATGTTGTCTTTGGTTTAATGCATGTGTTGGTTGGTTTGTGAAATGGTTTTAAAAGATTCTTGTTTGTTTTGGCTTTCAAGTTTAAAGAAAGGTATGTTGTGAAATGGGAGTGTTTTCCAAGGTTTTGTTTTAGCTTGCATATGGTGTGTATGCATGGTTTGGCTAAATGGTTGATTTTGCAAGTTGTGCTTTGAAAAGGGTTTTCTTAGTTTGCTAAACTAAGGGTTGGTTTTCATGTATGTGCGATGCATGGTTTTGAGCTTGTTGTTGAAAAGGAGTTTTCGAACATGGCTTTGGTAAACAAATCGAGTTTGTTTTAAAAGTGATTTATGGCTCGCTGCATTGATGGTGTTTTGGCTTTGAGCTTTCCTCACTAAGCATTATGTGCTTACGCTCCTTTTTGTCCATCAATGCATATTCTTGAAGTTTGGACAGCGAGGAGCAAGGGATTCAAGAAGGACTCCACTTGAGATGTATGTCTCGGTTAATAGCTATAGTTAATAAAGGCAATGGGGTAGAATCTCTTGGGTTGATGTATGTGTTTGTTTATGTTTAGACAAGTTTGGTTTTGTGTTGTTAATGTTGTTGGAACATGGCTTGGCTTATGAGATTGAATTGGAAGTATGTTGCTTAAATGGATTGCTTGTGTTGGAAGCTTAGTCTTAAATTGGGGCTTTTTGTGTATGATGGCATGTTGGTGAATTGTTGATGCAAGTATGCCTCTTTTATGTTAAATTGCATGTTGGCAAAGTTTGGTGGCTGTTGGAGCATGTTTGGATGTTAATTGCATGTTTGAATAGGCAAATTTCTGCATTTTGTGCAGGGTGTTTCGGAACAGGGTGAACCGTTTCGGAACGGGTGCCTCGAAGCAGCCCAGGCGTCCGAAACGGGTGACACTGTTCCGAAACGGAAAGGCTTCTGCCAGACCCCCGTTTCGGAACCCGTTGCGGAACGGCCCCGCGTTTCGAAACAGGCTGTCTCCCGTTTCGGAACGGTTGACCGTTGGGGGCTGACAGTGGCAGTTATGTGTTTCAAAATGTTTGCATTTTGGTCCTGAATCTTGTATGTGCAATTGTATGAGTTTGAGATGTCCGTTTGAGCTGAAATTTGGTCGAGATGCATGAAATATGATTAATTTTAAGTTGGTAACTTAAAATCTGGTTAAGGCCTCAAAGTTTTCAGAATTTACAAATTGGTCCCTAAAGTTGTGTTTTGTGCAATTGGGTCCCTGAATGATCTCTGATGGTTGTGATCTTTGAGTATGTTGTTTGTGTGATCACATCTAGGGTTAATGAGCATCTAGACAAGATTAAAAAGAAAAAAAAATGGGTCGTTAATCAAGGTTGACTTTCGGGTTGACTTTGGTTTTCCCCGTGTAATCTTCGTAGTTCGGGTCAACCGTCTAGGCCGGGCTACGGGGGTTACATTTGGTGGTATCAGAGCTGAGTTGCGAATGCTTGGGGAAAACGGTAAGTTGTTGTGATGTGTGCTTGTTGTTTACCCTGATGTGTGGTTGAATGTTGGTTGAAACACGTGTTTCTGGGCATGATGTTGGTGTTTCTGAGCAAATTGCTGATGTTTCTGAGCATGTTGCTGATGTTTTCAAGCATGTTTTATGGTTATGAATCTTGGTTGAGCTTATGTGGTTTGTGCTGATGATAAGCTGATGCTGTGAGTTGGTTTTATGCATGATGGAAGTGCTGTGAGTATGTTATGTAATAATATGCTGTTGCAAGTGGATGTTGTTTGATGTAAGCATGATCAAGGTGTGTTGTTTGATATGCTTGATGTTGTGATATCCATGTTGTGTTGACTGTTATGTCATGTAAAGGGGAGGATTCGGGATACCCATTGCCTTATTAATATAGCTATTGTGTTATTTTGGAGTTGGAGTTTGAATCCTTGCTTAGTGCTGGTCTAACTGGTTTGTTTGTTTGTTGTGATTGTATGTTTGTTGTTGTTAGTAGTATGGCTAAGTCGATGAAAGAATGGCAGTTGGGTGAGATGGTTGCTGCCTTGGGGCAGGTTGTTAAGGCGTGGAATTCACCCTTTTGTGGAGGTGTTTTGTCTCAGTTTTCTGTGCCTGGGGTTGTAACGGGGTTTTTTTCGCACCGCTACTTTTGAAAAATATTCCGTTTTCAATTTGATTTAAAAAAAGGGGGGAGTTTTAAAAAAAATTGATTCGGGTTTGGAAAATCCCTTTTTTAAAAAAAATCTTTTTTCCTTCGGTTTAGAGTCGCCACCGGCCACTGAGGTAGGCCAGACACCGTAAAAAACAAAACCAGAGATTCTTTTGAAAGGGTTCGGGAGTTGGTTACGTGTGGGGAAGGGTTAGCACCCCCATCACGCCCGGAAATCGGTACCAAAACAATTGTTGCCTTTAAATGATGGAAATTATTCAAAATTTAAAAAGACTTTAATTAGGGGTTCTTAATTGAAAACCAAACTTTAATTATATGAGCTCTATCCAAGTTGGTGGTGTCGAATTAATTAAACATTTAATTAAAAAGGATGACAATACACCGGACCAAAGACTAAACCGACATCAAATAAGACTGACTGCCGTGTTAGTTTAGGGTTCGGATCTCGTACATCACCTTTATGCATGATGCAGGCAATTAAAGGATGATGATATGGTTTTGTCAATTTTTAATTACGGATTTACCTTTAAACGATTTAAATTAATCCGAATATTCGCGGGACATCCAATAAGTTAGGCTAGTCGACCCGAATACGCGAATTAATAGATATCTCCTTTTTTCAATTAAAATTAATTAATGCACAAATTATAATGCTAAAAGTCACATGAAATGACATCATAAATGCATGTCACAAATATATTCGAACGACATTAAAAAACATACAACAAATATATATTCGAGTGACATGAAAGCAATAGGCATGCAACTTTAAGAACATATATGCACAAACTAACATAAACAATATATACATTCGATGTAAACATATATTCGATACAATAGGTAAAATGCATGGATGACAAAATTATTTAACACAAACATAATGCTGAATTAATGGTTAATAAAAAATGTAAACGGAGGGGGACTGAAACTGTGAATCTCCCATATTAAAAAAAATAAAAAAAAGCGAATTAGGGACTAAATCGAAACGGAAAGCCACAGGGACCAGGAAGGGAATTAACCCGTCCAACCATCGATCCGAAATGAAACGGTGACCAAATTATAAAGATTTGAGAAATATCAGGGATCACGGGGGTGGTTTAAAAACGCGGAAGCCCTCCCCGCATAAATAGAGTAACACGGGAGGGCTTAAAACATGATTAACCCAATTTTAAAATAAAAAGACATATATATACCACTTAAAATAATTTCAGCCCCCTTTTTTATCATTTCTTCAAACCCTAAATGAGAGAGCTCTCCCTTTTTCCTTGTTGCCCCGGCGCCGCAACGGGGTTCCGGTCGCCGTTGCCGGCGCCGGAACCCTTTAAAAAAAATTTCTCCCCTTTTCCGAAACCAAAACAACCGAAACTCCCCTTTTTTTTTGAAACCAAAATTAAAGAAAACCCCTGTTTTCTTTTAGATCTAACCCAAATCAAAACAAAAACACGTTTTTTTTAGATCTATTTTTTAGTATTTGCTCCTTGCCGACTCACCGCGTATGGTCTCGCAGGAGACCCAAGGGCTTGTCGCCGGCAAGGGAAACAAAACGGAGAAGGAAGAAATACGAAGGTAAACCCTAACCCTTGCTTTTTTTTATTTGCCTCTGATTTGACTGAAATCAAAAGTGGGATACCTCTGAAAATATGTTTGCTTGTATTCTCTGAGATTTTCGATTACACTTGTTTTCTCTGAAATTTTCAGATCTGAAAATTCCCCTAAAAATCCGAATCGGGGTCTCCTTTACATTGCTTCTCCCTTCGACTTTTATAGTCGATCATACATATTTCCCCTTCTTTTTTGATTACACATAGTGCTGATAATTGCCGTTGATTCCGCATATTGTGGTATTTTTGCCTTTGCTTTTATTTCTGTCTGCCACTTTGCTTTGTTTTTTTTGTTGCATGTAACCATGGTGGGGCTCGAGTCGGCCGGGGAATCCGGAGGGTCGGAGAGGCTTGGGCGTGGACTACACGCGCAGCGCGTGAAGAAGATGAACGGTCGTCTGGCGTGGGCGTGCACTCCACACGGCAATCCAACGGTCACGCCATCTTTGATCTGGACCGTCAGATCACTCCTGATCCAATGGGTGAGGCTACGTGGCGCTAGGGTTTGTGCTGGGGCATCCTAGGGCTTCATCTCCCGGGGCAATCTGGACCGTTGGATCTCCTCTCCAGATCCAACGGTTGAGATGGGGCGGCTGCAACATAAGAGTAGTAAACATAATTGGATCTCCCGGGGCAATTTGGGCCAAGTGGGCTATGTAATATATTTATTTATTTTTTTTGTTTTTGCAAATGGACTTTAATATTAGTAATGGGCTTTTATTAATTTTTGCTTTTTTCAGATTTGATTACTAATAATAATAATGATAAATAATAGTAGTAAACATAATAGGATAATAATATTAATTATAACAGTATATTACTATAGCATGACATAATAAATACTAATGATAATAGTAAAAGATAATATAATAGTAAACGGTAACAACATAAATAATAATAGTGATAATATTCATGATAACATAGTAGTAGTAATGTGTAGTGATAATAATAGGATTAATGAATAATGATATTATAGTGTACTCTAATAGATAACATATATATTGTTTTTTCCTTTTTGTTTTTAATCACAACATATATAAAAAAAAGTATCAAAGCCCATTAAGAAAAGAAAAGAAAACGGGTTTAACACCCCGGACAAAATTAGTGATTACAGTTGCCCCCCTTTGCTTATACTTGTAGAACAAGGATAAAGCAAAGGCCATAAGCACTAATTTTGTCCGACTTCCCTGTTTGGATTTCGAGTCGCCATGCACTTGAACTACTGGCGGTTCGGAAGTCGGTACCGGAAATGGCAACGGTCGCGGAGGCCTGAAGCTGTTTTTCTCATTTCAACATTCTTCAACCCTTCGAGGTCCAATCAAACAGATTATTAGCAGAAGCTCCATTCTCCAAATGCCCGAACGGATAGGCGGGTTCTATTCTCCAAGAGCCTGACCGGATAGGCGGGTTCCATTCTTTAAGAGCCTGACCGGATAGGCGGGTTCCATTTTCGAAGGGTCTGATCGGGTAGGCGGATTTCATTCTTCAAGAGCCTGATCGGATAGGCGTGTTCCATTCTTTAAGAGCCTGACCGGATAGGCGGGTTCCATTCTTTAAGGGCCTGATCGGGTAGGCGGGTTTCATTCTTCAAGAGCCTGATCGGATAGGCGGGTTCCATTCTCCAAGGGCCTGATCAGATAGGCGGGTTCTATTCTCCAAGAGCCTGAATAGATAGGCCGGTTTCTATTCTCCAAGAGCCTGAATAGATAGGCTGGTTTCATTCTTCAAGAGCCTGATCGGATAGGCGGGTTCCATTCTCCAATGGCCTGATCAGATAGGCGAGTTCTATTCTCCAAGAGCCTGAATAGATAGGCCGGTTTCATTCTCTAAGAGCCTGATCGGATAGGCGGGTTCCATTCTCCAAGGGCCTGATCAGATAGGCGGGTTCTATTCTCCAAGAGCCTGAATAGATAGGCCGGTTTCATTCTCTAAGAGCCTGATCGGATAGGCGGGTTCCATTCTCCAAGGGCCTGATCAGATAGGCGAGTTCTATTCTCCAAGAGCCTGAATAGATAGGCCGGTTTCATTCTCTAAGAGCCTAATCGGATAGGCGGGTTCCATTCTCCAAGGGCCTGATCAGATAGGCGAGTTCTATTCTCCAAGGGCCTGAATAGATAGGCCGATTTCATTCTCTAAGAGCCTGATCGGATAGGCGGGTTCCATTCTCCACGGGCCTGATCGGATAGGCGGGTTCTATTCTCCAAGAGCCTGAATAGATAGGCTGGTTCTATTCTCCAAGAGCCTGAATAGATAGGCCGGTTTCATTCTCTAAGAGCCTGATCAGATAGGCGGGTTCCATTCTCCAAGGGCCTGATCGGATAGGCGGGTTCTATTCTCCAAGAGCCTGAATAGATAGGCTGGTTCTATTCTCCAAGAGCCTGAGTAGATAGGCCGGTTTCCTTTTATGGGGAAAGCTTTAAAATACCTGTCAAAAATAGGTAAAAAAATATGATGATGTGAGTTAGCATGCCCCTAATCCTAGGGATGCCTAACTACAAATGATGCATGAATTATGACATCAAAATGCTCAGATGCTTCTTCTCTCCGAGTTGGTCAATCTCGACCTTCTTCTTGTCTCTTCTTCTTCTCAATCTCTTTTGGCTTTCTTATCTTTGCCAAATCTCGATCTCTTGGTCTCTTCTTCTTCTCAATCTCTTTTGGCCTTCTTAACTTTGCCAAATCTTGATCTTTTGATCTCTTCTCGAAAGGTGATTGTTGACTTTCGCTGGTCAAACTAGACATAACACTTCTTGTAATGCTCGTTCTCAAAACATTGCCCCCATTCAAACTGGGTGCCCAACCATTCTCTTCGTCTTAACTCAACATGACAGCTTTTTCTCTTCTTTCAACAACAGGGGAAGCACATGCCCCCAAGTCCCTGAACTTTTCTCTTTAGTTCATTTTTCTGAAGTGCTCGAACGCTTTCACTCTTCAGAATGGTCCATATTGACCTTCTTCTTCTTCTCTTCTTTTTTTTTTTAATTTCTTCGGGCTTTTTTCATCTCTGCCAAATCTCAATCTCTGGTCTTTTCTCGAAGACGACTACTGACTTTCACTGGTCAGGTTGGATATAACACTTCTCGTAGTGTCCTCTCTCAACTCATTGCCCCCTTCTCAAACTGGGTGCTAAATTATTCTCTTCGTCTTAATTCAACATGACAACTTTATCTCTTCTCAATAAATGGGGAAAAACATGCCCCCAAGTCCCTGAACTTTTCTCTTAAGTTCACCAGGGTCTAATTTCATCTTCTGAAGCAATCGAAACATTTCGACAAAAAATTTGCTTCAAGTCCCTGAACTGTAGCATGTAGGAACTTATTACAATCTTCACCATAGCCACTGACAAGCTGTCATTTGTATTCACGGCATTGCATTCTAAACTTTATCCCCGAAGCAATGGGAATATTTTTGTGTTCAAACAAGATTTAGGTTGCATCTTTTAAATTTCAAAATGAGATGCGTTTTACAAAAACTATACTTTCTTTTCAAATTAGGGATATATCAAGTCAAATTAAATCCCCCGAATATCAAGTGCACGAATGACACTATTATGGCTCACCACAGATTGCCTCAAGCAACATGTGTCTAGGAGACCTCGAAAGCTAAGCTGATGTCTGAAAATGTGACATACTCTCCAAGTTATTTCGGCTTTTAATCAATTAGATTTATCTCCTGTAGGCTTCGCTTTTATCAATTCTTTATAATTTTGAGGAAGTCAACTCATCACATTCCTTTGGCTCGAGAATAAAGATGGAGCATACAACGATACCCCGAGTTACTCGGCAATGTCATGATTTGAAAATATTACCATCACTCATGTAGCTAAGGTGAATGGTGCATAGCAACCTTATTGGTCTTTTGCTACAGCGGAGTGCCCCCAAAATTCCACACTCATATCCGAAGATGCCTATTACCAGGCTTCGAACATTGGAGTGCTTTTGTTAGGCTTTCAGTATTCTCTCTTTCGTTTTCTTTTCCTTTTTTTTTCTTTTTTTTCTTTTTCATTTTTCCTTTTTTTCATTTTTCTTTTTTTTTCTTTTAGCGTGGAAGATTTTCGGTTATTCTCTCGAAGTCCCTTAATTCTATGTGTACTTAATTAGATGACCAAATTAACTTGGAGTGTAAGCCACATATTCATCATCTTCAAAGCTTTCGATTTCCACTAGACAAAGGCGGCTCGAAGTCAACCTTTGGGGTCAAGGTCAATGTCCCTTGTGCAATTGATACACGGGGACTCAATAGGCAAATATATACACACAAAATGAAAAGGTAATTGAAATGTAATGCATCCTTTCATTGAAATTTAAAAATGCAGCCTGCGGCCCCAAAAAATCTTTGCTACCTTCGGGCAAAGGGTAGCAAAGTGGATCCCACACATCACTTCAAGGCAAGATTAAAATGTAATGAAATGAAAACAAACTTGGATGCATAAAACTCTTAAATACTTCGGAGCTGACCATCCATTCCACCCTTCAAACTTCTTCGAGGAACTCAACCTCCTTATTGTCCATTAATTCCTGAACCACCTTCTTAAATTCTGGGCAACTCTGAATCTCATGCCCCGCAGTCTGATGGTACTCGCAAAATGACTCATGGCTGTCATATGCCTCATTCGGACCCTTCTCAATTAAGCCCGCTGCGCACAGTTGTTCGTACACCCAACTCAAAGGGGACTTGATTTCTGACACCTCCATCCTCACTTTCTTCGTATCTACCACTTCAAGGACATTCACACCCCGACCCTCATGTTTTGGAAGTGGGTTGGTCGTCACATTGGGCTTCTCTAACTCGAGGACCCCGTTGTTAATCATGTTTTGCACGAGCTTCTTGAATGCTAAGCAATTTTCTATTGTGTGTCCAGGTACTCCGCCGTGGTACTCACAATGCGCCTTCTCATCATACCATATAGGGTAAGGCGGTTGGAAGGGAGTAACATGATACGGGCGGACCAGATCAGCCTCGTATAGGTGTTTGTATACCTCCTTGTATGGTATAGGTAGAGGGGTAAAGGTCATTCTCTCTTGTTCCTTCCTGGGAGCCCTATTCTCTCTTCGATTCTGGCCTTGCGCATTCCCGACTACGGCTTGAGGCGCTGAAACTGTGAAGTGCTTAGAAGCCTCGTAAGTACCAACGTTGTTCACATCATGGTCATTCTTCTTAAACTGCTTTCGGGCATTCTCGCCTCCATCAATCCTACCACTCTTGATGGCTGCTTCAATCCGTTCACCGGTCATAACCATATCTGAGAAGTGACCGATAGGGTTGCTTATCAGGCGGTCATAGAGGGTCCCTTTCAAAGTGTCAACAAACATAGGGGAGATCTCATTCTCACGGAGTGGGGGTTGAACCTGTGCCGCCACATCTCGCCAACGCTGAGCGTACTCACGTAGGCTCTCATTGGGCCTTTGCTCCAAACTTTGTAGCATGAGTCGGTTCGGAACCATGTCGGTTATATGTCTATACTGATCGGTGAAAGCTTTGGCCAAATCCTTCCATGACCTGATCTGAGCACGAGTTAACTGATTATACCACCTCACTGCGGGCCCCGCTAAGCTGTCTTGAAAGCAGTGAATTAGCAACTTCTCATTGTCGATGAAACCCGTCATCTTTCTACAAAACATGGTTATGTGAGCAGTAGGGCAAGTTGTCCCGTCAAACTTCTCAAACTCTGGCGTCTTGAACTTGGGCGGAATAATCAGATCCGGAACCAAGCTGAGGTCTCTGGCATTCATCCCGTATGTCCCCTCTTCTTCCTCCTTGATACGAAATTTCTCCTCGAGGTCTTTCCGGGTCTCTTCTAGTTGTTTTGAGAACTCGGCCTTGACCTTGTTTAAGTTCTCGATCTCATCCAAGTCCGGGACACTATCCCCGACATTTTCTACATTAAAAATCAGACCCGGTGGAGCATGGGTAGAGGCGCCCGCCTGATGTGATGTTGCCCCATCTCCTTTAGTGGCCGCTCCTTGCGAGGGCTTAGGGGTATTGGTAACAAAACCCGGGGAATACGAAGGGTCACCCTTATCCTGACTAGGGTTTCCAACAGCACCATTTCCTTTCAGATTTGCTTGCAATAGCTGGGATATCTCGTTCATCATATCTTTTTGGGACTTGATAATGGTGTCCCTCAACTCTTGCTGGGCTCGCTCTAACTGACCCCTTAAATCAGCTTCTAGCTTAGCAAAATTCTCCTCCATTTGCCTTCTTTGGTGGCGAGTAAAGTGTGGGTGCGGAATCTTCGGTAATCACGAATGCTTCCATGACCCCGAACAATTAGATCCCATGAATTAATGATGCAATGCATGAAATGTGTATGCATAACTAAAACAAATGAATGATGGCAACAAATAATAAAAAAAATCAAAATCAAATGCAAGGAAATGTTGATTCAACGAACATCCTTATTAAACAACTTTCCATAATGGAGATCAAATCTCATTACAACCAGGTAAGAAAATAGATACACATGGTACGATTTTTTTCTCTTTTTTTCTTCGTCTCTTCCCTTCAAATTAGGGTCCCTAAAACTCCGTTGTTATGGACCCTTTCTCCCATTGTGAAAGTTTTCAAATTTAGACTGTTCTCGAATCAACACCTCGTATGAAAATGCGATGAATATGCAAAGATAAGCAAAACAAGGCAAAAAGGCAACTAAGTTAGTAACACCAATAATGAATACTGAATGAAACAAGCAAAAGGAAACACATCAAAGCAAATTAATGATGCAAGACCTAATAGCATGAATTCTAATTCTACGGTTATCTGTATGGCTCTAACTGGGGTAGGCTTCTTAAATTCTCACACATGAGGTTCAGTTCTAATAAGGGTACCCGAACCTATCTTATCACCTACTAAGGCAATAAGAACCCCAATTCTGGCCCATTACAGGCTTGCGAATTGGTTTCGGTTCGAGGGAAAGCACAACCTAATGACGTGGAGGGCTACTCACTTGTCAAAAGGCGTGGATTCCGAAAGTGAATTACCGACCCGTGGAGGGATACTCACGTGGGTATGGGCGTTTCACTCTCACTTAAAAAGGGTAGCTCGGGTATAGAGCTTGATGATCATGATGCAACACATGTCAGTGACTCCTTTGAAATTAAATGAAAAATTAATTCAAGACCACCAATTATCAAAGCTCGTGTCACTAAAATTCTATTTTCAAGGAAGAACCATCTTGCTAAAGTCAAATCAAATTTCAAAAAATTCCCATCATTAGAGGCAACAATTATTTCTTTGGCCTAACTCTCATTTTGTTTTGAAAAAACAAAATTTGTCCCCAGCAGAGTCGCCAGGCTGTAACGGGGTTTTTTTCGCACCGCTACTTTTGAAAAATATTCCGTATTCAATTTGATTTAAAAAAAGGGGGGAGTTTTAAAAAAAATTGATTCGGGTTTGGAAAATCCCTTTTTTTAAAAAAATCTTTTTTCCTTCGGTTTAGAGTCGCCACCGGCCACTGAGGTAGGCCAGACACCGTAAAAAACAAAACCAGAGATTCTTTTGAAAGGGTTCGGGAGTTGGTTACGTGTGGGGAAGGGTTAGCACCCCCATCACGCCCGGAAATCGGTACCAAAACAATTGTTGCCTTTAAATGATGGAAATTATTCAAAATTTAAAAAGACTTTAATTAGGGGTTCTTAATTGAAAACCAAACTTTAATTATATGAGCTCTATCCAAGTTGGTGGTGTCGAATTAATTAAACATTTAATTAAAAAGGATGACAATACACCGGACCAAAGACTAAACCGACATCAAATAAGACTGACTGCCGTGTTAGTTTAGGGTTCGGATCTCGTACATCACCTTTATGCATGATGCAGGCAATTAAAGGATGATGATATGGTTTTGTCAATTTTTAATTACGGATTTACCTTTAAACGATTTAAATTAATCCGAATATTCGTGGGACATCCAATAAGTTAGGCTAGTCGACCCGAATACGCGAATTAATAGATATCTCCTTTTTTCAATTAAAATTAATTAATGCACAAATTATAATGCTAAAAGTCACATGAAATGACATCATAAATGCATGTCACAAATATATTCGAACGACATTAAAAAACATACAACAAATATATATTCGAGTGACATGAAAGCAATAGGCATGCAACTTTAAGAACATATATGCACAAACTAACATAAACAATATATACATTCGATGTAAACATATATTCGATACAATAGGTAAAATGCATGGATGACAAAATTATTTAACACAAACATAATGCTGAATTAATGGTTAATAAAAAATGTAAACGGAGGGGGACTGAAACTGTGAATCTCCCATATTAAAAAAAATAAAAAAAAAAGCGAATTAGGGACTAAATCGAAACGGAAAGCCACAGGGACCAGGAAGGGAATTAACCCGTCCAACCATCGATCCGAAATGAAACGGTGACCAAATTATAAAGATTTGAGAAATATCAGGGATCACGGGGGTGGTTTAAAAACGCGGAAGCCGTCCCCGCATAAATAGAGTAACACGGGAGGGCTTAAAACATGATTAACCCAATTTTAAAATAAAAAGACATATATATACCACTTAAAATAATTTCAGCCCCCTTTTTTATCATTTCTTCAAACCCTAAATGAGAGAGCTCTCCCTTTTTCCTTGTTGCCCCGGCGCCGCAACGGGGTTCCGGTCGCCGTTGCCGGCGCCGGAACCCTTTAAAAAAAATTTCTCCCCTTTTCCGAAACCAAAACAACCGAAACTCCCCTTTTTTTTTGAAACCAAAATTAAAGAAAACCCCTGTTTTCTTTTAGATCTAACCCAAATCAAAACAAAAACACGGTTTTTTTAGATCTATTTTTTAGTATTTGCTCCTTGCCGACTCACCGCGTATGGTCTCGCAGGAGACCCAAGGGCTTGTCGCCGGCAAGGGAAACAAAACGGAGAAGGAAGAAATACGAAGGTAAACCCTAACCCTTGCTTTTTTTTATTTGCCTCTGATTCGACTGAAATCAAAAGTGGGATACCTCTGAAAATATGTTTGCTTGTATTCTCTGAGATTTTCGATTACACTTGTTTTCTCTGAAATTTTCAGATCTGAAAATTCCCCTGAAAATCCGAATCGGGGTCTTCTTTACATTGCTTCTCCCTTCGACTTTTATAGTCGATCATACATATTTCCCCTTCTTTTTTGATTACACATAGTGCTGATAATTGCCGTTGATTCCGCATATTGTGGTATTTTTGCCTTTGCTTTTATTTCTGTCTGCCACTTTGCTTTGTTTTTTTTTGTTGCATGTGACCATGGTAGGGCTCGAGTCGGCCGGGGAATCCGGAGGGTCGGAGAGGCTTGGGCGTGGACTACACGCGCAGCGCGTGAAGAAGATGAACGGTCGTCTGGCGTGGGCGTGCACTCCACACGGCAATCCAACGGTCACGCCATCTTTGATCTGGACCGTCAGATCACTCCTGATCCAATGGGTGAGGCTGCGCGGCGCTAGGGTTTGTGCTGGGGCATCCTAGGGCTTCATCTCCCGGGGCAATCTGGACCGTTGGATCTCCTCTCCAGATCCAACGGTTGAGATGGGGCGGCTGCAACATAAGAGTAGTAAACATAATTGGATCTCCCGGGGCAATTTGGGCCAAGTGGGCTATGTAATATATTTATTTATTTTTTTTGTTTTTGCAAATGGACTTTAATATTAATAATGGGCTTTTATTAATTTTTGCTGTTTTCAGATTTGATTACTAATAATAATAATGATAAATAATAGTAGTAAACATAATAGGATAATAATATTAATTATAACAGTATATTACTATAGCATGACATAATAAATACTAATGATAATAGTAAAAGATAATATAATAGTAAACGGTAACAACATAAATAATAATAGTGATAATAATCATGATAACATAGTAGTAGTAATGTGTAGTGATAATAATAGGATTAATGAATAATGATATTATAGTGTACTCTAATAGATAACATATATATTGTTTTTTCCTTTTTGTTTTTAATCACAACATATATAAAAAAAAAGTATCAAAGCCCATTAAGAAAAGAAAAGAAAACGGGTTTAACACCCCGGACAAAATTAGTGATTACAGGGGTTGAGATGGTAAGGCAAGGGAAAGAAGCTGGTTCTGTGGTGAAGAGTTCATCATCTGATGTTCAGGAGGTGTTGGGAACATCTCAGGCTGTGGTAAAGATAAAGTCAGTGGATGTGCTGGCTGTGGAATGTGTGGGTTTGCCGAAGCAGCGTTTGCTTGATTTGGGTGCTGTGGAATATCATGGTTCCACACCAGAGATGTTTGAGGCCTGGTTGGCCAGTGTGGTTCTGATCTTGGATCAGGAAGGCTGTGATCTTGCTTGTAAGTTGGGGAGTGTTGTTTCTCTGATGTTGGAGGATGCCTGTGTCTGGTGGACATCAGTGGCTGTGGCGTCACATATTCCTGATATTGATTGGGATTTCTTTGTATCTGCCTTTTATGAAAGGTATCTTCTTGGGAAGTTTTCAAGGGTTGAGCAAAGTGACGGTGGTGCTGTTGTGGAGCAAGTGTTGCTTGAGCAAGGAGTGGAAGTTCAGCCACCAGTGTGTGACCGTTGTGAAAGGCGCCATGTTGGAGGTTGTTGGGGCGCGAGTGCTTGCTGGAACTGTGGTTCCAAAGTGCATGTTAAGCGTGATTGTCCTCTTGGAGTGAAGTCGGCTTTGGTGATAGCCAAAGGATCTCAGAAAGGTCGTGGGCACGGCCGAGGCAAGGTTCAGAAGTGGCAGAAAGAGCAGAAAGTTGTGAAGAGTGTGGGAAAGGAGAATTGCTGGAAATGTGGGTCTGCTGGACACATGAGACGTGATTGTTTGATGTTGGCTCGGAACAGTCAAGGTTCTTTACCGCAAGGAGGTGGTGGTGGCCCTAGTGTGTTAGCTAGTGCTGCAGTGGTGCGGCAGGAGGATGATGGTTCCACAAGGAAGAGAGCTCGTCTGATGAAGCTTTAGAGAGGTGTTGTGTTTTCAGGTAACCTTGTTTAGTAATCTTTGCTCTAGTTACCTTAGTTTGGTTTCTGTTGGTTTTCCTTGCGTGGTAAGTTTAGTCTTGTTGCTAGCATGTTTGGGGTAATGGTTGTAGTTTGGAAATGTCTTTGATGTGAAGAGGGCTTGTGAGAATCTTGTGGTTAGTAGTTGCTGGTATGATGGAGTTAGATAAGCTAGAAGTGCGGTAGGAGGTTGTTCTTAGACGGATTTGAGGATGTTATTAGAGGGTGTGAACTGGCATTCATGCACAGTTAAAATCATTGTTATATGCTATATTATATATGTTGGTCCATGCATACATGTGGCATGACATTAGAGGTTTTGCATACATGTACATCAGGCATTGATAGGGCATGTAAGTGATCATGCATACGATGTTCACACTCGCTAATAATTAATCGAATCTGTTAGAGTGGTGGTTGGGTTAGGTTGGATGGTGGGTTTTTAGAGGTTGTGTTGGTGCTGAGTGGAAGTTTGAGGTAATGGAGTTTGTTAAGCTAGTTGCTAGTAATAGTGAGGGTGATATAGCCTGTTGGTAGAAGATTGGTGTTTGATGCTTTATGAGTTTAGTGGTTTGGTGGTGAGGGGTACCGGTTGAGGTTAGAATCGATCAGGTGGTTTGATAGCTAAGTGGGAGTGGTAGTTCCTTGGTGCTAAGTGAGGTTGCAGTTTGGTGGTTGTTTTTCCAAGTGCTGAGGTAGCTTAGCATTTAAGTTGAAGTGGAAGGATCATGAAGGATCGAAGGCTTGTGTTGTTTGGAAGGATTTTTATGAGAAGTGGTTGGCTGGTTGTGTGTATGTGAATTTCTTTTGAGGTCAGCTGGTGGTGTATGGAGCAGCTGGCGGAGCCGAGTTGAGGTTGTGATGTAATTTTGGTTTGTGGGTGAGTAGACCTGGTGAGTCGTGGTGGTAATGTTAGCAACAATTGTGGAGGTTTATCAGCTTTTGTTGAGGAGTTTGGGTAAGCAGTTGATGCTTAAGAATTTTTGCTTGTTGGGAAGATTCTTGGAAGAGGTTTGAGAGTTGCAAGAGTTTTGGAAGCAGAGAAGTTTGTTTGGTG
Organism: Hibiscus trionum; assembly: GCA_030270665.1. Lineage (NCBI taxonomy): Eukaryota > Viridiplantae > Streptophyta > Magnoliopsida > Malvales > Malvaceae > Hibiscus > Hibiscus trionum. Next base: position 39,505,492 of record BSYR01000027.1, on the reverse strand, counting down.
GTTGAATTGGATTGGTTAGAGTCCCTGTGTGAACCAGTCTTGGAAGTTGTGTGTTACAGTAGTGTGTGCTGTGAAAGCTAAAGTTCTTTATGGTTGAAGTTGGGGCTGTGTACAGTCTGAAGATGTGGAAGGTTAAGTTGTGGCTATCTTTGAGTGTTCTGGGTTTGTGAACAGCATGTAGTGGTGTTGGGTTCAGTGGAGTTTTGTGTGGAAAGTGTTCAGTGTTGGTTGAGGGTTTTGTGTTGCCTTGTGTGTGTTTTGAGAAAGTTGTTTTTCTCTTTTCGCCGGTTGAAATTTCGAGGACGAAATTTCCTAAGGGGGGGAGAGTTGTAACGCCCCGGTTTTGGGCTCAAAAGTTTTGGGCGTTGACCGGTTTGGTCAAAGTGCTGTTCGAATCTAAAGAGGTGAAATTAGGAAAGCCTAGTTTGGGTTGCATTAAAAATATGGAAAAATGTTCTAAAATCATCTTTTAATATATAAAAGTGAACTGTGAAATCAATTTTGGAAAATGAGGTTCGGAAGGTTGACATTTTGGCTAGTGACCAAAATGTAATTTTTGAAAGTTCGGTGACATTTTATAAAGGATTGAAACTTTGAATCTTTAAGGAGCTATTTACCCAATGGGAGTTTCTCCAGATTTTCTAAATATATTAAATGATTAATTAAGTGTTTTTAAACAAAAGAAAAGTGGAGGGAAGATATTTTCCTAAATCTAACTAACTTTTCTCTCAACCATTTTCTCTCATCTTTTCTCTCAAACCAAACACATTCTCTCCAGATTTCCTCCTCTGATTTTGTCACTCAAATCACTCATTTCAACTCTCATTTGATTCCTAATCATCTCATCAACAAAACCTCTCAATTTGCAAGTTGTTTCATTAAGCTTTTTGGCTCCAAAAAGGAGAAACTCAAGTTTGGAGGTAAGAACGTCCTTCTCCTCTGAACTTCAAGTTCTTTACTGAAATTCCCAAGTTCTCAATCCTTGGTTTGTGTTTTGTTAAAGGCTTTTCAATAGAAATCTTGATTTTGGCTTAAAATGCAAGATTTGGTGATTTTGGTGAAATTTTCGTGTGATCTGTTTGGGCAGTGTTTTGAAGTGTCAAAATGATGTTAAATGAATGCTAAATTGATTAGAAGTTGAGGTTTAATTAATGCAATCCCGGATAGGTTGAATTTCCTAAGTTTTGCTTGAGTTTTTGGTTGTTTTTGGAGTGTTTTTGGTGATCTGTTATACCTGGAAGTATAAGGACGTGTTTGTGATCATTTTGGATGTTAAATGATGTTTAAAAATGGTTAGAAGTGATGGATCTTGGCTGGGTTAAGTTTTAGAAATGTTTGGAGGTGATTTCGGTTGTGTTTGGTAGCCGAATTGTTGGATTTGTGTCGAGCAGCGAATTTGGTTGTGTAGCTGCTGTTCTTAATGCATAATGATGCATTAATGTGCTGTTTTTGTGTGCTTGAAACAGGGGAGTTTGATCCGTGAGCTTTAGAGGTGTTGCGGAAGGTTTCAGATGCTTGGAAGGCTTGGTGGCTAGCCTTGTTTTGGTTATCGGTGAGTGAAGTTGGGTTTTCAGCTTTTAAACCAATGTTTGAAGGTTTTTGGGAGCTTAGTGTAAGTCTAAACAACTTTGCTAAGCTCAAGAGTAAGTGAATGGATTTTCGCTCTTGAGTTATGATTGTGGAAGTGGCTTTTAAGCAATTGTGGTTGATGATTGAAATGCATGTGTTTTGCATGGTTTAAATCTGTTTTGAAAGCATATTTTAGCATGGTTTAATGCTGGTTTTGAAAGCCATATGTGAAGGATGCTCACGGTAAGAGATCCTTGGTTTTATACATTGAAAATGTGGATTTGATGCATGGTGTTGCATGTTGTTCAATGGCTTTGTTTAATGCTTTAAAACAGTGAATTAATGTTGGTAAATGATGGTTTTTGCATATTGGTTATGCATGTGAATCATTTGATTAATGTGGTAATGGTTTTGCATATTGGTTATACATGTGAAACATTGGACTAATGTGGTAAGATGGTTATATTGGCAAGTGATGTAAGTGGTTCTTGGTTCTTTGATCGGATATAGTTAGCCGGCTATAGGATTGGGTGCACCGTGAATTAAGTCGCCTTGGAGGTGGAGTGGTCAAGAGTGGACCGGGAAACTCCCTTCAAGTATCCTAACGAGATGGTTGAGGTCATAATGGAGGTGTTGCCCATTCGAGGACCTTGGTTGAGCAAAGGTTATATGGAGGTGTTGCCCATATGTGAGAACCTTGTGCTTGTTGAGATCACAATGGCAGTGTTAAGTCCATGTGTGGATCTTGTGTAGGGTGTCCCGGATCTCGTTAGTGATGTTCTACAACTACCAATCGGTGAATGCAAAGGTTATATGGAGGTGTTGCCCATATGTGAGAATCTTGTGCATGTCAAGGTTGTATGGTGGTTAAAAGTCCATACATGGGAACCTTGGGGAAGAGCTAAGGTTGTGTGGTGTTTAAAAGTCCATACATGGGAACCTTAGGATGTTGAGGTCATAATGGAGGTTGTTGCCCATTCGAGGACCTTGGATTGGTAGGGTGTAGGGAGCGTAGGGACAACGCTCGGAATCCGCGTATCCGATTGGGTGTTGAGTTGAAAAGTGAATGTGATTGATCACTTGAAGGCCAATATGATGTTCTTGATTGTGATGAAGCATGAGGTGCTTGAAATGATGCATATTTGCATGTGAAGCATGAGATGCTTGAATTGATGCATAATTGCATGTGAAGCATGAGATGCTTGAAAAGATGCATGGTTGCATGGAAAGTGTATAATGCTTGTGAATGCATGTTTACTTGTTAAGTTGAACAAGTGTTGATTATCATTTGGAAAATGAGGCATGTGAGCATGAAATATCTTTAGTGCATTGGAGTCTTGTTGAGACTTGTTTTTAAAGGCATGTGATGATGATGTTGTGGTTCATATATGTTGTCTTTGGTTTAATGCATGTGTTGGTTGGTTTGTGAAATGGTTTTAAAAGATTCTTGTTTGTTTTGGCTTTCAAGTTTAAAGAAAGGTATGTTGTGAAATGGGAGTGTTTTCCAAGGTTTTGTTTTAGCTTGCATATGGTGTGTATGCATGGTTTGGCTAAATGGTTGATTTTGCAAGTTGTGCTTTGAAAAGGGTTTTCTTAGTTTGCTAAACTAAGGGTTGGTTTTCATGTATGTGCGATGCATGGTTTTGAGCTTGTTGTTGAAAAGGAGTTTTCGAACATGGCTTTGGTAAACAAATCGAGTTTGTTTTAAAAGTGATTTATGGCTCGCTGCATTGATGGTGTTTTGGCTTTGAGCTTTCCTCACTAAGCATTATGTGCTTACGCTCCTTTTTGTCCATCAATGCAGATTCTTGAAGTTTGGACAGCGAGGAGCAAGGGATTCAAGAAGGACTCCACTTGAGATGTATGTCTCGGTTAATAGCTATAGTTAATAAAGGCAATGGGGTAGAATCTCTTGGGTTGATGTATGTGTTTGTTTATGTTTAGACAAGTTTGGTTTTGTGTTGTTAATGTTGTTGGAACATGGCTTGGCTTATGAGATTGAATTGGAAGTATGTTGCTTAAATGGATTGCTTGTGTTGGAAGCTTAGTCTTAAATTGGGGCTTTTTGTGTATGATGGCATGTTGGTGAATTGTTGATGCAAGTATGCCTCTTTTATGTTAAATTGCATGTTGGCAAAGTTTGGTGGCTGTTGGAGCATGTTTGGATGTTAATTGCATGTTTGAATAGGCAAATTTCTGCATTTTATGCAGGGTGTTTCGGAACAGGGTGAACCGTTTCGGAACGGGTGCCTCGAAGCAGCCCAGGCGTCCGAAACGGGTGACACCGTTCCGAAACGGAAAGGCTTCTGCCAGACCCCCGTTTCGGAACCCGTTGCGGAACGGCCCCGCGTTTCGAAACGGGCTGTCTCCCATTTCGGAACGGTTGACCGTTGGGGGCTGACAGTGGCAGTTATGTGTTTCAAAATGTTTGCATTTTGGTCCTGAATCTTGTATGTGCAATTGTATGAGTTTGAGATGTCCGTTTGAGCTGAAATTTGGCCGAGATGCATGAAATATGATTAATTTTAAGTTGGTAACTTAAAATCTGGTTAAGGCCTCAAAGTTTTCAGAATTTACAAATTGGTCCCTAAAGTTGTGTTTTGTGCAATTGGGTCCCTGAATGATCTCTGATGGTTGTGATCTTTGAGTATGTTGTTTGTGTGATCACATCTAGGGTTAATGAGCATCTAGACAAGATTAAAAAGAAAAAAAAATGGGTCATTAATCAAGGTTGACTTTCGGGTTGACTTTGGTTTTCCCCGTGTAATCTTCGTAGTTCGGGTCAACCGTCTAGGCCGGGCTACGGGGGTTACAAAAGTAAAAAGGAGGGAAAGATATTTTAGTCATTTTTTAACTAACTTTCTAAATTTTCCATTTCCCATTTTCTCTCATCTTTTCTCTCAAACCAAACACATTCTCTCCAGATCTTTTCCTCTGATTTTTATCACCTAAATACTTCTTTTCAATCCTCATTTGATTCCTAATCATCTCCTCATCAAAACCTTTGTATTTGCTACTTGATTCATCAAGCTTTTTGGCTCTAAAAGAGGAGAAACTCAAGTTTGGAGGTAAGAACGTCCTTCTCCTCTGAACTTCAAGTTCTTTAATGAAATTCCTAAGTTCTCAATCCTTAATTGATGTTTTATAAATGGCTTTTAAGATTGTTTAGTGGATCTTGGCTTAAAATGCAAGATTTGGTGTGTTTTTGATGAAATTTCGTTGGATCTGTTTAAGCAGTGTTTTAAGGTGTTAAAATGATGATTAATGAATGTTAATTTGATAAGGAAATGAGTTTTGATTAATGCAATCTCGGATAGGTTGTGTTTCCTAAGTTTAGCTTGTGATTCTTGGATGTTTTTGTGGTGATCTTGTGGATCTGATGTTGCTGGAGGTATAAGGATGTTTATAGGTTGTTTTTAGATGTTAAATGGTGTTAATGGATGTTAGGTTTTGCTGGTTTATGGCTGGGCTTTGTTGAAATGTGGTTTTGATGCAATTTCGGTTGTGTTTGGTGGCCGAAATTGGAGTGTGAATGAGAGCAGCGAGTTTGAGTGCTTTCATTGAAGCTTTTGATGCATGATGATGCATTAAATCTCTGCTTTAATGTGTTTAATCAGGGGAGGCATCTTTGGATCCAAGAGTTGTTGATCCGGAAGCTTGAATTGGTGCTTTGGCTTGAGGCGAAGTGGAATCGGTGAGTGAAATTGGGTTTTCGGCTTTGAAACCAATGTCTTGGGAGATTAGTTTAAGTCTAAACAACTTTGCTAAGCTCTAGTGTAAGTTTTCGGAAATTCTCTCTAGTGGTGGCCATGATTTTGTTGTGATGCAATGTGGTTATTTGCATGTTTTGATTACTGTTTTGAAAGCATGATTTAGCATGGTATTTGCTGTTTTGATAAGCCATATGTTAAAGGAAGCTCAAGGTAAGAGTTCCTTGTTTTTGAACATTGATTAAATGTGGTTTGATGCTTTTAAGTGCATGATGAATATGGCTTGGTTTAATGCTTTAAAACAGTGGATTAATTGATGAAAATGATGTATATTGGCAAGTGATGTTTTGAAAAGGTTGAGGTCACTAAGGTGGTTAAAAGTCCTTGAGTGAGCCTTGTTACTTAAGAACATCAAGGTGGTTAAAAGTCCTTGGATGATTCTTGTTACGGACACAAAGGTGTTTAAAAGTCCTTGTGTGGTCCTTTCTATGGTGTTTAAAAGTCCATAGGCCAAGGTGTTTAAAAGTCCTTGGGCTCAAGGTGTTTAAAAGTCCTTGAGGTGATTCAATTCATGGTGTTTAAAAGTCCATGGCCAAGGTGTTTAAAAGTCCTTGGGGTCAAGGTGTTTAAAAGTCCTTGAGGTGATCTAATTCATGGTGTTTAAAAGTCCATGGCCAAGGTGTTTAAAAGTCCTTGGGGTCCAAGGTGTTTAAAAGTCCTTGGGGTGAAAGTTGATGAACTTGTTTTCAAAGAAATGAAATGTATCACTTGTGGCCAATATGACATGTAATGAAATGAAGCATGAGATGCTTGTTAAAGTATGCTTTTGAGCATGTGTAAATGTTGATTTGAAGCATGTTTTTATAAGTGTTTTATAAATGCATTATTGGATGGTTTTATTGAGCATTCCTCACTAAGCTTTTGCTTACGCTCTCTTCCGTTTTCTTAATTCAATAATGCAGAACATTAGAGTACTTGAGGGCAGCAAGGAGGGCAAGTATCCAAGTGGAAACAAAGCTCTAAGTATGGAAGGTTTTCTAAGTACATTTTAGCTTTTGGTAATTTGGCAATGGGGGACCAATGTATATGTTTTGGGAGATGTTTTGTACTCCCTAAGTATGTTGAATGTTGTTGAGAATGCTGGTTTTTGTGGTTGGCCTTTACATGCATGTTTTGGAAGTTTATGCTTGAATGGCTTACTTGTGTAGGAAGCATGCCTATATATTTGGGGCTTTTTGCTTATGATGTTATTTGGTTGAATTGAAGATGCTTATATGTCCCTTCTATGTTTAATTGCATGCTGGTAAAGTTTGGTTGCATTTGGAGCATGATTGGTTGGTCAATTGCATGTTTAAGTAGGCATTTTTGGGCAATCTGTGCAGGGTGTTTCGGAACAGCACCTACCGTTTCGGAACGGGTGCCTTAAACAAGCCCAGGCGTCCGAAACGGGAGGGACCGTTCCGAAACGGAAAGGCTACTGCCAGACCCCCATTTCGGTACGCGTTGCGGAACGGCCCCGAGTTTCGAAACGGGCTATGCCTGTTTCAGAACGGGTGACCGTTGGGGGCTGACATTGGCAGTTATATGTTTTGGAATGTTTGCGTTTTGGTCCTGAAACTTGTTTGTGCAATTGTATGAGTTTGGGAAGTCCTTTTGAGCTGAAATTTCACAGAGAAGCATGAAATATGATTAATTTCAAGTTGGTAACTTTAATTTGGATTAAGTCCCCATATTATCAGAATTTACATTTTGGTCCCTAAAGTTGTAATTTGTTCAATTGGGTCCCTGTTTGATCTCTGATGTTTGTGATCTTTTGGTATGATGGTTGTGTGATCACAATTAGGTCTAAAGTGCATCTAGATAAGATTAAAAGAAAAAAAAAGGGTCGTTAATCAAGGTTGACTTTCGGGTTGACTTTGGTTTTCCCCGTGTGACTTTCTTAATTCGGGTCAACCGTCTAGGCCGGGTTAAGGGGGTTACAGTTTATGTTTAAGGATTTTTGCTTATTGGGAAATTCTTGGAAGGGGTTTGAGAGTTGCAAGAGTTTTGGAAGCAGAGAAGTTTGCAGAGTGGTTGAATTGGATTGGTTAGAGTCCCTGTGTAAACCAGTCTTGGAAGTTGTGTGTTACAGTAATGTGTGCTGTGAGAGTTAAAGTTCTTCATGATTGAAGTTGGGGCTGTGTACAGTCCGGATATGTGGAAGGTTAAGTTGTGGCTATCTTTGAGTGTTCTGGGTTTGTGAACAGCATGTGGTGGTGTTGGGTTCACTGGAGTTTTGTGTGGAAAGTGTTCAGTGTTGGTTGGGGTTTTTGTGTTGCCTTGTGTGTGTTTTGAGAAAGTTGTTGTTCTCTTTTCGCCGGTTAAATTTCGAGGACGAAATTTCCTAAGGGGGGAGAGTTGTAACGCCCCGGTTTTGGGCTCAGAAGTTTTGGGCGTTGACCGGTTCGGTCAAAGTGCTGATCGAATATATAAGAGTGAATTTAGGAAAGCCTAGTTCGGGTTGCATTAAAAATATGGAAAAATGTCCTAAAATCATCTTTTAATATAATTAAGTGAACTGTGAAATCAATTTTGGAAAATGAGGTTCGTAAGGTTGACATTTTGGCTAGTGACCAAAATGTAATTTTTGAAAGTTCGGTGACAGTTTTATAAAGGATTGAAACTTTGAATCTTTAAGGAGCTATTATTCCAAAAGAGTTTCTCCAGATTTTTCTAAGATATTTTAAGGTTTTATTCTGATTTAAAACATAAAGAAAGTGGAGGGAAATCATTTTTACTATTTTATAACTAACTTTTCTATTTTCTCTCAATTTTCCTTTTCTCTCATTTTCTCTCAACCCAAACACATTCTCCAGATTTTCTTCTCTGATTTTGTCAATCTAAATCACTCATTTCAACTCTCATTTGATTCCTAATAATCTCATCAACAAAACCTCTCAATTTGCAAGTTGTTTCATCAAGCTTTTTGGCTCTAAAAAGGAGAAACTCAAGTTTGGAGGTAAGAACGTCCTTCTCCTCTGAACTTCAAGTTCTTTATTGAAATTCCCAAGTTCTCAATCCTTAATTTATGATTTGTTAAAGGCTTTTCAATTGAAATCTTGATTTTGGCTTAAAATGCAAGATTTGGCGATTTTGGTGAAATTTTCGTGTGATCTGTTTGGGTAGTGTTTTGAAGTGTCAAAATGATGTTAAATGAATGCTAAATTGATTAGAAGTTGAGGTTTAATTAATGCAATCCCGGATAGGTTGAATTTCCTAAGTTTGGCTTGAGTTTTTGGTTGTTTTTGGAGTGTTTTTGGTGATCTGTTATACCTGGAAGTATAGGGACGTGTTTGTGATCATTTTGGATGTTAAGTGATGTTTAAAAATGGTTAGAAGTGATGGATCTTGGCTGGGTTAAGTTTTGGTAGTGTTTGGAGGTGATTTCGGTTGTGTTTGGTAGCCGAATTGTTGGTTGTGTGATGAGCAGCGAGTTTGGTTGTGTGGCTGCTGTTCTTAATGCATAATGATGCATTAATGTGCTGTTTTTGTGTGCTTGAAACAGGGGAGTTTGATCCGTGAGCTTTAGAGGTGTTGCGGAAGGTTTCGGATGCTTGGAAGGCTTGGTGGCTAGCCTTGTTTTGGTTATCGGTGAGTGAAGTTGGGTTTTCAGCTTTTAAACCAAGGTTTGAAGGTTTTTGGGAGCTTAGTGTAAGTCTAAACAACTTTGCTAAGCTCAAGAGTAAGTGAATGGATTTTTCGCTCTTGAGTTATGATTGTGAAATTGGCTTTTAAGCAATTGTGGTTGATGATTGAAATGCATGTGTTTTGCATGGTTTAAATCTGTTTTGAAAGCATATTTTAGCATGGTTTAATGCTGGTTTTGAAAGCCATATGTGAAGGATGCTCAAGGTAAGAGATCCTTGGTTTTATACATTGGAAATGTGGTTTTGATGCATGGTGTTGCATGTTGTTCAAATGGCTTTGTTTAATGCTTTAAAACAGTGAATTAATGTTGGTAAGTGATGGTTTTTGCATTATGGATATGCATGTGAAACATTGGCCTAATGTGGTAAGATGGTTATATTGGCAAGTGATGTAAGTGGTTCTTGGTTCTTTGATCGGATATAGTTAGCCGGCTATAGGATTGGGTGCACCGTGAATTAAGTCACCTTGGAGGTGGAGTGGTCAAGAGTGGACCGGTAAACTCCCTTCAAGTATCCTAACGAGATGGTTGAGGTCATAATGGAGGTGTTGCCCATTCGAGGACCTTGGTTGAGCAAAGGTTATATGGTGTTTAAAAGTCCATATGTGAGAACCTTGTGCTTGTTGAGATCACAATGGCGGTGTTAAGTCCATGTGTGGATCTTGTGTAGGGTGTCCCGGATCTCGTTAGTGATGTTATACAACTACCAATCGGTGAATGCAAAGGTTGTATGGTGTTTGAAAGTCCATACATGGGAACCTTGTGCATGTCAAGGTTGTATGGTGTTTGAAAGTCCATACATGGGAACCTTGGGGAAAAGTTGAGGTTGTATGGTGTTTGAAAGTCCATACAAGGGAACCTCGGGAAAGCTAAGGTTGTATGGTGTTTAAAAGTCCATACATGGGAACCTTAGGATGTTGAGGTCAAATGGTGTTTGAAAGTCCATTTGGGAGACCTTGGATTGGTAGGGTGTATGGAGCGTAGGGACAACGCTCGGAATCCGCGTATCCGATTGGTGTTGAGTTGAAAAGTGAATGTGGTTGATCACTTGAAGGCCAATACGATGTTCTTGATTGTGATGAAGCATGGGATGCTTGAAATGATGCATAATTGCATGTGAAGCATTAGATGCTTGAAAAGATGCATGGTTGCATGGAAAATGTATAATGCTTGTGAATGCATGTTTACTTGTTAAGTTGAACAAGTGTTGATTATCATTTGGAAAATGATGCATGTGAGCATGAAATATCTTTAGTGCATTGGAGTCTTGTTAAGACTTGTTTTTAAAGGCATGTGATGTTGATGTTGTGGTACATATATGTTGCCTTGGTTTAATGCATGTGTTGGTTGGTTTGTGAAATGGTTTTAAAAGATTCTTGCTTGAATTGACTTTCAAGTTAAAGAAAGGTATGTTGTGAAATGGGAGTGTTTTCCAAGGTTTTGTTTTAGCTTGCATATGGTGTTTATGCATGGTTTGGCTAAATGGTTGATTTTGCAAGTTGTGCTTTGAAAAGGGTTTTCTTAGTTTGCTAAACTAAGGGTTGGTTTTCATGTATATGCAATGCATGGTTTTAAGCATGTTGTTGAAAAGGTTTTTTTCCAACTTTGCTTGCTAATCAAATCGGGTTGCTTCTCAAAGAGGTTTTTATGGCTCGCTGCATTGATGGTGTTTTGGTTTTGAGCATTCCTCACTAAGCATTATATGCTTACGCTCCTTTTTGTCCATCAATGCAGATTCTTGAAGTTTGGACAGCGAGGAGCAAGGGATTCAAGAAGGACTCCACTTGAGATGTATGTCTCGGTTAATAGCTATAGTTAATAAAGGCAATGGGGTAGAATCTCTTGGGTTGATGTATGTGTTTGTTTATGTTCGGACAAGTATGGTTTTGTGTTGTTGATGTTGTTGGAACATGGTTTGGCTTATGAGTTTGAATTGGAAGTATGTTGTTTAAATGGTTGCTTGTGTTGGAAGCTTAACCTTGAAATTGGGGTTTTTCGTGTATGTTGACATGTTGTTGAATTGTTGATGCAAGTATGCCTCTTTTATGTTGAATTGCATGTTGGCAAAGTTTGGTGGCTTTTGGAGCATGATTGGATGTTTAATTGCATGTTTAAGAATGCATTTTGAGGCTTGCTGTGCAGGGTGTTTCGGAACAGCCAATACCGTTTCGGAACGGGTTCCTTAAACAAGCCCAGGCGTCCGAAACGGGAGGGACCGTTCCGAAACGGAAAGGCTACTGCCAGACCCCCGTTTCGGTACGCGTTGCGGAACGGCCCCGCGTTTCGGAACGGGCTAAGCCTGTTTCGGAACGGGTGACCGTTGGGGGCTGACATTGGCAGTTAAATGTTTTGAAAAGTTTGCATTTTGGTCCTGAATCTTGTTTGTGCAATTGTATGAGTTTGGGATGTCCGTTTGAGCTGAAATTTGGCAGTGAAGCATGAAACCTGACTAATTGCAATATGGTAACTTTAATATGGGTTAAGTCCTCATATTTAACAGAAATTACAATTTGGTCCCTAAAATTGTAATTTGTTCAATTGGGTCCCCGTTTGATCTCTGATGTTTGTGATCTTTGAGTATGGTGTTTGAGTGATCACATATAGGACTAATGTGCATCTAGACAAGATTAAAAAGGAAAAAAAAGGGTCGTTAATCAAGGTTGACTTTCGGGTTGACTTTGGTTTTCCCCGTGTAATCTTCGTAGTTCGGGTCAACCGTCTAGGCCGGGCTACGGGGGTTACAAGCAATATAAAGCAACAATAATTCATTAAACTTAAAGCAAGCATAAGAGTTCAAATGCATAAACTTCAAAATAAACATAAAGGTTCAAATGCATAAATTTCAAAGCAACCATCATAATCCAAACTTTTAAAATCCTAAAAACATAGAAAATAGGCAAAAACTTCAAATCCTATAAACGAAAGTGCAATAACAATAATAAAAGACTAAATGTCCTAAGATGAGATGCATGATCTACTCGTCCCCTTCGTCATCATTATCGTCCTCGTCATCTTCTTCTTCATCTTCTTGAGAGGGTTGATTCCTTCGGGTTTGATTGATCCAAGCACCATGGAAGGCTATAAGAGAAATATCCATAGAGTTTTGGCGAGCGGCCATGGTGTCTATCTTCTTTTCCATGCCTTGGACGCGATCCTCTAAGGATGTGAAACGATTATCCATCGCGGTGAACTTCTCATTTAGGAAGGTCATGAGAGTATCCATGGAGGAGGAATCAAGAGGAGCACGGTGAGAGCTCGAAGAAGCACGAGAGGTATCGACCGGAGCAACGGGTGGAGGATCTTGAGCATTGCGAACCCAATCATTATCAACATAAGTGAAACCGGAACGAGCTAGGGAACGCTCATCGATGGGTAGGCCAAGGGTTTCGGGAAAATCATGTGAACAATCAATGCCAAGGGAATGAAATAGAAAACTCAAAGCTGTGGAGTAGTAAAAGGATGAGACTTGTTTGGTATGAGCGTGTTGAACTAAAAAGACAAGGTCGGCAAACATGATTTGACACAAATTTGGACGTTTACCTTCTCTAAAACACTTAAGCCAAAAATCATTCGTTTGACGAATAGTTGAATATTTCCCACCCGATGGACGGATAAACCAAAAAATAAGAAGGTGAAGGATACGGTCATGAGCATTTAAAACCTTTGCTGAGCCTAAAAAACCCGTACCCAAAGAATGTTCATCATCAATACCAACATCTTCAAAACCAAAGACATTACATAAAACCTTTTGATCAATTTGAAAAGTTTTTCCCATAATAGAAGATTCAATGGCAATGACATTCTCCCTAGGTTCATCATGAATGCATATGGCATTGGAAAAGAATACGATGACTAGATTCCTATAGAGTATAGGAGGGATGCTAAAAAAGGTTAAAAATTTCCATTGTTTAATTAAAGATAGGTATTGAAACTTGAAACGGGCAGAATTTAAAAAATGGATTGACACAACTCGCTCTTCCCTAAGGTTCATTCCTTGAAAAAGTTTATATCGTTCTCTATCACCATCCTCGGGAAAACTAGATTGGATAATATAAGGAAGGTTAGATGTAGGATTACCCTCGACATCCTCAATAGGATTGGAAGAAGAACGATGACGCTTAGTTCCCTATTTCGGAGCCATAATCCTGAAAATACACCAAAAAGAATTCGAATATGTATGCAATTAACATCCTATTTAATCCAATAAAGTCTAATAATTCAAGGTAATTTGAAAAAAAAATAATTAATTAATTTTTTAAAGAGATTTTCACAATTAAATTAAAAAAACAGTTTTTAAGAAAAAAATATCGAATATAAAATATATTCGAATGAAAAAAAAATTAATTTTTGAAAAAAAAATTATGAAAAAGTTGAAACCCATAACAATCAAACAATGTTTGTACAAAAAATCGGTTGAAACAACAATTAAAAGCAAACAAAAATTAAAAAAATAGAAAAGAGAAGATTTATACCTTGAATCTTAGAATGGATGAAAGAGGGGATGTGAATGCACAAGATTTAATGCCAAAGCTTTGCCTTGATGTGTAGAGTAAAAACCCTCAAGGAATTTTGAAGATTGATGGTAAAATTTGAAGGATTGAGGGGGTTTATATAGGGTTTCGCGGCTAGGGTTTTTGAGAGAAAAAGGGTTTTTGAGTTTTTAAAGATTTTTAACACATACAGCCCTAAATAGCCTCTCCGTCGAGGCCGTATCGATACGCTATACACGCGTATCGATACCCTTTAACCCTAATTTTATATTCGTCGATACTACCGTATCGATACGCGGCGACGTATCGGTACGTTTGGCTTTGACTATTTCCCTTGACTTGTACCGTATCGATACGCATGGTCGTATCGATACTCGTTCATCCTAAAAAATTCCCAGTTATCAACCAGTATCGATAAGCTTTGCAGACGTATCGATACACCTTTACCAGATTGTGCAGATTTGACAGATTTAAGTGCAAAAATCCAATTTGAAACGTCCCTAAATGCATGTACATGTCATATGAACAAGTTTTAATGGCTAAACTTAACACATACTCCCCCTAGCAACATGCATAGAAGCAAAAAGAACAAAATTAACACAAGCACGAATCATAAGCAATTTCAAGCAAATTTGGACATTTTGGGACCTAAAAGGGTCAAGAAAGGCTAGTTAAACCTAACTCTCTCCTAAGGGTCCAAAAGCGCTCTTTATCTAAAGGTTTTGTAAATATATCCGCTAATTGGTTCAAGGTGTCAACATATTCAATAACAACATCATTTTTCAAAACATGATCTCTAATAAAATGATGTCGAATTTCTATGTGTTTAGTTCTAGAATGTTGGATGGGATTCTTAGTAAGACAAATGGCACTAGTGTTGTCACACTTAAGGGGTATGGTTTCTATTTTAACACCATAATCTAAGAGTTGTTGCTTCATCCAAAGGACTTGAGCACAACAACTCCCTAAGGATATGTACTCCGCTTCGGTGGTAGATAAGGCTATGCTATTTTGTTTCTTAGAGAACCAAGATACGAGCATACTACCTAAGAATTGACATGTCCCGGAAGTACTTTTCCTATCTATCTTACATCCCCCATAATCCGCATCCGAATAAGCATGAAGGATAAAGGAAGAATCTTTAGGATACCAAAGGCCTAAAGTAGGTGTGTCTCTAAGGTATCTAAAAATTCTCTTAATGGCAACTAGGTGTGATTCTCTAGGACTAGCTTGAAACCTAGCACACAAGCAAACACTAAACATGATATCCGGTATACTTGCGGTAAGGTAAAGCAAAGAACCTATCATGGATCTATAAAGCTTAGAATCAACACACTTACCTCCTTCATCTTTGTCAAGCTTTATGGAAGAACTCATAGGAGTGGCTTGAGGCTTTGCATTCTCCAAGCCAAACTTTTTGAGCATATCATTCACGTACTTAGCTTGATTTATGAAGGTGCCATCTTTCCTTTGTTTGATTTGAAGTCCCAAAAAGAATGAGAGCTCCCCCATCATGCTCATCTCGAACTCACCTTGCATTAGCTTAGAAAATTCTTTACAATAACACTCATTAGTAGAACCAAAAATGATATCATCAACATAAATTTGAACTACTAAGATGTCATTGTTATATCTTTTTATGAAGAGTGTTGTATCCACCTTTCCTTTTTCAAAACCCTTTTCAATTAAGAAATTTGAAAGTCTCTCATACCAAGCTCTAGGAGCTTGTTTTAAACCATAGAGAGATTTTGTTAGTTTAAACACATGGTTTGGAAATTTTGAATCCTCAAAACCCGGTGGTTGTTCAACATACACCTCTTCATTTATAAAACCATTTAAAAAGGCACTTTTTACATCCATTTGAAAAAGCTTGAAATTATGATAACATGCAAATGCAAGCAACATCCTAATAGCTTCCATTCTAGCTACGGGTGCATATGTCTCATCAAAATCAATTCCCTCTTCTTGGGTATAGCCTTGAGCAACAAGCCTAGCCTTGTTTCTCACTATATTACCACTTTTATCTAGTTCATTCCTAAAAACCCATTTAGTTCCTATAGTAGATTGATCATTAGGTCTTTCAACTAATGTCCAAACTTTACTTCTCTCAAATTGGTTTAATTCCTCTTGCATAGCCAAAATCCAAAAATCATATTTTAAAGCTTCTTTAATATTTTTAGGCTCAATGCATGAAAGAAATGCAACATGATTCATTAATTTGAGAGAGGATCTAGTAGTTACCCCCTTGGATAGATCACCCAAGATTTCATCACCTTTGACATAGTTTAACTCCCTTGGGTAAGACACCTTCTTTTCCTCAAGAGCCAAGTCCTTCAAGGCTTCAAGAGGTGGATCTTGTGTATCCTCATCTTTAGTTGGAACCTCATCCACCTTTGACGTTTGTCCTCCATCAATGGCATCAAGAGTTCCTACATCATCATCGTCACAAGATTCCTTCCTCGGAAGGAGGTTATCATCGAAAACAACATGTATTGACTCTTCAACAACTAGAGTTCTTTTATTAAATACACGATAGGCTTTAGAGTTTAAAAAATACCCTAAGAAAATAGCTTTATCACTTTTAGCATCAAATTTACCTAAGTTTTCTTTACCATTATTCAAAACAAAACACTTGCAACCAAAAGGATGAAAATAGCTAATGTTAGGCTTCTTAGATTTTAAAATCTCATAAGGTGTTTTCTTCATAATTGGCATAATCATTACTCGATTTATAATATAGCAAGCGGTATTTGTGGCTTCCGCCCAAAAATATTTAGGTAAATTATTTTCGCAAAGCATGGTTCTAGCCATTTATTCTAAAGTTCGATTTTTCCTCTCAACTACCCCATTTTGTTGAGGAGTGCGAGGTGCGGAAAAATTGTGGCTAATCCCATTTTCATTTAAAAACTCATCGAAACCTAGATTTTGAAATTCGGTTCCATGATCACTTCTAATGTGAGAAATCTTAGAAAATGTGATGAATTTTTCTAAAGCCTCATCCTTTGTACTTAAGAATAGAACCCAAGTATACCTAGAGTAGTCATCTACAGGCACAAAAGCTTATGATTTTCCACCCAAGCTCATTGTTCTAATAGGCCCAAAAAGATCCATATGCATCAATTGTAAACATCTACTAGTGGAGACATCATTAATGGATTTAAAAGAACTTCTATGTTGTTTACCCTTTGAACATGCATCACAAATTTTATCATTAGAAAATTTAAGTTTGGGTAAACCTCTAACTAGATTAAGGGAAATTAATTTCTCTAAGACACTCATGCTAGCATGTTCTAATTTTCTATGCCAAAGCCATGAGTCATGTTCATCATGTGCAACTAAGCATGTATGAGATGCATTGATGTCATCTAAATGCACCATGTAAATGTTGCCTATTCTATGTCCTATGAGCATTAGTTGATTTGTTTTAATGTTTACAATTTTGCAACCACTTTTATCAAATAGAACATTAAAATCCTTGTCACACAATTGACTAATACTCAACAAATTATGCTTAAGACCGTTGACATACAAAACATTTTCAATGAAAATAGAAGAGTGATTACCAATGGAGCCTATTCCTTCAATGTGGCCTTTGGAGTTGTCACCAAACGTTACCACTCCACCACCTTTAGGCTTTAGTTCCACAAATCGACTCTTGTCACCGGTCATGTGTCTTGAGCATCCACTATCAAGGTACCAAGAATTTTTGCTTGAAGCTTTAGCCTTGTAGCAATGCTCCCCCTACAAACAAAGAAATTAGGCCTTGATTTTTGGTACCCAAATCATTTTGGGTCCATGAGTGTTAGCCTTCAACATTTTGGTTCCCTTAGGAATCCAAGAAGCAATAGCATTTATATCATTAGAAATAATGAGTTCTTTAGGAATCCAAACACTCCTAACTTTTTGACCTCTAGATTGCTTATTAAAAGTTCTTTGTTTAGGTACAAAAGGTTTTCTTTTTACATATTGGGATTTAGAATGATTTCCTTTTTCAAAGTTATTTTTCCCAATAGCAATAGATGTTTTAAGATTATCCACTTCCTTTGTGTGATAATCTTGAAAATCAGAAAGAAGTTTTTCAAGTTCAAGATTTTTTGTTTTAAGATCATTTGAAAGATTTACTAAAAATAAAACCTTCTTTTCCAATTCGGAGTTAGCTTTAGAAAATGTCTCATTTTGATTTTTTAAATCGGAAATGATTTTCTTGTTTTTCAAAATGGATTCTTTGTATTTTTCTACTAACTCATCATACACTTCTTCCAATTCATCATAAGCATCTTGAAGTTCATCAATAGTAAAATCGAAATTGGATAAGTTAGAGTTTACCTTAGGTTCATCATCAATGGCCATGAGACATAGATTGGCCACTTCCTCCTCTTCCTCGGATGATTCCTCGTCACTCCAAGTAGCTATTTGTGCTTTGAGCTTGTTCTTCTTCCTAAAGCTTTTCTTTTTCAATTGAGGACACTCGGAACGGATGTGACCCGGTTTCTTGCATTCATAACAAGTAATTTGGTCCTTCTCCTCTTCCTTGCTTTTACTCTTGAAGTCTCCCTTTCTAATGAATTTTCTTCCACGATTTGACTTCATGAACCGAGTAAAACGTTTGGCCAACATATCCATCTCCTCATCTTCATCCTCACTAGAATCGCTTTCTTGATATAAAGCTTTTAGTGCGATTCCCACTTTCTTCTTCTCAACTTCCTTCTTCTCCACTATCTTCTTCTCTTGTTCTCTTCCCTTCCTCATAATTTCATGTGTGAGTAGATATCCAACAAGAGCATCAAGCTTGAGAGTCTTCAAATCTCTAGCTTCAATAATGGCCGTTCTCTTGCCATCCCATGACTCCGGAAGAGAGTACAACAACTTTCTCACTAGCTTGTCTTCGGGAATGATTTCGCCGAAACCCTTCAAACCGTTGACAATGACCGAGAACCGATCAAACATCTTGGAGACACTTTCTTCGGGATCCATCTTAAAGTTCTCATAGCTTAGATTGAGTAGCCCAATATTTGTCTCCTTGACATCACTAGTTCCCTCATATGTTGTCTCGAGGGTGTCCCAAACCTCCTTGGCACTTTGGATTGAAGACACCTTGGAGTAGATATCTGGACCAAGTGCACAAAATATCACATGTAGAGCTTTGTCATTCACTTGCATCCTTCTTCTCTCATCATCCGTCATTTTGGCTTTAACTTTCGGGACAAGTCTTTCTCCATCTCTCTTCATGGGAATGTATGGACCTTCTTCAACTACATCTCACACCATATAGTCGATAGACTTGATGAAAAGCCTCATCCTATTCTTCCAATAAGGATAGTTATCCCCATTGAAGAATGGTGGCTTGGTGGTGGATTGAGACTCATAGTTGGATGTGGATGCCATTGCTTGACTTGTTGTTGATCAAACTCTCCTAGAATCGACTCAAGAAGGTTGTAATCCTTCCAATGAGTGTAGCTCTGATATCAATTGTTGAGTTGATCGAACAATTGTAAATGGCCAAGAGGGGGAGAATTGGCAATTAAAATTTTGGTGGAAAGAAATGTGTGAAAAATAAAATTGACACAAGTAGTTAGAGTGGTTCAAGTTCTCCAAATGAACTCTACATCCACTACCTTAGTTCTACTAAGGATTTTCAACCAATTCACTACTTGAATTCTTCCCCTTTTCTTGGATGAGGAGGTAACCTTACAATTTCGATTAAGCTTTCAACCCAAAGCTTAATCCACTCAAATTACAAAGAAAGGTTGTGGTAAACTCAAATGATTCCTCTCAAAGGATGATAGTCTACCCAATTACAATTTCAATAACCCCAAACTCACAATACAAATAGACAATTGAAAGACACTAGAGTTGGGTACAAGAATTTGACTTTGAATAGCTCAAGGGTTTGGATTTTTGCTTTTATGTTGCTTGTGGGTTCAATAGTTGTTGCCTGGTCAAATGAAGCTTGTTTTTATATCCTTGCATTGATTTCTAGCCGTTTGGGTAGTTGGAATCATCAATAGAGCCGTTGGGAGCAATTTTTCAGCATTAAATGTAGCTCTGTAGCCTACCGTATCGGTACTCGGGAAGGGCGTATCGTTACCTGCATCAAAGGGGAAAGAGCCGTTGTGCCTGAAAACAGGGCGTATCGATACGCATAGAAGGCGTACCAGTACGGTTTTAAGGGGCGTATCGATACGCAAGGCCGTATCGATACGGTTTTTGCTCACTGGAATCCCAAGCCAAGTTTACATAAAAAGTGTATCGATACGCCTACCAAGCGTATCGGTACGGTATAACGACCTTTTGGAAATTGGGAAACCAACCAACTGACAAGTAACGGTCAAATAATTAAATGCTCAGATTTTTTCAAAGATATGCTTATCGTATCGATACGGTTGCAAGGCGTATCGGTACGGTTTCATGAAAACAGTTGCCCAGATGAACATCGTATCGATACGGTTGCAAGGCGTATCGGTACGGTTTCATGAAAACAGTTGCCCAGATGAATATCGTATCGATACGGTTGCAAGGCGTATCGGTACGGTATGTTCATTAAAATTTCAGTGGCAAAATAGGGTATCGATACGCATAAGGGTATCGATTCGCCTGGGCGTTTTTGCATACTTAGGCTTGAAAAACATAGGAAAAGACTTAGGAAATTTTATATATTTAAGAGCCAGTCTTCAAATATTATTTTGTTCAAAAATACTTGTCAATTTGTGAGACTTTAAAGAGTACTTAAAAATTTATTGTTTTGTAAATTGGTCCTTAAGTTTATGTGTTATAAAAAAATCAATTTCGGTTTTACACTTGGGCTAAGTTTACCCTTACGCCCAAATCTCATCACCTTCTTCCAAGGCGATACTTTCAAGAACACACGTTCGCCAACCGCGAACTCAATTTCCTTACGCTTCAAGTCCGCGTATGACTTCTGCCTATCCGATGCTGCTTTTAACCGCTCACAAATAAGCTTCACCTTCTTGGTGGTTCCCTTAAGCATAGCCGGCATTGAAATCAACTTTTGCCCAGCTTCTGCCCAACAAAGAGGGTTTCTACATCTCCTCCTATACAAAGCCTCGTATGGAGCCATTTGGATACTTGCCTGGTAACTATTGTTATACGCAATCTCAACCAACGGTAAGTGCTTTTCCCAAGAACCCTGAAAATCTATCACACATCATCTCAGCATGTCCTCAAGCACTTGAATCACACGTTCTGACTGTCCATCCGTCTACGGATGATAGGAAGTGCTGAAATTTAACCATGTACCCAAGGCTTGATGCAAACATTCCCAAAATCGCGCTGTAAACCTCGGATCTCTGTCCGACATAATGGACTTTGGCACACCGTGCAACCGCACAATCTCAGCTATGTACAGCTCAGCCAACTTATCCAAAGTATACGTAGTATGCACAGGCAGAAAATGTGCACACTTCATAAGCCGATCCACAATCACCCGAACTGAATTATTCTTTGTCGGTGACAAAGGCAAACCAGACACAAAATCCATGGTGATTCTCTTCCACTTCCATTATGGAATTCTCAAAGGCTGCAACAATCCAGAAGGAACCTGATGCTCAGCCTTCACTCACTGACACACCATACACTTACAAACGAACTCCGCCACATCGTTTTTCAACCCCACCCAGTAGTACTCATCCTTTAGGTCACGATACATCTTTGTACTACCCGGGAGCATAGCAAAAGGACTACAATGAGCTTTAGTCAGAATAGTGCGCCTTAACTTAGCATCATCTAGCACCACTATTCGACTTCCAAAACACAGAACACCATCATCACTAAAGCTGAAATCCAAAGGTCTATCTTCCGCAATGTCTTGAACATGCGAAACAAGAGAATCATCAAGCAACTGTTTATCTTTAATCATCTGTAACAAAGATGGTTTCACTTGCAACTCTGGCACAAGACCACCTTCACGCGATATGCTCAAGCGAGCAAACATCGCTCTCAACTCAACAGCCACCTTCCGGCTCAAAGCATCAGCCACAACATTAGCCTTGCCCGGGTGGTACTCAATCGCCATATCATAATCCTTAAGCAACTCCACCTAACGTCGTTGCCTAAGATTTAAATCCTTCTAAGACTTAAGGTATTTCAAGCTCTTTTGATCTGTGAACACAACACATTTCTCACCATACAGGTAAGGCCTCCAAACCTTTATGACAAACACCACAGCTGCAAGCTCAAGATCATGAGTAGGGTAGTTGCGCTCGTGCACCTTCAACTGCCTAGATGCATAGGCCACCACCTTACCCTCCTGCATCAACACGCAGCCCAAACCAACAATGGACGCATCACTATATACCACAAACTCCTTACCAGATTCAGGTTGAATCAAAACAAGAGCTTGAGTCAACGCTTCCTTCGGCTTCTCAAAAGCTTGTTGCCTCACCTCCGTCCACTCAAAGCGAACATTCTTTTGCAACAACTTGGTCAAAGGTGTTGTTATCTTTGAAAAACCTTCGACAAACCTAAGGTAGTACCCAGCCAATCCAAGGAAACTTCGTACCTTAGTCACTGACTTAGGCACTTTCCAACTCATCACAGCCTCTACTTTTTACTCCGTACCTAAACCCTTAGCCGATACCACATGCCCAAGGAAGACCACTTCCCTAAGTCAAAACTCACATTTACTCAACTTCGCATATAACTGATTCTCCAACAACGCTTGCAAAACGATTCTCAAGTGTTTATCATGATCCTCCTCGGTACGCGAATACACAAGGATATCATCGATGAACACCACCACAAACTAATCTAAGAATTCATGGAATACACGATTCATCATGTCCATGAAAGCAGCAGGCGCGTTGGTCAAACCAACGACATCACCAAAAACTCATAATGCTCGTACCTCGTCCGAAAAGCAGTTTTAGGTACGTCCACATCCTTCACTTTCAACTGATAGTACCTCGATCTCAAGTCTATCTTAGAAAACACTGAGCCTCCCCGGAATTGATCAAAGAGATCGTCAATTCTAGGCAAGGGATACTTTTTCTTGATCGTCAACTTGTTCAGTTGCCGATAATCTATACACATTCTCATCGTCCCATCTTTCTTCTTCACAAACAAGACCGGTGCACCCCAAGGTGACACACTTGGCCGGATGAAACCTCGATCCAACAACTCCTGCAATTGCGTTTTCAACTCTTTTAACTCTTTGGGTGCCATGCGATAAGGAGCAATGGACAACGGAGTTGTGTTCTCGAACAACTCTATACCAAACTCAACTTCCCTGTTTGGTGGCAATCCAGGCAACTCTTCCGGAAAGACACCCGGAAAATCACGAACCGTTCGAATGTCTTGAACATGCACATCCATGGTACCAGGATTCATCACATAAGCAAGGTAAGCCTCACAACACCACCTCATCACACGGTTTGCTTCCAAGGCCGAAATCACATTCAACAAGAATTTCACATTCTCTCCTACTACTACAACCTCATAGTCATCGTCCAACTTTAAGGTGACTCGCTTAACATGAAAGTCAACCACGACCCTATGCTCCGTCAACCAATCCATACCAAGGATTACATCAAAATCGTAGAAAACCAATTCCATCAAATCCACAAGGAAAACATGACCTTGCACAGACAAAGGACATCTCATGTACAACTTTCTAGTGACTACAGTCTCACCAAAAGAACTAGTCACTTGCATTCCTACTTCAAGCATCTCAACATGTATATCAAGCAAATGTGCATGCTCACTTAAGATATAAGAATGCGTGGATCCAGAATCAATCAAAGCCAGCAAAGATAAAGACTGGAGAGCAAAGGTACCTGCGATCACATCAGTATCGTTGCGCTCTTTGCGCTGAGCATACACCCTCGTTGGTCCACCTCCCTCCAGTCGAACGGCTACAACGTGAGCAATACCTCGCTGCCCCTCATCTCTTCTCTAAAAATTCCCACGGCCGCGCCCACGGCCTCTTAGAGGTGCAGCTATCCCAGGAGCACGTCCTTGGCCACCACCAGCCAACAAAGGACACTCCCTCCTCATATGATCTGCCGAACCACAATTCCAGCAAGAATTCCCTGTCACCACAACAGGAGCCTGAACCTCTCTAGCTGCTCGAGGACAATCTCGCCTCAAATGGTCCCTCGAACCACATGTCCAGCATGTATGCTGCTCGGACCTCATACGACCTCCCTGAGCCTGCCCACCTCGACCCGGAACACCACGCCTTCCCTCAGGCTGATGTTTCCTGTCACGGTCTCTCTTGTTCTGTCCACCACCGAAACTATACTCAGCAGCTCTCTTTCCAGAGCTAGAACCGACACCTCTAGAAGACAAGCCCAGGTTCTGCTCGATGTCCTGTGCCCGACACACAAGCATGTCAAAATCTGTGTAGTCTGCAGCTAGCATGTACGTCTTAACATCCTGCACCAATTCATACCGGAAACGATCACAGCGATGCCTCTCACTAGGTACCAGCTCAAGAGCATATTGGCTCAAGCGTACGAACTGGACCTCGTACTCAGCCACCGATAGATTACCCTGAACAAGAGACATAAACTCTCGTTTCTTCTCATCCAATTATCTCACACTTAGATACTTCCTCCGGAAGGCACCCTTGAAGAACTCCCAATCAACTTCATTGGGTTCCATACCAGCTGTGGTAGTCGTCCACCAGCTGTAAGCATCACCTTCCAGCAAGGAAACTACACATCCTAGCTTGCGCTCATCGTTACAACCCATTTGATCCATTATACGGATCGTACTTGCCAACCAGGCCTCAGACGCCTCAGGTGACATACCATATAACTCTACCGCTCTAAAGCTCCTCAACCTCTCCAAAGGTAGACTCATCTGCTCAGCTGCAAGGGCCTGCACTTGCGCTCCGACAACAACAGCCTGAAACGATCCGGTGATCGCCTCAACTAGTGGCTCCAAATTACCCAATCTAGGACCAGCTTGTCCTTGTTGCACCTGCTCCCCAACTCCAGGTGGTGGCAGAGGAGATAGATCTCCACCAGGAGGGACATCAGCCCCCTGCTCAACTGCAGGTACTATCGTATTGAACCTCAACTCTTTTCTAGGTCCCATGTGCTATTTAAAACAACACAACAACGAAAGCAAACCAAACCATTTAGGCCAGCTGCAAGCAAGAATCCAAGTTTACAAAACATTTGATTAGTGTAATAAGGCAATGGGCACCCAATTTCCCCATAGAGCATAGCATACACAAATCATCATGCTCACATACTTTTCATCATTTCAAATCAGCACATATCCACATAACATCATCACCATACGATCATATTCATTCCATATGCAATTCACATCACTCAACATGGCATAAGTTCAAAATTCAAACATTAGCATGCTTTTCAAACATCATATTTCAACTCACATCAATTACGCATACCAACATTCCCAATTCTTTCGAAACCAAGCTCTGATACCAACAAATGTAACCCCCTTAGCCCGGCCTAGACGTTTGACCCGAATTATGAAGATTACACGGGGAAAACCAAAGTCAACCTTGATTAACGACCTTTTTTTCTTTTTTGTCTTTTCTAGGTGCACATTAAGCCTATGTGATTACTCAAGAATCATAGTACAGAAGGATACATCGATCAGAAAACATTTAAGGACTCAATTGCATGAATTACACTTTTAGGGACCAAAATGTAATTTTCAGAAAATACAAGGACTTAATAGATTTTAAGCTTACCATTATTTAATATGTCATATTGCATGCTCCTCTATCAAATTTCAACTAAAAAGAACATTCCAAGCTCAAGCAATTGCATCCACAACATTCAGGACTAAAATGTAAAACATGGAAACTTAAGACAATTCAAAATCATCATCCAACGGTCATCCGTTTCAAAACACCAACCTTCGTACCGTAACGCCCGTATTGAAACGGTGTTGACCGTTTTGGTACTCGAGTGTGTTCCAAGACCAGTATCGAAACAGGCCTCTCCACTAGCCAAGATGTTTCGAAACACCTTCAACCATACCGAAACGCTATGGCCATTACAGGCCCCTGTTTCAGAATAGTTAAGGGTGTTTCGATACACCCTGCCCTGTGATAGCAGAAAATGCTGGTTTTCATGCTTTTTCACACTCGGATCAACCCCGAGACATGCCACAACATGCATACATCAAGGATACATATCAACAAACTTCATATCGAGGCTATAGCTTAAACATAGCAACCAACACATAAGCAAAGGCACTAAAGGCATGCTTCCTAGTTTGCCAAAACCATAACAACTCAAAACTCCAAATAACCAAAACCCAAACTCCAAAGGCCATTTACAACTCAAGTATAGGCAAACCAATATGCTCAAAGTAAAAGAAACATTCTCAAACATTCCAAAGTATAAATCCCACTCATTGCTTCTTATTACATTAAGGATGAATCACATACATCTCTTTAACAAAGCTATGGATTCCTCTTGCTTTTGGGCTGCCTTTAAAGGTTCAATTTTCTGCATTGATGAAACAAAAGAGCGTAAGCAATAAGCTTAGTGAGGATCGCTAGACAACATTCATCAATGCATAACTCATGATTTGCAAAAACAACACATGCCTTTTATAAAACAAGTCTTCACAAGACTTCAATGCACTTTTGAAACCTCATGCACATATGCACCAAATTACAAAAGCAAATAGACCTTTGCTCATGCTTTAACAAGCATCACATGCATTCTTGCATCATTCACGTATTTCTCATGCACCCTTGCATCATTTACAAGCATCTCATGCTTCGCTTTGTTCATTAACATTATATTTGCTTTCAAGTGATAGTCCACAAATCATTTCAACACAAGACACAATCAGATACGCGGATTACAAGCGTTGTCCCCACGCTTCATACAAACTACCGGACTACACAAGGTGGAGACAAATGGCACAATCACAACCCCTCAACTACCGTGATGGAGACTAATGGCACAATCACAACCCCTCAACATCACTCATCGGTAGTTGTATAATTCAACTAACGAGAGTAAGGGACACATACACAAGACTCACACACGGGACTAACCATTCACCGTTGTGATCTTAACTTCAATCGTTAGGGTACTTGGATGGAGATTATAGCACAATCACAACCCCTCGATATCAAAGGCGACTTTATTCACGGTGCACCCAATCCTATAGCCGGCTAACTATATCCAATTTAAGTAAACAAAAACCATTTTCATCACTTGCCAATATAACCATTTATCCACATTAATCCATTGTTTTTCAAGCATAACCACAATGTCATTTCCACAAGCACACATGCTTAACATCATATGCATTTTCATATGAAAACCAAGGATCACTTACCTAGTGCGTCCTTGAAATAATGACATTAAAATCCAGCATTAAACCATGCTTAAACATGCTTAAAAACAGTAAACAAATCCACTCTTACATCAAATGCATTTTCATCCAACTTAACACATTTCCAAGAAAGGGATTCACGAAACACTTACTCTTGAGCTTAGTTAACTGTATCAAGCTTACACTAAGCTCCCAAAAGCACGCTCAAAGCGTTACAAAGCAGGAAATTGTATTTCCACTCGCTGATATGTGAAGCCTTGTTCGCTGACACAGAAATTATACCTCCGGAGCCTCCAAAATCACCTCGTTAGCTTCTGGATCAAGATCCCCTATTTTCACATCAACAAAACAGAGATCTAAATGCATTAAAATGCATTCCAACACCAGCAACAATCCAAAGACTCGTTGCCCACTCAAACTACACCAAAATACCCTTCCGAAACAACTGAAAACTCAATTGATTGCCTCCTAAACCAAGCCTAGCCACCATTCATCACTTCCAAAGCATTATCAACATCAAAACACATCTAATAAACATCCTAACTCATCAATATACCTCCAACAATCAAAATTCCACCAATACACCCCAAAATCACACTTAAAACTACCAAGAAACTCAAGGATCTCAAGGATTTCGGGATCTATATCAACCACACCTCATTTTAACATATAAACCAACTTAGAAATCAATTAAAATCAACACAAAACAGTGCCCAACTCATCAAGTTCCAAAAATCAGGATTTCATCCACATTTTCACAAGATTTTGATCTCAAATCAAAACTATATTGAAAACTCAATCAAAAATAGTTATTAGAAGCTAAATATCTTGGGAATTTCAATAAAGAACTTAGATTAGAGATTGAGAACGAGATTTACCTCCAATCCTTGCTTCCTTCAATAGATGACAAGTTTTCCTTGCAAAAATCTTGAAGAATTAAAGAAGATCTCTCGAAAAAGATTTAGGAAATGTTGAGAGGATTTTTGGAAGAAAGAATTCTGGAAAAGATGAGAGAAAATGGTGTTTGGCTAAAATGAGAGGGAATTAGTAGTTACGTAAAATGAAAATCCACTAACTACCAATTAATTAATATCATATTCTAATTAAAATCATTTAATTAAAACCCATTTAAATCACATGTCATATTTAAGAAAGGTCAAATTGACTTAAAGCCCCTTAAAGATTCTAAGATTTTGGCTTCCACCTTAAAAAACACATTTTTCCAGTTTTGAAACTTTACAATTTGGTCACTACTCAAAATGTCCATTTTCCAAAACCCTCTTTATAAAATTGATTCGACCAACCTCTCAATTATATTTTTAGAGGATTTTAGCAAATTTTATCACAATTTTATCCTATCCCGATCCTTGATTTCCTAAAATCACCTTACGCGATTCTAACCGTTCTCGACCGGTCCGATCCTATGTCTAAAACATCTAGGCCCAAAACCAGGGCGTTACAGGCATTTCATATTACATCTTTACTCGGATATGCGGATGAGCTTGACTCAAGGTCAAGTCCTACCCCGGTGGATTCTCACATCACCGGATTCTCATGGCGATATCTCTCTTCGCCATAAAACTTGGGTATTACACCAAGTCCTACCCATATGGCATCTGTCATCATCAGATTCTCACTTTGGATCGGGATGGCACTACCCCCATTGCCTGACTCCAAAGAGCACATACGAATTTTTAGTTTATAGTGCACTCTCATCCTATTGGTCGACCAATTATATTCGGTAATTATCTCATCATTTATGCCAATATATTATAACAAAAAACATCATCTCACCTACTATTTTGATGCAACATTTCATTAACCTTTCTCATCTCATTTCAAAACCATATCTCATGCTTTGCATTAAATCAAAATCTCAAAACTCTTTAACACAACATGCTATCTCATGAAATCATTACATAGCAGCAACTCATGCTACAAATCATGCATAATAAGTAGGAATTTATCTATCTCAAAACAAGAGCATGTAAAAGCATTTAGGGGCATCAACCACATACTTGAGAGCAAATCTAGCCATACTTACTTCCGGACTTAGGATGGTGTTTCAAACCAATCCTAAATCCCCAAACCTTGTTTCTTTGTCTCTCAACGACTTCTAAAACCATTCGCACTCACCGATTATGTTTCGCTTGCTTGCCGAAACGATATCTAAGCTTCTTACACTTCCAGATCAACACCAAAAGCGTCTGAAGATGTCTCCCTTGTTTATTACACATAAGAGCAGATGATGAATGCATCATCATGCATTGAAATCACCAGCCACTCAAACAAACTCGATGCTCTACTCAAAATCACCATTTCGGCTACCAAAAACAACCGAAATCATCTCCAAACTTTCCCAAACCAAAGGCCAGCCAAGATCTATCAGTTCTAATCATTTCTAAACCTCAATCAACACCAAAAATCATAATAAACACGTCCTTATATCTCCAGCAACAATAGAACACCAAAAATACTCCAAAACCACAATTCTAGCATGTAAAACTTAGGAATCCAAACCTATTCGGGATTTGTTTGATAATACCTCAATTATAACATCAATTATCATCCAAAATACATTAGAAATCACCCTCAAAATAGAGCCTAACCAAGAGTTACGAAAATCATCAAGATCTCTCCAAGAATCTTGAGTTTTATCACAATTTCATGTTTCCAACATTAAAGCAACTCAAAAATCATTAACAAAGGATTGATAACTTGAGAATTTCATTAAAGAACTTATCATTAGAGGAGAAGGACGAAGCTTACCTCTAATGGCTGATTTCTCCTCAATTTGGGCAAGATTTCTTGAAAATCTAAAGTAGAAACAAGAGGTTTTGATGAGGTAAAGATTAAGAATCCTTAGGATAATGAAATCTCAGCAAAATAGATGAAAATCA
This sequence comes from Hibiscus trionum, assembly GCA_030270665.1. NCBI lineage: Eukaryota > Viridiplantae > Streptophyta > Magnoliopsida > Malvales > Malvaceae > Hibiscus > Hibiscus trionum. Next base: position 39,475,839 of record BSYR01000027.1, on the reverse strand, counting down.
AAGGTTAATTGATGAAGGAAATGTGTTTGGCTGAGTGGAAGTTGAGAGAAAATGAAATGAGAGAAAAAACAACAACGTACGGTAGTTATGAAAAAGTCAACTTAGATTTTCTTTTTAATTCTCCTTAATTAAAACATTATTAAAAACTCCCAAATTAAAGAGATATCTGATGAAAAACATTTTGGTAAAATTAGCTCCTTAAAGATTCAAAGTTTCAATCCTTTACAAAACAGTCACTAGTCAACTTTTGTAAAAACTGCGATTTGGTCACTACACCGAAATATAGTATTTCCAAATCACATTTTGTAAAATTGTTTTCACCATAACCTTTAATATAATAAATGAGGATTTTTAGATATTTTCCATATTTTTAAAGCATCCCGAACTAGGTATTCCCTAAATCTCCCTAAAAGATTCGAACCGTTCTCGACCGGCCCGATTCTACCTCTAAAACATCTAGGCCCAAAACCAGGGCGTTACACACAAACAAGGTTTGCACCCGGGAGCTACCCTCCACCGTTACAACCTTAAACTTTCCTCAATCGTTAGGGTACTTGGATGGAGTTTTCGGTACAATCACAACCCCTTAACATCCAAGGCGACTTGTTTATAGTACACTCAATCCTATAGTCGGCTAACTATATTCGGTTTCATTTACAAAACACTTTACATAACATCACTTGCCAATATAATCCAAATTCCATGCATACCTCACTGTTTTTCCAAAGCATTTATAATAAGCCACATTTCAAGCATTAAATCATGCATCTACACGTGCATACAAGGATCACTTACCTAGTGTATCCTTAAAACATATGGCATCATCAACCACATTTTATAAACTCAGCACATGCTTTAAAACAATAGGTTAACACAATTTAAAACAAGTGCATCCAAAGGCTCATAATAGCACAATCCGAGGGAGAAATTCAGTTTACTTACTTCTGAACTTAGTAAAGCGTTTCAAGGTCTTACTAAGTTCCCAAAACCTTTTCTAAAAATGTTAACATGTTGGAAAATCAATTTCCACTCACCGACTTGCGAACCCACACTTGCCAATGCAACAATCAACCGCCTGAAGCCTCCAACACCCCTTCGGTCGATTCCGGAACACTGTCCCTTGTTTTCAACACATTAAAAAACAAATATTCATTGCATCATAATGCATTCAAACACTAGCACTCAAAAGGAAACTCGTTGCCCTGCTCTAAAGCATCAAATCACCTATCCAAGACAACTGAAAACTCAATCGATTGATCTCTAAACTCAGCCCAGCCATCAACCAAGGCATCCAATACATTTTAACCACAAATCAACATCCAAAACAACCTAAAAAGCTTCCTTATACCTCCAACAACTCAGATCTCACATAACACCCCAAAAACCTAACCAAAAACACCTTTAAAAACAAATATATCAAGGATTTCGGGATTAATATGATTAAGACTCTATTTCTACATCATAAACCTTTCAAAACATGATTAGAAAGCATCTCAAACCAATCAAATCGAAAACAACTTCGAAAATCACATTAAATCATCTTTTTCAACAAGATTTCATCATTTTATCAAAACCACAAAGAAACTCCAATCAAAACATAAATAAAAAGCCAAATATCTTGGGAATTTCATTAAAGAACCTTGATTAGAGGGTTAGCACGAAAATTACCTCCAATCCTTGGTTCTCCTCTAATTTGGCAAGTTTTGCTTTCAAGAATCTTGAAGAGATTTGAGTGAAATCACAAGAAAGATGTTGAAAGTCAAAAGAGAAAATGAAAGTGAAAGAAATCTGGAAAAGGAGAGAATTGGAGAGTGTTTGGCTGATGTGAAAATGAAGAAAATGAAATGATCGTCAGTTTTGTTAACAAAAATAACCACCTTCTTAATTAAAACAACAAAAGCCTCTTTTAACATTTAATAAACCATTTAAAACACATGCGAAAATAGGGAAAGGGTTAATTGTCATTAAGCTCCCTAGAGATTCTAAGATTTTGTCTCTTTTTGAAAAGCACCCTTTTTTCCACAATTTTAAAACCTTAAATTTTGGTCACTAACCAAAATGTACTCTTCCTAAAACTTGTTTTGCAAAATTGATTTAACCAACCTCTTAAACATCATTTTAGAGGATTTTAGAAAATTCTCCATATTTTTATTCCATCCCAAACCTTGATTTCCCCGAACCACCTCTTAACATCTCGAACAACCAATTACAGGTTCCACAAGCCTAACCCGACACGCAAAACACCTAGGCCCAAAACCGGGGTGTTACATTGGCTGAAAGGGTGTTGAGAGAAAACATGAGAGAATTAAAGTTACGTCAAATTCACATTTTATGAAATAACCAACTTATTAACTAATTCCTCTTATATTTCCTTCATTAAAATACATTTTAAATTAAGCCTCATTAACGGAAAACTCAGATTTAACCAATTGTTCAAAAGGCTCCTTAAAGATTCAAATTTTTGACTCTTTACAAAACAATCACTAAAACTAGTTTTCAAACTTTATATTTTGGTCACTAGTCCAAAATGTCACATTTTCAAAACTCATTTTCCAAAATTGATTTCACCAAAACCTTTTATATATGTAAAAAGGATTCTAGATAATTTTTCCTTATTTTTATCATCTTCCGAAATATGTTTTCCCTAAACTCATCCCGAACCTTACCCAAATCTCTAATCTCGGTCTAACAGGCCGTAAAACCATCCCAAAAACCTCTAGGCCTAATACTGGGGCGTTACAAGTCATAATTCATAATTAAATCAAATCATAAAATAATAGTTTTCATGGATAAATTTGATTCTAAAATAAATGGAGATCAGTACGAATTAAAACATCATATTTCAAAATAAAGTAAATTTGAGTTACAGAAAAACTCTAATAAAGTTCTATGGATACATATTGCAACTACTAAAATCTTGGTATTGTACTCTACTTAAATCGGTGTTGGGAAATCCTCGTTGATATGCTCCTCCAAGCGACTGACCTGTTAACCTACGTACAGAAAAAAAAAACAAATTTGCACGCTAAGTTTACAAAGGTTAGTGGTATATGTTTATTCTACTATACTCCATGACGTTCATAAAAGTAAGCATTCAAATAAAGCAATGAGTATTTGGCATGCATTAGGTAGTTCAATCAACAATTACCACTACAATTGTAGTTCAATCAACAATTACCACTCCAAGCGGTTGACCACGCATGTACTCAGGACCACCTAGAGATCGAGTACTATATACAGGTATTTAGAACCTTCAAAAATATGTTTTCCATGAACTCATCCTGAAACTTACCTGAATCTCTAATCTCATTCCAATAGACCCTAAAACTATCCCAAAAACCTCTAGGCCCAAAACTGGGGATTTACAACTCTCCCCCATGGCCTCCTCACACTCCATCCAATCCACCTTACACTCCCACATGGCCTCTTCAACACAACAGTGTTGCCAAAAGACTTTCACAAGCACCCTTTTCACCACGGTGAACTTTATTACACGAATAAAAGATCTCAACAAGTTCCTTATAAAAGGAAAACCTTGGTCACAACTCCATATCCTCCACCAACATTACATACGATGGGTCCGACCTAAACCTCTACAACATTGAACCATGGAACACTTCATGAATCTTTTCCAACTCGGGAGGAAACCTCAACCAATAAGCCATTGAACCAACACACTCCACAACTTCATACAGTCCAATAAACCTCAGACTAAGCTTTCCTTTACATCTGATGCGTATCACCTTCTTCCAAGCCGATACTTTCAAGAACACATGAGCACTAATCGCATACTCAATCTCCATAAGCTTCAAATCCGCGTAAGATTTCTGACATCTGAGACAACTTTCGAACAATCACAAATAAGCTTCACCTTCACATTTGTGCTTTTCAACACATTAGGCAAGGAAACATGCTTTTCCCAAACCTCATCCCAAGACAGAGGTGTACGACACCTCCTACCATACAAGGCCTCATACGATGCCATTTATATACTTGCATGATAACTGTTATTATATGCAAACTCCACCAAAGGAGATTGTTTCTCCCACATTCCTTGGAACTCAATAATACAACATCTCAACACATCTCCCAAGACCTGAATCACACACTCAGACTATCCATCCGTTTGAGGGTGATACAATGTACTAAAATTAAGCCATGTGCCCAATGCTCGATGTAAGCATTCCCAAAACCTTGTTGTAAACCTTGGATCTCGATCAGAAACAATAGACCTAGGTACCCCGTGAAAATGCACAATCTCAGCAATATACAGCTTCGCCAACTTATCCAAAGTATATGGCGTATGCACAGGCAACCAATGTGCACACTTCGTAAATCGATCAACAATCATCCAAATGGAATCCTTCTTAGTTGGTGTTAACGGAAACCTAGACACAAAATCCATGGTGATTCTCTCCCATTTCCATTATGGTATCCTCAACGGTTACAACATCCCGGAAAGAAACTGATATTTAGCCTTAACACGCTAACACGCCATACGTTTAGCAACAAAAATCAGCCACATATTTCTTTGACCCTACTAAATTGTACTCTCATTTCAAACCTTGATACATCTTAGTACTACCGGGATGCATAACAAAAGAACTAGCATGCTAATCGGTCAAAATGATACACCTCAACTCATCATCATTAAGCACCACTATCTGATCTTTGAAACACAACACCCCATCATAATTAAAATGAAAATTTGTCGAATTCCCATCCATAATATCCTTAACACGCGGTACCAACTCTTCATCCTAAGGTTTCTTCTTTTTAATCAATCGTGACAAAGACTGCTTAACTTGCAACTCGGCCAACAAACCTCCATCCTACGTCACACTTAACCGCGCAAAAACCGCTTGTAACTCCAGCGTAACCTTTCTACCCAAAGCATCAGCGACAGCATTAGCCTTACCCTGGTGATACTCAACCGTCAAATCATAATCCTTAAGCAACTCTAACCATCTACGTTGCCTAAGAACACAACACATTCTCACCATAGAGATGGTGTCTCCTAAACCTTTACGCAAATCCAACCGCAACAAGCTCCACACCATGCGTGGAACGATTGGCTAGAGCACCCTTAGCTGTCTAGATGCATAAGCCACAATCTTCGCTTGTGATGCAACAATTTTAGCAAATTCCTTATCAAACCTTGGTTTTAATTAACTAGATCTAGCAAACCCACAAACTTCTAACTCCAATCTTGGTTGCTCTAAAACTAGCACAAGCCAAACTCCCAAGAACCAAGTTTAACATCCTCTTCATACCTTACGAACTCCAAAAATCATATTACCAAAGCTACTTACATAAAATACCTCGCTTACACCATCACTCCATCGATCTCTAAACAGTCATCCGTAAGTGTGAACACATATATGCATGATTACTTATATACCCTCATAGATGTCTATGTATATGTGTAAAGTGCATATTAGTCCTATATTTTGTACACATTCCATTTCATTTTATTATTGTTTTCAAGTGCATTTTAGGCATAATTAGGTCATGCATTGCATAAATATGGTATTCTTTGTTTTGCCATGATTTTATTGAATATTTGTTATTTGGTGAAGTAAAGATGATGTTTTAGTGTAGATTTAGTTTTCCAGGGCTTGAAGCTGTTAGAAGGATAGTAGACCAGAGGAGAGGATGCTGAGTCAACAGGCCAGAGAGCTATACTGAAGCAGTTCCACATAGAGTGAGCCTGCCGCCCAGGACAGCAAAGTGAGTCTACCACCCAGGATAGCAAAGTGAGTCTACCGCCCATGGCAACAAAGTGAGGAGTTGGTAAATTGGAGTGCGATTGGTAGAGCAGAAAATTGTAATTCTAATGATTCATCCACTCAATTTTCTGACGCCTAGAGCAGCAGACAGAGTTGACAGAGGAGAAGGACGAGCTTACGTGTAGAATAAGACAACGGGAAAAGAAGTCCATATTCAACTCAAAGAAGTCAGATTTTAAAGTTGCATTTAATGCAAAAGCCTTTTGAGGACTTCTACTCCAAGAAGGACTTAGACTAGACCTTTGCCTATATAAACCTCATGTATTTAGCAAATCAAAACAGACAACGGAGGTTTTCCTCATGCATAGTTTAGGATTTCTTACCACCGACATGTTCTAATTTTCTCTTGGGTTTGGGTTATGTTGTAATTAGTTGTGAAAACGGATGTTTAGGTTTTAAAGTTTGTTTTTGCAATAAAATACTCTGAGTTTGCTTAATTCATGCGCTTCACTTCTTTAATTAGTTCCAAAAGTCCAGTTGAAGAAATCCATTTGTCAGGCACGAGAGTGTCAAACTCACGAAAGAATTAAATATGGTCTCATCATGACGAGGTGTTGACTAATTCGTCTTAGACATAAGTTAGAATTTCAGCGGCTAAAAAGAGCAACCAAACGTCGACTGCATGTGTTAGGTTTACACTGACATTGCTAGGTATTGCCCACTTCACGCAGTGACAGAATTATAGCCTAGAAATAGGTAGGATCACTTCAGAATTGATTCACCAAACTTGGAGTATCTGCCAGACCTGCCGTCGAGTCTTCCCTCTATCTCACCTGCTGGGACAGTGAATGTTGCAATAGCAGAGTTCCGTCGTGGCAGTGTAAGTTGTTGTAGCCTCAATCCGCCATTACCCACCAAGGTAGTAGATCGTGGCAGCACAAAACAACTTGGCCTATTCAACGCAGTTTCACACTAAGCAGCAGCATAACCCTGCTCTCTCTATCAATATGATTACTTCCTATTATTACTTGTGTTTTATTTTACTTTTCTTCTCAAACAACCATCTTACTTGTGCATTTACTTTATTTGGGCAGGAACAACAATTCGAACCAAGCTGTCCAATCCCTGTGGGAGACGATATCTTATACTATAACTTTACAAGAGTATGCACTTGCGCTAATAAATAGAGTACACCCAAACGCTCTACAAGTTTTTGGCGTCGTTGCCGGGGATCGGTAATATCGAAATTCGATTTAATTTTTCTGCACTTTTTAAGTTTATTTACATTTAATTTCAGTTTTTATCTTTATTCAGAAAAAATATATGTGGGAAAGTGCTTATTAAGGTGCCCCACAAGTTAAGGGCAGCAGTATTTGGGAAAGTTCTTGTGAATTTTGTGAAGGAAATCATCCATTCAAAAGTAGCCCTCAACTTTTTGCAATGGACATGTCGTAGAAAACCACACGGGAATGGTTGCCTGAATATGAACAGGAGATGCCACCACACAGCAACAAGGACAGCTGATGCCGCTGCCGCATGTGCCGCCACAGCAGCAAGATTTTTCATGGTATGATCAAAAATCTCAAAAAAATATTTACCATAATAGTTTTGCTGCAGAAACCGACATGCCCTTGGAAAAAAGTCTTCTGCAAGAACAATCAAACTCCTTGGAGGACACACTTCAAGCTTTCCTTGCGCTCACGGATAAAGTGACAGCTGCTATGGACGCCAGCATCGCTAAGATGGATGCACAGTTGAACAATTTGGTCCTTATCAATGCCATAGATGAACTAGAACAATTAAGTCTGAGGGATATTGATGTCCCAGGACAAGAGGACGAAGAGCAATGCGAGGAAAGATCTCCGATGTGTGAGCAACAATTAAAAACCCCAAGCCAAGAGGATGCAGAACACTGCTCAGGCAGCAAGTATGACAGATGTTCCGGCAACTACCTAGAACCCTGCCCTAAGGACAAACTGACAACACTTGAGCAAAGCTATGCCTCAGCAGAGAGGCTCGCCACGACAGAAGCCTCTATAATGACGCCTGCCTCGGCAGACTCCTCGGCAACTATGGATTATATATATATATATATATATATATCAAGAGGAGTCGATGCAGGCAGATTTACAGTCGTCAAAATCTCTAATAATGGAGATTTTCGAGGAGCCTAAAGAGTTTTCCCTTGACTGGCACAACACTATGACATAAGACTACCACAATAGATGGTTGCCGCAGCAGCTGCCTCGGCAGCAAAAGAAACTTTCCCTTATGACTAACTTCGACAAAAAGGAGGTAAGTACATGGTTAGGTAGTTATTTAATTTTTCCTAATCACATGTTCATGCCTTCAAGAATAGGAACAAGAAGGAAGGTTCACATGGATTACAAGGGAACGAGGAAGAAAGACTCCTCCACCATGAGGATAATCACTAGATAGAGGGTGCGAGTGGATTACAAGAAGTATCAAAAACGACCATCTTGAGCTAAATTGATAAGGGAGTAGTTATTTTAGGAGATTCATATCAATGCACTCTTAGAGTAACAAAATTTTGTATAAGTTTTTATTTTCCCACATCTTTATTGTTTTAGTTAGGAGTGGATTTTACCTACCTGGGACCAGATTTTATTTGTGTTTTATTCCCCTCTCACAACTACTTACTCATATTCAGACCCTAAGGAATCGAGCCGCCGAGCACAATATGGGCAGCATTGCCGCAACCCGAACTGGCGGAAGAGTAGATAACTCCTCCACCATCTGACAGCAACTAAGCATGAGTTTTCTTTCCCTTTCTCATATTTAATTTTCGGTTTTAGTTTTATTTTGTGCATTGAGGGCAATGCCCATCTCGAGTTTGGGGGGTATATTTCTCATATTTTTGTTTAGGCATCTTAGTTGCATATAGATTGCATTGTACTTGCCTTCTTATCAACCGAAAAAGAAAAAAAATGTTAGAACTTGTGCCTATGATATGACAGCCGATTAATTTTTTGCACCAATTAAAAATTGAACTTAAATCGGGAAAAGCATGAATAACTTAGAATTTTCTATAATAGCCAAAAAAATTACACTATTGTTACTTGCTAAGTTTGATAGAATATCTTATAAACATTGCCTTCTTTGTTATTAGAATTCTTTGCAAAATTCTAACATGGTTGTAGGTAGCCTCTGAGGCAGTAAACAAAAACAGAAAAAATAAAAGCACTACCAAGGCAGAAAAACAAAGAAAATATGATGTTTTACCCTAGAGGTGCCCGAAACAGGCTCTAGGAAGAATCAGGTGCCAAGGACACTCTGCTGCTAACAAAGTCCATGAATTTGAAAATATTGAAGTGACGAAAAAATTAGCATGAGTGAATGAAAGTCTTCACGGGATGACTCTGCTCAAAGGGTTCGGGGTTTTGTAGTATGCTCTTATCTTAACTTCAGACCTGTAGAGTAGTTGTGATGAGCTGAAGCCCTTAGACCTTGATTAAATAAAATTGTGCTTAATTGTGCTGCCTCGGCAGAAACCTTATAGATCGTAACAACAACTTTGTTTATTCATGATATTCATCTGATTTAGCCTGTACACAGTCTTGCACACACTGCACTGTCATTATAGATTAATTCTGAGTTATTACTTGTTGTTTTCCCTATCACTAATCTAATATAGGTGCCACGACCTTAAGGTGCGGAATCAAGTCAAAAACAAGTTTTTCTTTCTGATTAGTATAAGGGCAAGTATACTTATGATAATTAGGATTGCATTGCTTGAGGTCAAGCAATAGTTCGAGTTTGGGGTGAGTAAAGTGCATATTAGTCCTATATTTTGTACACATTCCATCTCATTTTATTGATGTTTTCAAGTGCATTTTAGGCATAATTAGGTCATGCATTGCATAAATACAATATTCTTTGTTTTGTCATGCTTTTATTGAATATTTGTTATTTGGTGAAGTAAATATGTTGTTTTAGTGTAGATTTAGTTTTCCAGGGCTAGAAGTTGTTAGAAGGAGAGTAGATCAGAGGAGAGGATGCTGAGGCAACAGACCAGGGAGCTATACTGAAGCAGTTCCACACAGAGTGAGCATGCCGCCCAGGACAACAAAGTGAGTCTGCCGCCCAGGACAACAAAGTAAGTTTGCCGCCCAGGACAGCAAAGTGAGTCTGCTGCTCAGGACAGCAATGTGAGTCTACCCCCCGGGGTAGCAAAGAGAGGAGTTGGTAAATTGGTGTGCAATTGGTAGAGCAGAAAATCCTGATTCTAACGATGTGATGCACTTAATTTTTTGACGCCTTGAGCAGCAGACAGAGCCGCCAGAGGAGAAGAACGAGCTTACTTGTGGAACAAGGCAATAGGAAAAGAAGTCTATATTCAACTCAAAGAAGTCAGATTTTAAAGTTGCATTTAATGCAAAAGCCTTTTGAGGACTTCTACTCCAAGAAGGACTTAGACTAGATCTTTCCCTATATAAACCTCATGTATTTAGCAAATCAAAACACACAACGGAGGTTTTCCTTATGCATAGTTTAGGTTTTCTTACCGCCAACATGTTCTAATTTTCTCTTGGGTTTGGGTTATGTTGTAATTAGTTGTGAGAACAATTTTTTAGGTTTTAAAGTTTGTTTTTGCAATAAAATACTCTGAGTTTGCTTAATTCATGCGCTTCACTTCTTCAATTAGTTCGAAAAGTCCAGTTGAAGAAATCCATTTGTCGGGCAAGAGAGTGTCAAACTCACGAAAGAATTAAGCACGGTCTCATCATGACGAGGTGTTAACTAATTCGGCTTAGACATAAGTTAGAATTTTAGCAGCTAAAAGAAGCAACCAAACGTCAACTGCCTGTGTTTGGTTTACGCTGACATTGCTAGGTATTGCCTACATCACGCAGTGACATAATCCTACCCTAGACATACGTAGGATCACTTCAGAATTGCTTCGTCGAACTTGGAGTATCTGCCAGATTTGCCGTTAGGTCTTCCCTCCATCTCATCTACAGGGATAACGAAAGTTGTAAGAGTAGAGTTCTGTCGTTGCAGTGAAAGTTGTGGAAGCCTCAATCCGCCATTACTCGCCAAGGTAGCAGATCGTGGCAGCGCAAAACAACTTGGCCTATTCAACGCAGTTTCACACTAAGCAGCATCATAATCCTACCATCTCTATCAATCTAATTACCTCCTTTTATTACTTGTGTTTTATTTTACTTTTCTTCTCAAACAACCATCTTACTTGTGCATTTACTTTATTTGTGTAGGAACAACAATTCAAACCAAGTTGTCCAATCCCTGTGGGAGACGATATCTTATATACTATAACTTGACAAGAGTGTGCACTTGTACTCATAAATAGAGTACACCCAAACACTGTACAATATGTGTATGCAAAACCTCTAACGTCATCCCAAATGTATGCATGCAATGGCATAATTATATATATACATATAAGTGTTTTTGCATTGTGCATGTTAAACTCTTAACACTTACTAATAACATTCTCATACCCATATTCCTTCCAACATATCCAAAACTTGTACTTTCCGAATAAAGAGCAACATTCGTTCCTCCGCAAAAGCCTACTAGCCTATTCATACATGTCGATCAAAATCCTTCTCTTTACCTTTATGCACTAGAATATCACCAACAAACACAACAACAACTTGATCCAAAACTCATGTAACACTCAATTCAACACATCCCTAAACACACCAACGCATTGGTCAAACCAAACGACATCACCAAGAACTCATAATGCTCATACTTCGTACGAAAGGCAAATCTAGGAACATCCACATCCTTTACCCTCAACTGATAATACCGATCTTCAAATCAATCTTAAAAAACACTGAATCGCCACGAAACTGATCAAACAAATCATCAATCCTCAACAAAGGATAATTATTCTTATTCGCCAACTTTTCCAGTTGATGATGATCAATTCACATCCGCATCGTGTCATCCTTCTTTTTCACAAACAACACCAATGCACCTCAAGGTGAAACGCTAGGCCTAATAAACCCTCTATCAAGCAACTCCTGAAGTTGCACCTTCAACTCCTTCAACTCTTTCGGAGCCATACAATAGGGAGAAATAGACACTAGAGCTGTAATTTCATACAACCCAAGGCCAAACTCAACCTCTCTATTTGGTGTCAAACTAGGCAATTCCTACGGAAAAACACCCAGAAACTCACATACCGTACGCATATCCCGATCAAACACTTCCTTTGATCCCAGATTCATAAAATATGTAACCCCCTTAGCCAGCCTAGACGCTTGACCTGAACTACGAAGATTACACGGGGAAAACCAAAGTCAACCCGAAAGTCAACCTTGATTAACGACCCTTTTTTATTTTATTCTTGTCTAGATGCACATTAAGCCTATGTGAATACTCACGAATCATGGAAGAGAAAGGAACAGTGATCGAAAAACATTTAGGAACTCAATTGCATAAATTACGCATTTAGGGACCAAAATGTAATTTTTGGAAGTTATAATAACTTTGCTAATTTTAGGTTTACCAATGTGAAATTAATCATGTTACATGCTTCTTTGTCAAGTTTCAGCTTAAAAAGACATCCCAAGCTCAAGCAATTGCATCCACAACATTAAGGACTAAATTGTAATGCATGGAAACTTAAAACAATTCAAAACAACATCCAACGGTCAACTGTATCGGAACGCCCACCCTTCGTACCGAAACGCCCGTATCGAAATGATGTTGACCGTTTTGGTACTGGGGTATGTTCCGAGACCGGTATCGAAACAAGCTTCATCAGTAGCCAAACTGTTTCGAAACAGCTCCATCCGTTCCGACTACCATGGCCATTACAGGCCCCCGTTTCAGAACATGTGAGGGTGTTTTGATACAGTTTGCCCAGTGACAGCAAGAAAATGCTGGTTTTTGATATTTCAAACCATTCAATCATACTTCAATGAGCATCAAATCATACCAGCAGCTCATTTTGATTCTAAGGAACATATTTAAGGTCTTAAAGCTAGAGCATGACATCAATCACAAAATCACACAATCTAAAGGCATGCTCCCTAGTCTTAAAACCAAAATAGGCAACCAAACCTCAAACCAAACATTTAGGACCATTTACAACCCATAAACGCCATCACAAACCTGCCACAAACTTAGGGAGTTCAAATACATCTCCCAAATACAACCTTGGTTTCCCATTGCCATATATCAAGACTAAAGTGTATAAAAACATCACCATACATGAGCTTTGCACTTCCTTGGATGTTCTTAACCTTCTCGCTGCCCAAAAACACATCAATTATATGCATTATTGGTAAAAGATAGCGTAAGCACAATTGCTTAGTGAGGCATACTCTAAAGAAAACCAAAACAATAATGCATTATTCAAAACACTTTCTCAAAAGCCTTTTTCTACAACATGCTCATTCTATCTCATGCTTGAAAACCATTCAAAGCAACTTCTCATTGAAAACACATGTACCTCAATTCTATCTCATGCATTTAAACCAATGCAAATCTCATGGCAAAGCCATACTCATGCTTGTAAAACCAAAGCATTTCATATACAAATCTCATATGCATTTCTCATAGCATAAATCATCTCATCAAAGGTACATGTGAATCAAAAGCATTTGTTGAGTGGATCGAATGATCGAACTAAACCAAGAGTGGGGTGAATTGGATTTTTAATGTTTTTGGTGGTGGAAATTGCAAATAAAAAGATTGACAAGGAATTTTAGAGTGGTTCAAGTTCCAAATGAACTCTACATCCACTACCTTAGCTTCACTAAGTATTTGCAAGAATTCAACTAATTGCTCTTCCCCTTTTCTAGGCTAAGGAGGTAACCCTTACAATTTTCGGTCAAATTTTCTACCCAAAATTTGACCCAATCCTCACACAATTAAAACAAAGAATTTGTTGGCTAAACAAGTATCTCTCAATACATAAACTAGCCCAATTACAAGCACTCAACCCAATTGAAATGATAAGAATGAAAAATACAATTGGGGTTTCTAGATAATAATGGGATTTAGGCACAAATGCTTGGATTTGGTGTTTGGATGTTTGCTTTTGGATTAATAATTGTTGCTGGAGCTTTTAGAGGTCCCTTTTATACCTTCTCATTGATTTCTAGTCGTTGTGGTTGTTGCATTCATCAATAGAGCCGTTGGGGGTGTTATCTCCCCTCCATAAATGCAGTATGCAACCAACCGTTTCGAAACGCCCGACCCTGTTTCGAAACAGACCAAAATAGAAAGAGCCGTTGGGGTGCATTAAATAGCCCGTATCGAAACGGTCAGACCTGTTTCGATACGCTAAGAGCCGTTTCGAAACTTGTTTCGAAACATTTTTCCACTGTCAAGGGTCGTATCGAAACGTCTTGAGATCGTTTCGAAACGCCTTAACGGTTTGTTAAAAATCAGTTAAAAACATTCAACGGTCATATTTTTCAAATCAATTTAAGAACCGTTTCGAAACACTTGATTTCGTTTCGATACGGTGTCTCTTTGTTCTAAAGCCGTTTCGAAACTTGTTTCGAAACACGAGTTGGCAGTGTTGAAATCGTTTCGATACCCGTTTCGAAACACAGGTTCACAATTTCAAAACTGTTTCGAAACGCCTTAGACCGTTTCGAAACAGGGACTCGAAAATCACTGTTTTGGCTTTAAGAACACTTAGAAAATATTTGATAAACTTAGTTTTTAACTTAGGCATATTCTTTAAATCATATAGGGATGTTTGAGGACTTAAAAATTCATTTTCACATTTTCAATTTAGTCCTTAGGTTCTTTAGTTATATCAAAATTAAAATATCGGTTTCACATCATTTTCATATATTATATTAGCATTTCACATCACATTATTACTCGGATATGCGGACAACATTCTCTAACCACTAGACGCTTCCGGTGGAATATCACATCACCGTACTCACTTGTCTAGTAACATAATTTCTGGTGGAATCTCACATCACCGTACTCACATAGCGGAATCTCTCATCGCCACAAAGCTTGGGTATTTCACCAAGTCCTACCCGATGGAATGCCCATCATCGGTTCTCTCCCTTTGGATTAAACCAAATAGCATGTACGAATTTTTAGTTTATAGTGCACTCTCATCCTATTGATCGATCAATTATATCCGGTAAGTATCTCAACATCTATGCCAATATATTATGTCAAAACATCATCTCACCTACTGTTTTTCATGCAACATTTCTCAAAATATTCTCATCTCATTTCAAAACCATAACATTTGCCATACTTTAAAACAAAAGCTCAAATCTCAACTATGCAACATGTTATTTAATGAAATCATTTCAAGCATTATCTCATGCTACAAATCATGCATAAAAATAGTAGGAATTTATCTATCTCAAACCATGAGCATGTAAAAGCATTTTAGGGGCAACCACCACATTTAAGAGAGCAATCTAGCCAATACTTACTTCCGGACTTAGGAAGGTGTTTCAAACCTTTCCTAAATCCCCAAACCTTATTTCTTGTCCCTCAAGGACTTCTAAACCATTCGTACTCACCGATTACGTTTCGCTTGCTCGTCGAAACTCTATCTAGGCTCCCGAATCAACACCAAAAGCATCTGAAGATGTCTCCCTTGTTTATAACACATAAGAACAGAGGATTAATTCATCATCATGCATTGAAATCATCAGCCACACACCTAAACTCGCTGCTCTACTCACAAACCACATTTCGGCTACCAAACACAACTGAAATCATCCCCAAACTCTTCCAAAACAAAGCCCAGCCAA
This sequence comes from Hibiscus trionum, assembly GCA_030270665.1. Lineage (NCBI taxonomy): Eukaryota > Viridiplantae > Streptophyta > Magnoliopsida > Malvales > Malvaceae > Hibiscus > Hibiscus trionum. Next base: position 39,460,367 of record BSYR01000027.1, on the reverse strand, counting down.
GATCTACCACTTCTAATCATTTCTAAACATCAAAAATCATCACAAACTCATCCTTATACCTCCAGCTATGACAGAACACCAAAAATCACCCCAAAAACCATCATTTTAGCATACAAAACTTAGGAATCCAAGCCTATTCGGGATTTGTTTGATAAAACCTCATTTATAACATCAATTAACATCCAAAATACATTAGAAAACAACCTCAAAACAGAGCCTAACCATCAACCACGAAAATCACCAAGATCTCTTCAAAAACCTTGAGTTTTAATACAATTTCTTGTTTCTAACATTAAAGCAACTAAAAAATCATTAACAAAGGATTGATAACATGGGGATTTCAGTAAAGAACTGATCATTAGAGGAGAAGGACGAAGCTTACCTCTAATGGCTGATTTCTCCTTGAATTGGACAAGTTTTCTTCAAAATCCAATGTAAAAACAAGAGGTTTTGATGAGTAAAATATTAGGAACCAAAAAGAGATTGAAATCTCATCAAAAGGAATGAACACCAAAGGTTAATTGCTGGAGGAAATGTGTTTGACTGAAAAGAAATTGAGAGAAAATGAAATGAGAGAAAATTGATGAAAGGTAGTTATAAAAATTCAAAGGTAGTTTCCTTTTAATTAATCTTTATTTTCCTTTAATTAAAACATTAATAAAATCACCCAAATTAAGAAGAAATCTGATTAAAAACATTTTGGTAAAATTAACTCCTTAAAGATTCAAAGTTTCAATCCTTTACAAAACAGTCATTGTTTAACTTTTGCAAAACTGCGATTTCGTCACTACACCGAAATGTTGTATTTCCAAACCTTATTTTGTAAAATTAATTTCACCATAATCATTCATATAATAAATGAGGATTTTTAGATATTTTTCCATATTTTTAAAGCATCCAGAACTAGATGTTCCCTAAACCTCCCTTTAAGATTCGAATCATTCCCGACCGGTCCGACTCGAACTCTAAAACATCTAGGCCCAAATTTGGGGTGTTACAACATAGGCCAAGAAAGCTTCACAACCCGATTCCATCAAATGACTCGCTTCTAGAGCCAAAATAGCATTGGACTAGAATTTAACATTCTCACCCAGGATTACCACTTCGTAATCATCATCAAGTTTCAGGGTAACTCGCTTGGTTTCAAAATCAACCACAACTCTATGCTCAAACAACCAATCCATACCCAGGATTACATCAAAAACATGGAATGGCAACTCCATCAAACCAACCGGAAACACATGACCTTGAATAATCAAATGACATCTCCTAAACAACCTTCCAGTAATAATCGTTTCACCAAAGGAACTAGTTACTTACATTCCCACATCTAACAATTTTGAGACGATCGTTCAAACCACAACTCTCACAAGCGTTAGCAACAACAGGCGCAGAAGTCTATACCCTACGAATCAAACATGGACAATCTTGCCTCATGTGATCACACGATCGACATACCTAACAGGTATTAAATGCTACTCTTGCCTAGTTATACTGACTCTACGGTCCTCGTCCATTGCTACCACCACCTCGCCCCACCTCATGCGATACTTTTTTATCATGTTTCTTCTTAAACTGACTACCATCAAAACCATATTCCGCAACTCTTTTTTCCAGAGATAGAACCTCCCACACGAATTTGATAAACCCAAGTTCTCCCTATTGCACTTTTCTCGCGTAACCAACATGTCGAAAATGGTGTAGCGAAAATCCAACATATATAACCTGAAATTATGTACCAATCCGTAACATAATCAATCACATCGATGTCTCACATCCAATACCAGTTCAGGAGCATACTCGCTCAACTGAACAAACTACACCTTAAACTCGGCCACAAACATATTGTCTTGAACCCAAGCAATGAATTCACATTTCTTGTTATCCAAGTATCTAACTCTCAGATACTTCTTCTTAAAGACAGTTTGAAAGAACTCCCAGGTTATAATACCGGGTTCTACACCCACAACCACAACTGTCCACCAACTGTACACATCTCTCTGCAACTGAGACATGGCATATCTTCAACCTACGGGCATCATTACACCGCATTTGTTGCATAATCCCAATAGTACATGCCATCAACCCCACGGATACCTAGGGTGTAAACCCTCAAAACTCAACTTCTTCTAAACTACAAAAGCGCCCTAACAACAACTCACAGTTGTTTAACAGCTAGTGCAGTCCGATGCACTCCAGCAATGACAGCTTCATAAGCTTCGAACATCGCCTATATCTTAGGCGCCATGTCACCCAACTAGCCCAGGTTGTACTTGCTTCGGGGTGACAAACCCCAGAAGATATAACATTCTCCTCAAATCCTTGAACAAAGGAAACAAAACCATTCTACTTCTCACTTCATCTCTCGGTTGTGACATAACACATTTCTAAGGCATGATAATTTTACCAAAACAAAAACAATCAGGCCAGCTTCAAGCAAGGATCCAAGACTTCCATTTCAAACTATAGTAATAAGGCAATGGTTTCCTCAAAACAATCTGGATGCAATTTATTAATCTATGCTGTACATGCTACCAACGGTTCAAATCTCACCCCAAACGGACATCAATAGGGCATTCAATTGCAATCACGAACATTAAGGGACCAAATTGTAAATATGAAAAATTATAAGGACTTAGTCCAATTTTGAGTTACCAATCCGTAATTAATCAAGTTCCATACTTCCATTCCAAATTTCAGCTCTAAATGATCATTCGAACTCATTTAATTGCATGCATAACAATCAGGGACCAAAATAGTAGAATCTAAAACCTTTTATTATCAAAATAACTAACATAATGATCAGGTGTATTGATACAGTCCTAAGGTGTATTGATACGCGAGGGCATATCGATACAATTCATAGGTGTATAGATACAGGGCGTATGGAAACAACTCATAGGTGTATTGGTACACGGGAGTCTAGTAGTCTAAAACACAGTTACCTGCATAGATACACTTCTACATGTATCAATACATGTAGACTCTCGACGTGAATGATTATTTGTTGGCAATAGGGATTAAAAGATGTAACCCCCTTAGTCTGGCCTAGACGCCCGACCCGAGCTAAGAAGATTACACAAGGGAAACTGAAGTCAATTCGTTAAAGTCAACATCGATTAACGACCCCTTTTTATCTTCTCTAGATGCACATTAATATCTTATATGTTCAGCAAACCACTTAGAAGAAAACGACACAACAATCGGAGTTCGATTAGGGGTTCAATTGCATACATTTAACTTTTAGGGACTAAACTATAATTTCTGAAAATTACAGGGACTAATCCAATTTTAGGATTACCAAACCGTAATTAATCATGTAACATGCCATCATGTCAAAATACATCACAAACGGATCACCCAAACTCAATCAATTGAACATACAACATTCAGGGACCATAATGCAACTTTTCAGAACTTTAAAAAATTCTTTTAACTGAAAATAACGACTCGGTATCGGTACACTTAAGCTCGTATCGATACGCAGGGTGGAAGTAGCCAAACATGGGAGAAACGTATCGATAAGCTTCCCCGCGTATCGGTACGGCCTTCAAACATTGCCTAGGCGTATCGATACGCGGGCAACTCGTATCGATACCCTTGTACCGATTTGCCTAAAATTTGCCTTAGTGTATCAATACCCAACCCCGAGTATCGATACGCATACCAAAAATCACATCCAACAGCCCCCAAATCACATTTAACAACATCTAATCATGTCCAAAACATCCAAACATGTTATAACCAACATACCATACACTCATGCATCATCAAACATTCACAACATATGCATCAAGCATGGCAATTCATGGAGAGACATTAAACTACTCAAGCATGCTTTAAAAACCCAAACCATACGATAACCAAATACCAAATATAAGACCATAAACCATATATAGACCATTTACAAGTCCAAAAACACAAACCAAACATGATCAAGGTGTTTAACATCACCAAACAAATCCATGAGTAGAAATCCCTCCCATTGCCTCTTATTACAGTAAAGTGAAAGCACATACATTGCTTAACTAAAATCACGTAGATTCCATTTGCTCTCTTGCTGCCAAAGATGCTCAATTATCTGCATTGATGAAACAAATGAGCGTAAGCATAAAGCTTAGTGAGGACCGCTATCAACAAATCATTCATCAATGTATTTTATAAAACCAAAGCATCATTCTTTGTAAACATATGTCTTCCTTTAAAACATGAACTTCAAAACATCTATTCCACCTCCAAAACCACATGCTCATAGCATCATTAATTACAACACAAAAAACCTTTGCTCATGCTCAAACCAAGCATCATATGCACTCAAGCATATCTCTCAAGCATCTCATGCTTTCTCAACATAAATGCTCATCACTAACTCATTATATCAATATCATTATATTGGCTCGCAAGTGATCAATAACAACCCATATCAAAACCAACACAATTGACACAATCGGATACGCGGATTACAAGCGTTGTCCCACACGCTTCATGCACACTACCGGATTACACAAGGTGGAGTTAAATGGCACAATCACAACCCCTCAATATCACTCATCGGTAGGTGTATAATTCCACTAACGAGAGCACGAGACACAAACCACAAGATTCACACACGAGATTAAACCATCCACCGTTGTGATCTTAGCCTCAATCATTAGGGTATTTGGATGGATATTACGGCACAATCACAACCCCTCATCATCCAAGACGACTTTATTCACGGTGCACCCAATCCTATAGCCGGCTAACTATATCTGATTAAAGTAACCAAAAACCATTTCCATCACTTGCCAATATAATCCTTTATCAACATTATTTCACTATTTTACAAGCATAAACCACAATGTCATTTTCACAAACATTAACATGCTTAAACCAAATGCATCAATCATATTAACCAAAGGATCACTTACCATGTGCATCCTTAACAAAATAGCATTAAAAACCAGCATCATCAATGCTCAAAACATGCTTTAAAACAGTAATCAAACCACATTTAATTCAAGTGCATTTAATACCAAAACATAGCACATTCTGAGAGAGACTTTCGATTTACTTACTCTTGAGCTTAGCTAATTGTTTCAAACTTACACTAAGCTCCCAAAACTACGCTCAAAGCGTTTCAAAGCTGGAAAACTCTTTTCCACTCACTGATACGCGAAACTTCGCTTACCGACGCGAAAATCACTCGTCCGAAGCCTCCAAAAATGCTTCGCTTGCTTCCGGATCAAGATCCCCTGTTTTTAGACCATCAAACAGAGATCCAAATGCATTAAAATGAATTCCAACACCCGCAACTAAACACAAACTCGTTGCCCAACAAAACTACACCAATTTACCCATCCGAAACAACCGAAAACTCAATCGATTGCTTCCTAAACCAAGCCCAGCCAACATACATCACTTCCAACCATTAATAATCATCAAAACACATCTAAACACAACATAAACCCTTCCTTATACCTCCAGCAAGCATAACAGCATCAAAACACCTCAAAACCAAACTAAAACTATCATGAAACTCAAGGATCTCCGGATCTATATTATAAAAACACTTTTTCAAAATCATAATCATCTCAAAACTCAATTAGAATCAATCTAAAACAGAGCTCATCAACAACACTCCAAAAATCAAGATTTAAACCATTATTTTGCAAGATTTTGATCTTAAATCAAAACTCGGTTTAAAACAACAATTAGGAGCCAATAATCTTGGGAATTTCAATAAAAAACATAGATTAAAGGTTGAGAATGGGATTTACCTCCAATCCTTGCCTTCCTTAAAGATTGACAAGTTTTTGCTTCACAAACCTTGAAGAAATTGAAGAGAATTCTTGGAAAAAGATGAGAAACTAAAGAGAGAGTGTTTGGGAGAAAAGAAATATGGAGAAATTTCTTTTAGAAATGTGTTTGGCTGAAAAATGAGGATTGAAAGTTAGTTACGTAAAATGAAACCTTACAATTTTACTATTTATTAATTAAAATAAAACCCCTTTAAATCAATTATATTAAAACTCATTTAAAGCACGTGTCAATTTAAGGAAAGCTATAATTGCACAAAAGCTTCCTAAACATTCTAAGATTTTTGCTCCTCTTTTGAAATTTGCATTTTTCACAGTTTTAAAACTTTACATTTTGGTCACTACCCAAAATGTACCTATTCCAAAACTCATTTTGTAAAATTGATTTAACCAACCACTTAAACATGATTTTAGAGGATTTTATAAATTTTTTGTCATATTTTTATCCTATCCCGGACCTTGATTTCCCTGAACCACCTAACACGATTCGAACCGTTTCTGACCGGCCCGATCCGATGTCTAAAACATCTAGGCCCAAAACCAGGGCGTTACAACTCTCCCCCACTTAGGAAATTTTGTCCTTGAAATTTTACCTGAAGGAAAGAGATGTGGAAACTGCTTCGACATGTCTGCCTTGCTTTCCCAAGTGGCCTCCTCAACTCCTCGATGTTGCCACAACACCTTCACAAGCTCTATCGTCTTTCCACGAAGAACTTTTTTGCTCTAATCAAGGATCTTCATTGGTTCTTCGTCATAAGGCAAATCTGGATTCAGCTCTATCTCTTCAACAAGCATCACATGCGAAGGATCTGATCTATACCTCCGCAACATCGAAACATGAAACACGTCATGAATATTTTCCAACTAGGGAGGCAACCTCAACCGATAAGCCACGGAACCAACACGCTCCACAACCTCATAAGGTCCAATAAACCTCGGGATAAGCTTACCCTTACGTCCAAATCTCATCACCTTCTTCCAATGTGATACTTTCAAGAACACACGTTTGCCAACCACGAACTCAATCTCCTTACGCTTCAGATCTTCGTAAGACTTTTGCCGATCCGATGCTGCCTTGAAGCGCTCGCAAATGAGATTCACCTTCTCGGTGGTTCCTTTCAACATAGCCGGCATCGAAATCAACTTTTGCCCTGTTTCTGCCCAACAAAGAGGCGTTCTACACTTCCTCCCATACAAAGCCTCGTATGGGGCTATTTGAATGCTTGCCTAGTAACCATTGTTGTAAGCAAGCTCAACCAAAGGCAAGTGCTTCTCTCAAGAACCTTGAAAATCTATAACGCAGCATCTCAACATGTCATCAAGCACTTGGATAACACACTTCGACTGTCCATCCGTCTGAGGATGATAAGAAGTACTGAAATTCAACTGTGTACCCAAAGCTTGATGCAAACATTCCCAAATTCTCGATCTTAACCTCGGATCTCTATTTGACACTATAGACTTCGGCACACCGTGGAACCGCACAATCTCAACAATATACAACTCTGCCAGCTTATCCAAGGTATACGTAGTATGCATGGGAAAGAAATGTGCACACTTCGTAAGGCGATCAACAATCACCCAAACAGAATTCTTCTTCGATGGTGACAATGGAAAACCAGACATGAAATCCATGGTAATCCTTTCCCACTTCCATTCTGGGATTTTTAAAGGATGCAACAACCCAGAAGGAACCTGATGTTTAGCCTTCACTCGCTGACAAGCCATGCATTTGCTAACAAACTCGGCAACATCCTTCTCCAATCCCACCCAATAGTACTCATCTTTCAAACCATGATACATCTTCGTACTACCAGGGTGCATAGCAAAAGGACTACTTTGAGCTTCAGTTAGAATAGTGAGCCTCAACTCAACATCATTCGGCACCACTATCCGCCTCCCAAAACACAAAACACCATCATCATTGAAACTGAAATCCGAAGGCTTACCATCCACAATATCCTGAACGTGAGGGACAAGAGAATCATCAAGCAACTGTTTATCCTTGATCAACTGAATCAAGATGGTTTCACTCGCAATTCGGCAACAAGACCACCATCTCACAAAATGCTCAAGCGAGCAAACATCACCATCAACTCCACAGCCACCTTCCTGCTCAAAGCATCGGCCACAACATTGGCCTTTCCAGGATGATACTCGATCGACAGATCATAATCCTTAAGAAACTCCACCCATCGACGTTGCCTAAGATTCAACTCCTTTTGGGACATAAGATACTTCAAGCTCTTATGATCTATGAATACCACACACTTTTCACCATAAAGATAATGCCTCCAAATCTTCAAGGCAAACACAACAGCTGCGAGCTCAAGATCGTGAGTAGGGTAGTTATGTTCATGCACCTTCAACTGCCTAGATGCATATGCTACTACCTTACCCTCCTTCATCAACACACATCACAAGCAAACATAGGACACGTCACTATAGACCACAAACTCCTGGCCAGACTCAGGTTGAATCAGGACAGAAGCTTGCGTCAAAGCTTCCTTCAGCTTCTCAAAAGCTAGCTGCCTCGCATCTGTGCACTCAAAGTGAACATTCTTCTACAACAACTTGGTCAATGGTGCAACAATCTTCGAGAAACCCTCGATAAACCTACACTAATATCCAGCCAAACCAAGAAAACTTTGTACCTCTGTCACTGACTTAGGCACTTTCCAACTCATCACTGCCTCTACCTTATATGGATCAACACGAATACCCTCAGCTGATACAACATGTTCAAGGAAGATTGCCTCCCTAAGCCAAAACTTACATTTGCTCATCTTAGCATAAAGCTGGTTCTCCAACAGCACTTGCAACAATATCCTTAGGTGTCTATCATGATACTCCTCGGTACGAGAGTACACAAGGATGTCATCGATGAACACTAACACAAACTGATCCAAAAACTCATGGAATACGCGACTCATCATGTCCATGAAAGTAGCAGGTGCGTTGGTTAACCCAAAAGGCATCACTAAGAACTCATAATGTTCGTACCTTGTCCGAAAAGCCGTCATAGGTACGTCTACATCCTGCACCTTCAACTGGTAATACCCTGACCTCAAGTCAGTCTTAGAAAACACCGAGGCTCCTCGAAACTAATCAAAGAGATCATCAATCCTTGGCAAGGGATACTTGTTCTTGATCGTCAACTTGTTCAGTTGCCGATAATCTATACACATCCGCATTGTCCCATCTTTCTTCTTAACAAACAACATCGGTGCACCCCAAGATGATACACTCAGCCGGATGAACCCTCGATCAAGCAACTCTTGAAGTTGTCTTCAACTCTTTCAGCTCTTTAGGTGCCATTCGATAAGGAGCAATGGACACTGGAGTCGTATTCTCATACAACTCGATACCAAACTCAACTTCCCTGTTTGGCGACAACCCAGGCAACTCTTCCAGAAAAACACCCAGAAAATTGCAAAAGGTTCTGATGTCTTGCACACGTACATCCTTTACACCAGGATTCATCACATATGCAAGATAAGCATCACAACCCAACCTTAGCATACGGCTTGCTTCCAAAGCAGAAACAACATTAGACAAGAATTTCACATTCTCGCCTACTATCACCACTTCATAATCATCAACAAGCTTTAAGGTGAGTCGCTTAACATCAAAGTCAACCACTGCTCTATGCTCAGACAACCAATCCATACCAAGAATCACATCAAATCCATAAAAGGGTAACTCCATCAAATCCACAAGAAAGACATGACCCTGAACAGATAAAGGGCACCTCCTATATAACTTCCTCGTGACCACAGTCTCACCAAAAGAACTAGTCACTTGCATTCCCACATTAAGCAACTCAATAGGTATATCAAGAAAATGTGCATGCTCACTCGAGATATAATAATGCATGGATCCAGAGTCGATCAATCCAACATCGGTGTCATTGCGCCCCTCGCACTGAGCATAGACCCTCACAAGATCTCCTCCCTCAGGCTAAACTGCTACCACATGAGCGATACCTCTCTAACCTTCCTCCCTCCTCTGGAAGTTACCTTGGCCGCGCCCATGGCCTCTCTGAGGTGCAGCCACAGCAGGCGCATGTCCCTGGCCTTCACCTGCCAACAGAGGACACTCACGCCACATATGATCTGTTGAACCACAATTCCATCAAGAATTCCATGTCACCACAATAGAGGCTTGTGCCTCTCTAGCCGCACGTGGACAATCTCGCCTAAGATCGTCCCTTGATCCACACATCCAGCACGTGTGCTGCTCGGACCTCACCCGTCCACCCTGATCTTGTCTACCCCGTCCTGGAGCACCTCTCCTCGCATAAGGATGATGCCTCCTATCTCGGCCTCTTTTGTTTCGTCCACCTCCGGAACTGAACTCTGTAGCTCTCTTACCAGAGTTAGAACAACCTCCACGAGATGTCAGGCCCAAGCTCTGCTCGATGTCCTTAGCCTGACACACGAGCTCATCAAAATCTGTGTAGTCTGTAACCAACATAAAGGTCTTTAATTCCTGCACCAACCAATATCGGAAGCGATCACAACGAAGCCTCTCACTCGGCATCAACTCAGCGCATATTGGCTTAGACGTACGAACTGGACCTCGTACTCAGCCACAGAAAGATTTCCTTGTACAAGCGATATAAACTTGCGCTTCTTTTCATCCAAGTATCTCACACCAAGATACTTCTTCTTAAAGACACTCCGAAAGAACTCCCAATCCACCTCATTAGGTTCCATTCTAGCGATGATAGTCGTACACCAACTATAAGCATCACCCTGGAGCAAGGAAACTACGCATCCCAGCTTGCGCACATCACTGCAGCCCATCTGATCCATAATGCGGATCGTACTATCTAATCATGCCTCTGATGCCTTATGAGACATACCATGGAACTCAACAGCTCCCAAATTCCTCAGCCTTTCCAAAGGCAAACCCACCTGCCCAACTGCAGGTGCCTGTACTTGCACTCCAGCCACCGCAGCCTGAAACACTTCGGCGATCGCCTGAACCAGTGGCGCTAGATCACCCAATCTTGGACCAGCCTGTCCTTGTTGCTCTATCTCTCCACCTCCATGTGGTGGTGGCGGAGGTAGAGTCTCATCAAACGGGTTCTCAACCCCCTGATTACCTTGCTCAGGCACAAGCACGATCGTATTCGATCCAAGCTCTCTCCTTGGACCCAATGTGCCATTTTTAACAAGGCACAACAACAAAAACAAATCAAATCATGATTTAGGCTAGCCTCAAGCAAGGATCCAAGTTCACAAACCAATTTAAAACATTCAATTAGTGTAATAAGGTAATGGGCACTCCGATTTCCCTCAAGCATAACATGGCATACAATAGCATGTCACATTCATCATGCTTTACATTATCCACATCACCAACATACAATCATATTTAACTCCCATATGATTCATAACAACAAAGCATGACATAGACACTAACATTCAACCAAAAACATGATTTTTCAGACAACATGCCATTTAACATTGAATCAAACATCAAAAAAGACCAATTCCACTTACCATCATCCCAAATTCTTTCGTAACCTGGCTATGATACCAACAAATGTAACCCCCTTAGCCCGGCCTAGACGCCCGACCCAAACTAAGAAGATTACACGGGGAAAACTAAAGTCAACTCGTTAAACTCAACCTCGATTAATGACCCTTTTTTCTTTATATCTTCTCTAGATGCACATTAATATCATATATGTTCAACAAAGCACTTAGAAGAAAACGACAAAGCAATCAGAGTTCGAATAGGGGTTCAATTGCATATTTTTAACTTTTAAGGACTAAACTATAATTTCAGACAATTACAGGGACTAATCCAATTTAGGATTACCAAACCTTAATTAATCATGTAACATGCCATCATGTCAAAATCCATCATAAATGGATCACCCAAACTCAACCAATTGAACATACGACATTCAGGGACCATAATGCAACTTTTCAGAACTTTAAAAAATTCTTTTAACTGAAAATAATGACTCGGACTCGGTATCGGTACACTTAAGCCTGTATCGATATGCGGGATGGAAATAGCCAAAGAAGGGAGAAACGTATCGATACGCTTCCCCGCGTATCGATACGGCCTTCAAACTTTGCCTAGGAGTATCGATACACGAGCAACATGTATCGATACCCCTGTACCGATTTGCCTGAAATTTGCCTTAGTGTATCGATACTCAACCCTGAGTATCGATACGCATACCAGAAAATCACATCCAACAGCCCCCAAATCACATTTAAAAACATCTAATCATGTCCAAAACATTCATACATGTTATAACCAACATACCAAACACTCATGCATCATCCACCTGGTGGGAATTTACCTCCTCCACGGCCTCCACCTGGGGGTGAGGAGCAAGGACAACGTGGGCAAGCTGGGACTGTGTTGGGCGATTTGACGCCTTTGGTTCAGGCGATGACTGGGGCATTACAGGTTGTTGTTTCTTGAGTGCAAGTTCAAGCACCTATTGTTGGGCAAGTCAATTTTTTGTTGGAATGTTTGCAAAGTTTGGGAGGCGTTGAGTATTGTGGTTTGTCTCTTGAGGCATCTGAGCCTTGGATGGCTAGTACGAACTGAATTTTTGATCAAATGGGGTGCAATGATGCACGTAAGCTGGGATATGTTGCTTCGTTGCTGCAAGGTGATGCTTACAGTTGGTGGACGATTGTAACTACGGCTATGGAGACAATGAGGTGGATTGGGAGTTCTTCCAAGCTGTCTTTAAAAACAAGTACCTAGGAGTTAGATACTCGGATGAAAAGAAGTACGAGTTTATGTCCTTGGTTCAAGGTAGCATGACAGTTGCTGAGTATGAGGTTCAGTTCTTTCGTTTGAGCCAGTATGCTCCTGAGTTGGTGTCGAGTGATAGGCATCATTGTAATCGATTCCGTTATGGCCTGGTACAGGAAGTGAATACTTTCATGTTGGCCTCTGATTACACAGATATTGATGTGTTGGTGACGCGAGCAAAGGATATTGAACAGAGTTTGAATTTGTCCTCTCGCATGGGTGGTTCTAGCTCGAGTAAGAGAGCTGCGGATTCTGGTCTTGGTGGTGGACAGGA